>CP136054.1:81641748-84202668 GCA_032464435.1 Aegilops umbellulata | reverse complement strand
ATTTGGTCTCTCAACTTTAAAACCGGACAACTTGCACCCCCAACTGCCAAAACCGGACAAGGTTCGTCCCTGGACTCGGTTTTGACCGGTTTTGGTGTTGACTCACCCTGGTTTTGACCGGTGCTCACTCATATTCCTGTAAATTTTTTATATCCGTGAACTTTTTGAAATTCGCATACACTTTTCAACTCCGCGTAGTTTTTTCAAGGTCACGTATTTTTTTTAAAATAAACATATTTTTTTCAAATCAGCGAACTATTCTGAAATTCGCGTACTTTTTTCAAATCCGTAATTTTTTAACATTTACGTACCTTTTCCAAATCCTCGTATTTTTCCCAAGTTTGTGTAATTTTATCAAATCCAAGTATTTTTCAAAGCCATGAACTGTTTTTGAAATTCACATACTTATTTTCAAATCCGCATGCTTTTCAAAGTCCGCATTTTTTCAAACCCGTGTTCCTTTTATAATCCATTAACTGTGTTTGAAATTCACGTACTTGTTTCAAGTTGAAATAATTTTTGAAATCCACATATTTTTGCGTAAAAAAGTCCATATCCGCGTACCTTTTTCAAGTTCGCATAAAATTTTCAAATTCATGAACTCTTTCAAAAAAAATGTACTCGAATATGAAAAAGTACATCAATTTTAAAAATTAAATGAACTTAAAAAAACTAATGAACTTCAAAAAATACGCATATCTGAAAAAGTACATGAACTTGGAAAAAGTACGCAGATTTAAATAAGTACACAAATTTTAAAAAGGTTCACGTATTTGAAAAAAGCAACCGAATTTGAAAACATTACGTAGACTTGGAAAAGATAGGCAAATTTGAGTCGGAACGGTCAAAACTGGGGTGGGACAACACCAAAACCGGTCAAAGCCTGAGCAGGGATGAATCTTGTCTAGTTTCAGAAGTTAAGGGTGCAAATTGTCCGATTTTAAAGTTGAGGGACCAAATCTAGACTCCATCAAAAATTAAGGGACGAAAAGTATACTTTTCTCATCTTTAATGTGAAAGCTCGCCTGGACCGTGCTTTCACAAATGAAGCTTTCTGTTAGAACTATGATAATATTTGAGTGTGCCATGTTTGTGCGGTCGAATCCGATCATGCTTTGTAATTGCTGAACTTAGAGAGTACTCACACGAGCAAGGGACATGTCGAGCAAAACAGTTTCGTTATGAGAACGTGTGGCAAACTCATTTGGAGTACGAGCAGCTAGTTACGGCAACGTGCAGCAATAGCGCCCCATGACCTACAAGGAATCATGGATTCTCTTGGGGCCCTTCAACGCACTCTTGACTCTTGAGGGCATGTACAACGGTGTACAGTCAGCTGTCTAGAAGAGGTGACAGCTGGGATTTCAGATGAGGTGGCGGAGAGAGAACACAATTAAAGGAAGAGGTCGTCGGTAAATATGCAGACGGGCATTTCGCGTGAAACTCGATCGCTATCGACCACTCTTTTACCGTTGTATGGATGGGCGTCAGTATATGTGGCCCCGGAAGATAAATCGTGCTCCAACCGTCTATGTATCTTCTTCTGAATCCATGGCGGCCCCTCTCCTTTTCTCATGAATCCCCCGTGGGGCTGCACATCTTGCAGTCCGCGTGAATCCACAACGAGATTCTTTGGTTCTTTCCGTGAAACAACACCGCTGCTGCTGCTGTAAATGCATTCGGTGATTCTGAATATCTATTTCATTGTGGACTTGTTTCAATCGTGAGAGCACCAGGGAAGGAAAATAATTCGTGGGTGGAAAACAGATAGATGAGGAGATTGATGGCAGCATGACCTTAGGAAGAATTAGTAAAGGTAATTGCTTAGAATCAGAATTTTAATTACTGGAAGATAGAGAGGATATAAGTACTGGAAGGACGAAGAAGAATTTCTACGGAGGCGAACAAGCAAAACGGAAAGCAGTTTCATTTTATACAGACGGGTAAACAGTCGTTCTATTGTAGGAGGTGTCTACATTACCGTCTGCAGATTATATGGACAAGTATTACAGACAGATATTGTCTAAACCATTGCACATGCCCTGAGACGTGGAGGTCATGCGAGTTCAGATGTATGATTAGAACTGTACGTCTGTTACAGCGGAAGTTACACAAGCTTCGGAGTGCTTCCATAGGCCGTGGTCCTTCAGAGGAGGAAAATTGAACATATAAAGGATGAGGGAATGCGCCCAACTAGCGGCCGTGGCCACGTCTCCTTTTTTCACGGGTTACTGTAGCAGCGCTGGGAGAGATAAGTCCCGAGCGCCTCATCTCCCCTCCTCTCTCTTTTCCACTTTCCCCTCGCCTCCGCCATCGACTCCTCCCCTCTCCTCTCTCTCTCCCGTCTCCTCCCTCTCAACCCTAGCCGCCGCCACCCACCCTCTACTGCTCCACCGCGCACCCACCTCCCCTCTGGATCAGGTGCAGGCCGGCCGGTGCACGCAGGCTGCGGCGCTCCACTCGAGGGCAAAGGGAGGCAACGGCGGCGGCTATGGTGAGCCCCTGCGCCACCGCCGTCTCTCCTCTCCTCTCCTCCCCTACTCCCTCACCCATCTCTCTCCCACGTAGACGAACCCCGCCGCCACGAGGCCACCATGGAGGCCCGCCCCGAACTCGGCTCGCCGCTCCTCCGGTGACCCTCGTTGTGCCTGGATCCGGGCCGGGCGGATCCGACGATTCCTCGACGCGCAGGCGGGCCGACATGCGGCCCTAGGCGGAGGATCCCTCCCATGGCGCCGGCGGCTCTGGAGATGAGGGCTGCACAGAGGAAGAGGAGCAACTGCAGCTCGAAGAGGAGCACCAGCAGCTCGAGGTCGTTAAGTGTTTGCCTCTACCTCCTCCTCCTGCCCCCCCCCCCTCTCTTACTCACGTACCTCCTCCTGCCCCCCCCTCTCTTACTCACGTACCTCCTCCTCCTGCTCCCCCCTCTCTTACTCACGTTGTTGGCCCGTAATTTGTTATTTTCCTGAACATGGCATGTGCAGATCTGAGAAAGAAAAGCAGCAAAGTGTTCATGTGGCCAATATTCCTACTTTTTTGTCATATTTTCTTGCTTAGTTGGAAACTTGGAATAGCCAACAAAACACTCCTTCACCCTTGCCATGACTTAGAATATGAAGTGATGTTGGCGGGTTGGGTCATGAGGGTTGAGAATGGACAATAGTTTAAGAACAGTAGATGCTGAACTTTTCACTATCTGAATATGA
Organism: Aegilops umbellulata; assembly: GCA_032464435.1. Classification (NCBI taxonomy): domain Eukaryota; kingdom Viridiplantae; phylum Streptophyta; class Magnoliopsida; order Poales; family Poaceae; genus Aegilops; species Aegilops umbellulata. The sequence goes on along the minus strand of CP136054.1, from coordinate 84,199,462 downwards.
GGTAACAATCATTTCACGGTTGACATTTTCAGGTCTATAACGGGATCTTGAGGAAATCAGTTAATGCATTTTGGTTGTGTCAACTATACTGAATCTGCAAAGCCTTTTTTGTGTGCAGAGAAATTCACACTCTGCATTAGTTGCAAAAGATGCTGATTTTGATCATAACAATTATAGTTGTTCAAGCAGTAGCAGATTTGGCAACATCACAGTCATCTAATTCAGAATTCACGTCCTATCCTCAACGGTTAGCTTAAGATGCTGATTTTGATCATAACAATTATAGTTGTTCAAGCAGTAGCAGATTTGGCAACCTCACAGTCATCTCATTCAGAATTCACGTCATATCCTCAACGGTTAGCTTATTAACGCGTTGTGGGCATTTCATTTGGCATCGTATTTCAGGTGATTGCTCTAACCATTGTTTTGCTCTGTTTGTGTTGTTGATTACCAGCCTGATGTTTAGCGAAATGGATGCATGTGTAGGCTAAATGCTTGGAAATTGGGGAGACGGTGGCCATTAAGAAGGTACTGCAGGAAGAACGGTCCAAGAACCGAGAGCTGCAGCTTATGCATTTGATTAACCATTCCAATGTTGTTCTCCCTCAAGCACTGCTTCTTCTCAACCACAAGTAGAGATGAGCTGTTTCTGAACCTTGTCATGGAGTATGTCCTGGAGACACTCTCCCGTATGCTTAAGAACTACAGTAATGCCAAACAGGGGATGCCACTTATCTAGGTCAAGCTTTACACCTATCAGGTTTTTGAATTGCCAGTGAATAAATGTGAAATGTGTGCCTGCCATTGTGCAACTATTCTAAGTCAATTCTACATTGGTGGCGGCTATTCAGGGGGCTTGCGTACATTCATACTGTTCTTGGAGTCTGCCACAGGGATGTGAAGCGACAAAATGTTTGGTATGTATCAGTGAATACTTTCTGTGTGCATCACTTATGCAGAGGCCAGGGTCATCCCCTTTCTGAAGAAAATGTATCAGTGAACACTGTACATATTTTCTCGGTTATCATGTATGGCTTTTCATGCTTGCTTTTGAACTTGCCTTCACTTGCTTCCTTATATAGGTGGGCAGGGCCTTTTGATGGGAATCATGTTCGGTATTCTTGTCCAGGTCTTGCTGTTCGTGGCCATCACACTGCACACCATCAGGCAAAATAAGGTATGTGTTCAAAGGTTTTAGCTTGGCTAGGCTATTTCTAATTTTTCAGATTTAGGATCATGTGTTTAGTATAAAGTAAACCACGCTTCTTCAACTGAATATGTGTATGTATGTATAGACAACGAAGGCGTACAAGTATATCACAAGGTCAATGCTATATGTGTATGTATGTATGGATAGGTGCTACTGAAGTGAGATTCCGAGAAAATCTGCATACAAGTATATCGCAAGGTCAATGCTATATTATTCTTGCTTGTTTTTCCTTAAGATGCTACACTAGACTACAGTTTTTGTTGTCACTACAACTATGTATTTTTCGATTCCATCTGCTGTCGACACAATGCACAGAGGGTTCAACAACTGAATATTGTTATGCTAACACATGTTTAGTTGGTGTGTGCTTTGTCAGATAAAATGCATGTTTCTCAGTAGACACAGACTGCAGTTAATTCCGAAGGAGAATAGCAACCTTTGCTTCTGCTAGGTACATACTTAAATTTATTGATATTCAACTATTTTTGCTGTTTCGATTTAGTTCCATCCAAGGCCACCAGTTAGCTATAAGTACTTCCAAATAGTGATCACTCAATCTTCCGTAGCATGTATATATTGATGGTAGTTTCTTCCACCGGGCCTCCCGGCAATCCACCTTTTGTACGAGCTTTGCCGCGAGGCATGTGACCCTTTGTACAGAGCCAGACGCAGACCCTGAGCGAGAATAAATGAAGCGCTGGCGCCCTAAGTTATAGCATGCATGCTAGGTCGAGTCTCGTCCTTGGTTATGGTTGATAGTGCTTAGCGGCGGCTAACCCCTAGCTTGGAGGTCGAGTGCACGTCTTTTTGTTCTTCTCTGTCTTCTTTGGTTTGCAGGACACATGAATATCCTTGTCGAGCTGCTTTGGAAGAAAGAGGACGGACCGGCATCCAGGCCCCGGCAAGCCAGTATTGCCGGGGGCTACAAGAGTAAAGATCCACCCGCGGCAAGCCAAGGTTGCCAGGGGCTGCAGATTCAGATAAGTTCTTTATCCCTTACCATGCGTTTCGTTATGGACTGAGGTATGTGAAACCTCGTTTTATCCTTAGGCTACCGTGCTCCCCTCACTCCGGACCCGAGGACTCGTTTCCTGGGACCGAGTTTGGTCGTAGTCACGGCAGCACGGAAACGAAACGAGGAGCCTAAGCCCACCTCATCCCTGCCTCCGCCAAGCGCGTGAGATAGGTCGAGCGAAGTGGGGGGACGGCAAGGCCTGTTGCCGGGCAAGGAAATGTTTATCTTAAGGGTAACAAGGATTTACTCCTTGTCGTGGGTTTTACCTACGAACGAAAAACCCAGCAAACATCCCTTTTTCATTAAAAAAACATTCCATACAGGTACAGTTCATACGAAATGAAAAACGTGAGCAAGGGAATTACAAGTTCTAAAATCAACAAAGGCCCGAAGGCTTACAAGACTAAAAAGAGATAAGATGCCCGTAATCCCTTTCTTGTCCCTCTCCTCAGGAGGCAGGTCAAGGAGGCGAAAAAGGGAAAAAGGGGTGCCTAGGCGAGCTACAAGTGGCAGAAGACACCAAGAGAACATCTTGGTGGCCGTCCAAGGGCTGGATGGTGATGGTGGTGCCGGAGGCAGAACTCGAAGACGAGGCGGCAGGATGTTAGTACGCGTCGAAGGCGTTGGTGCCCGCGTACTCTGACTTGACGGCCTTGCCGCCCGCCCTCTTCCTCTTTCGCAGCCTCCCAATGCCACCCGCCCAAGGAGACGACCCCGAGAAGTTCAAGGAGCCGGCAGCACGGATGATTGGGTCGCCGGTGCCGCACGGCGCAACGCCCGACGCCTAGTCGGACCCGTCATCCTACCGCCCGCTGGCCTCGTCGTCGCTGTCGCTGTCCTCCTCGCCACTCTCGCTCGAGGAAGGATCTTCGTCGTCGGAAGAGCTTTCCACGCAGCACCTTACGCGAGTCCCGAAGTGCCCGAAGATCTTGACGGAGAGGAGGCCACCCTCCATTAGTTTGAAATGGAGAGTGAGCCCCTCCGTCAAGCTGTGAATACGGGCGAATGTCTTCCACCCTCGGTGGATATACATGACGTGAGGGGCGGGGAACTCGACATCAGCCCATGTGCCGTTGATCCCGCAGCCCCTCATGTGTAGCCGCAACGACTGCGGCGGATCCAACTCCATCTTCCACGCAAATGGAGTCGGGAGGCGAAGGCGACGACGCGGCGGCCGGCGCAGCCTGACGAAGAATTCGCAAGGGTTGTCCCCAGCGTGGCCCTCCATCGGAGGAGGGACTGCTGGCGGGGGCGAGGCTGGCTCGCCACCCCGTCCTCCTCTTCCCTGAGCGCTGCGGCCTCTGCCCCGGCCTCCCCCACGGCCTCGCCGCCTCCCCCTTTCCCTCGCGGCTGGCTCCGCCACCGCAGGCACAGGAGGAGGAGGGACGCGTTGTCGAGCAGCGACCCTCGCCGCCACCGTCGAAGGACCGGGATTCCCTTTCTCCATGACGAATGGAAGGAAGGAGAAGAAGCAGAAGGAGGGAGAAGATGGAAGAATGCGGGATGCCACCCCCTCCCGCTCTTTATAACGGAACGGGGGCGGGGCTCGGCCGTCCCGCCCGGCCAGTCAAGACACGGGAGGCGCAGGGAACCAGGACCGACCCGCTGCTCCAACCAGCGACGGCCCGGTTTTCCGCCTCCACCGTTTGCCACCCCAAGCGCATGGGAGACGCGTGGCCGGCGTGCAGAACCGATGGGACAGGTGAGGCGACCTCTCCCCACCCCGTGATCATGGGGAGTGGACGCCCTGAAGACCGCGCCTCGGCCCCATCCAGTAAATGAGCCGCGCCTCCACGCCTCCCTCCTTTTACGGGGAAGGCACGCGCTGCCCATTTACTGTGATGTGACGCATGCGTGCGGGAACCGCCCCACGCATGCCGCCCACGTCACGCACACCCCCTCCACGCCGCGCTGCACGCGCGGGTCGTGGGAAGCGCAGCGCGCGAAAAATCTTACCGCGGTAAAGATCGCCCCGCCTGCCCGTGCACCGTTTTGGGCCTGACCCAACAACGTGTCGCGCTTATGTGTGGCCCAGGCCTGGGGGCTCCTGTCGGTGTACAAAACTAGGGGCACATTTTTGTACCCCTTAACCTGTGCGTGGGCAGTCAGAGCCACGCCCACGGCCACACCAAGCAGAGTGGAGGAGGTGAGCTAAGGTAAGACCGAAGCCCAAGACGATGCAAAGCAACGACAAGGACCAAGGCCACAAGGATCAGATGGGCGAAGCAGGTTTTCCCGGCAAGGATCCTTGCCGGGGCGGCCTCAGCGGCCCCAGCAAGACCCTTGCCCGGGCAGCTCTCCCACGCCAGCCGAGCGAGCCACCCTCGAGCCCACCAACACTCAACACATGTGTTGGGACAGGGCTCGGGAGGCACCTCTGTGGTGGCATGCAGATCTTTGTGAAGACAAAGAATAGTCAACATCAAGTGAGGATGGGAAGGCAGCCATCCTCGCCGAAGGAACCCACAAGACCCCCGGCAAGATCCTTGCCGAGGACACATGCGCGCCACGGCAAGACCCTTGCCGATGGCAAGACCCTTGCTGGGTCACCCGGCAAGGCCCTTGCCAGGCCACCCGGCAAGGCCCTCGCCAAGCACGCCAGCAGGGCCATCATCAGACCCGCATCAGCCAAGGCTCCGCCGCCGTTCGCATACATCTGCCGACCCAACCAACTAGGCAGACACCTACGTGGCAACATGCAGCCCCTCGTAGAGGCTCCACCACCGCGCCACCTCAGCTGCCTGCCTGCTTACATGGAGCCACATGCACCGTTGGCCAGGGCGCGTGTCGAAGCCTGGAGGAGCGGCGACGGATGGGATGGGCCTCGCCCCATCCCCGATAAAGTGAGAGGACACCTAAGCGATGCATTAAATGCACCTTGTCCTGTAATACGAGGAATAACCTCGCAGCACTGTACCCTTTCCACCTCATGTGTGCCAATGTGGCAGCCCCTTTCACCTATAAAAGGAGGCCCGAGGCAACCAGGAGAAGGATTCGGCTTTTTTGAGCTCGTTATGCCTCGTAGCTAGCTCAAGAACACAGAATACAGCCACCAAAGCAGAAGTAGGGTTTTACGCATCCTCGCGGCCCGAACCTGGATAAACGAACCGCGTGCTTCTCTGTCAGACCCGCTCTTCTCTCAACCCCGCGCCCCGCAACCGTAGTAGGGATTCTTGTGATCCCATAGGTGTCGTTTCCCACCGACATCTTTGGGGCTACGGAGGCCATGTGTGTCGATGGCGGCGCCTTGCTGCATGCCTCTCACCGACAGCTCAAGCAGTGGGCGCGAGAGGTTACGGCGACGGAGCCGTCGTTCGACGCTCAAAAGCCCCTAAAATGGTCCAGAACGCCCCTCATCTTTGACGCCGAGGACCACCCTGATCGCACTACCGCTGTCGGGTGTTTGCCGTTGTTGGTTTCGCCAACAATACGCAACCTCAGGGTGAACAAGATGTTGGTTGACGGCGGGGCCGGCCTAAACCTGATCTCGCCTCTCGTGATCAAAAGGTTGCAAATCCCTGATGGAGACCTTGAGGAAACAGGCACGTTCCGAGGGGTCAACCCGGGGAGGAGCCAGCCGAAGGGAAAGGTCACGCTGCCCGTGACCTTTGGAGGAGAATTGAACTACAGAACGAAGAAGATCGTCTTCGACGTGGCCGAGATCCCTTTGCCCTACAATGGGATCCTCGGCCGCCCGGCACTGGCCAAGTTCATGGCGGCGTCACACTACGCCTACAACATGCTGAAGATGCCCGGGCCGTTGACCATCATCTCCGTCCCGTCCGACAAGAAGGACGCGCTGATTTGTGCCAAACAACTCTACCCAGAAGCAGTTGCAGCAGCTGCCGTCAAGGCACCTGCTCCTGCCGCCAAAGGCCCGGGAGGAAAGAAGGAACCCGGCAAGACCTCTCGCACTCACCCCGGCACGCGCACCTCCTCGGGGTGTTGTGCTACCGTTGAGGACGTGCCGGAGACCTCTGCCGACAAGAGCAAGAGATCCAGAGCCGAGCCGCCACGGACCAAGAGGGTGCTCGTCGCGGAGGACGGCACGGGAGGGGCCTTCACTATAAGCTCCACCCTTGATAGCAAATAGGAAGGCGAGCTCGTCACCTTCCTACGGGCGAATGTCGACGTCTTCGCATGGCAAGCGTCCAACATCCCCGGTGTTCCCAGGGAGGTGATTGAGCACCACCTAGTTGTCTGCCCCCACGCGCGGCCCGTCAAGCAGAAGGTCAGAAAGCAGGCTCTGGAGAGGCAGGAGTTCATCACAGAGGAGATCAGGAAGCTAGAAGCGGTAGGTTTGGTGAGAGGGGTGCTCCATCCGACGTGGTTGGCCAATCCGGTAGTGGTGCGCAAGGCGAATGGGAAGTGGAGGCTGTGTATTGATTACACATATATCAATATGGCTTGCCCTAAGGACCCCTTCCCGTTGCCACGCATTGACCAGATTGTTGACTCCACGGCCGGGTGTGATTTGTTATCATTCCTCGATGCCTACTCAGGCTACCACCAAATCTTCATGACAAGAGAAGATGAAGAGAAGACAGCATTCATCACCCCATGTGGTACGTATTGCTTTTTACGGATGCCTTTCGGGTTGAAGAGTGCTGGCTCAACATTTGCAAGAGCGGTCCAAATTGGTTTTGAACCTCAACTCCATAGAAATATGGAAGCCTACATGGATGACATAGTAGTCAAAACCAAGGATGGGCCGACTCATGTACAAGATCTAGAGGAGACGTTTGCCAACCTGCGCAAGATCAATCTCAAGCTGAACCCTGAGAAGTGTGTCTTGGGCGTCCCGTCCGGCAAGCTTCTCGGGTTCTTTGTGTCATAGCGCGGGATCGAGGCAAACCCAGACAAGATCAAGGCTACTGAGCAGATCGAGGCGCCCAAGCGGATCAAGGATGTGCGTCGGCTCACTGGTTGCGTTGCCGCCATGAGCCGGTTCATCTCGAAGTCCGCCGAGCGCGCCCTTCCCTTTTTCAAGATCTTGAAAAAGGTGGGCCCAATGGAGTGTGAGGGAGTCCTGGATTAGGGGGTGTTCGGGTAGCCGGACTATACCTTCAGCCAGACTCCAGGACTATGAAGATACAAGATTGAAGACTTCGTCCCGTGTCCGGAAGGATCTTTTCTTGGCGTGGAAGGCAAGCTAGGCGTGCGGATATTCAAGATCTCCTACCATTGTAACCGACTCTGTGTAACCCTAACCCTATCCCGTGTCTATATAAACCGGAGGGTTGTAGTCCGTAGGACAACCATCATCATACACAATCATACCATAGGCTAGCTTCTAGGGTTTAGCCTCCTTGATCTCGTGGTAGATCCACTCTTGTACTACCCATATCATCAATATTAATCTAGCAGGAGTAGGGTTTTACCTCCATCGAGAGGGCCCGAACCTGGGTAAAATAAAGTGTCCCTTGTCTCCTGTTACCATCCGACTTTGACGCACAGTTCGGGACCCCCTACCCGAGATCCGCCGGTTTTGACACCGACATTGGTGCTTTCATTGAGAGTTCCTCTGTGTCGTCGCTTTTAGGCCCGATGGCTCCTTTGATCATCAACAACGGTGAGGTCCAGGGTGAGACTTTCCTTCCCGGACAAATCTTCGTCTTCAGCGGCTTCGCTCTGCGGGCCAATTCGCTTGGTCATCTAGAGCAGATCAAAAGCTACGCCCCTGGCCATCAAGTCAGGTTTGGAAGCTTAAACTACACGGCAGATATCCGCAGAGACTTGATCTTCGACGGGTTCGAGCCACAGCCAAGCGCGCCGCACTATTTCGAGGGGCATGATACGGCTCTGCCTCCGAATAGTACCCTGGAGGCCGCACACGCTCCGGCCCCGATCTTTGACTTGGAGCCCGCTGCGTTCTTCGAGGATGAACGGTTGGATGTCACCTCGGAGGCTGTGATCTCAAAGGCGATAGAGCCGAACGCCAGCCCCGCACTCCGCACGGCCCATGACTCCAAGGAGTCGGATTCTTCTCCGAACTCCGGGCCTTCTGTGCCCCCGCCGATCGAATCTGATTGGGCGCCTGTAATGGAGTTCACCGCAGCGGATATCTTTCAGTGCTCACCTTTCGGTGATATCCTGAATTCTCTCAAGTCTCTCTCTTTATCACGAGAACCCAGGCCGGACTATGGTCTGCGAGGTTGGGATTCGGACAACGACAAAATTCAAAGCCCACCCACCACCCACTTAATAGCCACTGTCGACGATTTAACCGACATGCTTGACTTCGGCTCCAAAGACTTCGACGGTATGGATGACGAAGGAGGAGACGAACAAGAACCAGCACCTGTAGGGCGCTGGACCGCCACCTCGTCATATGACATATATATGGTGGATGCTCCAAAGGATGCAGATGGCGATGGAACAGCGGAGGATGACAAATCAAAAAAACCGCCAAAACGCCGGTGCCAACGGCGCCGCTCTAAATCCCGCCACAACAGAAATGGTGATTCCGGCACGAGAGATAATACTACCCCGGACAGCGCCGAAGAACACCAGAACCAGCAAGATTTGGCGCAGGAAGATGGAAAAGCCAGCCCTCATGAGAGAGCGGCAGAACGAGAGGTTGAGGATGATAACTACATGCCTCCCTCCGAGGACGAGGCAAGCCTCGACGACGATGAATTCATCGTACCATCAGACCCCGCCGAACAAGAGCGCTTTCAACGCTGGCTTCTAGCCACGGCGAACAGCCTAAAGAAAAATCAGCAACAGCTTAGAGCTGATCAAGATTTGCTAGCTGATAGATGGACTGAAGTCCTTGCGGCCGAAGAGTATGAACTCGAACGCCCCTCCAAAAATTATCCTAAGCGCAGGCCGCTACCCCAATCAGAGGGGGAAACATATGACATGGCAGATCGGCCACCCCGCGGCCGCGCCAGAGAAGCCTGTCGAACCCTTAAACAAGCCATGCCCCGGTGCCGTTCAACTAAGGCACGGGAAAATGAGCCAGACCTGTGAGACATACTGGAGGATAAAGCGAGGCAAACAAGATCGATCTACGGATCACGCGGACGCCCGACGACACGTGATGACCTTCACTCCGGACACAATAAAGCCGACTGGGCCGAACACAATAGGCACAGCTCTTTCGAGCTGCGTCGTGACATATCCCAGTACAGGGGCGCCGCACACCCACTATGCTTCACAGACGAAGTAATGGATCATAAAATCCCTGAGGGTTTCAAACCCGTCAACATCGAGTCGTACGATGGTACGACAGATCCGGCAGTATGGATTGAGGATTATCTCCTTCACATCCACATGGCACGTGGCGATGATCTACATGCCATCAAATATCTTCCCCTTAAGCTCAAGGGACCAGCCCGGCACTGGCTTAACAGCCTACCAGCAGACTCAATCGGTTCTTGGGAGGACCTGGAAGCCGCATTCCTTGACAACTTCCAGGAGACATATGTGCGGCCACCGGACGCCGATGACCTAAGCCACATAATTCAGCAGCCAGAAGAATCGGCCAGGCAATTCTGGACACGGTTCCTAACAAAGAAAAATCAGATAGTCGATTGTCCGGACGCAGAGGCCCTAGCAGCCTTCAGACAAAACATCCGCGATGAATGGCTCGCCCGGCACCTGGGACAGGAAAAGCCGAAAACTATGGCAGCCCTCACGACACTCATGACCCGCTTTTGCGCGGGCGAAGATAGTTGGCTAGCTCGCAGCAACAACTTATCAAAGAAGCCTGGTAATTCGGATACCAAGGACAAAAGTGGCAGGTCACGTCGAAATAATCAAAAGCGCCGTGTTAGCAGCGACAGCAATGAGGATACGGCAGTAAATGCTGGATTCAGAGGCTATAAATCCGGTCAGCGGAAAAAGCCATTTAAAAAGAATACCCAGGGCCCGTCCAGTTTGGACCGGATACTCGACCGCTCGTGCTAGATTCATGGCACCCCTGAAAGGCCAGCCAATCACACCAACAGGGATTGTTGGATGTTCAAGCAAGCAGGCAAGTTAAGAGCCGAACACAAAGACAAGGGGCTGAATAACGACGACGAGGAGGAGCCCAGGCCGCCGAACAACAATGGACAGAAGGGGTTTCCCCCACAAGTACGGACGGTGAACATGATATACGCGACCCACATTCCCAAGCGGGAGAGGAAGCATGCGCTACGGGACGTATACGCGATGGAGCCAGTCGCCCCAAAGTTCAACCCATGGTCCTCCTGCCCGATCACTTTCGATCGAAGGGACCACCCCACTAGCATCCGTCACGGCGGTTTTGCCGCACTGGTCCTTGACCCAATCGTGGACGGATTTCATCTCACAAGAGTCGTCATGGACGGCGGCAGTAGCCTGAACCTGCTTTATCAGGATACAGTGCGGAAAATGGGCATAGATCCATCAAGGATCAAGCCCACAAGGACGACCTTTAAAGGCGTCATACCAGGTGTAGAGGCCAATTGCACAGGCTCGATAACACTTGATGTGGTCTTCGGATCTCCGGATAACTTCCAAAGCGAAGAGCTAATCTTCGATATAGCCCCGTTCCGCAGTGGCTATCATGCCCTGCTCGGACGAACCACATTCGCTAAATTCAGTGCAGCTCCGCACTACGCATATCTCAAGCTCAAGATGCCAGGCCCCCGAGGAGTAATTACGGTCAGCGGAAACACCGAGTGCTCTATCCGTACGGAGGAGCACACGGCGGCCCTCGCAGCGGAAGTACAAAGCAGCCTTTCAAGGCAACTCTCCAGTCCGGCAGTTAAAAAGCCGGACAATGCAAAGCGCGCCAGGAGTAACCTGCAACAAGACCGCCTGGCACGTTCCGAGCAAGCATAGAAATACGGCCCCGACCCCAGCCATCGCAACATAGCGGAGCAAGTACCTCGAGTACACAATTACGCCCTTAAAATTCCATGGGCAAAGGGGGAGGGGCACATTAACGGCATGCCTACAATACGGCGTCAAACGTACTAGGGGCTGTCGGATTTTCCTTTTTTTTCAGGACTCCATACTCTGGATAATCTATTCGGCCTTGTTGTCGCACAGACGATGCAAGATTCAGGAAAGCAGACAAAGCTAACGCCGCATTACGGAACTCTCAGGTGGTCTCTATTTCGAGCGATATATCTGTTTTTAAATTCCGCGGCCTGCGCCTGGTCAGGTCATGTTAAATAGTCTAATATCTTTTTTTGCTTATCGCACTACTTGTATCGTTCGGCTTTGATAAATAGCCTCTTTATAAACAATGCATAGCTTTTGTCTATTTTTTGCATTATCCCCTTTTGAATATATGTGTTTATTACATAACATGATCGCTCCCGTACACCATGGTACGGCAAACCATGCCAGGGGCTTCATTACCCTTTTATCTGGTGTGAGAAGTCCGTACACTTTCACAAGTGCGGCACCCCGAACTTATAGCACTATATGCATCGGCTCCGAGTCATGATTTTGGTCACATGTTGGGTTTGCCCGGCTCCTATGTTTTGGTGCCTTACGTTCCGCTATATCAGCTAAGGTAGCACTAGGAGAACCATTGCGATTGTGCCCCAGTTCAGGTGGGTTGAGCACCTCAGTGGAGAAAGCTAAAACAGACTGTCATGATAAGGCGTGAGACCGGTCGCTGTTTGAGAGGTTTTTCGAGTCCATAAAGGCTTATGCCGCTTCGAGCGAGGAGCTGGCTATGTCCGGCCAAAGGCGTGGATAGCGCCCCGAATTCGGCCTTCCGAACTAGGGGCTTCGCCGAAATTTAAAATTATAACGTTCTATGGCTAAGTGAGAGTGTTCAAGCATTATAGTCCGATTGCCTGGTTCGTTGTGCTGAGCGCCTCCCTCGAAGGACCCAACTATGGGAACAAGAGCCCTCAGGTTTATCCCGAACACCCCAGCACTAGTGGCATGGGGGTAGAAGCCGACGACTGGCCATCTCTCATTTTTTGATAAACGGCCGCACAGAAAATAATATTTTAAATTCAATAAGCATTGCTTAGCGCATATGAACAAGTTTTCAGCGCACAGGATACAAACGAGCGAGTTCATTCAAATATTACATCTTTAGTACATTCATCCGCGACAAGGCGGGCTCCGGCAAGAACAGCCTTGTAGTAGTTCTCGGGATTGCGATGCTCCTTCCCCTGCGTCGGCCCGTCCTTTACCAGCTTCTCTCCGTCCAGCTTACCCCAGTGTACCCTTACACGGGCAAGGGCCCTCCGGGCACCTTCAATGCAGACAAAGCGCTTGACGACCTCAAGCCTTGGACAGGCCTCCACCAGCCGCCGCACTAGCCCGAAATAGCTCCCAGGCAGGGCCTCTCCAGGCCACAGCCGAACTAGTAAGCCCTTCATGGCCTGTTCGGCCGCCTTGTGGAGCTCGACCAGCTGTTTCAGCTGATCGCTTAAGGGCACAGGGTGTCCGGCCTCAGAATACTGAGACCAGAACACACTCTCCGTCGAGCTGCCCTCTTCAGCTCGGTAGAACGCGGCGGTGTCGGACACGCTACGGGGAAGATCGGCGAACGCCCCTGGAGAACTCCGGATTCGGGTAAGTAATAGGTAGTTTACTTTTATATTCCTACTTTGCATTGAGAATGCCTTACCCGTTGCTATCTTTTTCACCTCCTCCAACTCTTGGAGGGCCTTTTGGGCTTCGGCCTTGGCACTCTTGGCGGTCTCGATGGCCGACGCGAGCTCGGATGCTTGCGCTTTTGACTCAAGCTCCAAACCCTCATGTTTTTTCATGAAAGCTTGCAGCTCTTGCTACACCTTGCCAACCTGAACCCCCAACCTTTCTCGCTCGGCGCGCTCCTCGGCCGTTTTCTTTTCAGCCTCAGCCAGTGCCTGCTTCAGGGTTGCCACCTTGGTTGTGGCCCCTACAATAAGCAGTACAATCCTGTTATTTCTTTCTGCAATCAAGCCTCTCTATAGGCACTTTTTTTTCTTCTTTTTCTTTTTTGGGTATTTCTTACCTTCTTTCTCCTCGAGCTGCCGTCTGGCAAGGCCGAGCTCTTGCTCGGTCCGCCCGAGGTCCTTTTTAAGGACATCCACCTGCGCAGTCAGTGCGGCGGTGGACAGCAACGAAGCCTGCATATGCATATTTGACTTTTTTGTTAGACTCCTGCGAAAATTTCTAGATCCTCTATTCGGCTTTTCTTTCCGAACACCGAACAGAGCATCAGGGGCTACTGTCTATGCGGTAAATAATTTGACATATTTCTGTTTACATGGAAGCCTGTTAGAAGGCTAACGCAAGCTTCAGTCAGTCCGCTCTTGGCGGACTGAACCCTTTGGATCACCGTACTCATAACAGTACGGTGCTCCTCGTCGATGGTGGCGCCCTCAAGCACCTCCAACAGATTGTCTGGCGCCTCTGGTTGGACGGAGGACGCCGGCTCAGACGGCTTACCCCTCTTGGGAGGAGTTCGCCCACCATGGACCGGGACTGTCGAGTCCGGCGCGGTGTCCGGCACAAAGCCGGACTTGGAGCCCTGGGGGGTTTCATCCCCTTTACTCCTGGGGTCCGGACGATTGCCTTGCGGCTCCTCCAGGACCATCTCCTCCTGCCCTGAAGCTTGGCGGGGCGCCACTTCGGCGTCGTCTGCCCTGCAGGGGGAGAGAGCGGGCGGAACAGAGTTCACGTCCGACGAATCCAGGGAGCCGCTCGACGAATCGTCGAGTTCGGCCCGGGGCGGGCTGCAAAAATTACGTTCGACATTAGGGAAAGTCGCGCATTAGAAAATATCATGAGTCACTCTGGTATGTAAATACGTACGATGTTGCTGGACGCTTGGTTCTGTCCAGCCACTCCTCTCGGCCTTCTTCGGCGTCGTAGGAGTAGTCCGGCGGAGGGGTCTTCCTTTTCCTCGACCCCTCGGCCTCCCCCGTTGGGGTGGCCTTCTTCTTCTTTTCTCCCCTCACTGGGGGGGGAGAGCTTCCTTGCTCCTCCTCCTCGTTTTCATGAGAAGAGAGCGTCGCGGACTCGTCAGATGACGAGTCCGACACCACCATGTTGCGGGAACTTTTTCGAGTCCCGGTGGTTTTCTTCCTCTTGGCCTTCTTCTCTGGCACCACATAAGGTGCCGGAGCCATCAGCTTCACCAAGAGAGCTGGGGCCGGGTCTTCGGGCAGGGGAGCCGGACAGTTAATTGGTCCGGATATCTTCTGCCAAGCCTGTCAAAGGTAAAGGGAGTTTAGATCCCGCATAGAGTTAATCTATGAAGAAGGGCTTAACGAACCTGTCAAAGGTATAGATAGCTTACCTCGCTAGCGTTGCGCTGCGAGCTGTATCCGCGATCCTCGGAGGCGGATGCGGGGGACTCGACGCCTTTGGTCAGCACCTTCTAGACATCTTCATACGTCATGTCGAAGAGCCTGCTAAGGGTTTGGTGCTGCGCCGGGTCGAATTCCCACAAAGTGAAATCCCGTTGTTGGCACGGGAGGATCCGGCGAACGAGCATGACCTGGACTATATTGACAAGCCGGATTGGCTTGTTCACCAGGGACTGGATGCACGTTTGCAACCCAGTCACTTCTTCTTCGTTGCCCCACGACAGGCCCTTCTCTTTCCAGGACATGAGCCGCGTGGGGGGTCCGGACCTGAACTCGGGGGCTGCGACCCAGTTCAGATTGTGTGGCTCGGTGATGTAAAACCAGCCGGCCTGCCACCCCTTTAGGGACTCCACAAAGGAGCCATCGAACCAGAGGACGTTGGCTATCTTGCCGACCATAGCGCCTCCGCACTCCGCCTAGGTGCCGGACACCACCTTGGGCTTGACGTTGAAAGTCTTGAGCCAGAGGCCGAAGTGGGGGCGGGCGTGGAGAAAGGCCTCACACATGATGATAAACGCCGAGATGTTGAGAACAAAGTTCGGGGCCATATCGTGGAAATCCAGGCCGTAGTAGAACATGAGCCCCCGGACAAATGGGTGAAGTGGAAAGCCTAGTCCGCGGAGGAAGTGGGGAAGAAAAACTACCCTCTCATGGGGCCTTGGGGTAGGAAGAAGCTGCCCCTTCTTAGGAAGCCGATGCGGGATATCCTTGGACAAGTATCCGGCTTTCCTTAACTTTTTTACTTGAGCCTCCGTGACGGAGGAGACCATCCGCTTGCCTCCCGCTCCGGACATTGTTGGAGGAGGTTGAGGAAGGAAGAGCGGACTTGGGCGCTAGAGCTTGAGTGCGCGAGAGATGGATTGGCATAGGAGGAAGAAGGCGTAGGTTAAAAGGGTGAATCCTTATCCCTTTTATAAGCGGGTGCGGTTATGCGTCCCCACCTACCTAATAAAACTCACTTGCCTCCCGAGCGCCGTGGTAAATGGCGCGGTTGGGTTACCCACGTCCGTATTAATGAGAATCCCGTAAAAGGGGGCACATGATCTTTGCTTTCACAAGACGTGCCAAGGAAATCGCCTCGCTAAACGCGCTAAGGTGGAACAACGAAAATAATTTATATAGAAGGCTTGGTCGCAGTGTTATGACGCACTGCGGAATACGTCAGCAGATTTGATTTGTGTTAATATTATTCTCTATATGGCAATATGTGGAAACTTATTTTGTAGAGCCGGACACTATTTTTGGTGTTTGTAATCTTCTTGAAGAACTTGGAGGAGGAACCCACCTTGCAATGCCGAAGACAATTTGCGCGCCGGACTCGTTGTCATTGAAGCCTGGTTCAGGGGCTACTGAGGGAGTCCTGGATTAGGGGGTGTTCGGATAGCCGGACTATACCTTCAGCCGGACTCCAGGACTATGAAGATACAAGATTGAAGACTTCGTCCCATGTCCGGAAGGATCTTTTCTTGGCGTGGAAGGCAAGCTAGGCGTGCGGATATTCAAGATCTCCTACCATTGTAACCGACTCTGTGTAACCCTAACCCTATCCGGTGTCTATATAAACCAGTGGGTTGTAGTCCGTAGGACAACCATCATCATACACAATCATACCATAGGCTAGCTTCTAGGGTTTAGCCTCCTTGATCTCGTGGTAGATCCACTCTTGTACTACCCATATCATCAATATTAATCTAGCAGGAGTAGGGTTTTACCTCCATCGAGAGGGCCCGAACCTGGGTAAAATAAAGTGTCCCTTGTCTCCTGTTACCATTCGACTTTGACGCACAGTTCGGGACCCCCTACCCGAGATCCGCCGGTTTTGACACCGACAAAGTGGACCCAGAAGCCGAGGCCGCGCTACAGGACCTGAAGAAATACCTTTCCTCCACGTCGATACTAGTTGCACCTAGACCACAAGAGCCGTTGCTGCTGTATCTAGCGGCGACGAATCAAGTGGTCAGCGCCGCACTAGTGGCGCAGAGGGAGGTCGACGAGGAGACAGCAATGGTGGCAGGACCAGCAGAGGGCGAGCCGAAGATTCCTCCGGCAGGGCCCGGTGCCAACGAGGCGTGGCCCCCGGCAGAGTCTGGTGCCACCAAGGCGACGCCTGCACGGTCGAGTGAAGTGGTGCCCAAGAAGAAGGCGATGCAGCACCCGGTTTACTTTGTCATCTTCCTCTTGCAGGGGGCTAGGTCAAGGTATTCCAGTGTGCAGAAATTGCTCTTCGGCCTCCTTATGGCCTCGAGGAAGTTGCGTCACTACTTCCAGGCCCATGAGATCACTGTCGTCACCCGCCTCCCGTTGCAACGGATACTGCACAACTCAGACGCAACCGGAAGGATTGTGGAATGGGCCTTGGAGCTGTCAAGCTTCGGCTTAAAGTTTGAGAGTACCTCGACAATTCAGAGCAGAGTCCTGTCGGAGTTCATCGCGGAATGGACCTCGACGCCTGACGAAGAAATCCAGGAGACGACTCTCCCCGGCAAGGAGGGGGAATGCAACTGGGTCATGTACTTTGACGGAGCCTTCTCACTGCAAGGCGTCGGTGCCGGTGTGCTGCTCGTCGCACCCACCGGAGAGCACCTCAAGTACGTGATCCAGATGCACTTCCTCAGGGAGATGTCCACCAACAACACCGCCGAGTACGAGGGATTGCTTATCGGTCTCAGGATCGCGGCAGACCTCGGGGTCAAGAAGCTCATCGTCAGGGGTGACTCGCAGCTTGTTGTCAGGCAAGTCAACAAAGATTATCAGAGCCCACTACTGGAAGCATACGTAGATGAGGTGAGGAAACTGGAGGAACGCTTTGACAGTATCCAGGCAGAGCACGTCCCCCGAGCGGGGAACGACATCGCCGATTACCTGTCGAAGCGTGCCGCATTCAAGTTACCTGTGGAATCAGGTACCTTTTTGCTCCGGTTAACTCAACCATCCGTCGATCCATCAGCAGGGCAGAGCAAGCGGAGAAAATCAGGTCCCGGCAAGTACTTTCCTACCGAGCCCCCCGGGGCTGCTGGCAAGGGTACCGCCACGGACGCTGAGCCTGCCCAAGAGCAATTGACTCCAGCAGGGCGTCAGGCCCTGGCTGTAGAGATGATCGCTCCCATGGCGGAAGAGATGCCTGTAGTCCTTGCCATCGAGCCTCAGGCTCCGGCGTGGGCGCAGCATATCGTCCAATTCCTCCAGACAGGGGAGCTTCCTGAGGAGCAGGAAGAAGCAGAGAAAGTAGCCCGTCGGTCCGCCCTGTACCAGTTCGTCGATGACGTCCTGTACCGAAGAAGGCCGAACGGTGTGAAACTCAAGTGCATCCCCCGGGAGGAAGGACTGGAGCTGTTGGCATAGATACATGGAGGCATATGTGGCTCCCACATAGGGTCGAGGGCCCTTGCCGGGAAGGCGTTCCGGCAAGGTTTCTTCTGGCCCACCGCCCTCCAGGATGCAACAGCGCTAGTCACCAGGTGTGAAGCGTGCCAGTTTCATTCAAAGAAGCTTCATCAACCAGCTCAAGCCCTTCAAACAATCCCTCTCTCCTGGCCATTCTCGGTCTGGGGGCTCGACATACTGGGCCCCTTCCCTCGCGCCATCGGGGGCTTTGAGTACTTGTACGTTGCAATCGATAAGTTCACAAAGTGGCCAGAGGTGGAAGCAGTGAGAAAGGTGACTGCTCAGTCAGCTGTCAAGTTTTTCAAAGGACTAGTATGTCGTTTTGGTGTGCCAAACAGAGTCATCATCGACAACGGCATGTAGTTCACAAGCCACACCTTCATGCAATACATTCAAGACCTCGGCAGCCAGGCCTGTTTTGCTTCTATGGCGCACCCACGGAGCAACGGCCAAGCGGAGAGGGCAAATGCTGAAGTGTTGCGAGGCCTGAGGACAAAGACTTTTGACAAGCTGCACAAGAGCGGAAGGCGCTGGATTGATGAACTGCCGACGGTTCTTTGGTCGATCAGGACGACGCCAAATCGAGCTACCGGCCAGACACCTTTTGCCCTGGTATACGGGGCAGAAGAAGTTCTCCCCATAGAACTCATATACGGGTCACCTCGAGTGCTCGTTTATGACGAGCTTGAGCAAGATTCGTTGCGCCAATATGACGCGATGCTCCTTGAGGAAGATCGTCTTCGGGCGGCTGTGAGAGCGGCACGCTACCAGCAAGCCTTGCGCCGCTACCATAGCCGCAAGGTTCATGCCCGAAGCTTTGAGGAAGGCGACCTTGCGTTCAATCGGCCAAGAATTCCAACAAGTTGACGCCAAAGTGGGAAGGCCCTTATCGGGTATTACGAGTCACCAGGCCTGGTGCAGTCTGCCTAGAGACCGAGGATGCCGTACCAGTGGGCAACTCCTGGAACATCGAGCATCTTCGCAAGTTTTACCCATAAGGCGCGGCTTGCCGAGCCTCCCGGCATGCCACCTTTTTTACGAGCTTTACCGCGAGGCATGTGACCCTTTATACAGAGCCAGGCGCAGACCCTGAGCGAGAATAAATGAAGCGTTGGCGCCCTAAGTTATAGCATGCATGCTAGGTCGAGTCTCGTCCTTGCTTAAGGTTGATAGTGCTTAGCGGCGGCTAACCCCTATCTTGGAGGTCGAGTGTGTGTCTTTCTGTTCTTCTTTGTCTTCTTTGGTTCGCAGGACACATGAATATCCTTGTCGAGCTACTTTGGAAGAAAGGGGACGGACCGGCATCCATGCCCCGGCAAGCCAGTATTGCTGGGGGCTACAAGAGTAAAGATCCACCCGCGGCAAGCCAAGGTTGCCAGGGGCTTCAGATTTAGATAGGTTCTTTATCCCTTACCATGCGTTTCGTTATGGACTGAGGTATGTGAAACCTTGTTTTATCCTTAGGCTACCATGCTCCCCTCACTCCGGACCCCAGGACTCGTTTCCTGGGACCGAGTTTGGTCGTAGTCACGACAGCAAGGAAACGAAACGAGGAGCCTAAGTCCACCTCATCCCTGCCTCCGCCAAGCGCGTGAGATAGGTCGAGCGAAGTGGGGAGACGGCAAGGCCTGTTGCCGGGCAAGAAAATGTTTATCTTAAGGGTAACAAGGATTTACTCCTTGTCGTGGGTTTTACCTACGAACGAAAAACCCGAAAAACATCCCTTTTTCATTAAAAAAACATTCCGTACAGGTACAGTTCATACGAAATGAAAAACGTGAGCAAGGGAATTACAAGTTCTAAAATCAACAAAGGCCCGAAGGCTTACAAGACTAAAGAGAGATAAGATGCCCGTAATCCCTTTCTTGTCCCTCTCCTCAGGAGGCAGGTCAAGGAGGCAAAAAAGGGCAAAAGGGGCGCCTAGGCGAGCTACAAGTGGCAGAAGACACCAAGACAACATCTTGGTGGCCGTCGAAGGGCTGGATGGTGATTGTTGGGGAACGTTGTAGAAAATTAAAAAATTTCCTACGGTTTCACCAAGATCCATCTATGAGTTCATCTAGCAACGAGTCATGGGAGAGAGATTGCATCTACATACCACTTTGTAGATCGCGAGCGGAAGCGTTCAACGAACGGGGATGAGGTAGTCGTACACGACGTGATCCAAATCACCGGAGATCCTAGCACCGAAAGGACGGCACCTCCGCGTTCAACACACGTACGGTCAGCGTAACGTCTCCTTCTTCTTGATCCAGCAAGGCAAAGGAGAGGTTGGGAAAGAAGACTCCAGCAGCAGCACGACGGCGTGGTGATGGTGGAGCCACAGGACTCCGACAGGGCTTCGCAGAGCTCTACGGAGGAGGAGGAGGTGTTGGAGAGGGAGAGGGAGGCGCCAGGAGCAAGGGTGCGCTGCCCCCCTTCCCCTCCCTCCTTTATATAGCCCCTTGGGGGGAGCGCCAGCCCTAGGAGATGGAATCTCCTAGGGGGCGGCGGCCAAGGGTGGGGCTTGCCCCCCCAAGCAAGGGGGGCGCCCCCCTTCTTTAGGGTTTCCACCCTCTAGGCGCATGGGCCTCTAGGGCTGGTTCCTCTTGGCCCATGCAGGCCAAGGCGCACCCCCTAGAGCCCATGTGGCCCCCCGAGGCAGGTGGCCCCACCCGGTGGACCCCCCGGGACCCTCCGGTGGTCCCGGTACAATACCGATAACCCCGAAACTTGTCCCGATGGCCAAAACAGCACTTTCTATATATAATTCTTTACCTCCGGACCATTCCGAAACTCCTCGTGACGTCCGGGATCTCATCCGGGACTCCGAACAACATTCGGGTTACTGCATATACATATCTTCACAACCCTAGCGTCACCGAACCTTAAGTGTGTAGACCCTACGGGTTCGGGAGACATGCAGACATGACCGAGACGGCTCTTGGGCAATAACCAACAGCGGGATCTGGATACCCATGTTGGCTCCCACATGCTCCACGATGATCTCATCGGATGAACCACGATGTCGAGGATTCAATTAATCCCGTATACGATTCCCTTTGTCAATCGGTATTTTACTTGCCCGAGATTCGATCGTCGGTATCCCAATACCTCATTCAATCTCGTTACCGGCAAGTCACTTTTCTCGTACCGTAATGCATGATCTCGTGATCAAACACTTTGATCACATTGAGCTCATTATGATGATGCATTACCGAGAGGGCCCGGTGATACCTCTCCGTCAAGAGGAGTGACAAATCCCAGTCTCGATCCATGTCAACCCAACAGATACTTTCAGAGATACCCGTAGCATACCTTTATAGTCACCCAGTTACGTTGTGACGTTTGGCACACCCAAAGCATTCCTACGGTATCCGGGAGTTACACGATCTCATGGTCTAAGGAAAGGATACTTGACATTGGACAACTCTAGCAAACGAACTATGCGATCTTATGCTATGTTTAGGATTAGGTCTCGTCCATCACATCATTCTCCTAATGATGTGATCTCGTTATCAATGACATCCAATGTCCATAGTCAGGAAACCATGACTATCTGTCGATCAACGAGCTAGTCAACTAGAGGCTCACTAGGGACATATTGTTGTCTGTTATTCACACATGTATTACGATTTCCGGATAACACAATTATAGCACGAATAAAGACAATTATCATGAATAAGGAAATATAATAATAATGCTTTTATTATTGCCTCTAGGGCATATTTCCAACAGTCTCCCACTTGCACTAGAGTCAATAATCTAGTTACATTGTGATGAATCGAACACCCATAGAGTTCTGGTGCTGATCATGTTTTGCCTTAGGGAGAGGTTTAGTCAACGGATCTGCGACATTCAGATCCATGTGCACTTTACAAATTTCTATGTCTCCATCTTGAACATTTTCACGAATGGAGTTGAAGCGACGCTTGATGTGCCTGGTCTTCTTGTGAAACCTGGGCTCCTTTGCAAGTGCAATAGCTCCAGTGTTGTCACAGAAGAGCTTGATTGGCCCCGACACATTGGGTATGACTCCGAGGTCGGTGATGGACTCCTTCACCCAAATTGCTTCATGTGCTGCCTCCGAGGCTGCCATGTACTCCGCTTCACTTGTAGATCCCGCCACGACGCTTTGCTTGCAACTGCACCAGCTTACTGCCCCACCATTCAAAATATACACGTATCCGGTTTGTGACTTAGAGTCATCCAGATCTGTGTCGAAGCTAGCGTCGACGTAACCTTCTACGACGAGCTCTTCGTCACCTCCATAAACGAGAAACATTTCCTTAGTGCTTTTCAGGTACTTCAGGATATTCTTGACCGCTGTCTAGTGTTCCTTGCCGGGATTACTTTGGTACCTTCCTACCAAACTTACGGCAAGGTTTACATCAGGTCTGGTACACAGCATGGCATACATAATAGAACCTATGGATGAGGCATAGGGGATGACACTCATCTCTTCTATATCTTCTGCCGTGGTCGGACATTGTGTTGAGCTCAATTTCACACCTTGTAACACAGGTAAGAACCCCTTCTTAGATTGATCCATATTGAACTTCTTCAATATCTTATCAAGGTATGTGCTTTGTGAAAGACCTATGAGGCGTCTTGATCTATCTCTATAGATCTTGATGCCTAATATATAAGCAGCTTCTCCAAGGTCCTTCATTGAAAAACTTTTATTCAAGTAGGCCTTAATGCTGTCCAAGAGTTCTATATCATTTCCCATCAAAAGTATGTCATCCACATATAGTATGAGAAATGCTACAGCGCTCCCACTCACTTTCTTGTAAACACAGGCTTCTCCATAAGTCTGTGTAAACCCAAACGCTTTGATCATCTCATCAAAGTGAATGTTCCAACTCCGAGATGCTTGCACCAGCCCATAAATCGAGCGTTGGAGCTTGCACACCTTGTCAGCATTCTTAGGATCGACAAAACCTTCCGGCTGCATCATATACAATTCTTCCTTAAGGAAACCATTAAGGAATGCCGTTTTGACGTCCATTTGCCATATCTCATAATCATAGTATGCGGCAATTGCTAACATGATTCGGACGGACTTCAGCTTCGCTACCGGTGAGAAAGTCTCATCGTAGTCAATTCCTTGAACTTGTCGATAACCCTTAGCGACAAGCCGAGCTTTATAGATGGTCACATTACCATCCGCGTTCGTCTTCTTCTTAACGATCCATTTATTTTCTATGGCTCGCCGTTCAACGGGCAAGTCAGTCAAAGTCCATACTTCGTTTTCATACATGGATCCTATCTCGGATTTCATGGCTCCCAGCCATTTGTTGGAATCCGGGCCCGCCATTGCTTCCTCATAGTTTGAAGGTTCACCGTTGTCTAACAACATGATTTCCAAGACAGGGTTGCCGTACCACTCTGGTGCGGAACGTGTCCTTGTGGACCTTCGAATTTCAGTAGGAGCTTGATTAGAAGTCTCTTGATCATTATCATTAATTTCCTCTCTAGTCGGTGCAGGCACCTCAGGAACGTTTTCTTGAGTTTCGCCATTTTCCGGTTCAAGAGGTAACACTTCATCAAGTTCTACTTTCCTCCCACTTACTTATTTCGAGAGAAACTCTTTCTCTAGAAAGGATCCATTCTTGGCAACAAAGATCTTGCCTTCGGATCTGAGGTAGAAGGTATACCCAATAGTTTCTTTTGGGTATCCTATGAAGACGCATTTCTCCGACTTGGGTTCGAGCTTTTCAGGTTGAAGTTTCCTGACATAAGCATCGCATCCCCAAACTTTTAGAAACGACAGCTTAGGTTTCTTCCCAAACCATAATTCATACGGTGTCGTCTCAACGGATTTCGACGGAGCCCTATTTAAAGTGAATGTGGCAGTCTCTAAAGCATAGCCCCAAAAAGATAGCGGTAAATCGGTAAGAGACATCATAGATCGCACCATATCTAATAGAGTGCGATTACGACGTTCGGACACACCATTACGCTGAGGTGTTCCAGGCGGCGTGAGTTGTGAAACTATTACACATTTTCTTAAGTGCGTGCCAAATTCGTGACTCAAGTATTCTCCTCCACGATCTGATCGTAGAAACTTGATCTTTCTATCACGTTGATTTTCAACCTCACTCTGAAATTCCTTGAACTTTTCAAAGGTCTCAGACTTGTGTTTCATTAAGTAGACATACCCATATCTACTCAAGTCATCAGTGAGGGTGAGAACATAACGATAGCCACCACGAGCCTCAACACTCATTGGACCGCACACATCGGTATGTATGATTTCCAATAAGTTGGTTGCTCGCTCCATTGTTCCTGAGAACGGAGTCTTGGTCATTTTACCCATGAGGCATGGTTCGCACGTGTCAAATGATTCATAATCAAGAGACTCTAAAAGTCCATCTGCATGGAGCTTCTTCATGCGTTTGACACCTATGTGACCAAGGCGGCAGTGCCACAAATATGTGGTACTATTGTTATCAACTTTAACTCTTTTGGTATTCACACTATGAATATGTGTATCATCACGTACGAGATTCATTAAGAATAAACCATTAACCATCGGAGCATGACCATAAAACATATCTCTCATATAAATAGAACAACCATTATTCTCGGATTTAAATGAGTAGCCATCTCGAATTAAACGAGATCCAGACACAATGTTCATGCTCAAACTTGGCACTAAATAACAATTATTGAGGTTTAAAACTAATCCTGTAGGTAAATGTAGAGGTAGCGTGCCGACGGCGATCACATCGACCTTGGAACCATTCCCGACGCGCATCGTCACCTCGTCCTTCGCCAGTCTCCGTTTATTCCGCAGCTCCTGCTTTGAGTTACAAATGTGAGCAACTGCACCGGTATCAAATACCCAAGAGCTACTACGAGTACTGGTAAGGTACACATCAATTACATGTATATCACATATACCTTTTGTTTTGCCGGCCTTCTTGTCCGCTAAGTATTTGGGGCAGTTCCGCTTCCAGTGACCACTTCCCTTGCAATAAAAACACTCAGTCTCGGGATCGGGTCCATTCTTTGGCTTCTTCCCGGCAACTTGCTTACCGGGCGCGGCAACTTCCTTGCCGTCCTTCTTGAAGTTCTTTTTACCCTTGCCCTTCTTGAACTTAGTGGTTTTATTCACCATCAACACTTGATGCTCCTTCTTGATTTCTACCTCTGCTGATTTCAGCATAGCATATACCTCAGGAATGGTCTTTACCATCCCCTGCATATTGTAGTTCATCACAAAGCTCTTGTAGCTAGGTGGAAGCGACTGGAGGATTCTGTCAATGACCGCTTCATCCGGGAGATTAACTTCCAGTTGAGTCAAGCGGTTGTGCAACCCAGACATCTTGAGTATGTGTTCACTGACAGAGCCATTTTCCTCCATCTTACAGCTAAAGAATTTGTCGGAGACTTCATATCTCTCGACCCGGGCATGAGCTTGGAAAACCATTTTCAGCTCTTCGAACATCTCATATGCTCCATGTCTCTCAGAACGCTTTTGGAGCCCCGGCTCTAAGCTGTAAAGCATGCCGCACTGGACGAGGGAGTAATCATCGCAGCGTGACTGCCAAGCGTTCATAACGTCTTGTTCTGTAGGGAGAATAGGTGCGTCACCCAGCGGTGCTCGTAGGACATAATCTTTCTTGGCAGCTATGAGGATGATCCTCAGGTTCCGGACCCAGTCCGTATAGTTGCTGCCATCGTCTTTCAGCTTGGTTTTCTCTAGGAACACGTTGAAGTTGAGGACTACGTTGGCCATTTGATCTACAAGACATATTGTAAATATTTTAGACTAAGTTCATGATAATAAAGTTCATTTAATCAAATTATTTAATGAACTCCCACTTAGATAGACATCCCTCTTCTAGTCATCTAAGTATTACATGATCCGAGTCAACTAGGCCGTGTCCGATCATCACGTGAGACGGACTAGTCAACATCGGTGAACATCTTCATGTTGATCGTATCTTCTATACGATTCATGCTCAACCTTTCGGTCTTCTGTGTTCCGAGGCCATGTCTGTACATGCTAGGATCGTCAAGTCAACCTAAGTGTTTTGCGTGTGTAAATCTGTCTTACACCCGTTGTATGTGAACGTTAGAATCTATCACACCCGATCATCACGTGGTGCTTCGAAACAACGAACTGTCGCAACGGTGCACAGTTAGGGGGAACACTTTCTTGAAATTATTATGAGGGATCATCTTATTTACTACCGTCGTTCTAAGTAAACAAGATGCAAAACATGATAAACATCACATGCAATCAAATAATAAACGTGACATGATATGGCCAATATCACATAGCTCCTTTGATCTCCATCTTGGGGCTCCATGATCATCTTGTCACCGGCTTGACACCATGATCTCCATCATCATGATCTCCATCATCGTGTCTCCATGAAGTTGCTCGCCAACTATTACTTCTACTACTATGGCTAACGGGTTTAGCAATAAAGTAAGTAATTTACATGGTGTTTCTCAATGACACGCAGGTCATACAAAAAATAAAGACAACTCCTATGGCTCCTGCCGGTTGTCATACTCATCGACATGCAAGTCGTGATTCCTATTACAATAGCATGAACATCTCATACATCACATATAGATCATTCATCATTCATCACAACTTTGGCCATATCATATCACAAAGCACTTGCTGCAAAAACAAGTTAGACGTCCTCTAATTGTTGTTGCAAGTTTTACGTGGCTGAATTAGGGTTCTAGCAAGAACGTTTTCTTACCTACGTGAAAGCCACAACGTGATTTGCCAACTTCTATTTACCCTTCATAAGGACCCTTCTCATCGAATCCGCTCCAACTAAAGTGGGAGAGACAGACACCCGCCAGCCACCTTATGCAACTAGTGCATGTTAGTCGGTGGAACCGGTCTCACGTAAGAGTACGTGTAAGGTTGGTCCGGGCCGCTTCATCCCACAATACCGCTGAAGCAAGATAAGACTAGTAGCGGCAAGAAAGTTGACAACATCTACGCCCACAACAAATTGTGTTCTACTCGTGCAATAGAGAACTACGCATAGACCTGGCTCATGATGCCACTGTTGGGGAACGTTGCAGAAAATTAAAATTTTTCCTACGGTTTCACCAAGATCCATCTATGAGTTCATCTAGCAACGAGTTATGGGAGAGAGATTGCATCTACATACCACTTTGTAGATTGCGAGCGGAAGCGTTCAACGAACGGGGATGAGGTAGTCGTACACGACGTGATCCAAATCACCGGAGATCCTAGCACCGAAAGGACGGCACCTCCGCGTTCAACACACGTACGGTCAGCGTAACGTCTCCTTCTTCTTGATACAGCAAGGCAAAGGAGAGGTTGGGAAAGAAGACTCCAGCTGTAGCACGACGGCGTGGTGATGGTGGAGCCACAGGACTCCGACAGGGCTTCGCCGAGCTCTACGAAGGAGGAGGAGGTGTTGGAGAGGGAGAGGGAGGCGCCAGGAGCAAGGGTGCGCTGCCCCCCTTCCCCTCCCTCCTTTATATAGCCCCTTGGGGGGAGCGCCAGCCCTAGGAGATGGAATCTCCTAGGGGGCGGCGGCCAAGGGTGGGGCTTGCCCCCCAAGCAAGGGGGGCGCCCCCCTTCTTTAGGGTTTCCACCCTCTAGGCGCATGGGCCTCTAGGGCTGGTTACCCTTGGCCCATGCAGGCCAAGGCGCACCCCCTAGAGCCCATGTGGCCCCCCGAGGCAGGTGGCCCCACCCGGTGGACCCCCCCCCCCCCGGGACCCTCTGGTGGTCCCGGTACAATACCGATAACCCCGAAACTTGTCCCGATGGCCAAAACAGCACTTTCTATATATAATTCTTTACATCCGGACCATTCCGAAACTCCTCGTGACGTCCGGGATCTCATCCGGGACTCCGAACAACATTCGGGTTACTGCATATACATATCTTCACAACCCTAGCGTCACCGAACCTTAAGTGTGTAGACCCTATGGGTTCGGGAGACATGCAGACATGACCGAGACGGCTCTCGGGCAATAACCAACAGCGGGATCTGGATACCCATGTTGGCTCCCACATGCTCCACGATGATCTCATCGGATGAACCACGATGTCGAGGATTCAATTAATCCCGTATACGATTCCCTTTGTCAATCGGTATTTTACTTGCCCGAGATTCGATCGTCGGTATCCCAATACCTCGTTCAATCTCGTTACCGGCAAGTCACTTTTCTCGTACCGTAATGCATGATCCCGTGATCAAACACTTTGATCACATTGAGCTCATTATGATGATGCATTACCGAGAGGGCCCGGTGATACCTCTCCGTCAAGCGGAGTGACAAATCCCAGTCTCGATCCGTGTCAACCCAACAGATACTTTCGGAGATACCCGTAGTATACCTTTATAGTCACCCAGTTACGTTGTGACGTTTGGCACACCCAAAGCATTCCTACGGTATCCGGGAGTTACACGATCTCATGGTCTAAGGAAAGGATACTTGACATTGGAAAACTCTAGCAAACGAACTATGCGATCTTATGCTATGTTTAGGATTGGGTCTCATCCATCACATCATTCTCCTAATGATGTGATCTCGTTATCAATGACATCCAATGTCCATAGTCAGGAAACCATGACTATCTGTCGATCAACGAGCTAGTCAACTAGAGGCTCACTAGGGACATATTGTTGTCTGTTATTCACACATGTATTACGATTTCCGGATAACACAATTATAGCACGAATAAAGAAAATTATCATGAATAAGGAAATATAATAATAATGCTTTTATTATTGCCTCTAGGGCATATTTCCAACAGTGATGGCGGTGCCGGAGGCAGAACTCAAAGACGAGACGGCAGGACGTCAGTACGCGTCGAAGGTGTCGGTGCCTGCGTACTCCGACTTGACTGCCTTGCCGCCCGCCCTCTTCCTCTTCCGCAGCCTCCCAACGCCAGCTGCCCAAGGAGACGACCCCGAGAAGTTCAAGGAGCCGGCAGCACGGATGATATGGTCGCCGGTGCCGCACGGCGCGGCGCCTGACGCCTAGTCGGACCCGTCATCCTACCGCCCGCGGGCCTCGTCATCGCTGTCGCTGTCCTTCTCGCCACTCTCGCTCGAGGAAGGATCTTCGTCGTCAGAAGAGCTTTCCATGTAGCACCTTACGCGAGTCCCAAGTGCCCGAAGATCTTGACGGAGAGGAGGCCACCATCCATTAGTTTGAAATGGAGAGCGAGCCCCTCCGTCAAGCTGTGAAGACGGGAGAACGTCTTCCACCCTCGGTGGAGATACATGACGTGAGGGGCGGGGAACTCGACATCGGCCCATGTGTCGCTGATCTCGCAGCCCCTCATGTGCAGCCGCAATGACTGCGGCGGATCCAGCTCCATCTCCCGCGCAAATGGAGTCAGGAGGCGAAGGCGGCGGCGCGGCGGCCGGCGCAGCCTGACGAAGGATTCGCAAGGGTTGTCCCCAGCGTGGCCCTCCATCGGAGGAGGGACTGCTAGCGGGGGCGAGGCCGGCGCCCCACCCCGTCCTCCTCTTCCCTGAGCGCTGCGGCCTCTGCCCCGGCCTCGCCCCCTCCCCCTTCCCCTCGCGCCTGGCTATGCCTCCGCGGGCGCAGGAGGAGGAGGGACGCGTTGTCGAGCGGCGACCCTCGCCGCCACCGTCGAAGGAACGGGATTCCCTTTCTCCATGACGAATGGAAGGAAGGAGCAGAAGCAGAAGGAGGGAGAAGGTGGAAGAATGCGGGATGCCACCCCCCTTCCTGCTCTTTATAAAGGAACGGGGGCGGGGCTCGGCCGTCCCGCCCGGGCAATCAAGACACGGGAGGCGCAGGGAACCAGGACTGACTCGCTGCTCCAACCAGCGATGGCCCGCTTTTCCGCCGCCACTGTTTGCCACCCCAAGCGCATGGGAGACGCGTGGCCGGCGTGCAGAACCGAGGGGACAGGTGAGGCAACCTCTCTGTTGGGGAACGTTGCAGAAAATTAAAATTTTTCCTACGGTTTCACCAAGATCCATCTATGAGTTCATCTAGCAACGAGTATTCAGATTAGATAGCATCTACATACCACTTTGTAGATCGCAATGGAAGCGTTCGAGTGAACGTGGATGAGGTAGTCGTACTCGCCGTGATCCAATTCACCGATGATCTAGTGCCGAACGGACGGCACCTCCGCGTTCAACACACGTACGGAAGCGTGACGTCTCCTCCTTCTTGATCCAGCAAGGGGGAAGGAGAGGTTGATGAAGAAGGCTCCAGCAGCAGCACGACGGCGTGGTGATGGTGGAACTACAGTACTCCGGCAGGGCTTCGCCGTGCACTTACGGAGGAGGAGGAGGTGTTGGAGAGGGAGAGGGAGGCGCCAGGGCATAGGGTGCGCTGCCCCCCTCCCCTTCCCCCCTTTATATAGGCCTCTTGGGGGGGCGCCGGCCCTGGGAGATCTAATCTCCCAAGGGGGGCGGCGGCCAGGGAGGTTTCCCTCCCCCCAAGCCATCTAGGAGGTGCCTTCTACCACTAGGACTCCTCCTAGATGGAACCCTAGGCGCATGGGCCCTTTGGGGCTGGTTCCCCTTGGCCCAAGCAGGCCAAGGCGCACCCCCTAAGGCCCATGTGGCCCACCAGGGCAGGTGGCCCC
The DNA here is from genome assembly GCA_032464435.1 of Aegilops umbellulata. Classification (NCBI taxonomy): domain Eukaryota; kingdom Viridiplantae; phylum Streptophyta; class Magnoliopsida; order Poales; family Poaceae; genus Aegilops; species Aegilops umbellulata. The sequence continues at coordinate 84,168,971 of CP136054.1, read as the reverse complement.
ACCTGGTGGACCCCCGGGACCCCTCCGGTGGTCCCGGTACAATACCGATAACCCCGAAACTTGTCCCGATGGCCGAAACAGTACTTCCTATATATAATTCTTTACCTCCGGACCATTCCGGAACTCCTCGTGACGTCCGGGATCTCATCCGGGACTCCGAACAACATTCGGGTTACTGCATATACATATCTTCACAACCCTAGCGTCACCGAACCTTAAGTGTGTAGACCCTACGGGTTCGGGAGACATGCAGACATGACCGAGACGGCTCTCGGGCAATAACCAACAGCGGGATCTGGATACCCATGTTGGCTCCCACATGCTCCACGATGATCTCATCGGATGAACCACGATGTCAAGGATTCAATTAATCCCGTATACGATTCCCTTTGTCAATCGGTATTTTACTTGCCCGAGATTCGATCGTCGGTATCCCAGTACCTCGTTCAATCTCGTTACCCGCAAGTCATTTTTCTCGTTACCGTAATGCATGATCCTTGTGATCAAACACTTTGATCACGTTGAGCTCATATGATGATGCATTACCGAGAGGGGCCGGTGATACCTCTCCGTCAAGCGGAGTGACAAATCCCAGTCTCGATCCATGTCAACCCAACAGATACTTTCAGAGATACCCGTAGCATACCTTTATAGTCACCCAGTTACGTTGTGACGTTTGGCACACCCAAAGCACTCCTACGGTATCCGGGAGTTACACGATCTCATGGTCTAAGGAAAGGATACTTGACATTGGACAACTCTAGCAAACAAACTATGCGATCTTATCCTATGTTTAGGATTGGGTCTTGTCCATCACATCATTCTCCTAATGATGTGATCTCGTTATCGATGACATCCAATGTCCATAGTCAGGAAACCATGATATCTGTCGATCAACAAGCTAGTTAACTAGAGGCTCACTAGGGACATGTTTGTTGTCTGTTATTCACACATGTATTACGATTTCCGGATAACACAATTATAGCACGAATAAAGACAATTATCATGAATAAGGAAATATAATAATAATGCTTTTATTATTGCCTCTAGGGCATATTTCCAACAGTCTCCCACTTGCACTAGAGTTAATAATCTAGTTACATTGTGATGAATCGAACACCCATAGAGTTCTGGTGCTGATCATGTTTTGCCTTAGGGAGAGGTTTAGTCAACGGATCTGCGACATTCAGATCCATGTGCACTTTACAAATTTCTATGTCTCCATCTTGAACATTTTCACGAATGGAGTTGAAGCGACGCTTGATGTGCCTGGTCTTCTTGTGAAACCTGGGCTCCTTTGCAAGTGCAATAGCTCCAGTGTTGTCACAGAAGAGCTTGATTGGCCCCGACGCATTGGGTATGACTCCGAGGTCGGTGATGAACTCCTTCACCCAAATTGCTTCATGTGCTGCCTCCGAGGCTGCCATGTACTCCGCTTCACATGTAGATCCCGCCACGACGCTTTGCTTGCAACTGCACCAGCTTACTGCCCCACCATTCAAAATATACACGTATCCGGTTTGTGACTTAGAGTCATCCAGATCTGTGTCGAAGCTAGCGTCGACGTAACCTTTTACGACGAGCTCTTCGTCACCTCCATAAACGAGAAACATTTCCTTAGTCCTTTTCAGGTACTTCAGGATATTCTTGACCGCTGTCCAGTGTTCCTTGCCGGGATTACTTTGGTACCTTCCTACCAAACTTACGGCAATGTTTACATCAGGTCTGGTACACAGCATGGCATACATAATAGAACCTATGGCTGAGGCATAGGGGATGACACTCATCTCTTCTATATCTTCTGCCGTGGTCGGACATTGAGCTGAGCTCAATTTCACAGCTTGTAACACAGGTAAGAACCCCTTCTTAGATTGATCCATATTGAACTTCTTCAATATCTTATCAAGGTATGTGCTTTGTGAAAGACCTATGAGGCGTCTCGATCTATCTCTATAGATCTTGATGCCTAATATATAAGCAGCTTCTCCAAGGTCCTTCATTGAAAAACTTTTATTCAAGTAGGCCTTAATGCTGTCCAAGAGTTCTATATCATTTCCCATCAAAAGTATGTCGTCTACATATAATATGAGAAATGCTACAGAGCTCCCACTCACTTTCTTGTAAACACAGGCTTCTCCATAAGTCTGTGTAAACCCAAACGCTTTGATCATCTCATCAAAGCGAATGTTCCAACTCCGAGATGCTTGCACCAGCCCATAAATCGAGCGTTGGAGCTTGCACACCTTGTCAGCATTCTTAGGATCGACAAAACCTTCCGGCTGCATCATATACAATTCTTCCTTAAGGAAACCATTAAGGAATGCCGTTTTGACGTCCATTTGCCATATCTCATAATCATAGTATGCGGCAATTGCTAACATGATTCTGACGGACTTTAGCTTCGCTACCGGTGAGAAAGTCTCATTGTAGTCAATTCCTTGAACTTGTCGATAACCCTTAGCGACAAGCCGAGCTTTATAGATGGTCACATTACCATCCGCGTCTGTCTTCTTCTTAAAGATCCATTTATTTTCTATCGCTCGCCGATCATCGGGCAAGTCTGTCAAAGTCCATACTTTGTTTTCATACATGGATCCTATCTCGGATTTCATGGCTTCCAGCCATTTGTCGGAATCCGGGCCCGCCATTGCTTCCTCATAGTTCGAAGGTTCACCGTTGTCTAACAACATGATTTCCAAGACAGGGTTGCCGTACCACTCTGGTGCGGAACGTGTCCTTGTGGACCTTCGAATTTCAGTAGGAGCTTGATTAGAAGTATCTTGATCATCATCATTAATTTCCTCTCTAGTTGGTGCAGGCACCTCAGGAACGATTTCTTGAGTTTCGCCATTTTCCGGTTCAAGAGGTAACACTTCATCAAGTTCTACTTGCCTCCCACTTACTTCTTTCGAGAGAAACTCTTTCTCTAGAAAGGATCCATTCTTGGCAACAAAGATCTTGCCTTCGGATCTGAGGTAGAAGGTATACCCAACAGTTTCTTTAGGGTATCCTATGAAGACGCATTTTTCCGACTTGGGTTCGAGCTTTTCAGGTTGAAGTTTCTTGACATAAGCATCGCATCCCCAAACTTTCAGAAACGACAGCTTAGGTTTCTTTCCAAACCATAATTCGTACGGTGTCGTCTCAACGGATTTCGACGGAGCCCTATTTAAAGTGAATGCGGCAGTCTCTAAAGCATAGCCCCAAAAAGATAGCGGTAAGTCGGTAAGAGACATCATAGATCGCACCATATCTAATAGAGTGCGATTACGACGTTCGGACACACCATTACGCTAAGGTGTTCCAGGCGGCGTGAGTTGTGAAACTATTCCACATTTTCTTAAGTGTGTGCCAAATTCGTGACTCAAGTATTCTCCTCCACGATCTGATCGTAGAAACTTGATCTTTTTCTCACGTTGATTTTCAACCTCACTCTGAAATTCCTTGAACTTTTCGAAGGTCTCAGACTTGTGTTTCATTAAGTAGACATACCCATATCTACTCAAGTCATCAGTGAGGGTGAGAACATAACGATAGCCACCGCGAGCCTCAACACTCATTGGACCGCACACATCGGTATGTATGATTTCCAATAAGTTGGTTGCTCGCTCCATTGTTCCTGAGAACGGAGTCTTGGTCATTTTACCCATGAGGCATGGTTCGCACGTGTCAAATGATTCATAATCAAGAGACTCTAAAAGTCCATCTGCATGGAGCTTCTTCATGCGTTTGACACCTATGTGACCAAGGCGGCAGTGCCACAAATATGTGGAACTATTGTTATCAACTTTAACTCTTTTGGTATTCACACTATGAATATGTGTATCATCACGTACAAGATTCATTAAGAATAAACCATCAACCATCGAAGCATGACCATAAAACATATCTCTCATATAAATAGAACAACCATTATTCTCGGATTTAAATGAGTAGCCATCTCGAATTAAACGAGATCCAGATACAATGTTCATGCTCAAACTTGGCACTAAATAAGAATTATTGAGGTTTAAAACTAATTCCGTAGGTAAATGTAGAGGTAGCGTGCCGACGGCGATCACATCGACCTTGGAACCATTCCCGACGCGCATCGTCACCTCGTCCTTTGCCAGTCTCCGTTTATTCCGCAGCTCCTGCTTTGAGTTACAAATGTGAGCAACTGCACTGGTATCAAATACCCAAGAGCTACTACGAGTACTGGTAAGGTACACATCAATTACATGTATATCACATATACCTTTGGTTTTGCCGGCCTTCTTGTCCGCTAAGTATTTGGGGCAGTTCCGCTTCCAGTGACCACTTCCCTTGCAATAAAAACACTCAGTCTCGGGCTCGGGTCCATTCTTTGGCTTCTTCCCGGCAACTTGCTTACCGGGCGCGGCAACTTCCTTGCCGTCCTTCTTGAAGTTCTTTTTACCCTTGCCCTTCTTGAACTTAGTGGTTTTATTCACCATCAACACTTGATGCTCCTTCTTGATTTCTACCTCTGCTGATTTCAGCATAGCATATACCTCAGGAATGGTCTTTACCATCCCCTGCATATTGTAGTTCATCACAAAGCTCTTGTAGCTAGGTGGAAGCGACTGGAGGATTCTGTCAATGACCGCTTCATCCGGGAGATTAACTTCCAGTTGAGTCAAGCGGTTGTGCAACCCAGACATCTTGAGTATGTGTTCACTGACAGAGCCATTTTCCTCCATCTTACAGCTAAAGAATTTGTCGGAGACTTCATATCTCTCGACCCGGGCATGAGCTTGGAAAACCATTTTCAGCTCTTCGAACATCTCATATGCTCCATGTCTCTCAAAACGCTTTTGGAGCCCCGGCTCTAAGCTGTAAAGCATGCCGCACTGAACGAGGGAGTAATCATCGCAGCGTGACTGCCAAGCGTTCATAACGTCTTGTTCTGCAGGGAGAATAGGTGCGTCACCCAGCGGTGCTCGTAGGACATAATCTTTCTTGGCAGCTATGAGGATAATCCTCAGGTTCCGGACCCAGTCCGTATAGTTGCTACCATCGTCTTTCAGCTTGGTTTTCTCTAGGAACGCGTTGAAGTTGAGGACTACGTTGGCCATTTGATCTACAAGACATATTGTAAATATTTAGACTAAGTTCATGATAATAAAGTTCATTTAATCAAATTATTTAATGAACTCCCACTTAGATAGACATCCCTCTACTAGTCATCTAAGTATTACATGATCCGAGTCAACTAGGCCATGTCCGATCATCACGTGAGACGGACTAGTCAACATCGGTGAACATCTTCATGTTGATCGTATCTTCTATACGACTCATGCTCGACCTTTCGGTCTTCTGTGTTCCGAGGCCATGTCTGTACATGCTAGGCTCGTCAAGTCAACCTAAGTGTTTTGCGTGTGTAAATCTGGCTTACACCCATTGTATGCGAACGTAAGGACCTATCACATCCGATCATCACGTGGTGCTTCGGAACGACGAACCTTAGCAACGGTGCACAGTTAGGGAGAACACTTTCTTGAAATTATTATGAGGGATCATCTTATTTACTACCGTTGTTCTAAGTAAACAAGATGAAAAACATGATAAACATCACATGCAATCAAATATTAAACGTGACATGATATGGCCAATATCACATAGCTCCTTTGATCTCCATCTTGGGGCTCCATGATCATCTTGTCACCGGCTTGACACCATGATCTTCATCATCATGATCTTCATCATCGTGTCTCCATGAAGTTGCTCGCCAACTATTACTTCTACTACTATGGCTAACGTGTTTAGCAATAAAGTAAAGTAATTTACATGGCGGTTCTCAATGACACGCAGGTCATACAAAAAATAAAGACAACTCCTATGGCTCCTGCCGGTTGTCATACTCATCGACATGCAAGTCGTGATTCCTATTACAATAGCATGAACATCTCATACATCACATATAGATCATTCATCATTCATCACAACTTTGGCCATATCATATCACAAAGCACTTGCTGCAAAAACAAGTTAGACGTCCTCTAATTGTTGTTGCAAGTTTTACGTGGCTGAATTAGGGTTCTAGCAAGAACGTTTTCTTACCTACGTAAAACCACAACGTGATTTGTCAACTTCTATTTACCCTTCATAAGGACCCTTTTCATCGAATCCGCTCCAACTAAAGTAGGAGAGACAGACACCCGCCAGCCACCTTATGCAACTAGTGCATGTTAGTCGGTGGAGCCGGTCTCACGTAAGCGTACGTGTAAGGTTGGTCCGGGCCGCTTCATCCCACAATACCACTGAAGCAAGATAAGACTAGTAGCGTCAAGAAAAGTTGACAACATCTACGCCCACAACAAATTGTGTTCTACTCGCGCAAGAAGAACTACGCATAGACCTAGCTCATGATGCCACTGTTGGGGAACGTTGCAGAAAATTAAAATTTTTCCTACGGTTTCACCAAGATCCATCTATGAGTTCATCTAGCAACGAGTATTCAGATTAGATAGCATATACATACCACTTTGTAGATCGCAACGGAAGCGTTCGAGTGAACGTGGATGAGGTAGTCGTACTCGCCGTGATCCAATTCACCGATGATCTAGTGCCGAACGGACGGCACCTCCGCGTTCAACACACGTACGGAAGCGTGACGTCTCCTCCTTCTTGATCCAGCAAGGGGGAAGGAGAGGTTGATGAAGAAGGCTCCAGCAGCAGCACGACGGCGTGGTGATGGTGGAACTACAGTACTCCGGTAGGGCTTCGTCGTGCACTTACGGAGGAGGAGGAGGTGTTGGAGAGGGAGAGGGAGGCGCCAGGGCATAGGGTGCGCTGCCCCCCTCCCCTGCCCCCCTTTATATAGGCCTCTTGGGGGGGCGCCGACCCTGGGAGATCTAATCTCCCAAGGGGGGCGGCGGCCAGGGAGGTTTCCCTCCCCCCAAGCCATCTAGGAGGTGCCTTCCACCACTAGGACTCCTCCTAGATGGAACCCTAGGCGCATGGGCCCTTTGGGGCTGGTTCCCCTTGGCCCAAGAAGGCCAAGGCGCACCCCCTAAGGCCCATGTGGCCCACCAGGGCAGGTGGCCCCACCTGGTGGACCCCCGGGACCCCTCCGGTGGTCCCGGTACAATACCGATAACCCCGAAACTTGTCCCGATGGCCGAAACAGTACTTCCTATATATAATTCTTTACCTCCGGACCATTCCGGAACTCCTCGTGACGTCCGGGATCTCATCCGGGACTCCGAACAACATTCGGGTTACTGCATATACATATCTTCACAACCCTAGCGTCACCGAACCTTAAGTGTGTAGACCCTACGGGTTCGGGAGACATGCAGACATGACCGAGACGGCTCTCGGGCAATAACCAACAGCGGGATCTGGATACCCATGCTGGCTCCCACATGCTCCACGATGATCTCATCGGATGAACCACGATGTCAAGGATTCAATTAATCCCGTATACGATTCCCTTTGTCAATCAGTATTTTACTTGCCCGAGATTCGATCGTCGGTATCCCAGTACCTCGTTCAATCTCGTTTCCGGCAAGTCATTTTTCTCGTTACCGTAATGCATGATCCTTGTGATCAAACACTTTGATCACCTTGAGCTCATATGATGATGCATTACCGAGAGGGCCCGGTGATACCTCTCCATCAAGCGGAGTGACAAATCCCAGTCTCGATCCATGTCAACCCAACAGATACTTTCAGAGATACCCGTAGCATACCTTTATAGTCACCCAGTTATGTTGTGACGTTTGGCACACCCAAAGCACTCCTACGGTATCCGGGAGTTACACGATCTCATGGTCTAAGGAAAGGATACTTGACATTGGACAACTCTAGCAAACGAACTATGCGATCTTATGCTATGTTTAGGATTGGGTCTTGTCCATCACATCATTCTCCTAATGATGTGATCTCGTTATCGATGACATCCAATGTCCATAGTCAGGAAACCATGACTATCTGTCTATCAACAAGCTAGTTAACTAGAGGCTCACTAGGGACATGTTTGTTGTCTGTTATTCACACATGTATTACGATTTCCGGATAACACAATTATAGCACGAATAAAGACAATTATCATGAATAAGGAAATATAATAATAATGCTTTTATTATTGCCTCTAGGGCATATTTCCAACACTCTCCCCACCCCGTGATCATGGGGAGTGGACACCCTAAAGATCGCGCCTCGGCCCCATCCAGTAAATGAGCCGCGCCTCCACGCCTCCCTCCTTTTACGGGGAAGGTGCGTGCTGCCCATTTACTGCGATGTGACGCATGCGTGCGGGAACCGCCCCACGCATGCCGCCCATGTCACGCACACCCCCTCTATGCCGCACCGCACGCACGGGTCGTGGGAAGCGCAGCGCGCGAAAAATCTTACCGCGGTAAAAACCGCCCCGCCTGCCCGCGCACCGTTTTGGGCCTGACCCAACAACGTGTCGCTCTTACGTGTGGCCCAGGCCCGGGGGCTCCTATCGGTGTACAAAACTAGGGGCACATTTTTGTACCCCTTAACCTGTGCGCGGGCATTCAGAGCCATGCCCACGGCCACACGAAGCAGAGTGGAGGAGGTGAGCCAAGGTAAGACCGAAGCCCAAGACGATGCAAAGCAACGACAAGGACCAAGGCCACAAGGATCAGATGGGCGAAGCAGGTTTTCCCAGCAAGGATCCTTGTCTGGGCAGCTCACCCACGCCAGCCGAGCGTGCCACCCTCGAGCCCACCAACACCAGATGACGCTACTGGGCCTAATTCGGATAGGGCGTAACGGGCCTTGGGTTAGCGGGTTGTAAATGGGCTATATGCGAACAGGCCGTTAACAGGCTTTCCATGGGCCGGCCCGCCAGCTTTTGACCAAGTCAAACGGGCCGGCCTTTTCACAGGAATGGGCCACTATTGGGCCATGCCACGTGTCGACGTATCATAGGCGCCTTCTATCCAATGAGTGGATGACATCTGTCCCAACGATGAGCCGACACATGTTTCCTTTGGCCAATGATGATTTTACACATGGAAAATCTCCATTGGTCGAGGTTGTTAACAGGTTATCGGATACAAAACCCGACCCGATAGCTTAACGGCATTCCGTTATGGTGGATGCCACGTGTCGGTCACCCGTGACGAAAGCACTTCTGTGACGCGCGATTTATCGTCATGGAAGTGGACACTTCCGTGATGATAATTTTGGTAATGCCATGGAACACTTCTACGACAGCACAGGTATGACTATCTTGATTCTGTCATAAATTTGTCATGGATGTACATGCATGGCAAAAAATGCGACCTACTGTGACAAACACGTATCATCATGGAAGTGTATTTTATTTGTAGTGTTCATATGGTGTCTAGCTTTCATTGCTTCTAATTTGTTCAAATGCCTTCTCCTTAGTTTACACATCATAAGATGTGAATATGCAATGCTGTGAATATGCAATGGCACTAATGACGAGAGACCTTTAACTTGATAGTGTGATGTTGTTTGCATCTTGCATATGATTTATTTCTTGTACTACTTCACATTTGTTTAAACGACATTTATGATGACATTGTTAGCTTGGCAGAGCGATATTTGTAGGATCTTTCATATGGTGTCTACCTTCCATTGCATTGCTTCTAATTTAGTGTAATGTCTTTTTCTTAGTCTACACATCATAGTTCTGGTTATCTCATGTCATCCTGTTTTTTTTACATATTACATCCTCTTATCATGTGGTTGTCTAACATCAAAGTTCAGTTCGTCTGTATCACGCATCAGTTTGTTCTGAAGAACTAAATTGTTATTCGTTTTTCTTGTCGGCTTGACTTAACATGGCACAGAGAAAGAGGAAGCAAGACAGAACGACAGGGAAAGGGAAGCGGAAGAATCCTGCAGATTCTGCTGGTACTGATGGTGCAATAGAAGGTCAAAGTCCAACGGAAAATTGTACCGACAGGGTATCCCGTGTTACACGAGCTGCAGAACAAGCCAAACAGAAATAAATAGCTGCCACCAAACAAGCAGAGACAACCCTAGTTGTTGCAACACCTTCCAGAGTACCACCGGCTGCATGATTTACTCATTGGTCAACTCAGCTAGCAGCATGTTCCCAAGCTCCATTGCCACCTGTCAGCGAGGCAACTATAACCACAATGTCAGCTCTTGCTGCAGTAGGTCAGTACCTGTCCACTAACAGTGCCAAAAGCACGTTCCTGCGTAATACTGGGTTGGTTGTTAAGGCAATCTTGTCCAAACTGCCTCATGTTCAAGATATGCAAGCTCAAAACAATGTTCTATCTGCGCTCCATACACAAGTCCATTCCCTAACAGAGACCCTTTGTGAAACAAGGAGAGACATTGTTCGATGTTGTCAAGATATGCATGGTTTTGAAACCAGACTATCAGACATTTTCTATGTTGTTCAGGAGCCTAGGAGAACTAAAGGCGAAGGTTATGGTGCTCCATCGGACAATACAGCATGAAAACATAACAGTCAGGTCAAATGAACTGAGCTTCTGAACTTCTGGTGGTGCATTTATCTGCTAGACTGTTAACTTTTATGCCAACCTTCCTTTTGTTTTATAGTTGTAATTTGTTTTGGTGCGATACAAAATTTGTTCTTAACGTGTAGCCACCGGCTGAAGAAAATAGCAAGCCATTTTTGTATAGTGTAGGGTGTTCCCTATATTTGCACTGGTGGCGAACTTTGATGCCCAGTGGATGTAATATGTGTAATAGCCGTGATAGCCTTGCGTAAGTTGATTGCTTATTTATTTCCTTATTGTCTTGTTTATTTGTTTTCTTGTAGTCAGTGCAGTTCTTTTTCTGCGGTTTGCTAGTGGCTGCAATAACCTATTTTTTAAACTAGGCCACATTAACCATGGGCTACATATTTACTGTAGTTAACATGGGCCTCCTACAGGCCGTACAATCAATGGGCCTTCTAAGGGTCGTAGAAACAATGGGTCTTCTACGGGGCGTAGAAACAATGGGCCTTATACGGGCCGTAGACACAATGGGCCTTCTACGGGGCGTATGATCGGTTGGCCAAACATGGGCCAATAACAGACCACATTATGGTCGTAAATGGCCTAGAGTTGAAATCGTCCGTTCATGGGCCGACCATAACGGGCCATCGTTAATCGGCCGTATTTGATGACGCTATGAAAACGGCCCAACGTATTAACGGGCCACAAACGGGCTGACTGTAACCACGGGCTGAATTTGGCCCACAAGCAGAAAATGACAGTAACGGGCCGTATGTAAACGAATGCTGGAAAGGAGCCCAAGAATAAATGGGCCCTGAGAAGGCCGAAAGATAACATGGGCTAGAAATGGTCCAACTGAATAATGGGTCGTTAATGGGTATAAAGTGATACACTGTTCATTACGGGCAAGTTTTACCACGGCCGTTAAGGGGCCGAGGGTTACTAAGGGCCTCATATGGGCCGAAAGACGTCATGGGCCATACATGGGCTGGAAGTTAAAATGGACTGGAATTATATTGGATGGCCCAGATGACGCTACTCGGCCTAATTCGGATAGGCCGTAAACGAGCCCTGGGTTAGCGGGTTGTAAATGGGCTATATGCGAACAGTCCATTAACAGGCTTGCCGTGGGCCTGCCCTCCACCTTTTGACCAAGTCAAACGGGTCGGCATTTTCACAGGAATGGGCCTCTAATGGGTCGTGCCATGTGTCGACGTATCATAGGCGCTTTGTGTCCAATGAGTGGATGACATCTGTCCAACGGTGAGCCGACATGTGTTTCCTCCAGCCAATGATGATTTTACACGTGGAAAATCCCCATTGGTCGGGGTTGTTAACGGGTTATCGGATCCAAAACCGGAACCGATAGCTTAAGGGCATTCCGTTAGGGTTGATGCCACATGTCGGTTACCCTTGACAAAAGCACTTCTGTGACGCGTGATTTATCGTCATGGAAGTGGACACTTCCGTGATGATAATTTTGGTAATGTCATGGAACACTTCTACGACAGCACAGGTATGACTATCTTGATTCTGTCATAAATTTGTCATGGATGTACATGCAGGACAGAAAACGTGACCTACTGTGACAAACACGTATCATCACGGAAGTGTATTTTTTTGTAGTGTTTAGTCCCGGTCTGAGCCACCAACCAGGACTAAAGGGGGCCTTTAGTCCCGGTTGGAGCCACCAACTGAGACTAAAGGGTTGGTTATATAAGAAGGACTTAGGAAAATTTCCAAAAGTCAACTGCAGTTTTCCCCGATGGTGCCGAAGACCACCGCGCCACCGCCAGGCTGCCGGACCTCGCCGTCACCTCCCCGAGCACGCTCCTCATCATCGTCCATGACGTCATCTCAGAGCCCTGCCCTGACGTTGTCCCCAAGCCCACTCTATCCTCGTCGCATGTCGGATCGCCGCGCCCCCGAGAGCCGCCCGTCCTCGTCGCTGGCCGAACCTCCTCGCCGGCTGTCGGTGTCAAAACCGGTGGATCTCGGGTAGGGGGTCCCGAACTATGCATCTAGGATCAATGGTAACAGGAGGCGGGGGACACGATGTTTACCCAGGTTCGGGCCCTCTCGATGGAGGTAATACCCTACTTCCTGCTTGATTGATCTTGATGATATGAGTATTACAAGAGTTGATCTACCACGAGATCGTAGAGGCTAAACCCTAGAAGCTAGCCTATGATTATGATTGTTGTATATCTATCCTCTATCCACTAGCCTGGCCTCGGTTTATATAATGCACCAGAGGCCTAGGATAACAAGAGTCCTAGCCGAATACGCCAGTGGGGAGGAGTCCTTGTCCTGATCGCCAAGTCTTGTGGAATCTTCCTTGTATGCGGCAGCTGTCCGAACTGGCCCATGAGTATACGGCCATGTGGGTCCTCGGCCCAATCTAACAAATCGGGAGATGACGTGGTGAGTACCCCCTAGTCCAGTACACCGTCACCGGCCCTCCTCCCCGATCCCGCTGTCGTCTGCTACTACTGGTCCTTCAATGAGCCTTCGTGTGCTCCTCAGTGAGCACTCTTTCCTCCCACTGTTTCTGTCAAGTTTTTGGCTTAGGTAGAACAAGTTTCTGTAGAAGTAATATGGCGAATTTTAGTAATGTCAAGTTGTGGCAAAGTTATGAAATTTAGTAAGGTTGTGGCAAGCTTTTGAATTTTTTGACAGTGCACATCATGTGTATGATGAAATGCCAAAGGGCCCTTGGAATCTTAGGAATTTTTTAGAATTTTTGTGGTGAGGTGTTGATGCAAAAAGAAGTCTGGAAAAGTTTCAGAATTTTTGGACCAATTTAAATTGGGCTTTGACCACGGAGTTTGAATCGGGTCCTAATTTGAACTGAATGAAATTTGAAAAAAATTGAACTATGGAACCAAATGTTTTTGGTGGAATGGGTTGTGGGTACTGTCAAATAGATGGAGTAATTTTTGTGGGTGCAAAAGAATTGGGGAGAATATAGCTCCTTTGCAAACCAAAGAACAAATTTTTTTGCATTAGAGTTCATTTTTTCTTTTTTGTATGTTTTAATGAAAGCATCTTTTGGGCAATCTTTGGACATGAAGTAGGAGCATTTTGATGTCATCTTGCTGGTAGATTTTAGTTCATGCCATGTTAGGACCTGTAGTCAGTGCTACAAGCTCTTATACTTGCTATCTATTCATTTCTGCCATGCCATGCTATTTTTCTCCAAGTCTGAAACTGGCAGTATTAATACTTTTCATTTTTCCTGGAGGTTTGCAACAAATCTGTGCATCTTTGGATCATGACCAGTAAGGGTGTTTTGTTGATGGTAATTAGTACATGCTTTCCATGCTCTTTGTTGCCATGAAAAATTGTTGTAGCATATATTTTACTTGCCTCAAAAGTTGCATCATGAATCTATTTTCTGCCACTTCAAATATCACTGTCTAAAAATCTGTTAATACTTGTCAACTTGATCATGATGATTGCCATTGATCTAGGGGTCATTTGAATTAGTTTCGTAAGCATGTTTTGCCATGTGTTGCATGCACATTCATTTCATGCCATTTGTTGCCATGTAGAAATTCTGTAGCATGTTCAAATCTTGCTTTCAAATTGGTATCTAGCTACAATGTCGTGCTATTTTTCTCTAAGTCTGAAACTTGCTTTCAAATTGGTATCTAGCTACAATTTTGCCATGATCTTTAGGTCTAGTGGCATACTTGGGTTTGCCTAATTTTTTCACTCGATGGAATTACAGGTTGTGGTGTTGCATGTCCGTGGAGTTGGTCCCTGGTCGTCCCTCCGTTGTTCGACAAAAGGTGTCCATTTGTTCTATATTTAGTTTTGTTCGTAGGATGATGGTTGGTTCATTATTGAATTGTGTATTCATCTTGTGTATAAATCTGGTATTCATTTTGTATTCATCTTGTGTATAAATCTTGTATTCATCTTGTACAAATATCATCGTAACTTCAACATGAGGGGGGGTCGTTAAAACATAACCCCGATAACTTTGATTTTGAGGCATATGAAAACATGATTTGCACGTTGGACAGGCATGAGAGAGGCGGTCTGCAAAGTATCCTCTGCCGAAAGATAGGACTACTCATCAGACATGAGGGGGGGAGTCCTCGACGATCGTCTGAAAATGACTATTGTAAAACTTGTCAACTTTGCATGATGTTTGCCACTAATCCATTGCTCATATGCATATGATTCCTTGTTGTGATTAGGTCTATGATTGCCACTAATCCATCTCCCATGGTTGTATGCTACCATGTTGTAATATTTGTAGAAACTATATGGAACACGACAGAGACTTAGACAAAAAAGAGTTGTTGGGGGTTATAATCCGCGGCGGAGGTGACGATATCACCTTGTCGTTTCTCAATGACACCGATGGTGAGGGAAGAGAGGATGACGGCTCCGATGACCGAATGGAGGAGGGAGGAGATGACGGCTCCGCCGGTGTTGAAGCCTTTAACAGTTGCAAAGTCCGGCAAGGTATATATATTAATTAAGCCTCTGCTGACTAGATACATTAATTGTTCTGTATGTACATACATTAACGCTTCTTTCTTCTTTTAGCCCTCCGGACCGAGCCAAACTTCTATATGGAGACGAGGCCCAAAGAAAAGGTTGGGAGAGCATGAAAGGTTCACGATCAAAGAAGTCGCTCGAGATGGCCAACGGATTGCTCCCAAGCGGACCAAAGACCGATTTGTACATCAGTGCGGAGTTGTTGTTAGTGACAACGTCCCAATGAGCATCCGAGAATGGAATAAGAAGAAGGACGATGAAGTTTCTTATGTCGACGATAGATAGAAAGATGAACTTTGGAACTCACTCATGACAAATTCCAGTCTACCGCCACAGGAGGATCCAAATAACCCAGTTATACAGCGAAAAGACAAGGCTTGGGCTCTTAAAAAGATGGAAGAACTATTCAAGAACTGGAAGAAAAGATTGAATGAATAGTTTGTCAAGACAGATGAGACTCTAGAATTCACCGGTCAATATGCGAAGATTAAAGATCACTGGCCCGCATTTGTGGTGTACAAGAAATCAGAGAAAGCTAAGAAAAGGTCACAGATAAATAAGCAAATTCTACAAAGAAGAAGTATCACCATGTTACGGGGTCAGGTGGCTACAATGTTGCCCGACCTACATGGGACAAAGTTGAGAACGACCTGCTTGCTAAATAGGCCCACCCAGCGACATTGAACTGGCCCGAACGGGCAAGGACATGGTTCTTCGGGCATGGGGGAACTTTGGACCCAGAAACAGGGAAGTGTGTTTACATGAAAGCTCAGCTTGAAACACCTGTCAAAAAGATTCAGGAAGTAATCTAGGAAGGGAGGTTCCATCCCGACAAAGAGAAGGATGATATGTCAAAGGCCCTCAGGAATCCTGAACACCCTGGACGAACACGAGGGACATCAGGCTCTGATACGTCTCCAACGTATCTATAATTTTTTATTGTTCCATGTTATTATATTATCAATTTTGGATGTTTTATATGCATTAATATGCTATTTTATATTATTTTTGGGACTAACCTATTAACCTAGAGCCCAGTGCCAGTTTTTGTTTTTTCTTGTTTTTTAGTTTTACAGAAAAGGAATATCAAACGGAATAAAACTTTCGTGATGATTTTTCTTGGACCAGAAGACACCCGTAGGACTTGGAGAAGGGGTCAGAGGAGTCCCGAGGGGCCCACAAGACGTCGGGGCGTGCCCTAGAGGGGCGCGCTCCCTGTCTTGTGGACACCACAGGAGTCCCCCAACCCGAATCTTTGCACTATAAATTCCCAAATATTCCCAAACCATCAGAGGCATCCGCCAAAATACTTTTCCGCTGCCGCAAGCCTCTATTCCCGTGTGATCCCATCTTGGGGCCTTTTCCGGCACAGTGCCAGAGGGGGATTCTATCACGGAGGGCATCTACATCAACCGTACTGCCCTTCCAATGAAGCGTGAGTAGTTTACCACGGACCTAAGGGTCCATAGCTAGTAGCTAGATGGCTTATTCTCTCTCTATGATCTTCAATACAATGTTCTCCTCGATGTTCTTGGAGTTCTATCCGATGTAATACTCTTTTGCGGTGTATTTGTCGAGATCCGATGAATTGTGGATTTGTGATGAGATTACCCATGAATATCTTTTCTGAACTTTTTATGCATGATTAAATATCTTTGTATTTATATTCGAATTATCGGTTTGCTTTGGCCAACTAGATTGGTTTTTCTTGCAATGGGAGAGGTGCTTAGTTTTGGGTTCAATCTTGCGGTGTCCTAACCCAGTGACATAGTAGGGATGGCGAGGCACGTATTGTATTGTTGCCATCAAGGATAAAAAGATGGGTTTTCATCATATTGCTTGAGTTTATCCCTCTACATCATGTCATCTTACTTAAGGCGTTACTCTGTTCTTATGAACTTAATACTCTAGATGCAGGCAAGAGTCGGTCGATGTGTGTAGTAATAGTAGTAGTTCCAGAATCATTTTGGTCTACTTGACATGGACGTGATGCCTATATTCATGATCATTGCCTTAGATATCGTCATAGCTTTGCGCTTTTCTATCAATTGCTCAACAGTAATTTGTTTACCCACCTTATGCTTTCTTTCAAGAGAGAAGCCTCTAGTGAAACCTATGGCCCCCGGGTCTATTTCCCAGCATATATTTTCAGATCTGTAAACCAAAAAACCCAAAAATACCTTGGTGCAATTTATTTATTTGTACTTTAGTTTGCTCTTTTATTTATCTTTTATATGTATCTCTTTTATATTTCACTCTTGTTCGTGACCGTGAAGGGATTGGCAACCGCTTTTTCGCGTTGTGTGCAAGTGTTTGTTAGTTTGTGCAGGTGCATAGATTGGAGACTTACTTGTGCCTCCTACTGGATTGATAACTTGGTTCATAACTAAGGGAAATACTTATCTCTACTTTGCTGCATCAGCCTTTTCTCTTCATGGAAAAAATCAACGCAAGCTCAAGAAGTAGCAGCAAGTATTTCTGGCGCTGTTGCCAAGGAGGTTCTACATCAAGCCTACCAAGTATCCATTATAAACTCTCATCTCTTGCACTTACAGTATTTGCCATTTGCCTCTCGTTTTCCTCTCTCCCACTTCTAAAATGTTTTCAGAAAAACACAAAAAAATTGTGGTTTATTCGCCCTTTTTCTGCTTGATCTTTTGTTTGCTTGAACTCTTCATTATGAGTGACTTTGGTATGGCAGAAACAGATGATGGCCTAACTCCTAAAATTGGACGTTCATGCAATCTAGATGCTAAAACTTTTGTTTTAGGGCAAGAGAATGTTATGGGAAAAGAACATATCCAAGAATTTTTCAATTGTGTCGGCAATTTGCCTTTTGATGATGCTCCTATCCTTAAAAGAACCAAAACTTATGTGGAGGCTATTTCAACACTAGTTCTAAAATTTGAATATAGGTTTATCCGTACCCATCCTACCTTGCAAAGATTGTTTTATGAGCTTCCCGTTATAAAGATCCTAAAGCTAAAAAGATAGCTACCCATGTTCTTAAGAATGAACTAGCAAAAAGGCCCGTGCGTTGCAACGGGAGAAAAAAATACCACACGCTCTTAATTTACAAAAAATGGTCTATAATCTAAGAATTTGTAGCTACGGCCCAACTAAAGATGGTTTTAACCTATAAAAGCGCAGTTTAAGATTCTATGGGGCTTGCATGTAGATTTAATCCGTACAAAGAGACAGCAAGTGATCATGCATTTATTCATGTCATATTCGGAATGGAGAGTTGTTACGGGCGAGTAAATAAAAATGACAAAAACAAACGATGACACATTAGCACACTACGGAGATCGGATTTTTTTCAGTTTAAGAATCATCAACTTAGGGTAACTCTTGAACACTTTTTTTCACATGCATATTTCTTAAGTACATGAAGAGTTTTTAAAAAGATACAAGATTTTTTAATCATAAAAAGAGATATTTTTTTGTCTGGAAAAGAACAATTTTGTATGGTCTCCTGTGGACGCAGGTACTTGCGCCCCTATTTTATCATCATTTCGTGCCATACATGTCATAGGTATTGGTCCATATTTCATCACTATTTATATCTTATCAAACTTGTCTTTTATTTTATTTTTTGTCATGCATGCCTCCTTTTTACTTTGTTTCATGCTTGTCCTCTTTTTCTTCTTCTGATATATAGGGGAATAGCACAATAACTCATCTTTAAAATTGTTAATGGGTAAAATAACATCATATTCATATTCTACATATTTTTCTAATCAAATTCCATATATAGCATGTTAAATTTGAAGTTACGAATTAGAAGATATGAGTATTTACAAAACATTTGATATTTACTGCGGGATTAAATAGCAAAAAAATAGGGGGTTTTCTATTAAATAGCAAAACGAACTAAGAATACCTATTTCTTTTATTAGTAGGTATAGATATGATCACATAGTACGGGAAGCTAGGGAAATCTTCAATTTTTATGGTATGAGCCATGAAAAACCGGTGATAGATGAGATTCTTTACAATAGTGACTATACGTTGAGACATTTGCTTGGAAATAATCAAATTTTTAATGAGAACCTTAAAAAGAAAATTCTTGTTTTAGATGTAATCCAACAAGTTTTCAATGATGTAAATCAACAATATTCTTGGATTGTGGCCGGGAATCAAAGGGGATACGTAGATGGGAAACTTGATAACGCCAAACTTTCTATGGATAATGTGCTTCAAGTTATCTTTGCAAAAAACCCTAACAAGAACACATCTATGGAAAATAATACTAAGGATGACAATACCTAGATCTATGTTTTATGCCTAGCTAGGGGCATTAAACAGTAGCGCTTGTTGGGAGGCAACCCAATTTTATTTTTGTGTTTTTTTTGTTTTTTAATAAGTACACATTATTACTTCTATATTAATTGTGTTTTGGTGTTTTAATTAGTGTTTGAGCCAAGCAAGACCTTTGGGATGGTCTATGGTGATAGTTGATTTGATCTTGCTGAAAAACAGAAACTTTTGCACTCATTGCCAGATTTTTAAAAAATTATAGAAACTTAATTTTGATCTGAATTTGTTACACTGGATTTACACATAAATTGCCTAGATTGTCCTAATTTTTCAGAATTTTTGGAGTTACATAAGTATACGAAGTTTCCAGATTGCTACAGACTGTTTTGTTTTTGACAGATTCTGTTTTTTATGTGTTGTTTGCTTATTTTGATGAATCTATGGGTAGTATCAGGTGGTATGAACCATGGAGAAGTTTGAATACAGTAGATATTACACCAATATAAATTTAGAATGAGTTCACAACATTACCTAAAGTGGTGATTTATTTTATTTTACTAACAAATCTCACATGTTTTGTGTTGTGAAGTATTCAAGTTTTGGGTAAAGATTTGATGGGCTCTGGAATAAGGAGTGGCTAGAGCCTAAGCTTGGGGATGCCCAAGGCACCCCAAGGTAATATTCAAGGACAACCAAGCATCTAAAGCTTGGGGATGCCCCGGATGGCATCCCCTCTTTCGTCTTCGTTCCATCGGTAAATTTACTTGAGGCTATATTTTTATTCACCACATGATATGTGTTTTGCTTGGAGTGTCTTGTATGATATGAGTATTTGCTTTTTAGTTTGCCACAACCATCCTTGCTGTACACACCTTTGAGAGGGACACGCATTATCGTGAATTTATTAGAATACTCTATGTGCTTCACTTATATCTTTTGAGCTAGCCAGTTTGCTATAGTAGTTCACTTATATCTTTTTAGAGCACGACGGTGGCTTTATTTTATAGAAATTGTTGAACTCTCATGCTTCACATATATTATTTTGAGAGTCTTTAAATACCATGGTAATTTTCTTAGGTTATGAATTTAATCCTAATATGATGGGCATCCAAGAGGGATATAATAAAAACTTTCATATAAAGAGCATTGAATACTATGAGAAGTTTGATTCCTTGCATATTGTTTTGAGATATAAAGATGGTGATATTAGAGTCATGCTAGAGAGTAATTGGGGATTGGTAGAAATACTTGTGTGAAAGTTTGTGATTCCCGTAGCATGTGCTACTTCTTGAGCTTGCGTTGGTCTTTCCCTTGAAGAGGAAAGGGTAAGGCAGCAAAGTAGAGATAAGTATATCCCTCAGTTTGAGAACCAAGATATCAATCTAGTAGGAGGTACACGCAAGTCTCCAATCTATGCACATGCACAAACAATCAAGCACTTGAACCCAATGCGATAAAGGGGTTGTCAATTCCTTCACGGTCATTTGCAAGAATGAGATCTGATAGAAATAGATATAAAAGATTACTAAAACGTAAAACAAAGTAAAAACAAATAAATTGCAGCAAAGTATTTTTGGGTTTTTTGGTTTATAGATTTGAAAATATATGATGGAAAATAGACCCAGGGGCCATAGGTTTCACTAGAGGCTTCTCTCTTTAAAGAAAATAATATTGCGGGTGAACAAATTACTGTCGAGCAATTGATAGAAAAGCGCAAAGTTATGACGATATCCAAGGCAATGATCATGAATATAGGCATCACGTCCGTGTCAAGCAGACCGACTCCTGCCTGCATCTACTACAATTACTCCACACATCGACCGCTATCCAGCATGCATCTAGAGTATTAAGTTCATAAGAACGGAGTAACGCCTTAAGTAAGATGACATGATGTAGAGGGATAAACTCAAGCAATATGATGAAAACCTCGTCTTTTTATCCTTGATGGCAACAATACAGTACTTGCCTCGCTACCCCTACTATGTCAGTGGGTGAGGACACCGCAAGATTGAACCCAAAACTAATTAAGCACCTCTCCCATTGCAAGAAGAACCAATCTAGTTGGCCAAACCAAACCGATAATTCGAAGAGAATACAAAGATATTTGTTCATGCATATAAGTATTCAGAAAATACTCAAATAATATTCATAGATAATCTCATCATAAATCCACAATTCATTGGATCTTGACAAACACACTGCAAAAGAATATTACATCGGATAGAACTCCAAGAACATCGAGGAGAACATTGTATTAAAGATCATAGAGAGAGAAGAAGCCATCTAGCTACTAGCTACGGATCCGTAGGTCCGTGGTAAACTACTCACTCTTCATCGGAAGGGCAGTACGGTTGATGTAGATGCGCTCCATGATCGAATCCCCCTCTGGCACTGTCCCGGAAAAGGCCCCAAGATGGGATCTCATAGGAATAGAGGCTTGCGGCGAAGGAAAAGTATTTTGGTGGATGCTTCTCATGGTTTGGTAATATTTTGTAATTTATAGACACTACAAGAAATATGTCAACTTGTGGCTCGGGATTGCCCTTTTTTAATTCCAGGGTTTCTCTGAATTTGGAAGTTACCACTTAGCAGGTTTCCATACCAAGGCTCAATACAATCAAGTCCGTAGCGTCTACCGATTTCGCCATATCCCCATTTCCCTCTTCTTTGAGACCAGGATTCCTTGTGTAATTTCATCCATCTCTTAGGTTTTTTTTTTGAATCATTGAGTTCATCACTCAACGTAGTCTAGCAGTTCAGTTCGACTCTATTTGAGAGACCTCGCTTGCTTATTGCAATTCAGAATTGAATTGATTCTATCCTTGATGTATTTGCAATTCAATCCGAATCAATATATCCAAAAGTTTTTATCTCCCCCACCTCCCGTCTTACTTTTTTATAGTATTCAAAATTATACTATAACGCTTGATATTTATTCTTTTTTTCTAATCAGAATTAGCAATTTTATTTACTCTGACTCTATGTTCCCCTTAGTGAAATATTAATCCTCAAATTATTAACAAATAATAAAGTCTATAATGATCGAATGAAAATACCAATACATTCTATAATTTTATTTTTTTAATATCCTATACTATAGTTAAGCATATCAAGCTAACTTTATCTTTAAGAAGTTTTAGTATTTTTTTTATTTTTAACTCAAAGTTCTTTCTTTTTCTTTAAAGAATTCCGCCTTCCTTAAAATATCATAAACAGTTCTTGTTGGTTGAGCACCCTTTTCAAGGAAATAGAGAATAGCTGGAACATTTAAACAAGTTTGATTCTTTATCGGATCATAAAAACCTACTTTTTGAAGATCTCTTCCTTCTCTTCGAGATCGAACATCAATTGCAACGATTCGATAGACAGCTTATTGGGATAGATGTAGATAAACAACGCCCCCCTAGAAACGTATAGGAGGTTTTCTCCTCATACGGCTCGAGAAAATGATTCGAATTTCTGTCGATAATAATAGAAATTAGACTATGACGTGCATTAATTTCCTTACAGAAAAAACAAATTTCATTTATACTCATGACTCAAGTGGGCTAATTTTGCCTGACAAACTTCGAAGGCAAAATCCTTCCAAAATTTTTGAGTCGTCTTTAAACTCTTTTCTTTGTCTCATTTCGAACGAATTAACTTTTATTCCTTATTCTGATCCAACTCTTGAGACAATTGAAAATTGTGTTTACTTGTTCTGGAATCCTTTATCTTTGATTTGTGAAATCCTTGGGTTTAGACATTACTTCGGGAATTCCTATTTTTTTCTTTCAAAAGAGTAGCAACATACCCTTTTTTCTTATTTCCTTCGATAAAGCATTTATCTCTTCTATAGAAATCTAATAAGAGGGATTGATTCTGATATACTTTTATTGGACTTTCTTCTTATTTTAACCTCTCTCAGTGACCCCAGCTGAATTGGTCATAAATCCATAGTCGTTTCATTTGGAAGGGCTCAAACCCTGAAACTGCCTTACACCAAATGGTCATAAAGCAGACAAGAGTGGTCGACGACCTTATTTCTACCTGATTATGACCAATATAAATGGTCATGAGGTTGTGAACGTGGATGCATTGGTACTTAAGGTGTCGCTCCAGGTGGGCTTGGGCCTTGATGGAACGAGGCCACCTCATTTTTTCTTTTGAAATTTCCATGTGCCATGTAGGCCTCAGCCCATACAGGAAGAAATGTGGGATGCCCTCATATTTCTCCAAAAAAATATTCGGCCCAACGATTTTTTAAATAACAGGTTTTTCATTATTACCATTTGGTAAGGATGGCTAATTATCTGGAAAAAAACAAGTTTTCATTATTGTCTAAAAAATAGGTTTTCATTGTATAACTCCAAAAAGGTTTTTCCTTATAAAAAATCTCGAAACCAATTAAACAATATAAAATTATAAGAATAGGAAAATAATTAACTCCTTTGGGAATCTTGCTATATGGTTTAGCAATTAGAAAATTAAACGTGTCATTCAAAAAATGTTAACACATATTTCAAAAAAATCAATCACGTGTTTAAAAAACTAAAAGTGTGCATTTGAAAAGTTTCATGCATACAAAAAATGATAATCATAAATAATATTATATATGTATAAAAAAGTTTCATGTGTATGAAAAAATATTCATTAGTACGTATATTTATAATGTATAAAAAATGTTTGTAGTGTACACAATTTTTTTCATAAAATGTCGTCTAGTATTCTTGAAAAATGGAGAATCTGTTTTGACAACTAATTTTTTTTACAAAAAATTTTCAACAATTTTTTATATGTATAAAAATGTTTCTGGTGTACACAAATCTGTTTTAGTATCTTGTCGTGTTACAAGTTTATTATTTTTCCTAGCAACTTGGTCACGTATAATGCCACAATACGAAGGTTTTCTATTTTTTATTTTTTTGAATTTTCACGCCCATTTCAAAATGCGGTCAAAACGGCGGGCATGACCGTTCCTAGCTAGTGGTTGAATCTTGGAAAACTTTTTATGTTTCTCTGATTAAATAGATACTTATGTACCTAGAAATGATTTTTGGAAAAAATAAATAGCCAACTATGAGGCAACTTCAGTTCAAATTTGACCCCCTTCCAAGTGAATCGGTGGAAATTTGTCTTTTTAACGAGAGGTGGATAAAAACTTTTTGCACCAAACCATTTGGTCAATTGTACAATAAGTATGACCTAGTATTTTAGAAAAATGATTTGGTCCAATTTTTCAACAAATATATTGTAGGTCCTTCACAAAAAAAACTCATTTTGGGCACTTGAAAAATGGAAAATGAAATTTTCATCCAAATAAAATGAAAACTTCCTTAGGCAACATTGTTTGTCATTCCAAGATGCACCCTTGTGCATAATATGAGATCATTTGAACAAACTATGCCATGAATGCGGCCATAAGATTGATCATCTCGCTTGGAAGCCATGAATCTTCACACATGATAACTCATTTCTGTGAACACTTTTTTAAAATAATTGCCATATTACAGGTTTATTATTTTTCCTGGTAAATTGGTCACATATAATGACACACTGCGAAGGTTTCCCAATTTATTTATTTTTTTTAATTTTTCATGCCCATTTCAAAATGCGTCAAAATGGCGGGCATGACCGTTCCTAGCCAGTTGTTGAATCTTGTAAAACTTTTGGTGTTTCTCCTATTAAATAGATACTTATGTACCTAGAAATGATTTTTGGAAAAAATAAAGAGCAAGCTATGAAGCAGTTGCAGTTCAAATTTGACCCACTTTTAGCTGAATCGGCAGAAAATTGTCTTTTTCACGAGAGGTGGATCAAAACTTTTGACACCCAACCATTTGGTCAATTGTATATTAAATATGGACTAGTATTTTAAAAAATTGATGGAGTCCAATTTTGCAACAAATATTTGGTAGGTTCTTCATAAAAAACCCAATTTTGCCACTTGAAAAATGATTAAAAATAGCTAGAAAGATAAAAAATGCATACAAATTGGTCCTCATCCATAAAACACTACAACATGACACCCCCCCCTATACCAACACAATTTTCCGTATCTAAAAGTCTATATATGCGTTGCTAGTGCCTTTATCAACGGATTGGGATGCATAGCCTTATCCAGTGTTGCTAGCGCGTAATGCAACGCTTATATTTTCGTTGGTAAAAGGAACCGTTGCAAGACTACAAGACATAAAACAGACTTCTACAACACTTTTATACATTGGTGCTTAATGTACACGAACCAAAATCTTCATTGCTTGGCAATGAAGAATTTCCAACGCTTCAAGAGTCAATAATTATATTGCTAACAATTAAGTTAATGCTCCATGCAATGGTGATAATTATTTATTTCAAGTGAACAAAAAATAACAGAATATACTCACGGGAGGAACAAACCATATATTAGATAAAAATGTTGGTTACAATAGTGGATACTACAGGAGGAACATCATCCAAATGTAATGCATAATCCAATTATTTTCCTGACAACAAAAGTTAAACTGAAAGCATCCATCAACATCCGTACAACTTGACTAAAACATAACCGAAGAACATCATCCCTACAACTTCACTAAAACTATAAGCAGCCATCTTCGTCATCATGATCAGGAACATCATCATAATCATTGCAGTATACTTGCCATGCGCCCATATAATCATCCATTTAACTTTTGAATCTACAATCACAAAAACAAAATGAATTGTTAACACACAATGCATTGAAACGATGCAAATAGTGATAGAGGCAGGATATTAGTCACGTACAAAGGTTGAAGGCCATGCAATCTTTGTTTTGTCTGCATTACTGAGAGTATTGCAGTTTGCGACCAAGTATCAAGTCTTCACAAGTGCCATATCGACATGCACTTCCCAGAATTCATTTGTAAGTTCAACACCATCAAGTTTAAATTTAAGAACACAACTTACAACTATAGCAAGAGATATGTCTCCGTTATGATTTTCCAGGCTCTTCAAGAATACTTCAGTTCATGCATGTTAGAGAAAATCAAAGTTATCAATGGATCAAAAGGAAAGAACTCGTAAAGGAATTACAAAAGCTTCATAAATGCTTATAGTCCCTCCATATGGAAGATGAAACGAGAATAGTCCTAAGTAAGGCTGCTGAAACTATACAATAAAAATTCTGTTTGTACCTCGATCAAACACCAACATATTGGAAACGCCAGATTGTTGAGGTCGATCACCAACGAACAATTATGTAGCTCCATCTTTAAAAAAGAATATCGACATAAATCTGACAAGCAGATTAAATTCAGTTAAATTCCCTTATAATATCGCAACATCAGTGAAATGTTAACAGTTGCATAATTGCATGAAGAAAGCAATTGGTGTAAATGATGTATATGCATGTTCTGACCGAATATAAACCTGTAGGCAATGCTCTTATGGTTACTCCTATTTTTATATATTGGACCTATTCAATAATATGTCCACATCACAATCCAACAATCCAAGTGTTGATCCATTAAGGCAATGCTCTTATGTTACTCCTATTTTTATATATTGGACCTATTCAGTAATATGTCCACATCACAATACAACAATAAGTGTTGATACATTAATAGTATGCACCAAATAACTCACCCGTTGATCAGGAAGTATCATCCAAATATGATTCCTTGGCATTAAAACTGATGAAGAATGAACCTGAACTCCTGCACCTGACTTTGGAGGGGCCAGAGTTTGGTCAGGGCTACACACACAACCATCATCCCACATCATAAGTGCAAGCAGGACTCAATCCTTGTGTCATTCAGTAATCAAGAAGATTGTTTGAATCGAAGAGTAGGAACATGAACAACAATAAAACCTACTGCCAAACAGAGCCATAAACCTCTTGCTGACACCATATTCATTGACGCTATATAAGCCACCTCAAAAACATTTGCCAGCGCTTAGGTGGATTAGGAGTCTCGTTTATAAAAGTCAGATAATTCACAAAGTGTGTGAAGGTTCAAATTCATTTTCTTCTAGTGTATCAACCATAACTACAATAGCATGAATCTCGGCTCTTTTTTTTGCCTGGTAATCTGGACTTTTTTTCAGTATACCCAAATTGTAAACGAAATTAAACACTAAGAAACAAAAATAGACATGGAAAAGAACTTAATCCGATGAAAAGAGGGCTAGGCGGTTGTTTGAGACTGCTGTGTGAAAACACATGCCTATAAATCACGTTTATGTTTCAAAGAAACTCGTCACACAATCAGAATCTCCCATAGTAATTATCTCGCGATTGGATCCCTAGCAGAATTAATCTCATATTCTCATCCTGGGCTATCTGCTCTTCGCCGTCAATGATACGATATACAGCTGGGTAAAAGGAGAATCTAAGCATGTTCATGGCCGTACCTTGGATTCGCTGTTGTCGCAGGGGAGGGGTCAGAGGGGTGGCGCATTGGGATGCAGGGTCACAGGGGAGCGGTGACGACGGGCAGCGCACCAGGATGCAGGGTCACATGGAGCGGTGACGAAGGACGGCGCGTCCCACCTTGGATTCGCCATTGGTCGCAGGGGAGCGGTGACGAGGTACGGCGCGCCAGGATGCAGGGTCGCCAGGGAGTGGAGATGAGGGGCGACGCGCCGGGATGGAGGTTCGCAGGGGAGTTTTGAGGGGCGTCGCGCCGGGACAGAGGGCCACAGTGGAGTGGTGAGAGGCGGCACGCCGGGAGAAAGGATCGCAGGGCGGCGGGGGAGTGGCGATGCGAGGTAACTGATGATGAGGGGCGGCGGCCGGTGTGGGAGGTCACGAGAAGAACAGGGGAGGCTAGGACTGGGAAAGAGACCTAAGATTATCCTGAAGGCCAACTTGGGCCGGGCTAGACAACAGGATGCATTGGGCTTTACTTAGAGTTGTGGACGGTTCCAGCTGCAAGTCTACAACGCATATGCTACAATGTTTATATGTTGTTTAATGGGGGCAAGTTGGAAGAATTTAAGCCATCTAGGGGACTCCGGCAGGGTGACCCTATTTCACCGTATCTATTCTTGCTAGCGGCTGAAGGATTATCATGTATTTTGAAGGGCCGAAATATCACTAATGATGTTGCTGGATCGAAGTGGCCCCCACTGCACCATGTATTAATCACTTGCTTTTTGCAGATGATAGCATTTTATTCTTCATAACCAATGAAGTGGGAGCCCAGCAAATTAAGGATTCTCTGAACATCTATTGTCAGGCGTCAGGACAAAGGATAAACATGGACAAATCTTCTATTTTCTTTGGAAAAGGTTGTTCTGACGCAACTCGTGGGCAGATTAAGGGACTCCTTGGGGTCCAAAATGAATCACTAGCAGCGTCCGTGGGTAGATCTAAGAATGGAGTTTTCAAATATCTTAAGGATAGAGTTTGGGCTCGTGTAAGAGGGTGGATGTGTTGGGGAACGTAGTAATTTCAAAATTTTCCTACGCACACGCAAGATCATGGTGATGCATAGCCACGAGAGGGGAGAGTGTTGTCTACGTACCCTCATAGACCGAAAGCGGAAGCGTTATAACAACGCGGTTGATGTAGTCATACGTCTTCACGGCCCGACCGATCAAGCACCGAAACTACGGCACCTCCGAGTTCTAGCACACGTTCAGCTCGATGACGATCCCCGGACTCCGATCCAGCAAAGTGTCGGGGAAGAGTTTCGTCAGCACGACGGCGTGGTGATGATCTTGATGTTCTACCGTCGCAGGGCTTCGCATAAGCACCGTACAATATTATCGAGGATTATGGTGGAGGGGGGCACCGCACACGGCTAAGAGATCTCAAGGATCAATTGTTGTGTCTATGGGGTGCCCCCTGCCCCCGTATATAAAGGAGTAAGAGGGGAGGCGGCCGGCCTAGGAGGAGGGCGCGCCAAGGGGGGAGTCCTACTCCCACTGGGAGTAGGATTCCTCCTTTCCTTGTTGGAGTAGGAGAGAAGGAAAGAGGGGGAGAGGAAGAAGGAAAAGGGGGCTGCACCCCTTGTCCAATTTAGACCAGAAGGGGGGCACGCGCCTCCTTCCTTTTGGCCTCTCTCCTCTATTCCCGTATGGCCCAATAAGGCCCATATACTCCCTGGCGAATTCCCGTAACTCTCCGGTACTCCGATAAATACCCGAATCACTCAGAACCTTTCCGATGGCCGAATATAGTCGTCCAATATATCGATCTTTATGTCTCAACCATTTTGAGACTCCTCGTCATGTCCCCGATCTCATCCGGGACTCCGAACTCCTTCGGTACATCAAAACTCATAAACTCGTAATATAACTGTCATCGAAACCTTAAGCGTGCGGACCCTACGGGTTCGAGAACAATGTAGACATGACCGAGACACGTCTCCGGTCAATAACCAATAGCGGAACCTGGATGCTTATATTGGCTCCCACATATTCTACGAAGATCTTTATCGGTCAGACCGCATAACAACATACGTTGTTCCCTTTGTCATCGGTATGTTACTTGCCCGAGATTCGATCGTCGGTATCTCAATACCTAGTTCAATCTCGTTACCGGCAAGTCTCTTTACTCGTTCTGTAATACATCATCTCACAACTAACTCATTAGTTGCAATGCTTGCAAGGCTTATGTGATGTGCATTACCGAGAGGGCCCAGAGATACCTCTCCGACAATCGGAGTGACAAATCCTAATCTCGAAATATGCCAACCCAACATGTACCTTTGGAGACACCTGTAGAGCTCCTTTTTAATCACCCAGATATGTTGTGACGTTTGGTAGCACACAAAGTGTTCCTCTGGTAAACGGGAGTTGCATAATCTCATAGTCATAGGAACATGTATAAGTCATGAAGAAAGCAATAGCAACATACTAAACGATCGAGTGCTAAGCTAACGGAATGGGTCAAGTCAATTACATCATTCTCCTAATGATGTGATCCCATTAATCAAATGACAACTCATGTCTATGGCTAGGAAACATAACCATCTTTGATCAACGAGCTAGTCAAGTAGAGGCATACTAGTGACACTCTGTTTATCTATGTATTCACACATGTATCATGTTTCCGGTTAATACAATTCTAGCATGAATAATAAACATTTATCATGAAATAAGGAAATAAATAATAACTTTATTATTGCCTCTAGGGCATATTTCCTTCAGTCTCCCACTTGCACTAGAGTCAATAATCTAGTTCACATCACCATGTGATTTAACAGCAATAGTTCACATCACCATGTGATTAACACCCATAATTCACATCGATATGTGATCAACACCCAAAGGGTTTACTAGAGTCAGTAATCTAGTTCACATCGCTATGTGATTAACACCCAAAGAGTACTAAGGTGTGATCATGTTTTGCTTGTGAGATAATTTTAGTCAACGGGTCTGCCGTATTGAGATCCGTATGTATTTTGCAAATTTCTATGTCAACAATGCTCTGCACGGAGCTACTATAGCTAATTGCTCCCACTTTTAATATGTATCCAGATTGAGACTTAGAGTCATCTGGATCAGTGTCAAAATTTGCATCGACGTACCCTTTACGACGAACCTTTTTGTCACCTCCATTAATCGAGAAACATATCCTTATTCCATTAAGGATAATTCGACCGCTCTCCAGTGATCTACTCCTAGATCCCTATTGTACTCCCTTGCCAAAATCAGTGTAGGGTATACAATAGATCTGGTACACAACATGGCATACTTTATAGAACCTATGGCCAAGGCATAGGGAATGACTTTCATTCTCTTTCTATCTTCTGCCATGGTCGGGCTTTGAGTCTTACTCAATTTCACACCTTGTAACACAGGCAAGAACTCTTTCTTTGACTGTTCTATTTTGAACTACTTCAAAATCTTTTCGAGGTATGTACTCATTGAAAAACTTATCAAGCGTCTTGATCTATCTCTATAGATCTTTATGCTCAATATGTAAGCAGCTTCACCGAGGTCTTTCTTTGAAAAACTCCTTTCAAACACTCCTTTATGCTTTGCAGAATAATTCTACATTATTTCCGATCAACAATATGTCATTCACATATACTTATCAGAAATGCTGTAGTGCTCCCACTCACTCTCCTGTAAATACAGGCTTCACCGCAAGTTTGTATAAAACTATATGCTTTGATCAACTCATCAAAGCGTATATTCCAACTCCGAGATGCTTGCACCAGTCCATAGATGGATCGCTGGAGCTTGCACATTTTGTTAACACCTTTAGGATTGACAAAAACTGTCTGGTTGCATCATATACAACTCTTCTTTAATAAATCCATTAAGGAATGCAGTTTTGTTTATCCATTTGCCGGATTTTATAAAATGCGGCAATTGCTAACATGATTCGGACAGACCTAAGCATAGATACGAGTGAGAAACTCTCATCGTAGTCAACACCTTGAACTTGTCGAAAACCTTTTGCGACAATTCTAGCTTTGTAGATAGTAACACTACTATCAGCATCCGTCTTCCTCTTGAAGATCCATTTATTCTTAATGGCTTGCCGATCATCGAGCAAGTCCACCAAAGTCCATACTTTGTTCTCATATATGGATCCTATCTCAGATTTCATGGCCTCAAACCATTTCGCGAAATCTGGGCTCATCATCGATTCCTCATAGTTCGCAAATTCGTCATGGTCTAGTAACATGACTTCCAGAACAGGATTACCGTGCCACTCTGGTGCGGATCTCACTCTGGTTTACCTACGAGATTCGGTAGTAACTTGATCTGAAGTTACATGATCATCATCATTAGCTTCCTCACTAATTGGTGTAGTAGTCACAGGAACAGATTTCTGTGATGAACTACTTTCCAATAAGGGAGAAGGTACAATTACCTAATCAAGTTCTACTTTCCTCCCACTCACTTCTTTCGAGAGAAACTCCTTCTCTAGAAAGGATCCATTCTTAGCAACGAATGTCTTGCCTTCGGATCTGTGATAGAAGGTGTACCCAACAGTCTCCTTTGGGTATCCTATGAAGACATATTTCTCCGATTTGGGTTTGAGCTTATCAGGATGAAACTTTTTCATATAAGCATCACAACCCCAAACTTTAAGAAACGACAACTTTGGTTTCTTGCCAAACCACAGTTCATATTATGTCGTCTCAACGGACTTAGATGGTGCCCTTTTTAACGTGAATGCAGTTGTCTTTAATGTATAACCCCAAAACTATAGTGGTAAATCGGTAAGAAACATCATAGATTGCACTATATCCAATAAAGTACGGTTATGACGTTCGAACACACCATTATACTATGGTGTTCCAGGTGGCATGAATTTGTGAAACTATTCCACGTAGTTTTAATTGAAGACCAAACTCATAACTCAAATATTTGTCTCCGCGATCAGATCGTAGAAACCTTATTTTTCTTGTTACGATGATTTTCCACTTCACTCTGAAATTCGTTGAACTTTTCGAATGTTTAAGACTTATGTTTCATCAAGCAGATATACCCATATCTGCTCAAATCATATGTGAAGGTCAGAAAATAACGATACCCGCCGCGAGCTTCAACACTCATCGGATCGCATACATTAGTATGTATTATTTCCAATAAGTCAGTTGCTCGCTTCATTGTTCCGGAGAATGGAGTTTTTAGTCATCTTGCCCATAAGGCATGGTTCGCAAGCACAAAGTGATTCATAATCAAGTGATTCCAAAATCCCATCAGCATGGAGTTTCTTCATGCTCTTTACACCAATATGACCTAAACGGCAGTGCCACAAATAAGTTGCACTATCATTATTAACTTTGCATCTTTTGGCTTCAATATTATGAATATGTGTATCACTACGATCGAGTTCCAACAAACCATTTTCGTTGGTGTGTATGACCATAGAAGGTTTTATTCATGTAAACAGAACAACAATTGTTCTCTAAGTTAAATGAATAACCGTATTGCAATAAACATGATCAAATCATATTCATGCTCAACGCAAACACCAAATAACACATATTTAGTTTCAACACTAATCCCGAAAGTATAGGGAGTGTGCGATGATGATCATATCAATCTTGGAACTACTTCCAACACACATCGTCACCTCACCCTTAACTAGTCTCTGTTCATCCTGCAACTCCCGATTCAAGTTACTAATATTAGCAACTGAACTAGTACCAAATACTGAGGGGTTGCTATGAACACTAGTAAAGTACACATTAATAACATGTATATCAAATATACCTTTGTTTACTTTGCCATCCTATCTTATCCGCCAAATACTTGGGGCAGTTCCGCTTCTAGTGACCAGTCCCTTTGCAGTAGAAGCACTTAGTCTCAGGCTTAGGAACAGATTTGGACTTCTTCACTTGAGCAGCAACTTGCTTGCCGCTCTTATTGAAGTTCCCCTTTTTCCCTTTGCCCTTTTCTTGAAACTAGTGGTCTTGTCAACCATCAACACTTGATGTTTTTCTTGATTTCTACCTTCGTCGATTTCAGCATCATGAAGAGCTTGGGAATCATTTCCGTTATCCCTTGCATATTATAGTTTATCACGAAGTTCTACTAACTTGGTGATGGTGACTAGAGAATTCTGTCAATCACTATCTTATCTGGAAGATTAACTCCCACTTGATTCAAGCGATTGTAGTACTCAGACATTCTGAGCACATGCTCACTGCTTGAGCGATTCTCCTCCATCTTTTAGCTATAGAACTTGTTGGAGACTTCATATCTCTCAACTCGGGTATTTGCTTGAAATATTAACTTCAACTCTTGGAAAATCTCATATGGTCCATGACGTTCAAAACGTCTTTGAAATCCCGATTCTAAGCCGTTAAGCATGATGCACTAAACTATCAAGTAGTCATCATATTGAGCTAGCCAAACGTTCATAACATCTGCATCTGCTCCTGCAATAGGTCTGTCACCTAGCGGTGCATCAAGGACATAATTCTTCTGTGCAGCAATGAGGATAAACCTCATATCACGGATCCAATCCGCATCATTGCTACTAACATCTTTCAACATAGTTTTTCTCTAGGAACATATCAAAATAAACATATGAAAGCAATAACGCGAGCTATTGATCTACAACATAATTTGCAAAATACTACCAGGACTAAGTTCATGATAAATTAAAGTTCAATTAATCATATTACTTAAGAACTCCCACCTAGATAGACATCCCTCTAATCCTCTAAGTGATCACGTGATCCAAATCAACTAAATCATGTCCGATCATCACGTGAGATGGAGTAGTTTCATTGGTGAACATCACTATGTTGATCATATCTACTATATGATTCACGCTCGACCTTTCGGTCTCCGTGTTCCGAGGCCATATCTGTATATGCTTGGCTCGTCAAGTATAACCTGAGTATTCCGCGTGTGCAAAACTGGCTTGCACCCGTTGTAGATGGACGTAGAGCTTATCACACCCGATCATCACGTGCTGTCTGGGCACGACGAACTTTGGCAACGGTGCATACTCAGGGAGAATACTTTTATCTTGATATTTAGTGAGAGATCATCTTATAAAGCTACCGTCAAACTAAGCAAGATAAGATGCATAAAAGATAAACATCACATGCAATCAATATAAGTGATATGATATGGCCATCATCATCTTGTGCTTGTGATCTCCATCTCCGAAGCATCGTTATGATCACCATCGTCACCGGTGCGACACCTTGATCTCCGTCGTAGCATCGTTGTCGTCTCGCCAATCTTATGCTTCTACGATTATCGCTACCGCTTAGTGATAAAGTAAAGCATTACAGGGCGATTGCATTGCATACAATAAAGTGACAACCATATGGCTCCCGCTAGTTGCCGATAACTCGTTTACAAAACATGATCATCTCATACAATAAAATTTAGCATCATGTCTTGACCATATCACATCACAACATACCCTGCAAAAACAAGTTAGACGTCCTCTACTTTGTTTGTTGCAAGTTTTATGTGGCTGCTACTGGGCTTAGCAAGAACCGTTCTTACCTACGCATCAAAACCACAACGATAGTTTGTCAAGTTGGTGCTGTTTTAACCTTCGCAAGGACCGGGCGTAGCCACACTCGGTTCAACTAAAGTTGGAGAAACTGACACCCGCCAGCCACCTGTGTGCAAAGCATGTCGGTAGAACCAGTCTCGCGTAAGCGTACGCGTAAAGTCGGTCCGGGCCGCTTCATCCAATAATACCGCCGAACCAAAGTATGACATGCTGGTAAGTAGTATGACTTATATCGCCCACAACTCACTTGTGTTCTACTCGTGCATATGACATCTACGTATAAAACCAGGCTCGGATACCACTGTTGGGGAACGTAGTAATTTCAAAATTTTCCTACGCACACGCAAGATCATGGTGATGCATAGCAACGAGAGGGGAGAGTGTTGTCTACGTACCCTCGTAGACCGAAAGCGGAAGCGTTATAACAACGCGGTTGATGTAGTCGTACATCTTCACGATCCGACCGATCCAAGCACCGTTACTCCGGCACCTCCGAGTTCTTGGCACACGTTCAGCTCGATGACGATCCCCGGACTCCGATCCAGCAAAGTGTCGGGGAAGAGTTTCGTCAGCACGACGGCGTGGTGACGATCTTGATGTTCTACTGTCGCAGGGCTTCGCCTAAGCACCGCTACAATATTATCGAGGATTATGGTGGAGGGGGCACCGCACACGGCTAAGAGATCTCAAGGATCAATTGTTGTGTCTATGGGGTGCCCCCTGCCCCCGTATATAAAGGAGCAAGGGGGGAGGCGGCCGGCCTAGGAGGAGGGCGCGCCAAGGGGGGAGTCCTACTCCCACTGGGAGTAGGATTCCTCCTTTCCTTGTTGGAGTAGGAGAGAAGGAAAGAGGGGGAGAGGAAGAAGGAAAAGGGGGCTGCACCCCTTGTCCAATTTAGACCAGAAGGGGGGCACGCGCCTCCTTCCTTTTGGCCTCTCTCCTCTATTCCCGTATGGCCCAATAAGGCCCATATACTCCCTGGCGAATTCCCGTAACTCTCCGGTACTCCGATAAATACCTGAATCACTCGGAACCTTTCCGATGTCCGAATATAGTCGTCCAACATATCAATCTTTACGTCTCGACCATTTCGAGACTCCTCGTCATGTCCCCGATCTCATCCGGGACTCCAAACTCCTTCGGTACAACAAAACCCATAAACTCATAATATAACTATCATCGAAACCTTAAGCGTGCGGACCCTACGGGTTTGAGAACAATGTAGACATGACCGAGACACGTCTCCGGTCAATAACCAATAGCGGAACCTGGATGCTCATATTGGCTCCCACATATTCTACGAAGATCTTTATCGGTCAGACCGCATAACAACATACGTTGTTCCCTTTGTCATCGGTATGTTACTTGCCCGAGATTCGATCGTCGGTATCTCAATACCTAGTTCAATCTCGTTACCGGCAAGTCTCTTTACTCGTTTTGTAATACATCATCTCACAACTAACTCATTAGTTGCAATGCTTGCAAGGCTTATGTGATGTGCATTACCGAGAGGGCCCAGAGATACCTCTCCGACAATCGGAGTGACAAATCCTAATCTCGAAATACGCCAACCCAACATGTACCTTTGGAGACACCTGTAGAGCTCCTTTAAACGTTGTGACGTTTGGTAGCACACAAAGTGTTCCTCTGGTAAACGGGAGTTGCATAATCTCATAGTCATAGGGACATGTATAAGTCATGAAGAAAGCAATAGCTACATACTAAACGATCGAGTGCTAAGCTAACGGAATGGGTCAAGTCAATCACATCATTCTCCTAATGATGTGATCCCATTAATCAAATGACAACTCATGTCTAT
Source organism: Aegilops umbellulata (assembly GCA_032464435.1). Taxonomy (NCBI): domain Eukaryota; kingdom Viridiplantae; phylum Streptophyta; class Magnoliopsida; order Poales; family Poaceae; genus Aegilops; species Aegilops umbellulata. The sequence goes on along the minus strand of CP136054.1, from coordinate 84,132,034 downwards.
GGCTAGGAAACATAACCATCTTTGATCAACGAGCTAGTCAAGTAGAGGCATACTAGTGACACTCTGTTTGTCTATGTATTCACACATGTATCATGTTTCCGGTTAATACAATTGTAGCATGAATAATAAACATTTATCATGAAATAAGGAAATAAATAATAACTTTATTATTGCCTCTAGGGCATATTTCTTCAGGATGGAGAAGGCTTTATCTTGTGGAGGGAAAGAAATCTTGATCAAATCGGTGGCTCCGGCGATACCCACCTATTCGATGGCGTGCTTCAAATTACCTCGAGGTCTTTGCGAGCATATAAGTTCTTTGCTTAGAAAATTTTGGTGGGGCTGCAAGGACGGTGAGCGCAAAACAACAAGGGTTTCGTGGGACCAGATGAGTAGGCCGAAACGAGATGGTGGTCTAGGCTTCCGGGACGTTGAGCTCTTCAATCTCACGTTATTGGCTCGCCAAGCATGGCAAATGTTAACTAACCCAGATTCCATTAGTGCCCAAGTTTTAAAGGCAGTCTATTTTCCTGAAGGAAATATCCTAACTGCTGTTATTGGTTCACGCCCTTCGACCGTCTGGAGGTCCATCTGCGAAGGTAGGGATGTGTTGAAGCTGGGTGTAATCCGGAGAATTGGTGATGGAAAAGAGACACAGTTTTTTGATAACTGGCTGCCACGCGACCATAAGCTACAGCCGATTTGTGCAAGGAGTGCAACACCGCCGGAGTTTGTTAGTGAATTAATTAACCAAGTTGTGCATGCATGGAACATAGAGGCTGTACGAGAGCATATGATCCCACCTGATGTGGACGTGGTGCTAAACATCCCGCTAAGTTCAATCAACTTGCCGGATACCTGGGCATGGCACTATGAGCACTCTGGACGATTTTCTGTCCGCTCAGCCTACCAGCTACTAGTGGAGACGAAGCGACAAAGAGAGGACTGGCTCGAGCACCGACCGGGGCCGTCCGACCTTGAAGGAACTCGCCAGCAATGGTCTGATTTATGGGGCATCAAGGTTCCTTCTAAAGTTAAAATTTTTGCTTGGCGACTTGCTCATGTGTCCCTCCCGACGGGTGATGTAAGGCTATCTCGAAACATGGCGCAGGAGGCGACTTGTTTTGTCTGCAATGCAGCTAAAGATTCGTGGCACCATTCGCTCATAGATTGTAACATGGCGAAAGCAGTATGGTCGCTGATGGATGATGATGTTGTGAATCTTGTTCAGTCACGTGATCAGGAGGATCCTAAGTTGTGGTTGTTCAATCTAATCGAAGTAGCATCACATGCGGAAGTTGTGAAGGTCCTGATAACACTATGGTCCATTTGGTGGGCTCGTCGGAAAGTGATTCACGAGCAACAATTTCAGAGTCCGCTATCGACGTTCTCCTTTATCCAACGTTTTCTGTCAGAGCTTGAAGGGCTACCAGTCAAGAAGTCTAACCAGCCCAGCTAACCCCGTAGGCCTACCCGGGGCGGCTGGCAAGCTCCTGCTGTGGGAAGTGCCAAAATTTATGTTGACGGAGGTATAGACAGAGGAGAACGGATGGGAGTTGTAAGTGCAATTTGCCGTAATGTGAGCGGTACCTTCCTGGGCGCGTCCTCAATTGTTTTCGAATGTCTTACACATCCATCGACACTTGAAGCCATTGCATGCAGTGAGGCAATGTTGCTATCTCTTGATCTAAACCTCTCACGTTTACAAATTGCTACGGATTGTCTACAAGTGGTTCGCAACATCAAGGAGGATAACCCATGCAGTTATGCCATAATCATCAAGGAGATTCTCGCGAAAAAGGCGTTTTTCCAGGAGGTGTTCATTAGTCATGAAAATCGAGCATGCAATACTGAAGCACATAGTCTAGTGAAAGCTGCTACTTCTCTGGAGAGTGGGCGCCATGTTGGCTCACCTCACCCCCACCTATAGCTTGTATCCCTACAAACATTGTTTAAATAAAGTTATATGATGTTCTAAAAAAAATCTCTTGTGAATTTTGCAACGAATAGGTAAAAAGTTATAGAATATTTGTTGCTTTGTAGGGTGTATCCTTGCTCTAGTGAAAATTTGTGTGGTGCCCTTTTGCAAAATATTTTTGATAGCTGCTTCATAAAATCCTTCTATTTTTAGTACTCGGAAACTATTTTAAATTGTTGATTTTCCGAATCAATTAGAACTCTTCCCACAGATCAATGACATGGCGCCCATCCATCCATCCATATCTCCATCCCACATCCATCCATCCATCCTCCTCCCTCGTCCCCATCTCCTCGCCGCCGCTGCCACCACCTCCTCCCATCCCCGCCCCCCTCCCGATCCAGTCCGCTCCCCGCCGCTCCCACCCACCGCCGACCTGGCCATCCAACCAACCAAACCCCATCTCATCCCCGCACTCTCTATCTTCCTCGCTCGATTCCCTCCTCGTCTCTCCCTCGCCTCGCCGCCGCCCCACCCAACGCCACCGGCGACTTCGATCCCCAGATCCGCCCAATCCCCCACCGTCGCCGCGAAACCTTCCACCCTCCTCCTCTCCCTCTGAGATCGAGCAGCACGTCAGGCGGCCGCCATAGCCGCCCCGATGCTACCAGATCCAATCTCGCGCCGTCGACACGTGACAGGGTGCTCGAGGTCGTCTGCTTCCCCCCAGTCGCTCGCGCGCCCGGAGAGGAAGAGATGGCAGACACTTGTTCGTTCCTTTCTCTTGGGCGACGACACGGCCGTGCGGGTTCTTTCGCGTGAGGAGAGAGTTCGTTGAGCCTCGGCTGCTCCGACGCCATGGAGCTCGTCAACAAGGTCTCCTCTCTCTCTCTCTCTCTCTCTCTCTCTCTCTCTCTCTCTCTCTCTCTCTCTCTCTCTCTCTCTCTCTCTGCGGTTCGACCCGATTTGTTTTGGGGCTCCTCTTGCCCTGTTCGTGACACTCGTGCTTCTCCCTCTCTGCTGCAGGACACCATCTCCCTCTCTGTGTTGCTCTGTTCGCAAAGTTCTTTCTGCTGCACGGGATAAAACCCCAAGAGGAGTTCGAGAACCCTAGATGCAGCCACGACGGCCTCAACGCCTTCAAATCTTGGACTCCAACAAGCAGCTCTAGGAGATGGAGGTTTCTTCTTGCTCCTGCTGTACGCCGCTCGTACCTACACTTGCATTTTCTTCTGCTGCCAAACATTGATGCTTAATTGAACCTTGGGTATCCTTTTGATGCACAATTCTTGTTGTCAAATTAAATGAAAAATCTATAATATTTGATATGACTAACTGTACGGCTGTACCAAGTTTCCATGCTTACTTTTCTATGCTTTAAGGTGAAGCACCTCACATCATTTCTGTTCATGTTTGTTTTTCCCCAAGTTTTTGTTTCCAATGCACATTGTTCATGATTGATTTGATGGTACAAGTGATAGAATGATTTATCTAAAACTAATCTACGTATGTGCATTTGTCATGCAGTCGATCCTGAGGACGGTGGAGCTCGACGAGAAGACCCTCCGTCAAGGAAGACCACTGCCTCGGTATCGCCCCCACTCTCCTCGCCTTTCCTGCCCCTTGCACGTGTTCCCCTCCGTCTGGTGTTCGCTAACTTCCGCTGCGCGCGCGTTTGTGCATACAATCTGATGCAAGTCAGCAAGTATAAAAATACCTGCTTGCATAAACCTCTCAGAAACTGTTGACATTCCATTATATTATTCTACTTCCACTTATATCTTGAGCATGTACTCTAATATTAGATCACAATGTATGTAGCACGCGCTAGTTTAATTGCCCGCGAAACTGGCTGTCAACTTTACCCATGATCGCATGCAGCTTTGGATGCTCCACCTCACCGCCCTGCTTACCACCAGGAATATGCTCAACCCAGGGGTTCCATTCCACTCATGCTCAACTTTTTCAATAGATCCCTTCTGCTTTGCGCTTGCTGATTTCTACCAGTTGCTTTCATGAGCATGCTTATTCAGGTACCAGGATGCATTTCTAGCAGACTTCCCATTTCTTTTTCTACCTTCTTCTAATATCTGGCTATATTGTACTCCACGTATTATTTTTTGTACCAAGCCACTCATAAATCCAACATGTAGACTAGTGATGTCCAGCCAATAGAAAGCTGCCACCACAACTTCTATCTACATGCATCGTTACTGCGCTTGGAAGAATGACTACACACATATGCATTCTAATGATCACATACATGTATCTAGTTTTCCTCATAAAATATTTGCATGCATGACAAAGCTCCAACACGTACACTCTCATGCTTACTTAGATTAGAAGCATTCTGTACAAGACAAACTACTATATGCTAGTCTTACTTACACTGTGTGTGTGTGTGTGTGTTGGGGGGGGGGGGACTCTCCTTTGATTTTCTAGCATGTTAAATTTAACATTCTAATATATTTCTTTCAAAGAATAGGGTACCATAACTTGTTTACTTCAATTTTTGAAGCAGATAATACATATTGAATTATTCATATTAATCTAAAATAATAACCAAACAACTATAGGATAGTGGATTAGTAGCATGCATGTGTGAATTAGTTTTTGGTGTGTTTTGCTTCCAGGTCATTGTTGTGAAGGCCGCCACGCGAAGGCGTGGGGGATTTGGCACAAGGCCGGTGATCGAGTCTATGGTCTCTCCTCGATGGAAAGACCTAAATTCAGCTTGACAAAGAGCACATGAATGGTTTCATAGTGTGTTCAGGTTGTGGAACTTATAATTAGAAGGTTTAGAAAATGTTAGCCGAGCTAACTGTTCACAATCTGAAGTAACTTTAACTTGGTACAAAATTGTTCTGATATTAGTTTTATATCACACAAGCAGGGAGGTTCCTGCTGCTTATTAGTATCACCTTTGGATTATTACTATGTTCGGTTCATAACTGTACTGATTATCTCGGTGAGCATTTGTTTAATGACTAGAATACATTGTCTGTTGGGAACTCTATTTACCGTACCTTACATGTACAATGCACAAGGTCAGTTTGCGGACTATTACAAATGTCTGTGAGGGTCCTTTGTGCTGCTACTATAATTTCATTCATGAATTCTGCACATAGATTTTTCATCGTGCTATAAAATTGCTTGTGTCTGAATCTTTTTGCCATTGCTAGTCAGAAGTCGATTATTGCTGGTGTGTTCAGGATTCTATGTCTGTCATCTGAAATATGTGTTAATTCTGATACAACGTAAAGAGCTATGTGAGCCCTCCTGGGAGGGGCTTCGGTTGGACCTCTGATTGAGCTCCCCATAGACTTTGACCCAAGGTAAACACGAATTTGCTTTTGTTCTTGCTGCAAATGTCCCTGTCTTGTTGAGAATAGTTTATGAGTAAACCCTGTGGTAACAAAACCATATGTCATGGGAGTGTGACACGTACTATTTGTGAATGCGTGTGATTGGATTATTGGATATCTGCTTATTATATGTCCTTATCCATCATTGTCTGGTTGTTCTTACAAGCATTATTAGTTAGGTTGTGTAGGTGCCAAATTATGCTTCTGGATTAGTCTATTGTTCTCGTGAGACCCTCCTTTTTCCTACATTGTCTGTTGTTTGGATGGGTATCGGTGTCAAAACCGGCGGATCTCGGGTAGGGGGTCTTGAACTGTGCGTCTAGGTGGATGGTAACAGGAGACAAGGGACACAATGTTTTACCCAGGTTCGGGCCCTCTTGATGGGGGTAAAATCCTACGTCCTGCTTGATTAATATTGATGATATGGGTAGTACAAGAGTAGATCTACCACGAGATCAAGGAGGCTAAACCCTAGAAGCTAGCCTATGGTATGATTGTTGTACGTTGAGGTTCGTCCTACGGACTAAAACTCTTCGGTTTATATAGACACCGGAGAGGGTTAGGGTTACACAAAGTCGGTTACAATGGTAGGAGATATGAATATCCGCATCGTCAAGTTTGACTTCCGCGCCAAGGAAAGTCCCATCCAGACATGGGACGAAGTCTTCAATCTTGTATCTTTATAGTCCAGGAGTCCGGCTGAAGGTATAGTTCAGCTGTTCGAACACCCCCTAATCCAGGACTCAGTAGCCCCTGAACCAGGCTTCAATGACGACGAGTCCGGCGCGCAGATTGTCTTCGGCATTGCAAGGCGGGTTCCTCCTCCAAGTTCTTCATAAAACATTGTAAACACTAAGGATAGTGTCCGGCTTTGCAAAATAAGTTTTCACATATTGCCATAGAGAGAATAATATTAACACAAATCTAATCTGCTGACGTATTCCGTAGCGTGACATCACACTACGGCTGGCCGTATTCGAATCGTTTTTACTTCCCCACCTCAGCGTGTTTTGCGAGGCGGTTTTCTTGGCACGTCTTGTCAAAGCAGAGATCGTGTCCACATTATTTACGGGATTCTCATCAATACGGACGTGGGTAACCCAATCGTGCCCATTAGTATGTTTTCTCAATTAAGGGTGAGTCTCAAACGGTTACGGGGAGGGCCCTTGGTATTCAACCTCTTATAAAGAGATCAAGGCCTTACTCCTTGTCAATCTCAAACGAGTTCGCTCGTCGCCTCGAGTTCCAACACTCTAGGCTCCAGATTCCAGGCGCTTCGGACCTCCGACAATGTCTGGTTCCGACCTTCAAGGCCGATGGAGGCCCTCCTCCGTCACGGAGGAGGACGTGCTAAAGTTGAGAGAGGCCAAGCTCTTGACCGACGAAATTTCGCACAGGTTGCCTGCTCAAGGGCAGGCCGTTCCCAGTCCCCAGCCTGGTGAGAGTGTCGTGTTCGTGTCTCACTTCCTTCGGGGGTTAAGCTTCCCAATGGATCCCTTCGTGAGGGGGCTGATGTTTTATTATGGGCTGGAATTCCACGACTTAGCTCCGGAGTCCATCCTCCATATTTCCTCATTCATCGTCGTGTGTGAAGCGTTCCTCCGTGTTACTCCTCACTTCGGATTATGGCTCAAGAGCTTTAAGGTAGAGCCGCAGATGATTGAGGGACGAAATGCAGAGTGCGGAGGCGCTGTCATTAGCAAGAGTGCTGGCGCTCCATGGCCCGAGGGCCTTTTTTCAAGAGGAGCTCGACTTATGGCAACGAGAGTGGTTCTATATCACCGTCCCCAGGGGCACCAAATGGGTGGCGCCGCCTGTCTTTCGCTCGGGTCCCCCAGAGCAGCTAGGATCATGGGTCAACAAAGGCCTAGATTGGGGACCACCCCTGGACGTGCCTTTGTTGCAGGACTGCATCAGGGATCTCTTAGAAAGAGGTCTCAGCTTGGTCAAAGTGAGCAAGTCATGCTGATCCGCCGAACACTGCCCGGCAAACGCCGCCCCCTTCGTCTATGGGAGTTTAATCCGGAGGGACCACGAGCTCTCCAGCACTTTATGGGCGTAACGCTTGCGGAGATGTATAAACTGTTCTTCGGATCACAAGCAATGTGTCCGGATTTGACCAAGGACGTAGGTCTGAGCTGCAATCGCCCGGATACTCAAGTAAGTAGCCTTATGCCCGGACTCGTTATCCATATATTTGTCATAATCTTGCCCCTAAAAGAGTTGTCCCTTTAAACATGAGTGGATTGCGAAAGCAAAGCTGATAAGGTGTCCAACTCCCCTCCCTGAGACCAGGCCGGATTCCGTCCTGGTCAGGATGTTGAAGATTGTGCCTTTGAAGGAAAGTGAGTGAGGGGACAAGGAAGCTACGGCCTCCTCGAAGGAGGCTTTTCGGAGGGAAGGAACCGAAAATTCCTCTCCTCGGGGGAAGAAACGGACTGCCTCTGAAAACCCGGAGGCTATGGCCTCCAAGCGGGGAAAAAATCCTCGTCAGAGGGTCCTACGCCGAGGGATACCTCGGCCGAACTATGCCCTCAAGGGGACCAGCCCTCCAGCGAGCCGTAAGTAGAGAAAGATTATATTTTTGAGAGGAAAATCCTTGCTTTAAACCTGAAAAGATTAACCGAAATTTTACCTTGTAGTTCGGACCTCAGCCCTTCTCAGCAGAGCTCGTCTTCGGGGGACCTTCTTCCGGAGATGATGAAGAGCGGGACGCCTCCCCCTGCTGTACCACCTAGCAAGGCGGACGACCCTGAAGTGTCGTCACGGAGGGCTTCTCCGAATCCGGCAGGGGCGGAAGGTAGCCATATGGCCCCCCAAGATTCTCCGCGCCCGGCCTTCGAAAGAGGCCATAGGACGAATCCGGCGCCGTCCGGTGCTCGGTCGGAGGAGCTGAAGAATCTGCTAGGGCGAGCTTCTATCTCAGAGGAGCACCGTGCATTGATGGGCACGATGATTGAAAGGATTTCGTCCGCGAAAAGCGGATTGCACGAGGCTGTCAGAAGTTTACTGACAGGTTTTGAGGTACGTGAAATAATGTACATTTGCTGACAGTTGCGCATAAATAAGATGCACCCTGTGTAGATAGTAGCCCCTGAGACTCTGTGCGTTGTCAAGAGTGACGGCGCGCAGAGGATCATAATCCAAAGTCTAAAATGTCGCCTTTGAATGTAGGTGGTGAAGTGTCCAGAATCCAGCCGGACTGATGACTTTGCCGAGCTAAAGCGGCAACTTGACGTGGCAGATGCCGACATCGCGCTCGTCAACAAGCGGCTTGATGAGGCTCAAGGTATGTAATTCCTCGGGCGGCACCTGGTAAGAGGAGCTTTATGCCAGTATCTTACAATATGTGTGCTTGACGCAGATGGTGCGGCCGCCGTGGAGAGTCTTCGGGCGGAACTTGCCCGAGCTAAGGAACAAGCCAGAAAAAGTGATGCGGCTGTCGAGAAGGCCCTTGAAGAAAGAGATGGCCGAGATGGCCGTGAAGTTAAAAAGCGCTGCTGACCATTGCAAGCTTCTTGAGAAAGAAGACCGGGCGAGACAGACGGTCTTAGAGAAGGCCGTCGCTAATGCCAAGGACGCTCGCTCTGCGATGAGAGCTGCGAAGAAGGAGCTGCGTCAGGATTGCGGCTGGAAAGCCCTTTATGCTGCGGAGGAAGTTTTGTGATCCGAAGCTTGCTCCGTTGGACCGGATGTGGAGTGTGGAGGACACCTATCTGGATTTGGCAGCGAGTGCTGCTGATGCGACCGAACACTTTCGAGATCAAGAAGATCGCGAAGTGGAAAAAACTTTTCTGGTCGCAGTTCCACAATCCAGAGCGTCCACTGGCAGTGGATGATCGTCTGGCTCAATGGGCCGAACTGAAAAGGTTGTCCAGACTCGCCATGAAGTGCGTCATGAGTCATTTATGGCCGGGGAGATCGGAGCTGAAGAGTTATTTCAACTTGGTGCAGCAATTCCTTGGTGCGGTGACACGTATCAATGCATTGAAGAGGTCAGGATGCATAGAGGGTGCACGGATGGCTCTTGCCCGTGTCAAGACATACTGGGAGGAGATGGAGACCACCGTTGTTGCATCCCGAGATTCGGACAAAAGCCGAGTACCCTCCGAGCACTATTTTTAGGAAGTCCTTGAAGGCGCTCGTGTGATAGAGACGCAGTGCTCGAAGGATGTTATGTTCTAATAGCATATTTAATTATAAAGCAGTATTTTGATAAATTGTAGGAACTTTTTATACTTGTGCCCGCAAGTATTGTAACACCTCCTGTGCGGTCGTTTAAGATATATATAAAATCTGAAAGATGGCAGTCGTTGGCTTCAGCCCCCACGCACATAGTGCGGGGGTGCTCATAGAAGGCGCATTTTCGCACTTAATCCAACGTCTTGGTCCTACAAAGGAGGTGATGGCGCAGCGGGCTAGGCAACCAGACTATAATGCTTTAACACTTTCACTTAGCCATAGGAGTTTGATAGTGAGGCTACTTAGATAGCCCCTGGTGGCGACTGCGCTCGCCCGAGTTCGGGGCGCGTGTATGCCTGGCCGGGAAACGACCCTTCGTTAATGCGGAGGAATCCTATAGATTCCGGTAGGTCATCGAGTGGCTGACCAGTCTCGCGCTATATCATGACAGTCAGTTTTCGGCTTTCTTTACTGAGGTGCTCGCCTGGCCGAACCGGGGCACAATCGCAGTAGTTCTCCTGGTGCTACCTTAGCCGATAGAGCGGAACATAAGGCAGCCGAACACAGGAGCCGGACAACCCAACATTTGACCAAAGACATGATTCGGAGCTGATGCATATAAGGCCAAAACTCGCGACGCCGAACACTCCCTAAGGCATTCGGTCTTTATGTGAGCGGGCGAGGCAACGCTCTTAGGTATAAGCCCCTAGTGTCCAGGTACGCGCAGAAATTCTGACGTGGCCACATGCCAAGACGCCAGCCTCCTCCTTGGTTATAGAACCAGGGGATGCATATCAACAAAGAGACAGTAAAAAAGGTTTACGCAGGGTCTTAATCTGAAAAGAATCCTTGGAACGGGTCCCTACTGCACGTCTGCGCCTGTGTCTCCGCTGTGCCGTATCCTGGACGGGCGCAGCACGATGTTCATCTGTAAAAGAGAGGAACTAAGTTGAAAAAGGGTCGTGCCGAACAAAAGTTATATTAAATAAACAAAGTATAAAGTAAAATATGTAAAATTGAGCTTTATTGTCTCTTATTTTATGTGTGCGGAGCCCCTAGGGCAGGGGTATATGGCCACTAAGCCTTTATCAATGATACTTTTGTGCCGGACTCGTCTATCCGTGTCCGTGGTCTTAATGACATGTTCGGATGTTCTGGCTGGTGAATCCATTGTATTGTGGGGCTGTTAAAGCGGCCGCACAATCCTCCGCTCGGGGGAGGCGCACTCAATGCTTCCCCTTCAAGGAGATGATGCCTCATGGACCAGGCATCTTAAGCGTAAGAGATGCATAATGCGGTATTGCGTTGAAGCGGGCGAAAGCTTCGCGTCCCAGCAGTGCTTGATAGCGACTTGAGAATGGGACGATGTGGAAAGTCAGCTTTTCGCAGCGGAAGTTATCGGTAGAGCCGAATATAACTTCGAGCCGGAGAAAACCCATGCAATGGGTGTTCGGACCAGGCGTTACCCCTTGAAAGGAGGTTTTGCTGTGGCGAATTCTTGTTGGGTCTATCCCCATGTGACGGACTGTGTCCTGATATATCAGGTTTAGTCCACTGCCGCCGTCCATAAGGACATTTGTAAACTGGAGTCCGCCAATTATTGGATCGAGTACCAAGGCAGTCCAGCCTGCGTTCCTGATACTTCTAGAATAATCCAGATGATCGAAGATGATTGGTTTTGACAACCAGTGGCGGGACCCCTTTGGGATAGGCCGTGTGGCGCGTACCTTTATGGGCGCCGCACGTTTTGTTATGTGAAGTAAGTTTACTGTTTTTACTTCTTGTGGGAAATTCTTTTGTTTCCTGGTGCTCTGCTTTTGGGGTTCGTCCTCGTCCTCGCTTGGTGTGTCGAGCCCCTTGTGTTCGGCGTTGAGTCTGCTGGATTGTTTGAAGACCCAACAATCTCTGTGTGTATGATTAGCAGGCTTCCCGGGAGTACTATGTATTTGACATATCCTGTCCAGGATTTTGTTTAGGTTGGATATGTCGTCCCTGTTATCCTGGAGGGGCGGCTTTTTCTGATTCTGCCGCGAGTTTTTAAATCCGGCGTTGACTGCCGTGCTCTTCGGACTGTTTTCCTTAGTCCGGCGACGGTCCTTATTGCGTCGCGGTTTTCCGTTTCCATCCCTAGTTTCGGATGTACTTGTGTCGCTGGTGCTACATCTTGCCAACCAGCTGTCCTCTCCTGCGCAAAAGCGGTCATGAGGCTTGTTAGTGCGGCCATTGTTCTTGGCTTTTCTTGGCCGAGATGTCTGGCGAGCCATTCGTCTCGGACGTTATGCCTGAAAGCTGCTAAGGCTTCGGCGTCCGGACAGTCGACTATCTGATTCTTTTTAGTAAGAAATCTATTCCAGAATTGCCGAGCTGACTCTCCGGGCTGTTGAGTTATGTGACTGAGATCGTCTGCATCCGGAGGGCGGACATAGGTCCCTTGAAAATTTGAGCGTCCTCGAGCTCTTCCCAACTTCCGATTGTGTTTTTAGGAAGGCTTTTAAGCCAATGCCGGGCTGGCCCTTTAAGCTTGAGGGGTAAGTATTTGATGACGTGGAGGTCATCTCCTCTAGCCATATGTATGTGGAGGATATAATCCTCGATCCAGACTCCAGGGTCTGTTGTTCCATCATATGCCTCTATGTTTACGGGTTTGAATCCCGCTGGAAATTCATAATCCAGGACCTCATCAGTGAAACATAGGGGGTGTGCAGCGCCCCTGTATTTGGGTGTGCCGGATTCGAATACTGGCTTTATTGCATTGCTTACGAGAGCTTGCTTTCTTGGCCCGTAAATGGACCTGGCTGGGCCATCTCTTTGGTGCGAATCCTTAAGTGGGTCGCGTGCCGACTTAAGTGCGGCGCCGCATGCCGTTTTATGCTGGCCATGGGGTCGTCTATCCGATCGGGTGGCTTTCTTACTTTTTAAATGCGAGGGCTCTAAGGCCTCTTTGTCGAATTCAGGTAGTAGCTTTCGCTTCGGATAGCTTTTAGTGCGGCGACTGTCGCCGTACTTGTCTACGGTATTGATTACTTTACTCCATCTGATCCTGAGTGCGTCTTCCGCAGTTTTTAGCTTCCGCTTCTGCTTTTTCAGGCTGCGTGCGGTTGCAACGAGCCTTTTGTGGAGGTTCTTCTGCTCCGTGGGCTTATCCGGCGTAAGGTCGTCCGGAATGCCGTTTTCGCCGGGGACGGGTTGTTCGGTTTCTTTATCCGAGTTGCCCTGTTCGGACGGTTGCTTTGAGGCATGCTCGTCGTCTGCCGGCTTATCCTGCTCTATGGCTGGGTCTGTATCGAGGCGAGGCTTGGGGCAGCGTTTACGCCGTCGCTTTGATTGTTTTTCGAGAGATCGATCCCTCGTTCCATCCCCGTGTTCCTTGTTGTCGCTCCCTTTAGGGGTATCCACCATATACACATCGTGAGATGAGGTGGCTGTCTAGTGCCCTATAGGCGTTGGTTCATATGCGTCTCCTGCATCGTCGTCCATGCCGTCGATGTCTTCGGAGTCAAAGTTGAGCACGTCGTTTAAATTATCGATGGTGGCTACCAAATGGGTGGTGGGTGGGTTTTGAATTTCTTCATCATCCGTATCCCATCCTTGCTGACTGTAGTCCGGCCAGGGCTCTCCTGATAAAGAGAGAGACTTTAGTGACTTCAGGATGTCGCCGAAGGGCGAGTGCTGAAAGATGTTTGCGGCGGTGAACTCCATGACCGGCGCCCAATCGGATTCGATTGCCAGGTGCGCAGGGGGCTCGGAGTCCGGAGAGGAATCCGGCTCCTCGGAATCACAGGCCATGCGGAGTGCGGGGCTGGTGTTCGGCTCAATCGCCTCTGAGATCGCAGCCCCCGAGGCGGCGTCCAACCGCTCATCCTCGATCGGCGCAACCGGCTCCGAATTAAGGGTCGGGACCGATGCGTGTGCGGCCTCCAGGCCACTGTTCGGCGGCAGAGCTAGATCATGCCCATCGAGACAGCGCGGCGCGCTTGGCTGTGGCTCGAATCCGTCGAAGATCAAGTCCCCGCGGATGTCAGCCGTGTAGTTTAAACTTCCAAACCTGACCTGATGGCCAGGGGCGTAGCTTTCGATCTGCTCCAGGTGGCCAAGCGAATTGGCCCGCAGTGCAAAGCTGCTGAAGACGAAGATCTGTCCGGGGAGAAAAGTCTCACCCTGGACCGCATCATTGTTGATGATCAAATGAGCCATCGGGCCTAAAAGCGATGACACAGAGGAACTCTCAATGAAAGCACCAATATCGGTGTCAAAACCGGCGGATCTCGGGTAGGGGGTCCCGAACTGTGCGTCTAGGCGGATGGTAACAGGAGACAAGGGACACAATGTTTTACCCAGGTTCGGGCCCTCTTGATGGAGGTAAAACCCTACGTCCTGCTTGATTAATATTGATGATATGGGTAGTACAAGAGTAGATCTACCACGAGATCAAGAGGGCTAAACCCTAGAAGCTAGCCTATGGTATGATTGTTGTATGTTGAGGTTCGTCCTACGGACTAAAACCCTTCGGTTTATATAGACACCGGAGAGGGTTAGGGTTACACAAAGTCGGTTACAATGGCAGGAGATCTGAATATCCGCATCGCCAAGCTTTCCTTCCACGCCAAGGAAAGTCCCATCCGGACACGGGACGAAGTCTTCAATCTTGTATCTTCATAGTCCAGGAGTCCGGCTGAAGGTATAGTTCGGCTATCCGAACACCCCCTAATCCAGGACTCCCTCAATGGGCCACTATCATAAGTCCATGAGGCGAAGCACTCACTGCTCGACCATTTCTTTACTGAACTGGGAGCAACAGAGGCAAGATATTTGAAAAAAAGCCAAAGTCCTTTTGATTCTTGATTCTAGCATACACATGCAACCTGATTTGTGATGTTACTATAGATATGATGTAGGTTCAGTGCTTACTATTTTTTGATGTGATGAATGTTACCTTCGTTTCTGTCTATGCCTTCTTTAGTGTTTTGCCAGCTAACTAGTCTATTGGGTGAAGAAGAAAAAGCTAACCTACAATCTTCTTCTTCTTCTTCTTCTTCTTCTTCTTCTTCTTCTTCTTCTTCTTCTTCTTCTTCTTCTTCTTCTTCTTCTTCTTTTGCTGATTGCAAAGCCTACCTTTCCTGTCCGCTGCCTCTTTGCCGTCTGCTTTCTGTTGGTTGATGCCAAAGCCTACCTTTGCCGTCCGCTAGCCGACGACAGAGAGTAGGCAGACGGCAAATCTGCTGATTCCAGTAGTGTGAAGCATATGTTTGGATGAAAGAAGTGAATTTCTCTAGATCATGTGCATTTGAAGCAAGTTGTCGCCATGAATTCGAGAAAGTTTGTTTTTGCTTTTTTTGGAATCATCCCAAGTCAGTGATGCATGTGTGAAGTATTTTGTGGTTTGGTAGATTAATTACCTCCATTCATATGTATTTCCGAGCACACCAAGCCACTGATTGATTTATTCAAGAAGAAGAAGTTCCTTCTTGAGAGCCTGCCTTATGCAAGGACTTCGATATCCTCTATGATGGCTCCCAACCAGAACTCAGTAGTGATTTGTGGCAAGGATTCTTTGTGCTGATGCGTGTCTTGTACAGAGTGTTCACATGTATCTTGCAACCCAGCTCATATTTTGGAGCTTGCTACCGTAGTTCATTTCCCGAGAATCTTGCAACATCATCTCGTCGGTTTGTGTTGCAAACTTTTGTTTCTAGACATGCTGTCTGAACTATCCTATTACCAACCAGATCTGAATCTCAGGCATATATGATGGTTCGAACTTTTCCAAGATCTATGATGTAGGTTCTCGCAAGGTTGATGTTTTGGCCGACACACCAAGCCGGAAGATCTATTATTGTAGCATCTTGAATGTGAAATTTGTCCATCTTCTCTATGAGGATTTCATGCGACTTTTTCTAGAAGTTGTTCCTTATGGATGTTTGTGCTCCCTAAGTCCGACCTATACTTGATGGCCATGTTAATGCTTTTAAATATGATCGTGGTAGCTATAACATCAAGGAGAACATTAGAAACCGAGTGCTAAATGTCTCTCAGTCAATCATCCAGATCGTGTATCCTTGGCCTCGCTAAGGTGAAATCTGAGAAAGTGTTGTCTTCCTTTATATCTGCATCCTCCAACATTATTATTCATGGTATTACAAGGTGTCACCAAGATCCTTGGCATAGATGTTGGCAAAAACCTGATGAATATGGAAATGCTCAAGTTCTTGAGAGCATGCTCAGACAATAGGTTATATCCTCGGTATCAATTGGAATGTGCCTTCTGTTTGCCATGTTTTCCTATAACTCTAGCTTCCTTTCCAAAACTTGGTATGCCATTTCTTCAAACTCCTTCAAACGATCGTTCGTGAATTGCCTTAGGCTGGTATGAGGAGTTTAAATGATCTCTATATCAAAGGTAATTCTTTTTGCCACTTAAGGGAATAATTCTACGAGTCACCTCCTCAAAGGTGCCCCGTTATGGAATCATGGCAATTATCTCCTTGTTACTTTGAAACCATGCACCATCTTAGTCAAACATGGAATTGTTGCCGACCAAATTGAACGCTTGTCGTCCGCTTCTTTCCATTGCTCATGATGTGTGTTTTGTGTCTCAACTCAAGAGATGTTTCAACGTCTCATTCTGTGACTTGATCGTGAGTTGCTCGATCTTTGAGAAGATTGATTCTTGTAGAGTTTTCCGTTCCTTTGGTCGTAGCGTTTTGGTGAAGATCTCAAAGGCAAGGGCATAAAGATCAATATGATGCAATGAATCAAAATCCTCAAGTTAATGCAATGGATCATGAAGACTGTGTCAGCTTCGTGTCCCCTCTGTCTTCTTACCTCACGTCTTGAATCTTGGGACGAGATTCTTGTTTAGTGGGGGTGAGTTATCACAGCCCTAGAATTTGTTTGTAACTAGTTGCATTAGCATCCATGCATCATGTCTAAGTTTAAATGAATTTGAAATGGGGATGTACAAACCCTAGCAGATAATAATTTCAACTAGGTTCAAGTTTAAATCTTATCAATGAACCCAAAATGCCTTTGAAAATGTTTATGATTTCTGATAAAGGTGAAACCCTCTGCCAAAAATGATGAGGATATTTCTTGGCCATTTATGAATTTTTGAATTAACCCATATTGTATTTTAATTGGGGCACTTGAATTCTATAAATATCTTAAATGCTCAAAATATTCTGGAATCATTTGTGAGCTTTTGGAATAATCCAAATAGTGTCCGCAATTTGTCTCACGAGTTTAAAAAAATGAATCAGTGTTTTTACCAATTCAAAACAGAATAAAAGAATAGAAAAACTAAACAAAAGGGAAAAAGGGGCTTACCTGGGCTACTTACCCGGCGGCCCAGTAGGCCGGCCAAGCCGACTGGCCGATGCCAGTCATCCCGGTCCTCGCGCCAGGAGGACAGCGCGCCCGTGGCCGACGCACGCGAGCATGCGCCGCGCCACCTCCTACCTCTCTGGCTGTCTCCGCCTCGCTTGGAGGATGCCACACAGCTCTCTAGCTCTCTTCCTCACTCCCCTCGCCCTCGTCCCCTCCTCTGCTCCCTCCCTTTTCTCTGTTCGTGAGCGCTCGAGAACACCGACGAGCACCACCGCTTCCACCACCTCCCCCTCGCTTCTCCGACAGTGTCCAGAGCTCCGCGACGACAGAAGGCTACTCCACGACGAAGCAGGCGAGCCCGGAGGCACCGCAACAACGCCATCGCCGTCTTCTCCAGCATCGGTCACTGGACCTCCCCGTCGTCGATTCGCTGGCTCCCGGACGCCCCCGAGCATGCTGACCAACTACTCTGCCTCCCGTGAGCTCACGAATCTTTCTTCGCTAGCGCCGCTATCAATTTCGTCCTCTAACCCGCCTAGACATCATGGCCGTGAGCCTGTTGCCGTCGCCATGGCCACATACCTTAGCTTGCGTCTGAGCACGCCCTCGGGCTCGCAATGTTCCCAGGAGACGAAAGCACCCATCGGTTCGTCCATAGCTGCACCATAGCATCGTCTTCGTCGATGCCCGAGCTCCGGCCGCCGCCTCGCTCGCCGCAGTTGCCGCTACCGGCCACCCCAGACGTAGCCGTAGCCACCGCTGGACGCGCCGCGTCGCGGCCATTCCAATGAGACCAGCCGCGCGTCCTCCCGACGCCGGAGTTGGCCGGACGGCAAACGCCGCCGTGCTCCGGTTATCACCGGCACTAACCTACTGACGTGGCATTGTTAGATTAGCTAATTAGGGTTAGTTAGTGACACTGACATGTGGGCCCAATGTCCTGCTAATTTTAGTCAGTGTTACTAACTCAATTAGCCTCTCAGTCTCTGACCTGTGGGACCCACTGGTCAGGTTTGACCCCGTTGACCTGCTGATGCAGTGATGATGTAGGGCTGGTGTCATAACTGATTTTTGGGATCTTGAATAAATTAGAAATGATTTATTAATTTCAGAAATGTCCTATACTTTGAAAAAATGATAGAAAATAAACTGTAGCTCAGAATGAAATAATTTATATGTGAGAAATTATCACAAAAATCCAAGGACTCTGTTTATTCAATTTTCATGCATGTTGGAACAATTTATAGTTGTTGAATTGGGAAAATCAAATAAATGGCATTTGAATTTCACATATGGAGTTTGAATTGGAACCTTGGGTTCAAACCAACTTCATTTAATTTGTTGCTAGCTACATTAGCTCAAATCACAGCATATTGCCATCTCATGATCTTGCATATATTGTTGCATTGCATTGATTGTGTTCTTTCCCTGTTTGCCAGTGATTGTCCCCTCTCGGTAGCAGATGTTCCGACATTGTGATCGTTGACACTTTTGAAGTGCAGTACCATCTTCAGAAGTGCCAGGCAAGCAAACCCCCATTGAGCATTTCGATAGAATCCCACTCTCTCGCTCTTGCTCTCTTTTACTGCATTAGCACAACAATGATTCAACTGTTACATGTTGCAGTAGTTGAACCCATTCCTCTGCATGACCTGTCTTTGCCACAATAATTAGTAAAAACCCACTAGCATGAGTAGGAGTTGTTCGAGCCATGATGTGCCTACTCATTCATGCTTGCTTGTTATGCCTGCTATTGCTTAGTGTTGTGTCAGTTCTGATTCATCGGGGATAAATTTGAATGTGGCGAACATGTACTACCGTTGAGAGCTAAGTGTGTGAACATGATTTGGTAAAGCTAGTGATGAGAGGCCATGTAGGAGTACATGGTGGGTTGTCTCATTGAAACCCTTCTCAAGAACCGAGTTCTGTGTTTGTGATCCAAGACAGTTACTACCACACATTGGGCTCCAGGCACTCCATGCTCTCTCGACTTATTAATTGACTTGATCTCTGTCTAGGAGTTGCAACTAGTTTCTGGTGTTTGTAGGTTGTGTTAGTAGTGTACCAATGATGTCTACTACGCAACCCTCTTCTGGTAGACTTGTGTTGGGCCTCCAAGCGCAGAGTTTTGTAGGAAAGTAGCAATTTTCCCTGAAGTGGATGACCTAAGGTTTATCAATCCGTGGGAGGCATAGGATGAAGATGGTATCGCTCAAACAACCCTGCAACCAAATAACAAAGAGTCTCTTGTGTCCCCAACTCATCCAATACAATGGTAAATTGTATAGGTGCACTAGTTCGGCCAAGAGATGGTGATACAAGTGCAATATGGATATTGCAATGCTTCGAAACAAGGCCTAGGGTTCATACTTTCACTAGTGCAAGTTCTCTAAAAAATGATAGCATAATTAGTCATATAACAATCCCCCAATGTGCAACAAAGAGTCACTCCAAAGTCACTAATAGCAGAGAACAAACGAAGAAATTATTGTAGGGTACGAGACCACCTCAAAGTTATTCTTTCTGATCGATCTATTGGGCTATTCCTATAAGTTTCACAAATAGCCCTAGAGTTCGTACTGAAATAACACCTTAAGACACACATCAACCAAAACCCCAATGTCACCTAGATACTCCAATCTCACCACAAGTATCCGCGGGTTTGATTATACGATATGCATCACACAATCTTAGATTCATCTATTCAAACCAACACAAAGAACTTCAAAGAGTGCCCCAAAGTTCCTACCGGAGAGTCAAGAAGAAAACATGTGCCAACCCCTATGCATAAGTTCAGAAGGTCATAGAACCCGCAAGTTGATCACCAAAACATACATCAAGTAGATCACGTGAATATCCCATTGTCACCACAGATAAACACATGCAAGACATACATCAAGTGTTCTCAAATCCTTAAAGACTCAATCCGATAAGGTAACTTCAAAGGGTAAACTCAATCCATTACAAGAAGGTAGAGGGGGAGAAACATCATAAGATCAAACTATAATAGCAAAGCTCACGGTATATCAAGATCGTGCCAAATCAAGAACACGAGAGAGAGAGAGAGAGATAGAAATCAAACACATAGCTATTGGTACATACCCTCAGCCCCGAGGGTGAACTACTCCCTCCTCGTCATGGAGACCGCCGGGATGATGAAGATGGCCACCAGTGATGGTTTCTCCCTTTGGTAGGGTGT
Source organism: Aegilops umbellulata (assembly GCA_032464435.1). Lineage (NCBI taxonomy): Eukaryota > Viridiplantae > Streptophyta > Magnoliopsida > Poales > Poaceae > Aegilops > Aegilops umbellulata. Next base: position 84,112,047 of record CP136054.1, on the reverse strand, counting down.
CGGAACGGGCTCCCAATTGGTTTTTCGTGGCTACAGGGGCCTGCAGCGGCGGAACTTCCGATCTAGGTTCTGTTCTGGAGGTTTGGGGATTTATAGGAGGTGTTGGTGTCGGGACATGTCAAGGGGGCCCACGAGGCGACGATAAGGACGAAGGGTGCGCCCTAGGGGGGTGGGGGCGCCCTCCACCCTTGTGGATGCCTTGTGGCTCTTCTCCGATATCCTTTCGTTCCAGTATTTTTTATATTTTCCAAAAGTATTCTCCGTAAATTTTCAGGTCAATTGGACTCTGTTTGGTATTGATTTCTTGCAATGTAAAAAACATGCAGAAAATAGAACTGGCACTTGGCACTATGTCAATACATTAATACCAAAAATTGATATGAAATAATTATAAAACATCCAAGGTTGATAATATAACAACATGGAACAATAAAAAATTATAGATACTTGGAGACGTATCAGCATGCCCAAGCTTAACTCCTGCTCGTCCTCGAGTAGGTAAGTGATAAAAACAGATTTTTTGATGTGGAACGCTGCCTAACATGTCATATCACATTCTTTTCTTTATAGCATGGACATTTGTAATTTTATATTGTTCAAAGCAATAGTCTAGTTTTGACATGATAACTTAAATACTCAAGCATATCAACAAGCAACCATGTCTTTCAAAATATCAACGCTAAAATAAGCTATCCCTAGCCCATCATGCTCAACAATTGATCCATTCATGAAACACACACGCATATTAACTACACCAGATACTCAAGTACGATCATAGTGCCTCCTAGTTGGTGCTTTATAAGAGAAGATGGAGACTCAAATTCAAAATAAAAATTGCATAAAGTTAAAGAAAGGCCCTTCGCGGAGGGAAGTAGGGATTTGTAGAGGTGCCAGAGCTCAAAGCGAAAATTGAGAGACAAAAAACATTTTGAGAGGCATACTTTTCCCACCAACAAAAACAACTTAGAGTTCCCAACACTTTCCGTGCTAGATATATCATAGGCGGTTCCCAAACAGAAATTAAAGTTTATTCATTTTTCAACCATACTTTCACTTTCCATGTGTCAGGACCGGTTTTCCAATAAAACATTTATTGAAAAGTGGACCATTATATCGACCAGTACAGAAGAATCCTCCTTACTGGTAGATAAATCCTTGATACAGAAATCCAGAAGTACTAAATATTATAAAAGGTTGAGCTGAGGCTGCTCAACAATTTATTACAAGCATGCTGATATTATACATAAAGGCGGATATGACACAAAGGGTATGGTGGCATAACTACTGACTCATAATAAACGTGGTGGTGGATATGTCACAGTGAAGTGGGTGACATGACTCCAAAATCTTACATCTCATCAAGCGTCGGAGTGAGGCTCGATGATTTTATTAGGGTAGCGGAAGCGTATATAATACAAGTGACCAACTCCAGGATCACACGTGACTGACTGGGACTCCTCTAGGCGTCGGACTCGATGTCGTACTCTTCATCCATAAGATCGCCTTCGTCAACATCTTGCCAAATCAACAAGCCAGGTGAGTACTTTGAATGTACTCGCAAGACAGTTTGGACATAAGATATAACAAATGCAAACATGATGCACATGAGCAGATTAGTAATGCACACTCAGGTAATAAATTGGCACTGCACGATAAATGAAAGGAAGTCAGGCGGTATTCCTCCGAAATCCCAATAAAATAGCTGAAGACCGATCGGGTGTCTGAAGCAACGCCTCAAAAGGTAAAAATAAATTAACATGCCGCAGTCGGGCGTCAGGGCGACACCACATAAATGGCTTATATTGAAACGTAATTGACAGTGCGTGCCGCAGTCGGACGTCTAGGCGACATCTCGAAAAGGGCTTATAATGAAAGTACATGACAAGGATGCCACAGTCGGACGTCTGAGCGACATCACATAAAGGGATTATATCAAAAGTAAATAACAAGAAAGCCACAGTCGGACGTCTGAGCGACATCACATAAAGGGCTTATAACAAGAGTAAATAACAAGAATGCCACAGTCGGACGTCTAAGCGACATCACATAATGGTTTCGACTCTGCAGAGTTTGTACTCTTTACCCACAGCCAACGGATTTCAGTAGTCACAAGGACTAGTTCCGTTTACGGTATTTTAGAAGAAACACATCTAACCAGTACACACCCATTCCACATTCCACTGCCAGGAATCACCCTAGGCAACGTTCAAGAAAAACTTTAAGACGGGGAGGCCACAACCTCGAATAGCATGGGATCAAATTTATATCGCGCGCTCTAAGGGGTGCCCCCCTCTCGGTCCCAACCGGAAACACCCATGCCCCCTGACCGGATGACGGGCTTTAATCCAGTGCCATGGAACTCTCATCACGGCCCCTCTATTTGGTGTGTACAAGGAAAGAGGTTTGCAACTGACTAGACCGCATTCTTTGCAGAAGACATGTGGCAGCACGAAAAAGGGGACGAACGGGAGCATGAATTGATCCACGTTAATACCGGAGTTATACGGTTGACATAGGACTAGCATGCTTCAACAATACCAGCTTACAACCTATCATGCCACCACATGATCAGGTTATCTCACCATCATATGAACACATCAAACTTCGAAGCTCACTTGTAGCTTGCCTTGCATGCAATATAACATTCACTTATGCTTATATAAACATGTCATGAGAAAACTACTCAAGCCAACATGCAAAACACTCATCATATCAAAGGTTCAAACATGCTTGCCTGGTTCGGAGTAGTCGGAGTCTAGCTCGGCGAAGTTTGCGGCTCCGTCACCTCCTTCGGTATCTATGGTATAAAACAAATTGGATACTAACGTAAATACCGCGTGTGCATTAAAAAATTGCTCCAAATATTTTTTAAATAAATATGATAAAAAACTAGACAAAAAATAAAGATGACAGAAAAATAATCAACTCAAAATCATCTTTTGTTTAAAAGTTATAAAGGTTTTAGTCCACGGACTAATCTGTGATGAAACATAATCTTTCCAGGGGCTAGTTTAGAAAAAAAACGCTTCGGTTGGAATACGCCTTCCAGAGGAGAAAACGCATCCGGGCCGAAGGCGCCAGCAGAAAACGGTTTGAAATAGAGAGGAGAGGCTGACGAGGGGGTCCCACCCGTCAGGTTTGAAAATCAAAACAGAGCACACCGGCGCCCGAGGACCGCGGTGGTCGCCGGCGTCGATCCACGGCGAGGTAGGGGGAGGGGATGGTACCTACGGACTCACGGTGCTCTCCCGCGTCTGTGGGTGGTGGAGTTGGTCGTCGGCGAGCACCACGTCGACGGCAGCCTCCACTCCGGCGGATGGTGGTTCGGCCAGTGATGGATCTCGCCGAGGAGGGCTGCAAACATCAAATTGGGGCTCGGGTTAGAAGAGTGGGTGCACTAGGAGGCTGCTGGCAAGGTTTGGGAGGCGGGGGTGCCCTCACTAGAGAGAACCTTGCTGGAGCCCGAAGTGGATCGGGGCGGCCGGAGTCGAGGAAGAAGGCCTCCTCGAGGTCCTCCTAGTGGCTGGGCGCAGTTCTGGCGAGGTGGAGGGGTGGTGCTGGGTCGAGAACGATCTCGAGGCCTCCTTTTATAGCCGGTCCGAGGCGGTTGCCGAGAACGGGATATCTCCGGCGAACGATTACGGCAAGGCAGTGGTCGGGCTGGAGGTTTAGGTGACTGGGCAGCTACGGATTGGTCCACTGGCTCCATCCAACGCCTAAACTTGGTTGGATTTGATCCGCTCCCGTGGTTTCGACGGAACGGCGTTCACGGGCTCGTCGACGGCAGAGAGCGCGCTCTGTGCCTCTCAGGCCACGGCGATGGCTTTGCAGTACGCACAGGGGGAAAGGACGGCCACACGGAGGCTTCTGGTGGTGTGGGCGGTGCTCGACGCCGTCGTATGGCAGGGCTGGCCCCTGCTGACTGCCACGGGCGGTTCTGCCACCGCGGAAGACGCCGGCGTTGGCGAGACACGTCGCCACCAACGCTTGCGCCCGTCCAAACGACCGTGCGGCGCACTGGATAAGAAGGAGGGGCAGGGAGAAAGGTGCCAACGCGTGCACTGGCGAGATTGACGCCGCGGTTCTGAAGAAAACGACATTGTCGACTGAACTGAAACTTTGAATATTCTAAACTTGAACAGAAACAGTGCACACCAACTGTTCGACGAAATGATTTGGGCACGTGGAAATTTTTTCTTGAGCTGGGAATTTGTGATGTGATCTCTTGATGCATCTAGAGGCTGCCTGATTTATCTCAGATTTTTAGGAGAAGAAAAAGAATGAATTTCACCAAAAATGGCAAATCTGGTCCAAACTTGCAGCAAGCACATTTTGAAAAATTTGAACTGTGGACCAGCAGATCTTGATGGATCTAGGTTGAGGGTACTAAGGACTAGCCAGAGGAGTTTATTTGGGACCAAGACTTAAAGGAAATATGGCAGTTCCTTTGTAAATCATGAAGGTCCAAATAAATGACAGAAAATGATTTTGAGGATAAAATAAATAGAAATAAAATCTAAAGGAGGTTGAGACTTGCTGGAATTGGATGCTTGGCTTAATCCAAAGTAGGGAGGTGGGTTTTGGAAGAAAATATTCTACATAGGCCATGGTAAGAGAGAATTTTTTTGCATGGAGGAGAATAAATCCATAATTTTATTGGAATCTTTTTTAATAAAAAGGATTGCACAAACCTTCCAAAGTTATTTTTGTTGAGCCAACACAAGATGAAAAACCCTTAAGACCAAAGATCAAGATTTGGAAGAACCCATAAAAAAATATTTGTCATAAGAGATTTTTTTTGAGAAGGAGAGTCTCTTAGAAAAATTCTAAATCACCTCCTTCCAATTAAATAAAGAATTTGATAAAAACCAAATCAAATTTTTTGGAGTGTTACACCATGGCTAGCCGTATCCACGATTGCCTTCCATACCAACACTTTCCAAGGAATTTATTATTTGAGAACATAAAGTAAATTCATTTTTCATTTCCGGACTGGGCATCCCTCATACCTTTGCCTTACTCTCATGCAATCGTGATAATAACACATCTAGCATGGAAAATATTAGCCACCCCTCACCGCCTTGTTAGCGGTGCGAGCACACAAAAGAGAAATTTATTTTGAATATTAGGGATGGCACATACAAATTTTCTTAGGACGGCAAAATAATACCGCATATAGGTAGGTATAGTGGACTCATGTGGCAAAACTGGTTTAAAGGATTTTGGATGCACAAGTAGTGATCATACTTATTGCAAAATGAAGGTTAGCAAAATACTGAGAAGCGACCAATCAAGAAACGAATAATCTCATAAGCGAGCACTAAGCATAATTAACACCGAATAATGCACCACATGTATGACATAATTTCATTGCATAATTATTGACTTTCGTGCTTGCATAGGGAATAAAAAACCTTAACACCAATATTCTCACTAAAGCATAATTACTCATCAACATGACTCACATATCACATCATCATATCTTAAAACTATTACTAAGAATCAAGTTTATTTTGTCCAATGATCTTCATGAAAGTTTTTATTATATCCTTCTTGGATATCTATCACTTTGGGACTAATTTTCATGTGTTGCTTTTGATAAGCTCAAACAAATATAAGTGAAGATCATGAGCATAATATTTCTTTCTCTCAAATTAATTTAAGTGAAGCAAGAGAAAATTTCTTGAAAATTCTACTAACTCTCAGATAAATCTAAGTGAAGCAAGAGAGCATTTCTTCAAAAATACTAAAGCACACCGTGCTAAAAAAGATATAAGTGAAGCACAAGAGCAAGTCCATAGCTCATAAATTTTTTAAGTGAAGCATAGAGAGCAATTCTAACAAGTCATGACATAATTTTGGCTCTCTCAAAAAGGTGTGTCCACCAAGGAATCAAGACTTGAAAAACAAAATAAAACAAGCAAAGAATCTTATCATACAAGACGCTCCAAGGAAAACACATAGTATGTGACGAATAAAAATATAGCTTCGAGTAAAATACCGATGGTCGTTAGAAGAAAGAGGGGATGCCACTCCGGGCATCCCCAAGATTAGTTGCTTGCTCTCTTTTGGATAATAGCTTGGAATGTCGGGGCATCTCCAAGCTTAGGTTCTTCTTACTCCTTATTCCTTCATCCATTGTAAGATAACCCAAAACTTGAAAACTTCAATCACACAAAACTCAACAAAACCTTCGTGAGATCCATTAGTATAAGAAAGCAAATCACTACTATAAGTACTGTAGCAAACCAATTCATATTTTGTTGTTGCATTATATCTACTATATTCCAACTTTTCTATGGCAAAAACTCATCAAATAAAACCATAGAATCATAGACAAAAGCACACAACGCAAAGAAACAGAATCTGTCAAAAAACAGAATAGTCTGTAGTAATCTGAATATTTCAAGTACTTCTGAAACTACGAAAATCTTGAGAAATTAGGAAAGCCTGAGCAATTTGTATATTAATCTTCTGCAAAAAGAATTGGTATTTTATCACGCTGTGGTTAAAAGTGAGAAGTGTTTTCGTGAGCGCAAAAGTTTCTGTTTTTCAGCAAGATCAAACAACTATCACCCAAGAAGATCCTAAAGGCTTTACTTGGCACAAACACTAATTAAAACACAAAAAACACAATCATAACAGTAGCATAATTGTGAAAACACTCAAGAAAAGAAAGAAAAGACAAAAATAAATTTTATTCATTGGGCTGCCTCCCAACAAGCTCTTTCTTTATAGCTATAAAGATAGGCTTGAAATTTTATTGATGCTCACATGAAAGATAGGAATTGAAACACAAAGAGAGCATCATGAAACATATGAAAAACACATTTAAGTCTAACATACTCCCTACGCATTGGAATTTTATAAGCAAACAAATTATCAAGACAAGAAACATCTAACAGATGGAAAGAAGAGGAATAAAACATCAACAATCTCAACATAACGAGAGGTAATTTAGTAACATGAAAATTTCTACAACCATATTTTCCTCCATCATAATAATTACATGTAGGATCATAATCAAATTCAACAATATAACTATCACAAATATTCTCTTCATGATCCACATGCATGCAAAGTTGACACTCTTCCAAAATAGTGGTATTATCATCAATTAAAGTCATGACCTCTCCAAGCCCATTTTTAACAAACATTTCATAATATTGAAAACTCTCCAAATATGTGGGATTATTTTTAGCTAAAGTTGACACTCTTCCAAACCCACTTTTAGTATTATGGCAAGAATATTCATCATGAGGTCTAAATAAATTTTCAAGATCATAAGAATCATTATCACCCCAATCATGATCATTGCAATAAGTAGTGGACATAGCAAAACAAGCATCCCCAAGCTTGGGGTTTTGCATATCACTAACACAATTGACATTAATAGAATTTATAATAACATCATTGCAATCATGCTTTCATTCAAGGAGCTATCTTGAGCCACTTTATAAATTTCTTCGTTTAACACTTCATCACAATTTTCAGATTCATAAATCTCAAGCAAAACTTCATAAAGATAATCTAGTGAACTCAATTCACTATCAATTGGTTTATCATAAATGGATATTTTAAAAATATTAGCAAGTGGATGAGGATCCATATAAATAGATTTTTAGTAAGCGAATATGCAAGCATATTGAAGACACATGGCAACACAAGCAAAGATAGCAAACAAAACATATCTGACGAGAAAAACGACGAACAAACAAGAGGGCAAATAAAACGACAAATTTTTGTGAAGTGGGAGAGAGGAAAACGAGAGGAAAATGACAAATAATGTAAATTGCGAGCAGATGAGATTTGTGATTAGGAACCTGGTATATGTTGAAGATCCTCCCCGGCAACTGTGCCAGAAATTCCTTTTGATGCGGCTTGAAGCTACGTCGGTATTTCCCCAAAGAGGAAGGGATGATGCAGCACAACGGCGGTAGCTATTTCCCTCAGTTATCAAACCAAGGTTATCGAACCAGTAGGAGAACCAAGCAACACAACATAGACAACCCCTGCCCACAAATAACAAATACTCGCAACTCGACGTGTAAAAGGGGCTGTCAATCCCTTTTGGGTAGCGGCGCCCCAAGATAGGCAAACATACATGAAATAAATTGTAGCAGATTGATAGATCGAACGCCAAATAAAATAAATAAGAATAAAAAGCAGCAAGGTGTTTTTTTGTATTTTTGGTTTAATAGATCTAAAAATAAAAGCAAAGGAAAAGTAGATCGCAAAGGCAAATAATATGAGAAAGAGACCAGGGGAGCGTAGGTTTCACTAGTGGCTTATCTCAAGAAAAATAAGAAATGGTGGGTAAACAAATTACTATTGGGGAATTGATAGAACTTCAAATAATCATGAAGATATCCAGGCAATGATCATTACATATGCATCACATCGAAGATTAGTAGACAGACTCCTGCCTGCATCTACTACTATTACTCCACACACCGACCGCTATCCAACATGCATGTAGTGTATTAAGTTAATGGGGAAATAGAGTAATGAAATAAGAACGATGACATGATGTAGAAAAGATCTATCTATGTAGAGATAGACCCCATTGTATTATCCTTAGTAGCAATGATACATACGTGTCGATACCCCTTCTTTCACTGGGATCAAGCACCATAAGATCAAACCCACTACAAAGCACCTCTTCCCATTGCAAGATAAATAGATCAAGTTGGTTAAACAAAACCCAAATATCGGAGAAGAAATACAAGGCTATAAGAAATCATGCATATAAGAGATCAAAGAAACTCAAATAACTTTCATGCATATAAAAGATAGATCTGATCATAAACTCAAAGTTCATCCGATCCCAACAAACACACTGCAAAAAGAGTCACATCATATGGATCTCCAAGAGACCATTGTATTGATAATCAAACGATAGAGAGGAAGCCATCTAGCTACTAACCACGGACCCGAAGGTCTACAAAGAACTACTCACGCATCATCAGAGAGGCACCAATGGAAGTGGTGAACCCCTTCGTGATGGTCTCTAGATTGGATCTGGTGGTTCTGGACTCTGTTGCGGCTCGAATTGATTTTCGTCGACTCTCCCAGGGTTTCTGGAATATTGGGGTATTTATAGAGCAAAGAGGCGGTCTGGGGGGCACCCGAGGTGGGAACAACCCACCAGGGCGCGCCTGGGCCTCCTAGTGCGCCCTGGTGGGTAGTGCTCTCCTCGGAGCGCCCCTCAGGAGCTGCCTTGTCCCATTGGGTGTCTTCTGGTCCATAAAAAATCTCCGTAAAGTTTCGTTGCATTTGGACTCCATTTGGTATTGATTTCCTGCGGTGTAAAAAACATGCAGAAAACATCAACTGGCACTTGGCACTATGTCAATAGGTTAGTACCAAAAAATGATATAAAATGACTATAAAATGATTATAAAACATCCAAGATTATAGATAAGTTGGAGACGTATCGGTACTGCATTTCCCGCAGAAATGGAACCATTCAAGTTAATAAGTTCTCGCTTGTCGTGGCAATGCATCCATATTGGAAAATTGGAGACACTGGTATACTCATGCTCTACCAAGGCACAAGAGGGCTCTTCCTTTTTATCGGTGAGATGCCGAGTCGTCGTGATCAAGCTGCTTCTAGCGGATAGTTGTGGTTGTTGGCCCTCGACCTCTTAAAATGTGCTAGTTGTTACTATGTTAAGTATGTAGATATGGACCATATGGTTGATGTCCCTTAGCCTCTTAAAATGTGATAGTTGTTACTATGTTAAGTATGTAGATATGGACCATATGGTTGTCAAAACTGTGTTACGAAGATCTTCCTTTTGTCGAATAGTGTAACCACTATATATATGTTACTCAAATGCTGCTACCCAAGTTCTTAAATTTTCATGGTAAGTATTAGTATTGTACACGGTTCATTGAGTTTAAGTGTGTGCCCGATGTCCAAAAGGCATTTGCATATTAACTTTCCGTATTGCAAATTCACACACATGTTAACATAAGGAAACGTATGTGTAACTTACTAATCATCGCACACGAGTACTCGCAGACGCATTGTGTGCGATACTCCTAGCCACCTTAAGCAACTAGTTTGCATTTTCAAAGTTTTTTGTACACACAGAATTGCACACGAACTAACTGTATTAACCGTCTGTGTTGTAATTTCTCATCGCAAATTGTTCACCCGAGTCGGCTGTTTGCCACGTATCACACATATCTTGTTTAGACGACTCGTTTATGTTCTTTTGGCTAATCACAAAAAGTTCATCCATGTGAACTGTATGCCGCATATCACACACATCTTGTTAAGTTGAACCGTTTCTGTTGTGTTCCCTAATCGAAAACAGTTCGTCTGAGTGAACCGTATGCCGTATATTGCACACACATTGATATGGCTGCCCATTTCTGTTGTATTGCCTATCCCAAACAGTTCGAATGGATTAACCGTGTGCCCTGCATCGCACACGCAGCTAAAATCTGAACCGTGTTTGTTGGCTCTGCCATTGCAAACGTTTTGCACCTTTTTTGACGGTTTTTTTTACACCATCCTTTGTGATTATTGCATCGCACATAGTTTCGTCAAAGGGTCTCTAATCATAGTGTCGCGTTAGCAGTATCCTGCAGTAGTGTATGTTTATCTTTCTCATCGGGTTTGGCAATTCTAGAAGCTCCATCACAGAAGTAAATAACATGCCCATCAATATTTTCTACCAGGAGATCTTTAACTATAGAAACACTAGGTTCTACTTTGATTTGTTCAGCAGGTTTAGGTGCTCTAATATTACTTTTGCGAACCACAGTTGAAACCTTAGCATGTTCCTTTATCCTAACAGGGAAAGGTGGTTTTTCAATATAAGTAGTAGGCACAACTGGATCAACATTGTAAATAATAGTTTCATCTTTAACTATGACCAGTTCTTTAATTTCTTCTTTAATAGGGGGATGATATTTAAACCACTTCTCCTTAGGGAGGTCAACGTGAGTAGCAAAGGATTCACAAAAATAGGCTACTATATCAGAGTCAACTCCATATTTGCTGCTAAACTTTTGAAATGCATCAGTATTCATAAAAGATTTAACACAATCAAACTCAAGCTTAATACCTGACTCTTTACCTTCATCGAGTTCCCAATCTTCAGAGTTGCATTAATTCTTTCAAAAAGATCCCACCCGAATTCAATAGTCTTCTTCATAAAAGAATCAGTACAAGAAGTATCGAGCATGGATTGATCATCATGAGAAAGCTGAGCATAAAAGTTCTGAATGATAATTTCTCTCAAGAGATCATGATTTGGGCATGAATATAACATTGACTTAAGCCTCCCCCAAGATAGAGTGATACTTTCTCCTTCACGAGGCCAAAAATTATATATGTGATTCCGATCATGATGAACTTGATGCATAGGATTATTTTTTGTGAAATTCCAATTTCAATCGATTCCAATTCCAAGATCAATTATCATCACACAGCCTATACCATGTCAATGCTTTTCCCTTCAAATATAAAGGGAAAACTATCTTCTTAGCTTCATCTCCAGATAAACCTGCAAGCTTAAATATTCCACAAATTTCATCCACATATATCAAGCACATATCAGGATGTTCAGTTCCATCTCCTGCATAAGGATTAGCTAGCAGTTATTCTATCATACTCGAAGGAATTTCATAACCAATATTTTCAGTAAGTGCAGTAGGATGAGGGGCAACTAATTTTGGTTCTCGTTGAGGTGAAGATACCCCGAACAAACCCCTCAAAGGATGGTTCTCCATAGTAACAAGTGACAATAAATTTCAGCACATAGTAATAATTATTCCTTGCAAATTTCAACTTACCAAGAGCGCTTCACTCCCTAGAAACGGCGCCAGAAAAGAGCCTTGATGACCCACAAGTATAGCGGATCAATCATACACTACAAAAAAAATACACTTCCGTGATGATACATGTTTGTCACAGTAGGTCGCTTTTTTTGTCATGCATGTACATCCATGACAAATTTATGACAGAATCAAGATAGTCATACCTGTGCTGTCGTAGAAGTGTTCCATGACATTACCAAAATTATCATCATGGAAGTGTCCACTTCCATGACGATAAATCACGCATCACAGAAGTGCTTTCGTCAAGGGTGACCGACACGTGGCATCCACCGTAACGGAACGCCGTTAAGCTATCGGGTCGGGTTTTGGATCCGATAACCCGTTAACAACCCCGACCAATGGGAAATTTCCACGTGTAAAATTCTTATTGTCCGGACGAAACACGTGTCAGCTCGTCAGTGGGTCAGATAGGCGCCTATGATACGCCGACACATGGCACGGCCCAACAGAGGCCCATTTCTGTGAAAAGGCCGGCCCGTTTGACTTGGTCAAAAGCTGGCGGGCCGGCCCATGGAAAGCCTGTTAACGGCCTGTTCGAATATAGCCCATTTATAGCCCGCTAACCCAAGGCCCGTTACGCCCTATCCGAATTAGGCCCAGTAGCGTCATCTGGGCCATCCAATATGATTCCAGCCCGTTTTCACTTCTGGCCCATGACGCCTTTCGGCCCATATGAGGCCCTATGTAACTCTTGGCCTACTAACGGCCCGTGGTGAAACTGGCCCGTAATGAACAGTGTATCACTTTACACCCATTAACGGCCCGTGGTGAAACTGGCCCGTAATGAACAGTGTATCACTTTATACCCATTAACGACCCGTTATTCCGTTGGGCCATTTCCAGCCCATGTTATCTTTCGGCCTTCTCAGAGCCCTTTTATTCTTGGGCTCATTTCCAGCATCCGTTTACTTACGGCCCGTTACTGTCATTTTCTGCTTGTGGGCCAAATTCAGCCCGTGGTTACAGTCGGCCCGTTTGTGGTCCGTTAATACGTTGGGCCGATTTCATAGCGTCATCAAATACGGCCTATTAACGATGGCCCGATATGGTCGGCCCATGAACGGACGATTCCAACTCTAGCCCGTTTACGGCCATAATGCGGTTTGTTTGGCCCATGTTTGGCCAATCGATTATACGACCCGTATAAGGCCCATTGATAATACGGCCCGCAAAAGGCCCATTGTTTCTACGGCCCGTAGAAGGCCCATTGTTTCTACGGCCCGTAGAAGGCCTACTGTTTCTACGGCCAGTAGGAGGCCCAGTGTCACTACAGTAAATATTAGCCCATGGTTATTGTGGCCTAGTTTTAAAAAAATAGGTTATTGCAGCCACTAGCTAACCGCGGAAAAAGAAGTGCAATGACTACAAGCAAACAAATAAACAAGACAACAAGGAAATAAATACGCAAGCAACTAACGCTAGGCTATCACGGCTATTACACATATTACATCCACTGGGCATCAAAGTTCGCCACCATTGCAAATATAGGGAACAAAGCAGCATATCATATACACTGGTTGTCAAAGTTGGCGACCAGCGCAAATAAACGCCGCAGCAAAACAAATTCAGAACTGAAACCACTTCGGAAGATCTCAAGAAACAATATCCTAGGTACCCATAATGCTGGCAAGATGCTTAGCAAGCTTATTAACTTTCTCTTGTTTGGCTCTTAAATCCTCCAGCGCTTGCTGTTGCACCAGAAAATATACATCTGAATTCTGCAGGGACTTCCTCAGTCCTTCAGCTTCCTGTCGCAGCACATCTGATCGATGTCTTTCAACTTGAAGTTGAGACTCAAGAAGACGAACGGATTCAGGCAGTGAGTTCAAAGAGCTTGTGCCAGTAGTAGTGGCCAGTTACTCGAACACTACATCAAGACAGGACTTTTGGGTTCCCTCACTGTCATCAAGATAGTTTTTATCAGCTTTCTTGGAGACCAACAGGGATGTCTCACTATCTTGAACCTTATATGCATTACTTCCTTTACCATTGACTAACGCGATACTATTCTCCAATATTTTGTCCGCATTCTAAGAAAGAAACAAGCAGACACATCACATGTTTACCATGTTGTATATGAAACTCATTTTGGTAAATGAGTTCAGTAGTGAAGTGGACAGGAGAACATGAAACAAACATATATCTATGTACCATGGTCACTTTATGGTCTATATCATTCTAGTTTTTGTTGCAAAATCAAGATAGAGACACAGTTCAAATAATATTTAGTCAAGACAAAGCAGAATAGACAGAATATAAGTGTGGGTAACTATAGAGCAATAACAACACTTGTAATGTGCATGACATGAGAACATAACTGTTTATCGAATTGAAACTGAAGTCAACATAGAGCAGGTTACAACAGCAAACCAGTTAAAGAAACAGGTTTAAAACATACCTGTTGCTCCATTGGAGTATAAATTCCATCCTTCAAATTTGAAAATAGTTGGTATGAGTACAATCATGCAAGAGCAAAGGAGTATGAACCATAGCTACAGAACCTGACCTGAGAACAAATCTTCTTCTCCTTTAAGCGTTGAGTTGGGATTCGGAGTGGTGGTCCTCGTGCTTTGGGCACTGCAGTTCCCTTACTAACTGCTCGTGTTTGGGTGCTCTGTGGTGGAGACTGTAAGTGCATCTAGTGCCACCCCTAGTTGGTTTTGGAGTATTGACGACAAATTGGGTTGAGGGACTAATGTGTTTGTGAGAATTGCAGGATAACACAGGTAGTGTCCCTCATTGATTCGGTTTACCTACCGGAGATGACCCCTAAAAATGTGTGAAGACATTGAAGACAATGGTGGTATATGAAGATCTTCATATTGAAGACTATGACATGAGAAGACACTCTGTGAAGACTATGGAGCGCGAAGACTTAGTTGTTTCGTTGTTTTCCTTTTCTTCTTTGTTGAGTCATAGGAACCACCGTACTGTTAAGTGGGGTCCAAGTGAATACAGTCAGAGTGACTGAAGTGATGCTCAACCCAAATCCTATGTCTTTGAGCGAAGACAATGAGAGCAAATCTTATCCGGAGCTGGATAAGTCAGCTTTGCTTGTAGCCCAAGTAAAGTTGCCGTGTGTGTTTGAAATCTGACCATTGGAACACGTGTCAGTTCCTTAGTGACCCAGGGTCATTTCGGACATATCAGGTCGGGTTGCCTAGTGGCTATAAATAGCCCACCCCTACACCATAAATTGGTGGCTGCTCAGAGTTAGTGCACGGCTTTTGTCGTTTGAGAGCAACCCACCTCGAAGCCTTTGAGAGAGATAAATCCTTGCGAGGACAAAGCCCAAAACACCCAGAGCCAAAGAGTGTTAGGCATCACCGAAGTCTTTCTGTCTCTGTGACCTGAAGACTTATTACACTTGAGGACTGTGTATCCTCCAGCCGGTTAGGCGTCGCGTTCTGAGCATCCAAGAGCCATTGTGGATTGCCGGTGAACGAAGTCTGTGAAGGTTTGTAAGTCTACCTTGAAGACTTACCAGAGTGATTGGGCGAGGACTGTGTGTTCTTAGCTCAAGGGGAATAAGGTGAAGACGCGGTCTTCTGAGTTGAATCTCAGCCTCCCTAACCAGATGTACAGTTGTCACAACAACTGGAACTGGTCAAACAAATCCTGTGTCTTCATCGAGTGACTGGTTCTATTCTCTCTTCCCTTTACTTACTGTTTGTCTTCGTGAAGTCATTGCCTGCCTGCCATACCTGTTTGACTTCATTGCTTGACTACCATTGCTGTTTGGCTTCATACTATCTTCCACCCTGATCCTTACTACCTAGTTGCCATTAGTCATCGTACACACACGTTATTGCATACTTGACTATGGCTTGCCTTGTGTAGTTTATCTTCCGCTGCATATCAATAGGTTCATTTCTGATGTTTGTCTTCGAAACCTTTTTGTTTTGAATACTTTCATAAAAATCGCCTATTCACCCCCCCTCTAGTCGATAACAAGCACTTTCAATTGGTATCAGAGCAAGGTACTCCCTTGTTCTGTGTGATTCGGTTTAACCACCTGGAGTTTTAGCTATGTCGACTGCAGGGATAATCAAAGTCTCCGCTGCTTGCCCCGTGTTCGATGGAACTAAATATCCCTACTGGAAGAATAAGATGCGCATGCATCTTGAAGCCATTGATGTCGACCTCTGGTATGTTGTCAAGAACGGCGTTCCCAATACTAATGATGGTGTCACCGCTGCTGATGTCAAGAAGTTCATTCAACTGGACTCCACTGCCAAGAACATCATCTGTGGTCATCTGACCAAAGGACAGTATGGCCGAGTGAGTGCTCTGGAGACGTCAAAGCTAGTCTCGGACTGGCTATCTAAGGTCAACGAAGGCGTCTCAACCTAGAGAGATCAAAGGATCAGTGTTCTTCGCAACCTCTTCAACCGCTTCAAGAGAAATGACAATGAGAATGTCCAGCTCACGTTTGATCGCCTCACTGACATCACAAATGAGCTTCGTGCTCTCGGCGCCACTGAGATTACCAAGCATGAAATCGTCAAGACACTACTGAGATCACTTGACAGCTCCTTTGACACCCTTGCCCTCATGATACAAGAACGTCCTGACTTCAAGACACTCGATCCGTCTGATATACTTGAGAGGCTCAACACACATGAGTACCAGCTATCTGAGAAAAGAGAAATCTATGGTCCCAACTATGGCCGAACTCGCGCTTTGAAGGCAAAAGTTGTTTCCTCATCTGAAGAAGAATCTGACTGCAGTTCTGATGATCCTGAAGACATTGGAAAGGAACTTGCTATGCTTGTGAAGAAGTTCCAGAAGTTCACTAAGAAGAAAGGCTTCAGAAAGTCTTCACGATCCAGCTCAAGAAATGATGAAGTTTCTACTCATGACTACAAGAAGAGAACATGTCACAAGTGCAAGAAACCAGGACACTACATCTCTGAGTGTCCACTATGGGACAATGAGAAGAAGAAGAAGAAGAAGAGCGAGGAATATGATTCTGATGACAAGAAAAAGAAGAAATCTTCAAAGTCTTCTTCAAAGTCCTCATCAAAGTCTTCATATCACAAGAAGAGCTCATCTGGCAAGGCTCATGCTTTTGTTGGGAAGGAAATGGATTCAGAGGAGGAGTCTACTTCTGAGGAGGCAGAGGTGGAGTCGGAGGAGGAGTTCGACCCTGGTGTTGCAAGTCTGGCTCTAGCCACTGCATATGTTGCCAAGTCCATCTTCAACACTGAAGACAATGACTCCCACACCAACGCTGAAGCTGATGATAAGGATGATCCTACTCCCACCTACTGCTTCATGGCACGTGGTGCCAAGGTAAAATCACGCGATGCTTACTTTCAAACATCTAGTGAAGATGACTCTGATTGTGAATCCAAGCCTAGCTACAAAACACTTGCTAAAATTGCAACTGAACAACAAAAGGCTATGGAACATACTCAAACACTATTAGACAAAAGCAATGATCTGTTGGACGCGGAAATGACTCGTTCGCAGTCCTTAGTTGAAGACATAAAAAATCTTCATGCTAAGTATCAATAACTTGAAAGTCGTCATGATACGCTCACAACCACTCATGAAATGCTCTCCTATGATTATCTTCAAAGGAAGCAAGAGCTTGAGAAGTTGAGAGCGGCTCATGAAGATCTTCAAAAAGAAAATGAGTCACTACGCGCTCAACAGATCAGTCCCGCTCGGGATGGATTTGAACCACCATGTCTAAAATGCCTTGAGCGCGATATCGCTACCTCTGTTGCTGGATGTTCCACTACTACTGCTGTTGCATTGTCTTCAACTACTGATGTGGTAACTAACCCCTCTACGGAGGATACCACTACTATTGATGATGAAAATGCTAGGTTGAAGACATTACTTGAAACAGGGATGTATAAAAGCCTGAAAGGGCATCAGACACTTTGCGATGTCCTCAAAAAGCAGATTCTGAACAAAAACCCTAGGAAAGAGGGTGTTGGGTTCGAGAGGAAAATGAATGTTGATGGTTCCTACTGGAAGCCTGAGCAGTATCCCAAAACCACATGGGTTGCTGCAAAGGGACCTTCAGTGGATCCATCCACCTTATCTGGCTTTACCTGTGCTAACCCTGTCATCATTGATGAATCCTTTGATGCAAACTATAAACTGTTCAAGAATCAGAATGGTGAAGTGTTTGCCAGATATATTGGTACTAACTGCAGGAATGGGCCACCTATGAAGAAGATCTGGGTACCCAAAAGCTGTCTTGAGAAGCTTCCAGTGAATGTCATCATGACACCACCTGGGAAGAAGACAAATCCCAGACCAAAGGCTTCATATGGTCCAAAGGCTTCATACAAACAGAGGACTCACCTGAGTCACCCTAACGCCAATGTTTTGCAGGGAAACCGTACTCAAACCTATGAATATGAGCGTGTATCTTCAAACCGCTATGTTCATAAAACTAAGAACTTTTCTGCTTATTCATATGAGTATCGTTCATCTCCTGCAAGGCTATTTGCTAGGGCTCCAAAGCTGAAGTTCTCAGATGCTGCACTTAGACTCATTGCTTCTAAGCCACCCCTAAAGATGTGGGTGGTTAAGAAGAATTAACTTTCTTTTGCAGGGAAAGGTCTCCAGCCGAAAATCAAAGGCGTCTGATGCTATTGCTGGGGACCTAAAATATCTTGTGGGGCGCAAGATCAAATGCCCAAATGGTCTCACTATGTATTTTGTTCCTAAATCGCTTGCCATTCATCCTATCAGTCCTAATCTTGATCTGAGCTTCCATAATCCTCTTGCTCGACAAATGTTTATGCTTCACAATTCTCTTGGTGAAGCCTATCCTCCTAATTGCAATGCAGAGTATGACACCTCGTGCTTTAGAATGGATTATGGACAGCGGATGCACTAATCATATGACTGGTGATCAAGGTCTTCTCATGGACTCAACCTTACGTCCATCTGATAAGAGTCACATCACATTTGCTGACACTGGTAAAAGCAAGGTATTGGGTCTAGGTAGAGTTGCAATCTCAAGGGATCAGCACATGGATAAAGTGATGCTTGTTGAATCCCTTGGCTTCAACTTAATGTCTGTCTCAATGCTTTGCGACCTGAACATGGTTGTAATATTTGGAAAATATCGTTGCCTTGTACTAATGGAATCTGACAAATCTCTGGTCTTTGAAGGGTACAGGAAAGATGATCTGTACATGATAGATTTCTCAGCAGGTCCACAGCTTGCAAGATGTCTTCTTACAAAAGCTTCAGAATGCTGGCTATGGCATCGGAGGCTAGGGCATCCTAGGATGAGGAACTTACATACGCTCGTCAAGAAGAAGCATGTCATTGGCATTGAAGATGTCAAGTTCAAGAAAGATCATTTGTGCGGTGCCTGCGAAGCTAGAAAGATGACTCGGGCCAAGCATCCCGCGAAGACAATCATGACTACGTCTCAACCCTTCGAGCTGCTACACATGGACTTATTTGGCCCTACTCACTACTCTACTCTCACTACGACTGCCTGTCTCTATGGCTTCGTCATTGTTGATGATTACTCAAGATACACATGGGTGCACACAATTCTCTATAAGACCGAAGTGCAAGATGTTTTCAGACATTTTGCCAATCGAGCCATGAACAATTATGGAGTCAAGATCAAGCATATCAGAAGTGACAACGGCACTGAGTTCAAGAACACTGGACTTGATCTTTATCTGGATACAATGGAGATCACTCATGAGTTTTCTGCTCCTTACACACCTCAGCAAAATGGCATCGTAGAGCGCAAGAACAGAACCCTCATTGAGATGGCTCGGATGATGCTGGACGAATACAAAACACCAAGAAAGTTCTGGCCTGAAGCTATTGATACAGCATGCCACGTCATCAACCGTGTTTATATCCATAAGCTTCTGAACAAAACATCCTATGAGCTCCTCACTGGCAAGAATCCAAATGTAAGCTACTTCAAAGTATTTGGAGCACGGTGCTGGATCAAGGATCCCCATCACAAGTCAAAATTTGCACCAAAAGCTCACGAAGGCTTCATGTTCGGTTATGGAAAGGATTCACACTCTTACAGAGTCCTCAACCTCTATCTCTACAAAATCGTCGAAACTGTAGATGTGCGGTTTGATGAAACCAATGGGTCACAAAGAGAGCTCCTGCCAAGTAATCTTGAAGAAGCTTCACCGAACGAGTCTATCAAGCTAATGGGAACTGGTGAAATCATGCCTGCTGAAGCACAACCTGAAGAGGAACTTATCATTTCTGCACCAAACCAATCTAAAGACAGTGCTCAACCTGAAGACAATCCTCCCAATGATTACAATGATCAGCAAGAACAAATTCTTCGCCCAGCTCATCCTCGTGTTGCAAGTGAAGTGCAAATTGAGAAGATAATTGATAGCATCAATGCACCTGGTCCACTTACTCGTTCAAGAGCAACGCAGTTAGCAAATTTCTGTGGGCACTTTTCTTTTGTGTCAATATCAGAACCCAAGAAAGTTGCTGAAGCCTTTATGGAACCTGAATGGATTCAAGCAATGCAAGAAGAGCTTCATCAGTTCAAGCTGAACAATGTTTAGGAACTTGTCAAGCGTCCTGACCCTCGCAAGCATAACATCATTGGAACAAAATGGATATATCGAAACAAGCAATATGAGCATGGCCAAGTCGTCAGAAACAAAGCACGTCTCGTTGCACAAGGATATACTCAAGTTGAGGGGATTGACTTCGATGAAACATTTGCTCCTGTGGCTAGACTTGAAGCTATCCGCATATTGCTGGCCTATGCTAAACACAACAATATCCTGCTATATCAAATGGATGTGAAGAGTGCATTTCTCAATGGCAAGATTGAAGAAGAAGTATACGTTGCACAACCACCCGGCTTTGAAGATCCAAAACATCCTGATATGGTGTACAAACTAAACAAAGCACTGTATGGCCTCAAACAAGCTCCTCGCGCTTGGTACGATACAATCAAAGATTTCCTTACGAGCAAAGGCTTCAAACCTGGATCCCTCGATCTTACACTCTTCATGAAGACATATGATGGTGAACTGTTTGTGTGCCAAATCTATGTGGATGACATTATCTTCGGCTGCACCAACCAAAAGTACATTGATGAGTTTGGATACATGATGCAAGAGCAATATCAGATGTCCATGATGGGTGAGCTGAAGTTCTTCCTTGGTCTTCAAATTCGTCAGCAAAGGAATGGCATCTTCATATCTCAAGAGAAATACCTCAAAGATTGCCTGAAAAAGTTTGGAATGCAAGATTGTAAAGGTTACACGACGCCAATGCCAGCCAAACATCATTTGGGTCCCGACGAAAATGGTAAAGAGTTCGATCAACAGGTATACCGCTCCATGATTGGTTCTTTACTTTACCTATGTGCATCTAGGCCAGATATTATGCTTAGTGTTTGCATGTGTGCTCGATTCCAAGCGGCACCAAAGGAGTCGCATCACCTAGCTGTGAAGCGAATTCTTCGATATTTGGCTCACACCCCAACACTAGGATTATGGTATCCAAAGGGCTCAGAGTTTGATCTGGTTGGATTTTCGGATGCTGATTATGCTGGTGACAAGGTGGATCGCAAGTCTACATCAGGCACATGTCACTTTCTGGGACGATCACTTGTCTGTTGGTCTTCAAAGAAGCAGAACTGCGTGTCACTCTCAACTGCTGAATCTGAATACATTGCTGCTGGATCTTGCTGTGCTCAGCTTCTATGGATGAAGCAAACTCTCAAGAACTATGCCATCAATCTAAAACAAGTACCTCTCTTCTGCGACAACGAAAGCGCCATCAAGATTGCCAACAACCCAGTCCAGCACTCGAAGACAAAGCACATTGAAATTCGTCATCACTTTCTCAGAGATCATGTCATGAAGAAAGATATTGATATCATTCACGTCAACACTGAAGAGCAATTGGCAGATATCTTCACAAAGCCCTTGGACGAGAAAAGGTTTTGCAAGTTACGGTGTGAGCTAAATATCTTGGAATCCTCAAATGTCTTGTGATAAGGCACACATCCTAACACTTATGCATGTTGATGACTTAGATGTGCAACACACGAATAAAGTATATCTTCAATCAATGAAGACTTACATTCTGAGTGTGAATACATTAACATGGAATTTGACTTCAGAGCGCCACGATAATTGTGCGCCATGTCTGGGTCTAATACTTCCTATACGGTGGGTAACGCCACCACCAAACTTTTCTGTTTGAAGTGTTTCACTCATGACGTTGCATTTGAATGTCTTTGCATTTGGTTTGTCTTCAAATTTACTTTATCTTCGTGATTATCTTCACTATGTTGACTCGACTGCTATTTGATATATATCTACCAGTGTTCTGTCCTCTACAACATTCAGTTATAGCTATGTTTTCTTGTTGAATCTTGTGAACTAAGTGAATGTGATCAGACCCTAATCTGTCTATGCTTCCAATCTCAAACTCTATCTGTCCAAATCATATGCATTCTATTGAAACTGTCGAATGTCTTCTCTGCGTCCTTGTCAGCAGAAGATACAGAGACAAACATTAAATCTGTGTTAAATGTGTCATTCTTATTGCCTGAAATCCAGAGAAGCCGGAACGTCTATCCGACAAACCTGGCGGGCGTGGGAACGTGGGATAACTCTATGTATGTTGCATGCATGCCACGTGCCCATCAAATGTGAACCGCCAGGGGCACCTGCGTAATTGCGCTGTGCCGCCCACTTCCTTATAAATACTTGTCCGCTGCGGTAAAAGAAACTTCTTCCACCTCTCCACCTCGTCAAAACCCTAGCGCCACCGCTAGCTCTCGACGATGCCGGCGACGAAGCGCTTAGCTGCCGCGACTTCTCCGACGCCGTCCTCACGCCGGCCGCTGACATTGTCCTCTCCGCCGCCGCCGTAGGTGTCCTCCGTCGCCAAGTTAGGGCACGGTGGATTGAACTGCTTGTTCTCCTACTCTTCCCATCTAGCAGTTCTTCGTGTGGTAAATAAAACTCTCTTTTTACCATCTTTTTGATCTTCAAAGATTCATCCTGTCTACCAAAATAGATTTCTGCCTATACGAGTTAGATCCATTCTGTCTGCATCTCATACTGCCTAGCATATTCACTTAAGCTTCATAACAAGTTAGATTCCTCACTTGTACCTATTCGCGGATTCATACAAATCTGGAACCAACTCTCAACATATAAGTGAATGTCTTCGCATCATGAGGTCAATGTCTTCAAACTAGTTTATCTTCAAAATCTTCTGAGAATGCATATGACCTCTTCCCCTTCCCTCGCATCTCTAATGCTGTCACAGGTACATGTCCGTGGGAGAATCCCTTGGTTCTCATAGTCTGCATTCGTTTGCAGAATTTTTACAGCATCACATAAATTCTCCCGAAGCCAGTTCCTGTTTGTCCAGCAAGCGAAAGCCTTTGAAGCCTTTGAACGTATTGAAACCTTTTAGTTTGAAGTACATGGCTGCAGAGAAATTAGTCAGAAAGGGTGGCAGACAGCGTCGAGGAGGAACATCAAGAGATTTGCCTGATGACCTCTCAGAGCTTTACAAGACAGATCCTGAGGAGGATTACAATCAGCGCAAGACACGAATCCAATGGATTCGAAGATATTGGGTTGAGAAATGGTTCAAGTACCGCTTCGTGACCAAGGAATACGCTGAAAAGAATGCGATAAAGTGTCCTTGGGGAGATATCACTTACAGAGGTCTTCAACCCAAGAGCAAAGCTGAAGCTATTGAACAAGGGTTCTACCCGTGCATGGTCAGAGGACCCCAGCCTGCAAATGCCGACTCCACTTCTCTCTTGTGGTGTCGCGATGACAACCTTTTCAAACGCAACTTTCAATTTGCTAAGGCATCAGCAAAAGAGAACAAGAAGTCACTGGGTTTGAACTTCAACCTGGCCCATCTGCTCCAAGGGAGGATGGCACTCGTGAAGCTGATCAAAACGAGATTGGCCCCTTCTATGATTTTCAAGGTCTCCTCACCTACATTGTAGTCCAAGGAGCTGCTGTTGGGGACGCTTCTGAAGAGGCTGACACAGATGAAGCACCTCCTGCCCCAAAGCCTCAGAAGCCAAAGAAGGCTAAGGCTTCAAGATCAGCTGTTCCACCAAAAGCTTCACATGCGAAGCCGCTGGCCACTGCACCTCCTGAAGACAGTGTGCAGTCTGAAGATTTGTCACGCATCTTCAAGAAGGCAGAGAAGAAGAAGAAACTCGTCAAGCATACTGATTAGGCACTGACTCCTGCTGCCATTCTGCGTGAAGAGCACATTGATCAGTCCAGTGATGAAGATCTTGCAGATGATGCCCTTGAGCAACTGATCAAGAGCAAGGAAGAAGCAGAAATATTCAATGGTTTGCCTCTCTTTGATGTGGCAATCATTCACAACTTCATTGATGAGTGGTTTGACTCACCAAATCTCAGCTTTGACGATCTGCAACTTCCCATTGGGCTCAGCGTTTCCTTCAATGGAGCCATTGCTTCGGAGCTTGCTCTCGCTCAGCGCATCGTTGAGCTGAAACACAAGATTGACTATGAGAAAGCTCAGTTCAAGAAGCATATGGAAAAGCTCAGCGTGCAAGATGTCAAAAACTTCAAAGTTATGATGCACGAGCTCAAAGAAGCCTTTGTCAAGAGGCGTGAAGAAGCTAAAGGTTCTCGTGAGCGCATGAAGAGCCTGGCTGACAAATGTGTGCAAGCCTACAATGAGGCTGAGAAGCGCAAGGCACTTGGTCGTCCTGGTATTGACCCAAGAATGGCTGCAAAGAAGAAAAAGCCATCGACTGACCAAACTGCTCCTTCAAGGCAGGAAGAGCCGCACATTGTCTTCCCAACTAGCATGACCGGCTCGAAGCCAAAGGTCAGATCAACCGCTTCTGAGCTAAAGAAGACGAGAACTGCTGAGGCTGAAGCCAAGAAAAGGAAAAATACTGAAGCCTCTGATGCTGCTCCCTCCAAGAAGAAGCGCAGAACCAAGAAGGATAGGGCTGCTCCCTCAGAGCCCTTGGTTGTTGAACCCATATCAAT
The DNA here is from genome assembly GCA_032464435.1 of Aegilops umbellulata. Classification (NCBI taxonomy): domain Eukaryota; kingdom Viridiplantae; phylum Streptophyta; class Magnoliopsida; order Poales; family Poaceae; genus Aegilops; species Aegilops umbellulata. The sequence goes on along the minus strand of CP136054.1, from coordinate 84,087,178 downwards.
GGTTCGCCCTGCCTCTGAACACCAAGAACGATGGATGATAGTTCATGAGATGGCTCCCACAGAGGCTCATGAAGCTGAAGACATTCCAGCAGTTGACCCCACCGCTGCTGAAGACATTGGTCACCACGACAATGTTGAAGATGATGAAGTCCTTCCTCAGATCGAACACAACCTGGTATCATCGCCTGTTCTCACGAACAACGAACTCATCAGCATTGGTCGTCCTCTGACGCCAATTGCACAGGATGCTTCATGGGCTGATCACCCACAACCACAAGAAACCCCAATTACTCCCCAACAACAAGAAGAAGAGGAAGACTTTGAGGCCCAGCCAACTCCATCTCCAAAGGCGTCGCCAGCATTGCGCAGGCTTCGCAAAGGACAAAGGCCTCAAGTCACCACCCAGAGCGTTCCAGAAGGAGAAGTGCCCCAACAATCTGTTGCACGTCAAGTGTTTCCAGATGCCACTCCCACTATGAACGTCTCAGAGTCTGAAGCCAAAGGTGCTGAAGACATTCCGGCTGCATCAGCCGATGAAAGACAAGAAGATGAACGTGTCCCAACTCCCCTCGTTGAAGAAGATGTGGTTCCTGAAGTGAACCTGCCAGTGCCCGACCCTCCAGCTCATCAAGTGGAGGTTCAAAATCCTCAGGCTGCCACCACCAACACCAATGAAGCCTATGACGTTGTCATGGCTGAAGCAAATGTGGAGCCTGCACCGACAAATGTGCCAGAAGCCAATGCTGCATCTGCACATGAAGCCACTGTTGACGCCTCTGCTCCTATTCCGCCACCAAGGCCACACACTATCGAGCAAGCTGTCAACTATGGTCAGCTCATTTCTATCAAATGGCCTGTTCTGACTCCTCCGCCTGCTGCTGGTCCTCAGTTTGAATACCATGTTGAGCACAGGCCATGGGTTCAGAAGCCAACGCCCAGGTTGCCAAGGTTTCCAGGTGCTGCATCAGCACCAGGATCATTCAATATCAATGGCTTCAAGGCACACAATACCTTCTTCGACAGTGCAAAGAACCCTTACTCAAAAGTAAGGATCTCTTCTAATCGGTTCTGGAGCTATCAACAGCGAAGCTATTACTCATGCATTCTGTACAATCGAGGTCGCATTTTCCCACACATGCGTCTTGATACTGAAGCCATCACTAGTCTGCCCTGTCTGGAAGAGGCTCTGGACTGCTTCAGAGAGTCCGGCCTGCTGCAGTTTGTCACTGATAAGGAGCACTGGAACGAAGAATTATTGCTCCAATTCTATGCCACTTTTCATATCCGTGGCTACTCCAAAGACACAAAGACATGGGTTCTTGAGTGGATGACAGGAAATGTTCATCATGAAGCCAAAGCCATTGATGTCATTGAGCTAACTGGCCTGCCCTCCACAGATGATCTTTATGAGCCTGGCTGTCAGCTTCACAATGATGCTATGGAGAGCATCTTCCACAAGCCTGAACCCAATATGAGTCAGATGCTCAGCATGATGAAGCCATTGCCTCCAAATGCTGAATACCCAAAGGCGTTCTTTGTTGAGGACCTTGAGTATCTGCCCCGCACCATTTATCATATACTCAGACGAACTCTTTGGCCTATCAAAGGACACTCTCCTAATGCCAAGCTGGAAGGCGCAATGAAGACTTTAGTTTTCCATATTCTTCATGGCAAATGCTTCAATGCCCAAGACTTCTTCATTCGCCAACTTGCTGCATCTGGCTCTGACATTTTTGGTCTGAAGTTCTATGCTCCCTGGATCATGCGTCTGATCAAGCTTCACTCTGCCTTCAACTATCAACCCTCTGCACGCAATCATATCATATTCATGTCAGATGTTGATTTGTCTGTTGAAGCCATATACCCAGAGACGACAAAGGAGCCTCTTAGTCGTCAGAATGCTGAACATCAAAGCTTCACTCAAAATGATGAAGGGGTTCAAGCTGTCGCTCGAGTCTACCCTCTGGCTGGGATTACTCGCATGCCTCATCGTGCGCAAACAGAAGCCACTGAGAGCACCATTGCACAAAGGCCTAAGAAGCGCTCCCGCATTCTCAATGACCGAGAGCTTCTAGTTGCCCTTCATCAGAAACATGATAAGCATCATGACTGGCTCAAGCACCAAATGCAGAGCCTCTTGGTGGATGTCCATCGCATTCGCAATCTTGCCACCAAGAATGCCTTTGTCACGCATGAAACATGTCGACGATCATGGAAGAGTTTGACACTGCTCAGTGCTGAAGCGGATCTTCAAGATGATGGCTTCACAGAAAAATTCAAGTTTGACTCCACTCCTCCACGGAATGCTGTCCTACGTCACACTCCATCTCTTGAAGACTCTGAATATTCCTCTTCTGCTGCAACTGTTAATGCCAAAGTGATCGATGAAGAAGATGATGCTACTTCTCCGACCCCTTCTGCACGAATCGACACTGCACCAAGCTCGTCTGCACCGCCAAACGACAACACCAACCCTGCTGCTTCACCTACTCCTCATGGGGACGAGTAGATGCTCTATGTCTTCAAACCTTTTTGGTCATGACTGACTAAAGGGGGAGAAGCGTATGAGTTTGATAGTCTTCAAGCGGGTTCATATGGGCGGTTGCTTTATATTTTGCCTAGTGTTTACAACTCTCGCGTTTTAATACATTTGGTTCTTTGAGTTGTAACACTTAAACTTGATGGTCGTCTGCTACTTATTTGATATTCTGTGATGCGATGATAAATTCCGCATGTGCGATGATAACTTCCGCACTTAGGTCATTCTGCAGATGTCCATTTTTCATTATGCATGTCATAATGTTCGTTATATCTTATCATGCATGATGAATTGTCGTCATAAGTTGAAGAGGATCTCCACAAGTACAACCTGCCATGTGCATTTGCATTCCAAAAGCAAATTACTTATATGCACATCTTCAGGGGGAGCCTTTGAAACTTATGAAGACAATCCTCTACCCTTTACAATTTTACATACTTTATCCCCATTGAAAACTTCAACCAGTTTGTCATCAATCACCAAAAAGGGGGAGATTATAAGTGCATCTAGTGCCACCCCTAGTTGGTTTTGGAGTATTGACGACAAATTTGGTTGAGGGACTAATGTGTTTGTGAGAATTGCAGGATAACACAGGTAGTGTCCCTCATTGATTCGGTTTACCTACCGGAGATGACCCCTAAAAATGTGTGAAGACATTGAAGACAATGGTGGTATATGAAGATCTTCATATTGAAGACTATGACATGAGAAGACACTCTGTGAAGACTATGGAGCGCGAAGACTTAGTTGTTTCGTTGTTTTCCTTTTCTTCTTTGTTGAGTCATAGGAACCACCGTACTGTTAAGTGGGGTCCAAGTGAATACAGTCAGAGTGACTGAAGGATGCTCAACCCAAATCCTATGTCTTTGAGCGAAGACAATGAGAGCAAATCTTATCCAGAGCTGGATAAGTCAGCTTTGCTTGTAGCCCAAGTAAAGTTGCCGTGTGTGTTTGAAATCTGACCGTTGGAACACGTGTCAGTTCCTTAGTGACCCAGGGTCATTTCGGACATATCAGGTCGGGTTGCCTAGTGGCTATAAATAGCCCACCCCCTACACCATAAATTGGTGGCTGCTCAGAGTTAGTGCACGGCTTTTGTCGTTTGAGAGCAACCCACCTCGAAGCCTTTGAGAGAGATAAATCCTTGCGAGGACAAAGCCCAAAACACCCAGAGCCAAAGAGTGTTAGGCATCACTGAAGTCTTTCTGTCTTTGTGACCTGAAGACTTATTACACTTGAGGACTGTGTATCCTCCAGCCGGTTAGGCGTCGCGTTCTGAGCATCCAAGAGCCATTGTGGATTGCCCGTGAACGAAGTCTGTGAAGGTTTGGAAGTCTACCTTGAAGACTTACCAGAGTGATTGGGCGAGGACTGTGTGTTCTTAGCTCAAGGGGAATAAGGTGAAGACGCGGTCTTCTGAGTTGAATCTCAGCCTCCCTAACCAGATGTACAGTTGTCACAGCAACTGGAACTGGTCAAACAAATCCTGTGTCTTCATCGAGTGACTGGTTCTATTCTATCTTCCCTTTACTTACTGTTTGTCTTCGTGAAGTCATTGCCTGCCTGCCATACCTGTTTGACTTCATTGCTTGACTACCATTGCTGTTTGGCTTCATACTATCTTCCACCCTGATCCTTACTACCTAGTTGCCATTAGTCATCGTACACACACGTTATTGCATACTTGACTATGGCTTGCCTTGTGTAGTTTATCTTCCGCTGCATATCAATAGGTTCATTTCTGATGTTTGTCTTCGAAACCTTTATGTTTTGAAGACTTTCATAAAAATCGCCTATTCACCCCCCCTCTAGTCGATAACAAGCACTTTCAGAGACGGTGCTGTGTCAACTGGAACTGGGTTACTATCTGCCGGGGTTGGGGTTAGAAGGGGTGTAGCTGGTTCTCTGTCCAACTGGGTAGGGGTACAATCTGCGAGAGTCTGGGTTATGTGCGGTGGATCTGGTCCTTGGGCAAGTACAACCGTGGTTCTATCTGCATCAACTGGTAGCACTATCTTTTCTGAAGACCGTGTTGTTACTCCCTTAGATACTGCCATCACGCTCTCCAATTCAAATGGCTGATAAACAAGAAAAGTAATTGAAAGTATAGACATTGTATGATAGACAGGTGCAATGGATAGTGGGGAATAAAAGAGGGCATGAAATAATTCATATTTATGTTGTCTAACCAAACAGGATAGCATGACACAATTTCACATATATGATGGCTAACTAAACAAGATAGCATGACACAATTTCACATTATGATGGCTAACTAAAAAAGATGGAAAGACATAGTTCAAAATATGAGACTATGTAAACAAGATGACATGACATAACTATACAATGTGTTTATTAAATAGGTTGGCATGCCATTCACATACATTCACGGATAGAATGCCATAATTCAAAATATGATGACTGTAAACACTAAACAGGATGAGATGATATAACTATATGATGTCTTCATTAAATGGGTTGCCATGCCATAATTCAGATAGATGATGTGTATGTACTATGTAAACATGATGGCATGATATAATTCAAATATATGATTTATATAGTAAGCAAGTAAGGAGGTGGCAATCCATATATGATGTTAAAACTAAGCAATGCAATACAACATGCATGACATGGGTAATATAACCCTGCCAAGTTTGAGCATAGACCTCAGGGGGAAAATAGGAATGGTCATCAGTCTCTGAATCCTCCTCTGAGGAGCTCTTTGTTACCAGCAAGATGTCTGCTTCAGCAGGTAGCATTGTCTGCTCTGAATTCCTTGTTTTCACTCCAGATACTTCCATCACCGCTTCAAATGGCTGATGCACAGGAAGAGTAGTTGAATATACAAACATTGTCAACAAATGGAACACGTAATACAAAAAAGTGATAGCATGATATAATTCACATACATGATGATTGGCTAAACAGCATGGCATTGCATAATTCACATATATAATGCCTTTGCAACAAGATAGCATTGTATAATTCACATATATAATGTCTTGCAACAAGATGGCAATGCATAATTAACATATATGGTAATTAGACACTGAACAGGTGGCATTCACACAAAGCATGTCTAAACTAATCAAATGACATAGCAATGCGAGACACCATACGCACGATATGAGCAACATAACCCTGCCAAGTTAGAGCATACACCTCGGGGGGGGGGGGGAATAGGACTGGTCATCTGCCTCTGAATCCTCCTCTGAGGAGCTATCCGTAACCAGCGAGATATGCGCTTCGTCAGAATGCATAGTCTGCTCTGAAGACCTTGTTTTCACTCCAGAATTTGCCATCACCGTGTCAAATGGCTGATGCACACGAAGAGCAGTTGAATGTAACAACATTTTTGACAAATGTAATATGTAACCAAAAAAAAGGATGGCCTGATATAATTTACATATAAGATGACTGGCTAAGCAGGATGGCATTGCAAAATTCACATATATGATGCCTGGCTAAACAAGATGGCGTTGCATAATTCACATAAACGATGAATAAACTAAACAGACGACATTCGCACAAAGGATGTCTAAACTAAGCAGATGACATATTTGATGTATAAAGTAAGCAATGCAAGACACCATATGCATGATATAACCAACATCAACATGTCAGGTTAGAGAGAAGACCTCAGGGGGTAAATAGGAGTTGTCTTCTCCTTCTGAATCCCCCTCAGAACAGATATCTTCCTCTCGATTACAATCCGAAATGCGTGGAGGGGGGGGGGGGCTGCCTTTGCGCCTACCATGGAGCGACATCTGCATGAAATTTTATTGCCACGCAAGGCTCGTCTCTTTTGCTCTACATGTTCAGTTCCATTGTTTACAATAACTATCATGCATAGGAATAAAACATAGCAAGATTATGTAAGGAGTGCATGCAGAAATCCAGAGTGATGGTAGAAACCTGTGGATAGACCCAAAACCAATAATAGCAGGCAGATAATGGCTTCAGTTAAAAAATACAGATAATGGCTTCTTTACTGTTTGTTTCCCACCCAACATGAAACTCATAGTAGACACCGGAGATTAAACAGATAGTAGATAGATACTATTGATAGCGGCCCCGATATGTACCCCACAACCATTTACAAACTCAAGTTTGACCATCAGTTTGGAGCTGACTCAGAGTCTAATCGGTGAACAGGATGATAAAGTAGCATGTAATATTAAGCGATGCATAACGTAAGCAGACACGAAAGAGTGAGACCTCTCTTGCGGACTCGTGTAGTCCTGGAGGTCATCTGCTCGGTTGATGATGGTAGTGCAGTTTTCATGGCTGCCAGCGGCGGGGAAGAAGATCTGAGGCAGCGAAAGACAGTCTGGAGGCCGGATCCCCGCTGTGGTGGACCCTTCTGTCGTTGGAGCAGCTGAGCTGGGGTGGACGACGGCGCAGCAGGAGCGAGACAAACCACGCAAGGTTTTCTTTGATAACTATCTGTAAGAGAAGTAATTTTGTAAGGGCTCGTTTGAATTGGAGGATTCCAACAATTCAGGGATAGGAAATAGACAAGATAGGATAGGAATGCACGTGCAAAACAGAGAATTTAAAAACACAGGATTTCTGCCAATCTGGGTGTTTGATTCACAACAATTGGGAGATCACAGGATGCAAAGAAGCATGGTGACATTAAGTCAAACCACAAGAAAATGTACGGTTATAATGCTATTATGCTACTATCTCTTAGTCTTGTGCTTCATGAATAGGAATTTGAAAAGGAGGACAAGTGAAAATTAAAATTCCTACGTTTTTTCTTTCAAGGAGACACTAAAGGAACAAATCTGTGTGCTCAGTGGACAATATATATAACATGTAGAGTAAAAAAGAGATGCAACAGGTGTAGAACCTCTTTGGCGAAGCCATGTCGATCTCAGCGTGATTGGGTTGGCCGATGAGGATGCTCCGGCTGACTTGGCTGTCAGAGGAGGGGAAGAAGATCTTAGGCGTCTGGAGATGGAGCCCGAGGTACTGCTCCGCTGTGATGGAGGGTTTCGTCGTTGGAGCAGCTCCGGTGAGTTGTACGACGCCGAGGCTGAAGCAGGACAAGAGAGGCAACGAACAACGTTAACCTGAGTGGAATTCTAATAGCATCTCCAATACATGACGTGAAATACATAACCACAAAGTGCTAGATGTAAAATACATCAGCCGCTCATCTCTGAACTTAACTGTCGAAACTGAACTTAACTGTCGAAACTGAACTTAATTGTCGAAACTGAATTTTGCTGTCGAAACTGAATTTTTCTGTCGAAACTGAACGCACTAGCAAGGTGAGGCTACACGTCGGTCGACTGAATTTTTCATCTCTGGTCAGTCGATTTTGCAGCCGTTGGATACGAAATCAAGGGCCTGCGGTTCATCTTCAACCTCCACCCCCCTGAGCCGGCCAAACAGCAGCCCCCGCCGTCCACGGCCGGCGGTGCGCCGCCCCGCCCGCCCTGAAAACACTCCCCACCGCCGGTCCGCCGCCGCCCCGGCCATCCCTCTAGGCCACCCCGTGCTGAGCTTTTTCTCCGGCGATCCCCATGCCACCGCCCCCATCCTGAACCCTAAGATAGATAGTGGGGTATCTCTCCGGCGAGCCCCCTCCCTGCTACGGCTGGTTCTTCCTTCACCCCGGCGAGCCCCCCCCACCACCTGAAAATCGACTGACCCAAAAGTCAATTCAGTCGACTGAAGTGTAGCTAAATCGGAGCAGCATCACAAGCAAGAGCAAGAGCGAGAGCAGCAGCGCGAGCAAGAGCAATAGCAAGAGCAGACTACGCAGGGGATCGAGAGCAAGAGCAGAGCAGCAGCGCGAGCGAGAGCTAAAGCAGCAGCAGGTCCTACTGATGTGGACGTCGCCGCCGAGGGAGCAGCGCCGTGGAGGAAGTGGCCAGCGACGCCGCCGTGGAGGAAGTGGCCGGCGACGCCGCCGTGGATGGAGCCGCGCCGTGTCGGCTTGGGACCGAGCGCCGACAGCACCGTGAGATTGAATCAAGAAGAAAATGCGGCAATTAGTGTACAACCTCTTTGGTGGCGCCGATTAGGCCGCAACTTCATCCAAGGAAATGGTGATGATGATGCTCTTCCGGTGGTGCAGGTGAAGACGGCGGTGTGGGAATGGAGGTGGCGCGAAAGACGAGGGAAACGTCGGGGCAGCTCCTTGGAGGTGGAGGACGGGGTGGCTGAACCGGCGGGACGATGAGATCGACGACGGATCCTCATCCGGTACGGTGGATGAGGGATGTCGAGGTGTTGCTGTGGACGACGTCATCGGGGAATAGGCTCCGGCTGGGTGGCGGACGGAGCAGGGTGTGGGGTTTCGTCGCGGGTTTTCGCGGCCTCGGTGTACGAATGGGTGGGCAGATGGAATGGCAGTGGGGAACCATGGCTTAGAGACGCGCTTTTCCGAAATGTGGGGTAAGTTACGAAAGTACCCCCCACCGATTTGAGGCGGTTCTTTCGGTTCAGGGGTACCACGAGCATTTCGCGTGTCTGGATTTCACAGGAGGTGGGAGTTTTCGCGCGCGTTGTAATTTCAGAATAGCAAGGCGTGGGTTGACATGGAGGGAGTTGTCGGAGCACAATGAGACAAAGATATATCTTAAATATTTCGGGCTAACAAGGTGTGGGTTGAAATTTCCGGACAAGCCTAATGTGTACTGTCCCAAATCAATGCGCCCTACAAATGTCATTCAAAACTTTGAATTCATGTTATGTTCAATTAAAATATTTCGCTACGTGTATAATGCATGCAACCTACTACTCAAATGAACGTTTTAGTGCATTCCAAACGTATATACTACCGCTTCAATATGAACTAAATTTGAATTCGTTTCTCTATTTGAATAAGATCTACAGTAATGATTGTTGTGAAGTCAAAGCATTTGAATTTGTTTCTCTATTTTAATAAGATCTACAATCATCATTATTGTCAAGTTAAACCATCGTTTGTGTATTATCTTCACAGCACACCACATGATTAGTCCCGAGTTACATATGAACTATGTGTACTCCTATATGAACTCCAACTAGATTTTTTGAATCCACTTTATTTTGATTTCAAATCACATTACATTTCTAGCTCTAGCTAGATCTTCATAATCTAAACCATGTCTCATATGTATAATGTGTTTATCACATTATGTATGGTGCCCCGCCCCCTACGCCTACAAGTACTTAGATGTGAGTTGCAAACACCACACATTACCACAAATTCAAATAAAATGTGAGAATGTTCGATATATAGTATTGTTTAGATTGTTTGATATTTAGTTGTAAGCTGCGAATGCCACACATTATCACAAATTCAAATAAAATGTGAGATTGTTTGATGTATAGTATGGTTTAGATTGTTCGGCATTTAGCTGTGAGTTGCAAACTCCATGCATTATCACATTATGGTATATAACATGTGCACAACACGTGTATCACCGCTATATTCATGCATGCATTGTTTAAAACACTATGATCTCCTATTCAAATATATGAATCCGCTATCATATGAAATTATGATCTTTGTTAGTCTCTTACACCCACAAATTCCTCTAACCTTTGTCGCTACCACTAACTTTCTCTCGTGCATGCACATGCCCTCCTCGCCCTCCCCCTCCCTCGGCATTCTATCCACCTGGCACATTCATTTTTTCTTTAGGTCGTTCTCCCAGAGTCTCCACAACTCCTTTCCGACACACACTGATCGATAAACCTCTCCAGCGGTGCCTGCCTACAAGATACAAACACACCTTCAATTTCCTCCTTTATGTGTCCTTGCCTCGTGTCTCTCATACGGTCAGACACACGTGTAAACTCTCGCCCCTCTTTTCATCGCTCTCACAGCCGCACACTCCTCCCCCTATCTAGCTAGTAGTTGGGCCTCTCGCACCACCTCCTAGCTCCATTCTCTCTGTCTATCCGTCTCGCTGGGCCTTATTTACCTCTAACAAATGGACGTACATCGACTGATCTCTCGCTATACATATAGCTAGCTAGGTCCTTATAACTCGTTTTTACCCACACGTCAATCGATCTACCTCATTAGTTGTGTCTCTCCCTTCCTCCGTCAAACAACAATTGATCTACCGATCTAGTTAGGTTTGCTTACCAAACACATGGTTCGCCTTCATCATCTATGGATGCGTCCCGACAGATCTATCACGCACAGGCACACACAGAAACACATCCCCACTCTTATTGATAACATTGCAGTTCCACCCTCAGTTTGTCTAGTAGGACTCTCCCACCATCTTCGAGAAGCAACTCCATCACCCATCCAGCACTCTACCCCTCTCCCTCCCTCTCCCTCCTCTCTCTCTCTCTCTGTCCCATCATATTTCCCGTTCTTCAGTTATGTATGGATGTCGACCTATCTCCCTCAAGACATAGCTGGGTCTCTCCTTCTCAACACATATACAAGTCATTCTACCTCTATAGTTAGGCCTCTGCCTACCCCTCCCACCACCCCTCCCCCCCACACACCGATACATCGAGCGCTCTAGTCATGTCTCCCTACCACACACAAACTTGACGTGTGCCCTCTAACGTTCCGGTAGGCTAGTCGCCCTATATCTTTGACTTGTACACACAAACAATTTCAACTGCTCTCTTCATCGATCTCGCACCCACCCACTTGATCCTCTCTTTGACTCTATCGATAGCTATGACCCCTCCCTCTCTTCTCGTGGATTGCCTGACCCTCTATGTATGATATGGATAGGCCTCCATTTCACACACATTGCATGCAAAATTTTGTTTGAGATGTCATCGACACATATTCCCACAAATAATTCACGAAATCAACCCCCACCCCACCCCCACCCCAAAACAAAGAACACTCACGAACGCGGTTTGTATCTCTCTCACACACCCCATGTAGGTGGGGGACGTGCACGAAGAGAAGTGGTGCATGCACGGCGCACGTACTCCCGTCTCTTTCCCAACCACACCCGCGCGGGTACACGGTGGAGCTCATTTCTGTACGAAAAAGGCAGCCCACGTGGTAATTTGGCACGTGTACTGGTTGTCCACTTGGTGGAGGGAGGATCTTCTACCACAGGTGAACAAACAAATTGCGACTTGATGCGTTATGTTAAATTAAAAAAAGAGGCAAACCATGTGGGGCCTACCTTAGAGGCAAGGCTCTATACACTAGAGTACTTTTGATGTGTCCCGTCAACTCATAGAACAAGGAGAAGCTTGGTTAGTACGCCGTCTCCCCCGCCCACGGGAACGGTGGCTCGCAGGATGAGGTGAAGCTTGCTTACCACGCCTTACGCCCGCTCCCTCGCCCACGCGCGCGGTGGCTCGCAGCCCGAGGAGAAGTTTTTACTACTCCCTCCGTTTACTCCTCGTCCCTACTACCTTGGTTATCGAGATTATACTATCATATTGTTTGGAATATATGTGTCCTTTAGTAGATTTCAATATGAACAGTAGTACATACTCCAAACACTGATGTATATAGACGTATTTTAGAGTGTAGATTCACTCATTTTGCTCCATATGTAGCACTCTCCCTCGCCCCTCGACCCTCGCCCACATGGTGGACGTGCAGCAATTCATTCGGTCTCATATAGCCAGAACGATATATACTGCACTACCATTATTGCTCGACTTCCCGAACAGGTGAAGAGCCAATCGCAAGGTTAATATCTTGGAGATGCCAAGCGCAAGGTTATCGGAGAACGAGTAGTAGGTGCCGCGTCATTTATAAATAAAGTTTTTTTTCAGTGGCACGTACGCAATATGATAGGTTCATATGGAGAGAAAAGGAAACCGCTACACTATATACATAGTCAGGATGGGCCAGCCTACACGGTTGCTTGCTGGGGTTGCTCTCTTCACACTCTCTCGCACAAAACGACTATGGCCACATCTCTAACATCCCAGCGGATCACGTCCGCTTGGGGAAGGGGTGGATGCTTAGTGTAGATGCGGTGGCCGTCGCCGACGGCAAAAAACCACTGTTGGCACGTCCCGATCAGGGGTCCCTGCCGTTCTCTCACAAAGCCGGTGAGGTTGCCTTCGTCCCTTGCTCACTACCGCGACGTGGGCAGTTGCCGCCTCCCGCCGCCCTCCTCAAGGTTGAGCTACGTCCCTCAGGTACAACTCCCTTTACAGCCGGCTTGCACCACTGCTCCAGCTGCCCACATCACTCCCTGTGGATATTTCTCTACTTCTTTGCCCCGCACATACCTCTACTGGCTTCTACGTACTGTATTTGTGATGAGTTTATGTCTCATCAACTAGTCCCAGTAATCTTATTCTAATCACGCTTGTTCAATTTCTTTGCCACAAGGATGCTCATCTCGATTTTGGTGAAACTGCACAAAATGATCCGATGGTCAAAAGGTTGCAAACTTCATTTATTAGGAAGCTCGAACGTTGCCCGCAAATTGAAGCCTGCTCAGAGTTCACGGTTCAAGGGCTAGGGACTGCATGGATCGTTTTTTCTTTAGCTGCATCTGTTCCAAAATAAGTGTCAACTTTAGTAGTAGTACAACTTTGTACCAAAGTTTGCACAAAGTTGAGAAACTTATTTTGGAACAGAGGGAGTACATATTTGCTATGATCTGTCAATCATTGAGATGCAATAGCATGCATGTTAGTCTCCTTTGTATTTTATGAAATGTTGCAACGGGCAACCTTGGACGCAAGATACATGTAACAGAAGCTGGAAGCTTCATAGCATTGCACAAATTTATCTCGCTGATAAATTACAGTACGTACTATACTAGTACTTCCTCCGTTCCTAAATATAAGTCTTTGTAGCGATTTCACCATGAACCACATGCAGATCACTGAGCCTGCGTGTTTTCACTGCTCTTGCACGCCTCTGCTGTAAGAATGGAGAAAATTGTAATCTAGTAGGTATACCTCCTTTCGCCGAAAGCGTGGGACATCCAGCAGTCCTACGACCTCAGTAATAAAGACCAATGAGCCGTCAAATCACATAGACCCAGCAGTAAGTTGGACGGACGAAGCAACCATCACTCTTGCGCCAGTGAGAGGTCGCGTCCGCTCTACCCGGGCATGAATGCGGCACTGATTCTTTGGAGCGGTGCTGACCGTTTTGGGCGGGAAGCGCGCGCGGGCGATGGAGGGGCTTTGGGTGGGCCAAGCTGGTCAGGAGCGGCCGTGGCAGCTGTGCGCATGTCCCTACCGGACACGCCCAGAAACGAGAGGATGCACCGACTCTCGCGGCTAAAATCGTACACTACACAACATCTCTCTGTAGGAGTAAGTCGATCTGTCGCTCTCTCTAACACACACACACACACACACACGCACACGCACGCACCTTGGTCCCGTTGCACCTTCTAACGTGACTTATTACACCTAGACGAAGGGAGTAGTAAGTATACGAGATACGGTGGTACACTGACTTAAGTCGAATACAAGTGCCCAAAATTTGTGTGCATGTTATAATAAGGATTCAGGAATGTATAAAAGGTTATTTCCCTCTCGTTGAACATAACGGGAGGGTTGTGTAGCTGGTTAGCCTGTTCGCTCATCAAACTTGAGGTCTCGGGTTCGATAACTACACTTGGAGCATAATTTGTGCCAGGAGGATTCTTTGACTGGTCAAAATGTTTTCTAGGGTTTGCACGCTACACACTCTCTCTCCAGTATATATATATACACGCTGGAGCCTCAGCGCTTGTAGTTGCTCTCTTCACACTCTCTCGCCCTCTCCAGATCTAAACAAGACTTTGTTGGCCTCTCTCTCCCCTCACTGCTACTCAAAGAGCCGGCATGATCCGTCCGCCGGGAAGGGAAGGAGGCTTAACGCTGTCGCCGTCGGCGAGGGACTACCGGCGCAGCTGTTCACTTTCCACCCAGCGGCAGCGCGGGAGGGCCTCCGACCCCTTCTTCTTCGCCGCCGTCCCGTCGCCCGCCAAACCACGCCCCAAGAACCTTAAGGTATAATTTACTTACTCCACATGCATTGCTCTAGCTGCATGTATACCATGAATCTAGAACGTGGTTCAAAGATGAAAGGAGGGGAAAAGTTGTATATAGCATGAATCTCGGACGTGGTTCAAAGAGGAAATGAAGGGGGAAAGTTGTATAGCATTAATCTAGGACATGGTTCAAAGAGGAAAGGAATGGGGAAAGTTGTATCGCATAAATCTAGGACGTGGTTCAAAAAGGAAAGGAAGGGGCGAAAGTACTAGTTCAAAAAGGAAAGGAAGGGACAAGGCTGTAGAGTTTGAGCAGGACTAGATTTGCTGCGCTCACATAGGGAGAGGCGTCTGATAACAAAACTGGGACCAACACGGACTGACACGGAGTTTTTTTAGTCCCTACACCAAAATGTCCCTGTAAACAAACACCCTCTAATAATGCCGCTGCAAAATTGATGCAATGCCACAGTTAAAAGCAAATTACATGTTTAACAAATTTTATTGTTAATATAATCTCTATGTTAATATTAATCAATGCCACCGTTAGAGAAATGCTACTGTCTTGCTTTCTTTCCCATTTAGATAAGGTAGATGTTTCTTTTTGTTGGCTCCCGTGTCATCCACCGTTATTGACCACTAATTGTTTCCTTTGCACCTCTGTGTAAACAGGGTTATCTGCTTCACCTCGTTGCCATTGTGACCTTTTGTTGCACTGCATAAAACACTTTTGTTTTAAGAGTGTTTTGTGCAGTTCAACCAAAATGTCACACCGACAACGTTGCTTGATTGCTTGATCTTAGTGGAACTGCACAAGAGGAGATCTTACTTCCTATCCGTTAAGGCGAATTTGGTTCAGATCTTCTTCTTGTGAGTTGTTTGAATTCCGCATCATGAGAGGTCAGTACTAGCCTTCTTTCACATGATTCTGCAGTGTGCATTCATATGTTGTGCTACTTGTATGATAATGTTGCTTGATTTTAGTGAACTGCACAAATAGAGACAAGACTTCCAATCTGTATGTGCACCATAATATCCCATTGAGGTAAGATAAGGATATTTCACAACTGCTGGCCTGTATTTTTCCACTTCCATCAGAAAATTAAGTTTAGTATTATACTTGTGCTCCCTAATTGACATGCCAAATCTTACATTGAAGGCGAAGCTTGTTTGTTATTGAACCAAGTGATGAAGGGGAAGAACAAGGGGAAGAAAAACAAAAATCAACTCCCGGTGCTGTAATGAAGCACTGGAACTGTGATGGCACAAGTCATGATATAGTTTTGTATCTTAATTTATTGCTATGGCTGGAACGAGCAATTGTTTTGCCACTGATTTGATGCCACTCTTAATGTAATATGTAATTATCTCTACTTGTGCAAACAGGGATCTTCTTTGAAAGATACCATATATTTTAGTGGGACTACACAACAAGATGTTGGGAACATTAAACTAATTGAGGAGTATATAGTAAGGTTGGCCACCACTGTAGATAGCAACAGATGGTTCAGGAGAAATGCTTCATCTGTATGCTCTACACAATAAGCCTCCTGACAAAGGTTGGTACTCGCCCATTGATTTCATCAATATGATTGAGCTTTTTCATCTCTATTGGTGTTGTGCTACTGTTTAGATACTGTCATGAAAAAGTGGTATTGTCCTTGAGAAGTGCTTCATCTGTGCTGTTTTAAATATTTCCTTTCCATTATTTTTCGAGGAAACAGTGATGCTAGCATTTAGTAGTCCTCTTGTCGTTGCACAATAGGATCATCTTCCTCTTAAGAAGAATATGGAGTACGTGAAGTGACTAGTTCCGGTTATGCCAGGATGAAGAAGCCCTGTCTATCTTATCATCAGAAGGAGCAGTTGAAGGATGGTTACATTACTCCCCACAAGACCAAACTAACTTCAGCTCAGAAGGACTGGCAACATCTCCATTTTTTGCTGTTGTTCTAGGATTCTTTCTGGTGAGTTCCATTTTTCTAAAAGTGTGCTCTACATGGAGCATGTATGTGCCTCTTGAAACTGTCAATTCATAGTACAGTTTGCTCTATACTAATCACTTTTTTGTATTTGTGCAAACAGGGGTGCTTAGCTTGATTTCAATGGGAACTGCACAAAATGTTCATGAATACATCGAATCATTCATTTCCACCATAAGAAAGGAGGTGCCGATAAGTTCAAGGCGTTGCAACATGTAAGGGCGAAATCGTACAAGCTACGCACGAATTTGGTTGATTTTGGTGGAACTGCACAAAAAGAACAGCCGGTTTATTTAGCACGAGGTGCCATGTCAATGTCCGAACTAATGGCAAACCCTGCCCATTCCACAATCGCAGGCATTTGATATTTTGGAATGGGACAACCTTGTCAAATTTTGCTCATTGATTTTAGCAAGACATGCGTTTGATATTTTCGAATGGGACGCCCTTTGCTGTCAGCAGCGTCGATCAATTTTTTCTTTATTCTTTAGTTATGAAGTCAGTATTGCCTCTGACATGTGAGTCGCTGAGATGCATAATCATCGATTGTTTTGAAAGTTCTCTATGGATTGCCAGGCCTGTGTGTTTGATTGCAATGTACAGAAACGCTAAAAAGTTGCTCAAACTCTTTGTACTCCTTCTGTTCCTTTTTACTTCGCACATTGTGTAAGTGCATACTTTTTTGTATAAGATTGGTCAAATTAGAGATACTTTGACTGCAGACAGAACTTGTATGCAGACTAGAAAGGACCGGAGGGAGTACATGTGAAACTGTTGCAAACGAGGTGATCACCCTGGGAATAATGCTAGTACGTATTGTTTTGCATGTTCATCCAATGCCAGTGATACAGGAATTCGAACTAATCAAAATAAATTCATTCATACATGGTCGGATTTCATATAAACATGCCGGATTTCATTACATTTCAACTATAAAGGGGTGCGCTGGATGTTAGCTTGTCATAGCGATTAGGGCAACTAGGGCCCAATGATCAACAACGTTATTCTCCAGCACAACTCCCTGACTCCATGTCACCGCCGCCAAGAAGCTAACCGGCCGTCAATGGTCAACCCGCCTAGCTTGGCTTCTACAGGAGGGTAGCAGCGGTGGCCTTACTTGGACCCGAGCGGCGGCGACCTACCGTGTTCTACTCTTTCTTGTTTTTTGTGTGGTGCGGCCTCATTGGCAGCGGGGCGGGGCCTCGGCGGAGCCGGCGATGTCCTCTATCTCGTTGCCGGCGGGCGGCGCCTCAGCGGAGCGTTGGAAATCCTCCCCCGTGTTGCCGGCAGGGTGGGGCCTCGGCTGAGCCGGCGATGTCCTCTTCCTCATTGTTGGCGGGGAGGGGCCTCGGCGGAGCCGGCGGTGTCCTCTGCCTCGTTGTTGGCGCCGCGGGGCCTCAGCGGAGCAGGGCCTCGTCGATGCTAGCGGAGCGGGGACTCGTCGGAGCCGGCATTGTCCTCTTCCTCGTCCTCGGTCTCGCCAAACAGCGCCTCGCCCGCTTCATCGCCCTCTTTGCTAGCCTCTTTGTAGGCGGCCGCAGCCTCCACCACCCGCATGCGGTACCGCCAGCGCTCGAGGCGGCCCTTGCGGCGGAGCGGTACGAGTCGAGCAACGCCTCCTGCTCAGCCCGCTCCACAGCGATCTGCTCCTCCGCCTGCAGGTGCTCCTGGAGGAGATGGTGGTTGTAGGCGGCATCGGCCTGCGCCTCGCGGAACTACTCCTGACGCATCTGCCTCACACTGTCCATATATTGGGCATGGGCCTCGTCGATGGTCATGGTGCAATGCACCGGCGAGGATGGAGCGGAGGAGGGGGTTGGCGCCGGATCGTCGACTACCATGTTCTCCATTGGGACGTCGTCGTCCTCCGGCCGCCTGCCGGCCAGCCGGTCGGCAGCAATGGCTGCCATCTCCTTGTGGTCCATCGTCCGCCCGTCCCGAAGAGAGCTAGAGCGCGGGGAAGCCATGGTGGGTAGTAGTGGTGTGGACAGGAGAAAGGGAACGGATGCGGATGACTGCGCCTATGGCCGGTGCAGCAGTTTATATAGCAATGATGGGCGGGCGGAGGGACGGACGTGTGGCGCCGGAGTAGCCGCCTCGGCAACCGCGTATCATTAATGTGGGCGGCAGATGGACGAACGGACGACACTTGTGTCATTTGAAGGCGGAGCAATCGCCTGCACTGGGAAGCTGGGCGGGCGGCGCTGACTGTTTCGGGCGGAAAGCGCGCGCGGGCGAGGAGATGACTTTAGTTGGAGAGGATGACAATGGGGACCCACCAGGTCCATAGGCTCACGTACGCAAGTGCCTCCTTATTTTATATATATATATATATATATATATATATATATATATATATATATATATATAACTGTACTCCCTCCGTCTAGGTGAATAAGTCGTATTAGAAGGTGCATCACGACCTAGGTGTAAGCAGATTGGTGGAAAAGAAGAATATTTCTCTCTTCTAAACACAACATTTAATCACAACAGTTAAGAGGATGCCTTATTAGCTACCCATGCAGGCCATCGTAATTCATAGCATGCAAAGCGCTTTTATTTCTTGCCTAATAACCGCATGGACGTGCTGCATGCATTGGTCCTTGCCCGAGCAAAAAAAGGGAGGAAAGGGGTTTCCACGGGAGACAACGAGGCAGAGGTGGAAGCGCTCGCTGGAGTAATTTATTTTGCTTCCCCCTGGTTTCCTGACATCACAGTCCCACACCATTGTCAACATATGTAGTAGTCAATAAATGAGAGAATTGCACTAGAAGCGGCCGATAGCTGGGACCAAGCAGTTCGAGCAGTATTTGTATTTTTGAGGTGTGAGCACTGCAGAGTTTTTCGATGTTTAACCCAGATATTATTTTTTCTCCTCTGAACAACAACGAAAACATCGCTGCAGGTATTAACTGGGCGGGCTATGGCCCGTCTAGCCCAGGCCAGATATCCAGCCCAGATATTAATTTTTTTCAAGCTGAAAATGGCTAGTCCAGCTATACTTTTTTTTAGGAATACCCAGGCAAGGTCAAGTTGTTATTCCCCGCGCCGCTGGGCTGCAAATCTTTCCTAGGAGGGATGCATTAGGCTTAACAAGAAAATGGGCTTTAAGAAATAATAAATGGGACGTAATTATAAAAACTGGGCAGTAACTATAAAAAATGCACCAAACACGTGATTACTTTATAAAATATTATTTTTGGATATTGAAAATTTTAATTTCATTAATTGTTGCGAGCGGAATGTTTCGTTGGATTTTTACGTAATATAAATTTATTTAATCTGACTAGAAATTTTGGGATAAAAATATTTTGGATCCCATCAAAATGTGGGAAATTTTATTTAATTCTGTTTTGAACGATTGGTTGAAATGGGCTGTACTTTTAACAAACTCTAAATGGGCTGTAGTAAATTCCATTAAAATTCAAAAAAGGGCTACACATTCTTACAAATCTCAAATGGGCTATAAGTTCTCTGCCACACACTTCTGGCCTTATTATGTTGACGCGTCCCCTAAAAAAACAGAGTTGACGCGTATGCAAGGCTTTGTCAACTTATAGTCAACACACGGTTCTAGCAGCAGTAGCTGTTGGATGTCCATCCAACAGATGCCATGCTTCTTCTTCAATCTCGGATATTCTAGCTTCACCTGCCCAAAAAATGATTCCTCCCCATGACATCTGGGGCGCACCGTTTCGGAATCTGACCTGTGGGCCTACTAAGTTGACGTACCAAGGGCTTTGTCAACTTAGTCAATATAAACGATTCTAGCTGCAGTGACCGTACGATGTCCATCCAACGGCCATAGTGCTTCTTCAACTTCTGGTCTTCTTGCTCCAGCCGCTCAAAGCAGCGCCGGTCGTGCCGCCTGCTCCTGCCTCTCGTGGTCGGCTGTGCTGCCGTGGAGGCCTCATCGCCCCCTACTATTGCCACCGCTGGCCAGGCCCTGCGACGACGGCAGCCTCACACCACAGCCGAACAAGTGAACCCTCATACTCCTCTCCGCGTGGGCATCCACTGCCGCGTCTTCACCGGCTCTGCGTCGTCCCCTTCCTAGGCCTCGCCGTCGTCCATCGCCCTGGTGCTCTCAGCGCGGCGTGGTCAACGTGGTCAAGGAACGACTTCCATCGGACGTGGACTATACGCGGAGAGGCTGACAGCTGGGTCCACGGCGGCAGCAAGGAAGTGCCTCCTTATTACGCGGGAAATAATGATTCCTCCACCTGACAGCAGGGGCCCACCGGACGGACCACCGTATTTCACAAAAAAAAAGTTTCCCCCCTGACTGCTGGGACCCACCAACTACACCTTCGCATGCAAGGAAGTGCGTCTAGGTAAAAAAACGATTCGCCCCCCTAACTGCTGGGACCCACCAGCTACAGCTTTGCAGGCAAGGAAGTGCCTGACAGTCGGGACCCACCTGGTCGAAGCGTACGTAGCGTTGTCATTCTGGTCGCGAACGTGTACATACATATATACTGGTGGATGTAGAGGCGCACACGTGTCGTAGTAGAGGCGGCAGGGTGCAAGAAAGAAAATACGGCCACGTATGTGTACATACGGGCGGGGTCTCGAACGCCTAGTCGCGCATACGTACGACGAGGGCTCGTGTACATGGCTGGGTCAGAACGGAGAAACAACGTCATCGTCGTGTTCATGGGTCGGAATGGAATGCGTGGTCATGTTCATCGGGAGGGCTTGGACGGAAGAGGCGATGGAAACGAGGCCTGGCGTACCGCACAACGGAGGAAACGGACCTCCTACAGTCGAAACGGGGGTCCTGTTGATCAGGAGGGGTGTGGCGTACCGCAAAATGGAGGAAACCGACCTCCTACGGTCGAAACGGGGGTCCTGTTGATCAGGAGGGGTGTGGCGTACCGCAAAACGGAGGAAACGGACTTGTGTTGGAGCGCTACGGTCGAAACGGGGGTCCTGTTCATCGGGAGGGGTGTGGCGTACCGCAAAACGGGACTCCACGGGATACTGTTCATCTCCACCGTCGACCCCCTCCAGCCTCCACGAGCTACTGTTCATCCACCGTCGACCTCCTCCCGCCTCCACGGGCTCCTGTTCATCTAGCCTCCACCGTGCGCTACTCCACCGGCTACTGTTCAACCACCCCTCCACCGTCTACTGTTCATCCAGCCCTCCACACCACGGTGTCCTGTTCAACCACCCCTCCACGGGCACCCCTCCATCGTTTACTATTCATCCTGCCCTCCACACCACGAGGTCCTGTTCATCCACCCCTCCACGGGCACCCCTCCACCGTCTACTGTTCATCCAGCCCTCCACCACACCACGGGGTCCTGTTCATCCAGAGGCAACGCCACCGCTCACTGTTCATACAAACC
Source organism: Aegilops umbellulata (assembly GCA_032464435.1). NCBI lineage: Eukaryota > Viridiplantae > Streptophyta > Magnoliopsida > Poales > Poaceae > Aegilops > Aegilops umbellulata. The sequence goes on along the minus strand of CP136054.1, from coordinate 84,065,406 downwards.
CCCCCGCAACGCTCACTGTTCATCCCATCGATCGGCTTCAGTTAGCAGCAGTAGCCAAGGAATCGCTCGATCGGGTTCAGTTAACAGCCATCGATCGATCGCTCGGGTTCAGTAACGCATAGCCTGCAGTGCAATCGCTCGGGTTCAGTTAGAGACCAACGCCTCGCTCGGGTTCAGTTAGAGCCAATGCCTCGCACACACACGCGTACGTGTACGAGAGAAACGCGCATTGCTCGGCCCCCGACCTCCCACCGTAACCGGGAACTCCCCGAAATTTTCCTCCCCCTCGCTTCTACCACGGTTTTTTCCGTCATGGACGGCCCAAAGAATGTCATGCAGCTGCGTCTTCGGCCCGCCCAGGACGAAAAGCCCATTTTCTGTCATGATTTTTTGTCATAGAAGTAGGAGCCCACCACATCTATGATGATACCGGGTTTTCTCATAATTATCGTCATAGAAGTGTCATATGTATGACAGTAAAAAATTTTGTTCGGCCCAAAATGTCACGGATGTGTCTTTTTTTGTAGTGATAGTCCTTTCGATAAGTAAGAGTGTCGAACCCAATGAGGAGCTGAAGGAAATGACAAGTGGTTTTCAGCAAGGTAATCTCTGCAAGCACTGAAATTGCAGGTAACGAGTAGTTTGATAGCAAGATAATTTGTAATGAGCAAGTAACGGTATTGGTAAATAAAGTGCAGCAAGGTAGTCTAATCCTTTTGTGGGAAAGGACAGGCCAAAATAGTCTCTGATAATAAGCAAAGCGTTCTTGAGGTTACACGGGAATTTCATCTTGTCACTTTCATCATGTCGGTTTGATTTGTGTTCGCTACTTTGATAATTTGATATGTGGGTGGACCGGTGCTTAGGTGTTGTTCTTACTTGAACAAACCTCCTACTTATGATTAACCCCCTTGCAAGCATACACAACTTTGAGAAAAGTATTAAGATAAAATCTAACCATAGCATTAAACTTTTGGATCCAAATCGGTCTCTTACGAAGTAGCGCATAAACTAGGGTTTAAGATTTTGTCACTCTAGCAACCCATCATCTAATAACTACTCCACAATGCATTCCCTTAGGCCCAAATATGGTGAAGTGTCATGTAGTCGACGTTCACATGGCACCACTAAGGGAATCACAACATACATATCATCAAAATATCGAACAGATATCAAGTTCACATGATTACTTGCAACAAGATTTCTCCCATGACCTTGAGAACAAAAGTAACTACTCACAAATGATAAGCATGCTCAAGATTGGAGGGTTACTAAATAGCATATGGCTCTGAACATATAATCTTCCACCAAATAAACCATATAGAAATCAACTAAAAGATGTAATCAACACTACTAGTCACCCACAATTACCAATCTGAGGTTCCGGTACAAAGATTGAACACAAGAGATGAACTAGGGTTTGAGAGGAGAAGGTGTTGTTGAAGATGTTGATGGATATTGCCCACCCCAAGATGAGAGAGTTGTTGGTGATGATGATGACGATAATTTCCCCCTTCGGGAGGGAAGTTCCCCGCGGAATCGCTTCGCCGGAGGGCAAAAGTGCTCCTGCCCAAGTGCCGCCTCGAGACGGCGGCGCTCCGTCCCAAAAGTCCCCTCCTTATTTTTTTTCTAGGTCAAAATGACTTATATACCAGAAGAGGGGCACTAGAGGTAGGTCGAGGAGGGCACAACCCACCAGGGCTTGCCTGGGCTGCCTGGCTCGCCAAGGTGGGTTGTGCCCACTTGGTGGGCCCCCTCCAGTAGTTATTTGCTCCAATATTCCTCATATATTCCAAAACAATTCTCCATAAATTTTCAGCTCATTTGGAGATGTGCAGAATAGGTAACTCTAACGTAGCTTTTTCAGGTCCAGAATTCCAGCTGCCAGCATTCTCCCTCTTTGTGTAAACCTTGCATATTATGAGAAAAAAGGCATTAGAATTAGTCCATAAAGCATTATTATGCACAAAAACATTATAAATAACAATAAGAAAACATGATGCAAAATGGACGTATCAACGCCCCCAAGCTTAGACCTCGTTTGTCCTCGAGCGAAAACCAAAATCGGAAAACATGTCCACATGCTTAGAGAGAGAGAGAGAGAGAGAGAGAGAGCTGTCAATAAAAACAAAATGCAGACATAGAAGTAGCATGCATATTATTATAACAGCAACAAACTTTAACAGAAAACTCTATCATAGAACTTTCATCATATAACTTCTCATGAACAAGTAACAATTCATCACAACATCAAAGTAAAAGCATAAACTCTACTGAAAACCAATAAACTATGTTCTCAATCAACTTTGCAACTACAATTCATCATCTTTTCAGGAAGGGTCACGTATCAGATCCTTTTGGCAAGTCCACATACTCAAGCTTGTGGGGCCTCTAGTCCATATATTTGGTGTGCCCTCTGGTCTTTGGGGAATATATGGGTATGTATAGAAGAAGAAGTAGCGTTAGAGGAGCCACGAGGGGCCCACAAGCTTGTGGGGCACGCCACCTGAGCTTGTCGCCACCTCGTGGCCCTTCTGGCCTCCTCTTGAAGCTTCCAGGGTGTCTTGCAGTCCAAGAAAAATCATCAAAAGTTTGGTTCCATTTTGGTATTGATTTTTTATAAAGACAAAAACAAGGGAAAAAACAACAACTTACACTAGGCCCTAGGTTAATAGGTTAGTCCAAAAAATGATATAGAATAGCATGATAATGCATATAAAACATCCAGGAATGATAATATAATAGCATGGAACAATAAAAAAATTATAGATACGTTGGAGACGTATCATACCACTACTGCAGGATGCTGGTAACGTGACACTACAATATGAGACCCATCGAGGAAACTATGTGCGATGCATTAATCACAAACGATGATGTAAAAAACCCGTCAAAAAAGATGCAAAACGTTTGTGATGGTGGATTCATCAAACACGGTTCAGATTTTAGATGCGTGTGCGATGCGGGGCATACGGTTGATCCATACGAACTGTTTGCGATGAGACAGAACAACAGAAACAGGTAGCCAGATCGAGGTGTGTGTGACATAAGGCATACAGTTCACACCGATAAACTGTTTTTGATGAGGCGAAACAATAGAAACGGGCAGCCAGATGAAGGTGTGTGCGATATACGACATACAACTCACTCGGACGAACTGTTTGTCATTAGGCAACACAAAAGAAATGGTCGGCTATATGAAGGTGTGTGCGATATACAACATATAGTTCACTTGGATGAAATGTTTGCATTGAGCCAAGAGAACAAGAATGGTTCGACTTAACAAGATGTGTGTGATACGCGGCAAACAGGCCTGTAATCGGAAATGTGTGGTAAGACCGATAACAACACAGAAAATTCATGTTAAGAAGCCATGTGTGTTGTGAGCAAACGATTGCTGGTATACAATTGTGAGTGATTGATGAAATTGTCACCGATGGGTTCCATTGTTTAGTCCGTGTGCGGTGTGATTTGCTCTGTCCGCACAACATCTACGCTCTGTCTACAGAGCATCAACACATATACTTAAAAAACAGCGTAGCATAACCAAATTAAGCATATAATTACACAAGTGACTACACACATAACATTTCCACACACCATAGTAAGCAATTACATGCATACTAAACTAGGAGAAACGAGGATGTAATCATCTACTTCTTGTTGTGATGACGCTTGCCATTGCTCTGCTTCCTGCTGGATCCCTGGCCATTTTTGGGGAAGGAGGGACTTCTTCATGTCAACGATCTGCTTGTGCATCTCGTAGCTCGTGTACGCCTCCTTGGCCGCATACATGATGTGAGCTTTGTCGAGTTTCTCCATCCAGGCCGAGTGCCAGGCATGCTTGTCCTTGTTGCAGTAATCCTTCATGTCTCTGTAGTAGGGGTTGATGATGGCCTCGGTGAGGTGAACCAGTGAGTCCTTCTCATGCTCCTTGCTGCCCTAGATCTTGTATTGGCCCTGCATGTCGACAAAATTCTGGTAGGCAATGCCCAAATTCTTGAGCACATTTACATTGTTGGTGATGTCCACCACAGCGAACATGTGGTGGGGGTTGTTGATACGTCTCTGTCATATCTACTTTTCCTAACGCTTTTCCTCTTGTTTTGGACTATAATTTGCATGATTTGAATGAAACTAACCCGGACTGACGCTGCTTTCAGCACAACTACCATGGTGTTTTTTTTGCAGAAATAAAAGTTCTCGGATTGCAACAAACTTTTTGGAGAATTATTTTAGAATAAAAGAAAATACTAGAGCCAATGACAACCGGAGGGGGGCCCTGGGTGAGAAACCCCACCTAGGCGCCCCCCTCCAGGCGCGTCCAGGTGCGTTGTGCCCACCTGGTGGCCCCACAGACCTTGATCCCGACTCTATAAATACATATTTTTCTAGAAAAAATCAGGGAGGAAGAATTATCTTGTTTCACGATATGGAGCCACTGCCACCTCCTGTTCTTCATTGGGAGGCCAGATCTGGAGTCCGTTTGGGGCTCCAGAGAGGGGGATCTTCGATCTTCGTCATCACCAACCCTTATTCATCGCCAACTCCATGATGTTCCCCACCGGGAGTGAGTAATTCCTTTGTAGGCTCGCTGGTCGGTGAGGAGTTGGATGAGATTCATCATGTAATCGAGTTAGTTTTCTTAGAGCTTGATCCCTACTATCCATTATGTTCTGAGATTGATGTTGATATGACTTTGCCATGCTTAATGCTTGTCACTTTGGGCCCGGGTGCCATGATTTCAGATCTGAACTGTTTATGCTATCACCATTATATCTATGTTCTAGATCCGATCTTGCAAGTCATATTCACTTATTACATGTTGTGATCCATAAACCCTGGAGTGACAGTATTCGGGATACTTTCCGGTGATGAACGTAGTCTGAGGAGTTCATGTATTCACTACGTATTAATGCTTTGTTCCAGTTCTCTATTAAAACAGGCCTTAATATCCCTTAGTTTCCATATGGACCCTCCTGCCACGGGAGGGTAGGACAAAAGATGTCATGCAAGTTCTTTCCGTAAGCACGTATGACTATTTATGGAATACATGCCGACATTATATTTATGAACTGGAGCTAGTTTTGTATTGCCCTAGGTTATGACTGTTATGTGATGAATATCATCCAACGAATCTACCGATCCAATGCCTACGAATATCCTACATATTGATCTTGCTAAGTTACTACTGCTACTGTTATTGTTACACCGGCTACAAAATCATTGCTATCAATGTTACCGTTACTATTGTTGTTGCTACTACTATCAAAACTACATATTATTGTGCTACTGACCGCTTTGGTACAGATAATTAATCTCCAGGTGTGGTTGAATTGACAACTCAGCTGCTAATACTTGCAAATATTCTTTGGCTCCCCTTGTGTTGAATATATAAATTTGGGTTGAATACTCTACCCTCAAAAACTGTTGCGATCCCCTATACTTGTCGGTTATCAAGACCTTTTGCGGGCGACGTTGCCGAGGAGTGTAGCTATATTTGTTGAGTCACTTGGGATTACTATCTATTTAACAATATGAATAATCTGAAAGATACCAAGACTAAGATTTTGCCCTCTAAGACGATGTGGGGTAAGGAACTGCCATCTAGCTTAGCACTTGATTCACCTTCTATTTTGATTAGACTTGCAACACCACCACACGCTATTAATCTTGATATGTCGCAAGTTATTGATGATGACACTTCTATGAATGCTACTCATGATGATGCTAGTACCTTGCTTGATGATAATATGCCACTAGGTGAATTTCTTGATGACCTAATTGCTAGAGATATGGAGCATGCTGAAACTGATGAAATTATTGAAACTGATGAAGTACTTGAAAATGAAAATCTTGAAACACCTATTAGACCTAGCCCTCCCAGATATGAAATGCCTATGATACCTGAAGCTTATGTTTTGGATGAGGAGACAACTAGAGATTTTGTTTCTTGCAATGATAGAAATGATCTTAAGAAATTATTAGGCAATCTGGAAGAGAAATCTTTGGATGCTAGAATGAAATGTGATCCTAAGTTTGATACTTCACCTATCTTTGTTTATGATAAGGATAATGAATTCTCTGTCGACTCAGAGTTAATTACTTTGGTTGAATCTGATCCTTTCCATGGCTATGAAATTGAAACTATTGTGGCACACCTTGCCAAATTTAATGATATAGGCACCCTTTTTACCCAGGAGGATAAAATTTGCTACTACTATATTCTCAAATTATTTCTGTTCTCACTAATGGGTGATGCTAAGATACGGTAAAATACTCTTGTTCCTGGTTGTGTGCTTAGACCCCAGGATATGATTTACCACTTTTGTGAATAATATTTTCCTGCTCATAAGAAACAAGCTGCCTTACAGGAAATATTTAACTTTGTGCAAATTGAAGAAGAGAGTCTCCCACAATCTTGGGGGAGGCTTCTCCAACTACTTAATGATTTCCCTGATCATCCACTTAAGAAAAACGAAATACTTGATATCTTCTATAATGGACTAACCGATGCTTCTAGGGACTTCCTAGATAGTCACTACCGTAGGATGCTGCTAACGCGACACTATGATCAGAGACCCTTCGAGAAACTGTGTGCTATGCCATAATCGCAAACAGTGTTGTATGAAAACCGTCAGAAATGTGTAAAACGTTTGCGATGACGGACGCATGAAACACGGTTCAGGTTTAGTTGCGTGTACGATGAAGGGCATACGGTTCAGTTCAATGAACTGTTTGCGATGAGGAGGAACAAAAGAAATGGGCAGCCAGATGGAGGCGTGTGCGATACACAACATACGGTTCAATCGGATGAACTGTTTGTGATTAGGCAGCACAAAAGAAACGGTCAGACAGATCAAAGGTGTGTGCGATGTACATCATACGGTTCACTCGGATGAACTGTTTGTGGTTAGGCAAGAGGACAGAAATGGTTCAATACATAACAATATGTGTGTGATACGCGGCAAACAGGTCTGTAACCAGAAGTGTGTGCAAAGACCGATAATAGCGCAGGCGATTGCTTCTAATAAGACGTATGTAATATGCTCTGTCTACACAACATCTATTGGCCATTGTGGGATGGGCGGTCATCCGGATACACCATAAGGATGCGAAGAGGCATTCCTATCAGCAAGGACTAGCTGTTCCACCAGTAGCTTACGTAAGAAAACTATCAAGTTAAGTGTGCTCAGGCTGGAGTAGACATCGAATGGGTGTCTGGATGGGAAGTTGTGTCGATGTTAAATTAGGTGATGGGATGGGTCATTTCGGTCAAATGACCGAAATGCCCCATTCCCTCAGCTAGTTTAACCTCGAGGTCCTTGTTTTTTTTTTAACACATGTTAAAGAAGGTCTACCGCATTACTTTTTGACAATGTGCGATACGTGGCATACTGTTGATCCATGTGACCTATTTGTGATGGAATAGGCCATGTGTGTTGTGGGCAAACACTTGCTAGTATTCAACCATTTGGGATTGATGAATTCACCACCGACAGGATCCCTAGTGTGGCCCGTGTTCATCTGATCATCATCTACTTATTGTGCTAGGTCTATGCTAAGTTTCCATTAATTGATGGCGTTTTATGAACACGCCACCATTTCCCGCCATTTCCTCACCTGTTTCCCGCCAGCCTGCTATATTGCGCATAGGGGGCGCGCGATGCATGGAGGCGACAAGCGCAACTTGTAGCACATCCACCTTTTCCAAGCATGCCAACCCACCAAAGCGCCGCCTGTGCCATCAACCTCGTCGATGAGGAAAACGAGTAGGCGCCATGGCCCATCGAGGCCGAGGCGCTCCCCGGCAACGCGATGGAAGATGTTGTGATGCGCGTCATCACCAGGGTTGAGCAGACCTTTGGCGCATGGCGCTTGAGCGCCGCGGATCAAGATAGGCATGTCAGCGCCGACAGGCTGCAGCTCGCCGCACAACATGATCGATGGCGTGCCGCAGAGCAAGCTAGGCGCGTCCGCGCTGATAAGATGCGGCTCACTGCACGGCGAGACCGCTGGAGCGCCGCAGAGCGATAGGCACGGCACGCCGCACAGCAAGAGCGGATCAATCGACGCTTGCCTGCTGTCAACACGGCGTCGCAGCTGGGTACACGTCCCGTCAGTACCCCCATTCCTCGCCAGGAGTGGGCAGAGGCCCTCAGCACTGTACTTGCACCAGATGCCGGCCACGCCGTACTTGCATCGGACGCCCGCCGCGCTGTTTGCGTGGGTGCCGCCATTCGCCTTGTCCGCGGCCCGCTGGATGCCAACGCACTGGTCTGTAGGCTCGACCGCCTCCTTGGCCCAGGTGTCCACGTGGGCGCAGTAGACGAACATGGTCTTCGCATCCTCGAGCTGGTGACCTCCGATGAAATAGCCAACTTGGAGCTTGAGATTGCGCTCCAGATGTACCGCGAGCGTGTCGACCGCTTGGACGAACGCCTGCACGAGTTCAGGGAGAGCCAAGAGCTACCCTAGGCAAGGGCTGCTGGTCATGGTCTCATGGACGCGTTTTATTATGAAAAGTTGTTTCTACGTGGATAGCTTTGTATTCACAACAATCATAGTATTGCTCTGTTTATTGCTCTGTTTCAATGTGTGTACTCTGCTTTCCATTCTTATATGTTCTGTTTCAATGTGTGTATATACGCTTTCCATTCTGTATATGTGGATGATAACAACTAGATTCAAATTAATATACAAAAACAGATAGAAACTGGCATTCATAATATATATATATATATATATATATATTAATTGTTCATTAGATCATCACATAATATATATATATATAATATCATCACATATACGTGATGATACTTAACTACTAGGTACAATGCATAAAATTGAAAACGAACAATACAAAAACTAATAATCCCTCCTGGGGCCAGTATTCCGGCAGCCCCTCGCCAGCAGCTCCCTGGTGCGCAGTGTCTTCCCAGTGCGGAGGCAGTACTCCGAATCTTCCACCTCGCAACGCTTGACGTACCGATCTTCCTCTTGCTGGCGGACGCGCGCGGACGATCTTGCCATTTTGTTGGGCGCCCACCGGAGCTCCTCGTCGGTGGCACGCTGGAGCTTATCGGCCCACCTCCATGCAGCGACGAGGCACCCATCGCCTATGACCTTCCTCGCGAAGTACCCGTCTTCGTACACCTCCTTGGCACGACGACGGGCCCGCCCCCAAAGCTTCACCACCTCCTTTTTCTAGGCGGCATCACGGGCTTCACAGGCCACCTAGTGCCTGGCTTCCTCCTCCGCCATCTCCTTCTTGAACGCCACTTGCCTGGCTTTCTCAGCCGGCGGCAGCGACTTCCACAGACAAAGATTGTACTGGCCCCAAAACCAATCCAAAGTTGGGGGCTCCGGCGCAAACTCGTCAGGCGGCGCGTAAGGCTCCTCGTCGCTGCTACTCGAGTGAGCGTCCTCGGGGCGGCGACTCCTCGTCAGCGCATGGGCAGACCGGCGGCGCCATGACAGAGATTTGAGAGAGAGAGAGAGAGGGCGAGCGAGGGGAGGATGTAGATGAGAATGCAGGCGGGACGACGTGAGCAAGGTAGTATTTATTGGCGGCCGTAATCTAGATCGACGGGGACAGTGCCCACGCCGGTCGCCGGAATTTACGAGTACTGTACTTTGAGTTACACACAATTCCCGCAACAAATCCATGTGTGAACATAATAGCTGACGATTTCCAATACAGAACCGTGTCTGATTAATGACCCCCGCCAATCACCTACCAAACCTCGAACCGCGAGATAGAGTGCCAATCGTGTGGGGGCCGATTGTCTTGTCAGATCTTTACATTTTCTTTTTTGAACACCAGATATTTACATCGTCTGATGATTTTTTACCTCGCACACAAGTACACACAAATATGATTTTTCAAACCATTTTGGTTAGGCGTTGCATGCAGATGTAGTTCAAATTTGAATAACGGTCATTAAATGGTTAGAAAATCACTTAAATGTCTTTAAAAGGTCAAATTACCCCTAAAAATTTCCAAATTTTCACATGACAGTTGTATTAGTGCACGTTAAACGTAGGAAAAAATTTGAAGGCCGTAAGAGGAAGCTATCTCCGTCCGTCAGCAAACATGCATTGTTCCCTCAAGGAACCACAAACCTTCTAGTGAGTTGCTCCGGTTTGTGAGGGGTGTGTGTCCAAAATTTTATCAAACAGGCCAATTTTTTACCACATCATCTTGGTGGCATGACATTAAATCAAGCAAGATTTCATGTTTTTCTGATCATTTTTTAATTTTTTGGAATTAAAATTCCATGGCATGCACTCCATGCATGTGCGCATACCTTGGCACTAATATGTTTGAAAATTCATTCGAATTTACTGCACATGGAATTAACTTGCACACAAGTACACAAAAATATGATTTTCAAACCGTTTTGGTTAGGTGTTGCATGTAGATGTAGTTCAAATTTGAATTACGGTCATTAAATGGTTAGAAAATCACTTAAATGTATTTAGAAGGTCAAATGACCCCTGAAATTTACCAATTTTTCACATGACAGTTGTATTAGTGCATGTTAAACGTAGGAAAATTTTGAAGGCCGTAAGAGGAAGCTATCTCTTGTTCGTCATCAAACATGCATTGTTCCCTCTCGGAACCATGAACCTTCTAGCGAGTTGCTCCGGTTTGTGAGTGGCGGGTGTCCAAACTTTTGTCAAACATGCCAATTTCTATACCACATCATCTTGGCATGACATTACATCAACCAAGTTTCATGTGTTTTTGGTCAATTTTTTATTTTTTTGAATTAAAATACCATGTCACTCCATGCATACGTATGCATGTCTCCATGTCGTGAGACCAATATGTTTGAAAATTTCTTCTAATTAACTGCACATGGAATTAACTCGCACACAAGTACACATATATGATTTTTCAAACCGTTATGGTTAGGCGCTGCATGTAGATGTAGTTTAAATTTGAATTACGGTCATTAAATGGATAGAAAATCACTTAATGTCTTTAAAAGGTCAATGACCCCTGAAATTTACCAAATTTTCACATGACAGTTGTATTAGTGCATGTTAAACGTATAGGAAAAAAATTGAAGGCCGTAAGAGGAAGTTATCTCCCGTTCGTCATCAAACATGCATTGTCCCCTCTCGGAACCACGAACCTTCTAGCGAGTTGCTCCGATTTGTGAGGGGTGCATGTCCAAACATTCGTCAAACATGCCAATTTCTTTACCACATAATCTTGGGGGCATGACATTACATCAACCAAGGTTTCATGTGTTTCTCATCGTTTTTCTATTTTTTGAATTAAAATGCCATGTCACTCCATGCATACGTATGCATGTGTCCATGTCGTGAGACCAATATGTTTGATAATTCATTCTAATTTACTGCACATGGCATTAACTCTCACACAAGTACACATATATGATTTTTCAAAACGTTTTGGTTAGGCGTTGGTTGTGGATGTAATTCAAATTTGAATTACGGTCATTAAATGGTTAGAAAATCACTTAAATGTCTTTAAAAGGTCAAATTACCCCTAGAATTTTCCAAAATTTCACATTAGAGTTGTAGTAGTGCACGTTAGACGTAGAAAAAATTTGAAGGCCGTAAGACGAAGTTATCTCCCGTTCGTCATCAAACATGCATTGTTCCCTCTCGGAACCACAAACCTTCTAGCGAGTTGCTCTGGTTTGTGAGGGGTATGTGTCCAAACTTTTGTCAAACATGCCAATTTCTTTACCACATCATCTTGGTGGGATGACATTACGTCAACCAAGGTTTCATCTGTTTCTGATTGTTTTTGGAACTAAAATGCCATCCCACTCCATGCATACGTATTCATGCATATGTGTCCATGTCGTGATACAAATATGTTTGAAAATTCCTTCTAGTTTACTGCACATGGAATTAACTCGCACACAAGTACACAAATAAGAATTTTCAAACCGTCTCGGTTACGTGTTGCATGTAGATGTAGTTCAAATTTGAATTACGATCATTAAATGGCTAGAAAATCACTTAAATGTCTTTAAAAGGTCAAATGACCCCTAGAATTTTTAAAATTTCACATTACAGTTGTAGTAGTGCACGTTAGACGTAGAAAAAAATTTAAGGTCGTAAGAGGAAGCTATCTCCCGTTCGCCATCAAACATGCATTGTTCCCTCTCGAAACCACGAGCCTTCTAGTGAGTTGCTCTAGTTTGTGAGGGGTGTGTGTCCAAACTTTGGTCAAACATGCCAATTTTTTTACCACATTATCTTGGTGGCATGACATTACATTAACCAAGGTTTCATGTGTTTCTGTTTTTTTTGGAATTAAAATGCCATGTCACTCCATGCTTAATTGTGTCATAGCCGTTAGACCAATATGTTTGAAAATTCCTTCCAATTTACTACACATGGAATTAAATCGCACACAAGTACACAAAATATGAGTTTTCAAACCGTTATGGTTAGCTGTTGCATGTACATGTAGTTAAAATTTCAATTACGGTCATTAAATGGCTTGAAAATCACTTAAACGTCTTAGAAGGTCAATGACCCCTGAAATTTTCAAAAATTTGAAGTACTACAAAATTTCTCGTTCATTTAAAACACCATATGTTGGCACTTTATTCCAAATTCGTCTTTCAAAGCTAACAAAAAATATCTACAGCATCACACACAGTTGTTTTCTAGGAACCGTTTGCGATGAAAATATCTAGGTCTATTTAAGTCTCCCTTCTTAAGCTTTGCCGGCTCGTCTGCTCCAGTGCCGGCAACCCCCGAATCCACGAATCCCGATCCCCATTCCTGCACCCCCTTCTTGCAAAGATGTGGCCGTGGAAACGCTTCGTGAAGGCCCGTACGATGGCTGCGTCCCCCCTCCCCCGAGCGTTGCCGCCTGCGCAGAGAGCGCGGCCGCCTACGCCGAGAGTGTCGCCGCATCCGCATTGAGCGCGGCCGCTTCCGCCGAGAGGGCGTCTGCGGCTGCGACGAGAGCGGCTGCAAACACCGAGAGCGCTCGAGCTTCCGTTTGTGCCGCTGATGTCTCCCTGGCCCGGGTCGAGGCCATCCACGCCAAGGTCGAGGAGGCACACACCAAGATATTCCAGGCCAACTCGGACTCCAGCATGCAACCCACGTCTGAAAAGGCGGCGATGGCCATGGAGCACCAGCTTCCTCATGTGGTCGCCGAGCGGGAGCTGGAGATGCAGGAGGCGGTAGAGGTCGAGGAGCGCCGGGAGGAGGAGTTGCGCGTGGCCGAGGTCGGGGTAGAGAAGAGTCTGTCCGTCAAGGAATCAGCAGTGGAGTACCAATGCGAGCTGTGGCGCAGCCACTACTACGAGTACTACAATCTTGAGGGTGACGCTGAGGACGAGGATGCGGTCGACTTCAGCAGGGGGGACGCGGAGTCCACCAACGGCGGCATGTCGCCAGGACAAGTCATCGATGTCTCATCTCACACCGGCGATGCATAGGCCGGCGCGATGGGAGATTTTTAATTATGCTTACTTAGGCTTTGTTTTTAATGCTGGTCTTTTGTTAGAGCAATGATTAGGTCAACTGGCTCTGTGTAATTACTAAAATTGCTCGATTCAGTTAGTGTGGTCTGTCTGCTATACGCTCTTTTGTCTGCCCAAATTAGCAAGCGATGTTAAATTATGCAATGACGTACCTGAAGGAAATATGCCCTAGAGGCAATAATAAAGTTATTATTTATTTCCTCATATCATGATAAATGTTTATTATTCATGCTAGAATTGTATTAACCGGAATCATAATACATGTGTGAATACATAGACAAACTAAGTGTCACTAGTATGCCTCTACTTGACTAGCTCGTTGAATCAAAGATGGTTAAGTTTCCAAGCCATGGACATGAGTTGTCATTCGATTAACGGGATCACATCATTAGAGAATGATGTGATTGACTTGGCCCATTCCGTTAGCTTAGCACTTAATCGTTTAGTTTACTGCTATTGCTTTCTTCATGACTTATACATGTTCCTATGACTATGAGATTATGCAATTCCCGTTTACCGGAGGAACACTTTGTGTGCTACCAAACGTCACAACGTAACTGGGTGATTATAAAGGTGCTCTACAGGTGTTTATATGTATATATGTTTTGATGTACCAAAGGTAGTTCAGAGTCCCAGATATGATCACGGACATGATGAGGAGTCTCGAAATGGTCGAGACATAAAGATTGATATATTGTAAGCCTACATTTGGACATTAGAAGAGTTCCATGTGAAATCAGGATTTTACCGGAGTACCCCCCGGAACGGAACGGAACCCCCCGAGGGATGTAATGGGCCTATTGGGCCTTAGTGGAGAAGAGAGAGGGCAGCCAGGAGGTGGCGTGCCGCCCCCCTTGCCCCAGTCAGAATTGGACAAGGGAAGGTGGCGGCAGCCCCCCTTTCCTTCCTTCTCTCCACCTCCTCCTTCCCCCTTCTCCTACTCCTACTAGGAAAGGAGGAGTCCTACTCCCGGTGGGAGTAGGAATCCCCCCTTGGCGTGCCCTCCTCCTGGCCGGACGCCTCCCCCCTAGCTCCTTTATATACGGGGGCAGGGGGCACCCAAGAGAAACAACAATTGATCATTGATCTTTTAGCCGTGTGCGGTGCCCCCCTCCACCATATTCCAGCTCGGTCATATCATAACGGTGCTTAGGCGAAGCCCTGCATCGGTAGCTTCATCAACATCCTCACCACGCCCTCGTGCTGACGAAACTCTCCCTCGAGCTCTACTGGATCGTGAGTTCGCAGGACGTAACCGAGCTGAACGTGTGCTGAACGCAGAGGTGCCGTACGTTTGGTACTGAGGATCGGTCGATCGTGAAGACGTACGACTATGTCAACCACGTTGTTATAACGCTTCCGCTTAACGGTCTACGAGGGTACGTGGACGACACTCTCCCCTCTCGTTGCTATGCATCACCATGGTCTTGCGTGTGCGTAGGATTTTTTTTGAAATTACTACGTTTCCAACAGTGGCATCCGAGCCAGGTTTATGCATAGATGTTATATGCATGAGTAGAATAGAAGTGAGTTGTGGGTGATACAAGTCATACTACTTACCAGCATGCCATACGTTGGTTCGGAGGTATTGTTGGATGAAGCGGCCCGGACCGACATTACACGTACGCTTACGTGAGATTGGTTCTACCGACGTGCTTTGCACACAGGTGGCTGGCGGGTGTTAGTTTCTCCAACTTTAGTTGAACCGAGTGTGGCTACGCCCGGTCCTTGAGAAGGTTAAAACAGAACTAACTTGACAAACTATCGTTGTGGTTTTGATGCGTAGGTATGAACGGTTGTTGCTCAGCCCGTAGCAGCCACGTAAAACTTGCAACAACAAAGTAGAGGACGTCTAACTTGTTTTTGCAGGGCATGTTGTGATGTGATATGGTCAATACATGATGCTATATTTTATTGTATGAGATGATCATGTTTTGTAATGGAGTTATCGGCAACTGGCAGGAACCATATGGTTGTCACTTTATTGTATGCAATGCAATCGTCCTGTAATTGCTTTACTTTATCACTAAGCGGTAGCGATAGTCGTAGAAGCAATAGTTGGCGAGACGACGATGGTGATCATGACAGTGCTTTGGAGATGGAGATCAAAGGCACAAGATGATGATGGCCATATCATATCACTTATATTGATTGCATGTGATGTTTATCCTTTATGCATCTTATTCTGCTTTGATTGATAGTAGCATTATAAGATGATCTCTCACTAAATTTCAAGGTATAAGTGTTCTCCCTGAGTATGCACCATTGTGAAAGTTCGTCGTGCTGAGACACCACGTGATGATCAGGTGTAATAAGCTCTACGTTCAAATACAACGGGTGTAAGCCAGTTTTGCACACGCAGAATACTCGGGTTAAACTTGACGAGCCTAGCATATGCAGATATGGCCTCAGAACACTGGAGACCGAAAGGTCGAGCGTGAACCATATAGTAGATATGATCAACATTGTGATGTTCACCATTCAAAACTACTCCATATCACATGATGATCAGACATGGTTTAGTTGATTTGGATCACGTGATCATTTAGATGACTCGAGGGATGTCTATCGAAGTGGGAGTTCTTAATTAATATGATTAATTGAACTTTAATTTATCATGAACTTAGTACCTGATAGTATTTTACTTGTCTATATTGTCGTAGATAGATGGCCTGTGCTGTTGTTCCGTTGAATTTTAATGTGTTCCTTGAGAAAGCAAAGCTGAAAGATGATGGTAGCAATTACACGGACTGGGTCCGTAACTTGAGGATTATCCACATTGCTGCACAGAATAATTACGTCCTAGAAGCACCGCTGGGTGCCACGCCTGCTGCAGATGCAACTAATGATGTTAAGAACGTCTGGCAGAGCAAAGCCGATGACTACTCGATAGTTCAGTGTGCCATGCTTTACGGCTCAGAACCGGGACTACAACGAGATTTTGAACGTCATGGAGCATATGAGATGTTCCAGGAGTTGAAGTTAACATTTCAAGAAAATGCCCGGATTGAGAGATATGAAGTCTCCAATAAGTTCTATAGCTGCAAGATGGAGGAGAATAGTTCTGTTAGTGAACATATACTCAAAATGTCTGGGTATAATAATCACTTGATTCAACTAGGAGTTAATCTTCCAGATGATAGTGTCATTGAAAGAATTCTTCAATCACTGCCACCAAGTTACAAGAGCTTTGTGATGAACTATAATATGCAAGGGATGGATAAGACAATTCCCGAGCTCTTCGCAATGCTAAAAGCCGCGGATGTAGAAATCAAGAAGGAGCATCAAGTGTTGATGGTCAATAAGATCACTAGTTTCAAGAAAAAGGGTAAAGGGAAGAAGGGCAACTTCAAGAAGAACAGCAAACAAGTTGCTGCTCGGGAGAAGAAACCCAAGTCTGTACCTAAGCATGAGACTGAGTGCTTCTACTGCAAGCAGACTGGTCACTGGAAGCGGAACTACCCCAAGTATTTGGTGGATAAGAAGGATGGCAAGGTGAACAAAGGTATATGTGATATACATGTTATTGATGTGTACCTTACTAATGCTCGAAGTAGCACCTGGGTATTTGATACTGTTTCCGTTGCTAATATTTGCAACTCGAAACAGGGACTACGGATTAAGCGAAGATTGGCTAAGGATGAGGTGACGATGCGCGTGGGAAATGGTTCCAAAGTCGATGTGATCGCGGTCGGCACGCTACCTCTACATGTACCTTCGTTACTAGTTATAGACCTGAATAATTGTTATTTGGTGCCAATGTTGAGGATGAACATTATATCTGGATCTTGTTTGATGCGAGACGGTTATTCATTTAAATCAGAGAATAATGGTTGTTCTATTTATATGAGTAATATCTTTTATGGTCATGCACCCTTGAAGAGTTGTCTATTTTTATTAAATCTCGATAGTAGTGATACACATATTCATAATATTGAAGTCAAAAGATGCAGAGTTGATAATGATAGTGCAACTTATTTGTGGCACTGTCGTTTAGGTCATATTGGTGTAAAGCACATGAAGAAACTCCATACTGATGGACTTTTGGAATCACTTGATTATGAATCACCTGGTACTTGCGAACCATGCCTCATGGGCAAGATGACTAAAACGTCGTTCTCTGGAACAATGGAGCGAGCAACAGATTTGTTGGAGATCATACATACTGATGTATGTGTTCCGATGAAAATTGAGGCTCGCGGCGGGTATCGTTATTTTCTCACCTTCATAGATGATTTGACCAGATATGGGTATATCTACTTAATGAAACATAAGTCTGAAACATTTGAAAAGCTCAAAGAATTTCAGAGTGAAGTCGAAAATCATCGTAACAAGAAAATAAAGTTTCTATGATCTAATCGTGGAGGAGAATATTTGAGTTGTGAGTTTGGTCTACATTTGAAACAATGCGGAATAGTTTCGCAACTCACGCCACCCAGAACACCACAGCGAAATGGTGTGTCCGAACGTCGTAATTGTACTTTACTAGATATGGTGCGATCTATGATGTCTCTTACTGATTTACCACTATCGTTTTGGGGTTATGCTTTAGAGACGGCTGCATTCACGTTAAATAGGGAACCATCGAAATCCGTTGAGACGACACCTTATGAATTGTGGTTTGGCAAGAAACCAAAGTTCTTATTTCTTAAAGTTTGGGGTTGCGATGCTTATGTGAAAAAACTTCAACCTGATAAGCTCGAACCCAAATCGGAGAAATGTGTCTTCATAGGATACCCAAAGGAAACTGTTGGGTACACCTTTTATCACATATCCGAAGGCAAGACTTTTGTTGCTAAGAATGGATACTTTCTAGAGAAGGAGTTTCTCTCGAAAGAAGTGAGTGGGACGAAAGTAGAACTTGATGAGGTAATTGTACCTGCTCCCTTATTGGAAAGTAGTTCATCACAGAAACCGGTTTCTATGACACCTACACCAATTAGTGAGGAAGTTAATGATGTTGATCATGAATCTTCAGATCAAGTTACTACCGAACCTCGTAGGTCAACTAGAGTAAGATCCACACCATAGTGGTACGGTAATCCTGTTCTGGAGGTCATGTTACTTGACGAAGGCGAACCTACGAACTATGAAGAAGCGATGGTGTGCCTAGATTCCGCGAAATGGCTTGAGGGCATGAAATCTGAGATGGGATCCATGTATGAGAACAAAGTGTGGACTTTGGTTGACTTGCCCGATGATCGGCAAGCCATAGAGAATGAATGGATCTTCAAGAAGAAGACTGACACTGACGGTAATGTTACTGTCTACAAAGCTCGACTTGTTGCGAAAGGTTTTCGACAAGTTCAAGGAGTTGACTACGATGAGACTTTATCACCCTAGCGATGCTTAAGTCTGCCCGAATCATGTTAGCAATTGCCGCATTTTATGATTATGAAATTTGGCAAATGGATGTAAAAACTGCATTCCTGAATGGATTTCTAGAAGAAGAGTTGTTTATGATGCAACCGGAAGGTTTTGTCGATCAAAAGGGAGCTAACAAAGTGTGCAAGCTCCTGCGATCCATTTATGGACTGGTGCAAGCCTCTCGGAGTTGGAATAAACGTTTTGATAGTGTGATCAAAGCATATGGTTTTATACAGACTTTTGAAGAAGCATGTATTTATAAGAAAGTGAGTGGGAGCTCTGTAGCATTTCTAATATTATATGTGGATGACATATTGCTGATTGGAAATGATATAGAATTTCTGGATAGCATAAAAGGATACTTAAATAAAAGTTTTTCAATGAAAGACCTCGGTGAAGCTGCTTATATATATTAGGAATCAAGATCTATAGAGATAGATCAAGACGCTTAATTGGACTTTCACAAAGCACATACCTTGACAAAGTTTTGAAAAAGTTCAAAATGGATCAAGCGAAGAAAGGGTTCTTGCCTGTGTTACAAGGTGTGAAGTTGAGTTAGACTCAATGCCCGACCACTACAGAAGATAGAGAGAAAATGAAAAGTGTTCCCTATGCTTCAGCCATAGGCTCTATCATGCATGCAATGTTGTGTACCAGACCTGATGTGTGTCTTGCTATTAGCTTAGCAGGGAGGTACCAAAGTAATCCAGGAATGGATCACTGGAAAGCGGTCAAGAACATCCTGAATACCTGAAAAGGACTAAGGATATGTTTCTTGTTTATCGAGGTAACAAAGAGCTCATCGTAAATGGTTACGTTGATGCAAGCTTTGACACTGATCCGGACGATTCTAAATCGCAAACCGGATACGTGTTTACATTGAACGGTGGAGCTGTCAGTTGGTGCAGTTCTAAACAAAGCGTCGTGGCAGGATCTATGTGTGAAGTGGAGTACATAGCTGCTTCAGAAGCAGCAAATGAAGGAGTTTGGATGAAGGAGTTCATATCCGATCTAGGTGTCATACCTAGTGCATCGGTTCCAATGAAAATCTTTTGTGACAATACTGGTGCAATTGCTTTGGCAAAGGAATCCAGATTTCACAAGAGAACCGAGCACATCAAGAGACACTTCAATTCCATCCGGGATCAAGTCTAGGTGGGAGACATAGAGATTTGCAAAATACATACGGATCTGAATGTTGCAAACCGTTGACTAAGCCTCTTCCATGAGCAAAACATGATCAACACCAAAACTCCATGGGTGTTAGAATCATTACTGTGTAATCTAGATTATTGACTCTAGTGCAAGTGGGAGACTGAAGGAAATATGCCCTAGAGGCAATAACAAAGTTATTATTTATTTCCTCATATCAAGATAAATGTTTATTATTCATGCTAGAATTCTATTAACCGGAAACATAATACATGTGTGAATACATTGACAAACTAAGTGTCACTAGTATGCCTCTACATGACTAGCTCATTGAATCAAAGATGGTTAAGTTTCCTAGCCAGAGACATGAGTTGTCATTTGATTAACGGGATCACATCATTAGAGAATGATGTGATTGACTTGACCCATTCCGTTAGCTTAGCACTTGATCGTTTAGTTTCCTGCTATTGCTTTCTTCGTGACTTATACATGTTCCTATGACTATGAGATTATGCAACTCCCATTTACCGGAGGAACACTGTCGGTGTCAAAATCGGCGGATCTCGGGTAGGGGGTCCCGATCTGTGCGTCAAGGTCGGATGGTAACAGGAGACTAGGGACACTTTATTTTACCCAGGTTCGGGCCCTCTCGATGGAGGTAAAACCCTACTCCTGCTAGATTAATATTGATGATATGGGTAGTACAAGAGTAGATCTAGCACGAGATCAAGGAGGCTAAACCCTAGAAGCTAGCCTATGGGTATGATGATGGTTATGATGTGTTCGTCCTACGGACTACAACCCTCCGGTTTATATAGGCACCGGATAGGGTTAGGGTTACACAGAGTCGGTTACATTGGTAGGAGATCTTGAATATCCGCACGCCTAGCTTGCCTTCCACGCCAAGGAAAGAACCTTCCGGACACGGGACGAAGTCTTCAATCTTGTATCTTCATAGTCCTGGAGTCCGGCTGAGGATATAGTTTGGCTATCCGAACACCCCCTAATCCAGGACTCCCTCAGTAGCCCCTGAACCAGGCTTCAATGACGACGAGTCCGGCGCGCAAATTGTCTTCGGCATTGCAAGGCGGGTTCCTCCTCCAAATTCTTCAAGAAGATAATAAACACCAAAAAATAGTGTCCGGCTCTGCAAAACAAGTTTCCACGTATTGCCATATAGAGAATAATACAAACACAAATCAAATCTGCTGACGTATTCCGCATTGCGTCATAACACTGCGACCAAGCCTTCTGTATGGATTATTTTTTGTTGTTCCACCGTAGCACATTCAACGAGGCGGTTTCCCTGGCACGTCTTGTCGAAGCAGAGATCGTGTGCCCCCTTTAACGGGATTCTCATTAATACGGACATGGGTAACCCAACCGTGCCCGTTAAGCACGTCTTGCCTTGATTAAAGGCTAGTCCAAGACGGTTACGGGGAGGGCTCTTGATATTCTGCCTCTTATAAAGAGACCGAGACCCTGCTCCCCTCTTGTGTTCTCAAAACAAGCTCGCCCATAGCCTCGAGTTCCAACACCCCAGGCTTTTAGATTCTAGGCGCATCGGACCATCGACAATGTCCGGCTCCGGCCTTCAAGGCCAATGGATGCCCTCCTCTGTTACGGAGGATGACGTATCAAGGTTGAGGGAGGCTAGGTTCCTGACCAGCGAGATCCCGCACAGGTTGCCTGCTCAAGGACAAGCGATCCCAAGCCCTCAGCCTGGTGAGAGCGTAGTATTCATCTCCCACTTCCTCCGGGAATTAGGCTTCCCAACGGATCCTTTCGTAAGGGGGCTGATGTTTTATTATGGGCTGGAATTCCATGACCTAGCTCCGGAGTCCATCCTCCATATCTCCTCCTTCATCGTTGTGTGTGAAGCGTTTCTCCATATCACTCCTCACTTCGGATTATGGCTCAAGACCTTCAAGGTAGAACCAAAGATAATTGAGGGGCGTCACGTAGAGTGCGGAGGTGCTGTTATAAAAAGGAATACCGATGCTCCATGGCCCGAGGGCACTTTTCAAGAGGAGCTCGGCTTATGGCAACAGGAGTGGTTCAACATCACCTCTCCTAGGGGCACCACTTGGGTAGCGCCTCCCGCCTTTCGCTCGGGCCCCCCACCACGTTTAACATCGTGGATCAATACAGGGTTAGATCGGGGCTTGCCCAAAGACGTTCCTCTGTTGCAGGGCCGCATAAAGGATCTCCTAAAAGGAGACCTCAACCTGGTCAAGGTGACACAAGTTATGCTGATTCGCCGGACACTGCCCGGCCAACGTCGCCCCCTCCGCTTGTGGGAGTTCAACCCAGAGGGGCCGCGAGTTCTCCGAAATTTCATGGGCGTGACGCCTACAGAGATGTATAGACTGTTCTTCGGACCACAAGGAGTGAGTCCGGATTTGACCGAGGATGCTGGTTTAAGCCGCAACCGCCCGGATACATAAGTAGGTGACCTTGCGCCCGGACCTTCTATCCTTACAATTGACTTATTTTTTAACTTACGCAGGAGTGGATAGCGAAGGCGAAGCTGGTCCGGTGTCCGACTCCCCTTCCCGAGACCAGGCTAGATCCTGTGCTAGTCAGGATGTTAGAGGTGGCGCCTCTGGAGGAAAATGAAGGGGCGGACAAGGAAACCGTGGCCTCTTCGAAAGGGGCCATCCCAAAGGGGGGAATCGACAACTCCTCTCCAAAGGGGAAGAAAAGGGCCGCCTCTGACGACCCGGGAGCCGTAGCTCCAAAGCGGGGGAAGAATCCGTGTCAGAGGACCCGACGCCGGGGAGCCCCTCGGCCGAACTAAATCCTCAAAAGGAGCAGCCCTCCAACGAGCCGTAAGTAGAAAGAGAGTCATTCTTTTAAGAGAAATCCTTAATTTATATCTGAGAAGTTTTAACCGAAACCTAACCTTGTAGTTCGGACCTCGACCCTTCTCGGCAGAGCTCGTCATCGGAGGATCTTCTTCCGGAGATGATGGAGAGCGGAACGCCTCCTCCTTCATCGCCTAGCAAGGCGGGCGACGCCGAAGTGTCGTCGCAGAGGATTTCTCCGAATCCGCCAGAGGCAGAAGGTGATCATGCGCCCCCCCCCGGGGTTCTCCGTGTCCGGCCTACGAAGAAGTCCATGGGACGAGTCCGGCACCATCTGGTGTTCGGTCGGAGGAGCTGAAGGTTCTGCTGGGCCGAGCCTCTGTTTCAGAGGAGCATCGTGTGTTGATGCACACGGTGATTGAAAAGATTTCATCCACGGAAAGCGGACTGAACGAGGCCGTCAAGAGTTTACTGGCGGGCCTTGAGGTACGTTTTGAATAACGAACATTTGTGTTAATTGCGCATAATGACATGCGCCTTGTATAGATAGTAGCCCCTGAGACTCTGTGTGCCGCAAATATTAGCGGCGTGCAGAGGATCTTAATCCCAGGTCCTTTAAGTGGCACCTTTGTATGTAGGTGGCAGGTTGTCCGGAGTTGAGCCGGACTCAAGATTTTGCCGAAATGAAACGGCAACTCGATGAGGCAGAAGCCGACATCGTGCTTGTTAACAAGCGGCTTGATGATGCTCAAGGTATTGAGTTTATTTGGCGATTGTTAGTAAGAGGAGCTTTATGTCAATATCTTACCTTGTGTATGCTTGATGCAGATGGCGCGGCGGCCGTAGAAGGACTTAGGGCCGAGCTCGCCAAAGCAAAGGAACAAGCCAGAAAAAGCGATGCGGCTGCCGGAAGAGCCAGTGAAGAGCTAAAAGCCGAACAGGCTTCCCATTGCCGAAGCAAGGAGGAGATGGCTGATATAGCCCTGAAGTTGAAAAGTGCTACTGACCGTTGCAAACTTCTTGAGGAGGAAGGTCGAGCCCGGCAGACGGATTTAGAGAAGGCCGTCGCCGACGCCAAGGTCGCCCGCTCTGGTATGAGAGCGTCAAGGGAAGAGCTGCGTCAAGCCGGACTAATTGCGGATGGAAAGCCCTTCCTGCTGCGGAGAAAATTCTGTGATCCGAAGTTCGCCCCGTTGGACCGAGCGTGGAGCGTGGAGGACACCTATCTGGATTTGTCGGCTAGTGCCGCTGATGCGACCAGGTACTTTCAAGATAAGAAAGATCATGAAGTGGAAAAGCTCTTCTGGTCGCAGTTCACTAATCCAGAGCGTCCACTATTAGTGGATGATCGCCTGGCCCAATGGGCCGAGCTGAATAGGTTGTCCGGACTCGCCATGAAGTATGCCATGGACCGCCTGTGTCCGGGGAGATCGAAGCCGAGAAGCTATTTCAGTTTGGTGCAGCAATTTCTTGTCGTGGTGCCTCGGATTGAAGCTCTAAAGAGGTCCGCTTGCACAGAGGGCGCGCGGCTGGCTCTTGCCCGTGTCAAGACATACTGAGCAGATATGGAGCCCACCGTTGTTGCGTCCCGTGATTCGGATAAAAGCCGAATTCCTTCCGAACACTATTTTGAGGAAGTCCTTGTGGGCGCTCGTATAATAGAGACGCAGTGTTCGAAAGATGTTGTTTTATGACAGCATGTGTAATCGTAGATCAGTATTTTTATAAATTGTAATGGCGTAATTTAGACTTGTGCCTTCAAGTATTAATAACACCTCCTGTGCGGCCGTTTTAATATATAAATTCTGAAAGATTGCAGTCGTTGGCTTCAGCCCCCACGCACATAGTGCGGGGGTGCGCGCGAAGAACGCATTTTCACACTTAACCCAACGTCTTGATCCTACAAAGGAGGTGATAGCGCCGAGGGCTAGGCAATCGGACTATAATGCTTTAACACTTTCACTTAGCCATAGGATCTTGACAGTGGGACTCTTTAGGTAGCCCTTTAATGGTGACTGCGTTTACCCGAATTCGGGACG
Organism: Aegilops umbellulata; assembly: GCA_032464435.1. Classification (NCBI taxonomy): domain Eukaryota; kingdom Viridiplantae; phylum Streptophyta; class Magnoliopsida; order Poales; family Poaceae; genus Aegilops; species Aegilops umbellulata. The sequence goes on along the minus strand of CP136054.1, from coordinate 84,040,548 downwards.
CATATGTGCCTGACCGGGAAGCGGCCCTTCGACAAAACGGAGGAATTCGATAAATTCCTATAGGTCATCGAGTGGCGCCCAGTCTCGCGCTACATCATGACAGTCGGTTTTCGGCTTTCTCTACTGAGGTGCTCACCCGGCCAAACCGGGGCACAATCGCAGTAGTTCTCCTGGTGCAACCTTAGCCGACAGAACGGAACGTAAGGTGGCTGAACTCAGGAGCCGGGCAACCCAACATGTGACCAAAATCTTGACTCGGAGCAGATGCATATAGTGCCAAAACTCGCGACGCCGAACACTCCCTAAGGTGTTCGGTCTTTGTGGGTGCGTGTGAAACAACACCCTTGAAAAAGAAAAAAGCCCCTTGTGTCCAGGTACGAGCAAGAATTCTGGCGTGGCCACATGCCAAAACGCCAGTCTCCTCCATGGTTATAGTGAGGTAAACCAGGGGATGTATAGCAGCAAGAGACAGTAAAAAAGGTTTACGCAGGGTCTTAATCTAAGAAGAATCCTTTGGGGCGGGTCCCTACTGCACGTCTGCGCCTGTGTCTCTATTGTGCTGTGTCCTGGACGGGCACCGTACGACGTTCATCTGTAAAAGGGAAGAACTAAATTGAAAAATGGGTCGTGCGGATAAAAAAGAATAATAAATAAAATGTGAAGTGAGAAATAGATACGGTCGAGTTTTATTGTCTCTGCGTACAACCCCTGGTGAGGCGTACCAAGCCTATAACGAAAATGGGCTTGTGTCGAACTCATTGAGTCCGGGTCCGCGGCCTTTTGTGACTTACATCGAAAAAGTCTTTTGGCTGGCGAGGCCATTTTGTTGGGCGGCCGTTTAAGCGGCCGCACAATCCTCCGTTTGGAGGAGATGTAGTTTAGTATGCTCCCTTTAAAGAGATGATGCCTCGAGGACCGGACATCTTTAGCGTGAGGGATGCATAATGCGGTATTGCGTTAAAGCGAGCGAAAGCTCCGCGTCCCATTAGTGCTTGATAGCGACTAGAAAACGGGACTATGTGGAAGCTAAGCTTTTCACGACGAAAGTTATTGGCAGAGCCAAATATGACCACAAGCCGGAGAAAACCCATACAGTGGGTGTCCGGGCCTGGTGCTACTCCTTGAAAGGAGGTTTTACTGTGACGGATTCGTGCTGGGTTTATGCCCATGCGGTGAATTGTATCCTGATATATCAGATTTAGTCCACTGCCACCGTCCATAAGGATGTTGGTAAACTGGAATCCGTCTATTATTGGATTAAGCATCAGGGCAGTCTGGCCTGCGTGTTTGATGTTGCGAGAATAATCTAGCTGATAAAAAATGATTGGCTTTAGTGACCAGTGGCCAGACTCCTGAGGGATAGGCTTGAATGTGCAGACCTTTATGGGTGCCTCATGCCTTGTTATGTGAAGTGAGTTCACTGTTTTGACTTCTTGCGGGAAGTTCTTTTGCTTCCTGGTGTTCTGCTTTTGGGGTTCGTCCTCTTCCTCACTTGGTGTGTCGAGCCCCTTGTGTTCGGCGTTAAGCCTTCCGGATTGTTTGAAAACCCAACAGTCTCTGTGGGTATGATTAGCAGGCTTTCCAGGAGTACTGTGTATCTGACATATCTTGTCCATGATTCTCTTTAGACTGGACGGATCTTCCCTATTATCCTGAGAGGTGATTTTGTCTGATTTTGCCGTGAGCCTTTGAATCCGGCATTGACTGTCGTGCTCTTCGGACTTTTTCTTTTGATTCGGCGAAGGTCCTTGTATCGCCGTGGTTTCCCGTTTCCATCCCTGATTTCTGATGTACTTGGGTCGCTGGGGCTGCATCGTGCCAACCAGCTGTCCTCTCCTGCGCAAAAGCGGGTCATGAGGCTTGTGAGTGCGGCCATTGTTCTTGGCTTTTCCTGGCCGAGGTGTCTGGGGAGCCATTCTCTCGGACATTGTGCCTGAAAGCCGCTAGGGCTTTGGCGTCCGGACAATCCACTATTTGATTCTTTTTAGTGAGGAATCTGTTCCAGAACTGCCGAGCTGATTCTCCGGATTGCTGAGTTATGTGACTGAGGTCGTCTGTGTCCGGGGGACGGACGTAGGTCCCTTGAAAATTTGCTCGGAAAGCGTCCTCGAGCTCTTCCCAACTTCTAATTGTGTTTTCGGGAAGGCTTTTAAGCCAGTGCCAGGCTGGCCCTTTAAGCTTAAGGGGTAAATATTTTATGGCGTGGAGATCATCTCCTCTAGCCATATGTATGTGGAGGATATAATCCTCGATCCAGACTCCCGGGTCTGTTGTTCCATCGTACGCCTCTATGTTAACGGGTTTAAATCCCTCTGGGAATTCATATTCCAGGACCTCATCGGTGAAACATAGAGGGTGTGCGGCACCCCTATATTTGGGTGTGCCGGATTCTGATGGTGGATTTTTTGCATTGCTTGCGAGAGCTTGCTTTCTTGGCCCGTAAATGGACCTGGCTGGGCCATAATGCGAGTCTTTGATTGTGCCGCATGCCGCATTGAGTGCGGCACCGTTTGCCGTATTGTAGTGGCCGAGAGGTCGTTTATTCGACCGTGTAGCCTTTTTGTTTTTCGAGTTTGGGGGCTCTAGGGCCTCCTGGTCGAATTCGGCCAGTAGCTTTCTCTTCGGATAGCTTTTGGTGCGGCGGCTGCCGCCGTATTTGTCTGCGGTCTTGATTACTTTGCTCCATCTTGTTTTGAGTGCATCTTCCGCCGTCTTTAGCTTTTGCTTCTGCTTCTTCAGGCTTCGTGCTGTGGCGATGAGCCTTTCTTGGAGATTCTTCTGCTCCATGATTTTATCCGGTGTGGTATCGTCCGGAGTTCTGTTATGACCGGGGGAGGACTGTTCGTCCTCTCTGCCCGTGTTACCCTGTTCGGACGGCTGTTCTGGGATGCGTTTGTCATCTGCCGGCTCGTCCTGCTCTATGGCTGGGTCTTGATCGAGGCGGGGCTTCGCTCGGCGTTTACGTCGCCGCTTTGAGTGCTTTTCGGAGGGTTTGCCCTTCTTTTCGCCCCCTTCTTCCTCATTGTGAGTTTTTTTAGGTGTATCCACCATGAATACGTCATTAAGTGGGGTGGAGGTCCAGTGCCCTATGGGCGCTGGTTCCCGTTCGTCTCTGTCTTTGTCGTCCATACCGTCAAAGTCTTCGGAGCCGAAATCGAGCATGTTGGTTAAGTCGTCGACAGTGGCTATTAAGTGGGTGGTGGGTGGGCTTTGAATTTCTTCGTCGTCCGAATCCCAACCTTGCAGGCCACAGTTCGGCCTGGGCTCTCCTAAAAAATAGAGAGACTTGAGAGATTTCAGAATATCACCGAAAGGCGAATACTGAAAGATGTCCGCGACGGTGAACTCCATTACCGGCGCCCAATCTGATTCGATTGGCAGGGGCGCGGGAGGTTCGGAGTTCGGAGAAGAGTCCGGCTCCTTGGAGTCATGTGCCATGCGGAGTGCGGGGCTTGCGTTTGGCTCAATGGCTTTTAAGATCGCAGCCCTCGAGGTGACGTCCAACCGTTCATCCTCAAAGAACGCAGCGGGCTCCGGATCGAGAATCGGGGCCGGAGCGTATGCGGCCTCCAGGACACTGTTCGGAGGCAGAGCTATATCATGCCCCTCGAGATAGTGCGGCGCGCTTGGCTGTGGCTTGAATCCGTCGAGGATCAGGTCTCCCAGGGTATATGCCGTGTAGTTTAAGCTTCCCCACCTGGCTTGATGGCCAGGGGCATGGCTTTCGATCTGCTCCAGATGGCCAAGCGAGTTGGCCCGCAGAGCGAAGCCGCCGAAGATGAAGATCTGTTCGGGGAGAAAAGTCTCACCCTGGACCTCATCGTTGTTGATGATCAAAGGAGCCATCGGGCCTAAAGGCGACGACACAGAGGAACTCTCAATGAAAGCACCAATGTCGGTGTCAAAACCGGCGGATCTCGGGTAGGGGGTCCCGATCTGTGCGTCAAGGTCGGATGGTAACAGGAGACTAGGGACACTTTATTTTACCCAGGTTCGGGCCCTCTCAATGGAGGTAAAACCCTACTCCTACTATATTAATATTGATGATATGGATAGTACAAGAGTAGATCTACCACGAGATCAAGGAGGCTAAACCCTAGAAGCTAGCCTATGGGTATGATGATGGTTATGATGTGTTCGTCCTACGGACTACAACCCTCCGGTTTATATAGGCACCGGATAGGGTTAGGGTTACACAGAGTTGGTTACAATGGTAGGAGATCTTGAATATCCGCACGCCTAGCTTGCCTTCCACGCCAAGTAAAGAACCTTCCGGACACGGGACGAAGTCTTCAATCTTGTATCTTCATAGTCCTGGAGTCCGGCTGAGGATATAGTTCGGCTATCCGAACACCCCCTAATCCAGGACTCCCTCAAACACTTTGTGTGCTACCAAACGTCACAACGTAACTGGGTGATTATAAAGGTGCTCTACAGGTGTCTCCGATGGTACTTGTTGAGTTGGCATAGATCAAGAATAGGATTTGTCACTCCGATTGTCGGAGAGGTATCTCTGGGCCCTCTCGGTAATGCACATCACTATAAGCCTTGCAAGCAATGTAACTAATGAGTTAGTTACGGGATGATGCACTACAGAAAGAGTAAAGAGACTTGCCGGTAACGATATTGAGCTAGGTATTGAGATAACAACGATCGAATCTTGGGCAAGTAACATACCGATGACAAAGGGAACAACGTATGTTGTTATGCGGTTTGACCGATAAAGATCTTCGTCGAATATGTAGGAACCAATATGAGCATCCAGGTTCCTCTATTGGTTATGTACCGGAGACGTGTCTCGGTCATGTCTACAAAGTTCTCGAACCCGTAGGGTTCGCATGCTTAAAGTTCTGTGACGATCGGTATTATGAGTTTATATGTTTTGATGTACCTAAGGTAGTTCGGAGTCCCAGATATGATAACGGACATGACGAGGAGTCTCGAAATGGCCGAGACATAAAGATTGATATATTGGAAGCCTACATTTGGACATTGGAAGAGTTCCGGGTGAAATCGGGGTTTTACCGGAGTACCAGGGGGTTACCGGAACCCCCCGGGGGATGTAATGGGCCTATTGGGTCTTAGTGGGGAAGAGAGAGGGCAACCAGGAGGTGGCGCGTGTCCCCCTTGCCCTAGTCCGAATTGGACAAGGGAAGGGGGCGGCGGCCCCCCTCCCCTTCCTTCTCTCCACCTCCTCCTTCCCCCTTCTCCTACTCCTACTAGGAAAGGAGGAGTCATACTCCCGGTGGGAGTAGGACTCCCCCCTTGGCGCGCCCTCCTCCTGGCCGGCCGCCTCCCCCCTAGGTCCTTTATATACAGGAGCAGGGGGGCACCCTAGAGAAACAATAATTGATCATTGATCTTTTAGCCGTGTGCGGTGCCCCCCTCCACCATATTCCACCTCGGTCATATCCTAGCGGTGCTTAGGCGAAGCCCTGCGTCGGTAGCTTCATAAACATCATCACCACGCCGGCGTGCTGATGAAACTCTCCTCGAGCTCTACTGGATCGCGAGTTCGCGGAATGTCACCAAGCTGAACGTGTGCTGAACGCGGAGGTGTCGTACGTTCGGTACTGAGGATCAGTCGATTGTGAAGATGTACGACTACATCAACCGCGTTGTTATAACGCTTCCACTTAATGGTCTATGAGGGTACGTGGGCAACACTCTCCCCTCTCGTTTCTATGCATCACCATGATCTTGCGTGTGCGTAGGAATTTTTTTTGAAATTACTACGTTCCCAACAGTGGCATCCGAGCCAGGTTTATGCGTAGATGTTATATGCACGAGTAGAACATAAGTGAGTTGTGGGCGATACAAGTCATACTACTTACCAGCATGTCATACTTTGGTTCAGCGGTATTGTTGGACGAAGCGGCCTTGACCGACATTACGCATATGCTTACGCGAGACTGGTTCTATCGACGTGCTTTGCACACAAGTGGCTGGCGGGTGTCAGTTTCTCCAACTTTAGTTGAACCTAGTGTGGCTACGCCCGGTCCTTGAGACTCGTGTCGGATGAACACCAGGGAGATGCCGGCCACGAAGGTGGCCCACCTGGTGAACGAGATTGCGAACTGCAAACTCTCCGAATCGAAGTGGCAGTTCGGCAAGCTACTGTATTCCCGCGCACACCGCCGCCTGCGGTAGGCTTCTTAACTCTTGGTTTTTTCTTTGTCTGTTGGGCTCTGCTTTGCCGACTGACCAGTCGGTCATGATGCAGCTCTTCACGACCCAGCCGGCAACCGAAGCCCTGGAGCAGGGCCAGGAGTACCTGTCGGACCGAGCCATGAGCGATGCGGACGACCCCGCCAAGGAGGAAGACGACGCCACAGGTGCTGGCGACGGAGCAAGCGGCTCCGGGGGAGTAGGTGGCCCGGGAGGACTGACCAGATGACGATGGGGAGGAGCACGCGTTGTGCTGCCCGCCGGTTGCCAACAGGGCGAGGGCAAGCTCCTCGGCAGCGCCGACTACACCAGGTGGCGTAGTAAAGCGCCGAGCCGGCTTTCAGCTGCAAGGTGGACGGCCAAAGAAACCCAAGAGCACGGCCGCAGCGACCAGGCAGGAGGAGGCTGCCGTGAAGGCGGCCCAGTTCCAGAGGGCCCCGAAGCAGCCGCCAACGGTGTCTGCGTAAGAGCTTGTCTTTTCTTCTGTTTTCCTTTGTCTTTTTGCGAACTCCCTCTGAGTTCTTCTTCTCTTGCTTGAACAGGGCCCGGCTCTCCCTTGAGCGGTCGACCTCTGCCTCCATCATTAGGGGGACGAAGGGCTCCGCCAACACCCGCCGTGTGGACCCGCGTGCCGAGCTCCAGGTGGCAATGGAGCAGAATGCGCGGGAGGCGCTCGAGGAGCTGGAGGAGGCGGAGCGGCAGGAGGCGGCGTAGGAAGAAGCCGACGTGGTCGCCAGGGCCCAGGCCGACGCCGCGGCTAAGGCGTGGGTGGACGCGGTCGCCAGGGCGCGGGCGGAGAAGGCCACGTGTGACCAGACGCCGCAGCTTGTCGTCCCCCTGCGCTCCCACGCCCCCAGCTCCAAAGATCCCGGTGCCGACTGGGGGAACTGGTAATGAGCAGCCTGTCATGGAGAGGGAAGGGGGCGATGCCGCCATCTTGAGGACGGAGGTGCTCCAGCAGGCGCTGACTGTCGAGGTCCAGGGCAGTCGGCCTGTCGTGCCGCCAACGCCTCAAGTCGGCGGCGAGCTGGTGGTGGGGGCAACCCCTGTTGTTCACACTCCTGCGCGCGGCGAAGGCGACTTCGGCCCCGCGGCCTCAGGAGATCGGGGCCTCAAGCTCGTCGGCCCCAGAGGCGGAGGCCACTAGTGTCGTCCCGCGAGAGTTGACGTCTAGGGGTGGGACGAGCGTCCTGAACAAGGCTGTGCATGAAGTCCAGTCTCTGCTTCAGGCCCAAGGCACCGCCCTCCAGAACTACACGAAGGTGTTCCTGGCGTCGCGAGCCGCCATCCGGGTATGTTCCTTGACCGCTTGTTTCTGATTCTTGTAGTTTTCTTGAATTCTTCTGTGGGGGCTGCTACCTCTTGAGCACTGCGTTGGATTTCCCCAAAGAGGAGAGGATGAGGCAGCAAAGTAACGTAAGTATTTCCCTCAGTTTTTGAGAACCAAGGTATCAATCCAGTAGGAGGCTACACTCAAGTCCCTCGTACCTGCACAAAACGATAGCTACTCACAACCAACGCGATTAGGGATTGTCAATCCCTTCACGGTCACTTATGAGAATGAGATTTGATAGAGATGATAGATAATATTTTTGGTATTTTTGGTATAGAGATGCGAAGTGAAAAGTAAAAAAGCAAATTAAAAAAGCAAAGCAAGATTAAAGTGATGGAGATTGATATGATGAATAGACCCGGGGGCCATAGGTTTCACTAGTGGCTTCTCTCAAGAGCATAAGTATTCTACGGTGGGTGAACAAATTACTGTTGAGCAATTGACAGAATTGAGCATAGTTATGAGAATATCTAGGTATGATCATGTATATAGGCATCACGTCCGAGAGAAGTAGACCGACTCCTGCCTGCATCTACTACTATTACTCCACTCATCGATCGCTATCCAGCATGCATCTAGAGTATTAAGTTAAAAACAGAGTAACGCCTTAAGCAAGATGACATGATGTAGAGGGTTAGTGTCATGCAATATGTTAAAAAACCCATCTTGTTATCCTCGATGGCAACAATACAATATGTGCCTTGCTGCCCCTTCTGTCACTGGGGAAGGACACCGCAAGATTGAACCCAAAGCTAAGCACTTCTCCCATGGCAAGAAAACCAATCTAGTAGGCTAAACCAAACTGATAACTCAAAGAGACTTGCAAAGATAACCAATCATACATAAAAGAATTCAGAGAAGATTCAAATATTATTCATAGATAGACTTGATCATAAACCCGCAGTTCATTGGTCTCAACAAACACATCGCAAAAAGAAGATTACATCGAATAGATCTCCAGGAGAGAGGGGGAGAACATTGTATTGAGATCTAAAGAGAGAGAAGAAGCCAACTAGCTAATAACTATGGACCCGTAGGTCTGAGGTGAACTACTCACACTTCATCGGAGAGGCTATGATGATGTAGAAGCCCTCCGTGATGACGGCCCTCTCCGGCGGAGCTCCAGAACATGCCCCAAGATGGGATCTCATGGATACAAAAAGTGGCGGCGGTGGAATTAGGTTTTTGGCTCCGTATCTGATCGTTTGGAAGTACGTAGGTATATATAGGAGGAAGGAGTACGTCGGTGGAGCAACAGGGGGCCCACGAGGCAGGGGGCGCGCCCTAGGAGGGGGGGCGCGCCCCCACCCTCGTGACCGCCTCTCTTGTTCCTTGGAGCAGGGTCCAAGTCTCCTGGATCACGTTTGGTGAGGAAATCACGTTCCCAAAGGTTTTATTCCGTTTGGACTCCGTTTGATATTCTGTTTCTCCGAAACTCCGAAATAGGCAAAAAAACAACAATTCTGGGCTGGGCCTCCGGTTAATAGGTTAGTCCCAAAAATAATATAAAAGTGGAAAATAAAGCCCAATATAGTCCAAAATAGTAGATAATATAGCATGGAGCAATCAAAATTTATAGATACGTTGGAGACGTATCAGGCATCCCCAAGCTTACACTACCAGAATCCTGTTAATACGTGACGGTATAAATCCGTCATGGACCAGTGTTAAACCGTCAAGGAAGGACACGCGTGACGTATCTGAAATATGTCATGTATATCGCGTCATAATTTGACCACAATGCTATCCTTGACGGATCTGTGAAACCGTCACGGATTCATGACAGCTTTTGACCGTCATGGATGGCACTTACCTGACATCGTCATAACGACGTTAACTTGTCTACCACGTCATCATTTGACATGGATCTGACGTGGCAGCCCATGAACTTAGCAGCCCAATTAAAATTACGGCCCATTATTTTCCATCTCAATGCAAGACCTACCCCCCATGTAGTCGGCCCAATTGGAATTTCAGCCCATTAAATTTCAAATCAGTCCAAGCTCGACTAATTTCTGCCATATAGATTAGCCCATCTCGCAATTCTCTTGGTCCATGATTTTTTTATTTTAAGCCAATATTTTTTTCAGAAAATACATGCTATGTGACTAAATAAAAGGAAAAACACCAAATGTTTTTTACACACACCAGATGATACCACTTGGAGGAGCAAAAACACAAGAAACTTCAATGTACAAACAAGTGCTAGAGAACACTCTATGCTACTTTACAGTCATTGCCGCCGAGCGCTCAATAGACATCAACCGTGGGTCAATCCCATGCCATCCTGGACACAGATCCAGCCACCCCTGCCGACATCATTGAAGGGAAGCCAGCATATCGCCTCAACATATGCTCCCGAGGAACGGCGCGACGTTGCCTGCACATAGACAAACCGTAAGACTAACTCAAAAAATCAAAAGTATGGGTTGAAGCATGGGTTTTCATCCATACACAAAACTGTACCCAAGGTAAAGTGAACCGTACATGTCAGCTTCAAATAATGGTATTTTTACTATGACACCAATGCAGCACAAGCTAGCAACTAACAACATTTTCAGGATAACATAACATCACGTTCGAAATATCAAACAGGAAAAGAAACAGTAGCAAGGAAATGGATGATAAAAGATCCTGGTACATATATTCTTTCCCTTTCTTAATTTCACAATACACACGTTCAGTCGCAATAGAGAGCAAATCAGTTCCATGGTTTGGTTCTATATATAGGTTGGTAAAAAAATGCTAGTCAATGCAAAAGGGTCCAGTCAGTTAGCTAGTCATTCATAAAGTACAATCATGTGAAAAAAGAAGAGGGATAACAAGCCGCCTGACAATGATGCATACAGTATTACGAGATCTGAGATGTTCATGAAAACAACACAAAATGATAAAATTGGACCTGATTAAGACCATAGTGAAATCCAATGATGGACAGAAAGAAAAGCAATCCGAATATAGTGAGTTCCCTATTATGTTGAGATGATTATATAGAAACAAATCATGTCGCCGCTGGCCATAGCAAACATTTACGGATAGGGAGAAAGTGGCAGCTTTGGTGCCGCTGCTGTACCTTGGATGCGCAGCGAGCACGCAGCCGCACCTGTACCCAGTTCCCTGGGACCTTGAGAACCTGTACCCATTGTTGACCGTCGTCATCCCTGCGGTTTGGCCTCAAGAGATTTCTTCCACCTCTTGAGAAACCAGAAAATTAAATGCAAGATCATATCAAAATTGTACGGAAGAAATATATATAGTCAATGTAACCAGTGTGACAAGTTGAAGGAAAATATAAGACATAAATTGCAATATTTATTTCTCACCAAAAAAATAACAAGAAAAGATATCTAGTCAGTCCAATTTAACAAAATCTGGACAATAGCACAAGTATTTAACTGAAGATGTAGCAGGCAATCAAATGAATATATGGTGAAGATGAATAAAATGAGGCACTCAACAACTTAGGCATGGGGTCCCCGTCGTTGATGGAGAGCGCTTGATGCTCCAAATCAAACAAACAAACAAACAAATATGTTTAGCTCACCAAGAATAGGAGCTCTAACCAAACAATCCCTATCCAGTAGAAATTTTAGGCAGTGACCAGTGAGCTAGATGAGTTAAAAAGTACGCAATATGAATATTTTATGTAAGGTAGACATAAAACATTTTTTGGTAGGACTAAAGAGCTCTTGAATGTTCTAAAGCGCAAAGAATTAGGTATACTATCCAGTAGGACTAGCGTCCAGCAAGCATTGACAGCACACATATGTCATTAACAAAATGATAAGAGTATCAGGATCATTATGGTCTTGCTAAAGTGCCATGTTTGTTCTTTCTGCTTCATGGCTATCCTAAACAATGTTGGACTTAATCACGATTAGGTTAGCTTGTCCGGTACGGACTATACATCTTGAGCCGAGTCGGTCATGTACTAGTAGAATATAGGTTCTGTATATATTGCACGTGGCTGCCCTGTAAACGTAAGTCAGATCAATATGGAAAGAAAAGCAAAGGCTCGACACGGGCCTTTAGCCATCATATCGGCGTCTCTGTGTTGGTTCGTGTTCGCGTGTGTGCGTGCTAAACTAGCTTGTATCAGGCAAGCCGGCGGCTTGCAGTTTTCTACGTGCGTGTGCTAGCGCCCAAGAGAAAATCAATCCAGCAGTTTGCTAGGCTGCTTCAGTGTTACGTGCACTTCGTCTACGTCTACGTCTCCAACCAGTTACTCGGCAAGCTCGGAAAGTAATCGAGCTGTCTCGTACGCGTGTATCGCCAGAAAGTACTCGGCTACATCGGCGTGAGGTCAGGCCTGTGCCAACAAACAACCCCCTTCAAAACATGAAGAAGAATAAAAAGCTAGTAAGGCAAAAATGCAGCAAACCAAGATGGCTTGGTCAAACGCTTCAACTAAAATCTAGTTGGGCTGGAATCTAAATGCAGTCTATACACATTGCTTGCACATGTCAAATGAGCGATGAATGAATTATTTTTGCAGTACAGCAAGCAAACACTCCATTCACAAAAGAAGAAAGTCTGGTTTTACACAATGGTTAAAGGTTGAATGTTCAGTGGCACACATAACATAACAGTAAACAGAGACGCCAATTGTGGCATCAGATTGGCAGCAATATTTAATCTTACTTGGGCATGAAGAGCTATGTATAAATTGAACCAAGCAAATGGATCAATTTGTCCTAAGCAGGACCAACTGTGAAAAATAAGTTGAAAGCTAGCTCGGTTGATAAATTTGTTATAGCTAAAACAAAACAAAAACAGGGCCTTAACCATCCATCTCTCTCTCTCTGAAACCAACCATCCATGCATGTACAAAGTAAACTGAAACCAAATCCAATCTGCTCCATGGATAGGATAGGATCAGATTGGACCAAAGCAAACTAGTTTGCTAGCTAGGCAGGGGGAGGTAAACTAAAATGCTGCAAAGGGGAAGGAAGGTCGTTCCTCTTACCACCACGTTGGTACAGGGGCGCCGGATATGGCTGGCCGTTGTGGATCTGAAAAAACAGTGGGAGAAGGGACACCTTACTTGCTCCATTGCAGCGTCCCTGCATCTATTGAGCCGCAGCTACGTGGGGAAGGAAATCATGGAAGGAGATCAAATCAAATCGAATAGAAAAGATGGGCAAGGGCTGACCTTGAAGCGCAACCATGTGTGTGCTCACGCAGCTCTCATGGCCTCCATTGATGGACGGTCAATCTGGGAAGGAAGGAAGCAGCCTCCCATGTTGACCTCCACCATGGGATCCTTGACGAGGCCCTCTTATAAGTCATGGGAGGAAGATGGCTAGGCAGGGAGAGGACGCTGGTTGTGGCCATGGCAGATCTGGCCGCTGCCCGACCCGCACTAACGGCATCGGCGCCGCGTGCACTAGGTTCACCTTCAGGGGCGTCCCGCCTCTGGGAACGAGGCTATCATCGCGGCGGTTGGCGGATCTACTCCTGGAAGATGGCCATGGATGAGGAGGTGGCGGCGGCCATGGATGGGGAGGGTGGGGGATCTGGAAGAGGACAGTGAGAACAGGGGCAGACAAAGGAGAAGGAAGAAGTGGGCGGAGATCCACAGGGGAGTCAGGGAGGATAGAGTTGATTGCTTGCCGTTGGATCATAGAAGAGGAGACGGTCTGGATTTGCGATCCGTGGGACGGTTACCTCAACCAATCACAACGCGAGTTTTCCCTCACGTTGGATCGCCACATCAGCACCATCCATCCATGACGGTCCGAATGGTGCATACGAACTAAAAATATAGGCCCAGTTAGTCGAGCCATGACGGTTTCCGTGACAGTCCCTCTTTATCTGTCATAATTGGGCTACCGGTTTGGGGGGCCATCCTCATGTTACTAATATATGACGGATTTTGCGACGAACCTGGTAAAACCGTCATAATTTGTGACAGTTTTCGAGAACGTCACCAGAATACTGTCATGGATTAACATGTTTTTTGTAGTGTTAATTCCTGCTCGTCCTCGAGTAGGTAAATGATAAAAAGACAATTTTTGATGCGGAGTGCTACTTGGCATAATTTCAATGTAAATATTCTTAATTGTGGTATGAATATTCAGATCCAAAAGATTCAAGACAAAAGTTTATGTTGACTTAAAAATAATAATACTTCAAGCATACTAACAAAGCAATCATGTCTTCTCAAAATAACATGGCCAAATAAAGTTATCCCTACAAAATCATATAGTCTGGCTATGCTCTATATTCACCACACAAAGTATTTAAATCATGCACAACCCCAATGACAAGCCAAGAAATTGTTTCATACTTTAACATTTTCAAAACTTTTTCAATCTTCACGCAATACATGAGCGTGAGCCATGGATATAGCACTATATGTGGAATAGAATGGTGGTTGTGGAGAATACAAAAAGAGGGGAAGATAGTCTCACATCAACTAGGCATATCAACGGGCTATGGAGATGCCCATTAATAGATATCAATGTGAGTAAGTAGGGATTGCCATGCAACGGATGCACTAGAGCTATAAGTATATGAAATCTCAACAAAAGAAACTAAGTGGGTGTGCATCCAACTCGCTTTCTCACGAAGACCTAGGGCAGTTTGAGGAAGCCCATCATTGGAATATACAAGCCAAGTTCTATAATGAAAAATTCCCACTAGTATATGAAAGTGATATCATAGGAGACTCTCTATCATGAAGATCATGGTGCTACTTTGAAGCACAAGTGTGGTAAAAGAATAGTAACATTGTCCCTTCTCTATTTTTCTCTCATTTTTTTATTTGGGCCTTTTCTCTTTTTTTATGGCCTCTTTTTATTTTATTTTTCGTCCGGAGTCTCATCCCGACTTGTGGGGGAATCATAGTCTCCATCATCCTTTCCTCACTTTGGACAATGCTCTAAAAATGATGATCATCACACTTTTATTTGTCTTACAACTCAACAATTACAACTTGATACTTAGAACAAAATATGACTCTATATGAATGCCTTCGGCGGTGTACTGGGATATGCAATGAATCAAGAGTGACATGTATGAAAGAATTATGAATGGGGCTTTGCCACAAATACGATGTCAACTACATGATCATGCTAGCAATATGACAATGATGGAGCGTGTCATAATAAACGGAACGGTGGAAAGTTGCATGCCAATATATCTCGGAATGGCTATGGAAATGCCATGATAGGTAGGTATGGTGGCTGTTTTGAGGAAGGTATATGGTGGGATTATGATACCGGCAAAAAGTGCGCGGTATTAGAGAGGCTAGCAATGGTGGAAGGATGGTAAAAAGTGCGTATAATCCATGGACTCAACATTAGTCATAAAGAACTCATATACTTATTGCAAAAATTTAGAAGTTATCAAAGCAAAGTATTACGCGCATGCTCCTAGGGGGATAGATTGGTAGGAAAAGACCATCGCTCGTCCCCGACCGCCACTCATAAGGAAGACAATCAATAAATAAATCATGCTCCGACTTCATCACATAACGGTTCACCATACGTGCATGCTACGGGAATCACAAACTTCAACGCAAGTATTCTTTAAATTCACAACTACTCAACTAGCATGACTCTAATATCACCATCTTCATATCTCAAAACAATTATCATGCTTCAATCTTTTCTTAGTATTCAACGCACTCAAAAGAAAGTTTCACAAATCTTGAATACCAAGCATATTATTATTAAGCAATTTACCATGTTATTAAGTCTCTCGAAATGATCTAAGTGAAGCATGAGAGATCAATAGTTTCTTTAAAACAAATCCACCACCGTGCTCTAAAAGATCTAAGTGAAGCACATAGAGCGAAATTATAACGCTCAAAAGATATAAGTGAAGCACATAGAGCAAAACTACATAGCTCAAAAGATATAAGTGAAGCACATAGAGTATTCTATCAAATTTTAATTCATATATGGCTCTCTCAAAAGGTGTGTACAGCAGGGATGATTGTGGCACACTAACAAACAAAGACACAAATAATACAAGACTCTCCAAGCAAAACACATATCATGTGGTGAATAAAAATATAGCTCCAAGTAAAATTACCGATGGAAGTAGAGAAAGAGGGGATGCCTTCCGGGGCATCCCCAAGCTTTGACTTTTTGGTGTCCTTGGATTATCTTCGGGGTGCCATGGGCATCCCCAAGATTAGGCTATTGCCACTCCTTGTTCCATAATCCATCAAAAGAATTCACCCAAAACTTGAAAACTTCACAACACAAAACTCAATACAAATCTCGTGAGCTCCGTCAGAGAAAGAAAACAAAAAACCACTTCAAGGTACTGTAATTAAATCATTCTTTATTTATATTGGTGTTAAACCTAATGTATTCCAACTTCTCTATGGATTATAAACTATTTTACTAGCCATAGATTCATCAAAATAAGCAAATAACACACGAAAAACAGAATCTGTCAAAAACAGAACAGTCTGTAGTAATCTGTAGCTAACGCAAACTTCTTGAACTCCAAAAAATCTAACAAAATAGGAAGACCTAGACAATTTGTTTATTAATCAGCAGCAATTGGAATCAGTATTTTATCACGTTCTGGTGATTTTTAACAATTGTTTTCGTAAACAGAAAGTTTCTGCAAATTACAGCAAGATCAAATAACTATCATCCAAGAAGATCCTATAGGTTTAACTTCGCTCAAACACTAATTAAAACACAAAACCACATCTAAACAGAAGGTAGATGGATTATTTATTCCTAAACAGAAACAAAAACAAAAAACTTAAAATAACATTGGGTTGCCTCCCAACAAGCGCTATCGTTTAACGGCCCTAGCTAGGCATAAAAGCGAGGATAGATCTAGGTATTGCCATATTTGGTAGGCAACCCATAAGTGGCTCTCATGATAGTTTTATATGGCAATTTTATTTTATTTCTAGGGAAGTGTTCCATGCCTTTTTTAGTGGAAATTGAAATCTAATATTCCCCTCCTTCATATCAATAATTGCACCAACCGTTCTAAGGAAAGGTCTACCGAGAATAATAGGGCAAGAAGGATTGCAATCTATATCAAGAATGATAAAATCTACGGGCACATAATTCCTATTTGCAACAATAAGAACATCATTAATCCTTCCCATAAGTTTCTTAATAGTGGAATCCGCAAGATGCAAGTTTAGAGAGCAATCATCAAAATCATGGAAATCTAGCAAATCACACAAAGTTTTGGGGATAGTGGAGACACTAGCACCCAAATCACACAAAGCATAAAACTCAAGATCTTTAATTTTAATTTTAATAGTTGGTTCCCACTCATCATAGAGTTTTCTAGGGATAGAAACTTTCAACTCAAGTTTTTCTTCATAGGATTGCATCAAGGCATCAACAATATGTTCGGTAAAGGCTTTATTTTGACTATAAGCATGAGGAGAATTTAGCACGGATTGCAACAAGGAAATGCAATCAATTAAGGAGCAACTTTCATAATTAAATTCCTTGAAATCCAATATAGTGGGTTTAGCAAGATCTAGGTTTTATTTCTTTCAATCCCACTTTTATCAATTTCATCATCCAGATCTAAATACTCCGAATTTTTGGAACGCCTTCTAGGTAAATGAAGATCATATTCAGTTTCATCATGATTCATATTTCAAAACAAAGATTTGATAGGGGACACATCAATAACTTTTATATCTTCATCTTGATTTTCATAGGAATTGAAAGAACACGCTTTAATAAAGGCATCTTTCGTAGCACGCATCCTAGCGGTTCTTTCCTTGCATTCATCAATGGAAATTCTCATGGCTTTGAGAGACTCATTGATATCATGCTTAGGAGGAATAGATCTAAGCTTTAAAGAATCAACCTCAAGAGAAATTCTATCAACGTTCCTAGCCAAATCATCAACTTTAAGCAATTTCTCTTCAAGCAAAGCATTAAAATTATTTTGTGAATTCATAAACTCTTTAACACTATTCTCAAATTCAGAGCACATCTTATTAAAATTTCCATAAGAGTTGTTGTAGGAGTTTCCATAATTATTAGAAGGATTACTAGGGTAAGGCCTAGGAAAATTCCCTCTATACGCGTTGTTACACAAATTATTCCTACCAACAAAAATCACATCCATAGATTCATTATTATTCTCAATCAAGGTAGACAAAGGCATATCATTAGGATCAGAAGAAACACTCTTAGTAGCAAATAATTTCATAAGTTCATCCATCTTTCCACTCAAAACATTGATTTCTTCTATCGCATGCACTTTTTTATTAGTAGATCTTTCAGTATGCCATTGCGAATAATTAACCATAATATTATCTAGGAGTTTAGTAGCATCTCCTAAATTGATTTCCATAAAAGTGCCTCCCGCGGCCGAATCTAAAAGATTTCTAGAAGCAAAATTCAATCCGGCATAAAAAATTTGTATAATCATCCATAAATTCAAACCATGAGTAGGACAATTACGTATCATTAATATCATTCTCTCCCAAGCTTGTGCAACATGTCCATGATCAAGTTGTTTAAAATTCATAATGTCGTATCTAAGAGAGATGATCTTAGCGGGAGGAAAATACTTAGAGATAAAAGCATCTTTGCATTTGTTCCAAGAATCAATACTATTTTTAGGCAAAGACGAAAACCAAGCTTTAGCACGATCTCTAAGCGAAAAAGGAAATAGCTTCAATTTAACAATATCATTATCGACGTCTTTCTTCTTTTGCATATCACATAAATCAACGAAGCTATTCAGATGAGTAGCGGCATCTTCACTAGGAAGGCCGGCGAATTGATCTTTCATAACAAGATTCAACAAAGCATTATTGATTTCACAAGATTCAGTATTGGCAAGAGGAGCAATCAGAGTGCTAAGGAAATCTTTATTATTGGTATTGGTGAAGTCACACAATTTGGCAGTATCTTGAGCCATCGCGACAAACAAGCAATCCAACACACGAGCAAACAAAAGGCAAGCGAGAAAAAGTCAAACGGAAAGCGAGAAGGAGATTGGGAAAGAGAGGGCGAATAAAATGGCAAGGGTGAAGTGGGGGAGAGGAAAACAAGAGGAAAATGGCAACTAATGTAATGCGAGAGATAGGGATTGTGATGGGTACTTGGTATGTTGAATTTTTGCGTAGACTCCCCGGCAACGGCGCCAGAAATTCTTCTTGCTACCTCTTGAGCACTGCGTTGGATCTCCCCGAAGAGGAGAGGATGATTCAACAAAGTAGCGTAAGTATTTCCCTCAGTTTTTGAGAACCAAGGTATCAATCCAGTAGGAGGCTACGCTCAAGTCCCTCGTACCTGCACAAAACGATAGCTACTCGCAACCAACGCGATTAGGGGTTGTCAATCCCTTCACGGTCACTTACGAGAATGAGATCTGATAGAGATGATAGATAATATTTTTTGGTATTTTTGGTATAGAGATGCAAAGTGAAAAGTAAAAAAGAAAATTAAAAAAGCAAAGCAAGATTAAAGTGATGGAGATTGATATGATGAGAATAGACCCGGGGGCCATAGGTTTCACTAGTGGCTTCTCTCGAGAGCATAAGTATTCTACGGTGGGTGAACAAATTACTGTTGAGCAATTGACAGAATTGAGCATAGTTATGAGAATATCTAGGTATGATCATGTGTATAGGCATCACGTCCGAGACAAGTAGACCGACTCTTGCCTGCATCTACTACTATTACTCCACTCATCGACCGCTATCCAGCATGCATCTAGAGTATTAAGTTAAAAACAGAGTAACGCCTTAAGCAAGATGACATGATGTAGAGGGATAGTTTCATGCAATATGATAAAAACACCATCTTGTTATCCTCGATGGCAACAATACAATATGTGCCTTGCTGCCCCTTCTGTCACTGGGAAAGGACACCGCAAGATTGAACCCAAAGCTAAGCACTTCTCCCATGGCAAGAAAAACCAATCTAGTAGGCCAAACAAAACTGATAATTCGAAGAGACTTGCAAAGATAACCAATCATACATAAAACAATTCAGAGAAGATTCAAATATTATTCATAGATAGACTTGATCATAAACCCACAATTCATCGGTCTCAACAAACACACCGCAAAAAGAAGATTACATCGAATAGATCTCCACGAGAGAGGGGGAGAACATTGTATTGAGATCCAAAGAGAGAGAAGAAGCCAACTAGCTAATAACTATGGACCCGTAGGTCTGAGGTGAACTACTCACACTTCATCGGAGAGGCTATGATGATGTAGAAGCCCTCCGTGATGACGGCCCTCTCGGACGGAGCTTCGGAACAGGCCCCAAGATGGGATCTCGTGGATACAGAAAGTTGCGGCGGTGGAATTAGGTTTTTGGCTCTGTATCTGATCGTTTGGGGGTACGTAGGTATATATAGGAGGAAGGAGTACGTCAGTGGAGCAACAGGGGGCCCACGAGGCAGTGGGCGGGCCCTAGGAGGGGGGGCGCGCCCCCACCCTCGTGACCGCCTCTCTTGTTCCTTGGAGCAGGGTCCAAGTCTCCTAGATCACGTTTGGTGAGGAAATCATGTTCCCGAAGGTTTTATTCCGTTTGGACTCCGTTTGATATTCTATTTCTCCAAAACTCTGGAATAGGCAAAAGAACAACAATTCTGGGCTGGGCCTCCGGTTAATAGGTTAGTCCCAAAAATAATATAAAAATGGAAAATAAAGCCCAATATAGTCCAAAATAGTAGATAATATAGCATGGAGCAATCAAAAATTATAGATATGTTGGAGACGTATCAGGGGTGCACCAGCGCACCCACTAGGTGTAGCCCCCGAGTTCCGGGCCGGCTGCTGAGCAGGCGGCTCGGAACTTAAAGATAAGTTCCGAGTGCTAACCCTTTGTCTCTGTTGTCTTTGTTGCAGGAGTACCACAACATCCGTGTGGCCTCCTTCAACTCCCAGGTCCAGGAGCTGGCCAAGCGGACCGCTGACTTAGCCGACAACCGGAGTAAGCACTCCGCTCTTCGTTCTCGCGGGGGCGCGCCAGCGCACCCGCGGGGTGTAGCTCCCGAGATTTGGGCCGACTGCTGAGCAGTCGGGTAGGATCTTCCGGCAACTACTTCTTTCTTTGTTGATTTGTTGATCATCTTTTCTTTCTTGTCTTCTGCAGGAGCCAACGCCACCTTACGGCAGCAACTGGGCGAAGCTCAAACCGTGCTACACGCCAAGGAGGAGGAGCGCAGCAAAATGGAGCAAGAGCACGACCGCCTGGCCAAGCAGTTGGCTGACAAGGAGGACTAACACAAGGCAGAGCTGCAGAAGCTTAAGGACGCGGAAGAGGCCCTCCAGGCCGAATTCGAGACTCAACGCTCAAACTGGGTCGAGAAGGAGAAAGCCCTATCCGACAGCTACGATGAGATCGAGGACCTGCTCGATGGTGAGTTGTCCTTCTCTTTCTTCTGTCTGCTGAGTTGTCATATGAGCCGGCCTCTGGCTTCATACTTCTTTTTTCCCCTTGTGCAGAGTAATTCCCTGGTTACTCCATCGCCGCCAGCCAAATCGTCGAGGCTCGCCGTGATGAGCGGAGGCTGGCTGGTGCCACGATCGCGCCCAACGCCCCATGGACCCTTGTTGAGCAGCAGCTTGCCATCCAAGCTCGTCTCCAGCCAGCGCAGCAGGCTCTCCGCTGTCTGTAGCGCGACGGAGCCCAGGTGATCTCCGCCCTCTGGCTGGGTGCCTGGTTCTGCGCACCCTCAATCGAACCTCCGACTGGTTGAAGGTGGCCATCGGTCGCGTCGAGGCGTGGAAGGGCTCCTCCGCCTGGGCGGGTGCATGACGGGCCTTGGAGTTCGTCAACGGGTGGTACCCTAGGCTGAACCTGGACCAGCTGGCCACTCTCTGTGCTGAAGCCGGTGAAGAGCTGGAGGCGGTGGCGCCCGAGTTCTATCATTGCGCCACAACGATCGCTGAGTACACGGACACCAGTGTCTTCCCCCCGAGCTAGATGAGGCGGGCACCAAGGTGCCGCCCAACTGGTTCGGGCTGAACCCAGAAGGCGACAAGGACTCGGTGGAGGAGATCGCCTCCAGCGATGAAAGCGGGGAGGAGGAGGCCGAGGACAGCGAAGATGATGCACCGGATGATGGAGATGACAACCGTCCTCATCATGACCAACTCTCGACCAACGGACAACGCGGCGGCGAGCCGACTGCTGCTGGTGCTGACCAGGCCAAGACCAACCAAGCGGCTTTTCCAGCACCCGGAGCCTCGACCTCCGCCGACCCCTATGATCCGGCTGGTGCTCCTCTGGCCTAGGTGGCCAAGTTATCTTTTCTTTTCCTGTTTTGTAATCACTTGAACAAAATTGTTAAGGTTGCGCAGTTCCACCCGCTGGGGGTTGATTCAAACTATTGAATTCTGACCGAGGGCCTTTTGCTATGTAAATTGTCTTTGTCGATTTCTGACTTGTCTTGCTTTTCTGCTCCTTTGGCTTGTTCCCATGCCGCCTTCCCTTGGCCGCCGTCTGGCCAGCCGGACAACCGCTCTGCGGTCTGCGGCTGGGTCAAGTACTTGGCCGTTTTGGGAAGGCAAGTACTTTAGCTGTTGGTAGAGTGTAGCAAATTAAGTTAGAAACCGGCCGGCCGGCTGCTCAACAGCCGGTCGGCAGGGCGAGGAGCCGGCTCGGCCTACGCGAGTGCTTTGCCACTTTTCGTGTGGGCACTGTTTCCTACCATTAACTCTTGCCGGACGGACAATCGCTCCGCGAGCTGCAGCTTGTGGCAAGAGAGGGCTTAGGTGCCGGCACACTACTTGTCCGAATGCAGGTAGCATTGACATAGTACAAGGCGGCAAGCCCCCGGGCCGACTGGTCGAACCCGGTGCCAGGAAGAATAATGAAATAACACATTCATAGGCATAGATCTTATCATATAGATAAAAAGGGTAGCCCCCGAGTGCTCCTCGAGGGACCCGATGTCTTAGTGCTTAATACAAAAGGTAGCGTGGTACATACTGAATCAACTGTAAAATCTTCAGAGGAGATTTGTGTTCCATGGGCGCTCCGATTCCTTGCCCGAATCGTCTCTCTTGCATGCTCTGGGCTTCTGCGCGTCGATGAGGTAGTAGGAGTCATTGCCCAATGTTTTGCTGATGATGAAGGTGCCTTCCCAAGGGGCCGAGAGCTTGTGCTGGTCAGCTGTTCGCTGGATCAGCCGGAGCATAAGGTCTCCCTCTTGGAAGGATCTTGGCTTAACCTTCTGACTATGGTAGCAACACAGACTCTGCTGGTAGATGGCGGACCGGCTGAGTGCCAACAACTGGACCTCTTCCAGCAGATCGACACCGTCTTCTCGTGCTTCCTTTGCCTCCGCTTCCGTGTACATGGTGACGCGAGGTGAGTCAAACTCAATGTCAGTTGGGATGAAGGCCTCGGCACGTACAGGAGAAAGAATGGAGTGAAGCCGGTTGATTTGTTCGGAGTGGTGCGGTGGCTCCAGAGGACGGCTGACATCTTGTCAATCCAGTAGCCGGCCGACTGCTCTAGTGGCTCGACTAGTTGGGGCTTGATGCCAGAGAGGATGAGGCTGTTTGCTCGCTCGACCAGGCCGTTTGACTACCGATGGGCAATGGATGCTAAGTCCAGTCGGATGCCCCGCCTCGCGCAGAAACGGGCCAAGGCTCCCTTGGCAAAGTTCGTGCCATTATCGGTGATGATGCTGTGTGGCACACCGTATCGGACGGTAGTATCTGCGATGAAGGTCACAGCAGTCGGACTGTTCAACTTGTTGATTGGCTTTGCTTCAATCCACTTGGTGAATTTGTCTACGGCGACGAGTAGATGGGTCATGCCGCCATGAGCTGTCTTGAATTGTCCCACCATGTCCATCCCCCACACGACAAAAGGCCAAGTGAGGGGGATGGTCTTGAGTGCAGAAGCCGGTAGATGTTGCTTGGAGCAGAACTTCTGGCACCCTTTGCAATGCTTGACCAACTCTTTGGTGTCCTCCAAAGCAGTCGGCCAGAAGAAACCATGGCGGAAAGCTTTGGCGACAAGGGATCTGGAGGGCGCGTGGTGGCCGCACTCGCCCTGGTGGATATCTTTGAGGATTGTTTGGCCCTTCTCTGGTTCTACGCAGCGCTGGAAGACTCTAGTCACGCTGTGTCTGACCAACTCTCTGTTTACTATCGTGTAGGCTCCTGCTCGGTGCTGCACTTGACTGGCCGAGATCTCATCATCCGACAACTCTCTGTTCACAAGAAACTTGAGGATGGGCTACGCCCATGATGGTGCTTGAATTTCTTCTACTGCCAGTACGGCCACCTGTACTAGGGCGGTAGGGTTGGGTGGCGGCGGGTCAGAGTTGGTTGCTGCTTGCTGCATCCTTGAAGTTTTCGGGCCGACTGCTACAGCCCCCGAGCCGGGTTGTGAAGTCCCCGGGCCGGGTGCGACCGCTACAGTCCCCGAGCCACTTGGTGAAGTCCCCGGGCCGAATACTGCAACCCCTGGGACGGGTTGTGAAGTCCCTGGGCCGGGTGCGACTGATGTAGTCCCTGTGCCGCCTGCCGAAGTCCCCGGGCCGGCTGCTGCAGCCCCCGAGTCAGATCCGACTGCTTCGGGAGGAGCCGGCACGAAGATGGACTCAAATTCTGGAGAGGGCTTGATTGACAGCTTGCAGAGGCACTAAAGGGAGACCCGGTCTGGTATTGCTTGATGGGTGGAGCCGATCCGTGCCAGAGCGTCAGCTGGCTCATTTTCATTCTGTGGCACGTGAAGGAACTCGCACCCCTCAAAATATCCATTGAGCTGCTCAACGAGGAAGCGGTAACTTGCCATGTTTGCGTCCTTGGCGTCCGAGTCACCAGACAACTATTGGACCACCAAGTCGGAGTCGCCATTGCACAGGATCCGACGGATGCCGATCTCTTTGGCCAGCCGGAGGCCGTGTATTAATGCTTCGTACTCGGCCACATTGTTGGAGGGGGAAAAATGGATTTGCAATGTGTATCTGAGCTTGTCGCCTTTGGGAGAGGTAAGGACAATGCATGCTCCCAAACCGGTGCGCATCTTTGAGCCATCGAAGTGCATCCGCCAATGAGTGGAGTCCAGAGTTGGCAGCAGGTACTGGGTCTCGTCCCAGTCGACGAGGAAGTCAGCCAGTGCTTGGGACCTGATGGCGGTGCGTGGCTGGTAGAAGATGGTGTAGGGGGGCAAATCGATGGCCCATTTGGCCACCCAACCAGATACATCTCTGTTGCCGATGATCTCGACAAGCGGGGTAGTGCAAACAACCTTGACTGGGTGCTCTTGAAAGTATGGTTTTAGCTTCTTGGCGGCAAAGTGCACACCATAGCACATCTTCTGGTAGTGAGGGTAGTTCTGCTTCGAGGTTGACAACACCTCGCTCAAATAGTACACAGGCCTCTAGACCGGCTGTGCCCTGCCATCTCCTGGGTGCTCTACTACTATGACAGTGCTGACCACCTGGCTGGTGGCGGCGATGTAGAGGTACATGGGCTCTTTAGCAGTGGGAGCCGCCAAGACAGGAGGCATAGTCAACATCTTCTTCAACTAGAGAAAAGCTTCGTCTGCCTTGTCCTTCCACTCAAAATGAGTGGTCTTCTTCATGAGCTGGTACAGGGGAAGAGCCTTCTCGCCCAGCCAACTAATGAAACGGCTGATGGATGCTAAGAAGCTGGTGAATTTCTGGATGTCTCTCAGTCGGGTGGGTTTCTCCATCCTCTCGATGGCCTTGACTTTCACAGGGTTGCGCACTCGATGCCGCGTTCTGAAACCAGGAAGCCAAGGAGCTGGCCAGATGGTACTCTGAAGACGCATTTTTCTGGGTTAAGCTTGATCTGCAACCAGCAAAGATTTTCAAAAGTTTCTTTTAAATCTTCCAAGAGGTTACCGCGCTTCTCCGTCTTCACCACAATATCGTCTACATAGACGTGGGCATTTCAGCCGAGTTGCTTGAGGAGGAACTTCTGCATGCAACGCTGAAAAGTGGCACTGGCATTTCAGCCGAGTTGCTTGAGGAGGAACTTCTGCATGCAACGCTAAAAAGTGGCACTGGCGGAGGGGTTGCTTGACTGTCTTGGCATCTGCTCTGACATGTAGCTTGTGCTCGACGAAATCCGTCGGAACACCCGGCATGTGTTTGGGAGACCATGCAAAGATGTCCCAATTCTCACGGAGGAAATCAACGAGTTCGCTTTCCTATTTGCTGTCAAGGTTGGCACCTATGACAGCGTGCCTCTCCGGGTGCTCAGGGTCCAAGGTAAACTTGTCTCTTTGGCTGGCTAGAAGGAGCCCTGGGTCTCTGACTCCTTGGGTTCTGGTGACAGGTCCGACTGTCAGATCACGGGTTCCGGCAGACCCTTAAGGTTCGAACTCTGGGGTGCGCGCGGAGATCGTGCCCACTACCTCTCCGTCTCGTAAGGATCTAACTACTGCAAGAACAACACAAGAGACACAGGGTTTATGCTAGTTCGGGCCACCATTGTGGTGTAATACCCTACTCTAGTTTGTGGTGGATGGATTGCCTCTTGGGCTGATGAGGAAGAACGGTACAAGGGAGAACAGCCTCGCGAGGGCCTGTTCTTGGCTAGGGGATGAACTGCTAGGGGGAGTTCGATCACCCTTCTCTTTCTCTCTCTCTCTACTTGCTCTAGATACTGAATCAGATGCCTCTACCCTGTGGGTGGCTAGTCCTATTTATAGGCAAAGGCCGTGGGCCTCTTCCCAAATATTGAGCGGGAAGGGCACCAACAATTGGCCAATTCGAAGGGGAACATCTGGTACACTTATCCTGACTAAAGTTGGTCTTCGCGTGCCAAAGGCCCTGTGGTGACGCCGTCCTGGGCTCCATGGTGACCTCCTTCCCACCGTTGGACTGGTCTTGGTCTCGTTGCACCGAAATGGGTGCCTTTGCTTGATCCTCTCGCCTGCGCTTGCCCCCTTTGCACCAAAGAGGAAAGGGGAGACGCTGCGCAGGCTGGCGCCCGCCTGGCATCCTTGGTCGTCATGGCTTGCGTCATGGGCACCTCGGGAGGTACCCGCCTTGATCTCTCCGCCTCCTCGCGAGCCAGCCTAAGGAGGCCTTGCTTGAGGAAGCGCCATGTCGTCCGCCTCGCGAGGCTTGGCCCCTCGCGAGGGTCTTGAGCCTTGTGTTGATGAAGATGGGTCAGGCTGGGCCCCCATTTGAGCCACGCCGTAGGCCGCAGGCAGCCAAGTCTGGGGACCCCCGTTCCCAGAACGCCGACAGTAGCCCCCGGGCCCAAGGCACGCATGGACTTGGCCGTTTCGAGAGGCGAAAGGGCAAGGGCGAAGCGCCGCGGGCCCTAATAGCCTGCGGCCTTGCGCGCCACATGGCGGTTTGATTGGACGTGGGCGGCACTGTTCACCCACGCTCCCTTATTCTGCGCCACGCTAGATTGCCCCACAGTTGTACACAGCCGCCCCTTTTCCTGTTGCTTGATCGTCTCCTGCTCTTCCTCCCTCCGAACTCTGACCCTTGCTTCCAACCCCATCTCGCATCTCCTCTCTTCCGCCCGCTGCCATGGCTCCAAAGAAAGGGAAGGGGAAGAAGCCTGTGGCTCCATCTCGCCCGCTGCCGCCGGTGGCGCCTGCTGTCGGCCGCTCAATCATACTCAACCTGGAATGCCTGGGCAAGCTCAGTCCGGCTCTGGCCACCGCCTTCAACGAGGGTGGGAGGACGATGGCTTGGCCTACGTGTCACTTCCCCACCGATAGGATAATCACCGAGGTCCATTACTTCGCCGACGCCTTGTGGGCGGGTTTGGTGCCTCCCTTCTCCGATTTCTTCAACGCCATCCTCAATCATTATCAGATCCACATGATGCATCTGGGTCCTGAGTCCATTGCCCTCCTTTCAGTCTTCGCTTTTGTTTGTGAGGCGATGGTAGGCATCCCTCCTTCTGTTGCCTTGCTGCGCCACTTCTTCTCCTTGCATCTTGCCGACCCCACGCAATGCTCGGCATGCGTGAGCTTTGTAGCTTCGCCCGAGACCGCAGCCTCTGGTATCGACTTCAACCTCCCTCTGCCTTTAGCCAGGTTCCGCGAGCGGTGGTTGTACGTTGATGTCGGGGTGCCCAGCCCCCGGCTCATGAAGCCGACATCGCCTGCTGTGCCCAACTCGGGCTGGGGTCAGGAGACGCTCGTGAGCCCCCGGCTCGCCTTCGTCTGGCACCGCTTTATGTCCTTGAAAAATCTTGGCGTAACGGCGCCCAAGGTGGTGAAGGAGTTCCTATTGCGCCGCATTGCCCCTCTCCAACGCCATTCCCGTCGAATGTGGGCCTTCAGCGGGCATGGTGACCACATGAGGCTTCAGGAAGAAGACCTGACACCTGAGGCGCTGAAGAAGGTGCTCTTGGTCCTGACAGGCGATCCCAACCCCGGGGGTATCCGGCAGGGGGGTGCTTTGCTGTACCTCTGCCGAAACAGGGGTGACTTCGTGAGGCAGATGCCCCCTTCGACGAGTGGGGGCTACGCCCTATCGGCCTCCAGGGGCCTCGCGAGAACCCTTTGGTGGTGATTTCCCTTCCGGCCGGCCTGGGTGAACCCTCCTCGAGTGGTGGCGCAGGGAGGCAGGAGACAGCGGGGGTCGAGGGAGCCGCGGACGATGTGTCCGCACCTGGCGATGCTCTTGATGGGGCAGCTCACGAGGTCTGCGCTACTGAGGCCGCGGGTGAGGTGCTGCCGCTTCCAATGCTTGAGGCCGAGGCTCCTGAGCCCCCGGCCGTGATCTCTGGCGAGGCAACTGCCCGTGCGCATCAGGCATGCGCCCTCGACGCAAGTGGCCTTGGTGCTCCGTCCTCTTCGCAGGCTGATTACTGTGCATCTCTCCTAGGCCGTTTCTGTGTGGACTTTGAGGCCCTCCGGAGAAAAAGGGAGGCCCTCGGCGACGACTTCCCTGGCCGCTTGCTGAAGCGCCGGAAGTACTTTGCTGTCGATGAGTAAGTCTTCTCCTTTTCTGTTCCCTATCCCGCTTGCCGCATCCGCTGATCCTTGCTCTGCAGGCCTCTGCCTACTGAGCTCGATGAAGCCGCCGAGTCGACGCCTTCCTTGACTTCGTCTCCTCCTCCACCCCTGGGTGCCCCGAGCAGCACTGCCCTTGTGGTTTGGGCAGGCGACAGCGCGGACCGCCGCATAGCGCGCGGCGACTCTCCCGTTCCCGCGATCTCCTTCCACGGGCCTTCCCTCGACATAGGCAGCCTGCCGTGGGCTTCCCGTCTGGTCGCGGGCTGCGACCGGCAGAGGCACCCCCGGGGCCCTTCTCCTGAGGTCAGGTTGGACTCAGGCCGGGCTTCTGATGCGGCGCGGCCGGCTGTCGTGAGGGCGCTAGCCCCCAGCCCCCTGCCCAGGGCCGGAGCGATGGTCCGAGGTCCTCGACGCCCGCTTGGGGCGGATGACGGCGTGGCAGACGTGCTTGAGCGTGCTCGGGAGCGTCGTGCCCGTCACCATGAATTCCTTCGGAGGGCGAGTGGCGCCGTAGACCTGCTTGGACAAGAGCTCGCTGAGGAAGACACGCGCCTGGAAGCCGAGGGCCTGCGCCTGGCTGCAGAGCGGCGCGAGCTGGAGGCCGCCACTGCCCTCGCGCGTTGTCAGCGCGACCTTGATGACGAAGAAGCGAAGGCGTCGCTGGAGGCTTCTCTGGCGGCTCGGTCTTAGGCCGTTGAGGAGGCCCGAGGAGCAGACCGACGGCAAGGAGCAGCAGAAGAATGGGCACGGGAGCTCTTGGCCCGGTGTCGCTCGCTGGAGGAGCAAGCGGAGCTGCGCGAGGCAGCCCTTGCATCGATGGAGGTGGCTTCTGGCGACCCGGCTGAGCTTCGGAAGCGCGAGGAAGCGTTGGTGCTGTAGGCCGCCGAACGCACCCGCGAGCACGAGCAGCTGGAGACGAGGGAGCGCCTGGTGACGCAGGCGGAAGATGATGTCGCCGCGCGGGAAACGCGCGTCCTGGAGGAGGTTTGCCATCGGGTGGCGACAGCGCGCCAAGGCCTCGAGTGCGAGTTCGAGGAGAAGCTGGGGATGATCCGAGTCGAAGCTGAGGGTAGAACCGCTGCCTTGAGGGCCCAACGGGATGAGGCGATGCGACGAGCCGACGCCTCCTGGGTTGCTCTCGAGGCAGCGCAGAAGGAGCTGGCCACCTCCCAGGCCGAGGTGCTTCGCCTTCGCCAACGTGTGGAAGAGGCTGCGGCCGTCGAGCGTCAGAATGCCGACGAGATACGCCAGCGGCAAGTCCTGGAGCACGTGCACGGCCCCATGCTCACCAAGCTCAGGGAGAGGGCTAACATTGCCCTGGGCAACATCTATGAGGCTGCCGTCGGCGAGCCGCACACGATTAACTATGCCGGCAACCTGCAGTTCTTCACCACCGTGGTGACACAGCTGGAGGCACGGTCGGTCAAAGCCGATAGGTTGGTGGAGGAGAGGAGCCGCGACCTGCTCGGGTGCGCCTTTTCCCGCGTCTTCAGCCACCTTCGAAACATGGATCCCCACTTCGACTTCGACGCCGCCATCGCCCCAATTCCCCAGTCCGTTCGAGGTGACCTGGCTGAATGGGTGGAGAACAACGTAGATGCTCTCGTCCGGGCCTTCACTTCGGATGATGACGACGTGATCGTGGCCGCCGGCGAAGGTGGCGTGGTGGATGATCCCAACGCCGTTGATGGTGGCACAGATGACGAAGGCGAGTCCAGCGACGCTAGCAATAGCTCGGGAGGCGCCCCCGAGGATGCATTGGGGGATTTGTTAGATTGACCATGTACTATCCTCGTCTTTTTACCCTGCATAGATAGAACTCAGGCGTTTGGCCTGATGGTTGTGAGAGCATTTTGGGAGGGGAAGCCCCTCATGTAAGAACTCGTATCTAATATATCTGCAGTAATTAAATCGTACGCGTGTCTAGCGGTAGGCTGGTTCTCCCTTGTTCCTTCTTGGCCCCAAAGCCGCCTGCTGGAGGGCGCTGCGCCTCGGGTGCTTTCCAGTTGAAACATCGGGATGCGGGGTCGTTGCTGACAGGAAACCCCACAGGCGTGGGCCGTTTTCGCAGGCTCTGAGCCTTCTCCTGAGTGAGACGTCTTCACAGGCTCTAGGCCTTTTCACAAACGAGACGTCTTCACAGGCGTTCGCCCTCTTCACAGGCTCCGGGCCTTTTCTCAAACAAGACGTCTTCACAGGCGTTCGCCTTCTTCACAGGCTCCGGGCCTTCTCCCAAGCGGGACGTCTTCACAGGCATTTGCCTTCTTCACAGGCTCAGGGCCTTCTCCCGAGCGGGACGGCTTCACAGGCGTTTACCTTCTTCACAGGCTCCGGTCCTTCTCCCGAGCGGGACGGCTTCACAGGCATTTGCCTTCTCCACAGGCTCAGGGCCTTCTCCCGAGCGGGACGGCTTCACAGGCATTTGCCTTCTTCACAGGCTCAGGGCCTTCTCCCGAGCGGGACGGCTTCACAGGCATTTGCCTTCTTCACAGGCTCAGGGCCTTCTCCCGAGCGGGACGGCTTCACAGGCATTTGCCTTCTTCACAGGCTCAGGGCCTTTCATGAGAAAACGATCTCCGCAAGCACCAAAGGTCACCTCGCGAGGGAGCGACAGTGGCAGTCTGGGCCGTGCTTAAGCCAGGTCTGGCCCGGCTCGTGAGGGGCTCGCGAGGGGAGGCAGCTGTGGTGAGATGGTGACCAGAACGCGGGAAACGATTCAAACAAGACCAAGCATCCCTTCCCCGAACGCACGCAAAGCTCAAATTGGAATTCAACTTAAATCCAGCGGGGGAAAAAGGTTACAACCAAAGGAAGAAGGCAATGAGAGCAAACAAAAAGGCCGCGTCCGGCACCTAATCTAGTCTTCGACGTCCTCTCACCAGCGCGGAGCTAAGTGCTGTCCACTGGGTGTGGGAGGGAGCCCCAGGGCCTGAGGCCGGCACCCCTGAGACTCCGGGGCGTGTACAGCCCCACTCATTATTACGTGAGAGTGTCACGGGGCGGCGAGCTTCACAGGCACCGGGCCTTCTTCACAGGAACCGGCCTTGCTTCATATCGCCAGACGAGGGCCCCGCCCTGCGCCACACTCTAGTGCCACCAACAACGACCGGAAACCAGGACGCCGCCGGTGGGGTAGAGCGGTCGCCAGCGGTTCCCCCGACGGCCACGGGTCCTCCGCCAGGGGCAGGCCCTCAGGCGCCTCCCTAGCGGAGGGCCTACCTTCTAAGAACGCCTTGCTTCGAACGCCGCCGGTGGTGATGTAGGATCCCTACCCCTTTCCTGCAGCCCCCTGCGTCCTCCTCCCGAAGGGTAGGAGGCTGCGAGAGCGAGCCAGTTGCTTGCTGCGGCGACCTGCACCTCCTGTGACCCATGATTAGCTTATGCCTGCTCTTGAGGAATTAACGGTACCCGATAGTCGTTGCCTCCAGTGTGACCGACGGAGCCGTCCTGGGGTTCCTGGAAGGGCTCGGCCTCTGGCGTCTCGTCCCCCCAGCTGGGGCTGAAGAGTGAGCCCTGTTCGCCCTCGTGAGCGTGCCCTTGGTCCATCATGTGGGGCACGTATTCTTCAGGCGCCGTCACCCCGAATGTTGTGCTATAGTGCTCCATGCGCCATGCGGCGTTGCTTGTCGTGCCCACCGCGGGGTGGTAGCGCGGTTGGCCGCTGGCGCCGTGGGCCACGCTGAGCCCTCTCCTTCGCGCGCAGGGGGCGGGGGTAGCACCACCGCCAGTCTGGTGCCGGCGGATTCGCCGGTGCTGGGGTAGTCTTGAGGCCCGCGCGGGTGCGCGGGGCTCCCTTGTGCGCCGCCCTAAGCTTGAGGTGGAAGCTGGACGCAGAAGGGGTGAGCCCCCGAAGCGGCGAAGCCCAGGAGCTCGGCGACCCGCTCCAGCAACACGTCGCGGCCGCCCTCCAGTAGCCTGCACTGCAGCAGCTCCCGTGCTACTGTGAGCGCGGCCCTCGAGTTCGCCTGTTCCCGGCGGGTGTACGGTGTCGTAGCTACGGCGTGATTGGAGGCCCTCGCTGCCGACCGCGCCTGTCGCGGTGTGAGGGTCGTAGAAGCTTGCCCGCGTCGCCCGCGGCCCGCAGCGCCCTGCGGACCGCGAGCTGCCTGGGGCGCGGGGTCGCCCGGAGCAGGAGGCTCCGCGTAGGTGATCCATGCCGCCCATGGGCCTTGGTTGCCCGCCTGGTCGCCGGACATGGTGACGACGAAGCAACAGGAGACGGAGCGATGGGAAGGCAGATTCCGGCGCACCCCTACCTGGCGCGCCAAATGTTGGATCACGGGTTCTGGCAGACCCTTAAGGTTCGAACTCTGGGGTGCGCGCGGAGATCGTGCCCACTACCTCTCCGTCTCGTAAGGATCTAACTACTGCAAGAACAACACAAGAGACACATGGTTTATACTAGTTCGGACCACCATTGTGGTGTAATACCCTACTCTAGTTTGTGGTGGGTGGATTGCCTCTTGGGCTGATGAGGAAGAACGGTACAAGGGAGAACAGACTCGCGAGGGCCTATTCTTGGCTAGGGGATGAACTGCTAGGGGGAGTTCGATCGCCCTTCTCTTTCTCTCTCTCTCTCTCTACTTGCTCTAGATACTGAATCAGATGCCTCTACCCTGTGGGTGGCTAGTCCTATTTATAGGCAAAGGCCGTGGGACTCTTCCCAAATATTGAGCGGGAAGGGCGCCAACAATTGGCCAATTCGAAGGGGAACATCTGGTACACTTATCCTAACTAAAGTTGGTCTTCGCCTGCCAAAGGCCCTGTGGTGATGCCGTCTTGGGCTCCATGGTGACCTCCTTCCCACTGTTGGACTGGTCTTGGTCTCGTTGCACCGAAATGGGTGCCTTTGCTTGATCCTCTCGCCTGTGCTTGCCCCCTTTGCACCAAAGAGGAAAGGGGAGACGCTGCGCGGGCTGGCGCCCGCCTGGCATCCTTGGTCGTCATGGCTTGCGTCATGGGCACCTCGGGAGGTACCCGCCTTGATCTCTCCGCCTCCTCGCGAGCCAGCCTAAGGAGGCCGTGCTTGAGGAAGCGCCATGTCGTCCGCCTCGCGAGGCTTGGCCCCTCGCAAGGGTCTTGAGCCTTGTGTTGATGAAGGTGGGCCAGGCTGGGCCCCCATTTGCGCCACGCCGTAGGCCGCATG
Organism: Aegilops umbellulata; assembly: GCA_032464435.1. NCBI lineage: Eukaryota > Viridiplantae > Streptophyta > Magnoliopsida > Poales > Poaceae > Aegilops > Aegilops umbellulata. The sequence goes on along the minus strand of CP136054.1, from coordinate 84,007,001 downwards.
CACGCAAGTCTGGGGACCCCCGTTCCGAGAACGCCGACACCGACAGCTTGCTGGCCATGACCACCATCCGGTCCAGGAGCTTCTTCTCAGAAGCAATCACAAGGGACTCGGCTAGCCGGCTGCTGCTTCAGCAGAGGCGGATGACTTCTCATAATCTCCACTGATCGTGATAATGCCCTTGGTTCCTGGCATCTTCATCTTGAGGTAGGCGTAATGTGGTACAGCCATGAATTTGGCTAGAGCAGGTCGGCCAAGTAGGGCATGATAAGGGCTCTCCAGGTTGACTACCTCAAACCAAATTGCCTCGCGGCAGAAATGATTCTTGTCTCCGAAGAGGACATCTATCTTGGTCTTGCCGATTGGTGAGCAAGAAAGGCCGGGTACAATGCCGTGGAACACCGTCCGACTAGGCTGGAGCTACTTCTGTTTGATGCACAATTTCTCCATGGTATCGCGGTAAAGGATGTTGATGCTGCTGCCGCCATCTATCAGGATTCGGGAGAAGCGATCAGCTCGCCTCTCCGTTGCAAGGGTGGCATCCAACACTAAGGCATAGGAACCTGGGGAAGGCAGCACTTCTGGGTGGTCGGTACGGCTCTAGCTGATAGGCTTCACACACCAATGCATGAACTCTGGAGCAGTTGAGGCGACTGCATTTACTTCATGTTGCTGCTGACGTCGGCTATGCCTGTCGTTGGCCACACTGGTGAAGACAACATAGGTGCCATGTTCTTCTGGGAATTCATCTCTGACCGCACCGACTGCTGGAGGGGCGGCCGGCTGCTGAGGAGGCGGAGCCAGCGGGCCAACAGGCGGAGGAGGTAGTCCTTCTCCCTTGGCGATGCGGACGAGCCAGTGGCATTTACGGGTCATGTGGTTGGACGGCTTCGCGCCACTATGGAACTTGCAGGGAGCATCAAGGGTTTGCTCAAAAGAGAAAGAAGGCAACCAACCTGGCTTGCTGCCCTTCTAGCGCTTGGGGAGTGGTTGTCCTTCAGGCTGCTGGTCCTCAACTATCGCCACCTATCGATTGGTGGAAGCCTGCTGGGGGGATTTGCGCTTGTTGTCGTTCGGCTGCTGGCGCCGGCTTGTGTCTCCAGCCGGCGTTCGAGGATCCAGAGGGAGCACCTTCCCAGAAGCATCCACTCGGAGCTCCGACTTCATGGAGGAGTCGGCAGTGGCGTACTTCTCTACTATGATCAACATTTCATCGAGTGTGGCCGGCTCGTCGTAGAGGAGCCGATGCTTGAGTAAGGTGCCCTCTCGGCACCCGACGGTGAAGTACTCGATTGCTTGGACCTCATGCACCCCTTCGCAGGAGTTGCACAGTTCAGCCCACCGCGTCAGGTAGTCACGGGTGGACTCGTCAGGGCCTTGAACGCACAGCGAGAGCTGATGGGGCTTGGGCGGCCGCTTGTAGGTGCTGGTGAAGTTGCGGATGAAGACTTCAATGAAATCCACCCAGTTGTTGATGTTGCGGGGCTTCAGGCTGTTCAGCCATGTCTGGGTCGTGCCCTGGAGCATGAGCGACACGTACTTTATGGCAACGCGCTTGTTGCCGTTTGCTATGTTGACGGCCGTGGAGTAGTCGACGAGCCAATCTTTTGGCTTCGCGGAGCCATTGTACTTGGGTGTGTCACGTGGGAGCGAGAACCCTTTGGGGGAAGGGCTCGTCGCGGATGCGGGGGCCGAAACAAGGCGGGCCCATCACATCTTCTTCTTCTAGCGCCTGGGATCGAGCAAGGCGGTCGATCTGGTGGCGCGCGTCGTTCTCTTCGACTCCTTCTCGGCAACCCAGCCGGTCGCCGTGTGTTGGGTGCTCTACAGGCGGCGGGGAAGCGCGCCTCTCCCTGCGAGGAGGAGGAGGTGGCGGGTAGTTGTCCCATCGTTCCACTGCTCGTGGGCGGCCTTCTTGGTCACGCTCTATGGTGAGGTCTGTGCGGCTGCGGCTAGCAGCCAGTTCTTTGTCTCGTTTGTCGCAAATGCCGCATGTCGGCGTACGGGAGGTTGCGCCTTGATCTTGGCGAAGGGGTGGGTTCTCAACCCGCCGGCCGGGCTCTTCTGCGTGACAGCCGGCTTCTTGTTGCGTGGCGGCCGCGTCGATGAGCTGCTGAGTGCGCTCCATCATATAGCGACGCTCATCGCCCTCGAGGTGGTCCAGCTCGTGTGCTGCCGCCTGGGCAGCCCGTATGTTCTCAATGGGCATGGCATAGACAGGTCGGTCTGCTCCGAACATGCTGGTAATGGTAGCGCCGCGCTGCCGGACCGTGCAAATGCGCCAGGGCCTGCCAGCAGCAGTCGTGCCTCCAACAACACGGTCGATCTCGTGCTAGTAGGCCTCTGAGAGGCGTCTCATGGTGGCCAAATCTTGGCGCTTTCAATGAGCGAGACGCGGCGGGCTTCCAACGTATCGGCGTCGGCATCTTCTGCAATGGGTGCAGACAGATCTCGTAGCGCCGCCTGGAGCAGGTCTTGGGCACCCCCACCAGAGGCTCCGTCGTGGCTGATGACGAGCACCTCCGTGACGGTGCTGCCGCCATTGTCGGCGCGAGGAAGCGGATCGTCGATGATCACCACATTGGTGGGGAAGGCGTCAAGCGATGCCGTGTCGGAGTCGACAAGCATTGGGTCGGTGGAGCCGATCGACTCCAGGTCGGAGGCCGGCTCGTTGGTGATGTCGAGCTTGCCAAGGAGATCGACAAGGCAGCTCTCGGAGTTGGCTGCTCCCGCATCGGGCGCGGGATCGTCGGGGAGGCGGATCTTGCCGATGAGGTCAGCGAGGCAGCTCACCGTGCAGGCGAGCTCAGTGCCATGCAGCGTGTCGGCGCACACGCCATCAGGCGTGCCGGGCTAACTATGCTCGCTCGGGAGGAACAAGATTCCCGTTCAGAACAGATCTCCAGACGACGGTGCACCTAGCCCCACCGTGGGCGCCAAATGTCGGGGGTGTCGTGCAACATATGCCAAAGGATGGCTTATCATGGAGGGGGCTAATAATACGTCGCTGGTGCCTGGAAACGGGATGAGGTGCAAACATGCCCGTCGGCAAATCTTTCCCAGGTTCGGGACTCTCCTAGGAGATAACACCCCTACTCCTGCTCTGCGGGGTCTCCACATGATCACTCAAGCAACAATGGTAGCTACAAGGTTGCTCCTTGAGCTGATTCTCTAGAGGAGGAAGAAGAACAAGGCTAGCCCTAGCTTCCTGTCTCTATATGTGGATGATACGTCTCCGTCGTATCTATAATTTTTTATTGTTCCATGCCAATATTATTCAACTTTCATATACTTTTTGGCAACTTTTTATATTATTTTTGGGACTAACATATTGATCCAGTGCCTTGTGCCAGTCCCTGTCTGTTGCATGTTTTTGGTTTCGCAGAATATCCATATCAAACGGAGTCCAAACGGTATAAAAACGGATAGAGATTATTTTTAGAAAATATGGAAAATCTGGAAAGAAAATCAACGCGAACCAGTGTCCGAGGTGGTCATGAGGTAGGGCGCGCCCCCTACCTTCGTGAGCCACCTGTAAGGTGGTTGATGCTCTTCTTTTGCCGCAAGAAAGCTAATATTCAGAAAAAATCACGACGAAGGTTTCAGGCCAATTGGAGTTACGAATCTCCATATATACACGAAATAGTGAAACAGAGCCAGAACAGAACACAGAACTAGAGAGAGACAGAGAGATAGATCCGATATCAGAGGGGCTCTCGCCCCTCCCACGCCATGGGAGCCAAGGACCAGAGGGGAAACCCTTCTCCCATCAACGGAGGAGGTCAAGTAAGAAGAAGAAGAAGGGTGCCCCTCTCCCCCTTGCTTCTGGTGGCGCCGGAGCGCTGCCGGGGTCATCATCATCACCGCCATCTTCACCAACAACTTCACCGCCATCATCACCAACCCTTCCCCCCTCTATGCAGCGGTGTAACCTCTCTCTTACTCACTGTAATCTCTACTTAAACATGGTGCTCAACGCTATATATTATTTCCAATGATGTATGGCTATCCTATTAGGTTTGAGTAGATCTGTTTTGTCCTACGGGCTATTTGATGATCGTGATTGGTTTGAGTTGTATGTTTTATTATTGGTGCTGTCCTATGATGCTCTCCGTGTCATGCAAGCATGAGGGATTCCCACTATAGGGTTTGCAATATGCTCATGATTTGCTTATAGTGGGTGGCATGAGTGAATAGAAGGACAGACCCGAGTAAGTAGGTTGTTTGCGTATGGGATAAAGGGGACTTGATACTTTAATGCTATGGTTGGGTTTTACCTTAATGATCTTTAGTAGTTGCGGATGCTTGCTAGAGTTCCAATCATAAGTGCATATGATCGAAGTAGAGAAAGTATGTGAGCTTATGCCTCTCCCTCAAATTAAGTTGCAATAATGATTACCGGTCTAGTTATCGATTGCCTAAGGGACAAATAACTTTCTCGTAACAAAAAGCTTTCTACTAAAACTAATTTAGTTGTTTCTTCATCTAAACAGCCCCTAGTCTTTATTTACGTGCTCTTTATTTTCTTACTAACCTATCCAAAAACACCTACAAAGTACTTCTAGTTTCATACTTGTTCTAGGTAAAGCGAACGTCAAGCGTGCGTAGAGTTGTACCGGTGGTCGATAGAACTTGAGGGAATATTTGTTCTACCATTAGCTCCTTGTCGGTGTCAAAACCGGCGGATCTCGGGTAGGGGGTCCCGAACTGTGCGTCAAGGTCGGATGGTAACAGGAGACAAGGGACACTTTATTTTACCCAGGTTCGGGCCCTCTCGGTGGAGGTAAAACCCTGCTCCTGCTAGATTAATATTGATGATATGGGTAGTACAAGAGTAGATATACCACGAGATCAAGGAGGCTAAACCCTAGAAGCTAGCCTATGGTATGATTGTGTATGATGATGGTTGTCCTACAGACTACAACCCTCCGGTTTATATAGACACCGGATAGGGTTAGGGTTACACAGAGTCGGTTACAATGGTAGGAGATCTCCTCAGACTGTTCTGCTTTAGACAGATTTTGTTTTTGATGCATAGTTTGCTTGTTTTGATGAAACTATCAATTTATATCAGTGGATTAAGCCATGAAAAAGTTATATTACAGTATACACAATGCAAAAATAAAATATGAATTGGTTTGCAACAGTACCAAGAGTAGTGATTTGCTTTATTATACTAACGTATCTTACCGAGTTTTTTTGTTGAAGTTTTGTGTGGATGAAGTGTTCGATGATTGAGAAGGTTTCGATGTGAGAAGAAGGAAGAGAGGCAAGAGCTCAAGCTTGGGGATGCCCGAGGCACCCCAAGTAAATATTCAAGGAGACTCAAGCATCTAAGCTTGGGGATGCTGGGAAGGCATCCCCTCTTTCTTCAACAAATATCGGTATGTTTTCGGATTCATTTCGTTCATGTGATATGTGCACGTCTTGGAGCGTCTTTTGCTTTTAGTTTTGTTTTTTTCTTTTATGCACCATGCTGGTATGAGATGGTCCTTGGTTGATTTATGGAATGCTCCTTGCACTTCACTTATATCTTTTGAGTATGGCTTTATAGAATGCTTCATGTGCTTCACTTATATCATTTGAAGCTTGGATTGCCTGTTTCTCTTTACATAGACAACTGCCATTTGTAGAGTGCTCTTTTGCTTCACTTATATTTGTTAGAGCGTGGGCATATCTTTTGTAGAAAGAATTAAACTCTCTTGCTTCACTTATATCTATTTAGAGAGATGACAGGAACTGGTCATTCACATGGTTAGTCATAAAATCCTACATAAAACTTGTAGATCGCTGAATATGATATGTTTGATTCCTTGCAATAGTTTTGCGGTATAAAGGTGGTGATATTAGAGTCGTGCTAGTTGAGTAATTGTGAAATTGAGAAATACTTGCGTTAAGGTTTGCAAGTCCCGTAGCATGCACGTATGGTGAATCGTTATGTAACGAAGTCGGAGCATGAGGTGTTTATTGATTGTCTTCCTTATGAGTGGCGGTCGGGGACGAGCGATGGTCTTTTACTACCAATCTATCCCCCTAGGAGCATGCGCGTAGTACTTTTTTTCAATGACTAATAGATTTTTGCAATAAGTATGTGAGTTCTTTATGACTAATGTTGAGTCCATGGATTATACGCACTCTCACCCTTCCATCATTGCTAGCCTCTTCGGTACAGTGCATTGCCCTTTCTCACCTCGAGAGTTGGTGCAAACTTCGCCGATGCATCCAAACCCCGTGATATGATACTCTCCGTCACACATAAACCTCCTTATATCTTCCTCAAAACAGCCACCGTACCTACCTATTATGGCATTTCCATAGCCATTCCGAGTATATTGCCATGCAACTTCCATCATCATCATATACATGACTTGAGCATTTATTGTCATATTGCTTTGCATGATCATAAGATAGCTAGCATGATGTTTTCATGGCTTGTCCTTTTTTTGATGTCATTGCTATGCTAGATCATTGCACATCCCGGTACACCGCCGGAGGCATTCATATAGAGTCATATCTTTGTTCTAGATATTGAGTTGTAAAATTGAGTTGTAAGTAAATAAAAGTGTGATGATCATCATTATTAGAGCATTGCCCCAGTGAGGAAAGGATGATGGAGACTATGATTCCCCCATAAGTCGGGATGAGACTCCGGACTTTACAAAAATAAAAGAGGCCAAAGAAGCCCAAATAAAAAAAGAGGCCAAAGAAGCCCACCAAAAAAATGAAAAAAAAGAAAAAAAAGAGAAAATAAAAAAATGAGAGAAAAAGAGAGAAGGGGCAATGTTACTATCCTTTTACCTCACTTGTGCTTCAAAGTAGCACCATGTTCTTCATATAGAGAGTCTCTTGAGTTATCACTTTCATATACTAGTGGGAATTTTCATTATAGAACTTGGCTTGTATATTCCAACGATGGTCTTCCTCAAATGCCCTAGGTCTTCATGAGCAAGCAAGTTGGATGCACACCCACTTAGTTTCAGTTTGAGCTTTCATATACTTATACCTCTAGTGCATTCGTTGCATGGCAATCCCTACTCCTCACATTGATATCTATTGATGGGCATCTCCATAGCCCGTTGATACGCCTAGTTGATGTGAGACTTTCTCCCTTTTTGTCTTCTCCACATAACCCCCATCATCATCATATTCTATTCCACCTATAGTGCTATGTCCATGGCTCACGCTCATGTATTGCGTGAAAGTTGAAAAGGTTTGAGAATGTCAAAAGTATGAAACAATTGCTTGGCTTGTCATCGGGGTTGTGCATGATGTAAATATTTTGTGTGGTGAAGATGGAGCATAGCCAGACTATATGATTTTGTAGGGATGAGCTTTCTTTGGCTGTGTAATTTCAATAAGACATAATTGCTTGGTTGGTATGCTTGAAGTGTTATTATTTTTATGTCAAAGGATAGACTATTGCTTTGAATCACTCGTGTCTTAATATTCATGCCATGATTAGACATATGATCAAGATTATGCTAGGTAGCATTCCACATTAAAAATTATCCTTTTTATCATTTACCTACTTGAGGACGAGCAGGAATTAAGCTTGGGGATGCTGATACGTCTCCATCGTATCTATAATTTTTGATTGATCCATGCCAATATTATTCAACTTTCATATACTTTTTGGCAACTTTTTATATTACTTTTTGGACCACCACTAATAGGAAAAGGGCTATAGATGAAATTGACACTAATGGCGCACCAGACATGTGGTGCGCCACTACTATATACTAATGGCGCACCATGTGTTGGTGCGCCATTAGTGTCCAAATACTAATGGCGCACCACATCCACGGTGCGCCATTAGTAACAATTTTTTTTCAAAACTAGTAATGGCGCACCAGAGGATAGTGCGCCATTACTAGTTAAACTAATAATGGCGCACCACATCGACGGTGCGCCATTAGTAAAAAAATTAAATTGTTTTTCGATTTTTTTTATTTTTTTTCAAAACTAGTAATGGCGCACCAGGGGATAGTGCGCCATTACTAGTTAAACTAGTAATGGTGCACCTCATCCACAGTGCGCCACTAGTAATTTTTTTTCAATTTTTTTTCTAATTTTTTAATTTTTTTTCAAAACTAGTAATGGTGCACCGTGGGTGTGGTTCAACTAGTAATGGCGCACCACACCCACGGTGCACCATTACTAACTTGGCCCAAAAATTCCCCCGCATGCACCCCCCCGGACCGCCTTTTTAGTTTAAAAAAATAAAATAAAATGATGAAAATGTCAAAAAAATAAAAGAAAATAAGTTTCCCATGTGATATGTGGTCTAGTTGTTGGGAAAATTTAAAATATGAATTTCGACTTTATTTGCAAAATCTCTGTGGAATTTGTAAAATGGGCATAACTTTTGTATACGAACTCGGGTTAAAAAGTTTTCTATATGAAAAATCATCTACCCGTTAAACATTTTCAAAATCCTCAAAAAGCTAACAAAAAAAGTTACGGGGCTTTTAAGATCTGGAGGCAAAAAAATTCAAACTTACTAGTGCGCACCGTTTGCTAGGTGCGCCACTAGTAACAGAAAAAAAAGTTAGTTTCGATTTTTTTTTCAGGAATTTTTTTTCAAAATATGATACGTAATATGAACAGAAGTTTGAAATATTTTTTTTTTCAAAATTTCATCACACTCATGAACATGAACAAAGTCCTAAACATCAACAAGGTTTAATAGGATTGATATGCTAGATATATCAACAAGAGCGTGTGAAGTGAGCTGGTGTTGGGGTTGGATATAACTCTGAAGTTAAGCGTGCTTGAGCTGGAGTAGTGTGATGATGGGTGACCTTTCGGAAAGTTTGACCATGGAGTGCGATTTGACCCGAGATTAACCATATTGACTCAAGATTAAGCCATAGTTGACCCAAGAATAAGAAAAAAACAAAAAAAATAAAAAAATGATTTTTTCTTTAAAAAAAATTAAAAAAATTTGAAAAAATTTGAAAAAATTTTATTACTAATGGCGCACTTCTATGTGGTGCGCCATTACTAGTGTATGATAGTAATGGCGCACCTCTAGGCATACTAATGGCGCACCAGTAGTGCACCATTAGTAGGCAGAACTGGTGCGCACTAGTAGGCCTTTTCCTAGTAGTGTACCATATTGATCCAGTGCCTAGTGCCAGTCCCTGTCTGTTGCATGTTTTTGGTTTCGCAGAATATCCATATCAAGCGGAGTCCAAACGGGATAAAAACGGACGGAGCTCATTTTTGGAAAATATGGAAAATCTGGAAAGAAAATCAACGCGAACCAGTGTCCGAGGTGGTCATGAGGTAGGGGGGCGCCCCCCCTAGGGCGCGCCCCTACCCTCGTGAGCCACCCGTAAGGCGGTTGATGCTCTTCTTTTGCCGCAAGAAAGCTAATAATCGGAAAAAAAACACGACGAAGGTTTCAGGCCAATCGGAGTTACAGATCTCCATATATACACGAAACGGTGAAACAGAGCCAGAACAGAGCACAGAACTAGAGAGAGACAGAGAGATAGATCCAACCTCAGAGGGGCTCTCGCCCCTCCCACGCCATGGGAGCCAAGGACCAGAGGGGAAACCCTTCTCCCATCAATGGAGGAGGTCAAGTAAGAAGAAGAAGAAGGGTGCCCCTCTCCCCCTTGCTTCTGGTGGCGCCGGAGCGCTGCCGGGGTCATCATCATCACCGCCATCTTCACCAACAACTTCACCGCCATCATCACCAAACCTTCCCCCCTCTATGCAGCGGTGTAACCTCTCTCTTACCCGCTGTAATCTCTACTTAAACATGGTGCTCAACGCTATATATTATTTCCCAATGATGTATGGCTATCCTATGATGTTTGAGTAGATCTGTTTTGTCCGACGGGCTATTTGATGATCGTGATTGGTTTGAGTTGTATGTTTTATTATTGGTGCTGTCCTATGGTGCTCTCCGTGTCGCGCAAGCGTGAGGGGTTCCCGCTGTAGGGTTTGCAATATGCTCACGATTTGCTTATAGTGGGTGGCGTGAGTGAACAGAAGCACAGACCCGAGTAAGCAGGTTGTTTGCGTATGGGATAAAGGGGACTTGATACTTTAATGCTATGGTTGGGTTTTACCTTAATGATATTTAGTAGTTGTGGATGCTTGCTAGAGTTCCAATCATAAGTGCATATGATCCAAGTAGAGAAAGTATGTTAGCTTATGCCTCTCCCTCAAATAAAATTGCAATAATGATTACCGGTCTAGTTATCGATTGCCTAAGGGACAAATAACTTTCTCGTAACAAAAAGCTTTCTACTAAAACTAATTTAGTTGTTTCTTCATCTAAACAGCCCCTAGTCTTTATTTATGTGCTCTTTATTTTCTTGCTAACCTATCCAAAAACACCTACAAAGTACTTCTAGTTTCATACTTGTTCTAGGTAAAGCGAACATCAAGTCTGCGTAGAGTTGTATCGGTGGTCGATAGAACTTGAGGGAATATTTGTTCTACCTTTAGCTCCTCGTTGGGTTCGACACTCTTACTTATCAAAAGAGGCTACAATTGATCCCCTATACTTGTGGGTTATCAAGACCTTTTTCTGGCGCCGTTGCCGGGGAGCAATAGTGTGGGGTGAATATTCTCGTGTGTGCTTGTTTGCTTTATCACTAAGTAATTTTTATTTGCTGTTCTTAGTTGTTTTCTATCTTTAGTTATGGGTAGGAAACACAAAATACCAAAAAATTAGTTGCACCTACTGAACCAATGGTTGAAGAACCACTCAAAATCTATCACACTTCTGAAGCTTATTACTAGCTTGGATCATCTTCGATCCCTATGTGCCCGGGCTGAAACCCCAACTAGCTTAGTTGAGGGCAAATCTTTAGATGACATGCTTGTTATGTGCGACACCGTATATCTGAAAAAGGGAAACGTTTAGTGGATCAAATTCATCGTTTGCAATGCTATGCTTGGAATTCATGTGAAATATATGATTATACTTGTTGTTCTGAAAACCCTAAGAAACACCTTCCCTACCAATGTGAGTTTAGTGATAATGGAATCGTATATTCGTATTCTAAAGGTGTTTATAGTTACTATGATGTTCAACAAATTGAAGAATTTGTTGCTTTTAAGGGTGCTTATGAAATTGCTTCGTTGATTGAAAAGTATGATGCTACTCTTTACAAATCTGAAAATTTTGCCATACTTGAATATTGTTATGAGAATTATGCTTCTAATGCCTATGTTAAACTATATATTGAAGAATACTCCGCTGTCCAAGAAGAGACTAATATTTTGCAGGAGCCCATGGAAGAAGAAATTGATGAAACTATGAGCTCATTGGATGAAAAAGATGAGGAGGAGAGCGAAGAACAAAAGGAGGAAGAGCGGATTAGCTACCCGTGCCCACCTTCTAATGAGTGTAACTCTTCAAATCGTACATTATTTAATTCCCCTTCGTGCTTACCGAAGGATGAATGCTATGATGATTGTTATGATCCCATTGATTCTCTTGAAATATCCCTTTTTGATGATGCTTGCTATGCTTGTGGCCAAGATGCCAATATGAACTATGCTTATGGATATGAACTTGCTATAGTTCCTTATCTTAAACATGAAATTGTTGCTATTGCACCTACGCATGATAGTCCTATTATCCTTTTGAATTCTCCCAACTACACTATATCGGAGAAGTTTGCACTTATTAAGGATTACATTGATGGGTTGCCTTTTACCGTTGCACATGATGATTTTGATAGATATAATATGCATGTGCTTGCTGCTCCTACTTTCAATTATTATGTGAGATGAACTATACCTCCACCTCTCTATGTTTCCAACACGATAAAATTGCAAGAAACTGCTTATACTATGCATTGGCCTTTACTATGTGTGCATGAATTGTTCTTTTATGACATGCCGATGCATAGCAAGAGAGTTAGACTTCGTCATTGCTTGATATATGTTGCTTTGTGCTCACTACTAAATTACAAATCATTGCTAATTAAAATTGGCTTTGATATACCTTGGGATCCGGGTGGATTCACTACTTGAGCACTATATGCCTAGCTTAATGACTTCAAAGAAAGCGCTGCCAGGGAGACAACCCGAAAGTTTTAGAGAGTCATTTATTTCTGTTGAGTGCTTTCATATAGTTTAAAAACAACAAAAATAAATAGGGGAACCCAAAACTTTTTCAAAAAGAAAAGTGAAAGTGAGAGAGACGAGCATTGTGAAAGTGGGGGACGTCCTTGAACTTTGTTCATGCTCACAGAAACTTTGTGAATCTTGATTACAGAAACTTTTCATCAAAAATAATTATGCCCTTGTACAATTCCATTTTATTATAAAAATAATGTGCCAAGGTTTTCCTTTAGGATGTTTACAATGCTTGTTGGTTTGTGCGGTGCAGGACAAAAACTTTGGCTGTAGTGCATGATTTTACATTTCTTAATGGAACGTCAAATGGTTCTGATTCGTTTTGCACTGTCTTGCTGTACAAATTTTTTATTTTTCCTAATTTTGGCAGAATTTTTCAAGTATCATAAGTATAGTGAATGTTCAGATTTCCTCAGACTGTTCTGCTTTAGACAGATTTTGTTTTTGATGCATAGTTTGCTTGTTTTGATGAAACTATCAATTTATATCAGTGGATTAAGCCATGAAAAAGTTATATTACAGTATACACAATGCAAAAATAAAATATGAATTGGTTTGCAACAGTACCAAGAGTAGTGATTTGCTTTATTATACTAACGTATCTTACCGAGTTTTTTTGTTGAAGTTTTGTGTGGATGAAGTGTTCGATGATTGAGAAGGTTTCGATGTGAGAAGAAGGAAGAGAGGCAAGAGCTCAAGCTTGGGGATGCCCGAGGCACCCCAAGTAAATATTCAAGGAGACTCAAGCATCTAAGCTTGGGGATGCTGGGAAGGCATCCCCTCTTTCTTCAACAAATATCGGTATGTTTTCGGATTCATTTCGTTCATGTGATATGTGCACGTCTTGGAGCGTGTTTTGCTTTTAGTTTTGTTTTTTTTCTTTTATGCACCATGCTGGTATGAGATGGTCCTTGGTTGATTTATGGAATGCTCTTTGCACTTCACTTATATCTTTTGAGTATGGCTTTATAGAATGCTTCATGTGCTTCACTTATATCATTTGAAGCTTGGATTGCCTGTTTCTCTTTACATAGACAACTGCCATTTGTAGAGTGCTCTTTTGCTTCACTTATATTTGTTAGAGCGTGGGCATATCTTTTGTAGAAAGAATTAAACTCTCTTGCTTCACTTATATCTATTTAGAGAGATGACAGGAACTGGTCATTCACATGGTTAGTCATAAAATCCTACATAAAACTTGTAGATCGCTGAATATGATATGTTTGATTCCTTGCAATAGTTTTGCGGTATAAAGGTGGTGATATTAGAGTCGTGCTAGTTGAGTAATTGTGAAATTGAGAAATACTTGCATTAAGGTTTGCAAGTCCCGTAGCATGCACGTATGGTGAATCGTTATGTAACGAAGTCGGAGCATGAGGTGTTTATTGATTGTCTTCCTTATGAGTGGCGGTCGGGGACGAGCGATGGTCTTTTACTACCAATCTATCCCCATAGGAGCATGCGCGTAGTACTTTTTTTCAATGACTAATAGATTTTTGCAATAAGTATGTGAGTTCTTTATGACTAATGTTGAGTCCATGGATTATACGCACTCTCACCCTTCCATCATTGCTAGCCTCTTCGGTACAGTGCATTGCCCTTTCTCACCTCGAGAGTTGGTGCAAACTTCGCCGATGCATCCAAACCCCGTGATATGATACTCTCTGTCACACATAAACCTCCTTATATCTTCCTCAAAACAGCCACCGTACCTACCTATTATGGCATTTCCATAGCCATTCCGAGTATATTGCCATGCAACTTCCATCATCATCATATACATGACTTGAGCATTTATTGTCATATTGCTTTGCATGATCATAAGATAGCTAGCATGATGTTTTCATGGCTTGTCCTTTTTTTGATGTCATTGCTATGCTAGATCATTGCACATCCCGGTACACCGCCGGAGGCATTCATATAGAGTCATATCTTTTTTCTAGATATTGAGTTGTAATATTGAGTTGTAAGTAAATAAAAGTGTGATGATCATCATTATTAGAGCATTGCCCCAGTGAGGAAAGGATGATGGAGACTATGATTCCCCCATAAGTCGGGATGAGACTCCGGACTTTACAAAAATAAAAGAGGCCAAAGAAGCCCAAATAAAAAAAGAGGCCAAAGAAGCCCACCAAAAAAATGAAAAAAATGAAAAAAAAGAGAAAATAAAAAAATGAGAGAAAAAGAGAGAAGGGGCAATGTTACTATCCTTTTACCTCACTTGTGCTTCAAAGTAGCACCATGTTCTTCATATAGAGAGTCTCTTGAGTTATCACTTTCATATACTAGTGGGAATTTTCATTATAGAACTTGGCTTGTATATTCCAACGATGGTCTTCCTCAAATGCCCTAGGTCTTCATGAGCAAGCAAGTTGGATGCACACCCACTTAGTTTCAGTTTGAGCTTTCATATACTTATACCTCTAGTGCATTCGTTGCATGGCAATCCCTACTCCTCACATTGATATCTATTGATGGGCATCTCCATAGCCCGTTGATACGCCTAGTTGATGTGAGACTTTCTCCCTTTTTGTCTTCTCCACATAACCCCCATCATCATCATATTCTATTCCACCTATAGTGCTATGTCCATGGCTCACGCTCATGTATTGCGTGAAAGTTGAAAAGGTTTGAGAATGTCAAAAGTATGAAACAATTGCTTGGCTTGTCATCGGGGTTGTGCATGATGTAAATATTTTGTGTGGTGAAGATGGAGCATAGCCAGACTATATGATTTTGTAGGGATGAGCTTTCTTTGGCTGTGTAATTTCAATAAGACATAATTGCTTGGTTGGTATGCTTGAAGTGTTATTATTTTTATGTCAAAGGATAGACTATTGCTTTGAATCACTCGTGTCTTAATATTCATGCCATGATTAGACATATGATCAAGATTATGCTAGGTAGCATTCCACATTAAAAATTATCCTTTTTATCATTTACCTACTTGAGGACGAGCAGGAATTAAGCTTGGGGATGCTGATACGTCTCCATCGTATCTATAATTTTTGATTGATCCATGCCAATATTATTCAACTTTCATATACTTTTTGGCAACTTTTTATATTACTTTTTGGACCACCACTAATAGGAAAAGGGCTATAGATGAAATTGACACTAATGGCGCACCAGACATGTGGTGCGCCACTACTATATACTAATGGCGCACCATGTGTTGGTGCGCCATTAGTGTCCAAATACTAATGGCGCACCACATCCACGGTGCGCCATTAGTAACAATTTTTTTTCAAAACTAGTAATGGCGCACCAGAGGATAGTGCGCCATTACTAGTTAAACTAATAATGGCGCACCACATCGACGGTGCGCCATTAGTAAAAAAATTAAATTGTTTTTCGATTTTTTTTATTTTTTTTCAAAACTAGTAATGGCGCACCAGGGGATAGTGCGCCATTACTAGTTAAACTAGTAATGGTGCACCTCATCCACAGTGCGCCACTAGTAATTTTTTTTCAATTTTTTTTCTAATTTTTTTATTTTTTTTCAAAACTAGTAATGGTGCACCGTGGGTGTGGTTGAACTAGTAATGGCGCACCACACCCACGGTGCACCATTACTAACTTGGCCCAAAAATTCCCCCGCATGCACCCCCCCGGACCGCCTTTTTAGTTTAAAAAAATAAAATAAAATGATGAAAATGTCAAAAAAATAAAAGAAAATAAGTTTCCCATGTGATATGTGGTCTAGTTGTTGGGAAAATTTAAAATATGAATTTCGACTTTATTTGCAAAATCTCTGTGGAATTTGTAAAATGGGCATAACTTTTGTATACGAACTCGGGTTAAAAAGTTTTCTATATGAAAAATCATCTACCCGTTAAACATTTTCAAAATCCTCAAAAAGCTAACAAAAAAAGTTACGGGGCTTTTAAGATCTGGAGGCAAAAAAATTCAAACTTACTAGTGCGCACCGTTTGCTAGGTGCGCCACTAGTAACAGAAAAAAAAGTTAGTTTCGATTTTTTTTTCAGGAATTTTTTTTCAAAATATGATACGTAATATGAACAGAAGTTTGAAATATTTTTTTTTCAAAATTTCATCACACTCATGAACATGAACAAAGTCCTAAACATCAACAAGGTTTAATAGGATTGATATGCTAGATATATCAACAAGAGCGTGTGAAGTGAGCTGGTGTTGGGGTTGGATATAACTCTGAAGTTAAGCGTGCTTGAGCTGGAGTAGTGTGATGATGGGTGACCTTTCGGAAAGTTTGACCATGGAGTGCGATTTTACCCGAGATTAACCATATTGACTCAAGATTAAGCCATAGTTGACCCAAGAATAAGAAAAAAACAAAAAAAATAAAAAAAATGATTTTTTCTTTAAAAAAATTAAAAAAATTTGAAAAAATTTGAAAAAATTTTATTACTAATGGCGCACTTCTATGTGGTGCGCCATTACTAGTGTATGATAGTAATGGCGCACCTCTAGGCATACTAATGGCGCACCAGTAGTGCACCATTAGTAGGCAGAACTGGTGCGCACTAGTAGGCCTTTTCCTAGTAGTGTACCATATTGATCCAGTGCCTAGTGCCAGTCCCTGTCTGTTGCATGTTTTTGGTTTCGCAGAATATCCATATCAAGCGGAGTCCAAACGGGATAAAAACGGACGGAGCTCATTTTTGGAAAATATGGAAAATCTGGAAAGAAAATCAACGCGAACCAGTGTCCGAGGTGGTCATGAGGTAGGGGGGCGCCCCCCCTAGGGCGTGCCCCTACCCTCGTGAGCCACCCGTAAGGCGGTTGATGCTCTTCTTTTGCCGCAAGAAAGCTAATAATCGGAAAAAAAACACGGCGAAGGTTTCAGGCCAATCGGAGTTACAGATCTCCATATATACACGAAACGGTGAAACAGAGCCAGAACAGAGCACAGAACTAGAGAGAGACAGAGAGATAGATCCAACCTCAGAGGGGCTCTCGCCCCTCCCACGCCATGGGAGCCAAGGACCAGAGGGGAAACCCTTCTCCCATCAATGGAGGAGGTCAAGTAAGAAGAAGAAGAAGGGTGCCCCTCTCCCCCTTGCTTCTGGTGGCGCCGGAGCGCTGCCGGGGTCATCATCATCACCGCCATCTTCACCAACAACTTCACCGCCATCATCACCAAACCTTCCCCCCTCTATGCAGCGGTGTAACCTCTCTCTTACCCGCTGTAATCTCTACTTAAACATGGTGCTCAACGCTATATATTATTTCCCAATGATGTATGGCTATCCTATGATGTTTGAGTAGATCTGTTTTGTCCGACGGGCTATTTGATGATCGTGATTGGTTTGAGTTGTATGTTTTATTATTGGTGCTGTCCTATGGTGCTCTCCGTGTCGCGCAAGCGTGAGGGGTTCCCGCTGTAGGGTTTGCAATATGCTCACGATTTGCTTATAGTGGGTGGCGTGAGTGAACAGAAGCACAGACCCGAGTAAGCAGGTTGTTTGCGTATGGGATAAAGGGGACTTGATACTTTAATGCTATGGTTGGGTTTTACCTTAATGATATTTAGTAGTTGTGGATGCTTGCTAGAGTTCCAATCATAAGTGCATATGATCCAAGTAGAGAAAGTATGTTAGCTTATGCCTCTCCCTCAAATAAAATTGCAATAATGATTACCGGTCTAGTTATCGATTGCCTAAGGGACAAATAACTTTCTCGTAACAAAAAGCTTTCTACTAAAACTAATTTAGTTGTTTCTTCATCTAAACAGCCCCTAGTCTTTATTTATGTGCTCTTTATTTTCTTGCTAACCTATCCAAAAACACCTACAAAGTACTTCTAGTTTCATACTTGTTCTAGGTAAAGCGAACATCAAGTCTGCATAGAGTTGTATCGGTGGTCGATAGAACTTGAGGGAATATTTGTTCTACCTTTAGCTCCTCGTTGGGTTCGACACTCTTACTTATCAAAAGAGGCTACAATTTATCCCCTATACTTGTGGGTTATCAAGACCTTTTTCTGGCGCCGTTGCCGGGGAGCAATAGCGTGGGGTGAATATTCTCGTGTGTGCTTGTTTGCTTTATCACTAAGTAATTTTTATTTGCTGTTCTTAGTTGTTTTCTATCTTTAGTTATGGGTAGGAAACACAAAATACCAAAAAATTAGTTGCACCTACTGAACCAATGGTTGAAGAACCACTCAAAATCTATCACACTTCTGAAGCTTATTACTAGCTTGGATCATCTTCGATCCCTATGTGCCCGGGCTGAAACCCCAACTAGCTTAGTTGAGGGCAAATCTTTAGATGACATGCTTGTTATGTGCGACACCGTATATCTGAAAAAGGGAAACGTTTAGTGGATCAAATTCATCGTTTGCAATGCTATGCTTGGAATTCATGTGAAATATATGATTATACTTGTTGTTCTGAAAACCCTAAGAAACACCTTCCCTACCAATGTGAGTTTAGTGATAATGGAATCGTATATTCGTATTCTAAAGGTGTTTATAGTTACTATGATGTTCAACAA
Organism: Aegilops umbellulata; assembly: GCA_032464435.1. NCBI lineage: Eukaryota > Viridiplantae > Streptophyta > Magnoliopsida > Poales > Poaceae > Aegilops > Aegilops umbellulata. The sequence goes on along the minus strand of CP136054.1, from coordinate 83,988,421 downwards.
ATTGAAGAATTTGTTGCTTTTAAGGGTGCTTATGAAATTGCTTCGTTGATTGAAAAGTATGATGCTACTCTTTACAAATCTGAAAATTTTGCCATACTTGAATATTGTTATGAGAATTATGCTTCTAATGCCTATGTTAAACTATATATTGAAGAATACTCCGCTGTCCAAGAAGAGACTAATATTTTGCAGGAGCCCATGGAAGAAGAAATTGATGAAACTATGAGCTCATTGGATGAAAAAGATGAGGAGGAGAGCGAAGAACAAAAGGAGGAAGAGCGGATTAGCTACCCGTGCCCACCTTCTAATGAGTGTAACTCTTCAACTCGTACATTATTTAATTCCCCTTCGTGCTTACCGAAGGATGAATGCTATGATGATTGTTATGATCCCATTGATTCTCTTGAAATATCCCTTTTTGATGATGCTTGCTATGCTTGTGGCCAAGATGCCAATATGAACTATGCTTATGGATATGAACTTGCTATAGTTCCTTATCTTAAACATGAAATTGTTGCTATTGCACCTACGCATGATAGTCCTATTATCCTTTTGAATTCTCCCAACTACACTATATCGGAGAAGTTTGCACTTATTAAGGATTACATTGATGGGTTGCCTTTTACCGTTGCACATGATGATTTTGATAGATATAATATGCATGTGCTTGCTGCTCCTACTTTCAATTATTATGTGAGATGAACTATACCTCCACCTCTCTATGTTTCCAACACGATAAAATTGCAAGAAACTGCTTATACTATGCATTGGCCTTTACTATGTGTGCATGAATTGTTCTTTTATGACATGCCGATGCATAGCAAGAGAGTTAGACTTCGTCATTGCTTGATATATGTTGCTTTGTGCTCACTACTAAATTACAAATCATTGCTAATTAAAATTGGCTTTGATATACCTTGGGATCCGGGTGGATTCACTACTTGAGCACTATATGCCTAGCTTAATGACTTCAAAGAAAGCGCTGCCAGGGAGACAACCCGAAAGTTTTAGAGAGTCATTTATTTCTGTTGAGTGCTTTCATATAGTTTAAAAACAACAAAAATAAATAGGGGAACCCAAAACTTTTTCAAAAAGAAAAGTGAAAGTGAGAGAGACGAGCATTGTGAAAGTGGGGGACGTCCTTGAACTTTGTTCATGCTCACAGAAACTTTGTGAATCTTGATTACAGAAACTTTTCATCAAAAATAATTATGCCCTTGTACAATTCCATTTTATTATAAAAATAATGTGCCAAGGTTTTCCTTTAGGATGTTTACAATGCTTGTTGGTTTGTGCGGTGCAGGACAAAAACTTTGGCTGTAGTGCATGATTTTACATTTCTTAATGGAACGTCAAATGGTTCTGATTCGTTTTGCACTGTCTTGCTGTACAAATTTTTTATTTTTCCTAATTTTGGCAGAATTTTTCAAGTATCAGAAGTATAGTGAATGTTCAGATTTCCTCAGACTGTTCTGCTTTAGACAGATTTTGTTTTTGATGCATAGTTTGCTTGTTTTGATGAAACTATCAATTTATATCAGTGGATTAAGCCATGAAAAAGTTATATTACAGTATACACAATGCAAAAATAAAATATGAATTGGTTTGCAACAGTACCAAGAGTAGTGATTTGCTTTATTATACTAACGTATCTTACCGAGTTTTTTTGTTGAAGTTTTGTGTGGATGAAGTGTTCGATGATTGAGAAGGTTTCGATGTGAGAAGAAGGAAGAGAGGCAAGAGCTCAAGCTTGGGGATGCCCGAGGCACCCCAAGTAAATATTCAAGGAGACTCAAGCATCTAAGCTTGGGGATGCTGGGAAGGCATCCCCTCTTTCTTCAACAAATATCGGTATGTTTTCGGATTCATTTCGTTCATGTGATATGTGCACGTCTTGGAGCGTGTTTTGCTTTTAGTTTTGTTTTTTTTCTTTTATGCACCATGCTGGTATGAGATGGTCCTTGGTTGATTTATGGAATGCTCTTTGCACTTCACTTATATCTTTTGAGTATGGCTTTATAGAATGCTTCATGTGCTTCACTTATATCATTTGAAGCTTGGATTGCCTGTTTCTCTTTACATAGACAACTGCCATTTGTAGAGTGCTCTTTTGCTTCACTTATATTTGTTAGAGCGTGGGCATATCTTTTGTAGAAAGAATTAAACTCTCTTGCTTCACTTATATCTATTTAGAGAGATGACAGGAACTGGTCATTCACATGGTTAGTCATAAAATCCTACATAAAACTTGTAGATCGCTGAATATGATATGTTTGATTCCTTGCAATAGTTTTGCGGTATAAAGGTGGTGATATTAGAGTCGTGCTAGTTGAGTAATTGTGAAATTGAGAAATACTTGCATTAAGGTTTGCAAGTCCCGTAGCATGCACGTATGGTGAATCGTTATGTAACGAAGTCGGAGCATGAGGTGTTTATTGATTGTCTTCCTTATGAGTGGCGGTCGGGGACGAGCGATGGTCTTTTACTACCAATCTATCCCCATAGGAGCATGCGCGTAGTACTTTTTTTCAATGACTAATAGATTTTTGCAATAAGTATGTGAGTTCTTTATGACTAATGTTGAGTCCATGGATTATACGCACTCTCACCCTTCCATCATTGCTAGCCTCTTCGGTACAGTGCATTGCCCTTTCTCACCTCGAGAGTTGGTGCAAACTTCGCCGATGCATCCAAACCCCGTGATATGATACTCTCTGTCACACATAAACCTCCTTATATCTTCCTCAAAACAGCCACCGTACCTACCTATTATGGCATTTCCATAGCCATTCCGAGTATATTGCCATGCAACTTCCATCATCATCATATACATGACTTGAGCATTTATTGTCATATTGCTTTGCATGATCATAAGATAGCTAGCATGATGTTTTCATGGCTTGTCCTTTTTTTGATGTCATTGCTATGCTAGATCATTGCACATCCCGGTACACCGCCGGAGGCATTCATATAGAGTCATATCTTTGTTCTAGATATTGAGTTGTAATATTGAGTTGTAAGTAAATAAAAGTGTGATGATCATCATTATTAGAGCATTGCCCCAGTGAGGAAAGGATGATGGAGACTATGATTCCCCCATAAGTCGGGATGAGACTCCGGACTTTACAAAAATAAAAGAGGCCAAAGAAGCCCAAATAAAAAAAGAGGCCAAAGAAGCCCACCAAAAAAATGAAAAAAATGAAAAAAAAAGAGAAAATAAAAAAATGAGAGAAAAAGAGAGAAGGGGCAATGTTACTATCCTTTTACCTCACTTGTGCTTCAAAGTAGCACCATGTTCTTCATATAGAGAGTCTCTTGAGTTATCACTTTCATATACTAGTGGGAATTTTCATTATAGAACTTGGCTTGTATATTCCAACGATGGTCTTCCTCAAATGCCCTAGGTCTTCATGAGCAAGCAAGTTGGATGCACACCCACTTAGTTTCAGTTTGAGCTTTCATATACTTATACCTCTAGTGCATTCGTTGCATGGCAATCCCTACTCCTCACATTGATATCTATTGATGGGCATCTCCATAGCCCGTTGATACGCCTAGTTGATGTGAGACTTTCTCCCTTTTTGTCTTCTCCACATAACCCCCATCATCATCATATTCTATTCCACCTATAGTGCTATGTCCATGGCTCACGCTCATGTATTGCGTGAAAGTTGAAAAGGTTTGAGAATGTCAAAAGTATGAAACAATTGCTTGGCTTGTCATCGGGGTTGTGCATGATGTAAATATTTTGTGTGGTGAAGATGGAGCATAGCCAGACTATATGATTTTGTAGGGATGAGCTTTCTTTGGCTATGTAATTTCAATAAGACATAATTGCTTGGTTGGTATGCTTGAAGTGTTATTATTTTTATGTCAAAGGATAGACTATTGCTTTGAATCACTCATGTCTTAATATTCATGCCATGATTAGACATATGATCAAGATTATGCTAGGTAGCATTCCACATTAAAAATTATCCTTTTTATCATTTACCTACTCGAGGACGAGCAGGAATTAAGCTTGGGGATGCTGATACGTCTCCATCGTATCTATAATTTTTGATTGATCCATGCCAATATTATTCAACTTTCATATACTTTTTGGCAACTTTTTATATTACTTTTTGGACCACCACTACTAGGAAAAGGGCTATAGATGAAATTGACACTAATGGCGCACCAGACATGTGGTGCGCCACTACTATATACTAATGGCGCACCATGTGTTGGTGCGCCATTAGTGTCCAAATACTAATGGCGCACCACATCCACGGTGCGCCATTAGTAACAATTTTTTTTCAAAACTAGTAATGGCGCACCAGAGGATAGTGCGCCATTACTAGTTAAACTAATAATGGCGCACCACATCGACGGTGCGCCATTAGTAAAAAAATTAAATTGTTTTTCGATTTTTTTTATTTTTTTTCAAAACTAGTAATGGCGCACCAGGGGATAGTGCGCCATTACTAGTTAAACTAGTAATGGTGCACCTCATCCACAGTGCGCCACTAGTAATTTTTTTTCAATTTTTTTTCTAATTTTTTTATTTTTTTCAAAACTAGTAATGGTGCACCGTGGGTGTGGTGCGCCATTACTAGTTGAACTAGTAATGGCGCACCACACCCACGGTGCACCATTACTAACTTGGCCCAAAAATTCCCCCGCATGCACCCCCCCGGACCGCCTTTTTAGTTTAAAAAAATAAAAGAAAATGATGAAAATGTCAAAAAAATAAAAGAAAATAAGTTTCCCATGTGATATGTGGTCTAGTTGTTGGGAAAATTTACAAATATGAATTTCGACTTTATTTGCAAAATCTCTGTGGAATTTGTAAAATGGGCATAACTTTTGTATACGAACTCGGGTTAAAAAGTTTTCTATATGAAAAATCATCTACCCGTTAAACATTTTCAAAATCCTCAAAAAGCTAACAAAAAAAGTTACGGGGCTTTTAAGATCTGGAGGCAAAAAAATTCAAACTTACTAGTGCGCACCGTTTTCTAGGTGCGCCACTAGTAACAGAAAAAAAAGTTAGTTTCGATTTTTTTTCAGGAATTTTTTTTCAAAATATGATACGTGATATGAACAGAAGTTTGAAATATTTTTTTTCAAAATTTCATCACACTCATGAACATGAACAAAGTCCTAAACATCAACAAGGTTTAATAGGATTGATATGCTAGATATATCAACAAGAGCGTGTGAAGTGAGCTGGTGTTGGGGTTGGATATAACTCTGAAGTTAAGCGTGCTTGAGCTGGAGTAGTGTGATGATGGGTGACCTTTCAGAAAGTTTGACCATGGAGTGCGATTTGACCCGAGATTAACCATATTGACTCAAGATTAAGCCATAGTTGACCCAAGAATAAGAAAAAAACAAAAAATATAAAAAAATGATTTTTTCTTTAAAAAAAATTAAAAAATTTGAAAAAAATTGAAAAAATTTTATTACTAATGGCGCACTTCTATGTGGTGCGCCATTACTAGTGTATGATAGTAATGGCGCACCTCTAGGCATACTAATGGCGCACCAGTAGTGCACCATTAGTAGGTAGAACTGGTGCGCACTAGTAGGCCTTTTCCTAGTAGTGTACCATATTGATCCAGTGCCTAGTGCCAGTCCCTGTCTGTTGCATGTTTTTGGTTTCGCAGAATATCCATATCAAGCGGAGTCCAAACGGGATAAAAACGGACGGAGCTCATTTTTGGAAAATATGGAAAATCTGGAAAGAAAATCAACGCGAACCAGTGTCCGAGGTGGTCACGAGGTAGGGGGGCGCCCCCCCTAGGGCGCGCCCCTACCCTCGTGAGCCACCCGTAAGGCGGTTGATGCTCTTCTTTTGCCGCAAGAAAGCTAATAATCGAAAAAAAACACGGCGAAGGTTTCAGGCCAATCGGAGTTACAGATCTCCATATATACACGAAACGGTGAAACAGAGCCAGAACAGAGCACAGAACTAGAGAGAGACAGAGATATAGATCCAACCTCAGAGGGGCTCTCGCCCCTCCCATGCCATGGGAGCCAAGGACCAGAGGGGAAACCCTTCTCCCATCAACGGAGGAGGTCAAGTAAGAAGAAGAAGAAGGGTGCCCCTCTCCCCCTTGCTTCTGGTGGCGCCGGAGCGCTGCCGGGGTCATCATCATCACCGCCATCTTCACCAACAACTTCACCGCCATCATCACCAACCCTTCCCCCCTCTATGCAGCGGTGTAACCTCTCTCTTACCCGCTGTAATCTCTACTTAAACATGGTGCTCGACGCTATATATTATTTCCCAATGATGTATGGCTATCCTATGATGTTTGAGTAGATCTGTTTTGTCCGACGGGCTATTTGATGATCGTGATTGGTTTGAGTTGTATGTTTTATTATTGGTGCTGTCCTATGGTGCTCTCCGTGTCGCGCAAGCGTGAGGGGTTCCCGCTGTAGGGTTTGCAATATGCTCACGATTTGCTTATAGTGGGTGGCGTGAGTGAACAGAAGCACAAACCCGAGTAAGTAGGTTGTTTGCGTATGGGATAAAGGGGACTTGATACTTTAATGCTATGGTTGGGTTTTACCTTAATGATATTTAGTAGTTGCGGATGATTGCTAGAGTTCCAATCATAAGTGCATATGATCCAAGTAGAGAAAGTATGTTAGCTTATGCCTCTCCCTCAAATAAAATTGCAATAATGATTACCGGTCTAGTTATTGATTGCCTAAGGGACAAATAACTTTCTCGTAACAAAAAGCTTTCTACTAAAACTAATTTAGTTGTTTCTTCATCTAAACAGCCCCTAGTCTTTATTTACGTGCTCTTTATTTTCTTACTAACCTATCCAAAAACACCTACAAAGTACTTCTAGTTTCATACTTGTTCTAGGTAAAGCGAACGTCAAGCGTGCGTAGAGTTGTACCGGTGGTCGATAGAACTTGAGGGAATATTTGTTCTACGTTTAGCTCCTTGTCGGTGTCAAAACCGGCGGATCTCGGGTAGGGGGTCCCGAACTGTGCGTCAAGGTCGGATGGTAACAGGAGACAAGGGACACTTTATTTTACCCAGGTTCGGGCCCTCTCGGTGGAGGTAAAACCCTGCTCCTGCTAGATTAATATTGATGATATGGGTAGTACAAGAGTAGATATACCACGAGATCAAGGAGGCTAAACCCTAGAAGCTAGCCTATGGTATGATTGTGTATGATGATGGTTGTCCTACAGACTACAACCCTCCGGTTTATATAGACACCGGATAGGGTTAGGGTTACACAGAGTCGGTTACAATGGTAGGAGATCTCGAATATACGCACACCTAGCTTGCCTTCCACGCCGAGAAAGGATCCTTCCGGACACGGGACAAAGTCTTCAACTTTGTATCTTCATAGTCCTGGAGTCCGGCTGAAGGTATAGTTCGGCTATCCAAACACCCCCTAATCCAGGACTCCCTCAGTAGCCCCCGAACCAGGCTTCAATGACGACGAGTCCCGTGCGCAAATTTGTCTTCGGCATTGCAAGGCGAGTTCCTCCTCTGAATCCTGTGTACCTGTACGAACAATGTTCGATTTTTGTAATGTAGTGCTCCTCGGCCTCAGTGCCCAATAATGGCCGTCTTCCACGTGTTGAACGAATGTGAAAAGCCTGGGGTGTTTTTACATCCACACCCTTAGTCACATAAACGAGCTGCCTATTTAACGGGATGGGGATTTAGATCCAAACCACATCTTCTCCCCTTCGCGAGTTATCATCGAGCGTCTCCAGCAAAGGTCCATCCCAACATGGCCAGCCGCCGCAGCTCCTCCCCTCGCCCCTCTAGTCCTAAATCCGGAGACTGGGAGAGTTGCACCATCCCACACAGCGAGTTAGTGTCGCTGCAGGCCAAGGGATCCCTTCCCCAGGCATGTATGGTCCCGGTCCGAGCCGGACTCGCCGCCTATAATGGCGGAAAGCAAGCGGAGAGCATCCCCAATCCTTCTAAAGGAGAGCGGGTGTGCCTTGTCCCTTATTTATTAAGGGGACTGGGATTTCCAATTCATCCATTCCTTCGCGGGCTTCTGGAGTTCTACGGCCTCCAGCTGCACAATCTCACGCCCGGCTCCGTACTACATATTGCGGGCTTCGTTGCCCTTTGCGAGCTATGTTTAGGCGTCGAGGCTCATTTTGCACTGTGGAAGAGGTTGTTCTGCTTGGTGCCCCGTTCTCAGAAGGGGTCCATATATCAAGTGGGCGGAGCCGAGGTATGGCGCATCGCCGGGACCGGATACCCATCCGGAACCCCAAAAGAGGCGTCCGAGGACTGGCCTTCGGAATGGTTTTACATAGACGACGTCCCGCTGCCGGACCCTATCCGGGTCGGTCTCCTCGAGTTTAACAGCGCTCCATTGAAGAAACGCTTGAGCTGGCGTCCGTGGAGCTCTCAGAGAGAAAGCGACAGAGACGTCCTTTATCTGATGGGCCGGATAAGACTGTTGGCTCATTTCGGACTAACCATGATTGGAGTCATGGCCACATGCATTATGCGGGGGGTGCAGCCGGTTCAATATAGAGGCCACCCCATGTGGGATTTCAACGGGGAGGATGTCGCCACCCGTTACGGCTGTAAGGGGCCAGCCACAACTGCCGCTCTAGTAAAGATTTTAACATCTTTGTACAAGGGAGAAAAGGAGGACTTCCTCCGCGTCAACCCGCGGGCCGGATTCACTATGTACGAACCTCCAAGTTGGGTAAGTGAACAATTGCACTTGCCTGTTTGTTTAACGCTCCCACGACTAGATACGTAATCTGACGATTTCAATGCAGGAACTGCGACAGGAAGTAAAGGACATCAACAGCCACCCTCCATAGCCTGAGGACCCGGAACGGTTCCTCGATCCAAACTTCGAAGAGGATCCGGACATATCGGTGGAGCTTATTGACGGGGTGTTCCACCAGTTAAGCAAGGACGATACCTTGGTGGCCATCACGGCCGATTATCCCGGGTTAATCCCGGCCTCCGAGGTGACAGAAACCGGAGTGTTTATTCCCTCAAGAGAGATTCCATTCTCACATATTCCGGCGTTTCAAGTGACAACCGTATTTCGCAGGGGAGATTTCCGAGGCGGGAGGCCGAACCTGCAGCGGCTAGCCAACGAGGGGCCGTAGGGCCCCGTGGGGCAAAAAGAAGTGTAGTACGGACTGAGATTCTGGCACAAAGGTATAACACGCCCTCTGTTTCCCTGGTGTTATTCTGTCAAGGCGTATTAACATTCGCGCTGTTTCCAGGACGAAGAGGCCTCGCCGGACTATGTCCGGAGAGTTTGCCAATCACGCCTCCACTAGCCAGGCTCCAACGTCTGGTCCGGAAGCGGGGACGAGCACCAAGCGCGCACCGGACGCTCCTCCAACAGAGGATGCGAACCGGCTGTCTGCCACAAATTCAGAAGTGGAGAGTGCTATGAACCACAGGCGTCGCCGGACAGTTCTACGCGATGCTTGTTTCTGCCGAGAGGCTTTAGATGCCTTTAATTCGGGAGATGCGTACCTTCGTGCCGCTCAAGACGGTTTAGCCAAAGCCACGGAGCAGTATGTGAAAGACATACGGGTAAGAAAATTTTGGTTAAATATATATATATATACCAGTAGCCCCCGAGACTTGAAACAGTTAAAGTAACTGATTTAAGGGTCATATAACACGCAAGTTCTTACTAAGAAGAACACCGTGCTGTCCCAGGAGTTGGAAAAGTGCAAGGCCCAACTAGAGGCCGCACTAGCCGCAACAGGGGAGCCCAAAGGGACCCCCTCAGGTAATATACACTTTGAAAGATTAGTATTGTGCGGCATGTGTGCAAATCTGACAATTCATGTTGCAGATGACGCCGGACTTGATCTGGAGAAGCAACAACTCTTACGCCGGTTAAAGGCCGGTGAGAGTATGTTGACAAGGGTGAGGCAAGAGAAGAATGATCTTCAGGATGCCAACACCAAGCTGGATGTTGAACTGAAGGACGTTCGTGGCCAGCTGTCGGACTCCATGAAGGAGAATCAGCGGCTTCATTGCGGCATGTTTAGTAAGTGCTTGAACGAACTTTTTTAAAAATGAGTTCGGCGAGGAAGTCAAATAATAGAGTATTGTCTGTAGGTATGCTCACAAGTCGTCCTGCAGAGGAGATGCCCGATTCTACGGGTGACCTACTTCCCGAACTCCTGCAACTGCATGAGCGAATCCGGCAGGCGATGCGAGGCGTTGCCCAAGCCTTATGGCCTTCCCATTCTACGCCCGAGGGCCTTGGAGAGCTTGCGGAGAAGCTGAAGGGAGCTCGGCGGCGCTTCCGGTTGTGGAAGATATCAGCCTGCCGACAAGGCGCTAGGGAGGCCTGGGCCATGGTGAAGACCCGCTATACGAAGTCTGACCCCAATCACATGGCCGAGGTCGGACCGGTGGGGCCAGACGGGAAGGAGATCCCTGTGAGCTTAGTGTATGGCCAGGTAGAATTGGCCGCAAAGTGTTCCCAGCAGGACTGTAAATTAGACAGCCTGTTAGAGGGTATAGAGGAGGAATACAACCAGTCAGGATGACTATGTAATTTATAATTGACATGTGAAATGCCTTCTAGCCGGATTGGGGATCGTTTGTCGTTGCCGACCTTTTCGCTTCGACCTCGGGACCTGATGGTCCGGAGTGTGTCCGAATACCATAACGGCTATATAAGAACCGAGGTATGCATGGAGACCAGGCGTAGGGGTCATTAGTGCTTTATCAGACAAGTGCCCAACTAGTTATGTTATATTACATGGTTAGTAAGAAACATCTTCCAGAGAGAATAGTTCTGTTAAGGGTTCCTTTCGCTAGGGTGGCGTGCCCTGAAGTGCACGTCTGGACTGCAAATGCAGGAAAGCATCTGGGGGCATGTATAAGTAAGAAAGGTTCATCTTTAGTTCACCAACCGAATATTCCCTTAAGAACGCTAGCTTTCGGCTTCACCCAGTCTGAGGTACACATCCGGCTTATCCGGCAGTAGCAATCGTAGAGGTGCTCCCTTTACCGCCTAGACGAACAATCAGGAACGTAGGGGTAAGCACAGGAGCCAGGCAACCCAGCTTGGCCAAAACTTAAGTCATATCGATGCATATAATGGTGAAGAAAAGGTGCATGCGGAAGTCTGACGCATGCGTTGGGTGTGAAACCCATATAAGCAAGCTTCTGTTAAAGAAGCCCCCAGGTATAAGGAGCGCTGGCAGCGCGTCATATGATGAGCCTTTAAGGGCTATAAAAGGAAAGAGTAGGAGGAGACAAAAATAAAAACAGAAAGATATATGTAAAAATGGACAGAGGAAGGAGACAAACTCAGAGTTCGGCGCTAGGCATAGAATCTCCGGAGACATGTTGCGTTCCATGGGTTCGGCTCGAGTCGGTTGTCCGACGCGTCTCGCAGGCGGTATGCTCCACCAGTGAGGACTTGGTCAATTATGAAGGGACCTTCCCATTTGGGCTTGAGTTTGTCCTTTTTCTTATCCGGCAGGCGTAGAACTAGTTCGCCGACATTGTAATTTTTGGCCCGTACTTCTCTGCTTTGATATCTTCGAGCCTGCTGCTGATAAAATGCGGAACGGGCTTTAGGCACGTCGTGCTCCTCCTCTAGGGCGTCCAGGTTGTCCTGCCGATCAAGCTCAACTTCTCTTTCTTCGTACATGCGCACTTGAGGTGAGTCATGAATTATGTCGCAGGGCAGAACTGCCTCAGCGCCATACACCATAAAAAATGGTGTGAATCCGGTGGTACGATTTGGCGTGGTTCGCAACCCCCAGAGTACGGAGTCGAGCTCCTCTACCTAGTGCGTATTAGATTCCTTTAGGGACCGCACTAGTCTGGGTTTGATACCGCTCATGATGAGACCATTTGCATGTTCGACCTGACCGTTAGTTTGTGGGTGATAGACAGAAGCATAATCGAGCTTAATGCCCATGTTTTTGCACCACAGCTTTACTTCGTCAGAGGTGAAGTTTGTGCCGTTATCGGTGATAATGCTATGGGGGACACCGTAATGGTGTACGACCCCGGATATGAAGTCTATCACGGGTCCGGATTCGGCCGTCTTAACAGGCTTGGCTTCTATCCATTTGGTGAATTTATCCACCATGACCAATAAGTATTTTTTCTTGTGGGTTCCACCCTTAAGGGGTCCCACCATATCAAGCCCCCAGACCGCGAAAGGCCAAGTGATGGGGATGGTTCGGAGGGCGTTGGGTGGCATATGGCTTTGATTTGCAAAGAGCTGGCAACCGACGCATCGTTTGACCAAGTCATGAGCGTCTGCTCGGGCCGTCGGCCAATAAAAGCCCGTACGAAAGGCCTTGCCGACAAGAGACCGAGCTGCAGCGTGGTGGCCATCGAGTCCGGCATGAATTTCGGCCAACATACTCCGCCCTTCCTCTTCGGAGATACATCTTTGAAGGACTCCTGTAGTGCTTTTCTTATATAGCTCTCCCTCGTGGACTTTATAGGATTTAGATCGCCGCACTATGCTGCGTGCCTCGTTTTGGTCCTCTGGGAGTTCCTGCCTAGTAAGGTAGGCTAGGAATGGTTCTGTCCACGGGGCGATGACCGCCATTATTACGTGGGCTGAAGGTGTGATTTCGGTGGCAGGGCCTCCGATTATGTCGGATTGTTCGGCGTTGGGTTGTGCGATTATGTCCGGACTATTATCTGAGGGTTCCCCCTCCCATGCTACAGATGGCTTGAATAATCTTTCTAAGAAGATGTTGGGGGGGACCGCATCTTGTTTTGCTCCGATGCGTGCCAGGATGTCTGCTGCCTGATTGTTTTCTCGGGCTATATGGTGGAACTCCAGTCCCTCGAACCGAACTGACATTTTTAGGACGGCATTGCGATAAGCTGCCATTTCTGGGTCTTTGGCGTCAAAGTCGCCATTTATTTGGGATATCGCGAGGTTTGAGTCCCCACGTACTTCCAGGCGTTGAATGCCCATGGATATTGCCATCCGGACACCATGTAGAAGGGCCTCGTATTCGGCTGCATTGTTGGAGTTTGTGTACATAATTTGGAGTACATACTGGACTGTGTCCCCTATGGGGGACGTCAAAACGACGCCAGCCCCTAGTCCGGCCAACATTTTGGAGCCGTCGAAATGCATGATCCAGTTTGAACATGTGCCGTACTCTTTAGGGAGTTCGGCCTCTGTCCCTTCGGCGACGAAGTCGGCTAGGACTTGCGATTTAATGGCTCGCCGTGGTTTGTAGGTTATGTCAAACGGGAGGAGCTCTATGGCCCATTTTGCTATCCGGCCCGTTGCATCGCGGTTGTTGATAATATCGTTGAGTGGTACTTCCGAGGCTACTGTTATAGAACACTCTTGAAAGTAGTGTCGTAGCTTCCGGGATGCCATAAACACCGCGTATGTGATCTTTTGGTAATGCGGGTACCGTGATTTGCATGGTGAAAGGACAATGGACACATAGTAAACCGACCTTTGAAGGGGGAGTTTGTGTCCGTCTGTTGCCCGCTCGACGACGAGTACTGCGCTAACAACTTGATGGGTTGCGGCGATGTACAATAACATGGGTTCGCCAGTGTTCGGCGCGGCCAGGACTGGGTTTGTTGCCAAGATGGCCCTTATTTCCTCGAGTCTGGCTATGGCGGCGTCTGTCCACTCGAAGTGTTCGGTGCGCCTGAGGAGGCGGTAAAGGGGCAATGCCTTTTCTCCCAGACGGGAGATGAAGCGGCTTAAAGCCGCCACGCATCCGGTGAGTTTCTGTATTTGTTTGAGGTATTTCGGGACATCCAATTGTGACAGAGCTCGGATTTTAGCTGGATTTTCTTCAATTCCTCTACCGGATACAATGAAGCCCAGAAGCTTTCCGGCTGGAACGCCGAAAACGCATTTTTCTGGGTTGAGCTTAATGTCGTATTTTCGGAGGTTGTCGAATGTGAGCCTCAAGTCGTCTACTAGAGATTCGACATGTCTTGATTTAACGACCACATCATCTATGTACGCCTCCACTGTTTTGCCGATCTGGTTTGCCAGACATGTTTGAATCATGCGCTGATATGTTGCGCCGGCGTTTTTTAGCCCAAAGGGCATTGTGTTGAAGCAGAATGGGCCGTATGGTGTGATGAATGCTGTTGCGGCTTGGTCTGATTCTGCCATCTTGATTTGATGGTAACCGGAGTATGCGTCAAGGAAGCACAACGAATCGTGTCCTGCAGTGGCATCGATGATTTGATCTATTCGAGGGAGGGGGAAGGGATCCTTTGGGCAAGCCTTATTAAGGTCTTTGAAATCGACACACAGGCGCCAGGATTTGTCCTTCTTTGGTACCATCACCAGGTTTGCTAGCCAGTCCGGATGTTTTATGTCTCTAATGAATCCGACTTCTAATAACTTGGCTAGCTCCTCTCCCATGGCCTGTCTCTTTGGTTCGGAGAAACGCCGAAGAGCCTGTTTGACAGGTTTGAATCCTTTCTGGATGTTTAGGCTGTGTTCGGCCAAACTGCGTGGGATTCCTGGCATGTCTGAGGGGTGCCAAGCGAAAATGTCCCAGTTCTCATGTAGGAACTCTTGCAGTGCGGCGTCTACATCAGGGTTCAGTCGTACCCCGATGGAGGCCGTTTTATTAGGGTCCGTTGGGTGGACCTGGAATTTGACTATTTCGTCCGCTGGTTTGAAGGATGTGGATTTGGATCTCTTATCACGTCATCCCTATTGACCGTGTATCACAGCGCAGTCAGTTCCTCGGCCGCTAAGGTTTCGGATAGTGCCTCGAGGGCCAATGTGGCTGTCTTGTTCTCGGCGCGGAGTGCTATGTCCGGATCACTAGCAAGGGTGATAATTCCGTTTGGCCCAGGCATTTTAAGCTTCATGTACCCGTAATGGGGTATGGCTTGAAAAATTGTGAAAGTCTCCCGTCCTAGTATAGCGTGATATCCGCTTTTGAACGGGGCCACCTGGAACGTGATCTGTTCTGACCTGTAATTATCCGGCGTGCCGAATACCACATCTAGTGTGATATTTCCAGTGCAGCGCGCTTCCTGACTGGGGATTATTCCTCTAAAGGTTGTGCTGCTTCGCTCAATGCGGTTCCAGTCTATTTCCATCTTTTGGAGGGTTTCCTCGTAAATGAGGTTCAATCCACTGCCTCCGTCCATGAGTACCTTTGCGAGGCGACAACCGTCCACTATGGGACTGAGGACCAATGCGGCTGGTGCTCTGGCTGCTCGAATTTTAGGCTCATCACTCGCGTCGAAGGTGATAGCAGTATTACTCCATGGGTTTATTGTCGCTACTTGATAGACTTCAGTGAGGCTGCGGAGTGTTCTTTTTCGCATGTTATTTGATGCGAAAGTATCGAAGACTGTGAGAACTGAACTGAAATTCTCGGGCTGGTTTCCTTTGACCTCTGGAAATAGGAGGTCCTCGCCAATTTTGGCCACCTGCCGGAGTATCCAACATGCCCTGAGGCTGTGAGTTGGGGTGGCGTCCTCCACACCGTGAATCTTGCAGGGTCCATCTAGCCACTTTTCCAGTACGGTTCCATGCCCCCTAGAGGGTTTTGATTTTTTAGCGTTTAGTCTGGGCGCCTTACTGCGGTGCGCCCTCTTGGTTCGGACGGGATTGCTACTCAGGGCCGGATTATCCCAGAATTGAATTTCGGTTTTCCGAGCACTTTCCATGGCACAATATTTTTGTACTATGGACGCTAGGTCAGCAAAGCGTGTAATATTACGATGGCTGATGGCGTTGAGTATTCCCTTGTCCGTGCAGTTACTGCAAAAGATTGAGATTGCGTCTCCCTCGCGGCAGTCCTTTATCCTGTTCATAACCAGGAGGAATCTAGCCCAGTAATGATGTACTGATTCTTCGGGCATTTGCCTGATTTGGGAAAGATCGCTTAAGATCGGGTGGGTGGGTGTCGTTGAATCTGAGACCTCGCCCAATTTGTTGTTCGGAGGCCGAAGAACTTCCGGATTCTGAGATCCGGAGTCTTGGATGTTATCCGATTTGCCTGATTTTAAGCTCAGGTCTTGGATTGTATCCTTCCCTCCGCAGATATCCGGTATGGAGGGTTCGGGCATTCGGACATAGCTAGTCCTTAAGATAGATGAAGGGTCGCCGCATTGTGTCTCCACCACTGCAACATGGTGGGTGACCTGGGGAGAGTTAATTTCTCTCAGATCGGGTTTAAGCCCCACCTGGTCGTAATTTGTGGTGACGCCCAGTGCGGCGATACGATCCAGGAGCTCGTTAACCGAAGAGAGCTCCATCGGATCCAATTGCTCGGCGAGTTCTGAGCCGACATGGAGGTTGCTTTTGATGACCCGGGAGGTCACCGTCGGCGCAACAGCCGAACAGGCGGTTGCGAGAAAACCACCTAGCCGGAAAGTTTGGCCGACAGCCAAAGCTCCTTTCGTAATGGCGCCGTCTTTAAAGACGGGAAGAGGCATCCTTCCTGATCGCGACGGCACAGAGGAACTCTCAATGAAAGCACCAATGTCGGTGTCAAAACCGGCGGATCTCGGGTAGGGGGTCCCGAACTGTGCGTCAAGGTCGGATGGTAACAGGAGACAAGGGACACTTTATTTTACCCAGGTTGGGCCCTCTCGGTGGAGGTAAAACCCTACTCCTGCTAGATTAATATTGATGATATGGGTAGTACAAGAGTAGATCTACCACGAGATCAAGGAGGCTAAACCCTAGAAGCTAGCCTATGGTATGATTGTGTATGATGATGGTTGTCCTACGGACTACAACCCTCCGGTTTATATAGACACCGGATAGGGTTAGGGTTACACAGAGTCGGTTACAATGGTAGGAGATCTCGAATATCCGCACACCTAGCTTGCCTTCCACGCCAAGAAAGGATCCTTCCGGACACGGGACGAAGTCTTCAACTTTGTATCTTCATAGTCCTGGAGTCCGGCTGAAGGTATAGTTCGGCTATCCGAACACCCCCTAATCCAGGACTCCCTCACTCCTCGTTGGGTTCGACACTCTTACTTATCGGAATAGGCTACAATTGATCCCCTATACTTGTGGGTTATCAGTGGACGTTGGTGGACTAAGGTCTGAACAAGGCTAAACCCTTTGCATGGGTGCCCTGGGGGGTTTATATAGGCCTACCCCCCAGGGGTACAATGGTAATCTGGCTGGGTGTAGGACCCGGCCGTCAGTGTCTGTGGTCGCCGACTTCTCCATCGGCTGCTGGGGACCGCCGCCTGGTGGACGCTGATGACTGTCTCGTACTTAGCCGACAGGCCGTGCCCGCCGATGGCGGGTCCTGCCGGCTGCTTAGTCCTGTGGCGATGTCACTGATGATGTGTGCTTTGTTGGGGAGGCATGGCTACAATAGCACCGCCTGGCGGGCGATCACTATAGCCACTCCCCATCTCTTCTGATTAATGGCGCACGGATTTTGAGGGAGGGAGAGGGCCGCCTGCTGGGAGTCGGCCTCCCCTTGTGCCGGTTGGTCCGGGCTTGCCGCCTTCTAGCTTCCCAATGACAGATAGGGCCCGCCGCACGTGGGCCGTACCGACAGCCCGTAGTGGGAGCATGACCCTCTCTGCCATGGGTGATGTCATGGACTGCGTGGCAACAGTGCCGCGCCGGGCGAGGGATGTCCGCCCAGTACGCCGCACTGTAGCCACGCTCTGCCCTGGATTCGGGGGTGGCAAGTTGCACTGTAGCCACGCCCTGTCTCGTCGTCATAATGTGGTGCAAACTTCGAGGGGGCAGAGGGGCCGCCTGCTAGGAGCGGGCCTCTCTGGAGGCTGCCTGGTAGGAGTCGGCCCACCTCAAGATGGTCTTCTGGGGACTGTCGCCCTCTAGCAGCCGGCCGCTTGGACCAGCCGGCCTTGGGAAGGCGGCTCTTCGTCTTCGAGGCGCGTGGGGCGCAGCCAGCCCCGATGTCTTGAATCGTCACGGGGAGCAGATGAGGCTACCCGTGGTCATTTACTCCGACAGAAAAAGAGGGCTGTCTTATATCTCAGTCCTGAAGATATGCAAGAGGCAAAGAAATGTATGAAGGGAAAAGGTATCAAAGTTGATGATGTAAAATTGTTACCTCCTACTAAAGAAATACATGGACTTGATACACCACCACCCAAGGTGGTAGAGTTCAACTCTTTAGTGAACTTTGATGAAAAGGACAATCCTTATAATATGCATCCTAGTCAATTCTTTTATGAGTCTGATAACTACATTAGAAAACAAGGTCACTTCAATGAAAACGTTATGAAACAATTGAAATACAACTCTGATATGATTGCTCGTTTGAGTGACTTGTTATTTAGAATCTCTAATGATGTTAGAGGTGTAGGAAAACATGCCTCCATGGTTCATACTCAGTTGGAACAGGTTGATAAATCACAAAGAGAATTTCTTGATGAAATGAACAATAATATCAATGATCATGCTGTTAGAGTAATGACTAGAGGAGGTAGAATGACTCAGGAACCACTTTATCCCGAGGGACACCCTAAAAGAATTTAACAAGACTCCCAAAGAATTAACACTGATGCACCTAGTCCTTCCAACAAATAAAAATAAAAATAAAAATGATAGGACTTTGCATACCTCTAGTAAACCTTGATATGTCTCCAACGTATCTATAATTTTTGATTGTTCCATGCTATTTTATTATCAACCTTGGATGTTGTATAATCATTTTGTAGTCATTTTATATCATTTTTTGGTACTAACCTATTGATATAGTTCCAAGTGCCAGTTGTTGTTTTTTTCATGTTTTTTACATCACAGGAAATCATTATCAAATGGAGTCCAAATGCCACGAAACTCCATGATGAATTTTTATGGGCCAGAAGGAAGGCAATGGGCCCTGGTTGCACGTGGAGGGTGCCCCAAGGGGGGCACAACCCACCAGGGCGCGCCAGGAGGCCCAGGGGCGCCCTGGTGGGTTGTGCCCACCTCGGGTGCCCCCTGGACCGCCTCTTTGCTCTATAAATACCACAATATTCCAGAAACCCTAGAAGGAGCGTTGAATTATTCATCCATCCACCGCAGGAGTCCAGAGCCACCAGATCCAATCTAGACACCATCACGGAGGGGTTCACCACTTCCATTGGTGCCACTCCAATGATGCGTGAGTAGTTGTTTGTAGACCTTCGGGTCCGTAGTTATTAGCTACATGGCTTTCTCTCTCTCTCTAGCTAAATTCTCAATACAATGGTGTCTTGGAGATCCATATGATGTAACTCTTTCCGGTGTGTTTGTTGGGATCTGATGAACTTTGAGTTTATGATAAGTCATATCTTTTTATATCCATGAAACTTATTTGAGTTTCTTTGATCTCTTATATGCATGATCTCTTATAGCCTCATATTTCTTCTCCGATATTTGGGTTTTGTTTGGCCAACTTGATCTATTTGTCTTGCAATAGGAAGAGGTGCCCGATAGTGGGTTCGATCTTATAGTGCTCGATCCCAGTGACAGAAGGGGAAACGACACGTATGTATCGTTGCTACGAAGGATAAAAAGATGGGATCTATATCTACCGCCATATAGATAAATGGATCTTGTCTAGATTATGTCATCGTTCTTATTGCATTACACTAGTGCGCGTCGGTCCTAAACAAATGGTTTTATACCCCCTTCCGCGACGACGTTTGGAACCATCGCCAAGTGAGTGTGTGTGATAGGGTGTCCTTCCCACACAACCCAGAAATCGTTGGGGATAGGCCCTCCTGGGACCCAGGCTGTTGTCGTGTGCGATCGGGCGAGGCATCAAAACCCAATCATTTCTGTAGATATGTACATTCCACACGGTGAATCCCAGAAATCATTTCCGTAGGTATGTACATCCCACACGGTGAATCCCAGAAATCATTTCCGTAGGTATGTGCATCCCACACGGTAATCCAAGAAAATCATTTCCGTAGGTATGTACATCCCACATGGTGAATCCCAGAAAAACATTCCAGTTCATATGTATATCACACATAGTCAATCCAAGGAATACTTTTCTGTTCTTATGTACATCCCACACAGTCAATCCAGGGAAAATATTTCCGTTCGGACGTAAATCCCACACAATTTTATGTGTAGGCTCGTGTGTGAAAGGTGTAACTATCACACACGGTCTTCCTTGGTTAACTGTTTGCTTTTATCAACTATATCACACACGATTTGATGAAGAAAACTGTGTGGCATTGGGCTATCCATCGCAACCGCTTTTACTGCTAGAACCGTTTGCAAAGGTCCATGATACATTTAGCAGGTTTATTAGTTTACAATTAATAATTCCAATATTACGCAAAATTCACATTTCATATCGAATAGTTGTTTGCCACTTTCATATCAGGCACATAAATATATTATAACATCACAGTACGGTAGCTACATGAAAACAGTACAGTACAACATATAGTAGTTAAACTTCATAAGAACAATATATTCATTTCCCTAATCGAGATCATCCTGGCTCGTCTTATCCACCTATGCTTTGAGTTCAGTAAGAACCCTTTTTGCACGGGACAACTGAGAAAGTGACTCGCTCCTCCTTCGCCAACACCATCTTAGCAAAGTCTTTTTTTAATCTGAGCTCATTCTCCACCTTCAACTTTTTATCCCGCATCTTGAAATATGCTTCAGCGTTATCAAGACTTTCTCTAAGCCTAGATGTGTTCACTTCCTCATACATGCTCCAGAGCTTCCTTAGGCACATCTTCAAAGACTGTGGCCACTCTTGATCAACCCACTCCAAGTAAGAACACTTCGGTTCATCCTATAATATTTAAAACTAGATCAGTAACAATTGTAGGGGAAATGGGTTTATAGCAACATAGAAAATCACCAATGCTTATTTTGAAAAACTAAAGAAACATGTTAATTATGACATATCTTCTCAAAAAGATCAATGTGCAAATGAAATAATTGGTAGAGAGACAACAAACAAATTCTGGAACATCATAAGCTATAATTAACTACAATGACGCTACAAGTTCTTACTCATGTACAATAAATAACAAATTGAAAATTTTATGAGGAAGGTAAATATAACTGCAACAACATAGCGACAGTGTTTGGATGACAGCAAATTGATACTAACAGGTGTGTGCATGCACAAATTTAGTAAAATAGAACTAATAGCACTAAGGCCGTCCACTATGTATGCCAAAACTGGTGTAAAGACAATTGTTGCTACATCTCGCACCGGTGCCCTGAACTGGCGAGCCGACACAGCAGAAAAAAATCAGGGACCTGGACTACGGAGCACGTAGTTGCTCCGATGCCCAGTTCCTTTGTGCCATAAAGATTTAGTATTTTACTGCTTGGCTGCTCGGATGTGTGGACCAAAGTTGGCTGCACAAACTGCTGAAGCGGTGCCAAATAATTTTCTAATGGCACTGCTGATGAGATGGCAACAATTTAAGATACTAGGTACAAACTGTGACACTGTCTTACGATGCGTTTGGTTGAAGGTGTGGTATAAATGGGTTGGGACCGTGATAGTGTCTGAATCACATCTAACAAATGATTTGTAACAACGGAAGAGGGTCTAACCTTCTCTACACATGCCGGAAACTTCCTCCCAGTGTCCACAGAATCAAACGCATGTAGCTTCACGCATGGAGATTGATGGTGACAACGAGCAGATAGATCTTCAGCCACCCTGCTCCATTCGTTGCCACTGATGGTCTTAGGGAGCTACAAGAGGAAGAAACGACTCAAATCGACCTCTGGGTAAAAATCCTTCATTCCAAGTCATAGCCTAAGAGAGAGAAGAGAGACATACCCGGGTGGTGAAGGAGTAGTCGCCAGAGGAGGAACCACTGGAGATGTCTTTGAAGAAGACCATGGCGACCCCGGCGGTAGGATGCGAAACAACGAGAGCGAGGAAGCGGCTATAGCTTAGCAAGGAAGGAAGGAAGGAGGAAACAGGGGAAATGTGACTTGTGGTCAGGGAGAAAAGGGGGTGGGGAAGGGGAAGGGGGTAGGGGTAGATATTTTGGCGGTAGGCCAAACTTTTGGAAATGTGGAGGGAAACTTTGCGCGTGGTGCCACCGGACCATTCACTTTGAACGATTGTGTGCATCGCAAACGATTCTGCTGCTTTACGTGCCTGGGATGAGTTTGATAATTCAAATTTTGGTCTCAAGGCATGGGCACATTCACTTTGAACGCACGCGGTGCTGCCGGACCATTCACTTTGAACGATTGTATGCATCGCAAACGATTCTTTTGCTTTATGCGCATGGGATGAGTTTCATAATTCAAATTTTTGTGGAAATTTCCCCGGGTATGTCATTGCATAATTTAACATTGCTTGGTAAATTAAGCACACAAAAGAGCATATAGCAGACATACCACACTTACTGAATCGAGCAAATTTAGTAATTACACAGAGCTAGTTGACCTAAACATTGCTCTAACAAAAGACCAGCATTAAAAACAAAGCCTAAGTACGCATAATTAAAAATCCTCCGCCGCACCAGCCTATGCATCATCGGTGTGAGCTGAGACGTCGATGACTTGTCCTGGTGACATGTCGCCGTTGGTGGACTCCACGTCCCCCCTGCTGAAGTCAACTGCATCCTCGTCCTTGTCCTCGGTACCGCCCTCAAGGTTGTAGTACTCGTAGTAGTGGTTGCGCCAGAGCTCGCGTTGGTACTCCACCGCCGATTCCTGGATGGACAGACTCTTATCTACCTCGACCTCGGCCACGCGCAACTCCTTCTCCCGGCGCTCCTCGATCTCCGCCGCCTCCTGCATCTCCAGCTCCTGCTCGGCGGCCTCATGAGGAAGTAGGTGCTCCATGGCCACCGCTGCCTTTTCAGACGTGGGTTGCATGCTGGAGTCCGAGGTGGCCTGGAATATCTTGGCGTGTGCATCCTCGATCTTGGCATGGATGGCCTCGACCTGGGCCAGGGCGACATCAGCGGCACGGACGACAGTTCGAGTGCTCTCGGCAGTTGCAGCCGCCGTCGCAGCAGTAGCTGTAGTTGTCTCGGCTGCTGCAGCTGTCCTGTCGGCTGCCCCAGACGCCCTCTCGGCAAAAGCGGCCGTGCTCAATGCGGATGCGGCAGCACTCTCGGTGTAGGCGGCGGCGCGGGGGCGGGGGGGGGGGGACGCGACCATCGTACGGGCCTTCACGAAGCGTTTCCACGGTGTCATCTTTGCAAGAAGGGGTGCGGGAATGGGGATCGGGATTCGTGGATTCGGGGGTTGCCGGCACTAGAGCAGACGAGCCGGCGAAGCTTAAGGAGGGAGACTTAAATAGACCCAGATATTTTCATCGCAAACGGTTCCTAGAAAACAACTGTGTGTGATGTTGTAGATATTTTTTATTAGCTGTGAAAGACGAATTTGGAATAAAGTGTCAACGGATGGTGTGTTAAATGAACGAGAAATTTTGTAGTACTAATACAACTGTCATGTCAAATTTTGGAAAATTTCAGGGGTCATTTGACCTTCTAAGACATTTAGGTGATTTTCTAGTCATTTAATGACCGTAATTGAAATTTGAACTACATGTACATGCAACAGCTAACCATAACAGTTTGAAAACTCATATTTCATGTACTTGTGTGTGATTTAATTCGATGTGCTGTAAATTGGAAGGAATTTTCAAACATATTGGTCTAACGACTATGACAAAATTAAGCATGGAGTGACATGACATTTTAATTCCAAAAAAATAAAAAAATCAGAAACACATGAAACCTTGGTTGATTTAATATAATGCCACCAAGATGATGTGGTAAAACAATTGGCATGTTTGACCAAAGCTTGGACACACACCCCTCACAAACCGGAGCAACTCACTAGAAGGCTCGTGGTTCCTAGAGGGAACAATGCATGTGTTATGAGGAACGGGAGATAGCTTCCTCTTACGGCCTTCAAATTTTTTTCTACGTCTAACGTGCACTACTACAACTGTAATGTGAAATTTTTGAAAATTCCAGGGATCATTTGACCTTTTAAAGACATTTAAGTGATTTTCTAGCCATTTAATGACCATAATTCAAATTTGAACTACATCTACATGCAACGCGTAACGGAAACGGTTTGAAAAATCATATTTGTGTACTTGTGTGCGAGTTAATTCCATGTGCAGTAAACTAGAAGGAATTTTCAACATATTTGTGTCACGACATGGACACATGTGCATGAATACGTATGCATGGTGTGGCATGGCATTTTAATTCAAAAAAAAAAAATCAGAAACACATGAAACCTTGGTTGATATAATGTCATGCCACCAAGATGATGTGGTAAACAAATTGGCATGTTTGACGAAAGTTTGGACACACACCCCTCACAAACCGGACCAACTCGCTAGAAGGTTCGTGGGTCTGAGAGGAAACAATGCATGTTTGATGACGAACGGGAGATAGCTTCCTATTACGGCCTTCAAATTTTTTCTACGTCTAACGTGCACTACTACAAATGTAATGTGAAATTTTGGAAAATTCTAGGGGTCATTTGACCTTTTAAACACATTTAAGTGATTTTCTAACCATTTAATGATCGTAATTCAAATTTGAACTACATCTACATGCAACGCCTAACCAAAACATTGTGAAAAATCATGTATGTGTACTTGTGTGCGAGTTAATTCCATGTGCAGTAAATTAGAAGGAATTTTCAAACTTATTGGTCTCACGACATGGACACATGCATACGTATGCATAGAGTGACATGGCATTTTAATTGAAAAATAGAAAAATGATGAGAAACACATGAAACCTTGGTTGATGTAATGTCATGCCACCAAGATGATGTGGTAAAGAAATTGGCATATTTGATGAACATTCGGAGATGCACCCTGTAACGCCCTCGATGCGGCTATATCTCCCACGTGTCGAGGCACGACTTAGAGGCATAACCGCATCGAAAGCAATGTCGCAAGTGAGGTAATCTTCGCGCAATCCATGTAATAAATAAGGGAAAAGATACATAGTTGGCTTACAATCGCCACTTCACACAAGTACTTAAATAACATCCATCATACAGATTACACTCAAGGTCCGACTACGGTACCAAAATGAAAGAAGACTACCCCAAATGCTAACAGATCCCCGGATCACCCAACTGGGCTCCACTACTGATCATCTGGAAAAGAAACATAGTAACGGCCACGTTCCTCATCGAACTCCCAAGTGAGCTCGGTCGCGTCATCTGCACTGACATCGTTGGTACCTGCAACTGAGGTGATAATATCTGTGAGTCACAGGGACTCAGCAATCTCACACCCGCGAGATCAAGACTATTTAAGCTTAAAGGTGGGAAAGGGGTTTATGAGGTGGAGCTGCAGCAAGCGTCTAGCATGTGGTGGCTATAGCGCAAAAGAGAGCGAGAAGAGAAGGCAAAGCACGGTCGTGAAGCTAGAAGTGATCAAGAAGTGATCCTGAAACAACCTACGTCAGGCATAACTCCAACAACCGTGTTCACTTCCCGGACCCCGCCGAGAAGAGACCATCACGGTTACACACGCGGTTGATGTGTTTTAGTTAAGGTCAACTTCGGGTTTTCTACAACCGGACATCAACAAATTCCCATCTGCCTCATAACCGCGGGCACGGCTTTCAAAAGATAATACCCTGCAGGGGTGTCCCAACTTAGCCCATGATAAGCTCTCACGGTCAACGAAGGATATTCCTTCTACCGGGAAGACCCGATCAATCTCGGAATCCCGGACTACAAGACATTTCAACAGCAATAAAACAAGTCCAGCAAAACCGCCCGATTGTGCCGACAAATCCTGATAGGAGCTGCACATATCTCGGTCTCAGGGCACATCCGGATAAGTTAAGCTACGAGTAAAACCAGCCCTCGAGTTGCCACGAGGTGGCCCCGCAGGTTGCTCGGTTCGAACCAGCACTTAGAGAAGCACTGGCCCGGGGGGGGGGCTAAAATAAAGATGACCCTCGGGCTCGCGAAAACCCGGGGGAAAAAGGTAGGTGGTGGCAAATGGTAAAACCAATGTTGGGCTTTGCTGGAAAAGTCTTATTCAAAGCGAACTGTCAAGGGGGTCCCATAAATCTCCCAACCGTGTAAGGAACGCAAACTCCGGGAACACAACACCGGTATGACGGAAACTAGGGTGGCAAGAGTGGAACAAAATACCAGGCATAAGGCCGAGCCTTTCACCCTTTACCAAGTATATAGATGCATTAATTAAATAAGAGGTATTGTGATATCCCAACAAGTAAACATGTTCCAACAAGGAACAACAAGATCATGTTCCAACAAGGAACAAACTTCATCTTCACCTGCAACTAGCAACGCTATAAGAGGGGCTGAGCAACAGCGGTAACATAGCCAAACAACGGTTTGCTAGGACATGGATGGTTAGGGGCTGACATGGCAATATAGGAGGCATGATATAGCAAGTGGTAGGTATCGCAGCATAGGCATAGCAAAAGAGCGAGCAATCTAGCAAGCAAAGATAGAAGTGATTTCGAGGGTATGGTCATCTTGCCTGCAAGGTTCTCAGAGTTGTCGAAAGCTTGGTCCTCGTAAGCGTTCTCAACAGGTTCCTCGTTCACGTACTCGTCTCCCGGCTCTACCCAAGACAAGAGAACAAGCAAAGGAACCAATATCAACCACGATGCAATGCGCAAGCAATATGATGCAAAACATGGCATGATATGCGAGAGGTGATATGCAATGCGTATGCATGCTCCGGAAGGACAAGGATGAACAGGGAATAATCTTGGCAAACCAAGCATGCCGCTGGATAGATGAGGTGATTTCGGTTGAAATCGATATAAAGATCACCGGAATCGGATGCACGGTTTGCAAATGGCAAGCAATACAAGAATGACACGAAACTGCCATAAACAGCATGATGCCACTTAGCAAGCAACAAATAATTAAGCTACTGCACCCAAACATGGCAACAAAGCATATGACAGTAATCTACTCAAGATGCACGACAAAAGATGAACACTGAGCTACGGCTAATCCACATCATAACAGGTTCAAACAAGCATGGCAAAAGTACAACTTATACCAGATTCACAGACTTAGTGAAATAACAGCAAGTCAGGAAAACAACATCAGGATGACGTGTTCAGAGCAATGAAACAACATGCTACAGGTTCAGAACATAGCAAATAAAGACATGGCATGAGTCTACTCATAGCACTTGACAAAAGTCTCTTACTGAACATAAGCCAAAAAGGATAAGAGAATAAGATTACACCCATGACAATTAAGCAAGTTTCGTTACAGGTTTCAGACTTAGCAGAAAACTGGACATGACAGAAAACTGATAACGACTAGGCATGTTCGTGAGCTCGATGCACTCACTACAGAGCATCTCATGATAAACTAAGCATACATACATCAAGAAGACATGGCATAGTAACTAGACATGGCAAGAATAACATCATATCATGTAAGGACCAACTACACCAAGCTTGGCAAAATTGAATAACACGTAAACAATCTGCCAGCAACATTTTGAAGCAAAAGTAGAGCTCGATTGACTCAAGCTATGGCACTCCATAATTGCAAACAAAGGCATGGACGGGTTACGCAAATACTCAAGTTAAAAACTCCCTTACTAATCATGTTCAAAATATGCACGGATCTCTCGAAAACAATATGAACATACAGCATGATAATAACAAAAGTCAGGGACTTAGTGAATTCACTAAGTCTCTGAAAACAGCAATATCATCATCCCTACTTTGCATGCAATTTCTAGCCACCTCAAGCATCGCAAAAATACATAGCAAAATTCCCTGGAAAGCTAACATGGCATATTACAAAACACATTTATAGATCAACCTCATAGGAGGTACACATCAATCATGGCAAAAATGACAAAAGTGCATGTTCAGATAAGATCCAGCAACTAACATCAACTAGCCCTCTTATAACAGCATTTAGGGCAACTAGATGACCTCAAATGAAAATGATGCAATGGAGGAAAATGATGCACTATTCGAGACGAACAAACCGACATATTATAAGCGCGAAATGGAGCTACGGATGCAAAGTTATGGAATGATGAAGATGCGATGATAATGATGAAAACAAAGGACTTAGAGATTTCGGGGAGGAGGTAAAAGTCAACCCAGCGCGGACTACGATGTTCGCCGGAGGGGGGGTCGCCGGAGAAGGACGTTGAGGGGCGCCGGAGCTGCGGGGAGAGGCCGGGGAAGTCGGATCCGGGTCGGATCTCGCCGGATCCGGCCGGGTCCCGGCGGAGGAGCTGCACCGGCGGGCGGGGTCGCGGTAGAGGTCGGCTCCGGCGGCGCGAAGTGGAGACGGCGGCGGGGGAGCGGCACCGGCGGAAGGAGGCAGGCGGCGGCGAGGTCGCGCGCGGGGGCGCGCGGACGCGCGGGCGCCCCGCGGGCGGCGGCGCGGCGGATCCGGGCCCCGCGGGCCTGGCGCGGGCCCCGCGGGCCGGCGGAGGCGGACGGCGGCGCTGGACAGGTGGCGGCCCCTGGTTGGTCCGGGACGCCGGCGGCGGGACAGGTGGCGGCGGCGGAGGGATCTGGTGTGGATTTCGAGGCGAGCTTAGGGTTAGGAGGTGGTTTTTGACCCGGATTTGGAGGGGGAGGTGTTTTTATAGCTAAAAGGAGCTAGGAAGCTCCAAATGGAGTGCGGTTTTCGCCCACGCGATCGTGATCGAACAGCGGAGGACATGGGAGTGACTTAGATGGGTTATTGGGCTGATTTGAAGGGGTGTTGGGCTGCAACACACACGAGGCCTTCACTGTTACCCGGTTAACCGTTGGAGTACCAAACGAACTCCGATTGACCCGAAACTTGACAGGCGGTCCTCCGGTGCTATACCAAGGCCACATGTCAAACCTCGGTCCATTCCGAGAATGTTTAATACCTGCTCACGAAGAAATGTAAAAGGGGACGCCAGGAGGCATAGGAGCGCCGGATTGCAAAACGGACAACGGGAAAGATGCTCGGATTTATGAGACGAACACGTATGCGAATGCGATGCACATGATGACATGATATGAAATGCATGACAAGACCAAAATGCAAAACGAAGAGAACCCAACCACGGAGGGAATATCATAGCACGTAGCCGGAAATGGCAAGAGTTGGATTACAATAATGGCAAGTTACATCGGGGGCGTTACACACCCCTCACAAACCGGAGCATCTCGCTAGAAGGTTCGTGGTTCCAAGAGGGAACAATGCATGTTTGATGACGAACGGGAGATAGCTTGCTCTTACGGCCTTCAAAGTTTTTCCTACGTTTAACGTGCACTAATACAACTGTCATTGAAAATTTGGTAAATTTCAGGGGTCATTTGACCTTTTAAAAACATTTAAGTGATTATTTAAGTGATTTTCGAACCATTTAATGACCGTAATTCAAATTTGAACTACATCTACATGCAACGCCTAACCAAAATGGTTTGAAAAATCATAATTTTCTGTACTTTTGTGCGAGTTAATTCCATGTGCAGTAAATTAGAAGGAATTTTCAAACATATTGGTCTCCCGACATGGACACATGCATACGTATGCATGGAGTGACATGGCATTTTAATTCAAAAAAATAGAAAAATGATCAGAAACACATGAAACCTTGGTCAATGTCATGCCACCAAGATGATGTGGTAAAGAAATTGGCATGTTTGACGAACGTTTGGACACACGCCCCTCACAAACCAGAGCAACTCGCTAGAAGGTTCGTGGTTCCGAGAGGGGACAATGCATGTTTGATGACGAACAGGAGATAGCTTCCTCTTACGGTCTTCAAATTTTTTCCTACGTTTAACGTGCACTAATACAACTGTCGTGTGAAAATTTGGTAACTTTCAGGGGTTATTTGACCTTCTAAAGACATTTAAGTGATTTTCTAACCATTTAATGACCGCAATTCAAATTTCAACTACATCTAAATGCAACGCCTAACCAAAAAGGTTTGAAAAATCATATTTTTGTGTACTTGTGTGCGAGTTAATTCCATGTGCAGTAAATTCAAATGAATTTTCAAACATATTGGTGTCAAGGCATGGGCACGTGCATGGAGTGCATGCCATGGCATTTTAATTCCAAAAAGTTAAAAAATGATCACAAAACATTAAACCTTGCTTGATTTAATGTCATGCCACCAAGATGATGTGGTAAAAAAATTGGCTTGTTTGACAAAAGTTTGGACACACACCCCTCACGAACCGGAGCAACTCACTAGAAGGTTCATGGTTCTGAGAGGGAATAATGCATGTTTGCTGACGGACGGGAGATAGCTTCCTCTTACGTCCTTCAAAAAATTTCCTACGTTTAACATGCACTAATACAATTGTCATGTGAAAATTTGGAAATTTTCATGGGTCATTTGACCTTTTAAAGACATTTAAGTGATTTTCTAACCATTTAATGACCGTAATTCAAATTTGAACTACATCTAAATGCAACGCCTAACCAAAATAGTTTGAAAAATCATATTTTTGTGTACTTTTGTGTGAGTTAAAAAATCATCAGACCATGTAAATATCTGGTGTTCAAAAAAGAAAATGTAAAGATCTGGCAAGACAACCGGCCCCCACACGATTGACACTCTATCTCGTGACTCAAAATTTGGTAGGTGATTGGCGGGGATCATTAGTCAGGCACGGCTCTGTATTCGAAACCATCAGCTATTATGTTCACACACGAATTTGCTGTGGGAATTGTGTGTAATTCAAACTACAGTACCCGTAAATTCCGGCGACCGGCGTGTGTACTGTCCCCGTCGATCTAGATTCCGGCCGCCAATAAATACTACCTTGCTAACGTCGTCCCGCCTGCATTCTCATCTACATCCTCCCCTCTCTCGCCCTCTCTCTCTGTCTCTCAAATCTCTGCCATGGCGCCGCCGGTCTGCCAATGCGCCGACGAGGAGTCGCCGCCCCCCGAGGACGCTCACTCGATTAGCAGCGACGAGGACCCCTAAGCGCAGCCTGACGAGGTTGCGCCGGACCCCCAACTTTGGATTGGTTTTGGGGCCAGTACAATCTTTGTCTGTGGAAGTCGCTGCCGCCGGCTGAGAAAGCCAGGCAAGTGGCGTTCAAGAAGGAGATGGTGGAGGAGGAAGCCAGGTACCAGGTGACCTGTGAAGCCCTTTATGCCGCCTGGAAAAAGGAGGCAGCGGAGCTTTTGGGGCGGGCGCGTCGTCGTGCCGAGGAGGTTTACGAAGACGGATACTTCGCGAGGAAGGTCATAGGCGCTGGGCGCCTCGTCACTTCATGGAGGTGGGCCGATAAGCTCCAACGTGCCACCGACGAGGAGCTCCGGTGGGCGCCCAACAAAATGGCAAGATTGGCCGCGCACGTCCGCCAGCAAGAGGCGGATCGGTACGTCAAGTGCTGTGAGGCGGAGGAGTCGGAGTACTGCCTCCGCACTGGGAAGACGCCTCGCACCAGGGAGCTGCTGGCGAGGGGCTGCCGGAATACTGGCCCCATGAGGGATTATTAGTTTTAGTATTGTTCAATTTTATGCATTGTGCCCAGTAGTTAAGTATCATCACATATATGTGATGATATTATATATATATATTCTGTGATGATCTAATGAACAATTAATTTAAATATAAATATATATTATGAATTCCATTTTCTATCTATTTTTGTATACTAATTTTAATCTAGCTGTTATCATCCACATATACAAAATGGAAAGCGTATATACATACATTGAAACAGAACATATAAAATGGAAAACAGAGTACACACATTGAAATAGAGAAATACTATGATTGCTGTGAATACAAAGCTATCCACGTCGAAACAACCTTTCAAAATAAAACGCATCCATGAGAGCATGACCCGCAGCCCTTGCCTTGGCTCTGCCTGAACTCGTGCAGACATTCGTCCAAGCGGTCGACACGCTCTCGGTACATCTGGAGGGCGATCTCGAGCTCCAAGATGGCTATTTCATCAGAGATCACCAGCTCGAGGATGCGACGGCCATGTTCCTCTACTACGCCCAGGTGGACACCTGGGCCAAGGAGGCGGTCAAGCCTACGGACCAACACGTTGGCATCCAGAGGGCCGCGGACAAGGTGAACGGAGGCACCCATGTGAACGGCGTTGCGGGCTTCCGGAGCAAGTACTACGTGGCCGAAATCTGGTGCAAGTACGGCGCTGAGGGCCTCCGCCCACTCCTGGCGAGGAATGGGGGTACCGACGGGATGTGTACCCAGCTGCGACACCGTGTCGACAGCAGGCAAGCGCTGATGGATCCGCTCTTGCTGTGCGGCGCGCTGCTCCTCTCAATCTGCAGCGCTCCAACGGTCTCGCCGTGCGGCGAGCCACAGCCTATCGGCGCAGACGCGCCTAGCTTGCTCTGCAGCGTGCCATCGATCATGTTGTGCGGCGAGCTGCAGCCTGTCGGTGCTGACATGACTATCTTGATCCGTGGCGCTCAAGCGCCATGCACCAAAGGTCATCTCAACCATCGCGATGACGCGCATCACAGCGTCGTCCATGGCATTGCCGAGGAGCACCTCGGCCTCGACGGGCCGTGGCGCCTACTCGTTTTCCTTGTCGACGAGGTTGATGGCAGAGGCAGCGCTTTGGTGGGTTGGCATGCTTGGAAAAGGTGGATGTGCTATAGGCTGCGCTTGTCGCCTCCATGCGTCGCGCGCCCCCAATGCGCAATATAGCAGGGTGGCAGGAAACGGTGGCGTGTTCATAAAACTCCATCAATTAATGGAAACTTAGCATCGAGCTAGCACAAGAAGTAGATGATGATCAGATGAACATGGACCACACTAGGGATCCCATCAGTGATGAATTCATCACTCCCAAACGGTTGAATACTAGCAAGCGTTTACCCACAACACACACGACCTATTCCATCACAAATAGGTCGGATGGATCAACTATATGCCACGTATCGCACATCGTCAAAAAGTAATGTGGTAGACCTTCTTTAACATGTGTTAGAAAAAAAGGACCTCGAGGTTAAATTAGCTGAGGGAATGGGGCATTTTGGTCATTTTACTGAAATGACCCATCCCATCACCTAATTTAACATCGACACAACTTCCCATCCAGTCACCCATCTGATGGCTCCTCCAGCCTGAGCACACTTAACTTGATAGTTTTCTTACATGAGCTACTGGTGGAACAACTAGTCCTTGCTGATAGGAATGCTTCTTCGCATCCTTATGGCGTATCCGGATGACCACCCGTCCCACAATGGCCAATAGATGTTGTGTAGACAGAGCATATCACATACGTCTTATTAGAAGCAATCGTCTGCGTTATTATCGGTCTTTGCACACATTTTTGATTACATACCTGTTTGCCATGTATCACACACATCTTGTTATATTGAACCATTTCTGTTCTCTAATCACAAACAGTTCATCTGAGTGAACCTTATGCTGTACATCGCACACACCTTGATCAGGCTGTCCCTTTCTATTGTGTTGCCTAATCACAAACAGTTCATCCGAGTGAACCATATGTTGTACATCGCACACACCTTCATCTGGCTGCCCGTTTCTTTTGTTCCTTCTCATCGCAAATAGTTAATTGAACTGAACTGTATGCCCTTCATTGCACACGCAACTAAAACTTGAATCGTGTTTGATGCATCCATCATCGCAAACGTTTTATACATTTCTGACGGTTTTCCTACACCACCGTTTGCGATCATTGCATCGCACACAGTTTCTCGAAGGATCTCTGATCATAGTGTCGCGTTAGCAGCATCTTGTAGTAGTGTTAATCCGTTTTTCCATGAACTTAATACACTGGATGCATGCTGGATAGCGGTCGATGTGTGGAGTAATAGTAGTAGATGTAGGAAGGAGTCGGTCTACTAATCTTGGACGTGATGCCTATGTAGTGATCATTGCCTGGATATCGTCATGAGTATTTTAAGTTCTATCAATTGCCCAACAGTAATTTGTTTACCCACTGTTTGCTATTTTTCTCGAGAGAAGCCACTAGTGAAACCTACGGCCCCCGGGTCTTTCTTCTCATATATTTGCCTTGCGATCTACTTTTTCTTTGCATTTTTATTCAGATATATTAAACCAAAAAATACAAAAATACCTTGCTGCATTTGATCTTTATTTATTTTATTTGGCGTTCGATCTATCAATCTATTACAACTTTATCTCACGTCCACTTGCCAATTTCTGGCGCCGTTACCCGAAAGGGATTGACAACCCCTTTAACACGTCGGGTTGCGAGGTGTTGTTGTTTGTGTGCAGGTGCTATTTACGTTGTGTTGCTTGGTTCTCCTACTGGTTCAATACCTTGGTTTCATAACTGAGGGAAATACTCTACCGTCGTTGTGCTACATCATCCCTCCCTCTCCGGGGAAATACCGACGTAGTTCCAGCTACCATCAAGGAGAATTTCTTGAGCCGTTGTCAGGGAGGATCTTCTACATAACCAGGTTCCTAATCACAAATATCATCTCCTTGCAATTTACATTATTTGCCATTTGCCTCTTGTTTTCCTCTCCCCCACTTCACAAAAATTTGCCGTTTTATTCGCCTCTCTTTTCCGTTCGCCGTTTTCTCGTCGGATCTACCCTTTGCTTGCAATCATGAGTGATTTCGGTATGGCACCAACAGATGACGCCCTGACTCCTAAGATGGGACGTACAGGCAATCTGGATGCTAAAACTTTTATCTTGGGGCAAGGGAACGCTATGGGAAAAGAACGTATCCAAGAATTTTTCAATTGTGTTGGAAATCTAAGTCTTGATGATGCTCCTATGCTTAAAACTACTAGATCCTATGCGGATGCTATTTCAGCACTAGTTCTGAAACTTGAAAGGAAATTTGTTCGTACCCATCCTACTTTGCTAAGATTGTTTTTTGAGCTCCCCGATATAAAGAACCCTAGGGCTAAAAAGTTAGCCACTCTCGTTCTTATGAACGAGTTTGACTACATAATTCAGGAAGCTAGGGAAATCTTTGACTCTTATGGTATGAACCGGGAAAAACCCGTGATAGACGAAATTCTTTATAATACCGACTATGCTCTAAGGCATTTGCTTGGGGATAATAAGATCTTTGATGAGAATCTTAAAAAGGAGATCCCTGTTCTAGATATAATCCAACAAGTTTTTAATAATGTTAATCAACACTATTCTCAGATTGTAGCGGGAAATCAAAGGGGTTATGATGAAAATAAACTAAGGAATGCTAAAGTTTCTATGGATAATATGTTTTATGTTGTGTTTACAAAACCTCCTGATAAAAATACCCCCAAGAAAATTAAGAAGAACAAGGATGACAAAACTTAGATCCTTGCTTTATGCCTAGCTAAGGGGTAAAACAATAGCGCTTGTTGGGAGGCAACCCAATGAATAAAATTTATTTTTTCTTTTTGTTTTCTGTTATGGTGTGTTAACACAATTATTATACTGTTATGATTGTGTTTTTTTGTTTTAGTTAGTGTTTGTGCCAAGTAGAACAAATAGGATCTCCTTGGGTGATAGTTGTTTGATCTTGCTGAAAAAGACAGAAACTTTGTGCTCACGAAAATAATTGTTAAAATTCACCAGAATGTGATAAAATGGTAATGCTTTTTACAGAACTCAATATACAAATTTTCCAGGTTTTTCTACTGTTTCGGAATTTTTGGAGTTCTGAAGTATTCGAACAAATCAGATTGCTACCGACTGTTCTGTTTTGACAGATTCTGTTTTCTTTGTTGTGTGCTTATTTTGATGGCTCTATGGTTTTCTTTGATGAGTTTTTGCCATATAAAAGTTAGAATACAGTATATATAATACAAAAATAATAAGAATTGGTTTTACACAGCACTTATAGTAGTGATTTTTTTTTTCTTACACTAATGGATCTCACGAAGGTTTTGTTGAGTTTTGTGTGATTGAAGTTTTCAAGTTTTGGGTTATTTCAGGGTGGATGAGGGAAGGATGTAAGAGCCTAAGCTTGGGGATGCCGGAATTCCCACTTTCTTCCAACAACTATCGGTATTTTACTCGATGCTATATTTTTATTCGTCACATGATATGTGTTTTTCTTGGAGCGTCTTGTATGATATGTGTCTTTGCTGGTTTTATTTTGTGTTTTAAGTCATCAATCCTTGCTGGACACACCTATTTGAGAGAGCCAAAATTATATCATGATTTTTTAGAATTGCTCTCTATGCTTCACTTAAATCTTTTATGATCTAGGACTTGCTCTAGTGCTTCACTTATATCTTTTTGAGCATGGTTTGCTTTGTTATTTTTAAAGAAATGCCCTCTTGCTTCACTTAGATTTATTCGAGAGTTGGTAAATTTTGAAGAAATTATCTCTTGCTTCACTTAAATTATTTTGAGAGAAAGAAATTTGTTATGCTCCTGATCTTCACTTATATTTGTTTGAGCTTATGAAAAGCAACACATGAAAATTAGTCCCAAAGTGATAGATATCCAAGAAGGATAAAGTAGAAAAAATGTCATGAAGATCATTGGACAAAATAAACTTGATTCTTAGTAACAATTTTAAGATATGATGATGTGATATGTGAGTTATGTTGATGAGTAATTATGCTCTAGTAAGAATATTGGTGTTAAGGTTTGTGATTCCCTATGCATGCACGAAAGTCAATAATCATGCGATGAAAATTATATCCTACTTGTCGTGCATTATTCGGTGTTAATTATGCTTAATGCCTGCTTATGAGATTATTCATTTCTTAGTTGGTCGCTTCTCAATCCTTTTGCTAGCCTTCATTTTGCACCAAGTATGACCTCTACTTGTGCATCCAAAATCCTTTAAACCAGTTTTGCCACATGAGTCCACTATATCTACCTATATGTGGTATTCTTTTGCCGTTCTAAGCAAATTTGCATGTGCCATCTCTAATTTTTAAAATAAACTTCTCTTTTGTGTGTTTGTTTCACTCGCGGAACGGTAACGGGTGGCTAATATATTCCATGCTAGATGTGTTATTCTCAAGATGAGTGTTTATTCACTTATCATTGCACGAGAGTAAGGCAAAGGTCTTAGGGATGCCCAGTCCCGAAATGCAAAAAAAATACTTTATGTTGTCAAATAATAAATTCCTTGGAAAGTGTTGGTATGGAGGGCACCCGTGGATACAGCTAACCACGGAAAGTGAAAGAATGGTGGAAAAAGGAATAAACTTTATTTTCTGTTTGGGAAACGCCTATGGCATATCTAGCATGGAAAGTGTTCGGAAATCTGAGTCGTTTTCGTTGGTGGCATGGATACACCTCCCAAAATGTTTTTATCTCTAATTTTTTTCGCTTTGAGCTATGGCACCTCTACAAATCTCTACTTCCCTCTGCGAAGGGCCTTTCTTTTACTTTATGCAATTTTTATTTTGAAATTTGAGTCTCCATCTTCTCTCATAAAAAGCACTAACTAGGAGGGGATATGATCATGCTCAAGTATTGGGTGTAGTTAATATTCGAGTGTGTTTCATGAATGGATCAATGTTTGAGCATGATGGGCTAGGGATAACTTATTTTAGCATTGATATTTTGAAAGACATGGTTGCTTGTTGATATGCTTGAGTATCTAAATTATTATGTCAATACTAGACTATTGCTTTGAATCACATAAAAGTCCAAATGTCCATGCTATAAAGAAAAGAATATGATCTGACTTGATGAACAGCACACCACATAAAAAATTCTGTTTTTATCACTTACCTACTCGAGGATGAGTAGGAGTTAAGCTTGAGGATGCTGATACGTCTCCAACGTATCTATAATTTTTGATTGTTTAATGTTGTTTTATTATCAATCTTAGATGTTTTATAATCATTTTATAGTCATTTTATATCATTTTTTGGCACTAACCTATTGACATAGTGCCAAGTGCTAGTTGCTGTTTTCCAAATGCCACGAAACTCCACGATGAATTTTTATGGGCCAGAAGGAAGGCAATGGGCCCTGGTTGCACGTGGGGGGTGCCCCGAGGGGGGCACAACCCACCAGGGCGCGCCATGAGGCCTAGGCGTGCCCTGGTGGATTGTGCCCACCTCGGGTGCCCCCGGACCGCCTCTTTGCTCTATAAATACTACACTATTCAAGAAACCCTAGAAGGAGCATCGAATTATTCATCCAGCCGCCGCAGAGTCTAGAACCACCAGATCTAATCTAGACACCATCACGGAGGGGTTCACCACTTCCATTGGTGCCTCTCCGATGATGCGTGAGTAGTTCTTTGTAGACCTTCGGGTCCATAGTTAGTAGCTAGATGGATTTCTCTCTCTCTCTCTCTCTCTCTCTCTCTCTCTCTCTCTCTCTCTCTCTCTCTCTCTCTCTCTCTCTCGCCGAATTCTCAATACAATGGTCTATTGGAGATCCATATGATGTAACTCTTTTGCGGTGTGTTTGTTGGGATTTGATGAACTTTGAGTTTATGATCAGTCATATCTTTTTATATCCATGAAAGTTATTTGAGTTTCTTTGATCTCTTATAGCGTCGTATTTCTTCTCCGATATTTGGTTTTTGTTTGGACAACCTGATCTATTTGTCTTGCAATGAGAAGAGGTGCCCGGTAGTGGGTTCGATCTTACGGTGCTCGATCCCAATGACAGAAGGGGAAACGACATGTACGTATTGTTGCTACTAAGGATAAAAAGATGAGATCTATATCTACCGCCATATAGATAAATGGATCTTGTCTACATCATGTCATTGTTCTTATTGCATCACTCTGTTTTTCCATGAACTTAATACACTAGATGCATGCTGGATAGCGGTCGATGTGTGGAGTAATAGTAGTAGATGCAGGCAGGAGTCAGCCTACTAATCTTGGACGTGATGCCTATGTAATGATCATTGCCTGGATATTTTCATGAGTATTTGAAGTTCTATCAATTGCCCAACAGTAATTTGTTTACCCAGCGTTTGTTATTTTTCCCGAGAGAAGCCACTAGTGAACCCTACGGCCCCCGAGTCTTTCTTCTCATATATTTGCCTTGCGATCTACTTTTCCTTTGCATTTTTATGCAGATCTATTAAACCAAAAAAATACAAAAATACCTTGCTGCATTTTATCTTTATTTATTTTATTTGGCGTTCGATCTATCAATCTATTACAACTTTATCTCATGTGTGGCGCCGTTACCCGAAAGGGATTGACAACCCCTTTAACACATCGGGTTGCAAGGTGTTGTTGTTTGTGTGCAGGTGTTGTTTACATTGTGTTGCTTGGTTCTCCTACTGGTTCGATACCTCAATTTCATAACTGAGGGAAACACTCTACCGTCGCTGTGCTACATCATCCCTCCCTCTCCGGGGAAATACCGACGTAGTTCCAGCTACCATCAAACCTGAAGTAGAAAAACTCCTGAAGATAATAATGATGTTTCTACCTCTGATTATGAAACTCAATGTAGTAATGAACATTCATCTAGTGATAATGAAAAAGATAATGATGATGTTCATGAAGACAATCATCACTAATAAGAGAAAAATATCGGAAGCTAAAATCTACACCATTCTTGCTAATTATTCTTTTAAAGATGGAGTACCTAAAAAACTTGGAGATCTAGGAATACCAACTATACCTTGCTCCATCAAAAGAAACTATGTTAAAACTGCTTTGTGTGATTAAGGAGTTGGTGTTAGTGTTATGCCTTTCTCTTTATACAAAAGACTTGACTTGAATAAACTCCCTCCTACCGAAATATCTTTGGAAATGACTAATAATTCAACTACCATACCTATCGGTATTTGTGAGGATGTGCCCGTTGTTGTTGCAAATGTTACCATCTTAACTGACTTTGTTATACTTGAGATCCCCGAGGACGACAACATGTCGATTATCCTTGGTAGACCCTTTTTGAATACTGGAGGCGTTGTTATTGATTGCAATAAAAGCAAGGTCACTTTTCATATCAATGGGTAATGAGCATACGATGCACTTTTTGAAGAAACAATTCCAAGTGAATGGTATTAATGTTATTCAAAAATCTCCTACAATCACTATTGGAAGTTTTCAACTACCTCTACCTACTGTCAAAAAGAAATATGATATACTTATTGTTGGGGACATACATATCCCCGTTGAGGTAACTTAGTGTTTTTACGAAAGTCCTTCGGTTTCATGCTGATCGAAAGTGGTTGTTAATAAGACTTGATCAACCTTATTAATTGATCATTTTTAGAGGTATGAAGTTGATTAATTTAGTAGGCACTACTTTCTGTCGCTACCTTTTGTTTTCTGTTATTCTTCGTTAAATAAAATAAAATGCCATGTTTATCCTATTTTCTGGATTTTCCATGCAATAAAAAAATGACCCAAAGATAAAAGTGCTCAGATTGCCCTAAAAATATAATACAATTTTTTCTGAATATTTCTAAATTCTTAGTGCAAATAACATTAGAGGGGTGCACCTGGTGGGTTGTGGTCCCCACATGGGCCCCGTCACTTATCTCTTTAGCCCATGTCATCACCTACCTCTAGAAAAAAACCACCATTGCTCTCTCTCTCTCTCTCTCTCTCTCTCTCTCTCTCTCTCGTGTTCCTGCTCTCAAACCCGTGTATTTCGATCTCTTTGCTCGAAGCTGTGTTTCCAAAACTATTTTGGGGGATTGCTACTTGGTATGTGAATCCTCCATTGCTCCAATTAGTTTTTGCTTTAGTGCTTTATATTTTGAATAATTAGCTACTCTTGGTGCTGCTGTAGATGAGCTTACATGTTAAATTCTTAGAGTTCTAAGTAGTTTGAATGCTTGATATGGCCTCTATACATCCCTATGAGTAGTTGCTATCAATCTTGTCAAGTTTTGTTGACAAAAATGTTGTGGACTAAAATTATCAGAATTTGATTCATAGGAATAAGATGAGTTTCTTTAGGAAGTTTGCCTCCAAGAAGAGCTCTAAGGGAGTCACTGGGGAATCATTGGACAGTGACCTCCATACTCGGAGAAGGGCGGAGGTGCGGCCGTGCGAATGGCTGCACAACCCCTTCTTGGATGTCGCCGGGATCCGTAAAGAGTTCGCACAATTTGCTTCTAATGTTGGGCTTACCGACTTCATCACAGCTGAGTGTGAACAATACCATCTCCTTACAAATTCCTTTGTGCAAAGCTTCCATTTTCTGAGTAGGAATAACCCTCCTAGGGTGCAGTTTAATTTATATGCTGAAACTCGTCGGATACCACTCACTGACTTTTGTGACATATGCTTGATCCCTTCTGACAGAGAAATAAGAGAGCCTAGACCTGTAGAGTTTGAGGACTTTTATCGTACTCTGTCAGTGGGAGATGAGAGAGGGGTATTGGGGGAGTCCTGGATTAGGGGGTACACTACTAGGAAAAGGGCTATAGATAGGATTGATACTAATGGCGCACCAGGAAAGTAGTGCGCCACTACTATATACTAATGGCGCACCTGCTTGTGATGCGCCATTAGTGTGGAAGACACTAATGGCGCACCAGAAACAGGGTGCGCCACTAGTATTTTTTTTTCATTTTTCCATACATACTAATGGCGCATGAGGCCTCCAATGCGCCATTACTAGTTATAAGTACCAATGGCGCACGTAGCAGATAGTGCGCCATTACTGCAAATTTTTTTATTCTTTTTTTTGCAAAACTAATAATGGCGCATATTCTCACAGTGCGCCATTACTAGTTTAAACTAGTAATGGCGCACTATTACAAGGTGCGACATTAGTATATATATATATATATATATATATATATATATATATATATATATATATATATATATATTTTACTTTTTTTGCAAAACTACTAATGGCGCACCACCTGCTGGTGCGCCATTAGTAACCTGGGACCCCAACAAGATATTTTGGACAGCCCCACACCTACCCGCTCACTTTCCCCACTTCATTCCCTCCACCTCCTTCTCCAAGCTTTCGGCCATCTCCTCCTCCTCACCTCATTTCCACCATAGATTCATCAAAATTAAGTGGTGAAATTACCTTTTTTTGATAGGTAAGTAAGGGAAACCTATCTTTATGATGTAGATCTACTTTTTTTCTCCCTAGCTTGCTCCAACAACGTGCACATGCACTTTTTGTGGCCTAGCTAGATCTATGTATGTTTGTGGTTTTGCATGTGTTTGTGGTGTTGCATATATGTTTGTGTTTGAAGGTACCGGTATTTGAAATGCGATAGTTGCCAATATTTTGCCGGAATGTTTTGATTCATTTCCGTTTCGGCGAGAATTTTGGCACTATGCATTCTTTTTGGTCCTATTTTTAGGGAAGGTCATGCCAAATTTTTTCTTGGTTCTAAAATATCGTTTTGCTCTACCCCGCAGGCGACCATGGTTCGCACGACGAC
This sequence comes from Aegilops umbellulata, assembly GCA_032464435.1. Taxonomy (NCBI): domain Eukaryota; kingdom Viridiplantae; phylum Streptophyta; class Magnoliopsida; order Poales; family Poaceae; genus Aegilops; species Aegilops umbellulata. Next base: position 83,946,250 of record CP136054.1, on the reverse strand, counting down.
TGAAGGCATCGTGAATAGGTTTTTGAGCTCCGCGAAGGCCGAGATGCTTCAAAAGAACGAGACGGAGATAAGATCTCCGTGTCGAAGATGCAAGCTGAAGAGCCTTATTGCGGACCCGGATTCCGGGCAGGTGCGGGACCACCTGCTCTTGCGTGGTTTCATGGATGGCTATCGGTGGCAAGGTGATGAAGATGACTATGAAGTCGTCCATGGCTGGGGCCGGGCAAGAAATGAGGAAGGGCAACAAGACAAGTACCACCGCGGCGAGGGCGGGCGAGAAGACGAAGAATCTCCAGGACATGATCATGACGGTGATGCTGTACACAGTCATCATGTAGAAGATGTCGTACATGATAATGAGGAAGATCAAGACAAAGGGCATGATCATGAAGATGAAGATGCCGGAGCAGACGACGATGGAGGCTGGGTGCAGGACCCTCATATTCAAGAGCTGCTTCTCAAGCAGACGGATAACGCAAGAGCTGCCGCCCGAGAGAAAGCCAAGCTGGATCAACTGGAGATAGACGCGGTTACTCCATTGTATGAAGGATGGAGGCCCGAGGATACCCGCCTGAAAGTAACGCTCATGGCTCTGGAGATGAAGGTAAAACACAAAATGACCAACGCATGCTTCGACGAGAACATGTCATTCTGGCACGAACGTCTTCCCAAGGGGAACAAGTGCCCGACCAGTTTCGAGGAGGCGAAGAAAATCGTGTGTCCTCTGGATTTACCGCACGCGAAATACCATGTGTGCATGAACAATTGTATCATTTATCGGGACGAGCACACGGAGTCTACCATATGTCCGGTGTGCGGCGTCACTCGATACAAGAAGAGGAAGAAAGCTCCTCGAAAATCGGTGTGGTACTTTCCAATCACTCCTCGTCTGCAGCGGTATTTCACGGACCCTAAGGTAGCAAAGCTCCTGCGTTGGCACGCGGATAGGGAGGAGAAGAAGCGGGAAGATGACGGAAATGATCCGGAGATAAATAAAAAAGACAAGATGCTGAGTCACTCTAAGGATGCAAGCCAGTGGCAAGCGTTGAACTTCGAATACCCAGAATTTGGGAAGGATCCAAGGAACATCGTGCTGGGCGCGAGCACCGATGGAGTCAATCCGTTTGGCAGCCAGAGAAGCACACATAGCACCTGGCCTGTGTTTGTGTGGATGTACAACCTTCCCCCTGGTTGTGCATGAAGAGGAAGTACATTCACATGAGTATGCTAATTGAAGGGCCGAAACAACCAGGGAACGACATCAATCTATATCTAGGGCTGCTGAAGGAGGAGCTAGACACACTATGGAAAACGCCAGCCAATACGTGGGATGCCGCAGAGAAAGAATATTTCCCTATGAGAGCCGCACTGCTCACGACGGTGCACGACTATCTCGGTTACGGATATCTCGCGGGGCAGGTAGTCCACAGATTTTCTGGATGCGTAAGGTGCATGGATGGCATAACGTATCGCCAGCTAGATAGAGATCCCGGGTCTTCGAAAACCGTGTTCATGGGACATCGAAGGTGGCTTCGCGATGATGACCCATGGAGGAAACGCAAGGATCTGTTCGATGGTGAAACCGAACCCCGAAAACGCCCGTGTACGAGGAGCGGCGAGGAAATAGACAAGCTGTTGAAAAATTGGAAAGACTGCCCACTGCCGGGAAAGAAGCCAAAGGCGCCAGAGCTGGGAAAGAAGCGAAAGGCGCCAGAGCCGCTGCTCAAGGTATGGAAAACAAGGTCTGTTTTCTGGGACTTGCCGTACTGGAAGATCCACCGTGTGCCTCACAGCCTTGATGTCATGCATATCACGAAGAATGTGTGCGAGAGTCTGCTTGGTACCCTGCTCAACATGCCAGAGAGGACCAAAGATGGGCTGAAAGCAAGGGCAGACTTGAAATCAATGGGCATCAGGCAGGAGCTTCACGCTAATGATGATGATGATGATGATGATGATGATGATGAGGCGAAGCAGGACACAGAAAGTCGTCGCAAAGGCAAAAAGGCCAAGAAGACCAGAAATGACTACCCTCCCGCGTGCTTCACTCTAAGTCAGGAGGAGATCGAGCAGTTTTTCACCTGCCTCCTAGGATTAAAACTTCCTTACGGTTACGCGGGGAAGATAAGCAGATACCTAGACCCAGCGAAGCAGAAGTTCAGCAGGATGAAGTCTCACGACTGTCACGTGCTGATGACGTAGATACTTCCAGTTGCAATCCGTGGGATTATGGACGTGCACGTCCGTGAAATGCTATTTGCCTATGCAACTTTTTCGACGTCATCTCTCGGAAGTCGATTGGCATGAGGCAACTCAGAAGGCTACAGGAAGAGATCATGGTGATACTATGCGAGCTTGAGATGTACTTCCCGCCCGCATTCTTCGACGTTATGGTGCATCTGCTGGTCCATATAGTGGAGGATATCATCCAACTCGGGCCGACGTGCCTGCACAACATGATGCCGTTCGAAAGGATGAATGATGTCATCAAAGGATACGTTCACAACATGTCACGTCCAGAGGGAAGTATAGCCAGGGGCTTTCTGACCAAAGAGTGCATCTCCTACTGCACGAATTATCTAGGCATCGAGAACCCCGTTGGTCTGCCCGTCAACAGGCACCTCGGCAGGATCGCTGGATGGGGTCACCGTGAGGGTCGCCGCGAAATGCATGTCGACTTCGAGGGTCGACTCGCCGACTTTGAAAGAGCAAACCTAGTCGCGCTACAACACATAGACATGGTCGATCCTTGGGTGGTAGAGCACAAAACCTTTATTAAGAAGACGTACAATGACCGAGGCCAACAGAGGATGGACGGAGATATACTCAAAGAGCACAACTCATGTTTCACGCGTTGGTTCAAGCAGAAGCTTCTGTCGTACCCTTTACATGAGGATTCTTCCGCGGAAGAACAACTCATATTCGCCTTGTCACAGGGCGCCGAGCACAACCTGATGACCTATGAGGCGTACGATATCAACGGCTACACATTCTACACCGAGGACAAGGACATGAAGAGCGATGGTTATCAGAACTCTGGGGTAACGATGGAATCCTACACCGGTAACGGCAAGGACAGATACTACGGAAGGATCGAGGAGATCTGGGAGCTGAGCTACGCTAGAGAGAAGGTCCCGATGTTCCGTGTCAGATGGGCCAAGACCGTCCTAAAAGAAGACCGATATTTCACCACCATGGTTATACCCGAAGCCAAATCCAAGACCGCGGGCGCAAATGTCACCGTGAAAAATGAGCCTTGGGTACTGGCTTCCCAAGTGGACCAATGCTTTTTCATTACCGACCCGTCAAAGCACAGTCGTGTGGTCGTGAGGAGAGGCAAAAGGAAGATCATCGGAATGGATGGAGTAGCCAATGAGCAAGACTTCGACAAGTACGGCGACCTGAAGATCGAACATGACGACGACGACGAAGTAGCAGCACACACCACAAGAAGAAGCAGGACCACCCTACCTAAAGGACGTCCGTTCCATAGAAGAACTCCGTTTGCGAAAAAGAAGGGCAAGAAGATTGTGAACAGATAGCTAGCTACGATCAATTGTATTTAAATCGTAGTCTTCATTTCTCGATTGTATTTCATGGGCACTTTTTGATATCATGAATATTTTTAAATTTCATGGGCACTTTTTGAATTCATGAGGACACTTTATCTCGATTCCCCCTCCATCTCGATCTCGATCCCCTCCATCTCGATTGCACCCGCACCCTCCCCCGCTAGCTCCACCCACCGCAACCCTCCCCTGCTCCACTGCCACCGACGAGAGCACCCGGCCCCCCGCACCTGCACTTTTTGAACATATTTTTTAAAAAAATATTACTGTTTTTATAAAAAAATATTACTGTTTTGATTTAAACAAGTTTGAACATATTTAAACACAAATAAATATAAAAAAACAGCATTTAAAATGCATAAAAAAATATTGGGGAGCCTGGGAATCGAACCCAGGACCTCCTGGTGTGTGCGCTACGTGTTGACCAGTCGGGCTAGTGGGTGGGTTCTATTGTAGATAGGGTTAGGTTGTAGATATGGCTGGTGGGCTAGATTAAAACAAAATTCTAATGGTGCACCGAGGGGTGGTGCGCCATTAGAATGGTCGTACTTATGGCGCACCGGGGGGTGGTGCGCCATTAGAAAGCTTCCCTGAACCTATTCCGCTCTGGCCTCTCTCCCTCCCTCGCCAGATCCCCCACTCGACCTAACCGTACGCCGCCGCCCCGCCTTGCTCCGCCCCCTCCATCTGCCGTGCCTGCACGCCGTCGGCGACGCCGCCGCCTCTCTTTCCCTGCCTTCTTCTCCCCTCTCCTTCCCTGCGATTGCGACTGCGACCAGACGCGAAGAAGCCGTACGTCCCCTCCCTCCCTTTCCCCTAGCTTCTGCTTCTCCTCCTCTCACCGCCCGTGCCTTCTTCTGCTCGGAAGGTCAAGAAGGCGGCCCCTTCCTCCAGATCGCCGCCCACAGCCTCCTTGACGCCGGCACCTGAGAAGGCTGTGTCGGCGCCCCTGCCGCCCTCGCGCTGGACTCGCCGCCCGCGCCCAAGCTCAGGCCCGCTCCCACGCCCTACGAGGCGCACCACCGGCCGACCAAGTCCCAGACATCCCCGTCCCCGCCGCTACCGGACTACGCGCCGCCCCCGCCGCCCAAGCCCAAGCCGGAGCCCAGGCTATCCTAGCTCGAGGTATCCCCCTTTTTCTTCTCTCTAAATTTTCAAAATTAACAAATGTTCACAAATCTTTAGATTTTTCTCTGTAAATGTCAGTTAACAAATTCTTATTCTTACTGTCAAATCTTCTTTTCTTTTGGTATGTTAATAATGCATACTGTGTTATGTTAGTATATTCAGTGGTTAGTTTCTGCCACACCCACATTCCAGATATGTCCAGCAGCACTTGCTCGTCTCCATCTGATAGAAAGCAAAAAACAGCCTTCAGTTTGGTAGCATGATTTCCCTTCAGTTTGGTAGTTTCAGTGTCTAGCTAGCTTAGTGCATTTTGATCTTGGAGGTTTCTTTCAGTGTGTAGCTACTTCAGATGCTGAGGTTAGAAAATGTGTTATGTGTTCTCTGTTTTTGTTGAAGGAAGGCTAAATACTCCTTGTTCCCAAACTGTCAAGCTGCATTTTACTCCATCTCTCTCCAAACTGTCAACTGAATTTCGCTCACTGAAATTTGACAGTGGAGTACTATCCAAACTTTGCTGTCAAACTGAAATGTGTTATAAAGTAGATATAGATAGGCCTTCTGCATTTTGCCACATTTGCTTCAAGTAGATAGGCTTTGCTTTGAATGCTTCTGATAATCTGAATGTTGCTGCTGGATAAGAAATATACAAGTTTGGAACTTCTCTCTCTTGTGAGCTTTGCTGTCAAACTAAATGTTGCTGAATAAGAAACGAACTACAAGTTTGGGACTTCTCTTATGAAACACAAGATGCTTCATCTTTTGCTTTGGATCAGATGGAATAACATGATCACGATGTTTCTTTTTAATCAGTAAACCTAGGTGTTCGTCACTTGTGGCCTTAAGATCGATAGAAATATATGTTGATTCTTTCTGGCTAGTTCATTCATGATTTAGGGCTTGATGTATGGAGGCTTGTCTACTTGCTGCTAATACAACATAATATTTGATATGAGCAGGGTGAACAACCTTTAGGTCCCGGGAATCTACTCAAGGCTGCAGACACTTCTTGTCTCACTTCTTTTATCATCGGTATAATAATCATATTAAGGAGTTTCTATAAGTTCATTGTTCTTATAAGCATCAGGACTTTTTTTAATGGAAATTTACAGTATGTTTGAGGGTGAACATTAAGCAATGTTTGTTGTCAAACAAATTAAGAATCTTTTTAATTTATGTATTTACTATTTTTTTATTTTACTGATCAAGATGGTGTATTTGAGCTCGGGAGCAGAGACTCCACGTCCTGAACTCCTGATTTGTCCCTCTATGCATGTTGTGCATATACTATTTGCCTATTTGGTAAAAAAATAGTTTAGTTGCCTATTTGGTATGCTTGTCATGTCACTTGTAGTACAAGCTTAGTTAGGAGTACTCCATCTAGTAGTAATTAATTTGTGTGGCTGTGGAAGTCACTTGCTTTGGCATAGTAATGTTTTTATTCCAGTATTATTTTGTGGCGGTGTGGGTAGCAAGGTGCATGCTACTTGTGATGATGCTACTTGTGATCTTCTGAAATGTCGACCCATTGGGGACTTCATTACGCGGGGATAATGATTTTGCAGGTACCCCGAGAGGCCCTTGAGTTTGTCGGGATGTCAATTAACTTCCGTTTCGGCAAATTCGGGTACTCCATATGTCCTATTTTCAGCAAAGGTCATGCTGAAATTTTCCGTGAATTTTAGCATGACTTTGCTAAAAATAGGACATATGGGGTACTTGCGACTAATGCATGGCCCGGGGTATCTTAGTACTTAGTTAAGTAGGATCAACTGCCCTGCCATTCTTGCTGCAATAAACCATAGGTGGCAATAGAGCCAAGTGATTAGGCCCAACTTAGAATTCTCCTTAGCATCAATAAACCCTAGATGATAAACCCAACATAGGTGGCAATAGAGCCAAGTGATTAGTGCCAAGTGATTAGGCCCAACCTAGGGTGCCTCGACATCGATAAACCCTAAATGATGAAAACTTAACTTGGCTGCCCCGGATGCCTCGGTGTCGATGAGAACCTAAATGATGTACGCTTAGGCTTTTACGGTGCCTCGGTGTCGACAAACCCTAAATGATGAGACATGATCTTGTTCCTTGACAATAACCAACTTTTTGACCAAACTTTTTTCCTATTTAGAGCGAAACATGGCCCACAACGATGAGGCCGGTGGTTCGGGCGGCAAGCCATTCTGGGAGCTGTCCCAGGAGATGGAGTAACAACCTCACCACTATGAGGACGCTGCGGAAGACACCGATCCTGATTACACAACCCCTAGTGGCGTCGGGGATGACACCACTGATGGTGCCGCCGAGGATGCCACCACTGATGATGGCGGCGCACACACAGATGGCAGCCAACCGAAGAAGCAAAGGAAGGACCGGCGCCCGAATGCGCTCCGCACCGTCAAGGAGGAATTCACTCAAGTGGACTCCGACAGAAATCCAACGGAGCCCAAACATATATTCAAGGGGTACTCGGTTCAGCTCGGGTGCATTCTCCGGAGCATCGTCTCGATCAACACCGAGAACCTTAGGCATAAGGACCGAGGGAATTTGCGCAACCTCCTCTTCACGAAGCTGCACGAACGATACAAGTTCCTCGCCGAATTTGAAAACACACGCCTCTCAGGGAATAAAGTGAACAGTGCCGCCCTCACGAAGATGAGCACGGCCCTGTCTACTTGGAGAAGCGTGGTGAAGAGAATGATTGATAAAGGTGATAGTTATGACAAGATCAAGGCGAAATATCCTTTGATGAGCGAAGATGAGTACAAGGAGTTCAAGATCAAGTGCCAGAGCCCCGCAACCTCCGAATCAAGTCAGTGGGGGAAAGAAATGCGGGAGTTGAACTTAGGGGAACACAAACTCGGTCCCGGCGGTTACAGAGTGGCAGAGCCTATATGGGACAAGGAGGACGCGGAGCGTGCCGAGCAAGGCCTACCGCCCCGCTTCGAGAAATACAGCGGTGACAAGCAGACCAGGAACTATGTCAGGGCCCGGTACAAGGAGGACCCGATAACAAAGGAGCTTACCACGGATCCGAAGACCAGGGCGCTTGAGCTTCTTCTGGTAAGGAATACACCCCCGCGTAATTAGCTCCATATGGTTGCACTCTAATTAATCCCCAATATTTCTAAATGGTTCACGTTCCTTTCGCAGGACAATGAAAGCAGTAGCGCGGGGTCGTCTAAGAGCTCCCCTTTTGACACCCCTTTAAATAGGGCGTTGAACATAATGAAAAACAAGGATAAGCTCAATAAGCCGACGTCAGCTGGTCGTGTGGCCGGCAAAGGCTTGTCCACAAAATGGGGGTCATACTATACCGCTGGTGTGCGGAAGGAGAAAAATACCAGCTCGGAAAGCCAGACGCGCGAGGTTGAAGAACTCAAGGCACAAGTGGCGCGGATTCCGGAGCTTGTCCAAGAGCAAGTGCAACAACAACTTGGAACGACGCTCAACGCCATGGTGCCTACGTTGATTCATGGGCTGACGACATGGATTGCGGGCGGCCAAAAGGGGCCTCCCCCGGTTCCCAGCTTCACGGCCAGCAACTCGCACAGTGCACAGGCGGTGCCATTGGTGTCTTCGGCGGCGGCGCCATTGGTGTCTCCGGCGGAGGCGGTATTCGTGTCTCCGGCGCCGGCAAGGGCATTGGAGCTTAATGCACCCGGGTGTATGCCGGCCGGCACCTCGCCAGCAAGCGCCCCCTCCGTCAGTTGCACGCCTGCCGTTGGTGGTGCCTCGACATTAGCCGAGCTCGACGGCATCACGGTAACTAAGCCTCTCGGCCGATGACTTCATCTCCTTGCCTTTGACTGGGCATCCCTGACGCCCTGGACATGTTTTCGCAGGGCACCACCGACGTTCCTTGCACTCTTCTGCACTTCGTGGGCGCTGAGTTGGTCGATGTCGCCAAGGGTAGAATAGTTCAACCGGGCAACCCCATGTTCCACGGTAATCTGATGCCACCCACAATGTATAGGGTTGAAGTGGTTCGGGTGCTGCCAGGCTGCGACGGGCTGTTACCTCCGATTCGACCCGCTGGGGCCGACGAAGAAGATGAGATGACCCTCAGCACCTGCGTAAACTGGCCCCTGCTTTGGCCGAAGAGCCAGATTCGTTTGGGGGCGGGGGACACCACCCCACAGACAAGACCACCAGTCGTGCCAGCGCCAAGCATGGCAAGAACGCCGCAACGCTACCGGACCTGCCGGACATCCCTATGGCACAGGATCCGGACAGCCCTATGGCACAAGATCCGGACGGCGACGACAACGACGACGATACATTTACCAAAGTTGATAACTACTTTGCCGAACATGGGTACGCTGACGAGTTCTGCGGGCCTCTTTCTCAAGAACCCAACCAAGACGACCGCGATCTAGCTGGTACGGCAGAGAAATCCAATTGCAACAGGCGTCGTCTGGCATTCAGTTCTCAGGACACGCCTCCAGCTCCCGCCTTCACCGAGCCTCAGAGAGCTGAGGTGCGAAATATTATCAGCCCCAACACGCTCAAGAAGGCGGTCTGTGAGCAGAACTCGGTCCCATTACAAGAGATCAAGAAGAAGGGACGAAAACGAAAGACTAACAAGGGCGCCGGTGCGAGCCAGCCGGCACCGAGTTCGATTCGTGCTCAGGACGGGCCACCTTCACCTAAGGATATCTCGAGGAGGGTGCATGTGGCGGGTAGGGCGATGCTACCACCAAATATGCTGAATGCTGCAACCGGTGCTATGCAGAGTCTGCACGACAATGTTCTTTCTTTGGAGAAGCGGCGTCTCAGAGAGAAGGATGTGGCATACCCGGTTTTCGTGGCCAAGGTGCCAGAGGGCAAGGGCTTTGTGGATGGCGACATCGGGGGTACGATCGTCCTGCGGTTTGATGACATCTTTGCTATGTTTAACCTTCATCCGCTGCACTACACCTTCGTTCGGCTATTTTCGCTGAGCATGCAGATGCGGATCATTAGAGACAAGACCCCGGACATCGTGATAGTCGACCCCTTCTACATGCATGCCAAGCACTTGAGCAGCGCTGGGGACCTCCAAGTTGCGAGTTCACACCTCGAAGGCATCATTTTGGCAAACGCAGATAAGGATAACTTCCTTGTGCCTTACTTTCCCGAGTAAGTCATCCCTTAACCGCCCCGTTTGATATGATTTCTTAGATTTCGATCGTTCTTTTTTTCTAACATTCCGTGTTCTGTGCAGTGACACACATTGCACACTCATCCTCTTAAGCCCGAAATATTCCATGGCCACGTATTTAGACCCGAACCGTAACTCCAAGATAGACTACACAAATGTCAAGAAAGTTCTTGATGATGTTCTCCCCGGCTACGCCAAATCTGGAGGAACCTTCACCAGGGCAGTTCGTAAGTACGACAAGCACATGTTCTCACACAATACGAAGTTCTGCTGCGTCAAGCAGCCACCTGGCGGTCAGAAGGATGCCTACTACGCCCTCCATCACATGCGGGCGATCGTAAGGGACCATCATCACCTTCTGCTACCAGATAATCTCAAAGATTGGGCCGCGAGCTTGTCGGCAGTCCAGGACGCGGACCTCAGACAAGAATTCTTTCGCATCCAGTCGGAGTTTGCGGACATTATCCATCAAGATGTCCTTCATAGCGCGGGGCAGTTCTTCCTCAGATATCAACCGTCCAACAGTGAGATAGACAGAACGCTACAAATGCAGGGTGACAACGCCTGCGATTTCATGACCATCACGACAGACGGCGGCTTCACGCACGCTCCTGTCCAATGAGTCGAGTCAAAAGTAGTGATGTGTAGTTCTGAAACATTGATTGGCTCATGTTGTAATTAAACTTTAATGAATTCGTATGTCTCTTTGGTTTGGACAGTTGTTCAACTTAGATGTAATCGATGCTATTTATTAGTAGGACCATGAATCGTGCTATTAATGTCTTGCTTTTCTCTTCCGATCCTTTTGTTGCATACTTACATATTGCTTATGTATTGTCTGTTGTTTGGCTTGTGCATAGAGATGCCATCGTATGTCGTGTACAAGGGTAAGGTTCCCGGAGTCTACGATGACTGGGAGGAGTGTCGGAGACAGGTTGACCGTTTCAGCGGTAACAGTTACAAAGGGTACACCACTAGGGCGGAGGCCGAATCTAGATACACCCGCTATCTAGCGGGAGAGAGGAGGGAGCGTTGGAGGAACCGGATGAAGACCAGTTTGATCGCGATGATGCTCATCGTGATGACCACAACTCTCTTCTATGTGATGGTAGTTTAGATGATCGATATCGACTTGTAATGTGAAGGCAAACTCGATACTCGCGGTCTTGAGACTTGTAATGTTTTATCTTTGTCCGGTCTTTTGAATTCGGAGACTAATATGATGAATTGTATTCAGAGACTATTGAATTTGATGAATCTGATGTTGCTGTGTGCTGCTGTCTATATTTTGTCCCATAATATATTTTGTAACCTGTGCAAAAATCAGAAAAGCAAAAAAAAAATAAAACCTAATATTCACACTAATGGCGCACCACACAAGACACTAATGGCGCACTGTGATCATCACACTAATGGCGCATTGGCTGCCGGTGCGCCATTAGAGTGCCAAAGCACATGGGTACATATGGCCCCCTGGGAGGCACTCTAATGGCGCACCAGTGGTGCGCCATTAGAACACCAGATACTAATGGCGCACCACTGGCGTGATGCCAGTGGCGCACCAGCAGTGCGCCATTAGAAGGCAAATCCGGTGCGCCACTAGCATGCTTTTTCCTAGTAGTGGTATTCGGACAGCCGGAGTATATCCTTTGGCCGGACTGTTGGACTATGAAGATACAAGATTGAAGACTTCGTCCCATGTCCGGATGGGACTCTCCTTGGCGTGGAAGGCAAGCTTGGTAATACGGATATGTAGATCTCCTTCCTTGTAACCGACTCTGTGTAACCCTAGCCCCCTCCGGTGTCTATATAAACCGAAGGGTTTAGTCCATAGGGATAACAACAATCATACCATAGGCTAGCTTCTAGGGTTTAGCCTCTCTGATCTCGTGGTAGATCAACTCTTGTAATACTCATATCATCAAGATCAATCAAGCAGGAGTAGGGTTTTACCTCCATCGAGAGGGCCCGAACCTGGGTAAAAACATCGTGTCCCCTGTCTCCTGTTACCATCCGCCTAGACGCATAGTTCGGGACCCCCTACCCGAGATCCGCCGGTTTTGACACCGACATTGGTGCTTTCATTGAGATTTCCTCTGTGTCGTCATCGTTAGGCTCGATGGCTCCTTCGATCATCGATAGCGATGCAGTCCAAGGTGAGACTTTTCTCCCCGGACAGATATTTGTATTCGGCGGCTTCGCACTGCGGGCCAACTCGCTTGGCCATCTGGAGCAGATCGAGAGTTATGCCCCTGGCCACCAGGTCAGGTTTGGAAGCTTAAACTACACGGCTGACATCCGCGGAGACTTGATCTTCGACGGATTCGAGCCCCTGCCAAGTGCGCCGCACGGTCACGATGAGCATGATTTAGCTCTACCCTCGGACAGTGTTCAGGAGATCGCACCTACAATCGCTCCAACCCTCAATTTGGAGCCAATTGCGCCATCCATGGACGGGTGGCTAGACCCCGCCACGGAGGCCGCAGTCTCAGCGGCGATCGAGCCGAATACCAACCTTACCCTTCACGAGAGCCGTGACTCCAAACTGTCGGATTCTTCTCCGGCCACGGACTCCGAACCGCCTGCGCCCGTGCCTATTGAAGGAAATATGCCCTAGAGGCAATAATAAAGTTATTATTTCCTTATATCATGATAAATGTTTATTATTCATGCTAGAATTGTATTAACTGGAAACATAATACATGTGTGAATACATAGACAAACAGAGTGTCACTAGTATGCCTCTACTTGACTAGCTCATTAATCAAAGATGGTTATGTTTCCTAGCCATGAACAAAGAGTTGTTATTTGATTAACGAGATCACATCATTAGTTGAATGATCTGATTGACATGACCCATTCCATTAGCATAGCACTCGATCGTTTAGTATGTTGCTATTGCTTTTATCCATGACTTATACATGTTCCTTCAACTATGAGAATATGCAACTCCCATTTACCGTAGGGACACTTTGTGTGCTACCAAACGTCACAACGTAACTGGGTGATTATAAAGGTGCTCTACAAGTGTCTCCAAAGGTACATGTTGAGTTGGCATATTTCGAGATTAGGATTTGTCACTCCGATTGTCGGAGAGGTATCTCAGGGCCTTCTCGGTAATGCACATCACATAAAGCCTTGCAAGCATTGCAACCAATGAGTTAGTTGCGAGATGATGTATTACGGAACGAGAAAAGAGACTTGCCGGTAACGAGATTGAACTAGGTATTGGATACCGACGATCGAATCTCGGGCAAGTAACATACCGATGACAAAGGGAACAACGTATGTTGTTATGCGGTCTGACCGATAAAGATCTTCGTAGAATATGTAGGAGCCAATATGGGCATCCAGGTCCCGCTATTGGTTATTGACTGGAGACATGTCTCGGTCATGTCTACATTGTTCTCGAACCGTAGGGTCCGCACGCTTAAGGTTTCGATGACAGTTATATTATGAGTTTATGAGTTTTGATGTACCGAAGGAGTTCGGAGTCCCGGATGAGTTTGGGGACATGACGAGGAGTCTCAAAATGGTCGAGACGTAAAGATCGATATATTGGACGACTATATTCGGACATCGGAAGGGTTCTGAGTGGTTCGGGTATTTTCGGGAGTACCGGGGAGTTACGGGATTACGGGAGAAGTAATGGGCCTTGATGGGCTTTAGTGGGAAGAGGAAAAGGCTGCTGCGCCCCCCCTCCCCTTTGGTCCGAATTGGACTAGGGAAAAGGGGGCCGGCCACCTTTCCTTCTCCTCCTATTCCTTCTCCCTTCCTCCCCTTTTGGTGGACTCCTACTAGGACTTGGAGTCCTAGTAGGACTCCATATGCTGGCCGCACCTTTTGCCTTGGCCGGCCTCCTCCTCCTCCATCCTTTATATACAGGGGCAGGGGCACCCCAAAGACACACAAGTTGATCTACGGATCGTTCCTTAGCCGTGTGCGGTGCCCCCTTCCACCAAATTCCACCTCGATTATATCGTTGCAGTGCTTAGGCGAAGCCCTGCGCCGGTAACACATCAAGATCGTCACCACGCCGTCGTGCTGACGGAACTCTTCCTCGACGCTTTGCTGGATCGGAGCCCGGGGAACGTCATCGAGCTGAACGTGTGCCAAGAACTCGGAGGTGCCGGAGTAACGGTGCTGTGATCGGTTGGATCGCGAGGAGAACGTACGACTACTTCCTCTACGAACGACTACTTCCTCTACGTTGTGTCAACGCTTCCGCTTCGGTCTACGAGGGTACGTAGACAAACACTCTCCCCTCTCGTTGCTATGCATCACCATGATCTTGCGTGTGCGTAGGAAAATTTTTGAATTTACTGTGTTCCCCAACAGTGGTATCAGAGCCTAGGTTTTTATGGTTTGATGTTATTTGCACGAGTAGAACACAAGTGAGTTGTGGACGATACAAGTCATACTGCCTACCAGCATGTCATACTTTGGTTCAGCGGTATTGTTGGACGAGACGATCCGGACCAACCTTACGCGTACGCTTACGCGAGACCGGTTCCCTCGACGTGCTTTGCACATAGATGGCTTGCGGAAGACTGTCTCTCCAACTTTAGTTGAACCGAGTGTGGCTACGCCCGGTCCTTGAGAAGGTTAAAACGGAGTCTATTTGACAAACTATCGTTGTGGTTTTGATGCGTAGGTAAGATGAGTTCTTGCTTAAAGCCCGTAGCAGCCACGTAAAACTTGCAACAACAAAGTAGAGGACGTCTAACTTGTTTTTGCAGGGCATGTTGTGATGTGATATGGTCAAGACATGATGCTAAATTTTATTGTATGAGATGATCATGTTTTGTAACCGAGTTATCGGCAACTGGCAGGAGCCATATGGTTGTCGCTTTATTGTATGCAATGCAATCGCGATGTAATGCTTTACTTTATTACTAAGCGGTAGTGATAGTCGTGGAAGCATAAGATTGGCGAGACGATAACGATGCTACGATGGAGATCAAGGTGTCGCGCCGGTGACGATGGTGATCATGACGGTGCTGCAGAGATGGAGATCACAAGCACAAGATGATGATGGCCATATCATATCACTTATATTGATTGCATGTGATGTTTATCTTTTATGCATCTTATCTTGCTTTGTTTGACGGTAGCATCATAAGATGATCTCTCACTAAATTATCAAGAAGTGTTCTCCCTGAGTATGCACCGTTGCGAAAGTTCTTCGTGCTGAGACACCACGTGATGATCGGGTGTGATAGGCTCTACGTTCAAATACAACGGGTGCAAAACAGTTGCACACGCGGAATACTCAGGTTTAACTTGACGAGCCTGGCATATAACAGATATGGCCTCGGAACACGGAGACCGAAAGGTCGAGCGTGAATCATATAGTAGATATGATCAACATAGTGATGTTCACCATTGAAACTACTCCATCTCACGTGATGATCGGACATGGTTTAGTTGATTTGGATCACGTGATCACTTAGAGGATTAGAGAGATGTCTATCTAAGTGGGAGTTCTTAAGTAATATGATTAATTGAACTTAAATTTATCATGAACTTAGTCCTGGTAGTATTAGCATATCTATGTTGTAGATCAATAGCTCGCGTTGTTGCTTCCCTATGTTTATTTTGATATGTTCCTAAAGAAAATTGTGTTGAAAAATGTTAGTAGCAATGATGCGGATTGGATCCGTGATCTGAGGTTTATCCTCATTGCTGCACAGAAGAATTATGTCCTTGATGCACCGCTAGGTGATGGACCAATTGCAGGAGCAGATGCAGACGTTATGAATGTTATGCTAGCTCAATATGATGACTACTTAATAGTTTAGTGCACCATGCTTAAACGGCTTAGAATCGGGACTTCAAAGACGTTTTGAACGTCATGGACCATACAAGATGTTCCAGGAGTTGAAGTTAATATTTCAAGTAAATACCCGAGTTGAGAGATATGAAGTCTCCAACAAGTTCTATAGCTAAAAGATGGAGGAGAATCGCTCAACTAGTGAGCATGTGCTCAGATTGTCTGGGTACTACAATCACTTGAATCAAGTGGGAGTTAATCTTCCAGATAAGATAGTGATTGACAGAATTCTCTAGTCACCATCACCAAGTTAGTAGAACTTCGTGATGAACTATAATATGCAAGGGATAACGGAAAATATTCCCAAGCTGTTCGCGATGCTAAAATCGGCGAAGGTAGAAATCAAAGAAAAACATCAAGTGTTGATGGTTGACAAGATCACTAGTTTCAAGAAAAGGGCAAAAAAGGAAAGAAGGGGAACTTCAAGAAGAACGGCAAGCAAGTTGCTGCTCAAGTGAAAAAGCCCAAGTCTGGTCCTAAGCCTGAGACTAAGTGCTTCTACTGCAAAGGGACTGGTCACTGGAAGCGGAACTACCCCAAGTGATTGGCGGATAAGAAGGATGGCAAAGTGAACATAAGTATATTTGATATACATGTTATTGATGTGTACTTTACTAGTGTTCATAGCAACCCCTCAGTATTTGGTACTAGTTCAAGTTGCTAAGATTAGTAACTCGAAACGGGAGTTGCAGAATGAACAAAGACTAGTTAAAGGGCAAGGTGACGATGTGTGTTGGAAGTGGTTCCAAGATTGATATGATCATCATCACACACTCCCTATACTTTCGGGATTAGTGTTGAAACTAAATAAGTGTTATTTGGTGTTTGCGTTGAGCATGAATATGATTTGATCATGTTAATTGCAATACAGTTATTCATTTAAGTTAGAGAACAATTGTTGTTCTGTTTACATGAATAAAACCTTCTATGGTCATACACACCAATGAAAATAGTTCATTGGATCTCGATCGTAGTGATACACATATTCATAATATTGAAACCAAAAGATGCGAAGTTAATAATGATAGTGCAACCTATTTGTGGCACTGCCATTTAGGTCATATTGGTGTAAAGCGCATGAAGAAACTCCATGCTGATGGGATTTTGGAATCACTTGATTATGAATCACTTGATGCTTGCGAACCATGCCTCTTGGGCAAGATGACTAAAACAACGTTCTCCGGAACAATGGAGCAAGCAACAGATTTGTTGGAAATCATACATACTGATGTATATGATCCGATGAATATTAAGGCTCGCGACAAGTATCATTATTTTCTAACCTTCACAGATGATTTGAGCAGATATGGGTATATCTACTTGATGAAACATAAGTCTGAAACATTTGAAAAGTTCAAAGAATTCTAGAGTGAAGTGAAAATCATCGTGACAAGAAAATAAGGTTTCTACGATTTGATCGCGGAGACAAATATTTGAGTTACGAGTTTGGTCTTCAATTAAAACAATGTGGAATAGTTTCACAAACTCATGCCACCTGGAACACCACAGCATAATGGTGTGTCCGAACGTCGTAATCGTACTTTACTGGATATGGTGCGATCTATGATGTCTCTTACCGATTTACCGCTATCTTTTTTGGGGTTATGCATTAGAGACAGCTGCATTCACGTTAAAAGGGGCACCATCTAA
This sequence comes from Aegilops umbellulata, assembly GCA_032464435.1. Classification (NCBI taxonomy): domain Eukaryota; kingdom Viridiplantae; phylum Streptophyta; class Magnoliopsida; order Poales; family Poaceae; genus Aegilops; species Aegilops umbellulata. Next base: position 83,928,930 of record CP136054.1, on the reverse strand, counting down.
ATTCCGTTGAGACGACACCGTATGAACTATGGTTTAGCAATAAACCTAAGCTGTCGTTTCTTAAAGTTTGGGGCTGCGATGCTTATGTGAAAAAGCTTCAACCTGATAAGCTCGAACCCAAATCGGAGAAATGTGTCTTCATAGGATACCCAAAAGAGACTATTGGGTATACCTTCTATCACAGATTCGAAGGCAAAATTTTTGTTGCTAAAGTCGGAAACTTTCTAGAGAAGGAGTTTCTCTCGAAAGATGTGAGTGGGAGGAAAGTAGAACTTGATGAGATAACAGTATCTACTCCCTTATTGAGAAGTAGTACATCACAGAAATCTGTTCCTGTGACACCTACATCAAATAGGGAGGAAGCTAATGATAATGATCATGAAACTTCAGATCAAGTTTCTACTAAACTTCGTAGATCAGCCAGAGTAAGATCCGCACCAGAGTGGTACGGTAATCCTATTTTGGAAGTCATGTTACTAGACCATGGTGAACCTACGAACTATGAAGAAGCGATGGTGAGCCCAGATTCCGCAAAGTGGCTTGAGGCCATGAAATCTGAGATGGGATCCATGTATGAAAACAAAGTATGGACTTTGGTTGACTTGCCCGATGATCGGCAAGCAATTGAGAATAAATGGATTTTTAAGAAGAAGACTGACGCTGATGGTAATGTTACTGTCTATAAAGCTCGACTTGTTGCAAAAGGTTTTCGACAAGTTCAAGGAATTGACTACGGTGAGACTTTCTCACCCGTAGCGATGCTTAAGTCTGTCCAAATCATGTTAGCAATTGCCGCATTTTATGAAATCCGGCAAATGGATAAACAAAACTACATTCCTTAAAGGATTTATTAAATAAGAGTTGTATACGATGCAACTAGAAGGTTTTGTCGATCCTGAAGGTGTTAACAAAATATGCAAGCTCCAGCGATCCATCTATGGACTGGTGCAAGCATCTCGGAGTTGGAATATACGCTTTGATAAGTTGATCAAAGCATATAGTTTTATACAGACTTGCGGTGAAGCCTGTAATTACAAGAAAGTGAGTGGGAGCACTACAACATTTCTGATAAGTATATGTAAATGACATATTATTGATCGGAAATAATGTAGAATTATTCTGTAAAGCATAAAGGATTATTTGAAAGGAGTTTTTCGAAGAAGGACCTCGGTGAAGCTGCTTACATATTGAGCATCAAGATCTATAAGAGATAGATCAAGACGCTTGATAAGTTTTTCAATAAATACATACCTTGAAAAGATTTTTGAAGTAGTTCAAAATGGAACAGTCAAAGAAAGAGTTCTTGCCTGTATTACAAGGTGTGAAATTGAGTAAGACTCAAAGCCCGACCACGGCAGAAGATAGAAAGAGAATGAAAGTCATTCCCTATGCCTCAGCCATAGGTTCTATAAAGTATGCCATGCTGTGTACCAGACCTATTGTATACCCTACCCTGAGATTGGCACGGGAGTACAATAGTGATCTAGGAGTAGATCACTGGACGGCGGTCAAAATTATCCTTAGTGGAATAAGGATATGTTTCTCGATTATGGAGGTGACAAAAAGATTCGTCGTAAAAGGTTACGTCGATGCAAGTTTTGACACTAATCTGGATGACTCTAAGTCTCAATCTAGATACATATTGAAAGTGGGAGCAATTAGCTAAAGTAGCTCCGTGCAGAGCATTGTAGACATAGAAAATTGCAAAATACATAACGGATCTGAATGTAGCAGACCCGTTGACTAAGATTCTCTCACAAGCAAAACATGATCACACCTTAGTACTCTTTGGGTGTTAATTACATAGCGATGTAAACTAGATTACTGAATCTAGTAAACCCTTTGGGTGTTGGTCACATATCGATGTGAACTATTGCTGATAAATCACATGGCGATGTGAACTAGATTATTGACTCTAGTGCAAGTGGGAGACTGAAGGAAATATGCCCTAGAGGCAATAATAAAGTTATTATTTCCTTATATCATGATAAATGTTTATTATTCATGCTAGAATTGTATTAACTGGAAACATAATACATGTGTGAATACATAGACAAACAGAGTGTCACTAGTATGCCTCTACTTGACTAGCTCATTAATCAAAGATGGTTATGTTTCCTAGCCATGAACAAAGAGTTGTTATTTGATTAACGAGATCACATCATTAGTTGAATGATCTGATTGACATGACCCATTCCATTAGCATAGCACTCGATCGTTTAGTATGTTGCTATTGCTTTTATCCATGACTTATACATGTTCCTTCAACTATGAGAATATGCAACTCCCATTTACCGTAGGGACACTTTGTGTGCTACCAAACGTCACAACGTAACTGGGTGATTATAAAGGTGCTCTACAAGTGTCTCCAAAGGTACATGTTGAGTTGGCATATTTCGAGATTAGGATTTGTCACTCCGATTGTCGGAGAGGTATCTCAGGGCCTTCTCGGTAATGCACATCACATAAAGCCTTGCAAGCATTGCAACCAATGAGTTAGTTGCGAGATGATGTATTACGGAACGAGAAAAGAGACTTGCCGGTAACGAGATTGAACTAGGTATTGGATACCGACGATCGAATCTCGGGCAAGTAACATACCGATGACAAAGGGAACAACGTATGTTGTTATGCGGTCTGACCGATAAAGATCTTCGTAGAATATGTAGGAGCCAATATGGGCATCCAGGTCCCGCTATTGGTTATTGACTGGAGACGTGTCTCGGTCATGTCTACATTGTTCTCGAACCGTAGGGTCCGCACGCTTAAGGTTTCGATGACAGTTATATTATGAGTTTATGAGTTTTGATGTACCGAAGGAGTTCGGAGTCCCGGATGAGTTTGGGGACATGACGAGGAGTCACGAAATGGTCGAGACGTAAAGATCGATATATTGGACGACTATATTCGGACATCGGAAGGGTTCTGAGTGGTTCGGGTATTTTCGGGAGTACCGGGGAGTTACGGGATTACGGGAGAAGTAATGGGCCTTGATGGGCTTTAGTGGGAAGAGGAAAAGGCTGCTGCGCCCCCCCTCCCCTTTGGTCCGAATTGGACTAGGGAAAAGGGGGCCGGCCACCTTTCCTTCTCCTCCTATTCCTTCTCCCTTCCTCCCCTTTTGGTGGACTCCTACTAGGACTTGGAGTCCTAGTAGGACTCCATATGCTGGCCGCACCTTTTGCCTTGGCCGGCCTCCTCCTCCTCCATCCTTTATATACAGGGGCAGGGGCACCCCAAAGACACACAAGTTGATCTACGGATCGTTCCTTAGCCGTGTGCGGTGCCCCCTTCCACCAAATTCCACCTCGATTATATCGTTGCAGTGCTTAGGCGAAGCCCTGCGCCGGTAACACATCAAGATCGTCACCACGCCGTCGTGCTGACGGAACTCTTCCTCGACGCTTTGCTGGATCGGAGCCCGGGGAACGTCATCGAGCTGAATGTGTGCCAAGAACTCGGAGGTGCCGGAGTAACGGTGCTATGATCGGTTGGATCGCGAGGAGAACGTACGACTACTTCCTCTACGAACGACTACTTCCTCTACGTTGTGTCAACGCTTCCGCTTCGGTCTACGAGGGTACGTAGACAAACACTCTCCCCTCTCGTTGCTATGCATCACCATGATCTTGCGTGTGCGTAGGAAATTTTTTGAATTTACTGCGTTCCCCCAGGTCAGGTTTGGAAGCTTAAACTACACGGCTGACATCCGCGGAGACTTGATCTTCGACGGATTCGAGCCCCTGCCAAGTGCGCCGCACGGTCACGATGAGCATGATTTAGCTCTACCCTCGGACAGTGTTCAGGAGATCGCACCTACAATCGCTCCAACCCTCAATTTGGAGCCAATTGCGCCATCCATGGACGGGTGGCTAGACCCCGCCACGGAGGCCGCAGTCTCAGCGGCGATCGAGCCGAATACCAACCTTACCCTTCACGAGAGCCGTGACTCCAAACTGTCGGATTCTTCTCCGGCCACGGACTCCGAACCGCCTGCGCCCGTGCCTATCGAATCCGACTGGGCGCCGATCATGGAGTTCACCTCCGCGGATATCTTTCAGCACTCGCCCTTCGATGATGTACTGAACTCATTAAGGTCCCTCTCCTTGTCAGGAGAAACATGGCGGAACTATGTCCGGCAGGATTGGGATGCGGATGACGAAGAAATTCGCCGCCCACCCACCACCCACTTAGTAGCCACTGTCGATAATTTGACCGACATGCTCGACTTCGACTCCGAAGACATCGACGGTATGGACAACGATGCAGGAGAAGAACAGGAACCACTGCCCACAGGGCACTGGACAGCCACCTCATCATATATATATATATATGGTGGACACACCCAAAGAAGGCAATGGCGACAGGACAGCGGGGGATGACCCCTCCAAGAAGCAACCCAAGCGCCGACGTCAGCACGCCGCTCTAAGTCCCGCCAAAGCAAAAGCGGTGATACCGGCACGGGAGATAATAACACTCCGGACTGTGCCAAAGATAACGACAATCCCCTCCAGCAAGATTCAGAGCAGGAGGATGGAAACGCCAGCCCTCCTGAGAGAGCGGCAGATGGACAGGCGGAGGATGATAATTACATGCCTCCCTCCGAAGACGAGGCAAGCCTCGACGATGACGAATTTGGTGTGCCTGAGGATCCTGTCGAACAAGAGCGCTTCAGGCGCCGGCTTATGGCCATGGAAAATAGCCTTAAGAAAAAGCAACAGCAGCTTCGAGCTGATCAAGATTTGCTAGCTGGCAGATGGACTGAAGTCCTGGTGGCCGAGGAATATGAACTCGAACGCCCCTCCAAGAGTTACCCAAAGCGCAGGTTGCTACCCCGACTGGAGGAGGAAGCATTAAAACCTACATCTCCAGTGTATGACGCGGCTGATCTTGTGGCCACGATAGAGCGGCATTTCTGTCGAAGGCCCAGCCCGCACCCCAACGCCACTCAAATAAAAATGCACGAGGAAATAACCTAGACCTGCGAGACGTATTGGAGGACAAAGAAAAACACACAAGATCGATCTACGGATCACGAGGGCACGCCACTACGCGAGACGATAACCGTCACGCCGGATATAGTAAAAGTAAATCCGGCCGGGCCGAACACAACAGACAAGACTCATATGAGTTGCGTCGCGATATAGCCCAGTACAGAGGCGCCGCACACCCCCTATGCTTCACAGACAAAGTAATGGATCACCAAATCCCAGAGGGGTTTCAAACCCGTAAATATCGAATCATACGATGGTACAACAGATCCTGCGGTATGGATCAAGGACTACCTCCAACATATCCACATGGCCCGCGGTGACGATCTACACGCCATCAAATATCTTCCACTCAAACTCAAAGGACCAGCTCAACATTGGATGAACAGCTTGCTAGCAGAATCCATTGGCTGTTGGGAAGATCTGGAAGCCGCATTCCTCGACAACTTCCAGGGCACTTATGTGCGACCACCAGATGCCGATGACTTGATCCACATAATTCAGCAGCCAGAGGAATCGGCCAAGCAATTCTGGACACGGTTCCTAACCAAGAAAAATCAAATCGTCGATTGTCCGGATGCTGAGGCCCTAGCAGCTTTTAAGCATAACATCCATGACGAGTAGCTCGCCCGGCACCTGGGCCAAGAAAAGCCGAAATCTATGGCAGCCCTCACGACACTCATGACCTGCTTTTGCGCGGGAGAAGACAGCTGGCTGGCTCAAAACAATAACATATCAAAGAACCCTGGTACTTCGGATACCAAGGATAGCAACAGCAGGTCACGTTGCAACAAACACAAGCGCCGCATCGACAGTGACAATACCGAGGATACAACAGTCAATGCCGGATTCAAAGGCTCTAAACCTGGTCAGCGGAAAAAGCCATTCAAAAGAAGTACTCCGGGCCCATCTAGTTTGGACCGTATACTCGATTGCTCGTGTCAAATACATGGCACCCCCGACAAGCTAGCCAACCACACCAACATGGATTGTTGGGTGTTCAAGCAGGCCGGCAAGTTAAATGCCGAAAACAAGGATAAGGGGCTACATAGCGATGACGAGGAAGAGCCCCGGCCGCCGAACACCGGAGGACGGAAGAGGTTCGCCCCACAAGTGTGGACGGTGAACATGATATACGCAACCCACATCCCCAAGAGGGAGCGGAAGTGTGCGCTCAGGGACGTATATGCGTTGGAGCCAGTCGCCCCAAAGTTCAACCCATGGTCCTCCTGTCCGATCACCTTCGATCGCAGAGACCACCCCACTAGTATCCCTCATGTCGGATTCGCCGCACTGGTCCTAGACCCAATCATTGACGGATTTCACCTCACTCGAGTCCTTGTGGAAGGTGGCAGCAGCCTGAACCTGCTTTATCAGGACACAGTGGGCAAAATGGGTATAGACACCTCAAGGATCAAACCCACAAAAACGACCTTCAAAGGCGTCATACCAGGTGTAGAGGCCCATTGTACAGGCTCAGTTACACTAGAAGTGGTCTTCGGATCCCCGGATAACTTCTGAATCGAGGAGTTAATCTTCGATATAGTCCCGTTCCGCAGTGGCTATCACGCACTGCTTGGGCGAACCGCATTTGCAAGGTTCAATGCGGTACCGCTTTATGCATTTGCAAGGAGGCAGAAAGCTACACCGCACCATGAAACTCCCAGGTGGTCTCTGATAACGAGCGAAATACCTGCTTTAAATACCATTCCGCAGCTTGCCCTTGGAGGGGACATGTCAAATAGTCCTACTTTTTGCTTATCGCACTACTTGTATCATTCTCCTTCGACGCACTCTTTTGAATAAACAATGCATAGCACTAGTCTATTACTGCATTCTCTATTCTTTCCTTTTATATGTGTATGTTTAGTCATGACATTCAGCACCCGTACACTCTGGTACGGGCAATACGCCAAGGGCTTAAGCGTACCCCATAATACGGCATGAGAAGTCCGAACACTTTCGACAGTGCGGCACCCCGAACTTATGGCATTATATGCATCGGCTCCGAATCATGTCTTGGGTCAATAGTTGGGTTTGCCCGGCTCCCATATTTTGGTACCTTACGTTCCGCTATATCGGCTAAGGTAGCACTGGGAAAACTACTACGATTGTGCCCTAGTTCATCTGGGCAAGCACCTCAGTAGAGAAAGCTAAAACTGACTGTCATGATAAGACGAGAGCTGGTCGCTGTTCGAGAGGTTTCGAGTCCCTAAAGACTTATGCCGCTTAGGGCGAGGAGTCAGCTTTGTCCGGCTTAGGAGTGTATAGCGCCCCAAATTCGGCCTTCCGAATACTAGGGGCTTTGCCAAAATTTAAAATTGTAGACTTCTATGGCTAAGTGAGAGTAATAAAGCATTATAGTCTGATTGCCTTGTTCGTTGCGCTGACCACCTCCCTCGAAGGACCCAAGAATGGGAAAAGAGTGCTCAGATTTATCCTGAACACCCCAGCACTCGTGGCATGGGGGCAGAAGACGATGACTCGCCATCTCTCAGATTTGATAAACAGCCGCATAGAAGGTAATATTTTAAATTCAAACAAGCGTTGCATAGCGCATATGAACAAGTTTTCATAATACAGGATCACACGAGCAAGTTCACTCAAAAATTACATCTTTGGAACACTCATCCGCCACAAGGCGGGCACCCTTCAGGACGCCCTCATAATACATCTCAGGGTGGCGATGGTCCTAGCCCTACGGCGGCCCCTCCTTCACTAGCTTCTCAGCATCCATCTTGGCCCAGTGCACCTTCGCACGGGCAAATGCCCGGCGTGCACCCTCAATGCAGACGGACCGCTTTATGACTTCTAGCCGTGGGCAGGCATCCACAAGACGCCTCACCAGGCCGAAGTAGCTGTTGGGAAGGGAATCGCCAGGCCACATGCGGACTATAAGGCCCCTCATGGCCTATTCGGCCGCCTTGTGCAGCTCGACCAGCTGTTTCAGCTGGTTGCTCACAGGCATCGGGTGTTCGGTCCTAGTATACTGAGACCAGAACAACTTCTCCGTCGAGCTTCCCTCCTCAGCCTGGTAATACTGTGCGGCATCCGACACGCTGCGGGGCAAATCTGCGATTGCTCCTGGAGAGCTCCGGACTCGGGTAAGTAACAAGTAATTTACTCTCACATGCTTGCTTTGCATAATGAATGCCTTACCCGCCGCTATCTTCTTCATCACCTCAATTTCCTGGAGGGCCTTTTGGGCTTCGGCCTTGGCATGCTTGGTGCTCTCGAGGGCCGCGGCAAGCTCGGATTCTCGCGTCTTCGAGTCAAGCTCCAAAGTCTCGTGCTTCTTCACGAGAGCATGGAGCTCTTGCTGCACCTCGCCCACCCGTGCCTCTTGCTTCTCCCGCTCGGTGCGCTCTGTGGCCACTTTGTTTTCGGCCTCGGACAGCGCTCGCTTCAGGGCCGCCACTTCGGTCGTGGCCCCTGGCACATTCATGATGATCCTATCATTTTGCAACCACATCCTTTTTTTCTATATATATATATCTAGACAAGGTATTACTTACCTTTGTTCTCCTCGAGCTGCCTCTTGGCAAGGACGAGCTCTTCCTCGGACCGCTCGAGGTTCTGCTTCAGTACGGCGACCTCCGCAGTCAGTGCGGCAGAGGTCAGCACCGAAGCCTGCATACGCATATAGACATACTTGTATTAGACTCTTGCAAATTTTATTTTGGTCCTCTATTCGGCTTTTCTTTGTGAACACCAAACAGAGCATCAGGGGCTACTGTCTATGCGGTAATATTTTCCTATATTTTAAATACATACCTCAAAGCCTGTTAGAAGGCTGGCACAGGCTTCAGTCAGTCCGCTCTTGGCAAACTGAACTTTCTTGATCACCGCACTCATAAAAGTGCGTTGCTCTTCGTCGATGGAAGCGCCGCTAAGCACTTCTAGCAAATTGTCTGGTGCCTCCGGATGGACGGAGGTCACCGGCAAAGGCGGCTTGCCCCTCTTGGAAGGGGGTCGCCTACCGGAGTCCGAAACCACTGGAGGTTTCGGCGCGGTGTTCGGCTGAGGGCCGAACTTGGAGCCCGCGGGAGTCTTGCTCCCTTTGCGCCTGGAGTCCGGAAGGTCGCCTCGAGGCGCCTCTAGGACTACCTCGCCTCTGCTTGGTGCCCTGTGAGACAACACCTCGGCGTTGTCCGTAGGACAAGAGGTGGAGGCGGTCGGAAGTGATCCGCTGCTCATAGCCGACGAATCCAAAGAACCGTCCGACGAAGATACGTCGATACGGGCTCGAGGTGGTCTGCATAATTATATTCGGCGTAAGGAGAAGCAGTGCAATAAAAGTGTACCATGAATTGCTCTAGTATCCGAATACTTACGACTTCCCAGGGGCTTGGCCCTGGGCAACCACTCGTCTTCGCTGTCGGCGGCGATGGTGGAGCAGTCGCGAAGGAGAGTCCTTCCCTTCTTGGACCCTCTGGCCTCCCCGGTTGGGGCGGCTGTCCTTTTCTTGTCTTCCCCGACTAGAGGGGAAGAACTTTTATCTACCTCCTCCTCGTTTTCACGGGAGGAGTGCGTCTTGGAGTTATCGGACGATGAGTCCAATACCACCTGGCGCCAGGAACTCTTTCGGGTTCCCGTGGCCTTCTTCTGGATCTTCTTCTCCGGCACCTCATAAGGAGCCGGAGTCAGCATCTCCGTCAGGAGAGCGTCTGCAGGGTCTTCGGGAAGAGGGGCCGGGCAGTCAATCTGCCCTGATGTCTCCACCCACTCCTGTCAACGGCATGGGAGCTCAGATCCCGCACATAGTTAAACTATGGAAAATGAATACCCTATAAGAAATAAGAGAGCTTACCGCGCCGGCTCGGCGCTGCGCGCTGAGTTCGCGATCCTCGGTGAGTGGAGGGGGGACCTCGGCGCTCTTGAACAGCACCCTCCAGGCGCCCTTGTGCGTCGTGTCAAAGAGCTCGTTCAGAGTCTGGTGCTGGGTCGGGTCGAACTCCCACAAATTGAACGCCCGTTGTTGACACGGGAGGATCCGGCGGATGAGCATGACCTGGACTATGTTGACAAGCTTGAGCTTCCTGTTTATCATATTTTGGATGCAAGTCTGGAGTCCGGTTAGCTCTACTGGATTACCCCAGGGCAGGTCCTTCTCTTTCCAGGAGGTGAGCCGCGTGGGGATTTCGGATCGGAATTCGGGGGCCGCCACCCATTTGGTGTCGTGCGGCTCGGTGATGTATAACCACCCCGATTGCCACCCCTTTATGGTCTCCACATAGGAGCCCTCGAGCCATGTGATGTTGGGCATTTTGCCCACCATGGCGCCTCCGCACTCCGCCTGCTGGCCGCCCACCACCTTCGGTTTGACGTTGAAGGTTTTCAGCCATAGACCGAAGTGGGGCTTGATGCGGAGGAAGGCCTCACACACGACGATAAACGCCGAGATGTTGAGGATGAAGTTCGGGGCCAGATCGTGAAAATCCAGGCCGTAGTAGAACATGAGCCCCCGGACGAATGGGTGGAGGGGAAATCCCAGTCCATGGAGGAAGTGGGTAACGAATACTATCCTCCCATGGGGCCTGGGGCTGGGGATGAGCTGCCCCTCATCTGGGACCCGGTGTGCGATCTCCTCGGACAAATATCCGGCTCCCCTTAGCTTTTTTACATCTCCCTCCGTGATGGAGGAGACCATCCACTTGCCTCCCGCTCCAGAAATTTTTGGAGGAGGTTGAAGAGAAGAATGCGGACTTGGGCGCTGGAGCTCGAGTGCACAAGAATGGATGAGCAAGGAGGAAGAAGGCGTGGGTAGGAAAAGGTGAACCATTATCCCTTTATAAGGGTGGACGAAGCTATGCGCCCCCACCAGCCTGGTAAAACTCGCTTATCCACCAGCCTGGTTACCCACGTCCGTATTGATGGGAATCCCGTAAAAAAGGGGACACGATCTCTGCTTCGACAAGATGTGCCAACGAAACCACCTCGTGCAACACGCTGAGGTTGGTTATGAAAAACGAATAAATGACCTGGCTGTGGTGTGATGTCACACTGCGAAATATGTCAGCGGATTAGATTTGTGGAAATATTATTCTCTCTATGGTTGTATGTGGAACTTGTTTTGCAAAGCCGGACACGTTCCTCGTGTTCAAAATCTTTTATGAAGTATTCGGAGGAGGAACCCGCCTTGCAATGCCGAAGACAAATCTGCGTGCCGGACTCATCATCATTGAAGCCTGGTTCAGGGGCTACTAAGGGAGTCCTGGATTAGGGGGTATTCGGACAACCGGACTATATCCTTTAGCCGGACTGTTGGACTATGAAGATACAAGATTGAAGACTTCGTCCCGGTGTCCGGATGGGACTCTCCTTGGCGTGGAAGGCAAGCTTGGCAATACGGATATGTAGATCTCCTTCCTTGTAATCGACTCTGTGTAACCCTAGCCCCCTCCGGTGTCTATATAAACCGGAGGGTTTAGTCCGTAGGGACAACAACAATCATACCATAGGCTAGCTTCTAGGGTTTAGCCTCTCTGATCTCGTCGTAGATCAACTCTTGTAATACTCATATCATCAAGATCAAACAAGAAGGAGTTGGGTTTTACCTCCATCGAGAGGGCCCGAACCTGGGTAAAAACATCGTGTCCCCTGTCTCCTGTTACCATCCGCCTAGACTCACAGTTCGGGACCCCCTACCCGAGATCCTCCGGTTTTGACACCGACAGGTATCGAGTGTCACCGCCACTAGCTTGCAGTTTCCTTCTATGCATTATTTTGCTCTATTTATCGCCAGTGTTTACTTGCTAGAGAGAAGGTTGGTGCACTATACAGAGATAACACCTTTGTGCTAGGGGCTTTTATTCCACGTCGTTTGCACCTTAACAAGACCAAGGGCAAAATTCTTCGCGGTATTTATGCTACTCGTTAAGCGAGTCACTTTAACGTTCATATTCACCAACATGATTATCGTTTGCCCGAGGTCTATTTGGATAACTAGGCGATGAAAGACCACTAGTTTATTGATATTAATGATTCTATTAATACTATTCCTTACAACCTAGTTTTCAATGAGGATACCCATGATATTATTCCATTGCCTTCACCTGCTTTGTTTGATTCTATTGCCAGGGCGGATACAGGATCATGCCAGATGACATCATTGCCTACCGGAACGCCCAGGTGGGAGAAGAGGAGGAGCCTCAGGAGTGGGACGCTCAAGTGCCTGCTCCACAACACTTCAAGATGAGGCCGGATGGCTGTTACAAATGGTGATTACCAAGTTAGGCCAAAAGTCTAAGCTTGGGGGAGTACGTATTTCCGCCAACATTACATTCATGTTCACACATTTCATTCCATTTGTTAGTGTCCACACTTTTTCATTGTACTATCCATGTTAAATTTATTGTTCTCGCTTTCTTCTTGTGTGTTTGAAAAACTTTAAGAAAACCCAAAAATATTTCTTGCTTCTTTTCGGTTTTTCTTTCTAGTGTAGTTATTTGTACTAATAAAAAGAAAACCCAAAAAGATTTATCGATTCTTCTTCATGCTTGTTGGGAGCTTTCCTGTGTAAATAGTTTTTCTCGTTTTCATTTTTTTTACTTAATTTGCTTCCTTCAAGAAAAACTAAAAACTCCAAAATTATTTTAGTGTGTTTCTCTGAAATTCTTTTCTTTTTATTGAGTCATACCCAAGGAGAAGACCACGATGAAAACATTGAGAGGCTTGCATTTGCATTATTGTCAATCTAACAAAGAGCCTGAATTTCTTTGTCTTCTCCTCTTGAATAAAATGTTTGCAGATTCCAGCTTAGTCCATGGCACTCTTGCAGTATAATCATTTTCATATCATTCGGTCATGCAAGTGAAAGGCAATAATGACGATATTTGATGAACTGGTTGAGGCAGAGAGAAACAGGTATGAACTCAGTTTGGTCTTCTTTTGTAAATATTTTTAACCTAGTATCCATGATTCAACCAATTATGATCAAACATGTTTGCAATGACAATTAGAGATTATAGTTTCTCATGGCATTCTTAAGTAGCTAGGAGTGGATAATGAGTTATCTTGGGTGTCAACATTGCGTTAAAATGATTGTGATGTGGGATGATGATATGGTATCCTCCTCTGAATGTTTTAACTGGCTTGACTGGGCACATGTTCATGCATGTAGTTGAATCAAAACCAACATAGCCTCTATGATATTTATGTTCATGGTGTTCATATCCTACTCATTCTAGTATCCAATGTTCATTATTCCTAATGCATGTTCATGACTGTTTTCGCTCTCTAGCTGGTCGCTTCTCAACCTATTTGCTAGCCTTTGCCTGCACTAAGCGGGAATGCTGCTTGTGCATCAAAATCCTAAAACCCAAGTTATTCCAGATGAGTCCACCATATCTACCTATATGCGGTATTACCCTACCCTTCTAAGTAATTTGCATGTGCCACCTCTAAAAACTACAAACAAACATATGTTTTTGTGTGCCAGGATTGTTCATAAAGCGACAGGGGGTAGTCGGTATCTTACATGCTAAGAGGGTTATTCTCATGATGAGTGTTTATTCACTCTCCTTGCACGAGAGGGGTGTTAATAGGGATTCCGAGTCCCGAATTCAGAAAAGCAAATAATTAAACAAAACTCCCCCAGGACTGATGTTGGTATGGATGGTACCCATGGATTCGGCTAGCCGTGGAGTGTGTTTGTTGGTGGAGGGGGAGTAAACCTTTACTTTTATCGCTTGGGAAGTGCCACTAATGTGTTTAGCATGGAAGATATTGATAACTTTCGGTCGTGACGTTAACAGGAAGGGTGCATTTCCCACAGTTTCATTTATCTTTGTTTTAAAAAGCTGAGCTCTGGAACCGCTGCAAATCTCTGCTTCCCTCTGCGAAGGGACTATCTATTTACTTTTATGTTGAGTCATCACCTTCTCAAAAAAGAGCCCAGGTGGGTTGTGCCCACCTGGTGGCCCCGCAGACCCTGATCCCGACTCCATAAATACCTATTTTTCCGGAAAAAATCAGGGAGGAAGAATTATCTCGTTTCACGATACGGAGCCGCCGCCACCTCCTGTTCTTCATCGGGAGGCCTGATCTGGAGTCCGTTTGGGGCTCGGGAGAGGGGGTCTTCGATCTTTGTCATCACCAACCCTTCTTCATCGCCAATTCCATGATGCTCCCCACCGGGAGTGAGTAAATCCTTCGTAGGCTCGTTGGTCGGTGAGGAGTTGGATGAGATTCATCATGTAATCGAGTTAGTTTTGGTAGGGCTTAATCCCTAGTATCCATTATGTTTTGAGATTGATGTTGATATGACTTTGCCATGCTTAATGCTTGTCACTTTGGGCCGAGGTGCCATGACTTCAGATTTGAACCATTTATGTTATCACCAATATATCTATGTTCTAGATCCGATCTTGCAAGTCATATTCACCTATTACGTGTTGTGATCCGTAAACCACGGAGTGAAAATATTCGGGATACTTACCGATGATGACCGTAGTTTGAGGAGTTCATGTATTCACTACGTGTTAATGCTTTGTTCCGGTTCTCTATTAAAAGGAGGTCTTAATATCCCTTAGTTTCCATATGGACCCCGCTGCCACGGGAGGGTAGGACAAAAGATGTCATGCAAGTTCTTTCCATAAGCACGTATGACTATTTACGGATTACATGCCTACATTATATTTATGAACTGGAGCTAATTTTGTATCACCCTAGGTTATGACTGTTATATGATGAACTAGCTGGGTCACCCGTGCATTTGCGCGGCTAGGCTTCCTTTACAACTTCATTTATTTTGCTTGTTTTTCTCTATGTATGTTCATATATAAAAAATAAAGCTAAAATGTATACTATTATAAAACATTATCAAACTTTGCTACATCTTCTGTAAAGTCGATGCTAGTGATATGATTGACAAACAATGAAATATCAAAGAACCAAGGCATGTATCCCACCATGCCAAACCATTGGCTTTGATAGCAATCTCTAAGTCCCACTGTTCCACCTTTTCATCCATGTTCATTTCTCTTTGCAACCAATATTATTCTAGAAGTTTTACAAAGAAAATGAAAACATTGATGACTTCCAGGCATACACTGTTAATTGTTCCACTACTATCTATTACCACAATGTCATATATACACATATCCTTATATATGCTTCCACATCTTCTGATCATGCTAGTCACTAATTTTTATATTTAGTGTATTTTTTCTCCACCAGTATTTGTCAAACAATAGTTAAATTATATTAAAAAGGAAAAAATGTTCATCCTCGTGAAAGTGATAACATTTGGGAACTTTGTTTTTAACTGACTTATTTTTGAATTGGTCTATGATAAGAATCATCACCATGCCATGCAAAGCCATATAATTTCAACCAATCTTCATATTTATCTCTTCCACTATTTTTTATCAGTCCCCTTTGATAGATGATTAAAAGAAATATAGTTGGAATGTGTGTCCTAACAAAACATCATCAAACTACAGGTGAAAACTTTTTGGTAAATATAGTATTGCTGATAAAGTCACCGAGGACTGCCTGACAAAAGGTGAGTGATGGCATTTATGTTAGCTACTTGCTACCCCGCAACATTTCATCAGTAATTAAATGCCTAAATATTATGTTATCTTTCTCTATCTACATCACCACTGTTTGCAGTGCAATTTTGTTTCTAGATAGCATGATGTCATGGAGGTTGAACTTCCATGCATGCTTCTAAATGCTTGTGGTAATAACCTCTCGCTATAATTGTTTGTGTAGCCTGACCATCTAAGCCTAAGTAACTTTAGGTGTATATTTGAGAAAAAAAATACAATTGGTATTTATTCATATAAAACTATCTATGCCGCCCAAACGGTGAAAATAATGATATGCTTGAAAATATTACGAAAAAGCAAAGAAAATGAGAATTCATTTTGTAGACCAGTATTATAGCAGATCATAGCCATTTTCCAACACTATATAACCGCTCATTCTTAATCAAATGGACTTTATAACAAAAGGTCAAGCACATTGGACATCTATGTAAGAAATACGTAGTTACTTCACACCCAACAGATCTTACACACACGCATGATAATATCCCATCTAGAAAAATAAAAATATGCATATACCCCACAAAAAAGAATATATCTCACAAATGTGTGCATGCACGTGATATGTGTAGCATAGCGGAAATCGCTAATGAAGCCCGAGTTCCATGTAACTTTGAAAATTTCCAAAATAAAAAAATTTAGGTTTTTAAAAATTCTAAAAATAATACACACATACCTATGGATGTACACGACTTGTCTGTAATACATGTATATCCAAAAAATATTTCTTCATGGCGGAATACATCTCTATGCGATCTACTAAAAAATCAATCAATTATAGCGCATGTACTATTCCCTATAAAAATACATGATTTTGTTTTTTATAGAGATCATATGAAAACCTATTTCATAATGAAATTTTACATGCGTCTATTATACATGTAACAACTTATGTATTTATTTTCAGAACTCGGAAACTTAAAAGATTGGTTTGGAATTTTTCAAAAAAATTGTGTTCCATGGAGCCCTAAAGCCGAAAAGCCTCAAGAGATCAATGAACCAACCTGGTCACGTCCAGACGCATGCGTACATGCGTGCTTGTGTTATGCTCCGCCAAAGATCTTCAGCGACGGAGCCATCGAGATCACGTGAGGCAGGAGTACATTATGTTTTATCTAGAATTTTACAGCGGCCTTGGCTTGTACGGAAGTTGGAAGCCTAGGTTAGGTACGCATGCTAGTTTTGAGAGTCCTAAGCATGTACGCCTGAAGCAATATGTTTTATCTCCGAATTACACCTTCCAAGTTACTTTTTAACGTGTACGCCTGAACTGCTCCTTCCAAATTAGTTTTTCTTTCTTGTTATAAAGCTGAACCGCTCCAATTATTACTTGCCTGGCACATATGTACGTGACAGTCTAATAGTTTGTTTACAACAATATTTGTATGTAACGTTGCAATTTTAAATCTTGGCCGTTAATATAAGACAATAATGGCTAGGATAATTTGATCTGTGTGGATGAACGTGATGGCTTCTTTTACTTATGTTTTAATTATATAATAGATATCATCCGACGAATCTACCGATCCAATGCCTATGAATTTCCTACATATTGATCTGGCTAAGTTATTACTGTTATTGTTATTATTACACTTGCTACAAAATCATTGCTAGCACTGTTACCGTTACTATTGTTGTTGCTACTACTATCAAAACTATCATATTACTATACTACTGATCGCTTTGCTATAGATAATTAATCTCCAGGTGTGGTTGAATTGACAAATCAACTGCTAATACTTGCAAATATTCTTTGGCTCCCCTTGTGTCGAATCTATAAATTTGGGTTGAATACTCTACCCTCGAAAACTGTTGTGATCCCCTATACTTGTGGTTTATGAGCTGTCCACAAACCTGGCAAAACGCTCGCAAGGCCTTGTGGCCACGCAATAGTGGTAGACGAGGACGCGATTGTGCATGCACATCTGGGCGATGGAGACCTTGGGACGAGACCCAGCATGAGCACGGGTGTACTCGAGGTCGAACGCGACCACCTTGTACTTCTCCTCAACAAGCAGCAACTCCATGATGTGGATGGAGTGCTCCACCCAGACCGGTTTGTTGGTGTACACCACCAAGAGCTCTGTGAACCTTCTGTGGGTGTCCACCATGACATGCATGGTGAATTGCTGCTCGTTGTTGTCAGCCACTCAGAGCGCCATGGGAGCCACGCAGGATACCCTCTAAGAATTTGTCGTGGTGGGTGTGCTTCTTGCAATATTGGGGTGCGATCAAAAGGTTGAAGAGGCAGAAGCGTTAAATGGCCGCTATAATAAATGGGGGCCGGCCGACCTGTAATCGTCACGTCTTGTCACCGCGTTCATACCGGAGGATCCAGTGCATGCTTGAGCACCCTGCACGTGTTTCTTTTGACCATGCGTGGGCTCGAAGAGGCTCCAAATGTATCGTTGGTGAGCCTGTTCCCGCGCAACCGCGTAGTTTACCGTGCAAGCTTCCCGCACGGCTAGTTTGGCCACACGTCGGCTAGAAGAGGTTCAAATCATGGGCGTTTATTGATAAAAAGATTTGTAAAAATGAAGTGTGTGGAATGGCTTCGATCATAATTTTACTCATGGATGATGAGGTCCAAGTTACACAAAAGGGTGATGATGGACACTCGAGTGCAATAATTAATTATGCGCTCTATAGGGCACACGGTTGAAGAAACTAACTGTGCGTAATAATGTCGAAGATCGCAGTCGAGTTAGCTATACATATTGTGTGCTATGAGATCGACAAGGGAAACACATTCGAGAATGGTTAATAAAATCTAAGTCCATTGCATATTAAGGTCAAAATAGTACTACCAATATACAAGTCTCATACAATGCCATTTCAACAATTGTACCACAAAAGCCCCAAATATTACAAGGTTGAAATCCAAGAGTTATATGGCTCAAATCCGAAGATTACAAAGTTCAAACTAATATTAGAAATGAAATTCAGCTCATTCAGCTGCAAACGCCCGTGCTGATCAGCCGGACATGGATATAAGAGAGGTTCAAACTAATATTACCACTAGTAAGGCTGGTTTCAAAACCTCATCATTTCTACAAAGGGATCAGCCACTCACAAGTCATGGATGGGGTTGACACAATGACTTCTGATTACTCTGTTAGTTGAAGTTCCAAAATGAAATTTAGCTTTTTCGGAGCCTTTTCCAATCTGCTGCAGCCACCGGTGCTGATCAACAAACCATTCATTTTTGCGAAATAAATCTAGGGAAAACCTCATTACCTTCAGCACCCTTGCTCTGACAACAAAGAACCTGGCGAATATAATCTTCGGTAAGGTCCCTTGGTATGAATTCAAAGTAATTTCTGAGATATGCAAATCTAGGCATTCAATGTGATTGTTACATTGTATCACATTATCCACCACCGGGCCTAATCTTATCCGCAAAAGAAGAAAATGCGTTAGTGCATACATGCAATTTTGAACACTACTACATGCCTATTTGGTTTGCAGCATTTGTAAAATGCACTAACGTGCCATCTTCGATCCGACATGATTAACATGGGCATTTGATTACAATCTAGAAAATTTTAGCCTTCTTCACAAGAGGTTGGAGTGGATGAAAAGCTCCCTAAGAAAACTAGTACAGATGAATCCAAAGGAGAAATGTTTATAGATTGTAACCATAGGGATCAAGCAACCAATATGGGGGGAAGACATGTATGTACTGAAATCCTCCAAAATTCCTTCAAAAATTGTAGTACATTGTCATTGTAAACTTGGGAAAAGGTGTCAAAAACTGAACTCCCTTATGGTTAACATTTAACAGGAAAGGAACATCACCTCGATATATAGCTTCTTCGGGCACGGAAAGCATCTCAGGAAACTAAGAACTTAGTCCAGGTTGGGATTGACAGATTCTAGTGGAAAGACCTTCACTGTGCGCAGATTCGGGGTCAAGCTTGTCGGAATCATTTTCTCAATGACAGACGAATATACATCTTCAAAATTAGAAATAATGTTAATTTCAAGAAGGGGAGGTAGAAGGCCACAGTTGTACCTGAACAGGTGTGGATCCAATAACAAGTTCGGAGTATTTGTTAGACGAGTAGCCCACCACTGTCAATTTCGATGCAGAAATGACATTGATTCTGGTTGAACCTTCTTGATCAACTACAAGTAATCTCTCAAGTGAAGGTGTGTCCTCAATGACCATACCGTGGTACCCATTTTGTGATGTCTTGTTGCAGCACCAACAACACACATAAATAGTCCGGAGAGTCATGGAGCTGATGTGGAAGCTACTCAACCCATTGCTTGCCTGAAGACGAAGGTACTCGAGTGCGGTACAGTCATGGAGCAAGCGCTCCATGTCACCGTTTGGGAGGCAGATGGCAACGAGCTCGAGGTGCTTCAGTCGTGTTAGAATAAGAGCGGGCGCGTAATTAAGAGGGGGGAATGGCAGTTCATGGACTTGGCGACGCGCAGCGTGGGCGCTAGGCGGACCGTGGACGTTGGTAGTGAGCGCATATGCCCATCATTAAAAGTGAGCTCCTCAAGCTGATCTAGGGCGGGGGATCAAAACCACTTGTCAAGCTTGGCTCGGTCCGTGCCGTTGGAATGGAACTTGCCCATACTAAGGCCTCTGGTTGGGCCATGGTGGCTGCCGAGGATCTGGGAGAGCGTATCCAAGCTTTTGCGATAGCCATGGCAGAGCTCGTGGGTGTCGATGAGGTCGAGAGAGGTGGAGTGTTGTAGGGGGCACCTCAGCCAGGAAAGGAGGTTGTCCGTGCCCCATATTTGATTGGGAGGAGGGAGATGATGACTATCAACATATCATCGGGGAGGCTGCTGATGAAGTCTAGGTCTGCTGAAAGTCGCTTGCGCTTCTTGCTCAACCCGCCTCTGCTTGTTGGCAACCCCGTTCTCCACCTCTGGAGTCTCCTCATTAGCGGCACTTTTTGATAGAAGTGGGAGTACAGGTAATATTTAGTTAAAATAGGGCAATAGAAAAGTGTATCGGTAACTAGAAGTTAGTAGGTAGGAATAGAGTAAGAAAATGGAAAAGCAATTGGTTGCTCAAATACTACACAATTCCTTTGATATTGCTGGGTAAGTCAACATATAGATACTTGAAAACAACACTTACTTTGAACAAAGTCTGGACGGATGATATCAACGGGGAAGCTAGCATATATCCCATGAC
This sequence comes from Aegilops umbellulata, assembly GCA_032464435.1. Classification (NCBI taxonomy): domain Eukaryota; kingdom Viridiplantae; phylum Streptophyta; class Magnoliopsida; order Poales; family Poaceae; genus Aegilops; species Aegilops umbellulata. Next base: position 83,908,228 of record CP136054.1, on the reverse strand, counting down.
CAGGCTCTTTTATGTGCAATGCAATTCTGGTGCGAGCTTTCAGTACATAAAACTTATAAATTTCTATCAAAAGGCCCGTGGCAAAATAGGAGTGACCACATTCATCAAGTTTTACAGAAGCAACACTTGTAAATCCATGGTTTGTGTTCAGTATGACATCCCTGCAGTCTTGATTTATGTAAAGAGAAAGATTGTGTACTACACATGTTGTTGCATAGCAAGGGACGTGCTGCAGTTCATTTGGATGTGCATTGCATTGATTGTGTTCCTTCTTTGCTAGTCGGTGCTGTTCCTTCTCGGTAACAGACGATTCCGACATTGTGATCGTTGACACCGATGGAGAAGATTACTATCTTAAGAAGTGTCAGACAAGCAACCCCCCTTGAGCATTCTGATACAATCCCACTCTCTCGCTCCTGCTCTCTTTTATTGCATTAGGACAACAATGATTCAACTGTTACATGTTTCACTAGTTGAACCCATTCCTCTGCATGGTTTCTCTTTGCCACAGTAAATAGAAAAACCCACTAGCATGAGTAGGACTTGCTTGAGCCATGATGTGACTACTCATCCATGCTTGTTTATCATCCCTGCTATTACTTAGAGTTGTGTCAGGTTTGATTCACCAGGGATGAATTGGAGTGTTACACTAAAAAAATACACTTCCATGATGATACGTGTTTGTCACAGTAGGTCGCGTTTTTCTAATGCATGTACATCCATGACAAATTTATGACAGAATCAAGATAGTCATACCTGTGCTGTTGTAGAAGTGTTCCATGACATTACCAAAATTATCATCACGGAAGTGTCCACTTCCATGACGATAAATCGCGCGTCACATAAGTGCTTTCGTCAAGGGTGACCAACACGTGGCATCCACCGCAACGAAACACCGTTAAGCTATCGGGTCGGGTTTTGGATCCGATAACCCGTTAACAGCCCCAACCAATGGGAAATTTCCACGTGTAAAATTCTTATTGGCCGGACGAAACACGTGTCAGCTCGTCAGTGGGTCAGATAGGCGCCTATGATACGTCGACACGTGGCATGGCCCAATAGAGGCCCATTCCTGTGAAAAGGCCGGCCCGTTTGACTTGGTCAAAAGGTGGTGGGCCGGCCCATGTAAAGCCTGTTAACGGCCTGTTCGCATATAGCCCATTTACAGCCCGCTAACCCAAGGCCCGTTACGCCCTATCCGAATTAGGCCCAGTAGCGTCATCTCGGCCACCCAATATGATTCTAGCCCGTTTTCACTTCTGGCCCATGTATGGCCCATGACGTCTTTCGGCCCATGTGAGGCCCTATGTAACTCTTGGCCTATTAACGGCCCGTGGTGAAACTGGCCCGTAATGAACAGTGTATCACTTTACACCCATTAACGGCCCGTGGTGAAACTGGCCCGTAATGAACAGTGTATCACTCTATACGCATTAACGGCCCGTTATTCCGTTGGGCCGTTTCCAGCCCATGTTATCTTTCGGCCTTCTTAGAGCCCATTTATTCTTGGGCTCATTTCCAGCATTCGTTTACTTATGGCCCGTTACTGTCATTTTCTGCTTGTGGGCCAAATTCAGCCCGTGGTTACAGTCGGCCCGTTTGTGGTCCGTTAATACGTTGGGTCATTTTCATAGCGTCATCAAATACGACCTATTAACGATGGCCCGTTATGGTCGGCCCATGAACGGATGATTCCAACTCTATCCCGTTTACGACCATAATGCAGCCTGTTATTGGCCCATGTTTGGCCATCGATCATACTGGCCGTATAAGGCCCATTGATGATACGGCCCTTAGAAGGCCCATTGTTTCTACGGCCCGTAGAAGGCCCATTGTTTCTGCGGCCCGTAGAAGGCCCAGTGTTTCTACGGCCCGTAGGAGGCCCAGTGTCACGACAGTAAATATTATCCCATGGTTATTGTGGCCTAGTTTAAAAAAATAGGTTATTGCAGCCACTAGCAAACCGTGGAAAAAGAACTGCAATGACTAGAAGCAAACAAATAAACAAGACAACAAGGAAATAAATAAGCAAGCAACTTACACTAGGCTATCACGGCTATCACACATATTACATCCACTGGGCCTCAAAGTTCGCCACCAGTGCAAATAAACGCGCCGACAAAAGAATATACAAAACTGAGAGCACTTCAGAAGGCACTAGGCCTGGCCAGGTCGGGCCCCCCCAAACAGTTGAAGAAGCTGAGTAGACCTCAGTTGTGTCAACGATAGATGCATCAACACTAGATTTAATGCATGATGGTGCGCAAGGCAGTCCTCTGACATCTTCATTGCATCTTTGACTTCAAGTCGGAGTTGAGCTGAAGCAAGCCTTTCCGCTTTAAGTTGAGACTGAAGAAGTCGAACTGATTGAGGCAGTGACTGCACAGAGGTTGTCTCACACCTGCTGGTGAGTAGATTCAACTCACCGTCTTCATCAAGACATGTCACGACCGGTTTTTCAGTATATTAATTTCCCAAAAGCGGCCCTTGTGCTCACCAGCTCATGGATTACTGTTAGCTGATTAGACACCAACTTGTTATAGAAATTCCAAGCAAATTACAAAATATGTAGTACAAGATCATTCTGGCCTATGGGTACTACAATTGGTTTCTAGTGGTTGATGGCGGAAGCGGTTTGCGGGTCATCAGCGTCTACGGGACTCCATTTCCCACAGGAACAGCTGACCAGGATAACTCCTATCTTCGCGAGGCTGCTATCACCATGGCGTAGGTTCTGGGGCTATCATCACAACGCACCTCTCCATGCAAGAAATCTGGCCAAGACAATAGCCAGGGACAAGCCAGTGAGTACTTTGAATGTACTCGCAAACATTAAGAACACGGGTATAATATAGCCATTGATAATCATGCTTTGAAATATTTTATGATTACTTCGTCAGTCATAAATGAAGCTCATGAGGCATGCAAGCAGGTTAATCATGTCATATATGAATATGCAATCGGTGAGTAGAAATAGAATGCACCGATCGAGTGTCTGAAGCGACGCCTCGAAAGGATAACACTATAAAGTATGCCTCAGTCGGGCATCTAAGCGACACCACATTAAGGGCTTATAAGTAAATGAAATGACAAACATGCCACAGTCGGGCGTCTGAGCGACACCACATAAACGGCTTATAAGTAAATGAAATGACAAACATGCCACAGTTGGGTATCTGAGCGACACCACATAAAGGGCTTATAAGTAAATGAAATGACAAGCATGCCACAGTCGGGCGTTTGAGCGACACCACATAAAGGGCTTATACGTAAATGAAATGACAAGCATGCCACAGTCGGGCGTCTGAGCGACACCACATAAAGGGCTTATATAAGAATAATCACAGTGAATATCCAGGAGGTAGAACCATCCCAGGGATACTCATTAACTTCAAATAATACAATTGATTAGTCCACAATAATAATAATCATAATCATCATATGTGACAGGTCATAATCAATGTTCCGGTTTAGTAGTTTTTCCTCCGAAGACCGACACTAAGACCGACATTTTACCCATCCCAGACTGTAGTCCATAACCATGGACACGGCTATTCGAATATGTATAATATCTCTGCAGAGGGTGTACTCTTTACCCTCGAGTAATGGATTTCTTTAGTCCATTGGAACTAATTCTGTCTACGGTCTTTTAGTCGAGAACACGCCTGACTTGCACACACCAGCTTAACTTTACTCGTGTCTGGAATCACCCACGACACCTGTTAAGCAAAACTCTAAGTGGGGAGGCTACAACCTCGCGTAGCATGGGATCAAATTTCTATCGCACGCTCTAAGGGGTGCCCCCCTCTCGGTCCCAACCGGAAACACCCATGCCCCTGGACCAGGTGGCATGCCTACCGGATGCAGCCGGTATCTTCCACCATGGCCTCTATGTACGGTGTGTGCTAGGACAGGGGTTGACAACTTACTGAACCGTACCCCACCTGCGGTAGGGACAAGTGGCAGCATGACACACGTATGGGCGTTACTGAACCAAGACTCGATCTACGACCGACTCAGGAGGTTTAAGCATTCCTGCATGGTTAGCTCAAGGATTATATTTCACATCCATCAGACAGAACCACCACTCATCATACCTTTCCATGCCCCACCGGTCATGACCGTCTCGACGAGGGACAAGCTCGTGTCTACCCAAGACGGAGACTTTCCCGGATCCTTCCCGGTAGGCAGGAGAGGCATATGAGGGATTTCTATCACAAACATATCAAATGCCAACAACATGAAGTCATCAATATGCACTATGATTATGATCGTATCACCGCATAGCATAACAAAATCTCCGAGACAAGATGGGGTTGCAAACGTATCAACGACGCAAGACAGTATCATGCCAGGGTTCAGAATGCTTTCCTTCAAGGTGTGGAGAGGTGAGGTGTTCTTCAAAACTTTTGAAAGTTTTCTTCTCTCTCCAACAAATCCTATTTTTGAAAATATTCAAATTAACACATAGTTTAAAACAGTACAAAAAAGTTGTTTGGAAAATTTTCAAATAAATATGAAAATAAACTAGACAATATTTGGGAAACAACAGAAAAAGAATCAAGTAATTTTGATTTATATTTAAAAAGTTATAGCCAGTCAAAGTTTAGTCAAATTCTGTTTTTAAAATAAAACAGAAAAAGAAAACGTTTCAAATAAGAATACACTTTCGGGCAGAGGAGACGTACTTGGGGGTTTTACGCTTCCACTTAAAACGATGCGGGCGGGGCTGGGTCGCTGATAGTGGGTCCAGTGGGCCCACTGGTCAGGTTTGACCAGTCGCCCCCGCCTCCTTCTTCCTCTGGCCGAACAGAGGCGAGGCTCCGGCAATCAACGCTGGCAAACGGCGGCTCCTCGCGGGCTCGAGTGGGTAGGGATGGATCCGCCAGCCCGGGGCGGTCCTCCCAGTGGTCGCTAGGGTGGTGGGGGCGAAGGGAGTCGCCGGTGGTGAGCTTCGCGGCGGCCGGTGGCTTCAGGAGATTTCGGGCTCTGGGCTACGGTGGTTCCCGAGCGGGTTTGAGGTGTTGTGCGGCTCCGCTGGGTCATGGGGAGTCGGACGGTGGCGCTAGATGGACGGGAGGCGCTCGGTTGCGACTGAATGGACCCGAGGGCGGCGGCGGTTGTACTGGCTGGAGATGGGGAAGAAGACCTTCCCTGGTCGATTAACTGCTACGGGGGTGCTAGGTGGGGTGGCTTGAGGTCGCCTAAGGTTTTGGAGTGGCTCGGGGCTCCTTTTATAGCATGATTAGGTCGGTTCGGCGGCGTCAGAGATAAGCTCGATGGCGAACCGCCATTCTGTGCTGCAGGGCGACGTGGCGGCGACGCGAGCTAGAGGACGGGCTTGCGGATAGGATCACGTTGTTCCAGGGGCAGCTGGCGTGCTGGGGTGGCTCGGGCGGCGCCATCCGGGGCAGAGGTTGCTGTGGCCGCCCGCTAGCCGCCGTGGCTGACCTGACGGCGGAGCTGTGGAGCTCCAGGGGCATCTCTGCGACGTGGGAGGTGTCGGGTGCGTCGACTGGGAGACGGGAAGGGCCAGAACGGGCGCGGGGGTGGCGGCAACTAGACGCGGCGGCTCGGTGCGCGCGCGTGCAAAACGTGCGCTCTGGGCGCACCCAGAGCATGCACGCCAAGCGTTCGGCGAAATGCCAGGGCATGCTAGGTGACTTGGGTGGAGCTAGGGATTAGCAGGTCTAGGCTAGAGGCATTAGGGAGCTTAGTGGACATGCCAGTATGTACAGAGGGGCAAGATCACAGTGCAAAACAAAAATCATGCCAAAACTGGCCATGCACACCAGGTGTTTGACAAAAAGCTAAGGGCAACTAGGCAACTCTTGGGGTGGCCAAAATCTCCAGATCAAAGTCTCTTTGGATGAAGAAGAGGGTGGTGAGGTTAGTTTGTCAAAAGCACAAACTTGTTAGTGCAAGTTTGTGAGAAAACTGATTCTGGACAGAAAGAAAAAGGCACTAATGCATGCACTAAAAATCCTCCAATGACTCCACTCTCCTGGACTTAAGGGTTTTGCAGGATGGGCTATAAGTAGGAAAAAGAATCATAGCTAAAAGGGCAAGTTAAATGATGGTTGTTGTACAAATCACAATGCTGGACCAGAATGAAAAAGAGGTTGATTCACTCAAATATTTCAAAGGGCAACTCTGGGTTTTTGCATAAAGTAGAATAATATACTCCTATTAACATCCCATAATTTTGGTGGAAGCTTTAAAGAAATATTTAAATAGGTTGTAGTGCAAAATTGCCCACTGGACCAGATTTGAAAAAAAAGTGTAGAGCTCAAAATATTAAATGAATGAAATATATTTTTGCATAAAATTGATTAACAATCATCACATGACATCTCCAAATTTTGGTTGGAATTTTAAGTAAATTTATCAAGTGGTTGTAGTTCAAAAAGAGCTCCAAAACTAATGAAAAATCATTTTAAGGAATAAAGCTCAAAGAGAAATAATTATGCAAATAAATTCCACTGACAATAGAAATGTTTTTCTTGAAAGGGAAAACAAGTCCAATAATATATTTGGAAAGTTTTTCACTTGAGGTAAAAACTCCATAATAATGAGGTAAAGAAAGGCCCTAAAACCAAAAGAAAATCCAGAAAATAAAAGTTTAAATTTCCTGGCAAAAAATTTAATTAATAAAACAAGGTTAAAAATTTTGGGGTGTCACAACACTACCCCCCTTAAGAAAAATCTCGTCCTCGAGATTTGCTAAGGGCTGTTTTTTTAAAAAAATAACTCCCATTAGTTGAAACCAAGAGTTTACTCATAGCACAAACTTAGGGTACAATCATAAGCTGCAACATACAAATAAACATAGCAAAGACGTTTACAACGGAAACGACAAATGGACAGGGTCCCGAGAGAACGTCTCTGTTACTGGGGCGCACTCTTCTTCTCTATCGGGGGAAGTGGATTGACCAGTCGATGAATGCGTCTCTCCTGGTCGGGCCTCAGTGGTCTGCCGATGGTGATCTGAGGATTTAAATCAACGAGGCTCTGGAGATAACTCATAACTCGCTGGGTCAAACATTCTTGAGCGATGACATACTGGACAAGGTTGGCCACTACTGAGTCTATCTCAATTCGTCCATCGGGAAAGGATGCTACTTCTCCGGGTGCTGCACGGCTCGGAAAGTAATAATACCCTCGTTCGCTGGCATAGGGTACTGCGAATCGAAGGCGAACAATCGCTTCATGTGCAGCCGCTTCTATGGCCATTTGCGGAGTCGGCATAGATTTCCCCAGGAAGGAGACTTCCGTTGGGTCTTGATTTGAGTTTACTGGAGGGATGTGTACTACTGCCCAATATTTCAAGGTGGAAGAGGTGATTCTCGATTTGAGCAGCTCGTACTAGGGTGGCTGGGTAGAACCCATGGTACTGCAGGTAAAGTCCCACAATATTTTAACAAAACTACCCGGGGTTGCATCTGGGGTTCTCAGATAAATGCTAGGGCTCGGCATGGCAAGAAATGTTTGTGAGGGTTGCGCACAAGATGAGGGGTACTCAGCAAGGTCACGAGGTGGCCTTTTATATAGCCTCCAGGCTGTGTTATTTACCGCGGTGAGGGGCAACTAGTTTGCAGGTTCTTCTCTCATGGGGTCGGGGTCCAAGCCACAGATACACACATCTCACAAAAGTGATGTGTTACTGTGGGTGTCGTTAGGTTTGGTTTTCGGTAGCTACGCCCGGAATTAAAAAAATGCAACTGTACCTCAACATACAGCTGCTATTTAAAATAGGGGTGCACATGCAGACAACATTGTGGCGATACAAGATCACACAATTACAGGGCGTGGACATACTGAGACTTGGTACTACTCGAGTGACTTAGTCCACCTCGTTTATATCTAAGCGGGCGTGCCTTGTGGATGTCGAGGCTTCTCCATTGGCCTCATCGTTGGGGTTAGCTGGGGGGGTTGAGGAACAACAGGGTCGGGGTAGCGATGATGACCATCGCGGGGATGGTTGACCACAATCCCGTTGGAGTGTGTTCCCAAAAGGTGACAAAGCACTTCCGGGGTCATCAAAGCACCTTGGTTGATGGCTAGGGCTGACCTCAAGGTCTCGATCGGTTGTCCGAACAGCACGACTGGGTTGTCGGCGTCGGGCTCGTCTTATCTTCTTGCCGGGGCTCGGCGGACCAGTTCTCCACGAGCTGCGATCAGATCAAGGGTGATTTGATCGAACAGACCCTCTAGCGCACTTACATAGCGCACCAGATGCAATACTGCAGGATCCGTCTCGTGATCTCCGATGGCAACTTTGGGTGGTCTACCATACCCGTCACGGCTGGGATAGTAGTAGAACGAGCGACAGTTAACTCGGGGCGACAAGTGCCGTAGTTGAACTATAGCTTCTCGAGCAGCTAGTTGGATGGCTTGAGGCTCAAAGGAAGTTGTCCTTCCGGTGAACCTGTAGGGGCGTTCTGGCATTAGACCCCTACCATAGACATGCACAATGGCCCAAAATTGACGGCTCTCACCGCTCGTGGACCCTTGGTACACAACATATTCTGGGGGCTCTTCTAGGCACGGCGGGTGAGGTTTGCTAGCACGGTCACAAAACCTCCAAGGTTGGTTGCCATGGTCTCATTGTGAACAATGGGTCCTGGCATTATAGCTCGGTTTGGGGGTAGAGGTTGTGCTGTGCTGGGTTGGGCTAGCGTGCCCTTTTTATGGAAAAAGGGGACGGAGTCTTCCTTCGCACGCTTGCGAAAAGGACTATTTAGGGGCCGGTCACTGGCGCGTGATCGACAGGCTAGGCTGATAGGTTGGGTAGGACTGCCAAAAGGTGTCGGGTCACTGGTGTGGCTATCTTACACGAGAAGCTTGGCCGGGGTTTGGTTAAGGTCTGGTGGGTTGGTTTACCTAGGTTTTCGACCCGGCTAAGATAGGATTAGCCAATGGTCAGCTTGGCTCTGATACCAAGTTTGTCAAGACTGGTTTTTCGGGATATTAATTTCCCAAAAACGGCCCTTGTGCTCACCAGCCCCAGGATTACTGTTAGCTGATGAGACACCAACTTGTTACAGAAACTCGAAGCAAATTACAAAATATGTAGTGCAGGACCATTCTGGCCTATGGTTACAACAATTGGTTTCTAGTGGTTGATGGCGGAAGTCGTTTGCGGGTCATCAGCGTCTATGGGACTCCATTTCCCACAGGAACAGCTGACCAGGATAACTCCTATCTTCGCGAGGCTGCTATCACCATGGCGCAGGTTCCGGGGCTGTCATCACAACGCTCCTCTCCACGCAAGAAATCTGGCCAAGACAATAGCCAGGGATAAGCCAATGAGTACTTTGAATGTACTCGCAAACATTAAGAACACAGGTATAATATAGCCGCTGATAATCATGCTTTGAAATATTGTATGATTACTTCGTCAGTCATAAATGAAGCTCATGAGGCATGCAAGCAGGTTAATCATGTCATATATGAATATGCAATCGGCGAGTAGAAATAAAATGCACCGATCGGGTGTCTGAAGCGACGCCTCGAAAGGATAACACTATAAAGTATGCCTCAGTCGGGTGTCTAAGCGACACCACATAAAGGGCTTATAAGTAAATGAAATGACAAAAATGCCACAGTCGGGCGTCTGAGCGACACCACATAAAGGGCTTATAAGTAAATGAAATGACAAACATGCCACAGTCAGGCGTCTAAGCGACACCACATAAAGGGCTTATAAGTAAATGAAATGACAAGCATGCCATAGTCGGGCGTCTGAGCGACACCACATAAAGGGCTTATAAGTAAATGAAATGACAAGCATGCCACAGTCGGGCGTCTGAGCGACACCACATAAAGGGCTTATATAAGAATAATCACAGTGAATATCCAGGAGGTAGAACCGTCCCAGGGATACTCATTAACTTCAAATAATACAATTGATTAGTCCACAATAATAATAACCATAATCATCATATGTCACAGGTCATAATCAATGTTCCGGTTTAGTAGTTTTTCCTCCGAAGACCGACACTTTACCCATCCCAGACTGTAGTCCTTAATCATGGACACGGCTATTCGAATAGGTATAATATCTCTACAGAGGGTGTACTCTTTACCCACGAGTAACAGATTTCTTTAGTCCATTGGAACTAATTCCATCTATGGTCTTTTAGTCGAGAACACGCCTGACTTGCACACACCAGCTTAACTTTACTCGTGTCTGGAATCACCCACGACACCTGTTAAGCGAAACTCTAAGTGGGGAGGCTACAACCTCGCGTAGCATGGGATCAAATTTCTATCGCGCGCTCTAAGGGGTGCCCCTATCTCGGTCCCAACCGGAAACACCCATGCCCCCGGACCAGATGGCATGCCTATCGGATGCAGCCGGTATCTTCCACCATGGCCTCTCTGTACGGTGTGTGCTAGGACAGGGGTTGAGAACTTACTGAACCGTAACCCACCTGCGGCAGGGACAAGTGGCAACACGAAACAAGTATGGGGGTTACTGAACCAAGATTCGATCTACGACCGACTCAGGAGGTTTAAGCATTCCTGCATGGTTAGGTCAAGGATTATATTTCTCATCCATCAGGCAGAACCACCACTCATCATACCTTTCCATGCCCCACCGGTCATGACCGTCTCGACGAGGGACAAGCTCGTGTCTACCCAAGACAGAGACTTTCCCGGATCCTTCCCAGCAGGAAGGAGAGGCATATGATTGATTTCTATCACAAACATATCAAATGCCAACAGCATGAAGTCATCAATATGCACTATGATTATGATCGTATCACCGCATAGCATAACGAAATCTCCGAGACAAGATGGGGTTGCAAACGTATCAATGACGCAAGACAATATCATGCCAGGGTTCAGAATGCTTGCCTTCAAGGTGTGGAGAGGTGAGGTGTTCTTCAAAACTTTTGGAAGTTTTCTTCTCTCTCCAACAAATCCTATTTTTGAAAATATTCAAATTAACACATAGTTTAAAAACAGTACAAAAAAGTTGTTTGGAAAATTTTCAAATAAATATGAAAATAAACTAGACAATATTTGGGAAACAACAGAAAAAGAATCAAGTACTTTGGATTTATATTTAAAAAGTTATAGCCAGTCAAAGTTTAGTCAAATTCTGTTTTTAAAATAAAACAGAGAAAGAAAACGTTTCAAATAAGAATACGCTTTCGGGCAGAGGAGACGTACTTGGGGGTTTTACGCTTCCACTTAAAACCACGCGGGCGGGGCTGGGTCGCTGACAGTGGGTCCAGGGGGCCCACTGGTCAGGTTTGACCAGTCGCCCCCGCCTCCTTCTTCCTCTGGCCGAATAGAGGCGAGGCTCCGGCGATCAACGCCGGCGAACGGCGGCTCCTCGCGTGCTCCAGTGGGTAGGGATGGATCCGCCTGCCTGGGGCGGTCCTCCCGGTGGTCGCTAGGGTGGTGGGGGCGAAGGGAGTCGCCGGTGGTGAGCTTCGCGGTGACCGGTGGCTTCGGGAGATTTGGGGCTCTGGGCTATGGTGGTTCCCGAGCGGGTTTGAGGTGTTGGGCGGCTCTGAAGGGTCATGGGGAGTCGGACGGTGGCGCTAGATGGACGGGAGGGGCTCGGTTGCGACTGAATCGACCGGAGGGCGTCGGCGGCTCTACTGGCCGGAGATGGGGAAGAAGACCTTCCCTGGTCGATTGACTGCTACGGGGGTGCTAGGTGGGGTGGCTTGAGGTTGCCTGAGGTTTCGGAGAGGCTCGGGGCTCCTTTTATAGCGTGATTAGGTCGGTTCGGCGGTGGCCGGAGATAAGCTCGACGGCGAACCGCCATTCTGTGCTGCAGGGTGACGTGGCGTCGACGCGAGCTAGAGGACGGGCTTGCGGATAGGATTGCGTTGTTCTAGGGGCATCTGGCGTGCTGTGGTGGCTCGGGCGGCAGCGTCCGGGGCAGAGGTTGCGGTGGCCGCCCGCTAGTCGCAGTGGCGGACCTGACGGAGGAGTTATGGAGCTCCAGGGCCAGCTCTGTGACGCGGGAGGGGTCGGGTGCGTCGACTTGGAGAGGGGAAGGGCCAGAACGGGCGCGGGGGTGGCGGCAACTAGACGCGGCGGCTCGGTGCGCGCGCGTGCAAAACGTGCACTCTCGGTGCGCCCAAAGCGTGCACGCCAAGCGTTCGGCGAAATGCCAGGGCATGCTAGATGACTTGGGTGGAGTTGGGGATTAGCAGGTCTAGGCTAGAGGCATTAAGGAGCTTAGTGGACATGCCAGTATGTACAGGGGGCAAGATCACAGTGCAAAACAAAAATCATGCCAAAACTGGCCATGCACACCAGGTGTTTGACAAAATGCTAAGGGCAACTAGGAAACTATTGGGGTGGCCAAAATCTCCAGATCAAAGTCTCTTTGGATGAAGAAGAGGGTGGTGAGGTTAGTTTGTCAGAAGCACAAACTTGTTAGTGCAAGTTTGTGAGTAAACTGATTCTGGACAGAAAGAAAAAGGCACTAATGCATGCACTAAAAATCCTCCAATGAGTCCACTCTCCTGGACTTAAGGGTTTTGCAGGATGGTCTATAAGTAGGAAAAGGAATCATTGCTAAAAGGGCAAGTTAAATGATGGTTGCTGTACAAATCACCATGCTGGACCAGAATGAAAAAGAGGTTGATTCACTCAAATATTGCCCACTGGACCAGATTCGAAAAAAAGTGTAGAGCTCAAAATATTAAATGAATGAAATATATTTTTGCATAAAAGTGATTAACAATCATCACATGACATCTCCAAATTTTGGTTGGAATTTTAAGCAAATTTATCAAGTGGTTGTAGTTCAAAAAGAGCTCCTAAACTAATGAAAAATCATTTTAAGGAATAAAGCTCAGAGAGAAATAATTATGCAAACAAATTCTACTGACAATAGAAATGTTTTTCTTGAAAGGGCAAACAAGTCCAATAATATATTTGGAAAGTTTTTCACTTGAGGTAAAAACTCCATAATAATAAGGTAAAAAAAGGCCCTGAAACCAAAAGAAAATCCAGAAAATAAAAGTTTAAATTTCCTGGCAAAAATTTTAATTAAGAAAACAAGGTTAAAATTTTTGGGGTGTCACAGGACAGGACCTTGGGGTCATCTCGCTGTCCTCAAGATGGCCTGGCTCACTATCTTCCTAAAGTTCTGCCTAGCATAAGAGATATGAGTCTGAAAGAGAAACAAGGAGACATGTAATAGGTTTCACAATTATAAAAGCAAATAAATGGATCTGTTCTGCATAAGGAACATGTTTTTACAACTACAATTTGAAACTGGTAGTTGTTGCAAACATCCAATCAGATGTAAACAGCAAAGCAAGTAGCAGTGGAGGAAATGATGCCTATCCTAATCTATACTAGAACAAAGTTTGAAGGCTTGCGAAGGATGAACTTACATTACATGTTAACACGGGCTGGACAAAGCCCTTCTCCATTTTGATGGAAGGATAATTCAATTAATTCCCGAAAGAAAATTCTTTATAAGCGTTGCCATTATTCTACATTTTGCAAAGAGTAAATATAGATCAAATAATATTGGAAGAAATAGAGGATAATGAAGCTCAGGTGCAGACTGATGATACATAATCAAATAGCAATTAATTAAGTACAGTGTTACAAGGCAAAAGGGAGAGAGGTACTGACAAGAGCAATGCGGAGCCCATTATTGTTTTGAGGTCGTATGATCCTTTGTGCAAGGAGATTCATCTGAAATTAGTTTTCATACAAGTGACAAGGTAAGGCATAAGCAGAAATTTAGGAGTTCAAATTTTGAATTGATTTCATAGACAGTACCTGACGCTGGACTCCCAACAGTTCTAATAGGGGTTTGGCCACTGAAGTAGGGGTAAAGTGTGGTACAGTTGGGCATGTGTTTTCTGTGGCTGCTGATCTATCTGATTTAACAGGTATCACTACCTTTTCCAAATACCTAGTTTGTACTCCTTGAGGATCTGCACTCACCCTCTTCCTTTTGGACATCTATTACAAAATAACAACATTTGACTGGAAAAACAAAGTGTGACGACACATGGAATAGGTACAGAAAATGGATAGGTATGGCATATACTCATATATGATGCTTAAACTAAGTAGATGGTGTAACAAAGTAGAAGTAATGCAAGAGGCCAGAAGCAAAATATGTGCGACCAATACAACTTTGCAAAGTTAGAGCAAGCACCTTGACGGGTGAATAAGATAGTCCATCCTCCACCATGCCAAGTTTGTTAGCCAGTGGATCGTTCTGCAATATTCCTCTCGTGCGCCCATTCTTATATTCATTTTGATAATTTTCAATATCTGACATGCATGAAAACATCAACACAAGTGAGATTTTCTTTGTAATGCAGAAGTGATTCTAATCCAATACTGCCTCCCTGTAAACCCCTTTGTGCTATCTCTGCAATTCTTTTAAAATATGCCATGCATGGTGTAATTTGTTGTGTGCATTAATATAATGTGGCCTACTACTCAAAATATGAGAGCTCCAGAAGTGATGACACTTCACAGATGATAGCTTCAACATATAGTAAAGAAGAACAAGTCAACCTGACCTGACAGATTCAAAATATACTAAGGGAGAACAACTTGACCTGACCAGTCGACCGCAAGAGAAGAGTATCATCTTAAAGAGGAGCAGAAGAGCAAGCAGATTGAAGATATTACAAGTCTTTTAATACAATGTCGGTTGGCCACCCATGATGAATCAGAGCGCACAGAGAAATACTATTCTTTCCGGTCTCTCCATATGTGGTTCACATGCATTTCGAAACTAAAGTAGGAACATTTAGCTAACCAATTAAACATCTCTCATTTTTACTAATATCAGCAATAATATCAGATATGAATTTGTACAACTAAGCTTGTTTAGCTCGATGGGTGGAGCAGTGCTATTACGACACGAACCACGTAGGCTGATTGTGGTCATCATAAAATGGGGAAAACATAAGCATGATGAGTACAGTGTTGACCGTGGCAGTGGGATGGCAGATCTGAAGCTGCAAACTGCGCAAAGGGTAGTTAGCAGCCGATGTTTGCTTTGAAATAACAACTAAGATTTGTTATGGACAAGAAAGTACAGTAAACAAGTGACAAAGAAATGCAATTATGCTGTCTCTCTATATGTCGCGATATGCATTTGGAAACTCAAGTGGGACCTTTAGCTAACCAATTAAATGTGTCGGTTAACTAATATCAGTATCATATCACAATCATATTTGAACAACTAAGCTTTCGAATTCTAAGTGTTGTGTTATTTAGCTTGAAGGGTGGAGTAATGCTAGTACGACAGAAAGCACCTACGCAGATCATAGTAGAGTAGATAAAAGGGGAAAACCCTAAGCATCAAGAGAAAAATCAGGAAAGTGGAACTAGCTCAACCAGTGGGTGGCGCACATGCTTTTCGAAACGAATATAGGAACATTAGGTGACCAATTAAACGTTCTCTGTTTTAGTGATATGAGCATCATATCAGCTTCGTATTTCAACACGTAAGCTTTGGGTTGAGGTCTTGAGGAGCAGTGCTAGCACGACACAAAGCACGTACGATGACGGTAGTGAATATAAAGGGGGAAAACCATAAGCTTTACGAGTATAGTGCCCGTGCCATGGCGGATCTGAAGGTGCAAACCGGACAAAGCTACTTCGCAACCAATGTTTGCTTTCAACTAGCCACTACGATTTGGTACGGACAAGAAAAGTACAGTAAACAAATTACGATCTATTTTCCGGGTGAGATCAATAACTTAAGCACATATGGAAGAGTACCACCTCTCTTGCGACGCCGTGCAGGCCTATGCTGATACGTTGAGGGTGCTGCGGGTGCGATGGCTGTCGGCGGCGGGGAAGAAGATTTTAGACGGCAGACGGACGGGTTGGGGGATATATCCTGTTGCCGTGGACAAGGCGGTCGTAGGAGCGGCAACGGCAAGGTGGACGATGGCGCCGATGAAGCGAGAGGAGGCAATGAATGGATCCTGGTCCAGCACTGTCGATGAGAGACGTCCATCTCTTGCAGTGGACGACGGGGTAGGGGTAGCGGCTCCGGCAAGGTGGAGGATGGGGTAGCGGACAGAGGAGGCTGGCCATAGTGCGGAGGTTGTCGTGCCGCCGACGGTGTATGAATGGGGAAATGGAGGGGAGGGGGGATCTCAAACTTTGGGACGTGCTTCTCTGAAATGGGGGAAAGTTACGAACTTATCCCCCGTTTAAAATTTTGTACATCGCGTCGGTTGGGGATAGGACGGTAATCTCGCATCTCCCAAATATTTTACGGTAACTATTTCGGGCGAGGAGAGGGTGTTTTGCTGCCCACGGTTGGCGCCCACGGTGTATGAACGGGGCTGACAGGTAGGGCGGTTGTGTCACGTCTGATGGAAGTTACACATCTGCCCATATTTAAAATATAAGCCTACATCGATTTCGGACGAGGAGAGTTTGTTTTGCCGCCCACCGTGTATGAATGGGGAAATGGAGGAAGAGACACATGTCTTTCGGACGAGCTTGAATCAAATGTGTTTTGCCGCCCATGTTTGGCACCCACCGTGTCTGAATGGGCTCAGAGGCCGTCGTGTCACATCTGATTGAAGTTACTAGTCTACCCCTATCGACAGTAGTGTAAATCCTGTCAATAAGGATGTCAACTGTTAGGGGTAGACAGTAATTTCCATCTCGCAAACACTTGTTTTGGGCAGCCCACAAATTATAGTGGGTGTTTAGCCGCTTCGTTCAAAACTTGAGAGAATTAGCATTCACGTTTGCCCTGGGACCTGGCAAACTAAATTCAAATCCAATTTGTATTCGATTACGAATATCCACAGATAATTATACGTTTTGTTATTTATTTCTTCAAAACCACAACAAAGATTTGTTCCACCTTTATATATGATTATGATTTAGAAATGCCGTGATCTTTGAATTCAGTAGGTTGGATACACTCTGAGTCAAACAGTTATTTCACCCAATACAATATGCTCACAAGAAAAACAGTTCACCTTATGTCAATCATACAAGTACTGAGGATTACCTCGCCTAAAAAATTCGGATCACTACAACACATGGACAACATAGGGGGTCTTGCAACATAATCCATTCAGAGACATGACACAACATGCAAGTACAATAATCTAATGAAAATTTCAACTGGTATCTAAAGAAGAACCAGGATTATCTTGGGCTTTAGATAGCAGAAACAACAGGACCTCCTCCGTCTTCAAATGCAACATTCTTACTTCCTCCAATTCTTGGGTTGCTTGCATAATGCGTGCCGCTAATTCCGTAATTTCCAGCCTCAAGATAAATATTACCTCATTCATGGCAGCCACACCATCTCTTTCTGCCTCTAGTAGAGCCTCAAGCACTATAATATTTGTGCTCAGACTGCTCTCCAGCGGTGTTGCCTCTGAACTGCTACCATCTGGTAACATGGATGGCGCACTGCTTCCACAAATAGATTCTGGGGTTGTACACTGTGTCCTAGTGTGAACTGCATCCTGAAAGGTTTCCGCTTGACATCAGTAAGAGATAGTTATTGTATGATCCAGGCAGTAAGCTTACATGGTAAACGACAGACGAATTATTGCCGAGCATGGCAAACTATATTTAAATGGTTCGAAGCAGCATCAGCCGAAAAGAAATTAAAATGGTAAGATGAAACTAGGGATGTAAGTGGCAAATAAACGAAATCTGCCAGTCCCATTGTCGGAGTGATGGGTCACGGGTAGGCTAACCCTAAGCCCAGAACCTTTCAAGACATCAGGGCAGGCCGCGCCCCTCAAAGATGCCACGACAAAGAGCCGTCCTCTAGAAACTGGCCGGAAGCCCGACCGACTCCCCCTCGTAGCCGAGTCCTGAGGGCGAATTCAAGACACGCCGACTCCAGTCTGGCGGCTTCTAGAAAAGCCGGCCGCCAGGAGTCGGCCCACGGCACCAACGAATACCCGAGCCCTGAGCAAGAGGGACGAGAAAGGAAGTGGCTACAGTAAAGCCCACTCCCTGCTCTTTCCGGGGGCAGGTATGGCCATAGTGTGCCATACCCGCGGAGATCTCCGTCCGTCTTGGCACTGTTGCCATGCCGTCCCTGACTTCAGCACCCATAGCCAGAGTCCCACGCCCACGACGGCCTGTCTGTACGGCCCTGGGATGACGGGACCCACCCGTCAGCGAGGATCCAGAAGACGGCGAGAGCGCCACCAGTCGGACCCGTGGGAGTCGGCCGCCAGGAGTCGGCTCGCCCCTCCCACGGGTCCCACGCGCCATTAACCAGACGAGACGGGAAGTGGCTACAGTAATCGCCCACCAGGCGGCGGAGCTGAATCCATGACACCCTGACCAAGCCTGCATCATTAGAGGCACGGCTACAGTAATCAGCAGCCGGCAAGACCCGCCCACGGCGGACACGGCCTGTCAGCTCCGTACAGGACCTGTCGGCGGGGCCCACTAGTCGGCGGTCCCCGGTAGTCGGCGGAGAAGATGGCGGCCTAAGAGACTGACGACTGGGCCCTGCGCCCAGTCGGATTACCATTGTACCCCTGGGGGTAGGCCTATATAAACCCCTCGGGGCACCCATGCAAAGGGTTCGAATCCAGTAGCATTAGACCAGATCATATAGGAAGGAGAGAGCTAGCCTTGCCTTCTTCTACCTCCAGGAAACAGCTCGAGGAGCAACCTTGTATCCACTTTGCCATAGTGACCATGCGGAGACCCAGCTGAGTAGTAGTAGGGGTGTTATCTCCACAGAGAGCCCTGAAGCTGGGTAAGATTCCCCGGCGTACATGTCTACGCCTCATCCCGCTTCCAGGCACCGGCGACGTTCTACTTGCTCCCACCATGATAAGCCATCCTTTGGCATATGTCGCACCCAACCCCCGACATTTGGCGCCCTCCGTGGGGCGAGGTGCACCGTCGTTCGGAGATCTGCTCTGGATGGGAAACCTTTTCCTCCGTAGCGAGCGCAGCCAGCCCGGCACGCTAGACGAAGTCTGTGCCGACGCGCTGCATTGCGCTGAGATCGCCTGCGTGGCCTGCTGCCTCGCCGATCTTGTTGGCGAGGTTCGCCTCTCCGACGAGCCCGCATCCGACACGGGCACGGGCGGCCCCGAGAGCCTCCTCGCGGGCCTCCTTGACCAACTCCACGTCGCCGGCGAGCCGGCCGTGGACTTGGAGTCTGTAGGCTCCACCGACCCAATGTTGGTCGATTTCGACACCGCGTCGCTCGACGCATTCCACACCAACATGGTGGTCTACGACGAGCCGCTCCCTCGCGCGGAGAGCGACGGAAGCACCGTCACAGAGGTGCTCGTCATCGGTCATGGCGAGAATTTCGGCGGAGGAGCTCGTGACCCACTCGATGCGGCACTACAAGACCTGACCGCGCGCATTCCTGAGGACACTGACGCCGAGACGCTAGAGGCGCGCCGCCTCCAGCTCGTCGAAGGCGCGAAGAAGCTGGCTAGCATGAGACGCCCATCAGAGGCCTACCAGCGCGAGATGGATCGTGCTGTGGGCGGCTCGCCGGCTCCGACTGGGCCTAGCCGCCTTGGCGCGGTCCACCAGCGCGGCGTTGCCATCGCCAATCTGTTCGGGGCAAATCGCCCTGTATACGCCACGCCCGCAGAGAACATCTGGGCTGCCCAGGTGGCGGCGGACGAGCTGGACAACTTCGAGGGCGAAGAACATCGCCTGATGACGGAGCGAGTCTAGCGGCTCCTCGACGCGGCTGCCGTGCAGAATGAAGCCGGCTGCCGCACAGAGGCGCCGCAGCGGCAAAATGATGACCTACCTCCCCGCCAAGACCAAGGTGCGACGTCTCGGACGCCGACTGACGGGGTCCGCGGAAGAAAAGACAAGGAGTCGGCTGCCAGCCGCAGTCGGACCCGCGTCACCATCGAGCGCGACCAGGAAGGCCGCCCAAGAGCAGTGGAACGGCGGGACGACTGTCCGCCTCCTCCTCCTCGCAAGGAAAGGCGAGTCTCCCTGCTGCTTGTTGTCCATCCGACTCTCGGTGACCGCCTTGGCCACCGAGAGGGAGTCGGAGAAAACGACACCCGCCACCGGATCGACCGACTTCACCGATCCCTGACGCTGGAAGAAGAAGACGAGCTGGGCCCGCCGTGATTCGGTCCCCGCATCCGAGACGAGCCCTTTCCCAAGGGGTTCACACTCCCAAGAGATACGCCCAAATACACCGGCTCCGTGAAGCCGGAGGACTGGCTAGTTGACTACTCCACCGCCGTCAACATCGCGAATGGCAACAAGCGTGTTGCCGTAAAGTACGTTCCGCTCATGCTTCAGGGCACGACCAGGACTTGGCTGAACAGCTTGAAGCCCTGCAGCATCAACAGCTGGGTCAACTTCACCGATGCCTTCGTCTGCAACTTCACCAGCATGTACAAGCGACCTCCCAAGCCTCGGCGGCTATCCTTGTGCGTGCAAGGTCCCAACGAGTCAACTCGCGACTACCTCACGCGTTGGGCCGAGCTCCGGAACTCTTGTGAGGGCATGCATGAGGTGCAGGCTATCGAGTACTTCACCGCCGGGTGCAGAGAAGGCACCCTCCTCAAGCACAAGCTCCTTTGCGACGAGCCAGCGACCCTCGACGAGTTGCTGATCATAGCAGACAAGTACGCCACGGCCGACTCCTCCATGAATGCGGAGATTCAAGTTAGTGCGACTGGGAAAGTTGCTCCTTAGGCTCCTACAACCCCGGCTAGAGACGCCAGTCGGCGACAGGAGCAGAGCGACCAGAAGCGCAAGGCCCCACAGCCGGCTTCCAGCAGCCGGCAGGTGGCGACAGTCGAAGAACAGCAGCCGGAGGGGCAGCCTCCGCCCAAACGTCAGAAGGGCGGCAAGCCCAACTGGTTGCCGGCTTTTTGCTACGAGCAGACTTTGGATGGACCCTACAAGTTCCATAGTGGTGCAAAGCCGTCCAACCACACCACTCAGAAATGCCACTGGCTCACCAGGATCGCCAAGGGAGACGGCCTCTTGCCTCCCCCGCCTGCTGGGCAGCCGCCTCCTCCTCCGCCCCAGCAGCCGGCCGTCAGACCAGTTGGCGCAGTACAAGACGAGTACCCAGAAGAGCACGGAGCCTACGTGGTGTTCACCAGTGTGGCCGATGACCGATGCGACAGGCGGTAGCAGCGGCAAGAGGTGAATGCAGTAGCGTCAGAAGCACCAGAGTTTATGCATTGGTCGGAGAAGCCTATCAGCTGGAGCAGGGTGGATCACCCAGAGGTGATGCCAAGTCCGGGCTCCTACGCCATGGTATTGGATGCCACCTTTGCTACAGACAAGCGGGCTGCTCGCTTCTCCCGAGTCCTGATAGATGGCGGCAGCAGCATCAACATCCTGGATAAGGACACCATGGAGAAGTTAGGCATCAAGCAAAGACAGCTTCAAAACAGCCGGACTGTGTTCCATGGCATAGTCCCTGGCCTTTCCTGCTCACCAATCGGCAAGATCCTGATAGATGTCCTCTTCGGAGACAAAAATCACTTCCATCGAGAGTCAGTTTGGTTTGAAGTGGTGGACCTCGAAAGCCCATACCATGCATTGCTTGCCCGACCTGCTTGGGCCAAGTTCATGGCGGTTCCCCACTACACCTGCCTCAAGATGAAGATGCCGAGTTCCAAGGGGATTCTGACCATAGCCGGCGACTACAGAAAATCGTCCGCCTATGCAGCTGAGAGCAGTCAGCTGGCCGAGTCCCTGGTGATCGCAGCTGAGAAGCGGCTCCTTGATCGGGTTGTGGCAATGGCCGGCAAGCAGCCGGAGATGTCGCCCAACCCCAAGGAATCGGAAGCTGAAGGTTCGTTCAAGCCGGCTAAAGAGACAAAGAAGATACCCTTGGACCCAGAGCACCCGGAGAGGTACGCTGTCGTAGGTGCGAACCTTGATAGCAAATAGGAAGGCGATCTCGTCGATTTCCTCCGTGAGAATCGGGGCATCTTCGCATGCTCCCCCAAGGACATGCCGGGTGTACCGACGGAATTCGCCGAGCACAAATTACACGTCTGATCTGATGTGAAGCCCGTCAGGCAGCCCTTGCGCCGCCTGTCAGAAGAGAAGAGAAGAGTTGTTGGAGAAGAAATAGCCCGGCTTCTAGCAGCCGGCTTCATCATGGAAGTGTTCTTTCCAGAGTGGCTAGCCAACCCGGTCCTGGTACTGAAGAAGAACAAGCAGTGGCGAATGTGTATTAACTACACAAGCCTCAACAAAGCATGCCCCAAGGACCCGTTCGCTTTGCCAAGGATTGATCAGGTGATAGACTCCATAGCCGGATGCGAGCTATTGAGTTTCTTAGATGCATACTCAGGATATCACCAGATCAAGCTGAACCCGGCTGACAGACTGAAGACCGCCTTCATCATGCTGTTTGGAGCCTTCTACTACTTGACCATGACGTTCGGCTTGAGGAATGCCGGCGCCACCTTTCAACGTTGCATGCAGAAATGCCTCCTCAAGCAACTCGGCAGAAATGCCCACATTTACGTGGACGATGTTGTGGTGAAGACGGAAAAGCGTGGAACACTGCTGGAAGACCTCAAGGAGACCTTTGAGAACCTGCACCGATTTCAGATCAAGCTCAACCCTGAGAAGTGCGTCTTCAGAGTACCAGCCGGCCAGCTTCTTGGCTTCCTGGTCTTTGAACGCGGCATAGAGTGCAACCCCGTGAAGATCAAGGGCATCGAGAGGATGGAAGTACCCAGCCAACTGCTGGACGTGCAAAAGTTCACTGGCTGTGTGGCGTCCATCAGCCAATTCATCAGTCGGCTGGGCGAGAAGGCTCTCCCCCTATACTAACTCATGAAGAAGACCACTTTTTTCGAGTGGAACCACAAGGCAGACGAAGCTTTTCTCTAGTTGAAGAAGATGCTGACTACTCCACCTGTTCTGGCGGCTCCGACTCCCAAGGAGCCCATGCTCCTATACATCGCCGCCACCAGCCGGGTAGTCAGCACAGTTATCTTGGTGGAACGCAAGGAGGAAGGCAAGGCACTACTTGTCCAGAGACCGGTGTATTACCTGAGCGAAGTGTTGTCGACCTCCAAGCAGAACTACCCCCACTACAGGAAGATGTGCTATGGCGTGCACTTTGCCGCCAAGAAGCTGAAGCCTTACTTTCAAGAGCATCCAATCACAGTGGTCTGCACAGCCCCACTAGCCGAGATCATCGGAAGCCGAGATGCTTCTGGCCGAGTGGCCAAGTGGGCCATAGAGTTGGCCCCCTACACCATCTACTACCAGCCTCACACCGCCATCAAGTCACAAGCACTGGCTGACTTCCTCATCGACTAGGCCGAGACCCAGTACCTGCCACCAGCGCCCGACTCCACCCATTGGCGGATGCATTTCGACGGCTCCAAGATGCGCACCGGCTTTGGAGCCTATGTTGTCCTCACTTCTCCCAAAGAAGACAAGCTCAAATATGCGCTGCAAATCCATTTTGCCGCCTCCAACAACGTCGCCGAATATGAGGCGCTCATTCACGGGCTCCGGCTTGCCAAAGAACATGGCATTCGTCGGATCCTGTGTTATGGCGACTCCGACTTGGTGGTCTAGCAGTCGTCGGGTGACTGGGACGCCAAAGATGCAAACATGGCGAGCTACCGCTTCCTCGTGCAGCAACTCAGTGGATATTTTGAGGGGTGCGAGTTCCTCCGTGTGCCAAGAAACGACAACGACCAAGCAGACACCCTGGCACGAATCGGCTCCACCCGTCAAGCAATACCATCCGGCGTCGCCCTTCAGCGCCTCCTCAAGCTGTCTATCAAGCCTTCACTAGAATCAGACTCCATCTTTGTGCCGGCTCCTCCTAAAGAAGTCGAATCTGACTCAAGAGCTCCAGCAGACGACACGAGGATTTTGGCAGACGACTCCAGGATCGCCGCAGTCGAAGCCGGCCCGGGGACTTCAGAACCCGGCCTGGGGACTGCGGCGGCCAGCCCGAAGACTTCAGAACTCGGCCCAGGGGCTGCACCAGTCGGCCCGGGGACTTCATCAATCCAGCAAGCGGTTGCTGACTCCAGCCCGCCGCCCCCCGGCCCAGCCGCCCTCGTCCAAGTCGCAGTTCTGACAGTCGAAGAAATCACAGCACCCTCATGGGCCCAGCCCATCCTCAAACTTTTGGTAAGCAAAGAGCTGCCGACTGATGAGATCTTAGCTCGGCAAGTGCAACGCCAAGCAGCAACCTATACCATAGTCAATAGAGAGCTGGTTAGACATAGTGTCACTGGCGTCTACCAGCGCTGCGTGGAGACAGAGCAAGGCCAAGCAATACTCAAGGACATCCATCAAGGCGACTACGGCCACCATGCGGCTTCAAGAGCACTCGTCGCCAAAACCTTCCGACACGGTTTCTTCTGGCCGTCTGCCTTAGAAGAGGCCAAGGAATTGGTCCAAAAATGCAAGGGGTGCCAGAAGTTCCGCTCCAAGCCGCATCAGCCGGCTTCTGCACTCAAGACTATCCCCATTGCCTGGCCTTTCGCAGTTTGGGGCCTGGACATGGTAGGACCATTCAAGACGGCACGAGGTGGCTAACTCATTTACTTGTCGCGGTGGACAAGTTCACCAAGTGGATAGAAACAAAGCCAATCAAGAAGCTGAATGGTCCAACTGCCGTAACTTTCATCTCCGACATCACAATTCGGTACGGCATACCACACAGCATCATCACCGACAATGGCACAAATTTTGCCAAAGGCGCCTTGGCTCGTTTCTGCGCGATGCAGGGCATCCGACTGGACTTAGCGTCTGTTGCCCATCCACAGTCAAACGACCAGGTGGAGCGAGCAAATGGCCTCATCCTGTCCGGCATCCAGCCTCGACTGGTCGAGCCACTGGAGCGCTCGGCTGGCTGCTGGCTCGACGAGCTGCCAGCCGTCCTCTGGAGTCTGCGCACAACTCCAAACAAGTCAACCGGCTTCAATCCTTTCTTCCTCGTCTACGGTGCCGAAGCCGTCATCCCAACAGACATAGAGTTTGACTCCCCGCAAGTCACCATGTACACCAAGGAGGAAGCAGAAGAAGCACGCCAAGACGGCGTCGATCTGCTGGAAGAGGGCCGGCTGTTGGCACTCAGCCGGTCCAGCATCTACCAGCAGAGCCTGCGCCGATACTACAACAAGAAGGTCAGGCCAAGATCCTTCCAAGAGGACAACCTTGTGCTCCGACTGATCCAGCAAACAGCCAGCCAGCACAAGCTATTGGCGCCCTGGGAAGGCCCTTTCATCATCAGCAAAGTGCTGGGCAACGACTACTACTACCGGATCGACGCTCAGAAGCCCCGAGCACGCAAGAGGGACGACTCCGGCAAAGAGACGGAGCGGCCATGGAATGCAAATCTCCTCCGAAGATTTTATAGTTGATGTAGTATGTACCACGCTACCTTTTGTATTAAAGTACCCAGACTTCGCCCCCCCCCCCAAGATGAGCTTGGGGACTGCCCTCTTTTATCTATATGATAAGAATTATGCCTACAAGTATGTTGCTTTTTGTCATGTCGCTAGGCACCGGGTTCGACTAGTCGGCCCGGGGACTTGCCGCCTTGCACTATGAAATGCTTCCTGCAATCGAACAAGTAATGTGCGGCACCTAAGACGTCTCCTGCTAGAAGCCACAGCTCGCAGAGCGACTGACTGGTGGACAGGAGTAGGGTAGAATGGGCGCCCACATGAAAAATGGTTAAGGAATCAAAGCATAAACATAGCTTAAGCCGGCTTCCAGCCTCTTTTCGCAAACCGACTCTTGAGCAGTCGGCTCGCCGTCTTCTACTCAAATTGCTAAAGAAACTCTAAACGGCTAAGTACTTGCCTTCCCAAAGTAGCCAAGTACTTGATCCAGCATCAGTCCGCAGAGCGGCTGTACGACTGGCAAGGCGGCAACCGAGGGAAGGTGGCAAAGGAAAAGGCCAAAAGATCAATAAGCAAGAAGAGATAGGATTTGGATAAAAATTTACATAATAGAGGCCCTTGGCCGAATCTTCCGACAGAAGTTCAAAATACACCCCGCGGGTGAAATTGTGCGAATTAACAAAGTTCTTCAAAGACTATTAAAACAGATAAAACAAAGATAAAGCGGCAGCCTAGGAGGCGGCAGACGGTTTCGGAGGGTCGGAGGAGACGACGGTGTCAGATGTTGGGGCGGCCGGCTGGCTGGTCTTGGCTTGATCACCTCCGGCAGTAGACGGCTCGGTCGGGCGCCGCTCGTTGCTAGAGGCGCGATCAAGCTGAGGCTGGCCATCCGCCCCGTCTTCTGGTGCCTCCGTCTCGCCTCCGTCCTCCGCATCGCCTTCCTCCTCGACGCAGGAGCCGGTCACCTCCGCCGAATCCTTGCCATAGTCCGGGTTCATCCCGAACCACTCCGGCGGCGCCTCCTCGCTGTCTTCAGCCCGCTCGAGGACGAAGATGCTGGTGTCGGTGTACTCGGCGATCGCCGCCGCGCGCTTGACAAGGGTGTCTTCCGCAGCCTCCAGCTCCTGCTGGGCCTCCGACTGGAGTGTGGCTAGCCGGTCTAGGTCCAGCCCCGGATAACACGCCTTGATGAATTCCAAGGCTCGGCGGGCTCCAGCCCGGGCCGAGGAACCCTTCCAGGCCTCAAGACGGCCAGCCGCGACCTCCAGCCAGTCGGCAATCCGACTGGGAGTGCGCGGAGCCTGCATATCTGGCCACAGGGCGGCGATCACCTGGACGCCGACATGCTGAAGCCGGCGCAACATCCGGTGGGCTGGCCGAAGGCGAGCCTCGATGCTCAGGATCTGCTCGTCAAGAGTTCGGGGGGCGTCGGCGGCGATCTCTATGCCTTCCGCCCTCTGCCCTTCACGATCAGCCTCGATGGCTTGGTTGGCAGCCTGCGAGTGGCCAGGGAAGAAATCTGCCAAGACAGAAGGATGAAGGAAAAAGTCAAAAAACAGAAGTCGGCTCGACCAACGGCCGGCGACTCAAAGAAGAAAAACGAGGAGGCTTACCGTCGACGAGATCCTCGATCTCATGGAAGCCGGAGGTCAGCATCGCATCCTTGTCAGTCCAGGAGGACCACTTGCTTGCGAACTCAGCCAGGAGGGCGGTCTCCTTTTCTTCCGCCCCCTCCCGGGCCTTCTTGAGCAGCTCCTTCTGCTCTGCCAATTATGCGATCAGCAGGTCGCGCTCGGTGGCAAGCTTGCTGCACTCCTCTCCCTTGACACGCAGTGTGGTGTTGGCCTCGCCCAATTGTTGCTGGAGAATGGCGTTGGCTTCTGAAGAAAGAAGAAAGAAGGCGTCAGTCGTCAGCCAAAAGAAGGTCGCCAGGAAGATCCGGCCCGACTGCTCAGCAGTCGGCCCGAATCTCGGGGAGTACAGCCCGCGGGTGCGCCAGCGCGCCCCCGCGAAGAAGAAAGAAGACTCACTCCGGCTCTCCGACAAGTCGGCGGTCCGCTTGCCCAGCTCTTCGATGTTGTGGTGTTGAAGGCGGTGACACGGAGATTGTGATAGTCCTGTGACAAGCATTTCAGATAAAAGTTAGTACTAGGAACTCGCCGATTGCAGTTCCGAACCGTCTGCTCAGCAGCCGGCCCGAAACTCAGGGGCTACACCCAGTGGGTGCGCTGGTGCGCCCCCACAGAGAAGAGTAAGAAACAAAAACCAAAGGAGGAAATGTACCCGGATGGCTGTCCGCGACGCCAGGTGCGCCTTAGTGCAGTTCTGGATGGCGTCGCCCTCAGCCCGCAACTTCGCCTGGACGTCCAGAAGCGCCTGGTCCTTTGATCATCAACGACGATGCGGTCCAGGGTGAGACTTTTCTTCCCCGGACAGATCTTCGTCTTCGGCGGCTTCGCACTGCGGGACAATTCGTTTGGCCGCCTGGAGCAGATCGAAAGCTACGCCCCTGGCCATCAAGTCAGGTTTGGAAGTTTGAACTACACGACTGACATCCGCGGGGAGTTGATCTTCGACGGATTCGAGCCACAGCCAAGCGCGCCGCACTGTCTCAATGGGCATGATCTAGCTCTGCCGCCGAACAGTGCCCTGGAGCCCGCACACGCGTCGGTTCAGACCCTTAATTCGGAACCTGCGGCGCCAATCGAGGGTGAGCGGTTGGACGCCACCTCAGGGGCTGCGATCTCAAAAGCGATCGAGCCAGATACCAACCCCACACTCTGCATGACCCGTGACTCCAAGGATCCGGGTTCCCCTCCGGACTCCGAACCTCCCGCGCCCCTGCCAATCGAATCCGATTGGGCGCCAACCATGGAGTTCACCGCCGCGGACATCTTTCAGCACTCGCCCTTTGGCGACATCCTGAACTCACTAAAGTCTCTCTCTTTATCAGGAGAGCCCTGGCAAGACTATGGTCAGCAAGGATGGGATACGGACGACGAAGAAATTCAAAGCCCACCCACCACCCACTTTGTAGCCGATGTCGACGATTTAACCGACATGCTTGACTTCAACTCCGAAGACATCGACGGTATGGACGATGATGTAGGAGACGAACAGGAACCAGCACCCGTAGGGCGCTGGAAGGCCACCTCGTCATATGATATATACATGGTGGATACTCCAAAAGATGGAGATGGCAATGGAAAAGCGGAGGATGACACCTCCAAGAAATAGCCACAGCGCCGGCGTCAGCAGCGCCGCTCTAAATCCCGCCAAAGCAAAAATGGTGATTCCGACACGGGAGATAATACTACCCCGGATAGCGCCGAAGAACACCCCCTCCAGATAGATTCGGCACAGGAAGATGGAGAAGCCAGCCCTCATGAGAGAGCGGCAGACCGAGAGGTTGAGGATGATAACTACATGCCTCCCTCCGAAGACGAGGCAAGCCTCGACGACGACGAATTCGTCGTACCATCAGACCTCGCCGAACAAAAGCGTTTCAAACGCAGGCTTTTAGCCACGGGAAGCAGCCTCAAGAAAAAGCAGCAACAGCTTAGAACTGATCAAGATTTGCTAGCTGACAGATGGGCTGGAGTCCTTGCGGCCGAGGAGTATGAACTCGAACGCCCCTCCAAGCGTTACCCAAAGCGCAGGCTGCTACCCCGACTAGAGGAGGAAGCATCTACATCACCAGCGCATGACATGGCCGACCGGCCACCTCGTGGCCGCGACAGAGAGGCCCCTAAGCCCTCCACTCAAGCCATGCCCCGACGCCGCTCAACACATGCTAAGGCACGGAAAAACACGCCAGACCTGCGAGATATATTGGAGGGCAAGGCAAGGCTAACAAGATTTATCTATGGATCGCGTGGGCGCCCCACGGCACGTGACGGTGATCGTCATTCCGGATACAACAAATCCGGCCGGGCCGAACACAACAGACATAGCTCCTTCGAGCTGCGTCGTGATATAGCCCAGTATAGAGGCGCCACACACCCACTGTGCTTCACAGATGAAGTAATGGATCATAAAATCCCAGAGGGTTTCAAACCCGTAAACATCGAATCATACGATGGCACAACAGATCCCGTGGTTTGGATTGAGGATTATCTCCTTCATATCCGCATGGCCGTGGTGATCTACACGCCATCAAATACCTCCCACTCAAACTCAAGGGACCGGCCCGGCATTGGCTAAACAGCTTGCCAGCAGACTCAATCAGTTCTTGGGAGGACCTGGAAGCCGCATTCCTCGACAACTTCCAGGGCACTTATGTGCAACCACAGGATGCCGATGACTTAAGCCACATAATTCAGCAGCCAGAGGAATCGGCCAGGCAATTCTGGACACAGTTTCTAACAAAGAAAAATCAAATAGTCGACTGTCCGGATGCTGAGGCCCTAGCAGCCTTCAAGCATAATATCCGCGACGAGTGGCTTGCCCGGCACCTGGGACAGGAAAAGCCGAAATCCATGGCAGCCCTCACGACACTCATGACCCGCTTTTACGAGGGAGAAGATAGCTGGCTAGCTCGCAGTAACAACTTAGCAAAGAACCCTGGTAATTCGGATACCATGGACAAAAGTGGCAGGACACGTCGGAATAACCAAAAGCGACGCGTTAGCAGCGACAGCAACGAAGACACGACAGTTAACGCCGGATTCAGAGGCTATAAATCCGTTCAGCGGAAAAAGCCATTCAAAAAGAATACCCAGGGCCTGTCCAGTTTGGACCGAATACTCGACCGCTTGTGCCAGATACATGGAACCCCCGAAAGGCCCGCCAATCACACCAACAGGGATTGTTGGGTGTTCAAGCAGGCAGGCAAGCTAAGAGCCGAAAATAAAGACAAGGGGCTGCATAGCGATGACGAGGAGGAGCCCAGGCCGCCAAACAACAGTGGACAGAAGGGTTTTCCCACACAAGTGCGGACGATGAACATGATATACGCAACCCACATTCCCAAGAAGGAGCGGAAGCGTGCGCTACGGGACGTATACGCGATGGAGCCAGTCGCCCCAAAGTTCAACCCATGGTCCTCCTGCCCGATCACTTTCGATCGAAGGGACCACCCCACTAGCATCCGTCACGGCGGCTTCACCGCATTAGTTCTCGACCCAATTACCGACGGATTTCATCTCACAAGAGTCCTCATGGACGGCGGAAGTAGCCTGAACCTGCTTTATCAGGATACAGTGCGGAAAATGGGCATAGATCCCTTGAGGATTAAGCCCACCAAAACGACCTTTAAAGGCGTTATACCAGGTGTAGAGGCCAACTGTACAGGCTCAGTAACACTTGAAGTGGTCTTCGGATCTTCGGATAATTTCTGAAGCGAAGAGTTAATCTTTGATGTAGTCCCCTTTCGCAATGGCTATCACGCCCTGCTCGGACGAACCACATTTGCAAAGTTCAATGCGGTTCCGCACTACGCGTATCTCAAGCTCAGGATGCAAGGCCCTCGAGGAGTAATTACAGTCAACGGAAACACCGAACGCTCCCTCTGTACGGAGGAGCACACGGCGGCTCTCGCAGCGGAAGTACAAAGCAGCCTTCTTAGGCAATTCTCCAGTCCGTCCGTTAAAAAGCCAGACACTGCCAAGCACGCCCGGAGTAACCTACAACAAGACCGCCTAGCACGTTCTGAGCAGGCGTAGCAATGCGGCCCCAACCCCAGCCCTCGCGACATAGCAAAACCAGTGCCTCGCGTACATAACTACGCTCTTGAAATACCATGGGCGCAGGGGAAGGGGCACAATAACGGCAAGCCGAAAATACGGCTTAAAACGTACTAGGGGCCGCCGAATTCTTTTTTTAATTTTCTCTCACTTTCAGGACTCCATACTTCGAACGACCTGTTCGGCAATTCAACTGCCGCACAAACGATGCAAGATCCAGGGAAGCAGACAAGTCGTGCTGCATTATGGAACTCCCAGGTGGTCTCTGTTACGAGCAGTATACCTGTTTTGAATACAATTCCGCGGCCTGCCCCTGGCCAGGACATGTTAAATAGTTCAATATCCTTTGCTTATCACACTATTTGTATCGTTCTGCTTTGGTAGCAGCCTTCCTATAAACAATGCATAGCTTCTTGTCTATTTTTTGCATTATCCTCTTTTCATATATATGTTTATTAAATGACATGTTGCACCCGTACACCATGGTACGGCAAACACGCCAGGGGCTTCAGTACCCCTCAATATGGTGTGAGAAGCCCGTACACTTTCACAAGTGCGGCACCCCGAACTTATAGCACTATATGCATCGGCTCCGAATCATGATTTGGGTCAATAGTTGGGTTTGCGCGGCTCCTATGTTTTGGTGCCTTACGTTCCGCTATATCGGCTAAGGTAGCACTAGGAGAACCACTGCGATTGTGCCCCGGTAGAGCTGGGTTAAGCACCTCTGTGGAGAAAGCTAAAACTGACTGTCATGATGAGGCGAGAGACCGGTCACTGTTCGAGAGGTTTTTCGAGTCCCTAAACACTTATGCCGCTTCGAGCGAGGAGCCGGCTTTGTCCGGCCAAGGCGTGGATAGCCCCCCGAACTCGGTCTTCCGAACTAGGGGCTTCGCCGAAATTTAAAATTATAAAGTTCTATGGCTAAGTGAGAGTGTTCAAGCATTATAGTCTGATTGCCTGGTTCGTTGTGCTGAGCGCCTCCCTCGAAGGACCCAAACATGGGGAAAAGAGCGCTCAGGTTTATCCCGAATACCCCAGCACTAGTGGCATGGGGGCGGAAGCCGACGACTCGCCATCTCTCAATTTTTTGATAAATGGCCGCACAGAAAATAATATTTTAAATTCAACAAGCATTGCTTAGCACATATGAACAAGTTTTCAGCGCACAGGATAAAAACGAGTGAGTTCATTCAAAAATTACATCTTTGGTACACTCATCCGCTACAAGGCGGGCACCCGCAAGAACATCCTTATAGTAGTTCTCGGGCTTGCGATACTCCTTCCCCGGTGGTGGCCCGTCCCTCACAAGCTTCTCACCGTCTAGCTTACCCCAGTGAACCTTTGCACGGGCAAGGGCCCTACGGGCACCTTCGATGCAGACGGAGCACTTGATGACATCGAGCCTTGGACAGGCCTCCACCAGCCACCGCACCAGCCCGAAGTAGCTCCCAGGTAGGGCCTCTCCGGGCCACAGCCGAACTATGAAGCCCTTCATGGCCTGTTCGGCCGCCTTATGGAGCTCGACCAGCTATTTCAGCTGGTCACTCAAGGGCACAGGGTGTCCGGCCTCAGCATAGTGAGACCAGAACACCTTCTCCGTCGAGCTGCCCTCTTCAGCTCGGTAGAATGCGGCGGCGTCGGATACGCTGCGGGGAAGATCTGCGAACGCCCCTGGAGAGCTCCAGATTCGGGTAAGTAACAAGTAGTTTACTTTTATATTTCTACTTTGCATAAAGAATGCCTTACCCACTGCTATCTTTTTCATCTCCTCCAATTCTTGGAGGGCCTTTTGGGCTTTGGCCTTGGCAGACTTGGCAGTCTCAAGGGCCGCCGCGAGCTCGGACGCTTGCGTCTTTGACTCAAGCTCCAAACTCTCATGCTTTTTCATGAGAGCCTGAAACTCTTGCTGCACCTCGCCGACCTGGGCCTCAAGTTTCTCTCGCTCTGTGCGCTCCGCGGTCGCTTTCTTTTCGGCCTCGGACAGCGCCTGCTTAAGGATTGCCACCTCAATCGTGGCGCCTACAATAAGCAGTACAATCCTGTTATTTTTTGCAATCACGTCTTTCTATAGGCATTTTTTCTGTAAGGTATTTCTTACCTTCTTTTTTCTCGAGCTGCCGCTTGGCAAGGCCGAGCTCTTGCTCGGTCCGCTCGAGTCCCTCTTTCAGGGCACCCACCTCCGCAGTCAGCGCGGCGGTGGCCAGCAGCGAAGCCTACATACGCATATTGACTCTTTGTTGTTAGACTCCTGCGAAATTTAATAGATCCTCTATTTGGCTTTTCTTTCCGAACGCGAAACAGAGCATCAGGGGCTACTGTCTATGCGGTTATATTCTTACATATTTTTTACTTACCTCGAAGCCTGTTAGAAGGCTAGCGCAAGCTTCACTCAGTCCGCTCTTGGCGACCAAACCTTCTGGATCACCGTACTCATAATAGTAAGGTGCTCCTCGTCGATGGAGGCGCTGTCAAGCACCTCCAGCAGATTGTCCGGCACCTCCAGTTGGACAGAGGCCGCCGGATCAGAAGGCTTGCTCCTCTTGGAAGGAGTTCGCCCACCGCGGCCCGGAACTGCTGAAGATTCCGGTGCGGTGTACGGCTCAAAGCCGGACTTGGAGCCCTGGGGGGGTCTTGTCCCCTTTACTGCTGGAGTCCGGGAGGTCGCCTTGCAGCTCCTCCAGGACCACCTCCTCCTACCCCGGAGCTCGTTGCGACACCACTTCGGCGTCGTCCGCAGTGCGGGGGGAGACAGCGGGCGGAACTGAGTTCATGTCCGATGAATCCAGGGAGCCGCTCGACGAGTCGTCGAGTCCGGTCCGGGGAGGGCTGCACAATTATGATCGACATTAGGGAAAGCTGTGCAACAAAGGGACGTCATGAGTTACTCTGATATTCGAATACTTACGATTTCGCCGGACGCTTGGCCCTATCCGGCCACTCCTCTTTGTCCTCTTCGGCGTCGGGGGAGTAGTCCGGCGGAGGGGTCTTCCTCTTTCTGGACCCTTCGGCCTCCCCCGTCGGGGAGGCCTTCCTTTTCTTTCCTCCCCCAGCTAGAGGGGGAGGGTTTTCTTCTTCCTCCTCCTCGTTCTCACGGGAGGAGAGCGTCTCGGACTCGTCGGATGACGAGTCCGACACCACCACATTACGGGCACTCTTTCGAGTCCTCGTGGCCTTCTTCTTCTTGGCCTTCTTCTCCGGCACCACATAAGGTGCCGGAACTAGCAGCTTCACTAGGAGAGCAGGGGCTGGGTCTTCGGGCAAGGGAGCCGGACAGTTAATCGGTTCGGATATCGCCTGCCAAGCCTGTCAAAGGTGAGGGAGTTTAGATCCCGCATAGAGTCAAACTATGAAATAACTTAACATCTTGTAAAAGGTGAAAATAGCTTACCTCGCTAGTGTGATGCTGCGAGCTGTATCCGCGGTCCTCGGAAGCGGATGTGGGAGCCTCGACGCCCTTGGTTAGCACCTTCCAGACATCTTTGTACGTCGTGACGAAGAGCCTGTTGAGGGTTCGGTGCTGCGCCAGTCGAACTCCAACAGAATAAAGTCCCGTTGTTGACACGGGAGGATCCGGCGGACGAGAATAACCTGGACTACATTGACAAGCTTGATCAGCTTGCTCACCAGGGACTGGATGCATGTCTGCAGTCTGGTCACCTCTTTCTCGTCGCCCCACAATAGGCCCGTCTCTTTCCAGGACATAAGCCTCATGGGGGTCCGGATCGTCACTCGGGGGCTGCGATCCATTTCGGATCGTGCGGCTCGGTGATGTAAAACCACCACGATTGCCACCCCTTCAAGGTCTCCACGAAGGAGCCCTCGAGCCATAGGACGTTGGCTATCTTGCCCGCCATGGCGCCTCCGCACTCCGCCTGGCTGCCGCGCACCACCTTGGGGTTGACGTTGAAGGTCTTGAGCCAGAGGCCGAAATGGGGGCGGATGCGGAGGAAAGCCTCGCACACGATGATAAACGCCGAGATGTTGAGGACGAAGTTCGAGGCCAGATCGTGGAAATCCAGGCCATAGTAGAACATGAGCCCCCGGACAAATGGGTGGAGTGGAAAACCCAGTCCACGGAGGAAGTGGGGAAGGAAAACTACCCTCTCATGGGGCCTTGGGGTGGGGAGAAGCTTCCCCTCCTCGGGAAGCCGGTGCACGATGTCTTTGGACAAGTATCCGGCCTTCCTCAGCTTTTTGACATGGCCCTCCGTGACGGAGGAGACCATCCACTTGCCTCCCGCTCCGGACATTGCTGGAGAAGGTTGAGGTGGGATGTGCGGGCTTGGGTGCTGGAGCTCGGGTGCGCAGAAGATGGATGGGCAAAGGAGGAAGAAGGCGTAGGTAAAAAAGGTGGATCCTTATCCCCTTATATGGGCGGATGCGGTTATGCGTCCCCACCAGCCTAGTAAAACTCGCTTGCCTTCCAAGCGTCGTGATAAATGGCGTGGTTGGGTTACCCACGTCCGTATTGATGAGAATCCCATAAATGGGGGACACGATATATGCTTTGACAAGACGTGCCAAGGAAACCGCCTCGCAGAACGTGCTGAGGTGAAGAAGCGAAAACTATTCTAGTAAAAGACTTGGCCGTAGTGTGATGACACACTGCGGGATACGTCACCAGATTTGATTTGTGTTGATATTATTCTCTCTATGGTGATATGTGGAAACTTGTTTTGCAGAGCCGGACACTATCCTTGGTGTTTAAAATCTTTTTTAAGAACTTGGAGGAGGAACCCGCCTTGCAATGCCGAAGACAATTTGCGCGCCGGACTCGTCGTCATTGAAGCCTGGTTCAGGGGCTATTGAGGGAGTCCTGGATTAGGGGGTGTTCGGATAGCCAGACTATACCTTCAGCCGGACTCCAGGACTATGAAGATACAAGATTGAAGACTTCGTCCCGTGTCCGGAAGGGACTTTCCTTGGCGTGGAAGGCAAGCTTGGCGATGCGGATATTCAAGATCTCCTACCATTGTAACCGACTCTGTGTAACCCTAACCCTATCTGGTGTCTATATAAACCGGAGGGTTCTAGTCCGTAGGACAACTTCATCATACAACAATCATACCATAGGCTAGCTTCTAGGGTTTAGCATCCTTGATCTCGTGGTAGATCTACTCTTGTACTACCCATATCATCAATATTAATCAAGCAGGAGTAGGGTTTTACCTCCATCGAGAGGGCCCGAACCTGGGTAAAAACATTGTGTTCCTTGTCTCCTGTTACCATCCGCCTAGACGCACAGTTCGGGACCCCCTACCCGAGATCCGCCGGTTTTGACACCGACACCCGCCCCATCCGCCTCTGCCCTAATTAATTGGAAAATTAGTCCAGAATAATTAAACCAGTGCCCTCCTTGGTATGCGGGTCAAGAGTTATGCGTAGAGTAAATAGAATCGGAGGGAGTATATCTGCTTCCCTCTATTTTTATGCTTGTTCGAGGTGCCAGCCCCAAAAGAACAAATATTTTGCTTGATGGGGTTGGCAGCTCCATAATTAATAGAAGCATCAAATTAGTCATGCAACTTGGGAAGATCAAGAACACACAAACAAGTAATGAACAGAGGCTCGGAGCAGTGATGTAACAGCTAGCATCAGAAAATGTAGGGTAAAACGAACAAAAAGCAGCGGAACCACATGCTAGTTTGCTGATGTGTAATTAAGCATAGAGAACATTAAGCAGTCTGATGGAACCAACAGGTGGCATCAGAACAAAACTAAAGCATATTAACTATATGTGCGCTGGTATGTAATTTAGCACATGTAACATGTTCACTGCCAGAAGTATGGCCCTACAAGTGCAAGCAGAATAACGCGTCTCATGAAAAACTGAATGATGCCCTGAAGAAATTCAAAGGTGCGGTGCTTATGCTAGGAAAGTGAACGTATGCGCCGGCCGTTGGATAATAGTACCTGATTCTTGGCGGCGTATGGGTATCGTTGTCATACTTGATAGCTAAGGATCGTCGATGGTGCTCGTGCTGCGATTGAGTTTGGGCCGGCTGTCGCCGTCGCTGAAGCGGCTCCGGTGCTACGGTTGCGGCGCCTATCGACATACAAGAAAGCTCATCTGTGGTAAGTGAACAGTTGCACGATAAAGAGAAAAACGGAAGGAGTACAAATCGAAATAACCTGATGAGGCTGCGGCATCGGTAAAGCAGGGCCGGTGGAGTTGATTATGGCGTCCGTGGAGCGGGTTCGGTGCAGTGGACGAAGGCTCCGGCGGGCGCGTTGTACAGTGCTTTCGGTGAGGCGGATCTGTTGCGGCGGACGAGGGCTTGTATGAAGGGCCAGCGAAGGGGCGGACAAGGGAGTCAGTGAAGGGCCTACGCTGCGGTGGATGAGGGCTCTGGTTAAGCAGATCCGGTGCGGTGGACCATGATGGCGGTCAAGGAGATCTGGAGCGGTGGACAAGCCAGTCGCTGAAGCGGCTCTGATGAAGTGGTGAGTTGGCAGTTGGGGGTTCCAAGGTGTGAAAGGTAGATCCGGCGGGGTGTGAGGTCCACCGCTGCGGTGGAGGACTAGATTCAATGGCTTGCCGTGGTTGGGGGTCGGGGAGGGGAAGGGGAGGGGCTCTGGGGAAGAATGTTGGGGGCAAAGAGGGGAAAACAATGGAGTTACCAAAGCAGCCCTTTTCCGCTCATGTGGCAGGGGTAAAACAGGAATATCGCAGGGCTAAACTTTCGGGCGCGTGATATTGATGTGAGCGGGAAGTTTGAAAGCTTTTGCGCCTAAAATTATAAGTATTCTGCTCTCGTACGGCCGACTATGATATCATGGCCGACATTTTGTTTGTTTTGCACGTAAAAAAATGTGCAAGTTTTGAAAATCAATGTCTCCAACTCGAAACTTAGATTGTCCATTCAATTCAAACATGGACCATTGAGCTACTACAAGCAAATACCATCATACGGTCCAATTCAAATGAAATTCCAAATGTGTTTATCCTAAATATGATGACAAAAGCCCTCGAACATGCCCGAAAGTTTATTTAAAGTTGATGATTATAAAGTTTGAACATGCCCGTATGTGTATATCTCTAGGTTTGATATATGAATTTAAAATCACGAAATCCTGCCTTAAAAAAAGTACCTCCGTTTAAATGAATTACAAAAGCTAATGATGGAGTCGAAATCCAAAATTCCAATCTTAGGTTTGTAATTCTGGTACATCAAGGTATATCACGCATGTTCAAAAGTATCGTTATCTCATAGTACAAATTGTGAAACAAATTGATCAACCATGAGTGCATAATATCTCAATTACGCTAAAGTCCCTCAAATATAGACACCTCACTCTTTATCTGAGGTCAACCCCCCCCCCCACCACCACCACCACACACACACACACACATAGAGAAGTCGTTCTCTCCCCCAAACACCAACACACGAGCACATTAACACCCCTCTCTCTTGTAAATTCCGGACCCCAACATAGGTCTCTATCACTTTGTCTCTCGGGCATGCACACATCTCTTCCCTCACTCTCTAGGTCTCCCACTATCTCTCTTACCCAAGCACACGCACTATGTAGAATGTATATTTCCCATACACACAAAACGTCGCCCCCAAACGTCTATCTCCCTAGTTATGTGGTTCTCGCGCACTCACCTCACACACCACCCCCACTGCAAACAAGCACACTTTGTCTCCTTGTGCACCAGTCTCCTCTTTCTATCTCTCCCACATGCGGACCTGCCCCAGCTCCTTCCCTGTATACATATATGTCGTGACTCTTTGCATAGCTCCCTGATGTATAATCGTTCTCCATTTCGCACATTGTTCTCTGCACCATCTATTCTAGATCTCTCACGAAGTCCCTATCACACACACGATGACTCGCTTCCCTTGCGTCTCTGTTCATAGGCCAATTTCGGACAACATCAACATTGTCTCCCTATCTATACGCCATTTATGGACACAAACGACCCCTCTCACCCCCTCTCTTCATCTCTCTCTCTCTCCGTCGCTAGCTCTCTCTTTCTCTCGCTCTCACACCCCTCTCCCACACACACACTCGATGTCTCTTCCAAATAGTCTGCTCCCCCCACCCGCACCCGTGCTATCTAGCTACTACACATGTCACACCATTCCCCTTCCCTTATACTAGGTTTACATCATCAGTGGTCTCTCTACTCCACATACACTCTCTCCCTCTCACACACAAACGCGTGCACAAACACACACAGACACGCACAAACACCCATTTACCTGGATCATCATCTCTCCTCATGTCCGCATGTGTATCTCACACACTCACTCTGTAATTATGTATATGTGTCTCCATGTTACACAACAAAAAGCCCCATGTACATTCTCTCTCTATCCTTCACACACATAGACACAAAGAATCTGTTATCATTGCCTCAGTCTCTAACATATCACACACGCACACTATCTCTCTCTCTCTCTCTCGCAAACACGCTGAACAATGGTTTCCCCGTGAGTAACTTACCGTCTATTCATCAACAGTCGTGGCAGTACGGCGAACACGAGACATGAAAAAGAATAAATCTACACGTGCTTAGACCACCTAGTATGACTACTAGGACTAGAGCAAGCCAAAAGGCGCGCCGCTGTCACCCCCTCCTTGTCGGCGACGGGAAAATCTTTGTTTTACACAGTCGAGAAGTCATTGTGCTAAGGTCCCACATGCCGAGGCGTTTAATAGAATGTAGATGCTAGTTTACGGAAGCAAGTATCGATAATACGTTTGTATCTCCATACTTATATTTCTTCTCTTATAAAAAAACCGAGTTGGTGATGATGGTATGTGTGCCATCCTGCAATATAGACCGTTCGATCTATATCTGACGGATGGAAATTAAAATAAAAGAAACCGGCACCCCTCTCCACATTTGCAAACAAGGCCTTCCCTCGTTCACCCTTATCTCCAACAAACCTCATTGTTGAGCAATTAAGAAAGGAAGCCTCTAGAACAAACTAGCCTGGTGGCCGCTGCCGGCATCGTCAATACCCATGCCTCCGCTCAGTCCGACCACCAACCGCCACCACACCCCACTCCTCTTCACCTTATCTCATATTTCTCGAGATATCATGAGTTTTTACACATGGGATTACTCCCGAAAGGGTCAATCACAACAAGTGTTTTATAAAAAAATGCATCTTGATGTTCCGTGCAATGCACGGATCTTGCTAGTACTCCTACACAAGACTAAGTTGGTGATGCTGGTGTGTCAGCCATCCGTCGTTTCTGACCATTAGATCTACATCTAACGATTGTGAGGTAAGTTGTTGCCTTTTCTCACCAACATCCCACTTGTCTACCAATTTGTAGAAAAACCCATAATTAGTATCTTAAAACCAACCACATCCCTCCCTGACCTCACCAAAACAGCCCAAGGAATATATTCTAATTGAAACATAATATATCTCTAGTGACATATGTATATCAAAATTAGAGTGTTTTGTACCAAGTTTGTGAATAAGTATTATTCTAATTATGATTCGTTGCAACGGACATGAACATTGCTAGTATTTCCAACCATGCATTTCTTTTCCTAGTATTCCATAGTTTCGAGTTTTCCATCAAGGTATTAGTCATTCATGGTTGATATTTACTTTCAATCATGTACACATATGCACTATGTAACTAGACTTGCTTATTGGCTTCCAAATCTTAACTTTCACTCCTACTTACAATATGTAGAGTATTTAACAAAAAACTACAACTTTCAACCAGCCCTAGGAAGAATCTATTGTACAAAAAATAGCAAAAACATACCCAAAATTTCTTAATCCACGCCAAAAACTACCTAGTACTCCTACCGATTAGGTTCGTTTAAACCCATTTATGACAGGGTTGGCCCACATGTCTGTGCTGACGAGGCAGCTTAAACCAACACATTTTGTTTGACCGTTGACATGAGGGACCCACATCTGACCTTCTATCCTGTTATTCCCCCTCAAATCATTATATTTTCTGAACATTACTCCAAACAGTACTGATGCGTGTTCGTCGGTGGCGCCGGTGATGAGCGAGTTGGCCGCCGCTCCGCCAGATGGGCCGGACGCCGCGCTGGCCTCCGCATGAGTTGGCAGGCTGGCCCGAACGTGACTCACGAGAGAGCAAGCCGCCGCGCTGGTCTTCGCTCGAGCTAGATGGCTGGCCTTAGCGCGGCGCGCGCGAGCAAGCTGCCGCGCTGCCGTGCCAATCTAGCTAGCAAACCTTGCAGACAAGCAGCTGGACGGAGCTATCTTGGCTAGCTAGCGGCCGCGAGCGCTGGATGGAGCTGGCATCTGGGCTGCCGCAACATGGGCTCCGCACCGCCGGCGGTTTTGACCTCGCCTTCTGCCGGCGGCGGTAGCTGTGTCCCATGGCCGAGGATGACTAGGTGGACGGGCCGGAGGTAGGAGGTCACTCGAGGATTTTTGTTGGTAAGAGCATGTACAATGGTTGATAAGGCAGTCTTATCTTAAGTCTGCCACGTATGCAAGTGGTAGTAGTTTCTTGGCATATTAGTGGTTTCTTGCATTTTTAGAGCAAGTACAATAGAGCTGAGTCAGCAGGCTATAAGAAATAAACTACTCCCTCCGTCTAGGTGTGTAAGTCATCTTACGAAAACCAAATAATCCCAAAACACTTAGGCGCGGTGCATTAACTTCTACCTCATTTCTTGTTTCTTGACATATCAACCAATAAGAGATGTGGGTGTGCATGCTTTTTATGACTTGAAACTACCAAACACGACATGAAGTGGTTAATTCATTGCATGCAATGCTATTAATTAGCAAATAAACATTAAGTTCTCTAGTTTTCCCCTCCTCCTTGGTCACGGTGCACAATCTAAGATGACTTATTCACCTAGACGGAGGGAGTACTACATGTTGGCTATAAGATGGGCTGTAGATGACATGGCACTGGCTTATAGCCAGCAGCTGGCTATACTATTAACCATGCTCTTAGGGGTTTCTTGTAAGGAACAATGTGGGTACTACTAGTGACAAAAGGCGATTCTAGGTTGCGTTGTACTCCAACAAGTACTACTAGTGGTCGCGGGAGTGTATACCTCGTTTTGTGGGTTCGATCCCGGCTGAACGCATGGCGGCCTTTTTTTTAAATAGTACTACTACACTTCGCTGCGAGCCAATATTTTACACGGGTAGTTTGAGTTTTGAAGTCAAACGGACGTGCGGCCCCACAATCTGGGTGCACTGGACAGCCTAGCCACGTGAACGGGTTTTCCTTCCCAGCATCCCGTGGCTCGCGTGCTCGCCCTAGCCGCACCTCGCTTGCAGCTTCCAGGTAGTAGCATATTTAAACTAGCGCTTCCCAATTAAGCCCGAGGAGTTGGAAAAGCCTGGCGGGGCATTGGGAACTGTGCAAATATGGCTCTGTACGTAAAGTGCTCTACTAGACTTCACTCCATTATCGGCTGTACTATAAAAGAAATTCCTCTTGACGTGTTTTTTTAAACAGAGGCAAAAGCTTTGCTTCATCTCATTCATAAAGAAGAAACTACTAACAAAGTTCGACGAGATCCATTACACCTCCACAAATGGAAGCGAAAAGACTAGTCTCGCTGTATCAAATAACTCAAATGTTCTGCCCCCGGAGTAACCGTTGCTGATAAACAGGCTGCTAGTGTGTGCGTGACTGGAGCGGCTGAGTAGGCCAGCTACGTGAGAGGAGCGGCTGAATAGAGCATCGAGAGTACCCACTAGGCCACTACACAGGTGTACTTCCCCTGCATTGATAGTACAGCGGTGGTTCTAGAGAACAGTAGTACCCTCCACCTCCAACTTTAGCTCCTTGGCCCTGAGATTCAAGAGTTCAAAACTGGCGCACTATACTAGACTAGACTAGAAGTACAGTACATCGCACTACTAGTTGAGAAAAGTAGCACTAGTACTGGTACAGTACGAGTACGTACTCCTCCGTCACATAATGTATGACGTTTTTTGACACTAGTTGGCGTGTACAAAAAATGGCAAAAACATACCCAAAATTTCTTAATCCACGCCAAAAACTACTATCTAGTGCCAAAAATTTCTTACTAATGCTATTATTTACAGTATAATGCAATCCCATAACGTTCCATAATGCTAGTACTAGTACTCCCTCCTTTCCGGTTTATAAGGCTCAATTCAAAATTCTCACCAACCAAGGTAGATGGTGAGTGGTGGGATACTTTTTGTAGTTTGCAAAAGCACCCAATTAATGCTCTTGTTTTCCTCAAAAAAGTATGTTTACCAATGCATTAATTGCAATGCATGCATGCATAAATTACATGCATTGGCCAATTTTCTCTTAGTACTTGCATGCAATGATTTAATGCACCTTGGAATCTGAACATGTGATGGAAAACAACCAAATTGAGCATTATAAAATGGAAAAACTAAAATTTTGAGATAAGCCCTATAAACCGGAAAGGAGCGAGTAGTAAATAATAGCCTCACCCCTTCGCAAAGGAACGATCTACAGTTGGAAGGGATGAGGCCCTGTGGTTACTACGCTCTTATCTCCTCTTTGCTAGTTCCCCTCCCCCCGAAGAGAAGGCAGTTCGTTGCTGCTCCCATGGATTCGCCAGGCGGTTCTCCTACTCGTCGGTGCTGGGAGACCTTGGACGACGATTCTGTAGGAGAAATCGCACGTCGCTCCTACGTCCTCACCGCCGCAAGACTCGGTGCTTCCTGCACCAACTCTTTCAAGACGCTGCTTAAACAGGCTTGGGAAAAGGCCATGCTTGTTGGTCTTCCATGCGTCCTCGAGGAGAAGGTTCTTCTATGGGACAATTCTTCGAACAATCCACCGCTCCCTGGCCATGGTTGCACGTTGACTCCGCTAGAGTTGACGATGTCGAGAGGTAGTCGGATTTTGTCCGATGAGCAGGTCAGTAATGCAGTTTGATCATGTAGTACTTAGTTATTCCATTTCCATCCCGTAATTTCTCCGCTGCCCACCGTCTTATATATAGGTCTGGGTCGGTGCCAACGAAGATTGGCTTGCATACCTCCGGCCGGATACCACCATTATTTTGCACAACA
The DNA here is from genome assembly GCA_032464435.1 of Aegilops umbellulata. Classification (NCBI taxonomy): domain Eukaryota; kingdom Viridiplantae; phylum Streptophyta; class Magnoliopsida; order Poales; family Poaceae; genus Aegilops; species Aegilops umbellulata. Next base: position 83,864,206 of record CP136054.1, on the reverse strand, counting down.
TCCACAAAAGTGCGGCCGTTTGCTACCTCTTGAGCACTGCGTTGGATTTCCCCGAAGAGGAGAGGATGATGCAGCAAAGTAGCGTAAGTATTTCCCTCAGTTTTTGAGAACCAAGGTATCAATCCAGTAGGAGGCTACGCTCAAGTCCCTCATACCTGCACAAAACGATAGCTACTCGCAACCAACGCGATTAGGGGTTGTCAATCCCTTCACGGTCACTTACGAGAGTGAGATCTGATAGAGATGATAGATAATATTTTTGGTATTTTTGGTATAGAGATGCAAAGTGAAAAGTAAAAAGCAAAGTAAAAAAAGCAAAGCAAGATTAAAGTGATGGAGATTGATATGATGAGAATAGACCCGGGGGCCATAGGTTTCACTAGTGGCTTCTCTCGAGAGCATAAGTATTCTACGGTGGGTGAACAAATTATTGTTGAGTAATTGACAGAATTGAGCATAGTTATGAGAACATCTAGGTATGATCATGTATATAGGCATCCCGTCCGAGACAAGTAAACCGACTCCTGCCTGCATCTACTACTATTACTCCACTCATCGACCGCTATCCAGCATGCATCTAGAGTATTAAGTTAAAAACAGAGTAACGCCTTAAGCCAGATGACATGATGTAGAGGGATAGTTTCATGCAATATGATAAAAACCCCATCTTGTTATCCTTGATGGCAACAATACAATACGTGCCTTGCTGCCCCTTCTGTCACTGGGAAAGGCACCGCAAGATTGAACCCAAAGCTAAGCACTTCTCCCATGGCAAGAAAAACCAATCTAGTAGGCCAAACCAAACTGATGATTCGAAGAGACTTGCAAAGATAACCAATCATACATAAAAGAATTCAGAGAAGATTCAAATATTATTCATAGATAGACTTGATCATAAACCCACAATTCACCGGTCTCAACAAACACACCGCAAAAAGAAGATTACATCGAATAGATCTCCACGAGAGAGGGGGAGAACATTGTATTGAGATCCAAAGAGAGAGAAGAAGCCAACTAGCTAATAACTATGGACCCGTAGGTCTGAGGTGAACTACTCACACTTCATCGGAGAGGCTATGATGATGTAGAAGCCCTCCATGATGGCGACCCTCTCCGGCAGAGCTCCGGAACAGACCCCAAGATGGGATCTCGTGGATACAGAAAGTTGCGGCGGTGGAATTAGGTTTTTGGCTCCGTCTCTGATCGTTTGGGGGTACGTAGGTATATATAGGAGGAAGGAGTACGTCGATGGAGCAACAGGGGGCCCACGAGGCAGGGGGGCGCCCCCACCCTCGTGACCGCCTCTCTTGTTCCTTGGAGCAGGGTCCAAGTCTCTTGGATCACGTTCGGTGAGAAAATCACGTTCTCGAAGGTTTTATTCCGTTTGGGCTCCATTTGATATTTTGTTTCTCCGAAACTCTGAAATAGGCAAAAAAACAACAATTCTGGGCTGAGTCTCTGGTTAATAGGTTAGTCCCAAAAATAATATAAAAGTGGAAAATAAAGCCCAATATAGTCCAAAACAGTAGATAATATAGCATGGAGCAATAAAAAATTATAGATACGTTGGAGACGTATCAGGCATCCCCAAGCTTAATTCCTGCTCGTCCTTGAGTAGGTAAATGATAAAAAGAGAAGTTTTTGGTGCGGAGTGCTACTTGGCATAATTTCAATGTAAATCTTCTTAATTGTTGTATGAATATTCAGATCCAAAAGATTCAAGACAAAAGTTTATGTTGACATAAAAATAATAATACTTCAAGCATACTAACAAAGCAATCATGTCTTCTCAAAATAACATGGCCAAAGAAAGTTATCCCTACAAAATCATATTGTCTGGCTATGCTCTATCTTCACCACACAAAGTATTTAAATCATGCACAACCCCGATGACAAGCCAAGCAATTGTTTGATACTTCAACATTTTCGAAACTTTTTCAATCTTCACGCAATACATGAGCGTGAGCCATGGATATAGCACTATATGTGGAATAGAATGGTGGTTGTGAAGAAGACAAAAGGAGGGGAAGATAGTGTCACATCAACTAGGCATATCAACGGGCTATGAAGATGCCCATTAATAGATATCAATGTGAGTGAGTAAGGATTTCCATGCAACGGATGCACTAGAGCTATAAGTATATGAAAGCTCAACAAAAGAAACTAAGTGGGTGTGCATCCAACTTGCTTGCTCACGAAGACCTAGGGAAATTTGAGGAAGCCCATCATTGGAATATACAAGCCAAGTTCTATAATGAAAAATTCCCACTAGTATATGAAAGTGATATCATAGGATACTCTCTATCATGAAGATCATGGTGCTACTTTGAAGCACAAGTGCGATAAAAGGATAGTAACATTGTCTCTTCTCTCTTTTTCTCTCATTTTTTTATTTGGACCTTTTCTCTTTTTTTATGGCCTCTTCTTTTTTTTCGTCCGGAGTCTCATCCCGACTTGTGGGGGAATCATAGTCTCCATCATCCTTTCCTCACTTGGGACAATGCTCTAAAAATGATGATCGTCACACATTTATTTTTCTTACAACTCAACAATTACAACTCGATACTTAGAACAAAATATGACTCTATATGAATGCCTCCGGCGATGTACCGGGATATGCAATGAATCAAGAGTGATATGTATGAAAGAATTATGAATGGTGGCTTTGCCACAAATACGATGTCAACTACATGATCATGCTAGCAATATGACCATGATGGAGGGTGTCATAATAAACAGAACGGTGGAAAGTTGCATGGCAATATATCTCAGAATGGCTATGGAAATGCCATGAAAGGTAGGTATGGTGGCTGTTTTGAGGAAGGTATATGGTGGGTGTATGATACCGGTGAAAAGTGCACGGTATTAGAGAGGCTCGCAATGGTGGAAGGATAAGAAAAAGTGCATATAATCCATGGACTCAACATTAGTCATAAAGAACTCATATACTTATTGCAAAAATTTAGAAGTTATCAAAGCAAAGTATTACGCGCATGCTCCTAGGGGGATAGATTGGTAGAAAAAGACCATCGCTCGTCCCTGACCGCCACTCAACAATCAATAAATAAATCATGCTCCGACTTCATCACATAACGGTTCACCATACGTGCATGCTACGGGAATCACAAACTTGAACGCAAGTATTCTTTAAATTCACAACTACTCAACTAGCATGACTCTAATATCACCATCTTCATATCTCAAAACAATTATCATGCTTCAATCTTTTCTTAGTATTCAATGCACTCAAAAGAAAGTTTCACAAATATTGAATACCAAGCATATTATTATTAAGCAATTTACCATGCTATTAAGACTCTCAAAATGATCTAAGTGAAGCATGAGAGATCAATAGTTTCTTTAAAACAAATCCACCACCGTGATCTAAAACATCTAAGTGAAGCACATAGAGCAAAATTACATAGCTCAAAAGATATAAGTGAAGCACATAGAGTATTCTATCAAATTTTAATTCATATATGGCTCTCTCAAAAGGTGTGTACAGGAAGGATGATTGTGGCACACTAACAAACAAAGACACAAATAATACAAGACGCTCTGTCGGTGTCAAAACCGGCGGATCTCGGGTAGGGGGTCCCGAACTGTGCGTCTAGGCGGATGGTAACAGGAGACAAGGAACACGATGTTTTACCCAGGTTCGGGCCCTCTCGATGGAGGTAAAACCCTACTCCTGCTTGATTAATATTGATGATATGGGTAGTACAATAGTAGATCTACCACGAGATCAAGGAGGCTAAACCCTAGAAGCTAGCCTATGGTATGATTGTTGTATGATGAAGTTGTCCTACGGACTAGAACCCTCCGGTTTATATAGACACCGGATAGGGTTAGGGTTACATAGAGTCGGTTACAATGGTAGGAGATCTTGAATATCCGCATCGCCAAGCTTGCCTTCCACGCCAAGGAAAGTACCTTCCGGACACGGGACGAAGTCTTCAATCTTGTATCTTCATAGTCCTGGAGTCCGGCTGAAGGTATAGTCCGGCTATCCGAACACCCCCTAATCCGGGACTCCCTCAGTAGCCCCTGAACCAGGCTTCAATGACGACGAGTCCGGCGCGCAAATTGTCTTCGGCATTGCAAGGCGCGTTCCTCCTCCAAGTTCTTCAAGAAGATTTTAAACACCAAGGATAGTGTCCGGCTCTGCAAAACAAGTTTCCACATATCTCCATAGAGAGAATAATATCAACACAAATCAAATCTGCTGACGTATCCCGCAGTGTGTCATCACACTACGGCCAAGTCTTTTACTCGAGTCGTTTTCGCTTCTTCACCTCAGCACGTTTTGCGAGGCGGTTTCCTGGCATGTCTTGTCAAATCAGAGATCGTGTCCCCCATTTACGGGATTCTCATCAATACGGACGTGGGTAACCCAACCGCGCCATTTATCACGGCGCTTGGGAGGCAAGCGAGTTTTACTAGGCTGGTGGGGACGCATAACCGCATCCGCCCATATAAGGGGATAAGGATCCACCTTTTTTACCTACGCCTTCTTCCTCCTTTGCCCATCCATCTTCTGTGCACCCGAGCTCCAGCGCCCAAGCCCGCACTTCCCACCTCAACCTTCTCCAGCAATGTCCGGAGTGGGAGGCAAGTGGATGGTCTCCTCCGTCATGGAGGGCCATGTCAAAAAGCTGAGGAAGGCCGGATACTTGTCCAAAGACATCGCGCACCGGCTTCCCGAGGAGGGCAGCTTCTCCTCACCCCAAGGCCCCATGAGAGGGTAGTTTTCCTTCCCCACTTCCTCCGCGGACTGGGTTTTCCACTCCACCCATTTGTCCGGGGGCTCATGTTCTACTATGGCCTGGATTTCCACGATTTGGCCGCGAACTTCGTCCTCAACATCTCGGCGTTTATCGTCGTGTGCGAGGCTTTCCTCCGCATTCGCCCCCATTTCGGCCTCTGGCTCAAGACCTTAAACGTCAAGACCAAGGTGGTGCGCGGCAGCCAGGCGGAGTGCGGAGGCACCATGGCGGGCAAGATAGCCAACGTCCTATGGCTCGAGGGCTCCTTCGTGGAGACCCTGAAGGGGTGGCAATCGTGGTGGTTTTACATCACCGAGCCGCGCGATCCGAAATGGATCGCAGCCCCCGAGTTCCAATTCGGACCCCCCACGAGGCTTATGTCCTGGAAAGAGACGGGCCTGTCGTGGGGCGATGAGAAAGAGGTGACCGGACTGCATACATGCATCCAGTCCCTGGTGAGCAAGCCGATCAAGCTTCTCAATGTAGTCCAGGTTATGCTCGTCCGCCGAATCCTCCCGTGTTAACAACGGGACTTTAATCTGTGGGAGTTCGACCCGGCGCAGCACCGAACCCTCAACAGGCTCTTGAAGGTGCTAACCAAGGGCGCCGAGGCTCCCACATCTGTTGGAAATATGCCCTAGAGGCAATAATAAATTAGCTATTATTATATTTCCTTGTTCATGATAATTGTTTATTATCCATGCTAGAATTGTATTGATAGGAAACTCAGATACATGTGTGGATACATAGACAACACCATGTCCCTAGTAAGCCTCTAGTTGACTAGCTCGTTGATCAATAGATGGTCACGGTTTCCTGACCATGGACATTGGATGTCATTGATAACAGGATCACATCATTAGAAGAATGATGTGATGGACAAGAACCAATCCTAAGCATAGCACAAGATCGTGTAGTTCGTATGCTAAAGCTTTTCTAATGTCAAGTATCATTTCCTTAGACCATGAGATTGTGCAACTCTCGGATACCATAGGAATACTTTGGGTGTGCCAAACGTCACAACGTAACTGGGTGGCTATAAAGGTACACTACAGGTATCTCCGAAAGTGTCTGTTGGGTTGGCACGAATCGAGACTGGGACTTGTCACTCCGTGTGACGGAGAGGTATCTCTGGGACCACTCGGTAGGACATCATCATAATGTGCACAATGTGACCAAGGAGTTGATCACGGGATGATGTGTTACGGAACGAGTAAAGAGACTTGCCGGTAACGATATTGAACAAGGTATCGGGATACCGACGATCGAATCTCGGGCAAGTACAATACCGCTAGACAAAGGGAATTGCATACGGGATTGATCGAATCCTCGACATCGTGGTTCATCTGATGAGATCATCATGGAACATGTGGGAACCAACATGGGTATCCAGATCCCGCTGTTGGTTATTAACCGGAGAACGTCTCGGTCATGTCTGCATGCTTCCCGAACCCGTAGGGTCTACACACTTAAGGTTCGATGACGCTAGGGTTATAAAGGAGGTTTGTATGTGGTTACCGAATGTTGTTCGGAGTCCCGGATGAGATCCCGGACGTCACGAGGAGTTCCATAATGGTCCGGAGGTAAAGATTTATATATGGGAAGTCATCATACGGTCACTAGAAGAGTTCGGGGGATACCGGCATTGTACCGGGACCACCGAAGGGGTTCCGGGGGTCCACCTACCCCGGAGGGCCCTATGGGCTGTATGTGGAGAGGGACCAGCCCCTTAGTGGGCTGGGCTCCTTCCCCCCTAGGGCCCATGTGCCTAGGGTTTGGGGGGAACCCTAAAGGGCGGGCGCCCCCCTTGCCTTGGGGGGGCAAGGCAACCCCCCTGGCCGCCGCCCCCTCCTCAGATTGGATCTGAGGGGGCCGGCCCCCCTCTCCCTTGCCCCTATATATATGTGGGGGGTGGAGGGCAGCTGCACCAATGTTCTGGCGCAGCCCTCCCCCTCTCCCAAGTCGTTCTCCTCTCCCGTGGTGCTTGGCGAAGCCCTGCAGGATTGCCACGCTCCTCCACCACTACCACGCCATTGTGCTGCGGCTGGACGGAGTCTTCCCCAACCTCTCCTTCTCCCCTTGCTGGATCAAGGCGTGGGAGACGTCACCGGGCTGCATGTGTGTTGAATGCGGAGGTGCCATCCGTTCGGCACTAGGATCATCGGTGATTTGGATCACGGCGAGTACGACTCCATCAACCCCGTTCACTTGAACGCTTCCGCTTAGCGATCTACAAGGGTATGTAGATGCACTCTCCTCCCCTCGTTGCTGGTTTCTCCATAGATAGATCTTGGTGATACGTAGGAAAATTTTGAATTTCTGCTACGTTCACAACAGTGGCATCGTGAGCTAGGTCTATTGCGTAGATTCTTTGCACGAGTAGAACACAAAGTAGTTGTGGGTGTTGATTTTGTTAAATATGCTTACCGTTACTAGTCCAATCTTGATTCGGCGGCATTGTGGGACGAAGCGGCCCGGACCGACCTTACACGTACACTTACGTGAGACAGGTTCCACCGACTGACATGCACTAGTTGCATAAGGTGGCTAGCGGGTGCCAGTCTCTCCCACTTTAGTCGGATCGGATTCGATGAAAAGGGTCCTTATGAAGGGTAAATAGCAATTGACATATCACGTTGTGGTTTTGCGTAGGTAAGAAACGTTCTTGCTAGAAAGCCATAGCAGCCACGTAAAACATGCAAACAACAATTTGAGGACGTCTAACTTGTTTTTGCAGGGTATGCCATGTGATGTGATATGGCCAAAAGGATGTGATGAATGATATATGTGATGTATGAGATTGATCATGTTCTTGTAATAGGAATCACGACTTGCATGTTGATGAGTATGACAACCGGCAGGAGCCATAGGAGTTGTCTTAATTTATTTATGACCTGCGTGTCAACATAAACGTCATGTAATTACTTTACCATTTTGCTAACCATTAGTTGTAGTAGTAGAAGTAATAGTTGGCGAGACAACTTCATGAAGACACGATGATGGAGATCATGGTGTCATGCTAGTGACGATGATGATCATGGAGCCCCGAAGATGGAGATCAAAAGGAGCAAAGTGATGATAGCCATATCATGTCACTATTTGATTGCATGTGATGTTTATCATGTTTTTGCATCTTATTTGCTTAGAACGACGGTAGTAAATAAGATGATCCGTCATTAAAATTTCAAGAAAGTGTTCTCCCTAACTGTGCACCGTTGCGAAAGTTCGTTGTTTCGAAGCACCACGTGATGATCGGGTGTGATAGATTATAATGTTCACATACAACGGGTGTAAGAAAGATTTACACACGCGAAACACTTAGGTTGACTTGACGAGCCTAGCATGTACAGACATGGCCTCGGAACACAAGAGACCGAAAGGTCGAGCATGAGTCGTATGGTAGATACGATCAACATGAAGATGTTCACCGATGATGACTAGTCCGTCTCACGTGATGATCGGACACGACCTAGTTGACTCGGATCATGTAATCACTTAGATAACTAGAGGGATGTCTATCTGAGTGGGAGTTCATAAGATGAACTTAATTATCCTGAACATAGTCAAAAGATCTTTGCAAATTATGTCGTAAGCTCTCGCTTTAGTTCCACTGTTTAGATATGTTCCTAGAGAAAATATAGTTGAAAGTTAATAGTAGCAATTATGCGGACAGAAGAAGGATTATGTCCTTAATGCAACGCTCGGTGTGCTGGACCTCGAACGTGGTCTGTGGATGTTGCGAACATCAGACATGCAACGTTTTGATGAATACATGATAGTTCAGTAATGTTAAATGGTTTAGAATTGAGGCACCGAAGACAATTTTTGAAATGTCGCGGAACATTTGAGATGTTTCGAGGGCTGAAATTGGGATTTCAGGCTCATGCCCATGTCAAGAGGTATAAGACCTCCGAAGATTTTCTTAGCCTACAAACTAAGGGAGAAAAGCTCAATCGTTGAGCTTGTGCTCAGATTGTCTGAGTACAAGAATCACTTGAATCGAGTGGGAGTTGATCTTCCAGATAAGATAGTGATGTTTATCCAAAGTCATTGCCACCAAGCTGCGAGAGCTTCGCGATGAACTATAACATATCAGGGATAGATATGATGATCCTTGAAATATTCACGATGTTTGACACCGCGAAAGTAGAAATCAAGAAGGAGCATCAATTGTTGATGGTTAGTGAAACCACTAGTTTCAAGAAGGGCAAGGCCAAGAAGGGATACTTCATGGAACGGCAAATCAGCTGCTGCTCTAGTGGAGAAACCCAAGGTTGAATCCAAACCCGAGACTGAGTACTTCTGTAATAAGGGGAATAGCCACTGGAGCAGAATTACCCTAGATACTTGGTAGATGAGAAGGCTGTCGATAGAAGTATATTGTATATACATTATGTGAATGTGTACTTTACTAGTACTCCTAGTAGCATCAGGGTATTAGATACCGGTTCGGTTGCTAAGTGTTAGTAACTCGAAATAAAAGCTACGGAATAAACAGAGACTAGCTAAAGGTGAGCTGACGGGATGTGTTGGAAGTGTTTCCAAGGTTGATATGATCAAGCATCGCACGCTCCCTCTACCATCGAGATTGGTGTTAAACCTAAATAATTGTTATTTGTTGTTTGCGTTGAGCATAGACATGATTGGATTATGTCTATCGCAATACGGTCATTCATTTAAGGAGAATAATAGTTACTCTGTTTATTTGAATAATACCTTCAATGGTCTTGCACCTAAAATGAATGGTTTATTGAATCTTGATCATAGTGATACACATGTTCATGCCAAAATATATAAGATAGTAATGATATTACCACCTACTTGTGGCGCTGCCATGTAAGTCATATTGGTATAAAACGCATGAAGAAGCTCCATGTTGATGGATCTTTGGACTCACTCATTTCTGAAAAGATTGAGACATGTGAACCATGTCTGTTGGTATGTACGCATGAAGAAACTCCATGCAGATGGACCGTTTGGACTCACTTGATTTTGAATCGCTTGAGACATGCAAATTATACCATATGGGCAAGATGACTGAAAGCTTCGGTTTCAGTAAAATGGAACAAGAAAGCAACTTGTTGGAAGTAACACATTTTGATGTGTGCAGTCCAATGAATGCTGAGGCACGCAGTGGATATCGTTATGCTCTTACTTCACAGATGATTTGAGTAGATACTAAGTATGTTTACTTGATGAAACACAAGTCTGAATTATTCAAGTAATTTCAGAATGAAGTTGAAGATCGTCGTGACAAGAGGATAAAATATCTATGATATGATCATAGAGATGAATATCTGAGTTGCGAGTTTGGTACACAATTGAGACATTGTGGAAATTATTTCACGACTAGCACCGCCTGGAACACCATAGTGTGATGGTGTGTCCGAACATCATAACTGCACCCTATTGGATATGATGCATACCATGATGTCTCTTATCGAATTACCACTATCGTTCATGGGTTAGGCATTAGAGACAACCGCACTCACTTTAAATAGGGCACCACGTAATTCCGATGAGATGACACCGTATGAACTATGGTTTAGAGAAACCTAAGCTGTCATTTCTTAAAAGTTTGGGGCTGCGACGCTTATGTGAAAAAGTTTCAGGCTGATAAGCTCGAACCCAAAGCGGATAAATGCATCTTCATAGGACACCCAAAACAGTTGGGTATACCTCCTGTCTCAGATCCGAAAGCAATAGGGATTGTTTCTCAAATCGGGTCCTTTCTTGAGGAAAAGTTCCTCTCGAAAGAATTGAGTGGGAGGATGGTGGAGACTTGATGAGGTTATTGAACCGTCACTTCAACTAGTGTGTAGCAGGGCACAGGAGTTGTTCCTATGGCACCTACACCAATTGAAGTGGAAGCTTATGATAGTGATCATGAGACTTCGGATCAAGTCACTCCCAAACCTCGTAGGACGACAAGGATGCATACTACTTCAGAATGGTACGTAATCCTGTCTTGGAAGTCATGTTGCTAGACACCAATGAACCTACGAGCTATGGAGAAGCGATGGTGGGCCCGGATTTCGATGGATGGCTCGAGGCCATAAAATCCGAGAGAGGATCCATGAAGACAAAGTGTAGACTTTGGCAGAACGGCTCGATGGTCGTGAGGCTGTTGAGTACAGATGGATTTTAAAAGGAAGACGGACAATGATGGTAAATGTCACCATTAAGAAAGCTCGACTTGCCGTTAAGATGTTTCTCGACAAGTTCAAGGAGTTGACTACGATGAGACTTTCTCACTCGTAGCGATGCTAAGAGTCTGTTGGAATTAGCAGGTACTGCATTATTTATGAAATCTTGCAAATAGGATGTCAAAAATATTGTTTCCTTGTTCTTGAGGAAAGGTTGTATGTGATACAACCAGAAGTTTTTTGTCAATCCTGAAAGATGCTAACAAGTATGCAAAGCTCCAGCAATCCTTCTAAGGACTGGAGTAAGCATCTCGGAGTTGGAATGTACACTTTGATGAGATGATCAAAGATTTTGGGTTTATACAAAGTTTATGAGAAACTTGTATTTCCAAAGAAGTGAGTGGGAGCACTATAGAATTTCTGATGAGTATATGTTGTTGACATATTGTTGATCAGATATGATGTAGAATTTCTAGAAAGCATATAGGGTTATTTGAAAAGTGTTTTTCAATGGAAAACCTGGATTAAGCTACTTGAACATTGAGCATCAAGATCTATAAGGATAGATCAAAACGCTTAATGGTACTTTTCAAATGAGCACATACCTTAACATGATCTTGAAGGTGTTCAAGATGGATCAATCAAAGAAGGAGTTCTTGCCTGAGTTGTAAGGTATGAAGTTAAGACTTAAAGCTCGACCACGACAGAAGAAAGAGGAAGGATGAAGGTCGTCCCCTATGCTTTTGTCATAGGCTCTATACAGTATGCCATGCTGAGTACCGCACCTGATGTGTGCCTTGCTACATGTCTGGCAAGAGGGTACAAAGGTGATATAGGAGTAGGTCACCAGATAGCGGTCAAAATTATCCTTAGAGGAATAAGGATATGTTTCTCGATAATTGAGGTGGTAAAAGAGTTCGTGGTAAAGGGTTACGCCGATGCAAACTTTGACACTAATCTAGATTATTCTGAGTAGTAAACTGGATTCGTATAGTAGAACAGTTATTTGGAATAGCTCCAAATAGAGCGTGGTAACTGCATCTAGGAGATGACATAGAGATTTGTAAAGCACACACGGATCTGAAAGGTTCAGACCCATTGACTATAACATCTCTCACAAGCATAACATGATCAAACCCAGAACTCATTGAGTGTTAATCACATGGTAATGTGAACTAGATTATTGACTCTAGTAAACTCTTTGGGTGTTAGTCACATGGGGATGTGACCTTGAGTGTTAATCACATAGTGATGTGAACTGGATTATTGACTCTAGTGCAAGTGGGAGACTGTTGGAAATATGCCCTAGAGGCAATAATAAATTAGCTTTTATTATATTTCCTTGTTCATGATAATTGTTTATTATCCATGCTAGAATTGTATTGATAGGAAACTCAGATACATGTGTGGATACATAGACAACACCATGTCCCTAGTAAGCCTCTAGTTGACTAGCTCGTTGATCAATAGATGGTTACGGTTTCCTGACCATGGACATTGGATGTCATTGATAACGGGATCACATCATTAGAAGAATGATGTGATGGACAAGACCCAATCCTAAGCATAGCACAAGATCGTGTAGTTCGTATGCTAAAGCTTTTCTAATGTCAAGTATCATTTCCTTAGACCATGAGATTGTGCAACTCCCGGATACCATAGGAATACTTTGGGTGTGCCAAACGTCACAACGTAACTGGGTGGCTATAAAGGTACACTACAGGTATCTCCGAAAGTGTCTGTTGGGTTGGCATGAATCGAGACTGGGATTTGTCACTCCGTGTGACGGTGAGGTATCTCTGGGCCCACTCGGTAGGACATCGTCATAATGTGCACAATGTGACCAAGGAGTTGATCACGGGATGATGTGTTACGGAACGAGTAAAGAGACTTGCCGGTAACAAGATTGAACAAGGTATCGGGTTACCGACGATCGAATCTCGGGCAAGTACAATACCGCTAGACAAAGGGAATTGCATACGGGATTGATCGAATCTTCGACATCGTGGTTCATCCGATGAGATCATCGTGGAACATGTGGGAACCAACATGGGTATCCAGATCCCTCTATTGGTTATTGACCGGAGAACCTCTCGGTCATGTCTGCATGCTTCCCGAACCCGTAGGGTCTACACACTTAAGGTTCGATGACGCTAGGGTTATAAAGGAAGTTTGTATGTGGTTACCAAATGTTGTTCGGAGTCCCTGATGAGATCCCGGACGTCACGAGGATTTCCGGAATGGTCCGGAGGTAAAGATTTAAATATGGGAAGTCATCATACGGTCATCGGAAGAGTTCGGGGGATACCGGCATTATACCGGGACCACCGAAGGGGTTCCGGGGGTCCACCGGGAGGGTCCACCTGCCCCGGAGGGCCCTATGGGCTGTATGTGGAGAGGGACCAGCCCCATAGTGGGCTGGGCACCTTCCCCCCTAGGGCCCATGCGCCTAGGGTTTTGGGGGAACCCTAAAGGGGGGCGCCCCCTTGCCTTGCGGGGCAAGGCAACCCCCCTGGCCGCCGCCCCCTCCTCAGATTGGATCTGAGGGGGCCGACCCCCCTCTCCCTTGCCCCTATATATATGTGGGGGGTGGGAGGGCAGCCGCACCAATGTTCTGGCGCAGCCCTCCCCCTCTCCCAAGTCCTTCTCCTCTCCCGTGGTGCTTGGCGAAGCCCTGCAGGATTGCCACGCTCCTCCACCACTACCACGCCGTTGTGCTGCTGCTGGACGGAGTCTTCCCCAACCTCTCCTTCTCCCCTTGCTGGATCAAGGCGTGGGAGATGTCACCGGGCTGCATGTGTGTTGAACGCGGAGGTGCCGTCCGTTCGGCACTAGGATCATCGGTGATTTGGATCACGGCGAGTACGACTCCATCAACCCCATTCACTTGAACGCTTCCGCTTAGCGATCTACAAGGGTATGTAGATGCACTCTCCTCCCCTCGTTGCTGGTTTCTCCATAGATAGATCTTGGTGATACGTAGGTAAATTTTGAATTTCTTCTACGTTCCCCAACAACATCCGCTCCCGAGGACCGCGGATACAGCTCGCAGCATCACGCTAGCGAGGTAAGCTATTTTCACCTTTTACAGGATGTTAAGTTTTTTCATAGTTTGACTCTATGCGGGATCTAAACTCCTTCACCTTTGACAGGCTTGGCAGGCGATATCCGGACCGATTAACTGTCCGGCTCCCTTGCCCGAAGACCCAGCCCCTGCTCTCCTAGTGAAGCTGCTGGTTCCGGCGCCTTATGTGGTGCCGAAGAAGAAGGCCAAGAAGAAGAAGGCCACGGGGACTCGAAAGAGTGCCCATAATGTGGTGGTGTCGGACTCGTCATCCGACGAGTCCGAGACGCTCTCCTCCCGTGAGAACGAGGAGGAGGAAGAAGAAAACCCTCCCCCTCCAGCGGGGGGAGGAAAGAAAAGGAAGGCCTCCCCGACGGGGGAGGCCGAAGGGTACAGAAAGTGGAAGACCCCTCCGCCAGACTACTCCCTCGACGCCGAAGAGGACAAAGAGGAGTGGCCAGACAGGTCCAAGCGTCCGACGAAATCATAAGTATTCGGATATCAGAGTAACTCATGACGTCCCTTTGTTGCACAGCTTTCCCTAATGTCGATCATAATTATGCAGCCCGCCCCGGACCGGACTCGACGACTCGTCGAGCGGCTCCCTGGATTCATCGGACGTGAACTCAGTTCCGCCCGCTGCCTCTCCCCCCCCCCACTGCGGACGACGCCGAAGTGGCGTCGCAACGAGCTCCGGGGCAGGAGGAGGTGGTCCTGGAGGAGCCGCAAGGCGGCCTCCCGGACTCCAGGAGTAAAGGGGACAAGACCCCCCCAGGGCTCCAAGTCCGGCTTTGAGCCGGACACCGCGCCGAAATCTTCAGCAGTTCCGGACCGCGGTAGGCGAACTCCTTCCAAGAGGAGCAAGCTTTCTGAGCCGGCGGCCTCCGTCCAACCGGAGGTGCCGGACAATCTGCTGGAGGTGCTTGATAGCGCCTCCATCGACGAGGAGCACCGTACTATCATCAGTACGGTGATCCAGAAGGTTCGGTCCGCCAAGAGCGGACTGAGTGAAGCTTCCGCTAGCCTTCTAATAGGCTTCGAGGTAAGTATAAAATATGTAAGAATATAACCGCATAGACAGTAGCCCCTGATGCTTTGTTTGGCGTTCGGAAAGAAAAGCCGAATAGAGGATCTATTAAATTTCGCAGGAGTCTAACAACAAAGAGTCAATATGCGTATGCAGGCTTCGCTGCTGGCCACCGCCGCACTGACTGCGGAGGTGGGTGCCCTGAAATAGGGACTCGAGCGGACCGAGCAAGAGCTCGGCCTTGCCAAGCGGCAGCTCGAGAAAAAAGAAGGTAAGAAATACCTTATAGAAAAAATGCCTATAGAAAGATGTGATTGCAAAAAATAACAGGATTGTACTGCTTATTGTAGGGGCCACGACTGAGGTGGCGACCCTTAAGCAGGCGCTGTCCGAGGCCGAAAAGAAAGCGGCCGCAGAGCGCGCCGAGCGAGACAAACTTGAGGCCCAGGTCGGCGAGGTGCAGCAAGAGCTTCAGGCTCTCATGAAAAAGTATGAGAGTTTGGAGCTTGAGTCAAAGACGCAAGCGTCCGAGCTCGCGGCGGCCCTTGAGACTGCCAAGTCTGCCAAGGCCGAAGCCCAAAAGGCCCTCCATGAATTGGAGGAGATGAAAAAGATAGCAACGGGTAAGGCATTCTTTATGCAAAGCACAAATATAAAGGTAAACTACTTGTTACTTACCCGAATCCGGACCTCTCCAGGGGCGTTCGCAGATCTTCCCCGCAGCGTATCCAACGCCGCCGCATTCTACCGAGCTGAAGAGGGCAGCTCGACGGAGAAGGTGTTCTGGTCTCAGTATGCTGAGGCCAGGCACCCTGTGCCCTTGAGCGACCAGCTGAAACAGCTGGTCGAGCTCCACAAGGCGGCCGAACAGGCCATGAAGGGCTTCATAGTTCGGCTGTGGCCCGGAGAGGCCCTGCCTGGGAGCTACTTCGGACTGGTGCGGCGGCTGGTGGAGGCCTGTCCAAGGCTCGATGTCATCAAGCGCTCCGTCTGCATCGAAGGTGCCCGTAGGGCCCTTGCCCGTGCAAAGGTGCACTGGGGTAAGCTAGACGGTGAGATGCTTGTGAGGGACGGGCCACCGCCAGGGAAGGAGCATCGCAAGCCCGAGAACTACTATAAGGATGTTCTTGCGGGTGCCCGCCTTGTGGCGTATGAGTGTACCAAGGATGTAATTTTTGAATGAACTCGCTCGTTTTTATCATGTGCGCTGAAAACTTGTTCATATGCGCTAAGCAATGCTTGTTGAATTTAAAATATTATTTTCTGTGCGGCCGTTTATCAAAAAATTGAGAGATGGTGAGTCGTCGGCTTCCGCCCCCATGCCTTTTTCCCATGTTTGGGTCCTTCGAGGGAGGTGCTCAGCACAACGAACCAGGCAATCGGACTATAATGCTTGAACACTCTCACTTAGCCATAGAACTTTATAATTTTAAATTTCGGCGAAGCCCCTAGTTCGGAAGACCGAGTTCGGGGCGCTATCCACGCCTTGGCCGGACAAAGCCGGCTCCTCACTCGAAGCGGCATAATTCTTTAGGGACTCGAAAAACCTCTTGAACAGCGACCGGTCTCTCGCCTCATCATGACAGTCAGTTTTAGCTTTCTCCACTGAGGTGCTTAACCCAGCTCAACCGGGGCACAATCGCAGTGGTTCTCCTAGTGCTACCTTAGCCGATATAGCGGAACGTAAGGCACCAAAACATAGGAGCCGGGCAAACCCAACTATTGACCCAAATCATGATTCGGAGCCGATGCATATAGTGCTATAAGTTCGGGGTGCCGCACTTGTGAAAGTGTACGGGCTTCTCACACCATATTGAGGGGTACTGAAGCCCCTGTCGTGTTTGCCGTACCATGGTGTACGGGTGCAACATGTCATTTAATAAACATATATATGAAAAGAGGATAATGCAAAAAATAGACAAGAAGCTATGCATTGTTTATAGGAAGGCTGCTATCAAAGCAGAACGATACAAATAGTGCGATAAGCAAAGGATATTGGACTGTTTAACATGTTGTCGGAGTAATGGGCCACGGTTAGGCTAACCCGGGACCCAGAACCTTTCAAGACATCGGGGCTGGCTTCGCCCCTCAGAGAGTCCCAAGACGATCTGCCGACTCTGGGAGTCGGCCGCAGCGTCACCGATACCCACTCACGGCCGAATCCCAGAGACGGCAGCGACTCCCAATCGGCGACTCCAGGGAGGCGGACTATGGGGAGTCGGCCCGCGACTTCACCACTCTCTGCCTTCGAGAAGAAGGACGAGACCGGGGATGACCGGAGTACGGCCCTCCCCAACGTTGATTACCAAGGGCAGGCATGGCTACAGTACGTCGTGCTGGAGGAGATCTCCGCCCGGCGCGGCACTGTTGCCATGCTGGCCTGACGTCCGCCCTGGTAGCGGAACACTATTCCCACGTCGGCCCGCATGTACGGCCTGGAGACGGCGGGCTCCGCTAGTCAGCGGGGGGGGGGGGGGACGAAGACCCTGAGAGCACCCGAAGACGGACCCCGTGGGAGTCGGCCTCCGAGAGTCGGCCCGTTCCTCCCACGGGCCCCACACGCCATTAACCAGATAAGACGGGGAGCGGCGACAGTGATCGCCCGCCAGGCGGCGGCACTGTTGCCACGCCCCCACGACCAAGCCAACGTCATCAGAGGCGCGGCAACAGTGGCCAGGTCAGTCGGCGGGGCCCACCAGAGGCGGGCCCCAGGAGTCGGCGGAGAAGACGGCGGCCTAAGAGACAGACGGCTGGGACCCGTGCCCAGTCAGATTACCATTGTACCCCCGGGGGGTAGGCCTATATAAACCCCCCGGGGCACCCATGCAAAGGGTTCGAACCTCTTACCACTAGACCAGCAACATAGAAGGGAGAGAGCCAGCCTTGCCCTCTCCTACCTCCAGAACACAACTCGAGGAGCAACCTTGTACACATATCACCATAGTGATCATGCGGAGACCCCGCAGAGCAGCAGTAGGGGTATTATCTCCTCGGAGAGCCCCGAAGCTGGGTAAGATTCGCCGGCGTGCATGTCTACGCCTCATCCCGCTTCCAGGCACCGGCGACATTCTACTCGCCCCCACCATGTTAAGCCATCCTTTGGCATATGTCGCATCCAACCACCGACATTTGGCGCCCACCGTGGGGCGAGGTGCACCGTCGTCCGGAGATCTGTTCTGGACGGGAACCCTTTTCCTCCCTGGCAAGCGCAGCCAGCCCGGCACGCCGGAGGGAGTTCACGCCGATGCACTGCACGACGCTGAGACCGCCTGCGCGGCCAGCTGCCTCGCCGATCTTGTCGGCGAGGTTAGCCTCTCCGACGAGCCTGCATCTGACGCAGGCACCGGCGGCCCCGAGAGCCTTCTCGCGGGCCTCCTCGACGAACTCCATGTTGCTGGCGAGCCTGCCACTGACTTGGAGTCCGTAGGCTCCACCGACCCGATGCTGGTCGACTCCGACACCGCGTCGCTCGATGCCTTTCCCACCAACGTAGTGGTCTACGACGAGCCGCTCCCTCGCGCAGAGGGCAGCGGGAGCACCGTCACAGAAGTGCTCGTCATCGGCCGTGGCGAGCGCTCCGACGGAGGAGCTCGTGACCCGCTTGACGCGGCACTGCAAGACCTGGATGCGCCTATTCCAGAGGACGCTGACGCCGAGACGCTGGAGGCACGCCGCTTCCAGTTCGTCGAAGGCGCAAAGAAGTTGGCAAGCATGAGACGCTTGTCAGAGGCCTACCAGCGTGAGATGGATCACACTGTGGGCGGCTAGCCGGCTCCGATGGGGCCGAGCCGCCTAGGCGCCGTCTCGCAACGCGGCGCGGACATCGCCAGCATGTTCGGGGCCAATCGCCCCGTATACGCCATGCCCGCTGAGAACATTCGAGCTGCCCAGGCGGCAGCAGACGAGTTGGACGGACTCGAAGGCGAAGAGCGCCGACTGATGACGGAGCGAGTTCAGCAACTCCTCGACGCGGCTGGCGCGCAGAACGCGGTCGGCTGCCGAACCCAGGGGCCACAGCAGCAGAACGACGACCTGCCACCCCACCGAGATCAAGGCGCGATGTCTCGGACGCCGACTGGCGGCGTTCACGGAAGAAAAGACAAGGAGCCGGCTGCGAGCCGCAGTCGGACTCACACAACCATCGAGCGCGATCAAGACGGCCGCCCGAGAGCAGTGGAGCGGCGGGACGACTATGTGCCTCCTCCAACCCGCAGAGAAAGGCGAGTCTCCCCGACGCCCGTTGAGCATCCGACTCTCGAAGGCTGCCTCGGCCGCCGAGAGGGATTCAGAGAGAATGATGCCTGCGACCGGATCGACCGACTCCACCGATCCCTGGCGCTGGAAGAAGAAGACGAGCTGGGACCGCCGTGTTTCGTCCCCCGCATCCGAGATGGGCCCTTTCCCAAAGGGTTCACTCTCCCTAGAGACACCCCTAAATACACCAGCTCCATGAAGCCGGAGGATTGGCTGGTTGACTACTCCACAGCTGTCAGCATAGCGAACGGCAACAAGCGCGTTGCCGTGAAGTATGTTCCGCTCATGCTCCAGGGCACGGCCCGGACATGGTTGAACAGTGTGAAACCCCGCAGCATCAACGACTGGCTCGACTTCACCGAGGCGTTCATCCACAACTTCACGAGGACGTACAAGCGACCTCCCAAGCCTCGCCAGCTCTCCTTGTGCGTGCAAGGCCCCAACGAATCGACTCACAACTACCTCACGCGTTGGGCCGAGCTCCGAAACTCTTGCGAGGGCGTGCACGAGGTGCAGGCCATCGAGTACTTCACCGCCGGGTGCAGAGAAGGCACCCTCCTCAAGCATAAGCTCCTCTGCGACGAGCCAGAGACCCTGGATGAGCTGCTGATCATAGCAGACAAGTATGCCACAGCCGACTCTTCTATGAAGACGGCGATCCAAGTCAGCACGACCGGCAAAGTGGCCCCTCAGGCTCCCAGAACTCCGGCTGGAGACGCCAGTCGGCGGCAACAGCAGAACGATCACAAGCGCAAGGCCCAGCAGTCGGCTTCCAGTAGCCGGCAGGTCGCAACAGTCGAAGATCAACAGCCGGAGGGACAGCCTCCACCCAAGCGGCAGAAGGGCGGCAAGTCCAACTGGTTGCCGGCTTTCTCCTACGAGCAGACTCTAGATGGTCCCTGCAAGTTCCACAGCGGCGCGAAGCCTTCGAACCACACCACCTGAAAGTGCCACTGGCTTACCCGGATTGCCAAGGGAGACGACCTGGCGCCTCCTCCGCCTGCTGGGCAGCCGCCCCCGCCTCCGCCCCAGCAGCCGGTTGCCAGGCCAGTCGGCGCAGTACAAGACGAGTACCCGGAAGAGCATGGAGCCTACATGGTGTTCACCAGTATGGCAGATGACAGACGCAGCAGGCGGCTGCAGCAGCAAGAAGTCAATGCAGTAGCATTAGACACTCCAGAGTTCATGCACTGGTCCGAGAAGCCTATCAGTTGGAGCAGAGCTGATCACCCAGAGGTGATGCCGAATCCATGTTCCTATGCCCTGGTCCTGGAGGCCACCTTTGCCACTGATAGGCGGGGAGCTCGCTTCTCGCGAGTTCTGATAGATGGAGGTAGCAGTATCAACATCTTGTATAAGGATACAATGGAGAAGCTGGGAATCAGGCAAAGACAGCTCCAAAGCAGCCGGACCGTATTCCATGGGATTGTCCCTGGCCTTTCCTGCTCCCCAATCAGCAAGATTCTGATAGATGTCCTCTTCGGAGATAAGGATCATTTCCGCCGAGAGCCAGTCTGGTTTGAAGTGGTGGACCTCAAAAGCCCGTACCATGCGCTGCTTGGCCGACCTGCTTTGGCCAAGTTCATGGCAGTCCCCCACTACGCCTACCTCAAGATGAAGATGCCGAGTTCCAAGGGAATTCTGACTGTGGCTGGCGACTACAGGAAGTCGTCCGCTTGCGCGGCCGAGAGCAGTCGGCTGGCCGAGTCCCTGGTTATTGCAACAGAGAAGCGGCTTCTTGATCGGGTTGTGGCGATGGACGGCAAGCAGCCTGAGATGTCGCCCAACCCCAAGGAGTCGGAAGCTGAGGGCTCGTTCAAGCCAGCAAAGGAAACGAAGAAGATACCCTTGGACCCAGAGCACCCGGAGAGGTACGCTGTCATAGGTGCAAACCTTGACAGCAAATAGGAAGGCGAGCTCGTCGATTTCCTCCGTGAGAGTCGGGACATCTTTGCATGGTCCCCCAAAGACATGCCAGGTGTACCGACGGAATTCGCCGAGCACAAGTTACATGTCCGGTCCGATGCGAAGCCCGTCAGGCAGCCCTTGCGCCGTCTATCAGAAGAGAAGAGAAGAGTTGTTGGCGAAGAGATAGCCCGGCTCCTTGCAGCCGGCTTTATCATGGAAGTATTTTTCCCAGAGTGGCTAGCAAACCCAGTTTTAGTACTGAAGAAGAACAAGAAGTGGCGAATGTGTATTGACTACACGAGCCTCAACAAAGCCTGCCCCAAGGACCCGTTTGCTTTGCCGATAATCGATCAGGTGATAGACTCCACAGCCGGATGCGAGCTGTTGAGCTTCTTAGATGCCTATTCAGGATATCACCAGATCAAGCTGAACCCAGCAGACAGATTAAAGACCGCCTTCATCACGCCGTTTGGAGCCTTCTGCTACATGACCATGACGTTCGGCTTGAGGAACACCGGCGCCACCTTTCAGTGTTGCATGCAGAAGTGCCTCCTCAAGCAACTCGGCCGAAATGCCCACGTTTACGTGGATGATGTGGTGGTGAAGACAGAAAAGCGTAGAACTTTGCTGGAAGACCTCAAAGAGACCTTTGGGAACCTGCGCCGATTCCAGATCAAGCTTAACCCCGAGAAGTGCGTTTTCGGAGTACCAGCCGGCCAGCTACTCGGCTTCCTGGTCTCTGAGCGCGGCATAAAGTGCAACCCTGTGAAGATCAAGGCCATCGAGAGGATGGAAGTACCCAGCCGACTGTTGGATGTGCAGAAGTTCACTGGCTGCCTGGCATCCATCAGCCGTTTCATCAGTCGGCTGGGCGAGAAAGCTCTCCCTTTATAGCAGCTCATGAAGAAGACCAATTTTTTCGAGTGGAACCACAAGGCGGATGAGGCCTTTCTGCAGCTGAAGAAGATGTTGGTTACTCCCCCTGTGTTGGCGGCTCCGACTCCCAAAGAGCCCATGCTCCTAGACATCGCCGCCACCAGCCAAGTACTCAGCACTGTCATTGTAGTCGAGCGCAAGGAGGAAGGCAAGGCGCTGCCAGTCCAGAGACCGGTATATTACCTGAGTGAAGTACTGTCGACCTCCAAGCAGAACTACCCCCACTACCAGAAAATGTGCTACGGCGTGCACTTCGCCGCCAAGAAGCTGAAGCCTTACTTCCAAGAACATCCAATCACCATGGTCTGCACAGCCCCATTGGCCGAGATCATTGGAAGCCGTGATGCGTCTGGCCGAGTGGCCAAATGGGCCATAGAGTTGACGCCCTACACGATCTACTATCAGCCCCGCACCGCCATCAAGTCACAAGCACTGGCCGACTTCCTTGTCGACTGGGCCGAGACCCAGTAGCTGCCGCCAGCACCCGACTCCACTCATTGGCGGATGCATTTTTACGGCTCCAAGATGCGCACCGGCTTGGGAGCCGGCGTTGTCCTCACCTCCCCTAAAGGCGACAAGCTCCAGTATGCACTGCAGATCCATTTCGCCGCCTCCAACAACGTTGCTGAGTACGAGGCGCTCATTCACGGGCTCCGGCTCGCCAAAGAACTTGGCATTCGCCGGATCCTGTGTTATGGCGACTCTGACTTGGTGGTCCAGCAATCATCTGGCGACTGGGACGCCAAGGACGCAAACATGGCAAGCTACCGCTTCCTCGTGCAGCAACTCAGCGGATATTTCGAGGGGTGCGAGTTCCTCCACGTGCCAAGAAACGATAACAACCTAGCAGATACTTTGGCATGAATCAGCTCCACTCGCCAAGCAATATCATCTGGCGTCGCTCTTCAGCGCCTCCTCAAGCCATCCATCAAGCCGTCACCAGAGTCAGACTCCATTTTTGTGCCGGCTCCTCCAGAAGAAGTCGGAATCGACTCCAAAGCCCAAGCAGACGGTGCAAAAACCCTCGCAGATGACTCCAAGAGCGCCGCAGTCAAAGCCGGCCCGGGGACTTCAGAACTCGGCCCGGGGACTGCGGCAACCAGAGAAAGACCCCAGAACACGGCCCGGGGACTGCACCAGTCGGCCCGGGGACTTCACCGATCCAGCAAGCGGCCGCAGACTCTAGCCCTCCGCCTCCCAGCCCAGCCGCCCTCGTCCAAGTTGCAGTTCTGGCGGTTGAAGAGATAACAGCACCCTCATGGGCCCAGCCCATCCTCAAACTCTTGGTGAACAAGGAGCTACCAACTGATGAAACCTTGGCTCGGCAAATACAACGCCGAGCGGCAGCATACACCATAATCAACAAACAGCTGGTCAGACGCAGCGTCACTGGCGTCTACCAGCGCTGCGTCGAGCCAGAGCAAGGCCAAGCAATTCTCAGAGACATCCATCAAGGCGAGTGCGGCCACCATGCGGCCTCAAGAGCGCTTGTCACCAAAGCTTTCCGGCACGGTTTCTTCTAGCCGACTGCCCTCGAAGAAGCCAAAGAGTTGGTCCAGAAATGCAAAGGGTGCCAGAAGTTCCGATCCAAGCCGCATCAGTCGCCTTCAGCACTCAAGACTATCCCCATCGCCTGGCCCTTTGCAGTTTGGGGCCTGGATATGGTGGGACCCTTCAAGACGGCACGAGGCGGCCTAACTCATCTGCTTGTCGCGGTGGACAAGTTCACCAAGTGGATAGAAGTGAAGCCCATCAAGAAATTGAATGGTCTGACTGCCGTGACTTTCATCTCAGACATCACAATTCGATATGGCATACCGCACAGCATCATCACCGACAACGGCACCAACTTTGTAAAAGGCGCCTTGGCCCGTTTATGCGTGACGCAGGGCATCCGACTGGACTTAGCGTCCGTTGCCCATCCGAAGTCAAACGGGCAGGTGGAGCGGGCGAATGGCCTCATCCTGTCCGGCATCAAGCCTCGGTTGGTCGAACCACTGGAGCGTTCGGCCGGCTGTTGGCTTGACGAGTCGCCAGCCGTCCTCTGGAGTCTGCGCACGACTCCAAACAAGTCGACCGGCTTCACACCCTTCTTCCTCGTCTACGGTGCTGAAGCCGTCATCCCAACGGATATAGAGTTCGACTCCCCGCGAGTCACGATGTACACTGTGGAGGAAGCACAAGAAGCACGACAAGATGGCGTCGATCTGCTGGAAGAGGGCCGGCTGTTGGCCCTCAGCCGGTCCAGCATCTACCAGCAGAGCCTACGTCGCTACTACAACAGGAAGGTCAGGCCGAGATCCTTCCAAGAGGGCGACCTTGTGCTCCGGCTGATCCAGCGAACAGCCGGCGAGCACAAGTTGTCGGCCCCTTGGGAAGGCCCCTTCATCATCAGCAAGGTGCTAGGCAACGACTCCTACTACCTGATCGACGCTCAGAAGCCCCGAGCACGGAAGAGGGACGACTCCGGCAAAGAGACGGAGCGACCATGGAACGTGAATCTTCTTCGAAGATTTTACAGCTGATGCAGTATGTACCACGCTACCCTTTTGTATTTAAAGTACCAAGACTCTGGGGGCCCCGAGACGAACTCGGGGACTGCCCCTTTTGTTACCTGTGTAATAAGTATTATGCTTTCGAGTATGCTACTCTTTGTTATGCCGCTTGGCGCCGGGCTCGACTAGTCGGCCCGGGGACTTGCCGTCTCGCGCTATGAAAACGCTTCCTGCAGTCGGACAAGTAGTGTGTGGTGCTTAAGCCGTCTCCTGTTAGAAGCCGCAGCCTGCAGAGCGACTGCCCGGCGGGCAGGAGTAGGGAAGAATGGGTGCCCACACGAAAAATGGCTAAGGACTCAAAGCACTAACATAGCTCGAGCCGGCTTTCCAGCAGTTCCTCGCAAATCCGACTCCGAATAGTCGGCTTACTGTTTTCTATCCGACTTGCCAACGATCTAAGTACTTGCCTTCCCAAAGTAGCCAAGTGTTTGATCCAGCGGCAGTTCGCGGAGCGGCTGCCCGACTGGCAAAGACGGCATCTAAGGGAGGGCAGCAAAAGGAAAAAGCCAAAAGAGCAGTAAGCAAGAAATGATAGAACTCAGATAAATATTTAAATCACAGAGGCCATTGGCCGAATCTTTGAACAGAAGTTCAAAATACACCCAGCGGGTGGAGTTGTGCGAATTAACAAAGTTCTTCGAGCAACTACTAAGCAGATAAATAACGCAAGGCAGCGGCCTATGAAGCCGCAGACGGGTTTGGGGGCTCGGAGGAGATGGCGGTGTCGGACGTTGGGGCGGCCGGCTGGGCAGACTCGGCTTGATCACCTCCAGCAGCAGTCGGCGCAGTTGGGCGCGGCTCGTTGTTGGAGGCACGGTCGAGCTGAGGATGATCGCCCGCTCCGGCTTCTGGCGCCTCCATCTCGTCTCCGACCTCCACCTTGCCTCCTTCCTCGACGCTGGAGCCGATCACCTCCGCCGAGTCCTTGCCGTAGTTCGGGTTCATCCCGAACCACTCCGGCGGCGCCTCCTCGCCGTTGTCAGCTAGCTCAGGAACAAAGACATTGGGGTCGACGTACTCGGCGAGCGCCGCGGCGCGCTTGACAAAGTCATCCTTCATGGCTGCCAGCTCCGGCTGGGCCTCAGCCCGGAGCGTGGCCAGCTGGTCCAGGCTCAGGTCCGGATACCACGCCTTGACGAACTCCAAGGCAGAACGCGCTCCGGCGCATGCCGAGGAGCCTTTCCAGGCCTCCAGGCGGCCGGCTGCGACCTCCCGCCAGTCGGCAGTCCGACTGGGAGTGCGCAGAATCGACATCTCCGGCCACAAGGCAGCAATCACCTGGGCGCCGGCATGTTGCAGCCGGCGCAGCATCCGGTGAGCCGGCCGCAGGCGAGCCTCGATGCTCAAAAGTTGTTCATCAAGAGTCCGGGGGGCGTTGGCAGCAACCTCCTCGCCGGCCGCCCTCCGCGCCTCGCGATCGGCCTCGATGGCTTGAACGGCAGTTTGCGCATGGCCTGGGAAGAAATCTACCAAGACGGAAAAAGAAGCAAGTCAGAAAAGGCAAGAGTCGGCCCGACCCACAGTCGGCTGCCGAAAGGAAGCGTGTAAAGAAAACTTACCATCAACGATATCTTCAATTTCATGGAAGCCGGAGGTCAGCATCGCCTCCTTGTCGGTCCAGGAGGAGCGTTCGGCTTCGAACTCGGCTTGGAGTCTAGTCTCCCTCTCCTTCGCCTTCTCCTGCGCCTTCTTGAGCAGCTCCTTCTGCTCCGCCAGCTGCGCGGCCAGCAGGTCGTGCTCTGTGACGAGCTTGCCGCACTCCACCTCCTTGGTGCGCAAGGCGGTGTTGGCTTCGCCCAGCTGCTGCTGAAGAACGGCGTTGGCCTCTGAAGAAAGAAGAAAAAGGACACAAGTCATCAGAAAAGGTCGCCAAGAAGATCCGGCCCGACTGCGCAGCAGTCGGCCCGAATCTTGGGGACTACAGCCCGCGGGTGCACCAGCGCGCCCCCGCGAAGAAGGAAACTCACTCCGGCTCTCCGACAAGTCGGCAGTCCGCTTGCCCAGCTCTTCAACATTACGGTTGAAGACGGTGACTCGAAGGTTGTGGTAGTCCTATGATAAGCATTTCAAAAAGAATAAGCGTCTGGAACTCGCCAATAGAGTTCCAACCCGCCTGCTCAGCAGCCGGCTCGGAACTCGGGGACTATACCCAGTGGGTGCGCCGGCGCGCCCCCACAGAGAAGAGCAAGAAAAACAAAGACAGAAGTAACATACCCGGACGGCTGCACGCGACGCCAGATGCACCTTGGTGCAGTTCTCAAGGGCGTCGCTCTCGGCTCGCAGCTTCGCCTGAACGTCCAGGAGCGCCTGGTTCAGCGGGCCGGTGCCGCCTCCTCGCACCCACCCGACGGGCGCGGCGCTCATCACCTCAACGTCTGGCGCGGCCGAGCTGGCTGCTCCGGTCTCGAGAGGGCGCGGCGCTGAAGTCGCCTTCTCCAGACGGCGGCGCGTCGGCGAGGCGACTTGGAGAAGCAAGTTCGCCACGGCTTCATCCGTGGTCGGCGGCACCGGCGGGTCCGCCGGCTGTTCATCCCTCGCGCTTCTCGATGGCGGCGGGGCCGGTGGTGGTGGCACCACCGTGTCCGGCCCGGGGATCTCACCGCCCTCCTTCTCCACGATGGGGTACTCCCCGCCGGCCTCCCCAGACTGCTCCATGTGGTCCGGAGGCGGCGCCGAGCGCAATGGGACAACGACCAGCGCCGACTGGCGGCGCGCAGCTTCTTCGGCCCGCTCTTTGGCTGCGGCGGCGGCTTCTGCTCCCTCCAGCCCCTCCTGGGTGGAGGCGGCCGCCTTCTCGGCCTCCGCCTTCTCCCGGCGGGCGGCTTCGTCCTCGTCGCGCTTCTCCTGCGCGTTCTGCTCCGTCGCTTCTCGGAGGTCGGCAGCGGGGTCGATACGCCGAGTCGTGGCGGACGACTCCACCGACCCCCTGATGGAGGCGGCGGCGACTCTCCCAAGGGTGAGAGGAGCGCTGGAACAGGGAAGACACGTAAGGACCTAGACAAAATCCACCAGGAGATAAAACAAGACAAAGAAGCAGAAACACGTACCCAGAGGATAGCGGCGGCTTCTTCACTTCCTTACGGAAGCGATGGGCCCTCGCGACCTCCTCTTCCCATTTGGTCGTGGCGGCCGCCCCCTTAAACTTCTTTTCCCGGCCTCCGAGGGAACTCGGCCCGGCCCGGCGCTTCCTCGCGCCGTCTTGCCTCGGTTGATGGCGCGGGGCGACTCCTCCATCTTCGCCGGCGGGCCAGTCGGCGAAGGTGGCCGAGGGCCTGAGGCCGCCTTCCTCTCCTTCGTCGCCCCCTTCGGCGTCGGCCTCCATCGCCGCCGCCCCCAGGTCGGGGTCGTCGATGTCGCTCTCCGCTCGATCGGGGGCGAACTGGCGGGGCGGCCCCGCGACGCCGGCCGCGGGCTGGAGGAGAGGGTTCTGGTTCAAGAGATAAGAATAATAGAGATCAGGAGTCGGATTCGACTGAAGAAGAAGAAGAAGAAGAAGAAGAAGAATCACTTACCACCGGCGGGGGGTTGGCGCGTGAGTACGGCTCCAAGCCGAACTGTCAATCCTCCGAGAGGCCGCAGTTCGCGATGTAGTTCACCATATTGGCTACCTCCGCATGAGGCATGTCCTTGGTGCACGTCCGACTAGGGTCCCGATGGCCGCTCATCTGACAGATCAGATGAGGCCGGCCATGGAGCGGGAGGACTCGGCGCGCCACGAAGGCGGCCAGCAAGTCGGCCCCAGTCAAGCCGGCCGACTGCATCAGCACTCGAAGTCGCGCTACGGCGGCGGCTCCAGCCGGAGTCAGCGTCATGGCGCGGTAGGACCAGCTGGGCTGCCTCCCAGCTGGCGCGCCGGCTACGTAAGCCGGCAGATTAACCCAGTCGCCGTCTAGGGCGACGTTCTTCACATAGAAGTAAGAGCGCTGCCACATCTTCACCGATTTGATCAGCTGGATGGCGGGGAACGGGTTGTCGGGCGTCGTCCTCCGCATCGCGATGAAGGCGCCGCACTGGGCTGGCACGCCGGCGACATGCGTACCGAGCTTGGATTGGAAGAACTCTCCCCACAGCTCGATGGTGGGGAGAACGCCGAGGAAGTCCTCGCACAACGCAGTGAAGGCCGCCAGCAGCACCGCCGTGTTTGGAGTGAGGTGGTGCGGCTGGAGGCCATGAAAGTCCAGGAACGAGCGGAAGAACCCGCTCGCCGGCAGCCCCAGGCCGCGCCTGAGGTGGGAGCGGAACACGAGCCGCTCGCCCTCCTTCGGCGCCGGCGTCACCTCCGTCGGCGGCAGAGCGCGGGCCTGCACGAGGTGCGCGCCGGGGAGGCGGCGCGTCTTGCGGAGGAAGTCAATCATGTGGTCATCGATCTCGGAACCATCCCATACGCCGGAGCGCACGGCGGCGGGCGCGGCGGTGGAGGTAGAGCTCATCGCTGCAAGCAGGGCGCAGCCCGGCGCGACAGCGGTGGGAGAAAGAAGGAGGAAGAAAGAAGCAAAGGAAGCAGAGGGGAGCGGGCGCGCGTGCTTCGCCGCCCCGCTCCCTCCGCCTACTTATAGGCCTGCGGGCTGAAGAACCGAGGGGGCGTCGTGGGATTAACTGCGCCCACGCCCCACGACTCCCACGATTTACCACGGAAGTTACCACGCGCATTTACTGCGCTGAGAAGCTCAACCGCCCGCGCGGCCTCAGTGGATCCGTTCGAGGGTCGAGCCGCGGTAATGGAGGTCCCCACCCATGGGCCTGTCCCATCACGCGCGTGGGCTGGCAGGCTGGCTCGGCCACGTGGCGTCCCTCGGCGGGTCCGCGACGGGCGGCGGCCGTGTGGCTTATCAGGCACGCCGCCTGAATCCCGCCACAACTTTCAAACTCTTTGAAGAGCAGGATGACCCTCGACGAGTCCGGCTTCCCATAGTCGGCTCGTCAGAGGCGGCCTCGATGAGATCGCCTCCCCCACGATCCACTCGGAGGAAGAAACTGTTGAGGCTCCTCGACATGTCTCCCTCGGCGCCTCACCAGCTTCGGGGACTACTGTCGGAGTAATGGGCCACAGGTAGGCTAACCCGGGACCCAGAACCTTTCAAGACATCGGGGCCAGCTTCGCCCCTCAGAGAGTCCCAAGACGATCTGCCGACTCTGGGAGTCGGCCGCAGCATCACCGATACCCACTCACAGCCGAATCCCAGAGACGGCTGCGACTCCCAATCGGCGACTCCAGGGAGGCCGACTATGGGAAGTCGGCCCGCGACTTCACCACTCTCTGCCTTTAAGGAGAAGGACGAGACCGGGGATGACCGGAGTACGGCCCTCCCCTACGTTGATTACCAAGGGCAGGCATGGCTACAGTACGTCGTACCGGAGGAGATCTCCGCCCGGCGCGGCACTGTTGCCATGCTGGCCTGACGTCCGCCCTGGCAGCGGAACACTGTTCCCACGTCGGCCCGCATGTACGGCCTGGAGACGGCGTGCCCCGCTAGTCAGCGGGGGGGGGGGGGGGGGGACGAAGACCCCGAGAGCACCTGAAGACGGACCCCGTGGGAGTCGGCCTCCGAGAGTCGGCCCGTTCCTCCCACGGGCCCCACACGCCATTAACCAGATAAGACGGGGAGTGGCGACAGTGATCGCCCGCCAGGCGGCGGCATTGTTGCCACGCCCCCACGACCAAGCCAACGTCATCAGAGGCGCGACTACAGTGGCCAGGTCAGTCGGCGGGGCCCACCAGAGGCGGGCCCCAGGAGTCGGCGGAGAAGACGGCGGCCTAAGAGATAGACGGCTGGGACCCGCGCCTAGTCAGATTACCATTGTACCCCCGGGGGGTAGGCCTATATAAACCCCCCGGGGCACCCATGCAAAGGTTTCGAACCTCTTACCACTAGACCAGCAGCATAGAAGGGAGAGAGCTAGCCTTGCCCTCTCCTACCTCCAGAACACAGCTCGAGGAGCAACCTTGTACACATATCACCATAGTGATCATGCGGAGACCCCGCAGAGCAGCAGTAGGGGTATTATCTCCTCGGAGAGCCCCAAAGCTGGGTAAGATTCGCCGGCGTGCATGTCTACACCTCATCCCGCTTCCAGGCACTGGCGACGTTCTACTCGCCCCCACCATGATAAGCCATCCTTTGGCATATGGCGCATCCAACCCCCGACACATGTCCTGGCCAGGGGCAGGCCGCGGAATTGTATTCAAAATAGGTATACTACTCGTAACGGAGACCACCTGGGAGTTCCATAATGCGGCATGGCTTGTCTACTTCCCTGGATCTTGCATCGTTTGTGCGGCAGTAGAATTGCCGAACAGGTCGTCCGAAGTATGGAGTCCTGAAAGTGAGAGAAAATTAAAAAAAAGAATTCGGCAGCCCCTAGTACGTTTTAAGCCGTATTTTGGGCTTGCCGTTATTGTGCCCCTTCCCCTGCGCCCATGGTATTTCAAGAGCGTAGTTATGTACGCGAGGCACTGGTTACGCTATGTCGCGAGGGCTAGGGTTGGGGCCGCATTGCTACGCCTGCTCAGAACGTGCCAGGCGGTCTTGTTGTAGGTTACTCCGGGCGCGCTTGGCAGTGTCTGGCTTTTTAATGGCCGGACTGGAGAATTGCCTAAGAAGGCTGCTTTGTACTTCCGCTACGAGAGCCGCCGTGTTCTCCTATGTACGGAGGGAGCGTTCGGTGTTTCCGTTGACCGTAATTACTCCTCGAGGGCCTGGTATCTTGAGCTTGAGATACGCGTAGTGCGGCACCGCATTGAACTTTGCAAATGCGGTTCGCCCGAGCAGGGCGTGATAGCCACTGCGAAACGGGACTATATCGAAGATTAACTCTTCGCTTTGGAAATTATCCGGAGATCCGAAGACCACTTCAAGTGTTACTGAACCTGTACAGTTGGCCTCTACACCTGGTATAACGCCTTTAAAGGTCATTTTTGTGGGCTTAATCCTCTAGGGATCTATGCCCATTTTCCGCACTGTATCCTGAGAAAGCAGGTTCAGGCTACTTCCGCCGTCCATGAGGACTCTTGTGAGATGAAATCCGTCGATAATTGGGTCGAGAACCAATGCGGCGAAGCCACCGTGACGGATGCTAGTGGGGTGGTCCCTTCGATCGAAAGTGATCAGGCAGGAGGACCATGGGTTGAACTTTGGGGCGACTGGCTCCATCGCGTATACGTCCCGTAGCGCACGCTTCCGCTCCTTCTTGGGAATGTGGGTTGCGTATATCATGTTCACCGTCCGCACTTGTGTGGGAAAACCCTTCTGTCCACTGTTGTTTGGCGGCCTGGGCTCCTCCTCGTCATCGCTATATGCAGCCCCTTGTCTTTATTTTTGGCTCTTAGCTTGCCTGCCTGCTTGAACACCCAACAATCCCTGTTGGTGTGATTGGCTGGCCTTTCGGGGGTTCCATGTATCTGGCACAAGCGGTCGAGTATTCGGTCCAAACTGGACGGGCCCTGGGTATTCTTTTTGAATGGCTTTTTCTGCTGACCGGATTTATAGCCTCTGAATCTGGCGTTAACTGCCGTGTCTTCGTTGCTGTCGCTGCTAACGCGACGCTTTTGCTTATTCCGACGTGTCCTGCCACTTTTGTCCTTGGTATCCGAATTACCAGGGTTCTTTGCTAAGTTGTTACTGTGAGCTAGCCAGCTGTCTTCTCCGGCGCAAAAGCGGGTCATGAGTGTTGTGAGGGCTGCCATGGATTTCGGCTTTCCCTGTCCCAGGTGCATGGCAAGCCACTCGTCGCGGATATTATGCTTGAAGGCTGCTAGGGCCTCAGCGTCCAGACAGTTGACTATTAGATTTTTCTTTGTTAGAAACCGCGTCCAGAATTGCCTGGCCGATTCCTCTGGCTACTGAATTATGTGGCTTAAGTCATCGGCATCCGGTGGTCGCACATAAGTGCCCTGGAAGTTGTCGAGGAATGCGGCTTCCAGGTCCTCCCAAGAACCGATTGAGTCTGCTGGCAAGCTGTTAAGCCAATGTCAGGCTGGTCCCTTGAGTTTGAGTGGGAGGTATTTGATGGCGGGTAGATCATCACCACGGGCCATGTGGATATGAAGGAGATAATCCTCGATCCAAACCGCGGGATCTGTTGTGCCATCGTATGATTCGATGTTTACGGGTTTGAAACCCTCTGGGATTTTATGATCCATTACTTCATCTGTGAAGCACAGTGGGTGTGCGGCACCTCTATACTGGGCTATATCACGACGCAGCTCAAAGGAGCTATGTCTGTTGTGTTTGGCCCGGCCGAATTTGTTGTATCCGGAATGATGATCACCGTCACGTGCCATGGGGCGCCCGCGCGATCCGTAGATCGATCTTGTTTGCCTTGCCTTGTCCTCCAATATATCTCGCAGGTCTGGCGCATTTTCCCGTGCCTTAGCATGTGTTGAGCGGCGTCGGGGCATGGCTTGATTGGATGGCTTAGGGGCCTCCCTGTCACGGCCACGAGGTGGCCGGTCGGCCATGTCATGCGCTGGTGATGTAGGTGCTTCCTCCTCTAGTCGGGGTAGCAGCCTGCGCTTTGGGTAAAGCTTGGAGGGGCGTTCGAGTTCATACTCCTCGGCTGCAAGGACTTCAGTCCATCTGTCAGCTAGCAAATCTTGATCAGTTCTAAGCTGTTGCTGCTTTTTCTTGAGGCTGCTTGCCGTGGCTAAAAGCCTGCGTTTGAAACGCTTTTGTTCGGCGGGGTCTGATGGTACGACGAATTCGTCATCGTCGAGGCTTGCCTCGTCTTCGGAGGGAGGCATGTAGTTATCATCCTCAACCTCTCGGTCTGCCGCTCTCTCATGAGGGCTGGCTTCTCCATCTTCCTGTGCCGAATCTATCTGGAGGGCGTGTTCTTCGGCGCTATCCGGGGTAGTATTATCTCCCATGCCGGAATCACCGTTTTTGCTTTGGCGGGATTTAGAGCGGCGCCGCTGACGCCGGCGCTTTGGCTGTTTCTTGGAGGTGTCATCCTCCGCTTTTCCATCGCCATCTCCATCTTTTGGAGTATCCACCATGTATATATCATATGACGAGGTGGCCTTCCAGCGCCCTACGGGTGCTGGTTCCTGTTCGTCTCCTGCATCGTCGTCCATACCGTCGATGTCTTCGGAGTCGAAGTCAAGCATGTCGGTTAAATCGTCGACAGCGGCTACTAAGTGGGTGGTGGGTGGGCTTTGAATTACTTCGTCATCTGTATCCCATCCTTGCTGACCATAGTCCGGCCAGGGCTCTCCTGATAAAGAGAGAGACTTTAGTGAGTTCAGGATGTCGCCAAAGGGCGAGTGCTGAAAGATGTCCGCGGCTGTGAACTCCATGATCGGCGCCCAATCAGATTCGATTGGCAGGGGCGCAGGAGGTTCGGAGTCCGGAGGGGAATCCGGATGGGTCATGCAGAGTGCGGGGCTGGTACCTGGCTCGATCGCTTTTGAGATCGCAGCCCCTGAGGTGGCGTCCAACCACTCACCCTCGATCGGCGCCGCAGGTTCCAAATTAAGGGTCGGAACCGACGCGTGTGCGGGCTCCAGGGCACTGTTCAGCGGCAGAGCTAGATCATGCCCATCGAGATAGTGCGGCGCGCTTGGTTGTGGCTCGAATCCGTCGAAGATCAAGTCCCCGCGGATGTCAGCCGTGTAGTTCAA
Source organism: Aegilops umbellulata (assembly GCA_032464435.1). Taxonomy (NCBI): domain Eukaryota; kingdom Viridiplantae; phylum Streptophyta; class Magnoliopsida; order Poales; family Poaceae; genus Aegilops; species Aegilops umbellulata. The sequence continues at coordinate 83,829,931 of CP136054.1, read as the reverse complement.
ACTTCCAAACCTGACCTGATGGCCAGGGGCGTAGCTTTCGATCTGCTCCAGGCGGCCAAACGAAATGACCCGCAGTGCGAAGCCGCCGAAGACGAAGATCTGTTCGGGGAGAAAAGTCTCCCTGGACCGCATCGTCGTTGATGATCAAAGGAGCCATCGGGCCTAAAAGTGACGACACATAGGAACTCTCAATGAAAGCACCAATGTCGGTGTCAAAACCGGCGGATCTCGGGTAGGCGGTCCCGAACTGTGCGTCTAGGCGGATGGTAACAGGAGACAAGGAACACGATGTTTTTACCTAGGTTTGGGCCCTCTCGATGGATGTAAAACCCTACTCCTGCTTGATTAATATTGATGATGATATGGGTAGTACAAGAGTAGATCTACCACGAGATCAAGGAGGCTAAAGCCTAGAAGCTAGCCTATGGTATGATTGTTGTATGATGAAGTTGTCCTACGGACTAGAACCCTCCGGTTTATATAGACACCGGATAGGGTTAGGGTTACACAGAGTCGGTTACAATGGTAGGAGATCTTGAATATCCGCATCGCCAAGCTTGCCTTCCACGCCAAGGAAAGTCCCTTCCGGACACGGGACGAAGTCTTCAATCTTGTATCTTCATAGTCCTGGAGTCCGGCTGAAGGTATAGTCCAGCTATCCGAACACCCCCTAATCCAAGACTCCCTCACGCTCCAAGCAAAACACATATCATGTGGTGAATAAAAATATAGCTCCAAGTAAAATTACCGATGGAAGTAGACGAAAGAGGGGATGCCTTCCGGGGCATCCCCAAGCTTTGAATTTTTTGGTGTCCTTGGATTATCTTGCGGGTACCATGGGCATCCCCAAGATTAGTCTTGTTCCATAATCCATCAAAAGAATTTACCCAAAACATGAAAACTTCACAACACAAAACTCAATAGAAATCTCATGAGCTCCGTTAGAGAAAGAAAACAAAAAAAACCACTTCAAGGTACTGTAGTGAACTCATTATTTATTTATATTGGTGTTAAACCTACTGTATTCCAACTTCTCTATGGATTATAAACTATTTTACTAGCCATAGATTCATCAAAATAAGGAAACAACACACGAAAAACAGAATCTGTCAAAAACTGAACAGTCTGTAGTAATCTGTAGCTAACGCAAACTTATGGAACTCCAAAAAAATCTACCAAAATAGGACGACCTAGACAATTTGTTTATTGGTCAGCATCAATCGGAATCAGTATTTTGTCACGTTATGGTGATTTTTAACAATTGTTTTGTGAACAGAAAGTTTCTGGAAATTACAGCAAGATCAAATAACTATCATCCAAGAAGATCCTATAGGTTTAACTTGGCAAAAACACTAATTAAAACACAAAACCACATCTAAACAGAAGGTAGGTTGATTATTTATTACTAAGAAGCAAGGAAAAATATTTGTTTGTCTCCCAACAAGCGCTTTTCTTTAAAGCCTTTTTAGCTAGGCAGAGATTTCAATGATGCTCACAAGAAAGGTAAGAATTGAGGCACAAAGAGAGCATCATAAAACATGTGACAAACACACTTAAGTCTAACATACTTCCTATGAATAGGCATATCATAGGCAAACAAATTATCGTAGCAAGCAAAAACTAGCATATGCAAGGAAGCGGAAAGGAACAATAGCAATCTCAACATAACGAGAGGTAATTTAGTAACATGAAAATTTCTATAACCATATTTTCCTCTCTCATAATAATTACATGTAGGATCATAAGAAAATTAAACAATATAGCTATCACATAACATATTCTCAACACGATCCACATGCATGTGAAGTTGACACTCTTCCAAAATAGTGGGATTATCATTAACTAAAGTCATGATTTCTCCAAGCCCACTTTTATCAAAAAATTCATAAGATTGAATGGTATCCAAATATGTGGGATCTAAAGTTGACACTCTTCCAAACCCACTTTCAATAAATTTTCAAGATCGTAAGAAGAATCTCCCCAATCATGACTATTGGACATAGAAAAACTAGCATCCCCAAGCTTAGGGTTTTGCATATTTTTAGCATAATTTACATCAATAGAATTTATAATAAAATCATTGCAATCATGCTTTTTATTCAAAGATCTATCGTGAAGCACTTCATCACAATTTTCAAATTTACGGATTTCAGGCAAAAGCTTATAAAGATAATCTAGTGCATCCAAATCACTAGGGATTGGTTCATCATAATTGGATCTCTTAAAAAGATTGGCAAGTGGATCAGGATCCATAGATATTAGCTTCTCTGTTTAGGAATAAATACTCAACTATTTCAACCAAGCGAGAAAACGAGCCAAGAAAGACATCAAGGCTAACGGAAAAGAGAGGGCGAATAAAACGGCAAGGGTGAAGTGGGGGAGAGGAAAACGAGAGGCAAATGGAAACTAATGTAATGCGAGAGATAGGGATTGTGATGAGTACTTGGTATGTTGACTTTTTGCGTAGACTCCCCGGCAACGGCGCCAGAAATTCTTCTTGCTACCTCTTGAGCACTGTGTTGGATTTCCCCGAAGAGGAGAGGTTGATGCAGCAAAGTAGCGTAAGTATTTACCTCAGTTTTTGAGAACCAAGGTATCAATCCAGTAGGAGGCTACACTCAAGTCCCTCGTGCCTGCACAAAACGATAGCTACTTGCAACCAACGTGATTAGGGGTTGTCAATCCCTTCACGGTCACTTACGAGAGTGAGATCTGATAGAGATGATAGATAATATTTTTGGTATTTTTGGTACAGAGATGCAAATTGAAAAGTAAAAAAGCAAAGCAAGATTAAAGTGATGGAGATTGGTATGATGAGAATAGACCCGGGGGCCATAGGTTTCAATAGTGGCTTCTCTCGAGAGCATAAGTATTCTACGGTGGGTGAACAAATTACTGTTGAGCAATTGACAGAATTGAGCATAGTTATGAGAATATCTAGGTATGATCATGTATATAGGCATCACGTCCGAGACAAGTAGACCGACTCCTGCCTGCATCTACTACTATTACTCCACTCATCGACCGCTATCCAGCATGCATCTAGAGTATTAAGTTAAAAACAGAGTAATGCCTTAAGCAAGATGACATGATGCAGAGCATAGTTTCGTGCAATACGATAAAAACCCCATCTTGTTATCCTCGATAGCAACAATACAATACGTGCCTTGCTTCCCTTCTGTCACTGGGAAAGGACACCGCAAGATTGAACCCAAAGCTAAGCACTTCTCCCATGGCAAGAAAAACCAATCTAGTAGGCCAAACCAAACTGATAATTCGAAGAGACTTGCAAAGATAACCAATCATACATAAAAGAATTCAGAGAAGATTCAAATATTATTCATAGATAGACTTGATCATAAACCCACAATTCATCGGTCACAACAAACACACCGCAAAAAGAAGATTACATCGAATAGATCTCCACGAGAGAGGGGGAGAACATTGTATTGAGATCCAAAGAGAGAGAAGAAGCCAACTAGATAATAACTATGGATCCGTAGGTCTGAGGTGAACTACTCACACTTCATCGGAGAGGCTATGATGATGTTAGAAGCCCTCCGTGATGACGGCCCTCTCCGGCGGAGCTCTAGAATAGGCCCCAAGATGGGATCTCATGGATACAGGAAGTTGCGGCGGTGGAATTAGGTTTTTGGCTCCGTATCTGATCGTTTGGGGGTACGTAGGTATATATAGGAGGAAGGAGTACGTCGATGGAGCAACAGGGGGCCCACGAGGCAAGGGGCGCGCCCTAGGAGGGGGGCACGCCCCCCACCCTCGTGACCGCCTCTCTTGTTCCTTGGAGCAGGGTCCAAGTCTCTTGGATCACGTTCAGTGAGAAAATCATGTTTCCGAAGGTTTTATTCCGTTTGGACTCCATTTGATATTTTTGTCGGCGTTCTGGGAAAGGGGGTCCCCAGACTTGCCTGCCTGCAGCCTCCGGCGTGGCTCAAATGGGGGCCCAGCCTGGCCCATCTTCGTCAACACAAGGCTCAAGACCCTCGCGAGGGGCCAAGCCTCGCGAGGCGGACGACATGGCGCGTCCTCAAGCACGGCCTCCTTAGGCTGGCTCGCGAGGAGGCGGAGAGATCAAGGCGGGTACCGCCCGAGGTGCCCATGACGCAAGCCATGACGACCAAGGATGCCAGTTGGGCGCCAGCCCACGCAGCGTCTCCCCTTTCCTCTTTGGTGCAAAGGGGGCAAGCGCAGGCGAGAGGATCAAGCAAAGGCACCCATTTCGGTGCAACGAGACCAAGACCAGTCCAACGGTGGGAAGGAGGTCACCATGGAGCCCAGGACGGCGTCACCACCGGGACTTTGGCAGGCGAAGACCAACTTTAGTCAGGATAAGTGTACCAGATGTTCCCCTTCAAATTGGCCAATTGTTGGCGCCCTTCCCGCTCAATATTTGGGAAGAGGCCCAGGGCCTGTGCCTATAAATAGGACTAGCCACCCACAGGGTAGAGGCATCTGATTCAGTATATAGAGCAAGTAGAGAGAGAGAGAAAGAGAAGGGCGATCGAACTCCCCCTAGCAGTTCATCCCCTAGCCAAGAACCGACCCTCGCGAGGATGTTCTCCCTTGTATCGTTCTTCCTCATCAGCCCAAGAGGCAATCCACCCACCACAAACTAGAGTAGGGTATTACACCACAATGGTGGCCCGAACTAGTATAAACCCTGTGTCTCTTGTGTTGTTCTTGCAGTAGTTAGATCCTTACGAGACGGAGAGGTAGTGGGCACGATCTCCGTGCGCACCCCAGAGTTCGAACCTTAAGGGTCTGCCGGAACCCGTGATTCGACATTTGGCGCGCCAGGTAGGGGTGCGCCGGAATCTGCCTTCCCATTGCTCCGTCTCCCATTGCGTCGTCGCCACCATGTCCGGCGACCAGGCGGGCAACCAAGGCCCATGGGCGGCATGGCCCATCTGCGCGGAGCCTCCCGCACCGGGCGACCCCGCGCCGCAGGCAGCTCGCGGTCCGCAGGGCGCTGCAGGCCGCGGGCGACGCGGGCAAGCTTCTGCGACCCTCACACCGCGACAGGCGCGGTCGACAGCGAGGGCCTCTAATCATGACGCAGCCACGACACCGTACACCTGCCGGGAACAGGCGAACTCGAGGGTCGCGCTCACAGTAGCACGGGAGCTACTGCAGTGCAGGCTACTGGAGGGCGGCCGCGACGTGTTGCTGGAGCGGGTCGCCGAGCTCCTGGGCTTTGCCGCTTCAGGGGCTCACTCCTTCTGCGTCCAGCTTCCGCCTCAAGCTCAGAGCCGCGCACAAGGGAGCCCCGCGCACCCGCGCGGGCCTCAAGACTACCCCAGCACCGGCGAATCCGCCGGCACCGGACTGGCGGTGGCGCTACCCCCGCCCCCGGCGCACGAAGGAGAGGGGCTCAGCGCGGCCCACGGCGCCAGCGGCCAACTGCGCTACCACCACGCGGTGGGCACGACAAGCAACGCCGCATGGCGCATGGAGCACTACAGCACAACATTCGGGGTGACGGCGCCTGAAGAATACGTGCCCCACATGATGGACCAAGGGCACGCTCACAAGAGTGAACAGGGCTCACTCTTCAGCCCCAGCTGACGGGACGAGACGCCAGAGGCCGAGCCCTTCCAGGAACCCCAGGACGGCTCCGTCTGTCACACTGGAGGCAACGACTATCGGGTACCGTTAATTCCTCAAGAGCAGGTATACACTAATCATGGGTCACAGGAGGTGCAGGTCGCCGCAGCAAGCAGCTGCCCCGCTCCCGCAGCCTCCTACCCTTCGGGAGGAGGACGCAGGGGGCTGCAGGAAAGGGGTAGGGATCCTACATCACCACCGCGGCGTTCGGAGCAAGGCGTTCTTAGAAGGTAGGCCCTCCGCTGGGGAGGCGCCTGAGGGCCTGCCCCTGGCGGAGGACCCGTGGTCGTCGGGGGAACCGCTGGCGACCGCTCTACCCCACCGGCGGCGTCCTGGTTTCCGGTCATCGTTGGTGGCACTAGAGTGTGGCGCAGGGCGGGGCCCTCGTCTGGCGATATGAAGCAAGGCCGGTTCCTGTGAAGAAGGCCCGGTGCCTGTGAAGCTCGCCGCCCCGTGACACTCTCACGTAATAATGAGTGGGGCTGTACACGCCCCGGAGTCTCAGGGGTGCCGGCCTCAGGCCCTGGGGCTCCCTCCCATGCCCAGTGGACAGCACTTAGCTCCGCGTTGGTGAGAAGACGTCGAAGACTAGATTAGGTGCCGGACGCGGCCTTTTTGTTTGCTCTCATTGCCTTGTTCCTTTGGTTGTAACCTTTTTCCCCCGCTGGATTTAAGTTGAATTCGAATTTGAGCTTTGCGTGCATTTGGGGAAGGGATGCTTGGTCTTGTTTGAATCGTTTCCCGCGTTTTGGTCACCATCTCACCACAGCTGCCTCCCCTCGCGAGCCCCTCGCGAGCCGGGCCAGGCCTGGCTTAAGCACGGCCCAGACTGCCGCTGTCGCTCCCTCGCGAGGTGACCTTTGGTGCTTGCGGAGATCATTTTCTCATGAAAGTCCCTGAGCCTGTGAAGAAGGCAAATGCCTGTGAAGCCGTCCCGCTCGGGAGAAGGCCCGGAGCCTGTGAAGAAGGCAAATGCCTGTGAAGTGCCCTGAGCCTGTGAAGAAGGCACATGCGTGTGAAGCCGTCCCGCTCGGGAGAAGGCCCGGAGCCTGTGAAGAAGGCAAACGCCTGTGAAGCCGTCCCGCTCGGGAGAAGGCCCTGAGCCTGTGAAGAAGGCAAATGCCTGTGAAGACGTCCCGCTCGGGAGAAGGCCCTGAGCCTGTGAAGAAGGCAAATGCCTGTGAAGACGTCTCGTTTGAGAAAAGGCCCGGAGCCTGTGAAGAAGGCGAACGCCTGTGAAGACGTCTCGTTTGAGAAAAGGCCCGGAGCCTGTGAAGAGGGCGAACGCCTGTGAAGATGTATCGTTTGACAAAAGGCCCGGAGCCTGTGAAGAGGGCGAACGCCTGTGAAGACGTCTCACTCAGGAGAAGGCTCGGAGCCTGCGAAAACGGCCCACGCCTGTGGGGTTTCCTGTCAGCAACGACCCCGCATCCCGAGGTTTCAACTGGAAAGCACCCGAGGCGCAGCGCCCTCCAGCAGGCGGCTTTGGGGCCAAGAAGGAACAAGGGAGAACCAGCCTACCGCTGGACACGCGTACGATTTAATTACTGCAGATATATTAGATACGAGTTCTTACATGAGGGGCCTCCCCTCCCAAAATGCTCTCACAACCATCAGGCCAAACGCCTGAGTTCTATCTATGCAGGGTAAAAAGACGAGGATAGTACATGGTCAATTTGACAAATCCCCCAATGCATCCTCGGGGGCGCCTCCCGAGCTATCGTTGGCGTCGCTGGACTCGCCTTCATCATCTGCGCCACCATCAACTGCGTTGGGATCATCCACCATGCACCTTCGTCGGCGGCCATGATCACGTCGTCATCATCCGAAGTGAAGGCTCGGAAGAGAGCATCTATGTTGTTCTCCACCCATTCAGCCAGGTCACCTCGAACGGCGTGGGGAACTGGGGCAATGGCGGCGTCAAAGTCGAAGTGGGGATCCATGTTTCGAAGGTGGCTGAAGACGCGGGAAAGGCGCGCCCGAGCAGGGCGCGGCTCCTCTCCTCCACCAACCTATCGGCTTTGACCGATCGTGCCTCCAGCTGTGTCACCACGGTGGTGAAGAACTGCAGGTTGCCGGCGTAGTTAATCATGCGCGGCTCGCCGACGGCAGCCTCACAAATGTTGCCCAGGGCAATGTTAGCCCCCTCCCTGAGCTTGGTGAGCATGGGGTCGTGCACGTGCTCCAGGAATTGCCGCTGGCGTATCTCGTCGGCATTCTGACGCTCGACGGCCACAGCCTCTTCCACACGTTGGCGAAGGCGGAGCACCTCGGCCTGGGAGGTGGCCAGCTCCTTCTGCGCTGCCTCAAGAGCAACCCGGGAGGCGTCGGCTCGTCGCATCGCCTCATCCCGTTGGGCCCTCAAGGTGGCGGTTCTACCCTCAGCTTCGACTCGGATCATCCCCAGCTTCTCCTCGAACTCGCGCTTGAGGCCTTCGCGCGCTGTCGCCACCCGACGGCAAACCTCCTCCAGGACACGCGTTTCCCGCGCGGCGACATCATCTTCCGCCTGCGTCACCAGGCGCTCCCTCGTCTCCAGCTGCTCGTTCTCGCGGGTGCGTTCGGCGGCCTCCAGCACCAACGCTTCCTTGCGCTTCCGAAGCTCAGCCGGGTCGCCAGAAGCCACCTCCATCGATGCAAGGGCTGCCTCGCGTAGCTCCGCTTGCTCCTCCAGCGAGCGACACCGGGCCAAGAGCTCCCGTGCCCGTTCTTCTGCTGCTCCTCGCCGTCGGTCTGCTCCTCGGGCCTCCTCAACGGCCTGAGACCGAGCCGCCAGAGAAGCCTCCAGCGACGCCTTCGCTTCTTCGTCATCAAGGTCGCGCTGACGACGCGCGAGGGCAGCGGCGGCCTCCAGCTCGTGCCGCTCTGCGGCCAGGCGCGTGTCTTCCTCAGCGAGCTCCTGCACAAGCAGGTCTACGGCGCCACTCGCCCTCCGAAGGAATTCGTGGTGACGGGCACGGCACTCCCGAGCATGCTCAAGCACGTCTGCCACGCCGTCATCCTCCCCAAGCGGGCGTCGAGGACCTCGGACCATCGCCCCGGCCCCGGGCAGGGGGCTGGGGGCTGGCGCCCTCACGACGGCCGGCCGCGCCGCATCAGAAGCCTGGCCTGAGTCCAACCTGACCTCAGGAGAAGGGCCCCGGGGGTGCCTCTGCCAGTCGCAGCCCGCGACCAGACGGGAACCCCACGGCAGGCTGCCTATGTCGAGGGAAGGCCCGCGGAAGGAGATCGCGGGAACGGGAGAGTCGCCGCGCGCTATGCGGCGGTCCACGCCGTCGCCTGCCCAAACCACAAGGGCAGTGCTGCTCGGGGCACCCAGGGGTGGCGGAGGAGACGAAGTCAAGGAAGGCGTCGACTCGGCGGCTTCATCGAGCTCAGTAGGCAGAGGCCTGCAGAGCAAGGATCAGCGGATGCGGCAAGCGGGATAGGGAACAGAAAAGGAGAAGACTTACTCATCGACAGCAAAGTACGTCCGGCACTTCAGCAAGCGGCCAGGGAAGTCGTCGCCCAGGGCCTCCCTTTTTCTCCGGAGGGCCTCAAAGTCCACACGGAAACGGCCCAGGAGAGATGCACATGAATCAGCCTGCGAAGAGGACGGAGCACCAAGGCCACTTGCGTCGAGGGCGCATGCCTGATGCGCACGGGCAGTTGCCTCACCAGAGATCACGGCCGGGGGCCCAGGAGCCTCGGCCTCAAGCATTGGAAGCGGTGGCACCTCACCCACGGCCTCGGCAGCGCGGAACTCGTGAGCTGCCCCATCAAGAGCATCGCCAGGTGCGGACACATCGTCCGCGGCTCCCTCGACCCCCGTTGTCTCCTGCCTCCCTGCGCCACCACTCGAGGAGGATTCACCCAGGCCGACCGGAAGGGAAATCACCACCACAGGGTTCTAGCGAGGCCCCTGGAGGCCGACAGGGCGTAGCCCCCCCTCGTCGAAGTGGGGCATCTGCCTCACGAAGTTACCCCTGTTTTGGCAGAGGTACAGCAAAGCTCCCCCCCCCCCTGCCGGATACCCCCAGGGTTGGGATCGCCTGTCAGGACCAAGAGCACCTTCTTCAGCGCCTCGGGCGTCAGGTCTTCTTCCTGAAGCCTCATGCGGTCACCATGCCCGCTGAAGGCCCACATTCGACGGGAATGGCGTTGGAGAGGGGCAATGCGGCACAATAGGAACTCCTTCTCCACCTTGGGCGCCGTCACGCCAAGCTTTTTCAAGGACATAAAGCGGTGCCAGACGAAGGCGAGCCGGGGGCTCACGAGCGTCTCCTGACCCCAGCCAGAGTTGGGCACAGCAGGCGATGTCGGCTTCACGAGCCGGGGGCTGGGCACCCCGACATCAACGTACAACCACCGCTCGCGGAACCCGGCTGAAGGCAGAGGGAGGTTGAAGTCGATACCAGAGGCTGCGGTCTTGGGCGAAGCTACAAAGCTCACGCATGCCGAGCATTGTGTGGGGTCGGCAAGATGCAAGGTGAAGAAGTGGCGCAACAAGGCAACAGAAGGAGGGATGCCTACCATCGCCTCACAAACAAAAGTGAAGACTGAAAGAAGGGCAATGGACTCAGAACCCAGATGCATCATGTGGATCTGATAATGATTGAGGATGGCGTTGAAGAAATCGGAGAAGGGAGGCACCAAACACGCCCACAAGGCGTCGGTGAAGTAATGGACCTCGGTGATTATCCTATCGGTGGGGAAGTGACACGTAGGCCAAGCCGTCGTCCTCCCACACTCGTTGAAGGCGGTGGCCAGAGCCGGACTGAGCTTGCCCAAGAATTCCAGGTTGAGTATGATTGAGCGGCCGACAACAGGCGCCACCGGCGGCAGCGGGCGAGATGGAGCCACAGGCTTCTTCCCCTTCCGTTTCTTTGGAGCCATGGCGGCGGGCGGAAGAGAGGAGATGCGAGATGGGGTTGGAAGCAAGGGTCAGAGTTCGGAGGAAGGAAGAGCAGGAGACGGTCAAGCAACAGGAAAAGGGGCGGCTGTGTACAACTGTGGGGCAATCTAGCGCGGCGCAGAATAAGGGAGCGTGGGTGAACAGTGCCGCCCACGTCCAATCAAACCGCCACGCGGCGCCCAAGGCCGCAGGCTGTTAGGGCCCGCGACGCTTCGCCCTTTCCCTTTCGCCTCTCGACACAGCCAAGTCCATGCGCGCCTTGGGCCTTGGGGCTACTGTCGGCATTCTGGGAATGGGGGTCCCCAGACTTGCCTGCCTACGGCCTGCGGCGTGGCTCAAATGGGGGCCCAGCCTAGCCCATCTTCATCAACACAAGGCTCAAGACCCTCGCGAGGGGCCAAGCCTCGCGAGGCGGACGACATGGTGCTTCCTCAAGCACGGCCTCCTTAGGCTGGCTCGCGAGGAGGCAGAGAGATCAAGGCGGGTACCGCCCGAGGTGCCCATGACGCAAGCCATGACGACCAAGGATGCCAGTTGGGCGCCAGCCCACGCAGCGTCTCCCCTTTCCTCTTTGGTGCAAAGGGGGCAAGCGCAGGCGAGAGGATCAAGCAAAGGCACCCATTTCGGTGCAACGAGACCAAGACCAGTCCAACGGTGGGAAGGAGGTCACCATGGAGCCCAGGACGGCGTCACCACCGGGCCTTTGGCAGGCGAAGACCAACTTTAGTCAGGATAAGTGTACCAGATGTTCCCCTTCAAATTGGCCAATTGTTGGCGCCCTTCCCACTCAATATTTGGGAAGAGGCCCAGGGCCTGTGCCTATAAATAGGACTAGCCACCCACAGGGTAGAGGCATCTGATTCAGTATCTAGAGCAAGTAGAGAGAGAGAGAGAAAGAGAAGGGCGATCGAACTCCCCATAGCAGTTCATCCCCTAGCCAAGAACAGGCCCTCGCGAGGCTGTTCTCCCTTGTACCGTTCTTCCTCATCAGCCCAAGAGGCAATCCACCCACCACAAACTAGAGTAGGGTATTACACCACAATGGTGGCCCGAACTAGTATAAACCCTGTGTCTCTTGTGTTGTTCTTGCAGTAGTTAGATCCTTACGAGACGGAGAGGTAGTGGGCACGATCTCCGCGCGCACCCCAGAGTTCGAACCTTAAGGGTCTGCCGGAACCCGTGATCCGACAATTTTGTTTCTCAGAAACTCTGAAATAGGCAAAAAACAGCAATTCTGGGCTAGGCCTCCAGGAGACCCCTTCTCCACCATTGGGATTGGCAAGAATACGTATGATGATGCCTACATGAGATTGAAGAAGATAGCAATTGCAGACCCGCCGCAAAGCGACGCGGCTATGACGATTAGTATCTCATCGCGGTGTTCGACATAAGGATTGCCATCAATGCAGGAGGCAGTAACGGCAGAGGCTGGCGCATCTTGGCGGCGGCAGATTTGTACCCCTACACGTTCGAAGACGCCGTGCGCCATCTAGGCCGCATCTTCGCAGTGACAAGCCAGGGGACTTGTTTCATCTAGTTGACATCCTACAGTACGGGAGATTACAAACGGAATGCACAAACTATCATTTGCATCCCTAACGGTACTCCATTATTTTGCAGGGACCAGTCATCCCCCGATCAAAATAAGATCGCCGATCCTGGATGTGCATTTGCATCCACGATTCGGTCTAACCTGGAACCTTGTAGCTGACTTTAGCATATTGGGATCAACTATCTTAGCAGTCGTTACCCATGGTACCTCTGATGTGCAACATGGTCACACAATCTACCACGATCGGACCGTCACCATCTACCCAGGTATTCCATTTTTTAACCCTCTCGCCTTCTCTTTCATTGTTGTACTAGTAGTATACTTTGTAGTACTAGTAGGAGTACTTTTTACCTTGGAGGACTTGTATAGCTAGCTAGGCCCTTGAAGACTTGTACCCACTAGCTGCCACCATTTTTGTTTTTCCATGTCTTACTATCTCATCCATGTAGCCAAGAGTGGCTATATATAATAAGCCGGTTATTTTACTTCCTCTATACCGGAATAGTACTATTTGCTGCACAGTATTACTGACCGCCACATTTGAGCACAATATTATTATGCATGGACCTTGACTATGTACGTCACCATGTGTCCAGATCTGAGATGCCGCGTGTACCAGATGAACGGCGCCGAGTTCGATCCCCGTGATGCTATGTGGGTGCCGAGGAACACTCTTGGAGAGTACTCGCGTTTCATCGGGGACAGCTACCCCATTGTGAAGAGGATGCCACCTTCCGTGCACGACACGGAAGGCCTGCCGTTCATGAAGCATGGTTGTGTCTTCAGTGCGCACCGCCGGATGAACGACATGCTGGGACACGCTATCCCTGATTTATGCCGCTTCAGCTTGGATGAGTCTCCATCGTGTGTAACCGGACTAGAAAGCTGCGACAATGATTCCTGTTGCCCACCACTATGGATCGTGCCACCCATGAAGAACACCTGGCACTGGAACATGGAGGAGGACATGTAGCCCATCTATAACGTGTAAGTGGAGTATGGTAATTGTGAACGGTAGCGCTGTGAATATATGTAGACTAGTCGTGCACAAATTTATCACATGAGTTGGAGATGAACTTGTGTGGCATACTGGCATTTGTCCTTTAGAATTTATTACTAGTAAATGTGTTATGTATACGTGCAACTTGTGTGGTTGTTGCACGGGCTCCAACATGCTCTTTGAGAAAAAAAGGTGGCACAGCTTTGGATATACATGACGTGGCGCCATCATAGAGTAGCATCGTTCGCTATAGTTGTACTAGTACACTCCTACTAGGACGACAACTCCTATAAAACCTTGCGCTTGGCTCTTTGCCTCTTCGGGAGGTTCAACAGCTCGTACTCGTGTGAACCTTGCACTTGGCTCTTCGCCTCTTCGGAAGGTCCAACAATGATGATACTACAGTACAATATGCTTCTGGCAATCTGGCACCGATTGAACTGCTGCACGTCCACCGCAAGGACGAGGGAGAGGGAGAGGGAGAGGGAGAGGGCGCTGTAGTCAAACCCTCTCCTCGTCCTGCGAACCACCGCACGTGTGGGCGAGGGAGAGGCGTAGTAAGCAAGCTTCTCCTTGTTCGGCGACTTGACGGGACACATCAAAGCAGTACTAGTACTAGTAGTAGTAGTCCGTACTGAGTTCTTTCCGATTAATATGGCTTAACTTGAAACGACAAAAATACATTGGCGGTCAACGTATGTAACAGTACGCTCTTTACGGTCACTATATGTAGTTTTGCAGCGATTATACGATCACTAGCTCATCATAGAGCACCGTATTGCACCCTACTGACCGGCCACATAGTCGACGTGGCACTTTGTTGACTGGTTAAATTGTCACCTGGTTTCTGGGTCCCACCTGTCAGTTGGCAGCGCAAAGAAATCAGTTAAACAAAACTTTACACAGGCGCGGCACGAGTCCAACCCTTTCGCGCGAACCGCCCTGTCTGTGTATGTGAGTGCATGCACGTGTCCTCCCTCGGTCTTCCAACAAAGAGTGTACTACATGATGTACATCTACACTTCCAATGCATTTAGCCTTTAATCTAAATCGATATTGATTGACTAATGCACCAACTTGTGATGTAGGTATAGACTACATGTCTATCCTTAATTACAGCATGCAACGGCCTTCATTTAATCTTCTTATCTCAATGGTCGCATGCACACATAATTCTACTACTTCTGGGCATTAATTATGCCCTGGTCAATGTGTAAATATCTAAATGTACAGTCTTTCACGGGCGTAGGGAGTAGGTTGAGCACTTGAGCGTGAGCGTGTGTGTTGAATCGTTTGTTGTGTGCCACATGGGTGCGTGAGTGTTGCGTGCGCCTATGTGTACATGTGAGTGTTGCATGTTGCATGCATGCATGCATGGGGCTTACTCCCTCCCATTGACATGTTCATATTTCAAGCTTCCTCTGTTCCCTCCATATGGTGATACTCCCTCTATTCCCGAATAGTACGGAGTAAAAGCCTCCCTCTGTTCCCAAATACGGAGTGTTTGTCTTTCTACAGATTTCAACAAGTGACTAGGTATGGAGCAAAATGAGTGAAGTGAGCGTAGAGGCATATGGATACTGTAGAAAGGAAGTCCTCGCGATCTATTATTCCCCATCTCGGTCAGAGAGAACTATTCAAATAGTCTTCGCAGTGAAGTGACAATACAGGCTGCAGCAGATGGGACACGTAATTAATAAGCTGAACCAACGTGTTGGTGTTACTAAATCAGCCTTACCCAGTACTGCCATCATGTTTGCCAGTAGAGCACGCTTCCGCAAATACGCCTACGCACCTCTGTCCTCCATTAACTAACATATGGGCCCTGTTGTGGTAGACCCACATGTCATCGATGTAACTATTTAAACTCCGAAGGACGGTATATCCTCGTAGTAGTACTAGTAGAATTGAGATTGAATGCACTTTCTTCCCCGTCTTCCACTCTTCTTCCTCCTCTCTTCTTCTTCCTCCTCTCTTCCCCATCGTCGACTGCACACCATTTACCCCCGCTCACTGCTGGCCCGCCCGCGTCATCTTTCTTGGTAGCTCGCGCGTACCATATCCCCCCGCTCACTGCTCGGCCACACGAGGAGAAGCTTCTTCGCTCGCCCGCCCGAATCCACTTCCCCGCTGGCTCGCAGGCACCGAAAACCCCAATGGCAGAACCGACTGACACGCAGAGCCGCAATTGGAATTCCCTCCCTGATGTTCTCTTGGAGCAGATCTGTAGTCGTATGGACCTACTCAGCACCATCCGTCTGGCCGCATGCTCGGTGTCTTTGTATCGTCCACTCGTCTGCAACCGGCCCACTCTTTTCAAGACACCCTGCTTGCTGATGCTGTTAGGGAACGTAGTAATTTCAAAAAATTTCCTACGCACACGCAAGATCATGGTGATGCATAGCAACGAGAGGGGAGAGTGTTGTCTACGTACCCTCGTAGACCGAAGCGGAAGCGTTGACACAACATAGAGGAAGTAGTCGTACGTTCTCCTCGCGATCCAACCGATCACCGCACCGTTACTCCGGCACCACCGAGTTCTTGGCACACGTTCAGCTCGATGACGATCCCCGGGCTCCGATCTAGCAAAGCGTCGGGGAAGAGTTCCGTCAGCACGACGGCGTGGTGACGATCTTGATGTGTTACCGGCGCAGGGCTTCGCCTAAGCACTGCAACGATATGATCGAGGTGGAATTTGGTGGAAGGGGGCACCGCACACGGCTAAGGAACTATCCGTAGATCAACTTGTGTGTCTATGGGGTGCCCCCTGCCCCCGTATATAAAGGAGCCAAGGGGGAGGGGCTGGCCGGCCAAGCCTTGGCGCGCCAGAGAGTCCTACTCCCTCTGGGAGTAGGATTCCCCCCCCCCCCCCAATCCTAGTTGGACTAGGATTCTCCAAGGGGGAGAGAGAGAGAGGGGGGGCGCCCACCTCTCCTAGTCCTAATAGGACTAGGGGAAGGGGGGAGGCGCGCAGCCCATGAGGGCAGCCCTCTCACCTCTCCTCCAAGGCCCATGTTGGCCCATTATGCTCCCGGGGGGTTCCGGTAACCCTCCCGGTATTCCGGTAAAATCCTGATTTCACCTGGAATGCATCCGATGTCCAAACATAGGCTTCCAATATATCATTCTTTACGTCTCGACCATTTCGAGACTCCTCGTCATGTCCGTGATCACATCCGGGACTCCGAACTCCTTCGGTACATCAAAATGCATAAACTCATAATAACTGTCATCGTAACGTTAAGCGTGCGGACCCTACGGTTCGAGAACAATGTAGACATGACCGAGACACGTCTCCGGTCAATAACCAATAGCGGGACCTGGATGCCCATATTGGCTCCTACATATTCTACGAAGATCTTTATCGGTCAGACCGCATAACAACATACGTCGTTCCCTTTGTCATCGGTATGTTACTTGCCCGAGATTCGATCGTCGGTATCCAATACCTAGTTCAATCTCGTTACCGGCAAGTCTCTTTACTCGTTCCGTAATACATCATCTCGCAACTAACTCATTGGTTGCAATGCTTGCAAGGCTTTATGTGATGTGCATTACCGAGAAGGCCCTGAGATACCTCTCCGACAATCGGAGTGACAAATCCTAATCTCGAAATACGCCAACCCAATATGTACCTTCGGAGACACCTGTAGAGCACCTTTATAATCACCCAGTTACGTTGTGGCGTTTGGTAGCACATAAAGTGTTCCTACGGTAAATGGGAGTTGCATAATCTCATAGTTAAAGGAACATGTATAAGTCATGGATAAAAGCAATAGCAACATACTAAACGATCGGGTGCTATGCTAATGGAATGGGTCATGTCAATCAGATCATTCAACTAATGATGTGATCTCGTTAATCAAATAACAACTCTTTGTTCATGGCTAGGAAACATAACCATCTTTGATTAATGAGCTAGTCAAGTAGAGGCATACTAGTGACACTCTGTTTGTCTATGTATTCACACATGTATTATGTTTCCGATTAATACAATTCTAGCA
This sequence comes from Aegilops umbellulata, assembly GCA_032464435.1. Taxonomy (NCBI): domain Eukaryota; kingdom Viridiplantae; phylum Streptophyta; class Magnoliopsida; order Poales; family Poaceae; genus Aegilops; species Aegilops umbellulata. The sequence goes on along the minus strand of CP136054.1, from coordinate 83,812,859 downwards.
TGAATAATAAACATTTATCATGATATAAGGAAATAAATAATAACTTTATTATTGCCTCTAGGGCATATTTCCTTCAGTCTCCCACTTGCACTAGAGTCAATAATCTAGATCACATCACCATGTGATTAACATCAATAGTTCACATCATCATGTGATTAACACCCATAGTTCACATCGCTATGTGACCGACACCCAAAGGGTTTACTAGATTCAGTAATCTAGTTTACATCGCTATGTAATTAACACCCAAAGAGTACTAAGGTGTGATCATGTTTTGCTTGTGAGAGAATCTTAGTCAACGGGTCTGCTACATTCAGATCCGCATGTACTTTGCAAATTTCTATGTCAACAATGCTCTGCATGGAGCTACTCTAGCTAATTGCTCCCACTTTCAATATGTATCCAGATTGAGACTTAGAGTCATCTGGATCAGTGTCAAAACTTGCATCGACGTAACTCTTTACGACGAACCTTTTTGTCACCTCCATAATCGAGAAACATATCCTTATTCCACTAAGGATAATTTTGACCGCCGTCCAGTGATCTACTCCTAGATCACTATTGTACTCCCGTGCCAATCTCAGGGTAGGGTATACAATAGGTCTGGTACACAGCATGGCATACTTTATAGAACCTATAGCCAAAGCATAGGGAATGACTTTCATTCTCTTTCTATCTTCTGCCGTGGTCGGGCTTTGAGTCTTACTCAATTTCACACCTTGTAATACAGGCAAGAACTCTTTCTTTGACTGTTCCATTTTGAACTACTTCAAAAAAAATTCAAGGTATGTACTTATTGAAAAACTTATCAAGCGTCTTGATCTATCTCTATAGATCTTGATGCTCAATATGTAAGCAGCTTCACCGAGGTCCTTCTTCGAAAAACTCCTTTCGAATACTCCTTTATGCTTTACAGAATAATTCTACATTATTTCCGATCAATAATATGTCATTTACATATACTTATCAGAAATGCTGTAGTGCTCCCACTCACTTTCTTGTAAATACAGGCTTTACCGCAAGTCTGTATAAAACTATATGCTTTGATCAACTTATCAAAGCGTATATTCCAACTCCGAGATGCTTGCACCAGTCCATAGATGGATCGCTGGAGCTTGCATATTTTGTTAACACCTTCAGGATTGACAAAACCTTCTAGTTGCATCGTATACAACTCTTCTTTAATAAATCCATTAAGGAATGTAGTTTTGTTTATCCATTTGCCGGATTTCATAAAATGCGGCAATTGCTAACATGATTCGGACAGACTTAAGCATAGATACGAGTGAGAAACTCTCATCGTAGTCAACACCTTGAACTTGTCGAAAACCTTTTGCGACAATTCTAGCTTTGTAGATAGTAACACTACTATCAGTGTCCGTCTTCCTCTTCAAGATCCATTTATTTTCTTTGGCTTGCCGATCATCGGGCAAATCCATCAAAGTCCATACTTTGTTCTCATATATGGATCATATCTCAGATTTCATGGTCTCTAACCATTTCGCGGAATCTGGGCTCATCATCGCTTCTTCATAGTTCGTAGGTTCATCATGGTCTAGTAACATGATTTCCAGAACAGGATTACCGTACCACTCTGGTGCGGATCTCACTCCGGTTTACCTACGAGATTCGGTAGTAACTTGATCTGAAGTTACATGATCATCATCATTAGCTTCCTTACTAATTGGTGTAGTAGTCACAAGAACAGATTTCTGTGATGAACTACTTTCCAATAAGGGAGAAGGTACAATTACCTTATCAAGTTTTCTACTTTCCTCCCACTCACTTCTTTCGAAAGAAACTCTTTCTCTAGAAAGTTTCCGAACTTAGCAACAAAAGTCTTGCCTTCGGATCTGTGATAGAAGGTGTATCCAATAGTTTCCTTTGGATATCCTATGAAGACACATTTCTCCGATTTGGGTTCGAGCTTATCAGGTTGAAGCTTTTTCACATAAGCATCGCAGCCCCAAACTTTAAGAAACGACAACTTTGGTTTCTTGCCAAACCACAGTTCATAAGGCGTCGTCTCAACGGATTTTGATGGTGCCCTATTTAACGTGAATGCGGCCGTCTCTAGATCATAACCCCAAAAAGATAGCGGTAAATCGGTAAGAGACATCATAGATCGCACCATATCCAGTAAAGTACGATTACGACGTTCGGACACACCATTACGTTGTGGTGTTCCGGGTGGCGTGAGTTGCGAAACTATTCCGCATTGTTTCAAATGTAGACCAAACTCGTAACTCAAATATTCTCCTCCACGATCAGATCGTAGAAACTTTATTTTCTTGTTACGATGATTTTCCACTTCACTCTGAAATTCTTTGAACTTTTCAAATGTTTCAGACTTGTGTTTCATTAAGTAGATATACCCATATCTGCTTAAATCATCAGTGAAGGTGAGAAAATAACGATATCCGCCACGAGCCTCAACATTCATTGGACCACATACATCAGTATGTATGATTTCCAATAAATCTGTTGCTCTCTCCACAGTACCGGAGAACGGTGTTTTAGTCATCTTGCCCATAAGGCACGGTTCGCAAGTGCCAAGTGATTCATAATCAAGTGATTCCAAAATCCCATCAGCATGGAGTTTCTTCATGCGCTTTACACCAATATGACCTAAACGGCAGCGCCACAAATAGGTTGCACTATCATTATTAACTTCGCATCCTTTTTGGTTTCAATATTATGAATATGTGTATCACTACTATCGAGATCCAATGAACTATTTTCATTGGTGTGTATGACCATAGAAGGTTTTATTCATGTAAACAGAACAACAATTGTTCTCTAACTTAAATGAATAACTGTATTGCAATTAACATGATCAAATCATATTCATGCTCAACGCAAACACCAAATAACACTTATTTAGTTTCAACACTAATCCCGAAAGTATAGGGAGTGTGTGATGATGATCATATCAATCTTGGAACCACTTCCAACACACATCGTCACCTTGCCCTTTAACTAGTCTTTGTTCATTCTGCAACTCCCGTTTCGAGTTACTAATCTTAGCAACTTGAACTAGTACCAAATACTGAGGGGTTGCTATGAACACTAGTAAAGTACACATCAATAACATGTATATCAAATATACTTATGTTCACTTTGCCATCCTTCTTATCCGCCAATCACTTGGGGTAGTTCCGCTTCCAGTGACCAGTCCCTTTGCAGTAGAAGCACTTAGTCTCAGGCTTAGGACCAGACTTGGGCTTTTTCACTTGAGCAGCAACTTGCTTGCCTTTCTTCTTGAAGTTCCCCTTCTTTCCTTTTGCCCTTTTTGAAACTAGTGATCTTGTCAACCATCAACACTTGATGTTTTTCTTTGATTTCTACCTTCGCCGATTTTAGCATCGCGAAGAGCTTGGGAATATTTTCCGTTATCCCTTGCATACTATAGTTCATCACGAAGTTCTACTAACTTGGTGATGGTGACTAGAGAATTCTGTCAATCACTATCTTATCTGGAAGATTAACTCCCACTTGATTCAAGCGATTGTAGTACTCAGACAATTTGAGCACATGCTCACTAGTTGAGCGATTCTCCTCCATCTTTTAGCTATAGAACTTGTTGGAGACTTCATATCTCTCAACTCGGGTATTTGCTTGAAATATTAACTTCAACTCCTGGAACATCTCATATGGTCCATGACGTTCAAAACGTCTTTGAAGTCCCGATTCTAAGCCGTTAAGCATGGTGCACTAAACTATTAAGTAGTCATCATATTGAGCTAGCAAAACGTTCATAACGTCTGCATCTGCTCCTGCAATAGGTCCGTCACCTAGCGGTGCATCAAGGACGTAATTCTTCTGTGCAGCAATGAGGATAAACCTCAGATCACGGATCCAATCCGCATCATTGCTACTAACATTTTTCAACACAATTTTCTCTAGGAACATATCAAAATAAACACAGGGAAGCAATAACGCGAGCTATTGATCTATAACATAGATATGCTAATACTACCAGGACTAAGTTCATGATAAATTTAAGTTCAATTAATCATATTACTTAAGAACTCCCACTTAGATAGACATCCCTCTAATCCTCTAAGTGATCACGTGATCCAAATCAACTAAACCATGTCCGATCATCACGTGAGATGGAGTAGTTTCAATGGTGAACATCACTATGTTGATCATATCTACTATATGATTCACGCTCGACCTTTCGGTCTCCGTGTTTCGAGGCCATATCTGTTATATGCTAGGCTCGTCAAGTTAAACCTGAGTATTCCGCGTGTGCAACTGTTTTGCACCCGTTGTATTTGAACGTAGAGCCTATCACACCCGATCATCACGTGGTGTCTCAGCACGAAGAACTTTCGCAACGGTGCATACTCAGGGAGAACACTTCTTGATAATTTAGTGAGAGATCATCTTATAATGCTACCGTCAATCAATGCAAGATAAGATGCATAAAAGGATAAACATCACATGCAATCAATATAAGTGATATGATATGGCCATCATCATCTTGTGCTTGTGATCTCCATCTTCGAAGCACCGTCATGATCACCATCGTCACCGGCGCGACACCTTGATCTTCATCGCAGCATCGTTGTCGTCTCGCCAATCTTATGCTTCTATGACTATCACTACCGCTTAGTAATAAAGTAAAGCATTACATCGCGATTGCATTGCATACAATAAAGCGACAACCATATGGCTCCTGCCAGTTGCCGATAACTCGGTTACAAAACATGATCATCTCATACAATAAAATTTAGCATCACGTCTTGACCATATCACATCACAACATGCCCTGCAAAAACAAGTTAGACGTCCTCTACTTTGTTGTTGCAAGTTTTACGTGGCTGCTACGGGCTTAAGCAAGAACTCATCTTACCTACGCATCAAAACCACAACGATAGTTTGTCAAATAGACTCCGTTTTAACCTTCTCAAGGACCGGGCGTAGCCACACTCGGTTCAACTAAAGTTGGAGAGACAGTCTTCCGCAAGCCATCTATGTGCAAAGCACGTCGAGGGAACCGGTCTCGCGTAAGCGTACGCGTAAGGTTGGTCCGGATCGTCTCATCCAACAATACCGCTGAACCAAAGTATGACATGCTGGTAGGCAGTATGACTTATATCGTCCACAACTCACTTGTGTTCTACTCGTGCAAATAACATCAAACCATAAAAACCTAGGCTCGGATGCCACTGTTAGGGAACGTAGTAATTTCAAAAAAATTCCTACGCACACGCAAGATCATGGTGATGCATAGCAACGAGAGGGGAGAGTGTTGTCTACGTACCCTCTAGACCGAAGCGGAAGCGTTGACACAACATAGAGGAAGTAGTCGTACGTTCTCCTCGCGATCCAACCGATCACAGCACCGTTACTCCGGCACCACCGAGTTCTTGGCACACGTTCAGCTCGATGACGATCCCCGGGCTCCGATCCAGCAAAGCGTCGGGGAAGAGTTCCGTCAGCACGACGGCGTGGTGACGATCTTGATGTGTTACCGGCGCAGGGCTTCGCCTAAGCACTGCAACGATATGATCGAGGTGGAATTTGGTGGAAGGGGGCACCGCACACGGCTAAGGAACTATCCGTAGATCAACTTGTGTGTCTATGGGGTGCCCCCTGCCCCCGTATATAAAGGAGCCAAGGGGGAGGGGCTGGCCGGCCAAGCCTTGGCGCGCCAGAGAGTCCTACTCCCTCTGGGAGTAGGATTCCCCCCCCCCCCCCAATCCTAGTTGGACTAGGATTCTCCAAGGGGGAGAGAGAGAGAGGGGGGGCGCCCACCTCTCCTAGTCCTAATAGGACTAGGGGAAGGGGGGAGGCGCGCAGCCCATGAGGGCAGCCCTCTCACCTCTCCTCCAAGGCCCATGTTGGCCCATTATGCTCCCGGGGGGTTCCGGTAACCCTCCCGGTATTCCGGTAAAATCCTGATTTCACCTGGAATGCATCCGATGTCCAAACATAGGCTTCCAATATATCATTCTTTACGTCTCGACCATTTCGAGACTCCTCGTCATGTCCGTGATCACATCCGGGACTCCGAACTCCTTCGGTACATCAAAATGCATAAACTCATAATAACTGTCATCGTAACGTTAAGCGTGCGGACCCTACGGTTCGAGAACAATGTAGACATGACCGAGACACGTCTCCGGTCAATAACCAATAGCGGGACCTGGATGCCCATATTGGCTCCTACATATTCTACGAAGATCTTTATCGGTCAGACCGCATAACAACATACGTCGTTCCCTTTGTCATCGGTATGTTACTTGCCCGAGATTCGATCGTCGGTATCCAATACCTAGTTCAATCTCGTTACCGGCAAGTCTCTTTACTCGTTCCGTAATACATCATCTCGCAACTAACTCATTGGTTGCAATGCTTGCAAGGCTTTATGTGATGTGCATTACCGAGAAGGCCCTGAGATACCTCTCCGACAATCGGAGTGACAAATCCTAATCTCGAAATACGCCAACCCAATATGTACCTTCGGAGACACCTGTAGAGCACCTTTATAATCACCCAGTTACGTTGTGGCGTTTGGTAGCACATAAAGTGTTCCTACGGTAAATGGGAGTTGCATAATCTCATAGTTAAAGGAACATGTATAAGTCATGGATAAAAGCAATAGCAACATACTAAACGATCGGGTGCTATGCTAATGGAATGGGTCATGTCAATCAGATCATTCAACTAATGATGTGATCTCGTTAATCAAATAACAACTCTTTGTTCATGGCTAGGAAACATAACCATCTTTGATTAATGAGCTAGTCAAGTAGAGGCATACTAGTGACACTCTGTTTGTCTATGTATTCACACATGTATTATGTTTCCGATTAATACAATTCTAGCATGAATAATAAACATTTATCATGATATAAGGAAATAAATAATAACTTTATTATTGCCTCTAGGGCATATTTCCTTCAGTCTCCCACTTGCACTAGAGTCAATAATCTAGATCACATCACCATGTGATTAACATCAATAGTTCACATCATCATGTGATTAACACCCATAGTTCACATCGCTATGTGACCGACACCCAAAGGGTTTACTAGATTCAGTAATCTAGTTTACATCGCTATGTAATTAACACCCAAAGAGTACTAAGGTGTGATCATGTTTTGCTTGTGAGAGAATCTTAGTCAACGGGTCTGCTACATTCAGATCCGCATGTACTTTGCAAATTTCTATGTCAACAATGCTCTGCATGGAGCTACTCTAGCTAATTGCTCCCACTTTCAATATGTATCCAGATTGAGACTTAGAGTCATCTGGATCAGTGTCAAAACTTGCATCGACGTAACTCTTTACGACGAACCTTTTTGTCACCTCCATAATCGAGAAACATATCCTTATTCCACTAAGGATAATTTTGACCGCCGTCCAGTGATCTACTCCTAGATCACTATTGTACTCCCGTGCCAATCTCAGGGTAGGGTATACAATAGGTCTGGTACACAGCATGGCATACTTTATAGAACCTATAGCCAAAGCATAGGGAATGACTTTCATTCTCTTTCTATCTTCTGCCGTGGTCGGGCTTTGAGTCTTACTCAATTTCACACCTTGTAATACAGGCAAGAACTCTTTCTTTGACTGTTCCATTTTGAACTACTTCAAAAAAAATTCAAGGTATGTACTTATTGAAAAACTTATCAAGCGTCTTGATCTATCTCTATAGATCTTGATGCTCAATATGTAAGCAGCTTCACCGAGGTCCTTCTTCGAAAAACTCCTTTCGAATACTCCTTTATGCTTTACAGAATAATTCTACATTATTTCCGATCAATAATATGTCATTTACATATACTTATCAGAAATGCTGTAGTGCTCCCACTCACTTTCTTGTAAATACAGGCTTTACCGCAAGTCTGTATAAAACTATATGCTTTGATCAACTTATCAAAGCGTATATTCCAACTCCGAGATGCTTGCACCAGTCCATAGATGGATCGCTGGAGCTTGCATATTTTGTTAACACCTTCAGGATTGACAAAACCTTCTAGTTGCATCGTATACAACTCTTCTTTAATAAATCCATTAAGGAATGTAGTTTTGTTTATCCATTTGCCGGATTTCATAAAATGCGGCAATTGCTAACATGATTCGGACAGACTTAAGCATAGATACGAGTGAGAAACTCTCATCGTAGTCAACACCTTGAACTTGTCGAAAACCTTTTGCGACAATTCTAGCTTTGTAGATAGTAACACTACTATCAGTGTCCGTCTTCCTCTTCAAGATCCATTTATTTTCTTTGGCTTGCCGATCATCGGGCAAATCCATCAAAGTCCATACTTTGTTCTCATATATGGATCATATCTCAGATTTCATGGTCTCTAACCATTTCGCGGAATCTGGGCTCATCATCGCTTCTTCATAGTTCGTAGGTTCATCATGGTCTAGTAACATGATTTCCAGAACAGGATTACCGTACCACTCTGGTGCGGATCTCACTCCGGTTTACCTACGAGATTCGGTAGTAACTTGATCTGAAGTTACATGATCATCATCATTAGCTTCCTTACTAATTGGTGTAGTAGTCACAAGAACAGATTTCTGTGATGAACTACTTTCCAATAAGGGAGAAGGTACAATTACCTTATCAAGTTTTCTACTTTCCTCCCACTCACTTCTTTCGAAAGAAACTCTTTCTCTAGAAAGTTTCCGAACTTAGCAACAAAAGTCTTGCCTTCGGATCTGTGATAGAAGGTGTATCCAATAGTTTCCTTTGGATATCCTATGAAGACACATTTCTCCGATTTGGGTTCGAGCTTATCAGGTTGAAGCTTTTTCACATAAGCATCGCAGCCCCAAACTTTAAGAAACGACAACTTTGGTTTCTTGCCAAACCACAGTTCATAAGGCGTCGTCTCAACGGATTTTGATGGTGCCCTATTTAACGTGAATGCGGCCGTCTCTAGATCATAACCCCAAAAAGATAGCGGTAAATCGGTAAGAGACATCATAGATCGCACCATATCCAGTAAAGTACGATTACGACGTTCGGACACACCATTACGTTGTGGTGTTCCGGGTGGCGTGAGTTGCGAAACTATTCCGCATTGTTTCAAATGTAGACCAAACTCGTAACTCAAATATTCTCCTCCACGATCAGATCGTAGAAACTTTATTTTCTTGTTACGATGATTTTCCACTTCACTCTGAAATTCTTTGAACTTTTCAAATGTTTCAGACTTGTGTTTCATTAAGTAGATATACCCATATCTGCTTAAATCATCAGTGAAGGTGAGAAAATAACGATATCCGCCACGAGCCTCAACATTCATTGGACCACATACATCAGTATGTATGATTTCCAATAAATCTGTTGCTCTCTCCACAGTACCGGAGAACGGTGTTTTAGTCATCTTGCCCATAAGGCACGGTTCGCAAGTGCCAAGTGATTCATAATCAAGTGATTCCAAAATCCCATCAGCATGGAGTTTCTTCATGCGCTTTACACCAATATGACCTAAACGGCAGCGCCACAAATAGGTTGCACTATCATTATTAACTTCGCATCCTTTTTGGTTTCAATATTATGAATATGTGTATCACTACTATCGAGATCCAATGAACTATTTTCATTGGTGTGTATGACCATAGAAGGTTTTATTCATGTAAACAGAACAACAATTGTTCTCTAACTTAAATGAATAACTGTATTGCAATTAACATGATCAAATCATATTCATGCTCAACGCAAACACCAAATAACACTTATTTAGTTTCAACACTAATCCCGAAAGTATAGGGAGTGTGTGATGATGATCATATCAATCTTGGAACCACTTCCAACACACATCGTCACCTTGCCCTTTAACTAGTCTTTGTTCATTCTGCAACTCCCGTTTCGAGTTACTAATCTTAGCAACTTGAACTAGTACCAAATACTGAGGGGTTGCTATGAACACTAGTAAAGTACACATCAATAACATGTATATCAAATATACTTATGTTCACTTTGCCATCCTTCTTATCCGCCAATCACTTGGGGTAGTTCCGCTTCCAGTGACCAGTCCCTTTGCAGTAGAAGCACTTAGTCTCAGGCTTAGGACCAGACTTGGGCTTTTTCACTTGAGCAGCAACTTGCTTGCCTTTCTTCTTGAAGTTCCCCTTCTTTCCTTTTGCCCTTTTTGAAACTAGTGATCTTGTCAACCATCAACACTTGATGTTTTTCTTTGATTTCTACCTTCGCCGATTTTAGCATCGCGAAGAGCTTGGGAATATTTTCCGTTATCCCTTGCATACTATAGTTCATCACGAAGTTCTACTAACTTGGTGATGGTGACTAGAGAATTCTGTCAATCACTATCTTATCTGGAAGATTAACTCCCACTTGATTCAAGCGATTGTAGTACTCAGACAATTTGAGCACATGCTCACTAGTTGAGCGATTCTCCTCCATCTTTTAGCTATAGAACTTGTTGGAGACTTCATATCTCTCAACTCGGGTATTTGCTTGAAATATTAACTTCAACTCCTGGAACATCTCATATGGTCCATGACGTTCAAAACGTCTTTGAAGTCCCGATTCTAAGCCGTTAAGCATGGTGCACTAAACTATTAAGTAGTCATCATATTGAGCTAGCAAAACGTTCATAACGTCTGCATCTGCTCCTGCAATAGGTCCGTCACCTAGCGGTGCATCAAGGACGTAATTCTTCTGTGCAGCAATGAGGATAAACCTCAGATCACGGATCCAATCCGCATCATTGCTACTAACATTTTTCAACACAATTTTCTCTAGGAACATATCAAAATAAACACAGGGAAGCAATAACGCGAGCTATTGATCTATAACATAGATATGCTAATACTACCAGGACTAAGTTCATGATAAATTTAAGTTCAATTAATCATATTACTTAAGAACTCCCACTTAGATAGACATCCCTCTAATCCTCTAAGTGATCACGTGATCCAAATCAACTAAACCATGTCCGATCATCACGTGAGATGGAGTAGTTTCAATGGTGAACATCACTATGTTGATCATATCTACTATATGATTCACGCTCGACCTTTCGGTCTCCGTGTTTCGAGGCCATATCTGTTATATGCTAGGCTCGTCAAGTTAAACCTGAGTATTCCGCGTGTGCAACTGTTTTGCACCCGTTGTATTTGAACGTAGAGCCTATCACACCCGATCATCACGTGGTGTCTCAGCACGAAGAACTTTCGCAACGGTGCATACTCAGGGAGAACACTTCTTGATAATTTAGTGAGAGATCATCTTATAATGCTACCGTCAATCAAAGCAAGATAAGATGCATAAAAGGATAAACATCACATGCAATCAATATAAGTGATATGATATGGCCATCATCATCTTGTGCTTGTGATCTCCATCTTCGAAGCACCGTCATGATCACCATCGTCACCGGCGCGACACCTTGATCTTCATCGCAGCATCGTTGTCGTCTCGCCAATCTTATGCTTCTATGACTATCACTACCGCTTAGTAATAAAGTAAAGCATTACATCGCGATTGCATTGCATACAATAAAGCGACAACCATATGGCTCCTGCCAGTTGCCGATAACTCGGTTACAAAACATGATCATCTCATACAATAAAATTTAGCATCACGTCTTGACCATATCACATCACAACATGCCCTGCAAAAACAAGTTAGACGTCCTCTACTTTGTTGTTGCAAGTTTTACGTGGCTGCTACGGGCTTAAGCAAGAACTCATCTTACCTACGCATCAAAACCACAACGATAGTTTGTCAAATAGACTCCGTTTTAACCTTCTCAAGGACCGGGCGTAGCCACACTCGGTTCAACTAAAGTTGGAGAGACAGTCTTCCGCAAGCCATCTATGTGCAAAGCACGTCGAGGGAACCGGTCTCGCGTAAGCGTACGCGTAAGGTTGGTCCGGATCGTCTCATCCAACAATACCGCTGAACCAAAGTATGACATGCTGGTAGGCAGTATGACTTATATCGTCCACAACTCACTTGTGTTCTACTCGTGCAAATAACATCAAACCATAAAAACCTAGGCTCGGATGCCACTGTTAGGGAACGTAGTAATTTCAAAAAAATTCCTACGCACACGCAAGATCATGGTGATGCATAGCAACGAGAGGGGAGAGTGTTGTCTACATACCCTCGTAGACCGAAGCGGAAGCGTTGACACAACGTAGAGGAAGTAGTCGTACGTTCTCCTCGCGATCCAACCGATCACAGCACCGTTACTCTGGCACCACCAAGTTCTTGGCACACGTTCAGCTCGATGACGATCCCCGGGCTCCGATCCAGCAAAGCGTCGGGGAAGAGTTCCGTCAGCACGACGGCGTGGTGACGATCTTGATGTGTTACCGGCGCAGGGCTTCGCCTAAGCACTGCAACGATATGATCGAGGTGGAATTTGGTGGAAGGGGGCACCGCACACGGCTAAGGAACGATCCGTAGATCAACTTGTGTGTCTATGGGGTGCCCCCTGCCCCCGTATATAAAGGAGCCAAGGGGGAGGGGCTGGCCGGCCAAGCCTTGGCGCGCCAGAGAGTCCTACTCCCTCTGGGAGTAGGATTCCCCCCCCCCCCCCAATCCTAGTTGGACTAGGATTCTCCAAGGGGGAGAGAGAGAGAGGGGGCGCCCACCTCTCCTAGTCCTAATAGGACTAGGGGAAGGGGGGAGGCGCGCAGCCCATGAGGGCAGCCCTCTCACCTCTCCTCCAAGGCCCATGTTGGCCCATTATGCTCCCGGGGGGTTCCGGTAACCCTCCCGGTATTCCGGTAAAATCCTGATTTCACCTGGAATGCATCCGATGTCCAAACATAGGCTTCCAATATATCATTCTTTATGTCTCGACCATTTCGAGACTCCTCGTCATGTCCGTGATCACATCCGGGACTCCGAACTCCTTCGGTACATCAAAATGCATAAACTCATAATAACTGTCATCGTAACGTTAAGCGTGTGGACCCTACGGTTCGAGAACAATGTAGACATGACCGAGACACGTCTCCGGTCAATAACCAATAGCGGGACCTGGATGCCCATATTGGCTCCTACATATTCTACGAAGATCTTTATCGGTCAGATCGCATAACAACATACGTCGTTCCCTTTGTCATCGGTATGTTACTTGCCCGAGATTCGATCGTCGGTATCCAATACCTAGTTCAATCTCGTTACCGGCAAGTCTCTTTACTCGTTCCGTAATACATCATCTCGCAACTAACTCATTGGTTGCAATGCTTGCAAGGCTTTATGTGATGTGCATTACCGAGAAGGCCCTGAGATACCTCTCCGACAATCGGAGTGACAAATCCTAATCTCGAAATACGCCAACCCAATATGTACCTTCGGAGACACCTGTAGAGCACCTTTATAATCACCCAGTTACGTTGTGACGTTTGGTAGCACACAAAGTGTTCCTACGGTAAATGGGAGTTGCATAATCTCATAGTTAAAGGAACATGTATAAGTCATGGATAAAAGCAATAGCAACATACTAAACGATCGGGTGCTATGCTAATGGAATGGGTCATGTCAATCAGATCATTCAACTAATGATGTGATCTCGTTAATCAAATAACAACTCTTTGTTCATGGCTAGGAAACATAACCATCTTTGATTAATGAGCTAGTCAAGTAGAGGCATACTAGTGACACTCTGTTTGTCTATGTATTCACACATGTATTATGTTTCCGATTAATACAATTCTAGCATGAATAATAAACATTTATCATGATATAAGGAAATAAATAATAACTTTATTATTGCCTCTAGGGCATATTTCCTTCAGATGCCCGATCCTCGCAGGTGGCCCAGACACCAACTTGACGATCCTACGGAGGTTCTCGTGGTGCCCCTCGACATGCTACCACTACCCGTCCACCTGTCCTTCATGCGCGGCCACTACTGGGCGGGCATGAAGGCCAACTGGATCATCCTCATCCACCACACCGGTAGTCCGTGGTGTCTCCTGGATATCTACACCCAGCGAGAGATCACCCTTCCATCGTTGGATAACGCTGCCATCGAACCTCGCGGCCCGTCGGACACTCCTGCCTACTACGCACAAGACGCATCAAGCTTTTGGCTCGACCTCTGTTTGCAGAAAGTTGTAATCTGCAAAGTGCCCACACCATCAGAAGACTACATGGATTACAAGCTCATTACCTTGGATTAGTCTATCTGGGATCCGATCACCATACATGGTTATGGCTCATCATCAATCCTGTTGAGGAAACATTTCTGTCTGATGCTATAGTGCACGATGGCATCCTTTACGCGGTCGACGCACAGATTGGCTACCTATACTGGTGGAATCTATCGTCGTGTAATTGTTCTATCTCATCTCATCTTTACCTTATGAATACGACTGCATGTTCATTTGTTACAAATTTAGAATGCATAGCATGTCTATAACCACATCATTGCTATATGTTCCTCTCATTTCCTAGATTTTCATGACCACACATGTTATTGTTAGAGTTGATATGAGAACAATTGGCATCTAATGATTGTTATAATACATATTATGAGCATAACATCATGATTGCCATATGTTACTCTCGTTTACAAGATTTTTATAACAACGCATGTTATTGCTTAGAGTTGATATGAGAATAGTAGTAGTAAGTGCTATGGTAGAATATGAGTAGGCACTGTCATAGATGTTTTCCTCTCATTGTTACATGATGTTTGAACCATGACATATTGCTAGAATATGAAAGCCATTGGCTTTTTTTTTAACTTGGGGTATGATTATGACCACGGCATTGCAATTCTCTGTCTATGATATGTGTCACTGTTATAATAATCTTAATTCCACACATACTCTAAACATGATTGTTTATTTTTGTCCTTTTGGTCTCCAATTTGAATTGTTGTAGCAGACGCAAATGCGCTGGCCTTCATGATTCCAGGACCTGGAATCATACCAACTGATGGGTGGGGTTTATCGCTCGTTCAGCTGACAGCGGTCATGTGATGCTCATTCGCACGTACCAAATTGACCAAACCATTATATCACACCACATGCAAATGCATGGGGCGTTCACGACATTCATGGCTATGGCTGCTTCGTGTTCGAGAAATATCCCAGCTCTGTTGGGCCAGGCGTATTCAACTGGAGGCGGGTTTACAGCCTCGGCAACCACTCTTTGTTCCTCGGGCTCAATTATCCGATCATCCAACCAATCATCGATCATATCACCGGCGATGATTACTGTGCTATGCAACTTCCATTCGCGAGGAGGGGGGTGTGTTTACACATCATACGATGGGTTTCATGAATCACCATATCCAGAGATTCGTCGACACAACTTGTTGCCAGATAATCTTCAGTGTGTGAAAGACATCAAGCTTCCATGCGATGGATGGCTTTTGCAAACCCGACATGCGGCGATGTGGTTCATGCCAACAGCAAATATGCACAACTTGATTCGTGCTGATATCTAGACTGAGCCATGTATTATGTTGCTGTAGCATGACCCTCTTTTGTTGGATATTATGTATTGTTGTTAGTTTGAAGCACTCCTCTGGTTTGAAGGATAGATACCTTCCTGGGATCAAGTGCATCCTAACTCACCTACGTAGGATGTACTGATAATGATGGTGGAGATGTTGTGCAGTATATATATTAGTTAGGCTTCAAGTGCGTACTTGTTAGTTAAACCTATGTATAAATTGTGACACTAAATACGACTAGTAAGTAGTACAGTAGCAGTACTAGTATACATCGGTCAAATTATTCATCATGTCCACACATTGAATTTACGTGACAACACGCTGCGCGTGAGGTGACACAAGAATCCCGGCGGCGTGTTCAGGTATTTTGGACTTCAGATTTGGAGTACCACTTATCTGTTGAAATCTTTCATCATTCACTTAAAACAGTCGATCGATCATACATTGAGTACCATATAACTTGAATTACCGATGCAAGTCGAATAAGGATTGGCCGGTGCTGCCGGCTGGCGTCAAGTTCGATCCCATGGATCAGGAGTTGATCGAGCACCTTGAGGCCAAAGTGAGTGCTGACAGCGCGAGATTTCAGTCTCTCATCGATTTGTTCATACCAACAATCGACAGCGAGCACGACATATGCTACACCCAACCTCAGAAACTTCCAGGTAAGACACCGACCGGCCGTCTACTTGCACAAACATATTCCTTTGTTTATAGCTATATTTTTCTTTTTAGACGCAAACCTGGTGAAGCAATTACAATTTGACGGTTAATAAAAAGTGAAACAAGTGACTACAACATGCCAAAGATGTTATGAAAATGCCAACTAGGTACACTAAAACCTGTATTCCACAATACTACAGGGATCACACTGAGTGGCCTAAGGAAGCATTTCTTCCAGTGCAATTCCAGGGCGTTCAAAAGGGGCACGTGGACACATCGCAAGATACAGTCGGAGTGCGGTATGCACGCGATGTGGCACAAGACCGGCAATACCTTGCCGGTGATGGTCAACGGCTGGCAGACGGGCAGCAAAAAAGGTTATGGTGCTGCACACCAACAAGAACTTCGACCAACGGAGGACCAACTGGGTGATGCACCAGTACCACCTCGGGGACTTGGAGCAAGAGAAGGAGCGGGAGCTGGTCCTCTGCAAGATTTTCTACCAGACGAACACTAGGGCCAGGAGTAAAAAGATTATAAGTTAGTTTGGTATTGGCAGTTGTACTACCTTGTCATCCGCAAGTTGGTATTGTTGTTAATGATCTTTTGGTATGAACTTGCATTTGCTTCCAACCATCATGCCGAGGGTCGACGTGGATATAAAGCTGAACCATTTGTTTCGAAACAAATTTTCAGGCACCTGATTTTTATTTGATGGGTAGCATAAGCACCCGCCGTTCGAATTCCCAGTTCTCCAATTTTTTTGAAACAAGTGCATGCACTTATTATCACGATAAAAAACAATATCTGTGCTGCATCCCAGTTATCAGTCTGTACTTGCAGATTCTCTCATTTACTGAGAACGATATTGTTTTTTGAGGTCAAGCAAGTTTCAAGTGGGCTGTAGATTGCCCAGGGTTGGTTTTGTTTTTAATAGGCCCAGCCCATGACGACAATGGGGCACAAAGATCCAGCAGGTATCTACTGGCCTCTGGCCCGCCAGCGTTAGTTATATTTTGTCTTACAACATCCGCAGGTAGTTTTTTTACTGAATCAAACACACAGCCCAGTTCTATTTTCCTCTTGAAACGCATGTCCTACATCCGTTTTCTAATCTCCTCCTATAGTTTTACTAGTTCATATACACGTATCATTATATTGAAAACACATAAAATTCCCTTTTCATATTTAGATCCTTATTTTTGTTGTTTTTCCCACCCAGCGCTGATTTTTTTACCACTGGTTTTCCCTTAAACCAACTCAATTGTCCCACGTCTTATTTGCTTACAAAAACAAAACAATTTTTTTGGCAAATCAATAAGTTCTTAAAAAAATGTTTATCATTTCGGGATTACAACAGTTCGGACTCCACCGAAATATGCAAAATAAGGTTGAACTTTTTGACCGTGGTCCTGGCCAGAAAATGGGTTGTAATAAATTACTTAAGAATTAGCAAATGGGCTGCAAATTATAAAAAATAGCAAATGGGCTTTATGTTGTCTGCCACAGATTTGGAGGCTGACTTGTGGGCCTACTAAGTTCATGCGTACACAAGGTTTCTCAAAAAACAAACTTACTCAACAATCTACTCTACCAGCGTCAGACCGTTAGATGTCAATCTAACGGCAATCGTGCTTCTTCAGTCTCTGATCTTCCTGCCCCAGCCGCCCAAACTAGCGTCGTCGGAACCGCCTGCTCCCGCCTCCCATGGCCGGCAGTGCTGTCGGGAAGGCCTCACAGCCCCATCATACTCGCATCCCTGTCCTGTCTATCCCTCTACTCACCCACACCTCCTGTTATTTTCCGGCGACGGCAGCCGAACCAGTCAACCCTCGTACTCTCCACCGCGTGGGCAGCCACTACCGTGTCTTCCCCGGCTCCGTGTCGTTCCCTTCATAGGCCTCGCCGTTGTCCACTGCCTTGGTGCTCTCGGCGCGGCATGGTCAACGATGTCCATCCAACGGCTGTAGTGCTTCTTCAACCTCTGGTCTTCTTGCCCCAGCCGCCCAAAGCAGCGCCGGTCGTGCCGCATGCTCCTACCTCCCGTGGCCGACTGTGATGCCGCGGAGGCCTCACCGTCCCCATACTACTCCCACCGCTGGCCAGGCTATCCCTCCACTCACCCACTCCCCCTGTTATTCTGCGGTGACGGCAGCCTCACACCGCAGCCGAACCAGTGAACCCTCGTACTCCTCTCCGCGTGGGCATCCACTGCTGCGTCTTCCCCGGCTCCGCGTCGTCCCCTTCCTAGGCATCGCCGTCATCCACCGCCGTGGTGCTCTCAGCGCGGTGTGGTCAATGTGGTCAATGACCGACTTCCATCGAAAGAGTATTGTACGTGGAAAGGCTGGCAGCTGGGTCCACGGCAGCCGCAAGGAAGTGCCTCCTTATTACGCACAAAATAAATATTCCTCCACCTGACAGCAGGGACCCACCGGACGGGCCACCGGTATTTCGCGGAAAAAACGTTTCCCCCTGACTGCTGGGACCCACCGGACGGGCCACCGTATTTCATGAAAAAAACGTTTGCCCCTGACTGCTGGGACCCACCGGACGGACCATCGTATTTCGCTAAAAAAACGTACCCCCCCCCCCCCCCCGTTGTCAGCTCGGACCAACCGGAAGTGCCTCCTTATTACGCATAGAAAAATGAATACTCCCCCTGCTAGCTGGGACCCACTGAGGGAGTCCTGGATTAGGGGGTGTTCGGATAGCCGGACTATACCTTCAGCCGGACTCCGGGACTATGAAGATACAAGATTGAAGACTTCGTCCCGTGTCCGGAAGGATCTTTTCTTGGCGTGGAAGGCAAGCTAGGCGTGCGGATATTCGAGATCTCCTACCATTGTAACCGACTCTGTGTAACCCTAACCCCATCCGGTGTCTATATAAACCGGAGGGTTGTAGTCCGTAGGACAACCATCATCATACACAATCATACCATAGGCTAGCTTCTAGGGTTTAGCCTCCTTGATCTCGTGGTAGATCCACTCTTGTACTACCCATATCATCAATATTAATCTAGCAGGAGTAGGGTTTTACCTCCACCGAGAGGGCCCGAACCAGGGTAAAATAAAGTGTCCCTTTTCTCCTGTTACCATCCGACCTTGACGCACAGTTCGGGACCCCCTACCCGAGATCCGCCGGTTTTGACACCGACACCCACCATGGTTGGAGGCTGACTTGTGGGCCTACTAAGTTGACGAGGACGGAGGGCTTTTTCAACTTAGTCAATATGAACGATTCTAGCTCCAGTGACCGTACAATGTCCATCCAACGGCCATAGTGCTTCTTCAACCTCTGGTCTTCTTGCTCCAGCCGCCCAAAGCAGCGCCGGTCGTGCCGCGTGGTCCTGCCTCTCGTGGCCGGCTGTGATGTCGCGGAGGCCTCACCGCCCCCTACTACTCCCACCGCTGGCCCAAGGTATCCCTCTACTCACCCACACCCCCTGTTATTCTGCGGCGACGGCAGCCTCACGCCGCAGCCGAACCAGTGAACCCTCGCACTCCTCTCCGTGTGGGCATCCACTGCCGCGTCTTCCCCGGCTCCGCGTCGTCCCCTTCCTAGGCCTCGCTGTCGTCCACCGCCTTGGTGCTCTCGGCGCGGCATGGTCAATGTGCTCAACGACCGACTTCCATCGGAAGAGTACTGTACGTGGAGAGGCTGACAGCTGGGTCCACGGCCACAGCCCAGTTTTTTTGTGATTTACCAAGTAAGTCGCTTTGTCAGGCCTGTTGGGCTGCAAATCTTTGAAGACGAGGAGAGCTTCATTCGGCTGGCCGAGAAAATGGCCCATCAGTAATGAGAAATGGGTTGTACATTTTTAAAACACATCAAACCGGCAATTAGTTTCAAATATCTTTTTTTTCATTTCGAGATTTTAAATTACATTAATTTTTATGCGTGGAGAATTTGTTGGATTTTATATTGATATACATTTATTTTTAAAATCAGTTTGAATGTGAGTCGAAATTTCGGGATTAAAAACAATTCGGACCGCACCGAAATATGCAAATTTTCGTATAATTTTTTAACCGTGGCCACAATATGGGCTGTAAAGCTAACAAAAAGAATATGGGCTCCAAAAAACCTTAATAATTAGCAAATGGGCTGTAAATTATTAGAAATAATGGCAGATGGGTTGTATGCTGTTTTCCACAGATTTGAGGCTTTCCTAAAAAAAAGGTTGACGCACAAGCAGTGACTATTGGATGGCCATCCAACGGCCGTCGTGCTTCTTCAATCTCTGCTCTTCCTGCTCCAGCCGCTCAAACAGGCGTCGACGGGACTGCCTGCTCCCTCCTCCCCGCGGCCGTCTCTGTTGCCGCGCAGGCCTCACCACCCCATCGTACTCCCATCGCTAGCCTAGCCATCCCTCTACTCACCCACACCTGTTGTTATTCTCCGGCAACGGCAGACGAACCAGTAAACCCTCGTACAGTCGTACTCCCCTCCGCGTGGGAAACAACTGCCGAGTCTTCCCTGCCTCCATGTCGTTCCCTTCCAAGGCCTCACTGTCATCCACCGCCCTGGTGCTCTTGGCGCGGCCTGGTCAACGTGGTCAACGACCGACATGCATCTGAAGTGGACTGTACATGGAGAGGCCGACAGCTGGGTCCACAGCCGCACGCAAGGAAATGCCTCCTTATTACGCGTAAAATAATGATTCCTCCACGTGACATCAGGGACCCACCGAAAGGGCCTCTGTATTTCGCGAAAAAACGTTACCGCCGCTGACAGCTCGGACCCACCAGCTATATCTTCGCATGCAAGGAAGTGCCTCCTTATTACGCACAAAAAAATGAATACTCCCCCTGTTAGCTGGGACCCAGTATAGTGGCAGGCTGACTTGTGGGCCTACTAAGTTGACGGGGATGGAGGGCTTTGTCAACTTAGTCAATATGCACGATTCTAGCTCCAGTGACCGTACGATGTCCATCCAACGGCCGTAGTGCTTCTTCAACCTCTGGTCTTCTTGCTCCAGCCGCCCAAACCAGCGTCGGTCGTGCCTCGTGCTCCTGCCTCCCGTGTCCGGCTGCGATGCAGCGGAGGCCTCACCACCCCCTACTACTCCCACCGCTGGCCAGGCCATCCCTCTACTCACCCACACCCCCTGTTATTCTGCGACGACGGTAGCCTCACACCGCAGCGAACCAGTGAACCCTCGTACTCCTCTACGTGTGGGCGTCCACTGCCGCGTCTTCCCCGGCTCCGTGTCGTCCCCTTCCTAGGCCTCGCTGTCGTCCACTGCCCTGGTGCTCTCGGCGCGGCGTGGTCAACGTGGTCAAGGAACGGCTTCCATCGGACGTGGACTGTACGTGGAGAGGCTGACAGCTGGGTCCACGGCCGCAGCAAGGAAGTGCCTCCTTATTATGTGTAAAATAATTATTCCTCCACCTGACAGCGGGGACCCACTGGACGGGCCACCGTATTTCGCAAAAAAAACATTTGCCCCTGACTGCTAGGACCCACCAGCTACATCTTCGCACGCAAGGAAGTGCCTGACAGTCGGGACCCACCTGGTCGAAGCGTATGTAGCGTTGTCATTCTGGTCGCGAACGCGTACGTACATATATACTGGTTGATGTAGAGGCGCGTACGTACAGCGACCAGGGTGCAAGAAAGAAAATACGGCCACGTATGTGTACATACGGGCGGGGTCTCGAACGCCTACTCGTGCATACGTACGACCAGGGCTCGTGTACATGGCTAGGTCGGAACGGATAAACAACATCGTCGTCGTGTTCATGGGGAGGCAACGGAATGCGTCATGTTCATCGAGAGGGCTTGGACGGAACAGGCGATGGAAACGAGGCCTGGCGTAGCGCAGGACGGAGGAAACGGCCTTGTGTTCGACCGGCCATGTTCGAAACGGGATCCTGTTCATCGGGAGGGGTCTGGCGTACCGCAAAACGGAAGAAACGGACCTCCTACGGTCGAAACGGGGTCCTGTTGATCGGGAGGGGTGTGGCATACCGCAAAACGGACAAAACGGACTTGTGTTGGAGCGCTACGGTCGAAACGGGGGTCCTGTTGATCGGGAGGGGTGTGGCGTACCGTAAAACGAGACTCCATGGGATATTGTTCATCTCCACCGTCGACCTCCTCCAGCCTCCACGGGCTACCGTCGACCTCCTCCAGCCTCCACGGGCTCCTGTTCATCCAGCCTCCACCGCGCGCTACTCCACCGGCTACTGTTCAACCACCCCTCCATCGTCTACTGTTCATCCAGCCCTCCACACCATGGGGTCCTGTTCAACCACCCCTCCATGGGCACCCCTCCACCGTCTACTGTTCATCCAGCCCTCCACACCACGGGGTCCTATTCATCCACCCCTCCACGGGCACCCCTCCACCGTCTACTGTTCATCCAGCCCTCCACCACACCACAGGGTCCTGTTCATCCAGAGGCAACGCCACCGCTCACTGTTCATCCAAAACCCCCCGCAACGCTCACTGTTCATCCTAGAGGCAGCATCGATCGGCTTCAGTTAGCAGCAGTAGCGAAGGAATCGCTCGATCGGGTTCAGTTAACAGCCATCGATCGATCGCTCGGGTTCAGTAACGTGTAGCCTGCCGTGCAATCGCTCGGGTTCAGTTAGAGCCCAACGCCTCGCTCGGGTTCAGTTAGAGACAACGCCTCGCACACACGAGCGTACGTGTACAAGAGAAACGCGCATCGCTCGCCCCCCGACCTCCCACCGTAACCGGGAACTCCCCGAAATTTTCCTTGCCCTCTCTTCTACCACGGTTTTTTCCATCATGGACGGCCCAAAGAATGTCATGCAGCTACGTCTCCGGCCCGCCCAGGACGAAAAGCCCATTTTCTGTCATGATTTTTTGTCATAGAAGTTGGAGCCCACCACATCTATGATGATACCGGGTTTTGTCACAATTATCATCATAGAAGTGTCATATGTATGACAGAAAAAAATTTCGTTCGGCCCAAAATGTCACGGATGTGTCTTTTTTTTGTAGTGTTAAGATCATGTCCTGATGTTGAGAGTAAAGTATGTGAACACAATTTGGTAAAGGTAGCGATGAGAGGCCATGTAGGAGTACATGGTGGGTTGTTTCATTGAGATCATCTTTAGGAACTGAGTTATGTGTATGTTATCCAAGACTAGCTACTACCACACATTGTGTTCCAGTAACTCGACCCTCTTGGCTTATTAATCGCCATGATCTCTATCCAGGAGTTTGCAACTAGTTTCTAGTGTCTGTAGGTCGTGCTAGTAGTCTACCAAGTGGCACTCAGTATAGGTGGGCTTGGGACAGACTAGGCGCCGTGGCCCGGTGTATCAAGTGGCACCCGGATGGTGGACTTGGGAACCTTGCACACATCATTTGGGTTCATAATGGAAACTTCGGCCGGACTTCCCTTGCTGGTTCAGCCTCATATAGGCGCTAAACCTGGACTAGAGTCTTGTGTGGTTAGTCAGGATGTGGCCGACACCCTCACCAGGCTTCCGCTTGAAGGTTGCCAAGATACATGATGTGTATATGGTGGTAAGTGGTGAGAGCATGTGCGAAGAAGTACACCCCTGTAGGCTAATATGATCTATTCGAATAGCCGCGTCATCTGATATGGACTACTTGGAGAGTTATATGGTACATAGACAACTTTGAAGTGGATACTCTAAAATGTGCGAGATAAGCATGAGTGCTATGGATGGCTTTCTTGTAGGGAGACGGGAGAGAATCCATAGTGGTGTATTGATATGATGAATATGTGGACTCATCTGCGCTTTCTCACCTCAAAGAATTAATGTAGTCGTAGTAGGAGATAGCCACTAAGTCAAAGTTGGCTTGTTGCAGTTAAACTCCACCGGACCCTTTGTTGATACCGATGCATAAGTAGATAGTTCTGATGTAAGTCTTGCTGAGTACCTTTGTACTCATATTTGCTTAATTTGTATTTTTGCAGAGAAGACTTCAGTCTCACTAGTAGTTCCATGTGAAGTTTGATGTTGACCGCTTAGCTTGGGTATCCCAGGTAGAGGTATGGTTCCTATAGAGGGTCCTATAGATAGATAAGCTTTTAGCCTTCTTTCTTTTCAGCTGTCTGTTCTCAGATAGATTTATGCTTCCACTTGTTGCTCGTATGACTTTGTATGCTGCGTCATGAGACCCATGTTTGTAATATCATGTTGTGTATGGCTCTTTGGAGCCTCTTAAATAAATACTTGAGTCATAGAGTTATGTTGTGATGCCATGTTGTACCAACACATACTTGCATGTTGTGCGTATATGATGTATATTGCTATGTGCTAGGTCGCGACAAGGGGAGATGCATTACAATAGAGATAAGTATTTCCCTTAGTGAGAACCAAGGTTTATCGAACAAACAGGAGAATCATGCAAAGCCTTGTGAACAACACCAACACGCATAAAAGCAAATACTTGCACCCAACACGGGCAAGAGGGTTGTCAATCCCCTTGAACTCGTTACTTGCAAGGATAAAATTTTGTATAGGTAGATATATAGATAAATTGTAAAATAAAATAAAGGTAAATAATTGCAGCAAGGTATTGTTGTTTTCACTAGAGGCTTCTCTCTCGAACACATAGCATACGGTGAGTGAACAAATTACTGTTGGGTGGTTAATAGAAAAGCGCATAGTTATGATGCATTCACGGCAATGATCATGTATATAGGCATCACATCTGAGACAAGTAGACCGACTCTTGCGTGCATCTACTACTATTACTCCACCAATCGACCGCTATCCAGCATGCATCTATGGTATTAAGTTCATAAAAATGGAGTAACACCTTAAGCAAGATGACATGATATAGGGAAATTAAACCCTATCAATATGAATAAACCTCGTCATTTTACCCTTAATGGCGAGAATACAAATATGTGTCTTGGCCCATTCTATCACTGGGATATAGAGCACCGCAAGATTGAACCCATTACAAAGAACCTCTCCCACTGAAGATAACTCAGTCTTGTTGGCCAAACCAAACGGATAAATCATAGAGAAATGCAAAGCTATAACAATCATGCATAATAAAGTTCTGAAAAGACTCAATTACTTTCAATGAGTATTCCAATCATAAACCTACAATTCATGATCCTAGCAAACACACTCCAAAAGAAGATTACAAGGGATATAACTCCAAGAACATCAAGGAGAACACTGTATTGAAGATCAAAGAGAGAGAAGAAGACATATAACTACTAGCTATGGACCCGTAGGTCTGTGGTGAACTACTCACGCATCATCGGAAGGCAGAAAGGATGATGTAGAAGCCCTCTGTGAACGATTCCCCCTCTGGCAGAGTACTAGAAAAGGCCTCCAGACGGGGTCGCCGAAGAACAGAAGCTTGCAGCGGCAGAAAAAGTGTTTTGGGTGGCTCGCTGTTGGTTTGGGAATATTTGGGAATTTATAGAGGTGGAATTAGGTCAAACGGAGTTGCGTGGGAGTCACGAGCTCGGGGGGGTTCCTACCCCCAAGGCACGTCTGGTGAGCTCATGATTGTCATACAGTTTCTTCATGGAATCGCGTGTGATATCTTAACTGACGCAAAACATCTATGATGGCTCTCCCTATCACATGTGAGTTTAATGCTATATGTGATGCACTCTGTTAACACAAAATCTTGTTTCAAACTTATTGTGTGGGATGAAAAGTCCATCTCAAACGGCTTGTCTAGCGCAATTGTCTGTGATAACTCTCTCGATCGCACACGAGCATATCCTCTAAGCGTGTGTGACCGGAGGAGCTATCGCAGAAGATTTACCCGAATCATGTGGGATGGACCCCCTCTATCGCCCACGTTAGCAAGGCGGCCATTTAAAATTGTGTCACCTAAAGGGTGTAAAAACCATTTGCATAGGACGTATTTGCACTAGTGCTGAGACATAGGGAGGAGTACTATTTGCGTTGTCCCCTTCATCTTAGTCAACTGGTTTAATGATAGAGATTCTTTTTTGAAGTCGGTCCCAAGGATCTTGAATTCATTAAGAAAGAAGAGAGTTCTCGCTTAATTAACGGAAAATCTGGGGAAACCAACGCAACATGCCCCAGAAACAAGGCACCCCACGTGATTTGGCAACCCACGCAAGAATGCACACACGCGGTTGAGGAGAAAAGCACCGTCGAGGTTGCAATCTGGTGTCATTGCCATCCTCCCCGTGAGCCAACGACTACGACTCCACCATCGATGACCACTAACATAGCTCGCACCACAAACAAGCACCAAAGCCTGCATTGTCCAATGTCAAATAGTCCATGATAACCCACAAGTATAGTGGATCACAACAGTTTTCGAGGGTAGAGTACTCAACCCAAATTTATAGATTCGACACAAGGGGAGCCAAAGAATATTTGTAAGTATTAGCAACTGAGTTGTCAATTCAGTCACACCTGGAAATTATTTATCTACAACAAAGTGATCAGTAGCACAGTAATATGATAGTTTAGATAGTAGTGACAATAGCAATAGCAACGGTAACAATGATAGCGGTAATTTTGTAGCAAGTGCAGCAGTAACGATAGCAGTAGTAACTTAGCAAGAACAATATAAGATAAATTCGTAGGCATTGGATCAGTAATTTTTTGGATGATATTCATCATGTGACAGTCATACCCTAGGTTGATACGGCACTAGCTCTAGTTCATAAATATAATGTAGGCATGTATTCCGTAAATAGTCATACATGCTTATGGAAAGAACTTGCATGACATCTTTTGTCCTACCCTCCCGTGGCAGCGGGGTCCAATTGGAAACTAAGGGATATTAAGGCCTCCTTTTAATAGAGAACCGGAACAAAGCATTAACACACGGTGAATACATGAACTACTCCTCAAACTACGGTCGTTACCGGGAGTGGTCCCGACTATTGTCACTACGGGGTTGCCGGATCATAACACGTAGTAGGTGACTATAACTTGCAAGATCGGATCTAGAACATGGATATAATGGTGCTAACATAAACGGTTCAGATCTGAAATCATGGCACCCGGGCCCAAAGTGACAAGCATTAAGCATGGCAAAGTCATAGTAACATCAATCTCAGAACATAGTGGATACTAGGGATCAAGCCCTAACAAAACTAACTAGATTACATGATGAATCTCATCTAACTCCTCACCGACCAGCGAGCCTACAAAGGAATTACTCACTCCCGATGGGGAGCATCATGGAATTGGCGATGGAGAAGGGTTCGTGATGATGAAGAACGAAGACCCCCCCCCCCCTCTCCGGAGCCCCAAATGGACTCCAGATCTGGCCTCCCGATGAAGAACAGAAGGTGACAGCGGCTCCGTCTCGTGGATTGCGATAATTCTTTCTTGATTTTTTTTGGAAAAATAGGATTTTATAGCATCGGTTTCAGGGTCTGCGGGGCCACCAGGTGGGGACAACCCACCTGGGCGCACCTAGGGGGGCAGGCACTCCCTGGTGGGTTGTGCCCACCTAAGTGCCCCCCTCAGGTGGATCTTGGCTCCAGAAATTCTCTTTTATTGTATAAAAAATCCTTGCAAAGTTTCGTTCCATTTCGAGAACTTTTATTTCTGCACAAAAACAATACCATGGTAGTTCTGCTGAAAACAGCATCAATCCAATCATGCAAATTAGATTCCAAAACAAGAGGAAAAGTGTTAGGAAAAGTAGATACGTTGGAGACATATCAACTACCCAAGCTTAAACCTTTGCTTGTCCACAAGCAATTTAGTTGATAAACTGAAAGTGAAAAGAAAAACTTTTACAAACTCTTTTGCTCTTGTTTGCATAAATAAGTTAAATAGCACTCAGGTTTTCGCCCAACATTATAACTAACCATGCCGACAATAACTCTTAAAAATTATATTAACTCATATCAATAACATAATCAGCTAGTGAGCAATAATAAGATATCTTAAACAGCAACACGTTGTCAAAACAACCATGATATAATATGACAATAGTGGTATCTCGCTAGCCCTTTCTGAGACCGCAAAACATAAATGCAGAGCACCTCCAAAGTTCAAGCAGCGACTAAACATTGTAATTCATGGTAGAAAAGATCCAGTCATGATGCACCCAACATTAGGTACACACAATGCATCAGCATGACAGCAGTGCTCTCAAGTTGTGGCGCTTATTTTGGAAGGTGATGATACAACATAAAAGTAAATAGATAGTCCCTTCGCAGAGGGAAGTAGTGATTTGCAGAGGTGCCAGAGCTCAAGCTTTAAAATAGAGGTAAATGATATTTTGTGACATGCACCCTTCTTGTTTACTTCACGACCATCAGTTATCAATATCTTCCATGCTAAGCACGCTAGCGGCGGTCCCCAAGCGATAAAAGTAAAGGTTTTGACTCCATTGGGAGTTTTTGTTTGATTATTTGTAAGCTTTTTCTGTTTGCAGTTTGGGACTGGGCATCTCTATTACCACCCTTTTCGCGTGCGATGGCAAGTGAATAAACAGTCGACCAGAGAATAACCCGCTTAGCATGGAAGATACCGACCACCTCATGTCATTCCATGAACGATCCAGGCACACAAAAAGGATACTTATTTGAAGTTTTTAGAGGTGGCACATGCAAATTTACTTAGGACGGCAGGGTAATACCGCATATAGGTAGGTATGGTGGACTCATCTGGAATAACTTGGGTTCAAGGTTTTTGATGTACAAGCAGAATTCCCACTTAGTATAGGCGAAGGCTAGCAATTAAGTTGAGAAGCGGCCAGCTAGAGAGCAACAACGGTCATGAACATGCATTATGTATAAGTAACATTGGACACTAGCATGAGTAGGATATGAACACCATGAACATAAATATCATAGAGGCTATGTTGGTTTTGATTCAACTACATGCATGAACATGTGCCAAGTCAAGCCACTCAAACATTCAGAGGAGGATACCATATCATCATACTACATCACAATCATTTTAACGCAATGTTGATATCCAAGATAAATCATTATCCACTCCCAGCTACTTATGCATGGCATGAGAAACTATAATCTCTAATTGTCATTGCACACATGTTTAATCATAATGGGCTTAATCATGGATACTAGGTTAAAAATATTTACAAAAACAGGTCAAGTCAAGTTCATACCCGTTTCTCTCTGCCACGGCCAGTTCATCAAATATCATCATTATTATTGCCTTTCACTTGCACGACCGAACGATGTGAAAATAATAATAGTGCAAGAGTGCCATGGACTAAGTTGGAATCTGCAAACATTTTATTCAACAGGAGAAGACAAGGTAAAATGGGCTCTTTGTTAGATCAACAATTATGCATATGAGAGCCACTCAACATTTTCATCGTGGTCTTCTCCTCGGCACAACTCGAATAAAAAGAAAAGAAATTCAGAGAAACACACTGAAATATTTTTGGAGTTTTTGGTTTTCTTGAAGAAGCAAATAAAAGAGAAAAGAAAAAACGAGATAAACTATTTACACGGGAAAGCTCCCAACAAGCAAAAGAAGAACAAGGAAATCTTTTTGGGTTTTCTTTTTGGTACTACAACTAAGAATGCATAGAAAGTAAACTAACTACAACTAATTTTTTGTTTTTCTAAAGTTTTTCAAACACACAAGAAGAAAGCAAGAAAATAAATCTAACATGGATGATACAATCAAAAAGTGGAGACACCGACAAATGAAATGAAATGTGTGAACATGAATGTAATGTCGGTGGGAATACGTACTCCCCCAAGCTTAGGATTTTGGCCTAACTTGGTAGTCGATCAGAAGCCTAGATAGTAGTCGGGGTGCTAAGGAGCGGGCATCCATGGATCCCACTGCTGAGGCTTGTCCTCTGCGGTAGCCTAGTTGTTCCGGTAGGCGATGATATCTGCAGGCATAATCATGTATCCGCCCCTGGCAATAGGATCAAACAAAGCAAGTGCAGGAAATGGAATAATATCATGAGTTCTAATACTATAAACCAGGTTATACGGAATAGGGATGTTAGGATAATCAATAGCAGTAAACTAGTGGTGATTCATGGCCGCACGATCTAAGTAGACTTGGGCAGAGGATAATCATGAAGGCGTATCTCAACATTAAAGCGAGCCGCCAAACGGGTAGCAAAGATACCACCACATATTTTACCCTTGGATTTATTAATGTGGACGCGACGTGCCACAATAGCTCCCAAGCTATAAGTGTTGTCGCCCTCTAGTGCACGACATAAAACATCAAGGTATGGTGAACTGAGTACACCCACCTTCTCTCTAGCAAGCAAGCATTTTGCAATGAAAAGAGCAAAATAATGAACAGCAGGAAAATGCAAGCCAGCGGCAGTGATAGCCGACACCCCTCTCTCATCTCCCACTATCAAGGTACGATAAAAGGCCTCAAACTTTGTCGGCCTAGGCTCTATCAAACCACCATCAACAGGAAGCAAGCATATTTCACAAAATTTAGTAAGAGGTATCTGACGGGGTTCAACATATAAATTGAATTGCACCCCAGGAGGATTATTCCTAGGAAGGAAATTAAAACTTTGAACAAAGGTGTTTGTGAGGAGATGATATTGTTCACATTCAGCTGCGATGAAGTCAGTGAGGCCGGCATTAGCAACATATTATGTAAACTCTTGCAGGATTCCAGCCTCTTCCATGAATGGGATATGCGGCCATTCGCACGGCCGTACTTCCACCAACCTCCGGTTATGGAGATCACTATCAGATGACTCCCCAATAACTTCCTTGGAGTTCTTCTTGGAACCAAACTTCCTAAAGATATTCATGTTTTTCCTATGAACAAAAATTCTGAAATTTTTAGTCCACAAAATTTTCTCAACAAAACTTTACAAGATTGATAGCAACTACTCATAGGGATACATAGAGGCCATAGCAAGCATTCAAACTGCTTAGAAATCTAAGAATTCAACATGCAAGCTCATCTACAACAGCACCAAGAGTAGCTAATTATTCAAAATATAAACAACTAAAACAAAAACTAATTTGACAAACGGAGGAGTCACATACCAAGCAACAATCCCCCGAAACAGTTTCGGAAATGGAGCTTCGAGCAAAGAGATCGAAATCCGAGGGTTTGGGAGCAAGAACACGGGAGAGAGAGCAATGGAGAATTTTTTATGGAGGTAGGTGATGATGTCGTATGAAGAGATAAGTGAGGGGGATCACGTGGGGACCACAACCCACCAGGGCGCGCCTGGGGGGTCCTGGCACACCCAGGTGGGTTGTGCCCACCTAGTGCACCTCCCTCTGATATTATTAGCACCAAAAATTCTTAAATATTCAAAAAAATCATATTAAATTTTCAGGGCATTCTGAGAACTTTTATTTTTGGGTCATTTTTTTATTGCATGAGAAATTCAGAAAACAGACAAAACATGGCATTTTATTTTATTTAACTAATAAAAACAGAGAAAAAAAGGTAGGGACGGAAGGTAGTGCTTACTAAATTCATCAACTTCATACCTCTCAAAAATGATCCATTAATAAGGTTGATCAGGTCTTATTAACAACCACTTTCGATTTATATGAAACCGAAGAACTTTCGTAAATCACTAAGTTACCTCAACAGGGATATTAATGTCCCCAACAATAAGCATTTCTTATTTCTTTTTGGCAGTAGGTAGAGGTAGTCGAAAACTTCCAATAGTGACTGTCTAAGATTTTTCAATAACATTAATACCATTCACTTGGAATTGTTTCTTCGGAAAGTGCACCGTATGCTCATACCATTGATATGAAAAGTGACCTTGCTTTTATTGCAATCAATAACAGCCCCTGCAGTGTTCAAGAAGGGTCTACCAAGGATAATCGACATGTTGTCGTCCTCGGGCATCTCAAGTATAACAAAGTCAGTCAAAATAGTAAGATTAGCAACAACAACGGGCACATCCTCACAAATACCAATAGGTATGGCAGTAGATTTGTTAGCCATTTGCAAAGATATTTCAGTAGGTGTGAGTTTATTCAAATCAAGTCTTTTATATAAAGAGGAAGACATAACACTAACACTAGCTCCTAAGTCACATAAAGCAGTTTTCACATAATTCTTTTTGATAGAGCAAAGTATAGTTGGTATCCCTGGATCTCCAAGTTTTTTAGGTACTCCATCCTTAAAAGTATAATTAGCAAGCATGGTGGATATTTCATCTTCCGGTATTTTTCTCTTATTGGTGATGATGTCTTTCATATATTTTGCATAAGGAGGCATTTTAAGGATATCAGTCAAGCGAGTACGCAAAAAGACTGGCCTCGGCATTTCGGCAAAGCGTTCAAATTCTTCATCATCTTTCTTTTTAGTTGACTTAGGTGGAAAGGGCATAGGTTTTTGAACCCATGGTTCTCTTTCCTTACCGTGTTCTAGCAACAAAGTCTCTTTTATCATATCTTTTATTTTTAGGTTGTGGGTTATCAAGATCAACTACAGGTTCTATCTCAACATCATTATCCGTTTCTTCATTATTTGGTTGACTATCTTCATGAACCTCATCATTATCTTTTTCATTATCAGAAGGTGAGTGTTCACTACCAGGTTGAGTTTCAGCATCAGAGATAGAGACTTCATTATCAGGAGGTTTTTCTACTTCAGGTTCACTAGAGGCATGCAAAGTCCTATCATTTTTCTTCTTGTTTTTCTTTTTAGAAGAACTAGGTGCATTAGTGTTAGCTCTTTGAGAGTCTTGTTCAATTCTTTTCGGGTGTCCTTTAGCATAAAGTGGTTCCTAAGTCGTTTTACCTCCTCTAGTTGCTACTCTAATAGCAAAGTCACGGATGTTATTGTTCATTTCATCAAGCAATTCTCTTTGAGATTTAGCAACTTGTTCTAACTGGGTTTGAACCATAGAAGCATGCTTTCCCACACCTCTAACATCATTTGAGATTCTAAGTAACAAGTCACACAAGCGAGCAATCATTTCAGAATTGTATTTCAATTTTTTCATAACATTTGCATTGAAGTGATCTTGCTTTCTAATATAATCTTCAAACTCATAAAGGCATTGGCTAGGATGCATATTGTGAGGATTGTCATTATCATTGAATTTCATTAGAGAATTTTCCTCCACCACCTTAGGAGGTGGTGGTGTGTCAAGCCCATGTATTTCTCCAATATGAGGTAAACTTTTAACATCCTCAGCTTTAATACCTTTTTCCTTCATAGATTTCTTTACCTCTTGCATATCTTCAGGACTGAGATATAATATACCCCTCTTCTTTGGAGTGGGTTTAGGCGGTGGTTCAGGAAGAGTCTAATCATCATAATTTTTCAATATGTTCTTCAATAATTCCTCAACTTGCCGAAAAAGTTCGTTCCCTGAAAACACAACCAGCACAACTATCTAGGAAATCCCTAGAAGCATCGGTTAGTATATTATAGAAGATATCAAGTATTTCATTTTTCTTAAGAGGATGATCAGGCAAAGCATTAAGTAATTGGCAAAGCCTCCCCCAAGCTTGTGGGAGACTCTCTTCTTTAATTTGCACAAAGTTAAATATTTCCTGCAAGGCAGCTTGTTTCTTATGAGCAGGGAAATATTTTTCAGAGAAGTAATAAATCATATCCTGGGGACTACGCACACAACCAGGAGCAAGAGTATTCTACCAAGATTTAGCATCACCCTTTAATGAGAACAAAAATAATTTGAGAATATAGTAATAGCGAGTTTTCTCATCATGAGTAAAAAGGGTGGCTATGTCATTCAACTTAGTAAGATGTGCCACAACAGTTTCAGTTTCATAACCATGGAAAGAATCAAATTCAACCAAAGTAATTAATTCTGGGTCGACAGAGAATTCATAATCCTTATCATCAATAAAGATAGGTGAAGTAGCAAACTTAGGATCATATTGCATTCTAGCATTCAGAGATTTTTCTTTATACTTGCATAATAATTTCTCTAAATCATCTCTATCCTTACAAGCAAGAATGTCTCTAGTTGTCTCTTCATTCATAACATAACCTTCCGGTACCTTAGGCAATTCATATCTAGGAGGGCTAGTTCTAGTAGGTGTTTCAAGATTTTCAGTTTCAAGCTCATCATCAGATTCAACAACATCATGTTGTCTTACAATAGCAATTTGTTCATCAAGAAAATCATCAAGTGGCATATCATTATCATCAAGCAAGGTACTAGCATCATCATAAGTATCATTCATAGCAGAAGTAGCATCATCAATAACTTGAGACATATCAAGATTAATAGCATTTGGTGGTGTTGCAAGTTTACTTATACAGAAGGTGAATCTAAAGCAGAACTGGATGACAGTTCCTTACCTTCCCTCGTCTTAGAGGGATAAATCTTGGTCTTGGCATCCTTCAGATTCTTCATAGTGATAAAGTGATAATAATCCCAAGTGACTCAACAAATATAGCTATGCTCCCCGGCAACGGCGCTAGAAAAAGGTTTGATAACCCACAAGTATAGGGGATCGCAACAGTTTTTGAGGGTAGAGTGTTCAACCCAAAATTATAGATTCGACACAAGGGGAGCCAAATAATATTTGTAAGTATTAGCAACTGTGTTGTCAATCCAGTCACACCTGGAGACTAATTATCTGCAGCAAAGTGATCAGTAGCACAGTAATATGATAGTTTTGATAGTAGTGACAATAGCAATAGCAACGGTAACAATGATAGCAGTAATTTTGTAGCAAGTGCAACAATAACGATAGCAGTAGTAACTTAGCAAGAAAAAGATAAATTCATAGGCATTGGATCGGTAATTTGTTGGATGATATTCATCATGTGACAGTCATAACCTAGGGCGATACGGTAGTAGCTCCAGTTCATAAATATAATGTAGGCATGTATTCCGTAAATAGCCATACATGCTTATGGAAAGAACTTGCATGACATCTTTGGTCCTACCCTCCCATGGCAGTGGGGTTGTCGGTGTCAAAACCGGCGGATCTCGGGTAGGGGGTCCCGAACTGTGCGTCAAGGTCGGATGGTAACAGGAGACAAGGGACACTTTATTTTACCCAGGTTCGGGCCCTCTCGATGGAGGTAAAACCCTACTCATGCTAGATTAATATTGATGATATGGGTAGTACAAGAGTAGATCTACCACGAGATCAAGGAGGCTAAACCCTACAAGCTAGCCTATGGTATGATTGTGTATGATGATGGTTGTCCTATGGACTACAACCCTCCGGTTTATATAGACACCGGATAGGGTTAGGGTTACACAGAGTCGGTTACAATGGTAGGAGATGTTGAATATCCGCACGCCTAGTTTGCCTTCCACGCCAAGGAAAGATCCTTCCGGACACGGGACGAGGTCTTCAATCTTGTATCTTCATAGTCCTGGAGTCCGGCTGAAGGTATAGTCCGGCTATCCGAACACCCCCTAATCCAGGACTCCCTCAGTAGCCCCTGAACCAGGCTTCAATGACGACGAGTCCGGCGCGCAGATTGTCTTCGGCATTGCAAGGCGGGTTCCTCCTCCAAGTTCTTCAAGAAGATCGTAAACACCAAAAATAATGTCTGGCTCTACAAAATAAGTTTCCACATATTACCATATAGAGAATAATATTAACACAAATCAAATCTGCTGACGTATTCCGCAGTGCATCATAACACTGCGGCCAAGCTCTTTATATAAACTGTTTTCATTGTTCCACCTCAGCATGTTTAGCGAGGTGATTTCCTTGGCACGTCTTGTCAAAGCAGAGATCGTGTGCCCCTTTTAACGGGATTCTCATCAATACAGACGTGGGTAACCCAACCGTGGCCGTTAGCACGTTTGCCTCAATTAAAGGCTAGTCCAAGACGGTTATGGGGAGGGCTCTTGGTATTCTGCCTCTTATAAAGAGACCAAGACCCTGTTCCCTTCTTCTATTCTCAAAACGAGTTCGCCCGTCGCCTCGAGTTCCAACACCCTAGGCTTCCAGATTCCAGGCGCACCGGACCTTTGATAATGTCCGGTTCCGACCTCCAAGGCCGAGCCGATGGATGCCCTCCTCCGTCACGGAGGAGGACGTATTAAGGTTGAGGGAAGCTAAATTTCTGACCGGCGAGATTTCGCACAGGTTGCCTGTTCAAGGATAGGTGATCCTTAGCCCTCAGCCCGGTGAGAGTGTGGTATTCGTATCCCACTTCCTTCGGGGATTAGGCTTCCCAATGGATCCCTTTGTAAGGGGGCTGATGTTTTACTATGGGCTGAAATTCCATGACTTAGCTCCGGAGTCCATCCTCCATATCTCCTCGTTCGTTGTTGTGTGCGAAGCGTTCCTTCGTGTTACCCCTCACTTCGGATTATGGCTCAAGACCTTCAAAGTAGAACCGAAGATGATCGGGGGCACCACGCAGAGTGCGGAGGCGCTGCTATAAAAAGAAATGCTGATGCTCCATGGCCCGAGGGCACTTTTCAGGAGGAGCTTGGCTTGTGGCAATAGGAGTGGTTCTATATCACCGCCCCTCGGGGCACCACATGGGTGGTGCCTCCTGCCTTTCACTCGGGTCCCCCACTGCGGCTAGCATCGTGGATTAACACAGGGTTAGATCGGGGCTTGCCCAAAGACGTACCTCTGTTGCAGGTCCGCATTAAGGATCTCTTGGAAGGAGACCTCGACCTGGTCAAGGTGACACAAGTCATGCTGATTCGCCGGACACTGCCCGGCCAACGTCGCCCCCTTCATCTGTGGGAGTTCAACCCAGAGGGACCGCGAGCTCTCCGGGATTTTATGGGCGCGACGCCCGCGGAGATGCATAAATTGTTCTTCGGATCACAAGAAGTGAGTCCGAATTTGATCGAGGACGTAGGTTTAAGCCGCAATCGCCCGGATATTCAAGTAAGTGACCTTGTGCCCGGACCTTCTTTCCGCATAATTGACTTGCTCTTAACAGCGCTTCTCCTTTTAAGCAGGAGTGGATAGCGAAGGCGAAGCTGATGAGGTGTCCGGCTCCCCTTCCCGAAACCAGGCTGGATCCCGTGCTAGTCAGGATGTTGGAGGTAGTGCCTTTGGAGGGAAATAAGGGGGAGGACAAGGAAACCATGGCCTCCTCGAAAGAGGCCATTCTGAAGGGGGGAATCGACAATCCCCCCCTAAGGGAAACAAAAGGGCCGCCTCTGACGACCCGGAGACCATAGCCTCGAAGTGGGGGAAAGAATCCTTGTCAGAGGGCTCGACGTCGGGGAGCCCCTCGGCCGAACTAAACCCTCAAAGGGACCAGCTCTCCAGCGAGCCGTAAGTAGAAGAAGAGTTTTTCTTTTAAGATAAATCCTTGATTTATATCTGAGAAGTTTTAACCGAAACCTTACTTTGTAGTTCGGACCTCAGCCCTTCTCAGCAGAGCTCGTCTTTGGGGGATCTTCTTCCGTAGATGATGGAGAGCGGAACGCCTCCTCCTTCTGTACCGCCTAGCAAGGCGGGCGATGCCGAAGTCTCGTCGCGGAGGATTTCTCCGGATCCGACAGGGGCGGAAGGTGGCCGTGTGGTCCCCCAAGGTTCTCCGCGTCCGGCCTTTGAGGGAGGCCATGGGACGAGTCCGGCACCATCTGGTGTTCGGCCGGAGGAGCTAAAGATTCTGCTGGGGCGAGCCTCTGTCTCAGAGGAACATCGTGCGTTGATGAGCACGGTGATTGAAAAGATTTCATCCACCGAAAGCGGATTGCACGAGGCCGTCAAAAGTTTACTAACGGGCCTTGAGGTACGTTTTAAATAATGTACACTTGTGTTAGTTGCGCATAAGTAAGGTGCGCCATGTGTAGGTAGTAGCCCCTGACACTCTGTGCGTCGTTAAAATTGACGGCGTGCAGAGGATCTTAATCCCAGGTCCTTTAAGTGGCACCTTGATATGTAGGTGGCTGATTGTCCGGAGTCAAGCCGGACTGGTGAATTTGCCGAACTGAAGCGACAACTTGATGAGGCAAAAGCCGACATCGCGCTTGTTAACAAGCGGCTTGATGATGCTCAAGGTATTGAAATCATCGGGCGATGGTTAGTAAGAGGAGCTTTATGTCAATATCTTACCGTGTGTATGCTTAACGCAGATAGTGCGGCCGCCGTGGAGGGTCTTAGGGCTGAACTCGCCCGAGCGAAGGAACAAGCCAGGAAAAGCGATGCGGCTGCCGTGAAAGCCCTTGAAGAGCTGAAAGCCG
Organism: Aegilops umbellulata; assembly: GCA_032464435.1. Classification (NCBI taxonomy): domain Eukaryota; kingdom Viridiplantae; phylum Streptophyta; class Magnoliopsida; order Poales; family Poaceae; genus Aegilops; species Aegilops umbellulata. The sequence continues at coordinate 83,774,730 of CP136054.1, read as the reverse complement.
AACAGGTTGCCCATTGCCGAAGCAAGGAGGAGATGGCTGATATGGCCGTAAAGTTAAAGAGTGCTACTGACCGTTGCAAGCTTCTTGAAGAAGAGGGTCGGGCGAGGCAAACGAGCTTAGAGAGGGATGTTGCTGACGCCAAGGATGCCCGCTCTATAATGAGAGCGGTAAGGGAAGAGCTGCGTCAAGCCGGACAAATTGCGGATGGAAAGCCCTTCTCGCTACGGAGAAAATTTTGTGATCCGAAGTTTGCCCCATTAGACCGGATGTGGAGTGTAGAGGACACCTATCTAGATTTGGCAGCTAGTGCTGCTGATGCGACCGAACACTTTTGAGATAAAAAGGATCATGAAGTGGAGAAGCTCTTTTGATCGCAATTCCTCAATCCAGAGCGTCCACTGGCAGTGGACGATCGCCTGGCCCAATGGGCCGAACTGAATAGGTTGTCCGGACTCCCCATGAAGTACGTCATGGATCATCTGTGTCCGGGGAGATCGAAGCCGAAGAGTTATTTCAGCTTGGTGCAGCAATTTCTTGACGTGGTGCCACGTGTCGATGCTATGAAGAGGTCAGCGTGCATAGAGGGCGCTCGGCTGGCTCTTGCCCGTGTCAAGACATACTGGGCAGATATGGAGCCCACCATTGTTGCGTCCCGGGATTCGGATAAAAGCCGAATATCTTCCGAGCACTATTTTAAGGAAGTCCTCGAAGGCGCTCGCGTAATAGAGACGCAGTGCTCGAAGGATGCTATATTATGATAGCATATGTAATCATAAAACAGTATTTTGATAAATTATAGTGGCATTTTTTAGACTTGTGCCTTCAAGTATTAAGAACACCTCCTGTGCGGCCGTTTTAATATATATATATATATATATATATATATATATATATATATATATATATATATATATATATATATATAAATTCTGAAAGATTGCAGTCGTTGGCTTCAGCCCCCACGAACATAGTGCGGGGGTGCGCGGAGAAGACGCATTTTCACACTTAACCCAACGTCTTGGTCCTACAAAGGAGGTGATAGCGCAGCGGACTAGGCAACCGGACTATAATGCTTTAACACTTTCACTTAGCCATAGGAGCTTGACAGTGGGACTCTTTAGGTAGCCCCTTAGTGGCGACTGCGCTTGCCCGAATTCGGGGCGCATACGTGCCTGACCGGGAAACGGCCCTTCGTCAAAGCGGAGGAATCCGATAAATTCCTATAAGTCATCGAGTGGCGACCAGTCTCGCGCTACATCATGACAGTCAGTTTTCGGCTTTCTCTACTGAGGTGCTCGCCCGGCCGAACCGGGGCACAATCGCAGTAGTTCTCCTGGTGCTACCTTAGCCGATAGAGCGGAACGTAAGGTAGCCGAACTCAGGAGCCGGGCAACCCAACATTTGACCAAAGACATGATTCGGAGCTGATGCATATAGTGCCAAAATTCGCGACGCCGAACACTCCCTAAGGTGTTCGGTCTTTATGAGTGCGGGTGAAATGACACCCTTTATTAAAAAAAAGAGAGCCCCTAGTGTCCAGGTACGAGCAAAAATTCTGGCGTGGCCACATGCCAAAATGCCAGCCTCCTCCTTGGTTACAATAGAAGAAACCAGGGGATGTATAGCAGCAAGAGACAGTAAAAAAGGTTTACGCAGGGTCTTAATCTAAAAAGAATCCTTAGGGCGGGTCCCTACTGCACATCTGCGCCTGTGTCTCCACTGTGCCGTGTCCTGGACGGGCGCCGCACGACGTTCATCTGTAAAAGAGACAAACTGAATTGAAAATGGGTCGTGCGGAACAAAAAGAAAATAAACAAAATATAAAACAAAAAATATATAAAGTTGAGCTTTATTGTCTCTGCGTATAGCCCCTAGTACGTGTTGGGGAACGTAGCAGAAATTCAAAATTTTCCTACGTATCACCAAGATCTATCTATGGAGAAACCAGCAACGAGGGGAAGGAGAGTGCATCTACATACCCTTGTAGATCGCTAAGCGGAAGTGTTCAAGTGAACGGGGTTGATGGAGTCGTACTCGTCGTGATCCAAATCACCGATGATCCTAGTGCCGAATGGACGGCACCTCCGCGTTCACCACACGTACAGCCCCGCGACGTCTCCCATGCCTTGATCCAGCAAGGAGAGAGGGAGAGCTTGAGGAAGACTCCATCCAGCAGCAGCACAACGGCGTGGTGATGATGGAGGAGCGTGGCAATCATGCAGGGCTTCGCCAAGCACCGCAGAAGAGGAGGAAGAAGAGATGCAGGGCTGCACTAACGAGAGATCGAATCGCGTGTTGTGGACAGCCCAATGCCTCAATATATATAGGGAAGGGGAGGGGCTGCGCCCCCTCTAGGGTTCCCACCCCTAGAGGGGGGCGGTGGCCCTAGATGGGGAACAAGGGTGGCGGCCAAGAGGGGAGGGGAGAGGGAGGCGCACCAATATGGGCCCTAAGGCCCATATCCCCTAGGGTTTGCCCCCTTTTTCCACCTCTTAGGCGCCATGGGCCCTTGTGGGAGGCGCACCAGCCCACTTAGGGGCTGGTCCCTCATCACTCTTGGCCCATGCTAGCCTCCGAGGCAGGTGGCCCCACTTGGTGGACCCCCGGACACCTCCGATGGTCCCGGTACACTACCGGTGAAGCCCAGAACACTTCCGGTGGCCAAAACCATACTTCCTATATATAAATCTTTACCTCTGGACCATTCCGGAACTCCTCGTGACGTCCGGGATCTCATCCGGGACTCCGAACAACATTCGGTAACCACATAAAAACTTCCTTTATAACCCTAGCGTCATCGAACCTTAAGTGTGTAGACCCTAAGGGTTAGGGAACCATGTAGACATGACCGAGACGTTCTCCAGTCAATAACCAACAGCGGGATCTGGATACCCATGTTGGCTCCCACATGTTCCACGATGATCTCATCGGATGAACCACGATGTCAAGGACTTAATCAATCCCGTATACAATTCCCTTTGTCTAGCGGTATTGTACTTACCCGAGATTCGATCGTCGGTATCCCGATACCTTGTTCAATCTCGTTACTGGCAAGTCTCTTTTACTCATTCCGCAACACATCATCCCGTGATCAACTCCTTGATCACATTGTGCACATTATGATGATGTCCTACCGAGTGGGCCCAGAGATACCTCTCCGTCACACGGAGTGACAAATCCCAGTCTCAATTCGTGCCAACCCAACAGACACTTTCGGAGATACCCGTAGTGCACCTTTATAGCCACCCAGTTACGTTGTGACGTTTGGCACACCCAAAGTATTCCTACGGTATCCGGGAGTTGCACAATCTCATGGTAGGAAACGATACTTGACATTAGAAAAGCTTTAGCATACGAACTACATGATCTTGTGCTAGGCTTAGGATTGGGTCTTGTCCATCACATCATTCGCCTAATGATGTGATCCCGTTATCAACGACATCCAATGTCCATGGTCAGGAAACCGTAACCATCTATTGATCAACGAGGTAGTCAACTAGAGGCTTACTAGGGACATGGTGTTGTCTATGTATCCACACATGCATCTGAGTTTCCTATCAATACAATTCTAGCATGGATAATAAACGATTATCATGAACAAGGAAATATAATAATAACCTATTTATTATTGCCTCTAGGGCATATTTCCAACAGTCTCCCACTTGCACTAGAGTCAATAATCCAGTTCACATCGCTATGTGATTAACACTCAAGGTCACATCCCCATGTGACTAACACCCAAAGAGTTTACTAGAGTCAATAATCTAGTTCACATTACCATGTGATTAACACTCAATGAGTTCTGGGCTTGATCATGTTATGCTTGTGAGAGATGTTATAGTCAACGGGTCTGAAGCTTTCAGATCCGTGTGTGCTTTACAAACATCTATGTCATCTCCTAGATGCAGTTAGCGCGCTCTATTTGGAGCTATTCCAAATAATTGTTCTACTATACGAATCCAATTTGCTACTTAGAATAATCTGGATTAGTGTCAAAGTTTGCATCGGCGTAACCCTTTACGACGAACTCTTTTACCACCTCCATAATCGAGAAAATTCCTCAGTCCACCAGTTACCAAGGATAACCTTGACCGCTGTCCTGTGATCCATTCCTAGATCACTCTTGTACCCCTTGACTGACTCATGGCAAGGCACACTTCAGATGCGGTACACAGCATAGCATACTGTAGAGCCTATGTCTAAGCATAGGGGACGACCTTCGTCCTTTCTCTCTCTTCTGCCGTGGTCAGGTCTTGAGTCTTACTCAATACTCACACGTGTAATACAGCCAAGAACTCCTTCTTTGCTGATCTATTTTGAATTCCTTCAAAATCTTGTCACGGTATGTATTCATTTGAAAGTACTACTAAGCGATTTTGATCTATCCTTATAGATCGTGATGCTCAATGTTCAAGTAGCTTAATCCAGGTTTTCCATTGAAAACACTCTTCAAATAACCCTATATGCTTTCCAGAAATTCTACATCATTTCTGATCAACAATATGTCAACAACATATACTCATCAGAAATTCTATAGTGCTCCCACTCACTTCTTTGGAAATACAAGTTTCTCATAAACTTTGTATAAACCTAAAATCTTTGATCAACTCATCAAAGTGTACATTCCAACTCCGAGATGCTTACTCCAGTCCTCAGAAGGATTGCTGGAGCTTTGCATACTTATTAGCATCTTTCAGGATTGACAAAACCTTCTGGCTGTATCACATACAACCTTTCCTCAAGAAAATCGTCGAGGAAACAATGTTTTGACATCCTATCTGCACAATTTCATAAATAATGCAGTAATCGCTAACATAATTCCAACAGACTCTTAGCATCGCTACGAGTGAGAAAGCCTCATCGCAGTCAACTCCTTGAACTTGTCGGGAAACATCTTAACGACAAGTCGAGCTTTCTTAATGGTGACATTTACCATCATTGTCCGTTTTCCTTTTAAAATCCATCTATACTCAACAGCCTCACGACCATCGAGCCGTTCTGCCAAACTATACACTTTGTTTTCATACATGGATCCTCTCTCGGATTTTATGGCCTCGAGCCATTCATTGGAATCCGGGACCACCATCGCTTCTCCATAGCTCGTAGGTTCATTGTTGTCTAGCAACATGACTTCCAAGACAGGATTACGTACCACTCTGAAGTAGTACGCATCCTTGTCATCCTACGAGGTTTGGGAGTGACTTGATCCGAAGTCTCATGATCACTATCATAAGCTTCCACTTCAATTGGTGTAGGTGCCATAGGAACAATTCCTGTGCCCTGCTACACACTAGTTGAAGTGACGGTTCAATAACCTCATCAAGTCTCCACCATCCTCCCACTCAATTCTTTCGAGAGAAACTTTTCGTCGAGAAAGGACCCGATTTGAGAAACAATCCCTATTGCTTTCGGATCTAAGACAGGAGGTATACCCAACTGTTTTGGGTGACCTATGAAGATGCAGTTATCCGCTTTGGGTTCGAGCTTATCAACCTAAAACCTTTTCATATAAGCGTCGCAGCCCCAAACTTTTAAGAAATGACAGCTTAGGTTTCTCTGAACCATAGTTCATACGGTGTCATCTCATCGGAATTACGTGGTGCCCTATTTAAAGTGAGTGCGGTTGTCTCTAATGCCTAACCCATGAGCGATAGTGGTAATTCGATAAGAGACATCATGGTATGCATCATATCCAATAGGGTGCAATTATGATGTTCGGACACACCATCACACTATGGTGTTCCAGGCGGTACTAGTCGTGAAACAATTTCCACAATGTCTCAATTGTGTACCAAACTCGCAACTCAGATATTCATCTCTATGATCATATCATAGATATTTTATCCTCTTGTCACGACGATATTCAACTTCACTCTGAAATTACTTGAACCATTCAATAATTCAGACTTGTGTTTCATCAAGTAAATATGCTCAGTATCTACTCAAATCATCTGTGAAGTAAGAGCATAACGATATCCACTGCGTGCCTCAGCACTCGTTGGACTGCACACATCAAAATGTGTTACTTCCAACAAGTTGCTTTCTTGTTCCATTTTACTGAAACCGAAGCTTTCAGTCATCTTGCCCATGTGGTATGATTTGCATATCTCAAGTGATTCAAAATCAAGTGAGTCCAAACGGTCCATCTGCATGGAGTTTCTTCATGCGTATATACCAACAGACATGGTTCACATGTCTCAATCTTTTCAGAAATGAGTGAGTTCAAAGATCCATCAACATGGAGCTTCTTCATGCGTTTTATACCAATATGACTTACATGGCAGTGCCACAAGTAGGTGGTACTATCATTACTATCTTATATCTTTTGGCATGAACATGTGTATCACTATGATCGAGATTCAATAAACAATTTATTCTAGGTGCAAGAACATTGAAGGAATTATTCAAATAAATAGAGTAACCATTATTCTCCTTAAATGAATAACCATACTGCGATAGACATAATCCAATCAAGTCTATGCTCAACGCAAACACCAAATAACAATTATTTAGGTTTAACACCAATCTCGATGGTAGAGGGAGCGTGCGATGCTTGATCACATCAACCTTGGAAACCCTTCCAACACATCTCGTCAACTCACCTTTAGCTAGTCTCCGTTTATTCCGTAGCTTTTATTTCGAGTTACTAACACTTAGCAACCGAACCGGTATCTAATACCCTGATGCTACTAGGAGTACTAGTAAAGTACACATTCACATAATGTATATCCAATATACTTCTATCGACAGCCTTCTCATCTACCAAGTATCTAGGGTAATTCTGCTCCAGTAGCTGTTCCCCTCATTACAGAAGCACTTAGTCTCAGGTTTGGGTTCAACCTTGGGTTTCTCCACTAGAGTAGCAGCTGATTTGCCGTTTCATGAAGGATCCCTTCTTGCCCTTGCCCTTCTTGAAACTAGTGGTTTCACTAACCATCAATAATTGATGCTCCTTCTTGATTTCTACTTTCGCGGTGTCAAACATCGCGAATATTTCAAGGATCATCATATCCATCCCTGATATAGTTCATCACAAAGCTGTAGCAGCTTGGTGGCAATGACTTTGGAAAAACATCACTATCTTATCTGGAAGATCAACTCCCACTCGATTCAAATGATTGTTGTACTCAGACAATCTGAGCACAAGCTCAACGATTGAGCTTTTCTCCCTTAGTTTGTAGGCCAAGAAAATCGTTGAAGGTCTTATACCTCTTGACGTGGGCACGAGCCTGAAATCCCAATTTCAGCCCTCGAAACATTTCATATGTTCCGCGACATTTCAAAATGTCTTCGGTGCCTCAATTCTAAACCATTTATCATTATCGAACTATCATGTAGTCATCAAAACGTGTATGTCAGATGTTCGCAACATCCACAGACCACGTTCGAGGTCCAGCACACCGAGCGGTGCATTAAGGACATAAGCCTTCTATTGTCCACATAATTGCTACTATCAACTTTCAACTATATTTTCTCTAGGAACATATCTAAAACAGTAGAACTAAAGCGCGAGCTTACGACATAATTTTCAAAGATCTTTTGACTATGTTCAGGACAAATAAGTTCATCTTATGAACTCCCACTCAGATAGACATCCCTCTAGTCATCCAAGTGATTACATGTTCTGAGTCAACTAGGCCATGTCCGATCATCACGTGAGACGGACTAGTCAACGTCGGTGAACATCTTCATGTTGATCGTATCTACCATACGACTCATGCTCGACCTTTCGGTCTTTTGTGTTCCGAGGCCATGTCTGTACATGCTAGGCTCGTCAAGTCAACCTAAGTGTTTGCATGTGTTCCGAGGCCATGTCTGTACATGCTAGGCTCGTCAACACCCGTTGTATGTGAACGTAAGAATCTATCACACCCGATCATCACATGGTGCTTCGAAACGACGAACTTTCGCAACGGTGCACAGTTAGGGGGAACACTTTCTTGAAATTTTAATGAGGGATCATCTTATTTACTACCGTTGTTCTAAGCAAATAAGATGCAATAACATGATAAACATCACATGCAATCAAATAGTGACATGATATGGCCATCATCACTTTGCTCCTTTTGATCTCCATCTTCGGGGCTCCATGATCGTCGTCGACCGGCATGACACCATGATCTCCATCATCATGATCTCCATCATCGTGTCTTCATGAAGTTGTCACGTCAACTATTACTTCTACCACTATGGCTAACGCTTTAGCAATAAAGTAAAGTAATTACATGACGTTTATGTTGACACGCAGGTCATAAATAAATTAAAGACAACTCCTATGGCTCCTGCCGATTGTCATATTCATCGACATGCAAGTCGTGATTCCTATTACAAGAACATGATCAATCTCATACATCACATATATCATTCATCACATCCTTTTGGCCATATCACATCACATGGCATACCCTGCAAAAACAAGTTAGACGTCCTCTAATTGTTGTTTCCATGTTTTACGTGGCTGCTATGGGTTTCTAGCAAGAACGTTTCTTACCTACGCAAAACCACAACGTGATATGTCAATTGATATTTACCCTTCATAAGGACCCTTTTCATCGAATCCGATCCGACCAAAGTGGGAGAGACTGGCACCCGCTAGCCACCTTATGCAACTAGTGCATGTCAGTCGGTGGAACCTGTCTCACGTAAGTGTACGTGTAAGGTCGGTCCGGGCCGCTTCATCCCACAATGCCGCCGAATCAAGATTGACTAGTAACGGTAAGCATATTGAACAAAATCAATGCCCACAACTACTTTGTGTTCTACTCGTGCATGGAATCTACGCAATAGACCTAGCTCATGATGCCACTGTTGCGGAACGTAGCAGAAATTCTAAATTTTCCTACGTATCACCAAGATCTATCTATGGAGAAACCAGCAACGAGGGGAAGGAGAGTGCATCTACATACCCTTGTAGATCGCTAAGCGAAAGCGTTCAAGTGAACGGGGTTGATGGAGTCGTACTCGTCGTGATCCAAATCACCGATGATCCTAGTGCCGAACGGACGGCACCTCCGCGTTCAACACACGTACAACCCGGTGACGTCTCCCATGCCTTGATCCAGCAAGGGGAGAGGGAGAGGTTGAGGAAGACTCCATCCAGCAGCAGCACAACGGCGTGGTGATGATGGAGGAGCGTGGCAATCATGCAGGGCTTCGCCAAGCACCGCAGAAGAGGAGGAAGAAGAGATGCAGGGCTGCACTAACGAGAGATCGAATCGCGTGTTCTGGGCAGCCCAATGCCTCAATATATATAGGGAAGGGGAGGGGCTGCGCCCCCTCTAGGGTTCCCACCCCTAGAGGGGGGCGGCAGCCCTAGATGGGGAACAAGGGTGGCGGCCAAGAGGGGAGGGGAGAGGGAGGCGCACCAATATGGGCCCTAAGGCCCATATCCCCTAGGGTTTGCCCCCTTTTTCCACCTCTTAGGCGCCATGGGCCCTTGTGGGAGGTGCACCAGCCCACTTAAGGGCTGGTCCCTCATCACTCTTGGCCCATGCTAGCCTCCGGGGCAGGTGGCCCCACTTGGTGGACCCCCGGACACCTCCGGTGGTCCCGGTACACTACCGGTGAAGCCCAGAACACTTCCGGTGGCCAAAACCATACTTCCTATATATAAATCTTTACCTCCAGACCATTCCGGAACTCCTCGTGACATCCGGGATCTCATCCGGGACTCCGAACAACATTCGATAACCACATACAAACTTCCTTTATAACCCTAGCGTCATCGAACCTTAAGTGTGTAGACCCTACGGGTTCGGGAACCATGCAGACATGACCGAGACGTTCTCCAGTCAATAACCAACAGCGGGATCTAGATACCCATGTTGGCTCCCACATGTTCCACGATGATCTCATCGGATGAACCACGATGTCAAGGACTTAATCAATCCCGTATACAATTCCCTTTGTCTAGCGGTATTGTACTTACCCGAGATTCGATCGTCGGTATCCCGATACCTTGTTCAATCTCGTTACTGGCAAGTCTCTTTTACTCGTTCCGCAACACATCATCCCGTGATCAACTCCTTGATCACATTGTGCACATTATGATGATGTCCTACCGAGTGGGCCCAGAGATACCTCTTCGTCACACGGAGTGACAAATCCCAGTCTCGATTCGTGCCAACCCAACAGACACTTTCGGAGATACCTGTAGTGCACCTTTATAGCCACCCAGTTACGTTGTGACGTTTGGCACACCCAAAGTATTCCTACGGTATCCGGGAGTTGCACAATCTCATGGTCTGAGGAAACGATACTTGACATTAGAAAAGCTTTAGCATACGAACTACATGATCTTGTGCTAGGCTTAGGATTGGGTCTTGTCCATCACATCATTCGCCTAATGATGTGATCCCGTTATCAACGACATCCAATGTCCATGGTCAGGAAACCGTAACCATCTATTGATCAACGAGGTAGTCAACTAGAGGCTTACTAGGGACATGGTGTTGTCTATGTATCCACACATGCATCTGAGTTTCCTATCAATACAATTCTAGCATGGATAATAAACGATTATCATGAACAAGGAAATATAATAATAACCTATTTATTATTGCCTCTAGGGCATATTTCCAACAGTACGGGGGTATATGGCGTTTAAGCCTGCGTTGAAGATGGACTTATGCCGAACTCATTTAGTCCGGGTCCGTGGTCTTTAATGACTTATATCGAAAAAGTCTTTTGGCTGGCGAGGCCACTTTATTGTGCGGCTGTTTAGGCGGCCGCGCAATCCTCCATTTGGAGGAGGCGTATTTTAGTGTGCTCCCTTTAAAGAGATGATGCCTCGTGGACCGGGCATCTTAAGCGTGAGAGATGCATAGTGCGGTATTGCGTTAAAGCGAGCGAAAGCTCCGCGTCCCATTAGTGCTTGATAGCGACTTGAAAATGGGACGACATGGAAGGTCAGCTTTTCACGACGGAAGTTATTGGCAGAGCCAAATATGACTTCAAGCCGGAGAAAACCCATACAATGGGTGTCCGGGCCCGGCGCTACCCCTTGAAAGGAGGTTTTGCTGTGGCGGATTCTTGCTGGGTTTATGCCCATGCGGTGGATTGTATCCTGATATATCAGGTTTAGTCCACTGCCGCCGTCCATAAGGACATTGGTAAACTGGAATCCGTTAATTATTGGATCGAGTATCAGGGCAGTCCGGCCTGCGTTTTTGATATTTCTAGAATAATCTAGCTCATAAAAATGATTGGTTTTAATAACGAGTGGCGGGACACCTGAGGGATAGGTTTTATTGTGCGTACCTCTATGGGTGCCACACGTTTTGTTACGTGAAGTGAGTTCTAACTTCTTGTGGGAAGTTCTTTTGTTTCCTGGTGTTCTGCTTCTGGGGTTCGTCCTCATCTTCGCTTGGTGTATCGAGCCCCTTGTGTTCGGTGTTAAGCCTTCCGGATTGTTTAAAAACCCAACAGTCTCTGTGGGTGTGATTAGCAGGCTTCCCAGGAGTACTGTGTATCTGACATATTCTGTCCAGGATTCTGTTTAAGCTGGACGAATCATCCCTATTGTCCTGAAGGGGTGGTTTTGTCTGATTTTGTCGTGAGCCTTTGAATCCGGCATTGACTGCCGTGCCCTTCGGACTTTTTTCTTTGGTTCGGCGACGGTCCTTATTTCGTCGCGGTTTTCCGTTTCCATCCCTGATTTTGGATGTACTTGGGTCGCTGGGGTTGCATCTTGCCAACCAGCTGTCCTCTCCTGCGCAAAAGCGGGTCATGAGGCTTGTGAGTGCGGCCATTGTTCTTGGCTTTTCCTGGCCAAGGTGTCTAGCGAGCCATTCGTCTCGGACATTATTCCTGAAAGCTGCTAAGGCTTCGGCGTCCGGAAAATCCACTATCTGATTCTTTTTAGTAAGGAATCTGTTCCAGAACTGCCGAGCTGATTCTCTGGGCTGTTGAGTTATGTGACTGAGATCGTCTGCGTTCGGGAGGCGGACATAGGTCCCTTGAAAATTTGCTCGGAAAGCATCCTCGAGCTCTTCCCAACTTCCAATTGTGTTTTCGGGAAGGCTTTTAAGCTAGTGCCGGGCTGTCCCTTTAAGCTTAAGGGGTAAATATTTGATGGCATGGAGATCATCTCCTCTAGCCATATGTATGTGGAGGATATAATCCTCGATCCAGACTCCGGGGTCTATTGTTCCATCGTACACCTCTATGTTGACGGGTTTGAATCCCTCTGGGAATTCATATTCCAGAACCTCATCGGTGAAACATAGGGGGTGTGCGACGCCCCTGTATTTGGGTGTGCCATATTCTGATGATGGCTTTTCTGCATTGCGTGTGAGAGCTTGCTTTCTTGGCCCATAAATGGACCTGGCTGGGCCATGATGCGAGTCTTTAATTGGGTCGCATGCCGCATTGAGTGCGGCACTGCTTACCGTTTTATGGTGGCCGTGGGGTCGTCTATCCGACCGTGTGGCTTTTTTATTTTTTGAATTCGAGGGCTCTACGGCCTCTTGGTCGAATTCGGGCAGTAGTTTTCTCTTCGGATAGCTTTTAGTGCAGCGGCTGCCGCCGTATTTGTCTGCGGTCTTGATTAGCTTGCTCCATCTTATTCTGAGTGCATCTTCCGCCGTCTTTAGCTTCCGCTTCTGCTTTTTCAGGCTGCGTGCTGTGGCAACGAGCCTTTCGTGGAGATTCTTCTGCTCCGTGGTCTTATCCGGCGTGAGATCATCCGGAGTTCTGTTATGGCCGGAGGAGGGCTGTCTATCCTCTCTATCCGCGTTGTCCTGTTCGGACGGTTGCTCTGAGGCATGCTCGTCGTCTACTGGCTCATCCTGCTCTATGGCTGGGTCTTGATCGAGGCGGGGCTTGGCTCGGCGTTTTCGTCGCCGCTTTGATTGCTTTTTGGGGGGTTTATCCCTTTTTTCGTCCCCTTTTTCCTCGTTGTCGTTTCTTTTAGGGGTATCCACCATGAATACATTGTGAGATGGGGTGGCGGTCCAGTGCCCTATAGGTGCTGGTTCCTGTTCGTCTCCCTCTTCGTCGTCCATACCGTCGAAGTCTTCGGATCCGAAGTCAAGTATGTCGGTTAAATCATCGACAGTGGCTATTAAGTGGGTGGTGGGTGGGCTTTGAATTTCTTCGTCGTCCGAATCCCAACCTCGCAGACCATAATCCGGCCTGGGCTCTCCTGATAAAGAAAGAGACTTGAGAGAATTAGGATATCACCGAAAGGTGAGTGCTGAAAGTTGTCCGCGACGATGAACTCCATTATAGGCGCCCAATCGGATTCGATCGGCAGGGTACGGGAGGCCCGGAGTTCGGAGAAGAATCCGACTCCTTGGAGTCATGGGCCGTGCGGAGTGCGGGGCTGGCGATCGGCTCGATCGCCTTCAAGATCGCAGCCCCCGAGGTGACGTCCAACCGTTCATCCTCAAAGAACGCATCGGGCTCCGAGTCGAGGATCAGGGCCAGTGCGTGTGCGGCCTCCAGGGTACTATTCGGAGGCAGAGCTATATCATGCCCCTCGAGGTAGTGTGGCGCGCTTGGCTGTGGCTCAAACCCGTCAAAGATCAAGTCTCCGCGGATATCTGCCGTGTAGTTTACGCTTCCAAACCTGACTTGATGGCCAGGGGCGTAGCTTTCGATCTGCTCCAGACGACCAAGCGAATTGGCCCGCAGAGCGAAGCCGCCGAAGATGAAGATTTGTCCGGGGAGGAAAGTCTCACCCTGGACCTCATCATTGTTGATGATCAAAGGAGCCATCGGGCCTAAAAGCGACGACACAGAGGAACTCTCAATGAAAGCACCAATGTCGGTGTCAAAACCGACGGATCTCGGGTAGGGGGTCCCGAACTGTGCGTCAAGGTCGGATGGTAACAGGAGACAAGGGACACTTTATTTACCCAGGTTCGGGCCCTCTGATGGAGGTAAAACCCTACTCCTGCTAGATTAATATTGATGATATGGGTAGTACAAGAGTAGATCTACCACGAGATCAAGGAGGCTAAACCCTAGAAGGTAGCCTATGGTATGATTGTGTATGATGATGGTTGTCCTACGGACTACAACCCTCCGGTTTATATAGACACCGGATAGGGTTAGGGTTACACAGAGTCGGTTACAATGGTAGGAGATCTTGAATATCCGCACGCCTAGCTTGCCTTCCACGCCAAGGAAAGATCCTTCCGGACACGGGACGAGGTCTTCAATCTTGTATCTTCATAGTCCTGGAGTCCGGCTGAAGGTATAGTCCGGCTATCCGAACACCCCCTAATCCAGGACTCCCTCAGGGGTCCAATTGGAAACTAAGGGATATTAAAGCCTCCTTTTAATAGAGAACCGGAACAAAGCATTAACACACGGTGAATACATGAACTCCTCAAACTACGGTCATCACCGGGAGTGGTCCCGACTATTGTCACTCCGGGGTTGCCGGATCATAACACGTAGTAGGTGACTATAACTTGCAAGATCGGATCTAGAACATGGATATAATGGTGATAACATAAACGGTTCAGATCTGAAATCATGGCACCCGGGCCCAAAGTGACAAGCATTAAGCATGGCAAAGTCATAGCAACATCAATCTTAGAACATAGTGGATACTAGGGATCAAGCCCTAACAAAACTAACTAGATTACATGATGAATCTCATCCAACTCCTCACCGACCAGCGAGCCTACAAAGGAATTACTCACTCCATGGGGAGCATGATGGAATTGGCGATGTAGAAGGGTTGGTGATGATGAAGAACGGAGATCCCCCTCTCCGGAGCCCCAAACGGACTCCAGATCTGGCCTCCCGATGAAGAACAGGAGGTGACGGCGGCTCCATCTCATGGATCGCGATAATTCTTTCTCCCTAATTTTTTCTTGAAAAATAGGATTTTATAGCGTCGATGTCAGGGTCTGCGGGGCCACCAGGTGGGGACAACCCACCTGGGCGCGCCTAGGGGGGCAGGCGTGCCCTGGTGGGTTGTGCCCACCCAGGTGCCCCCTTACGTGGCTCTTGGCTCCAGAAATTTTCTTTTATTGTATAAAAAATCCTCGCAAAGTTTCGTTCCATTCCGAGAACTTTTATTTCCGCACAAAAGCAACACCATGGCAGTTCTGCTAAAAACAGCGTCAGTCCGAAGTTAGTTTCATTCAAATCATGCAAACTAGAGTCCAAAACAAGAGGAAAAGCATTAGGAAAAGTAGATACGTTGGAGACGTATCAGTCCACCACACGCATCGACAGACAGGCAACTCCGACTCTGTTGATGAGCATTACTGGAGAAAAGCATTGGGCATGCGTCAAGCCAGCGCTGGAACCGACCACCTGCCTCGTGTCATCGTCAGTGCAAGGGCCCCTCCTCAGCAGCTTCGACTCCAGAAAGATAAAGTGACGAGCGGCGACCTCTCAAACACGTTGGATGGGACTGACTACCAAAACACAACTGCAACCCAACTCCACTGAAAGGTCCCATTGTTGCCACACAAGAAGCCGCGCATACCTCCACATCGTCGGACGGACACCTGCCATGCAATGTTGTGAGAGTCCAACCCATGGAGCGCGCAAACAAGATGTGCTCTCCTAGGCAACGCCTCAAAGAGAGAAGCGGCATTGACGACGCCATCGCCCGGGCTTTCAACCAATTGAAGAATTATATCTGAGGGTATGTAGGGGATGGACTCTATGATGACGTTCCCAAGGAGGTCAAACGATGTCCACGAACGCCAACGTCGTTGACTGGTAAAAGCCCAACAACTTTACGCATGTAGCATCGCCTAACACCACACCCCCACATGCCAAAAATCTGCTACCATGCACACCTCCAACGAGGTCAGGATCTCTTGAATGAAATTAGGGAACGAAGTAAGTAGATTAGATGGATTTAGATAGAATTTCTATCTCCTACTCTATAAGGATCATCTAGAAACCAGAGAGCTTTGGTTCCATTCAAATAGAAAAGCTGACATAGATGTTAAGTGGTGAGAATATCCATAAAGGAGCCGAATGAAATCAAAATTTCATGTTCGGTTTTGAATTAGAGACATTAAAAATAATCAACCAACGTCGACTATAACCCCTAGCCTTCCAAGCTAACGATGCGGGTTCGATTCCCGCTACCCGCTCCATTATGTATCCACCGCCTTGTGACCATGCAAGAGCCACCACAATCCTCGCTGCCAACCCAAAAACCAATGAGCCATATCCGCAAAAAACTCGATCAGATCTAGCAACCTCCCACGCCAAGTCATCGACAGAGAGCCACAAACCGGCACGACACACACCACAGAGCACACATTCCCAACAAGGAGCATGGGCTGCCACCCCAAATGCCCCAGATTAGCCGAACCAGGATGCCCATTGCCACGGTCTGCCCCCATCATCTGCACAAGTCGGCACCAGATACCATACAGTTGGAGGAGATCGTTGATGATGTCGCTGGAGTGGGCCATGATTGTCACGCCACATAGGCTGTGGGGAGGTGTGACAGCCTGGCTTATTAGGGATGATAGGCTACTCATATCAATAATGGATTCTTTATTTTCTGGGAGCCCATTCGAAAAGAACTCCAAAGTTAAGCATGCTCAACTTGGAGTAATTTCAGGATGGATGACCGACCGGGAAGTTGCCCCCGGGTGCGCACGAGTGAGGACAAAGTGCGTAGAAAAGACTACTATTGATCTATGGGGACAGTCTAGATCCCGCCACGAGTAACGACCACCGGCGGGTGTGTCCAGGGTGTTACGAGTTGGTATCAGAGCCGACCCTCGTGGTTACACGAATGTTTGCGGACAGGTGCGCGGTCATGTTGTGCATGACGTTTGTGACCCGTCGTGGCACACGGCATGACACATGTGCCGGACTGGATGCACAGACGTATGTGCCAAGAGGGAACGTTCCTGTGGCCCGACGAGGACGTCGGTTCCTCTGAGTGGGGGTGTATGTGACAGCCTGGCTTATTAGGGATGGTAGACTACTCATATCAATAAGGAATTCCTTCTTTTTCGAGAGCCCATTCGGAAAGAACTCCAAAGTTAAGCGTGCTCAGCTTGGTGTAATTTCAGGATGGGTGACCGACCGGGAAGTTGCTCCCGAAAGCAAAAGACTAGTATTGTGTCCGGAGCGTTACAGGAGGGCAAGCCTTACCACCGCAAGGACGCGTCGAGCATGAGGAGACACCCAACCGCCGACTTCAGCCGTCTGGCTTAGCCCACTAGCGTCCTCCGAAGGCGGCAAGTGAGGAAAAAGCCGTCCTATGGAGTGACGCGGGCATGGGAAAAGGGATAATGCTTGAAATTAGTTTTTACTATGAGTACGTTGTCCATCCTTTCGTGAGCCACTGAAACTGTAACAAAATTATGTTGTCTTTGAAACTTGTCATCGTTGCATCAGACGATACATTTATACTTATTCTTTGCCAAAGAATTTGCTAAACCGTGCACTGCGACTAGCTAAAAAAAGACATCTGGCATGTGCTTGTTTTGTTGATAGATAATACATGCTCAAAAGAGCATGTTCCACACTTACAGATCCAAAGTAAACATGTGCCGGACTTGCTCGTGGTTACAAAGAGAAAAAAGAATCTCCAATAGGATTGTGTTACTTTTCCTTTAATTAATCTACTAAGAGAAAAGAAATCAGCATTCTGATACACATCAAAAATCATACTACAATTGTCACATTATTGGAAAAGCATAAATACAATATATAACTATAAATTTGAACAATAAATGTTAAGATACTATATTTATGTCGCAAGATAGCTTATCTCATTCAAGGGGACCGCATCTGCATTTGTTGTAATTGCTTCAGAGTATGTCGTATCACCAAGCTCCATCCAATAAATTTCTGCAACTCACCACAGGACCCGCATGAGGACGGGGCGGAGTTATAGGGTGGCCAGGGTGGCACTGCACGTCCATTAAGCTAATAAATATAACAATTAATTCCATGTGTCTAAATAAGATATAAGCCTAACCGGAAATTAGGGAGTACTACATCGAAATCTTTGATGAATCTATTCCTATGAACCAAAGATTTCCGATTGAAAATAAAATAAATGAATTGATCTTCCAAAATTTCAATCGAAGACACCGGTATTTTACTCTTTCGGCTTGGTACACACGCATGGACCTGCCATCTATCGGTGGCCAGCGCCCTTTCCTTGACTGCCGGCGACTCCACAGTAAAACAAATCGACATTCCACAAAGGCACAAATGCCCGCCAGCCGGCCGGCCAGCCAGCGCACGCCCCACCCGTGTATTTAGGCCACTCCGCCGCCCCACTCCCGAGGGAAGGAAGCGAGCGAAGCTGACCATTTCGCACGGAGACACCGAGGACCCAAAGCCATGGCGCTGCCGCTGGTCCTGCTGGTTCTGCTCGCCGCCGTGGCGGCGGCGAGGGAGGCGCACGGGTACGTGGCGTACAACACGAGCGCGGGGACGGTGGCCGGGCTGCTGAACGTGCACCTGGTGCCGCACTCCCACGACGACGTCGGCTGGCTCAAGACCGTCGACCAGTACTACGTCGGCTCCAACAACTCCATCCAGGTGCGCCGCCTCCCTCCCCCCCCCCCCTCCCTCCCGCGCGCCCGCTCTCGCTCGCCGTCTTCCATGGCCGTGGTTCGTGATTTCTCCCGTCTGCGTGCATTGCTGCAGGGCGCGTGCGTGATGAACACGCTGGACTCCGTGGTGGACGCGCTGGCCAGGGACCCCGGCCGCAAGTTCGTCGTCGCGGAGCAGGTCACGTGCTCGCCCCAATTCCCCATCGAATTCTCCTCCCCTTTGCTTTGGACGTTTCTTCCCTTGTTTCTGTTCGCCACTTTGCCCACGGAATTACTCCTATCTTTTTTTCTTACCTCGTCGTCATGATTGGACACAGTAATGATTGAACAGTCATTGTTGCTTGCTTGTGTCACGGATGGGTGGTCTCGTTTTAAAAGAGCACGAATCAAACCTACTGTTTTAGTGCAAGTCGGCAACCCCATCTAGTTAATTCGGTGGTGGGGGCCACACCATTCACGTGATCAGCTTATCCGGAAACGATATTATAATGACCATATCTTGCTCGATGACTCTATATATAGGACTGTTCATCCTTCAGTTGGCTTGTAATGATTGGCCGTATGAATCAGCCGCAGTATCTAGTGACATGGTATATATGAATGTACAATGTCTCTTGTGGAAGTTACATACAGTAGAAAATAAAGAAATAAGAAAAATCTTGGAAGAAAAAAGGTAGCTTACGGAAACATCGAATCACACAAGCTAGAATGGCCCTTATTTTCCCCAATCTTAACATCTGAAGTGGGGTTACCTCACTTTGCCCATTTCACCACCACTCAATTTAGACATAAAAACACTTAAACTTGACACAGGATGTTAGCCCCTAAATTTGGTTGTCATGAATCACAAATTTTAATTAGGGGCTTATTAGATGTTTTAAATCTCAAAAATATGAAATGGATCTAGACCACTGTTTGATGGCCAGAAAATTGTTTCTCTTTATGTTACTTGATAAGTTATATTGAATCTTCGTAACTCTGAATATGACTTATGCCTTTTGCATTTAGGCCTTCTTCCAAAGGTGGTGGGTAGAGAAAAGCCCACAAATCCAGGCCATAGTGCACAAGCTAGTTGATTCTGGTCAGCTCGAGTTCATGTATGTAATGTGATTTCATTATTTCCTTGGATCTTTTATAAATAAATAAATAAATAAGCATATATATAATATATAATTTCGATAAACTTTGGATATTACGATTCAGAAATGGTGG
This sequence comes from Aegilops umbellulata, assembly GCA_032464435.1. Lineage (NCBI taxonomy): Eukaryota > Viridiplantae > Streptophyta > Magnoliopsida > Poales > Poaceae > Aegilops > Aegilops umbellulata. The sequence continues at coordinate 83,755,006 of CP136054.1, read as the reverse complement.
GTGGTGTATGCATGATGAAGCTGCCACCCATTATATTGACATGATTGATCAGACCACACTTGGTCATCGGGTGATTAAAAAACAATTCAACAAGACTCCAAGAGCTGGCTGGCAAATCGATCCTTTCGGTCATTCTGCTGTGCAAGCTTATTTGCTAGGAACAGAGGTAATGTTAACATCACATTTCCAGATTGTTCTGAAAGCATTGAAGTACTAGATTACTAGTATAAAATGACACATGGACCAAGTAGAAGATACAACTCTATGAAAGCCCCGCATTCTATTGGCATCAAGATCTAGATGGGCATGCATTTATGCAAATGTAGTTGTGTGCAGTTCTCCTTAAGATTTTGTTGAAATCAAGATGCTCTATTTCATTAGGCAAGTATAGTAATAATTTGCTTCATATGCATAGATGGATGTATATTGGAACTGTAGTTTGGCTGTGTAAGTGATTCTAGTAATTTCGTCTTGCCTTGATTTGACTGAAGTCACAGTCCGATCTGAGCATTCAGTATTTCGTAATGTCTTTTGCTATATTATTGTAGTAAAAAAACATGAGTGTTCCTTAGAACATCAGAACTTAGTAGCCTTTTTGTGTTAGCATCTTGCCTCTGCTCTCAGAAGGATAATGTGAATTCAGTATAGTAGGCATGCCGCATGCCTATAAATTATACAGCTGGACTGATTTTTTTTCACATCTCAGTTCATAGTAGCCTGGTTCGCGGGTCGATGGTGCGTCCCGTGACCCGGGGTCGATCGACCCCAATCGAGGGTCGGGGACGACGTGGGGTCGAGGTGGGTCGTTGGGTGGATCGCGACCCTGATCGCGCCATGACACCCCAGATCGGTATGGAAGCTAGCCAAGGACATCTATGGGGGATCGGGAGTTTATGGTGATTCAAGGGTTACCTGGCAATCACGCTCCAAAGTTATGAACTCCGTCACACTGCGGGTGTCCGCAATCGGCCGGTCGACGCGCCTTCTCCCGTCTCGCTCCAGCAGTCCCACCATTGAAGGATACTCACCCTGCTCGCCTCTGCTGCTTGAGAATCCGATAGTACTAACTAGGGATTGAAGACTGTACAAGGAACAGAGAGGAGCGCCTGGAAGGGCAGGAGAGTGCTCGACGGCTCGAGGCTTTAGAACTGGATTGGGGACTAGAGCGTTTTGCAGATGAACTGATGCAGAGATTTGGGGACAATTCATGCGAACAACGTTTATTTCTTTGACACAGGTGCGCATATGCTTGCTGTGAAAGAGAATGGTAGATGAGAGAAAATCACGCCATAGAAGACGACTGACTTGTGAGTTGTGACCCCATTCGTTCTCACAAAGAAGGAAATAAATCACCGCGCCCATATCATAATCTTTTCCGCGGGAATGGCGGGATCTTTCTTTCCCTTCCATGCAAAAACACCACGACCCGGGGTCTTCGACCCGCAATTGTTTGGATCGCGATCCACGTTCCAAATCGACGTCCCGAAGATGTATACTACTCGTCGTACCTCGTTCCGACGGGGTGGCGACCCACGACCCGCGACCCCGTTCCTCGACCCGGACGACCCGGATTTCTGGCAACTACTTCAAAGCAATCTGATTCCTCTAAGTTCGACATACTTTTGCAAAACAAGAGGTAAATACAACAGGATTTGAAAAACTCCAGTCTTTTCCAGGTGGATTGTCATGGTTGAGATTTCTTCCAGGAGATAAGTTAGTTACACACGTAGTCCTTTGTTTAGTCTCTCATTTTTATATGGTTTGGTTAATAGCTAAAACAGATCTTTGATCAGAGTCATGGTAAAGTGGGGCAAGATTGAGTAGGTGGGTCTGATTAAACTTCATTAGTGGTTTGTCAACTTGGTAGCATCATGGTCTCCCTTTAACATTGGACCAGCACTAGTTAATTTTCATTTACTAGTCTGGAGTTACAGGTCTCCTGCTTATGCTGGTAAAGTTTACTCCTCAGTTTTATGTTGTGATATGATGACTGATTGAAAAACATTTAATCTTGTTTCATAATTTTATTTGTGATCTTATATCTCTTCCTGGAACATTCCTATAATGCGGAGATTTTATATTTGCTTTTTTGTTGTTGTAACTGTAGCTTGGTTTTGATTCTGTGCACTTTGCAAGAATTGATTACCAAGATAGGGCAAAGCGTAAAGACGATAAAGGCCTGGAAGTTATATGGCAGGGTTCAAGAACATTTGGTTCATCTTCTCAGGTTACTACATAGTATTCTTCTGTTGGAAATAATTATGTGCATTCTATTCATCAGCATGTATGATCATGTTGAAAATATTGGCCTGTATTCTGTTCATTTAAATGTATGACTGAACTGCAGATCTTTACAAATGCATTTCCTGTCCATTATAGCCCTCCCGATGGGTTTAGTTTTGAAGTTTTGAATGACATGACACCTGTTCAGGTATATGGCCTTAGGCAAGCAGTTTCAGTGATCTCTAGTTCTTGGAAGAAACACCGACATATTTAATATTCATTAACAATCATTTGTAGGACGACCCATTGCTGTTCGACACCAATGTTGAGCAACGCGTTAATGATTTTGTTTCTGCAGCCATAGCACAGGTAAACTTTTATTTGTTGTAAAAGCTTTTGGTTTACTCGACCAATTTGGAAGTAGATTTTGAACAAAAACCTGGATCTAACTTCTGGTGTTTCTATTAATCAGGCAAACGTTACGCGTACAAACCACATAATGTGGACCATGGGTGATGATTTTAATTATCAGTATGCTGAATCCTGGTTCCGGAATATGGATAGACTTATTCATTACGTGAACAAGGTATGCTGGTTAATAGATCTCAACTGTCAGAATGCCAGTTGACTAGTTGAGGCTCTCAAGCTTTTATGTATACTGTTCTGGTTTTCTTGGCATTCCACTTACTCTCGTACTTTTCTTGAACGGTAAACCATATATTTTTCCAATAAAATTCAAAGCTTTTGCGTTTCGATATATTGAAAAGTAAAAACAGTATTTACAAGCCTAAAATCTGGGAGAACACAACACAGCTCTGGAACCTAGTGAACATCCCAATCAGGGGGCAAGAACACAGCTCTGGAACCTAGTGTCCATATTTTTTTTAATATATTATAAGGACATGCATAATATTTATGAGCTTTGCTTGATACCCCTATGTTCATATATAGTGGCAGGGTTACAAGACTGCATTTCATTCAGGAAGAGAAGAACATACATAACTAATTCCATATTCCTCCTGTAAAAAAATCTTAACATCTACTGAACACATTAGTTAAAGTGAATTATCTATGCAATTCGATGATATACATGGTTAACTAATGTCCTGAAAGTATTTGAAGATAAGAAATTATGTCCTGAACACCGCAGGATGGACGAGTGCATGCGCTGTATTCTACTCCATCCATTTACACTGATGCAAAACACGCATCAAATGAATCTTGGCCACTCAAACAAGATGATTATTTCCCGTAAGTTATTGATACTCATTGAAATGATAAGAGTTCATTCTTTATGCCCTTATGCTATTTCAAATTTCAGATATGCTGATTCAACCAATGCTTACTGGACTGGGTATTTTACGAGCCGCCCGACTTTCAAGGGATATGTTCGAATGCTCAGTGGATATTACCTGGTATAATATATTTTTAATACAAACCTACAACAACACAATTGTGATGATTAAATATCATATATTTCAGTTTGGAAGTAGCTAATTTTAGGAAAATGGCCTTTCCTAACAGGCTGCACGTCAAATAGAATTTCTTGTGGGAGGATCGTTCACTTCTAGCTTGGAGGACGCACTGGGAATCGCCCAGCATCATGATGCCGTCTCAGGAACAGCAAAACAACACACAACTGATGATTACTCTAAACGCCTTGCTCTCGGAGCATCCCAGGTTCATAATTTTCTCTTGCAGAAATGCTTTGGTGACAAGGCTCTTTTGGTTTTCCAAACAAAATAACGGAGTGGCTATTCATATCTTGTAGGTCGAGAAAGGTGTAAATACTGCTTTGTCTTGTCTGACAAGCTCTAAAGGAACATGTATGTCTCCAGCAGTAAAGTTTACTCAGGTGAGTTAGGATGGACTTTATTTCTGTAATAGTGCTTATGATTATCACATTCTGTTTGTACATATATTTCGACATCACCTTTCTTCATCTCGAAAGGGAACACGACAGTATGATCTTATTTAGCATTAATTATTTGGCTCTGTTTTAGCACAGCACATTACTCTTTACACATAGCCTAGTTTGTTTGCCGAATATGTTTACGTGATCTAACAGTTCCATTGGCAAATAATTCTTTTAGTGCCAACTTCTCAATATAAGCTACTGCCCTTCAACTGAGGAACAAATTTCAGGAGGAAAGGGTTTAGTAAGTACTTTCTGTTTTAATGTAATGTTTGCCAGTTACGATATTGCATGTACTTAGTTTATCTTCTGCAGGTTATAACTGCTTATAATCCTCTTTATCTTCTGCAGGTTATAACTGCTTATAATCCTCTTGGATGGGAACATAGTGACTTCATACGGGTTCCGGTATGCGTCTAAACCTATAGTGTGCACTTTTATCCAATAGATTTTTTTCCATGTAACATAACAATACAGATGAAGTGTATTGAGGATCACTAGGAGATAAATATGCCCTCAATTGTTTCAAAACCTTTTGGTACTTTGTGACATGCAGAAAGAAATATGCCGTCAAGGCTTGTACCCATTTTTAAGGTTCTTGAGCTAATTTACATTGTGCATACCCATAATTATTTTCCCTTTTCAGGTCAATGACTTACACCTAGTCGTAAAAGGCTCTGATGGAAGTTTTGTCGATTCACAACTAGTTGAGGTTGATAATGTGACTAGCAATTTAAGGAAGTTGTATGTGAAGGCTTATCTCGGAATCAATACAGACAAACCCCCAAAGTATTGGCTAGTATTTCAAGCTTCTGTGCCACCAATGGGGTGGAATACTTACTTCGTCTCAAAGCCCAAGGGAGCAGGTGAAATTGCATCTGCTTAAGATATTATTTTCTGATTTATATTCTTTTGATCAAATTGTGAATTTCCCACTAGGAAAGGCAGCTTGATTTTATTCTTGTTAAAGCAAAGAAACTTTTGTTTATGGGCAATGTAGTGATGATATAATATATTTCTGGTGAAGGTGATGAACTGGATAACAGGATATTACAAGAGAATATATTTTTACTATGTTTTTCTTCCTATGTGCAGATAATAAAGCATGCGATGTATGCTTCAGTTATCTTCAGACTAATAATTAGCTTTCAAATTTGTTTTGTTATCTTCACTAACATCAACGTTAATCACTAGGCAGAAATTTATGGTTCCTACAAATGCAACACACTACAAATATGATTAGTGTTTACATTCTTTGCTAGGTCAATATAAAAAATATGGTTTTCATCTGAATGTATATTATTAGTTTATTTCATTCGTTTTACATCATTTACCATTGAACTATCCAGGATCTAACAGAATGGGGTATGTCTCAAGCATCGCTTCTCCAAGCAAAGACACAGTTGAAGTTGGACCAGGGTCTCTAAAGATGACATTTTCGTCAGCATCTGGACAACTTACACGGATGTTCAATTCTATCACAGGAGTGAGTCCTAACACATTCTGGTTCTGCTAAAAAAAGTAAATCGATTAACATCCAGTAAAATTTCACAAATAGTTTAGTATAAAAGATTAATTAAAGACCGTTATTCATCAATATGTATGTGTGTGTGTGCAAAATTAGATAATGAAACAGTTTTTCTTCTTCTCAATTTACATGTTCAAATTTGAGCGATCGTAGTGCGGTTGCAGGTAGGTATCATTGTGAGAAATTATGTAGTATTTGCTAGATAGGTTGGTATAGGCACTAGCCAAAAGAAAAGTACGGTGCCAATATGGTGGCCACCTTGTCGGAGACACGCTTGTTCAGCTCCAGCCAGAGCGATCACATGCAGAGGATGATCAGTGAACTCACCTCCTTCCAGCAGTTTGGGGCCACAGCCACGCTAAGCGCCGGCTACCATTCCGTACAGAGGTTGCAGCGCTAGGAGTAAATCAATCAAGGGTCATCGAAAAGCAGGATGGAGTACCAAAACCTCCCTGGAGAAGGAGCACTGCAGCAAGATGTGGCTCAGGTCCTCCAGCGCTTGGTCAGGGCACCAGATTTGGTTTCTGGGAGATGCTACGCCTGCTGATCTACCAATCATGGAAGAAAGGTAGCCCGGATTTGTGGCCTAGGGACAAGGAATAGATCCTCTGCTTCGCGGGGAATGGAGATTGACATCCCTTGCCATGGCTTGTCGTGGACTGCTGATCTGATGCAAGAGCCTTATTGAGCAGCCGCGGGTTGTGAATGCCGAGGCCTCCCGATGCACATGGCGAGCAGGCAATGTTCCAGGCGACGAGGCAGTGCTCACCTTTGGATTCCTCTGCACCGCGCCAGAAGAAGCCGTGGCTAAACTTGTCGATACAGTTGATGGACCATGGCGGTAGGTCAAGCGAGACCATGTGGTACACCAGGGACGGAGTGAGGACTGAGTTGAGCATTACCAACCTTCATGCGCGGGTGAGTAGAGGAGCTTTCCACGCTGTCAAAAGGCCGGTGATCTTGTCAATCAGGGGCTGGAGGTCAGACTTCCGCAGGCCATTGGTCAGAAACTGACGCACTGGGCTGGCCCGGATGTCGAGGACCAGTTGGAGATCGATGGCGTCGCAGTGGATAGGAGAGATAGAGCTCTTCGCAAAGTTGCAATGCAAACCTGAAGCCTCGCCGAAGCAGGTGTCTTTGCAATGGCATGAACAAACACTGCCCTATAATTTACCATTGTTGGCCATTGACCATTTTTTCTAATATTTTGTTAAAAAGAATGCTACATCATATAAAATTCGATTTAGCTTGTACCTGTTTATGCATTCGCATACTTTGCAAACTAAGCAATATGCCGTGCATAATAAATGGTATTGAAAATTATTGCCGGAAGATAATTCTCATAGTCGATCAACATTGCTTTTCCTTACTGCTTTTGTATGCAGAGTTTAAAGAAATTTATTATGTTCGCAAGTTACAGGAGTCCTACCACATGTTTATTCATCCTGATATGCAGTAGCAAAATTTTATATCTATTTTAGGTGAATTTACCAATTCAACAGAGCTTTCTTTGGTATGGTTCAGATGCTGGTGATGGCGCGGATTCACAGGTTTCATTATGGAGCTAATTTTTTCTTTATTAAATTATACCTGTTTCACACGTTTATTATTTATCTGTATATGTTTTAATCCAGGCATCTGGAGCTTATATTTTTAGACCAGATGGGTCTACACCGACTGTTGTTTCAAGATCGGTAATACTAACTTGCACGTTTAAGTTCAATTTTTTATCTGTTCATCTATGCACCATTTAAAAGCAGTGTATATTATTAACATTAACTCCAAAATTACTTGTGCTTTATGTATTTTTCTTCATTAGTTTATCTTCTCAGCAAACTACAGTTGTTGATCACATACCTCCAAAAGATACAATAAATAGTACTCCCTCCGTCCCAAAATAAGTGTCGCTGATTTAATACAACTTCTTTGCTGATATATTTTCTGCAAACTATAGAGCGGATGAAACCATGGTATCTATTATTGTTCCCTTTTGGTACCTAACATAACAAGACTTGAACTATATAGGTCTAAAAGGCATGACGAACAGTCAAAATATAATCCAGTTAGTCTCTCTGGCCATTATAAAAGATGTGGATTTTGGGGGAAATTTCTGGATGGTTTGATCCCTAGGAGTAACTGGATTATATTTTGACTGTTCGTCATGCCTTTTAGACCTATATATAATATATATACAACTCAACATGGGCTTACAACTTGACTCACACATGAGCTCTACTAGCTAGTCATGTTTTCCCGTACCATCTCACACACTAACCCACACCCAACAAAGAGATAGCACTTGAGTTCTTGGATTACCTTTCTAACATTACTTGAGTAACTTCACTTCTGCATTATTTAGTATTTAAAAACTTTAAATACAGTTTCTATGTGATCTATTGATTTATGTTTATTTTATATTAGGTACCGTTAAAAGTCATCCGTGGACCTCTGGTTGATGAAGTCCACCAGCAATTCAGCCCGTGGATTTATCAGGTCAGATATAAATTTACTCATATCGAGGATTAAGATTAATTTTGAGCCTATATTAATAGCATTGCACGGAATCTATTTGCTACTCCCTCCGATCCAAAATAAGTGTCGTGGTTTAATTCAAATTTGAACTAAAACCACAACACTAATTTTAGCCTTCTCTGCTGTTGCACTTTTATGTGCTAAGATTTTCTGAAAAGATAGATGACTATAGGTCACCACGAAAAGAACATATCATGTGGCTAAGGCTAAACTTCTTGATGTCTCGACCCAATGTGGCTCCTGTTCAGGTGAGAAGTAGTGGGTCGTCCAAATTTGTTATGTAATACATGGTCCATCCAAGCATCAAGTTATGAAGAAGATCCCTATGATCTCTCAGTGGAAGCTTTGGTTTCGGCCTTAAGCCATACAAAGATAAGATATACGATTTTTTTACTTAGATTTGATTCAGGGAAACCGTATGAAGAATAAATCAAGTTACAATAGAAAACAATTCTTCTATTTTACCCGAGGAAAGAGCCTCTTCCAAACTCTAGTACAATAGTTTTTGTGATCTCCACTGGGCTTGTCAAGCTCGTCCTTGATCCGGATGCCCTCGTCACCAGGGCCACCTACGCCATCTTTCCCAATTGCATCATCGCTGAACTTTTCCTTAAAAATTGTGCCACTGCCATGCAAGAGCAGAAGGCGGTCATCACTCGCCATGTCGAGCTAGCAGCCATATCGCGTTCTCCAACTCCTTCGAAATTACTTTAGCTGTAATTGCCTTCTAGTACAGTTTCAGTTATGACTTGTCAATCCCTCGTGCCTTCATTTCAACATCTTTTTTTTTTCAGGTGTAATATATTAATTATGATAAAGCTCTCTTTGATTATCTTTTAAAATATTCTATGTCTAGGTTACAAGACTATATAAGGATAAGGAGCATGCTGAAGTAGAATACACGGTTAGTAATTTCCTCTACCTTGGAGAATAAGGGCCTGAATTGTATTTCTCCATTCCAGAAAAAATGACATCCATCATTATTGAACATGTACTGAAGTTTATTTTGTTTTTCCTCTCATATGTGAAAGATTGGGCCAATCCCGGTCAATGATGGCATAGGAAAGGAGGTCATCACAAGACTGACAGCAAATATGGTCACAAATCACACTTTTTATACAGATTCTAATGGAAGGGATTTTCTCAAGAGGGTAACTATCAATATGAGTTATGCTTCAGATATTTGTTACGATCTAGTTAATTTCTTTGTACCTTTGGTAAAAAATTATCTTACTGTATGAAATATTCTTAAATACGGAATATATCATAAGCCAACCTTCTCATATTTTTCCTGAATTATTTTATGGGTGACTGTTAAGGCCCTACTGAACATCTATCTGAATTTAATACGTTTGACTTTTGAATCTCTGTACTCTCCTTTTACAACCACGTTCTTTGTGATTTCATCTATAGGTGAGAGACTACAGGGAAGATTGGGATCTTCAAGTGACTCAACCGGTTGCAGGAAATTACTATCCCGTATGAACAATATTCACATTTTAATACCGAGATACTCTTTGATTTCCAATATATCATAATAATACTTTTAATATAGATTATTCTAAAAGTAGAGCTAGCTATGTCTCTTCTTTGCTTTTTGAAACTTCTGTCAAACTCCTTTTGATTACAAATATTTTACCTCCGTTTCAAAATAACAATTACAGGATTATGTACTTAATTATATAATTCTGTCATCAGTAGGCATAAAGCTGGAATAATTTTACACCTGTATATAGCGAAGCCACCCGGGAAAAAGGATGTACTCCCTCCGTTCCAAAATAGATGACCCAACTTTATACTAACTTTGTACTAAAGTTAGTATAAAGTCAGGTCATCTATTTTGGAACGGAGAGAGTATGAGAGAGCATTTATTTTCAGGACTATGTATGACACTCCCTCATTTTTGGTTCCCCAAATAAAATTTCCTATTTCATCATGCTTTCGTGGTTGTTGTTGTTATTTAAACAGTTTTATTTTCTTATAGATTTTTCTCTCGTGTTGACATTACAGGTCAATCTCGGAATGTATGTAACAGATGGGAAATATGAACTTAGTGTCCTTGTTGATCGTGCTGTTGGAGCTTCAAGCATTCAGGATGGTCAAATAGAAATGATGTTCCACAGGTATTATAGCTTCTATTGAAGTACCATATTTGTGTTGTTTACCAGGATAGGCCGTTCCAATTTTAGTTGGTTTCTATATCTAACTATGGTAGCATTGTCTTGAAGCTAGCAGACAGCTTGAACTACAAAGAAATGCCAATGTGTCCATTACAAAACAGCTAAAAGTAGCAGTTTCTCATTTATCTCTTTTGGAACCACCTATTTTCGAACTTACTATGTAATATACTGTTTAATATGTACTATTAACTATAGAGATCTTTACCAACTTTGTTACCAACCTATTGAAGTCAATCACAAATCTGTGTAACCAATTTCAGCACGCCCTTGTACGCTCAACCTCTAATCATGATACTGTGCATGTCAGGCGTATACTTTATGATGATGGCAGAGGTGTTGGGGAGCCACTCGATGAAACTGTTTGCGTTGACAGCAAATGTGATGGGCTCGTGGTATACATTCACTCACAGCATTGTATCCATTTCTATTTCTTCCAGTACCGACCTGACATCGCACCAAGTTCACTATATAAAAATCAACAAATACACACAGTAGGACACCGTACTGTTTCCCCTGCAGAGACTTAACTCTGCCTCATACAAACTCTTACAGGCTAGGGGTACTTATTATGTCAATGTCAACAAGCTTGGACATGGAGCTCACTGGCGAAGGACACAAGGACAAAAAGTTTATTCACCCTTTCTTCTTGGTTTCGCTCATGAGGTATATTTATATAGTTCTGTCAGCCTGTTTTCTTAAGTATTTTCATGTCATTATTCCTACAGTTGTAATATTGTTCTTACAGGATGAGAGCAGTTGGAAATCCTACAGTGTTGTGAAAGCGAGCATGATGGATGCAAATTACAGTCTTCCTGATAATGTGGCAATCATCACCTTGCAGGTTCATAATTTATTTATCTATTTCTCAAAAAAAAAACTATTTATCTCGTACCTTATATATCTTAATGTTGATAGCATCTATTAGTCACTAACAGAGTATGGCTTAATATTTCAGACTCTCAATGATGGTACCGCACTTCTCCGCTTGGCACATTTGTTTCAGGTATATTCCTACTTTACATAACTGTAGTTTATATCATATTTATTTCTACTTGGTTCACTGAATAAATTTTTGTCGGAGTTGCAGGTTGCAGAGGACCCACAGTACTCAGTGATGGCAAAAGTTGAACTGAAAAAATTGTTTGGAAAGAGAACTGTAAGTAATTTATTGTACTTTATCTCTTTGCATGATAAGAATTTGTTGTAAAAAAAAGTTATGTTGCATGAATTATACTCATGAGTATTTTTCCTTTCGGAAAGAGATCTAGCCCGTAACGCTCACTTGCTCAGTGCTGTTCCATTGCGCAGATCAAGGAATTGACTGAAACTAACCTGTCCGCCAACCAAAAGAAGTCAGCGATGAGGAAGCTCAAGTGGAGGGTTATTGGAGACACTGAAAGTAGTCCTGCCCCAATTACCGGTAGACCGGTTGACAATCAAGCCCTTGTTGTCGAGCTGGGGCCCATGGAGATACGCACATTCTTGCTGAAACTGTGAGCTGCAATACAAGAGATATCTTTATGTAATTCCATACATGTTCTAGGAGATCATTGTGCCTTTCATTTCTGTGAGCAAGTACCTCCTGATAGTTATGTCCTTGTACAGCAATAAATGTGCTCAGTCACAACTTTCCCAGCAAATGTGCCTTCCGTTTCTATGAAGAGTGACTCATGAGCTCCATATTTGATCCAGTTCCGGGGAGCTGAGCTAATCTGACCCCGCTGCATATGTACTCTTTGTGGGTAGTCCCCATTCATGAGCGTTCGTTGGTTGTAGCAATACCTTCATTTTACAATCACCCTTTCAAGATATACTATGCAAAAATCGATAGGCCGTGGTGATCTAATATAGCCTGACCACTCAAGCTGCCATTATCTAACCACTGTGTGTGCTTTGTCCGACAGGTGACAGATGCAGTGTAACGCATTCTATTCCATACATATAGTCAAAACAGGGCACAACAGTTACAGCTTTACCGTTTATGTACCTAGTTCGTGTAGGAGTGTTAGTGTTATTTGTTAGATAATGAGCAACTAGTATTCACTGAGGCCAAAGGCCAATACATATACATGTGTGGTAAAGTGCAGGGAACCCCTTATACAATGAGGATATACCGAAAAGGGACTATACACATAACACCCCCCCCCCCAAACTCATGATGGATCAACAACATTGAGTTTGAAGAGAAGAAAACTATGCTGCGCTTGAGTCTGTGCCTTCGTGAAGAAGTCCGCCAACTGTAACTCAGAGGGCACATAGTGAAGAGCGAGAGTCTGATCCTGCACGGCAGCACGCACAAAGTGGGCATCCACACCGATGTGCTTGGTGAGCTCATGCTTCACCGGGTCACGCGCAATACTGATAGCACCGGTACTGTCTGACAGTAAGGGAGTCAAGGTAGTAGCAGACACACCAAAATCCTCAAGTAACCACCGTAACCAGATCACCGTACCTCAGCCGTCAACATAGCCACTTGACGGCTGAGTTACCATCAGAGGCACGAAGCTGAACGTTGAGCTCCATAGGAGTCACAACTGTGCGCTCATCACCGAGAGCAGCGCGAGCAAGAAGATCCTGAATTTATTTTTCTTGGGAGATGTAGAAGCCATCAGAGGTCGAGGAGATCTCAATCCCAAGAAAATAGCAAAGTGGACCAAGATCGGTCATGAGGAACTGGTCGCGAAGGCGAGCCTTAACAAAGGCAATGTAGTCAGAGTCGTCACCAGTGATAATCATATCATCAACATAGAGAAGGAGAAGAGTTCGACCACGAGGAACTGTGTGAACAAACAACGCGGGATCATGATCACTGGGCAAGAAACCAGCGGCTGTCACAACAGAGGCGAAGTGCTCAAACCAGGCACGAGGGGCCTGTTTGAGACCATAAAGGGAGCGGCGAAGTCTACAGACCATACCATCAGGAGCATAGTACCCTGGTGGTGGCTGCATATACACCTCCTCACGCAACTCGCCATTGAGAAAGGCGTTCTGGACATCAAGTTGAGTGATAGACCAATGACGAACAGAAGCCACAGCAAGGAGAGTGCGGACAGTGGTCATATGGGCCACAGGAGCGAATGTCTCATCATAATCGCGTCCCTGCTCCTGCTGAAAACCACGGGCCACAAGGCGAGCTTTGTAGTGCTCAAGAGAACCATCGGAGCGAGTCTTAATCTTGTAGACCCACTTGCAGGTGATGGGACGAACACCGGAAGGGAGGGAAACCAGATCCCATGTGCCAGAGCGCTCAAGAACAGCAAGCTCTTCAGCCATCGCAAGCTGCCACTCAGGCTGAGTCATGGCAGTCTGATAGGAAGTGGGCTCGGCAACAACAAAGAGACCGTACCGATCAGGAGAATAGTGATCAGGCGGGGGGGGGGGGGGGGGGAGGGGTGCGAGGCCGAGCACGGAGGTTATGAACCGGGGGAGGCGTGAAGGGAGATGCACCAGAGGTGGAAGGCGCGTCAAGGGAAGCATCCTCAGTACAAGGGCGGCGAGTATAGTGGAGAGGAAACGGTGAGAGAGGGCGACGGACTGGAGATGATGGTGGAGAGGTGGAGGAGGAGGATGGGAAAGATGGTGTCGATGGTGAATGAGAATGAATGAGAGGTGCTGAAGGAAGAGGTGACACAAGCGGCACATAGCAGGGTGTATCGGGAAGGAGAAGAAAGAAAATATCGTCCACACAGAAGCTCGAGGAAGAAGGACGTGGGTAGTAAGAGCGAGACTCGTCAAAAGTCAAATCACGTGAGATGCGCAAGCGACGACTAACGGGATTCCAACAATGATAGCCCTTGTGCTCATCACTGTAGCCAAGGAAAACACACTCAACCGACTGAGCAGTCAGTTTGGTGCGTTCTCGAAGGGGAAGAAGGACATATCACACACATCCAAACATACGAAGAGCTGAGTAGTCAGGAGAACGACCAGTGAGACACTCCATAGGAATACCATCCTGTAGGGCAGTCGATGTGTGACGCCCGGGTAATTAAGCTACAATGATCCTCTGGAAATGATGCCAAGTCACCTCCGTTAGTGTTGATAATCTCACGTTAGTTCAAAACCGATTCGAAATTCAAATTCAAAATTAAGGCAAACATCAAAAGCTTTTAAATATTAAAACTAAAATGTTTGATTTGTGCCAGATAATGCATAAGTAATTATGGTGGAGAAACCAAACTTTTATAAAGTGTTTAACTACTCTAAAATAAATATGACAGTAGCAAAAACAATTAATTAAATACCTTTTTCAAGTAATAAAATACTAAACAGTTTTGTTTTGTCACCAAACTTTTTGTGGCATTGGGGTATTTTGAGACATTAATTTAGGTACTACTTATATATTTTATAAAACAAATATATATAGAAAATAAAATAGAAAACTAAGCTAAAACAGAAAAGAAATAAAATAAATAAAAGAAAAGAAAACAAAGAACCCCCCACCCTCTGGGCCACGACCCAGTTGGCCTAGCGACCAGGCCGGCCCATCCCCACTCCCTTAACCCCCTGGTGCCGTAACCCTAGCTACCGGTCGCCCCACTCCTCCTCCCACGATCCCCACATCTCTCTCCCCTTTCCCGATCCAGATCGGGATCGGGGGAAAGAAACCCCCCACGGCGGCCCGACCCCGTCGACCATCCCCGCCGCCTCGACGCCGCGTGGAACGCCTCCACCACGGCCACCTCGTCGTCGACCCCGTCGCAGCCTCGCCGTCCTCTCCGTCGTCGCCTCATCCCCGGCTTCCTCCTCAACGGCTCCAACGAGCCTCGCCGCCCCAGATCTCCTGCAACGGGGGTGAGCAACGACCCCCTCTCCTCCTCTTCCCCTCTATCCTGACGAACTAGCCGCCACACCGACCCCGTTCGCGTCCCCACGGCTGCCTCGCGCCCCGGTCCCCGCCTGCCCCTCTTCGCACGCTACACCCTGCTTGCCGCCCTCATTGCTGCCGCGGCTGTGCTCCTGCTCCTGCTATTGTTGTGCTGCTTGGCCCTGCCGTTGCTGCTAGCTCCGTCGCCGACTGTTGTCGCTGCTGCTTCTGCCTACGCCCATCGCCGGCCGCCGCTCCGCGCCCTCCTGCATTTGCCAGCCGCGCCCCTTGGCCGAGCTGGCCACGAGCCCCGCCACCGCTGCTGGCCCCTCCTCGCGCGCGCTCACGCAGGCCCGCGCGCCTCCGCTCGCCGAACGAGCCGCGCGTCTACCCCCTTCTCCGCCCGGCGCTGCTCACTGGAGCTCCCCGCCCGCGGCCTTCTCCTTGTGCCCGCATCGCCGCCTCATGCCGCGGCCAACAGGCGCCGTGGCCGTCGTTCCCCCCCCCCCCCCCACCGTTGGCCTGGGCAAGCACCTAATTTGGCTAGCGCATGTGCGCCCGATACCCGTGCCCATTCGCCCGCTATGGTCCATGGACCATTGACAGCTGGGCCCCGCCCCTGGGGCCTATGACATGGGGGCCCACGCCCTAGAACAAAAAAAAGAGATTTAAAATATATATAATAGATAAATAAATAATTAAAAATAATTAAAATATTAATTAATTAAATAATTAAAAATTAATTAACTTAATTAAACCTGATTAGATTAACCTAATCACTAATTAAACTGTTTAATTAATCTTAGTCAATGACAGTAGGACCCATGCGTCAGTTTGACCCAGTCAACTGACTTGTTGACTGCTGACGTCGTGCTGACGTCATAAATGAATTTTAGTATTAAATTAATTCTGTTAATTCTAGAAAATGGTTTAAAACTTTAAAAATTAATATAAAATAAACCGTAGCTCGGATGGAAAAACTTTGTACATGAAAGTTGCTCAGAACAACGAGGCAAATCCGGATACGCAGCCCGTTCGTCCGCCACACATCCCTAACATATTGAACTCGCAACTTTCCCCCTCCGGTTCATCTGTTCGAAAACGCAAAACACCGGGAATACTTTCCCGGATGTTTCCCCTTTCGCCGGTATCACCTATCCCTGCGTTAGGTCAACCCTAGCAACGTATTGCCGTGTCTTGTTTTGTGTTACATTTGATTTCTCTGTTATTTATTGTGTTCGCCCTCCGTTACTTCTTTCCGATAGACTCCTAGACCGCTGTCGATGTTCGTGTGTTCGACTACATCGAAGACGACCCCTCCTACTTGCTAGAACAACCAGGCAAGCCCCCCCCATTGATCACCAGATATCGCCTATTCTTCTCTATACTGCTTGCATTAGAGTAGTGTAGCATGTTACTGCTTTCGGTTAATCCTATTCTGCTGCATAGCCTGTCATTGTTGCTACAGTTGTTACCCTTACCTGCTATCCTACTGCTTAGTATAGGTTGCTAGTGTTCCATCAGTGGTCCTACACTCTTGTCTGTCTGCCATGCTATACTACTGGGCCGTGATCACTTCGGGAGGTGATCACGCGCATATGTTATACACTTTATACTATTACATTACTTATGATACTGTTCGGAGATGGGGGCTGAAGGGGCAGGTGGCTCCATCCCGTTAGAGGTGGGCCTGGGTTCCCGATGGCCCCGACTGATACTTTGTGGTGGAGCGACAGGGCAGGTTGAGACCACCTAGGAGAGAGGTGGGCCTGGCCCAGGTCGGCGTTCGCGGATATTAACACGCTTAACGAGATCTTGGTATTTGATCTGAGTTGGGTCGTTGACCTTATACGCACTAACCGCCACGTGGACAAGATATGGGCAACCGGCGTCGTGGTATCAGCCGAAGCTCTTTTTGACGTCAGCGACTGAGCGGCGCGCGCCGCATTGGACCGTAAGCTCGCGCTTGTATTAAGGGGGCTAGGTCTGCTTCTGGCCCCGTACGCAACGTGCAGGTGTGCAATGGGCGATGGGCCCAGACCCCTGCGCGCATAGGATTTAGACCGATGTGCTGACCTCTCTGTTGAGCCTAGGTGGGGCTGCGACGTGTTGATCTCCCGAGGCCGGACATGACCCAGCAAAGTGTGCCCGGCCAGAGGGATCGAGCATGTCGGGTAATGTGGTGCACCCCTGCAGGGAAGTTTATCTATTCGAATAGCCGTGATCTTCGGTAACAGGACGACTTGGAGTTGTATCTTGACCTTATGACAACTAGAACCGGATACTTAATAAAACACACCCTTCCAAGTGCCAGATACAACCCGGTGATCGCTCTCTAATAGGGCGACGAGGAGGGGATCGCCGGGTAGGAATATGATATGCGATACTACTTGGAGGACTTCAGTCTACGCTCTTCTACATGATGCAAGAAGGAGGCTACCAGAAGCGTAGTCTTCGACAGGATTAGTTATCCCCCTCTTATTCTGGCATTCTGCAGTTCAGTCCACTGATATGGTCCTTTACACATATACCCTTGCATATGTAGTGTAGCTCCTTGCTTGAGAGTACTTTGGATGAGTACTCACGGTTGCTTTCTCCCCCCTTTCCCCCCTTTCCTTTCTTTCTGGTTGTCACGACTAGATGCTGGAGTCCAGGAGCCAGGCGCCACCGTCGACGACGACTCCTACTACACTGGAGGTGCCTACTACTACGTGCAGCCCGCTGACGACGACCAGGAGTAGTTTAGGAGGATCCCAGGCAGGAGGCCTGCGCCTCTTTCGATTGTATCCCAGTTTGTGCGAGCCATCTTATGGCAAACTTGTTTAACTTATGTCTGTACTCAGATGTTGTTGCTTCCGCTGACTCGCCTATGATCGAGCACTTGTATTCGAGCCCTCGAGGCCCCTGGCTTGTATTATGATGCTTGTATGACTTATTTATGTTATAGAGTTGTGTTGTGATATCTTCCCGTGAGTCCCTGATCTTGATCGTACATGTTTGCGTGCATGATTAGTGTACGATTGAATCGGAGGCGTCACACGATGGCTGAATGTTGATGAGATAGATGGATGCAGAAACAGCCTCAGCCCAAAAATGGGGTGGAAGGGAAGCAACAATCATCAGCGCACGAGACGTCTCAAGCAGATGACGATGCTTACGTTCTGCAACGCCATTCTGAGCATGAGCACCAGGACATGAGAACTGGGCAAGAGTACCCTGTTCCGCGAGAAAACCACGCAACAGCTGGGAGATGAACTCGCCAGAGGAATCAGCACGAAAAGTACGAATAGGCGTGGAAAACTAGGTGTGAACCATGGTAGCAAATCGTTTGTATATAGGGAGAACCTCGCTACGAGATTTCATAAAGTAAAGCCAAGTGTAGCGAGAGAAATCATCAATAAACAAAACATAGTAGCGATGACCACCTTTCGAATCAAACGGAGCAGGACCCCAGACATCAGAATGAACTAAGTCAAATGGATGCTGAGATACCGACTCACTGGTAGGATAAGGTAACTGGGTATGTTTGCCAAGTCTACAACCATTACAATGTAAAGAAACATCTCCAGATACAGACCCCAAGAGACCCTGACGCACTAAGGATGACAAGCGAGAGCCACAGATGTGGCCAAGACGATGATGCCACTGCTGGAAAGATGCAGACGAGGAGGCAGTAAGAGCATGAGAGCTGACAGAAGTGGTGGCAGCGGAAAGAACACAAAGCCAGTCAACCTCCCAAAGGCCTTCTGACTCACGGTGCCGGGGGCCAGCACCAACCAAAGCCTTGGTGCGGCGATCCTGAATGGAGCAAGAGTTGGTATCAAGAATGACACGACAACCAGAATCAGTAAGTTGAGCAGTGGAAAAAAGACTCATGGTAAGGCGAGGAACATGTGAAACACTAGGAACAGAAAAGGACGAAGTGGAAAGAATGCCACGACTAGCAACAGGAAGAGATGTGCCATTGGCAGTAAGAACATTAATAGGAGTATCAAGAGGTCGAAGAGAAGATAATGCTGACGAATCAGAGGACATGTGAAAGGAAGCTCCAGAATCCAAAACCCACAAAGATGTACCTGACGGTGTAGGTGCCGGAGGTGATGGAGGGGTTGTTGCAGTCACAGCAGCAGCGGAACCGGTCGACGAAGAGCCTGAGGAAGCCAAGAGACGCTTGAGCCTCACAATGTCCTGGTCAGTGAGTGACGGAGTCGAGGAAGTTCTAGGAGTCCCACTGGAAGAAGAGCGCCTCTGGTCTCGCTTCTTCTCACGACAATCAGACTCTGGGTGACCTGGCCGAGAGCAGTAGCCATAGAAGGTGTTACAGCGCGACCGTCCCCTCTCAGCATAAGGAGGGCGACCCAACCCCTTGAAGGTGTAGGTACGAGCGGTGGAGCTGTGAGCCGAGCAGACGACACAGGAGCCCGAGCAGCCAACACAGATGGAACCACCAGCAACCCCGCAGACTAGGCGGGTCTCCTCAACACGGAGCTCGGCAAGCACCTCTGAGATAGGAACACGACCACGAACAAGCAAGTGAGCACGTCGGGGCTCAAACTTAGAGCGGAGACGAGATAAGAACTCATGAACCCTCTAAAACTCCAAGTCAGACCGCGTAGTCTGACAGCAACGGCAAGTTCCACAAACAACTGTCAGCAGAGAGTCGAACTGATGCCAGATGGCAGAGCACTGTGAATAGAACTCATCAACAGAAGAGTCACCCTGCTGAAGAGTATGCTCTTGACGCACCACAGATAGGTATAGAGCATCACCAGAGGGCTGATAGCATTGACACAGATAAGACCACATTGCTGCAACAGTGCCGAGGCCCATGAACTCCGAAGCAAACTGAGGGAGGACACTCGCAGTGAGGACAGCAGCAGCGCGAGCATCATCATTGCACCACTGAGTGTAAGCAAATAGATCATCCCGGTAGAGGAAAGAGCATCAGAATAGGTGGATACCTGCTGATCATAAGCATCAACTGCAGCATCATCAAGAGCCTTGGCTGCATCCCGATCAGCCTGAGAAGCATCAGCAACAAGCACCGGCGGAACCGGCGGGTAGGAGCCACCGGAGCAACAGGGCAGGGCGGACAGGGTACGTCGCCAGAGAGAACGCCCCACAGTAGAAGGCCACACATGTGGATACGCATGAAACCCGCAAACTCGGGGTAGTTGGTGCCATCGAAGATCACTGAGCACCGAGGGACAGCGACATAGCCCAAAGAAGACATGAGAAAGTCTCGTGTCTGCTATTCTTTTTTTGGTCAACGGACCCTCAACTCAGATCTGGATCGAGGGGATCGCTCAAACCAGGAAGCGAACGAGGCCACAGAGAGCGAATGCGGCCAAGGAGCCAGGGGCGGAGACAACCTACCGGAGTCGGAGGAGGGCCGGTGCTGGACCGGGCGGCGGCGGCCGGACTAGGTAGCAGCGGCGGTGGCCGAACTAGCAGATGCAGCGGCCAAAGGGAGAGGAAATGGAGAGGGGACGGGGTGGTGGAGGTGCTCTCCCGCACGGCCGGCCTCAGGCTGACGAGGAGACTCATAGGAGGCCTGATGAGGTGGCCGACGAGGCCTAGCACAGCTGGCCTCGGGCTGCAGCCGAGCCTGCTCTAGAGCGCCCGCTCGAGATGAGACGGACAGCGGGACGACGGTCCTGACGAGGACAAGACGAAGCAGACGACGGCCGGAGACTAGGGACGGAGCCAAGATGCGGCTGCGACGAGGATGGAGCACGCACGGAGTTGCATCGTGCGGGAGAGAGGCTAACCTAGCATCTGATACCATGTTAGATAATGAGTAACTAGTATTCACTGAGGGCCAAAGGCCAATACATATACATGTGTGGTAAAGTGCAAGGAACCCCTTGTATAATGGGGATATACCGAAAAAGGACTATACACATCTTACATTATTATACAGTCTCGTAGAACAGTCGACTAGAGTGTAGCTCCAGCAAAAAATATGTTCCTCAAATTCTTGGTCTCTTGACAAAGAATTCCAGACTTCTGATGGATTCAGCTTTAAACTAACTGCAACCTCATGATCCTCCCTCTTATCTGACTGATCTTAGGCACTGTTTGTTTGGGCTATTGCTTCTGCTTTTGTAGCCTTTTCATTTTTGCAAAAAGTCACGAAAACTCCTAAACAGGACCTTTTTGCTTCGAATCAATATTTTTATATGATCGTATATGCCAAAAGCCAAAGAAAAAGCACCTATTTAGAAGCTTTTTTTCCTTTTCTGTTAATGTGAAAAAGATGCAAAAGCAGACGCAAAAGCCCAAACAAAACAGGGCCTTACATATAAAGCTCCTCAGCCGCTCTCCAGCGTGCCTTAGGCCTGACGACGTTAATGTCGCCTCATTTCAAGCATGCATTCTTGTTTCTTACCCAAGTTCTATTACTTTAAAGGAAATGGAAAGTCCCCCACAAAACATGGGAAAGGATGTTGGACAATCTGGGGTTTTTTAGGGAGAGGCCATGATATATCTATCTCCACTAATTAAAAAGTTATAGGCCATGATCCATCAATCACGGTGACGGCTCACGCATAGGCGACGAGGCTATGGTGCTAGTGGCAGTCCTAGGGCTCCTCATGGCACATACTTGTTGGCGCTACTCCGTCCCCGGTGACCTTATCCCCGCGCCTCTCCAGTGTCCATGGCTGACGGCGTCCTTTGTCGGGCAACTCCGGCCTCGGCGACCCAGCAGTTGCATCTCTTCCAGCTCGCCTGGCTCACCGATGTCCCGATGGCTACGGCCACGGCAACATGGATCTATGTCCCTCCAGTCCCTGCTTGTCGGCATTGCTGATCGCCGTCGGCCCACCCCCTTATGGTTAGCTTCGCCGCCTGCCCTACCCTATACGACTCAAAGCCCTCCCTTTTGCCAGATCCAACGCTTGTGGGTCCGAAGGCGGTGCCACCCTCCGACGGCAAGTGCAGCCCCGCTAACCCCCTTCCGACATGGTGGCTCCGACCAGCGTCGACTTCCTCATCTCTGACTCCAGATACAACGACTATGGGATTGCTCAGCTTAGGCCAGGGAGAAATCACTGCTCGGCTTGCCGGTGCTGGCAGTGGTGGTGTCTGCGGATGTCATTTCCTTCTTGGAGGCGATGTCAAGGCCCTCGGCTTCGCCCCTCTTTCAGCTCAGGGGAAACCCTAGCTCTGGTTCCTCCGGACCGGATGGCGATGGTGTCTCGTCGTTGACTTCCTTCTTGAAGGTGCTACCTTGCTCACTCGTGTTGTCGCCGGTTTTGGCTTAGGCGTTGTTGGAATACTTGCTGGTTCGACATTGCCGCTCTTGGTTCGGGCTTGGTAGGTTTAGCTGTGATGTATCCTTTGTTCGGGCCGAGCATCCCTTGTCTCTCTGCTCCAGGCAACATGTTCACACATGTGTGTGTTCATGTCATGTGTTGTACCTTTCTCTGAACTCATTATATTCCTTCTATCAATGCAATGATACACAAGTTTTGCATATTCGCCAAACAAAGTGATCCATCGATCACATAACACAGCTCAAGCTATATCTGCTTTGGTGAAGCATTATGCGAGGGATCAAAAGAAAACTCAGGTAGGAATTGTTCGGCATGGATGGCTCAAACTGAAGGAGGAATATGTCAAGGTAAATATAGATGCATATTTTTATGATGACTCTGGCTCAGGAGGGACGAGCACTATTCATATATGCTCTGCTAGATCATTACACATTCTCGTACACTACTAGAGACATTCATTAGAGCATCATGTTTATCATTTGAATTCAGTTGAGTTGTAAGTAAATTCAAAGTGAATTGTACATCATTATAGAGTGTTGCACTATCTTGAGAGATCAAATAAAAAATGCACCATGAAGGTGCCAGAGAAAAAAAAGAGTTGACAGATTAAAAAAGAAAAGAAAAGAGAGAGGGAGGGAGCAACACTACTATCCTTTTTCATATGCATTTGTGCTTCAAAGTACCACCTAGTTTTATCGTATATCATAAAGTGCTTCAAGGTACTATTATTACATTTTTAGAGAGAGAGAGAGTTTTCATGCACTTCATGTTTCATACACAACTTGGAGATCTTTACATAATAGAACTTGACTTGTATATTTCAATGACGAGTCTCCTCAAATGCTTTATGTCTTCATGAGCAAGTAAGTTGGATGCACACCCCACTAATCCATTAAGAGAGATTTCATACACTTATAACTCTAGCACATCTGTTGCATATCTATCCCTACTCCTTTTGTTAACATAGATTATAAGGTATTCCATTTATCTAATGATCAGACCTCTATGATGCAAGACTTCCTTTATATCTTTACTTCTTATAAACCCCCATCATTATTCTCTTTTTTTCATTTGAAAAGTGGTATGGCTAGACTCGCTCTCAAGTATTACACATGTGTTGTGTGGTGCATGGTGTTGTGTGATTAAAGTGACTTGGTTTGGTTTATGATAACATTGCAATTATATGATGAAGACCAAGCAATGCTATGCTTCTTATGTAATTCAACATTCTTTGTAAATCTATGTCGATGAGAACATTGATTGAAATTGTCGAATCTTAAAAAGCAAGGTATGATTATTTGTTGATTTTAATGTTTGTGAGTGCATGCAGTGCCCTATGAGGGTTTTGGATAATTCAACGGCAAAACAGTTAAGAGACTAATATGTTTGTGAGTATACATAGGTGAAAGTTCCCGAGGATTTGGTTCCGCAGAAGAGTATGGACCCCTAAAATTGTGTGATACAGTGAAGTCCTTGGAATTCCCGTGCGAGGAATATGAAGATGAAGTGTAGACTTTTGTTTACTAGTTTCAGTCTGTTCCTTTGAGTCAAAAGGGAAAACTGTACTATTAAATGGGGTTCAAGTGGAAGTTAGATTGAAGTCTTCATTTGTGTTCTCAATCGAACCTATTTTTTTGGAGAGTAGAGACCTGGAAATTTCCTTCCAATCAAGTCGTTTAGTTTTAATGTCTTCAGGACAACGAAGTGGGGTTTCTTGCTGAGGAGTTGGATGTCTAGCGCTGCAAGACCATCCATGTGCGTCTCATTCGAAATCCAACCATTAGCCACGTGTCATGTTGACGTTGTGTGTGTGTGTGTGTGTGTGTGTGTGTGTGTGTCCAACGGTCATATCAACCCCTAAATCTGCTCCACCGGCTATAAATAGCCTCCTACTTCAACCATTTTCGGTTGGCTGCTCCACGATAAATTAATTTGCAGGAGTTTTGCCTGAGCAACCCACCCTTTCGAAGAGATTTTGAGAATCTAAGTGAGGAAAAACCCCAGAGCCTAAAATTGCTAAGTGATTGAGCATCACGAAAAACCTTTGTTGAAGCCGAACTTAGTCTTTGACCTAGAACATAAAGTTTTAAAAGGAAAACATAAAAGTGAGTCAAACTAATTCTTTTCACCTAGAGGAAAAAAATGTCAAGGGAAATTTTGAATTTCCAAATGAATTTGGTTTTTTAATCTATTATGCATCAAAATCAATGTTTCATGCTGTACGCTTTCCAGTGCTCCACCTTGTACATGTGCTAAGGCTGTCAAGTAGGAAAATCTTGATATGACAAAATAATTAAGAAAATTAATAATAAAAGGGCTATTGCTTCCGGTGGTTGTCATTAAAATTGCCCCCGAAGTTACAAAATATTATCCACCATGCTACCTATAAGTTAAGAAAACGATTCATTTTTTAAGAACACGCGAGGTTCAGTTCTTTATACACCGATACACTTATGAAGTGAGCACATACACAGCGGGGTTCGATCCCTATTATGGAAAACCCTATTCGTCGCATTCTACAGCAAGTAGTCAACATACCGCACATGTTCGATGGTAAATGGGCCGGCCCTGTTAGTGGTTTTTTACGTGGGATCGTATTCCGGTTTTGGGAACCCTCCAGAACGTTCTTGAACCGTGTTTTTTTGTTTTCTTTTTTGTTTTTTCTTCTTCTTTTCGTTTTTAGTTATTTATGTTTCTTTTTTATTTTCTTTTTTTTTTTCTGTTTGTTTTCTTTCTTTCTTTTTTATTTCCTTTTCTTTTCTTCTCTTTTTCAAAAAATCTAAAATTTTAAATTTTATTCATGTTCCAAAAAATGTTTAGTTTTTAAAAAATGTTCTCGTTACAAAAAACAGTTCAAAACTTTTGAAATTTAGAAAATGTACCGGATTTCAATTTTTTGTTCACATATTCAAAAATTGTTCGCGCTTCCAAATTTGTTCAGGATTTTTCAAAATTGTTCTCCGTTCCAAAAATTGTCTCAAGATTCAAAAAATGTTTGTGCTTTAAAAAATTGTTCGCACTTCCAAATTTGTTCTCAAGATTCAAAAATAGTTCGTGCTTTAAAAAATTGTTCACAAATTCCAAAAATGTTCATGTTTTCGAAAAATGTTTGGGAAATTCAAAATTTGTTCATTTTCGCAAAATCTATTTGAATTTTTGAAAAAAAGGTACGTTCAAAAAATTACTCAAATTTTAGGAAAAAATTGGTATTTTGTCAAACAGTGTTAAATCCGAAACTGTACTTAGTTTCTTTTAGAGTTCCGTTGTATTTCGGTCGTAAGGTCACCATTCCTAGCCACCGCGTCCTACCGATCCTTTTTGCGGATTTTCTCACTCACAGTGCATTAAATGGGCCGGCCCAGTCGGTGCCCCCTGCGCGACGCAGTGTGTATTTGCCGCAGATCGCGGCAAATAGGAGCTCCCCCCTTTTCTCCCCTTTTCTCTTCGAGCCCCAAAATATTGACACAACTTTCTATGGGTTCGTTTTGTAAGCTATATGAAAATGACTAAGTGTTTATTTTGCCTTCATGCATAACTATGTTTATTCTGGTACCACAGTTTTACTGGTTATGGAAAACACTGTCACGCTAGGTCAAGGCGAGACACATCATCCCCGTTGAGGTAACATAGTGCTATTCGAAAATTCTCCGGTTCCATATTATTCGGAATGAGTTTGTTAACAAGACTTGATCAACCTTGTTAGTGGATTCCTTTTGATGAGCGTGAGATGGATGAAGCTAGAAAGCAGAACCTTCTGTACCCTTCTTTTACTTTCTGTTATTTAGATTAAATAAAGCAAAAATAGTATTTTCTGTCTGTTTTCTGATTTATCCGTGCATTAAAAAATACCTCAAAAATAGAAGTTCTCCAAATGCCCCGAAATTGAAATATGATTTTTTTCTAGAATATCTGAGAATATCTGGCATTGAGAACACAGCAGGGGGAGCGAGCACCTGGCCACGAGGATCCAGGGCGCGCCCACCCCCTGGGCGCGCCCCCTGCCTCGTGCGCCCATGGTGGCTCCCCTCCACTTAGTTCAGCCACCACACATTCCTTCTTCCTCCCAAAAAATCACCAACCAGCTGAAGCACGAGTTCTAGCTCATCTTGCTGCCATTTTTGATCTCCTAGCTCAAAGCTCCACTCACAAAACTGCTTTGGAGGATTATTCCTTGGTATGTGACTCCCCCAATGATCCAAGTAGTTTTTGTTCTAGTGCTTTATTCATTGCCAATTTTTGTTGCCTAGGTGACCCTGTTCATGAGCTTGCATGTCAAATTTATTTGGTCCCAAGTAGTTCTAATGCATGATATAGTCTTCAGGCACATGTGGGAGTAGTTACTATCAATTTTGTTGAGTTTGGTTCACTTTTATTTGAAGTTACTAAAATTTTCAGAGGAAGAAATATGTTTAGGAAAATGTACCAACGTGCTCCTTCAAGGAAGCAAGGACCTAGGCTCGCAATACGCGATGCCGACGATGAACCACCGAAGGAAGTTCAGATGCAGGCTTGTGAATGGCCGTCGGAGGACTTTATGGATCGAGCAGGAATCAAGGAAGAATTTAACGCATATGCAAAGGGGAGATATGTCATAATCAGGGAAGAGGCGAACGAGTATGAGAGGAGGACTGAGACAGCTCGCCTCCACGCTGCAGCCCACGATGCAATAGCTGCTGCATCTCAGTACGACCCCAACTACAACTTTGATCCATGGGCATAGACCAACTTAGGCCAAAACCCTAAGCTTGGGGGAGTATGTATTTCTCACCGACATTACATTCATATTCACACACTCATGCTAGCTGTCGGTGCTCATACTTTTTCATTGTAATATCCATGCTAGTTTATTTCCTTTTTTATGCTTTCTTATTGTGTGTTTGATAAACCTTAAGAAAAACCAAAAAAATTAGTTGTAGCTTTTAGCTAGTTTACCTTGCATGCTTGTAGTAGTAATTAAAAGAAAACCCAAAAAAGATTTCTCGTTCTTCTTTTTGCTTGTTGGGAGCTTTCCCGTGTAAATAGTTTTATTTGTTTTCTTGTCCTTTGGGGGTTGAGAGGAGAAGACCATAATGAAAATGTTGAAGTGGCTCTTATATGCATTATTGTTGATTTAACAAAGAGCCATATTATCTTGTCTTCTCCTATATGTCAGATGCCTGCAGATTCCAGCTTAGTCCAATGCACGTGCACTATTATTATTATTCACATCGTTCGGTCGTGCAAGTGAAAGGCAATAATGATGATATATGATGGACTGATTGAGATGAGAAAAGCTGGTATGAGCTCGACCTCTCTTGTTTTTGTAAATATGATTAGTTCATCATTCCTGATTCAGCCTATTATGAATAAATATGTTTGCAATGAAAATTAGAGATTATAGTTGTTTATGCCATGCTTAATTAGCTAGGAGTTTATAATGGTTTACCTTGCATGCCAACATGCTATTAAAATGGTTGTGATGTGGTATAGTGGGGTGGTATCCTCCTTTGAATGATTTAAGTGACTTGACTTGGCACATGTTCACACATGTAGTTGAAACAAAATCTAACATAGCCTTCACGATATTTATGTTCATGGTGGATTATATCCTACTCATGCTTCCACTCAATGCTTATTAATTTTAATGCATGTTCATGACTGTTGTCGCTCTCTAGTTGGTCGCTTCCCAGTCTTTTTCTAGCCTTCACTTGTACTTAGCAGGAATACTGCTTGTGTATCCACTTCCATAAACCCCAAAGTTATTCCATATGAGTCCACTATACCTTCCTATATATGCGGTATCTACCTACCGTTCCAAGTAAATTTGTATGTGCCAAATTCTAAACCTTCAAATAAGATTCTGTTTTGTATGCTCGAATAGCTCATGTATCAACTAGGGTTGTCTGTATCTTCCATGCTAGGTGGGTTATTCTCAAGAGGAGTGGACTCCGCTCCTCACTCACGAGAAAATGGCTGGTTGCCGGGATGCCCAGTCCCATGCTTTATGCAAATCAAATCAAAATAATTGCAAACAAAACTCCCCCGGGACTATTGTTAGTTGGAGGCACTCGTTGTTTCGAGCAAGCCATGGATTGATGCTTGTTGGTGGAGGGGGAGTATAAACTTTACCATTCTGTTTGGGAACCGCCTATAATGTGTGTAGCATGGAAGATATCGCCATCTCTCGGTTGTTATGTTGACAATGAAAGTATGCCGCTCAAAATATTATTTATCTCTATTTCAAAAACCGAGCTCTAGCACCTCTACAAATACATGCTTCCCTCTGCGAAGGGCCTATCTATTTACTTTTATGTTGAGTCATCACCCTCATATTAAAAAGCACCAGCTGGAGAGCACCGTTGTCATTTGCATCCATTACTATTAATTTATATTGGGTATGACTATGACTGGATCTCTTTTACCATGAATTACAATGTTTAGTCAGTCCTTGATCTTTAAAGGTGCTCTGCATTTATGTTTTGCGGTCTCAGAAAGGGCTAGCGAGATACCATCTTGTTATATCATGTCATGATTGTTTTGAGAAAGTGTTGTCATCCGAGATTTATTGTTATTGCTTGCAAGTTGATTATGCCATTGTCGGTGTCAAAACCGGCGGATCTCGGGTAGGGGGTCCCGAACTGTGCGTCTAGGCGGATGGTAACAGGAGACAAGGGACATGAAGTTTTACTCAAGTTCAGGCCCTCTCGATGGAGGTAAAACCCTACGTCCTGCTTGATTAATATTGATGATATGGGTAGTACAAGAGTAGATCTACCACGAGATCAAGGAGGCTAAACCCTAGAAGCTAGCCTATGGTATGATTGTTATGTCCATCCTCTATCGACTAGCCTGGCCCTGGTTTATATAATGCACCAGAGGCCTAGGTTAACAAGAGTCCTAGCCGAATACGCCGGTGGGGAGAAGTCCTTGTCTTGATCGCCAAGTCTTGTGGACTCTTCCTTGTATGCGGCAGTTGTCCGAACTGGCCCATGAGTATACGGCCACGGGGGTCCTCAGCCCAATATAATAGATTGGGAGACGACGTGGTGAGTACCCCCTAGTCCAGGACACCGTTAGTAGCCCCCTGAACCGGTCTTCAACTTAGGGACGCTCCTCGATTCTTCCGAACTGTTCTTCATCTTCGGTCGTCGGTCTTGAAAACTGGTTCAACAAATCTTCTTTATCTTCGATCTTGAGGATCGCCGGAATGAATTCGATGGGTTTACACGTCGGGTATCCGAGGAGCCCCTTTAAGTTTCCGGCCTTTATCAATGCCTTGTTTATTTTTATGCCACACCTCGGGTTTGAAGTTGTTCCCCGGAGGCAGTGTCCTCTTGCGTCCGAGCTCCAACGCCGGACTACATTCGAGGTATCTTTTGCAGCCGAGCACCAACGCCGGACCGCTTCCCAGCTCTAATGCCGGAATGTATCCGAGCTCCAACGCCGGACTATGTATCCGAGCTCCAACGCCGGACTGTATCCAAGGTGTCGTAAATCACCTTGGTTCAAAGAAGTTTGAAGGAGTTTAGCCGAGCTTAATGCCGGAAATGCCCTCTATGGAGCCAGCCACTAGCGCCCGAGCTTTATGCCGGACTGCTTCCGAGGTGGTGCATCACCTCGAATGTGGGCTGATTTTTGTCAATATTTTTTATTGGTGCAATTTATTCTCTGCCGAGATATGTAGCCAGTAGCCGTCAAGGTGGGTATCGGTCTAAAACCCGAGACGCACATGAAGGATGACATAAGACCGCTGATCCCAGTAGCCGCTGAGACTCAGGTCGATTTGCAAAATCGGCCTAAGGATCAATTCCTAGCTCGGCAGAATACTTCGGGACACTAAAAGCGGCGTGCTCAGTCCTCGAGACTCAGGTTGGGTGCGGCCGACCAACCTGAGGATCAAAATCTCCTCGGAAACTATATTGCACATAAAAAATTGCATTGGACAAGCAATGCAGTAGCCCCCGAGACACTGGTCGGGTGACAACACCAGATTAGGGGATCGATGTGCCCCTTTAATATGTTTAAATAATAAGCCCGAAGCCTAGTAGCCCCCGAGCCTTAATGCGGGCATGGGTGGCCGAATTAAGGATCGATATCCATAGTAAAATCACAAATTGTGTGTAATGACTCTATGTATCCAAGTACTTTACGTCATTTAATGCTCGGATCCGCATTGTACAAAACTTTGTTGACCGACCATCGGCTTCCACCTCCTCGGCCAGTAGCCGAGGAGTGTTTGTCTTACTTTATAAAGCCTTTATGAGGGCAAAGATTTACGACAAACAAGGCAATCTGGCCATGCGGTTTTATAAACAAAGGTACGCGGAGAGATATGTTATATTACTGTTTAACAGAAGAAATGTCTTCCAAAGAAAATAGTCCCGCTATCGGTTCCTTTCTTTGGGTTGTCATGGTAAGCATGATCATAAAACCTCAGCTCCAATATAAGAGCAAAATATCGAGGATTTAGTTTGGGAGGCTAGTTAATAGCCCCCGGTAGTGTTCGGTGACAGTCAAGGTCAAGCCGTAAACACTTCGGCCAATGTTATGAACGGCCTGTTATTTAACATAGTCATCGGATCGCTGACCAGTTTACGCTTATTGTGACAGTCAGTTTTTGGCTTTCTCCACTGAGGTGCTTAACCATGTAAGCTGGAAGCACAATCGCAGTGGTTGTCCCTTTGCACACCTAGCCTAACAAAACGGAAAGTAGGAAGCAAGTGTAGGAGCCGGGCAACCCAACTATTGACCGAAGACACAATTCGAAACCGATGCATATATAGCAATATCTGAGAATGTTTTTGCCGAATCCCTAAAAGGTATCTGGCGTTGCACTGCGAGACTAATGCTGGAAAAGCACAAATAGTTTAAAAGTGCCAAAAAGCTTGGAAAACCAAGAAACGTCAGTAAAAACATGACGTCCGAACAATATCAAGTGTTCGGTGCCAATCCGAAAATTGGTCTTAGAAAAAAGAAGTGCTTCTGTCGTGCTTTAATATGATACATCCTATCTCAAGACTTCGAGCGGGTTAGCCTACGGCTACAACCTCCTATCCCGAGGGCGGAGTATTTCTCATCGGGCCAGTTTAGCAAACTAAACTCTAGCGTCTTTGAGAGAGAAATTAGGCTCCCCGGCTAGTGACCGCACACTCGTGTCGAAAAAAGGAGTGATAAATAATAATAATAAAACTTTGCAACGACTAAGAAGAAGAACACTTATTATAAAACGGCTCAAATAAACTTAAGAGCCCGCAAGTGACTTGGGTAGGAGAATGATTGCATGTACCGAAGTACTTATATCATATCTATGTTCAACCGAACTTTAAACGAGTCTTAACCGACCGTCGGCTTCTCCCTCTTCAGTCAAGGACCGAAAAGTGTTATGTACTCCATCGGTCGAGAATATCGACGGTGTTTCCAATAACCAGGCAATCAGGTCATAAGGCTGTAACAGACAAAGCGCGCTCAGGGAACTTATGCTATATTACTGCGAAGTGTAAGAAGCATCTTCGAAGAAAATAGTACCCCCACCGATACCTTTGTTCGGTGCTCATTGTTATTATGAGACTTGTGCAATAGATTTTTTGTACTCATGCGTTCCATTGTGTGCCGACCATCATTGAAAACTATAAGAGCGCTAGCTTTCAGCTTCACCCAGTCTGAGGTCTGGCTCGGGCGACCCGATCGTGACAATCGCAGAGGTGCTCCCTTTACTCCCTAGCCGAACAATCAGGAACGTAGGGGTAAACACAGGAGCGAGGCAACCCAGCTTGCAAATCGCTTGAGTCAATATGGTGCATATTGTGGCGTAATACACAAACAAGGAATGAAGCCGTACAAGTATAATCATATGCAACAGGAAAAGCTTCATAAAGGAAGCCCCCAAGTAAACGGGGTATTTGAATTTATGCGTCATAAACAAAGTTTGGACAAGGAAAAAAATTTACAAGCAACTTTTTTCCAAAAAAGTATAACGCTTGGTCGAACCGAACACAAGTTAGAAATTAAAGCTTTGAGCATGAAAGCGACTTAGCTGGTTAATGTGTTCGCAGTCCAAGCTTAATGCGGGACAAGGTTCTATCCCCCAAGGCAGTCCCGAGGTGGCGGAGCGGAGAGCTCGACACGCCGAAGTGGTGACATAGCACAGTCGATGCAGACCGGCAGAGTGACGCCGAAGTCCCCGGATCATTTTCCTGTGCACAAAAATAGTGCAAACGGGAGATAATAGTAATAATGATAATTAAAAAAATCGTTGCATAATGACTAATTTATGCAAAGTGAGTAATAAAAGAAATATGGCCTGGCGCTGAAGTCAATGTCGATGCAGGGCGTCGGCGTGATGCGGTAAAGGCGTGGCAAAGCCTGAATTTGCAGGTCGGTCCGAGCTCCGGATGCGGCGTTCGCCGGACTATCTACGGAAACTGACCGAACCACCATGCGACTATCGTGAATGCGGCCACCATTTGATAGACATGTGTACGTATGATGGACAAACCAGAGTAATAATTCCTTGGAAAAAATGAACCCAAACAAGCAAAAAATATTAGGGATTGATAGCACCTGGTTTATTTGTTGTAGCAATCCGAAGGAAGGTGATTCCCAAAATTGGGACTCGCTCCGCACACCCATTGTCTGATGGGCGATAAAACAACGGCATGGCAATGCTGATAAAGGTTGGCTCGCCGAGGCAAAGCCCTCGGCCCAGCTAACGTGACGGAGCTGGTCGGCTAGTGACGCCGAAGTGTCCGGAGTAGGTTGATGAAGAGATGGCGAAGCCCCTGGTCCAGCCGAGATGTCGAAGCCCCGATGTCAGCCGATGAGTCAAAGTAGGTCGGCGTGATGGACACCAGCTTGAAGAAGCGATAGTGCGGCCCTGTCGATGCAGGTCGTGACGTGGTCGATGCCGGCTTGATGAAGCAACCGTGCGGCGATGCCGGTATGCCCGCTCCGTGTAATCCGTGGGGCGGCGATGTTGGTGATGATTTATCCTTCGCGATTCCGGACTCTTGTTCGGCTTGCCGAGATGATGATCCGAAGAAGTTGAGCTCGGCTCAACAAAGTGACGCCGTGTCTTAGCGCAGGTCGGCAGCCGTGGAGTAATATTGCCGGACTGGTTTGACACCAGCGTGATGTTGAAGATCATGTTCAAAAGATCTTAAAGTTAGTGTGATGTGTTCGGGAACAAAACACAATACCCCATACAAAACTTCCTTCAAAAGGGATGTCCGAAATCCCGTTCATAGAAAAGATGAACTCGGGTCGGATTCGTTTTCGCGCAGAAAACAGATCCGAAAAGTGATGCACTAATCGGAAGGTTTCCGGAGTTTGGACGGTCGGATCGAGATGAAATTTTGAGAGGTGGTAGACACAAGAATTCCGCAGCCGATCAACGGTTGGATCTTCCAAAGGACGTCCGAGCTAGAAGCTGGACACCACGCCCTAAACACATCCAAATTCCCGTCCAGATTTGACAGGGCTCCGGTATATCGTGGATTGCCAGAGATTCCTCCATCGGAACTCGATGAAATTTTCCAGGGTTGTTGTAGACTCAATGCCGCAGAATTCCACCAAAGCGATCGTCAAAGCGATACTCGAGGAGGTGGTGGCAGCAGATACGAGTTCGCTGTCCAGAAAAACAGCAGGGTCGCTTGAGGGCAATGTTGACGTTGAGCCCCCGAGCTCCATGGATGATTCCTCCGTGATCTTGATAGAGATCGGAGTTGATGTTTGATGAAGGCCCTCGTCCAAACATGGTGATCCGAACACGGGGCGCAATTCTTGGTCGAACCAAGGTGACCAGTCGAGCTGGTGACGAAGATGCCGAAGTCGCAGTTGATCTGCAGACGAGCCATCGATCCTTTTGTCGATCACACGGCGGAACTCTCAATGAAAGCACCAATGTCGGTGTCAAAACCGGCGGATCTCAGGTAGGGGGTCCCGAACTGTGCGTCTAGGCGGATGGTAACAGGAGACAAGGGACACGAAGTTTGACCCAGGTTCGGGCCCTCTCGATGGAGGTAAAACCCTACGTCCCGCTTGATTAATATTGATGATATGGGTAGTACAAGAGTAGATCTACCACGAGATCAAGGAGGCTAAACCCTAAAAGCTAGCCTATGGTATGATTGTTATGTCCATCCTCTATCGACTAGCCTGGCCCTGGTTTATATAATGCACTAGAGGCCTAGGTTAACAAGAGTCCTAGCCGAATACGGCGGTGGGGAGAAGTCCTTGTCTTGATCGCCAAGTCTTGTGGAATCTTCCTTGTATGCGGCAGTTGTCTGAACTGGCCCATGAGTATACGGCCACGGGGGTCCTCGGCCCAATCTAATAGATTGGGAGACGACGTGGTGAGTACCCCCTAGTCCAGGACACCGTCAGCCATTGATATGAGTAAACATGAGATCTAAGTGTTATTGTGAATATGGTTAGTTCATAATCTTTGCTGAAAACTTGAATGCTGGCTTTACATATTTACAACAACAAGAGCAAACCGAGTTTGTAAAAGTTTTTCTTTATCACTTTCAGTTTATCAACTGAATTGCTTGAGGACAAGCAAAGGTTTAAGATTGGGGGAGTTGATACGTGTCTGCCGTATCTACTTTTCCAAACACTTTTGCCCTTGTTTTGGACTCTAACTTGCATGATTTGAATGGAACTAGCCCGGACTGACGCTGTTTTCAGCAGAATTGCCATGGTGTTATTTTTGTGCAGAAATAAAAGTTCTCAGAATGACCTGAAAATCAACGGAGAATTATTTTGGAATATATAAAAAATATATGTGAAAGAATCAAGGCCAGGGGGCCCACACCCTATCCACGAGGGTGGGGGCGCGCCTCCCTGCCTCGTGGGCCCCCTGGAGCTCCACCGACCTCAAGTCCAACTTTATATATTCACGTTCGGGGAGATAAAATCAGAGAGAAGGATTCATTGCGTTTTACGATACGGAGCCGCCGCCAAGCCCTAATCTCTCTCGGGACGTTCGGGGCTCCGGAGAGGGGAATCCGTCGCCATCGTCATCATCAACCATCCTCCATCACCAATTTCATGATGCTCACCGCCGTGCTTGAATAATTGCATCGTAGGCTTGCTGGACGGTGATGGGTTGGATGAGATTTATCATGTAATCGAGTTAGTTTTGTTAGGGTTTGATCCCTAGTATCCACTTTGTTTTGAGATTGATGTTGCTATGACTTTGCTATGCTTAATGCTTGTCACTAGGGCCCGAGTGCCATGATTTCAGATCTTAACATATTATGTTTCCATGAATATATGTGAGTTCTTGATCCTATCTTGCAAGTCTATAGTCACCTACTATGTGTTATGATCCGGCAACCCCGAAGTGACAATAATCGGGACCACTCCCGGTGATGACCGTAGTTTGAGGAGTTCATGTATTCACTATGTGTTAATGATTTGGTCCGGTACTCTATTAAAAGGAGGCATTAATATCCCTTAGTTTCCAATAGGACATCGCTACCACGGAAGGGTAGGACAAAAGATGTCATGCAAGTTCTTTTCCATAAGCACGTATGATTATATTCGGAATACATGCCTACATTACATTGATGAATTGGAGCTAGTTCTGTGTCACCCTATGTTATAACTGTTGCATGAATAATCGCATCCGACATAATTCTCCATCACCGATCCAATGCCTACGATCTTTTCACATACTGTTTTTCGCTTATTTACATTTCCGTTGCCACTGTTACAATCACTACAAAACTATCATTGTTACTTTTGCCACCGTTATCGTTACTTCCATATTACTTTGCTACTAAATACTTTGTTGCAGATACTAAGTTATCCAGGTGTGGTTGAATTGACAACTGAACTGCTAATACTTGAGAATATTCTTTGGCTCCCCTTGTGTCGAATAGATAAATTTGGGTTGAATACTCTACCCTCGAAAACTGTTGCGATCCCCTATACTTGTGGGTTATCAGGGCACCACCATCGCTCCTGGCTCCTGCTAGAGAGGAAGAGCCAAACTGAATGGACCCCGACCAGGGGCCGCATCATTAAATAACCAAGGATGAGGAAACAGAGACCGCGGGCGTGATTTACTGAAACGTTGAGGGGTTTTCCGCAAAAGATCCAGTCCGACCAGGTGTGCCATGCAGCAGCCAGCTGGGCGCCAATTGTCCGTCTCTGATTGGCTGTGGACTAAACCATCACATACTTTGCAAGTTTGTGGATGAGTTGATCACCTTTTGCAAGTTTGTGGACTAAACCATCACATCCAATGCAAGTTTCTGGGTCTCTAGTGCTCTTGCCTCTTAATAGAACCATGTTACTATGTGCTGCACACAGGCCACAAGAATAAAAGCTTCCTTTTAGGATATCACAGTGAAATGCGACTGCAGAATTGTATTACTAAAGCAACACGTGTAATGCTGCAACTAAAATCCATATTTAGAGAAAACATTTCCCTCATTTCCCCCATCTCTAAGCTGACAAATTTGATAGTGAACCTAATAACACAATAACAAAACATAAGCTGAGTAACAGAAACCAAAGATAACATAGCACATAAGCTGAATAAATGGACAATTGTACCTTTGGTGGAGTCAATGTTCCCATGCATAGCAATGGGAGAACCAAATATGAAAGATTGAGAAATTATTACTATTATTACTACTACTATTATTATTATTATTATTATTATTATTATTATTATTATTATTATTATTATTATTATTATTATTATTATTATTACTATTATTATTATTACTATTACTATTACTATTACTACAACTACTACAACTACTACTAAGTTATAACAAGGACTGTCCTCTTCACTATGTTTCATTTTAGAGAGGGAGTGAATGTTAATGATTAAGATAAATGTGTTGGTCAATGTTTTATAAAATTCTTTGCTTTCTTTACCAATTGTATAGATGTTGAAACTTGTGTGTACTGTCATACTTGTTGAGCTTGTTTTTATTCATGACAATGGCCAGGTTAAGTATTCACTTGATGAGGCAATAGATGGAGCAATATTTCATGAACGATCTTACGATCACGCCCATGTGAACTTCTATGCTAATGCTAAGAATGACCCAAAGAAGAACGATCCTAAAGTGCTTGTTTTTGCTGAGCTCAAACATGTTGGACGACGAGTTAACGCAATAATGGCTCTCACGTCTTTCCATTTTCTTGATGAGAAGAAACAAACTAGTAAGTATTTTTAGATCTTCTAGTTTGCTTAGTTGAAAATTGCTTAGACTTCTCATGAATTGTTTTACAGCTGGACGTCGTGATGTTGCTCGGAGCTCGCGCGTGTTCGGGATATATATCATTGCTATGCTTGTACCAATGATATCAAGCACCCCGAGGGATCAAGCTATAAGGCAGGCCACTTTGCTGCTGTATCATATTACTTTGAGGATTAGGTACACGATTTGTTAGAACTTGTATTTTTAGGTGGTCATAGGCCCCGATACAATAAGCAAAAAAAACCTTATAAAATGAGGAAAATACAAAGGGTACACGTCTAAATATATATAACTGTAACCCCCCCCC
Organism: Aegilops umbellulata; assembly: GCA_032464435.1. Taxonomy (NCBI): domain Eukaryota; kingdom Viridiplantae; phylum Streptophyta; class Magnoliopsida; order Poales; family Poaceae; genus Aegilops; species Aegilops umbellulata. The sequence continues at coordinate 83,717,034 of CP136054.1, read as the reverse complement.
CCAAAACTCATTATAAATCTACAACACTGAGTTTGAACAGACCAAAGCCGTGACGTGCTTTAGCATGGGCCTTCGTAAACAAATTCGACAACTGTAAATCGAAAGGCACATACTAAAGAGCAACAACCCTGCACACCAACTCACAAAAAAACACCAACACCAATATGTTTGATGAGCTCATACTTCAAAGGGTTGAGCAATATTTGCAACAATTGTACTGTCTAACAATAAGTACTAGGTGTAGTAGCGGAAATAGTAGGTGTAGTAACGGAGATACTAAACTCCTAAAGTAACCACCATAACCAAGTTAGTCCTATCCTCAAAAGAGTCATAGCTAGCAATCAGCCTTTGTACTCGAACATAAAACTTTAGTTTGTTTTTTCGTCTTCCAGGCTATGAGAGAACCACCAAGAAAAATGCATTAAGCAGAATGTGAATGATGATCTGAGAGATCAGTAGCCATGTAGCATTCGAATAGGCCTGAAGTTGTAAAGAAGCGTCCGAATAGGCCTGAAGTTGTAAAGAACTAGAGCAAAGGAAGAAAAGACAGTGAAAATCGCACCATAAAGTTATCGGAGAACACGGAGAAAATGACTAGGACGGGGTTATCCCTTTAAAAAAATGAAGATGACTAGGCCATGATTATCCTCTTTTTTAAAACAAGGAAGATGACCATAGTGAACCGATGTGAACGCAAAAATAAACTGACACAAAATATAAACATGATAGGATATATTTAGACGAGTGACAGCTATAGACGAAGTCACCATAGACTCCTCATAGTTGACTGGAGAATGTGTCCTCTCACTATATGAACATTGCCGTAAAGTGAAATAAATCCAGAAAATGCGAGCACCAGTGTAAGACTTAAACCTTGCTGGGTTGGGGATACCACTGTCCTCCTAAACAGGTTGGTTCGCCCATTGTCCAAGCTTGACAACAAGCGACATAGGAAAAGTCTTTCCTTCTCCACAAGAAAAGCTTTTCTCCTCCCGTTAGCGTCGCCGCCGATCCGCCCCATCTCTGATGGCCTCTAGGCCATGGAGGTGCGGAGGATCTCGGGCCCCCGCCGGTGGGAGGGACCCCGTTCTCGTTCTTGTTAGATTCAACGTCTTGGTTGGGGTTGTGTGATGGCGGTGATGTCTCTTAGTAGGAATAATGTCACCCACGTTCTATCCCCATCCCGATAGTGCGTCTAGAATTGTCAGAGGGCGTGTGGAGGTTTTTTTCCGTCGGATCTCGCGGGATTTGGTCGATGCTGGTCTTCGATGGATCTATTTGGATCTGGTCTTTGTTTGTCTTCGTTTGGGTGTTTACAGGTTTGATCCTTCTGATCCATGACTTCCTTCATCGATGATGGTTGCTACTCTGTTGCGCTGGTCCTATGAGGCATTAGCATGACGGCTTCCCGACTGTCTACTACATCAACGTTTGCCCGGCTCCGGTGAGGGAGGGGCGATGATGGCGGCACGCCTTTGGATCGCTCTAGTGCTTGTAGTCGTCGTTAGGTGGTCCACAGACATGGTTGTAAGTTTAATTACCCCTGTAGTTCTTTAAACTGCGATGATTGAAGATGAATAGATTGGATGTTTCTCGAAAGAAAAGAACATGTTGGTTTGGCCATGTTCTTTTTCTACGTGCATGAGAGTATATAGTACGTATGTGACAAGGGTGTCCCTTTATTGTACTACAAAACTTGCATGCATGTATTCACGGAAAAAACAACTTGTGTGCATAAACCTATGGGTTTTTTTTCGAGAGTACGCCAATGACGTACCATATTTTGTTAGAAGGGAGAATGTTAATTACAAGAGCGGCTAATGTGGATGCGAACATCTACAAAGGCACATCGCCACCTTACACCAAAGTAAAACAAAGGTCACTCTTTCACAAAAAGGTCTAAGCCACCAACTATGAAACCTGCCTCACGCCACTCTTTGATCTTCTCTAAGGCTATGTCTACCAATTGCCTTGCCTTCCGTTGTTCTTGTTGCCTTTTGAAGACCCTAGTGTTTTGTTGCTTCCATAACAACTAAGCGGTACCAATCACAAAGGAACCAAAACTACGTAAAGTCTTGTCGAAGAAGTTAATTCTTTGGGCAAGCCACCAGTCTTGGACCGTAGCCATAGTGGAAGGGATGTCAATGTTGATCTGGAACCTGTCGCAACACCCGTGCCACACTTCCCCCGCGTAGACACAATGCCCGAAAATGTGATCCACGTCGTCTTCTTCCTGTAGGAAAAGGTAGCAAGGTTATGGCTCATCTTGAAGCCCGTGCATCGTGCGATGGTCAGACGTCCAAAGGCTATATTTGATTGTCAACCATGCAAAAATCTTGCACTTTAGAGGTGCCCAGCTCCTACAAATACACTCGTCCAGCGCGTCATTTTTCATAAACGTATTTGGTAAGCATTACACATGAACGATGGCTCCCCTCTCCCCCTCCCCCTCCCGGGCGGCGGTGGCGACGGGATCGTCTCCTCCCCCCGACCCCGGCTTCTATCTGTGATGCCTCCCCATGCATCCGGCGCACGGTCTTCTCCCCATCCTCCCCGCCGACGTCCACCCCCCGTTCCGTTCTCTGCTCCCTAGCCCCCACCAACAAGTTCTGGGCTCTCGGATCTGAGGCCTCGGATTATGATCCCGACTCCCCGCCTCCACTCCCCCCTGTTCTGTGACCCTATGTGCGTCGGTCGTCATCTCTGCTCTGTCGCGTTGTCACAAGTTCACCCCCAGTGGGCGCGGCCGCCCTGCTCCCGCACCGCTGGCCGGTGATGGTTGGACTCGCGTTTCGCGCCGGCGCTGTAGGGTCCCTCCGCCGTCTCCTGACTGTGGGATCCTCGGCCCCGACCGGTGCTCTGCGCCTATGGCGTCCCTGGCTCCCTGCCCTCCATCCCCGACAACCTCTTCCTCCTTCGTTCCGCCTTCTGGCCCGCTGGTGTCCCCGCCGTCGGCGGACGGGTTGGCTGAAACCCTAGATCTGGTGGTGGCCTCTGCGGTGGTGCCTGATCCTGGGTTTCGGGCCTCCACGCCTCCTGGTGGGCATGGGGCCCCTCCCTCCCTTTCCAGTGTGTCGGACTTTCCCCCTCTACCTCTCGTGGCTCTTGGGCCTCGGGGGCCCAGGCCCACCTCCCGCCCCCCTCTGGTCCAACCCATCAACCCCGGCCTGGCGTGGTCGGGGTATATATGGGTTCAGAGGGGCTTGCTCCACCCATTTCTAGGGTTCCCAGCCTCTTCTTCTGGCCTGCGACGCCACCGCTTCCCCATCTGCTTCTTCTCTAGATCCAATCCTCCTCCGCCTCTCTCCCTCTCATTCGCGTCAGTCCTCTCGATGGATCGCTCGCTCGGCTGCTCCAGCGAGGCCTTGTTCGGCCAGAAGCGCCGGCGGGAGGGCTCTGTTGAGGGGGAGGTGGATCTCGAGTACAAGGCGGCCCTGCGCTCCAAGCTCCAAGCGGATCGTGCTTGGGTGGAGGGAGCCGCGGTGGAGCTCGGCGTCCCCTCGTCCCTTGGTTCTGGATCTGCTGCGGCCGGGCCCTCTGCTCTCCATGGCGGCTCCTCGTCGCGCCCCTCGGACCCCTGGGAGGTGGCGGCTGCATCGAGTAAGGTTGGCTCTGCTGGCCCGATCTTGCGGCCCCCTCCTCCTCGCAGTGCTGCGTCCTCGGCGTGGGCCCCGGCCCGGCCCCCGGCAGGCTCGGCTGGTGGCCCAGGCCGGTTCATGCCCGCGGCTTCTCTGGGGCGCCGGGTTGCCGTCCTCCCTCCGACGGTCCGGGCTTTGCTTCTGGTTCCTGTGGGGACAGAATCCTTCCTCTGCCATCCCCTGCTCCGGCGTGCACCCCCCCCTTCAACCCAAGTGGCCAACCCCACCCTCACCTGATTCGCCTGCCACCGCCCTAGTCACTTTCAGTCCCGATGCCAAAACCCTCCTTTCTGTCTCATCTGCAGGGAGGACGGTCACCTCACGGTCGACTGCCAGAACCATCTTAAGCCTCATGCCTTCGTGCACTACGGCCTCGGCCTCCCTGGTTGTGCCTTCTTCGCGCTCGACAACGAGGTCCCTCAAGTGATTCCCATCCCATCTCTCTCAAATGCTGGCATACTGACAGTCAAAGATAAGAAAATCTCTCCCCAGGTTCTCCTCAACGAGCTTCAGCTTTAGACGATGGTGGACGGGACTGGCAGATCCGCCAGTTGTCGGAGTTTGAGTTCGCAGCCATCTTCCCGTCCAAAGAAAGCCTGCGGATGATATCGTCTTGCACCAGTTTTACCCTCCCCCTTAACCAACTTGTTGTCTCTGTCAAGGCCGCCTCCAATGGTTCAAAAGACATATATCCTCTGTCTGATGTTTGGGTCCTCGTTATTGACGTCCCACCTACGCTTCGGTCCCCAACCTTCCTCATGGCATTCGGTGTTCTTATTGGCAAACCAATTGAGGTCGATCCAGTGTCTTTGCTTGTAGTGGGCCCTGCATGGTTGTGGGTTTGGTGTGTTGATCCTCACTGCATCCGTGGCTCGGTTGACGTCTTCCCTTCTGTTGGCGGTTTTCGTCTTAGGGTCCGGGTCAAGGGTGCTGCTGCTCCGGTGTCGCCCCCGCCCCCTCGGCTGGCCTTGGACAAGGATGGAAAGGATGATGATGGGCTCCCTGATGATTCGAACCCTGGAGCCGAGCATCATTTCACATAGTCGGAGTGGGATGGGCCGACCTCTGAAGATCGAGACTTGCTTAAGGAGAACGCTCCGGTGGGGTGGGAACAAGGATGTGGAGGGTGACATTGGAAGAGGGGCTGCTTCCTCTGATGGAGCGAGGGGCACCCCTTTTTCTGGCGCGTGTTCTAACCTTCCAGCCCGCCCTGCTTCGCCTTCCCTCTCTGGCATCGAAGATCTTCCCCCTGCCGGATCTGTGTCTAAGAAGAAGAAGAAGAAATCGTCTGTTAAGAAGTACTCCGCGCATAGCAGGGCCTCGGAGGGCTCCAAGCAGTCCATGGCAGGGATGTGTCGCAGGCTTGATGCTGATCTCGGTGCGGCCTCGGGTCCTTCATCCGCGGCGGCCTCACCGTGCCATGCTCGCCCCACGCCGGTGCGCTCCCCCGCTTCCATTGCACGCAAGAATGGTCGGGTCTTCAACAGCGGCGAGCGGGTTGCCGACCGGGCGGCGCGGCGCGCTGCGGCTAGAGATCTTCCCCCCTCAGATACCCCTCCATGTCATCCACCCCCCCCCCCCCGCTTCTTCCCCTGTTCGGTTAGTTCTTCCATCGCATTCCAATGAACATCTTCTGCATATTTTATAGGATGTAGACATATCTTTTGATCCTAGATTTGGTTCTCCTTCTGCCTTGTTGGATGTTATTCGGGCCAACGAAAAGGCCCAGGCTGATATTGCCAGGGCCAAGGACTCCGCTTCTCAGGATGGACCCACACCGGTTGTTTCTAGTAGGGTCGAGGTGGCACCTGAAAGGGATCAGGTGCCCTCATCTACGCCTCGGCGCTGGGCAGGCAAGCGTGCTAAATCCTGCATTGCCCCATGCAGGTCGAGCCTTCGCATCAAAATATTTCCTTCCGATGAAGGCTCTCTTTTGGAACATTAGAGGTTTCGGCGCTAGGGGGTGCAGAGACCAGCTTAAATACCTCATTCAGTCAGAGAATATTGATATCATTGGCCTTGTCGAAACGCTTAAACCCTCCTTCTCTCCTAATGAACTCTCTGCTTTTGCTGGGATCGATGGGTTTGACTGGAACTACCTGGCTTCCTCAGGCCACTCCGGTGGAATTCTTATTGGCACTAAAAGAGACATGTTTGATTTTGTTGCCTTCGATCATGGCATTTTTTGGGCTAGCATAGTAGTGTCTCACCAATCCCTCAATATGCTCTCGGAAGTTATGGTAGTTTGCGGTCCGGCTAACCATTCCTTTCCTACTTGTTCTTGGACAAAATTTTGAATAAGATTGAATCTTGTGATCTACCTTTGCTCATCGGCCGTGATTTCAACTTAATGCACTCTCCTTTGGATAAAAACTCCCCTAATTTCTCCTGGCCGCTGGTTGATGCTTTCAACGCTTTTATCCGTGATTCCGCAATTCGCGAAGTGCCTAGGGTGGGTGCCCGTTTCACATGGATGAATAACCAAGCTTCTCCTATCAGATCTGTTCTTGACCACGTGTTTATCTGTTCCAGGTGGGATTCCTTGCTCCCATGGTCCTCTCTTCGGGCTCTTCCCATAGTGGGGTCTGATCATGCTCCCCTGGTTCTCGACGACGGGATTCGCTCCGCTTCTTTTCCTTGGTTTCAATTTGATGCCTCACGGCTCCTGGTCGATGGCTTTACTGATTTGATCTCGTCTAAAATTTCTTCCTTCCTGGCCTCTGCTCGCCGATCTTTTGGCCCGATGGATGACTGGCACCAGTGCTCGTATTTTTTACGAAAATTTCTTCGTGGCTGGGCCAGGAACCATGCTGCTGAGTCAAGGCGTGACAAGGCTCGGCTCACGGCCCAAATTGGCTCCCTAGATGCATGCGCGGATGGACCTGCCCCCCCCCCTTGAATGGCATACCCGATATGCTTTAGAGGAGCCCCTTTTGACCTTGCATCGTCAGGCTGAAATATACTAGAGGAAAAGAGGCACCATTAACTGGACTTTGAAAGGCGACTGCCCAACTGCTTATTTCTTTGCTATAGCTAACGGCAGGCGTTGCCGTTGCATGATTGACAGCCTGATCATCAATAATGTCAGGGTGTATGACCACTCCCTGATCATGTCGCATGTGGTCAATTTGTTCTCTTCTCTTCTCTCCGCTAATCCCGAGGTGGGATTTAGATTGGCCAATTCTTTTCGGGCTACACAGGAACAAGTTTCTAGCGATGAAAACGAGGCCTTGATGATCCCCCTCTCTGATGAGGAGATTTTTGAAACGGTTCGCTCCGCTAACTCCAATTCGGCCTCGGGCCCAGACGGCTTCTCCATCCCTTTCTTCAGGCAATTCTGGCCACAGCTGCTGGGCCTCGTTCAGGCTATCATTCAAGGCTTCTGGTTGGGAACCGTCGACATCTCTCGTCTAAATTACGCTGTCCTTACTCTCATTCCTAAAGTTAAAGGGGCAGACTTGATCTCTTAGTTTAGACCTATAGCCCTGATTAATAACTTCGCTAAATTACCGGCAAAAGGCTTTGCTACTAGGCTCTCTCCCATTGCTCATTGCACTCTTAGTCCTTTCCAATCGGCCTTTGTCAAAGGCAGATTCATACTGGATGGCATTCTGTGTCTTCATGAGATTGTTCATGATTTGCGTGTCCGGGGCTCCAAAGCGGTGATTCTAAAGCTTGACTTTGAAAAAGCTTACGATTCTGTTAGTTGGAATTTTCTTCGTCAAGTGTTACTGGCCAAGGGCTTAGTGGGGCAGTGGTTCACAGACTTATGCAGTTGGTCACGGATGTCCACACTGCGGTCTCGGTTAATGGGAACATTAGTAACTTCTTCGCCAACGACAGGGGCCTGAGGCAGGGTGACCCGGCTTCGCCCCTCCTCTTCAACTTTATGGCTGACTCTCTCTCCCAGATCCTGACTCGGGCTGCGGCAGCTGGTCATATTACCCTGTCAGCTCCCATCTTACCCGTAATGGCATCTCTCACCTCCAATACGCGGACGATACCATCATAATGGTTCAATTGAATGATGTTAGTATAGCTCACTTGAAGGTCCTTCTCCTCTGCTTTGAAGCACTTTCTGGTCTAAAGATCAACTTTGCCAAGAGTGAAGTCATTGTTACTGGGGTCTCGGACGTTGAGGCCCAAAGAGTTGCTCATCTCCTAAACTGCTCCCTAGGCTCTTTCCCCTTCAAGTATCCCGGCCTACCGATCTCCCCCCACAAGTTGTTGGCTAAAGATTTTGCTCCAATTGTTACTAAGGTTGGCAACCGGGTCTTGCCGTGGATAGGCCGCTACAACACTCAAGCTGGCAAGGTCGCCCTAATCAATGCCTGCCTTTCCTCCCTTCCCATGTTCCTGATGGGTTTCTACCTCCTTTTGGGAGGGACCCACGCTGGGTTTGACAAGCACAGGGGTGCCTTTTTCTGGAATTCGGCGGACAACAAGCACAAATATAGGATGGTGAAATGGAAGTTTATCTGCAGACCTAAAAACCTTGGTGGGTTGGGCATTATTAACACTGGTGTCATGAACAAATGCCTCATCTTAAAGTGGTGGTGGAAAATCATGTCTTCTGTGGAGACCCCGCTGTGGCTCACCATTCTCAAGGCTAAGTACTTCCCTACGTCGAGCCCCATGTTTGCTCCGTCTTCCGGTGGTTCAGAATTTTGGCATCAACTCGTTAAAGTCCAACCAATTTTCCAATCTTTGGTCAAGTTTACAGTCGGGAATGGCAAATCTACTCGCTTTTGGTTAGACTGGTGGTGCGGGGAAGCCACCCTTGCGGCGACGTTCCCGGTCTTGTTTTCTTACTGTCCTAATCCGGAGATCTCTATCTTTGAGCTCTCGCTGAATAATTGGGATCTAGACCTTCGTAGAACGCTATCTCCTGAAGAGTTGGAAGACTGGCATCATCTTATTGCTTGCTTCCCGTTGCTCTCGGAGGAAGAGGACTCGGTGGTTTGGCCCCATTCTGCCTTCTGGTCGCTTTTCGGTTAAGTATGAGTATGCTAAACTTATTTCGGGCTCCCCCACTTCCAAGTTCAACTGCATTTGGAGTGCCCGTGTCCCACCTAAGATCAAAATATTTCTGTGGCAAGCATTTCGTGGGAAGCTTTCTGCGGCGAATCAAATCCGGAAAAGGAACGGTTCGGGCTCGGACAGATGCGCCTTGTGTGGGGACATTGAAAACACTGATCATATCTTCTTCCGGTGCTCTTTGGCTAAATTTGTGTGGAGTTGTACCCGTTCTTGGCTTCAAGTGGCTTGGAAACCCCTCGTCCTTTGTGGATCTGCGGAGATTGGTCAACAACTTATCTAGGGTTTCTAAAAGGGTCTTCTGGGTTGGGTTCGCAGTGATATGTTGGTCGTTGTGGACCACTAGAAACAAGTTTATCATTGAGCATATCTTCCCGGCTAATCCTATTGATTGCTTATTTAAAACTGGTATATTCTTGCAGCAGTGGAGATCATTGACTAAGGATGCGGACCACGAGGCCTTCGACGTTATGATGTCCAAGATTCGGGTTACGGCTTCCTCCTTGGCGCGCAGGCATCACGATGCTTCTCAAACCCTGGGTCTCCTCTATTTATCTTAGGGCTGGCCTGCGTGCCATGACTGGCTAGTTAGCTATGTATCCGAACTACTTCTATCTGTTTACCCTGTTACTGTGTTGATCTGGTGTTGGTTGTGCTACTCTACGTGATGACTTTATTTATAAAGGGGCGCTTATAGGTGCTGGCGCACCGGCCGAATCGTTTGGCAGGTCGAGCCCCAGCCGCCCGATACTACGATTAAGAGCCGTCAGATTTGACCCCCTTGCTTCGTCCTCCTCCTGGTTGTTCCCCTCCGATCGAAATTGCAACGGGCCAGAGCGACGTCCGACGCCCCGCTATCGCCCCACGACCAAGGTTGAAGCACCCCCGCGGCGGCCCCGTCGCCGATCGGCGCCCTCGTCCCCGGCTCCACCCATGAAACAGCTGCACTCTCTTCTCGCTCGAGCCCTCGCTACCACCACTCGCCGGGCGGCGCTCAAAAGCCTCGCCGCCGCCGCTCGTAGCCTCGCTGCCGCCATGTACATCAGTGGTAGCAAATTCCATCGCTGCTCATAACAAAAAAGGGCTCCGGTTGTAGCAAAAAATATCGCCCCAGGACGCCGCTCGTGCTCTGCAGGCCGCCGCCGGTGCTGGAGACGACTACCATGCGACTGTGTCGATGCATGCTGGAACTGATCACCAGGGGTGCTACAACCGTGGTTATAAAAAGCTGGAACCGACCGCCAGGAAAGTTGCAACCGGCCAGAGCAGTAGTGGAAGCCGTGATGCCGTCACCGTCGTTGTTACAAACAGTATGTACAAAAGCTGGAACTGGCAACGTAATTTGTTTCAACGGCGAGAGACTGCCAGACGCCGATTGCTGGAACCGTCAGCGAAAAAATGTCATGACCATGCTGCGAGGAAGCTGCAACTGGCAAAAACAATGGCGACGATGGTGCTTCAACCTAGAGCGCAGAAAAAATTGCTACAGAGAGACGCCATGGCCATCGTCGAGGAAGAAAAGCCGGTTCCAGCAATTTCATGTAAACGGGTTGAAGCTTTTTAAAATGCAAGGTTGAAGCTTTCATGTAAACGGTTGCAGCTTTTTTCATTTGGGCAACAAATCGATAGTTGAAGCTTTTTTCCACCGTCGACGTTGGCTGCACGAGTTGCACGAATGATGGCCACCAAACATCACCATTAAGATAGATGTAGCAAAAAACTCTCTGGTGGTAGCAAAAGACAACGACATTTGCAACAAAAAATCATCGTTGTTGTTGTCCCCGGGTGCATCTCTGCCATGAATTGATGTAGCAAATTTCTTCGTCAATTGTAGCAAAATACGACAATAGTTGCAGCAAAAAAATCGTTGTCCCAGTCATCTGCACGAACGCCGGCCACCAATCATCACCATTAAAAAAAATGGATGCAGCAAATAAACACGCTGGTCGTAGCAAAAGACAACGGCAGTTGCAGCAAAAATCGTCGTCGTTGCAGCAAAAAACGGATGTAACTTCGTCTGTCTGCAGTTGTAGATATTTTTCTCACCCCACAGCTTGAGCGGTTGGTGAAAAAAAGAGCTGACCGAGTAAACATGGTGGGCCAAGGCCACGTGATGGGCCAAGAAAAAAAACGTGGATCGGGAGGTGCCGGAGCGCTGGATCGCTACCTGATCGAGCGGTGTGCGCGGGACCGGTCGAAGCTTCGACCGGTGCACCGTTTGTAAACATTCCCTTTATAAAGTTGGACGTATGTCTTTTATTTAAAAAATATGTGAAAAGGGTTCCGTGGAGGTTAGGTGCGTCGGCCCTCAAGATAAAAGGAAAACGCAGATCAAGCTTCCTCTCAGATAAAACCGAGTCCTCACTGAACGTGCACGGTCACGTACGGGTCGCCTTACAAACCTCTGGAGTCTAGACGATCCGCCGCGAGTCTGCACACCACTTCGACCCAAACACGATGGACGCCGGCGACGGCGTCTCCTTGCCCTACGACGTACTCCTCAAAATCTTGAGCCGCCTCCATCCACGCACCCTCGCGAGGTGCCGGCGCGTCTGCCACGAATGGCGGGCCGCCGTGGACGGCATCGACGACCTCCTCCTGCCGGACTACTTTCCCAGGCGCGCCTTTCCGGGAATCTTCTTCACCACGATCGGCTGTCACTCTGATTCTTCCTTCTTCGCCCCGCCATGGACGCGCCCAGGGCGGGACGGCAAGGCTGGCTTCCAACGCCTCGCGTATCCACGCGAGGCAACCGTACGCCGGTCGTGCAACGGCCTTCTCCTGCTCGAGGACTGGGGATACTGCTACGTGTTCAACCCAGCGACCGGGCGGTACGCCGAGCTGCCGCGCCCTTTAATGAAGAGTCCCGTCGACGCCATGTCCCTCGCCTTCGACCCGGCCGTGTCGCTGCACTTCGACGTGTTTGTCTTCGAGAAAGTTGTGTCAGCACAACAGAGCAAGCAAGCCGAGGCTTCAACCCTCGAGCAAGTGAAGGATGAAGTGGTCGAGGAGGAGGAGGAGCCGAGGGAACATGTGTTGCCTCTGGAAGTGTTCTCGTCGCGTACCTGGCGGTGGGAGAAACGAGAGTTCATGCCTGGGCATTGTGCCTCAGGGGACCTCTATGACATTCTTGCCACCACTTCGCCTAGTAACCAAACGGCGTGGTCTTCCGAGTACTGGCGCGGGTCGCTCTACATGCATTGCCACCATAGCATCCTCACGATCCTACGTCCGTCAAAGGGGACTTACGACATGGTTAGACTCCCCGGGAAACCCTGCACAAGGTGCATATACACGATGCCTTGGAATTCCATCTTAGCAAACTACGAAAGAGGGATTCACTACGTGACGGTCGACGAATTGCATCTTCAATTATGGATGTTAACCGATTCGACGGATGGTCAACTAGATTGGGCACTAGCACATGATGTTAGCCTCAACCCGCACGGTCATATGATTAAGCCTCTTACAATACAGCCCAAGGTGACATCCCCATGTTGTCAGAAGCAGGACTGGACCAACTAGCATAGCCTACAATGGCGATTATGATGACTTGGTAGAGAAGGAGGACCGAGCCACAACAAATGACTCTGAATATTTTTGGGACTCGGACAATGACAACTTCATCGACGTGGTCGGAGGAGCCGTCCACCTTAAGCCGCCGGAATGGGGTGCCCACTGTAGGATCGTGGGATTCCATCCCCACAAGAATGCACTCATCCTCGTACTTGATTGGGCGGTGATAGTGTATTATCTCGACATGTCGAGGATGCAGTATCTTGGCGACTCACACGAGCTCTTAAGAGACCCCGTGCAAGATGCTTTCTATGTCAAAGGATCGTTTACTTACCGCCCTTGCTACAAGGACGTGCTATGGGTGGGGAAATTTTCCATGCTGTCTTAGACTGGTATATAGCTCTATTGTATATAGCATTTGAGATGCACTTTACCCCTAGGCTTAATATCGTTTCTATGCATGCTCTCCTGCGTGGTTATATACATAGTTCCCATTGAACGGATTCTTTTGTTCTGAGACTTACACAATGAACGGATATGTGTGCTATTTATTTCTTGTGTACAAGCAAGAGATTGCTTGGTCTCTTTAGTACTCCGGATAATGGTGTGCGTTCGTATGGAAACATATATATTGTGTCTTGTTTGATCTGGTATATATAGCTTCTTCGTTACTAAGTTTCATGCACCCCTCCCCCAAGTTGATCTGCTCCTGTTGTTTCTCGAAGTTTTGATATTTTTCATGTTCTTGCATTTGTACAAGGACTCACTACAACACGGTAGAGTATCCAAGGTATTTTGTAGTACTACATCTGTCCTGGTTTATTGGTCCCCTCGCATTTTATGCAAAAATTTGACCTTAAATTTAATTAATAAAATGTTAATGCATGAAACAAAAAAATATCATTGAAAACTATGTTTAAATACTAATCCAATAGTATAATTTTTAGTGACATGCATTATTAATTTTTTAGTTAAATCTATGTTCAAAATTTGACACTAAATATTAAGGAGACCAATAAACCAGGACGGAGGTAGTAGGCGACTTAAAACCGCCCTCACTTACCTTGACCAGGTCAAAACCGAATTGACTTCCAAAAAGCAAAATGACATAGTTTTTTTAGGGTCAAATTCACACACTTATAATAATGGTTATCACAGAGTGGGATTCCATGCCTTGGAGGCACTTTCCAAATGAAGATATAACAACTTCCAAGGCACTTCCATGACAGTTGGACGTCTAACAAAAATTAGAGCAGCGACGACATTAAAACCCAAGTTTGCAGTTGCAGCGCAACAGTGCTTACTGTACCCATTGTAGCTACTGTGCCATAATATTTCTGTACAAGCTAACCTGACAAAAGAACTAGTACTTACTTCCAGCTTGCAAAACGATTTGACCTAGCTATTACAATGCGTATGACCTAGACTGGACTAACTAGTCTCTACAGAGGACTTGGCGCTCAGTTCTCTTGTGTTGCAAAATCGCCCCGCCGAATGCCCGCCCCCGAAGGAGGATGCATGTTGAAAACGTAAGCAACTTGTCCTGCTACCTGCCCATCAAGTTGACGGATGCCCATGATCGGTAACCACTTAAGAGGCGCTACATTTAACAGGAATGATTCACCAAGAACGAAGAAACACTCCCTTGCCAATTTTTTCACCTATAAAAAAACAGCAGCCAATGTCTGTCATTTTTAGCAGTGGACTGATGTAATGTAATAATGTTGCCTGTTGACTAAGCTGAGATTCTGAAGGTTATTCACAGATGCTAAACAGGCCATATGTACCAGAAAATAAATACAGTAAATAAACTACCACTAGACATGCAAAACAAGACACATGGATCCAGTAGATTTATTCACTGTAATGGTGTGATACAACTTAAGAAATGGCGTACCTGTATCTTAACAAACTTTGTGTTACTCATGATCAAGATGATCTGCACACTAGATAATTGTCCCGACAATATCTTGATGGCAATATTCTCAAAGAACTTCTGCAAGACTTGGTGGTTGAGTGTTGAACCAAAATCATAATCATCTACCAAAATAATTCGCTTTAGTCTCGTCCAAGGAACTGGTAGTTCATGTTCATCTCCAATAGTTAGATGAGAAGGATCAGCGACATTCTGGACTATTCTGAGATTGTTTGCAACTAAATTACGCTCAGCCAAATGCAGGTCAGGTGTAATGTCAACCATGTTATGAAGTTGAGAGGAAAACTTCAGAGTTCTGTCTGTTGGAAATATGCCCTAGAGGCAATAATAAAAGGATTATTATATTTCCTTGTTCATGATAATTGTCTATTATTCATGCTATAACTGTATTGTCCGGAAATCATAATACATGTGTGAATACATAGACCTCAATGTGTCCCTAGTAAGCCTCTAGTTGACTAGCTCGTTGATCAATAGATAGTCATGGTTTCCTGACTATGGACATGGGGATGTCATTGATAACGGGATCACATCATTAGGAGAATGATGTGATGGACAAGACCCAAACCTATGCATAGCACAAAAGATCGTGTAGTTCGTTTGCTAGAGCTTTTCTGAATGTCAAGTATCATTCCTTAGACCATGAGATTATGCAACTCCCGGATACCGTAGGAGTGCTTTGGGTGTATCAAACGTCACAACGTAACTGGGTGACTATAAAGGTGCACTACAGGTATCTCCGAAAGTATCTGTTGGGTTGGCATGAATCGAGACTGGGATTTGTCACTCCGTGTGACGGAGAGGTATCTCTAGGCCCACTCGGTAAGACATCATCATAATGAGCTCAATGTGATCAAGGTGTTGTTCACGGGATGATGTGTTACGGGAACGAGTAAAGAGACTTGCCGGTAACGAGATTGAACAAGGTATCGGTATACCGACGATCGAATCTCGGGCAAGTATCGTACCGATAGACAAAGGGAATTGAATACGGGATTGATTAAGTCCTCGACATCGTGGTTCATCGATGAGATCATCGAGGAGCGTGTGGGAGCCAACATGGGTATCCAGATCCCGCTGTTGGTTATTGACCGGAGATTGTCTCGGTCATGTCTGCATGTCTCCCGAACCCGTAGGGTCTACACACTTAAGGTTCGGTGACGCTAGGGTTGTTAAAGATATTAGTATGCAGCAAACCGAAGGTAGTTCGGAGTCCCGGATGAGATCCCGGACGTCACGAGACGTTCCGGAGTGGTCCGGAGGTAAAGAATTACATATAGGAAGTGTCGTTTCGGCCATCGGGAATGATCTAGGGGTCGCCGGTATTGTACCGGGACCACCAGATGGGTCCCGGGGGTCCACCGGGTGGGGCCACCCATCCCGGAGGGCCCCGTGGGCTGAAGTGGGGAGGGAACCAGCCCATAGTGGGCTGGTGCGCCCCCCCCCCCCATGGGCCTCCCCCCTGCGCCTAGGGTTGGAAACCCTAGGGCAAGGGGCGCCCCACTTGCCTTGGGGGGCAAGGCTCCCCCCTGGCCGCCGCCCCCCCCTGGAGATGCATCTCCAGGGCGGCGCCCCCCCCTAGGGGGCCTATATAAAGGGGGGAGAGGGAGGGCAGCCGCACCCTGCAGCCTTGGCGCCTCCCTCTCCTCGTTACACCTCTCCCTCTCTCCGTAGTTGCTTGGCGAAGCCCTGCTGGAACTCTGCTGCATCCACCACCACGCCGTCGTGCTGCTGGATCTTCATCAACCTCTCCTTCCCCCTTGCTAGATCAAGAAGGAGGAGACGTTATCCCGACCGTACGTGTGTTGAACGCGGAGGTGCTGTCCGTTCGGCACTAAGTCATCGGTGATTCGGATCACGGCGAGTACGACTCCATCATCCACGTTCTTCTTGAACGCTTCCTTTGCGATCTACAAGTGGTATGTAGATGCTCTCCTATCCCCTCGTTGCTAGAATACTCCATGGATAGATCTTGGTGATGCGTAGGAAAATTTTAATTTCTGCTACGATCCCCAACAGTGGCATCATGAGCTAGGTCTATGCGTAGTTTCTATGCACGAGTAGAACACAAAGTAGTTGTGGGCGTCGAATTGTCAATTCTTCTTGCCGTTACTAGTCCTATCTTGGTTCAGCGGTATTGTGGGATGAAGCAGCCCGGACCAACCTTACACGTACGCTTATGTGAGACCGGTTCCACCGACTAACATGCACTAGTTGCATAAGGTGGCTGGCGGGTGTCTGTCTCTCCCACTTTAGTTGGATCGGATTCGATGAACAGGGTCCTTATGAAGGGTAAATAGAGATTGACAATTCACGTTGTGGTTTTAACGTAGGTAAGAAACGTTCTTGCTAGCAACCTATAACAGCCACGTAAAAACTTGCAACAACAATTAGAGGACGTCTAACTTGTTTTTGCAGCAAGTGCTTTGTGATGTGATATGGCCAGAAGTTGTGATGAATCATGTATGTGATGTATGAGATGATCTTTTTATTGTAATAGGAATCACGACTTGCATGTCGATGAGTATGACAACCGGCAGGAGCCATAGGAGTTGTCTTTATTCATTTATGACCTGTGTGTCAACTTAAATCGTCATGTAATTACTTTTCTTTATTGCTAAAGCGTTAGCCATAGTAGTAGAAGTAATAGTTGACGTGACAACTTCACGAAGACACGATGATGGAGATCATGATGATGGAGATCATGGTGTCATGCCGGTGACGATGATGAACATGGCGCCCCGAAGATGGAGATCAAAGGAGCGAAATGATGTTGGCCATATCATGTCACTATTTGATTGCATGTGATGTTTATCATGTTTTTACATCTTATTTGCTTAGAACGACGGTAGCATAAATAAGATGATCCCTCGTTAAAATATCAAAAATGTGTTCTCCCTAAATATGCACCGTTGCTAAGGTTCGTCGTTCCGAAGCACCACGTGATGATCGAGTGTGATAGGTCCTTACGTTCGCATACAACGGGCGTAAGCCAGATTTACACACGCAATACACTTAGCTTGGATTGACGAGCCTAGCATGTACAGACATGGCCTCGGAACACGGAGGACCGAAAGGTCGAACATGAGTCGTATGGAAGATACGATCAACATGGAGATGTTCACCGATGATAACTAGTCCGTCTCACGTGATGATCGGACACGGCCTAGTTGACTCGGATCATGTATCACTTAGATGACTAGAGGGATGTCAAATCTGAGTGGGAGTTCATTCATTAATTTGATTAGATGAACTTAATTATCATGAACTTAGTCTAAATCTTTACAATATGTCTTGTAGATCAAATGGCCCACGGTAATGTCACCCTCAACTTGAACGCGTTCCTAGAGAAAACCAAGCTGAAAGATGATGGCAGCAACTATGCGGACTGGGTCCGGAACCTGAGGATCATCCTCATAGCTGCCAAGAAAGATTATGTCCTAGAAGCACCGCTAGGTGATGCACCATTCCCAGCAAACCAGGACGTTATGAACGCCCATCAGTCTCGTGCTGATGATTACTCCCTCGTTCAGTGCGGCATGCTTTACAGCTTAGAACCAGGGCTCCAAAAGCGTTTTGAGCAACACGGAGCATATGAGATGTTCGAGGAGCTGAAATTGATTTTCCAAGCTCATGCCCGGGTCGAGAGATATGATGTCTCCGACAAGTTCTTTAGCTGCAAGATGGAGGAAAATAGCTCTGTCAGTGAACACATACTCAAGATGTCTGGGTTGCACAACCGCTTGACTCAGCTGGAAGTTAATCTCCCGGATGAGGCGGTCATTGACAGAATCCTTCAGTCGCTCCCACCTAGCTACAAGAGCTTCGTGATGAACTACAATATGCAGGGGATGGAAAAGACCATTCCCGAGTTGTATTCAATGCTGAAATCTGCGGAGGTGGAGATCAAAAAGGAACATCAAGTGTTGATGGTGAATAAAACCACTAAGTTCAAGAAAGGCAAGGGTAAGAAGAACTTCAAGAAGGACGACAAGGAGGTTGCCGCGCCTGGTAAATCAGTTGCCAGGAAGAAGTCAAAGAATGGACCCAAACCTGAAACTGAGTGCTTTTATTGCAAGGGAACTGGTCACTGGAAGCGGAATTGCCCCAAGTACTTAGCGGATAAGAAGGCCGGCAACACTAAAGGTATATGTGATATACATGTAATTGATGTGTACCTTACCAGTGCTCGTAGTAGCTCCTGGGTACTTGATACCGGTGCCGTTGCTCATATTTGTAACTCAAAACAGGAGCTGCGGAATAAACGGAGACTGACGAAGGACGAGGTGACGATGCGCGTCGGGAATGGTTCCAGGGTCGATGTGATCGCCGTCGGCACGCTACCTCTACATTTACCTACGGGATTAGTTTTGAACCTCAATAATTGTTATTTAGTACCAAGTTTGAGCATGAACATTGTATCTGGATCTCGTTTAATGCGAGATGGCTACTCATTTAAATCCGAGAATAATGGTTGTTCTATTTATATGAGTGATATGTTTTATGGTCATGCTCCGATGGTCAATGGTTTATTCTTAATGAATCTCATGCGTGATAATACACATATTCATAGTATGAATACCAAAAGGTGTAAAGTTGATAACGATAGTCCCACATACTTGTGGCACTGCCGCCTTGGTCACATTGGTGTCAAGCGCATGAAGAGCTCCATGGTGATGGATTTTTAGAGTCTCTCGATTATGAATCATTTGACACATGCGAACCATGCCTCATGGGCAAAATGACCAAGACTCCATTCTCAGGGACAATGTAGCGAGCAACCAACTTATTGGAAATCATACATACAGATGTACGTGGTCCAATGAGCGTTGAGGCTCGCGGAGGCTATCGTTATGTTCTCACTCTCACTGATGATTTGGGTAGATATGGGTATGTCTACTTGATGAAACACAAGTCTAAGACCTTTGAAAAGTTCAAGGAGTTTTAGAGTGAGGTTGAGAATCAACGTGACAGAAAAATAAAGTTCTTACGATCAGATCGTGGGGGAGAATATTTAAGTCACAAATTTGGCACACACTTAAGAAAATGTGGAATCGTTTCACAACTCACGCCGCCTGGAACACCTCAGCGTAACGGTGTGTCCGAACGTCGTAATCGCACTCTATTGGATATGGTGCGGTCTATGATGTCTCTTACAGATCTACCGCTATCATTTTGGGGATACGCTCTAGAGACAGCCGCATTCACTTTAAATAGGGCTCCGTCAAAATCCGTTGAGACGACACCGTATGAATTATGGTTTGGGAAGAAACCTAAGCTGTCGTTTCTGAAAGTTTGGGGTTGCGATGTTTATGTCAAGAAACTTCAACCTGAAAAACTCGAACCCAAATCGGAAAAATGCGTCTTCATAGGATATCCCAAGAAAACAGTTGGGTACACCTTCTACCTCAGATCCGAAGGCAAGATCTTTGTTGCCAAGAACGGGTCCTTTCTAGAGAAAGAGTTTCTCGCGAAAGAAATAAGTGGGAGGAAAGTAGAGCTTGATGAAGTACTACCTCTTGAGAATCAGAGTAGCGCAGCTCAGGAAAATGTTCCTGTGGTGCCTGCACCGATTAGAGAGGAGGTTAATGATGATGATCAAGATACTTCTGATCAAGCTCCTACTGAACTTCGTAGGTCCACAAGGACGCGTTCCGCACCAGAGTGGTACGGCAACCCTGTCCTGGAAATCATGTTGTTGGACAACGGTGAACCTTCGAACTATGAAGAAGCGATGGCGGGCCCAGATACCGACAAATGGCTAGAAGCCATGAAATCCGAGATAGAATCCATGTATGAAAACAAAGTATGGACTCTGAATGACTTTCCCGATGATCGGCGAGCCATAGAAAATAAATGGATCTTTAAGAAGAAGACAGACGCAGATGGTAATGTGACCATCTATAAAGCTCGACTTGTCGCTAAGGGTTATCAGCAAGTTCAAGGGGTTGACTACGATGAGACTTTCTCTCCCGTAGCGAAGCTGAAGTCCGTCCGAATCATGTTAGCAATTGCCGCATACTATGATTATGAGATATGGCAAATGGACGTCAAAACGGCATTCCTTAACGACTTTCTTAAGGAAGAATTGTATATGATGCAGCCGGAAGGTTTTGTCGATCCTAAGAATGTTAACAAAGTATGCAAGCTCCAGCGCTCTATCTATGGGCTGGTGCAAGCATCTCGGAGTTGGAACATTCGCTTTGATGAGATGATCAAAGCGTTTGGGTTTATGCAGACTTATGGAGAAGCCTGCGTTTACAAGAAAGTGAGTGGGAGCTCCGTAGCATTTCTCATATTATATGTGGATGACATACTATTGATGGGAAATGATATAGAATTCTTGGAAAGCATAAAGGCCTATTTGAACAAATGTTTTTCAATGAAGGGCCTTGGAGAAGCTGCTTATATATTAGGCATCAAGATCTATAGAGATAGATCGAGACGCCTCATCGGTCTTTCACAAAGTACGTACCTTGACAAGATTTTGAAGAAGTTCAAAATGGATCAGTCCAAGAAGGGGTTCTTGCCTGTATTGCAAGGTGTGCGATTGAGCACGGCTCAATGCCCGACCACGGCAAAAGATATAGAAGAGATGAGTGTCATCCCCTATGCCTCAGCCATAGGGTCTATTATGTATGCCATGCTGTGTACCAGACCCGATGTAAACCTTGCCGTAAGTTTGGTAGGTAGGTACCAAAGTAATCCCGGCAAGGAACACTGGACAGCGGTCAAAAACATCCTGAAGTACCTGAAAAGGACTAAGGATATGTTTCTCGTTTATGGAGGTGCCGAAGAACTCGTCGTAAAGGGTTACGTCGACGCTAGCTTCGACACAGATCTGGATGACTCCAAGTCACAAATCGGATACGTGTATATTTTGAATGGAGGGGCAGTAAGCTGGTGCAGTTGCAAGCAAAGCGTCGTGGCGGGATCTACATGTGAAGCAGAGTATATGGCAGCCTCAGAGGCAGCACAAGAAGCAGTCTGGGTGAAGGAGTTCATTACCGACCTAGGAGTCATACCCAATGCGTCGGACCCGATGACTCTCTTCTGTGACAACACTGGAGCAATTGCCCTTGCGAAGGAGCCCAGGTTTCACAGGAAGACCAGGCATATCAAGCGTCGCTTCAACTCCATTCGTGAAAGTGTTCAAAATGGAGACATAGAGATTTGTAAAGTACATACGGACCTGAATGTGGCAGATCCGTTGACTAAACCTCTCCCTAGAGCAAAACATGATCAACACCAAAATTCCATGGGTGTGTGATTCATCACAATGTAACTAGACTATTGTCTCTAGTGCCAGTGGGAGACTGTTGGAAATATGCCCTAGAGGCAATAATAAAAGGATTATTATATTCCTTGTTCATGATAATTGTCTATTATTCATGCTATAATTGTATTGTCCGGAAATCATAATACATGTGTGAATACATAGACCTCAATGTGTCCCTAGTAAGCCTCTAGTTGACTAGCTCGTTGATCAATAGATAGTCATGGTTTCCTGACTATGGACATGGGGATGTCATTGATAACGGGATCACATCATTAGGAGAATGATGTGATGGACAAGACCCAAACCTAAGCATAGCACAAAAGATCGTGTAGTTCGTTTGCTGGAGCTTTTCTGAATGTCAAATATCATTCCTTAGACCATGAGATTATGCAACTCCCGGATACCGTAGGAGTGCTTTGGGAGTATCAAACGTCACAACGTAACTGGGTGACTATAAAGGTGCACTACAGGTATCTCCGAAAGTATCTGTTGGGTTGGCATGAATCGAGACTGGGATTTGTCACTCCGTGTGACGGAGAGGTATCTCTGGGCCCACTCGGTAAGACATCATCATAATGAGCTCAATGTGATCAAGGTGTTGTTCACGGGATGATGTGTTACGGGAATGAGTAAAGAGACTTGCCGGTAACGAGATTGAATAAGGTATCGGTATACCGACGATCGAATCTCGGGCAAGTATCGTACCGATAGACAAAGGGAATTGAATACGGGATTGATTAAGTCCTCGACATCGTGGTTCATCGATGAGATCATCGAGGAGCGTCTGGGAGCCAACATGGGTATCCAGATCCCGCTGTTGGTTATTGACCGGAGATCGTCTCGGTCATGTCTGCATGTCTCCCGAACCCGTAGGGTCTACACACTTAAGGTTCGGTGACGCTAGGGTTGTTAAAGATATTAGTATGCAGCAAACCGAAGGTAGTTCGGAGTCCCGGATGAGATCCCGGACGTCACGAGAGGTTCCGGAGTGGTCCGGAGGTAAAGAATTATATATAGGAAGTGTCGTTTCGGCCATCGGGAATGATCTGGGGGTCGCCGGTATTGTACCGGGACCACCAGATGGGTCCCCGGGGTCCATCGGGTGGGGCCACCCATCCCGGAGGGCCCCGTGGGCTGAAGTGGGGAGGGAACCAGCTCATAATGGGCTGGTGCGCCCCCCCATGGGCCTCCCCCCTGCGCCTAGGGTTGGAAACCCTAGGGCAGGGGGCGCCCCACTTGCCTTGGGGGGCAAGGCTCCCCCCTGGCCGCCGCCCCCCCCCCCCCCCCCTGGAGATGCATCTCCAGGGCGGCGCCCCCCATAGGGGGCCTATATAAAGGGGGGGAGAGGGAGGGCAGCCGCACCCTGCAGCCTTGGCGCCTCCCTCTCCCCGTTACACCTCTCCCTCTCTCCGTAGTTGCTTGGCGAAGCCCTGCTGGAACTCTGCTGCATCCACCACCACGCCGTCGTGCTGCTGGATCTTCATCAACCTCTCCTTCCCCCTTGCTGGATCAAGAAGGAGGAGACGTTATCCCGACCGTACGTGTGTTGAACGCGGAGGTGCTGTCCGTTCGGCACTAGGTCATCGGTGATTCGGATCACGGCGAGTACGACTCCATCATCCACGTTCTTCTTGAACGCTTCCGTTGCGATCTACAAGTGGTATGTAGATGCTCTCCTATCCCCTCGTTGCTAGAATACTCCATGGATAGATCTTGGTGATGCGTAGGAAAAATTTTAATTTCTGATACGATCCCAACACTGTCATTTACGACAAGAATGTGACCATTTTCACCTCGAGTCACTAACTTCCTCCAACCTATGTCAGCCTGCGGCCATGGTGGATCTTCTGGATTCATTTTAGAAGTAACAGATGAAGAGCTCAAAGAGCCAAGATTGTGTGCAAATGAACAAGAGTTGCCATTTCTACAACCCTGATCAAAGGAACGACATATCAGAAGCAAAAATGTTAATTCATACCCATCGAGTTGTCAAAATACCAAGTTAACATATACATGCAGTTAGGTAGATATAAAAAGTGAGATACAATGGGCAAGGACCGCCATGGACAATATATTAAGCGAGAGGCCACCCGTGTGAGATACCAGAAATTCATTCCTGACGGCATTCAGACTCCAGTCAGGCTACTGCTCAGTTCTCAGTTAGTTAGATATAACTTTAACGAAATGCATGTTGGCACAGTATCACTGCTGTCAATGTCATGTGACCTGTTACCACCATTTTATTCCTAGTGTCATGAATGAGTTACATTTAATATTACAATGAAAGAACATGTCAAGTCCTTCGCTGAGGCAGGGGAGTGTATCAAGTAGTTGCAGTAGAATATTGAGGATGTAGGTTTGTAGTTCAGTTGGTCTGCATCCGGCTGGCTATAACATGATGTACTATGTCGCAGAAATTGTGGTTACTACTCCCTCCGTTTCAAATTACCCATCGCAGAAATGGATGTATCTAGAACTAAAATACATCTAGATACATCCATACTTGCGACAAGTAATTTGGAACGGAGGGAGTATAATTTAAGATATGAAATTAGGGCAATCCTTCATTAAGATCTTACTCAACACATAGAAAAATAACCAAATAACGTATATATCCCGCAAATGACGCGCCGGGAAAAAAGGGCAGGTGATAATAGCATGAAAGAATGCAACAGTCCACCTTTAATGTGAGGAAGAACTTGCATGCTCGTTTCGAGGCATTGGATAAATTGTTAAGAGGTCCTCTGTATGTTTCACTAGATCCATCATGGTAGTCCACACACGTCTCTGCAAGTTCTGTCTTCATCTGTGAACCAATCAAGAAGCATTATATTTATACTACTTTATGTCATATATACAGGTAACTTGACAATGCATACAATTGATATAATACAACACACCTTTTCAATAACCTTCATGAAGGTATTAACAATGTCAATGGCTCCAAAATCAGTTGCAGAAATATAAGGGATTGCAGCACAGCTCTGTGAATCTAAGTGAGAACTGTCAGTTTCCAACGGGAGTGAAGTCATATGCTCTGGCTCCGGCAATTCAGGATCACGACATTCATGGTGGAATTCAGAGGTCTGAAGGTAATTTGGAGGATTGATTTCCAGAAGAAATTGAGGCCTAAACCGGTGCAGTGTGCTCATAATATCATCATCTGTTCAAAAGAAAGAGTTACCAAGAAATGTCCATATATTGTATTCTTGGAAAAGTATTTTGACATTTGCACTTCTACGAGTAGGTCCTCACACCAACTATGTATATTTTAATTTTTTATTGCAACACAAAACGCTGATGTATAACACAGTAGGCTACAGCAGGCAACACTTTCCACCATCTTATGTACACATTTTCAAACTTTTAGTGGAAAACCATGATAATGCTATAGTACCTGACACACATCAATAGATGCAAATTGTGCAATCAAAATACACTTCAGAAACTTTTTATCGCAAGTTAAAGTACATACAAATTTTGGAGATGTTGTTAAGTGCTTTCAGCACGAGATTGTGTAATCTACACCATTCTTGTTCAACTTTCAAGATCTCATATGCATTTGATTCTTGGTTCTTGGAGACATTTGTCAGGTACTCCAGACGAAACTTATCCTGAAAAAATTAGAATATGTAACTTTGGTGAAACATAAATAGTGTTAACAGAATCCAAATAAAAATATATACATTTTTTTCATCAATAATAATATTCACTTAAGGGCCATGATATAGTATCTTAGAAATAGCATCTACTCCCTCCGTTCCTAAATATTTGCCTTTCTAAAGATTTCAACAAGTGACTACATACGGAGCAAAATGAGTGAATCTACACTCTAAAATATGTCTATATACATCCGTATGTGATAGTCCATTTGAAATCTCTAAAAAGACAAATATTTAGGAATTGAGGGAGTATTAGGAAAGGTATTACCAGAAAAAGATAGTACAAAAAGAGAATGAGCGTGTAATTGTTACTAAAAAGGACTTGAAAGTTAAGATTACAAATTTAAAAATAACCAACTCCCAAAAATGTCCTAGACATATATGCACATGGTATTTTATTACAGATAAGACAAGATGTACCTTAAACATACGCTGCCAAAACTGATATGCCTGGAGATTTGCGATGAGTGTAGCTTCCTTCTTGCCAATTTGTTGGAAGGTACGTTCATCAAAATAATCATCTCTAAACTTCTTGCGCTGTAAAACAGAAAGTAGGATACATAACTAAAAGAACACGGGGATACAAGCATGTCATTTGAAGTAACTAGAACATACCAATGCTTGATCACCAAAAGGTTGCAGTATAGGAAGTGGTTGAATGTCCAACATAATGCCTATCAGGATTCCTTCATGGAGATACCCCATCTCACCAAATTTCAGGGTAAGAACAGAAGCATGAAATGATAACGGCAAACTATCGAGCAAATAGCCATAAAATCGGGGCGGAAGCCTTTTTCTGTAATAGCCATAAAATCTGGGATGATACCCTCCAGGGAATGCTGGCTGAAATGCATTAATTTGAACAAGAGTATCTAGTGCATCTTTAATAACACTGGATTCCGGTGGATTGAGAATTTTTTGCAGCAGCACTGCCAACAAGTGACTGTTACTGAGAATATTACCTTAATATAGATATATACGAAGAAGAGTGACAGTGTATAGTAATGAATGATCCCACATACCCAAATATGTTTTGTTTTCAAATGCATGTACTGAGGTTTTTAAGATCTTACTAACTTGTACAGAGAAGTATTTGGTGTTTCTTTTAAATTCAGTAACAAATTTCCATTTATTTTCTTTGCACACTATTGTAACCTCACTCACTCGGGCTTGTAAATACACTTTATAACTATCCAATTTATCAAGATGCAAGCTTTGCGTTTTCTCGAAAACATATGTAACAAATTTTACAGAATTTAGTAGTCCCATCTATATATCAAAGGATGTACAAGTGTTAAAAAAATACGCACTTAGGGACACTGGTAAAATATTTAAATAAGAGTAGTAAACATAATGAGAATCAAAACAGGAATTCTTAATTTTATGTCTAAGTTTTTAAAACTTGAAAAAAAAAGATGATACTGAACTCTTAAGATAGGTACAAGTGAGGTGGGTGCATCAATGTCAAAGAATTTGAGAACTGCTCCTATAGTTCACTATTACTGTCATAATCCGAGCACAGAAACATCAAGCAAGATTAGTGGAATTGCAGAGAAAGAATTACCAGTGGGGTCGTCGTTCATAGCTATGGACTCTGCACAACATATCATGAGTGCTTGGTCTCTCAAGGATAACATTGAAATGGCAGGGCTTTCATGATCAGGAAAAGCGTTGTAAAATGGCTCTGTTACCAAGCGAAAAATCTGGCCATCACAGGTTCGGCCTGTCCTTCCTTTCCGCTGCTCAGCCTAAAAAAGTTATAACTAGTTTCAACATGAGGGTCAAAAGTAAGTTAAAAGTGAATAGCATCAGTATATCTGTGATAGTAACCTGAGACTTGGAAATCCATACAAGCTTAGTTGAGTCGGTTTTCCTGGTTCGGTCCCAATAGACTTGCAATGATCTACAGGAATCAATAACATAAGCAACTCCTGGAATAGTGACAGACGATTCGGCCATGTTTGTCGCCAGTATAACCTGCAATTAAAATATTTGAATGAGTCCGTGGAAGGATTGTTAAAGTACAAGATAAGAGGACATTGCTCCAATTATGTAAACATTTTATGTATCCATGCTAAATTTCGCCTCCCATGCATCCTGTTATGTTCACTAAATTGAAATTTGTGTGGTTCCCTCCCCTCAAATAAACTTATGTGGTTACCATAGACGATTTACAGACTGATAACAGTAGGGGGCAGCCATGACGGTGACCTTGGGGCCAAGGATCAAAATACGGTTCCGTGTTCAGAAAATGTGAAGTGAGAGAGGGTAACAGCCTAACAGGTGCTACGATGCAAACTTTAGGGGTCAAATACAAAACTTATGGCTAGTTTTATGTTTGCCCCATCTGAATGGATCTATTCTGTAGAATTTTCCCCACGTGCTTAGACCCTATGAATGGATCTATCCTGTAGAATTTGCCCCATGCGATGCGACATATGGCTAGGTTTAGTGATCTATGAAAAACCTATAAGATTGATTTTTCGGGTGATTCCTGTGATCCAAAAGATCCTCAAAGTAGCTACCTATAAATGTAACTGATCTCTGGTCCACAGTCAGGTCTTGGGTCCTACAGACATGGCGGCGGTGGGCTGATTTCTTCCCCGGCGGACTATGCGGGGCAGGCGTCTGACCCTGGCACCCCCGAAGGCATCTGCCGGGCCGACGACGTCGCCGGCGACGGAGGTCTCGCCTGGTTCGAGGTTCTCTTGCCTGGGATCAGAAATTGAGTCCTCCGACGAGGAGGATGCGCAGGCTGTCGGCGTGCAGCTAGCACTAGAAGTGCTTCGGGAGGATGCTGGAGGTGGGAAGTGGACCACGGTGGATCGCCGGAAGAAGAAAACGGAGGCGGAATTGGTCTAGGAGTTCTGGAACAATGCGGGCTTCCCGACGCCGGCGTCTCGCTTCTGGGAGCATCGGTCGCCGGTGTCGCCGAGAGAGTCTTTGTTTCCTGATGAATCGGGGATCGACGACGCAGAGGGATCGGAGATCGCAGGTTCGCGGTCGCCGTCGGGATCGGTGGCCCCGGAGTTTGTCGGCCGCAAGCCTGTGTTGACGCCGGCCGGTTTGAGGATGGCCCGGCCGCCGCGTATGGGGGCTTGGCGAGGACCCCTGCCGCCGCGCCGGGTGACGCCTCCACCGGTGCTGGGGCAGTTCTTGGACGCGGCCAGGCGGAGCCCCACCTTGGCAAATCGGCAGTGTACGCCGGCGACGGAAACTTCGCCGGGATCTGAGGTCGTTCGTGAGCCGGATTCGGGGCCGAGATCACCGGGAATTCAAACTCGTGTGGCCTCGGGCTTTGGGCCCATGCATGCAACGACGGAGACAGGCCAGGCAGTGTTTTCCTGGGCCTTTCTGAAGCCGCGTATGCGGGCGATCTAGGCAGGTTTCCCTAATCAGCAGACTGCGATCACAGCAACTCCATCGCTCAATTCATCGTCGCCCTCGTCCGCCGCCGAACCTCTAAACACCGCACTGTCGCCGACTCCAACTCCGGTTCCACCCCCAAGCGCCGGGGTCGTTGCCCGCTCCTACGCGGCGGTTGCGGCGACGCTTCAGCGCCCCATGGCGGGCGTTCCTCCGACGCCGCGTGGCGCCGTAGCCTCGGGAGGGCCAAACCCTCATGCCCCTCCGATCGTGGGGCTGACTCCCGCTCCTACGCGTCCTCCGGCTCAGGCGCCGGGATACTCCGGTCCTCCACATCAGCAGCGGGGTCCGGCGCCGGTCTACAGCTATGGGCCACCACTGCAGCAGCCCCCTGGATATGGCCAGGGAGGGCAGTATGCCTTGACGTACGGTACGGTCGTCGCCGGAGGGCAACCGTCCATGTACGGAGTTCCGCCAACCGGGGTATCCGCCCCTCCGCTATTCCATCCCGGTGGGGTTGTGGCTCAGCCGGCTCAAAAACGCAAAAAAAAAGCCGCCTCAGCAGGAGGAACACCATGCGGGTGGAGATTTGCAACATGGTTTTCATCACCCCCCGCAACATGTGCCAGTTCAACAACAATTTCAGCAGCAATCCATACCGCAGCAGCACATGCAATCATATCAGCACGGGCAATATCAACAGGTTGTGCAGAATACGCCACAAGGGTCTGCTACTGTCGATGTCACACCGTTGGTTGCTCCAGTGTCTGATGTGCAGGTGGATACGGCGCCCAAGTACAAGGCTAAGAAAGGGGTACGTTGCTGGAAGTGTGCGGTTGATACGCATGCAGCGAAGGATTGCACGGTGCAACACTACTGTTATATTTGTGACAAAATCGCTCATCCAACGCTGCAGTGTCCGGTTCTCAAACTCCCTAGACCCAATGCTTTTGTTTCGGGAGTTGGAGCTGAGGAGACGTACTTTGTCCAGTTGCCTGATTGCGTGGTGAAAAATCACTTAGCACCAACACAGTCTCCGATCGCCCGAGTTCAGGTTACCGGTTTAATGGTACCGTCTAGTATTGTTGAGAGCCAGATTGCCAGGAGATGCCCGGTACATAATCAATGGAAGTGGGAGGCTATTCAACACGGGCATGATGCATACCTTGTTAGCTTTCCGTCTTTCGAGGACTTAGACAGGGTGGATGGTATACAGATGACCGTTCCGTCTGTTAATTCTCAGATGACCGTTACCGTATGGAGGTCTCAGGAGGTCCCACATAAGCTAGAGCTCCAGAAGATTTGGCTCCATGTCGAGGGGGTTCCCCATACGGTGCGCCATTTTTGGGGCTTATG
Organism: Aegilops umbellulata; assembly: GCA_032464435.1. Lineage (NCBI taxonomy): Eukaryota > Viridiplantae > Streptophyta > Magnoliopsida > Poales > Poaceae > Aegilops > Aegilops umbellulata. Next base: position 83,687,244 of record CP136054.1, on the reverse strand, counting down.
GGCCATGGGTACTTTGATGGGCAAGACCTTGGACGTGGATCTTATTAGCCTGCGTCGCCGTGGAGTTGTTCGTATTCTCGTGGGTATGACTAACTCTCAGATTTTGTCAAAGGACAAGGACGACGCTGGGCCTTTTGTTACTTCAGATGTGGTGGTTAAGCTCAAGGGCTACACGTTCACGTTCAGGAGGGAGCCGGCAGGATACATTCCGGACCCTGACTTTGTCCCATTCATTTGGAGACGCAAGGGTGATGATGCTGACGATGATAGCGGCGCTAAGGAGAAGGATGATGAGATGGACACTTCGGAACACACTGGAAATCCGTCGAACCATCCGTCGTCTAGCTTAGCCCCGAAGGATAACACTCATGTGACTCAAGTTCAACGCCGGGAACTGTCGAGTGCTGGCTCTGGTGGTGCAACGAGAGGTGGTCCTGTACTTTGGGCGGTCACTCCGTTTAACTCTTCGCCGCAGACGCCAAGAGGCATGGAGCTTGTCGCGAATCTTAGAGTCAACTCCACTTTGAGTAGTTCTATCGAAAGATCGCCGCGGGATCATACACAGGAGTCGTCCTCAACTTCTTCACCGTGCGCTTTGTTTGCATCGCAGACGGCGCCGCATACTCAGCCGGCATCATTCGCAGTCTGCTGCCCTCCAGTCGGTGCAAGCCACCGGCGGCTCGGCGGGGCGCTCGGAATCTTCTTCAGTGCACCTACAACCTGCTGCGAAGGTGGCGCCGCAGCCGCCGCCGCATACGCGGACGGCGGCAGCCAAGCCAGCCGTCTTCAAGCCGGTACAGGCCGCCGGAGGCATGGCGGGACGTCCGGTCACTCCTGTGGTGAGCCGGCAACCCATGGCTTCGGTTGAGGCGGACAAGAAGGCAACTCACGTGGAGCAAGACAGGCATGCAGCTCACGTAGAGCTAGACATGCATGCTTCTAGTGGGCTTGGACGTGAAGGTCTACCCCAGGGTGTGCAGCCATGCATAGTTGAACCTACGGCTGCTGTTCAGTCTCAGTCGGAGCCGGACGTGTCCGCTGCTGCTCTTGGGTCTCAGGCAGAGCCGGACGTGTTCGCCTCACCCATGCCTGCAGTCAGACCATCTTTGGCAGCGGCGCCACGTGTACCGGCGGTCGAGATTGCCGGGGAGGGGGTTGCTACTCCACCCTTATCCCCTCCTCCGGCAGCAGTGCATGCGCGACATCCTTCACCGGGGGTGACATCCACACGCCGAAGTGGCCGTCATGCGGTGGCCGATGATGGAAGGACGGACACCGACGAGGACTCTTTGACCAAGGCTATGCGGCGTAAAGCTGTGCAGAACCTTGACAACCAAGGTACTTCGTCATCGCCCAAATCATTTTTATCTTTTTCTACTACATCCATTGTTGCTAAGTTAAATAATGTGGGTGTTAGTCTAGGAAATAATGAGAATGATATTTCTGTTTCCGCAAACGCTTTGAGACATTTGGAATATGACCGACTTAAGGTTACTCCACGAGTTTCTAGCAAATCTTTTATCTCACATCTAGATGAGGAGGAGCTGCATGCCACATCAGATGGTCAGCTACTCGCTCATGTAGTAGGGGAGGTTTCGGACGTGGGTTTGGAGGAACCCGGACTTAGTTCATTGATTGAGCTTACAGGTTCCGGTCGTAAATCCAAGTCTGATCGGTCGAAAAAAGGTCATAAACCCTCTAAAAGGGAGAATTTTTCTAAATCTCCTATTGTTTCCTCATGAATGGCATGTTCTTTAATAGCAGAGGTCTTCGTGACTTGGCTAAACATCTATTCATTGCGGAATGTAATAGGGAGTACAATTTAGATTTTTTGGCTTTATCTGAAACGGGAAGACGTGATTTCTCAGTAAGTCTGCTTAACCGCCTTTCTGGCGGGATAGATTATAACTGGATTTCACGACCACCTCGAGGTCGTTCTGGGGGCATTTTACTCGGCGTAAACACAGAGACTATGGATGTTTTGGCTAGTTCGGAAGGAGAGTTTCATATTAAACTCCATATCCGAAACAAAGCTGACAACTTCACATGGACCCTCGTAGCCGTGTATGGGGCAGCCCAGGATGAACTCAAGGCCATTTTTCTCCGTGAACTGGTTAATCTAGCAAAAGATAATCCCTACCCCATTCTTATTGGTGGGGATTTTAATTTGCTACGATTTCCAAGTGAGAAAAGCCGAGGTAGGTTTGATAATCACTGGCCTTTCCTTTTCAACGCTGTCATAGACAGTCTAGATTTGCGAGAGGTTTCATTGATTGGAAGACAGTTCACTTGGGCGAACAGTCTTCCGGAGCCGACATATGAGAAACTAGATCGCGTTTTAATGGATACCGACTGGGAATCCAAATTCCCTATGGTTTCTGTTCGCGCTCTTCCTCGTATAGAGGCTATCTCAGACCATGCACCCATCCTCTTAACCACTGGATCGCCACGTCCACAACACCGACGCAAGTTCAAGTTTGAACTAGGTTGGTTGCATCGAGATGAATTCTATGAAATGGTCAAGGAGGTGTGGGATAAACCGGTTGCCGGGCCTACCCCAATACACAAATGGAACAACAAAATGCGTGCATTACGTAAGTTCCTTCGTGGTTGGGCTAGGCACACTACGGGTATCCTCAAAAAGGAGAAGCTTCGTCTTTCATCCATTATTGATGATTTAGAAGCTTTGGCAGAGATTAGGGCTCTCTCTGACCTCGAATTAGAGATCAAGAGTCAATCGAATGCCAAGTTAGCTCGCATGTTGCGCGAGGAGGAACTCAAGTGGTACCAACATTCAAACTCTCACTTTATCCTCAAAGGTGATTCGAATACGAGATATTTCCATGGTGTCGCCAATGGTAGACACCGGAATAAACTTATTCATTCCCTACAACAGGAGGATGGCATGATTGAACGGCATGAGCAACTTAAGTCTTATATCACTAGTTATTATAAAAATCTATTCGGGACTCCTCAGGAAGGAAACTTCTCGATGGATGAGTCTTGAACAGATGACATCCCCCAGGTTTCTGATGCGGAAAATAGCCTTCTAACAGCTCCATTTTCTGAGGAGGAAGTTAGAAAGGCAGTTTTCCTAATGGAGCATAACAAAGCACCGGGTCCAGATGGTTTTCCCGCTGAGTTCTACCAGAACTTTTGGGAGGTTATCAAACATGATCTCCTACTCTTGTTTGGCTGCCTTCATGCTGGTCCACTAGAGTTGTTTCGCTTAAACTTCGGTGAAATTATTTTAATACCTAAGGTTAATGAGGCTGAGAGGATACAACAATATCGTCCAATATGCCTCCTTAATGTTAGCTTTAAAATCATCACTAAGGTAGCGACTATTAGGCTCAATTCGGTTGCTGAACATGTGGTTCGTCCTTCTCAAACTGCTTTTATGCAAGGCAGGAACATCCTAGATGGGGTTGTTGTCCTTCATGAAACAGTTCATGAATTGCATCGAAAAAAACTGAATGGGGTGGTTCTTAAAATTGACTTTGAAAAGGCTTATGACAAAGTCAAGTGGTCTTTTCTTCAACAGACTCTCAGAATGAAAGGATTTTCTGCAGAGTGGCGTGCAATGATCCATAGTTTTGTGGCTGGAGGTAGTGTTGCCATTAAAGTCAATGATGACGTTGGCAACTATTTCCAACCAAAGAAAGGATTGCGACAAGGTGACTCAATATCGCCCATGCTATTCAATATAGTGACGGATATGTTAGCGGTCATGATTGAGCGTGCCAAGGTTGATGGCCAAATTGATGGGGTAGTGAATCATCTAGTGGATGGTGGACTTTCTATCCTTCAATATGCCGATGATACGATTCTCTTTATGGATCATGACCTCGAGAAAGCAAGAAATCTGAAATTAATTTTATCAGCATTCGAGCAACTCTCAGGGCTTAAGATAAATTTCCATAAAAGTGAATTGTTTTGTTTTGGCGAGGCTCAAGACGAGGCCCATCTGTATGCCGACCTGTTCGGATGCGGGTTGGGCCAGTTTCCGATCACTTATTTGGGTATACCGATACATTATCGAAGACTCACAAATGCTGAATGGAAACACGTCGAGGAGAGACTACAAAAAAGGCTTAGCAGTTGGAAAGGTAAACTGCTATCTCTAGGTGGGAGGTTGGTCCTCATAAATTCAGTACTAAGTAACATGGTACTGTATATGATTTCCTTCTTCCAATTGCCGAAAGGAGTTTTACATAGATTGGATTACTTCCGATCAAGATTCTTTTGGCAAGGAGATAGCGAGAGTAAGAAATATCGGCTGGCTAAATGGAGTGTGGTTTGCCGTCCCAAGGACCAAGGCGGGTTGGGAATTCATGACCTTGAGGTTAAGAATAGAGCCCTCCTTGGCAAATGGTTATTTAAGTTGTTGACCGAAGATGGTGTATGGCAAACCCTCCTTAGGAGAAAATATGTGGGTTCAAAGGCGATATCCCAGGTATACTGGAAGCCTGGGGACTCTCATTTTTGGGCGGGATTAATGGCAACGAAGAAATATTTCTTCCGCTATGGGTCCTTCTCAATTAAGAATGGCTCGGAAATTAGATTCTGGGAGGATAAGTGGTTAGGTAATGCTACTCTCCGGGAACAATATCCAGCTCTATACAATATTGTACGTCACAAGGGTGATACTATTGCCAAGGTTTTGGAATCATTTCCGCCCAATGTGACGTTCAGAAGGGATTTAATTGGACCTAGACTCCAATCGTGGAACATATTACTTCAACGATTATCCACGGTACAGTTGTCACAGGGGTCCGATTTATTTCGTTGGAACCTACATGGGAATGGGCAATTCTCAGTGGAGTCTGTGTATAGAGCTTTGATCCAGTCTGACGTGCCAGTTGATAATAATAAGAAGATCTGGAAGATGAAGATACCTCTTAAGAATAAAATCTTCGCATGGTATCTTCGTCGCGGAGTCATTCTTACTAAAGATAACCTTATTAAGAGAAATTGGCATGGAAGTACGCAATGTGTATTTTGTCCGCATGATGAGACAATAAAACATTTGTTCTTCCAATGTAAATTGGCTCGTTCTATATGGTTAGTCATCCAAATAGCTTCTGGCTTGTACCCTCCTTGTAGTGTTGCTAATATATTTGGCAACTGGTTACATGGGATTGATCACAAGTTTAGAATTCTACTTAGGGTGGGAGCGCTTGCCGTGATTTGGTCGCTTTGGCTATGTAGAAATGATAAGATTTCTAACGATAAAAGTACTTCGCTTATGCAGGTTATCTACAGATGTACTGGGACGCTTCGTTTATGGTCCTCTCTACAACGAGTGGAGAATCGAGACCTGTTTACGGAGGTGTGTACACGATTGGAGGCTACGGCGAGGGATACTTTTACCCAACATGGGTGGCAGCATGATCTTAGGATTGGGCCACCGACGGTTTAGGCGCTATACAAATATACATTTTTCTTTGTATTTCGCCTTCCTTTTTTATTTTATTTTTCGCTTGTCGTGAGGACTCTGTTGGCTGTGTGCATCTTAGTTATGCAGAGGCCGGGTGTTACTTAAACCTTTTAAGTAATAAAGCGCCCCTTTTCGAAAACTGATCTCTATGAATTATATTGATCCAATTTTGTTCCAAACTTACTAATGATGATGATGATTAGCAACTCCAAATGAGAGAAGGGGGTTAAAGATACTGGATGCTACGATGTCCTAAACAAAGGTCCTCCAGCACACCACCTCCCAAAATCAGAATTCATTTATTTTCAATGTTATTATCCCCCCAGAAAAAGTGGTCCCTGGTCCCTGGTCCTTACATTGGACAAGGCAAATGATGGAAAAATAAACAAAATTGGAATCATATGTTGCCGAACGATTGTAGGAAAATGGAGAGAAATGTCGTTATAGCAATTAGCCATTGCAACAATACAATGGCAATTAGCAAATAATGATAGTGATATTATATCTTAGAGATGGTCTGGGCTTCCTGTTTGTGGTACGCTCTACATACCACCTGTGCATTGTACTTGGCCTAAAGAACATTGGAATACACAAGTTGCTATTCCACATTGTATCAAGGTTTCAATCATCAAATTCAGTTCCGTAAATACTCCATAGAATACGTACCCTACTCCTATGTTACATAAAGGCAAGTGCATTACGCTACTGACACCACACATATGGCTTAAAAGTAGGAACAAGTATTCCAGGTAGAAAAGATGCAGTTGTACCAAGTTAAATTGGTATGTAACAACTTGTACCTTTCGGCAAGACTCTGAGGCCTTCATAGTTTCCATCTGTGTCAATGCTGCGATGAAGAATATGTACTTTCAAAGTTGAACAACCAGACAACCGAGCCCACTGCTCCTCCAATGCATGGTATGTAGGAAGAAAAACCAAAATGCTCCTTTCAGTATCTGGTTCACTTTGGTGTATGTGCAACAATAATGTGTGGATAAGATGATACACGTCAGGATTAAGAACAACATCTGTTTTAAAATCTTCTCCAACACAATACTTTGTCGACAGTGATTCAGAATCCATCTTCAGCATGTTATCAATCTGCATTCCGTTGCATCAGGGAATAAGAAATAGTAGGGGAGCAAAGTAGAATATAGAATGTGTGAACCTAATGTATTGATTGTATGAAAAATTAACAAACAACAAACAGGGACCAGGAAAGGTAACAAACACCTAATTATTATTAGTATATAGTACTACTACCACCACTGCTATAGTACTATTACCATCATTTTTTCTGTTAGTGATAGCAGCAATAATAATAATAGAAATAAGTTGGCATGTTATTGTATAACGCTACAATATGTTAAAATGGCTATGCAATGTATCAGAAGGATTAAAATCCGTTCTAAAATTCTAAAATATATGAGACAAAGATTACAAAATAAACTACAGCATGTTTGGTAATCAGACATTGAAAATTAGAAGGTACATCATGCAACGAGGGGTATATTAGGGACAGTGAACGAGGATAATTCACTTCATTTTCGAGCAAGAATCTGTATATACCTGCTCAAGATAATGGACTTCTCTCTGGAACGTGTTAGTGCATGGGATGCTCGGGATGGTAATCAGTTCAACCTTTTCAATATCTTTAAAGTACTCAACATATCATGTGCTATCAACAGTGGCAGACATCAAAACCAGCCTATGTGAAGAGTGACATAAAATGTATTAGCAATCAGCAGGAAGGAGTTAAGATCATTTTCCACAGTAGACAGAAACCAATGCTTGTTACCAGAGTACTTACTTGAAGTCACTCTTTTCCATCATAAAACTGCTTGATAATAGCAAGGACAAGATCAGATTCCACAGACCGTTCATGAATTTCGTCAAGAATAATAACCTTATATTGCAATGCAGCAATGCCGTGTTGACGAATTTGCTCTAGCATAACACCAGCTGTTTTGAAAACAATTTTTGACCTGATCCATACATTAAACAAGTCTAAAAGTCAATCCATAGCAATGCAGCACAAACAATTTACCATATATTGTCAAGCCGGTAAGAATGGATCATGAGATTCAGGTAATTAAGATACTTCAAATAAGTTAGAAGGCTATGTGATGGAAAATTGGAAATTTCGAGTCAAATAAGCTCGAAGTAGAGATTAAGATGTCATAATGGTGGCATTCCCAACATAAATGAACTACAGGTTAACTGTCCAAATCATCTCCTACCTCTTCAGTGTAATGGAGATGAAGAAACTGACATTATGTATATCTTTTTTGGTAAGAATGACACTCCAAACTGACAGGTACTACAAGCCTAAAAGATAAGAAGCAATATAATTTATTTATATATGCATATGGATTATTTATTTTGGAATAATAGGCATTGAATTGCCAATATAATCTAAAGCCGGAATTGAACAAACTCATTAATGCACGTGGATAACTGGATATAGCTATGAATGGTAAAGCATGTCTGCATGACTTCTATGAAAAGTGCATGCACAATTCATATATATAAGGGAGATATCAAAAATTAATGAACAACAAGGATTGAAGGAATACATGGCTATAGCATGATTTCCATTTTCAGCTGTCATGGGTCCACCAACCCAGACCAATCTATACTGCCTGCAGTTCAGCTTTGAAGATAGTCGTACTGATTTCTATAAGGCTCCTAAGCATTCTATGTCAATACAGTGGTTTTTTGGTATCAAGATAACAAAGATCCACTCTAGTTTCAGCTATAGCATGAAGCCATGTAATGTAAGGCTAAGACATGGAGTGATCCCCTGTCCTGTGTCTTGAGAATGTCACTTGTCACACTTGCAAGTTGCAGCAGACAGCAGTATCAGGTGAAGTGCGAAAGTTTCAGATCCTAGATAGTCGACAATGATCAGATGGTAGAATAATTATAGCAATGCAGTTGGTACCCATAAGGATGTGGTCCTAGACATTGCAAGATCCAGACCACTTATCTATATGACATTTTAATATTTTTTGACAAAATGCAAAAGATTGCTGAAATGCTTCCTCTAGGTAGTACACGTTTCAGGAGTATATATGATGGGGCTGCCTAAGCTAAAGTATCCTGCACAATAATGTCTGTTAAAATCAACGCAGAAGTAGAAGGAACATTCTAATGATATCTGCCTAATATTAGGGAGTGGGGCCACTGATTCACAACGAGGAGCTACCTTGTTGAGGTGAGATTCTTCATATTTGGGTGGCCTATATGATATCCAACTTCTTGTCCTAGCATCGACTTCCGAGAATGAGCCACCCTTTGAGCAATGGCTACCACCGCAAACCTCCGAGGCTGTGTGCACATAATGGGCTCCAGGTTTTCTTCTAGAAGGAATTGGGGAATCATGGAGCTCTTTCCTGCAATGAGATAAACAAGCGACCATATCCATTATAAGTATATAAGAATTAGGCCGAAATTTACATCCGAGCCCAAGACAGAATATGTCAAAATTTAGACTGAATGTGTTGGCGTAAACAAAGCAATCGGAAACTTGGCATCAAGTGAAGGGAGAAGCCATCTGGATGAAATCAGCCCCATGAAACTTGAAGCGACGCATGTAGCTGCACCCCTCAAACAGAGTGTTCCACGAAATCTCCAACAAGCGGACGCAACAATCAATGAACAAATCTGAACTGAAACTCTTTTCAGCAACTCCACACGTAGGAAATCAAAATAGGAAGGAAATGGGAAATCCGAGGAAAATTCGTAGAAGAAGAGTCGCTATCGACCGAGACAAATATAGCACCATCCCGGCCCAAAACCCCTGCCGTCTTCGTCATCCACTTCCCCTAAAACTGCGAAGAGAGCAAGGTCCCCGAGACCAAGGTTCAATCGCTCTGGAGTTGTTCCCAATCCGGCCGAAACTCTGCTCCAAACTCCTCACGTCCTAGCGCCAGAGGAAATCAGAATTCAAAATACGAAGAAAAGGGGAATCCGAGACAAATTTGTAGCAATGACTGCCGTAGAAAAAATATAGCAGCATCCTGGCCCAGAGCCCTTGTTGTCTTCATCCTCCACCATCCAGGTTCCTCTCAAACATGCGAAGAGAACAAGGTCCCCGAGACCAAGGTTTCAATCGAAGTTGTAACCCCGCTCCGGAGTTGTTCCCAATCCCTCGGAAACTCTGCTCCCAAATCCCCAATGCCGCCGCGCCACCCACTACGCCCCCCTAAAACCCCCAAGGAACAAACAGGTAGAAGAAACCCAGCGGACAGCAGCGAGTAGCGAGCAGCCTTCTTCCGAAAACCCAAATGGCACCATCAAATCAGCCAGAGTGCGAGCAAGCTGCCCAAACAGAGAGGAGGGAGGAGATGTTAATTACCGCATCCTGTGCCCCCCACGATCATCGTGACGCGGTTCTCCTTCACCGCCTGGACGATCGTGCCGCGGAAAGCCTCCAGGGCGAGCGTCGGCCGCGGCTGCGGCCGCGGCGCCTCCTCTTCCCCCTCCGCCATGGCCAGCCTCCCGAGGGGGAGGTGGGCGGCGAGGGCCTTCTCTCCTTGCAATGCAAGTTTCGGCTCCGCGCCTTTTTGCTTGGGCTCTCGTCGCTCGGCGGGCGGCCTTCTCTCTCTCTCTCCGTGGGAAGAAGACAAAAGGGTGGCCAGCTTTTTGAGGGGGGAGGCAGAGCCGGTGTGACCGTGTGTGGACGATGGACCGAGCCTACGAAAGCACGTGACGAGCGCCCTCTGCCCTGTGGTGCATCAACACCGGGCTCACACACGTACGGTCGAGTCCAAGCCACCCGCCTCTACGAACCGAGTTACTTTTCACTCCATTCACTCTGTTTTTCACAGCTGGCAGCAGCGGAGCATCGGCGCACGGCAAGTTGGCTTGACCGCCAAGTTGACCAGCGCAAACAAGGGTGCCGCTAAAGAGTAAAAAAGACCATTCGACAGGACTGGTGAGCTATTTTTGAAAAAAAAAGTTGGGAGAAACGATGGTGATGGACAAGGTATGCAATCAACCTTTAATGATGAAGAGAAACGATGGCAAGCATTGTTGAAAGTCAATACTTCGAGGAAGATGAAAATCGTTATGTGGAGACTCGCCCCTGACTGTTTGCCTACAGGCAGCCAGCTTCTACAACACTATATCATAGGCGTTGGTGTGTGCTTACTTTGTACTAGCAGGGAGGAGCGACGAATCATCTATTCATGTTCTGTCAGTCCGCACGTCATGTCTATCAAGAGATGAAGTAGATAGAGGTAATAGCATCCCAGATCCACAAACTTGCACTGAATGTGATGTTTTAGTTCAAAACTTGCAAAATGTTACTGAGGACTCCTACAACTTGACACCCTATGTTATGTTTTGGTCCACAACCACTCACAGCGTGACAAGTGGTAGTCCAGAGGGTGGACCGGTCAGCTCTGGCAATTTTGCACAAAGCCCCCTGCCGTTTACTCGATTCAACCCGCACTGCTTACCGTTGCTGTTCCCGTGCCCCCACCCTACACCTACCGTTGTTGTTCCCATTCCCCCACCCCACACATACCGTTGTTGTCCCCCTTTCTCCTTCCTGTTCCCCATTCTCCATCCTCTCGCTCTCCCTCTCCCTCTGTCGAAGGCAGCAAGGTCCCTTCCCCCATCCCCTGCTTTGAACCCTTGACCATTTGCACAGCTCGTGGCCATGGTTTCCTGGAGCGATTCTGGTAGTTCGTCTGACGCTAAGTCAGTCAACAACGAAGTGCAGGTTAGATCTCTTTCTCTGTTAGGGTTAGGGTTTGTTTGGGTGTGCATTGGTAGTTAGCAAATGAAGCTGATTTACTTATGTTTTAGCTACCTACCACCATCTTGTGCTTGGAATGGAGCGGCCTGGCCACAGATCTGAGTTCTAAATGTGAGCATGAATGTGTGTGTGAGAAGCTGGTGGCATTTGATTCAGTGGATAGTGGGAGGAGATTCCTAGCTTGTGCACAGAAGGTTAGTGGCTTATTTTTGTCAGTTTGATTCAGTGTTCAGTTAAGTTTGACAGTTCTGATAGTGAAATGCATATACTACTGTGGTGTTGACAGTTAGATTCACTGTTTATGTTGCTGTTTTTGCTTCTGTCAGTTAACTGAATGTTGTTATTTGTAGTTCTTTAAATTAAGTGAATACTGTGGAGATCTACCAGTGTTTACTGAATCTTGTTGTTTGTAAATCTGAATTTGTGGAGATATGTCAGTTAACAAATTCTGCTCAAGTAAACTTTCTTTTGTTCATGTAAACTGAACATTTGTAGTGTAGTTGAGCCAGTATTTAACTGTTATTTTCATTGTACTGAATATTTTTCTTTTGTTGCAAATTTGTAGAAGATACCTAAATGCAGCTATCTGGAGTGGGTTGACCCTGAGTGGCCTGCCCCTTTGAAGATGAGCCTAGCTAGGATCTGGGGCATGTATGAAGATGAGCTTAGGCTCCAGGACAATGTAGTTCATGCTGAAGAAAATCTTAGGGTTGTGAGAGAGAAGGAAAAGATGGAAAAAGACTTGAGGTTTTTTAAGGTTGATTTTGCTCAAATGGTGGCTGAGAAGGAGCAAGCTCTGGCCCAACTAGGCAACACACAACTTGCTCTGGCTGACATGAAGGAAGATCTTGATAAGAAGAAGATGTCTGACAAATCATTCACAAACACTTATCAAGTTGTGAGGGCCAAGGCAGAGAAAGAGAGGGACCTGATGAAGCAGGAGAGGGACAATATCATGGAAGAGAGGGACAGTCTGGTGCAAAAGAGGGACAACCTGGTGCTAGAGAGGAATGTGCTAAAGCAAGAGAAGAAGAAGTTAGAGTATATGATTGGTGATCTTTTCAAACATAAGGAAGACACCAAGGGCAAGATAAGGAAGCTGAAAGAGATGCTTGAAGAATTTGAATGATGCAAGTGGTCTAATGTAATCGTTAGTAGCAGGTCCAGTATGTCCTTGCACTTGAAGTTCCAGACTTATTTGTATTCAGTAATTTGACTAATTTGTGTACTGAAGTATGTACTTCAATTTAAGTACTTTGAATTAATTGAAGTGTCTTATTACTGATTTAGTGAGTTCACTGATTTTTTGACAGTTAACTGAATTTTTCAGAGTTAACTGAATTTGGTCATAGTTAACTGTACTTTGACAGTTAAATGATTTGTTCAAAGTAGACTGAATTTGGTCATAGTTAAATGATTTGTGCAAAGTAAGCTAAATTTGTTCAGAGTGCACTAAATATTTCAGAAGAAAACTAAATTTGTAATCTCAGTGCACTAAATTTCTAATAACTAACAGTACTTAACAGTTTCAGATTTAACTGAATTTGTTCACATTAAACTGTAATTGTGACAGTTAACTGAACTTTGACAATTAACTGAATTTTTCAGAGTTAACTGAATTTGTGCACCATATGGACCCTACTACATGCCCATAGGTCCCATCTATTTTGGGAAAGAGTTGGTTTCCCATAGGTACACATGGAGACATTCAAACTGTTAACTAACCACAACATTCATAACTAACTAACTACAACATTGGATACTTCAACACCTAAACAGCAACATTCATACCATAGTTTAGCATAACTGACCATACCATCATAGTTCAATATCTTAGTTCAACATCTTAGTTCACCATCATACCTAACAGCACCATAGCATCATAAAATAACTTATATGCTCTACATATAAGAGCACACCCAAACAACATTGCCAAAATACTTAACTTATATGTTGCTCTACTATATCAGCATACCTAATGCCTTCTTCTTGAGCTGCATCACTTCTCCTTCAAGGCTTCTGCTTCACTTGTCCTTCAACATCTTCAGCCTCTCCGAGCGGCGCACCACCCCATCTGCAGGCCTCTTGTTGCTTGCGTTCTTCTTCCCCTTCCTGTTGTCCACTTCTTCCTGCGCATGCACCTTGTTTTCATGTGACATCCATCAACGAAAATGATAGGCCTGCACCCCTTTAACCACCCTCTTTTACATGCATCATAAGACCAGTACAGTGTCTTCAGACACTTTCTGCCCATTGGAAATTTTGGGTCTTTCTTCAGCTCAGTTGATAACAGAAATGTAGAGCCAGGGTTTGTAGTCCTTAATTCATGACCATAGTCCCATAGCCTACTGAACTAATGTTCTTCATCACCATGGATCTCTTTCAGGGCTGTAGTTCTAGCCCTTGCTAGCTTCCATCTGTTAGGGGTCACATTGAATGCCTTGGTGATTTTTCTTGCAAATGTACCAAGTGACATTTTCTGGTCATCCCTGAACTCATCTATGAAATACTGGCACAGAAACTTAGCTGTCATCTGCCTTATCTTACATTTCTTCTGACAACAGTGCTCTCCATAGTAAGCCTTGATTACAAATCCCCCTGTCATGTTGTCCTTGCCAGCTTTTAGCCACCATGGGCAACCTCTTTCACAAACAACCTCTATTCTAGTTTTGTCATTCTTTAACTTCTTGATCTGAACTCTGTTCTTAACAGAATATGCAGTAATAGCAAGTCTAAGCTTCTTCACATCAGCAAAGACCATCCCAACTCTGAAGGCAGGGGCAACCATGTCCACCTTTGAATTGAAGGCAGTAAACTTGTACCTCAACTGCTCTGCTTCCTCAATTGGCAGATTAAGATCTTCATCATCAAGCAAATAGTCATCTACCTCCACATCATCCTCTTCTTCCTCAGCTTGTTCATCAACATCAAGTCAATGTTGTCATCATAAAGATCATCACCCCCCTCATCTATGTCATAATCACTGTCACTGAAATCTGATTCAGAAACAACTATATCTTCAATTACTGTTGCTCCATCTTTAGTAAGCAGATTGTGATCCACACCTTGTATAAGCAAGCTTTCAGGTTCTGTTCCAGTTGCAGCAAACTCTAAAAATGGCTCTTCTTCATTGACAGAAATGACACTCTGGTGGAAAGATGCTTCACTTGCAGTGTGCATTGCAACATGGCACTCAATTGATGGCAATGTGCATATGGATTCAGCCTTGAAATTGCTGATGAAATCTGCATGGTCAACCATAATAGCCAACACTTTATTATAAACACTAGCTCTGATGATGTGTTGCACATCATCATCAGATTTAATTCTGACCAAACCATCTGCAATTGATTTGTCAGGCAAGCACCAGTAAAGTATGTGCTCACCAACTAGATATCCCAACCAAGTTAGGTGCTCTTCAATGAATGAATATGAGAATGTGCTAGCATCAACATAATCAAGAATTTCCACTGAAGGGTTCCAGTACTCCAAATCACTGATTGGGCCACAGAAAATTCCACCATGCTCAAGTTCAAGTGTAAAGAAAGAAGTGTCCACCCTTTGTCCATTTGCTGAATCACACACTGCATCAAATATGTGTAATTTGTAAGCATTGCACAATGATGTATACACTTAACAGTAAAATTCAGTTAGCTCAGAAGTTTAGTTAACTGAGATGTTTAGTTAACTACAGTGCACTGAAAACATTGTGAATAACTACAATGCACTGACAAAATTCAGATAAATACAGTGCACTGACAAAATTCAGATAACTACAGTGCACTGACAAAATTCAGATAACTACAATTAACTGAAAAAATTCAGTCTAATGTCCAAAAAGCAAGACTTGAGCTAACTGAAGTTGCTGCCATTGAACACAACCAACTGGTGGCATTACTAGCACCTGAAATATGAGCATGACCATTGCACAAGTAACCATTAGCATTGGATAACTAAATTTGGTGGGAACACTTGCGGTGCACATGAATGGAGGACCGAACTACAACACGCGTCTAACAAGCTAACATATGAACGAGAAAGAAGAACCACTTCTCAGGCCAAAGCCAAGACTTTGCGACGCTAAAACCTAACCTAATCTACTCGGCCAAAACCCACTAGGCCAAAACCCTAGCTTTACTGCCGTAAGAAGAACCCAACAGCATTCACACACCACCGTGAGACACACCACGCGGCGGGGCTGATGCGGACGGCGATGACACACCGGCGACGAGGAAACGGAGCACGGGCGGAATAAGGAAGAGGCGGAAGAAGGGACAGGAGCTCACCATAATCCAGTGGGATGACGTCGAACGACCGGATGAGATGAGCAGAAGGAGGTGGCTCCATCCCGCCGGCGAATTCCGGTGACGACGGCGCCATGACGAGCGTCATCACCAAATCGCCACCACACTGTCTCCCCCGACAGGACAGCAAGTGAGGTCGAACGGATCTGTGGAACTCCTGTGGCATTTAATTCAGGTGGGGTGTAGTGCGGGTCGAATCGAGTAAACGGCGGGGGCCTTTGTGCAAAATTTCCAGAGCTGACCGGTCCACCCTCTAGGCTGCCACTTGTCATGCTGTGAGTGGTTGTGGACCAAAACATCACATATGGTGTCAAGTTGTAGGAGTCTTTAGTAACATTTTGCAAGTTTTAGACTAAAACATCACATTTGGTGCAAGTTTGTGGATCTGGGGTGCTATTACCTCAAGTAGATATATGGATTCCATCCACGTCGAAAAGAACTTGTTCACAATGGATCTTTGATTTCCTTTATCAAGCGAGTTCTCTCGATGTCATGGCCCTAATGCTGATAATATGGCATATTTTGGAGGCCCGGAATGATGCAAGAAATAACAATGCCCAAATGCATCCTCACAAAGTGGCTGAGAAAGCAATGGCTTATGTCGACTTGATTGTCCAGAACTGTGGTAAGGCTGTAAATGTTTCAAGGCATGATGCCCCAGTGTCTCCTGTCAGATGGGTTCCGCTGGCAAATGCAATTATAGTTAATGTGGATGTTACACTCTTCAAGGCTTTTGGATGGATGGGAGTTGGCATAGTAATCAAAACCACAATGGAGATTACTTGCTGGCTTGCCGCGAGCACGTTGATGAGGTTACCACACCATAACTACAAGAAGCATTTGAGCTACGTTGTGCAGTGGCTCCCACCCGTCAACAAGACTTTCAAAGAGTCATTTTTACTCAGAATGTACGTTGGTTATACAGAGAATTAATACTTTGATTTATGGATCGATCACCAGTGGGGCTCATCATTGCTGATATCAACCAGTTGCAGTGGTGTTCTCGTGTGTTCGCTTTAGCCATGTAAACCGTATGTTGGATGTTGTGGCTCATATTCTAGCTAGATCTTATGAGTCCTCCTAGGACTCTCTGTATTTCATGTAACCACGGATTATATCCATGAGGCACTCACTCTTGATTATCCTTGATCAATAAATCCTAATATTCTCTCAAAATAATCCCACAAACATGGAATATTATATAGTTTTACAAAAATTCTGTAGTCTCATTCTTATGATCCCAAGGACACTTTGTAGAGAAAATACTGCAAAACCTTACAAAATTCCCATTAAACAGTACCATCCAAGGAGCTCCTCCATCCTTTTAACATTTGTGTGTTAAAAACTTTTTGCGTTTCACATCAAATGGGGAGAAAATATCACATGGAAACCACTACTCAATGAAAAGACGGAAACCCATGCATGGATTGTTGGATCTAGAATCTAAGGGTTGTTTCACCCACCAACCCATTTCATACATTTCACAAAAAATCCTAGATCCTTTGTGCATCAATAACCCTCAGAACAACAATCACTTTTTGCATGATTGTGCTATTTCAACCACTCAATATGTAAAGATTGAGAGTGCAAGTGTAGGTCACGTGCCCTAATCATTGGCAGGAGAACATAATGTTGAATTTGTGGAAACTGCGAGAACATCTTACCCTACCGAGGGCGACGGGTTCGTGTTAAATAGCCAGGAGCTGATCCCTGGGGTATGCGTGCATGATGGTTGAGATTACAAGCTTGAGGTACAAGAAAGAGAGAATAGATAAGTTCGGTTACAAAGATAAATATCAACTCTAATAACTTATCTATCTCTGACACGAACAGCCTCATGCAGACTTGATCTCCAAGTAGACGCATAATATGTTTAACACCCTCCCTTATTCACAACCTGGACATGTTGAGATTATGCTTGAATTCTTCAAAACTCTTTGTGGGCAATGCTTTTGTAAACCCATCTGCAACTTGATATTTAGAGTGTGTGAACCTAATATCCAGTTGCTTGCTAGAAACTCTTTCTCTAACAAAGTGGAAATCAATTTCAATGTGCTTTGTTCTAGCATGAAAAACTGGGTTAGCTGATAAATATGTGGCACCAAGATTGTCACACCACAAACATGAAGCTTGAGTACATTTTATACCAAGTTCCTTTAGTAAGGATTGAACCCAAATGATTTATGCAGTTGCATTTGCAAGTGCCTTATACTCTGCCTCTGTACTTGACCTAGAGACAGTAGCTTGTTTCTTTGCACACCATAAAATGAGATTTGGTCCATAGAACACTGCAAAACCACCTGTTGAGCGTCTGTCATCTGAGCATCCTGCCCAATCAGAGCCAGTAAATGCACTAACAAGTTTAGAGGGTGACTTGCTGAAAGTGAGACCAGTGTTCAAAGTATTTTTGACATATCTGACAATTCATTTAGCAGCAGTCCTATGAGCTGTGGTAGGTGCATGAAGAAAGTGACATACTTTGTTAACAACAAAGGCAATATCAGGTCTTGTAAGGCTCTAGTATTGAAGTGCACCTATCAAACTTCTGTAGTTGGTGCTATCCTCTTGATTTAAGGGATCCCCTTCAGTGAGAGACAATTTGTCAGAACTGGACAATGGAGTTAGCGATGGTTTACATCCCTGCAATCCAGCTCGCTTCACAAGATCAGTTGCATATTTTTCCTGAGTAAGATGAAGATCATCACCAAGTTTCTTCACCTCAATACCCAAGAATTAGTGTAGATCTCCTAGATCTTTGAGAGCAAACTCAGCACTCAGATCTTTCAACAATCCTGCCACTGCCTCATTAGATGAACTGGTTACTATAATATCATCAACATAGATGAGTACAAACAAGGATGTATTCAACTTGTTGTGAATGAACAATGAGGTGTCAGCCTTGGAGGGAGTAAAACCAAGTGCTTGCAGTTTGTGACTAAGACGTGAGTACCAAGCTCTAGGGGCCCGTTTTAGCCCATATATTGCTTTATCAAGTTTGCAAACATGAGAGGGTAACCTTTTGTCCTCAAACCCAGGAGGTTGATTCATGTAAACATCCTCTTCCAGAACGCCATGGAGGAACGCATTCTGTACATCTAGCTGTCGGAGACTCCATCCCCTGGACATAGCAATAGACAAAACAAGACGAATTGTGGCAGCTTTTACTACTGGACTAAAGGTATCCTCATAGTCTAGACCATAACGTTGTTTGAAACCTTTGGCAACAAGTCTGGCTTCATACCGATCTATAGTTCCATTAGATTTTCTTTTTATCCTGAAGACCCACTTGCAATCAATCAAATTTTTACCTTGCTGTGGGGGAACTAGATGCCATGTCTTGTTCTTCTGAAGAGCCATGAATTCATCATCCATGGCCTTTTTCCATGTTGCATTCCCAAGTGCTTCTTGAAGTGTAGCAGGTTCACCTGTAGAACATGCCAACCCAAATTTGGTAATGGTTTTATAATTAATTGGTTTGGTTACCCCTTGTTGAAGTCGTGTTCGTAGCAGCGTAGGAGGCACATCGGCAACACCCGGCATAGAGGATCCAGATTCTCCCCCTGCTACGCCAGAGTCTGAGGTGGATTGAGCGACAGGAGGTGGCGGCGCGCTGGGACTCTCTGTGGCGGGGAACGAGCGCACGGGTGAAGAAGCTGACACAGAAGATCCAGGGTCGGGTCCAGCCGATACTGCATCATGCCGCAATGATGAGCCAGGGGCGCCAGACCCCGCAGCTGGGTCAGAGCAGGTCGGGCGCCGCGCCTGACGCCGAGTGTAGCACTGGCTCGCGTCGGTTGGCCACCAAGCCGGAGGAGGACACGTGCCCGACGAGGATTCGCCAGGGCATGGGCGACCGCACGTCCACGCCTGAGAGGCTGGAGCCATCGTTGTCACGGGCTGTGGGTTCTGACGTGCTGAGACACGCAGGCGGCTCAAATGCCGTGGCAGATTCGCTGCCAGGATGCTGCATCACCGATCCTGAGGGAGATTTTCTCCCCAGGAGTGGACACATAAAATGTGCCTCATATTTTGCATAGTTTGGCACAGTTTCTGCAGCGTTTTCTTCAGAATTTTCACCTGAATTGCAATTATTTACCCCACAATCACCATTGCTAAGATGCGAGGGTACAAGAAGTATTTCTTGACGAAGAAGTGCTCCGGCATTTGGGTGGAGATCACGGAAGGGGAAATAAGTTTCATCGAAGACTACATCACGAGATATGTAGACTCGACCGGTGGAAACATCAAGACATTTTACGCCTTTGTGTTGAGCACTATACCCAATGAAAACACATTGTTTTGACCTAAACATTAGCTTGCGGTTGTTGTAAGGTCGTAGGTTGGGCCCACACGTGCAACTAAAGACACGAAGGGAGTTGTACTCTGGTTTGGTGTGAAAGAGTTTTTCAAGGGGAGTTTCATAATTAAGAACTCGAGTAGGTAACATGTGCACGGCAATGAGAAAGGCCTCCTCCCAGAATATAAGAGGCATGGATGCATGTGCAAGAAGGGCAAGCCCAACTTCAACGATGTGTCGATGCTTGCGTTCAGCTGACCCATTTTTTTGGTGGGCGTGTGGGCAGGAGACTTGGTGAGACACACCAAGTTTTTGGAAGAAGGAGTTTAGTTTTTCGTACTCCCCTCTCCAGTCTGATTGAACTGCAATTATTTTGCTATCAAACTTGCATTCAACTAGTGCTTGGAAGTTTTGAAATACTTGGAACACATCAGATCTTTTCTTAAGAAGATAGATCCACGAATATTTCCTATAGTCATCAATGAAGCTGACGTAGTAAGTATGTCTACCGACAAAGGAAGGGGCCGGACCCCACACATCAAAAAAGATAAGCTGCAATGGTTTGGTAGAAATACTTGTAGAAATTGGATAAGGTAATTGATGCCTTTTAGCCTTTTGACATGAATCACAAATTGTTTCATTGTCATGCCCTTCTACATACGAGAGCTTATTTTTCCTAAGTAATTTCTCAACAAAAGAAAACGATGCATGCCCTAAACGATCATGCCACTGAGATGATGAAAGCTTGATAGCACCACAAGCTTGTTTATTTTGCCTCCTAAGCTCAGGAATCAACGAATAGAGCCCTCGAACACATCTACCTTGATACAGGATTTTCCTCGTGACCTGATCCTTGATGAAAAAGAAGAATGGGTGAAATTCAGTAAAGACATGATTATCAAGGGCGATACGATGAACAGAAAGTAGATTCATGGAGGCTTTAGGGACATGCAAAAAAATTCGACGATGAATTTTTCGGTGAGGGCTTTAAGCAGTGTGATGGATCCCCATACCTTCTCCGCTTGTAGCATGGATTTGGTTGGATCTGCGGTACTTCTCCCTCATGGTGAATTTTTCAAGCTCACCCGTGATGTGGTTTGTGGCTCCACTATCCATGTACCAGTTTGTGTCAATGCCGTAGGAGCTGTCGGCGTTCTGGGAATGGGGGTCCCCAGACTTGCCTGCCTGCGGCCTGCGGCGTGGCTCAAAGGGGGCCCAGCATGGCCCATCTTCATCAACACAAACCCAAGACCCTCGCGAGGGGCCAAGCCTCGCGGGGAGGACGATACGGAGCTTCCTAAAGCACGGCCTCATCAGGCTGGCTCGCGAGGAGGCGGAGAGATCAAGGCGGGGTACCTCACGAGGTGTCCATGACGCAAGCCATGACGACCAAGGGCGCCAGGCGGGCGCCAGCCCGCGCAGTGTCCTCCCTTTCCTCTTTGGTGCAAAGGGAGGAAGCGCAGGCGGGAGGATCAAGCAAAGGCACCCGTTTCGGTGCAACGAGACCAAGACCAGCTCCGCGACAAGGAGGAAGTCACTGTGGAGCCCAAGCCAGCGTCATCACCAGAGCCTTTGGCAGGCGAGGACCAACTTTAGTCAGGATAAGTGTACCAGATGTTCCCCTTCAAACTGGCCAATTGTTGGCGCCCTTCCCGCTCAATATTTGGGAAGAGGTCCAGGGCCTTTGCCTATAAATAGGACTAGCCACCCCCAGGGTAGAGGCATCACCTCATCACCTAGGCATCCAGACATCGAGCAACCCGGCAATCAGTTAGATAGGCATAGGCAGCAGACAGAGAAAGAGAGAGAAGGGAGAATGAACTCCTCCTAGCAGTTCATCCCCCCAGCCAAGAACAGACCCTCGCGAGGCTATTCTTCCTTGTATTGTTCATCATCACCAGCCCAAGAGGCAATCCACCACACCACACTGGAGTAGGGTATTACACCACAACGGTGGCCCGAACCAGTATAAACTCTGTGTCTCTTGTGTTGTTCTTCTCGTAGCTTAGATCCTTGCGAGGCGGACGGGTACGGGTAGGTAGGAAGCGTAATCTCCGCGCGCACCCCAGAGTTCGAACCTTAAGGGTCTGCCGGAACCCGAAATCCGACATTTGGCGCGCCAGGTAGGGGTGCGTCGGAATTCGTCTTCCACCGCCCCGTTCTTCTCCGACCATCGCGTCCATGTCTGACGCTCGTCGGGCCCGCGCCGAGCGCTGAGCCGCTCTCGCTTCCCGCGTCGCCCAGACGGCCCCTGTTGGCGGGCGTCCTCGCCGTTCCCCATCGCCTGCCATCAACGCCGCCACTGGCCCGGCGGGGAACGAGCAGCAAGCGTCGTCTCAGCATCCTTCCGTGCAGCGAGACGGCCGCACCGCTACTCCCTCACTCAGCCCAGCTGGTTATTCGTCCCGTGCGCTCCGCGCGCCCTTGGAGGCTCGAGCTGCGCTCATCGCGGCAAACAAGCTCCTGTGCTACCGTCCTGTCGACGACATCTACGAAGAGTGGCTCGATCGTGTCGCCGAGCTCGTCCGCGCCGCGGGGGGCTATCCTGCACCTTCCGTCCCGCTGCACCGCACCCCGCCCTGTGCGGGCGACGAAGCTCTAGGGGCGCCCCAGCCGCCTCCTCACCAAGAAGACACCCCGGCCGCAAGGCGCATGGCCCCTGGCTGGAACCCGCTCTGCCAGGCACCGGCGCAGCAAGAGCAGAGCTGCCAAGAAGTCCCTCGCCCGCAAGTAGCCGTCTGGGTGCTCCATGCTCCGGCATGTCGCGGCCACGCTCCTGCTCCCGCGCGCGGGGACCTGCAAGACCAAGATATCCGTCACCCAAGGCCTCCTGTGACCACGGCGGGCTGCCGCGCCTTCACCACCGAGCTGCGCAGCGTCGCGTGGCCCGGCAAGTTCAAGCCAGACCCGCCCCCTCGCTATGACGGCACGGACGACCCTGCGGAGTTCCTCCAGCTCTACGAGCTAGGCATCGAGGCTGCCAACGGAGATGAGAAGGTCATGGCGAACTGGTTTCCCATGGCGCTCAAGGACGGAGCCCGCACCTGGCTCCTGAACCTGGCCCCAGGCACAATCTTCTCCTGGGACGAGATGCGCACCCGCTTCATTGCCAACTTCCAAGGTACTCGCGACCGGCCACCCGCCGTGAGCGACATGCGCCGCATCAAGCAGCAACCCAGAGAGACCCCGCAAAAGTACATCCAGCGCTTCAACAACGCACGCCTCAAGATTCCCAGGGTGTCCGAGGAGGCCATCATCTCAGCCTTCTCCGATGGCGTGCGCGACGTCAAGATGAAGGAGGTGCTGGCGATGCATGAAGACCTGTGCACTTCCTTGGAGCTGTTCAACTTGGCGACCAAGTGCGCCAGGGTCGAGGAAGGGCGTCTCTCCCTCCTCGAGCTGCCTGCCGCAGACCCAGAAGAGAAGAAGTCCAAGGCCAAGGACGTGAAGCGCAAGGGGTCTGCCGTGCTCGCAGCAGAACCGGACACCAAGCGGGGCAGAGATCAGCCCGAATCTTCCAACGGCAGTCGCTACTGTGTGTACTACGACCTCCACACCCACAACACCAACGAATGCCAAGAGCTTCGAGCTGTGCGAGAAGGAAGGATCGGCCGTCGGCCCGACCGTGTCGACCGGGGCTACGACCGATGAGGAGTAAGAAACATAGGACGCTGGGAAGACCGCGGCCCGCGCCAAGGATGGCGCGATCAACCTCGCGAGGACCGCTGGCGAGACCCGCCTCGCGAGGGAGACTGGAGGGATCAGCCTCGCGAGGACCGCACGCAAGGTAACGCAGGCCTCCCTCCGCTGCCGCCTCAGCCAAGGAGAAACGAGGATCGCCATCAGGACGAAGGGGCTGGGGGCTTCCAGGAGCCACACGCGATCGCCTGCATCCTGGGTGGAGCTCAAGCCCCGGCCTCTCAGCGCATCTTCAAGCAGTTCGCCCGCGAAGTGAATGCAGTCCTCCCCAAGCTCGAAGCCACACGTCCTCTCAGGTGGTCATCGTGCGCCATCACGTTCAGCTCAGCGGATCAGCTCAAGTGTGCAGCCACAGCCGGGGTCCTCCCGATGCTTTGTTCCCCAATCATCAGCAACGTGGTGGTCACCAAGACCCTCATCGACGGCGGGGCAGGGCTCAACGTCCTGTCCGTGGAAATATTCAACAATCTCCAAGTGCCTTACAACCAGCTTCAGCCAACCAAGCCTTTCTCCGGAGTCACTGACGGCTCCATGGTCCCGATCAGGCAGGTCCGCCTCCCTGTCACCTTCGGGGCACGCAAAAACTACCGCACCGAGCTCATCGACTTCGACGTCGCTCACATTCGCCTGTCGTACAACGCCATCCTCGGGTATCCAGCGCTGGCCAAGTTCATGGCTGTGACTCACCACGGCTACAACGTCCTCAAGATGCCAGGGAGTGGCGGAGTCATCACGGTACCCTGTGAGGAGAAGGACGCGGTGTGTTCTCTGGAACGAGCTTTTCAGGCCGCATCATTGGAAGACCCGGATCATGGAAGCAGGAGGCTCGCCGAGACCACCCCCAAGAAGAAGAAGACATCGTCAGGACCAGTCCCTCAGGAGGCAGGCCCCTCACGGCCCATGCCTGCCCAGGGGGTACCTCCTTCCATCGCATAGGAAAGCGCGCTCGGTGCCCTCAGGCAGGGCTCGGGGGCTCTCCCCTGGAGGGCCACCGACCTGGCTAAGGTCACGAGGGAGGCGCTTGGGCATCACGTGGAGGCGTGTTTCGAAGCACGTGTCCCTCAAGAAGGAGTAAGGCAAGGAGGGCCAGACCCTCAGGAGTTCGTCAGCAAGGTCATTCAAGAGCTACAGGAGTCAAGAGTCATGAGAGGCGGCCGCCGCCTACCAGCTGTGGTTCCCCATCCAGGCGAGGATGGTGGGCTGCGCGTCTGCGTCGATGTACCAGGGCTCAATCGAGTCGCCACTCTGGAGCGCCTCTGGCCCTCGCGAGTGGGGCGCTGCGAAGGTCCACCCCACAGCTACGTTCGCATGTCTTACGGCTTGCCGAGCGTGGCTGCCACGTACCAGCGCCTCATGAGGGGCATCATGGAAGCTCAAGAGGCCAGGCGTTCCGCAGCTCTGGCGGAGATGGAGATGGTCTGCGAGGAGCCACCAGCGCCTCCGGAGCCACCCGAGCCCCCAAGGCCTGGGGGCTCGTGAGGATCGGCTTCCGCAGCCCACCGAGTCTGCTGCACCAACACTCGTTCGTCCTCAACATCATCAGGTGACATCTTTTAAGTTTCGTTTCCAGTTGGGAGCGCCCCCCAGGGCTGCATTATTCCCAGGCCACGTGGGTCCGTCCCTACGGCATGTATCCCTTTTATTTTTATGTTGTTAGCTTGCTCTGTTGGGGGCGCCCCTCGGGCTGCATCATCCCCAAGTCGCTCGGGCCAGACCCAGCGGCATGTATCCCTTTCGCGTTTATTTCCGGCTATGCATTCAACCCACCATGCTTGATTATTTGATGCCGGTCCATGTCACCTTTTCTTCTCCATGTCGACCACTTGCACATTAAAGGGGGGTGCCTGAGCATCGCGACTCAGGGCTCTTACTGGCTCTCCAGCCCTCACCCTCTGGCCTTGTCCATGGCATCGCGACCTGGCATACCAGCGATGGTTGAGACCAGCTCGAGGGTCGGGACCCGAGGACGTAGAGTGTAGGCATCTAACCCAACTTGCAGGAACACATCACAAGATAAGGCCCAGTGCCAGGCGCAACCCGCCTAGAGGTAGGGCCCCGTGAGTCCCGTGCTGGCTTACGGGTGCCCAGATACACCTCACCAGGCCCTACCGTGCCAGCCACGTGTCAGGGCGGGGCTGTACACGCCCCAGGGGCTCCTCCCGGAGGGGAGCCCCCTCCCACGTACCAGTGGAAGCACCATGCTCCGCGCTGGCTGACGACACTGCCGAGGAGCGGCTATGCCCATGCACATACGGAAGCGCTATGCTCCGCGCTGGTGATAAACAACCGAGGGTGGCCCCCGGGCCGCATCAACCTCAGGGAGCCCAGAGCTTAGTGTCTAGCTTCATCGCAACGCCTCCCCCCGGGAGTGCCGCGCGAGGGGGCTGGGCACGGGGGTTGCGCCTGGGTCACGCCCAGACGCACGCCACCTAGCCAGGCCCCCCAGGCCTGGTTCGTCGCGCGTCTCTCCCCGAGCAGAGCTAAGGTACGATGGCCGTTTGAGCGTCAAGGGGGACTCCTGAGCATCGCGCCTCAGGAGCCTAACTGGTCCCGTAGCCCCTCACTCCCTAGTTCTGAAAGGCTAGCGCTGGGTCAGGTACGCGCGGGGCCGGGCTCTGCAGACGTAGAATGGTAGATCCACCCACATCTCACCTCCCTACTTGCTGTTCGCGCGCCAAGGGGTACTCCTGAGCATCGCGACTCAGGAGCCTACCTGGTCCTGTAGCCCCTCACTCCTTTAGTTCCGAAAGGCTAATGCTGGGTGAGGTACGCGCGGGGCCGGGCTCCACCGGCGTAGAATATGAGCAAGTAGGAAGGAACATCATAAACTTCAAAGATCGCCTCCCTACTTGCTATTCGTGCGCCAAGGGGGACTCCTGAGCATCGCGACTCAGGAGCCTAACTTGTCACGTAGCCCCTCACTCCTTTTGTCCCGTCCTGGTTTCCGGTCGGGGCTAATGCTGGGTGAGGTACGCGCGGAGCCGGGCTCTGCCGGCGTAGAACATAAGCAAGTAGGGAGGAAAAACATAAATTCAAGGAATTAAAAAGTAAATATTACAGTCCACACTGTTATCTCAACGCCAAACGCAAGTTTAAACGCCTCCCCGAGGCATGATACATGTGCAGGAATTAAAAGCGGAACAGGAGCCGCAGCAGAGTCACTTGACGGCAGTGGAGCAGCGCGGAGTGGCTTCACCTCATGGAGCAGCAGGGTCGGCAACGCCTGGCTTCGGCTTGGTGCTGAAGGCCCGGAACTTCCCCAACAGAGCTTCCGCGCGACCCTTCACGGCCTCGGCAGCGGTAGCAGCACGCTCGCCACTCACTGGCTCCAGCAGGCTGTCGAGGTCGACGTTGGGGTCGCGAAGGTGGATGTTGGTGAAGACCCGCGTCAGCGCTGCAGAAGACAGGACACACGCCTCGGCCTCGGCCGTGGGGCCAAGGCCAAGGACGACATCTTCAAGAGCGCGAACCAGGAAGGGAAGCAGCTTGGCGGGGCCGTCCTCGGCGCCGGCCAGCGGGCTCTCCAGTCCGCTCTCGTAAAGCGTCTTCAGCAAGGAACGAGCCTTCTTCTCCATGTCTGTGAAGGCCACGCGGTCCTCGGCAAGAACCCGGGCCTTGCCGTCTAGTTCGACCTTCGTCGCCTCCAACTCCTTCTCCAGCACGCGTAGGCGGTCGCGGCGTTTCTTGAGCTTGGCCTCCCGGACCTCGACGGCTGCCTCGCGAGCCTTCACGCCCTCTTCTTGCTCTTGGCAAAGGCAGGCCTCTTTTGCGAGCTGGTCCCGCAGGCCTTGCAGCTCGTTCTCCAGCACCTTGCAGCGACTGTGGACGTCAGCCGCCTCCCCCTGGGTTGCGTCGCGAGCAGCCTTCGCCTCAAGGGCGGCCTACCTCTCCTCGTTGCAAGCTGTTGAGGCCTGGACCAGCGCCGCCCGTACCGAGGCGTCGGAGCGAATCCATCATGAAGCCAGCTCCAAGCGCCCGGCCACCAAGCGAGGGTCGGCGTTAAGAAGATCCTGCCGGAGCCGGTCCAGCTCGGCAGCCACACGATCCAGAATGACGGGAGGAGTCGGAGAGACAGCAGTCGGTGGAGTAGGAGGAGAAGACGGCGACACGACCATAGCACCTTGAGGTGGAGTCTGCTGCACCCCGACGACTGTGGTGGCGGCGGCAGGCAAAGGCACCTCGGGAGTCACTTGGGCCATGGGGGCTGGGCTCGCCCCAGCCAGCTCGGCCAGACCTCACGAGGACGACCGGGCAGGAGAGGCCCGTGCGTCGCGGTCACCTTCCTCCGTAGGCAGAGGCGCTGCCGCGGGTGGAACTTCAGGAGCCCCCTTCAGCTTCTTCGCCGCGGGCGCCAGCCTATCCAAGGAACGCGGACGTCAAGCCTCAGCAGTAGAACGAGAAACAAAGACAAGAGTCCAGCACTTACGGGTCATCGCCGGTGAGCTCAGGTAGCCTCCGGCCAAACTTGAAGCCTGACAGCCGGTTGGAAGGGTCAACCTCGGAAGCGGAAGGCGCGTCTACGGACCGCCCCAGGGCCGGGGCAGACCCGCGGGAGATCAGCCCGGTCATGTCCTTCTTCGGGATCGGGGGCGAGCTCCCGCTGCCCAGCACGTCATCATCCTCGTCGTCGTCGCTTGGAGAGAGGAGGAGAGCGTGGGACCTGCGCCGGGAGAGGGGAGCCCTTGACTCTCCATCAGTCGCCTCAGAGTCAGGCCCTTTCTCCCGCTCCCCTCTGCCCTCCTCGTCGCTGGAGTCATCGGAGGACACGTCCACCGGACCCACGGGAGCCTCCGCGGGCATGGGCCCGTCCCCGTTGAAGGCAGGCATGGACTCCACCACCTACTCCCAGTCGTCGCGGAGGAACAAGGGCGTAGGAGCACCCTCCAACCTCGCCACATCGCTCCCGACCAGAGATTGGAGCACCGCGGCCAGATCTCCGTCACCCAAGGCCGTGGGGCTCGGATGAGGCCTCCACATCGAAGGTGAGTACTGCCAAAGCGGAGCCAGCTGGTGCTCCAGGAATTCCCTCAGCAGCGACGCGCCGGTCAGCTTCGCCGCCGCCAAGCTGGCCGGCCTCAGATCCGCGTCCATCTTCTCCAACACCGGCTTCGCACGGGGGTCCGTGAGTTCTGCTCGAGCCCAATCACGGGAGCTCGTGGGCAGCTCCGTGGGCAAGATCAGCCGAGGGTGAATGCGCCCAGCGTCTGTCAAGACCCATTTGCTCCATAAGCCCTCGATCCTTTTACTGGGCTTCAAGATGGCAATGGCGCCATTGTACGCGATGAAGCTCGCGCACGCAGAAGGAGAACCCCGAGAGACCCGGAGGGAGAAGTAGTGGCGCAACAAGGCCACTGAGGGCTGCACCGCTACGTGAGCCTCGCAGTAATAGGCGAAGATTGCCAGGAGAAGGACGGAGTTGGGGTGGAGATGCAGAGCCTGTAGGTTGTAATGACGGAGGACAGAGAAGAAGAACTCGGAGAAGGGAGGCACCAGGCCAGCAACAATGGAGCTTATAAAGAGCGGATAGAAGGTTCTCCCTCGGCCCTCAGGGGTGGCGGAGCCGGCCTTGAACACCCTCGCTCCGTCGACGCCCTGCGCCGCCGCCATCCGGCGCAACCGGGCAAGGCTCGCCTCATACACGTCTGGCAAGTCCAGGTCAGACGAGTACCAAGCTTCGGCCGGGGACTAACGAGGCGCCATGGCTTCTAGGTCACGCGGCCAGAGTAGATCTGGAAACTTGGAGGAAGGAAGGAGAGGCGCAAGAAAGGGGATCTGAGCAGCAACCGGAAAAAGCAAAAAGCAAAACCTGGGCAGATGCCGCTCCTTTATCAACTCGCGCGGATGCGGAGACACCCACGTCCAATCAACCGCCACGCGGCGCCCAAGGCCGCGGGCTGTTAGGGCCCGCGGCACTTCGCCCTTGCCCTTTCGCCTCCCTGCACGGCCAAGTCCGGGCGCGCCTTGGGCCCGGGGGCTACTGTCGGCGTTCTAGGAACGGGGGTCCCCAGACTTGCCTGCCCGCGGCCTGCGGCATGGCTCAAAGGGGGCCCAGCACGGCCCATCTTCATCAACACAAACCCAAGACCCTCGCGAGGGGCCAAGCCTCGCGGGGCGAACAACACGGAGCTTCCTCAAGCACGGCCTGATCAGGCTGGCTCGCGAGGAGGCGGAGAGATCAAGGCGGGATACCTCACGAGGTGTCCATGACGCAAGCCATGACGACCAAGGGCGCCAGGTGGGCGCCAGCCCGCGCAGTGTCCTCCCTTTACTCTTTGGTGCAAAGGGAGCAAGCGCAGGCGGGAGGATCAAGCAAAGGCACCCGTTTCGGTGCAACGAGACCAAGACCAGCTCCGCGACAAGGAGGAAGTCACTGTGGAGCCCAAGCCAGCGTCATCACCAGAGCCTTTGGCAGGCGAGGACCAACTTTAGTCTGGATAAGTGTACCAGATGTTCCCCTTCAAACTGGCCAATTGTTGGCGCCCTTCCCGCTCAATATTTGGGAAGAGGCCCAGGGCCTTTGCCTATAAATAGGACTAGCCACCCCCAGGGTAGAGGCATCATCTCATCACCTAGGCATCTAGACATCAAGCAACCCGGCAATCAGTTAGATAGGCATAGGCAGCAGACAGAGAAAGAGAGAGGAGGGCGAATGAACTCCTCCTAGCAGTTCATCCCCCCAGCCAAGAACAGACCCTCGCGAGGCTATTCTTCCTTGTATTGTTCATCATCACCAGCCCAAGAGGCAATCCACCACACCACACTGGAGTAGGGTATTACAGACCCTCACGAGGCTGTTCTTCCTTGTATTGTTCATCATCACCAGCCCAAGAGGCAATCCACCACACCACACTGGAGTAGGGTATTACACCACAACGGTGGCCCGAACCAGTATAAACTCTGTGTCTCTTGTGTTGTTCTTCTCGTAGCTTAGATCCTTGCGAGGCGGACGGGTACGGGTAGGTAGGAAGCGTAATCTTCGCGCGCACCCCAGAGTTCGAACCTTAAGGGTCTGCCGGAACCCGAAATCCAACAGGATCCCGCAGCGCCGCCGGCTACCTTCTCATCTTGAGAGGAATCTTCATCTTCGTCAAAATGGTACCAACAGTCATTCGCCGAGTGGCCCAGTTTGCCACAGATTTGGCACTTGACGGCATCTGGGCGTGAGTTGGTGGAGGAGCTTGTGCGGCGACCCTTGGTGTTGTTGTAGGAGGGCCGCCCGCCGTTGTTGCCGCTAGTGTTATGGCAGTTGCGCGGGTTGTTGTTGGCGGCGTTCTTCCCTCTGCGTGGCGGACCACGGTAGCGAGAGGATCCTCCACCACTACGACCGCGTGACGTGCCATTTGCAGAAGACTTGAAGCCGGTGTTGGTGCCTCGCAGAGTGCCACCCTTTGGTCAAAGTTGCTCATCTGAGCAAAGAGCTCATCGATCGTGACAGGGATGGTGCGAGCATTGAGCGCCGAGACCTGCGGCTGATACTCCATGTCGAGCCCGGCGAGGATGTGCGAGATCAGCTGGTCGTCGTCCAGCGGCTTTCCTGCCGCCACGAGCTCGTCCACCAACGAACGCATCTGCGCGAAGTACGTCGCCATAGACTGCTGCCCCTTCTGCTCATTAGCAAGAGCTATGTGTATGTTGTTGATGCGAGACAGAGATGTTGAGGAGAACATGCTGGCCAACAATGTCCAGAGATCATGCGTGTGGACAATGGAGGTGACCTGCACAAGCACTTCCTTTGACAAGTTATTCAGCAGATAGCCCAATACCTGTTGATCCTCCCTGACCCAGATGGGATGCAGGGGGTTCAGCGACGTTTCTTCCTTCCCGTCAGCTGACAGTCTTTGCGGGCTCCTTCATGGTTCCATCAACATAGCCAAATAATCCCGCACCTTGGAGCTGTGGCGTGATCTGCGTCTGCCAGAGCACATAGTTTGTGTGGGTGAGCTTCTCGGTGATCTGACCGCTAAGGCTGGTCTGGGAGAAGCTCGAGGAGGAGGACAGGGCCGCGTAGTGGTGGATGAGGGCTAGATGAGATGGAAAAGGATGGCTCTATATACCATGTGGAAACTGCGAGAATGTCTTAGCCTACCGAGGGAGACGGGTTCATGTTAAATAGCCAGGAGCTGATCCCTGGGATATCCGTACATCATGGTTGAGATTACAAGCTTGAGGTACAAGAAAGAGAGAATAGGTAAGTTCGGTTACAAAGATAAATATCAACTCTAACAATCTATCTACCTCTGACACTATCTCTGATGCGAACAGCCTCATGCAAGCTTGATCTCCAATTAGACGCATAATATGTTTAACATAAGTCAAAATTAAACAAAGTTGTCGGAGATGATTTCGGTGGATCCCTTGGTATGGTGCCCTGGAAAGATGAATAGGTCGGAGAGGCCAGTTTACCTGGGTTTCAGCTACCTCGGTGGAGGTAAACCCTACTCCTTCTCTGTGTATACTACGATAGCGGTGTACAAAGTTTTTATACGAGACTTGTTAGTGATGCTCTACTGCAACCATATCATCTGTAAAATATTAGCCATCAGATAAATTTTTGATTTTATATAAATCATTGGATCGTTAATCGACAACAGGTGGTTAAAAGAGCATAGCCTTTTGATAGAGGGTTAAAGTTAATTGCATGCAAAACCGAGCCAATCTCTTGGCTTTCCATACAACGTGCTTCTGCCATCCTCCGCCAAATCCATTTCATGTGTCCTCACTGTCGAAACTAGCCTTGCTGTTTGTCACGACGTGCAAAGTTTTATCATATATGTTTGTCAAGTTCGGGAAGGAGGAACTCAAGAGTTTGAGTATCTTCAACAGACCACCTTGATTTAAGGTTGCTTTTATCATCCCTCAAGACCCTCCCCTTCGTCGCGGCCAGGCAAAGCCTTGGTGGTGTTAGGCTGCGGCGGGGACCTTCTCGTGTTCAGCCCTGGACCTCCCCCTTCATGGATCCAACAGGTGGCGTCCTAATTCAACAGTGGCGCGATGCGATAGAGTCTCGTGCATCTTCAGTGCTGTCAGGTTGGGGTCCTCTTGCCCTGCTCAAGGTCCAGCTTTACAGCCGACAGGCTAGGATCCTGTCGGTGTCAAAACCGGCGGATCTCGGGTAGGGGGTCCCGAATTGTGCGTCTAGGCGGATGGTAACAGGAGACAAGGGACACGATGTTTTTACCCAGGTTTGGTCCCTCTCGATGGAGGTAAAACCCTACTCCTGCTTGATTAATATTGATGATATGGGTAGTACAAGAGTAGATCTACCATGAGATCAGAGAGGCTAAACCCTAGAAGCTAGCCTATGGTATGATTGTTGTTGTCCTACGGACTAATCCCTCCGGTTTATATAGACACCGAAGAGGGCTAGGGTTACACAGAGTCGGTTACAATGGGAGGAGATCTACATATCCGTATTGCCAAGCTTGCCTTCCACGCCAAGGAAAGTCCCATCCGGACACAGGACGAAGTCTTCAATATTGTATCTTCATAGTACAAGAGTCCGGCCAAAGGTTATAGTCCGGTTATCCGGACACCCCCTAATCCAGGACTCCCTTAGTAGCCCCTGTACCAGGCTTCAATGACGACGAGTCCGGCGCGCAGATTGTCTTCGGCATTGCAAGGCGGGTTCCTCCTCTGAATACTTCATAGAAGATTTTGAACACAAGGATAGTGTTCGGCTCTGCAAAATAAGTTCCACATACTGCCGTAGAGAGAATAATATTTACACAAATCTAATCTGCTGACGTATTCCGTAGCGTGACATCACACCACAACCAAGCCTTTATTTGAATCGTTTTTACTGTCCCACCTCAGCGCGTTTTACGAGGCGGTATCCTTGGCATGTCTTGTCGAAGCAAAGATCGTGTCCCCTTTATTTACGGGATTCTCATTAACACGGACATGGGTAACCCAGTCGTGCCCGTTGGTATATCTCCTCGATCAAAGGTAAGTCCCAAACGGTCACAGGGAGGGCTCTTGGTACTCAACCTCTTATAAAGAGACCAAGGCTTTACTCCTTTCTTTCGGTCTCAATCAAATCCGCCTCTCGCCTCGAGTTACAACACCCAGGGCTCCAGATTTAGGCGCTTCGGACTTTTGATGATGTCCGGCTCCAACCTTCAAGGCCGATGGATACCTTCCTCCGTCACGGAGGAAGACGTGCTAAAGCTGAGAGAGGCCAGGTATTTGACCGGCGAAATCTCGCATAGGCTGCCTGCTCAAGGGCAGGTTATTCCCACTCCCAAGCCCGGTGAGAGCGTGGTGTTCATATCTCACTTCCTCCGAGGGCTAGGCTTCGTGACGGATCACTTCGTGAGGGGGCTCATGTTCTATTATGGGCTGGAATTTCACGACTTAGCTCCGGAGTCCATCCTCCACATCTCATCGTTCATCGTCGTGTGCGAAGCTTTCCTCCGCATTACTCCTCACTTCGGACTGTGGCTCACGACCTTTAAAGTAGAGCCGAAGATGATCGAGGGACAACATGCGGAGTGCGGAGGCGCTATTATAAGCAAGAATGCCGATGCTCCATGGCCTGAGGGCTCTTTTCAAGAGGAGTCCAGCTTATGGCAACAAGAGTGGTTTTATATCACAGCTCCCAGGGGTACCAAGTGGGTGGCTCCGCCTGCTTTTCGCTCGGGTCCCCCGCCCCGACTAGTGTCATGGGTTAATAAGGGGCTGGACTGGGGGCCAGCGAAGGACGTGCCCCTGTTGCAGGGCCGCATCCGAGATCTCCTGGAAAGAGACGTCAGTCTGGTCGTGGTGACGCATGTCATGTTGATTCGCCGAACCCTGCCCTGCAAACGTCGCCCCCTCCGCCTGTGGGAGTTCAATCCGGAGGGACCACGAGCTCTCCAACATTTTATGGGAGCGACGCCCGCGGAGATGTACAAGTTGTTCTTCGGGCCACAAGCAGCGTGCCTGGACTCAACTGAGGATGCAGGCCTGAGCTGCAATCGTTCGGATACTCAAGTAAGTAGCCTTGTGCCCTGACACGCCATCTGTACATTTATCACAACATCGCCCTTAAAAAGAGCTGTCCTTGAAACAGGAGTGGATAGCGAAGGCGAAGTTAATCAGGTGTCCGGCCCCCCTTCCTGAGACCTCGCCGGATCCCGTGTTAACCAGGATGCTGGAGATCGCACCTTCGGAAGAAAATGAAGGGGGGATAAGGAAGCTACTGACTCCATGAAGGAGGCTTCCCGGAAAGGAGGAATCGTAAATTCCTCTACTCAGGGGAAGAAGAGGACCGCCTCTGAAGACCCAGAGACCATGGTCTCAAAGCGGGGGAAGAAATCTTCGCCAGAGGGTCCTGTGTCGGGGGATACCTCGACCGTACTATGCCCTCAAGAGGATCAGCCCTCCACCGAGCCGTAAGTAGAGAGGGGAGGTTTAAAATGAGAGAAATCCTTGTTTTATTTTTGAGGAAAATAACCGCAAACTTACCTTGTAGTTCGGATCTCAGTCCTTCTCAGTAGAGCTCGTCTTCGGGGGATCTTCTTTCGGAGATGATGGAGAGCGGAATGCCTCCCCCTGCCGTACCGCCTTACGAGGTGGGCGACCCCGAGGTATCGTCACAGAGGGTTTCTCCTAATCCGGCCGGGCCAGAAGGCAGTCATATGGCCCCCCAAAGCCCTCTGTGTCCGGCCTTTGAAAGAGGCGATCGAAGGACTCCGACACCGCCTGGTGCACGGTCGGAGGCTCTGAAGGATCTGCTAGGGCGAGCGTCTATCTCAGAGGAGCACCCTACATTGATGGGTACGGTAATTGAAAGGATTTCGTCCGCGGAGAGCGGGTTGCACGAGGCTGTCAGGAGTTTATTAACAGGTTTTGAGGTATGCGAAGTGATGTACCTTTTGACAGTTCCACATATTTGAGATGCGCCCTGTGTAGATAGTAGCCCCTGAGACTTTGTGTGCTGTCGAAAGTGACAACACGGAGAGGATCATAATTCCAGGTATAATTTGCCGCCTTCCTATGTAGGTGGCGAAGTGTCCGGTGGTCAGCCGTACTGATGGATTTGCCGAGCTAAAGAGGCAACTTGACGTGGCACATGCCGACATCGCGCGTGTCAACACGCGGCTTGACGAGGCACAAGGTATGAAATTTCTCCGGAGACACCTGGTAAGAGGAGCTTGATGCGAGTATCTTACAATGTGCGCGCTTAATGCAGATGGGGCTGCCGCCGTGGAGGACCTTTGGGCGGAACTTGCCCGAGCCAAGGAGCAGGCCAGGAAAAGCGATGCGGCTGCCTTAAAGGCGGTTGAAGAGCTGAAAGCCGAATAGGCTGCTCACTGCCGAAGCAAGAAGGAAATGGCTGAGATGGCTGTGAAGTTGAAGAGTGCTACGGACAGTTGCAAGCTTCTTGAAAAAGAAGATCGGGCGGAACGTACGGACCTGGAGAAGTCCACTACAGCGACCAAGGATGCTTGTTCTGCGATGAGAGCGATGAAGGAGGAGCTACGTCAAGCCGGAGATATCGCGGCTGGAAAGCCCTTTATGCTGCGGATGAAGTTCGGGGATCCTAAATATGCTCCGTTGGACCGGGTGTGGAGTTCGGCGGACGCATATCTGGATTTAGCAGCGAGTGCCGCTGATGCGGCCGAACACTTCCGAGATCAGAAAGATCGTGAAGTGGAAAAGCTCTTCTGGCCGCAGTTCCACAATCCAGAGCGTCCGCTTCCATTAAACGATCGTTTGGCCGAATGGGCCGAGCTGAACAGGTTATCCGGACTTGCCATGAAGTGTGTCGTGGATCATCTGTGGCCGGAAAGGCCAAAGCTGAACAGTTATTTTAGCTTGGTGCAGCAGTTGCTTGGTGCGGTGTCGTACATCAACGCGATGAAGAGGTCAGCATGCATTGAGGGTGCGCAGTTGGCCCTTGCCCGTGTCAAGACATACTGGGCGGAGATGGAGGCCACCGCTGTTGCATCCCAAGATTCGGGCAGAAGCCGAGTACCTGTTGAGCACTATTTTCAGGAAGTTCTGCAGGGCGCTCGTTTAATAGAGATGCAGTGCTCGAAGGATATTATGTTAGAATAACATGTATTATTGTAAAACAATATTTTGATGAATTGTAGAAGCCTTTTATACTTGTTCCTGCAAGAATTATAATGCCTCCTGTGCGGCCGTTAAGGTATATGTTTATATAATCTGAAAGATGGCAGTCGTCGGCTTCAGCCCCCACGCATATAATGCGGGGGTGTTCGCAGAAGGCGCATTTTCACACTTGATCCAACGTCTTGGTCCATGAAGGAGGTGATAGAGCAGCGAACTAGGCAATCAGACTATAATGCTTTATCACTTTCACTTAGCCATAGGAGTTTGACAGTGAGGCTACTATATAGCCCCTGGTGGCGCCGCGCTCGCCCGAACTCGGGGCGCGTGTGTGCCTGGCCGGGAAACGGCCCTTCGTTGATGTGGAGGAATCCCGAAGATTCCGATAGGTCATCGAGTGGTTGACCAGTCTCACGCTATATCATGACAGTCAGTTTTCGGCTTTCTCTACTGAGGTGCTCTCCTGGCTGAACAGGGGCACAATCGCAGTAGTTCTCCTAGTGCCGCCTTAGCTGATAGAGTGGAACGTAAGTTAGCAAAACACAGGAGCCGGGCAAACCCAACATTTGACCAAAGACATGATTCGGAGCTGATGCATATAAGGCCAAACTCGCGATGCCGAACACTCCCTAAGGTATTAGGTCTTTATGGAAATGGGCTGAGCAGTGCCCTTGATAATAAGCCCCTGGTGTCCAAGTATGTGCAAAATTCTGACGTGGCCACATGCCAAGCCGCCAGCCTCCTCCTTGGTTATACTGAGAATCCGGGGGATGTGTGTCAACAAGAGACAGTAAAAAAAGGTTTACGCAGGGTCTTAATCTAAAAAGAATCTTTGGAACGGGTCCCTACTGCACGTCTGCGCCTGTGTCTCCGTTGTGCCGTGTCCTGGACGGGTGTAGCACGGTGTTCATCTGTAAAAGAGAGGAACTTGATGGAAAAAGGTCGTGCGAAATGTACGTTATACTAAGTAAACAAAGTATAATTCGAGATGGGTAAAGTTGAGCCTTATTGTCGCTTGTTTTACATGCACGGAGCCCCTTGTATAGGGGTATACGGCTATTAAGCCTTTATAAATTGTGTGTTTACGCCGGACTCGTCTAGCCGCGTCCGTGGTCTTAACGACCTGTTAGGTGCTTTGGTTGGTGAAGCCGTTTTAGTGTGTGGCTATCAAGGCAGCCGCACAGTCTTCCGCGCGCGAGGAACACTCAATATTTCCCCTTAGCGACATGATGCCTCGTGGACCGGGCATCTTAAGCGTGAGAGACGCATAATGCGGTATTGCGTTAAAGCGGGCGAAAGCTTCGCGTCCCAGTAGTGCTTGATAGCCACTTTGAAACGGGGCGATGTGGAAGGTTAGTTTTTTGCTACGTAAGTTATCGGGGGAACCGAACATAACTTCTAGTAGGAGGGAGCCCGTGCAGTGAACTTCTGGGCCTGGCATTACTCCTTTAAAGGAAGTATTGCTATGGCTAATTTTTGTTGGGTCCACCCCATTTTGCGGACTGTGTCCAGATATAGCAGGTTTAAACCACTGCCGCCGTCCATCAGGACTCATGTGAAGTGGAATCTGTCAATTATCGGATCTAACACCAAGGCAGCCCAGCCTGCGTGCCGGATACTTCCGGAGTAGTCCTGATGGTCGAAGGTGATTGGTTTTGACAACCAGTGGCGAGGCTCTTTTGTGATAGGCCGCATGGCGCATATCTCTGTGGGCTCCACTTCGTTTCTCCCTTCCGTCACGTGTAGTAAGTTTACTGTTTTGACTTCTTGTGGGAATTTCTTTTGTTCCCCATTGCTTTGTTTGTGGGGATCATCATCGTCCTCACTTGGTGTATCTAGCCCCTTGTGTTCGGCATTGAGTTTGCCGGATTGCTTGAAGACCCAACATTCTCTGAGGGAATGATTTGCAGGCTTCCCGGGGGTGCTGTGGATTTGACATATCTTGTCCAGGATTTTGTTTAGATTAGACCGTTCGTCCCTATTATCTTTAAGGGGCATCTTTTGCCGACCCTGCCGAGAGCTTTTGAATCCTGCGTTGACCGTCGTGCTCTTCGGGCCGTTTCCCTTATTTCGGCGCTGGTCTTTGCTGCGTCGTGGCTTCCCGTTTCCATCCCTGACTTCGGATGTACTTGGGTCGCTGGTGTTGCTTCTTGCCAACTAGCTGTCCTCTCCCGCGCAAAAGCGGGTCATGAGGCTTGTTAATGCGTCCATTGCTCTTGGCTTCTCATGGCTGAGGTGTCTGGCGAGCCATTCGTCTCGAACGCTGTGTTTGAAAGCTGCTAAGGCTTCGGCGTCCGGACAGTCGACTATCTGGTTCTTTTTAGTAAGCAATCTGTTCCAGAGCTTTCGGGCTGACTCTCCGGGTTGTTGAGTTATATGAGTTAAATCGTCTGCATCCGGTGGTCGGACATAGGTCCCTTGAAAATTTGCCCGAAAAACGTCCTCGAGCTCTTCCCAACTTCCAATGGTGTTTTCGGGAAGGCCTTTAAGCCCAATGCCGGGCTGGCCCTTTGAGCTTGAGGGGTAGGTATTTTATGGTGTGGAGGTCGTCTCCTCTGGCCATGTGGATATGGAGGATATAGTCCTCAATCCAGACTCCAGGGTCTGTCGTTCCGTCGTATGCCTCTATGTTTACGGGTTTGAATCCCGCTGGAAATTCATGGCCCAGCACCTCATTGGTGAAACATAGGGGATGTGCAGCACCCCTGTATTTGGGTGTGCCGTGGTGTTCGGATATTTTTTGTGTTGCATTGCTTAATAGAGCTTGCTTTCTTGGCCCGTAGATAGATCTGGCTGGGCCATCTTTTTCATGCGAATCCTTGGGTGGATCGCGTGCCGGCTTGTATGTGGCGCCGTCTGCCGCTCTATGTTGGCCATGGGGTCGTCTATCCGACCGGGTGGCTTCCTTATTATTTGGTTGCGGGGGCTTTGGGGCCTCCTCATCAAATTTAGGCAGTAGCTTGCGCTTCGGGTAGCTCTTTGTGTGGCGGCTGCCGCCGTATTTGCCTGCGGTGTTGAGTACTTTGCTCCATCTGATTCTGAGTGCATATTCCGCAGTTTTGAGCTTTTGCTTCTGCTTTTTCA
The DNA here is from genome assembly GCA_032464435.1 of Aegilops umbellulata. Classification (NCBI taxonomy): domain Eukaryota; kingdom Viridiplantae; phylum Streptophyta; class Magnoliopsida; order Poales; family Poaceae; genus Aegilops; species Aegilops umbellulata. The sequence goes on along the minus strand of CP136054.1, from coordinate 83,647,597 downwards.
GGCTACGCGCAGTGGCGACGAGCCTTTTGTGGAGGTTCTTATGCTCCAGGAGTTTACCAGCGTGAGGTTGTCCGGACTGTTATCTTCGCCGAGGACGGGTTGTTCGGTTTGTTTATCCAAGTTTCCTTGTTCGGACGGTTGCTCGATGCCATGTTCATCGTCCGCCAGCTCGTCCTGCTCTGTGGCTGGGTCTGTATGGCCGCTGTCTCTGTCGAGGTGGGGCTTGGAGCGATGCTTATGCCGCCTCTTTGATTGCTTTTCGAGGGAACGGTCCTTCGTTGCGTCCTCCCGTTCTTCGTCGTAGTTTCCTTTGGGTGTGTCCACCATGTATACATTGTAGGATGGGGTGGTTGTCCCATGCCCTATAGGGGCTGGTTCCTTTTCGTCTCCTGCATTTTCGTCCATACCGTCGATGTCTTTGGAGTCAAAGTCTAGCATGTCGGTTAAATCATCGACAGTGGCTACGAAGTGGGTGGTGGGTGGGCGTCGAATTTCTTCGTCGTCCGCATCCCAATCCTGCCGGTCATAATCCGGCCAGGACTCTCCTGATGAAGAGAGAGACCTTAGTGAATTCAGAATGTCGCCGAAGGGCGTGTGCTGAAAGATATCCACGGCGGTGAATTCCATGATCGGCGCCCAATCGGATTCGATTGGCAGGGGCGCGGAGGGTTCGGAGTCCGGAGAAGAGTCCGGCACCTTGGAGTCACGGGCTTCGCAGAGTATAAGGCTAGTGTTTGGCTCGATCGCCGTTGAGACTGCAGCCCCCGCGGCGGGGTCTATCCACCCGTCCCCGGTTGGTGCAGTTGGCTCCGAGCTAAGGGTCGGAGCTGATGCGGGTGCGGCCTCCAGGGCACTGTTCGGCGGCAGAGCTAAATCATGCCCCATGTAGCAGTGCGACGCGCTCGGCTATGGCTCGAATCTGTCGAAGATCAAGTCTCCGCGGATGTCGGCCGTGTAGTTCAAACTTCCAAATCTGACCTGATGGCCTAGGGCGTAGCTTTCAATCTGCTCCAGATGGCCAAGCGAATTAGCCCGCAGTGCGAAGCGGCCGAATACGAAGATCTGTTCGGGGAGAAAAGTCTCACCCTGGACCGCATCGTTGTTGATGATCGGATGAGCCATCGGGCCTAAAGATGACGACACAGAGGAACTCTCAATGAAAGCACCAATGTTGGTGTCAAAACCGGCGGATCTCGGGTAGGGGGTCCCGAACTATGCGTCTAGGCGGATGGTAACAGGAGACAAGGGACATGATGTTTTTACCCAGGTTCTGGCCCTCTCGATGGAGGTAAAACCCTACTCCTGCTTGATTAATATTGATGATATGGGCATTACAAGAGTAGATCTACCACGAGATCAGAGAGGCTAAACCCTAGAAGCTAGCCTATGGTATGATTGTTGTTGTCCTACGGACTAAACCCTCCGGTTTATATAGACACCGGAGAGGGCTAGGATTACATAGAGTCGGTTACAATGGGAGGAGATCTACATATCCGTATTGCCAAGCTTGCCTTCCACGCCAAGGAAAGTCCCATCCGGACACGGGACGAAGTCTTCAATCTTGTATCTTCATAGTCCAAGAGTCCGGCCAAAGGTTATAGTCCGGTTATCCGGACACCCCCTAATCCAGGACTCCCTCAGATCCTCCACGTCACAGTGTGGACCTCGCTTGGAGAATGGTGGCCAGTGCCAAGTGGGTTGTGTACTTGCTGCCTTCTAAGGGTGTTGGGTGCTCATGATTGAGGACATCGTCATGCCCTTTGGTTGGTGGGATCTGGCCGTAGCAGGCGCCTACGGTATGTTTGGACCTCTATACACTTCATGAACGGCTATGGCTCCTCATACGTCACAAACGTATCTACTTTTCCAAACCATTTTTCTCTTGTTTTTGCCTCTAATTTGCATGATTTGAATGAAACAAACCCAGAATAACGTAGTTTTCAGGAGAATTGCCATGGTGTTATTTTTGTGCAGAAATAAGGATTGGGCTGAAAATTAATGAAGATTATTTATAGAATATATAAAAAGTATTGGTGAAGAGAACTACTGGAGGGGGCACCCAGGAGCCACGAGCTCAGGGGGCGCGCCTAGTGAGCTCATGGGTCCCACAAGCCTCCGTTTGCCCTAATTCCAACTCTATAAGCACCGTCTCACGAAGAAAAAAATCAGAGAGAAAGCTTCATCGCATTTCGCGATACAGAGCTGTCATGTGACACCCCCAGATTACTAAATCCTAGTTATGCTAATCAGTCATGCCAAGCCATCATCATTATGCCCTATGAAAAACAATTAACAAATATTTTCATCACAAATTCAAATTTAAAATAAAGTCAAAATATTAATTATCCAAGCAGCAAAACAAAAGTGTTCATAATATTGCAAAAATTCCCAACGCTATTATAAAAATAAAACCAACATTATCTAAATCTCCAAAAATGCCTCTAGCTATTTTTGAAATGACCCAGCAACACCCATCCATCACTTTGAAATTCAAACCAAAAATCAAATGATTTCAAATGAGGTTCAAGCTTTTTATGACAGTGCTAAATATTGCATAATATTTATTGAGACAAGTTTCACAATTTACAAAAATCATTTGGCAGCAAAACAAATGCAAAATAGTGGCTATAATTGAAAACAGAAAATAAATAATAAAAGAAAAGGGACTCTGTACACTACGGCCGAACAACACTATAGGTTGGCCCGGCCCGCAAGCACCGGTATAAGTGCATCAAGTGCCCCCTTAGTGGTTTTGGAGTATTGAAGATAAATAGGTTGAGGAACTAATGTGTTTGTGAGTATACATAGGAGACAGAGTCCCAGAAGATTTGATTTAACACAAGGAAGACGACCCCTAAAAATGGATTTCTTCAAGTGAATAATTTGGTGATGAAATTGGTACGGCCTTTGAAGAAATTGATCTGAAGACTTTGAAGCTTGAAGACTTTTGTTTTCATAGTTTCTCTTCTTCTTATTTGAGTCACAGGAAAAACCATACTATAAAAGGGGGCCTAGGTGAAACATATTTCACTTCTCCAAAGTGATGCTCAAACTTACTCTTAATCAAACCCATACACAAAAGCCACTTCGAGTGAAGCCTTTGGAAATCTCTAGTACAGCTGGCACATTTGCTTGCGACTGTGACGAAGTTCATCTGGTCGCTGACAAATTTGGTCACGTTAGGAGTTAGGAGTTCGCCAGTGTGATCTGCCTAAAAGTGAGGAAATTGAGTGCCCCGACGAATTTGAGAGTTCAATTCCGACCGTTGCTGCACTCCATGCCAGCAGTCGAGTGGATCTGTATCCTAACAATGGTCGAATCAAAGAAGGGCATTTATGACAATTCATGTCGGGTTGCGCCCTTGGCTATAAATAGCCGCCCCCACAACCACTTGTTGGTTGGCTGCTCCGAGAGAACTTGACATTTGTCATTTGAGAGCAACCCATCCTCTGACGACTTTGAGAGAATCCTAAGTGAGGAAAAACCTAGAGCCAAAGTGATTGAGCATCACTAAAGAGATTGATTTGTGTGATCTGACGCCTGTTACCTTTGAAGACTGTCATTCTCCCCGACAGTTAGGCGTCAAGCTCTGAGTACACCAAGAGTCATTGTGGTGTGTCGGTGAACAAGTTTGTGAAGGTTTTGGAAGTCTACCTTGAAGACTTACCACGAGTGATTAAGCAAGGTCCGCGGGCCTTAGCTCAAGAGGAATACGGTGAGTACTATGTGTCCTCTTGAGTTGCGACTCAGTCACCTCAACCGGGCGTACAGTTGATGCAGCAACTGGAACCGGTCTACCAAATTCCAGTGTCTTCACAGAGCCAGCCCAATTACGAATTCCTCACCCTCTCTTACATTATTCCACTGCTAAAGAATTTGTGATCTATGCTCTAACAAATTTGAACTGAAGTATTTCATCACACTATCTCTCATTTCCCCAGTTCATGCGTGTATGATTGCATGATTGCATGTACTTCACTCTTACATATCCCGATTGCATGTACTCTGATTTTTTGATGACTTAGTTTCCCTTGCGTTTCCATTTCTTCAATCTGATCTTCGTCAAATTCTTCAAAGTTTGACGAATTTCTAAAAATCTCCCATTAACCCCCCCGCCCCGCTTTGGGAGATAGCCCACGCATTCAATTGGTATCAGAGCAAGGTAATCCCTTATTCTATGTGATTTTGGTTTAACCATCTGGAGTTTTAGTTATGTCGACAACGGGTATGATCAAGGTTTCTGCTGTGTGCCCCATCTTCGATGGCACAGACTATCCTTTCTGGAAGAACAATATGCACATGCATTTTGAGGAAATTGACAATGATATCTGTTTCGTCATTGAGAACGGCGTCCCCACTGTTGCTCCTAGCATCGATACTGCTAATGTGAAGAGACTAAAGCAACTCGACTCTCAAGCGAAGAACATCATATGTGGACATCTCAACAAAGGGCAGTACGGCAGAGTGAGTGCACTGGAAACATCAAAGCTGATCTGGGACAGGCTCTCCAAGGTCAATGAGGGAGTTTCCACTCAACGTGACTCTCGGGTTGATGTGCTTCGCAATCTCTTCAACCGCTTAAAAAGGCTTGATAATGAAAATGTTCAACAAATTTTCGATCAGCTCACTGATATCTTCAATGAGCTACAGGCTCTAGCCGCCTCTCACATCAGTGACAATGAGGTGGTGAATAAATTGCTGAGATCTCTTGACATCCCCTTTGACACCCTCGCACCGATGATTCAAGAGTGTCTTGATTACAAGTCACTTGATTCCGCTGATATTCTTGAGAGGCTCTTTACTCATCAATTTCAACAAGCTAAGAAGAGGGATATGTATGGTCCCAGCTATGGTCAACCTCGCGCTCTGAAGGCAAAGTCTAAAGCAAAGGCAATATCTTCATCTGAAGAAGAATAAGAAGAAGAAGAAGCGTTAGAATGCAGTGCTGATGATGCTGAGCAAATTGGCCGAGAACTAGCTATGCTTGTGAGGAAGTTCCAGAAGTTCTCCAAAAGTAACCGCTTTGGAAAGTTCCAAAGTACGATTCAAAGAACACTGAAGCTTCTACCCATGACTACGACAAAAGAACTTTCCACAAATGCAAGAAGACCGGCCATTACATCGCTGACACTTCAAGTGATGATTACTCTGAATGTGAAGCAAAACCTAGCTACAAGAAACTTGCTAAAATTGCAACTGAACAACAACATGCCATGGAAAAGATTCAAAATTGCTAGACAAAAGTGATGATCTCTTAGATGAGGAAATGGATCACAGTCAAGGTTTGTCTGAAGATCTCAGACGCCTCACAATATGACGAACTTGAAAGTCGTCATGTGGCCCTCTCAGCTAAACACGAGAAGTTGTCCTATGAATTTCTTCAAAGGAAGCAAGAACTAGAAAATCTAAGAGCGTCTCATGATGATCTTCAAAAAGACAACGATTCATTACTAGCTGCTCAGGAAGAATTTGTTGTTCCATGCTTAAAATGCCTTGAACGTGATAACACAAATTTTAGCTAAATGTTCAAATGCTTCAATTGCTACTATATCTTAATATGTCTCAGTGGTTTGAATTCCCACATCTGGGAAGACCACAAGTGTTACTAACAAAAATGCAGGTCTGAAGGAAATGTACGTCATAGGCATGTACAAAAGCCTCAAATGGCACCAATCTCTTTGTGATGTGCTCAAGAAGCAGATTCTGAACAGGAACCCTAGGAAAGACGGTATTGCTTTTGAGAGAAAGCCTAACGTAGATGGATCTTATTGGAAACCTGAGAAGTATCCCAAAACCACATGGGTTGCTGCAAAAGGACCTCCAGTTGATCCATCGACTCTATCTGGCTACAACTGTGATACTCCACATTCTTCTGATGAGTTATTTGACTCCAACTATAAGAAATTAAAAAATCAGAATGGTGAAGTATTTGCTAGATTTGTTGGTGAAGGAAATATGCCCTAGAGGTAATAATAAAGTTGTTATTTTATATTTATTTATTGATGACAAAGGTTTATTATTCGGGTCTTTTACATTGGTCTTTTACATCGGTGTCCCTAACTTGAACCCACTACTCACATTTGCCCCTAATTCGAAAGCCTACTAAAAAATGCCCCTCCGCCATTACGTGCCCTTACAGAAATGCCCTTCTACGTCGTTACTGTCCGGTCAAAGCCGGTCAAACCTGGTCAAAGGGCTTTGACCGTCCTGAAAAAAATAGCAAAAAATCTAAAAATTCTGAAATTTTGTGGGATCAAAGATAGTCAGGTTCACAAGATGCGTGCAAATTTTCATGCTGTTTGGACATTCCACGAAGTCGTGGCAAAGAAAAAACAGTAAATATATATGCTTGTGAACAGTAAATTAAAAAAAATGCAAGAAAATTCAAAAAATATGAAAAAAATTGGCATCAAAGAGTCTTGGATCTGCAAGGTGCGTGCAAATTTTGTTGTGTTTGGACACTGTAAGAGCTCGTGGAGAGAAAACAAAATTTTCCTCGGGAAAAATCTTTGGAAAAAATGACTATTTTGTTTTTTTCTAGAGCTCCTCGCATGTCATTTGATCACAAAACTTGCAAGCACCTTGTCCACCCAAGCCTCTTTGATGCCAAAAAGTTCCATATTTTTTTGAATTTTCTTGCTATTTTATTTCAAATTTACTGTTCACAAGAGTACAGATTAACTGTTTTTCCTCGCTACAAGCTCTTGGAATGTCTAAATATCACGAAAATTTGCATGCACCTTGCGCACATGAGTACTTTCGAGCTCACAGAAATTTAGATTTTTTTAGATTTTTTTGCTATTTTTTGTAGGACGGTCAAAGGTTTTTGACCAGACGGTAACGGCGCAGAAGGGCATTTCTGTAAGGGCACCTAACGGTGGAGGGACAAATTTGAGCAGTCTTTCGAATTAGGGGTATATCTGATTAGGTGGTTCGAGTTAGGGACAGAAATGCAAATGACCCTTATTATTCATGTTAGAATTGTATTGATCGGAAACCTTAATACATGTGTGAATACATAAACAAACATCATGTCCCTTAGTGAGCCTCTACTAGACTAGCTCGTTGATCAAAGATGGTTAAGGTTTGCTAACCATTGACATGAGTTATCACTTGATAACGGGATCACATCATTAGGAGAATGATGTGATGGACAAGACCCATTCATTAGCTTAGCATAATGATTGTTTAGTTTTATTGCTATTGCTTTCTTCATGTCAAATACATATTCCCTTCGACTATGAGATTATGCAACTCCCTGATACCGGAGGAATGCCTTGTTTGCTATCAAACGTCACAACGTAACTGGGTGATTAGAAAGATGCTCTACAGGTATCTCCGAAGGTGTTTGTTGAGTTGGCATAGATCGATATTAGGATTTGTCACTCCGAGTATCGGAGAGGTATCTCTGGGCCTTCTTGGTAATACACATCATAAGCATGCAAGCAAGCAACTAAGGAGTTAGTCATGATGTCGTGGAATTGTCACGACAGATGTCCTCTTGCAAGGACTTAGTCGTGGAGCCATCGCAACTAGGAAGCTTAAAGGGGTTAATTGGGACAAAGGACACGAGAGGTTTTATACTAGTTCGGCCCCTTACGGTGAAGGTAAGGCCTACGTCTAGTTGTGTTGGTATTGTTTGATGTTTCGATGACCAGGGAGCGAGATATGCTATGCCCGGCTCTCGATGGGTTGTTTCTTGCCCTAAGCCGTCAGCGGGTCGTTACCTTATATACACGAGTCGATGCCCTGCGGCCTACAGAGTCCCGGCCGGCTCATAAACAGTGTCCGGCTCAGTGACTATTTACTTCTACCTTATGTTACAAGTCATGCCATTATGGCGGTTCGTCACTATGGGCCTTAAGTCGCCTGCGGGCCTTTAGACCCTTTATTGACCCGTCCTCTTCATGCTTGGTCTTGGGCTTCTAACAAACCTCTCTTTGCATAACCCGACCCCTCCTGGGCGGCTGACACAAATAGTTATATCCCCAACATTAGGCCCCAGATTGATTTGAGCCGGTTCATGTCAATCTTAAAATACCTTAAAAAATACATCTTCCTGTCTTCTGTCAGTGCAAAGGTCGTAACCCGCCGTGACGTCATCTTCTGGATTCATGATAACCCGCCGTGATGTCATCTTCCACTGACTTCATTTTTTATTCCGTCATATCTTCAACGGATCTTTGCCTTTACTGACCATCCCGAAAACCGAGACATCGGGGCCGCTGGATAATGATGTTTGGCCTCCTCGTTTCTCGCGCCGTCTTGGTTGGCCTCTCCTTATAAATAGGCACGACCTAGGTCTTCCATTCTTGCTCTTTCAGGCGTCTTCTTCCTCTTGATGCCTTTCTGTCTCTCGAGCTCCGCCGCCGCCGTCGAACCTCTCGTCTTCATTGACTCAGGCCGCTGCATCAACCTGATTCTGACCAGAAATCAACGGCGACCCTCCGCAGCTCGTCCGCATCTGTGAGCTACTCTTATTCCCTTCCTAAGATCCGTATTGGAACTGTCTTGAGTTCGTCGGCATTCATCGCCGCCCGATGTCAACCCTTGCTAGTTTTTACCTCCAACGTACTATTTAGATCATAAAAACAACATAGAACTACTGCGGTAATTGTTTGTGCCTATCTTGCATAAGAATAGATCTCATTCCCCTTGTTTGGAAGCCCTCTTCGAGTATATGAACTTCTCTGTACTGTTTTTTAGGTCTAGAAAATTTTCTTTCCAGAGCGACCATTTGATCTAAAATAATAATTGCAATCTGTGAAACCTGTTTGTTCCACACTTAGCCAAATGCCTCTGTTGAATCTGTCTTAGCCATAGTAGTTCATGCGACCGGTTTAAGACAACCCCGGCTGTCAGCACCGCTTGCTTCTGGAGACTTAAGAAAATTTTAATTACCTTTGATACCTGCAGCGGTTTAAACATTATTGCATAGTCACCTATATGTCATTAGGCCCCTTCTCAAGCCGCCACCTTGAATACATTAGAATGCTCTCCTCCGGGTTATGTTTTAAACCAGAAATTTTTACTTTGTCATAGGCTTCCACTTACGCCATGGCACCTAAGGCTCCCAAGGCTCCTGTGACCTACAACTGGGTCCCGTCTATTGTCACAGAAAACAAACTGTCTAACTTTGTGAAGTCTGGTCATTTGCCCAAGAAGGAGGTCTTGTCTTGTCGTGCTCCTGACCCGTCCGAGGAGAAACCTCATCCCAAAGAAGGGGAGGTAATAGTTTTCACGGATCATATGAGCCGGGGATTCGCTCCACCTGGTTCAAAATTCTTTAGAGACGTTTTGCACTTCTTTAACTTAAGACCTCAAGACATCGGGCCCAATTCCATGTCAAATATCTGCAACTTCCAAGTTTTCTGTGATGTCTACCTTGGACAAGAGCCCAGCCTACTTTTGTTTAGAGAATTGTTCTATTTGAACCGGCAGAACGAGCGCGCCAACGGGCCCAGTCTGGAACTTGGTGGCATATCAATTCAAAGGCGGAGAGACTGCCTGTTCCCTTATGCTGAATTATCGAGTCATCCAAAGGACTGGAACCAGACATGGTTCTACTGCCAGGACAGTTCTCCAGCTGGTGAAAACCCGCTGCCCGGCTTCCGCGCCTTGCGCCTTGAATCTAACCATCCGCTGCCAGACAAGTTGAATGCCATTGAGCGTCTGCCACTCATCCCCACTATCAAGAAGATCAAAGCTCTTTTGGAGAACAGCTTAGATGGCATTGACCTGGTCCGAGTCTGGGTTGCTTGGAGAGTAATTCCGTTAAGCCCCCGTCCTGGCTTAATGTGTACTTACTCAGGCGAGAAGGATGATCCTCAGGGTCATAGTTCTGACGACTTACCAGATGACGTGGTGGAGGCTACAACCCAGTCCTTGTTAAAAGAAGGCATAGTGACCAGCAACGCCTTTGGCTTACTGTCCTTCTACAAGAAGAACCCGGCCCCTACAGTAAGTCATCAGCCTTAATAACTACTCTTTAACATGTATACTTTGCTTTTACTCACAACCTTTTATTATTTCTCATAGGTAGATGACGGTTTCTGGAAGGTCCAGCATGACCATGAGGCGGCCGAACAAGCTAGGGCGGCTAAGAGAGCAGACAGAAAAACCGCCAAGCCTACCACTTCCAAGAAAAGGAAACCAAGCGCCTCAGAGATGTTCCAACTTGATGACTCTGATGACAATGAAGAAGAGGTAACTTTTAAACTTCCCTGACTCTGTTATCATCATCCCACTGACATTACTTCTCTTTCAGGAAGACACGGGAAACAGCCAACCCATCGAAGAAGAGGTAACTATAATCTCCTCCAACTCCGAGCCTCTGCCGCGTCAGAGAATTCAAAGAGTAACCCACAAAGTAAGATTTTTCACATCCTTTGGCTTAACAAGACCCTGAATTTCTTTTGAAGCGACAGAAAATTGAAAGCCGGAGGCAGACCCGGACCAACAAGGACGCAGAGTGTCGGTGTAATAGAGTAGGGGTACCCTAGTACCCCGAACTTGTGCACGGGCAGTCGCAGCACCCCGCGGCAAGGCTTGTCGGGCGACCGCCAAGGCCCTCTGTGGTTCCTTTTGAGCCATTCAAGAACAAAGTATTCAAGCCAAGAAGACAAGGCCCCGGCAAGAGGAGCTTGCCGGGAAGGCCACTCAAGGCACAAGACCCCGGCAAGAGGAGCTTGCCGGGAAGGCCAACCAAGGCATCTCAAGGTACTTACCGCGATGCACCACGCGTCCCGGCAAGGCCCGGCGAGCGGCAAGCTTCCGGACGCGACAAGACAACGACTGCGGCAAGGCACTTTGCCGCGGCAGGCTACCACTCCGTACCCACGCTCCAGCACATCCACCAACGTGTCGCTCAGGGACTATCCCAAGCGTACGTGGCGAGAGGCTGTGCAGCCAGGGGTACGCGATGGCAAACGACGCTGACAAGATCGCCATCGTGGCGAACGGTGGCGTCCCTGACGGTCCCTTTCTGCACTGTTTGGACGACGCAGACGGGCATTTAATGCCCTTGTCCCCTGCCGTCAGGGTTAGGTAGGATACACTGTACAGGTAGCTGTACCAACCGCAACACCTTTCCATTTTTACCCTTGTCTATGTTGCCACCTGTTGGAGACCCCTTGAGCATATAAAAGGAGGCCCATGCACAACGTAGGGAAAAGGGGGGGAGAATAGAACGCTCACGCTCGGTCTCGTTAGCGGCTGGTGCGTACTATAGCACTCCGCGCTCCCGAGCAAGAACTCAATACAAACCACAAAGCAGCAGTAGGAGTATTATCTCCCCGGAGAGCTCCGAAGCTAGGTAAAATGCTCGTGTGCTCCGCCTCGATCTGCTCTTCGTGCGACCTCCGCCCCCCGCCGAACCAAAAGGGGCTCGGTCCCCATAGGTGCTCGTGGATCAGTTTCCCGACATCTTTGGCGCGCCAGGTAGGGGAGCGTCGAGGTTGTGTGAACCTGATCCGGCGTTCACACGAGCTAGATCTTCATCATCTTCATCAACATGCTGCCAAAGAAGAAGGCTTCGGAGGCGGCTGCTCCGTCTGCAACAAACCCACCACCGCCGGAACAAACGGCTGGTGGGGAAGACGCCAGCGGAAGAACGGGCGTCGACGAGGGAGCTCACGGTGCCGCCAGGTCCAAGGACAAGGCTGCGCAAACCTCGGCGTCCGCACATCCATCGCGCTCATCTCAGGAGGCGCGGAACCGGCAGCGACATGGTACTCACAGTACCATCCGCTCGCTGGACCCGGATCGAGCTGGTGGATCTCGGGATGCTCAAGGCCAGCATGCACGCCAACATGCTGGCACGAGCGAGGCACGGTCGCCTGGACGGGATACTGGTCCTTCTAACATAGTTAGAAGTTCGAGCATATCCCGCTCCACACACCGTTCGCCACCGCTACCCGCCACTCTAGCAGAAGCTTTGGCGCGAGCCCAACTGCTCCTAGATTACCCTCCAACGGCGGACAAGATCGACGACTGGAGGGCCACCATTCAGAGTCTCATTGGCTTTGCCAACGGCGACACTCCGCGGCAGCCGAGTACATCGCAGCCGCGGCGAGTCAGCCAAACGCGGGCCGATGGCGACAAAATTGGTGGGGGTGCAACCACCGTGCACTCTCCGCCGCGGAGGCCAAGATCGCCACCTCACCGGATCCACCTCGACAGCGACTCCACCGTGTCATCGGATCCACGAGCTCGTCGCGATCAACGCCAAGTTCTTCACGAACGACGGCAAGAAGACGCTTGTACTCGCATCGAGCGCTGAAGAGAAGCGCGGCGTCAGTCAGACCAGCGCGCTGGGCCCACTGTCGACATGCGTGCGCCAGGGGAACCAGGCGACCTGCCGTACGCGGTAGGTTGCCCTGTGTTTACCCGTGAGCTGCGGCAAGTCCAGTGGCCCAGCACGAAGAATTTCAAGCCAGACGTACCCGAGAAGTACGACGGCAAGTTGCATCCGTCGGAGTTCCTCAGCATCTACACCATCGCGGTGCAAGCTGCTGGGGGGCGCGATGACAAGATCCTTGCCAACTACTTCCCGCTAGTGCTCAAGCCCAACGTCAGGTCCTGGCTCATGCACTTGCCGGACAACTCCATATCTTCCTGGGCAGACCTATGCCATCAGTTTGTCGGCGCCTTTACAGGCGGCCACAAACCTCATGGCCAGGAGAGTGATCTTCATCTGCTTGCCCAGAAGGAAGGAGAGCCCCTGCGCAAGTACATCTAGAGATTCAGCCATGTGCAATTCAACATCCCAGATGTCCACCCTGCCGCAGTCATTAGCGCGTTCCATCAGAACGTGCGTAACCGCAGGATGCGGGAGGAGATGGCAATGTGCAAGATCAGAGACGTCAGTGAGCTGTATGCCCTGGCCGACAGGTGTGCACGTGCTGAGGAAGGGAGGAAACTCCCCGGAGAGAATACAGGAACAGGAGGATCTGACAGCGATGATGCTGCCCCGGCAAAGAAAAGCCGGCGGCGGAACAACAGGAAGAGGAAAGGCAAAGATGTGCTAGTTCTTGAGCAGTCCGGCAACGAAGGTGGCGCCAAGAAAGCCAAGGCTGGTAGCTCCGGCAAGGAGGTTGCCGCATGCGCCAACTGCCAGGCTGTGGCGGCCGCCGACAAGCAGGACGACACCAACCAACAGCACTGCAAGATCCACCGCACCAAGGGCCATGACCTCCAGAGCTGCAAGAAGGTCGAGCAGCTTGTCAAGCTGCAAAAGGCCAAATACGAGCGGCGCGACAAGGAGAAAGCCCAAGGAGGTGCTGGAGGATCCGGTACGAAGCGCCTCGGCCGGGGAGGACGCCGCGGCAAGGCCAAGCAGCGGCAAGGAGACAGACCTCCCCGCGGCCGCGACAAGGATGAAGATGACGACGACGACGAAGACATGGATGATGATGAAACCAGTGAACAGGAGTTCCAGAAAGCCATAGAGGTCTTGTGCGTTGACGGTGGTGCTTCTCTGTATACTTCACACCGCCAACTCAAGCAGTGGGTGCGGGAAGTCAATGCGGCAGAACCACCCGTTGAGTCACGCAAGCTTCTGAAATGGTCCAGCACGCCTATCATCTTTGATATTGAGGACCACCCTGATCGCACAACTGCTGTCGGGTGCTTGCCGATGTTGGTTTCACCAACTATCCGCAACCTCAAGGTCACTAAGATGCAAGTTGACGGCGGGGCCGGCTTGAACCTGATCTCCTCCGCTGTGCTCAGGAAACTCCAGGTCCCTGACAGCGAGCTCGAAGAGACCGGCACATTCCAAGGAATCAACCCGGGAAGGAGCAAGCCGAAGTGGAAGATCACGTTGCCGGTGAAATTTGGCAGCGAGTTGAACTTCAGAACTGAGAGGGTCACTTTTGACGTCGCCGATTTTCCATTGCCTTACAATGGGATTCTCGGCCGTCCAGCACTCGCCAAGTTCATGGCGGCCTCTCACTATGCGTATAACATGCTGAAGATGCCAGGCCCGATAAGTGTCATCTCTGTCCCTGGCGACAAGAAGGATGCTCTTATCTGTGCCAACAAAATCTACCGGGAAGCAGCACCCGCAACAGATCGCAAGCCACTTGCCGCCGAAGCTCCCGGGGGGAAGAAGAAGACCAAGTCCGGCAAGAGTTCTGATGCTCACTCCGGCAAGCGCACCTCTTCGTAGTGCTGCGCTACCGTCGAGGACGCACCATCGAGCTCCACCGGCAAGTGTAAGAAGACAATGGCAGCTCCGCCAGCGACCAAGAAGGTGTCCGCCAAGGAGGACGACACTGGTGGTACTTTCACCATCAGTGCCACTCTCGACCCTAAATAGGAAAGCGCGCTCATTGCTTTCCTGCGGGCGAATGTCGATGTGTTTGCGTGGCAACCGTCCGACATCCCCGGTGTTCCCAGGAAAGTAATTGAGCACCACCTTGCCGTCTGTCCTCATGCGCAGCCCGTCAAGCAGAAAGTCAGAAAGCAAGCAGTGGAGCGCCAAGAATTCATCGCAGAAGAGATCAAGAAGTTGGAAGTAGCAAGCCTTGTCAGAGGAGTGCTCCATCCTACGTGGTTGGCTAATCCTGTAGTCGTGCGCAAGGCAAACGGGAAATGGAGGCTTTGTATCGACTTTACCGATGTCAATAAAGCTTGTCCCAAAGACCCATTTCCCTTGCCGCGCATCGACCAGATTGTTGACTCCACGGCCGGATGTGACTTGCTTTCATTTCTTGACGCATACTCAGGATACCATCAGATCTTCATGGCAGAAGAGGATGAGGAGAAAACCGCATTCATCACTCCCTGTGGCACGTATTGTTTCATACGGATGCCTTTCGGTTTAAAGAATGCTGGTTCAACATTTGCAAGGGTAGTCCATACTGCTTTTGAACCGCAAATACACAGAAATTTGGAAGCCTACATGGATGACATAGTGGTCAAGAGCAAGGATAAGGCAACTCTGATTGAAGATTTAGACAAGACTTTCGCAAATCTGCGCAAGATCAGCCTCAAGCTCAACCCCGAGAAGTGCGTGTTTGGAGTCCCTTCCGGCAAGCTTCTCGGGTTCTTCGTGTCTCAGCGGGGAATTGAAGCCAATCCCGACAAGATCAAGGCCATTGAGCAGATTAAAGCACCGAAGCGCGTCAAGGATGTACGGAGACTTGCCGGCTGCGTGGCGGCTCTCAGCAGGTTTATCTCTAAGTCTGCTGAGCGTGCCCTGCCGTTTTTCAAAATTTTGAAAAAGGCAGGTCCAATGAAATGGACTCCGGAAGCGGAGGCTGCACTGCAGGACTCGAAGAGATACCTGTCCTCCACTCCAATACTTGTCGCACCTAAGCCACAAGAGAAGTTGCTGCTGTATCTGGCGGCAACCAATCAAGTGGTTAGTGCTGCGTTAGTAGCGGAGAGGGAGGCAGATGATGAGCCAGCAACCACGGCGAGCGCATCCAGCGACAAGCAGGGGGCTTCCCCGACAAGCTCTGGTCCCGGCAAAGATGGATCTACGCAGGCGCCCGAGGAGATACAGAAGAAAATGGTGCAGCGCCCAGTCTACTTTGTCAGTTCCCTTCTGCAGGGGGCTAGGTCAAGGTACTCTGGTGTGCAGAAATTGCTTTTCGGCCTTCTCATGGCCTCGAGAAAGCTGCGCCATTACTTCCAAGCACATGAGATAACAGTTGTCACTCGTTTTCCGCTGAAGAGGATACTGCAGAATCCAGAAGCAACAGGCAGGATTGTTGAGTGGGCACTGGAACTGTCAAGCTTTGGCCTCAAGTTTGAGAGCACTTCAACTATCCAAAGCAGAGCATTGGCAGAATTCATAGCAGAGTGGACGCCAACACCAGATGAAGAAATTCCAGAAACGAGCATCCCCGTCAAGGAAGCAAGCAAAGAGTGGCTGATGTACTTTGATGGTGCTTTCTCGCTGCAAGGCGCCGGTGCTGGCGTACTGCTTGTCGCACCCACCGGAGAGCACCTTAAGTACGTAGTCCAGATGCACTTTCCCAAGGAACAAGCAACAAACAATACTGCAGAGTATGAAGGATTGCTTGCCGGTCTCAGGATCGCGGCAGACCTTGGGATCAAGAAGCTCATTGTCAGGGGTGGCTCGCAGCTTGTCGTCCGCCAAGTGAATAAGAGTTATCAGAGTCCGTTGATGGAAGCTTACGTTGATGAAGTGAGGAAGCTAGAAGAGCCCTTTGTCGGCCTACAGATGGAACATGTTCCAAGAGCTCAGAACGACATTGCCGATGGCCTGTCAAAGTGCGCAGCACTTAAGTTACCTATGGAACCAGGAATCTTTGTGCTCAAGCTGACTCAACCGTCTATGACGCCATCATCTGGACAGATCAAGAAGAGGAAGTTAATTTCTGGTGACTATTTTCCGGCAGAGCTTCCCGAAGCCGCCGCCAAAAAGGTCCCCAAGATCAACACCAAGAGTGCTGGGGAGCAGTCTGCTCCGGCAAACCCCGGGGTTTGTTCCGTTGAAGCAGACGCTCCCGACAAGTTTTGCTCCGGCAAGCTTGCCGGGGAACGTCAAGCTCCGGCTAAGCCGCAGTTTCTCGCCGTAGAAGCGGATGTTCCCACAGCAGTAGATGTGCCTTTAGTCCTTGTTGTTGAGCCACAAGCTCCAGCATGGGCACAGCAGATCGTCCGTTTCCTTCAGACAGGAGAACTTCCCGAAGAGCAAGAAGAAACAGAAAGAGTAGCCCGGCAGTCAAGTATGTACCAGTTTGTCGACAACGCACTGTACAGAAGAAGACTCAACTGTGTAATTGAAGTGTATTCACCGGGAAGATGGACAAAAGCTGTTGGCCGAGATACATGGAGGCATTTGTGGTCACCACATTGGCGCAAGAGCACTTGCCAGCAAAGCATTCCGGCAAGGTTTCTTTTGGCCGACTGCCCTCCAGGATGCAACTGCACAAGTAACCAAGTGTGAAGCGTGCCAGTTCCATTCCAAGCAAATACGCCAGCCAGCTCAAGCTCTCCAGATGATCCCTTTATCTTGTCCATTTTCGATCTGGGGGCTCGACATCCTCGGCCCCTTCCCCCGAGCAGTCGGGGGCTTTGAGTACTTGTACGTTGCAATCGACAAGTTCACAAAGTGGGCGGAAGTGGAAGCAGTGAGGAAGGTAACAACACAGTCAGCAGTCAAGTTCTTCAGGTCGATTGTTTGCTGCTTCGGGATCCCTAACAGGATCATCACCGACAACGGTACGCAATTCACGAGCCGCACCTTCATGCAGTACGTCCAAGATCTTGGCGCCAAGGTCTGCTTCGCTTCTGTTGCTCACCCCAGGAGCAACGGTCAAGCGGAGAGGGCAAATGTTGAAGTGCTGCGTGGACTCAAGACCAGGACTTTCGACAGGCTGCACGGGTGCGGAAGGAACTGGATTGAGGAGCTGCTGGTGGTTCTTTGGTCGATCAGGACGATGCCAAATCGAGCCACTGGCCAGACACCTTTCGTTATAGTCTATGGAGCAGAGGCGGTTCTCCCCACGGAACTCGTATATGGGTCGCCTCGAGTGCTCGCTTATGATGAGCTTGAGCAAGAGCAGCTGCGACAAGATGACGCGCTGCTCCTTGAGGAAGACCGTCTTCAGGCTGCTGTACGAGCTGCTTGCTACCAGCAAGCTTTGCGCCGCTACCATAGCCGCAAAGTTAACGCCAGAAGTCTCGAGGAGGGCGACCTTGTTCTTCGGCGCGTTCAGTCCGCCAAGAATTCCAACAAGTTGACGCCAAAGTGGGAAGGCCCTTACCGGGTGAAACGAGTCACTAGGCCTGGCGCTGTCCGCCTTGAGACCGAAGATGGCATTCTGGTGAGCAACTCCTGGAACATTGAGCATCTTCGTAAGTTTTACCCGTAAGGCGCGGTTGCCGGACCCTGCTCTGACAACCATCTTTTGTACAAGTCTTGCCGCTCTTGCATGTAATCCTTTGTACAAAGCCAGGCGCAGACCCTGTGCATAAATAAAGCTCATGTGCTCCGCACATCTTGTCAATTTCATGCTTTCTATTTTTTGCATGAGTTATCTGACACTTTGTGCAGCGAACACCCCCGGTAAGCAATAACGAGCCATAAGGCTCCATATCATTATTTTCTCTTCTTTCTTCTTTCTCAAGGAAAGGAAAGTTCCCTCGCCCACAAGTTTGCCGGGGGGGAAGGGGAAGATAATGGTACGGACCAGGCGTCGTTCAAGAAAGTTTCGCCTTGCCGGGAAGCAAACGACAGAAAAGCTAAGTTGCCAAAGTTTGAGCGTTCAGATGTTTTTAAATTTTTAAGTTATCTTCCTTAAACGACCATGCTTTGTATGGAAAACCTGTGCGCGAAGGAACCGGCTCGTGGCTAGTTGCGCCCTTACATTGTTTCGAGTTCGCTCAACAGTTTAAGTGTGCTGCGACTAGAGTCGCGCCCTTGCTTTGTTTCGAGTTCGCTCAACAACTTAAGTGAGCTGCGGCTAGTTACGACAAGGTTTCTTGTCGGCAACGGCACTGCCAGCAGGCTGCTGACGTCCCGCACTCAGCGCTCGCGGCAAGGGTGCCTGCGCCGGCAAGTTCCCTAAAAGCGTAGGGCAAAAACATACAAAGGAAGGAATCAAGTAAAGGAAATAACATTGCAATCGCTACCCAAAATAGAGTTATATTACAAAATAGCTTGTCGCGGCTCTAATAGACTGTTTTCATAACATAATCAGCAGCGACAAGAAAAGAAGAAAACGGGCGGCCTAGTCCACACGATCGCCCTCAACCCTCTTGATCCCGCTCACCTTGTCCACAATGGGTGCGACAAGGTCCTTGAGCGCCTCCAGATCAGCTTCCGCCGGCAGGGATCTGAGGACATTGGTGAGGTTGAGGCCCGGGTTGCGGAAGGCCACCTTCACCAACACTTTTTGAAGAGCTCCCGTGCAGATCTTGCACGACTCGTCGGCCAGCTGCTTTGGGATCCTCTCCCGGAGTCGCTGAAGGGCCGTCACCACGCCTTTGAAGAACAAGGTGAGCTTGGCGCTGGATTGGAGGTTCTCGTCGGAAGGATACCCGAGATCCTCCATCCCCAGCTGCGCTAGCTCCCTGTCAATGTCGGCGACAACATTCACAAGACCTTCCGTCCACTGCTCCACGTTTTCTCTAAAAGCGTTCTGGGTGGCGGCAACACTCTCCAGCAGCGCCTTGTCGGCCTGGATCTCCTTCTTCAAGGCCGCCTCCTCCTCCCTGGCGCCGTCCAGCATCTTGGTCAAAGTGGTTAGCTTCAACTCAAGATCTACGTTGGAGTCCTTAGCGGCGCTGAGCTCCTTGCCCTTCTCGGAGAGACGGACCTGCAGCTCTGCGAAGCTGTAGACGTCTTTCTCCCGCTCACGCTTGAGCGCGACGAGCTCCTCGCCGCTCGCCTTGAGGTCGGCCTCCAGCTGCGCCACCTTCATCTCCAGCTCCTTCTTGGCAGCTTCGGCGGCTGCGGCAGCATCCTCCGCTTGCTTGATAGCTCCGCCAAGTGTTCGCTCGCGCGCGGAAAGCTCCTCCTCATGGCTATCGAGGTTGACCTTCCGCTGCGCCAGTTCACCCTCCTGCGCCGACAGCTTCTCAGCGGCAAGCCGCTGTTACTCCTCGACGCCAGCCTTCTCGAGGAGGAAGGCCTTCTGCGCCTCCTGGAGCTGCTCCCGCTCCTCCGCCAGGGACCGGAGAGCTGCCTGGTTGATGCCGCGGAGCTCCGCCGCGCGCTTCTCAATGTCGGCACCCGCCTTCGCGGCAAGCGCTTCGCGGGATTACAGCTTGGCTTGCTGAGCGCATTAGAGCGACAACAGCTTCCGTAGCAGTCGCTCCTCCTCAGGCTCAACGCTGCTGCTACTTGGCGCGTCGACCAGCGTCAGCCCAGCGGAGGCGAGCACCTCCACGTCAAAGCTTTCTCCTTCGACCGGCGCCCTGGACGTTGACGCCCAGGGGAGGTTGATGAAGACGCCATCGCCGGCCTTCAAGTAGACGCCCGGCTGGGGCCCTTCGGAGCCAGACGCTGCGGCAGCGGCGGAAGGGTCGGCGGTCGGCGTAGCGCCTGACACTCCTGCGGCCTCAGGGCCGTCAGTGCGATCGCCAGACCCCTCGTCGGCTGCTGCGGCGGCAGCCTTGGCGGCCTCTTTGCCGGTGGGATCATCAGCGCCGGCCGCTTCTTCGGTGGCGGCGGCATCATCAATAGCAACCTCGGTCTCCATCGGCTCCGCAGTAGATGGATCTGACGACCGAAAAAGGAAGAAAAGTCAAGCAGATATCCAAAAAGAAGATCAAACGAAGAAGAACCCAAGGGAAGTTTAGGAGCAAGAAGTACCTGTACCAGGCTCGGCAGTTGGGATCTCTGCTGCCGAGGGGTCACTGGTACTGTCCCTTGCCGGAGACTTCTCCCTTGCCGGAGAGCTCCCCCTTGTCGGAGGATTCTCCCTTGCCGGAGAACTCTCCCTTGACGGCGTAGTCGAAGCAGATGGCATGTCAGGGGCGGCCTCCGGACGCTCCTGGTGGGGCTGCTCTGCTCCTACACAAGCCAACAGTCAGATATCAGCAAACAAAGAGTATCCATGCGCGCCTAACAGCGGGAAGCAAACCATATACTTACGCTGGGGGCTGCGCTGGGGGCTGCTCTGAAGAACAGCTGCCGGGTCCGACAAGTTTGTCTCGGGCGCACCCCCTGCTGACACGGTGGGATCGTCCTCGATGACAATCATCGGGACCTTGGTTCTCTTTGCCGCTCTCTGGGCCAGAGTCCTAAAAAGGAATAAGTTCAGAGTAAAGCAAATGAGATACAAGACAAGACAGCAAGTATTGAAGACATACACGTACAACAAGAATGTTACTCTTCTTCTTCCTCGTCGGAGCTGAGCACGGAGAAGTCAAAGCCTGGCCCACCTCCGGCGCGAGGAGGCGGAGGAGTAGGATCCCTTGGCCGCTTGGCGGGAGCTGGAGCGGCGGACCGGGAGGACCCCGGTCCAGTTGCCGCTGCAGCGTGAGGTGCTTCCACGGCAACAGAACTTGCCGCGGTGGAGCGTGTCGTGCGGCGCGGCGGGGGTTGACTCGTCGGCCGCTCCGCTACGTCCCCGGCCTTGCGAAGACGCCTTCTTGGTGGAGCCGGGGGCTCTGCTTGTGGAGCCGGGGGCTCTGCTTGCGGCAAACTGCCCGAAGACGAAGAGGAAGAGGAGCCGATCTCCAACGAGCCGCTCGTATCCTCGGCGGGCCCGCTCGGCCCGATGTCATGCCCGGCGGACTTCTCCTCGCCGGCAAGATCCTCTCGCTCGGCAAGGTTTCCGCCTCTGCTGCCTCTGCCTCCTCCACGGTGAACCCAAACTCGCCCGCAGCTGCGGCTGCTGCCGCCTCTTCCAGCCTGGTGGCGATGCGCTTGATCTCCTCGTCGGTGGTGTCCCGGGTGAGGCCCCTCTGCTCATCAGCGCAGATCGGCACTTCTACCAAGCCATCGAAGAATGCCTGCACGACGTCATCTGCAAGCTCTATCCAGGCTGGGTCAATTCCATGCGAGTCGCACAGCGGCATCATTGCATGGATGCGGTCGAGCGAGGAGTTGTTGCACAGCGGAACGACGCCCCTCGGCAACCTGAACACTTCGGGATGCTGTGGGTCGTACTAAAACAGCTCCTGGAGCATCATGTTGAGCTCCAGGACAGTGAAGTTGAAGTTGAGGCCCGGCCGCAGCCTCATGATATCCGCAGTGTTCTGGAACTCCCAGGCGGGTCTCCTCCTCTCCTGCAGGGGGGGGCAATGCGGCGGCGAAGGAAATCTGCGCCAACCGCTCCCACAGTAAGCCGCCAAGCCTGAGGCGTTGGATCCGGGCGACGGCAATCTTTAGTCTGTCGTCTTCCGGGGCCAAGCTACTCCTATCACTGCCGCGCACTACTGGAGTTTGGCGCTGGGCGGTAAACGGCTGCGGGTTCTCCTCGACAATCAGGCACCAGTCCGCCCTCCACTCCTACCACTTGCTGCGGAACTCTCCATCCAGATAAGCATCCTTCTTGCCTGCTTTTGAGATCCAGGCGATTCCGCCGGATAAAGGCTCTCCTTTCTCAACTCGAGGCGAAAAGAAGTGGCGGAAAAGGGCTACGTTTGGATGGATTCCGACAAAGTTTTCGCAGAGATGTGCAAAAACTGCCATGGTCAGGACAACATTGGGGGTGAAGTCAAGGAGGCGGAGCCCATAGGTGTTCATGACGTCACAGAAGAATTCAGAAATGGGCGGGCAGAGCCCGCAGTAGAAGAACAAGGCGAAGAAAGGGTACCCAGTGGGAGCCTTTTCCCAAGCGGCGGCTGGGAGTACCTTCGTGCGCGGGTGCGCCCGCGTCTCCGTCGACCAGAAGA
The DNA here is from genome assembly GCA_032464435.1 of Aegilops umbellulata. Classification (NCBI taxonomy): domain Eukaryota; kingdom Viridiplantae; phylum Streptophyta; class Magnoliopsida; order Poales; family Poaceae; genus Aegilops; species Aegilops umbellulata. The sequence continues at coordinate 83,625,271 of CP136054.1, read as the reverse complement.
GGTAGTAGTACTCCCTCAGATCCCCCGCGGCGAGCTTGGGGGGGGGGGGGAAGACGACCCGCTCCTTTCGCAGCGCCGCGAGCCGCTGTGCTACGACCTTCCCCTTATCAGCTTTCGGAGCCATGGCGGAAGTGGTGAGGGAGGTCGACGGCGTTGGTGGTGTTGGTGGCGATAGGGGGCGGAGCGCTGCTCTCTTTCAGCTTTGGAAAGAAGGGGAGTGGCGTAGATTGTCAAGGACGGAATAGCAACGGACGGATGGACGAACTACCCCTGTTTCCCCTGCTTATAAGGGGGGAGGGGGCGGACGTTCCGTTTTCCCGAATAAAGAAGCCACCCACGATCTCTCCCACGACGCCACAATCTACGCGTGCCGCTCAAGGAGGGCGCGGTGGATACGGAATAAGATACGGCGTGACCCAGGCCGCTTGTGCCCGTGCCCTGTTTTGGGCCTGGCCCAACAGCGCTTGGCACCGTGTATGGCCCAGGCCCGGGGGCTCCTGTCGGTGTACTAGAGTAGGGGTACCCTAGTACCCCGAACTTGTGCACGGGCAGTCGCAGCACCCCGTGGCAAGGCTTGCCGGGCGACCGCCAAGGCCCTCTATGGTTCCTTTTGAGCCATTCAAGAACAAAGTATTCAAGCAAAGAAGACAAGGCCCCGGCAAGAGGAGCTTGCCGGGAAGGCCACTCAAGGCACAAGACCCCGGCAAGAGGAGCTTGCCGGGAAGGCCAACCAAGGCATCTCAAGGTACTTACCGCGATGCACCACGCGTCCCTGCCAGGCCCGGCGAGCGGCAAGCTTCCGGACGCGACAAGACAACGACCGCGGCAAGGCACTTTGCCGCGGCAGGCTACCACTCCGTACCCACGCTCCAGCACATCCACCAACGTGTCGCTCAGGGACTATCCCAAGCGTACGTGGCGAGAGGCTGTGCAGCCAGGGGTACGCGGTGGCAAACTGCACTGACAAGATTGCCATCGTGGCGAACGGTGGCGTCCCTGACGGTCCCTTTCTGCACTGTTTGGACGACGCAGATGGTCATTTAATGCCCTTGTCCCCTGCCGCCAGGGTTAGGTAGGATACACTGTACAGGTAGCTGTACCAACCGCAACACCTTTCCATTTTACCCTTGTCTACGTTGCCACCTGTTGGAGACCCCTTGAGCATATAAAAGGAGGCCCATGCACAACGTAGGGAAAAGGGGGAAGAATAGAACGCTCACGCTCGGTCTCGTTAGCTGCTGATGCGTACTATAGCACTCAGCGCTCCCGAGCAAGAACTCAATACAAACCACAAAGCAGAAGTAGGAGTATTATCTCTCCGGAGAGCTCCGAAGCTGGGTAAACTGCTCGTGTGCTCCAACTCGATCTGCTCTTCGTGCGACCTCCTCCCCCCGCCGAACCGAAAGGGGCTTGGTCCCCATAGGTGCTTTTGGATCAGTTTCCCGACACAGAGCTCTCCTCCAGCTTACCGGATGACGTCACCAGGAAGCGTGGGAACGAGGTTATCTCCGACTTATGCCCTGCTTCACCTTTGGCAGGTTTAATTCGTCAACCTCTTAATTCATCTGACTCCAATTATCAGGATACCTCTCCTTCCTCTGGCGAGTCTATGCAGTCAAACATGCCGGCTTTCAAGACTGCCCCTGGGTAATGCCGATTAGTTTAGCTTATGCTTTATCTTACTCATGTTTTTGTACTCACTCTTCTGCCTTGTCCACAGGGTGCAAGTGAAGCCCAGGAAGAAAACCAAGAAGGATAAGCCGGCTCAAGACCCTATAGTAACTGAGCCAGAACTGGGCACGGCTGCTCCCGACTCTTCCACACATCAGCCACCGCCTGAGACGGCTCATGACATTCCCGCACCAACTTCTGACCCACCCGCTGAAGATACTCTTGATGGTTCTGATAACCCGGAAGCACCTAGCCCGGCCAAGACGACTAATCCAGAAGTGGAAATACTCAAGACTCAGTTTGTTGAACCGGCTCGGCCCACCGTGCTTGCCAAGTGTTCTGCTAAGGAGGAGTTGTTAGAACACCGAAAGGCCAAGATGGACATTACTGACTATACTCATTTGAGTATTGGAGAGATCGTCTCGGGCTATATCAACCAAGTGCATAGCAGCCGTGACCTGGAAATTGACATGCTGAAGCAAATACAACAAAAATCTGCGGTATGACTTATGCTACCTTCTCTTAACCATATTTACTGTACCAGCCCCCAAGTCTATTGCTTATGAGTAAATATGCTGTAGACTTACAAAACTGTCTAGCACCATTTGTCCGACTTAGAAAGAAAACAATTAAGCCGACTGTAGAAAGAAATGTTGAACTTGCGATACACATTAGCCCCCAAGTGCCACGTATCTTTGGTTGCAAAGTGCGTGGGACTTAATCTGCTTAAACCGGGGTTGTAATGTAGAATTCTTCAGCATACATTAGCCCCCAAGTGTCAAGTATCTTTGCTTGCAAAGTGCATGGGACTTAACTTTATTTGTATCATGATCCTGATTATGACCTGATACCAATGCAGACCACCATAAGTCAAATTGAGTCGGAGATTGCGGACCTGAAGAGCCGCCTGGCAGCCCAGGAACTTGAAATTCAAAAGGCCAACTCCAAGTTTGAATTCAGCGTCTCTGAACAAGAGAAGTTGAAGAAGAACTTTGAATCGGAGAAGAATACCTGGGCTGATGAGAAGGCCTCTCTGGTGACTCGGGCCGAGACATCCGAAACATCCCTTGCAAAAGCAAACACCGAGCTGTCCGGCTCAAAGCGTCAGATATCTTGAATGGTCTCAGCAATCTTAGGTAAGTTACTTTATATGAACCTCGAATATTCCAATCCTTCCTTTGATGACTAGGTTAATTATTGCCTCCAGCTTACCCTTTGTTTAATAACACATGCCCCAGGAGCACAAACCTCAAGCAGGATATGGTGGTCAAACTGAAGGCAGTCTACACTCTAGTGGAGCAATTGTACACCGGGTCACAACGTGCTTTGGCCGTTGTGGCTTTATCAAATGATGTCCCCCATCTCCTGCAAGATGTGCTAAAACGGCTTGCTGTGCTGCCTCAGCGGATCCAAGAGCTAAGACGGGCATCTGCCAGAGCCGGAGCGATAGCTGCCTTGAGCCGGGCCAAGGCATGGATTCCAGAACTAGATTCGGCCGACCTCAGCCTTGGATATCCGAGTCTGAAGGAGGATGGCACCTTGTTTGATGAGGCGGACTTCACCGCCTGTGTAAAAGACATACGCCCTGTGGCTACCCTCATTGGGAACGACACTGATCTTACCAAGTACCAGCCGGGTTATGACAACGAGAACCGGAGGATTCCAACACCTCATTATGATGATGTCAGACTGATCCCTCCAACTCGTAAGCATACCTTTGCCCCTGAAGTCGACCCAACCGGTTTAAGAGATAATGAAGCTGAGTTTGAAGTCTTGAGTGGCATTGACTGGGCCTCCTCAAGCTTCCAGGACAGGGCAGCAGACAAAGAGGCGGAGAAGGATAACCCGGAATCGTCAAGCCAACCAAAGGAGTAAAGACGTTGGGTGTCATATGTTTGTGTCTTTGTGAAAACAATGCTAAACTATTCAGACTCGGGGAGTCTTGTAATAGGGTAGAAAAACTCTCGATTTTTGTCATGCCTTCGCGCATATTTATGGCGCTCAATACTTTCTTAAGCCGCCATCACTGTATATTTCCAGCTTTTTATTGATCTTCTTGTTCCTTTATGTTTAAACAAAAGATTGCCTTATCCTGCATAAGGGACAAACAAAGAATCCTCTGGCCACTTACCGCCGCGGGGGTCACATAAAGGTATTGAATATCCGCACGCCTAGCTTGCCTTCCACGCCAAGGAAAGATCCTTCCGGACACGGGATGAAGTCTTAAATCTTGTATCTTCATAGTCCTGGAGTCCGGCTGAAGGTATAGTCCGGCTATCCGAACACCCCCTAATCCAGGACTCCCTCAGTAGCCCCTGAACCAGGCTAATGATGACGAGTCCGGCGCGCAGATTGTCTTCGGCATTGCAAGGCGGGTTCCTCCTCCAAGTTCTTCAAGAAGATTGTAAACACCAAAAATAGTGTCCGGCTCTGCAAAATAAGTTTCCACATATTGCCATATAGAGAATAATATTAACACAAATCAAATCTGCTGACGTATTCCGCAGCGCGTCATAACACTGCGGCCAAGCTCTTTATATAAATTGTTTTCATTGTTTCACCTCAGCGTGTTTAGCGAGGCGATTTCCTTGGCACGTCTTGTCAAAGCAGAGATCGTGTGCCCCTTTTAACGGGATTCTCATCAATACGGACATGGGTACCCCAACCACGCCATTTACCACGGCGCTCGGGAGGCAAGTGAGTTTTATTAGGTAGGTGGGGATGCCTAACCGCACCCGCTTGTATAAAGGGATAATGATTCACCTTTTTACCTACGCCTTCTTCCTCCTTTGCCAATCCATCTCTCGCGCACTCAAGCTCCAGCACCCAAGTCCGCTCTTCCTTCCTCAACCTTCTCCAACAATGTCCGGAGCGGGAGGCAAGTGGATGGCCTCCTCCGTTATGGAGGCTCAAGTAAAAAAGCTAAGGAAAGCCGGATACATGTCCAAGGACATCCCGCATCGGCTTCCTGAGAAGGGGCAGCTTCTTCCTACCCCAGGGCCCCATGAGAGGGTAGTTTTTCTTCCCCACTTCCTCCGCGGACTGGGCTTTCCACTTCACCCATTTGTCCGGGGGCTCATGTTCTACTATGGCCTGGATTTCCACGATCTGGCCTCGAACTTCGTCCTCAACATCTCGGCGTTTATCGTCGTGTGTGAGGCCTTTCTCCGCGTCCGCCCCCACTTCGGCCTCTTGCTCAAGACCTTCAACGTCAAGCCCAAGGTGGTGTCTGGCACCGAGGCGGAGTGCAGAGGCGCTATGGCCGGCAAGATGGCCAACGTCCTCTGGTTCGAGGGCTCCTTTGTGGAGTCCCTAAAGGGGTGGCAGACCGGGTGGTTTTACATCACCGAGCCACGTGATCCGAAATGGGTCGCAGCCCCCAAGTTCAGATCTGGACCCCCCACGCGGCTCCTGTCCTGGAAAGAGACGGGCCTGTCGTGGGGCAACGAGAAAGAGGTGACTGGATTGCAAACATGCATCCAGTCCCTGGTCAACGAGCCAGTCCGGCTGATCAATGTGATCCAGGTTATGCTCGTCCGCCGGATCCTCCCGTGCCAACAACGGGATTTTACTTTGTGGGAATTCGACCCGGCGCAGCACCAAACCCTCAGTAGGCTCTTCGACACGACGTATGAAGATGTCTGGAAGGTGCTGACCAAAGGCGCCGAGTCCCCCACATCCGCTTCCGAGGACCGCGGATACAACTCGCAGCGTCACGCCAGCGAGGTAAGCTATCTATACCTTTGACATGTTTGTTAAGCTCTTCTTCATAGATTAACTCTATGCGGGATCTAAACTCCCTTTAGCTTTGACAGGCTTAGCGGGCTATATCCGGACCAATTAACTGTCCGGCTCCCCTGCCCGAAGACCCGGCCCCAACTCTCCTAGTGAAGCTGTTGACTCCGGCACCTTACGTGGTGCCGGAGAAGAAGACCGAGAAGAAGAAAACCACCGGGACTCGAAAGAGTTCCCGCAATATGGTGGTGTCGGACTCGTCATCTAACGAGTCCGCGACGCTCTCCTCTCATGAAAACGAGGAGGAGGAACAAGAAAGCTCTCCCCCCCAGCGGGGGGAGAAAAGAAGAAGAAGGCCACCCCAACGAGGGAGGCTGAGGGGTCGAGGAAAAGGAAGACCCCTCCGCCGGACTACTCCCACGACGCCAAAGAGGGCGGAGAGGAGTGGCCGGACAGAACCAAGCGTCCGGCGAAATCGTAAGTACTTATATACCAGAGTGACTCATGATATTCTTTTAATGCGCGGCTCTCCGTAATATCGCTCGTAATTTATGCAGCCCGCCCCGGGCCGAACTCGACGATTTGTCGAGCGGCTCCCTGGATTCGTCGAACGTGAACTCTGTTCCACCCGCTGTCTCCCCCTGCAGGGTGAACGACGCCGAAGTGGCGTCCCGCCAAGCTCCAAGGCAGGAGGAGATGGTCCTGGAGGAGCCGCAAGGCGATCCTCCGGACCCCAGGAGTAAAGGGGATGAAACCCCCCAGGGCTCCAAGTCCGGTTTGTGCCGGACACCGCGCCGGACTCGACAGTCCCGGTCCGCGGTGGGCGAACTCCTTCCGAGAGGAGTAAGCCGTCTGAGCCGGCGACCTCCGTCCAACCAGAGGCGCCGGACAATCTGCTGGAGGTGCTTAAGGGCGCCGCCATCGTCGAGGAGCACCGTACTGTTATGAGTACGGTGATCCAAAGGGTTCAGTCCGCCAAGAGCGGACTGACTGAAGCTTGCGCTAGCCTTCTAACAGGCTCCGAGGTAAGTAAAAATATGTCAAATTATTACCGCATAGACAGTAGCCCCTGATGCTCTGTTCAGTGTTCGGAAAGAAAAGCCGAATAGAGGATCTAGTAATTTTCGCAGGAGTCTAACAACAAAAAGTCAAATATGCCTATGCAGGCTTCGCTGCTGTCCACCGCCGCACTGACTGCGCAGGTGGATGTCCTTGAAAAGGACCTCGGGCGGACCGAGCAAGAGCTCGGCCTTGCCAAACGGCAGCTCGAGGAGAAAGAAGGTAAGAAATACCCTAAAAAAGAAAAAGGTGCCTATAGAGAGGCTTGATTGCAGAAAGAAATAACAGGATTGTACTGCTTATTGTAGGGGCCACAACCGAGGTGGCAACCCTGGAGCAGGCGCTGGCTGAGGCCGGAAAGAAAACGGCCGAGGAGCGCGCCGAGCGAGAAAGGCTTGGGGTTCAGGTCAGCGAGGTGCAGCAAGACCTGCAAGCTCTCATGAAAAAACATGAGAGTTTGGAGCTTGAGTTAAAAGCACAAGGCCGAAGCCCAAAAGGCCCTCCAAGATTTGGAGGAGGTGAAAAAGATAGCAACGGGTAAGGCATTCTTAATGCAAAGTAGGAATATAAAAGTAAACTACTTGTCACTTACCCGAATCCGGAGTTCTCCAGGGGCGTTCGCCGATCTCCCTCGCAGTGCATCCGCCGCCGCCGCATTCTACCGAGCTGAAGAGGGCAGCTCGACGGAGAGTGTGTTCTGGTCTCAGTATTCTGAGGCCGGACACCCTGTGCCTTTGAGCGATCAGCTGAAACAGCTGGTCGAGCTCCACAAGGCGGCCGAACAGGCCATGAAGGGCTTACTAGTTCGGCTGTGGCCTGGAGAGGCCCTGCCTGGGAGCTATTTTGGGCTAGTGCGGCGGCTGGTGGAGGCCTGTCCACGGCTTGAGGTCATCAAGCGCTCCGCCTGCATTGAAGGTGCCCGGAGGGCCCTTGCCCGTGTAAGGGTACACTGGGGTAAGCTGGATGGAGAGAAGCTGGTGAGGGACGGGCCGCCGCCGGGGAAGGAGCATCGCAAGCCCGAGAATTACTACAAGGAAGTTCTTGCCGGAGCCCGCCTTGTCACGGATGAATGTACTAAAGATGTAGTATTTGAATGAACTCGCTCGTTTGTATCCTGTGCGCTGAAAACTTGTTCATATGCGCTAAGCAATGCTTATTGAATTTAAAATATTATTTTCTGTGTGGCCGTTTATCAAAAATTGAGAGATCGCCAGTCGTCGGCTTCTGCCCCCATGCCACTAGTGCTGGGGTGTTCGGGATAAACCTGAGGGGTCTTTTTCCCATAGTTGGGTCCTTCGAGGGAGGCGCTCAGCACAACGAACCAGGCAATCGGACTATAATGCTTGAACACTCTCACTTAGCCATAGAACGTTATAATTTTAAATTTCGGCGAAGCCCCTAGTTCGGAAGGCCGAATTCGGGGCGCTATCCACGCCTTTGGCCGGACATAGCCAGCTCCTCGCTCGAAGCGGCATAAGTCTTTAAGGACTCGAAAAACCTCTCGAACAGCGACCGGTCTCACGCCTTATCATGAGAGTCTGTTTTAGCTTTCTCCACTGAGGTGCTTAACCCAGCTGAACCGAGGCACAATCGCAGTGGTTCTCCTAGTGCTACCTTAGCCGATATAGCGGAACATAAGGCACCAAAACATAGGAGCCGGGCAAACCCAACATGTGACCAAAATCATGATTCGGAGCCAATGCATATAGTGCTATAAGTTCGGGGTGCCGCACTTGTGGAAGTGTACGAACTTCTCACACCAGATAGAAGGGTAATGAAGCCCCTGGCGTGTTTTGCCGTACCATGGTGTACGGTTGCGATCAAGTTTATTTAATGAACATATATATATTAAAAGAGGACAACGCAAAAAATAGGCGAAAAGCTATGCTTTGTTTATAAAGAGGCTATTTATTAAAGCCGAACGATACAAGTCGTGCGATAAGCAAAAAGATATTAGACTATTTAACATGTCCTGACCAGGGGCAGGCCGCGGAATTTAGAAACAGATATATCGCTCGAAATAGAGACCACCTGAGAGTTCCATAATGCAGCGTAGCTTTGTCTGCTTCCCTGGGTCTTGCATCGTCTGTGCGACAGCAAAGCCGAACAGGTTATCCAGAGTGTGGAGTCCTGAAAGTAATAAAAAAAATCCGGCAGCCCCTAGTACGTTTGACGCCGTATTGTAAGCATGCCGTTAATGTGCCCCTCCCCCTGTGCCCATGGAATTTCAAGGGCGTAATTGTGTACTCGAGGTACTAGCTCCGCTATGTTGCGATGGCTGGGGTTGGGGCCGTATTGCTACGCTTGCTCCAAACATGCCAGGCGGTCTGGTTGCAGGTTACTCCGGGCGCGCTTTGCATTGTCCGGCTTTTTAACGGCCGGACTGGAGAGTTGCCTTGAAAGGCTACTTTGTACTTCCGCTGCGAGGGACGCCGTGTGCTCCTCCGTACGGAGGGAGCGCTCAGTGTTTCCGTTGACCGTAATTACTCCTCGAGGGCCTGGCATCTTGAGCTTGATATATGCGTAGTGCGGCACCGCATTGAATTTAGCGAATGTGGTTCGTCCGAGCAGGGCGTGATAGCCACTGCGGAACGGGACTATATCAAAGATTAACTCTTCGCTTTGGAAGTTATCCGGAGATCCGAAGACCACATCAAGTGTTACAGAGCATGTGCAATTGGCCTCTACACCTGGTATGACGCCTTTAAAGGTCGTCCTTGTGGGCCTGATCCTTGATGGATCTATGCCCATTTTCCGCACTGTATCCTGGTAAAGCAGGTTCAGGCTACTGCCGCCGTCCATGAGGACTCTTGTGAGATGAAATCCGTCAATGATTGGGTCAAGAACCAATGCGGCAAAACCGCCATGACGGATGCTAGTGGGGTGGTCCCTTCGATCAAAAGTGATCGGGCTGGAGGACCATGGGTTGAACTTTGGGGCGACTGGCTCCATCGCGTATACGTCCCGTAGCGCACGCATCCGCTCCCTCTTGGGAATGTGGGTCGCGTATATCATGTTCACCGTCCGCACTTGTGGGGGAAACCCCTTCTGTCCATTGTTGTTCGGCGGCCTGGGCTCGTCCTCGTCGTCGCTATGCAGCCCCTTGTCTTTGTGTTCGGCTCTTAACTTGCCTGCCTGCTTGAACACCCAACAATCCCTGTAGGGGTGATTGGCTGGCCTTTCGGGGGTGCCATGAATCTGGCACGAGCGGTCGAGTATCCGGTCCAAACTGGACGGACCCTGGGTATTCTTTTTAAATGGCTTTTTCCGCTGACCGGATTTATAGCCTCTGAATCCGGCGTTTACTGCCGTATCCTCATTGCTGTCGCTGCTAACGCGGCGCTTTTGCTTGTTTCGACGTGTCCTGCCACTTTTATCCTTGGTATCCGAATTACCAGGGTTCTTTGATAAGTTGTTGCTGTGAGCTAGCCAGCTATCTTCGCCCGCGCAAAAGCGGGTCATGAGTGTCGTGAGGGCTGCCATAGATTTTGGCTTTTCCTGTCCTAGGTGCCGGGCAAGCCATTCGTCGCGGATGTTATGTTTGAAGGCTGCTAGGGCCTCTGCGTCCGGACAATCGACAATCTGATTTTTCTTTGTTAGGAACCGTGTCCAGAATTGCTTGGCCGATTCTTCTGGCTGCTGAATTATGTGGCTTAGGTCGTCGGCGTCCGGTGGCCGCACATAGGTCCCCTGGAAGTTGTCGAGGAATGCGGCTTCCAGGTCCTCCCAAGAACCGATTGAGTCCACTGGTAGGCTGTTAAGCCAGTGCCGGGCTGGTCCTTTGAGCTTGAGGGGGAGATATTTGATGGCGTGTAGATCGTCGCCACGTGCCATGTGGATGTGAAGGAGATAATCCTCAATCCATATTGCCGGATCTGTCGTACCATCGTACGACTCGATGTTGACGGGTTTGAAACCCTCTGGGATTTTATGATCCATTACTTCATCTGTGAAGCATAGTGGGTGTACGGCACCCCTGTACTGGGCTATGTCACGACGCAGCTCGGAAGAGCTATGCTTGTTGTGTTTGGCCCGGCCGGATTTATTGTATCCGGAGTGAAGATCATCATCACGTGTCGTCGGGCGTCTGTGCGATCCATAGATCGATCTTGTTTGCCTTGCTTTATCCTCCAGTACATCTCGCAGGTCTGGCGCATTTTCCCGTGCCATAGTTGAGTGGCGCCGGGGCATGGCTTGTTTAGATGTTCGACAGGCCTCTCTGTCGCGGCCGCGAGGTGGCCGGTCTACCATGTCATGCGTTGGTAATGTAGGTGCTTCCTCCTCTGATTGGGGTAGCGGCCTGCGCTTAGGATAATTTTTGGAGGGGCGCTTGAGTTCAAACTCTTCGGCCGCAAGGACTTCATTCCATCTGTCAGCTAGCAAATCTTGATCAGCTCTAAGCTGTTGCTGCTTTTTCTTTAGGCTATTCTCCGTGGCTAGAAGCCTGCGTTTGAAACGCTCTTGTTCGGCGGGGTCTGATGGTACGACGAATTCGTCGTCGTCGAGGCTTCCCTCGTCTTCGGAGGGAGGCATGTAGTTATCATTCTCAACCTCTCGCTCTGCCGCTCTCTCATGAGGGTTGGCTTCTCCATCTTCCTGCGCCGAATCTTGCTGGATTTGGTGTTCTTCGGCGCTATCCGAGGTAGTATTATCTCCCGTGCCGGAATCACCGTTTCTGCTATGGCAGGATTTAGAGCGGCGCCGTTGACGCCGACGCTTTGGCTGTTTTTTCGAGGTGTCATCCTCCGCTGTTCCATCGCCATCTCCATCCTTTGGAGCGTCCACCATATATATGTCATATGACGAGGTGGCAGTCCAGCGCCCTACAGGTGCTGGTTCTTGTTCGTCTCCTCCTTCATCGTCCATACCGTCGAAGTCTTCGAAGCCGAAGTCAAGTATGTCGATTAAATCATCGACAGTGGCTACTAAGTGGGTGGTGGGTGGGCTTTGAATTTCTTCGTCGTCCGAATCCCAACCTCGCAGACCATAGTCCGGCCTGGGCTCTCCTGATAGAGAGAGAGACATGAGAGAATTCAGGATATCACCGAAAGGTGAGTGCTGTAAGATGTCCGCGGCGGTGAACTCCATTATAGGCGCCCAATCGGATTTGATCGGCAGGGGCACGGGAGGCCCGGAGTTCGGAGAAGAATCCGACTCCTTGGAGTCATGGGCCGTGCGGAGTGCGGGGCTGGTGTTCGGCTCGATCGCCTTCAAGATCGCAGCCCCCGAGGTGACGTCCAACCGTTCATCCTCAAAGAACACAGCGGGCTCCGAGTCGAGGATCGGGGCCGGTGCGTGTGCGGCCTCCAGGGCACGATTCGGAGGCAGAGCTATATCATGCCCCTCGAGGTAGTGCGACGCGCTTGGTTGTGGCTCGAACCCGTCGAAGATCAAGTCTCCGCGGATATCTGCCGTGTAGTTTAAGCTTCCAAACCTAACTTGATGGCCAGGGGCGTAGCTTTCGATCTGCTCCAGACGACCAAGCGAGTTGGCCCGCAGAGCGAAGCCGCCGAAGACGAAGATTTGTCCGGGGAGGAAAGTCTCACCCTGGACCTCATCGTTGTTGATGATCAAAGGAGCCATCGGGCCTAAAAGCGACGACACAGAGGAACTCTCAATGAAAGCACCAATGTCGGTGTCAAAACCGGCGGATCTCGGGTAGGGGGTCCCGAACTGTGCGTCAAGGTCGGATGGTAACAGGAGACAAGGGACACTTTATTTTACCCAGGTTCGGGCCCTCTCGATGGAGGTAAAACCCTACTCCTGCTAGATTAATATTGATGATATGGGTAGTACAAGAGTAGATCTACCACGAGATCAAGGAGGCTAAACCCTAGAAGCTAGCCTATGGTATGATTGTGTATGATGATGGTTGTCCTATGGACTACAACCCTCCGGTTTATATAGACACCAGATAGGGTTAGGGTTACACAGAGTCGGTTACAATGGTAGGAGATCTTGAATATCCGCACGCCTAGCTTGCCTTCCACGCCAAGGAAAGATCCTTCCGGACACGGGACGAAGTCTTCAATCTTGTATCTTCATAGTCCTGGAGTCCGGCTGAAGGTATAGTCCGGCTATCCGAACACCCCCTAATCCAGGACTCCCTCAGAAGGTATGGTGGACTCATCTGGAATAACTTTGGGGTTTAAGGGATTGGATGCACAAGCAGTATTCCCGCTTAGTACAAGTGAAGGTTAGCAAAAGACTGGGAAGCGACCAACTAGAGAGCGACAACAGCCATGTACATGCATTCAAATTAATAAACATTGGATGCAAGCATGAGTAGGATATAATCCACCATGAACATAAATATCGTGAAGGCTATGTTGATTTGTTTCAACTACATGCGTGAACATGTGCCAAGTCAAGTCACTTAAATCATTCAAAGGAGGATACAACCCCCATCATACCACATCATAATCATCTCAATAGCATGTTGGCACACAAGGTAAATCATTATAACTCATAGCTAATCAAGCATGGCACAAGCAACTATGATCTCTAATTGTCATTGCAAACATGTTTATTCATAATAAGCTGAATCAAGAACGAGGGGCTCATCATATTTACAAAAACAAAAGAGGTCGAGTTCATACCAGCTTTTCTCATCTCAGTCAGTCCATCATATATAATCATAATTGCCTTTCACTTGCACGACCGAATGGTGTGAATAATAATAAGAGTGCACGTGCATTGGACTAAGCTGGAATCTGCGAGCATTCAATAAACAGGAGAAGACAAGGCAATATGGGCTTTGGGTTAAATCAACAATAATGCATATAAGAGCCACTTAAACAACTTAATTATGGTCTTCTCCTACTGACTCCCAAGAAAGGAAAAGAAATAAAACTATTTACACGGGAAAGCTCCCAATAAGCAGAAGAAGAACGGGAAATACTTTTGGGTTTTCTTTTTAATTACTACTACTATAGGAGAAAGTAAACTACTACTAATTTTTTTGTTTTTATTAACGTTTAGCAAGCACACAAGAAGAAAGCAGGAACAAGAAAATAAAGTAACATGGATATTACAGTGAAAGAGTATGAGCACCGACATCTAGTAATGAGTGTGTGTGAGCATAAATGTAATGTTGGTGAGAAATACGTACTCCCCCAAGCTTAGGCTTTTGGCCTAAGTTGGTCTATTGCCAGGGATAACCTGGCGCATACCCGTAGGTGTAGCTGGGGTCGTACTGCGACGAAGAATAGTTGGGATCATACTGATGTGCAGCGGTTATCGCCTGCTGAGCTGCAGCGTGGAGTCGAGCTGCCTCCGCTCTCCTCACGTACTCTTCTACCTCCTCTCTAGTAATAACATATCTTCTTTTTGTCTGTGAATCAAAGAAGGCAGGAGCAGGGAGAGTAATACAGAAAACACGTCGTTTATAATATAAGAGAGGCGATTCAGGCCTCTCGACAAACTGGTGCGAAGCCATAGAGTTATAATCTAAAAAGGTAGGAGGCAACTCTGTATCACCCTCACGAATGTCTATCTCAAGAAAATGAGCTAAGCGGGTTGCATAAATTCCTCCAAAGAAATCTCCATTATGTCTATTATGATGCAACCTACGAGCTACAATGGCTCCCATATGATAAGATTGGTCTCCTAACACAGCACTCCTAAGAATGCTAAGATTAGGGACACACATGTGACATGCTTCATTCTTAGCATTTATGCATCTACCGATGAAGAGAGCAAAATAATGTATAGCAGGAAAGTGAATGCTCCCTATGGTAGCCTGCATTATATCTCTAGATTCCCCCACAGTTATACTAGCAAGAAAGTTTCTAAATTCAGATTTAGGGGGATCCCTAACACTACCCCATGATGGAAGTTTGCAAGCAGAAGTGAAATCCTCTAAGTCCATGGTATAAGATTTGTCATAGAGATTAAATATGACTGAAGGAGAATTACGCGAAGATGAATACTCAAACCTCCTCACAAATGAACTTGTGAGATCATGATACTGGGGGCATTTGTTAGCCTCAAAATCCTCAAGACCGGCATTGCGCAAATATGCTTTGAATACTTCTTTAAATCCCGCACGATCCATAAAATTTTCCGACGGCCATTCGCAAGGCCGTACTGGAGCATCTCTTGCTAGATCCTCGTCAGCATCGCGCATAGCAATCTTGGGTCCTTGATTCTTAGAAGAACCACCTTGGAACATCTTCCTAAGCATATTGTTTTTCTCTGAAAAATTCTGAAATTTTTAGTAACTTCAAACAAAAGTGAACCAACTTCAATAAAACTGATAGCAACTACTCCTACAAGTGCCTAGAGCCTATATCAAGCATTAGAACTACTTGGAACCATATAAATTTGACATGCAAGCTCAAGAACATGGTCACCTATGCAGCAAAAATTTGCAAAGAATAAAGCACTAGAAAAAAACTAATTGGACCAATGGAGGTGTCACATACCAAGGAACAATCTTCCCAAGCAGTTTTGCGAGAGGTGCTTTGAGCAAGGAGATCGAAAATCACAGCAAAAGTGGCTGGAACTCGTGCTTGAGTTGGTTTTTCGGGTTTGGGTGAGACAGAGGAAGAAGATGGGTGCTGGGATAAGTGGACGAGGGCCACCGTGGGCCCACGAGGCAGGGGGCGCGCCCTAAGGGGGGGGGAACCACCCTCGTGGCTAGGTGGCAGCTCCTCCCGCGGTACTTTTTGCACAGTAAATCCTCAAATATTCTCGAAAAAATCATATTAAATTGGCATGGCATTCTGAGGACTTTTATTTTCGGGATATTTTTATATTACACGGATAAGCCAGGAAACAAACAGAAAAATACTAATTTTAGTTTATTTCTACTAAATAACAGAAAATATAGAGAGGGTACAAAAGGTTGTGCTTCTAGTTTCATCCATCTCATGCTCATAAAAAAGAATCCACTAACAAGGTTGATCAAGTCTTGTTAACAAACTCATTCCGATAATCATGAAACCGGAGAAATTTCGAATAACACTAAGTTACCTCAACGGGGATATGCACATCCCCTATAATAAG
Organism: Aegilops umbellulata; assembly: GCA_032464435.1. Taxonomy (NCBI): domain Eukaryota; kingdom Viridiplantae; phylum Streptophyta; class Magnoliopsida; order Poales; family Poaceae; genus Aegilops; species Aegilops umbellulata. The sequence goes on along the minus strand of CP136054.1, from coordinate 83,609,797 downwards.
TATATCATATTTCTTTTTGACAGTAGGAAGAGGAAATTCAAAACCTCCAATTATAATCGATGGAATTGTTCCAACGGAGTTGATACTCTGAACTTGAGGTTGTTTCCTCGGAAAGTGTACCGTATGCTCATTACCATTAACATGAAAAGTGACATTGCCTTTGTTGCAATCAATAACAGCCCCTGCAGTATTAAGAAAAGGTCTTCCAAGAATAATAGACATACTATCATCCTTGGGAATATCAAGTATAACAAAGTCCGTTAAAATAGGAACGTTTGCAACCACAACAGGAACATCCTCACAAATACCGACAGGTATAGCAATTGATTTATCAGCCATTTGCAAAGATATTTCAGTAGGTGTCAGCTAATTCAAGTCAAGTCTACGATATAAAAGAGAGGCATAACACTAACACCAGCTCCAAGATCACATAAGGCAGTTTTAATATAATTTCTTTTAATGGAGCAAGGTATAGTAGGTACTCCGGGATCTCCAAGTTTCCTTGATATTCCACCCTTAAAAGTATAATTAGCAAGCATGGTGGAAATTTCAGCTTTCGGTATCTTTCTTTTATTAGTAATGATATCCTTCATATATTTGGCATAAGGATTTGTTTTGAGCACATCAGTTAATCGCATACGCAAAAAGATAGGCCTAATCATTTCAGCAAAGCCCTCAAAATCCTCATCATCCTTTTTCTTGGATGGTTTTGGAGGAAAAGGCATGGCTTTCTGAACCCAAGGTTCCCTTTCTTTACCATGTTTCTTAGCAACAAAATCTCTTTTATCATAATGTTGATTCTTTGATTGTGGGTTATCAAGATCAACAGCAGGTTCAATTTCTACATCATTATCATTACTAGGTTGAGCATCATCATGAACATCATCTTTAATATTTTCATTACGTTCATGTTCATTACCAGATTGTGTTTCAGCATCAGACATAGATATATCATTTGGATTATCAGGTGGTTCAGCAATAGATTCACTAGAAGTTTGCACAGTTCTATCATTTTTCTTTTTCTTCTTTTTAGAAGAACTAGGAACATCAATATTATTTCTCTGAGAATCTTGTTTGATTCTCTTAGGTTGGCCTTCAGGATACAAAGGTTCCTGAGTCATTCTACCAGTTCTAGTAGCCACTCTAACAGCATAATCATTTCTCTTACTATTCATTTCATCAAGCACTTCTTTTTGAGCTTTAAGTACTTGTTCTACTGGAGTGGTAACCATAAAAGCATGTTTGCTAATAAGTTTAAGTTCACCTTTAATATTAGCCATATAATCACCCAAGTATTTAGTCATATCAGAATTTTGTTTTAATTGTCTACCAAAATAAGCAATGAAATTTTCTTGTTTGACAATAAAGTTATCAAACTCATCCAAGCACTGACTAGCAATTTTAGTAGGAGGGACTTCAGCTTTATCATATCTATAGAGAGAATTTACCTTTACTACCTGTGTCGGGATATCGGGATCCGGAGGTTCTTCAATAAATAAAGGATTAAGATCATATACTTCTTCGACAAGCGGTAGATTAAGACCATGTATTTCTTCAATAGGAGGTAAATTCTTAACGTCTTCAGCTTTAATACCTTTTTCTTTCATAGATTTCTTTGCTTCTTGCATATCTTCAGGATGGAGAAATAGAACACCTCTCTTCTTCGAAGTTGGTTTAGGAATAGGCTCAGTAATTGGAGCGGGAGCTGGCTCAGGAGGTGCCCAATTATTTTCATTTGTCAACATATTATTCAATAGAATTTCTGCTTCATCCGGTGTTCTTTCCCTGAAAAGAGAACCAGCACAACTATCCAGGTAATCTCTGGAAGCATCGGTTAGTCCATTATAAAAGATATCAAGTATTTCAGGTTTCTTGAGAGGATGATCAGGCAAAGCATTAAGTAACTTGAGAAGCCTCCCCTAAGCTTGTGGGAGACTCTCTTCTTTAATTTGCACAAAGTTGTATATTTCCCTCAAAGCAGCTTGTTTCTTATGAGCAGGGAAATATTTAGCAGAGAAGTAATAAATCATATCCTGGGGACTACGCACACAACCAAGATCAAGAGAATTAAACCATATCTTAGCATCACCCTTTAATGAGAACGGAAACATTTTGAGTATATAGAAGTAACGCGATCTCTCATCATTAGTAAACAAGGCAACTATATCATTTAACTTAGTAAGATGTGCCACAACAGTTTCAGATTCATAGCCATAAAACGGATCAGATTCAACCAAAGTAATTATATCAGGATCAACAGAGAATTCATAATCCTTATCGGGAACACAAATAGGTGAAGTAGCAAAAGCAGGGTCGGGTTTCATTTTATCTCTAAGTGATTCTTTGTTCCATTTAACTAATAACCTCTTGAGCTCATATCTATCTTTGCAAGCTAAAATAGCGGTAGAGGATTCCATATCAAAAGGATAACCCTCAGGAATAACAGGCATATTTTCATCATCACTTTCATCATTGTATTCAGATTCAATAGTTTCTTTTTCTCTAGCCCTAGCAATTTGTTCATCAAGAAATTCACTAAGGGGCACAGTAGTATCAGGCATAGAAGCAGTTTCATCATAAGCATCACGCATAGCAGAAGTGGCATCATCAATAACATGCGACATATCGGAACGAATAGCAGAAGCAGGTTTAGGTGTCGCTAGCTTACTCATAACAGAGGGTGAATCAAGTGTAGAGCTAGATGGCAGTTCCTTACCTCCCATCGTAGTTGAGGGATAAATTGTTGTCTTAGCGTCTTTCAAGTTCTTCATAGTGTCCAGCAGATATAAATCCCAAGTGACTCAAAGAATAGAGCTATGCTCCCCGGCAACGGCGCCATAAATTAGTCTTGATAACCCACAAGTATATGGGATCGCAATAGCTTTCGAGGGTAGAGTATTCAACCCAAATTTATTGATTTGAGACAAGGGGAGCCAAAGAATATTCTCAAGTATTAGCAGTTGAGTCAATTCAACCACACCTGGAAACTTAGTATCTGCAGCAAAGTGATTAGTAGCAAAGTAATATGATAGTGGTGGTAGCGGCAACAAAAGTAAAGACAGCAAAAGTAATGTTTTTGGTATTTTGTAGTGATTGTAACAGTAGCATCGGGAAAGTAAATAAGCGTAAACCAGTATATGGAAAACTCGTAGGCACCGGATCAGTGATGGATAATTATGCTGGATGTGGTTCATCATGTAACAGTCATAACATAGGGTGACACAGAACTAGCTCCAATTCATCAATATAATGTAGGCATGTATTCCGTATATAGTCATACGTGCTTATGGAAAAGAACTTGCATGACATCCTTTGTCCTACCCTCCCGTGGCAGCGGGGTCGTATTGGAAACTAAGGGATATTAAGGCCTCCTTTTAATAGAGTATCAGACCAAAGCATTAACACATAGTGAATACATGAACTCCTCAAACTAAGGTCATCACCGGGAGTGGTCCCGATTATTGTCACTTCGGGGTTGCCGGATCATAACACATAGTAGGTGACTATAGACTTGCAAGATAGGATCAAGAACTCACATATATTCATGAAAACATAATAGGTTCAGATCTGAAATCATGGCAGTCGGGCCCTAGTGACAAGCATTAAGCATAGCAAAGTCATAGCAACATCAATCTCAGAACATAATGGATACTAGGGATCAAACACTAACAAAACTAACTCAATTACATGATAAATCTCATCCAACCCATCACCGTCCAGCAAGCCTACGATGGAATTACTCACGCACGGCGGTGAGCATCATGAAATTGGTGATGGAAGATAGTTGATGATGACGACGGCGATGAATCCCCCTCTCAGGAGCCCCGAACGGACTCCAGATCAGCCCTCCCGAGAGGTTTTAGGGATTGGCGGCGGCTTCGTATTGTAAAACGCGATGATTTCTTCTCTCTGATTTTTTTTCACTTCGAAAGCAGATATATAGAGTTGGAGTTGGGGTCGGAGGGCATCCAGGGGGCCCACGAGGTAGGGGGCGCGCCCCCACCCTCGTGGACAGGGTGTGGGCCCCCTGGTCTTCAGCTTTGGCGAGGATTTTTTATTATTTTTTCTAAGATGTTTCGTGGAGTTTCAGGTCATTCCGAGAATATTTGTTTTCTGCACATGAAACAACATCATGGCAATTCTGCTGAAAACAGCGTTAGTCCGGGTTAGTTCCATTCAAATCATACAAGTTAGAGTCCAAAACAAGTGCAAAAGTGTTTGGAAAAGTAGATACGACAGAGACGTATCAGTGATCATGCTTCTTTCATGTGCAGGCGGCTGAGGGTCCGGTGGATGGCCGGACTGGCGAATTTGCCGAACTGAGGCGGCAACTTGATGCGGCAGATGCCGACATCGTGCTTCTAAAAAAGCGGCTTGACGAGGCACAGGGTATGTTTTCTCCGGTGGTCAACATATATTAAGAGGAGCATGATGCTAGTATCTATAATATGCTGTTACTGCAGATGGAGCTGCCGCCGTGGAGACCCTTCGGGCGGAACTTGCCCGAGCCAAGGAACAAGCCAGGAGAAGTGATGCGGCCGTCCTGCAGGCGGTTGAAGAGTTAAGAGCTGAACAGGCTGCACATCACCAGAGCAAAGATAAAATAGCCAATATGGCTGTTGAGTTGAAGGATGCCGCCGACCGTTATGAGCTTCTTGAAAAGGAAAGCCAAGTGAAAGCGGCGGATCTGAAGAAAGCCATGGTAGCAGCCAAGGGAACCCGCTCTAGAATTAGAGCGGTGAAGGAGGAGCTTCGTCAAGCCGGAGATATCACGGCTGGGAAGCCCTTTTTGTTGCGGACGAAGTTCAGAGATCCGAAGTATGCCTCTCTGGATCAATTATGGAGTGCTGTAGACGCGTACTTGGACTTGGCAACGAGTGCTGCTAATGCGACGGAGTTTTTCAAAGATCAGAAAGATCATGAAGTGGAAAAGTTGTTTTGGTCGCAGTTCAGTGCTCCAACGCGTCCGCTGCTGTTAAATGAGCAAATGGCCGAGTGGGCTGAGCTCCACAGGTTCTCCGGGCTTGCCATGAGGTCTATCGTGGATCATCTTTGGCCAGAAGGACCAAGGCCGAATAGTTATTTTGGTTTAGTGCAACGATTCCTTGGTGCTGTTCCGCATATCGACGCTGTAAAGAGGTCGGCATGCATAGAGGGTGTGCCGATGGCTCTTGCCCGTGTTAAGACATACTGGGCAGAGATGGAGGCCACCGCTATTGCAAGCCAGGGTCCGGCCATAGGCCAGGTCTCGGCCGAGCACTATTTAGAAGAAGTCCTAGAAGGTGCTCGTTTAATAGAGGCTCAGTGCTCGAAGAGTATCATGTTTGAGTGACATGTATCCCAATTATAAAAACAATGCTATTATGATTATAAAGGTTGTGTTTATACTTTTGCCTGAAAGTATTATGATGCCTCCTGTGCGGCCATTTATGTATGTATATAACCTGAAAGTTTGCAGTCGTCGGCTTCAGCCCCCACGCATATAATGCAGGGGTGTTCAGAAAAGCGCGTGTTCACACTTGATCAAACGTCTTAGTCCATTAAGGAGGCGATGGCGCGGCCAACAAGGCAATCGGACTATATTGTTTTAAAACTTTCACTTAGCCATAGGACTTTGACAGTGGGGCTACTATATATCCCCTGGTACTTCCGCGCTCGTTCGAGTACGGGGCGCGTACATACATGACCGGGAAAACCGGCCCTTCGTTATTGCGGAGGAATCGCGAAGATTCCGCTGAGTCATCGAGTGGTTGACCAGTCTCACGCTTTATCATGACAGTCAGTTTTTGGCTTTCTCTACTGAGGTGCTCATCCAGATGAACCAGGGCACAATCGCAGTAGTTACCCCGGTGCCACCTTGTCTGATAGAGCGGAATGTAAGGTAGCAAAACACGGGAGCCGGGCAAACCCAACTATTGACCAAAGACATGATTCGGAGCTGATGCATATAAGGCCAAACTCGCGACGCCAAACACTCCCTAAGGTATCTGGACTTTACCAAGTATACCGGGCGGAGTAATGCCCTTGATAATGAACCCTGAAGTTCCAGGTACGTGCATTATCCTGACATGGCGAAATGCCAATAACGCCAACATCCCTCTCGGTTGTGGTGAGTATCTGGGGGGTGTAAAGCAACAAGAGACAGTAAGAAAGGTTTACACAGGGTCTTAATTTAAAAAGAAACCTTTGAGCGGGGCCCTGCTGCACGTCTGCGCCTGTGTCTCCGTTGTGCCGTATCCTAGAAGGGTGTAGCACGATTATCATTTGTAAAAGAGAAAAACTTAGGTGAAATCTTCGTGCGAAAAATTGGTTATTCTTAATAAACCATTAAAGTTCAATATAAATAAGGTCAAGCTGAACTATAGTTATTTTTACATGCGGGAAGCCGCGTGTGATGAGAGAACATTGTAAGCTTTATCAGCAACAGTGGTCGTGGTATGGCCGTCTCGTCGGTGTTGAGTCGTTGTAGCGGTTGACTTTGTGCAGCAGGCCGCCTGGAGCAGCCGGACGGGGAGCAGGTTGGGGCAGCCGGCTAGGGCAGCCGGACAGGGGGCTATCTGAAGCGGTCGAGTGGCGACCTGGCCGGACCAGCAGGACTGAGGGGCGTTGGCCGCCCCGATGTCTTGAAGCGTTGTTTCGCCGTCTTGGGCCTACCCGGGCGTCATTCCCCCAATACAAGGCATGATACCCCGGTGTCTCCTAATAGATGGGTTTCTCCGACAAATGCAATTATAGTTAATGTGGATGCTACACTCTTTAAGGCTTCTAGATGGATGGAAGTTGGCACAGTAATCTGGAACCACAATGGAGATTACTTGTTGGCTTGTTGCAAGCACATTGATGAGATTACCACACCATAACTAGTAGAAGCATTGGAGCTACATTGTGTAGTGGCTCTCACCCATCAAGAAGGCTTTCAAAGACTCATTTTTTACTCAGAATGTCTGTCCATTATTCAGAGAATTAATACTTTGATGATGGATTGATAGCCAGTGGAGCTCATTGTTGAATATATTGTACATGTATATTGTGTCGTAGGCCCACCTTTTAGTTTTTCTATATAGTTAAGGTTGTGCCCCCCGTCTTGTACATCATATATACGTGCCTAGTGCACCCGATCAATGCACTGTAAGTTGCACGGCCCAAACCTCATCTTCTACATCTCGGTAACCTCCACACCTCCTATCCCGTCCACACTTCCACTCACATTAACGTCGGCGACGGTTCCTCACTTCCCGTTACTCACATAGGACATGCATCTTTTCCGTCTATGTCTACTCCACTGTCGTTATCTAACATCTTAGTCTCTCCTGGTCTTATCAAAAATATTGTTTATGTTTGTTCTTTTACACTTGAAAATCCTATTACGTTGAGTTTGACGAGTGTGATTTTTCTGTTAAGGACGCTTATACCCGGATGGTGCTCCACCGATGTGACAGCCCTGATGAGGTCTACCCAGTCCACTCCACCGCCTCCACCACCTCCGCCGCTCTTGTTGGCCTCGCCACCGGTGTGGATCTTTGGCATGCTCGCTTGGTTCATCCAAACTCCGCCACCCTTCGTAATATACTTCGGAGTTTTTCATTCAAGTGTAATAAGATCGAAGATCACTTTTGTCATGCTTGTCACCTCGACAAACATGCTCGTCTTCCATTTAGGGCTTCTTCTCATGTTACATCATACCCGTTTGAATTAATTCTAGTGATGTATGGACCTCTCTAGTTGCAAGCAATACAGGTTATCTCTACTATCTTGTCATTCTCGATGATTTTTCGCACTATGTGTGAACCTTTCCGTTGCGCCGTAAGTCCGATGTTATCTCTACTCTCGCCACATTTTATTCCTATGTTTTCATGTAGTTTGGGTGTCCCATCCTCACGTTACAAACAAATAATGGGAAGGAGTTCGACAACTTAGTTGTTGGCACTCTCCTCATCACACATGGCACGACTTTTTAGCTCACTTGCTCGTAGACTTCGCAACAGAATGGTCGCGCTCAACGCGTTCTTCGCACTCTTAATGACTGCGTTCGTACGCTTTTCTTTCATGCCAATATGCCTCCGCGCTTTTGTCGGAGTTGCGGGTTGCAGAGGACCCACGGTACTCAGCGACAGCAAAAGTTGAACTGAAAAAATTGTTTAGAAAGAGAACTATAAGTAATTTATTAAACTTTATCTCTTTGCATGATAAGAACTTGTTGTAAAAAAAGGTTATGTTGCATGAATTGTACTCATGGATATTTTTCTTTCGAAAAGAGATCTAGGCCGAAATGCTCAGTTGCTTAGTGCTATTCTATTGCGCAAATCAAGGAATTGACTGAAACTAACCTGTCCGCCAATCAAAAGAAGTCAACGATGAGGAAGCTCAAGTGGAGGGTTGTTGAAGACGGATCTGGCTTGCCTGCTTCCTTCCCATGCTCTCATCCGTGCTCCCACTTCATCCTACGGCTGTCTTTTTTCATTTTTCCTCTCTAATCTAATCATCCCCCCTGATTTTAAGGAGGTGGGGTCGGGCCTTATTTTGTTCCAATCAAATCAAGCCACGTACGCGGGAGCACGCGTGGGGAGCAGGCAAGTCTTGTTGTCGAGCTGGGGCCCATGGAGACCGGTTGACAATCAAATCCTACCCCAATTACTGGTAGACCAGTTGACAATCAAGCCCTTGTTGTCGAGCTGGGCCCCATGGAGATACGCACATTCTTGTTGAAACTGTGAGCTGCAAAAAAAATATACCTTTATGTAATTCCATACATGTTCTAGGAAATCATTGTGCCTTTCATTTCTGTGAGCAAGTACCTTCTGATAGTTATGTCCTTGTACAGAAATAAATATGCTCACTCACAACTTTCCTAGCAAATGTGCCTTTCGTTTCTATGAAGAATGACTCGTGAGCTCCATATTTGGTCTAGTTCTGGCGAGCTGAGCTAATCTGACCCCGCTGCATATGTTCTCTTTGTAGAAGAGTGCCCATTCATGAGAGTTCGTTGGTTGTAGCAATACCTTCATTTTACAATCACCATTTCAAGATATACTATGCAAAAATGGGTAGGCCGTGGTGATCTAATATAGCCTGACCACTCAAGCTGCCATTATCTAACCACTGTGTGTGCTTTGTCCGACAGGTGACAGATGCAGTGTAAGCATTCTATTCCATACATATAGTCAAAACAGGGCACAACAGTTAGAGCTTTACCGTTTATGTACCTAGTTCGTGTAGGAGTGTTAGTGTTATTTGTTAGATAATGAGCAACTAGTATTCACTGAGGCCAAAGGTCAATACATATACATGTGTGATAAAGTGCAGGGAACCCCTTATATAATGGGGATATACCGAAAATGGACTATACACATAACACCCCCCCCCCCCTCAAACTCAAGGTGAATCAACAACACTGAGTTTAGAGAGAAGAAAACTATGTTGCGCTCGAGTCTATGCCTTCATGAAGAAGTCCGCCAACTGTAACTCAGAGGGCACATAGTGGAGAGCGAGAGTCTGATCCTGCACCGCAGCACACACAAAGTGGGCATCCACACCGATGTGCTTGGTGAGCTCATGCTTCACCGGGTCACGCGCAATACTGATAGCACCGGTACTGTCTGACAGTAAGGGAGTCGAGGTAGTAGCAGACACACCAAAATCCTCAAGTAACCACCGTAACCAGATCACCGTACCTCACCCGTCAACATGGCCATGGCTCGCAACTCAGCCTCTGTACTCGAGCGAGAAACTGCAGTCTGTTTCTTTGTCTTTCAGGCAATAAGAGAGCCACCGAGAAATACACAGTAAGCAGACAGTGTTGGAAATATGAGCAATTTACCAAATAATTTTGCTAATGGAAATACTAGATAAAGCATGACTAATATAGCAAATATAATGAAAGTCATGCAATCTGACAGAGAGAAGGTAAACATCATCTGCGTATATGAACTTGAGGTAAACACATCTAGAACAGACACTAGATGAAGTTGCTTATACGACATAGAACCTAACATACGTAGGGCAGAAACTAGAGCTAGCAGAACTTGTAACAGAAAGGAGAAGAACACGTACGGCATAGCAGCAGCAGAAGCGCTGGACTTGGGGTCGGTGTCCTCGCCTGCCATGTCGTCGAGGAGGTCGTGGATGTCGGGGAAGAACTCGTCGTCGGGGAAGTAGTCGTCGGCGACCGGATCGTCCGTGATGAAGCAGTCAGTAGTCGCGCTGAGCGCTCCCCAAAAACCTTATCACCCTTCTCCCATACAGGACTCAAAAGGTGCGGTCTCGGAGGCCTACTATCCCGACGTGCGGTGCATGCCGCAAGCCGGGATGAGGAAGATCGTAGCAGCAGCGCAGTGTTCAGGAACCGGTGGCGAGAGGAAGAATGAGTTCTGGTACGTCTCTCTGGGAGGAGCGACCTCCCTTTTATAGGCGCAAGAGAAGGAGGCGAGAGGTTGCGCCGGGAGCTGAAGGGATCGAGGGAGACGAAACGAAGAGGCAGCAGCCGAAGGGTGCTGCGTTCGTATTCAATATCCACTACAGCAAAAACTTTCCATCTCTCGAGTGGCCTTTCGTATACCCGTAGTGCGTGGCAAAAATTTAGACATCGGCTCGGCTCATTCCCGCCACCCGCGGCGCGTCATGACGAGGCGAGGCGAGGCATGGCGTGGCGAGGCGGGCGGCGGAGGTGGAGCGCGCGTGGATGTCCCTCTTGTTCTCATGCTCATACAAGTGGGGAAAGAACCTCCCTTATAAGGAGGTCCAACTCCCACTGAACTAGCAATGTGGGACTAAACTTTAGTAGTATCTCTTGCCTTGCACAAATGGGCTAAGTGGGCCTCTAGGATTTATTAGGAATTTCTTAAATAGTAATTGGGCTGCCCAAAATAGACTAAATTCCAGCAATCCCCCACCAGATCCCAGAGGCACACAGAAATTTGCCTTTGGTTCCAAAACACTGTTTGATATACCGGTACTGCAGTGGAGACTGTTAAGTTGAACTTCCACCTAGAACTCTATGCTACACTAGTAAGCAACTTGAATAGTGGACTGGGTCTTGAACTGCAAGTTTTCTGCGAATCTAGCTTCACATAAAGCCTTGACCGATACGTGGCTACCGTGGGTCTTCCCCGCGGGTGGAGCTTATGCGTCATACTCCGTGACCTTTGATGAGTTTACTAGAGAGAACCCTACTCTCATAGATTGCGACGTTTGACAATCAGACTCATATAGGTGTGTTCTTCAAAATATGTTCTGCAGGATAACATCTCTGCTTAAATAAGCCACTTAGAACACATTAAGATGTACATCAACCTGCCATGCAGATTAGGAGAGTATTGCATCTTCATGGAGTGGTATTGTGAATAATAAGGATACTCTCCTCTCAGTTGACCAACAGTTTGTCTTCCACATCTAATTCACGGGATCTCCGATCACAAAGAATAGGTTACCACTGTGAAGAACTCATATTGTGGATCACAAAGAATAGGTTACCCTCGATGCATTATCTATCACATTACGTGATAGACCCTTAGTAAAAGGATCTGCCAGATTTTTAGACGTTTGGATATAATCCAACGCAATAACTCCGGAGTTTCTCATTTTCCTGACAGACATTAACCTTCTCTGAACGTGTCTTGATGACTTCATGTTATCCTTTGAGCTGCTCGCTTTTGTGATCACAGTTTGATTGTGACAGTTCAGAAGGATACCCGGTACATGTTTCTCAACAACCGGCAAGTCATTCAAGAGCCGGCGAAGCCAATCTGCTTCAACCGTAGCCGTATCTAGTGCTGTGATTTCTGCTTCCATTGTTGACCTCGTTAAGATGGTCTGCTTGCAAGACTTCCAAGAAACAGCGCCACCTCCATGAGTGAATACATAACCGCTCGTGGCCTTTATCTCATCAGCATCTGAGATCCAGTTTGAGTCACTATACCCTTCAAGCGCCTTTGGGTGCCCGGTGTAGTGAATTCCATAATTCGCAGTGCCTTTCAAATAACACAAAACTCTCTCTAGAGCTTTCCAATGCACATCTCCTGGTTTTGAGACAAACCGACTCAGTTTGCTAACAGCAAAAGAGATGTCAGGTCTTGTAGCACTGGCTAAATACATAAGCGAGCCAATAATCTGAGAATATTTCAATTGATCTCTAGCAATTCTTCGATTCTTTCGAAGTAACACACTCGCATCATATGGTGTTGGAGAGGGCTTGCAATCACTATAGCCAAAGCGACTCAAGATCTTTTCCACATAGTGAGATCGATGCAATGTAATCCCACCATCATCGTCTCTCAACAACTTGATGTTCAAAATGACATCAGCCACTCCTAAATCCTTCATCTCAAAAAATCAAGATAGGAAATCCTTGACCTCCTTAATAACATTCAGATTTGTTCCGAAAATTAGTATGTCATCAACATACAAGCACATGATAACTCCCTCGCCCCCACCATGGCGATAGTACACACATTTGTCAACTTTGTTCACAACAAAGCCTGCTGCCGTTAAAGTTCGTTCAAACTTCTCATGCCACTATTTGGGTGTTTGCTTAAGTCCGTAAAAAGACTTCAGCAACTTGCACACTTTCCCTTCCTGACCATCTAGTACAAACCCATCTGGTTGTTCCATATGAATTTCCTCGTCCAACTCTCCATTTAGGAAAGCAGTCTTAACATCCATTTGATGAACGAGAAGACCATGCGAGGCAGCTAGTGAAAGTAGAACTCGAATAGTGGTCAATCGAGCCATAGGTGAGTAAGTATCAAAGAAGTCTTCACCTTCCTTTTGGGTATAACCCTTAGCCACGAGCTGAGCCTTGTACTTTTCAATAGTACCATCAGGCCTAAGCTTCTTCTTGAATACCCATTTGCATCCTATAGGTTTGCATCCTATAGGTTTGCACCCATAAGGGCGATCAGTTATCTCCCAGGTTTCATTCGTCAAGATGGAATCCATCTCGCTACGAACCGCTTCCTTCCAGTAGTCAGCATCTTCAGATGCATATGCCTCTGAAATAGAACTGGGAGTGTCATCTATGAGATAAACAAGAAAATCATCACCAAAGGACTTTGCAGTCCTCTGTCTCTTGCTCCTAGTAGGAACTTCATTGTTCTCCTCCACAGGACTTTCAAAGTGTTCCATCGAAATGGCAGGTTCGGTAATTGTAACTGGTTCCTGATTCGATGAACTAGGCATCTCCTGATTAGATGAGGTAGCCATATCCTTCATGGGAAATATATCTTCAAAGAAAGTCGCATCATTCGACTCCATGATCGTACCGACACGCATGTCAGGTACCTCAGATTTTACAACCAAGAATCTGTAGCCAATGCTATGAAAAGCATATCCCAGGAAAACACAATCCACAGTCTTTGGTCCAAGCTTCCGCTTCTTTGGAATTGGAACATTGACTTTCGCCAAACGACCCCATGTTCGTAGATAAGAGAGTTTTAACCTTTTCTTCTCCCATTCCTCGAATGGAGTTATCTCTTTGTTCTTTGTGGGAACTCGGTTTAGGACATGACATGCAGTCAATATCGCCTCCCCCCACCATGCCTTGGAGAGACCCGAAGTGTCTAACATGGCATTAACCAAATCTGTTAGAGTATGGTTCTTTCTTTCGGCCACCCCATTTGACTGAGGTGAATAGGGAGGCGTCCTGTCATGGATTATACCATGTTCCACACAAAAAGCATCAAATTCATTGGAAAAATACTCTCCACCACGGTCGGACCTAAGACTCTTGATTTTTCGATCAAGTTGGTTTTCCACTTCAGCTTTATAGATCTTGAAAAAGTTCAAAGCCTCATCCTTAGATTTCAGAAGATACACACGGCAGTATCTAGTGGAGTCTTCAATTAACATCATGAAATATTTCTTTCCACCTTTTGTCAAAACACCATTCATTTCACATAGATCTGAATGTATGAGTTCTAGTGGTGCAAGATTTCTCGTTTCCGCAGTCACATGAGACTTACGAGGTTGCTTAGCTTGCACACACACACTTGACACTTGGATCCCTTGACAGTGGTGAAACTAGGGATTAAGTTCAACTTTGCTAGTCGCGACATGCAACCAAAGTTAACATGACAAAGACGTGAATGCCACACCTTGGATTCACTATTGTTGCAAATATGATTAACATCTTTATTGCAAACGTCTGATAAGGATAAACAAAACAGACCTCCTGACTCATAGCCTTTACCAACAAAGGTTCCATACTTGGATATTACAAATTTATTCGACTCAAAGACAAGCTTGTAGCCATCTCTACACATAAGAGATCCGCTAACAAGATTTTTATTGACGGAGGGGACATATTGCACGTTCTTCAGTTGCACGATCTTCCCCGAAGTAAACTTCAGATCGACCGTGCCAACACCACGAACAGAAGCACTTGAACCGTTGCCCATCATCACGGTTGAAGTCCCTGTAGTCTGATAAGACGAAAACATGGAAATATCACCGCATACATGCACATTCGCACCCGTGTCAATCAACCAATCAGGAGAATGACATACTAAAAGAATAGTGGGAAATATACCATACCCATCATCCTTCATGTCAGTGTCTCCAATGATAACATTAGCGGTCTTGCCGCCTTTCCCAGGGTGACGCTTGTCATAGCGATTAGGGCAACTAGGAGCCCAATGATCAGGGTCCCCACACACATGACAAGCACCTTTCTTCTTGTCATTCTTCTTATTGAAGTTCGTGTGTTGCACAGCCTTGTTCTTCCCATCAAACTTTGCTTTACCATCAAACTTGCCCTTGTTCTTGAACTTGTGGGGCTGGAAGTTCTTCTTCTGTACCAGATTGGCACTAGATCCTCCCTCAATACCTCGAGCACATGTGTCCTTTGCTCTCGCCTTTTCTTCCACATCAAGAGTGCCAATGAGATCCGAGACGGAAAACTCCTGCCTCTTATGCTTCAGCAAGGTAGCAAAGTTCCTCCACGAACGAGGAAGCTTAGTGATGATACCTCCGGCAACAAACTTGTCCGGTAGCATACAACTGAAGTGCTCAAATTCTCTAGCAAATGACTGTATCTCATGAGCTTTCTCAACCACGGAGCGCTCTTCAGTCATCCTGTAATCATAGAATTGCTCCATGATGTACAACTCAGTGCCAGCATCTGAGACCCCAAACTTGGCCTCGAGTGCATCCCACATATCTTTTCCATTATCAATTGACGCATAAGCATCAACTATGTTCTCACCAAGAACACTCAAGAGAGCAGCTTTAAATAGAGTATCCATTTTCTGAAAAGCTTGTGCCTGTTGAGCATCAAGTTCTCCTTCAGGTTCGCCAAGAGTGGCATCGTAGCAACTCATGGTTTGAAACCATAAGACTGCTCTCACGCGCCACCTCTTATAGTGGATACCCTCAAACGCAGGAGGTCTCATGGAAGCAGCAAAACCACTTGGGGTAAATTGCCTATAATAAGGTTTTTGGATTGTTGGAAATATGAGCAATTTACCAAATAATTTTGCTAATGGAAATACTAGATAAAGCATGACTAATATAGCAAATATAAAGCAAGTCATGCAATCTGACAGAGAGAAGGTAAACATCGTCTGCATATATGAACTTGAGGTAAACACATCTAGAACATACACTAGATGAAGTTGCGTATACGACATAGAACCTAACATACGTAGGGCAGAAACTAGAGCTAGCAGAACTTGTAACAGAAAGGAGAAGAACACGTACGGCATAGTAGCAGCAGAAGCGCGGGACTTGGGGTCGGTGTCCTTGCCTGCCATGTCGTCGAGGAGGTCATGGACGTCGGGAAGAACTTGTCGTCGGGGAAGTAGTCATCGGCGACCGGATCGTCCATGATGAAGCAGTCAGTAGTCGCGCTGAGCGCTCCCCAAAAACCTTATCACCCTTCTCTCGTACAGGACTCAAAAGGTGCGGTCTCGGAGGCCTACTGTCCCGACGTGCGGTGCACGCCGCAAGCCGGGATGAGGAAGATCGTAGCAACAGCGTAGTGTTCAGGAACCGGTGGCGAGAGGAAGAATGAGTTCTGGTACGTCTCTCTGGGAGGAGCGACCTCCCTTTTATAGGCGCAAGAGAAGGAGGCGAGAGGCTGCGTCGGGAGCTGAAGGGACCGAGGGAGACGAAACGAAGAGGCATCAGCCCAAGGGTGCTGCTTTAGTATTCAATATCCACTACAGCAAAAACTTTCCATCTCCCGAGTGGCCTTTCGTATACCCGTAGTGCGTGGCAAAAATTTAGACATCGGCTCGGCTCATTCCCGCAACCCGCGGCGCGTCGTGACGAGACATGGCGTGGCGAGGCGGGCGGCGGAGGAGGAGCGCGCGTGGATGTCCCTCTTGTTCTCATGCTCATACAAGTGGGGAAAGAACCTCCCTTATAAGGAGGTCCAACTCCCACTAAACTAGCAATGTGGGACTAAACTTTAGTAGTATCCCTTGCCTTGGACAAATGGTCTAAGTGGGCCTCTAGGATTTATTAGGAATTTCTGAAATAGTTATTGGTCTGCCCAAAATAGACTAAATTCCAGCAGACAACGAGCGTCGATCGGAGGGATCACTAGCCTAGGTAGCATCAGTGTAGGCCTGGAGCTCAAGAGAGCTGGAGCGGGGAAAGAAAAGGCGCTGAGAGATCATGCCAAGAGGATATCGTAGAACACGGAGGAGGTGACTATAGTGGACAGAGGTGGGGGCCGAAACAAACTGACTCAGGATGTGGACAGGATAGGAGATGTCAGGACGTGTAACAGCAAGATAGACAAGGCTACCAACAAGGTGACGATAGCGAGTAGGATTAGGAAGAGGGTCACCATCAGAGGCACGAAGCTGAACGTTGAGCACCATAGGAGTCACAACTGTGCGTTCATCGGCGAGAGCAGCGCGAGCAAGAAGATCCTGAATATATTTTTCTTAGGAGATGTAGAAGCCATCAGAGGTCGAGGAGATCTCAATCCCAAGAAAATACCAAAGTGGACCAAGATCAGTCATGAGGAACTGGTCGCGAAGGCGAGCCTTGACAAACGCAATGTAGTCAGAGTCGTCACCAGTGATAATCATATCATCAACATAGAGAAGGAGAAGAGTCCGACCACGAGGAACCGTGTGAACAAACAACGCGGGATCATGATCACTGGGCAAGAAACCAGCGGCTGTCACAAAAGAGGTGAAGCGCTCAAACCAGGCACGAGGGGCCTGTTTGAGACCATAAAGGGAGCGGCGAAGTCTACAAACCATACCATCAGGAGCACAGTACCCCGATGGTGGCTGCATATACACCTCCTCACGCAACTCACCATTGAGAAAGGCATTCTGGACATCAAGTTGAGAGATAGACCAATGACGAACAGAAGCCACACACAAGGAGAGTGCGGACAGTGGTCATGTGGGCCACAGGAGCGAATGTCTCATCATAATCGCGTCCCTGCTCCTGCTGAAAACCATGGGCCACAAGGCGAGCTTTGTAGCGCTCAAGAGAACCATCGGAGAGAGTCTTAATCTTGTAGACCCACTTGCAGGTGATGGGACGAACACCGGAAGGGAGGGAAACCATATCCCATGTGCCAGAGCGCACAAGAACAACAAGCTCTTCAGCCGTCACAAGCTTCCACTTAGGCTGAGTCATGGTAGTCCGATAGGAAGTGGGCTCAGAAACAATGGAGAGACTGTACCAATCAGGAGAATAGCGATCAGGTGGGGGGGGGCGAGGCCGAGCACAGAGGTCATGAAACAGGGGAGGCGTGAAAGGAGATGCACCAGAGGTGGAAGGCGCGTCAGGGGAAGCATCCTCAGTACGAGGGT
Source organism: Aegilops umbellulata (assembly GCA_032464435.1). Classification (NCBI taxonomy): domain Eukaryota; kingdom Viridiplantae; phylum Streptophyta; class Magnoliopsida; order Poales; family Poaceae; genus Aegilops; species Aegilops umbellulata. The sequence goes on along the minus strand of CP136054.1, from coordinate 83,592,023 downwards.
GGCGAGTATAGTGGAGAGGAAACGGTGAGAGAGGGCGACGGACTGGAGATGATGGTGGAGAGGTGGAGGAGGAGGATGGGGAAGATGGTGTTGGTGGTGAATGAGAATGAATGAGAGGTGCTGAAGGAAGAGGTGACACAAGCGGCACATAGCAGGGTGTATCAGGAAGGAGATGAAAGGAAATATCGTCCACAGAAAAGCTCAAGGAAGAAGGACGTGGGTAGTAAGAGCGAGACTCGTCAAAAGTCACATCACGTGAGATGCGCAAGCGAAGACCAACAGGATCCCAACAACGATAGCCCTTGTGCTCATCACTGTAGCCAAGGAAAACACACTCAATTGACGGAGCAGTTAGTTTGGTGCGTTCTCGGAGGGGAAGAAGGACATAGCACACACACATCCAAACATACGAAGAGCTGAGTAGTCAGGAGAACGACCAGTGAGACACCCCATAAGAATACCATCCTGGAGGGCAGTCGATGGCTGAATGTTGATGAGATAGGTGGATGCAGAAATAGCCTCAGCCCAAAAATGGGGTGGAAGGGAATTAAGCAACAATCATCAGCGCACGAGACGTCTCAAGCAGATGACGATGCTTACATTCTGCAACGCCATTCTGAGCATGAGCACCAGGACATGATAACTGGGCAAGAGTACCCTGTTCCACGAGAAAACCACACAACAGCTGGGAGATGAACTCGCCAGCGGAATCAGCACGAAAAGTACGAATAGGCGTGGAAAACTAGGTGTGAACCATAGCAGCAAATCGTTTGTATATAGAGAGAACCTCGCTATGAGATTTCATAAAGTAAAGCCAAGTGTAGCGAGAGAAATCATCAATAAACAAAACATAGTAGCGATGACCACCTTTCGAATCAAAGGGAGCAGGACCCTAGACATCGGAATGAACTAAGTCAAATGGATGCTGATGTACTGACTCACTAGTAGGATAAGGTAACTGGGTCTGTTTGCCAAGTCTACAACCATTACAATGTAAAGAAACATCTTCAGATACAGACCCCAAGTGACCCTGGCGCACTAAGGATGACAAGCGAGAGCCACAGATGTGGCCAAGACGATGATGCCACTACTGGAAAGATGCATACGAGGAGGCAGTAAGAGCATGAGAGCTGGCAGAAGTGGTGGCAGCGGAAGGAACACAAAGCCAGTCAACCTCCCAAAGGCCCTCTAACTCACGGCACTGGGGGGCAACACCAACCAAAGCCTTGGTGCGATGATCCTGAATGGAGCAAGATTCGGTATCAAGAATGACACGACAACCAGAATCAGTAAGTTGGGCAGTGGAAAAAAGATTCATGGTAAGGGCGAGGAACATGTGAAACACTAGGAACAGAAAAGGACGGAGTGGAAAGAATGCCACGACTAGCGACAGGAAGAGATGTGCCATCGACAATAAGAACATTAGTAGGAGTATCAAGAGGTCGAAGAGAAGACAATGCTGACGAATCAGAGGACATGTGAAAGGAAGCTCCAGAATCCAAAACCCATGAAGATGTACCTGACGGTGTAGGTGCCGGAGGTGATGGAGGGGTTGTTGCAGTCACAGCAGCAGTGGAACCGGTCGACAAAGAGCCTGAGGAAACCAAGAGATGCTTGAGCCTCACAATGTCCTGGTCAGTGAGTGAAGGAGTCGAGGAAGTTCTAGCAGTCCCACTGGAGAATGATGTGATTGACATGACCCATTCCGTTAGCTTAGCACACGATCGTCTAGTATGTTGATATTGCTTTCTTCGTGACTTATACATGTTCCTATGACTATGAGATTATGCAATTCCCGTTTACCGGAGGAACACTTTGTGTGCTACCAAACGTCACAACGTAACTGGGTGATTATAAAGGTGCTCTACAGGTATCTCCGAAGGTACTTGTTAGGTTGGCGTATTTCGAGATTAGGATTTGTCACTCCGATTGTCAGAGAGGTATCTTTGGGCCCTCTCGGTAATGCAAATCACTTAAGCCTTGCAAGCATTGCAACTAATGAGTTAGTTGCGGGATGATGTATTACGAAATGAGTAAAGAGACTTGTCGGTAACGAGATTGAACTAGGTATTGAGATACCGACGATCGAATCTCGGGCAAGTAACATACCGTTGACAAAGGGAACAATGTATGTTGTTATGCGGTTTGACCGATAAAGATCTTCGTAGAATATGTAGGAGCCAATATGAGCATCCAGGTTCTGCTATTGGTTATTGACCGGAGACATGTCTTGGTCATGTCTACATAGTTCTCGAACCCGTAGGGTCCGCACGCTTAACGTTACGATGACAGTTATATTATGAGTTTATATGTTTTGATGTACCGAAGGTTGTTCAGAGTCCCGGATGTGATCACGGACATGACAAGGAGTCTCGAAATGGTCGAGACATGAAGATTGATATATTGGAAGCCTATGTTTGGATATCGGAAGTGTTCCAGGTAAAATCGGTTTTTACCGGAGTACCGAAGGGGTTACCGGAACCTCCCGGAGGCTATTGGGCCTTATGGGCCCAAGTGAAGGAAGAGGAGAGGCGGCCAAGGGGCAGCCGCGCGCCCCTCCCCCCCCCCCCAAGTCCGAATTGGACAAGGAGGGGGCGGCTCCCCCCCTTCCTTTCCCCTCTCTCCTCCATCCCCCCAAGTCCTAATCCAACTAGGAATAAGGAGGGGAGTCCTACTCCCGGTGGGAGTAGGACTCCTCCGGCGCGCCCTCTCCCCTGGTCGGCCGCACCCCCTTTCTCCTTTATATACGGGGGCAGGGGGCACCCCAAAGACAACAATTGATCTATCTGATCTTTTAGCCGTGTGCGGTGCCCCCCCTCCACCATAGTCCACCTCGATAATACTGTAGCGGTGCTTAGGCGAAGCCCTGCGTCAGTAGAACATCAACATCGTCACCACGCCGTCGTGCTGACGAAAATCTCCCTCAACACTCGGCTGGATCGGAGTTCGAGGGACGTCATCGGACTGAACGTGTGCTGAACTCGGAGGTGTCGTACGTTCGGTACTTGATCTGTTGGATCGTAAAGACGTATGACTACATCAACCGCGTTGTGCTAACGCTTCCGCTTTTGGTCTATGAGGGTACATAGACAACACTCTCCCCTCTCGTTTCTATGCATCACCATGATATTGCGTGTGTGTAGAATTTTTTTGAAATTACTACGTTCCCCAACAGTGGCATCCGAGCCTGGTTTTATGCGTTGATGTTATATGCACGAGTAGAACACAAGTGAGTTGTGGGCGATATAAGTCATACTACTTACCAGCATGTCATACTTTGGTTCGGCGGTATTGTTGGATGAAGCAGACCGGACCGACATTATGCGTACGCTTGCGCGAGACTGGTTCTACTGACGTGCTTTGCACACAGGTGGCTGGCGGGTGTCAGTTTCTCCAACTTTAGTTGAACCGAGTGTGGCTACACCCAGTCCTTGCGAAGGTTAAAACAGCACCAACTTGACAAACTATCGTTGTGCTTTTGATGCGTAGGTAAGAACGGTTCTTGCTAAACCCGTAGCAGCCACGTAAAACTTGCAACAACAAAGTAGAGGACGTCTAACTTGTTTTTGCAGGGCATGTTGTGATGTGATATGGTCAAGACATGATGCTAAATTTTATTGTATGAGATGATCATGTTTTGTAACCGAGTTATCGGCAACTGGCAGGAGCCATATGGTTGTCACTTTATTGTATGCAATGAAATTGCCATGTAATGCTTTACTTTATCACTAAGTGGTAGCGATAGTCGTAGAAGCATAAGATTGGCGAGACGACAACGATGCTACGATGGAGATCAAGGTTTCGCGCCGGTGATGATGGTGATCATGACAGTGCTTCGGAGATGGAGATCACAACCACAAGATGATGATGGCCATATCATATCACTTATATTGATTGCATGTGATGTTTATCTTTTATGCATCTTATCTTGCTTTGATTGACGGTAGCATTATAAGATGATCTCTCACTAAATTTCAAGACAAAAGTGTTCTCCCTGAGTATGCACCATTGCCAAAGTTCGTCGTGCCCAGACACCACGTGATGATCGGGTGTGATAAGCTCTACGTCCATCTACAACGAGTGCAACCAGTTTTTGCACGCGCAGAATACTCAGGTTAAACTTGACGAGCCTAGCATATGCAGATATGGCCTCGGAACATTGAGACTGAAAGGTCGAGCGTGAATCATATAGTAGATATGATCAACATAGTGATGTTCACCATTGAAAGCTACTCCATTTCACGTGATGATCGGTTATGGTTTAGTTGATTTGGATCACGTGATCACTTAGAGGATTAGAGGGATGTCTATCTAAGTGGGAGTTCTTAAGTAATATGATTAGTTGAACTTAAATTTATCAAGAACTTAGTACCTGATAGTATCTTGCTTGTCTATGTTGATTGTAGATTGATGGCCCATGTTGTTGTTCCGTTGAATTTTAATGCGTTCCTTGAGAAAGCAAAGTTGAAAGATGATGGTAGCAATTACACGGAGTGGGTCCGTAACTTGAGGATTATCCTCATTGCTGCACAGAAGAATTACGTCCTAGAAGCACCGCTGGGTGCCAGGCCTGCTGCTGGAGCAACACCAGATATTATGAACGTCTGGCAGAGCAAAGATGATGACTACTCAATAGTTTAGTGTGCCATGCTTTACGGCTTAGAACCGGGACTTCAACGATGTTTTGAATGTCATGGAGCATATGAGATGTTCCAGGAGTTGAAGTTAATATTTCAAGCAAATGCCCGGATTGAGAGATATGAAGTCTCCAATAAGTTCTATAGCTGCAAAATGGAGGAGAATAGTTCTGTCAGTGAGCATATACTCAAGATGTCTGGGTATAATAATCACTTGATTCAACTGGGAGTTGATCTTCCGGATGATAGCGTCATTGACAGAATTCTCCGATCACTGCCACCAAGCTACAAGAGCTTCGTGATGAACTATAACATGCAAGAGATGGATAAGACGATTCCCGAGCTCTTCGCAATGCTAAAGCCTGCGGAGGTAGAAATCAAGAAGGAGCATCAAGTGTTGATGGTCAACAAGACCACTAGTTTCAAGAAAAAGGGCAAAGGGAAGAAGAAGGGGAACTTCAAGAAGAACAGCAAACAAGTTGCTGCTCAGAAGAAGAAACCCAGGTCTGGACCTAAGCCCGAAACTGAGTGCTTCTACTGCAAGCAGATTGGTCACTGGAAGCGGAACTGCCCCAAATATTTGGCGGATAAGAAGGATGGCAAGATGAACAAAGGTATATGTGATATACATGTTATTGATGTGTACCTTACTAGAGCTCGCAGTAGCACCTTGGTATTTGATACTGGTTCTGTTGCTAATATTTGCAACTCGAAACAGGGACTACGGATTAAGCGAACACTGGCCAAGGATGAGGTGACGATGCGCGTGGGAAATGGTTCTAAAGTCGATGTGATCGCGGTCGGCACGCTACCTCTACATCTACCTTCGGGATTAGTATTAGACCTAAATAATTGTTATTTGGTGCCAGCGTTGAGCATGAACATTATATCTGGATCTTGTTTGATGTGAGACGGTTATTCATTTAAATCAGAGAATAATGGTTGTTCTATTTATATGAGTAATATCTTTTATGGTCATGCACCCTTGAAGAGTGGTCTATTTTTTATGAATCTCGATAGTAGTGATACACATATTCATAATGTTGAAGCCAAAAGATGCAGAGTTGATAATGATAGTGCAACTAATTTGTGGCACTGTCGTTTAGGTCATATCGGTGTAAAGCGCATGAAGAAACTACATACTGATGGACTTTTGGAGCCACTTGATTATGAATCACTTGGTACTTGCGAACCATGCCTCATGGGCAAGATGACTAAAACGCCGTTCTCCGGTACTATGGAGAGAGCAACAGATTTGTTTGAAATCATACATACAGATGTATGTGGTCTAATGAATGTTGAGGCTCATGGCAGATATCGTTATTTTCTCACCTCCACAGATGATTTAAGCAGATATGGGTATATCTACTTAATGAAGCATAAGTCTGAAACATTTGAAAAGTTTAAAGAATTTCAGAGTGAAGTTGAAAATCATCGTAACAAGAAAATAAATTTTCTACGATCTGATCGTGGAGGAGAATATTTGAGTTACGAGTTTGGTCTACATTTGAAACAATGCGGAATAGTTTCGCAACTCACGCCACCCGGCACACCACAGCGCAATGGTGTGTCTGAACGTCGTAATCGTACTTTACTAGATATGGTGCGATCTATGATGTCTCTTACTGATTTACCGCTATCATTTTAGGGTTATGCTTTAGAGACAGCCGCATTGACATTAAATAGGGCACCATCGAAATCCGTTGAGACGACGCCTTTTGAACTGTGGTTTGGCAAGAAACCAAAGTTGTCGTTTCTGAAAGTTTGGGGCTGCGATGCTTATGTGAAAAAGCTTCAACCTGATAAGCTCGAACCCAAATCAGAGAAATGTGTCTTCATAGGATACCCAAAGGAGACTGTTGGGTACACCTTCTATCACAGATCCGAAGGCAAGACATTCCTTGCTAAGAATGGATCCTTTCTAGAGAAGGAGTTTCTCTCCAAAGAAGTGAGTGGGAGGAAAGTAGAACTTGATGAGGTAACTATACCTGCTCCCTTATTGGAAAGTAGTTCATCACAGAAACCGGTTTCTGTGACACCTACACCAATTAGTGAGGAAGTAAATGATGATGATCATGGAACTTCAGATCAAGTTGTTACTGAACCTTGTAGATCAACCAGAGTAAGATCCGCACCAAAGTGGTACGGTAATCCTGTTCTGGAAATCATGCTACTAGATCATGATGAACCTACGAACTATGAAGAAGCGATGGTGAGCCCAGATTCCGCAAATGGCTTGAAGCCATGAAATCTGAGATGGGATCCATGTATGAGAACTAAGTGTGGACTTTGGTTGACTTGCCCGATGATCGGCAAGCAATTGAGAATAAATGGATCTTAAAGAAGAACACTGGCGCTGACGGTAATGTTACTGTCTACAAAGCTCGACTTGTTGCGAAAGGTTTTCGACAAGTTCAATGGATTGACTACGATGAGACCTTCTCACCTGTAGCGATGCTTAAGTCTTTCCGAATAATGTTAGCGATTGCCGCATTTTATGATTATGAAATTTGGCAGATGGATGTCAAAACTGCAATCCTGAATGGATTTCTGGAAGAAGAGTTGTATATGATGCAACCGGAAGGTTTTGTCGATCCAAAGGGAGCTAACAAAGTGTGCAAGCTCCAGCGACCCATTTATGGACTGGTGCAAGCCTCTCGGAGTTGGAATAAACGCTTTGATAGTGTGATCAAAGCATTTGGTTTTATACAGACTTTTGGAGAAGCCTGTATTTACAAGAAAGTGAGTGGGAGCTCTGTAGAATTTCTGATATTATATGTGGATGACATATTACTGATTGGAAATGATATAGAATTTCTGGATAGTATAAAGGGATACTTGAATAAGAGTTTTTCAAAGAAAGCCCTCGGTGAAGCTGCTTACATATTGGGCATTAAGATCTATAGAGATAGATCAAGACGCTTAATTGGACTTTCACAAAGCACATACCTTGACAAAGTTTTGAAGAAGTTCAAAATGGATCAAACAAAGAAAGGGTTCTTGCCTGTGTTACAAGGTGTGAAATTGAGTAAGACTCAATGCCCGACCACCGCAGAAGATAGAGAGAAAATGAAAGATGTTCCCTATGCTTCAGCCATAGGCTCTATCATGTATGCAATGTTGTGTACCAGACCTGATGTGTGCCTTGCTATAAGTCTAGCAGGGAGGTACCAAAGTAATCCAGGAGTGGATCACTGGACAGCGGTCAAGAACATCCTGAAGTACCTGAAAAGGACGAAGGATATGTTTCTCATTTATGGAGGTGACAAAGAGCTCATCGTAAATGGTTACGTTGATGCAAGCTTTGACACTGATCCGGACGATTCTAAATCGCAAAACGGATACGTGTTTACATTGAACGGTGGAGCTGTCAGTTGGTGCATTTCTAAACAAAGCGTCGTGGCGGGACCTACGTGTGAAGCAGAGTACATAGCTGCTTCGGAAGCAGCAAATGAAGGAGTCTGGATGAAGGAGTTCATATCCGATCTAGGTGTCATACCTAGTTCATCGGGTCCAATGAAAATATTTTGTGACAATACTAGAGCAATTGTCTTAGCGAACGAATCCAGATTTCACAAGAGAACCAAGCACATCAAGAGACGCTTCAATTCCATCTAGGGTCTAGTCCAGGTGGGAGACATAGAAATTTGCAAGATACATACAGATATGAATGTTGCAGACCCGTTGACTAAGCCTCTTCCACGAGCAAAACATGATCAGCACCAAGGCTCCATGGGTGTTAGAATCATTACTGTGTAATCTAGATTATTGACTCTAGTGCAAGTGGGAGACTGAAGGAAATATGCCCTAGAGGCAATAATAAAGTTATTATTTATTTCCTTATATCATGATAAATGTCTATTATTCATGCTAGAATTGTATTAACCGGAAACATAATACATGTGTGAATACATAGACAAACAGAATGTCACTAGTATGCCTCTACTTGACTAGATCGTTAATCGAAGATGGTTTATGTTTCCTAACCATAGACATGAGTTGTCATTTGATTAACATGATCACATCATTAGGAGAATGTGTTGATTGACATGACCCATTCCGTTAGCTTAGCACACAATCGTTTAGTATGTTGCTATTGCTTTCTTCATGACTTATACATGTTCCTATGACTATGAGATTATGCAACTCCCGTTTACCGGAGGAACACTTTGTGTGCTACTGTCGGTGTCAAAACCGGCGGATCTCGGGTAGGGGGGTCCCGAACTGTGCGTCTAGGCGGATGATAACAGGAGACAAGGGACACGATGTTTTTACCCAGGTTCGGGCCCTCTCGATGGAGGTAAAACCCTACTCCTGCTTGATTAATATCGATGATATGGGTAGTACAAGAGTAGATCTACCACGAGATCGGAGAGGCTAAACCCTAGAAGCTAGCCTATGGTATGATTGTTGTTGTTGTTGTTGTTGTTGTTGTCCTACGGACTAAACCCTCTGGCTTATATACACGCCGGAGGGGGCTAGGGTTACATAGAGTCGGTTACAAGGAAGGAGATCTACATATCCGTATTGCCAAGCTTGCCTTCCACGCCAAGGAGAGTCCCATCCGGACACGGGACGAAGTCTTCAATCTTGTATCTTCATAGTCCAACAGTCCGGCCAAAGGTTATAGTCCGGCTGTCCGGATACCCCCTAATCCAGGACTCCCTCAGTAGCCCCTGAACCAGGCTTCAATGACGATGAGTCCGGCGCGCAGATTGTCTTCGGCATTGCAAGGCGGGTTCCTCCTCCGAATACTTCATAGAAGATTTTGAACACGAGGATCGTGTCCGGCTCTGCAGAACAAGTTCCACGTACCACGATGGAGAGAATTATATTTCCACAAATCTATCCTGCTGACGTTTTCCGTAGCGTGACATCACACCACAGCCAAGCCTTTATTCGTTTTTACCCCCACCTCAACGCGTTTCGCGAGGCGGTTTCCTTGGCACATCTTGTCGAAGCAGAGATTGTGTCCCCTTTATTTACGGGATTCTCATCAACACAGATGTGGGTAACCCAATCGTTCCCGTTGGTATGTCCCCTCGATCAAAGGTAAGTCCCAAACGGTCACGGGGAAGGCTCTTGGTATTCAACCTCTTCATAAAGAGACCAAGACCTCACTTTTTCTTTCGATCTCAATCGAATCTGCCTCCCGCTTCGAGTTCCAGCACCCGAAGCTTCAGATTTAGGCGCTTTGGACCTTCGATGATGTCCAGATCCAACCTTCAAGGCCGATGGATGCCTTCCTCCGTCACGGAGGAAGATGTACTAAAGCTAAGGGAGGCCAAGTACTTGACCGGCGAAATCCCGCATAGGCTACCTGCTCAAGGGCAGGTTATTCCCACTCCTAAGCCTAGTGAGAGAGTCATGTTCGTATCTCACTTCCTCCGAGGGCTAAGCTTCGCGTCGGATCCCTTCGTGAGGGGGGCCATGTTCTATTATGGGCTGGACTTCCACGACTTAGCTCTGGAGTCTATCCTCCACATCTCATCGTTCATCGTCATGTGTGAAGCCTTCCTCCGTATCACCCATCACTTCGGACTGTGGCTCAAGACCTTCAAAGTGGAGCCGAAGATGGTTGAGGGACGGCACGCGGAGTGCGGAGGTGCTGTAATAAGCAAAAATGACAACGCCCTATGGCCCGAGGGCTCTTTCCAAGAGGAGTCCGGCTTATGGCGACAAGAGTGGTTTTATATCACAGCTCCCAGGGGTACCAAGTGGGTGGCCCTGCCTGCTTTTCGCTCGGGTTCCCCGCCACGACTAATGTCATGGGTCAACAAGGGGCTGGACTGGGGCCAGTAAAGGATGTGCCCCTATTGCAGAGCCGCATCCAAGATCTCCTAGAGAGAGATGTCAGTCTGGTCAAGGTGACGCAGGTCATGTTAATTCGCCGAGTTGTGCCCTGCAAACGTCGTGCGCTCCGCCTATGGGAGTTCAATCCGGAGGGACCGCGAGCTGTTCAACATTTCCTTGGCATGACGCCCGTGGAGATGTACAAATTGTTCTTCGGACCACAAATGATGTGTCCGGACCCTACCGAGGACGCAGGCCTGAGCTGCAATCGTCCGGATACCCAAGTAAGTAGCCCTGTGTCCGAACATGCCATTGGTTTTGTTTTTATCGCAACATTGCCCTTAAAAGTGTTGTTCTTGAACCAGGAGTGGATAGCGAAGGAAAAGTTGATTAGGTGTCCGGCCCCTCTTCCTGAGACCTCGCCCGATCATGTGTTAACCCGGATGCTGGAGATCGCGCCTTTGGAAGAAGATGAAGGGGGGAACAAGGAAGCTACGACCTCCGTAGAGGAGGTTGTCCGGAAGGGAGGAATCGAAAATTCGTTTCCTCAGGGGAAGAAGAGGACCGCCTCTGAAGACCCGGAGACAATGGTCCCGAAGCGGGGGAAGAAATCTTCGCCAGAGGGTCCTGCACCGGGGGATATCCCGGCAGCACTATACCCTCAAGGGGATTAGCCCTCCACCGAGCCGTAAGTAAAAGGGTGTTTGGTAATGAGAGAAATCCTTGCTTTACTTCTGAGGGAAGTAACCGAAGCATTTATCTTGAAGTTCGAATCTTAGCCCTTCTTAGCAGAGCTCGTCTACGGGGGATCTTCTTCCAGAGATGATGGAGAGCGGAACGCCTCCCCCTGCCATACTTCCTCAAGAGGCGGGCGACCCTGAGGTGTCGTCGCGGAGGGTTTCTCCTGATCCGGCAAGGCAGAAGGTAGTCCTATGGCCACCCGAAGCCCTCAGTGTCCAGCTTTTTAAAAGAGCCATCGAAGTAGTCCGGCACCGTCTGGTGCGCGGTCGGAGGTACTGAAGGATCTGCTAGGGCGGGCATCTATCTCAGAAGAGCACCGTGCGTTGATGGGTGCGGTGATCGAAAGGATTTCGTCCGCGGAAAGCAGGTTGCATGAAGCTGTCAGGAGTTTACTGACAGGTTTTGAGGTACGTGAAATGATGTTCCTTTTGACAGTACCACATACTTTAAGATGCGCCCTGTGTAGATAGTAGCCCCTGAGACTCTGGGTGCTGTCGAAGATGACGGCACGGAGAGAATCATAGTCCCAGGTATAATTTTTCTGCCTTCATATGTAGGTGGCGAAGTGTCCAGTGGCTAGCCGGACTGATGAATTTGCCGAGATAAAGCGGCAACTTGACGTGGCAGATGCCGACATCGTGCTTTTCAACAAGCGGCTTGACGAGGCACAAGGTATGTAATTTCTCCGGAGACACCTGGTAAGAGGAGCATGATGCCAGTATCTTATAACGTGTGTGCTTAATGCAGATGGAGCTGCAGCAATGGAGAAACTACGGGCAGAGCTTGCCCGAGTCAAAGAACAAGCCAGAAAAAGCGATGCGGCTGCCCTAAAGGCGGTTGAGGAGCTAAAAGCCGAACAGGCTGCTCACTGCCGAAGCAAGGAGGAGATGGCCGAGATGGTTGTGAAGTTGAAGAACGCTGTTGACCATTGCAGGCTTCTTGAAAAGTAAGACCAGGCAAAGCAGATGGACCTGGAGAAGGCCACGACGGCGGCCAAGGATACTCGTTATGCAATGAGAGCGATGAGGGAGGAGCTGCGTCAAGCCGGAGATATCGCGGCTGGGAAGCCCTTTATGTTGCGGATGAAGTTCGGAGATCCTAAATATGCTCCTTTGGACCGGATGTGGAGTTCTGCGGACGCATATCTGGATTTAGCGGCAAGTGCTGCTGATGCGGCCGAACACTTCAAAGATCAAAAGGATCGCGAAGTGGAAAAGCTGTTCTGGTCACAATTCAACAATCCAGAGCGTCTGCTTCCATTGACTGATCGGTTGGCCGAATGGGCCGAGCTGAATAGGTTGTCCGGACTTGCCATGAGGTATGTCGTGGATCATCTTTGGTCGGAGAGGCCAAAACCGAATAATTATTTTAGTTTGGTTCAGTAGTTCTTTGGTGCGGTGCCACATATCAATGCGATGAAGAGGTCAGCATGCGTGGAGGGTGCACGGATGGCCGTTGCCCGTGTCAAGACATACTGGGCAGAGATGGAGGCCTCCGCCGTTGCAGCCTGAGATTTGGACGAAAGCCGAGTACCTGCCGAGCACTACTTTCAAGAAGTTCTGGAGGGCGCTCGTTCAATAGAGGCGTAGTGCTCGAAGGATATTATGTTCGAATAACATGTATTCTTATGAAAAACAATATTTTGTTGAAATGTACAAGCTTTTTATACTTGTGCCTGCAAGAATTATGATACCTCCTGTGCGGCCGTTAATGTATATATGTATATAACCTGAAAGATGGCAGTCGTCGGCTTCAGCCCCCGCGCATATAATGCGGGGGTGTTCGCAGAAGACGCATTTTCATACTTGATCCAACGTCTTGGTCCATTAAGGAGGTGATAGCATAGCGAACTAGGCAATCGGACTATAATGCTTTATCACTTTCACTTAGCCATAGGAGTTTGACAGTGGGGCTACTATATAGCACCTGGTGGCGCCGCGCTCACCCGAATTCGGGGCGCGTGCGCGCCTGGCCGGGAAACGGCCCTTCGTCAAGGCGGAGGAATCCCAAAGATTCCACTAGGTCATCGAGTGGTTGACCAGTCTCATGCTATATCATGACAGTCAGTTTTCGGCTTTCTCTACTGAGGTGCTCGCCTGGCTGAACCGGGGCACAATCGCAGTAGTTCTCCTGGTGCCGCCTTAGCCGATAGAGCGGAACGTAAGGCAGCAAAACACAGGATCTGGGCAAACCCAAAATTTGACCAAAGACATGATTCGGAGCTGATGCATATAAGGCCAAACTCGCGACGCCGAACACTCCCTAAGGTATTCGGTCTTTTATGATTTTAAACAGGCTGAACATTGCCCTTTGTAATAAGCCACCGGTGTCCATGTACATGCAATATTCTGACGTGGCCACATGCCAAGACGCCAGCCTCCTTCCCGGTTATATTGAGAATCCGGGGGATGTGTATCAACAAGAGACAGTAAAAAAGGTTTACGCCGGGTCTTAATCTAGGGTTAATTATCCTTTTGCCCTTAGTGGTGTCCATCTACTCAGTTTTGCCCTCAGATGCAAATTGTGCTCAGTTTTGCCCCTAGTCCGTGCGCACCGACTCGTTCTGTGAACTTTGGCGTCTCCGTCAGGTCAACGTTTTGACTCGGCCTTACAGGTGGGACCAGGCGGCAGAGGCGGCCAATTATATTCAGACCGTTGCACGTGTGGCTTGCGGGACCCAGCAGAGAGCCGTTGATCATAGAGCCGTTGCGGGTGTGCTATATTAGCGGGCGACAGCGGCCGTGACCACGGCGACAGAGAGCACGGCGCTGACCACGGCGAGAGAGCGAGAGCACGACGGTGGTGGGAAGCTAGCTTTGGAGGGCGCGGCGGTGGGAAGCTAGCTGTGGAGGGCGCGGCGGCGTTGAGATCCCACGGCGAGAGAGCGAGAGCACGACGGCGGTGGGAAGCTAGCTATGGAGGGCGCGACGGTGGGAAGCTAGCTGTGGAGGGCGCGGCGGCGTTGAGATCCCATTCGGCTCCGAGCTCCATGTCTTTCGCAAGCTCCCGCGCCACCTCGCGGATGCAGAGCCGGGCGCGTGTGGAGATGCCTGTCTTCGTCTGTCCGCGGTGCCGGGCGAGCGTTGATCGGAGGGTTTCTCACACACTGAGGAACCACAATCGTCCGTTCTACATGTGCAGCGAGAACGGGGTAAGAATCGAGGCAATTGCACCATTTTCGTGGTCGGGATCTTTGAGCAATCGGTTGATCTGTTCCGTGTTCATGCAGGTGACATGCTTCTTTCTTTGGGTCGATGCTCTGGCCAAGACTCTGATAAATGAACTGCAAGAAGAGCATGCCAAATGGTTGCGCATGCTGCCCCAAACCGCAGTGGCCGCAGCACGAGCTCCGGAAGAAGAGATGGAGGGCGAAGGACGCAGTGACAGAGAGCTAGCTGTTGAGCTTAGGATGTTGAAGAAGAAGGTTAGGAAGCTTGAAGATCAAGCACTACCAATACCCATTTGCAAATACTTTTGGGCAATTGTAGGTATGGTAATCGCACTGGTTGTAATGTTGAAAATGTATGGAAAGGCATGAATTATGGAGGAATTTTTAATCTTGAAATTGTATGAGAAATTCACCTAGTTTAAATGTTTGTCAAAGTTGTTTAAATGTTGAAAAAAAAGAGAAGAAGTGACCAACATTTAAATATTTTGAAAAAAAGGAGAAGAAATGAAGAGTTCAGAAACTTCTGATCAATGAAATGCAGCTAATGAATTATTCCAGAGCCAAACAATTAAGGTTAGAAATTTTTTGGAGCTGTTAAATATTTAATAGCAATTTAAGTAATCCAATTCAAATACACCGTGATTTAAATCAAAGACCAAAATTTCATGAAAAATGTGCCTCAGCTCTGGTAGCTGTTTACACCTAGTGCCAAAATAAATGAACATTGAGTAGAAACTAATTTGTCTAAAAAATGAAGTGTGGAAAATGCACAAAAAATTGGTGCGGCTGGGGACTCAAACCGACCGCGTGGGTTTGTGGTGTTTAGGGCTGCGCTGGTAACCGCTAGGACAGATGGCAAGAGTTTGACATGGGTAGGGAAGTAATGTATACATAGTGAGACTGTGAAATTTGTCAGAAAAATGAAGGGTGAAAAAATGCACAAAAAATTGGTGCGGCTGGGGACTCGAACCCAAGACCGCGTGGGTTTGTGGTGTTTAGGGTTACGCTGGTAACCGCTAGGACAAATGGCAAGAGTTTGACATGGGTAGGGAAGAAATGTATACATAGTGAGACTGTGAAATTTGTCAAAAAAATGTGAGACCGTGAATGTTTGCACACGCGTGAGAGTGGTTTTCCTTTGTTTTGCAATGAAATTTTGGAGGGTTGGAAGGTTGAAAACATATGTTTGCACTGCCACGTGGTGTTGGTTAGAGTGGCACTTGGTTTAGTGTTAGAGTGGCACTTGGTTTAGGATTTAAACGGAATAAATTTGCATGTTAGTTCATGACTTATTTTTTTTGAATAAAACGGAGGGCTTCTCACCCCCTCTTTTGAATGACAACCACAAGTTCTCGAGCTTCATGACTTGGTTTAGGGAAGAAATTATATGCTTGGGCACGGACATTTTTTAACACACATAATAAACCCTAATAAATAACTTAGATAAGATGCAACACAAGTACCATTACAATTATTTCACGGACAGTTCACGGACACATGACACGACATGACACGATATAGAAAAGCAACAAATAAAAAACGAAACAGTCTTCATCTTGATCTCCCCCTTCCACTTTGGTCGCGCGCACCCCTTCAACACCGTCTTCATCTTCACACCTCCTCCTCGTCGTCGTAGGGAAGGGAGTGCATCCCGGCTGGAGTGGGGAAGATGTTCTCGTAGTTGGTGAAGATGTTGTAGACGGTGAAGAAGATGGCCTCGCAGCCGCACCAGAAGACTTGGCCGAGGAGCTCACGCGCGTCAAACGGGTTGGTGAACGTGACCGTGAGCAGTAGGAGGCTGCCGCCGCGGTCACGAACCTCGTTGAGGGTGAACATCCTCGGCGAGCCCCGTGGGAGGTGGGCATAGCCGACTCTAAGGAAGGCGCGGGTGAGTTCGACATAACCCCTCCACCTTGAAAAAGCCCACACGCGGAGCTCCCTCTCCACGAGCACGCCCGATGGGTAGCGCCGCTCCGGCACGACAGGCGGACGGCTGAAGGTCGGCCCGTTGAACTGCATGGTCTCGCTTGGGGAGGGCTCGGTCGATTGGGTGTTTGAAGTTGGAGAGAATGGATCGGATCTGGCTTATGGGTGGGAGAGGAAGATAGGCACCCCATTTATAGGCCTGTGGGTGGGAGAGGAAGAGAGAAAGGGTGAGAACGGTGCGTGTGTGAATCTGAACGCGTGTGTGTATCCGTTACGCTTTGCACTCTTAAAGTTTTGCACAAAAACGATGCATGCATGGGGCACGTGCGTGCATTTGAATCACTGCATAGCTCTTTGATCGGACGGTGCATCTGACTCGTTGAACCACCTAGCTGGCCTTGCTAGCCTAGCGCTCCTAGCACGCCTCGCTCACATGCATGCACGTCGCAGCCTCCCGCGCATGCAAACCCACGTCGCAGCCTATGCACGTCGCCGCCTCCCATGCATGCATGCAAGGCCTGGAAAGGCTGAGACGGGCTATTTACTGCGGTCTCAGGCCCGGACAACGAGACGGCCCAACGGTCCATCCAGCGCGCCCGATATTTGTTTAAAAAAAAGAATCTCCCAGCCAATCAGATTGCATCTCGCGGATCGCCCCCCTCCTACCCACAGATTCCTTCTAGAAGGGTTAGATCGACGGCCCTTGTTCAGCGCTAGGGTTAGATGAACGGTCCTGGTTCAGCGCTAGGGTTAGCGGGGTTTGGGAGGGGTTTGGAGCAGTCAAAGCTATGTTTGACGAGATTTCAAATGAGCATAATAAATTAAATAAAAATTAGAAAAATAAAAAACCTGCGCACATAGTCTTCTTATGTCATATACTAACGATTTAAGTTGATAAACAAGGTTTACATACATTTAAACGATAAGTTCATGTGTATTATATGATATCTCGAGTATCTCAAACTCTTTTGAATGAAGTGAAGAGAAGTGTTTTGGGGAAATAAACATGAACATTTCGAAAAACTCACCACAGCTTCATTTTAGAGTGACTAAGAATGATCCAGGCTTAGTTTTTCATTTTGATGTTTTACACTTATTTAAATCTTGGTCAAAGTTAAGTTTGACCAGAATTCGAATGAGCAAAAGAAATTTAAAAAAAATCAAAAAATGGAAAAACCAGCGCACATAGTTCGTATATATAGAATATATAGAATATATGTTTAGGAAAGTTATTTGGCTGATTTAGACAAGGTCGAAAAAAACCTTGCTTAGAGATGAGGCCGTTTACCATACCTTTGGACCCTCATTTTAGCACATTTTTCATGAAAATTTCAAAAACCTCACCACAGCTTCATTTTGGATTGACTAAGAAGGATCCAGGCTTAGTTCTTCATTTTGATGTTTTAGACTTGTTTAAATCTTGGTCAAAGTTTGGTTTGACCAGAATTCAAATGAGCAAAACAAAATTCAAAAAAATCAAAAAATGGAAAAACCAGCGCACATAGTCCGTATATATAGAATATATAGAATATATGTTTAGGAAAGTTATTTGGCTGATTTAGACAAGGTAAAAAAAAACCTTGCTTAGAGATGAGGCCGTTTACCCTACCTTTGGACCCTCATTTTAGCACATTTTTCATGAAAATTTCAAAAACCTCACCATAGCTTCATTTTGGATCGACTAAGAAGGATCCAGGCTTAGTTCTTCATTTTGATGTTTTAGACTTGTTTAAATCTTGGTCAAAGTTAGGTTTGACCAGAATTCAAAAGAGCAAAACAAAATTCAAAAAAATCAAAAAAAAGGAAAAACCATGTGCTCATTGAAACATTATCCAACAGATTTAACCATCATGTCAAACATAGTTCTAACATCATCCAACAGAAATACAACATTGTTCATAATGTTTCATAATTATTCACATATAGCGTTCGGGCTTCTGTCTGTTCCTTGAGCTTCTTGCCATCACTTTGCTCCTCGTGCACCTTGTGCTCATTGCTTCTTCTCTTCTCCTCTTGGTTGTCGGTACCTTGTGCGTCTTCTTCAAACCTATCATAGAGCTATGCAAAACATAAAGGGTAATGAGATCATGTCAAGTGACCCATAAATGTATAGTAGTATTTGGCCCATGCAAGATTTACATACCTAGCATAACTCACAACAACAGAAGGTTGGTCACCATTTACAGCCTCACTTGGATCATCATTTGGAGCCTCACTTGGATCACCAAGATCATCATTTGGAGCCTCACTTGGATCACCAACATCCTTGTGCGTCTTCTTCAAACCTACCATAGAGCTGTGCAAAACATAAAGGGTAATGAGATCATGTCAAGTGACCCATAAATGTACAGTAGTATTTGACCCTTGCAAGATTTACATACCTAGCAGAACTCACAACAACAGAAGGTTGGTCACCATTTAGAGCCTCACTTGGATCATCATTTGGAGCCTCACTTGGATCACCAAGATCATCATTTGGAGCCTCACTTGGATCACCAACATCATCATTTGGCGCCTCACTTGGATCACCATGATCATCATTTGGAGCCTCACTTGGATAACCATGATCATCATTTGGAGCCTCACTTGGATCACCATGATCACTATTTGGAGCCTCACTTGGATCACCATGATCACTTTCATCGAAGCCTTCATCAAAACTCTCTCTGAACGCTGGATCTACTGTGTTATCACAATACTTACCGAAATGACCAAATCCACCACATCTTGTGCACCTACGCTTCCTCGCTCCAAGTCCAGCTCCTTGGCTGCGAGGTCTGATTCGACTCTTCCTTGGTCTACCTGCTGCTCTTTTCAGAACTGGAGCACAAAGCTTGAATCCAGGGTCCACCATGTCCCATTGTTGTTTTCCCTCCATAGCAGGCAAGGCATAAGCATATGTGGCTTTGAACCTTGCAACAGAGTAGTAATCATGCACATACTGCTGAATGTTCCCTGCTGGACCAGGGAGAGAAGTGATGAAAAACAAGGCATGAATGCATGGCAACCCAGTTATCTGCTATTGCCTACAACTGCAAGTTCTAGCTTCTAAACCCATTGGATATCTCCATTCCCTCTTCTCTTTATCCAAATATGATATCTCTGTTGTGGTACTCGAGCAAAGAGTCATGTTCATTTCCAAGCCTGTTGTTTTCTGCATCAGCTCATTCATCACGGCAGGGATGATAATGTGGCCCATGAATTTTGCCTCGGCTATTCCTGCACGATAATGAAATGTCTGCATGTATTCCATCCTTATCCTGTCCAGCAAATCCACCACATAATGACCCTTTAGTTTCCGGATCGTTGAGTTGAAAGACTCTGCTAGATTATTGTGCACATAGTCAACTTTGCTTAGTTCACTGAATTGGCTTCTGGCCCATAACTTGGAGTGGTGTGTTTCCAAGTATTCTTTCACTTTGGGATTCATGTATAACTGCCTCAAGTGGTAGTTGTGCTTCTTCACGCTGCAAGTCAAAGATGTTGGCCATAAATTGTCAGTATACACCTTTCCTTTGAATTTCTTCATGAAATTTGCAGCAAGGTGACGCATGCATTCCCTATGCTCTACTCCAGGGAACACATTGTCCACGGCCACTTCTAAACCTTTGCAGGCATCTGTATGAATGACCAACCCATTGGGATGTGCAATAGCCCAGCGCAGATTATGCAAAAACCAATTCCAACTCTCCTCAGACTCTGTCTCCAGCACACCATAGGCAACTGGAAATACAAAACTGTGTGCATCAACTGCACAAGCAGCTACTAACTGTCCTTTAAACCTCCCTGTGAGAAAAGTGACATCAATAGCTAAATAAGGCCTGCAACCTGCCAAAAAACCCCGGCGACAAGCCTCAAAGCAGACAAAAACCCTCCTAAAGCATTCCTTGGTCTTTGTCACGCCCCTGAATGTGTACTCCACGGTGTGGTGATCAATATCTACAATACTACCTGGGCTTGTCCTCTCCACTTCACCTTTGAATGAATACAACAATTGAAAGCTTTCCTGCCAGTTACCATACATAGAATCCATAGCCTATTGTTTACCATTGAACAACCTCATGTATGGTAAATCTATCTTGAATTTATCTTTGATGTTCTTCTGCAATTCCTTTGGACCCACTTGCTGGTTTTCTTTCACCCACTTCTTTACTTCTTCTGCCACCCATCTTGACTTGGCTCTACTGATTGTATCCTTCCTAAGGGTTGATTCCTGGCATGTGTTCTTAAAAGGGTTCACTTTGACCTGAACATTAGTGCTATTTCGCATTTTAGATGCGAGCAGCCTCCATGGATAACCCTCAGTTGGACAGTGCACTCTGTAACGTATTTGATCGCTCTTGTCAACTTTGAAAGTACGTTCTACCTTGATGCAGTATGTCACAAGTGCATTTCTACACTGATTCATGGATGAAAAAATTGTACCTTCTTCCAAATTAGGGTTCAAAGGGTCCCATTCAACAGCTGCAAGGTCTTCGTCCTCACCCACCGCGTCATCATCCACACGGACTGCATTGTGAGCCTCATCTTGGTTATCAGCCCGAGGTGCCCGTCGTAAATTCCGAATAACATCAGAATATAGCTTCTCTTCATCAACCCCAGAATTGTAGTCATCATGCTTCACTTCAAGGGAGACCCTACTGCTGTTGTCCACACTTGTCGAGCCACCATGTCGTCGTGCACCAACTGAACTGTTCTAGCTAGAGATGCCATTACGACGACTTGGTTCTCCCCGAGATGTTGCACCCGTCATCCTAGGTCCAAATGCCTGCTCAAGCACATCAACTTGCAGCCTCACATGAAAATTATCTTTCTCTTTATGCCTAACAAACATGGTAGCTAGCTCTTCATCATTACTAATTGTCACCCATTTCTTTTCCCCATCATAGTATTTGTATACCACTTCATCAAGCAAACCCCAAGGATATTGGCTACAAATTACCTCGCCAAATTGTCTGGAACTCCAATTACTAGCCATTGGCAACCGATAATCAAAACCTTCTTGGTATTTCTTCTGATCCTTTGCATCGAACGTGTACCGGTCCCTTCTAATGTGCATCAAGAAAGCAAACCGCAACTCCATCCTAACTGGCGAAAAACAGAGACGCAATCAACACACTAATTGGGCAAACCTACTCGAATCGAGTGTTCTAATGCACAACTAAGCTCAATATAAACAGGAGGCGAGACTTACCCCTCGGGAACCCAGTCGTGGACGTGGCGGATCTCTGGCCCGATGCCTGCCTCGCCAGATACTCTGGGGTCGCCGCTGCTCTCCATTTTGGCCTAGGGTTCTTCCTCCTAGTTCAAATAGCTCCAGCAACCCCCCACCTTTGAGCGCTCCGGCCGGGCGCACGGAAGGAGGCCGCGCCGCGTCGCAGGAATGTGGCAGGCATCGAGGCAGCCGTGGAGCGTAGGCGCAAAAAGGTAGCGGTGGAGTAGGCGTGCAGCTGGTGGCGGGGCAGGTCCTGGCCGCGGCGCAAGTGCCGGCGGCGGCGCAGGTCAGCCGGCCACCGGGGAAGCGGATGGGCAGAGTGAGCTACGAATGATTTGGGGATTTAGTTGCATGGGCCTACATGTCAGCTCCGGACCCACGTCCACGCGGTCCCACGTGTAAGCTCCGGACCCACAACTTAACGCTGGCGGACGGAATGGACTCAAATATGGCCGTTTGGCCTCGTCAT
The DNA here is from genome assembly GCA_032464435.1 of Aegilops umbellulata. Lineage (NCBI taxonomy): Eukaryota > Viridiplantae > Streptophyta > Magnoliopsida > Poales > Poaceae > Aegilops > Aegilops umbellulata. The sequence goes on along the minus strand of CP136054.1, from coordinate 83,570,073 downwards.
AGTAGCTGTGCATGGACTAGGGGCAAAACTGAGCACAATTTGCATCTGAGGGAAAAAATGAGCACAGAGACACCACTAAGGGCAAAAGAATAATTAATCCCTTAATCTAAAAAGAATCCTTGGAATGGGTCCCTGCTGCACGTCTGCGCCTGTGTCTCCGTTGTGTCGTGTCCTGGACGGGTGTAGCACAATAGTTTATCTGTGAGAGAGAAGTACTTAGTATAAAAATAGTTGTGCAAAGTATGTGTTTATATTAAATAAACAAAGTATAATTCAAGATGGGTAAAATTGAGCCTTATTGTCGCCTATTTATATGTGCGGAGCCCCTTGTATAGGGGTATATATCCATCAAACCTTTATCAATTATATGGTTATGCCGGACTCGTACAGCCGTGTACGTGGTCTTAACGACCTGTTAGATGCTCTGGTTGGTGAGGCCGTTTTAGTGTTTGGCAGCCAAGGCAGCCGCACAGTCTTCTGCGCGCAAGGAGCGCTCAATATTTCCCTTTAATGAAATGATGCCTCGTGGACCGGGCATCTTAAGTGTGAGAGACGCATAATGCAGTATTGCATTAAAGCGAGCGAAAGCTTCGCGTCCCAGTAGTGCTTGATAGCCACTTTTAAACGGAGCGATGTGTGCTACATAACTTCTAGTAGAAGGGAGCCCGTGCAATGGGCCTCTGGGCTGGCGTTGCTCCTTTAAAGGAAGTATTGCTATGGCCAATTTTTGTTAGTTCCATCCCCATTTTGCGGACTGTGTCCTGATATATCAGGTTTAAACTACTGCCGCCATCCATCAGGACTCGTGTAAAGTGGTATCCATCAATTATCGGGTCTAACACCAAGGCAGCCCATCCTGCGTGCCGGATGCTTGCGGAGTAATCCCAATGGTCGAAGGTGATCGGTTTGGACAACCAGTGGCGGAACTCTGTTGTGATAGGCCGCAGGGCATGTATCTCTGTGGGCGCCACTTTTTTTCCCCTTTGTCACGTGTAACACGTTTACTGTTTTGACTTCTTGTGGGAATTTCTTCTGTTCCCCAGCGTTTTGCTTGTGGGGTTCGTCATTGTCTTCACTTGGGGTATCCAGCCCCTTGTATTCGGTGTTGAGTTTGCCGGACTGCTTGAAGACCCAACATTCTCTATGAGTATGATTTGCGGGCTTAGCAGGGGTGTTGTGGATTTGACATATCTTGTCCAGAATTTTGTTTAGGCTGGACAGTTCGTCCCTTTTATCTTTGAGAGGTAGCTTTTGCTGACCCTGCCGAGAGCTTTTGAATCCGGCGTTTACTGTCGTGCTCTTCGGGCTGTTTTCTTTATTCCGGCGCTGGTTTTTGTTGCGTCGTGGCTTCCCGTTCCCATCCCTGATTTCGGATGTACTTGGGTCACTGGTGTTGCATCTTGCCAACTAGCTGTCCTCGCCTGCGCAAAAGCGGGTCATGAGGCTTGTTAATGCAGCCATTGTTCTTGGCTTTTCTTGGACGAGGTGTCTGGCGAGCCATTCGTCTCGAACGCTGTGTTTAAAAGCTGCTAAGGCTTCGGCGTCTGGACAGTCGATTATTTGATTCTTTTTAGTAAGAAATCTGTTGCAAAGCTTTCGGCCTGACTCTCCGGGCTGTTGAGTTATATGACTTAAATCGTCTGCATCCGGAGGTCGGACATAGGTCCCTTGAAAATTTGCCCGGAAAGCATCCTCAAGCTCTTCCCAACTTCCAATAGTGTTTTCAGGGAGGCCTTTAAGCCAATGCCGGGCTGGCCCTTTGAGCTTGAGGGGTAGGTACTTTATGACGTGGAGGTTGTCTCCTCTGGCCATGTGGATATGGAGGATATAGTCCTCAATCCATACCCCGGGGTCTGTCGTTCTGTCGTATGCCTCTATGTTTGCGGGTTTGAATCCTTCTGGAAATTCATGGTCCAGCACCTCGTCGGTGAAACATAGGGGGTGTGCGGCACCCCTGTATTTGGGTGTATCGTGGTGTTCGGATTTTTGTTGTGTTGCATTTGCTTGCTGGAGCATGCTTTCTTGGCCCGTAGATAGATATGGTTGGGCCGTCTTTTCGATGTGAGTCCTCATGTGGATCGCGTGCTGGCTTGTGTGCGGTGTTGCTTGCCGCTCTGTGTTGGCCATGGGGTCGTCTATCCGACCAGATGGCTGCTTTGTTTTTTGATTGCGGGGGCTCTAAGGCCTCCTCATCAAATTTAGGCAGTAGCTTTCGCTTCGGGTAGCTCTTTGTGTGGCGACTGCCGCCGTATTTGTCTGCGGTGTTGAGTACTTTGCTCCATTTGGTTCTAAGTGGATCCTCCGCAGTCTTGAGCTTCCGCTTCTGCTTTTTCAGGCTACGCGCGGTGGCGACGAGCCTTTTGTGGAGGTTCTTCTGCTCCAGTCGCTTGTCAGGCGTGAGGTCATCTGGACTGTTATCGCCGGAGACAGGTTGTTCGGTTCGATTATCCGTGTTGCCCTAGTCGGACGGTTGTTCAATGCTATGTTCGTCGTCCGCCGGCTCAACCTGCTCTATGGCTGGGTCTGTGTGACCGCTGCTTCTGTTGAGGCGGGGTTTGGAGCGGCGCTTATGCCGCTGCTTTGACTGCTTTTCGAGGGAATAATCCTTCGCTGCGTCCTTCCTCTCTTCGTCATTGTTTCCTTTGGTTGTGTCCACCATGTATACATCGTGAGATGAGGTGGCTGTCTGGTGCCCTGTGGGCGGTGGTTCCTGTTCGTCTCCTGCATCGTCGTCCATACTGTCGATGTCTTCGGAGTCGAAATCGAGCATGTCGGTCAAATCTTCGATAGTGGCTACATAGTGGGTGGTGGGTGTGCGTCGAATTTCTTCGTCATCCGCATCCCAATCCTGTCGGTCATAATCCGGCCAAGACTCTCCTGACAAAGGAGAGGGACTTTAGTGAATTCAGTATGTCGCCGAAGGGCGAGCGCTGAAAGATATCCGCGGCGGTGAACTCCATGATCGGCGCCTAATCGGATTCGATTGGTAGGGGCGCGGATGGTTCAGAGTCCGGAGGAGAGTCCGGCAAGGTGGAGTCACGGACCTTGTGAAGGGTAAGGTTGGCGTTCGGCTCGATCGCCGTTGAGGCTGCTGCTTCCGCGGCAGGGCCTAACCACCCGCCCTCGGATGGCGCAGTTGGCTCCGAATTAAAGGTCAAAGCGGATGTAGGTGCGGTCTCCAGGACACTGTTTGATGGCAGAGCTAAATCATGCCCATCATGACAGTGTGACGCGCTCGACCGGGGCTTGAATCCGTCGAAGATTAAGTCTCTGCGGATGTCGGCCGTGTAGATCAAGCTTCCAAACCTGACCTGATGGCCAGGGGCGTAACTTTCAATCTGCTCCAGATGGCCAAGCGAATTGGCCAGCAGTGCAAAGCCGCCGAATACAAAGATCTGTCCGGGGAGAAAAGTCTCACCCTGGACTGCATCGCTAACAATGATTGAAGGAGCCATCAAGCCTAATGACGACGACACAGAGGAACTCTCTATGAAAGCACCAATGTCGGTGTCAAAACCGGCGGATCTCGGGTAGGGGGTCCCGAACTGGTCGTCTAGGCGGATGGTAACAGGAGACAAGGGACACGATGTTTTTACCCAGGTTGGGGCCCTCTCGATGGAGGTAAAACCCTACTCCTGCTTGATTAATATCGATGATATGGGTAGTACAATAGTAGATCTACCATGAGATCGGAGAGGCTAAACCCTAGAAGCTAGCCTATGGTATGATTGTTGTTGTTGTTGTCCTACGGACTAAACCCTCTGGCTTATATAGACGCAGGAGGGGGCTAGGGTTACGCAGAGTCGGTTACAAGAAAGGAGATCTACATATCCGTATTGCCAAGCTTGCCTTCCACGCCAAGGAGAGTCCCATCCGGACACGGGACGAAGTCTTCAATCTTGTATCTTCATAGTCCAACAGTCCGGCCAAAGGTTATAGTCCGGCTGTCCGGATACCCCCTAATCCAGGACTCCCTCAGCTACCCCCTAATCCATGAACGTCTGCTGAACTCGGAGGTGCCGTACATACGGTACTTGATCGGTCGGATCGTAAAGACGTACGACTACATCAACCACATTGTGCTAACGCTTCCGCTTTCGGTCTACGAGGGTACGTAGACAACACTCTCCCCTCTCGTTGCTATGCATCACCATGATCTTGTGTGTGCGTATGAATTTTTTTGAAATTACTATGTTCCCCAACAAAAGGAGCCCGAGCAGCCAACACAGACGGAACCACCAGCAACCCCGCAGACTGAAGGCGGGCCTCCTCAACACGGAGCTCAGCAAGCGCCTCTGAGATAGGAACACGACCACGAACAAGAAAGTGAGCATGTCTGGGCTCAAACTCAGAGCGAAGACGAGATAAGAACTCATGAACCCTCTGAAACTCCAAGTCAAACCGCGTAGTCTGCCAGCAATGACAAGTTCCACAAACAACTGTCCGCAGAGTGTCAAGCTGACGCCATGTCGGTGTACTAGAGTAGGGGTACCCTAGTATCCCGAACTTGTGCACGGGCAGTCGCAGCGTCCCGCGGCAAGGCTTGTCAGGTGATCGCCAAGGTCCTCCGTGGTTCCTTTGGAGCCATTCAAGAACAAAGTATTTAAGCCGAGGAGACAAGTCCCCGGCAAGAGGAGCTTGCCGGGAAGGCCACTCGAGGCACAAGACCCCGGCAAGAGGAGCTTGCCAGGAAGGCCAACCAGAGCATCTCAAGGAACTTACCGCGACGCGCCACGCGTCCCGGCAGGACCCGGCGAGCGACAAGCTCCCGGATGCGGCAAGACAATGGCCGCGGCAAGGCATTTGCCGCGGCAAGCAACCACTCTGTACCTGCGCTCCAGCTCACCCACCTACGTGTCGCTCTGGGACCCTTCCAGGCGTACGTGGCGGGAGGCTGTGCAGCCAGGGGTACACTGTGGCATGCAGCGCTGACATGATAGCCATCGTGGCAAGCGGTGGCGCCCCTGACGGTCCCTTTTCTACACCGTCTGGGCGACGTAGATAGGCATTTAATGCCTTTGTCCCCTGCCGTCAGGGTTAGGTATGATACACTGTGTAGGTAGCTGTACCTACCGCAGCACCTTTCCATTTTGCCCTTGCCTACGTTGCCACCTGTTGGAGACCCCTTGAGCATATAAAAGGAGGCCCATGCACAACGTAGGGGGGGATCGCTCCCAGGAAGACGAACAGTAGAACACTCACGCTCGGTCTCGTTAGATGTTGGGGTGTACTGTAGCGCCCAGCGCTCCCGAGCGAGAACTCAATACAATCCACAAAGTAGCAGTAGGAGTATTATCTCTCCGGAGAGCTCCGAAGCTGGGTAAAACCCCTCGCGTGCCTCGCCTCGATCCGCTCTTTGTGCGGCCTCCGCCCCCCGCCGAACCAAGAAGGGGCTCCGTCCCCATGGGTGCTCGAGGAGCCAGATTCCCCCGGCATCTTTGGCGCGCCAGGTAGGGGGCGTCGAGGTTGTGTGAACCTGATCCGGTGTTCATGCGAGCTAGATCTTCATCGACTTCATCGACATGCCACCGAAGAAGAAGGCTTCGGAGGCGGCTACTCCGTCCGCGTCGAACCCACCGCCGCCAGAGCAAACGGCTGGTGGGGAAGACGTCGGCGGAAGAACGGGCGTCGACGAGGTAGCCCACGGTGCTGCCATGTCCAAGGACAAGGTTGCGATGCCCGTCGGCGGTGTAGCAGGCTCCCACGACGACCGGGCATCCGTGGGTGCTCCGCGCCCATCTCAGGAAGCGCGGGATCGGCAGCGTCGTGGTACTCACGGTACCATACGTTCGCTAGACCCAAATGGAGCTGGCGGATCTCGGGATGCTCAAGTCCAGCTTGCACGCCAACGTGCTGGCGCGAGCGAGGCACGGTCGCCTAGACGGAATACTGCTCCTTCTAACATCATTGGAAGTCCGAGCATATCCCGCTCCTCGCACCGTTTGCCACCGCTACCCGCCACTCCAGCAGAAGCTTTGGCGCGAGCTCAACTGCTCCTAGACTTCCCTCCAACGCCAGACAAGATCGACGACTGGAGGGCCACCATTCAGGGCCTCATCGGCTTCGCCAACGGCGACACTCCACGGCAGCCGACCACGTCGCAGCCGCGGCAAACCAGCCAGGTGCGAGCCGATGGCGACAAGACCGGTGGGGGTGCGACCACCGTGCACTCCCCGCCCCGAAGGCCAAGATCGCCGACTCGTCGGGTCCACCGCGACAACGACTCCACCGCTTCATCAGATCCGCGAACTCGTCGCGATCAGCGCCACGTTCTTCACGAACGGCAGCAAGAAGACGCTCGTACCCGCATCGAGCGCCGAAGAGAAACGCGGCGTCAATCAGACCGGCGCGCTGGGCCCACTGTCGACATGCATGTGCCAGGGGAACCAGGCGACCTGCCGTATGCGGTAGGTTGCCCTGCGTTTACTCGTGAGCTGCGGCAAGTCCAGTGACCCAGCACGAAGAATTTCAAGCCAGACGTACCAGAGAAGTACGACGGCAGGTTGCATCCGTCAGAGTTCCTCAGCATCTACACCATCGCGGTGCAGGCTGCCGGGGGGCCGAGACGACAAGATCCTTGCCAACTACTTCCCGCTGGTACTCAAGCCCAACGTCAGATCCTGGCTCATGCACTTGCCGGAAAACTCCATATCTTCCTGGGCAGACCTGTGCCATCAGTTTGTCGGCGCCTTTACGGGCGACCACAAACCTCATGGCCAGGAGAGTGACGTTCACTTGCTTGCCCAGAAGGAAGGAGAGCCCTTGCGCAAGTACATCCAGAGATTCAGCCAAGTGCAACGCAACATCCCAGATGTCCACCCTGCCGCGGTCATCAGCGCGTTCCACCAGAACGTGCGTAACCGCGGGATGCGGGAGGAGATGGCGATGTGCAAGATCAGAGACGTCAGCGAGCTGTATGCTCTGGCCGACAGATGTGCACGTGCTGAGGAAGGGAGGAAACTCCCCGGAGAAAATACAGGAGCTGGAGGATCTGACAGCGACGATACCGCCCCGGCAAATAAAAACCGGCGGCGGAACAACAGGAAAAGGAAAGGCAAAGATGTGCTAGTTGTTGAGCAGTCCGGCAGCGACGGTGGCACCAAGAAAGCCAAAGATGGCAGCTCCGGCAAGGAGGTTGCCGCATGCACCAACTGCCAGGCTGTGGCGGCCGCTGACAAGCAGGACGGCACCAACAAACAGTACTGCAAGATCCACCGCACCAAGGGCCATGACCTCCAGAGCTGCAAGAAGGTCGAGCAGCTTGTCGAGCTGCAAAAGGCCGAGTACGAGCGACGCGACAAGGAGAAAGCCCAAGCAGGTGCTGGAGGATCCGGTACGAAGCGCACTGGCCAGGGAGGACGCCGCGGCAAGGCCAATCAGCGGCAAGGAGACAGACCTCCCTGCGGCCGCGACAAGGATGAAGACGACGACGACGAAGACATGGATGATGACGAGACCAGCGAGCAGGAGTTTCAGAAAGCCACAGAGCTCTTGTGCGTTGATGGTGGTGCTTCTCTGCATACTTCGTATCGCCAACTCAAGCAGTGGGTGCGGGAAGTCAATGCGGCAGAACCACCCATCGAGTCACGCAAGCTTCTGAAATGGTCCAGCACGCCTATCATCTTTGATATTGAGGACCACCCTGATCGCACAACTGCGGTCGGGTGCTTGCCGATGTTGGTCTCACCAACTATCCGCAACCTCAAGGTCACTAAGATGCTAGTTGATGGCGGGGCCGGCTTGAACCTGATCTCCTCCGCTGTGCTCCGAAAACTCCAAGTCCCTGACAACGAGCTCGAAGAGACCGGCACGTTCCAAGGAATCAACCCGGGAAGGAGCAAGCCGAAGGGGAAGATCACGCTGCCGGTGACATTTGGCAGCGAGCTGAACTTCAGGACTGAGAGGATCACTTTTGACGTTGCCGATTTTCCATTGCCTTACAAAGGAATTCTCGGCCGTCCAGCGCTCGCCAAGTTCATGGCGGCCTCTCACTACACGTACAACATGCTGAAGATGCCAGGCCCGATAAGTGTCATCTCTGTCCATGGCGACAAGAAAGATGCTCTTATCTGTGCCGACAAGATTTACCGAGAAGCAGCAGCCGCAGCGGATCGTGAGACACTTGCCGCTAAAGCTCCCGGGGGGAAGAAGAAGACCAAGTCCGGCAAGAGTTCTGATGCCCACTCCGACAAGCGCACCTCTTCGGAGTGCTGCGCTACCGTCGAGAACGCACCATCGAGCTCCACCGGCAAGTGTAAGAAGACGATGGCAGCCCCGCCAGCGACCAAGAAGGTGTCCGCCAAGGAGGACGGCACTGGTGGTACTTTCACCATCAGTGCCACTCTCGACCCTAAATAGGAAAGCGCGCTCGTTGCTTTCCTGCGGGCGAATGTCGATGTGTTTGCGTGGCAGCCATCTGACATCCCCGGCGTTCCCAGGAAAGTAATTGAGCACCACCTTGCCGTCTGTCCTCATGCGCGGCCCGTCAAGCAGAAAGTCAGAAAACAAGCAGTGGAGCGCCAAGAATTCATCGCAGAAGAGATCAAGAAGTTGGAAGCAGCAGGCCTTGTCAAAGGAGTGCTCCATCCGACGTGGTTGGCCAATCCTGTAGTCGTGTGCAAGGCAAACGGGAAATGGAGGCTCTGTATTGACTTCACCGATGTCAACAAAGCTTGTCCCAAAGATCCATTTCCCTTGCCGCGCATTGACCAGATTGTCGACTCCACGGCCGGATGTGATTTGCTTTCATTTCTTGACGCATACTCAGGATATCATCAGATCTTCATGTCACAAGAGGATGAGGAGAAAACCGCATTCATCACTCCATGTGGCACGTACTGTTTCGTACGAATGCCTTTCGGTTTGAAGAATGCTGGTTCAACATTTGCAAGGGTAGTCCACACTGCTTTTGAACCGCAAATACACAGAAATGTGGAAGCCTACATGGATGACAAAGTGGTCAAGAGCAGGGACAAAGCAACTCTGATTCAAGATCTAGAAGAGACTTTTGCAAATCTGCGCAAGATCAGCCTCAAGCTCAACACCGAGAAGTGCGTGTTTGGAGTCCCATCCGGCAAGCTTCTCGGGTTCTTCGTGTCTCAGAGAGGAATCGAAGCCAATCCTGACAAGATCAAGGCCATTGAGCAGATCGAAGCACCGAAGCGCGTCAAGGATGTGCGGAAACTTGTCGGCTGCGTGGCGGCTCTCAACAGGTTTATCTCTAAGTCTGCTGAGCGTGCCCTGCCGTTTTTCAAAATCTTGAAAAAGGCAGGTCCAATGAAATGGACTCCGGAAGCGGAGGCTGCGCTGCAGGACTTGAAGAGATACCTGTCCTCCACTCCAATACTTGTCGCACCTAAGCCACAAGAGAAGTTGCTGCTGTATTTGGCGGCAACCAATCAAGTGGTTAGTGCTGCGTTAGTAGCGGCGAGAGAGGCAGATGATGAGCCAGCGACCGCGGCAAGCACATCCAGCGACAAGCAGGGGGCTTCCTCGACAAGCTCTGGTCCTGACAAAGATGGATCTGCGCAGATGTGCGAAGGGATACAACAGAAGAAAATGGTGCAGCGCCCAGTCTACTTTGTCAGTTCCCTTCTGCAGGGGGCTAGGTCAAGGTACTCCGGTGTGCAGAAATTGCTTTTCGGCCTTCTCATGGCCTCGAGAAAGCTGCGCCATTACTTCCAAGCACATGAGATCACAGTTGTCACTCGCTTTCCACTGAAGAGGATACTGCAGAATCCAGAAGCAACAGGCAGGATTGTTGAGTGGGCACTGGAACTGTCAAGCTTTAGCCTCAAGTTTGAGAGCACTTCAACTATCCAGAGCAGAGCATTGGCAGAATTCATAGCAGAGTGGACACCAACACCAGACGAAGAAATTCCAGAGACGAGCATCCCCGTCAAGGAAGCAAGCAAAGAGTGGCTGATGTACTTTGATGGTGCTTTCTCGCTGCAAGGCGCCGGTGCTGGCGTGCTGCTTGTCGCACCCACCGGAGAGCACCTCAAGTATGTGGTCCAGATGCACTTTCCCAAGGAACAAGCAACAAACAATACTGCGGAGTATGAGGGATTGCTTGCCGGTCTCAGGATCGCGGCAGACCTTGGGATCAAGCAGCTCATTGTCAGGGGTGACTCGCAGCTTGTCGTCCGCCAAGTGAACAAGAATTATCAGAGTCCGTTGATGGAAGCTTACGTTGATGAAGTGAGGAAGCTAGAAGAGCGCTTTGTCGGCCTACAGATGGAACACGTTCCAAGAGCTCAGAACGACATTGCTGACGGCCTGTCAAAGTGTGCAGCACTTAAGTTACCTGTGGAACCAGGGATCTTTGTGCTCAAGCTAACTCAACCGTCTGTGACGCCATCAACTGGACAGAGCAAGAAGAGGAAGTTGATTTCTGGTGACTATTTTCCGGCAGAGCTTCCCGAAGCCGCCGCCAAGAAGGTCCCCAAGATCAACGCCAAGAGTGCTGAGGAGCAGTCTGCTCCGACAAGCCCCAGGGTTTGTTTCGTTGTAGCAGACGCTCCCGACAAGTTTTGCTCCGGCAAGCTTGCCGGGGAACGTCAAGCTCCGGCTGAGCCGCAGGTTCTCGCCGTAGAAGCGGATGTTCCCGCAGCAGCAGATATGCCTTTAGTCCTTGTTGTCGAGCCACAAGCTCCAGCATGGGCACAGCAGATCGTCCGTTTCCTCCAGACAGGAGAACTTCCCGAAGAGTCAGAAGAAGTGGAAAAAGTAGCCCGGCAGTCAAGTATGTACCAGTTTGTCGACAACGCAGTGTACAGAAGAAGACTCAACGGTGTGAAATTGAAGTGTATTCCCCGGGAAGATGGACAGAAGCTGTTGGCAGAGATACATGGAGGCATATGTGGTCACCACATTGGCGCAAGAGCACTTGCCGGCAAAGCTTTCCGGCAAGGCTTATTTTGGCCGACAGCCCTCCAGGATGCAACTGCACAAGTAACCAAGTGTGAAGCGTGCCAGTTCCATTCCAAGCAGATACACCAGCCAGCTCAAGCTCTCCAGACGATCCCTTTATCCTGGCCATTTTCGGTCTGGGGCTCGACATCCTCGGCCCCTTCCCCCGAGCAGTCGGGGGCTTTGAGTACTTGTACGTCGCAATCGACAAGTTCACAAAGTGGCCAGAAGTGGAACCAGTGAGGAAGGTGACAGCACAGTCAGCAGTCAAGTTCTTCAGGTCAATTGTTTGCCGCTTCGGGATCCCTAACAGGATCATCACCGACAACGGTACGCAATTCACGAGCCGCACCTTCATGCAATACGTCCAAGATCTTGGCGCCAAGGTCTGCTTTGCTTCTGTTGCTCACCCCAGGAGCAACGGTCAAGCGGAAAGGGCAAATGCTGAAGTGCTGCGTGGGCTCAGGACCAGGACTTTCGACAGGCTGCACAAGTGCGGAAGAAACTGGATCGAGGAGCTGCCAGTGGTTCTTTGGTCGATCAGAATGATGCCAAATCGAGCCACTGGCCAGACACCTTTCGCTCTAGTCTATGGAGCAGAGGCAGTTATCCCCACGGAACTCATATACGGGTCACCTAGAGTGCTCGCTTATGATGAGCTTGAGCAAGAGCAGCTGCGACAAGATGACGCGCTGCTCCTTGAGGAAGACCGTCTTCAGGCTGTTGTGTGAGCTGCTCGCTACCAGCAAGCTTTGCGCCGCTACCATAGCCACAAAGTTAAAGCCAGAAGTCTCGAGGAAGGCGACCTTGTTCTTCGGCGCGTTCATTCCGCCAAGAATTCCAACAAGTTGACGCCGAAGTGGGAAGGCCCTTACCGGGTGAAACGAGTCACTAGGGCTGGCGTTGTCCGCCTTGAGACCGAAGATGGCATTCCGGTGAGCAACTCCTGGAACATCGAGCATCTTCGTAAGTTTTACCCGTAAGGCGCGATTGTCGGACCCCGTCCGGCAACCACCATTTTGTACAAGTCTTGCCACTATTGCATGTAATCCTTTGTACAAAACCAGGCGCAGAGCCTGTGCATAAATAAAGCTCACGTGCTCCGCACACCTTGTCAATTTCATGCTCTTTTGCATGAATTATCTGACACTTCGTGCAGCGAACACCCCCGGTAAGCAATAACGAGCCATAAGGCTCTATATCATTATTTCCTCTACTTTCTTTTTTCTTCTCAAGGAAATGAAGGCTCCTTCGCCCACAAGTTTGCCGGGGGGAAAGGGGAAGATAATGGTATGGACCAGGCGTCATTCAAGAAAAGTTTTGCCTTGCCGGGAAGCAAACAATAGAAAAGCTAAGTGCCAAAGTTTGAGCAATCAGATTTTTTAATTTTAAGTTATTTTCCTTGAACGACCATGCTTTGTATGGAAAACCTGTGCGCGAAGGAACTGGCTCGTCGCTAGTTGCGCCCTTACTTTGTTTCGAGTTCGCTCAACAGTTTAAGTGTGCTGCGACTAGAGTCGCACCCTTACTTTGTTTTGAGCCTGCTCAACAACTTAAGCGAGCTGCGACTAGTTACGACAAGGTTTCTTGTCGGCAACGGCACTGCTAGCAGGCTGGTGACGTCCCGCACTCAGCGCTCGCGGCAAAAGTGCCTATGCTGGCAAGTTCCCTAAGAGCGTAGGGCAAAAACATACAAAGGAAGGAGTCAAGTAAAGGAAATAACATTGCAATCACTACCCAAAATAAAGTCATATATTACAAGATAGCTTGTCGCGGCTCTAATAGACTGCTTTCATAACATGATTAGCAGCGACAAGAAAAGAAGAAAACGGGCGGCCTAGTCCACACGATCGCCCTCAACCCTCTTGATCCCGCTCACCTTGTCCACAATGGGTGCGACAAGGTCCTTGAGCGCCTCCAGATCAGCTTCCGCCGGCAGGGATCTGAGGACATTGGTGAGGTTGAGGCCCGGGTTGCGGAAGGCTACCTTCACCAACACCTTCTGAAGAGCTCCCGCGTAGATCTTGCGCGACTCGTCGGCCAGCTACTTTGGGATCCTTTCCCGGAGTCGCTGGAGGGCCGTCGCCACACCTTTGAAGAAGAGAGTGAGCTTGGCGCTGGATGGGAGGGTCTCATCAGAGGGATACCCGAGATCCCCCATCCCCAACTGCGTCAGCTCCTTGTCGATGTCTGCGGCAGCATTCACAAGACCCTCCGTCCACTCCTCCACAGTCTCTCTAAAATCATTCTGGGTGGCGGCAATGCTCTCCAGCAGCGCCTTGTCAGCCTTGATCTCCTTCTTCAGGGACGCCTCCTGCTCCCTGGCGCCGTCCAGCGTCTTGGTCAAGGCAGCCAGCTTCAGCTCAAGATCGGCGTTGGAATCCTTGGCGGTGCTAAGCTCCTTGACCTTCTCGGCGAGACGAACCTGCAGCTCACCAAAAGTGTAGGCGTCCTTATCGCGCTCATGCTTGAGCGCGGCAAGCGCTTCACCGCTCGCCTTAAGATCAGCCTCCAGCTGCGCCACCTTCGTCTCTACCTCCTTCTTGGCGGCCTCGGCAGCTGCGGCGGCGTCCTTTGTTTCCTTGAGAGCTCCGCTGAGTGTTTGCTCGCGCGCAGCAAGCTCCTCTTCATGGTTGTCCAGGATGGCTTTCAGCTGCACCAATTCGCCCTCCCGCGCAGATATCTCCTCGGCGGCAAGCCGCTATTGCTATGCAACTTCTGCCTTCTCGAGGATGAAGGCCTTCTGTGCCTCATCAAGCTGCACGCGCTCCGCCGCCAGCGACTGGAGAGCTGACTGGTTGAGACCCCGGAGCTCCTCCGCGCGCTTCTCCATGTCCACCCCCGCCTTCGCGACAAGCGCTTCGCCGGACTCCAGTTTGGCTTGTCGAGCGCGGCAGAGCGACACCAGTTTCCGCAGCAATCGCTCCTCCTCAGGCTCGTCGTTGCTACTGCCTGGCGCGTCGACTAGCGTCAGCCCAGCAGAGGCGAGCACCTCCACGTCAAAGCTTTCTCCTTCGACCGGCGCCCTGGACGTTGACGCCCAGGGGAGGTTGATGAAGACGCCATCGCCGGCCTTCAAGTAGACGCCTGGCTGGGGCTCTTCGGAGCCTGGCGCTGCGGCAGCGGCGGGAGGATCGGCGGTCGGTGTAGAGCCTGTCGCTCCTGCGGCCTCAGGGTCGTCAGTACGATCGCCGGACCCCTCGTCGGTTTCTGCGGCGGCAGCCCTGGCGGCCCCTTCGCCGGCGGGATCATCAGCGTCGGCCGCTTCTTTGGTGGCGGCGGCATCGCCAACAGCAACCTCGGTCTCCATCGGCTCCACAGTAGATGGATCTGACGGCCGGAAAAGGAAGAAAAGTCAAGCAAATACCCAAAAAGAAGAACCCAAGGGAAGTTTAGAAGCAAGGAGTACCTGTACCAGGCTCGGTAGTTGGGATCTCCGCTACCGGGGGGTCGCTGGTACTGTCCCTTGCCGGAGACTTCTCCCTTGCCGGGGAGCTCTCCCTCGTCGGAGACTTCTCCCTTGCCGGGGAGCTCTCCCTTGTCTGAGACTTCTCCCTTGCCGGGGAACTCTCCCTTGCCGGAGTATTCTCCTTTGCCGGAGAACCCTCCCTTGGCGGCGTAGTCGAAGCAGATGGCATGTCAGGGGCGGCGTCCGGACGCTCCTGGTGGGGCTGCTCTGCTCCTACACAAGCCAACAGTCAGATATCAACACGCAAAGAGTATCCATGCGCGCCTAACAGCGGGAAGTAAACCATATACTTACGCTGGGGGCTGCTCTGAAGAACAGCTGTCGGGTCCGGCAAGTTTGTCTCGGGCGCACCCCCTGCTGGCACGGTGGGATCATCCTCCATGACAATCACCGGGACTTTGGCTCTCTTTGCCATTCTCTGGGCCAGAGTCCTAAAAAGGAATAAGTTCAGAGTAAAGCAAATGAGATACAAGACAAGACAGCAAGTATTGAAGACATGCAAGTACAACAAGGATCTTACTGTTCTTCTTCCTCGTCGGAGCTGAGCGCGGAGAAGTCAAAGCCTGGCCCACCTCCGGCGCGAGGAGGCGGAGGAGTAGGATCCCTTGGCCGCTTGGTGGGAGCTGGAGCGGCGGATCGGGAGGACCCCGCTCCAGTTGCCGCTGCAGCGTGAGGTGCTTCCGCGGCGACAGAACTTGCCGCGGTGGAGCGTGTCGTGCAGTGCGGCGGGGGTTGACTCGTCCGCCGCTCCGCTACGTCCCCGGCCTTGCGAAGACGCCTTCTTGGAGCCGGGGGCTCTGTTGGCGGAACCGAGGGCTCTGCTTGTGGAGTCGGGGGCTCTGCTTGAGGAGTCGGGGGCTCTGCTTGTGGCAAGCTGTCCGAAGACGAAGAGGAAGAGGAGCCGATCTCCAACGAGCCGCTCGTATCCTCGGCGGGCCCGCTCGGCCCGACATCATGACCGGCGGACCTCTTCTCCCCGGCAAGCTCCTCTCGATCGGCAAGGCTTGCCGCCTCTGTTGCATCTGCCTCCTCCACGGTGAATCCAAACTCGCCCGCAGCTGCGGCTGCCGCCGCCTCTTCCAGCCTGGTGGCGATGCGTTTGAGCTCATCTTCGGTAGTGTCCCGGGTGAGGCCCCTCTTCTCATCGGCGTCGACCGGCACTTCTATCAAGTTATCGAAGAACGCCCGCACGACATTATCTGCAGGCTCTATCCAGGCTGGATCAATTCCGTGCGAGTCGCACTGCGGCATAATCGCACGGATGCGGTCGAGCGCGGAGTTGTTGCACAGCGGAACGACACCCCTCGGCAACCTGAACACTTCGGGGTGCTGTGGGTCGTGCTTGAACAGCTCCTGGAGCATCGCGTTGAGCTCCAGGACAGTGAAGTTGAAGTTGAGGCCCGGCCGCAACCTCATGATATCCGCCGCATTCTGGAACTCCCAGGCGGGTCTCCTCCTCTCCTGCAGGGGGCGATGTGGCGGCGGAGGAAATCTGCGCCAACCGCTCCTACAGTAAGCCCGGCAATCCTAAGGCGTAGGATCCGGGCGACGGCAATCTTCAGTCTGTCGTCTTCCGGGGCCAGGCTACTCCAATCACTGCCGCGCACTACTGGAGTTTCGCGCAGAGCAGTAAACGGCTGCGGGTTCTCCTCGACAATCAGGCACCAGTCCGCCCTCCACTCCTCCCACTTGCTGCGGAACTCTCCATCCAGATAAGCATCCTTCTTGCCGGCTTTCGAGATCCAGGCGATTCCGCCGGATAAAGGCTCTCCTTTCTCAACCCGAAGCGAAAAGAAATGGCGGAAAAGGGCTACGTTTAGATGGATCCCGACAAAGTTTTCATAGAGATGTGCGAAAACTGCCATGGTCAGGACAGCATTGGGGGTGAAGTCAAGGAGGTGGAGCCCGTAGGTGTTCATGATGTCACCAAAGAATTCAGAAAAGGGCGGGCAGAGCCCGCAGTAGAAGAACAAGGCGAAGAAGGGATACCCAGTGGGATACTTATCCCAAGCAGTGGCTGGGAGTACCTTCGTGCGCGGATGCGCTCGCGTCCCCGTCGACCAGAAGAGGTAGAAGTCCTCCTTCAGCTCCGCCGCCTCGAGCCTCGGAGGGAAGATTGCCCACTCCTTTCGCAGCGCCGCGAGCCGCTGCGCCTCGGCCGACTTCGCCTTCTCGGCTTTCGGAGCCATGGCGGGAATGGTGAGGGAGGACGACGGCGTTGGTGGTGCTGGTGGCGATGGGGGCGGGGCGCTGCTCTCCTTCGGCTTTGGGAAGAAGGGGATTGGCAGAGGTTCTCGAGGAGGGAATAGCGACGGGCAGATAGGCGAACTGCCCCTGTTCCCCTGCTTATAAGGAGGGAGGGGGCGGACGGTCCGCCTTTCCGAATAAAGAACCACCCACGACCTCTCCCACGACACCGCAATCGACGCGTGCCGTTTGGGGAGGGCGCGGTGGGTGCGGAGCAAGGTACGACGTGACCCAGGCCGCGCGTGCCCGTGCCCTGTTTTGGGCCTGGCCCAACAACGCTCGGCACCGTGTATGGCCCAGGCCCGGGGGCTCCTGTCGGTGTACTAGAGTAGGGGTACCCTAGTATCCCGAACTTGTGCACGGGCAGTCGCAGCGTCCCGCGGCAAGGCTTGCCAGGTGATCGCCAAGGTCCTCCGTGGTTCCTTTGGAGCCATTCAAGAACAAAGTATTTAAGCCGAGGAGACAAGTCCCCGGCAAGAGGAGCTTGCCGGGAAGGCCACTCGAGGCACAAGACCCCGGCAAGAGGAGCTTGCCGGGAAGGCCAACCAGAGCATCTCAAGGAATTTACCGCGATGCGCCACGCGTCCCGGCAGGACACGGCGAGCGACAAGCTCCCGGAAGCGGCAAGACAACGGCCGCGGCAAGCAACCACTCTGTACCTGCGCTCCAGCTCACCCACCTACGTGTCGCTCTGGGACCCTTCCAGGCGTACGTGGCGGGAGGCTGTGCAGCCAGGGGTACACTGTGGCATGCAGCGCTGACAAGATAGCCATCGTGGCAAGTAGTGGCGCCCCTGACGGTCCCTTTTCTGCACCGTCTGGGCGACGTAGATAGGCATTTAATGCCTTTGTCCCCTGCCGTCAGGGTTAGGTATGATACACTGTGTAGGTAGCTGTACCTACCGCAGCACCTTTCCATTTTTGCCCTTGCCTACGCTGCCACCTGTTGGAGACCCCTTGAGCATATAAAAGGAGGCCCATGCACAACGTAGGGGGGGATCGCTCCCAGGAAGACGAACAGTAGAACACTCACGCTCGGTCTCGTTAGCTGCTGGTGTGTACTGTAGCGCCCAGCGCTCCCGAGCGAGAACTCAATAAAATCCACAAAGCAGCAGTAGGAGTATTATCTCTCCGGAGAGCTCCGAAGCTGGGTAAAACCCCTCACGTGCCTCGCCTCGATCCGCTCTTTGCGCGGCCTCCGCCCCCCGCCGAACCGAGAAGGGGCTCCGTCCCCATAGGTGCTCGGGGAGCCAGATTCCCCCGGCACGCCAGATGGTAGAGCACTGTGAATAGAACTCATCAACGGAAGAGTCACCCTGCTGATGAGCATGCTCTTGACGCACCACAGATAGGTATAGGGCATCACCAGAGGGTTGATAGCGCTAACATAGATAAGACCACATCGCTGCAACAGTGCTGAGGCCCATGAACTCTGAAGCAAACTAAGGGAGGACACTTGCAGTGAGGACAGCAGCAGCGCGAGCATCATCATTGCACCACTGAGTGTAAGCAGACAGATCATCCCGGTAGACGAAAAGAGCATCAGAATAGGTGGATACTGAAAGTGCGTTATATCGACTAGAGGGGGGTGAATAGGCGATTTTTATGAAATTCTTCACTGAGGAATTTGCTCGTGAGGAAATTCCTTGGCGAAGAACTACTAGCAGCGGAATAAGTACTCAGAGGTAAACATAGCAGAATACATGCATGGTCATCATGATGAAATGAAGACAAACACAGAGTACAGAAAGTGTAAACACAGGATAGCACGAGATGAAGACAAACAGACTGAAGAAATTGAATTGAGGAAATTGAGAAAGTCTTCAGTCAAAGTCTTCAAACACAGATATGAACAAACACACAACACAGTAATGAGGAAATGAAAGTGTTGAGGAAATAGAACCAGTAAGCTTGGTGAAGACAATGATTTGGTAGACCAGTTCCAACTGCTGTCTCAATTGTACATCTGGTTGGAGCGGCTGAGTATTTAAACTCGAGGACAGCTAGTCCCGGACACACAGTCCTCACCGTATTCTCCTTGAGCTAAGGACACATAGTCCCCGCCCAATCACTCGTGGTAAGTCTTCAGGTGACTTCCAAACCTTCACAGACTTGGTCACTCAGCGATCCACAATTCCTCTTGGATGCTCTAGACCTTGACGCCTAACCGTCTGGAAGAAGCACGGTCTTCAAAGGTAACAAGCGTCGGATCCACGCAGGATCAATCTCTTCAGTGATGCTCAATCACTTTGGGTTTGTAGGTGTTTTGGGTTTGGGTTTGGATTTTCCTCACTTGATGATTTTCGCTCAAAGTCCTCGGAGGATGGGTTGCTCTCAAATGACAAGTGTCAAGTTCTCGCGGAGCAGCCAACCAGCTAGTGGTTGTAGGGGGCGGCTATTTATAGCCTAGGGAGCAGCCCGACATGATAAGACATAAATGCCCTTCAATGATATGACCGTTAGGTGGATAAGATATTTTGGGACAGCTGGCGCGTAGCACAGCAACGGTCGGAAATTTGAGGTACAAATTCCTCAAGGCTATCATGTTCCTCACTGTGTAGGCAATTCGCACTGGCGAATTCCTAACTCCTCAGTCAGAGCAAAGTCCTTAGTGACCAGAAGAACTGCATCTCTGTCACTGAAGAAATTGACTGAACCGTATGAGATTTCCAATGGCTTCACTCGAAGGGATTGGTAGGTGTAGGATTTGAGTTGAGCATCACATGGAAATTTTCTCCTTAGTATTTCCTCGACCCCCTTTAACAGTACGGTGTTTCCTATGACTCAAGAAAGAGAAAATGAAACTACGAAAACAAAAATCTTCACGCTTCATGTTCCTCGAATGATAACCAAGTCTTCAAGGTCACACCAATTTCTTCACTTTCAAAGTCTTCAGAAAGTCTTCAAAATATCAAAGTCTTCAGTCGAAGAACTTCATTTTTAGGGGTCGACTTTCTCTATAAATATCAAACTTCTCATAGACTTATAGACCTGTGTACACTCATAAACGCATTAGATACTTAACCTATAAGTCTTCAATACACCAAAATCACTAAGGGGCACTAGATGCACTTACAGATACCTACTGATCATAAGCATCAACTGCAGCATCATCAAGAGCCTTGTCTGCATCCCGATCGGCCTGAGAAGCATCAGCAGCAAGCACCGGAGGAACCGGCAAGGTAGGAGCCACCGGAGCAACAGGGCAGGGTGGACAGGGTACCTCGCCAGAGAGAACGCCCCACAGCAGAAGGCCACACATGTGGATACGCATGAAACCCGTAAACTCGGGATAGTTGGTGCCATCAAAGATCACCGAGCACCGAGGGACAGCGGCATAGCCCGAAGAAGACATGAGAAAGTCTCATGTCTGCTATTCTTTTTTTGGCCAACGGACCCTCAACTCAGATCTGGATCGAGGGGATTGCTCAAACCAGGAAGCGAGCGAGGCCACAGAGAGCGAATGCGTCCAGGGAGCCTAGGGCGGAGACAACCTGCTGGAGTCGGAGGAGGGCCGGTGCCGGACCAGGCGGCGGCGGCCGGACTGGGCGGCGGCCGAATTGGCGGAGGTAGCGGCCAAAGGGAGTGGAAACGGAGAGGGGACGGGGTGGTGGAGGCGCTCTCCCGCACGGCCGGCCTCGGGCTGACGAGGAGACACAGAGGAGGCTTGACGAGGTGGCCGACGAGGCCTAGCACGGCTGGCCTCGGGCTGCAGCCGAGCCTGCTTGAGGGCGCCCGCTCGAGATGAGACGGGCAACGGGACGACGGTCCTGACGAGGACAAGACGAAGTAGACGACGGCCGGAGACTAGGGACGGAGCCTAGATGCGGCGGCGACGAGGATGGAGCACGCACGGAGTTGCATCGTGCGGGAGGGAGGCTAACCTAGCACCTGATACCATGTTAGATAATGAGCAACTAGTATTCACTGAGGGCCAAAGACCAATATATATACATGTGTGGTAAAGTGCAGGGAACCCCTGATACAATGGGGATATACCAAAAAGGAACTATACACATCTAACATTATTACGCAGTCTCGTAGAACAGTCGACTAGAGCGTAGCTCCAGCAAAGAATATGTTCCTCAAATTCTTGGTCTCTTGACAAAGAATTCCAGACTTCTGATGGATTCAACTTTAGACTAATTGCGACCTCATGCATCCTCCCTCTTATCTGAATGATCTTAGGCACTGTTTTTTGGGCTATTGCTTCTGCTTTTGTAGCTTTTCCATTTTTGCAAAAAAAGCCACGAAAACTCCTAAACAGGATCTTGTTGTTTCGAATCAATATTGTTATATGATCGTGTAAGCCAAAAGCCGAAGAAAAAGCACCTATTTAGAAGCTTTTTCGCTTTTTTAGTCAATGTGAAAAAGATGCAAAAGCAGACGCAAAAGCCCAAACAAAACAGGGCCTTACATATAAAGCTCCACAGCCGCTCTCCAGCGTGCCTTAGGCCTGGCGATGTTAATGTCGCCTCATTTCAAGCACGACTCACATCCATGCATTCTTGTTTCTTACCCAAGTTCCGTTACTTTAAAGGAAATGGAAAGCCCCCCACAAAAAATGGGAAAGGATGTTGGACAATCTGTTTTTTTAGGGACAGGCTATGATATATCTATCTCCACTAATTAAAAAGTTGTAGGCGATGATCCATCAATCACGGTGACGGCTCACGCATAGGCGACGAGGCTATGGTGCTAGTGGCAGTCCTAGGGCTCCTCATGGCACATACTTGTTGGCGCTACTCCGGCCCCGGTGACCTTAGACCCGCGTCTCTCTAGTGTCCATGGCTGACGGCGTCCTATGTCAGGCAACTCCGGCCTCGGCGACCCAGCAGCTGCATCTCTTCCAGCTCACCTGGCTCAGCGATGTCCCGATGGCTACGACCACGGCAACATGGATCTATGTCCCTCCAGTCCCTGCTTGTCGGCATTGCTGATCGCCGTCGGCCCACCCCCTTATGGTTAGCTTCGCCGCCTGCCCTACCCTGTACGACTCAAAGCCCTCACTTTTGCCAGATCCAACGGTTGTGGGTCAGAAGGCGGTGCCACCCTCCGACGGCAAGTGCAGCCCCGCTAACCCCCTTCCGACATGGTGGCTCCGACCAGTGTTGGCTTCCTCATCTCTGACTCCAGATACAACGACTATGGGATTGCTCAGCATAGGCCAGGGAGAAATCATTGATCGGCTTGCCGGTGCTGGCAGCGGTGGCGTCTGCGGATGTCATTTCCTTCTTGGAGGCAATGTCAAGGCCCTCGGCTTCGCCCCTCTTTCAGCTCAGGGGAAACCCTAGCTCTGGTTCCTCCAGACCGGATGGCGATGGTGTCTCGTCGTTGACTTCCTTCTTGAAGGTGCTCCCTTGCTCACTCGCGTTGTCGCCGGTTTTGGCTTAGGCGATGTTGGAATACTTGCTGGTTCAACATTGTCGCTCTTGGTTCGGGCTTGGTAGGTTTAGCTGTGATGTATCCTTTGTTCGGGCCGAGCATCCCTTGTCTCTCTACTCCAGGCAGCATGTTCACACATGTGTGTGCTCATGTCATGTGTTGCACCCCTCTCTGAACTCATTATATTCCTTCTATCAATGCAATGATACACAAGTTTTGCATATTCGCGAAACAAAGTGATCCATCAATCACATAACACAGCTCAAGATATATCTGCTTTGGTGAAGCATTATGTGAGGGATCAAAAGAAAACTCAGGTAGGAATTGTTCGGCATGGATGGCTCAAACTGAAGGAAGATATGTCAAGGTAAGTATAGATGCATCTTTTTATGATGACTCTGGCTCAAGAGGGACGAGCACTATTCATATATGCTCTGCTAGATCATTACACATTTGAAGGAAATATGCCCTAGAGGCAATAATAAAGTTATTATTTATTTCCTTAATTCATGATAAATGTTTATTATTCATGCTAGAATTGTATTAACAGGAAACATAATACATGTGTGAATACATAGACAAACAGAGTGTCACTAGTATGCCTCTACTTGACTAGCTCATTAATCAAAGATGGTTATGTTTCCTAACCATGAACAAAGAGTTGTTATTTGATTAACGAGATCACATCATTAGTTGAATGATCTGATTGACATGACCCATTCCATTAGCATAGCACCCGATCGTTTAGTATGTTGCTATTGCTTTTATCCATGACTTATACATGTTCCTTTAACTATGAGATTATGCAACTCCCGTTTACCATAGGAACACTTTGTGTGCTACCAAACGTCACAACGTAACTGGGTGATTATAAAGGTGCTCTACAGGTGTCTCCGAAGGTACATATTTGGTTGGCATATTTCGAGATTAGGATTTGTCACTCCGATTGTCGGAGAGGTATCTCAGGGCCTTCTCGGTAATGCACATCACATAAAGCCTTGCAAGCATTGCAACCAATGAGTTAGTTGCGAGATGATGTATTACGGAACGAGTAAAGAGACTTGCCGGTAACGAGATTGAACTAGGTATTGGATACCGACGATCGAATCTCGGGCAAGTAACATACCGATGACAAAGGGAACAACGTATGTTGTTATGCGGTCTGACCGATAAAGATCTTCGTAGAATATGTAGGAGCCAATATGGGCATCCAGGTCCCGCTATTGGTTATTGACCGGAGACGTGTCTCGGTCATGTCTACATTGTTCTCGAACCATAGGGTCCGCACGCTTAACGTTACGATGACAGTTATTATGAGTTTATGCATTTTGATGTACCGAAGGAGTTCGGAGTCCCGGATATGATCACGGACATGACGAGGAGTCTCGAAATGGTCGAGACGTAAAGAATGATATATTGGAAGCCTATGTTTGGACATCGGATGCATTCCAGGTGAAATCAGGATTTTACCGGAATACCGGGAGGGTTACCGGAACCCCCCGGGGGCATAATGGGCCAACATGGGCCTTGGAGGAGAGGTGAGAGGGCTGCCCTCATGGGCTGCGCGCCTCCCGCCTTCCCCTAGTCCTATTAGGACTAGGAGAGGTGGGCGCCCCCTCTCTCTCTCTCTCCCCCTTGGAGAATCCTAGTCCAACTAGGATTGGGGGGGGGAATCCTACTCCCAGAGGGAGTAGGACTCTCCTGGCGCGCCAGGCTTGGCCGGCCAGCCCCTCCCCCTTGGCTCCTTTATATACGGGGGCAGGGGGCACCCCAAAGAGACACAAGTTGATCTACGGATCGTTCCTTAGCCGTGTGCGGTGCCCCCTTCCACCAAATTCCACCTCGATCATATCGTTGCAGTGCTTAGGCGAAGCCCTGCGCCGGTAACACATCAAGATCGTCACCACGCCGTCGTGCTAACGGAACTCTTCCCCGACGCTTTGCTGGATCGGAGCCCGGGGATCGTCATCGAGCTGAACGTGTGCCAAGAACTCGGAGGTGCCGGAGTAACGGTGCTGTGATCGGTTGGATCGTGAGGAGAACGTACGACTACTTCCACTACGTTGTGTCAACGCTTCCGCTTCGGTCTACGAGGGTACGTAGACAACACTCTCCCCTCTCGTTGCTATGCATCACCATGATCTTGCGTGTGCGTAGGAAATTTTTGAAATTACTATGTTCCCCAACAACATTATCGTACACTACTAGAGACATTCATTAGAGCATCATGTTTATCATTTGAATTCAATTGAGTTGTAAGTAAATTCAAAGTGAACTATACATCATTATAGAGTGTTGCACTATCTTGAGAGATCAAATAAAAAATGCACCATGAAGGTGCCAGAGAAAAAAAAGAGTTGACAGATTAAAAAAGAAAAGAAAAGAGAGAGGGAGGGAGCAACACTACTATCCTTTTTCATATGCATTTGTGCTTCAAAGTACCACCTAGTTTTATCGTATATCATAAAGTGCTTCAAGGTACTATTATTACATTTTTAGAGAGAGAGTTTTCATGCACTTCATGTTTCATACACAACTTGGGGATCTTTACGTAATAGAACTTGACTTGTATATTTCAATGATGAGTCTCCTTACACAACTTGGGGATCTTTACCGGTTCTCTTTTTTTCATTTGAAAAGTGGTATGGCTAGACTCGCTCTCAAGTATTACACATGTGTTGTGTGGTGCATGGTGTTGTGTGGTTAAAGTAACTTGGTTTGGTTTATGATAACATTGCAATTATACGATGAAGACTAAGCAATGCTATGCTTCTTATGTAATTCGACATTCTTTGTAAATCTATGTCGATGAGAACATCGATTGAAATTGTCGAATCTTAAAAAGCAAGGTATGATTATTTCTTGATTTTAATGTTTGTGAGTGCATGTAGTGCCCTTTGAGGGTTTTGGATAATTCAATGGCAAAACAGTTAAGGGACTAATATGTTTGTGAGTATACATAGGTGAAAGTTCCCGAGGATTTGGTTCCGCAGAAGAGTATGGACCCCTAAAATTGTGTGATACAGTGAAGTCCTTGGAATTCCCGTGCGAGGAATATGAAGCTGAAGTGTAGATTTCTGTTTACTAGTTTCAGTTTGTTCCGTTGAGTCAAAAAGGAAAACTGTACTATTAAAGGGGGTTCAATTGAAAGTTAGATTGAAGTCTTCATTTGTGTTCTCAATCGAACCTATTTTTTTGGAGAGTAGAGACCTGGAAATTTCCTTCCAATCAAGTCATTTAGCTTTAATGTCTTCAGGACATCGAAGTGGAGTTTCTTGCTGAGGAGTTGGATATCTAGCGCTGCAAGACCATCCATGTGCGTCTCATTCGAAATCCGACCATTAGCCACGTGTCATGTTGACGTTTTGTGTGTGTGTGTGTGTCCAACGGTCATATCAACCCCTAAATCTGCTCGACCGGCTATAAATAGCCTCCTACTTCAACCATTTTCGGTTGGCTGCTCCGCAATAAATTAATTTGCAGGAGTTTTGCCTGAGCAACCCACTCTTTCGAAGAGATTTTGAGAGTCTAAGTGAGGAAAACCCCCGGAGCCTAAAATTGCTAAGTGATTGAGCATCACGAAAAACCTTTGTTGAAGCCGAACTTAGTCTTTGACCTAGAACATAAAGTTTTAAAAGGAAAACATAAAAGTGAGTCGAACTAATTCTTTTCACCTAGAGGGAAAAAACAAAAATTGTCAAGGGAAATTTTGAATTTCCAAATGAATTTGGTTTTTTAATCTATTATGGATCAAAATCAATGTTTTATGGTGTACGCTTTCCAGTGCTCCACCACCTTGTACATGTCCTAAGGCTGTCAAGTAGGAAAATCTTGATATGACAAAATAATTAAGAAAATTAATAATAAAAGGGCGATTGCTTCTGGTCGTTATCATTAAAATTGCCCCCAAAGTTACAAAATATTACCCACCATGCCACATATAAGTTAAGAAAACAATTGGTTTTTTTTAAAACACGCGAGGTTCGGTTCTTTATACACCGATACATTTATGAAGTGAGCACATAAGCAGTGCAGTGGCGCACTTGTCTTCCACACGGGAGAGCGGGGTTCGATCCCTATTACGGAAAATCCTATTCGTCGCATTCTACAGCAAGTAGTCAACATACTGCACATGTTCGATGGTAAATGGGCCGGCCTAGTTAGCGGTTTTTTAAGTGGGATCGTATTCCGGTTTTGGGAACCTTCTAGATGGTTCCTGGACGGTTTTGGGAACCTTCCAGAATGTTCTTGAACCGTGTTTTCTTGTTTTCTTTTTTGTTCTTTCTTCTTCTTTCCGTTTTTAGTTATTTCTGTTTCTTTTTTATCTTCTTTTTATTTTTTCTGTTTGTTTTCTTTCTTTCATTTTTATTTCCTTTTCTTTTCTTCTCCTTTTCAAAATAATCTAAAATTTTAAATTTTGTTCATGTTCCAAAAAATGTTCAGTTTTTAAGAAATGTTCTCGTTACACAAAGCAGTCCAAAACTTTTGAAATTCAGAAAATGTACCGGATTTCAATTTTTTTCACATATTCAAAAAATGTTCGCGCTTCCAAATTTGTTCGGGATTTTTCAAAATTGTTCTCCGTTCCAAAAATTGTTCTCAAGATTCAAAAAATGTTCGTGCTTCAAAAAATTGTTCGCACTTCCAAATTTGTTCTCAAGATTCAAAAATTGTTCGTGCTTTAAAAAATTGTTCACAAATTCCAAAAATGTTCATGTTTTCGAAAAATGTTTGGGAAATTCAAAATTTGTTCATTTTCACAAAATCTGTTTGCATTTTTGAAAAAAGGTACGTTCAAAAAATTACTCAAATTTTGCGAAAAATCGGTATTTTGTCAAACAGTGTTAAATCGTAACTGTACTTAGTTTCTTTTAGAGTTCTGTTGTATTTCGGTCATAAGGTCACGATTCCTAGCCACCGCGGGCTACCGATCCTTTTTGTGGGTTTTCTCACTCAGAGTGCATCAAATGGGCCGGCCCAGTCGGCGCCCCCTGCGCGACGCAGTGTGTATTTGCCGCAGATCGCGGCAAATAAGAGCTCCCCCCTAGTACTCCCCCCTTTTCTCCCCTTTTCCCTTCGAGCCCCAAAATATTGGCACAACTTTCTATGGGTTTATTTTGTAAGCTATATGAAAATGACTAAGTGTTTATTTTGCCTTCATGCATTACTATGTTTATTTTGGTATCACAGTTTTACTGGTTATGGAAAACACTGTCACGCTAGGTCAAGGCGAGACACATCATTCATCAATATAGCTCAGACATGGTCCATCAAATGCAGTTTGCTCAGACAAAAAATATTTCGTTGTGCCACCTTAGAAAATCAAATCATTATGAGACCATCACATTTTCATTTTTTAAATTGACTTTTTAAAAGTCCATTATCTCATCATGACATCATTCATACATAGTTTATAAAATGACATTTTAAAAGTCCTTATCTCATCCTGGCATTTGATTTACATTTTTATCTCTACCACATCTGCATAATCTTATTATTCTCCCGTTGCAATGCACGGGCATATTTACTACTCCCTCTGTTCCATATTACTCGTCGCTGATTTGTACTAAATCAGCGACGAGTAATATGGAATGGAAGGAGTAGTAATTAAGAAAAGAGAGAGAGTTCTTTGATGACTGACGCTCAACACGCTTAACTAGGCGAAAATCCAATTTACAACCTACAATTAATTAAATAAAGGAAGCTTAGCAACCACCTATCCATTAGAGAGTTGTGTTGTTAACCTACTTCATGTATTTAGCACTTCATCTAATACGAAAAAGGGCTTCCCCGCTTTATATTATAAAGCACAACCACAACCACAACAACAAGCATCCGATACAAACACACGCCACCCAGACCCAAGGCAAGATACATGAATGCCAGACACCGACTCACAACCTCAATAGACACAAAGCATCTAAAAGATAAGCAAAAAAGGATCCGCTAAGAGTCGACCGAGACCACCACCAAGGAGCGATCGTCCGGGAGGATGCGCGACGGACACGCCGGACCAAGGACTCCAAGACGGTGCCTTCAGAAAGGGCACGACCAAGAACGTCACCACCGTCTGATTCGAAGATCAAGTTTTCACCCGGAGTAAGATGAAGGGAGAAGAAGCACCACGACGGAGCCTGCAAGGAGGAACACGATGTTCACGAACGCCGTCACCGTCGACCAGAACGGGACTGGGTAGGTGATGAACCCCGGTGCTTCAGCTCCCCCGCCGCCACCCCGGTCCGCCAACGCCCACAACCATGCCGCCCGAGCAGCCATGGTTGCCTGCCCGCATCCGAGTCGCGCGAAACGCCCACGACCAACGCGACTCCCACCGCCAGGGCTGTCGCCCCGCCATGAGACCGCCCTGAAGCCCCCAAAGGCCACGCCTTTGTCAAGATCCACAACCCCGACCACCTCCAGAACCGCCGCCGGCCAAGCTGCCTCGAGAAGGGCCGCGACCACATCGATCGGGGGAAGGGGAAGGCGGATAAGTGGCACATGGCCACGACCGACACCCGTGTCGGCTCCAACTTCCCCCCGGAACCGTGTTCCGCCCCCTCTTCCAAGGCCCGAAGCATCAGGAGGCATCAGTCGTCGCCAGAAGCCGGAGAGGGAGGGTTACAGAGCCGTCCCCGCCGCCGCCTGAAGACGCCACCAGGGGATCCACCCGAGCCGAGCACCGCCACCCAGCCGCGAGGGCCCGACTAGGTGGGAGCAACCCACCACCTCCGCTGCCGCGCCGCCCCCCACCAGAGCACCACAGCGAGAGGGTCGCCCGCGACCCGTGGCGCCGGAGGCGACGCCAAAGCGCTGTCGGAAGCACCGCGGCCGACTCCACCACCGACCCGCACCACCACCATGCCGCCCGCCGCCCGTCGAACGCCACCATCGTCGGCCTGCTCCGGGGCGCCGCCGCGCCCGGCACCGAGCGCCGCGCCCAGCCGCGAGATCTGGCCCGCGCCATACCCCACGAGCAGGGGCCGAAGGAGCCCCGCCGCCGCCGCCGGCGGCGGCGACGCCCGGGCTTCGCCTGGCCGCGCCCCTTGGCGGCGGCGGGGATCTGGAGCCCTCCCCGGCGCCTCGTGGGTGGCGGCGGGGGAGGGAAGGGAACCAGACTTTAGCACTTTATCTAATTAAGTAGCTATCCATGGGGTCTAAGCATATATAAAAATAAACACAATACTACCTATGAAGTGTCATGTGAAAAGGAAAACTTAGGATTACGGGCTCATCTCTAGCCGCCTCCTCCTCCTCCTCCATAAAAAAGGTTAGGGTTTCTGCCTCTCACCGGCACCGCCGCAAATCCGCCTCCTCTCCGGTGCCCCTAGAGCCATGGGGCGCGGTGGATCTCAGCAAGGGCCAGCAGGGGGCTTCGTGTTTAGTCGTTTCTTTCATTTTTGCTAGGGTTTGTGTCCTGCTCAGTAAGACGAGACGGCGGCGGCTCCCTGAAGATGAAATAAAGGTAACACCGCCTAGTCCCCGTTCCAGCAGTGCGCCTAGCACCTTTGGTGGGCATGTGGAGGTATATCTCCCACGGATCAATCTTTGGTAGATCTAGTCGGTTCGTGTGTCTTCAAGTTGGATCCTTCTGATCTATGTTATTCTTCATCTCGGCGGTTGTTGTTCTGGTGCGTTGGTCCTACGGGGTCTTAGCACGACGACTTTCCGACTGTCTACTACAACAATTTGTGCCCGACTACAGCGATGGAGGGACGATGACGATGGCGCGCCTTCGGATCGCTTCAGTGCTTGTAGTCGTCGGTAGGTAGTCTACGGATCTTAATATAATTTTTATTATTTCTGGTATTCGTTGTACTGCCATGATTGAAAATGAATAGGTCGAAAACTTCCCCTAAAAAAGAAAAGAAAAGGAAAACATGAAAAAAAAACATAACAAGTGAGTCACAACGACATCTAACAAATCAATATTTTTTACAAACATAATCCCGCAAAAAAAAAACTAATTACAGACATAAGCTCCTTAAAGAATTTCACAGGAAACGAAACTGTGCTCTAAATTATCTTATGCTAGTAGTAGTACTGAAAATCGAGGTCGCGTAGTCCCGCTCCGATCATGGCCTTGCAGGCAAGTACCTGACGGTCATACCGCGGTGCCATCACCACAACGTCAAATGCCGCCTCGCTCCGCTCCAGCTCTGCCGCGAGGCGGTCGCGCACGAGCCGCGGCACCGTCACGTCGATGCCACGCGCCGTGATGTTGGCTCCGCGCCCTTCACGAGGTCCGACGCAGAGCTCCGGCAGCAGGGGCCCTTCTACTTCTGCCAGCAGCGCGCCGCCGTAGGAGACGGCGATCTTCGCCTGGTGGCCGCCGATGCACGCTCGATAGTAGCTGTCGTCGAGCAACTCGATGTGGACGGTGAGGTTGAACACGGGCGAGAGCCTCGGCCGCCGGTCGAAGCTCCTGAGGTCCCGCGCTGGGTCCAGCCCTTGAGCGCCGGTGATGGCGACCGAGTACTCGGGCTCGGTCGGCAGGGTTGCGGCGAAGAGAAAGCCCCCAAGCACAATAAGGAAACAAACTAGTAACGCAAGACCAACCAGCTGCACCACCTCTCGACAGGACATCCGTTCGCCAGTCGTCCTCGCTGTTTGTGCTCCCTTCAGCGGGAGTCGCTGGTCCGGCGATGCGTCCGCGGCCATGCTTGTAGTTTGATCGATCGGGAAAACCCTCGTGCGTGCGTGATCGCTTCTGTCCTGTCTGCGCTAGATCGGTAGTTGTTTAGTTGGTTTCCTCCTAAGTCTAGCTTCGTTACTTATATAGCCGATCGACGCAATGAACTGCACGGTAGCCAAGAGACTCCATATCCCGCAAGAAAGACAATTGTTATTATTTACAAGGACAAACACTACACCACGGCTCATAGTTTTTTTAGGTGACTACGGCTCATGGTCATAGAGACACCTGTGATCTGAAAACTGCATTGGAATCAAAAAATAATTTCGATATCATTATCACTCATGATACTAATTCAAAAACCATTGCTCAATACGTAATAAAACATATGCATGCCCAGTGGCGGAGCTTGAGATGAAATTATGGGGGGGCATGGGCTGAAGGGGGGAGGGGGCAAATATGATTGCTTTAGGCTGATTTTAGTCGAAAATTAGAGCAAATATTAAGGCATATGTTCATGTTTTCCTATGAGCGGGGGGGGGGGGGGCATGGCCCAGGTTGGCCCCCAAATAGCTCCGCCACTGTGCATGCCTAGAAGAAATACTCTGGCCACACATAAGACATCACCTCACACGGCGTTTTAGGTCAGAAGAACCGCTCCAAACTGCAATAGCCCCCTGGTAGCAACAGCAACATAGAGCACTAGTAGAAAACGGGCCAATTGTCCCGATTCATAAGGGCTTTTTGTCCCAGTTCCTGAACCGGGACTAAAGAATCGTTACTAATGCCCTGACCCTTTAGGCCCGGTTAAAACCAGAACCGGGACAGATGGGCCTCCACGTGGCCTGCGCGCTGAGCCCAGGCAATAGGGCGTTTGGTCCCGGTTGGTGGCACCAGCCGGGACCAATAGACATCCACGCGTCAGCATTTCTGTGGCTGGGGTTTTCGTTTTTTTAAAGGGGCTTGTTTAGGGGTTTTGGGGGTTAATTTAGTTTGTTATTAGCTAGCTAATAGAGAGAAGTGTCCTCTCTTATATCTCCGTGCTTGGTTTATACCAATGCTATGATATGCCTAAACATGGCTTAGATTGAAGTGAAGACAACATGTGGTATATGTCGAAAGTAATACTAATTAATCCTAACTTGATCAAGTTTGGATTAGTACTACTTCCGACATGCACCACATGCATGTTGCCTTCACTTCAATCCAATCCATGTTCATTTCACCCACTGATATATAATAACTCTTCATGCTCACATCATGCATCATAATAATAATAAGTCATACTAATCATCATGATACAACTTCTACTCGTTATTAAAAACAAGTCATACGATCATCATCCTCATAGTCATCGAACCAACCCTATTTAATTGTTCTTAGCACATTATCATCAGTATTAGGTAGGACCTAAATACCCTCTTTAAGGTAAAATAGCATAAAACAGTATAGACCATGACTCTTCATTATGGAGAATGGAGATCATCATGTCTCCAATTCTTGCGCCGCGCTTCCTTTTGCGTCCAAGAACCTCTTTACGAGTGTCCATACATTTTTTCCATTCTCTGATTTGCATGTCTCCACTTCTTTTAGAAATCCGATATGGACAGTTGAGATTAGTAGGATGACCTGGATAAACATCAAGGCGACCATGCTCATACATCAGATGAGGCACACAATCCTCTGGGATTATCTATTGAAAAACATAGTAATAACTTCATAGTTAGCAATGAAGTACTAGTTTTATAGAAGTATGCAAAAGATGCACGTATGTCGTAATAGTAAAAAAATCTTACCAGGGTATCTCCATAGTAATTATCGTAGTTCAACACGTGCACTAGTGGCACGTATTGACCATAATGTTAAGGAGTTCGATTGTAGATATTGTAATTCTCAAGATCATTACAAAATCCAACCAGATGATTTTTCTTCTTGTAAGTTAACTCAGAGCCATCGGTGTAGTAAGTTCTATCTACCATCTTCTGCACATTCTTTGATACTTTAAAATAAGCTGTCAATGGAAATAAGCTGTGAACTATTTTGAAATGAACAATATAAATTAGTTAATAATTAACTATGTTTGAGAAACTCACATAGCGGTAGAACTGGAGGCGTATCAACAAGGATCCAAATGTCCATATTGTCTTGCTCGATTTCAGGATCACCAAGATCCATGGTGACAAGCATACCCTCATCAAAACCATACAATTTGCAAAATGCTTCCCACTTTTTGCAACCAAAATGGGTTACACTCTCAGCATTATACAACTTTACTTCAAAATCCACATCATGATGGGTCCTTAGGTGAATTTTCTTCGTTTCAAAATTTCCATGGTCTTCAAAATCCATCATCTCCAAGACATAGCGTCTTGCATGGCATGGGATAAACTATACTCGAATTGTAAAAGATGAAAATTACACGTTGAAATAGTTGAAGTCATGCTTAATTATGAAAAAAACACTTGTCGTCGTTGCGTACCGTTTCAACTTCGAAGGTCTCCTCGAGCTTAATGCTGAAGCGCCGATCATCGTCCAGGTGAGGCCTGTCGCACAGACCTCGATCGCCGTGGCACCAGTCGCACTCCCCCGGGAGACTTCCGTCGTCCGATGATGACATTTCCTACGTTCATAATTCAAAGATTAAACATGTACAATTAAATATATATATATATATATATATATATATGTACTACAAAAACTAAATTAGATCATTATTATTCAACTAATCATATGCATATGCCTTGCATAGTGCTCTCCAATTTGAGCATTCAATAAGAAAAATCAAATCGCAAAATAAAGTAGTATTCAAATTAGGATGCATTCAATTATAAAAAAAACTACATCATCTCCATGTGTCCGTACATCGTCGAATATTATCACTAATACACGTCGAATACTATCATACATATCGCCGGTACAGCTAGAACCGTAGCGCCAGACGGGTATCGGCGCGGGCGGTGGACACCCAAAGGGAAGGAACCATCACAGGATCATAGCTCCAGTGAGACCCCTGAAGAATCTGCCAGGTATTCTTGAACCTGCCCTCCAACGCAACCATGTAGCGACGGACATGCTGGTCCTCGCTGACACGGTGACGTACCACCTCCGCGGTGTCCGGAAGCCTCGGCACCGTCACTGGCCCACGCGACCGCCACCAAATAAGGATCGGGTCAACGACGGGCTGGCTCCTCACCAACCTACGCCCCCCCAGAAGGTAGCACCTCCTAAAACCAGCCCGGCGGAGCCCAGTCCCGGACATGGCCCCTCTGATGAAGCCGGCCTCCTCCGCCGAGTTGACGACGAGGATGTGGGATAGGCATCGTCGACGTCGATGCAGGAATAATTGCTTGAACTAAAAAAAATAAACTAGTTCTATTAATTTTCTTGCTAAAAATAAACTATTTCTATATATAGTAAATAAACTAGTTTTCTTAAATCAACCAGTTCAATAAATAAAATAAAGTAGTACTAACTAAAAATAAACTACTTGTAAAATAAAGTAGTACTTATTAAATCAATTAATTCAACTACTAATTAAACTAGTTCAAAGCACTAACCTAGAATGTACTATATCCTAGAGTGCACAAATTTTAAAACATGTTCATAATTTCACGAAATTGAGAGTGATTGTGCATCTCGGTGATGCAACAAAATATAGTCATGGCCGTTGGAGATTACAAAAAAAATCTCCCGCTGCAACGCACGGGCCCTTTTGCTAGTATGATTACATGCATGTATAAATATACTATGTCACTAAGATCCCTAAGATTGGAGACCTCACAATCAATTGAGGTCTCCAATTGAGATGTGGTTACCCAATTTTGACCGGGTCAACAATTTCTCAAAACTCTATCATTTAATTTTTTATACAAAACATTATGCTTTCTAATTTTTAAATCTTCACAATTAATTGAGGCTACAATTTAGAATTGGGTCGCCCGATTTTGACTGGGTCAACAATTTCTCAAGGGGTTCTCCCATTTAATTATTTTAATTCTTTATATTCTCTAATTTTAAAGCTCTTTCATTCAATTGGGGTATTCAATTTCGGATTTGATTTACAATTTTGACCAGGCCAACGATTTTTCAAATCAATCAGCAGCAACCGGCCTATAAAAACGTATCAACCCCTAAAAGACTCCCATCACCTAGAAAAAAAGCATCACCATGTGATACTATAGCACGAAATACAGCACATGCAACCACCGATGAAAAAATATTCCCACATAAATATGGGTTGATTAACGGATAGCACAGAATCACAGCGCGAAAGGCCTACCAAATAACCGCATTATAAACAAACATAAAACACACATCGTCGTCTCCCCCACCGGCCAAACTAAATATTCCATCAATTTCAAAATATAAGGGTTATTAGTTTTTTGGAAAGTCAAATTTCTTTAACTTTGACCAAATTCAGAGCCAAAAATATCGACATCCACAATATTAAACAAAAAATGAAAATCAATTTCATGATAAAGCTAATAACACCGATTTGATATTATGAATTTTGATATATTTCTTTATAAATTTGATCAAATTTAAAGAGGTTAGATTTTTCAAAAAAGTAATACACCATATATTTTGAAATAAAGTGAGTAAATAAATTTAAGAATCCTAACAAATTCAACGACACGGCAAAGCACGCTCAACCCTTCTAGTCAAGATAAAACGGACTCGCGCGGACAGCCGAGAAGCAAAATTTTGGGGGATGACTACATATGCCATTAGCGCACAGAGTACTCTACCGACACTCCGCCGCTACCAGCCACCAGCCTGCTTCCGAAAGGAAATCCTGCTTCTTCTTTCTTTCTTTTTTAACCAAAAACTAATCCTACTTCTGTTTCCCTATCGGAGAAGGACTATGTTGCACGGATACTTTAGAAAGTGCACGTATCCAGCCGGATACTGCCCCGATACTTCCCGATACGTATCCCATAAGTATCCCTTGATATTTTGATATTAAAAAAAGAAGATAATGTTTAATACTCCTTGGATACTTCTACGACACGTTTTGAATACCTGAAACCCCTCATTCGACGTGAAATCCCCTAAAAAATAAAGGCGCACCTTTTAAAGATTCCCAACATGGGCATGAGTTCATGTGAAAATATGTCTGTCAATGTTTTTGTTTAATTGAAAGGTGAGTAAGAGAGAATCGATGCACTGATTGAAACAACAAACCAGGCAAACCTCACTGCCAATTAATGGAAGTGTACTAAGTGCAAGAAAAAAAAAGGGGTAATCGTATTGAGGCATGCTTTGACCTAGAACCTCCTTAATCTTTTCTTCATATTTGTAACAATTAATATATGTAACATCTATATATAAACGTATTTTCGTATCCATGTTTTAAAAAAAATGGCGTATCGGGCGTATCCCCGTATCCAAGTATCCGTGCAACATAGGAGAAGGAGCCAACTCAGCCAAGGCAACCTTCATCAACTCCTCACCCCACCATGACCACGCGCACGACACACACCCGATCGCCGTGGAGGCTTCGGCATGGACGGTTTGCGCGATAACTCCCGGCCGCCCTTTCACGGCATCGACAGCCCCTCGCCGTCCGAATTCCGCGTGAGCTCCAGCCGGCGACGGCGCTGCTCCGCCTCTCCACGCCCTTGGCCGCAACGCTCCGCTGACACCTCCCATGCACTGCACCAGCGGCCGAGCCCGTCACCGCGCGGAGAGCCGCACGGCGAGAACCCCTACCGGCGTGAGCGCAGCCCCACCCCTCGCTTCGAGTCGGCACGCAAAGCTGGTTCGCCATCTGCCAAGTGGTCTCGTTTCGAAGCCGGCTCCTCGAGCGTGTTGGCTGCGCCTCTGATGGATGATGGCAGCACGAACCCTGACTGCCCTGACAGTCCCATGTGATTATCTACCCCCTGTTCCTGGGACTAGTATATAGAGTATCTTTTTACTTGTTTGGCTCTGTGTTTCAAGTTTCTTGTGTTTGTTGACGCAGATACTGTTACGAGGATGATCAGAGGATAAGATTTGGGCAATACGGCGTCTCTGATGGTTCAGGGATCACTGACAGGTATAATTTACAAAACTTTGCATCAGATTTCTACGGGCCTCATTTAAAGATGCAGATATGTTCTACACTATAGATAGGAAACAAACGAGTAAATTGCAAAAAACCACCACAATTGCGTCTTTTGGTGCGAAAAACCACCGTTTTCATAAAAGTTTGCAGAAACCACCGTTTTTCAGTAATTTCGGTGCACGAAGCACTAACTGGCCGCTTGACCGTGTTTTGACAGAATACCTGACGTCCCGGGCCCAGCCGTCAGGCCACGTGGCAAGGTGCAGACGGCGCGTGCCTGACGGCCGTTAGCGGCGCTCCCTTGACCTGGTTCGACCGGACCAGCTTGTCCCCGCGCCACCATTCCCCCTCCTCTCGCCCGTGACCTAGTTCCTCTTCCCCGATGCCGCCGCCGCTGTTGCCAGCTGAAATCAGTCGCCGGCGTCCACAGCAACTATGATGTCGTGGAATGACAGCGAGACGAGCTCAGATTCGGTGTCGCCGCTGGCACATGAGGTCGATGAGGAACCATATGTGAGTATCCTCACTGCTCTCTCGCTAGGGTTAGGGTTTGCGATTTTCGATTTTCAGATGAGAGATTGCATTTATTTTGATTTTCTCCACTTTGCTCTACTTAGCGCCCAACAACAATAGAGGACAGGGATTGGTCAGGCATTGATGCCACTGGAAAGCACCTTTGCAAGCATGGGAAAATGCTCCTGAGAGGCTTGTTGTGTTCGATGGGCTGAACACTGGTCGTAGATTTTATGGTTGCGCCGAGAAGGTTAGTAGCAAATAATATTTATATCTAAATATAGCTCTGTTATTTTATTTTGTTGGAATTCTTAGACATAGCTCTGTTTTTTAGATTAGAATTAATTGATTTAGATATAGGTAATGTAATGGCTCTGTTTTAGGAATGATGTAGATATTAACTTTACAGAACTGAGAGATGCTCTGTTTTATTGTATTGAAATATGTATAAATGATTTACATATAGGTAATGCAATTCAATGCTGTGTTTTTTGTATTAAAGTAACCCAAAATATTATGCACTTGTTTATAATTCACTTCTCTGTTTATTGTATTGTTAACTAAAAGGAAAAAAATTGGTTGCAGGAGGGTAACAATTGTGGGGTTGTGGAATGGGTGGATAATGAATGGCCTTATGCACTAAAGAATTCATTGACAAAACTCGGGGCTCTGTATAAGGAAGCCAAGGCAGGCATGATTAGAGATAATTTAGCTAATGAGGAGAAGATCTCCAAGTTAGAAGCAGAAATTAAGATGGTACAGGAACAACCAGCACATTCAGCTTACCAAGGACTTTTGTGAATCTGTTCAGAAGTCTGTGCACAAGGAGAATTATAGGAAAATAATGATGGATGTGGATGAGGAGAAGATACCTCTAGATGCAGCTGACAAGATGATCAACTTAGAGAAAGAGAACTTTGATCTAAAAAAGAAGGTTGAAGTGGCTGAAGAGGTTGCTGCTGAGCTCAAAAAGGAGAAGAAAAAACTTGAATATAACTTACATGACCTTTGGAAGGTTGGAGAGGAGAACAAGAGGAAGCTGAAGATGATGAAGGCAATCTTGGAGGAGTGAAGATGATGATGCAATGCTTAAATTATTATGTATGCTTCAGACTATTGTGTCATGTTGTTTGAGGCTATGCTGAACTAGTTTGGATTGTTGTTTGTGATGCTACATGTTGAACTATTCTGGCTTGTTGTTGGTGATGCTACATGTTGAACTATTCTGGCTTGTTGTTTGTGATGCTACATGTTGATCTATTCTGTCTTGTTGTTTGTGATGCTAGTTGAATTATGATGTACGTTTGAGACTAAGTTGGGTTGAGCCTATTGTCGTGTCATATTGTCGAACCCAAGTATAGGGTTGAGCCTATCTTGTCGTGTCATATTGTCGAACTCAAATATAGGGTTGAGCCTATCTTGTCATGTTGTGTTGTCGAACCCAAATATAGGGTTGAGCCTATCTTGTCATGTTGTGTTGTCGAGGACACCCAAATATAGGTTGATGCCTACCTTCTCGTGTTGTGTTGTCGATGGCACCCCAAACATAGGGTTGATGCCTATTTTGTCGTGTCGTGATGTCGACGGCACCCAAACATAGGGTTGATGACTATTTTGTCGTGTCGTGATGTCGACGACACGCAAACACAGGGTATCCTATTTTGTCGTGTCGTGATGTCGATGGCACCCAAACATAGGGTTGATGCCTATTTTGTCGTGTCGTGTTGTCGACGGCACCCAAACATAGGGTTGATGCCTATTTTGTCGTGTCGTGATGTCGACGGCACCCAAACATAGGGTATCCTACTTTGTCGTGTCGTGATGTCGACGACACCCAAACATAGGGTTGATGCCTATTTTGTCATGTCGTGTTGTGGACGGCACCCAAACATAGGGTATCCTAATCTTCAATTACCAACACTTTACAATGATGGTTGCTGGCATATCCAGCAAGATGATTGAGGGAGTCCTGGATTAGGGGGTGTCTGGATAGCCGGACTATACCTTCAGCCGGACTCCTGGACTATGAAGATACGAGATTGAAGACTTTGTCCCGTGTCCGGAAGGGACTTTCCTTGGCGTGGAAGGCAAGCTTGGCGATACGGATATGTAGATCTCCTACCATTGTAACCGACTCTGTGTAACCCTAACCCTCTCCGGTGTCTATATAAACCGGAGGGTTTTAGTCCGTAGGACAACATATAACAATCATACCATAGGCTAGCTTCTAGGGTTTAGCCTCCTTGATCTCGTGGTAGATCTACTCTTGTACTACCCATATCATCAATATTAATCAAGCAGGACGTAGGGTTTTACCACCATCGAGAGGGCCCGAACCTGGGTAAAACTTCGTGTCCCTTGTCTCCTGTTACCACCCGTCTAGATGCACTGTTCGGGACCCCCTACCCGAGATCCGCCGGTTTTGACACCGACATTGGTGCTTTCATTGAGAGTTCCTCTGTGTCGTCGCTTTTAGGCCCGATGGCTCCTCCGATCATCAATAGCGATGCAGTCCAGTTGAGCTGGGCGGAGCACCTTAGTAGAGAAAGCTAAAACTGACTGTCACGATGAAGTGAGAGACTGGTCGCTGTTCGAGAGGTTTTTCGAGTCCCTAAAGACTTATGCTGCTTAGTGCGAGGAGTCAGCTTTGTCCGGCCAAAGGCGTGGATAGCGCCCCGTACTCGGTCTTCCGAATACAAGGGGCTTTGCCGAAATTTAAAATTATAGAATTCTATGGCTAAGTGAGAGTGTTCAAGCATTATAGTCCGATTGCCTTGTTCGTTGTGCTGAGCGCCTCCCTCGAAGGACCCAAACATGGGAAAAAGAGCGCTCAGGTTTATCCCGAACACCCCAGCCCTGGTGGCACAGGGGCAGAAGCCGACGACTGGCCATATCTGTAACACCCCGGATGTAACATGCCATATTTGTAACTCCAACTCTTGCCATTTTCGGCAATGTGATATGATATTCCCTCCGTGGTTGGGTTTCCCGTCATTTTGCATTTTTTCCTTGTCATGCATTTCATATCATGTCATCATGTGCATCGCATTCGCATACGTGTTCGTTTCATGAATCCAAGCATTTTCCCCGTTGTCCGTTTTGCAATCCGGCGCTCCTATACTCCCCGGCATCCCCTTTTACCTTTTTCCGTGAGCGGGTATTAAACTTTCTCAGAATGGACCAAGGTTTGTCAAGCGGCCTCGGTATAGCACCGGTAGACCGCCTGTCAAGTTTCGGGTCATTCGGAGGTCGTTTGATACTCCAACGGTTAACCAGGTAACCGCAAAAGCCTCTTTTGGGTTGCAGCCCAAAACCCCTTCAAATCAGCCCAATAACCCATCTAAGTCACTCCCATGTCCATCGCCGTTCGATCACGATCGCGTGGCCGAAAACCGTGCTCAATTTGGAGCCTCCTAGCTCCTCCTACCTATAAATATACCTCCCCCTCCGAAATCCCGGATGAATCCGCCCCAAACCCTAGCCCCGCTCCCCTCCGCGCCGCCGGACACGTCCGGATCGGGCCGGACGCGTCCGCCGCCGCGCCCGCGGCCAACCAGGGGCCGCCACATGGTGCGCCCCTGCCCGCCGCCGCCGAAGCCTGCGGGGCCCAGTTCCGGCCCCCGCGGCCCGGAACCGCTCCGCCGCCCGCCCGCGTCTCGCCGTCTCCCGCGCTGCCGCCCGCGCCCGGCCGCCGCCCGTGCCGGCGCCCGCCGCCGCTCCGCCGCCGTCCGCCGCGCTCGCCCCGCCGCCGCGGATCCGGTCGGGCCGGACCGGATCCCGCGCCCCCAACCTCGCCAGCCGCCGTCTCCCGCCTCCCCGCGCCTCCCCGGCGAGTCCTCCGGCCAGATCCGCCGCCACCTCGGTCTCCGCGCCGACGAACCCTAGGTCGAATTTCTCTAAGTCATTTTTCTCTGCAGATATTTTGTTGCATGTTCATCGCATCATAACTTGCTGCGTATTGCTCCGTTTCGTGCACGTGATATGTCAAATTGTTCGCCTCGATGAGCACATCGTTTCATCTCATTGCATCATTTTCATTTGAGCTCATCTTGATGCCCGAAATGCTGTTGGAAGAGGGCTATGTGATGTTAGTTTCAGATCTGTTTCAGTAGATGCACTTTTGTCATTTTTGCCATGATTGATGTGTGCTTCCTATGATCTTGAGTCCTACATGTGTTTTGTAATATGCCATGCCATATTTACAGGGGTGTATGCCATGTATTTTTGTGATCTCTTTGGTGACTAGAACAAGCATGGAAACTAGGGATCATAATGTTGCTGATTTCAGAGACTTTGTAATTTCACTAAGTTATTTCCTGCTGTTATTTTTATGCCATGTGTTCATATTTTTTCAGAGAGATCTATGCCTCTTTTGAGCATGATCATTAAGGATGTTTTGAACATATGGATTTTCTCTATCCATCCGTGCCTTTGTTTGTAATTATGGAGTGCCATAGCTTGAGTCAATTGAGCTATACTTTTGCTATAAAATATTACTGGCAGATTGTTTACATGTTATTCGATTTTGCAAAGCTTGTTGTAGTTGATCCTTACATGCTATGATGTTGTTCTTGCAATGAATGGCTTCTATGCCATGTCTTCTTGATGGATGTATGCTTATTTTATCATGATAAGCTCTGTAGTGAGTGCATCGAGCTCGTAAACATGCCTACTTGTTATATGTTTTTGACATGTCCAGTTTTCTGCTAAGTCTGAAAACTGTAACGAAACGTGCTGAATTGACATGGGTGCTATTATATTTTCTGGTCCTTTTTGACTAATGGTCCGTAAGTGACTTTTGTTCAATGCTTTGAGTAGATTCATGCCATGCCATATCTTTCTATGTCCTGTTCCTGTAGCAGATTGTTTCCTTGCTCTAAACATGTCAATTTCTGGCATGTTGATTTCACAAAGTCTGTGAAGCTGATATGTT
The DNA here is from genome assembly GCA_032464435.1 of Aegilops umbellulata. Lineage (NCBI taxonomy): Eukaryota > Viridiplantae > Streptophyta > Magnoliopsida > Poales > Poaceae > Aegilops > Aegilops umbellulata. Next base: position 83,527,935 of record CP136054.1, on the reverse strand, counting down.
TTGCACTTTTGCCATGCTTGTTTGAACCTGTTGTTGTGTGATTTAGCCGTAGCTCAGTGTTCATCTTTTGTCAAGCATCTTGAGTAGATCACTGTCGTATGCTTTGCTGATATGTTTGGGTGCAGTAACTTAATTACTTGTTGCTTCCTAAGTAGCATCATGCTGTTAATGGCAGAATCTTGTTATTCTTGTTTTGCTTGTCATTTGCAAACCGTGCATCCGATTCCGGTGATCTTTATATCGATTTCAACCGAAATCACCGCACCTTTCCAGTGGCATACTTGGTTTGCCAAGATTATGCCTTGTTCATATTTTCCTTCCGGAGCACGCATATGCATTGCATATCACATCTCGCATATCATGCCATGATTTGCATCATGTAGCTTGCGCATTGCATCGTGGTTGATAGTTGTTCCTTTGCTTGTGTTCTTGTTTTGGGTAGAGCCGGGAGACGAGTACGTGAATGAGGAACCTGTTGAGAACGCTTACGAGGACCAAGCTTTCGACAACTCTGAGAACCTTGCAGGCAAGATGACCATACCCTCGAAATCACTTCTATCTTTGCTTGCTAGATGCTCGCTCTTTTGCTATGCCTATGCTGCGATACCTACCACTTGCTATATCATGCCACCCACATTGCCATGTCAGCCTCTAACCATCCATGTCCTAGCAAACTGTTGTTTGGCTATGTTACCGCTTTGCTCAGCCCCTCTTATAGCGTTGCTAGTTGCAGGTGAAGATGAAGTTTGTTCCTTGTTGGAACATGGTTATTTTGGGTTATCACAATATCTCTTATTTTAATTAATGCATCTATATACTTGGTAAAGGGTGGAAGGCTCGGCCTTATGCCTGGTGTTTTGTTCCACTCTTGCCACCCTAGTTTTCCGTCATACCGGTGTTATGTTCCTTGATTTTGTGTTCCTTACACGGTTGGGTGATTTATGGGACCCCCTTGACAGTTCGCTTTGAATAAGACTCCTCCAGCAAGGCCCAACATTGGTTTTACCATTTGCCACCTAAGCCTTTTTCCCCCGGGTTTTCGCGAGCCCGAGGGTCATCTTTATTTTAACCCCCCCCCCGGGACAGTGCTCCTTCGAGTGTTGGCCCGAACCGAGCAACCTGCGGGGCCACCGCGGGGAAACTCGAGGCCTGGTTTTACTCGTAGCTTGACTTATCCGGATGTGCCCTGAGACCGAGATATGTGCAGCTCCTATCAGGATTTGTCGGCATAATCGGGCGACTTTGCTGGATTTGTTTTATTACTGTCGAAATGTCTTGTAGTCCAGGATTCCGAGACTGATCGGGTCTTCCCAGTAGAAGGAATATCCTTCGTTGACCGTGAGAGCTTATAATGGGCTAAGGTGGGACTCCCCTGCAGGGTATTATCTTTCGAAAGTCGTGCCCGCGGTTATGAGGCAGATGGGAATTTGTTGATGTCCGGTTGTAGAAAACCCGAAGTTGACCTTAATTAAAACACATCAACCGCGTGTGTAACCGTGATGGTCTCTTCTCGGCGGAGTCCGGGAAGTGAACACGGTGTTGGAGTTATGCCTGACGTAGGTTGTTCTAGGATCACTTATTGATCACTTCTAGCTTCACGACCGTGCTTTGCTTCTCTTCTCGCTCTCTTTTGCGTTGTTAGCCACCATATATGCTAGTCGTTTGCCGCAGCTCCACCTCACAACCCTATCCTACCTTTAAGCTTAAATAGTCTTGATCTCGCGGGTGTGAGATTGCTGAGTCCCCGTGACTCACAGATTCTACCGCAACAGTTGCAGGTGTCGACGATGCTAGTGCAGATGACGCAACCGAGCTCACATGGGAGTTCGACGAAGAACGTGGTCGTTACTATGTGTCTTTTCCTGATGATCAGTAGTGGAGCCCAGTTGGGACGATCGGGGATCTGTGTAGCATTTGGGGTAGTCTTCTTTCATTTTGGTTCCGTAGTCGGACCTTGAGTGTAATCTGGATGATGGATGTTTATTTATGTATTGTGTGAAGTGGCGATTGTAAGCCAACTATGTATCTCTTTCCCTTATGTATTACATGGGTTGTGTGAAGATTACCTCACTTGCGACATTGCTTTCAATGCGGTTATGCCTCTAAGTCGTGCTTCGACACGTGGGAGATATAGCCGCATCGAGGGCGTTACAAGTTGGTATCAGAGCCTTCCCCGACCTTAGGAGCCCCCACTGATTGATCGTTTTTAGCGGCCGAGTTGTGTCTAGAAAAATGTTTTGAGTCATTTAGGAATTATGTATCAGAGAGTTTAGGAATTCTTTTTACTTCCCAGTCTCCTCATCGCTCCGGTAAGGCATCCTGACGTAGAGTTTTGACTCTTCTCTTCTCAAATTTCACTAAAAAAAATTAGGATCACGCGGGTATATTAGAATCGTTCCGATGGTTTTATGATGACAACATTGTCTTGGTGCCTCCTGTCAGCAGGGGTTTAGTGGAAGTGTCCCGGGAAGTTGAGCTCCGAGGTGTTGTCGTCATAATTTTATCGTTGCAGTTCTGGAATACCTGAGTTTAGTACGCCGACATCGAAAATCTCTTTTATACAGTTGTTGGTGAGATAACCCTGATAGCCCAGTACTGAGGCGAGTGCAGGAGTATTGCCATAACTAGTATAACAGATGCTTTTCGAAGGTTGAGGTAGACGATTTCCGAAGGTTTCTTGGTTATGTGTTGAAGGATGGATACAGCTGGATCTAGGTATTGTTAGTTTGGGTGATATAGTTTGTGTCCCCTGTATCCCCAACACCTGATTGCATAACCAAAAAGTTTCGGGAGTTTATAAGTGGGAATTCAAGTATCTCGTAGGATATCTTACCAACAGACACATGATACGATATGGGATCTATCATATGTTTGTTCCGGCTTATTCTGCAAGCCAATCCTTTGTTTTGTTTTCAGTTGTGATATTCGAGTTGTTTCGAGGCAGATGGTGATTCCATACCTTTATCTAAATGGCTTCTCAACTTATGGAAGTGTGATGCTTTACTTTGGAATTCATTCGTTCATTCCTGTTCGAATGTTTATTGTGAAGACTATATGTTGCAATTTCGATCATTTGATTCAGCTTGAATATATGTCTTTCAAGATGCTAATGGATGTCACCCTCTTCAGGATGGCTCCGCCAACACGTCAGAATCCGGAACGCAATGATGGGAGTCAGGCGAACCCTCTGCCACCACCTCCGCCTCCGGAGGCATGACAAGCCTTGATGACAGCCACCAATGCCAACGCTCAGATTCTGATTCAGCTCTTGCAAGATCGCAACCAAGGGCAAGGTAATCAGGGAAATCAAGGCCAAGGCAACAATCAGCCGCATTTTGCTACCCTCAATCAGTTCCTTGCAAATCAGCCAAAGACTTTCAGCTACTGTGTCGAGGCCACAGACGCCGATGATTGGCTCGTGGACATCAACAAGCATTTCGAGTGTAGCAGTGTCAGACCTGAGGACTTTGTCAAGTTTGCCTATTTTCAACTCAAGGATCAAGCTGCTGAGTGGTTCCAACAATACAAAGATTCCAGAGGAGGTCGTGTGATTACCTGGGATGATTTCCGCCGTGACTTCAAAGCTCATCACATTCCAGAAAGTGTTGTTGAGAGTAAGCGTGAGGAGTTCCGCAATCTCAAGCAAGGCAACTTGTCTATGTATCAATACAACACTCAGTTCCAGAAGCTCTCTCGTTTTGCGAAGCAAGACATCCCTGATGAGAAGAGTATGATTTACCAGTTCAGGCGTGGCCTCAGAGAAGATCTGCAACTAGCTCTCGTGCTTTTTGAGCCGTTAAAGTATGATGAATTCTACAACATGGCACTGAAACAGGAAGCTGCTCAGCTCAAGTGTGAGGCATCTAAGAAGAGAGTCAGGGACGCAGTTCAGTCCTCTTCTTCCTCACTAGTGGCGGCCAAGCAACAGAAGTTCTGGTTGCCTCCTCCTCCTCCGTTCCGTCAGCCTTACCAGCAGAAGAACTCAGGTGGTCGTGGATCTTCCCACCCACCCAACCCTGGCTATCAGAACAAGTCTCAGAACCAAGCTCCAAGGCCAAATGCTCCTTATCATCGTCCGCTCTCAGAGGTGACTTGCAACAAATGTCAGCAAAAGGGTCACTATGCGAACAAGTGCTTCAACCAAAGGCGCCTTCCGCCTCCTCCTCCTGTGAAATCTTCCAGCAATGTAGTGGTCAAGCATAATCCTAAGCATGCCAAGGTGAACATGTTGAATGCAGCTCAAGCGGAGGATTCTTCTGAAGTGATCATGGGTAATCTCTCAGTTAATGATATTCCTGCAAAAGTCTTATTTGATACTGGTGCTTCGCATTGTTTCATGTCACGACCGTTTTTTGCCAAGCATGATTTCACGTCTTCTAATTTGGATAGACCCATGGTTGTCATTTCTCCTGGTAAATGCTTGAGCTCTAGTTTGGTGGTTCCGGATGTTTCCATCAAGATGGGAGACTATAAATTCCTGTCTAAACCAATTGTTCTTGGTGACTCTGATATTGATCTTATTCTCGGGATGGACTGGCTCTATAAGCACAAGGCTCAGCTTGATTGTGCTGCCAGGGAAATTCAATTGACTCACTCTTCTGACGATGTGATCATTTATGCCGCTCGCGATGATACCATTCGGTTGTTTTCTCTCAATGAGAAGGGCGAATTGGATGCTATCTCTCAGATTCCAGTCGTTTGTGAGTACCAAGATGTCTTTCCAGAAGAGCTTCTGGGTACGCCTCCTCACCGGCCAGTTGAATTCGTTATCGATCTTGAGCATGGCACGAGACCCGTTTGCAAGCGTCCATACAAGCTTGGGCCAAAAGAGTTGAAGGAATTGAAGAAACAACTCGATGAACAAGAGCGTCTGGGTATGATCAGACCGAGTTCTTCTCCTTGGGGTTGTGGTGTTCTTTTTGTCCAGAAGAAGGATGGCACGGGCCGACTTTGCGTCGATTACCGTCCATTGAACAAGAAGACAATCAAGAACAAGTACCCACTTCCCAACATCAATGATCTATTCAAGCAACTTAAAGGTGCTAAAGTGTTCTCCAAGCTTGATCTTCGTATGGGTTATCATCAAATTCGCATTCGTGAAGAAGATAATCCCAAGACAGCATTCAGAACAAGCTTTGGTTCTTATGAATATACTGTCATGTATTTCGGCCTTGTCAATGCTCCTCCAACTTTCTCTCGAATGATGAACTTCATCTTCAACCCCTACACCAACGAATTCGTCTTGGTCTATCTCGATGATATATTGGTCTTTTCCAAGAATAAGAAGGATCATGCCAAGCATTTGCGATTGGTGCTCGACAAGCTCAGAGAGTATCAATTCTATGCGAAGTTCTCCAAATGTGAATTCTGGCTTGATGAAGTTCTTTACCTTGGGCATATCATTTCTGCCAAGGGCATTGCTATTAATCCCGAGAGGGTGTCTGTAGTTTTGAATTGGGAACCTCCTCAGAATGTCAAGCAGCTTCGCAGTTTTCTTGGACTTGCAAGCTATTGCCGAAGATTCGTTGAGAATTTCTCAAAGATTGCAAAGCCTCTTTCCAACCTCCTCCAGAAGCATGTGAAGTATGTCTGGTCTCCTGAGTGTGACGTTGCTTTCAACGCTATCAAAGAGAAACTCATCACTGCTCCAGTTTTGACTCCTCCTGAGGAATCCAAGCCTTATGAAGTTTTCTGTGATGCTTCTCTTCAAGGTCTCGGTGATGTGTTAATGCAAGAGAAGAAGGTTGTGGCCTATACCTCTCGTCAGTTAAAGCCCAACGAAAAGAACTACCCCACTCACGATCTTGAGTTGGCGGCAGTTGTCCATGCATTGATAACATGGAGACATCTCTTGTTGGGAAGGAAAGTGGACATTTTCACCGATCACAAGAGTCTCATGTACATCTTCACTCAGCCCAACCTCAACCTCAGGCAAACTCGATGGGTCGAAATGATTCAAGAGTATAATCCAAGTGTTGAATATACTCCAGGCAAGGCTAATGTGATTGCAGACGCTTTGAGCAGAAAGGCTTATTGCAACAGCTTAATCCTCAAGCCCTTTCAGCCGGACCTTTGTGAAGCTTTCCGCAAGTTGAATCTCCAAGTTGTTCCTCAAGGTTTTCTTGCCAACCTCATAGTCTCTCCTACCTTGGAAGATCAAATTCGTGAGGCACAACTAATGGATACCATGGTGAAGAAGGTGAAACGTGGTATTGACAAGGGCATTTCCAAATACAAGTGCTATCGCGTTGGTGATAGAGATACTCTTTTCTTCGTGGACCGGATTGTGGTTCCAAAGGGTGATCTACGGAAAGTCATTATGAACGAGGCTCACAATTCTCTTCTGTCAATTCATGCTGGAAGTACGAAGATGTACCATGACCTCAAGCAGTCGTATTGGTGGACTCGAATGAAGCAAGAAATTGCTCAATTCGTGAACGAATGTGATGTCTGTCGAAGGGTGAAAGCAGAACACCAACGACCAGCTGGTCTACTCCAACCTCTTGCTATTCCAGAATGGAAGTTTGATCATATCGAAATGGACTTCGTGACTGGTTTTCCTAAGTCCAAGCGTGGAAATGATGCTATCTTCGTTGTCATTGGCAAGCTCACTAAAGTGGCTCATTTTCTTCCTATCAAAGAGTCTATCACAGCAGCGCAGCTGGCAGAGCTCTACACCTCCAGAATTGTCTCCTTGCATGGCATTCCACAATTGATTTCTTCAGACCGTGGCAGCATCTTTACCTCCAAGTTTTGGGATTCTTTTCAGAAGGCCATGGGCACAAATATTCGCTTCAGCACAGCTTTCCATCCTCAAACTAGTGGACAAGTCGAGCGTGTCAACCAAATTCTTGAAGATATGCTCAGGGCTTGTGTTATCTCTTTCGGCATGAAGTGGGAGGATTGTCTTCCATATGCTGAGTTCTCTTACAACAACAGCTTTCAAGCGAGCTCGGGCAAAGCCCCATTCGAGATTCTCTATGGCAGAAAGTGTCGTACTCCTCTCAATTGGTCTGAGACGGGCGAACGCCAACTTCTTGGCAACGACTTGATCACAGAGGCTGAAGATATGTGTAAAGTCATTCGTGAGAATCTCAAAGCCGCTCAATCACGCCAGAAGAGCTATTACAATAGCAAACACCGTGATGTGGCTTTCGAGATCGGAGATCATGTCTACCTCCGCGTCTCTCCAATGAAAGGCACTCGTCGCTTCGGTATCAAAGGGAAACTTGCCCCTAGATACGTCGGTCCTTTCAAGATTCTCGGTAAAAGAGGCGGTCTCGCCTATCAACTTGAGCTTCCCCCCAACTTTGCAAATGTGCACGATGTGTTCCACGTGTCACAGCTTCGCAAGTGCTTCAAGATGCCTGAGCGCACCATCAACTTCGCAGAGATTGATCTTCAAGAAGATTTGTCTTATCATGAGCATCCCGTTGCTATTCTTGAAGAAACTGAACGCAAGACTCGCAACAAGTCTATCAAATTCCTGAAAGTGAAGTGGTCTCACCATTCAGACCGAGAAGCCACCTGGGAGCGCGAGGACCACCTCCGTTCCGAATATCCGGAGTTCTTTCAGTCCTAGATCACGGGACGAGATCCTCTCGTAGTGGTGGAGTGTTGTAACACCCCGGATGTAACTTGCCATATTTGTAACTCCAACTCTTGCCTTTTTCGGCAATGTGATATGATATTCCCTCCGTGGTTGGGTTTCCCGTCATTTTGCATTTTGTCCTTGTCATGCATTTCATATCACGTCATCATGTGCATCGCATTCGCATACGTGTTTGTTTCATGAATCCGACCATTTTCCCCGTTGTCCGTTTTGCAATCCGGCGCTCCTATGCTCCCCGGCATCCCCTTTTACCTTTTTCCGTGAGCGGATATTAAAGTTTCTCGGAATGGACCGAGGTTTGTCAAGTGGCCTCGGTATAGCACCGGTAGACCGCCTGTCAAGTTTCGAGTCATTCGGAGGTCGTTTGATACTCCAACGGTTAACCGGGTAACCGCAAAAGCCTCTTTTGGGTTGCAGCCCAAAACCCCTTCAAATCAGCCCAATAACCCATCTAAGTCACTCCCATGTCCATCGCCGTTCGATCACGATCGCGTGGCCGAAAACCGTGCTCAATTTGGAGCCTCCTAGCTCCTCCTACCTATAAATATACCTCCCCCTCCGAAATCCCGGATGAATCCGCCCCTAACCCTAGCCCCGCTCCCCTCCACGCCGCCGGACACGTCCGGATCGGGCCGGACGCGTCCGCCGCCGCGCCCGCGGCCAACCAGGGGCCGCCACATGGCGCGCCGCCGCCCGCCGCCGTCGAAGCCCGCGGGGCCCAGTTCCGGCCCCCGCGGCCCAGAACCGCTCCGCCGCCCGCCCGCGTCTCGCCATCTCCCGCGCTGCCGCCCGCGCCCGGCCGCCGCCCGCGCCGGCGCCCGCCGCCGCTCCGCCGCCGTCCGGCGCGCTCGCCCCGCCGCCGCTCCGCCGCGCCGCCCGCCGCGCTCGCCGCCGCCGCCGCGGATCCGGTCGGGCCGGACCGGATCCCGCGCCTCCAACCACGCCGGCCGCCGTCTCCCGCCTTCCCGCGCCTCCCCGGAGAGTCCTCCGGCCAGATCCGCCGCCACCTCGGTCTCCGCGCCGACGAACCCTAGGTCGAATTTCTCTAAGTCATTTTTCTCTGCAGATATTTTATTGCATGTTCATCGCATCATAACTTGCTGCATACTGCTCCGTTTCGTGCGTGTGATATGTCAAATTGTCCGCCTCAATTGGCATATCATTTCAACTCATTGCATCATTTTCATTTGAGCTCATCTTGATGCCCGAAATGCTGTTGGAAGAGGGCTATGTGATGTTAGTTTCAGATCTGTTTCAGTAGATGCACTTTTCTCATTTTTGCCATGATTGGTGTGTTCTTCCTATGAACTTGAGTTCTACATGTGTTTTGTAATATGCCATGCCATATTTACAGGGGTGTATGCCATGTATTTTTGTGATCTCTGTGGTGACTGGAACAAGCATGGAAACTAGGGATCATAATGTTGCTGATTTCAGAGACTTAGTAATTTCACTAAGTTATTTCCTGCTGTTATTTTTATGCCATGTGTTCATATTTTTTCAGAGAGATCTATGCCTCTTTTGAGCATGATCAGTAAGGATGTTTTGAACATATGGATTTGCTCTATCCATCAGTGCCTTTGTTTGTAATTATGGAGTGCCATAGCTTGAGTCAATTGAGCTATACTTTTGCTATCAAATGTTACTGGCAGATTGTTTACATGTTATTCGATTTTGCCAAGCTTGTTGTAGTTGATCCTTACATGCTATGATGTTGTTCTTGCAATGAATAGCTTCTATGCCATGTCTTGTTGATGGATGTATGCTTATTTTATCATGATAAGCTCTGTAGTGAGTGCATCGAGCTCGTAAACATGCCTACTTGTTATCTGTTTTTGACATGTCCAGTTTTCTAAGTCTGAAAACTGTAACGGAACATCTGTGAAGCTGATATGTTTTGCACTTTTTCCATGCTTGTTTGAACCTGTTGCGATGTGATTTAGCCATAGCTCAGTGTTCATCTTTTGTCAAGCATCTTGAGTAGATCACTTCCATATGCTTTTCTGATATGTTTGGGTGCAGTAACTTAATTACTTGTTGCTTGCTAAGTAGCATCATGCTGTTAATGGCAGAATCTTGTTATTCTTGTTTTGCTTGTCATTTGCAAACCGTGCATCCGATTCCGGTGATCTTTATATCGATTTCAACCGAAATCACCTCACCTTTCCAGCGGCATACTTGGTTTTCCAAGATTATGCCTTGTTCATCTTCTCCTTCCGGAGCACGCATATGCATTGCATATCACATCTCGCATATCATGCCATGTTTTGCATCATGTTGCTTGCGCATTGCATCGTGGTTGATAGTTGTTCCTTTGCTTGTGTTCTTGTTTTGGGTAGAGCCGGGAGACGAGTACGTGAACGAGGAACCTGTTGAGAACGCTTACGAGGACCAAGCTTTCGACAACTCTGAGAACCTTACAGGCAAGATGACCATACCCTCGAACTCACTTCTATCTTTGCTTGCTAGATGCTCGCTCTTTTGCTATGCCTATGCTGCGATACCTACCACTTGCTATATCATGCCACCCACATTGCCATGTCAGCCTCTAACCATCCATGTCCTAGCAAACCGTTGTTTGGCTATGTTACCGCTTTGCTCAGCCCCTTTTATAGTGTTGCTAGTTGCAGGTGAAGATGAAGTTTGTTCCTTGTTGGAACATGGTTATTTTGGGTTATCACAATATCTCTTATTTTAATTAATGCATCTATATACTTGGTAAAGGATGGAAGGCTCGGCCTTATGCCTGGTGTTTTGTTCCACTCTTGCCACCCTAGTTTTCCGTCATACCGGTGTTATGTTCCTTGATTTTGCGTTCCTTACACGGTTGGGTGATTTATGAGACCCCCTTGACAGTTCGCTTTGAATAAGACTCCTCCAGCAAGGCCCAACATTGGTTTTACCATTTGCCACCTAAGCCTTTTTCCCCCGGGTTTTCGCGAGCCCGAGGGTCATCTTTATTTTAACCCCCCCCCCCCGGGCCAGTGCTCCTTCGAGTGTTGGCCCGAACCAAGCAACCTGCGGGGCCACCGCGGGGAAACTCGAGGCCTGGTTTTACTCATAGCTTGACTTATCCGGATGTGCCCTGAGACTGAGATATGTGCAGCTCCTATCAGGATTTGTCGGCACAATCGGGCGGCTTTGCTGGATTTGTTTTATTACTGTCGAAATGTCTTGTAGTCCGGGATTCCGAGACTGATCGGGTCTTCCCGGTAGAAGGAATATCCTTCGTTGACCATGAGAGCTTATAATGGGATAAGTTGGGACACCCCTGCAGGGTATTATCTTTCGAAAGCCGTGCCCGCGGTTATGAGGCAGATGGGAATTTGTTGATGTCCGGTTGTAGAAAACCCGAAGTTGACCTTAATTAAAACACATCAACCGCGTGTGTAACTGTGATGGTCTCTTCTCGGCGGAGTCCGGGAAGTGAACACGGTGTTGGAGTTATGCCTGACGTAGGTTGTTCTAGGATCACTTATTGATCACTTCTAGCTTCACGACCGTGCTTTGCTTCTCTTCTCGCTCTCTTTTGCGTTGTTAGCCACCATATATGCTAGTCGCTTGCCGCAGCTCCACCTCACAACCCTATCCTACCTTTAAGCTTAAATAGTCTTGATCTCGCGGGTGTGAGATTGTTGAGTCCCCGTGACTCACAGATTCTACCAAAACAGTTGCAGGTGCCGACGATGCCAGTGCAGATGACGCAACCGAGCTCACATGGGAGTTCAACGAAGAACGTGGTCGTTACTATGTGTCTTTTCCTGAAGATCAGTAGTGGAGCCCAGTTGGGACGATCGGGGATCTGTGTAGCATTTGGGGTAGTCTTCTTTCATTTTGGTTCCGTAGTCGGACCTTGAGTGTAATCTGGATGATGGATGTTTATTTATGTATTGTGTGAAGTGGCGATTGTAAGCCAACTATGTATCTCTTTCCCTTATGTATTACATGGGTTGTGTGAAGATTACCTCACTTATGACATTGCTTTCAATGCGGTTATGCCTCTAAGTCGTGCTTCGACACGTGGGAGATATAGCCGCATCGAGGGCGTTACAATATCTCAGTTTTGATAAACAGCCGCACAGAAAGTAATATTTTAAATTCAAAAGGCATTGCTTAGCACATATGAACAAGTTTTCAGTGCACAGGACAATACGAGCGAGTTTACTCAAAAAATACATCCATGGAACATTCATCCGCCACAAGGCGGGCACGCTTCAGAATGTCCTTATAATAGTTCTCGGGCTTGCGATGCTCTTTCCCCGGCGGTGGCCCGTCCTTCACAAGCTTCTCGCCATCCAGCTTGCCCCAGTGCACCTTAGCGCGGGCAAGGGCCCTACGGGCACCTTCGATGCAAACGGAGCGCTTGATGACCTCGAGCCTTGGACAGGCCTCCACCAGCCGCCAGGCCAGCCCGAAGTAGCTCCCGGGCAGAGCCTCTCCAGGCCGCAGCCGAACTATGAGGCCCTTCATGGCCTGTTCGGCTACCTTGTGGAGCTCGACCAGCTGCTTCAGCTGGTCGCTCAGGGGCACAGGTTGTCCGACCTCAGCATACTGAGACCAAAACACCTTCTCCGTCGAGCTGCCCTCTTTCGCTCGGTAGAGTGCGGCGGCATCGGACACGCTACGGGAAAGATCTGCGAATGCTCCTAGAGAGCTCCGGATTCGGGTAAGCAACAAGAAGCTCACTTTTACATGTTTGCTTTGCATAAAGAATGCCTTACCCGCCGCTATCTTTTTCACCGCATCCAACTCCTGGAGGGCCTTCTGGGATTCATCCTTGGCACACTTGGCATTTTCAATAGCTGCCGCGAGCTCGGACGCTCGTGTCTTTGAGTCAAGCTCCAAACTCTCATGTTTTTTCATGAGAGCCTGGAGCTCTTGCCGCACCTCGCCAACCTGGGCTTCATACCTCTCCCGCTCGGAGCGCTCCGTGGCCGCTCTCTTCTCGGCCTCGGCCAACGCTTGCTTGAGGGTCGCCACCTCAGTTGTGGCCCCTACAATAGCCATGGTAATCCTGTCACATTTTTGCAATTGCGCTTTTATATTTTTGTTTTTTCTATAAGGTATATCTTACCTTCTTTCTCCTCGATCTACCGCTTGGCAAGGCCAAGCTCTTGCTCGGACCGCTCGAGGCCCTGCTTCAGTGTGCCCACCTCCGCAGTCAGTGCGGCGGTCGCCAGCAGCGAAGCCTGCATACGCATATTGACTCTTTTTCTGTTAGACTCCTGCGAATTTTATTAGATCCTCTATTCGGCTTTTCTTTCCGAACGCCAAACAGAGCATCAGGGGCTACTGTCTATGCGGTAATATTTTTTACATATTTTGTACTTACCTCGAAGCCTGTTAGAAGGCTGGCACAAGCTTCAGTCAGTCCGCTCTTCACGGACTGAACCTTCTGGATCACCGCACTCATAATAGTGCAGTCCTCCTCGTCGATGGAGGCGCCGTTAAGCACCTCCAGCAGATTGTCCGGCGCCTCCGGTTGGACGGGGGGGCGTCGGCTCAGTAGGCTTGCTCCTCTTGGAAGGAGTTCGCCTACCGCGGTCCGGAACCGTTGACGATTCCGGCGCGGTGTCCGGCTCTAAGCCGGACTTGGAGCCCTGGGGGGTTTTATCCCCTTTACTCCTGGAGTATGAGAGGTCGCCTTGCGGCTCCTCCAGGACCATCCTCTCCTGGCCCGGAACCTGTCGGGACGCCACCTCGGCATCGCCCATTGGGCGGGGGGAGGTAGCGGGCGGAAGTGAATTCACGTCCGATGAATCCAGGGTGCCGCTCGACGACTCGTCGAGCCTGGCCTTGGGCGGACTGCATAATCATATTCGACATAAGGAAAGGCTATGCAAAAAAGGAATGCTATGAATTACTCGGGTGCCCAGATTCTTACGATTCCGCTGGACGTTTGGCCCTGTGCGGCCACTCCTCTTCGTCGTCATCGGCGTCGGTGGGGTAGTCCAGAGGAAGGGTCTTCCCCTTCTTGGACCCTTCGGCCTCCCCGGTCGGGGCGGCCTTCCTTTTCTTTCCTCCCCTCGCTGGAGGGGGAGAGGTTTCTTCTTCCTCCTCCTCGTTTTCACGGGAGGAGCGCGTCTTGGATTCGTCGGATGATGAATCCGACACCTCCAGGCATCGGGCACTCTTTCGAGTCCCTATGGCCTTCTTCTTGGCCTTCTTCTCCGGCAACACATAAGGTGCCGGAGCCAGCAGCTTCGCTAAGTGAGCATCGGCTGGGTCTTCGGGCAAAGGGGCCGGACAGTCGATCTGTCCGGACTTCGCCTGCCAATCCTGTCAAAGGAAAGGGAGATTAGATCCCGCATAGAGTTAAACTATGGAAAACTAACATCCTGTAAAAGGTAAAAATAGCTTACCGCACTAGCGTGACGCTGCGTGCTGAATCCGCGGTCCTCGGAAGAGGATGCGGGAGCCTCGGCACCTTTGAATAGCACCTTCCAGGCGTCTTCGTACATCGTGTCGAAGAGCCTGCTCAGGGTTTGGTGCTGCGTCGGGTCAAACTCCCACAGATTGAAATCCCGTTGTTGACACGGGAGGATCCGGCGGACGAGCATAACCTGGACTACATTGACAAGCTTGAGATGCTTGTTCACCAGGGTTTGGATGCATTTTTGCAGTCCGGTTACCTCTCCTTTATTGCCCCACGACAAGCCCGTCTCTTTCCAAGACGTGAGCCGCGTAGGGGGTCCGGACCGGAACTCGGGGGCTGCGACCCATTCGGGGTCGCGCGGCTCGGTGATGTAAAACCACCCTGATTGCCACCCCTTCAGGGTCTCCACAAAGGAGCCCTCGAGCCATAGGACGTTGGCTATCTTGCCCGCCATGGCGCCTCAGCACTCCGCCTGGTTGCCGTGCACCACCTTAGGCTTGACATTGAAAGTCTTGAGCAATAGGCCGAAATGGGGGCGGATGCAGAGGAAAGCCTCACACACGACGATAAACGCCGAGATGTTGAGGACGAAGTTCGGGGCCAGATCGTGGAAATCTAGGCCATAGTAGAACATGAGCCCCCGGACGAATGGGTGGAGAGGAAAGCCCAGTCCGCGGAGGAAGTGGGGGAGAAACACTACCCTCTCATGGGGCCTTGGGGTGGGGAGGAGCTGCCCTTCTTCGAGAAGCCGGTGCGCGATGTCGTTAGACAAGTATCCGGCTTTCCTCAGTTTTTTGACGTGTCCCTCCGTGACGGAGGAGACCATCCACTTGCCTCCCGCTCCGGACATGGCTGGAGAAGGTCAAGGTGGGAAGTGTGGACTTGGGCGCTGGAGCTCAAGAGCGCGGAAGATGGATAGGCAAAGGAGGAAGAAGGCGTAGGTAAAAAGGTGGATCCTTATCCCCTTATATGGGCGGACACGGCTATGCGTCCCCACCAGCCTGATAAAACTCGCTTATCTCCCAAGCACCGTAATCAATGGCGCGGTTGGGTTACCCACGTCCGTATTGATGAGAATCCCGTAAATAAAGGGGACACGATCTATACTTTGACAAGACGTGCCAAGGAAACCGCCTCGCTAAATGCGCTGAGGTGGGGGAGTAAAAACGATTCGAATAGAGACTTGGCCGTGGTGTGGTGTCACGCTACGGAATACGTCAGCAGATTAGATTTGTGTAAATATTATTCTCTCTATGGCAATATGTGGAAACTTATTTTGCAGAGCCGGACACTACCCTTAGTGTTCAAAATCTTCTATGAAGTATTTGGAGGAGGAACCCGCCTTGCAATGCCGAAGACAATCTGCACGCCGGACTCGTCGTCATTGAAGCCTGGTTCAGGGGCTACTGAGGGAGTCCTGGATTAGGGGGTGTCCGGATAGCCGGACTATACCTTTAGCCGGACTCCTGGACTATGAAGATACAAGATTGAAGACTTCATCCCGTGTCCGGAAGGGACTTTCCTTGGCGTGGAAGGCAAGCTTGGCGATATGGATATGTAGATCCCCTACAATTGTAACCGACTCTGTGTAACCCTAACCCTCTCCGGTGTCTATATAAACCAGACGGTTTTAGTCCGCAGGACAACATATAACAACCATACCATAGGCTAGCTTCTAGGGTTTAGCCTCCTTGATCTCATGGTAGATCTACTCTTGTACTACCCATATCATCAATATTAATCAAGCAGGACGTAGGGTTTTACCTCCATCGAGAGGGCCCGAACCTGGGTAAAACTTCGTGTCCCTTCTCTCCTGTTACCATCCGCCTAGACGCACAGTTCGGGACCCCCTACCCGAGATCCGCCGGTTTTGACAGCGACAAGGATCCAGCAAAAAATACCAACAATTTGAAACTTTGTCAGGATGATCCAGCAATATGCAGCAAGTTCAACAGAGCACTAATGATCTAAGTGCAATGCAGCAAAAAACACCAACAATTTGAAGCACTAATTCATAACCAACCAGTTGAAATAGTTCCAAGTGCAACACAACACTCATGATCTAACACTTCAAGTAGTTCAATGTGCCACACACCACATAGCACACATGATCTAACAACAAAACAATCAACTGGTTCAAAGTGCAACACAACACTCATGATCTAACAGTTCAAGTAGTTCAAAGTGCAACACATCACTCATTATCTAGCAATTCAAGTAGTTCAAAGTGCAATAGAACAGTAATGATCTAAGACCAACATAGCAAACCCATTTCAGTGATTTCCACTTGCTGTGAAATAATCATCCCACCTGGTAGGCTTCCTCTTCCTCTTCTGTCCATGTGAAGGACCAGCAGCAGCATGACTTGCAGCAGCTCTTGGAGGAGCATAAGGTTCCCTACCAGCAGCTCTTGTAGTGGGTGTTGATCTGCTTGTCCTGGCAGCACTTGATGATTGTCTTTTGTTCTTGGGTGTGGGAGCTGCTTGCCTTGTGTTCCTAGTAGAAGTACTTGTAGATCTTGTGGGCTTTGGAGCAGCTGGAGGCTTAGTAGCAGTAGAAGTAGTTGCTTGGTTCTTCCTATTAGGCTGGAAAGAGAGAAGAATATTAGTATAAATTAGAAATCTGCAATGCAAAATGAAATAAAGGAAGAGGTTGTGTACCTCATGTTTGTTCTTTCTCATCAGAAGTGATGGTTTGAGTGCATGTCCATAGTTGGTGTACCTATGACCCTCTTTACCGCAATTGCTGCATGATATTGTGCCAACTCTAGATGTATCTTTGGGCTTGGGCACCTCAAACCGACCCTTTCTTCTCTTGGTCTGCTTTCTTCCCTTCTTCTTCTTGAAAACTGGGGGGTCAATGTCTCTGGTAGGTGTCTTGGTCCAAAGATCAGGCCCAGGAACTGGGAATATAATAGGATTGTATGTTGCCATGTACATTTCTTTCTTGACGAATGCAGAGACAGAATCCTCTGGATGCTGCTTTGATTTATATATGGCAGACACAACATTGTGGCAGGGGATTGCTATCATGTCCCATCTTCTGCACCCACAAGTCATTTGTGCCAAATTTACAGCATAAGTATTTTCCCCACTCTGAACCTGACAAAGATCTGGACCAGCCATTTGTGCCTTGCAGTTCCTAGCCCACTTCTTTGACTCCTCCAACTTCTCTGAGTATGTTGGAGTTATCTCCCACCTAGTATTTTGGCCCCCTATTCTTTTCTCACTGTACTTAACCATCAACTTGGTCCTAATACCTTCACACATTGTCTGGATTGGTTTCCCCCTTACATCCAAGATCATCTTACTGTATACTTCACTTAAATTGTTGACAACCAGGTCTGTCTTACAATTAGTGTCCATTGCCCATCTAGCCCATGTTTTCACCTCTATCTTACTTAGCCACTCCCAAGCCTCTTGGCTCTCTTGTCTCAAGTTCTCCATGTTAACATCAAACCCATGTCTTGTATAAGAATATGCAGCACCATCCATATACTTTTTAAGTTCCTCCCCTCTAAACCCAGCACTTTGAAAATTAGCATATATGTGTCTTAAACAGTATCTCTGAGGACAATTTGGAAAGACTGCATGTGCATAGTAAATACTTAACAAACATGTACATCAGAGAGTAGCAACCATGCAAACATTTACATAGACAACACGCATGAACAATAAAGGAGAGAAGCAATTTTAATTAGAGCTCTAGAACTAACCTTCTGCCTATCAGAGAAATTGTATAGTATCCAAACTGCCCTTTTTCTCCACCAATAGCTATTTTCAACTGTGTGAGGAACCAACCCCAGCTAGGTGTGTCCTCTACTTCAACCACTCCAAAAGCAATAGGATAGATATTGTTATTACCATCCCTTGTAGTGGCAGCTAGAATTTGTTTTCCTGTGCTCAGCTTTACAAAGCACCCATCCAAACCTGAAATAATACACAATTTTAGGACTACAAAGATGATTAAATGTGCAATGTAAATAATTTGGAATTTGAAAACAATGAACATACCTATGAATGGCCTGCATCCTTTCAAGAAACCTTCAATTGATGCTCCAAGACACATGGACAACCTATGAAATATGGGATTGGTACTTGGGTGCTGCCTCACAACTCTAGTAGTAACTATACATCTAGATCCAGGGTTTGTGTCAAGCACTGTCTGAAGGTAGTCCCTGATTCTTGTGTACTGCCTTTCCTGATCACCCAGGACCACTGCCAAAGCTAGTTTTCTTGCCCTGTATGCCTTGTTCTTGCCTACCTCCACACCAAACTTTTCCTTGATGTTCTCTATCACAGTATCAACACATGTGCTAGGATCTGTCCTTAAGCTGCTCTCAATTGACTTTGCCACATACTTAATGGCCACTTTGCAGTTCTCACCAATTACAGGACATGTGTGCTGAAGTTGGAATATCTTTATGCAGAAGGTTTTCTCTTTTCCCACTTGTGAGGCAGTCATATGAAAGTTGCAGCCCTCTTGACTGCAGTTAACTTTTATCCTGTCCTTGCAATTCCTATGATAGTGGAAATTCCTCCTCTGAGTTACATGCAAGTTCACCAGAGCCCTTTTGAACTGATACACATCCTCAAAACACATCTGCCAACAAATTTGATCATCAGGTTGTTGCAGTTCCTCATTATACCACTTCCTCACTGCTCTCTTCTTAACTCTTGATCTCTTACCAGTATTTGGCACGTATCTTATCTCCTCCTCATCTCATAATTCACAATTAAGATCTTCCATGTTCTCATCAGAGGAGGGCACATAATCTGGTTTTATTGTTGCTGCAGAACTGCTATGAGATCTGTCAGTTGGCCCTCTTCTAACTAGTCGTTTTTGTGGTGGAGCTTGTTGTACTAAAACCTCATCCTCATCTTATCCTCCTCACAGAAAAGATCTTCTGGATCTGTATCACCTTCCATGTGGTACTTAGGATCTTTTTTCTTCCTCTTTAGCTCACAAATCTTTTGCTTCTGTTCTGGATCATCAAGTTCTTCTCCTTCCGAACTATCATCAAGTTGTTCTCCTTCTTAACTATCATCAAATTGTTCTCCTTCTCCAAACTCATAATTCTCCTGTCCTTCTTCTTGTTCTGCATTGGTTGCTTCCTCTTCCATAGGCTTTCCATCATCAATAGGATCAGCATATTGCTCCAAAAATGCATTGAAAATGTCATCTACATTGTCATTTACAATGACAATCTCCTTCTCTTTCTCTTCTGCAAATCGCAACTCTGCTGAGTTATCAGATACTCTGCTTGAGAGTCATCTGGCGCATTGGGGTACACTCATGTGCATTAGCTTTAGAACTGCCTTGTGATTGAAACAACACACCATCATCATTTATCTCATAAACAATTAGATTACCAATCTAAAAAATGGGCACTTGATCTTCACATACATCCCCTTTGTTAAGGTCTTTTAATGCAAACAAGTCAGGTTTACTGGCACTGATCAAAGTTATGTTCACTACTTTTTTCTCTGCATACAAATCAAGCATCTCCTCCACATTGTCATATGACATAAATAGGTCCATCCCTGCATGCCCAGCACCTACCACCTTTGGATAGTACATTGAATAACTTCCATAATAACCTTGCTCCTCTTTGCTAGCTACCAAATGACTGAATGTTATGTCAGACTCCCCTATCTGCCTCTCATAATTGTCTTCTCCAATGAAATTAAACCTGACATCCCAAATTTCATCATCCAAGCTACAAAAGCAAAAGAAAAAAACAATGGTTAGGAATACAACCTTTTCCAGTTATAATTTACATCACACATGTACAAATTCTTCAGTTGTCCTCCACTAATTGAAAATCTACAAAGAGCACATATTTAAACAAACTTCATCCATATTTAACAATTCTAAATGCAACACAATGCCTCTCATAGTTGTCCTCCTCTTTAATATCTACAGAGAGCTCATTATTTACAATACCAATGAATTTGACTGCAAATAATAATTAAGAACAACCATGTACAACACAATTTTTTTACATCATCTCAGAAGTATTTAAATGCCTAAACCTATACAGAGCATATATCAGAATTATTTACAACATTCAGAAGTATTTAAATTACTACAAACCTACTCAGAGCATATAAAATAATTATTTGCAGGATTTCAGAACTAGGATTTTGCACAACCAAACAATTGCTACATCTTTGACAACAATAATTACATCTAACACATTCAACAACAGTACTAAGTAAACAAGCTAGCTAACCCTAATTCTACATTTCACAAAGGTGGCAGATGCATAGAGGTAGGAGAAGGAAATCTTAGTCGACACCGCCAAGACCAAAGGTATAATGGTGGATTTGGATAGGGTTGGCCTTCCACACCTTAGCCAGTGCCGCCAACTGGCTAGATGCGGCAGGAACTTCACCGCCGCTGCCCGTCATCTTCACTGCGTTGTCGCCCTCCAGCCTCAGGTGCTCCTTCTCTCCTTCGTCCTCTCCTTCGCCACAGCCGCCGCCGCCGCTGTGTGTCGCCATGGAGGGCACTAGAGAGGAACTAGGTCACCAGGGAGAGGAGGGGGAATGGTGGCGCGGGCACGAGATGGTCCAGTCGAACCAGGTCAAGGGAACGCCGCTAACGGGCATCAGGCGCGCGCCCTCTGCCCCATGCCACATGGCCTGACGGCTGGGCCCGACCCGTCAGGTTTTCTGTCAAAACACGGTAAATTGACCAGTTAGTGCTCTGTGCAACAAAATTACTGAAAAATGGTGGTTTATGCAAACTTTTATGAAAATGGTGGTTTTTCGCACCAAGCGACGCAATTGTGGTGGTTTTTTGCAATATACTCGAAACAAACTTGTTGTATCACTCTATGATTAGACTAGTGCAATCAAAAGACTATGATGTTATGGTTTTTGTATGCACATTGGAAATAGTTTTACTTGCCTAATGTCATTTTTAGTAGCTAGCAGTTGTTGTGTGAATGTGAATAATCTGCCTATGTTTCTTGTCCGTCATACATAGTTATGTGCTGAACCAATTATCCAAATAGGGAACCAGACGACAAACAGGAAGATCATTCATATAATGCATTGGTAGATGACTTTATGGATGCTGTGGTGGAAAACTGGCGTGAGCCAGCTAACTTCGATCAAGCAGCGCGTGAAGAGCGTTACCAAAAGCAGACGAAGCGATTCGCTGAGTTAGCTCTGAAACGCTTCAACAAAAACAAAAACAATAAGGTAAATATATATATTAAGGTTCTTTGGTACAAGAGTGTGATTTGTTCAATTAAGGATACTACAGAACTTGTTGATGTATAACTCCAATAAAACCTTATCTGCCACTCAAGTAACTTTAATAGAAGAGGCAAGAGCACTAGAGACCCAGAAACTTGCATTGGATGTGATGGGTTAGTCCATAAACTTGCAGAAGGTGATCAACTCATCCACAAACTTGAAAAGTATGTGATGGTTTAGTCCACAGCCAATCAGAGACGGACAATTGGCGCCCAGCTGGCTGCTGCGTGGCACACCTGGTCGGACCGGATCTTTTGCGGAAAACCCCTCAACGTTTCAAGAAATCATGCCTGTGGGCCCTGTTTCCCTTTCTACTTTATCCCTGTCCAAATCCCTAGCTCTCTCCTATTTTCCCATTTCCCCTGTCCAAACCCTGACAGCGAGAGAATGAGAGCGTCCGGTGGCGGCGGCGGCGAGAAGAAAGATTCAACGTCTTGGTTGGGGCTGTGCGGCGGCGGCGATGTCTCTTAGTAGGAATAATGTCACCCACGTTC
Source organism: Aegilops umbellulata (assembly GCA_032464435.1). Lineage (NCBI taxonomy): Eukaryota > Viridiplantae > Streptophyta > Magnoliopsida > Poales > Poaceae > Aegilops > Aegilops umbellulata. The sequence goes on along the minus strand of CP136054.1, from coordinate 83,506,185 downwards.
TATCCCCATCCCGATAGTGCGTCTAGCATTGTCAGAGGGCGTGTGGAGGTTTGTTTCCGTCGGATCTCGCGGGATTTGGTCGATGCTGGTCTTTGGTGGATCTGTTTGGATCTGGTCTTTGTTCGTCTTCGTTTGGGTGTTTACAGGTTTGATCCTTCTGATCCACGACTTCCTTCATCGATGATGGTTGCTACTCTGGTGCGCTGGTCCTATGAGGCCTTAGCATGACGGCTTCCCGACTGTCTACTACATCAACATTTGCCCGGCTCCGGTGAAGGAGGGGCGATGATGGCGGAACGCCTTCGGCTTGCTCTAGTGCTTGTAGTCGTCGTTAGGTGGTCCACGGACATGGTTGTAATTTTTATTACCCCTGTAGTTCTTTAAACTACGATGATTGAAGATGAATAGATTGGATGTTTCTCGAAAGAAAAGAACATGTTGGTTTGGCCATGTTCTTTTTCTACGTGCATGAGAGTATATAGTACGTATGTGACAAGGGTGTCCCTTTATTGTACTACAAAACTTGCATGCATGTATTCGCGGAAAAAACAACTTGTGTGCATAAACCTACAGTTTTTTTCGAGAGTACGCCAATGACGTACCTTATTTTGTTAGAAGGGAGAATTTTAATTACAAGAGCGGATAATGTGGATGCGAACATCTACAAAGGCACATCACCACCTTACACCAAAGTAAAACAAAGGTCACTCTTTCACAAAAAGGTCTAAGCCACCAACTATGAAACCTGCCTCACGCCACTCTTTATTCTTCTCTAAGGCTATATCTACCAATTGCCTTGCCTTCCGTTGTTCTTGTTGCTTGTTGAAGACCCTAGTGTTTTGTTGCTTCCATAACAACTAAGCGGTACCAATCACGAAGGAATCAAAACTACGTGAAGTCTTGTCGGAGAAGTTAATTCTTTGGGCAAGCCACCAGTCCTGGAACGTAGCCGTAGTGGAAGGGATGTCAATGTTGATCTGGAACCTGTCACAACACCCGTGCCACACTTCCCCCACGTAGACACAATGCCCAAATATGTGATCCACGTTCTCTTCTTCCTGTAGGAAAAGGTAGCAAGGTGATGGCTCATCTTGAAGCCCGTGCATCGTGCGATGGTCAGACGTCCAAAGGCTATATTTGATTGTCAACCATGCAAAAATCTTGCACTTTAGAGGTGCCCAGCTCCTACAAATACACTCGTCCAGCGCGTCATTTTTCATAAATGTATCTGGTAAGCATTACACATGAACGATGGCTCCCCTCTCTCCCTCCCCCTCCCGGGCGGTGGTGGCGACGGGCTCGTCTCCTTCCCCTCCGACCCGGCTTCTATCTGTGATGCCTCCCCATGCAGCCGACGTCCACCCCTCGTTCCGTTCTCTGCTCCCTAACCCCCACCAACAAGTTCTGGGTTCTCGGATCTGAGGCCTCAGATTATGATCCCGACTCCCCGCCTCCACCCCCCCCCCCCGTTCTGCGACCCCATGCGTGCCGGTCGTCGCCTCTGCTCTATCGCGATGTCACAAGTTCGCCCCCAGTGGGCGCGGTCGCCCTGCTCCCGCACCGTTGGCCGGTGATGGTTGGACTCGCGTTTCAAGCCGGCTCCGTAGGGTCCCTCCGCCATCTCCTGACTGTGGGATCCTCGGCCCCGACTGGTGCTTTGCGCCTATGGCGGCCCTGGCTCCCTGCCCTCCATCCCCGAAAACCTCTTCCTCCTCCGTTCCGCCTTCTGGCCCACTGGTGTCCCCGCTGGCAGCGGTCGGGTTGGCTGAAACCCTAGATCTGGTGGTGGCCGCTGCGGTGGTGCCTGATCCTGGGTTTCGGGCCTCCACGCCTCCTGGTGGGCATGGGGCCCCTCCCTCCCTTTTCCAGTGTGTCGGACTTTCCCCCTCTACCTCTCGTGGCTCTTGGGCCTCGAGGGCCCAGGCCCACCCCCCGCCCCACTCTGGCCCAACCCATCGGCCCCGGCCTGGCGCGGTCGGGGTTTATATGGGTTCGGAGGGGCTCGCTCCCCCCATTTCTAGGGTTCCCAGCCTCTTCTTCTGACCTGCGACGCCACCGCTTCCCCATCTGCTTCTTCTCTAGATCCAATCCTCCTCCGCCTCTCTCCCTCTCATTCGTGTCGGTCCTCTCGATGGATCGCTCGCCCAGCTCCTCCAGCAAGGCCTTGTCCGGCTAGAAGCGCCGGCAGGAGGGCTCTGTTGAGGGGGAGGTGGATCCGGAGTACAAGGCGGCCCTGCGCTCCAAGCTCCAAGCGGATCGTGCTCGGGCGGAGGGAGCCGCGGTGGAGCTCGGCGTCCCCTCGTCCCTTGGTTCTGGATCTGCCTCGGCTGGTGGCCCGGGCCGGTTCATGCCTGCGGCTTCTCTAGGGCGCCGGGTTGTCGTCCTCCCTCCGACGGTCCGGGCTTTGCTTCTAGTCCCTGTGGGGACGGAATCCTTCCTCCGCCACCCCCTGCTCCGGCGTGCACCCCCCCCTTCAACCCAAGTGGTCAACCCCATCCTCACCTAATTCGCCTGCCACCGCCCTGGTCACTTTCAGTCCCAATGCCAAAACTCTCCTTTCTGTCTCATCTGCAGGGAGGACAATCACCTCACGGTCAACTGCCAGAACCGTCTTAAGCCTCATGCCTTCGTGCACTACGGCCTCGGCCTCCCTGGTTGTGCCTTCTTCGCGCTCGACAGCGAGATCCCTCAAGTGATTCCCATCCCTGCTCTCTCAAATGCTGGCATAATGACAGTCAAAGATAAGAAAATCTCTCCCCAGGTTCTCCTCAACGAGCTTCAGCTTTGAGATGATGGTGGATGGGACTAGCAGATCCGCCAGTTGTCGGAGTTTGAGTTTGCAGCCATCTTCCCATCCAAAGAAAGCCTGCGGATGATATCGTCTTGCACCAGTTTCACCCTCCCCCTTAACCAACTTGTTGTCTCTGTCAAGGCCGCCTCCAATGGTTCAAAAGCCATCTCTCCTCTGTCTGATGTTTGGGTCCTCGTTGACGACGTCCCACCTACGCTTCGGTCCCCAACCTTCCTCGTGGCATTCGGTGTTCTTATTGGCAAACCAATTGAGGTCGATCCAGTGTCTTTGCTTGTACTGGGCCCTACATGGTTGTGGGTTTGGTGTGTTGATCCTCACTGCATCCGTGGCTCGGTTGACGTCTTCCCTTCTGTTGGCAGTTTTCGTCTTAGGGTCCGGGTCGAGGGCGCTGCTGCTCCGGTGTCGCCCCCGCCCCGCCCCCTTGGCTGGCCTCGGACAAGGATGGCAAGGATGATGATGAGCTCCCTAATGATTCGAACCCTGGCGCCGAGCATCGTTTCACATAGTCTGAGTGGGATGGGCTGACCTCTGAAGATCAAGACTTGCTTAAGGAGAACGCTCTGGTGGGGGTGGGAACAAGGATGCGGAGGGTGACATTGGAAGAGGGGCTGTTGCCTCTGATGGAGCGAGGGGCACCCCTTTTTTTGACGTGTGTTCTAACCTTCCAGCCCGCCCTGCTTCGCCTTCCATCTCTGGCATCGAAGATCTGCCCCCTGCCGGATCTGTGTCTAAGAAGAAGAAGAAGAAATCGTCTGTCAAGAAGTACTCCGCGCATAGCAGGGCCTCGGAGGGCTCCAAGCAGTCCACAGCAGGTATGTGTCGCAGGCTTGCTGCTGATCTGGGTGCGGCCCCGGGTCCTTCTTCTGCGGCGGCCTCACCGTGCCGTGCTCGCCCCGCGCCGGTGCGCTCCCCCGCTTCCACTGCACGCAAGAGTGGCCGGGTCTTCAACAGCGGCGAGCGGGTTGCCGACCGGGCGGCGCGCTGCGGCCAGAGATCTTCCCCCCTCAGGTACCCCTCCATGTCGTCCAACCCCCCCCCCCCCGCTTCTTCCCCTGTTCGGTTGGTTCTTTCGTCGCATTCCAATGAACATCTTCTGCATATTTTATCGGACATAGACATATCTTTTGATCCTAGATTTGGTTCTCCTTCTGCCTTGTTGGATGTTATTCGGGCCAACGAAAAGGCCCAGGCTGATATTGCCAGGGCCAAGGACTCCGCTTCTCAGGCTGGACCCACACCGGTTGTGGCTAGTAGGGTCGAGGTGGCACCTGAAAGGGATCAGGTGCCCTCAGCTGCGCCTCGGCGCTGGGCAGGCAAGCGTGCTAAGTCCTGCATTGCCCCATGCAGGTCGAGCCTTCGCATCAAAATATTTCCTTCCGATGAAGGCTCTCTTTTGGAACATTAGAGGTGTCGGCGCTAGGGGGCGCAGAGACCAGCTTAAAGACCTCGTTCAGTCAGAGAATATTGATCTCATTGGCCTTGTCGAAACGCTTAAACCCTCCTTCTCTCCTAATGAACTCTCTGCTATTGTTGGGATCGATAGGTTTGACTGGAACTACCTGGCTTCCTCAGGCCACTCCGGTGGAATTCTTATTGGCACTAAAAGAGAAATGTTTGCTTTTGTTGCCTTCGATCATGGCATTTTTTGGGCTAGCACAGTAGTATCTCACCAATCCCTCAATATGCTCTAGGAAGTTATGGTAGTTTACGGTCCAACTAACCATTCCCTTTCCTACTTGTTCTTGGACAAAATTTTGAATAAGATTGAATCTTGTGATCTCACTTTGCTCATCGGTGGTGATTTCAACTTAATGCGCTCTCCTTTGGATAAAAACTCCCCTAATGTCTCCTGGCCGCTGGTTGATGCTTTCAACGCTTTTAACCGTGATTCTGCAATCCGCGAAGTGCCTAGGGTGGGTGCCCGTTTCACATGGACGAATCACCAAGCTTCTCCTATCAGATCTGTTCTTGACCACGTGTTTATCTGTTCGAGGTGGGATTCCTTGCTCCCACGGGCCTCTCTTTGGGCTCTTCCCATAGTGGGTTCTGATCATGCTCCCCTGGTTCTCGACGACGGGATTTGCTCCGCTTCTTTTCCTTGGTTTCAATTTGACGCCTCATGGCTCCTGGTCGATGGCTTTACTGATTTAATCTCGTCTAAAATTTCGTCCTTCCTGGCCTCTGCTCGCCGATCTTTTGGCCCGATGGATGGCTGGCACCAGTGCTCGTATTTTTTACGAAAATTTCTTCGTGGCTGGGCTAGGAACCATGCTGCTGAGTCAAGGCATGACAAGGCTCGGCTCACGTCTCAAATTGGCTCCCTAGATGCACGTGCGGATGCACCTGGGCTCCCCCCCTTGAATGGCAGACCCGATATGCTTTAGAGGAGGCCCTTTTGACCTTGCATTGTTAGGCTGAAATATACTGGAGGCAAAGATGCACCATTAACTGGACTTTGAAAGGCAACTCCCCTAGTGCTTATTTCTTTGCTATTGCTAACGGCAGGTGTCGTGGAATTGTCACGGCAGATGTCCTCTTGGAAGGACTTAGTCGTGGAGCCATCGCAACTAGGAAGCTAAAAGGGGTTAATCGGGACAAAGGACACGCGAGGTTTATACTAGTTCAGCCCCTTGCGATGAAGGAAGGCCTACGTCAAGTTGGGTTTGGTATTGCTTGAGTTTTCGATGACCAGGGAGCGAGATACGCTATGCCTGGCTCTCGAGGAGTTGTTTCTTGCCCTAAGCCATCGGCGGGTCGTCCCCTTATATACACGGGTTGACGTCCTGCAGCCTACAGAGTCCCGGCCGGCTCATAAACAGTGTCCGGCTCGATGACTAGTTAATTCTACCTTATAATACAAGTCATGTCGTCATGGCGGTTTACCACTATTGGCCTTAAATCACCTATGGGCCTTAGTCCCTTTATTGAACCGCCATCTTCCTACTTGATCTTGGGCTTCTTCTGATAAGTCCCTCTTTGCGTAACCCGACCCCTCCTGGGCGGCTTACTCAAATAGTTATATCCCCAACATTAGGCCCCAGATTGATTTGAACCGGTTCATGTCAATCTTTAAAAACCTTATGAACTGGCCTTCGGTCTTCTGTCTTGTGAGAGAATTGTAACCCACCATGATGTCATCATCCGGATCCGGGTTAAATCATCATGACGTCATCTTCAATAAAACTTATATTTTAATCCATCATATCTTCAACGGATCTCCGTCTTTAATGGCCTTCCCAAAAATCGAGGCGTCGGGGCCGCTGGATAATGATGTCTTGGTCTCCTCGTTTCTCGAGTCGTCTCAGTCGGCCCCTCCTTATAAATAAACACGACCTAGGTCTTTTTCATTTCTTCAAGTCGTCTTCTTCCTCGCACTCCCTTCCCTGCCGCTCGAGCTCCGCCGCCGCCACCGCCGGAACCCTCGTCTTCATCGACTCAGGCCGCTGCATCACCCTGATTCAGACCAGAAAGCGACGGCGACCCTTCGCATCTCTTACGCATCCGTGAGTCCTTCTGTTCCCCTTTCTCAGATCTGCATTGGAGCCATCTTTGAGTTCGTCAGCGTTCATTGCCGCCCGACACAAGCTTTCATTGGTTCTCACCTCCGATGCCTTTTTTAGATTATGAAAACAATATAGAACTGTTGTGGAACATGTTTCATGCTTATTCTGCCCGAAAACAGATCTTATTTCCTTGATTTAGAAGCCCTTCTTGAGTATATGAGCTTCCCTGTACTGCTTTAGGTCTAGAAATTTTTTCCTTTCCAGAGCGTCGTTTGATCCAAAATAATATCAGCAACTTGTGAAACCTGTTTGCTCCATACTTAGCCAAAAACTGCGTCTGTTGACTCTGTTTCAGCCATAGTAACCGGTTTAAGATAACACCGGCCGTCAACACCACTTGCCTCTGGCGAATTAAGAAAACTTTAATCATGTTTAACACCTGCAGCTGTTTAAACATTATCACATAGTTACCTGTATGTCATTAGGCCCCTTCTTAAGCCGCCATCTTAGATATTCCAACGATGCTTATTCTCCGGGTTATAATGAACCGGAAAATTTCCTTTATCTTGTTTGTAGGCTTCAATTTTCATAATGGCACCCAAAGCTGTCAAACCCCAGTGACCTGCAACTGGGTCCCATCCATTGTCACAGAGAGCAAATTGTCCGAATTTGTGAAGTCCGGCTATCTGCCCAAGAAGGAGGTCACGTCTTATCGTGCCCCCAACCCGTCCGAGGAGAAACCTCATCCCAAAGAAGGGGAGGTAGTAGTCTTTACAGATCATATGAGCCGGGCCTTCGCTCCGCCTGGTTCAAAATTCTTCAGAGACGTTTTGCACTTCTTTGACTTAAGACCTCAAGACATCGGGCCTAATTCCATGTCAAACATCTGCAACTTCCAAGTTTTCTGCGAGGTTTACCTTGGAGAAGAACCCAACCTACCTTTCTTCAGGGAATTGTTCTATCTGAATCGGCAGAATGAGCGCGCCAATGGGCCCAGTTTGGAACTTGGTGGCATATCGATTCAAAGGCGGAGAGACTGCCTGTTCCCTTACGCTGAATTACCAAGTCATCCGAAGGACTGGAACCAAACATGGTTCTACTGCCATGATTCTTCTCCAGCTAGTGAAAACCCACTGCCCGGCTTCCGTGCATTACGCCTTGGATCTAGTCACCCGCTGCCGGATAAGTTGTCTGCCATTGAACGTCTGCCCCTCACCCCCAAGATCAAGAAGATTAAAGCTCTCTTGGGGAACGGCTTGGATGGTATTGACCTGGTCCGAGTCTGGGTTGCGTGGAGAATAATTCCGTTATGCCGCCGCCCCGGCTTAATGTGTGACTACACAGGCGAGAAAGATGACCCCAAGTGTCATAGTCCTGACGACTTACCAGATGACGTAGTGGAAGCCACAACTCAGTCTTTGTTGAAGGAGGGCACGGTGAACAGTAACGCCTTCGGCTTACTCCCCTTTTGTAAGAAGAACCCGGCCCCTGCAGTAAGTTTCCAGCCATCGGGTTACTTTTATCATGTTATACTATACCCTTACTCTTAACCCTTTATAACCTTTTACAGGCAAACGACAACTTCTGGAAAGTTCAGTATGATCATGAGGCGGCCAAGCAAGCCAGGGCAGCCAAGAGAGCCGAAAGGAAAACCGCCAAGCCCACCACTTCAAGGAAAAGGAAGCCAAGCGCTTCTGAGATGTTTCAGCTTGATGACTCTGATGATGCCGAAGAAGAGGTAATCTTTAAACTTCCCTGACTATTGTATCATCATTTTACTGACATGATTTCTCAGGAAGACACGGGAAACAGCCAACCCGTCGAAGAAGAGGTAACTATAATCTCTTCCGACTTCGAGCCTCTTCCTCGTCAGAAAATTCGAAGAGTAACCCGGAAAGTAAGATTTTCACATCCTTTGGCTTACCAAGACCCTGACTTTCTTTTGAAGCAACAGCAATTTGAAAGTCGGAGGCAGACCCGGACCAGCAAAGACGCAGAGCTCTCCTCCGGCTTACCTGACATAACCCGGAAGCGTCGGACTGAGGTTATCTCCGACTTATCCCCTTTGTTACCTTTGGTGGGTCTAATCCGTCAACCTCTCAACTCGTCTGACTCCAATTATCATGATACATCTCCTTCATCCGGTGAGTCTATGCAGTCCAACATGCCGGCCTTTAAGACTGCCCCTGGGTAATACAGATTTATTTACCTTATGCTCTTCCTTATGTCTCTGTATTCATTTATTCCGTTTTGTCGATAGCGTGCAAGTGAAGACCAGGAAGAAAGCAAAGAAAGCTAAGCCGGCCCAGGATTCGGTTGTAACTGAACCAGCGTTTGGAACGCGCCTGATACTTCTGTTCACGAGCCGCCATCTTCATTATCTCATGATACTCCTGCAACCTCTTCTGGCCCACCTGCTGAACAAGTCGTCAACGATTCTGTTAATCCGAAGGCTCCTAGCCCCGCCAAGGCAGATGACCCAGAAGTTGAGTTTTTGAAGACTCAGTTTGTTGAGCCGTCTCAACCCACTGTACTCGCCAAATGTTCTGCTAAGGAGGAGTTATTAGAGCGCCGTAAGGCCAAGATGGATATCTCCCACTATACCCATTTGAGTATTGGAAAAATCATCTCAGGCTACATCAACTAGGTTCGGAGCAGCCGTGATCTGGAAATTGATATGGTGAAGTAAATCCAGCAAAAATCTGAGGTATGACTTATGCTTCTTTACTTTCAATCATACTTACTGTACCAGCCCCCAAGTCTATTGCTTATTAGGAAATATGTTGTAGACTTAGAAAAACTGTTAGAACTGCTTGTCCGTCTTAAAGAAAAAATACTTAAACCGGATGTAACACAATACCTTTAACTTGCGATACACATTAGCCCCCAAGTGCCAAGCATCTTTGCTTGCAAAGTGCTTGGGACTTATATATCCAGGACCGGCTTAATAATGTAGAAAGCTTCGGTACACATTAGCCCCCAAGTGTCAAGTATGTTTGCTTGCAAAGTGCTTGAGACTTTGAAATTATTTATCATGATGCTGACTGCAACCCGGGATAATGCAGGCTACTATAAGTCAATTTGAATCGGAGATTGTTGACCTTAAAAGCCGCCTGTCAGCCCAGGAACTGGAAACTCAAAATGCCAACTGCAAGTTTGAGCTCAGCATCTCTGAACAAGAGAAGTTGAAGAAGAACTTTGAGTCGGAGAAGAAATCCTGGGCTAATGAGAAGGCCTCTCTGGTGACCCGGGCCGAGGCAGCCGAAACAGCCCTTGCAAAGGTAAACACCGAGCTGTCCGGCTTGAAGCGTCAGATATCTCGGATGGTCTCAGCGATCTTTGGTACGTTTCCTTTGTATGAACCTCAAATATTGTTATCCTGCCTTTGACGACCAAGCTAATTATCTTTTCCGGCTTACTCTTTGTTTAACAACACAGGCCCAGAAGTAAAACCCTCCAGTAGGACATGGTAGTCAAGCTAAAAGCCGTCTACACACTGGTGGAACAATTATACACCGGGTCACAACGTGCCTTGGCTATTGTGGCCTTATCAAATGACATGCCCCACCTCTTGCAAGATGTGTTACGTCGGCTTGCTGTGCTCCCCCAACGGATTCAAGAGTTGAGATGGGCCCAAGCAAGAGCCGGAGCAATAGCTGCCTTGAGCCGAGCCAAGGCCTGGTTACCAGAGCTAGACCCGGCTGATATCGCTCTTGGATATCCAAGTTTGAAGGAGGATGGCACAGCGTTTGATCAAAAAGACTTCACCAGCTGCGTGAGGGATATACGCCCTGTGGCCACTCAAATTGGAAATGACACTGACCTCTCCAAATATCAGCCGGGCTATGATAAAGAAAATCTGAGAATGCCCACACCGCATTACGATGATGTTAGCCTGGTCCCTCCAATTCGTAAGCATACCTTTGCCCCCGAAGTAGACCCAACCGGTTTAATAGATGATGAAGCTGAGTTTGAAGCCTTGAGTGGCATTGACTGGGCATCATCATCCTTCCAAGACAAGGCAACTGGCGAAGAGGTGGAGAAGGATAACCCGGAAGCTTCAGGTCAACCCCAGGAGTAAATCGCCAGGCGCCACGTGCTTATGCCTTGGTAGAAAAAGCAATGCCTCATCATTTAGACCCGGGGGGTCTTGTAATAGAGTAGAAAACACTTTGACTTTGCCATGCCTTCGTGCATGCTTATGGCACTTAATGCTTGCATAAGCCGTCGTTACTATGCACTTGCAGTTTACATGAATCTGTTATGTCCTTGCAGAAATATCTTGTAGAGCCCTGCACATAAGACAAACAAAAAGCCCCTTGGCGACTTATCACAATGAGGATCACGTGAGCCTTGATAACCCGGAGCACATACCGAATGATTACAGGAAATCCAACTTACGATTAAGCTTAGCAGTCATAATCATAATAATATACATGTAATGCTTACGGTTATTTTTTCGGCTTATGTAGCCCGACCCCTGAGATTGAGTTTAACTCCTGAAAATTGACACATAAAGTTCGCCTGGTACTTATCAACCTGATGTAACCAATGTTAAGCCGGAGGATAGTAGTACACTCCATTGCATTTTCAAGAGATTCTCAAGATGATCAAGTATAATGAATAAAATTTACAAGGCTTCTGATTCGAATACGATCAGTGAACCGTTCCAAAGGGGTTAAGCTAAGATTCGGATACGATCATATAGCCCTCGGTGGCTGTGGCGATGCCGATCAAGTGGGTATCGACAGCTATGTTCTCTTTGGTTCGAACACGACCTATGTTTGAACAGGAAGCCCCCAAGTGACCATAAGAGTTGTTTAATGACGCTGATTCGAATACGATCCACGTCAGACCCAAAGGGGTTAAGCTATGATTCAAATATGAGCAAGCAGCCCCCAAGTGGGTTTGGCAGTATGCCGATCAAGTGGGTATCGACAGCTATGTCATCTTTGGTTCGAATACGACCTATGTTTGAACAGGAAGCCCCCAAGTGACCATGGCTAGATTCAGATATGATCATAAGCCTGACTAAACGAAAAGCCGGATTCAGATATGACCCACTTCCTCTTGGTTATCTCCACCATCTGACAAAGAAGACACATAAACCTTTTTGGGAAGTGGAAAAAAGGACAGAGGTTCTGCTTTATTGCTTTATGTAATATATACATAGTAGAAATATATACACATTAGAGCCGGTGGCTCAAGTATAGTAAGGCCGAAGATGAGCGATATTCCACGGCCGACGAGTCTCCTCCTCCGACTTACGTGAGTCTCTGTGCTCTCGAACATCAATAAGGTAGTATGATTCGTTGTTCAGATTCTTGCTGACCACAAAGGGTCCTTCCCAAGGAGGGGATAGCTTGTGCATGTCAGATTGATCCTGGATGAGCCGGAGTACTAAATCGCCTTCCTGAAAGGCTCTGGACCTAACCCGGCGGCTGTGGTAGCGGTGCAGGTCTTGTTGGTAAATCGCCGAGCGGGCTATTGCCAAGTCTCGTTCTTTGTCCAATAGGTCAAGTGCGTCCTGACGAGCTTTTTCGTTGTCAGCCTCAACGTAAGCCGCCACGCGAGGTGATTCATGCCGGATGTCACTTGGCAGAACCGCCTCTGCTCCGTACACCATGAAGAAAGGTGTGTAACCCGTGGATCTGTTAGGTGTAGTGTTGATGCTCCAAAGTACAGAGGGTAACTCCTCCACCCAACAACCCGGCGTCCGCTGTAAGGGGACCAAGAGCCGGGGCTTGATACCTTTCAAGATCTCTTCATTAGCTCTTTCCGCCTGACCATTGGACTGTGGATGAGCCACAGCCGAAACGTCAAGCCGGATATGCTCTCGTTGACAGAACTCTTCCATGGCTCCTTTGGAGAGGTTAGTGCCATTATCAGTTATGATACTATGTGGAAAGCTGAAACGGAAAATCACCTTTTTCATGAACTGGACCACCGTGGCTGCATCACACTTACTGACTGGCTCCGCCTCAACCCACTTTCTAAACTTGTCAACTGCCACCAAGAGGTGTGTCTTTTTATCCTTAGACCTTTTGAAAGGTCCAACCATGTCAAGCCCCCAGACTGCAAACGTCCAAGTAATTGGAATCATCCTCAATTCCTGAGCCGGCACATGAGCCCGTCGTGAGAACTTCTGACATCCGTCGCATTTACTGACTAGATCTTCCACATCAGCATGAGCCGTCAGCCAATAAAACCCATGACGGAAAGCTTTGGCCACAAGAGATTTTGAGCCGGCGTGATGACCACAATCACCTTCATGAATCTCACGAAGGATCTCCTGACCCTCTGTAGGCGACACACAACGTTGAAACGCTCCAGTGACGCTGCATTGATGTAACTCGCCATTGACAATTGTCATAGACTTGGACCGCGGGACGATTTGTCTTGCCAAGGTCTCATCTTCAGGCAACTCTCCCCGGGTCATGTAAGCCAAATAAGGCACTGTCCAATCCGGGATAACGTGGAGAGCCACCACCAGCTATGCCTCCGGGTCTGGTATTGCCAGATCTTCCTCTGTAGGTAACTTAACCGAGGGATTATGCAGAACATCAAGAAAGGTGTTAGGCGGCACCGGCTTACGCTGAGATCCCAGCCGGCTTAAGGCATCAACCGCCTCATTCTTCCTTCGATCAATGTGCTCCACCACATAACCCTTGAAGTGCCCAGCCACCGCGTCAACTTCACGACGATAAGCCGCCATAAGGGGATCTTTGGAATCCCACTTGCCTGACACCTGTTGGGCCACAAGGTCTGAGTCTCCTAAGCACCTTACCCAGCTTAAGTTCATCTCTTTAGCCATCTGGAGACCATGGAGTAAGGCCTCATACTCAGCTACATTGTTAGTACAAGGAAACATAAGCCGGAGCACATAACAGAATTTGTCACCTCAAAGAGAAGTTAACACGACTCCAGCCCCTGAGCCTTCCAGCTGCCTGGACCCGTCGAAGTGAATCGTCCAATATGTATTATCGGGCTTCTCCTCAGGTGCCTGTAGCTCTGTCCAGTCATTGATAAAATCCACCAAGGCTTGAGACTTAATGGCAGTATGTGGCACATACTTCAAACCATGAGGCCCGAGCTCAATGGCCCACTTGGCGACTCGTCCTGTGGCCTCTCTATTCTGGATGATGTCTCCTAAGGGGGCAGAACTCACCATCGCAATAGGGTGCCCTTGGAAATACTGTTTCAGCTTCTGGCTTGCCATGAACACTCCTTAAACCAGCTTCTGCCAATGAGGGTACCTTTGCTTTGACTCGATGAGCACCTCACTGACATAATAAACCGGCCGTTGAACCAGATGCTCTTTTCCGGCCTCCTTGCGCTCCACCACAATTGCAACGCTGACGGCTCGTGAATTAGCAGCCACATATAACAGCAAAGGCTCTTTATCAATAGGAGCTGCAAGGACCAGCGGCTCAGATAACTGCCTCTTCAAATCCTCAAAAGCGGCGTTAGCAGCATCACTCCAGACAAAGGTGTCTGCCTTCTTCATCATCTGATACAACGGCAGGGCCTTCTCACCTAGCCGGCTTATGAACCGACTTAAAGCAGCAACATGACCTGCTAGTCGCTGAACATCATTGATGCACGCCGTCTTAGCCAAAGAGGTGATTGCCTTGATCTTCTCCGGGTTAGCTTCAATGCCCCTGTTTGAGACCAAGAATCCCAAAAGCTTGCCTGCAAGTACACCAAATACACACTTCTCCGGGTTAAGCATCATCTTGTAAACCCGGAGGTTATCAAAGGTTTCCCTGAGATCAGATATCAAGGTTTCCGTCTCACTGGATTTCACGACTATGTCATCCACATAAGCATGAACATTGCTCCCAATCTGATTATGGAGACAATTCTGCACACACCGCTGAAAAGTCGCCTGGGCACTCTTGAGTCCAAAAGGCATAGACACATAGCAGAAGGCTCCAAACGGAGTGATGAAAGCCGTCTTCTCCTGGTCCTTAACTGCCATTTTGATCTGATGATAACCAGAGTAAGCATCCAGAAAACTCAAACGCGCGCAACCCGCCTTAGCATCAATGATTTGATCAATACGGGGAAGAGCGAAAGGATCAGCCGGGCAAGCCTTATTCAAGTCCGTATAATCCACACACATCCGCTAGGTGCCGTTTTTCTTGAGCACAAGCACCGGGTTAGCCAACCACTCCGGGTGAAAGACTTCAATAATGAACCCAGCCGCCAAGAGCCGGGCGACCTCCTCTCCAATAGCTTTTCGTTGTTCCTCATTGAATCGCCGCAGAAACTGCCTGACCGGCTTATACTTCAGGTCAATATTAAGAGTGTGCTCAGCGAGTCCCCTCGGTACACCCGGCATGTCAGAAGGTTTCCATGCAAAGATGTCCCGATTCTCACGGATGAACTCGATGAGCGCACTTTCTCTCGGATCACGGGTTCCGGCAGACCCTTAAGGTTCGAACTCTGGGGTGCGCGCGGAGATCGTGCCCTCTACCTCTCCGTCTCGTAAGGATCTAGCTACTGCAAGAACAACACAAGAGACACAAGGTTTATACTAGTTCGGGCCACCATTGTGGTGTAATACCCTACTCTAGTTTGTGGTGGGTGGATTGCCTCTTGGGCTGATGAGGAAGAACAGTACAAGGAAGAACGACCTCGCGAGGATCTGTTCTTGTCTAGGGGATGAACTGCTAGGGGGAGTTCGATCGCCCTTTTCTCTCTCTAGATGCTGGATTCGATCCGATCCCTCTACCCTGGGGGTGGCTAGTCCTATTTATAGGCAAAGGCCCTGGGCCTCCTCCCAAATATTGAGCGGGAAGGGCGCCAACAATTGGCCAATTTGAAGGGGAACATCTATTACACTTATCCTGACTAAAGTTGGTCTTCGCCTGCCAAAGGCCCTGGGTGACGCCGTCCTGGGCTCCATGGTGACCTCCTTCCCACCGTTGGACTGGTCTTGGTCTCATTGCATCTAAATGGGTGCCTTTGCTTGATCCTCTCGCCTGCGCTTGCCCCCTTTGCACCAAAGAGGAAAGGGGGACGCTGCGCGGGCTGGCGCCCGCCTGGCGCCCTTGGTCGTCATGGCTTGCGTCATGGGCACCTCGTGAGGTACCCGCCTTGATCTCTCCGCCTCCTCGCGAGCCAGCCTAAGGAGGTCGTGCTTGAGGAAGCGCCGTGTCGTCCGCCTCGCGAGGCTTGGCCCCTCGCGAGGGTCTTGAACCTTGTGCTGATGAAGATGGGCCATGCTGGGCCCCCATTTAAGCCATGCCGCAGGCCGCAGGCAGGCAAGTCTGGGGACCCCCGTTCCCAGAACGCCGACAGTAGCCCCCGGGCCCAAGGCGCGCACGGACTTGGCCGTGCCGAGAGGCGAAAGGGCAAGGGAGAAGCGCCGCGGGCCCTAACAGCCTGCGGCCTTGGGTGTCACGTGGCGGTTTGACAGGACATGGGCGTCTCCACTTCCCCACGACGCCTCGGCAACTGCGTGACTTGACTAGTCCCTGCATGCATAGATACGGGTCATTATTACCTGCGATCGTGGTGCTTGACGGTTGGCCTCTTCCGGCTATAAGTGCGAGGCCGCACAAGCTCTGCCAATCCATCCCTTCCCGCTTCTCTTCCTCTTCCTCTCCTTCGCCGCCACCGCTCGCATGGCTCCGAAGAGGTTCTCAGCTGCGGAGAAGGGGAAGGCTAGTCGGGCGGGGCCCGACTCCCCTCCGGCCAAGCGCGGCCGGGGTCGTCCCTGCAAGCATCCCGTGGTCCCCGCGGTGGCTCCCCGTGGGCACAGGGGTGATTCTCCGTGTGGTGGTGAGCGCTCGGCTGCCATGGGGAGGTAGGCTGTGGTCGCGCGGCCTCCCAGGCCGCGCTTTCGCTCGGCGGAGGTGCTGCCAGAGTTCGTCGTGTGGTCGGCGGACCCGACCAGCACCTGGCTCCAGCTCCCTCGCCTCTTCATCAGCGAGCTGCCGGCCGGCGGCCGGTGCGGCTTCTGGCTCCAGGCTGACGGCTGCTGTAGTAGGGCCTCCTGGGTCTCGCTCGAGGTCTCCCCTTCTGGGAATGGGGCCCTGACCCGCGGCTGGCAAACGTTTGCCCGCGCACGCGGCCTGGGCCAGCGGTGCACCCTGCACTTCAAGTTCGACGGCGACAGCACCCTCTACGTGAGGGTGTTTGGGGAAGATGGTCGCCGCGCAGGATGCCGCCCTGAGGACGACGATGGAGGGGACAGCGCCCACTCTGCTGGCGGCGTCCGGGGCACCCCAAGCTTCGCCAACTCTTCTTCAGGCGGCTCCTCCAGTGGTGGCCGCAGCCAGCCCCCTCGCCGCCGCGCTTGCTTGGGGGGTGGCTGTTCATCCGCACGTCACCGCGCCCCGGTGAAGCGCGAGAGGGAGTCCGTCTGAGCTCCGGAGGCATCCGGCGTCGCCTCTGCAGGCCGATGCGAGGCGGGCCGCGTCGGGCTCGCCCTTTCCTTTTCCTTTTGTTCCCTGTGTAAGACAAGACAGCTGCATGGAGCCCCGTGGGGGCGTGTTGAGAACCATTACCGTTGTAGCCATTACCTTGATTTTGTTGTTGCGCTTTTCAACTATTTGCCCTCGCGTAGGTAGTTTGCGGCCCCAACCGGGGGGCGACCGACCCAGGCCCTGTGTGCATGTCGCGGTGCCCGAGGGGCACGGACCAGAGGGGTGCTCCTATAGAGAGCCCGGGCCGTGAAACCTTTAAGTGGCTAGAGCAGAAATGCTAGCGAGGGCGTTCTAATCCCATCCCTCGCGAGGCCTTTAATGAGAGAAAATCAAGATGAGGAGCGAAAACCGACAAACCACAAATCAACAACGGCGATAGTTTCGATAAGACTTCAAATGCAAGCAAAACACGTCAAATGCGGAAAGCAAATGAAAAAGCCGCGTCCGGCACCTAGTCTAGTCTTCGACGTCTTCTCACCAGCGCGGAGCTAAGTGCTGCCACTGGGCGTGGGAGGGAGCCCCAGGGCCTGAGGCCGGCGCTCCTGAGACTCCAGGCGTGTACAGCCCCACTCATTATTACGTGAGAGTGTCACGGGGCGGCGAGCTTCACAGGCATTGGCCTTCTTCACAGGCTCCGGGCCTTTCTCCTTAGAGGTAATAAGCTTCACAGGCATTCGCCTTCTTCACAGGCTCTGGGCCTTTTCCCTTAGAGGTAATGAGCTTCACAGGCATTCGCCTTCTTCACAGGCTCTGGGCCTTTTCCCTTAGAGGTAACGAGCTTCACAGGCATTTGCCTTCTTCACAGGCTCCGGGCCTTTCCCAAAAGGAGACGATCTTCACAGGCGTTCGCCTTCTTCACAGGCTCCAGGCCTTTCCCAAAAGGAGACATCTTCACTGGCGTTCGCCTTCTTCACAGGCTCAGGGCCTTTTCCAAAAAGAGGCGATCTTCACAGGCGTTCGCCTTCTTCACAGGATCAGGGCCTTTTCCAGAAAGAGGCGATCTTCACAGGCGTTCGCCTTCTTCACAGGCTCAGGGCCTTTTCCAAACAGAGGCGATCTTCACAGGCGTTCGCCTTCTTCACAGGCTCAGGGCCTTTTAGGGGTAAAACCTCCGGAGGTGCTGGATGTTCCACGCGTTCTGGATCGGCTCCCCCTCTTGAGTCTCCAAGCGCACGGAGCCAGGCCTCGAAACATGAACAACCTTGAACGGGCCCTCCCACATGGGAGAGAGCTTGTGCAGCCCTTCCCTGGAGAGGACCCGCCTGAGTACGAGGTCTCCTACCTCGAGGGTCCTGGAGCGGATGTTGCGGCAGTGATATCGTCGTAGCGCCTGCTGGTACCTTGCCGCTCGCAGCGCGGCCTCCCGGCGGCGTTCCTCCCCCAGCACAAGGTCCATCCCCCTGCAGAGCGATGCCTGACCTCGTGAGGAAGGACTGCTTCAACTCCATAGACTAGGAAGAACGGGGTTTCCCCGGTTGGTTTGGTCACGGTTGTGCGGATGGACCACAGCACGGATTGGAGCTCGTCGTACCAACCCCTGCCGCAAGCTTCCAGCTTCTTCTTGAATGTCCTGGTCTTGAGGCCTCTCAGGACCTCCGCGTTGGCTCGTTCGGCTTGCCCATTGCTTCGCGGGTGTGCCATCGAAGCGTAGCATATCTGCGTTCCAAGGTTAGCACAGTATGTTTTGAAGAGATTACTGGTGAACTGCGAACCGTTGTCTGTGATGATGCGGTTCGGCACCCCGAACCGGCTCACGATACCCCTGATGAACTTGACCGCGGAGCCTGCGGGGATGGTACGGACAGCCTCCACCTCTGCCCACTTGGTGAACTTGTCAATGGCGACGTAGAGGTAACGGTAGCCCCCTGGCGCCCGAGGGAACGGGCCCAGAATATCCAACCCCCAAACTACGAATGGCCACGAGAGGGGTATAGTCTGCAGGCTCCCCGCTGGTTGATGGATCTGCTTGGAATGGAACTGGCAGGCCTCGCAAGCCTTTACTAATTCGACTGCGTCGTTGAGCGCGGTGGGTCAATAAAACCCACTACGGAATGCCTTGCCGACGAGGGTCCATGATGATGAATGGTGTCCGCAGTCTCCGCCGTGTATGTCCCCCAGTAGTTCCCTTCCTTGCTCCCTGGAGATGCAGCGCAGAGATACGTCGTTGGGTCGCTTCCGGTAGAGTTCTCCATCTCTAATGCAGTATGTTGTGGCCTGCCGCGCCACACGTTCCGCTTCCTCCTCCTTCTCTGGAAGGGCCCCACGTGTTAGGTAATCCCTGAGCTCGGTGATCCAGCGTTCCTCCTGAGGTTCCATTGTCAGGAGCAAACGTGCTCCTGAGGGCGGTCCGCAGGCCGGGGCTCCCGAGGCTGGCGGCTGAGGGAGCTCCTATCGAGGCTGAGCCGTGCTTGATAGCGTTGGCTGCGCTGAAGGTTTGAAGAGCCGCTCTTCGAAGACGCCGGGCTTCTGCGGCAGCCGCCTGGACGCCCGTCCGGCTATGTCGTCGGCTTCCTGGTTGGTGCCACGGGGCACATGCTTCAGCTCCAGCCCCCAGAACTGCTTTTCCATCCTGCGGACCTCTGCTAGGTAGGCCTCCATATGCTCGTCCTTCGGCTCGTACACCTTATTGGAGAAGTTGACTAGGAGCTGCGAGTCGCCTTTGATGGTGAGGCGCTTCACTCCCATGGCCGCTGCGGCCTTCAACCCGGCTATCAGTCCCTCATATTCGGCTATGTTGTTGGAGACCTTTTCTTCGTGCTGGAAACAGAGTTGTACTGCATAGCAAAGCTTATCCTGAGCGGGTGATACCAGCACCGCACCAGCCCCCGCGCCGTGCCTGGAGAATGCCCCGTCAAAGTACATGACCCAGCCTTCTGGCGCCTCGCTCCCTGGGGAGAGGGAACGATCCTCGTTGTCCTTGAGGCCTGGCGCCTCTGTCCATTCCGCCACGAAATCCGCCAATGCTGCTCCTTTGATGACCCTAGTGGTACTGAACTCAAGCTGAAACGCTTGCAACTCTATGTTCCACTCAGCGACCCTTCCGGCTGAGTTAGGGCTCCTGAGCACCCTCTCCAGGGGGTACGATGAGACGACCTTGATCGGGTGAGCTTGGAAGTAGTGACGCAGCTTGCGTGACACCACCAGTAGCGCGAGGAGGAGCTTCTGAGGCATCGGGTATCGTGCCCTCGCGTCCCGTAGCACCGTGCTAATGAAGTAGACCGGGTGTTCAACAAGGCTGAGAGCATCTTGGGTCGTGGCGCCCTCGGGAGGTGAAGGCACCTCACGAGATGCTGTGGCCTCGGGAGGCGAACCATCCGGGTATGCCGCCTCTCCTGTCTCTGGTGCGTCCCTCGGCAGCTGACTCTCTCCATCTGTAGTTTCGGCTTCCTCGAGCTTTCCCTGTTCCCGTCTTGTCTGGCCTCGGGCTGCCGCTATGGTCTTGGCCTGGCGCTCCTCCCTAAGCGCCACCAGTGCTGCGCTGGCAGAGTAGGGAGTGGCGGCAAGGTAAAGCAGCAGAGGCTCCTGAGGGCGCGGAGCCACCATGACTGGGGGACTGGTTAGGTACCTCTTGAGATCTTGAAACACCCTATCTGCCTCTTCAGTCCATTCAAAGGGTCCCTTTTTCTTCATCAGCTGAAAGAAAGGCAGCGCTCGTTCCCCCAACTTGGAGATGAAGCGCCCTAGTGCGGTCACACGCCCAGTGAGCTTCTGCATTTCCCTAAGGGTCTTTGGCGGACTCATGTCCTCGACCGCCTTGACCTTCTCGGGGTTGGCCTCGATGCCACGGTGAGATACGAGGAATCCCAAAATCTTGCCCGAGGGAACACCAAACACACATTTCTCCGGGTTGAGCCGCAGGTTCACTGCGTCGAGGCTCGCGAAGGTCTCCTCCAGGTCTTGTATCAGGGTCCTGGCCTCTCGAGATTTCACCACAATGTCATCGACGTATGCTTCAACATTATTCCCGAGCTGCGGGCCCAAGGTGATGTGCATCAGCCGCTGAAAGGTTGCCCCTGCGTTGCGTAGTCCAAATGGCATGCATGTATAGCAGTATACCCCGCACGGGGTCAAGAAGGCGGTCTTCTCAACGTCTTCTATCGCCATCTTGATCTGGTGATATCCGGAGAAGGCATCCAAAAAGCACAGCAGGTCGCACTCGGCGGTGGAATCGACGATCTGGTCGATGCGAGGGAGCGGGAACGGATCTTGCGGGCATGCCTTGTTGAGGTTGGTGAAGTCGACACACATGCGTTCCTTCCCCCCTTTCTTGGGCACAACGACAGGGTTGGCCAACCAATCTGGGTACCGGACCTCGCGAATGGCTCCAGCGGCTTCCAACTTGCGGGTCTCTTGGACGATGAAGGCCTACTTCTCTGCGGACTGCCGCCTGGCCTTCTGCTTCACGGGGCGCACATTTGGGCACACGTTGAGGTGGTGCTCGATGACGTCCCTGGGGATCCCTGCCAACTGATCGGGCTCCCAAGCAAACACTTTCTTGTTTGCACGCAGGAACTTGACCAGGGCCTCCTCTTGCTCAGGCCCTAGGTTGGCGCCAATGGTGAAAGTGGCGCTGGAGGACCCGTCCTCGTCGACGAGTATCTGCTTGGTTTCCGCCTTGTCCTGGGTGAACAACTGCTTCTTCTTGGTAGGCGCAGCCCCCTTGGGCACAGGAGTCCCCGCGTCGGCGGGCTGTGCCAATGCCGCCGTCTTGAAGGCGAGCTTGAGTACTCGCAGGGCGTCCCCGGTGTCTCCGTGCACGGTGAGGGTACCGTTGCTCCCGGGCATCTTCATGAGGTTGTACGCCGGGTGCGTGGCGGCCATGAACTGAGCCAGTGCCGGGTAGCCGAGGATGGCGTTGTAAGGGAGGCCGATGGGGGCGATGTCAAAGTCGACCATCTCCGTGCGGAAGTTGTCGTAGGTGCCGAAGGTCACCGGGAGCCGGATCTGTCCCAAGGAGTCGGACGACCCGCCCCCGACGCCTGAGAAGGATCGGCTGGGTTGCAGCCGCTCCCGGGGTATGCGGAGGAGGTTGAAGGTCTCGACCGAAAGCACGCTGAGGCCCGCGCCGCCATCGACGAGGGTTTTGGTGACGGCCACCTGGCAGATGGTGGGGGTGCACAATAGGGGGAGCGCACCCGAGCCGGCCAAGTTAGCGGGGTGGTCCTCCGAGCTGAAGGTCAGGCCAACCTCGCGCGCCGCCCGGTTCATGGGAGACCCCTGCCATGCGGAAACGACGCCGATCTGGAGGGCAAACGGCTTGACGTGGCGGCTCGTTGGTGGCGCCTGTGAGCCGCCCAGGAGGGCCACAACGACTGGAAGCGTTGATGTCGCGGTGCGGTCACCCTGCCGCATAGGCAGGGGCTGGGGTGGTGCTTGCTGCTCGCCTCCCGCCGGGCCGGTGGTGGTGTTGACGGCATGCGACGGGGGACGGCGAGGGCGTCCGCCAGCGAGGGCCGCTGGCGTGACGCGAGCTCGACGTGTGCCGTACATGGATGCGGCGGTCGGAGGAGAGCGGAGCGGTGGAACAGATTCCGACGCACCCCTACCTGGCGCGCCAAATGTCGGATCACGGGTTCCGGCAAACCCTTAAGGTTCGAACTCTGGGGTGCGCGCGGAGATCGTGCCCTCTACCTCTCCGTCTCGTAAGGATCTAGCTACTGCAAGAACAACACAAGAGACACAAGGTTTATACTAGTTCGGGCCACCATTGTGGTGTAATACCCTACTCTAGTTTGTGGTGGGTGGATTGCCTCTTGGGCTGATGAGGAAGAACAGTACAAGGAAGAACGACCTCGCGAGGATCTGTTCTTGTCTAGGGGATGAACTGCTAGGGGGAGTTCGATCGCCCTTTTCTCTCTCTAGATGCTGGATTCGATACGATCCCTCTACCCTGGGGGTGGCTAGTCCTATTTATAGGCAAAGGCCCTGGGCCTCCTCCCAAATATTGAGCGGGAAGGGCGCCAACAATTGGCCAATTTGAAGGGGAACATCTGGTACACTTATCCTGACTAAAGTTGATCTTCGCCTGCCAAAGGCCCTGGGTGACGCCGTCCTGGGCTCCATGCTGACCTCCTTCCCACCGTTGGACTGGTCTTGGTCTCGTTGCACCGAAATGGGTGCCATTGCTTGATCCTCTCGCCTGCGCTTGCCCCCTTTGCAGCAAAGAGGAAAGGGGGACGCTGCGCGGGCTGGCGCCCTCCTGGCGCCCTTGGTCATCATGGCTTGCGTCATGGGCACCTCGTGAGGTACCCGCCTTGATCTCTCTGCCTCCTCGCGAGCCAGCCTAAGGAGGTCGTGCTTGAGGAAGCGCCGTGTCGTCCGCCTCGCGAGGCTTGGCCCCTTGCGAGGGTCTTGAACCTTGTGCTGATGAAGATGGGCCATGCTGGGCCCCCATTTAAGCCACGCCGCAGGCAGGCAAGTCTGGGGACCCCCGTTCCCAGAACGCCGACACTTTCCTATTTAGGGTCCAAGTTGGCACTGATGCTGAACTGCTTAGATGAATCGCCCGGAGTAAAATCAACAAGCTTAGTCTCTGCAGCCGACTTAAACTTCATGGTCGGGTCATGTTCCGTCGTCGGCTTCTTGAGGGAGGTCCTATCCGCCGGGTCAACATTATCCAGATAAAATTTGAGCTCCCCTGCTGCACAGACAGACTCGGCGTAAGCCGCATCGCCTTCTTCACATTCCAGGGCCACCTTTCGACTTCCATGCACAGTGATGGTGCCCTTGTAACCCGGCATCTTGATCTGTAAATAAACATAACACGGCCGCGCCATGAACTTGGCATAAGCCGGCCGCCCGAACAAAGCGTGATACGGACTCTTGATTTTGACCACCTCAAAGGTTAACTTCTCAGCCCTAGAATCATGCTCGTCCCCAAAAGCTACCTCCAGCTCAATCTTACCCACAGGATATGCTGACTTACCAGGCACCACTCCATGGAAGACGGTGTTGGAGGTCTTTAAGTTCTTGTCAGTTAAGCCCATGCGCCGAAAGGTCTCGTAATAGAGGATGTTGATGCTGCTGCCTCCATCCATGAGTACCTTAGTAAATTTGTAACCACCAACCTGTGGTGCTACTACCAGGGCTAGTTGACCCGGATTATCAACCCGGGGAGGGTGATCCTCCCTGCTCCAAACAATGGGCTGCTCTGACCACCATAAGTAACGAGGGACTGCCGGTTCAACAGAATTCACAGCCCTCTTATGAACCTTTTGATCACGTTTACACAAACTTGTGGTGAACACATGGTATTGTCCACTGTTTAGCTGTTTTGGATGGCTCTGATAACCTGATTGTTGTTGCTGCTGACCTCCTTGACCAGACTGTTGTATGTTATAACCACCCTGGTTTCCCTGAAAGCCGGGACCTGAACCGCCGCCCGGGCCATGAAAGCCGCCAGCTCCTGATCCGCCGCCCGGGCCTTGGTTACCATCAAACATATTGGAATTCTTGAAAGCCTTCATGATTGCACAATCCTTCCATAAGTGAGTCGCTGGATGTTCTCGGGTGCCATGCCTCGGACAAGGCTCATTGAGTAGCTGTTCAAGATATGGACCTGACCCGCCGGACCGAGGGGGCGGTTTCCCCTTGCGTTTCTGATTGTTTCCTTGTGCATTAGCCACAAATTCCGGGTTACCGTCCGCCTTACGCTTATTGCCTCCTTGATTTGCCGGGTTATGCTGCTGACCCTTTCCATTGTCATTCTTCTTTCCCTTCCCTGTCTTTTCCTCATCAGACGCGGGATCCTTGGTACTATCAGAATCGGCATACTTGACTAAAGCCGCCATCAGCGTCCCCATATCATTGCAATCGCGCTTAAGACGCCCCAGCTTCTGTCTCAGAGGTTCAAAACGGCAATTCTTCTCCAGCATAAGAACTGCTGAGCCGGCATCCATCTTGTCAGACGAATGTATTATCTCTTTGACCCGGCGCACCCAATGAGTCGTAGATTCACCCTCCTCCTGCTTACAATTTGTCAAGTCCACAATCGACATCGACTGCTTGCAAGTGTCTTTGAAGTTTTGGATGAAACGGGCCTTCAGCTCTGCCCATGAACTAATGGAATTAGGTGGCAAACCCTTTAACCAAGAACGAGCCGTTCCATCCAACATCATAGTGAAGTATTTAGCCATCGCTTCATCACTAACCTCCAGGAGCTCCATGGCCATCTCGTAGCTTTCAATCCACGCCCCAGGCTGTAAGTCGGCCGTATAATTCGGCACCTTTCGAGGTCCCTTGAAATCCTTGGGCAGACGTACATTCTGTAGAGCTGGTACCAGACAAGGAACGCCTCCGGTTCTAGTAGCAACTCCTGCCTCCACTAAAGTCGTCGGATAAGCCGGTATGTCCTGCTGATCTGCTAGCTGAGCCGCCCGTTCATCCTCCTGACGTATACGATCCTGCACCGGGTTATATCCACCGGGCTGGTTCCGTCGCTGAGCGTTGCTTGACAGGGCCTCCGACTCCATGCGTCTGCTGTAACTCGGGCTCCGGTTTTGACGAGGCGGAGCTAACCAGGGTGGAGGAGTTGAGTGAATCCTATCCCGGCTGTAGGAGTAGGTCTCTTGCTGAGCTAGCGCTGTTTGAACAAGTTCCCTGATCCTCCGGGTTTCCACCGCCGTCGGATCATCACCATCTACTGGAAGAGCCGCCAAATGTGCTGATGCTACAATTAGGTTCTCCATGGGGTTGGAGAAGTGACCCGGTGGTATTGGCACGTGACGGGGCGGTGCCATATTGCCATGATGAGGCGCCGTCACCTGAGGCTGAACCGGGCCTCCTGGTCTGGATGCCATAAACTAATCTGCACCTGGCGGGTTACTTGGGCTGGCTCCGGGTGTAGCAAAGAGATTCCGGGGATCGTAAATCTGAGGTAAGCGGGACTGAGTCTTCTGATGTCTCCTCCTCATCACCTCATTAGACGCGTTCAGGCTCAACGTGAGCTGAAAAGCCTCTGCCTGAAGCTGCTGCGCCCGTGCGTCCAAAGCTGCTCGCTCCGTGGCCAATCTAGTATCTTCAGCTAATAAAGTTTCCTTGGCCTGAGCGATCTCTTCACGAACCCGTGCCACCTCTGCGTTATGCTCATCTTGATTCGCAGGGATGACCGTAACAGTCAACAAGGTTGTAAGCCTATCCATAAGATCCATCAACACCTGAGCCGGTGAGCGCACAGGGCCTCCCGCCCCGGCTGCTCCTAATCCGGACATTATTGCTGCTGGGGCCATAGAATTTTGGCCGGGTTGAGTACCAGCCATGAAGACTCCTGCCCAATTTGGTGACTCAGAGGGGTCCGAAATAGTGCTGCCATCGGAACAGCCCCCAAGCATACCATCTTGGACTTGATACAGCGAATCCGTTGAACCGGCGGACGAATCACCATCCGAGAGGACGGCCGGCTCACCAGCTTCCTCAGATCCTTCAGAAAGTTCACCTCCGTGGATGCAACCCACAAAGGCACGCTTCACGACGGGTTGAGCTCGGGCGGGTCTCGCACGCTGAGCCGTCTCGACGAGGTCGGTGCAGTTGTCCGTCTCAGGGCCCGGCTCACCAATCCGGCCGATGAAGATGTGAATTCCGCCGAAGGGGACCCGGTACCCGTACTCAATTGAGCCGGCGTCGGGGCCCCAGCCTTCGTCATTGATGTAGATCTTGCCGCGACGACTCTTGGTCATCCGACCTACTGCATATCCCTTGAGCCCTTCGAAGCTGCCCTTCAAGAACTCAAATCCATCGTGCGCTGGCCCCACGGTGGGCGCCAACTGTCATGGAATTGTCACGGCAGATGTCCTCTTGGAAGGACTTAGTCATGGAGCCATCGCAACTAGGAAGCTTAAAGGGGTTAATCGGGACAAAGGACACGCGAGGTTTATACTAGTTCAGCCCCTTGCAGTGAAGGAAGGCCTACGTCTAGTTGGGTTTGGTATTGCTTGAGGTTTCGATGACCAGGGAGCGAGATACGCTATGCCTGGCTCTCGAGGAGTTGTTTCTTGCCCTAAGCCGCCGGCGGGTCGTCCCCTTATATACACGGGTTGACGCCCTGCGGCCTACAGAGTCCCGGCCGGCTCATAAATAGTGTCCGGCTTGATGACTAGTTAATTCTACCTTATAATACAAGTCATGTCGTCATGGCGGTTTACCACTATGGGCCTTAAATCACCTATGGGCCTTAGACCCTTTATTGAACCGCCATCTTCCTGCTTGATCTTGGGCTTCTTCTGATAAGTCCCTCTTTGCGTAACCCAGCCCCTCCTGGGCGGCTTACTCAAATAGTTATATCCCCAACAGCAGGCATCGCCGTTGCATGATTGACAGCCCGATCATCAATAATGTTAGGGTGTCTGACCACTCCTTGATCATGTCGCATGTGGTCAATTTCTTCTCTTCTCTTCTCTCTGCTAAGCCCGAGGTGGGATTTAGATTGGCCAATTCTTTCTGGGCTACACAGGAGCAAGTTTCTAGCGATGAAAACGAGGCCTTGATGATCCCTCTCTCTGATGAGGAGATTTTTGAAACGGTTCGCTCCGCTAACTCCAATTCGGCCTCGGGCCCAGACGGCTTCTCCATCCCTTTCTTCAGGCAATTCTAGCCACAGCTGCTGGGCCTCGTTCAGGCTATCATTCAAGGCTTATGGTTGGGAACCGCCGACATCTCTCGTCTAAATTACGCTGTCCTTACTCTCATTCCTAAAGTTAAAGGGGCAGACTTGATCTCTTAGTTTAGACCTATAGCTCTGATTAATAACTTCGCTAAATTACCGGCAAAAGGCCTTGCTACTAGGCTCTCTCCCATTGCTCATCGCACTCTTAGTCCTTTCCAATCGGCCTTTGTCAAAGGCAGATTCATACTTGATGGCATTATGTGTCTTCATGAGATTGTTCATGATTTGCGTGTTCGGGGCTCCAAAGCGGTGATTCTAAAGCTTGACTTTGAAAAAGCTTATGATTCGGTTAGTTGGAATTTTCTTCGTCAAGTGTTACTGGCCAAGGGCTTTGATGGGGTAGTGGTTCACACACTTATGCAGTTGGTCACGGGTGGCCACACTGCGGTCTCGGTTAATGGGAACATTAGTAACTTCTTCGCCAACGACAGGAGCCTGAGGCAAGGTGACCTGGCTCCGCCCCTCCTCTTCAACTTTGTGGCTGACTCTCTCTCCCACATCCTGACTCGGGCTGCGGCAACTGGTCATATTACCCCTGTCAGCTCCCATCTTACCCCTAATGGCATCTCTCACCTCCAATACGTGGACGATACCATCATAATGGTTGAATTGAACGATGTTAGTATAGCTCACTTGAAGTTCCTTCTCCTCTGCTTTGAAGCACTTTCTGGTCTAAAGATCAACTTTGCCAAGAGTGAAGTCATTGTTACTGGGGTCTCGGACGTTGAGGCCCAAAGAGTTGCTCATCTCCTAAACTGCTCCCTAGGCTCTTTCTCTTTCAAGTATCCCGGCCTACCGATCTCCCCCCACAAGTTGCTGGCTAAAGATTTTGCTCCGATTGTTACTAAGGTTGGCAACCGGGTCTTGCCGTGGAGAGGCCGCTACAACACTCAAGCTGGCAAGGTCGCCCTAATCAATGCCGCCTGCCTTTCCTCCCTCCCCATGTTCCTGATGGGTTTCTACCTCCTTTTGGGAGGGACCCACGCTGGGTTTGACAAGCACAGGGGTGCCTTTTTCTGGAATTCTGCAGACCTAAAAACCTTGGTGGGTTGGGCATTATTAACACTGGTGTCATGAACAAATGCCTCATCTTAAAGTGGTGGTGGAAAATCATGTCTTCTGTGGAGACCCCGCTGTGGCTCACCATTCTCAAGGCTAAGTACTTCCCTACGCCGAGCCCCATGTTTGCTCCATCTTCCGGTGGTTCAGAATTTTGGCATCAACTCGTTAAGGTCCAACCAATTTTCCAATCTTTGGTCAAGTTTACAGTCAGGAATGGCAAATCTACTCACTTTTGGTTAGACTGGTGGTGCGGGGAAGCCACCCTTGTGGCGACGTTCCCGGTCTTGTTTTCTTACTGTCCTAATCCGAAGATCCCTATCTTTGAGCTCTCGCTGAATAATTGGGATCTAGACCTTCGTAGAACGCTATCTCCTGAAGAGTTGGAAGACTGGCATCATCTTATTGCTTGCTTCCTGTTGCTCTCGGAGGAAGAGGACTCAGTGGTTTGGCCCCATTCTTCCTTCTGGTCGCTTTTCGGTTAAGTCTGTGTATGCTAAACTTATTTCGGGCTCCCCCACTTCCAAGTTCAAGTGCATTTGGAGTGCCCGTGTCCCACCTAAGATCAAAATATTTCTGTGGCAAGCATTCCGTGGGAAGCTTCCTGCGGCGGATCAAACCCGGAAAAGGAACGGTCCGGGCTCGGACAGATGCGCCTTATGTGGGGACATTGAAAACACTGATCATATCTTCTTCCGGTGCTCTTTGGCAAATTTGTGTGGAGTTGTACCCGTTCTTGGCTTCAAGTGGCTTGGAACCCCTCGTCCTTTCTGGATCTGCGGAGATTGGTCAACGGCTTATCTGGGGTTTCTAAAAGGGTCTTCTGGGCTGGGTTCGCAGCGATATGTTGGTCGTTGTGGACCACTAGAAACAAGTTTACCATTGAGCATATCTTCCCGGCTAATCCTGTTGATTGCTTATTTAAAACTGGTATATTCTTGTAGCAGTGGAGATCATTTACTAAGGATGCGGACCACAAGGCCTTCAACGTTATGATGTCCAAGATTCGGGTTACGGCTTCCTCCTTGGCGCGCAGGCATCACGATGCTTCTTAAACCCTGGCGTCTTCTCTATTTATCTTAGGGCTGGCCTGCGTGCCATGACTGGCTGGTTAGCCATGTATCCGAACTACTTCTATCGATCTACCCTGTTACTGTGTTGATCTGGTGTTGGTTGTGCTACTCTACGTGATGACTTTATTATTTATAAAGTTGGACGTATGCCTTTTATCTAAAAAATATACGTATGTGAAAAGGGTTCCGTGGAGGTTAGGTGCGTCGGCCCTCAAGAAAAAAGGGAAAACACAGATCAAGCTTCCTCTCAGATAAAACTGAGTCCTCCCTGAACGTGCACAGTCACGTACGGGTCGCCTTACAAACCTCTGGAGTCTAGACGATCCGCCGCGAGTCTGCACACCACTTCGACCCAAACACGATGGACGCCGGCGACGGCGTCTCCTTACCCTACGACGTACTCCTCAAAATCTTGAGCCGCCTCCATCCACGCACCCTCGCGAGGTGCCGGCGCATCTGCCACGAATGGCGGGCCGCCGTGGACGGCATCGACGACCTCCTCCTCCCGGACTACTTTCCGAGGCGCGCCTTTCCGGGAATCTTCTTCACCATGATCGGCTGTCACTCTGATTCTTCCTTCTTCGCCCCGCCATGGACGCGCCCAGGGCGGGACGGCAAGGCTGGCTTCCGACGCCTTGCGTATCCACGCGAGGCAACCGTACGCCGGTCGTGCAACGGCCTTCTCCTACTGGAGGACTGGGGTACTGGTACGTGTTCAACCCAGCGACCGGGCGGTACGCCGAGCTGCCGCGCCCTTCGATGAAGAGTCCCGTCGACGCCATGTCCCTCGCCTTCGACCCGGCCGTGTCGCTGCACTTCGACGTGTTTGTCGTCAAGAAAGATGTGTCAACACAACAAAGCAAGCAAGCCGAGGCTTCAACCCTTGAGCAAGTGAAGGATGAGGTGGTCGAGGAGGAGGAGGAGCCGAGGGATCATGTGTTGCCTTTGGAAGTGTTCTCGTCTCGTACCTGGCGGTGGGAGAAACGAGAGTTCATGCCTGGGCATTGTGCCCCAGGGGATCTCTATGACATTCTTGCCACCACTTTGCCTAGTAACCAAACGGCGTGGTCTTCCGAGTACTGGCGCGGGTCGCTCTACATGCATTGCCACTATAGCATCCTCACGGTCCTGCGTCCGCCAAAGTGGACTTACGACATGGTTAGACTCCCTGGGAAACCCTGCACGAGGTGCATATACACGCTGCCTTGGAATTCAATCTTAGCAAGCTACGAAAGAGGGATTCACTACGTGACAGTCGACGAATTGCATCTTCAAGTATGGATGTTAACCGATTCGACGGCTGGTCAACTATATTGGGCACTAGCACACGATGTTAGCCTCAACCCGCACGGTCATATGATTAAGCCTCTTACAATACAGCCCAAGGTGACATGGGGTGTTGTCAGAAGCAGGACTGGACCGACTAGCATAGCCTACAATGACGATTATGATGACTTGGTAGAGAAGGAGGACGGAGCCACAACAAATGACTCTGAATATTTTTGGGACTCGGACAATGACAACTTCATCGACGTGGTAGGAGGAGATGTCCACCTTAAGCCGCCGGAATGGGGTGCCCACTGTAGGATCGTGGGATTCCATCCCCACAAGAATGCACTCATCCTCGTACTTGATTGGGCGGTGATAGTGTATTATCTTGACATGTCGAGGATGCAGTATCTTGGCGACTCACATGAGCTCTTAAGAGACCCCGTGCAAGATGCTTTCTATGTCAAAGGATCGTTTACTTACCGCCCTTGCTACAAGGACGTGCTATGGGTGGGGAAATTCTCCTGTTGTCTTGGACTGGTATATGGCTCTATTATATATAGCATTTGAGATGCACTTTACCCCTGGGCTTAATATCGTTAGTGTTCTATGTATGCTCTCCTGCATGGTTATATATATACATAGTTCCCATTGAATGGATTCTTTTGTTCTGAGACTTACGCAATAAATGGATATGTGTGCTATTTATTTTTTGTGTACAAGCAAGAAATTACTTGGTCTCTTTAGACTCCGGATCACTGGTGTGCGTTCGTGACTTCGTATGGGTACATATGTATTGTTTCTTGTTTGATCCGGTATATGTAGCTTCTTCGTTACTAAGTTTCATGCACCCCTCCCCCAAGTTGATCTGCTCCTGTTGTTTCTTTAAGTTTTGATATTTTTCATGTTCTTGCACCCAAGTTGATCTGCTCCTGTTGTTTCTTTAAGTTTTGATATTTTTCATGTTCTGCCCCCGCGAAGACAACCTTCCCCCGCCCCCGCTCCGCCCCCGCGTTCCGCCCGCGCTACCGCCGGCGGCCACTCCGGCCCCGGCGTCCACCCCTCGCGCCGGCGACCACTCCGGTTCCCGGCGCCCCTCCCCCCCTGTCTGCCATGGCTTCCGGCTCTCTCAGCCCGGGCAGTCATGGCTCGATTTCCTCCCGCCTGCGGCCGGTGGTGTCCGGCCTCGGTCTCTCTGCGTCGCCGGGATCTGCGGGTTCTTCCTCCGTGAACGCGCCTCCCCATGCCGACCGGGTGGTCACGGACCCGGCTGCGGGCGCTGCCGGAGCGGCTCCCTGGAGACGCCCGGGGCCCTCTCGCAAGGCTCTTTGGCGCCGCCGGAAGTGGGAGATCCAGCAAAGGCTGCTCGCGGCGGGGTCTAGACCGAGGTCGCGCTCGCCTGCATCCTCTCAGGAGCGGCGTGAAATTCCGCCGGATCTCTATGGTCTCTGCTTCAAGTGTTTCAGGGAAGGACACCGCAGGGAAGATTGCACCTTTCCGCCGCTCTGCTTCCGCTGTGGCCTGGAGGGTCACATCTCAACGGGCTGCTCGCGTCCTCGGAGCCCTAGGCTGGAAGAGGAACTCTGGCGTGAGGCCATGGCTAAGGTAGCACGGACTGGACTGCAGCAACAGTCAGCAGGGACCGCGCGCAGGCTGTCGCCGGAGACTCGGTAGGTCGCTCCTCAGGGGAGACCCTCGTCAGTCCCGGTCGACACCGTATGTCGTGGATTTGTCACGGCAGATGTCTTGGTAAAAGTATTTAGTCGTGGAGCCATCGCAACGGGTTAGTTTGAAGGGGTTAGAGCGGACGCAAGGACACAGAGTTTATACTAGTTCGGCCCCTTCAATGAAGGTAAAAGCCTACGTCTAGTTGTGATGGGATTGATGGGTTTCGAGGGCTAGGGAGCGATAAGCTTCGCCTAAACCTCGAATTGTTGTTCTCTGTCCTCAAACCGCCGTCGGGTCGTCCCCTTATATACACGGGTGACGCCCGTCGGTCTGCAAAGTCCCAACCTCCGGCTTATAAACGTGCCCGGGTCGGTCTCTCTATTCCTAACTTACAATGCAAGTTTACCTCAGGCCGGTTTACGCCGTAAACCCCTAAACCGATTATAGGTCTTGGGCCCTTCTATCTCTCCTTGGGATTTAACATCTCGGGTCCATTGACGGAGGTAACCCGGGCCCTGCAGGCCGGTTTACCCCAAATAGCAATATCCCCAACATTAGGCCCCAGATTGATTTGAACAGGTTCATGTCAATCCTTAATAAAAATTTCTGTCTTCAAATGTCTTCCAGTAACTGTTGAACCGCCGTTTGCTTCGTCTCCTTTTGCTGCGGTAAACCGATATGACGTCAGTGCAAAGTTACTGTCTCCTTTTGCTAATCCGCAATAATCAGGGCGACGGCTGGGCTCCCGAAATCTCCAGTCCCTGGATTCGCGCGCCTGACACGCGCGCCGCACCTTATAAATAGGACTCGAAGGCCATCTTCCTTTCCTCCCTTTCGCCCCCTTCTTCGTCTTCCTCGCGACCCAGGCCTCGGAGCTCCGCCGCCGCCGTCAGCTACTGCATCAACTCCAGCCGCTGCATCAACCCGATCGGACCAGAGCACCGCGGCGACCTTTCTCATCCGTTTGGATCCCGGTAAGGCCCCTGTTCTTCTTGCTTTTAGATCTATTCTAGGGTTTGTCATCCTGCCACTGTTCCTTGTTCATCCCCATAGCAGCTTTGACGCTAGGACGACATCGTCAGTTCGATACCCGCTGAGAGCTTTTGCGAACAGATGATGATGCTATGTACTCACCTCTGTAAATCTGTACTCATCTCCCTGCTTGTCGAACCTATGCTGTTCTGCTGTGAGCCAAACCTCATATTTTTACTTCTTTTTTGCCCTAGCTGTAGATCCATTGCTTTGAAAGAATCTGTATGGGATCTGTTTCTGCTTTCATATTCACAACTGTTAGATCTGGTCGGTTTAACTTCCAGCAGAGCGAGCAAACCAATCCACACATCCATTAGTCCCCTTGATCAACCACTGGATGATATCATCTTAGATAACCTTACTCTATATAAGAGCATCTTCGGTTTACATTCACATTTGTTCTCAAACCGGAACACCTTTGTCTTGTAGATTTCCTCATGGCAAAACAGGTGTACGAATGCAACTGGGTTCCCTCTCGCATCACTGAGACCCAACTAAACAACTTAGTTCTGACTGGCGCTTTGAGTAGCAAAAATGCTATCCATTGGAGGGTTCCAGGAAACGAATGTCCTCCTACCCCACAGGAGGGAGAAGTGGTGGTGTTTGCGGATCACCTGGCCCGGGGTTTTAATCCACCCAGTTCAAAATTTTATCGGGACGTCCTGGCTAACTTTAAGTTGCGCCCACAAGACGTTGGTCCAAACTCAGTCACGAATATCTGCCATTTTCAAGTGCTTTGCGAGGTGTACTTCCAGGAAGAACCTACTGTAGAGCTGTTCTGGGACCTGTTTCATTTGAACCGACGTACTGAATTCACCGACGGCCCTAATATGGAACTGGGTGGTATGACGATTCAAAAGAGGAAAGAAGTGACTTATCCTCATGCCAAGCTGCACAGTCATCCGCAAGAATGGAATCACACTTGGTTCTATTGCAAGGATACTTCCCCTGCTGAAGAAAATCCACTGCCCGGCTTCCGTCCGGAGAGACTTAGTAATACACACCCCTTCCCCCAAAGGCTAACCGCCAAAGAGAGGAGTAAGTATGCCCCTCAGCTGTCCAAGCTCAGAGCCTTCATGGCTAACGGTTTAACGGGGGTAGACCTTGCCCGTTGCTGGATTTCATGGAGCATCCTGCCCCTTAGCATCCGCTCCGGTTTAATGTGCCAATACACGGGCCGGGTTGATGATCCTTTGAGGCACTGCAACATTCAGCTAACCGAAGACGAAGTCACCGAGGCGGTGAAAAAGATGCTGAATGAACCGGAATATGTTTGTGCCCGAACCGGCCTGCTTCCGTTTTGTGCCACAAACAAACCACCTGCTGTAAGTACTTCCCCTCTGTTTGTTATAGAATTTATGATCTCCTTATACACATATTGCTAACTCCAGTCCTTTCTGACACAGGGAGATGATCCGTTTTGGAGCAAGAAGTTTCAAGAGCCGACCGAAAGGGTAACCCGACCCAAAACGAGGGTGAAGAAGCCCGCTCAGAAAAAACGGAACACCGCTTCCTCTACCCCGGATTTAGAGGAGGATGATGTGGGTAATCCGGACCTTGGGGTAGACCTCGATTCAGTTGGCTTACTTTTTATGCGTCTTATTGATGATGATATTTGTCAGGACGACGCTGAAGCGAGCAATGCTGAAGGCCCAGAGGTAACAATTCTTTCTTCTGACGCCGTTCCTTTGCCTTTGAAAAAACCTCGCCAAGCAAACCGGAAAATTAAATTTTCTCATCCTCTTGCTTACTTGGATCCCAAATTTCTTGTGAAGACCCAGCAACATGAAGCACGACGCACCACCCGGCATAGCGGCCAGGTAGTTACCTCCGCCGGTTTACCAAACAGCCCGGTTCGGAAACGCCGCTCAGAGGTCTCCGATTTATGCGCTAGCTTTCCTCCTAAAGCAGGTTTAACTCGTCAGCCTCTTAATCCATCTGACTCCGATTATCAGGTCACCTCCCATTCATCTTCTGGTGAATCTTCAGCCACTCAACTGCCACCGCTGAAGACAGTTATTGGGTAAGTTGGACCGATCACAACATATCTCTGTATGGGTCTCTTAATCCATCTTACACCGTTTTTTTTTCAATCTTTGGGTTTTTTCCAGGGCTAAACCTAGACCGAGCAAGAAGGCTCGTCTGGATAACCCGGCTGAAAGAACTGCCGCTCCTGAACCGGAGAAAACTCCTGGTGCTGACGCTCTGGGTCGTGAAGATATTCAGAATTATCTATCTCCGCAAGATGACACCTGTGCTGAAGAAAGGACTACCAAACCTGCCAGCCGTACTGATCCGCCTGCCAGTCCTGTTCGGGTTGAGGAATCCATCCCCCCTTCTGGAACTGTTGATAAACCGACAGGGCCACCGCAGAGCAGCGACTCCAAGGATGATGATGTGGTGATTACCGGCATTGGTCACTCTGAACCGGGGAACACTGCTACTTTAGCCAAGCATACTGCCAAGGACGAAATCTCGGCCATAAAGGGCAAATGGGACCTTGACTCCTCTACGTACGCCTCTTTAAGCGCCCCGGATCTTTATTCTGGGTACCTGAACCGACTGTACACCAGTCGGGATTATGAAGCTGGCATGATCAGGATGATGAAGGAGAAATTTGAGGTAACTCTCTTGTGCTTCATTCCATTGCAACTTAGCTTATCAATATTTCCAAACCGAGATGGTAAACCGGATCAGGCTGCCTTGACAATTAAGGTCCAGAAACATCGTCAAATAACCATTAGCCCCCAAGTGCCAAGTTTAAATACTTGTATTAATCTTGGGACTTTTTGTAATGGAAAACATGCGTTAAAATCAAGTATGCATTAGCCCCCAAGTATCGAGCACATAATTTGCTTGTGTGGTTGATACTTCCAAACCGTGCAATATTTTCTGAACACTGTTGTCGACCTGCTGCAGGGGGATCTGAAGACCAAAGCGAAACAAGTCTCGGACCTTCAGGAAATCTTAAAAACCCAACAGGCTGAAACTGAAAAGGCGAAGGAGGAATTGACCAATGCCTTAGCCGTTATGGAACAGCTGAAAGAAAGCCGCAAAAAGGAACAGGCTGATTGGGCTACTGAAAAAGCTCTTTTGACGAAGAGGGCTGAAAATGCCGAAGCTGCTCTTAAACCGGTGGTCGATGAATTATCCACCGTGAAGCGACAGATACACTCCATGACCTCTGCCGTCTTTGGTAAATTTCTTTCGATGCCCTTCTTCCAATTTGTACCTTGTCTGCTATATCCTATGTCCGGTTTGTAATCCATCTTGAAACACTGCAGGCTCACGTATTGGACACTTGGGTTCTGATGTGCGGATGAAACTCAAAGCTGCCTATACTCTGATTGAACAGTTGTACACTGGAGCACAGAGAGCTATCACCACTGCGTCGCACAACCACCCTGCACCGTCTCTGATTCAAGACACGTTAAAGAGGCTATCCATGCTTCCAGCCCGGATTGAAGAGTTGAAAAGATCAGCTGCTCGAACTGGAGCCATCACTGCCTTGATCCGGGCCAAAGCGTGGGTACCAGATTTCGATCCTGTCGAAGCAGCCCAAGGATACCCCAGCTTGAAGGAAGACGGTTCAGACTTTGGTGAAGATGATTTGAGGGCGATAAACCGGGCGGTGCGCCCCCTAGCTTGTCAACTGGCTGGGGAAGCAGATCTGTCGCATTACCAAGCCCAATACGATAACCAGAATAAACGAGTAGTTGCCCCGGTCCCTGAAGCGGAAAACCTTATTCCTCCAATCCGTAAGCATACCTACGCCCCTGACATTGAACCGTCTTTGCTGATTCACGAAGAAGCTGTCTTTCAAGCGTTAATGGGAATCGACTGGTCCACTGCTGATTTCCAGCCAATGGGTAGTCAAGAAGATGCGGCACAAGATGATCCACAGCCTTCAAACCGAGGCAGCGAACAGGCGTAATCAACGCTCCGGTTCACCTTAATTGGTGACGTTTAATCTGTCAAGAAACAATATATTCAGGCACTATGCTGCCTTGTAATAAGATAGTTTAATACCTCTGCACTTGAATGTGCCTTCGCGCACGGGTACTGATGCCCTTTCCAATGACTTTTCCAACTTATGTTTCCTGTCTTTACTGAGTACACAAGGTGATTTTTCGACCATCTGAACCGTGCTGCGCCTTTGCCAAACCGGGCAATTTGCCTCCGGGTTAAAAAACGGACCCGGCTGTGTCAGCTGAATCGGTTTAAAAATACTTGACGTTCCGAAGAACAAAAAACACCACAATAAAGGCAGAAAACAAAAACCAAATACGAGAGGGCAACGCGATAGTAAAACCCATGCAAATAGTGGTTGCTATGAACCGTTCAGAAGGAGTGACCGTCGTCGAGACAAAAGAAACCAAGCCCCCAGGAGGTGTAGCTATGGCTCAGGTCGACTAGGTTCCTAACTGAATCGTGGCAAATATGCCGGTCAAATGGCATTGCATTGGTTCGGATTCGACCAAGCCCCCAAGTGACTCAGTGGCCAAGGGCCGATCAAGTGGCATTGCGTTGGTTCGGACACGACCAAGCCCCCAAATGATTCATTGGCTAAAAAGCCGACCAGAAGGCATTACCATCATCAAGACATGACCGAGCTCCCATAAGGCGTAATCTACGGTTCAAGTCGATTAGGTCCCCAACTGATTCAGTGGCAAATGTGCCAGCCAGAAGGCATTACCGTCGTCAAGACATGACCAAGCCCCCCGGAGGTGTAGCTACGGTTCAGGCCGACTAGGTCCCCAACTGACTTTATAGGGATAGCTATGTTCTCTTTGGTTCGAATACGACCTATGTTTGAACAGGAAGCCCCATGTTTGAATAGCTATGTTCTCTTTGGTTCGAATACGACCTATGTTTGAACAGGAAGCCTCATGCTTGAACCGGGATATTGAACCGGATATTAAGAGCTTCACAGCTTTGTAGGAGACATCTTCAGCTTTTAAACCGGAATCTATAATTTGAACTTCTATGAAGCGACCTCCAGGTGTAAACACACATGATGTGAAGAACAGCAGAGACCCCGCTTTACTCGAGGCTCCGGTTTATTGTATTAATCATAATATATACATGGTCATGATATGTACATAAACAGAGCCCAAGGCTCATGTATAATAAGGTCGAAGATGAGCTATGTTCCACGGCCTGCTGGTCTCCTCCTTTGATGTGCGTGAATCCTTGCGCTCTCGAATATCAATCAGGTAATATGACCCATTATTCAGATTCTTGCTGACCACAAAAGGTCCCTCCCAAGGCGGGGATAATTTATGCTGATCAGACTGATCCTGGATGAGCCGAAGCACCAAATCCCCCTCCTGAAAGGTTCTGGTCCTAACCCGACGGCTGTGGTAACGGCGAAGATCTTGTTGGTAAATCGCTGAACGGGCAGCTGCCAAGTCACGCTCCTCATCCAACAAGTCAAGAGCGTTCTGCCGTGCCTGCTCATTGTCCGCTTCAACATATGCTGCCACGCGAGGTGAGTCATGTCGTATATCACTTGGGAGAACCGCCTCTGCTCCATAGACCATAAAAAACGGCGTAAACCCCGTGGATCTGTTAGGCGTGGTGTTGATGCTCCATAATACAGACGGTAGCTCCTCCACCCAACAACCCGGCGTCCTTTGCAAAGGGACCAGAAGCCGGGGTTTGATACCTCTCAAGATCTCTTGATTCGCTCGTTCTGCCTGACCATTAGATTGTGGGTGTGCTACCGAAGAAACATCAAGCCGTATATGCTCCCGTGCACAGAACTCTTTCATGGCCCCCTTGGATAGATTGGTACCGTTATCTGTGATGATGCTGTGTGGAAAGCCAAACCGGAAGATCACCTTCTTTATAAACCGAACCGCCGTGGCAGCATCACACTTACTGACAGGTTCTGCCTCCACCCACTTTGTAAATTTGTCAACCGCCACCAGTAGGTGGGTCTTCTTATCTTTGGAACGCTTAAAAGGCCCAACCATATCGAGCCCCCAAGTCGCAAATGGCCAAGTGATTGGAATCATCCTCAATTCTTGAGCCGGTATGTGTGCTCGTCTGGAAAATTTCTGGCACCCATCACATAACCTGACCAGGTCTTCTGCATCAGCATGAGCAGTTAACCAGTAGAAACCGTGGCGGAACGCTTTAGCCACCAATGATTTTGAACCGGCGTGGTGGCCGCAATCCCCTTCATGTATTTCTCGTAATATCTCGCACCCCTCCTCAGGGGATACGCACCGTTGCAGCGCTCCTGACATGCTGCGATGATGTAGCTCTCCCCTGAAAATGGTCATAGACTTGGACCGTCGTACTATCTGTCGAGCCAAGCTTTCGTCTTCTGGCAACTCACCCCGGTTCATATATGCCAGATAAGGGAGCGTCCAATCCGGGGTAACGTGAAGAGCCGCCACTAATTGAGCCTCCGGATCAGGAACAGCCAACTCCAGCTCACCGGGTAGCTGTACCGATGGGTGATACAATACATCCAAGAAAACATTGGGTGGGACCGGTTTACGCTGAGAGCCCAAGCGGCTTAAAGCGTCCGCTGCCTCATTCTTTCTGCGGTCCACATGGTCCACTTGATAGCCTTTGAAATGCCCGGCTACCATATCTACTTCACGTCAGTATGCAGCCATGAGCGGGTCCTTAGAATCCCAGGTGCCAGATACCTGCTGAGCCACCAGATCCGAATCACCAAAGCACCTAACTCTGCTCAGATTCATCTCTTTAGCCATCCGAAGACCATGAAGCAAAGCTTCATACTCAGCCGCATTATTTGTACAGGGGAACATTAAACGGAGGACATAACAAAACTTATCTCCTCGTGGGGAAGTTAAAACGACTCCAGCCCCCGAGCCTTCCAATTGTCTGGACCCGTCAAAATGAATAGTCCAATAGGTGTTATCTGGCTTCTCCTCAGGTGCTTGTAACTCTGTCCAATCGTTTATGAAGTCGACAAGTGCTTGTGACTTTATAGCCGTCCGGGGCACGTATCTTAAACCGTGCGGCCCGAGCTCGATAGCCCACTTAGCAATCCTACCGGTCGCCTCCCGGTTCTGTATGATGTCACCCAAAGGAGCAGAACTGACCACCGTGATGGGGTGTCCTTGAAAATATTGCCTCAGCTTCCGGCTTGCCATAAAAACACCATATACCAGCTTCTGCCAATGCGGATACCTCTGTTTGGACTCGATAAGCACTTCACTGATATAGTAAACCGGTCGCTGAACCGGATGTTCCTTTCCAGCCTCCTTTCGTTCTACCACCATCGCCACACTAACCGCTCTGGCATTCGCAGCAACATATAACAGGAGTGGCTCTTTATCTACAGGGGCTGCCAAAACTGGCGGATTGACTAGCTGCCGCTTCAAGTCCTCAAACGCTTTATCTGCCTCCGCACTCCAGACAAATTGATCCGTCTTCTTGAGCATTTGATACAAGGGGATCGCCTTTTCACCAAGGCGACTGATGAACCGGCTTAACGCTGCAATCCGTCCGGCCATGCGCTGAACATCATTGATGCATTTCGGTTTGGCCAGGGAGGTGATGGCTGTGATCTTTTCCGGATTAGCCTCAATTCCTCTATGGGATACCAAAAATCCCAACAACTTGCCTGCAGGCACACCAAAAACACATTTCGCCGGGTTGAGCATCATTTGGTACACTCTCAAATTATCGAAAGTCTCCTTCAAATCGTCAACCAGGGTCTCCTTCTTTCGTGACTTGACCACAATATCATCCACATAAGCATGCACATTACGACCAATCTGCTTGTGGAGGCAATTCTGCACACACCGTTGATAAGTAGCCTGCGCACTCTTAAGCCCGAAGGGCATAGACACATAGCAGAAGGCTCCAAAGGGAGTAATGAACGCCGTCTTCTCCTGGTCTTTAACTGCCATCTTGATCTGATGATAACCCGAATAGGCATCCAAAAAACTTAAACGCTCGCAACCTGCCGTAGCATCAATGATCTGATCAATCCGGGGGAGAGCAAAAGGATCCGCTGGACAAGCTTTATTCAAGTCTGTGTAATCCACACACATGCGCCAGGTGCCGTTTTTCTTAAGAACCAGCACTGGATTAGCAAGCCATTTGGGATGAAAAACCTCAATGATAAATCCAGCTGCCAGGAGCCTGGCCACTTCCTCACCAATCGCTTTACGCCTTTCTTCGTTAAACCGGCGTAAAAACTGCTTTACCGGTTTATACTTAGGATCCACATTAAGGGTGTGCTCAGCGAGTCGCCTCGGTACACCAGGCATGTCAGACGGCTTCCATGCAAAGATGTCCCGATTCTCACGGATGAACTCGATGAGCGCGCTTTCCTATTTTGGATCCAGGTTTGCGCTGATACTAAACTGCTTGGACGAATCGCCAGGTACGAAGTCAACAAGCTTAGTTTCGGCAGCCGATTTAAATTTCAAGGCCGGATCGTGGTCCGTGGTTGGCTTCTTTAACGAAGTCATGTCCTCCGGGTCAACACTGTCTTTGTACAGCTTTAGCTCCTCCGTAGCACAAACCGATTCTGCATAAGTCGCATCTCCTTCCTCGCATTCCAAAGCGATTCGACGGCTCCCATGAACCGTTATAGTGCCCTTGTAACCCGGCATCTTAAGTTGCAGATACACGTAGCAGGGCCGTGCCATAAATTTTGCATAAGCCGGCCGTCCGAACAAAGCATGGTACGGACTTTGGATTTTAACCACTTCAAACGTCAGCGTCTCTGATCTGGAATCGTGACTATCGCCAAAGACCACTTCAAGGGCTATCTTACCAACCGGATATGCAGACTTGCCAGGCACCACCCCGTGGAACACTGTATTGGTCGGTTTGAGATCCTTATCCACCAGTCCCATGCGACGGAAGGTCTCATAATACAAGATGTTAATGCTGCTCCCTCCGTCCATGAGCACCTTGGTGAGCTTATAACCTCCCACCTGAGGCGCCACCACCAATGCTAACTGACCCGGATTATAAACCCTGGGAGGGTGATCCTCTCGGCTCCATATGATAGGCTGTTCTGACCAGCGCAGATAGTGAGGCGTGGCCGGCTCGATAGCACTGACTGCTCGCCTCTGAAGCTTTCTATCCCGTTTATCCAAGCTTGTAGTAAAGACATGATACTGTCCACCACTCAACTGTTTCGGGTTGCTCTGATAACCTGATTGCTGCTGTCCGTAACCACTTTGATTACTTTGATTATTTTGGCTGTCCTGTCCGCCCGGATTACCCTGGAACCCTGGACCGGAATTTCCGCCACCGTATCCTGATCCGGAACCTGAACCGCCGCCGGAGCTGTGATCATATTGGAAAGTGTTTGAGCTTTTGAATTCCTTCATGATATAACAATCCTTCCAAAGATGGGTTGCTGGTTCCTCTTTTGTTCCGTGCTTCGGACAAGGCTGGTTTAAGAAAAAGTTCAAACGCTCCGGATTAGGACCGGGATTTGCGCGGAAACTTGGCTGTTTTCCCTTACGTCGCTGGCCTTTATTCTGTGCACTTGTGTTGGCCACAAAGTCCATGCTCCCGTCCGGTTTACGCTTACCTCCGCCTCCATTACCTGTCGGTCGATGTTGCTGGCCCTTGGTGTTGCTATTCTTCCTTCCCTTCCCTGCTTTGTCATCACTAGAGTCGGGAT
Source organism: Aegilops umbellulata (assembly GCA_032464435.1). Lineage (NCBI taxonomy): Eukaryota > Viridiplantae > Streptophyta > Magnoliopsida > Poales > Poaceae > Aegilops > Aegilops umbellulata. The sequence goes on along the minus strand of CP136054.1, from coordinate 83,463,036 downwards.
CCTTGGTACTGTCAGAATCCGCATACTTCACTAAAGCGGTCATGAGCGTTCCTATATCTGTACAATCACGCTTCATCCGGCCTAACTTTAGCTTCAACGGGCCAAACCGACAGTTACTTTCCAACAGCACCACGGCGGTGTCTGCGTTGATGCGATCTGATGAGTGCAAAACTTCTGATACCCGTCGTACCCAATGGGTAGTTGATTCCCCTTCTTGCTGAACACAGGCTGCTAGGTCAACTATCGACATTGGCTGTTTGCACGTGTCCTTGAAATTCTTGATAAACCGGGCGCGCAATTGGGCCCACGAACTAATAGAATTAGGCGGTAAGCTCTTTAGCCAAGTCCGGGCCGTTCCTTCTAACATCATAGTAAAATACTTGGCACACGCCGTGTCATCCACATCCAGCATCTCCATAGCCATCTCATAGCTCTCCACCCATGTCTCCGGAGGCTGATCTGCCGTGTAGTTTGGTACCTTGCGGGGGCCTTTGAAGTCTTTGGGCAGGCGTACGTTGCGCAAAGCGGGAACAAGGCACGGTACTCCCAGAGAACTGGAAACCACCCCCGGTTCAACCGTAGCTGCTGGGAAGATAGGTGTAAGCTGACGAGCCTGATGCTACGCTGCTAATCCGGCCTCCCGTGCACGGGTGCGATCCACATTCTCGTGAGTATTGTCGACGCCCGCCGGATTGTTGCCGCGGAGCGCTTCAGGCCTGGCGTTACTTGAAACAGCCGGCTCCTCCATGCGCCTACTATAGCTCCCGCTGGGGCGAGGGGTGGAGTGAATCCGATCACGGCTTTGCGAATATGCTTCTTGTTGTGCCAACGCGGTCCTAAGGAGCTCCTTGACCCGGCGTGTCTCTTCATCCTGCGGCGAATCTCCTTCCATCGGAATGGCTTCCAACCGAGCTGCCGCCGCGACGAGGTTATCCATCGGGTTGGAATAATGACCTGACAGTGTTGGCACGGCTGGTGGTGTACCAGTGTTGTGACGAGGCAGGTTTATTATCCGGTGCTGAACCGGGGCGCCGGCTGTCGCCTCCGCACGGTTTACCCCCGGGGTGTTGAAGAGATTTCGAGCGTCGAGGGTTGCGGGCAATCGAGATCGGGATTTCCTCTTCAGGACTTCCTGAGACGCCTTCTGGTCCATCATGAGCCTGTAAGCCTGTGCATCTAAAGCGGCGCGCTCCGCCGTCATCCTGATCTCTTCTGCTGCCAGCTCCGCTTTAGCTTGAGTGATCTGCTCTCTTACTTTGGCAATCTCAGCATTGTGAACCTCCTGATCCACCGGGTTGGCTTCCGCCATGAGCGCTGCTAGTGCGTCAAACAGATCTGACAAAACTTGGGCTGGTGAGTCCGCAGGGCCTCCTGCCCATGCAGCTGTTGCCCCTGCCGATCCGGAGATCGCTGCTGCCGCAGTTGATGAACGTGGGACCGCCTGTGTTCCAGCCATGAAGATCCCAACCCGATAGGGCGGATCAGAGGGATCCGGAATACTGTCGCCATCGGAGCCGCCCCCAATCTGATCATCTTGCAGCTGGTAAAGAGATTCGGTCTCCCCGATTGACGTTTCATCGCCAGAGTAGATGGCGGTTTCGTCACCGGCTTCGGATCCTCCCTCGTAGCTTCCTCCGTGGATGACTCCCACGAAGGCGTGCTTCCTGGTCGGTTTAGCCAGGGTCGATCTCGTGCACTGAGCTGTCTCGACGAGGTCGGCGCAGACGCATAACTCGGGGCCTGGTTCTCCGATCTTACCGATGAAAACATGGATGCCGCCAAAGGGGACCCGGTACCCGTACTCGATCGAGCCGGCGTCGGGGCCCCAGCCTGTGCTGTCGATGTAGAGTTTTCCGCGGCGGCTCTTGGTCATCCGACCCACAGCGTAACCCTCGAGTCCTTCAAAGTGGCCCTCCAAAAACTTGAAACCATCTCGCGATAGCCCCACGGTGGGCGCCAACTGTCGTGGATTTGTCACGGCAGATGTCCTGGTAAAAGTACTTAGTCGTGGAGCCATCGCAACGGGTTAGTTTGAAGGGGTTAGAGCGGACGCAAGGACACAGAGTTTATACTAGTTCGGCCCCTTCAATGAAGGTAAAAGCCTACGTCTAGTTGTGATGGGATTGATGGGTTTCGAGGGCTAGGGAGCGATAAGCTTCGCCTAAACCTCGAATTGTTGTTCTCTGTCCTCAAACCGCCGTCGGGTCGTCCCCTTATATACACGGGTGACGCCCGTCGGTCTGCAAAGTCCCAACCTCCGGCTTATAAACGTGCCCGGGTCGGTCTCTCTATTCCTAACTTACAATGCAAGTTTACCTCAGGCCGGTTTACGCCGTAAACCCCTAAACCGATTATAGGTCTTGGGCCCTTCTATCTCTCCTTGGGCTTTAACATCTCGGGTCCATTGACGGAGGTAACCCGGGCCCTGCAGGCCGGTTTACCCCAAATAGCAATATCCCCAACACCGTACCTGCGGGGGCCCGGCTGGCGCTGCCTGCGACGGGCGTGTTGCCGGCGGCCATGGATGGCATCTGCGTCATCTCACGGACGCAAGAGATGGACGACATGGAGCGGCGCCTCAGGACGGCAGTGGTGGCGTACATTGGTGGTTCCAGACCTGTGGTGTCGGCAGTCGAGGCGGCTGAGGCCATTGCGGAGCAGTTGCTTATCCCAAGACACAAGTTTTCAGTGCACAAATTCTTCCCGGAGGATTTCTTAGTGGTATTCGCCACACCAGAGCTTAGGAACAAGGCCCTGACGGCAGATTTCGTGGAGCATGAGTTCTTCAAGATGTTTCTCAGGCCATGGCTGCGGCAAGCTCAAGCGGTGACTAGGGTGATGCGCTCCCAGGTGGATTTGATGATCGAGGGCGTGCCGTCGCATGTCTGGACTAGAGATACTGCTGCGGAGCTGTTGGGTTCAGGCTGCCTGGTGGAAAGCCTTGCGCCGGAGACAGCGAACCGTGAGGATCTCTCCCTCTTCAAGCTCAGGGCATGGTGTATTGACCCGGACGAAGTTCCAGTTGCGCGGAGGCTCTGGGTGCCGGAACCGGAGGTGGAGTTCAACCCGGCGGCTCGCCGGTCAACCTCTAGGCAATTGCTGGAGTACAAGACTTTGATTCACATTGGCAGGGTCAGAGAGCACGCTGGACCTAAAGGTTGGCTACGGCCACCCAGCTCGGATGGAAGCGGGCAAAGTGGCTTGCCAGATGATTCTGGCAGCTATTCGGGAAGTGGTGAATGGCGTGTTCTACCATGGACACGTGGTGTCCGTGACGCTAGGGGCGGTGCGCCGGATTGCAACGCCGCCGGAGGTACGTATCGCCAGGCTCTGCTGGGACGTGTGGGGCCGTTCGATTGGCGCATCCCTCCAATGGGCGCGGCGTGTCCGCGGGTTCCTATGGCGTCGAGGTTGGTGTTTCCCTCGCCGGCGGCGGCTGTTCCTTCAGTTCAGGCGTCGGCGCGCACCAGGGTGGCAGCGGAGGCGCAGGTCCCGGCCCGCCAGTGTGGATCCCCGGCTGTGGCCGTGCTCATGCGCCCGGCCACAGAGAATCCGGATGCTGATGATGTGGGCCAGGAGTTGGTGCGGCCTGTGATTGCGCGGTCGCCAAGTATGCAAGACCGGTCTCTTATTGGTGCGCCAGATCAGGAAAAGACTGGGGATTCGGTTGTGGATGGGGTGGCGCAGTCTGCGATTGGTGCCTCTGACGTGTTGGAGAGACCCACCGAGGTGGGGCAGGGACAGACCATGGGGATTGATGCCTCTCGCGAACTGAGCACGGGTTTGGAAGGCGGGCAGGCCAATGAGGTTCAGGGACAGAACCAGGGGATCACCGCGGATCGTGCGTTGGTGCCAGGCGTGGTGACTGGGCCAACCAACGCAGAGGCTGCTGCTATTGTTGCAGTGGTGGACCCCCTGTCGATAGATGTGGATGGGGGCGCAGACCGAGGTGGAGACTGGTCAAACGCATGTGGCTGGCCTGGTGGGAGAGCCGCGCGACACAGCCCCGGGGTGGGACCCGGTTGATGAGCTGCTGCCCCCCACTACTCTGCATGCAGAGGAGCGCGCGGTTTGCCGTGTTGATTGAGCCAATGGGCAAGTGGGGATTGGCGACAGCGGCGTCCGAGACTGCATGATTGAACCAACGGCTGTAGACGCAACTGTTTGCATGGATGTTGACGTGCACATGCACGCTCCAATTGGTTCTTGTAACGTCTCGCTACCTCCCAAAGAGCAGATTGCTGTGGCTAACATCAAGGCGTTTTGTGCGGGCTTAATGAAAAAACTGGCACCACCGCTGCTTAAGGAGATTGAAGCTGTGCGTGGAAAGGGTTTGGAGTACACACCTCGCCGTACCACTCGCTCTGCTACGGTAAATGCACCACGGAAGTCTAAAGCGTCGGCGGCTGAGACGGTGCTCCTCAAAGCGTTAGGCATCACGCCAGAGGGTTTGGCGGCTTCCGACGAGACAATTGCACAACTCAGGCAGATGTTTGACTCCCCCATACAGGAACCGCAGCTTCGTGCAATCGCCGCGAATTTTGGCAAGGCCGTCCCTTTTGACCTTGGCCAGGAGGTTGCCCCGAAGGTGGCATTGCTTGCCTAGTTTGCGAGCGTTGGTGCATGTGTCGATATCATGTCGTCGACCAAGATGGAGCTGGTGTGCTGAAACGTGCGTGGCTTGAACAGCCCGGTGAAGAAAAAGGCGCTGCGGGAATTTGCGGATTCTACGCATCCGGCGATTTTTTGTATCCAGGAGACTAAGCTAGCTGTAATCGATACTTTTACGATTTTGCAATGCCTGGGCCCGTCGTACGACGGTTTTTTCTACTTACCGGCCTCGGATACGAGGGGTGGGATTCTCTTAGCTTGGAATTCGGTGTTGGTCAGCATTACGAACTGCGTACGTGATATGCACAGTGTGACTGGGTACGTGACCCCGGTCGACGGTTCACCTTGGTGGCTAACTACAATGTACGGACCGCAAGAGGACAACGACAAGATTCTCTTCCTAGAAGAGCTTGCAGCGAGAAGAGACTTGTGCCCGGGCGCTTGGATGGTGATCGGGGACTTTAACATGATACTCCAAGCCTCGGACAAAAGTAACTTGCATCTAGATAGAAGAATGATGCGCAAATTTCGCCAGTTTGTGGATGGCAATGGGCTTAAGGAGCTATACCTACATGGTCGCGCATTTACTTGGAGCAATGAGAGGGAAGCCCCTACCCTCACCAAAATAGATAAGGCACTTGTCTCGGTGGACTCGGAGATTGACTATCCGGACTATCTGCTCCAAGCAATGTCAACTTCGGCATCGGATCACTGCCCTTTGCACCTCGCTTTAAACGAGAATTTGCATCCGCAACGACGCTTCAGATTCGAGGTGTTTTGGACGAGACTTGAGGGTTTTGATGAAGCGGTCAAGGAGGCTTGGGTGTGTAATCCTCATATACACAATCCCTTCAAAAGGCTGGATGCACTGCTTAGAAACGCAGCTCGGTACTTAACAGCATGGGGACAAAGGAAAGTTGGTAACGTCAAGCTGCAGATCGCGATGGCTAACTGGATTATCTTCCAACTTGACGTGGCTCAGGAACGACGCTTGCTTTCGGCTGGCGAGATTTGGTTGCGTCAAACGCTCAAGCTCGTTGTGCTCGGCCTTGCCTCTCTCGAACGCACTATCGCGAGGCAAAGGTCTCGAATTCGTTGGCTTCAGGAAGGAGATGCGAGTACCAAACTGTTTCACCTCATGGCAAATGGTAGAAAAACTAAAAAAAAATATTCCGGCCATTTTACATGATGGCAACCTTATCACAGACCAGCACGGCAAGGAGGATATATTTTTCCAAACTTACAAACAATTGCTTTGCTGGGCAAGAGGGCACGAGAACACTATTGACCTTGAGTTTCTTGGGATCCAACCGGTGGACCTGCTGGATCAGGACGCGTATTTCACGGAGGAGGAAGTTTGGGCCACAATAAAGGACATGTCGGCCGATCGTGCTCCGGGTCCGGACGGGTTTATTGGCCTCTTTTTCCAGAAGGCTTGGAGCACTATCAAAGGAGATTTACTTGCCGCAATACACCATCTCTTTCTTGGCAATGGCCGCGGCTTTGGTAGACTAAACCAGGCCCTGATTACTCTTATCCCTAAGAAGGCCGGTGCATGTCTTGTGGGAGATTTCCGTCCTATCAGTTTGGTTCATAGCTTGCCCAAGATCGGCTCTAAGTTGCTCGCCAATCGATTGCGGCCGCGTATGAATGAGCTAGTTCACGCCAATCAATCGGCATTCATCAAGGGGAGAAATCTACATGACAATTTCCTGCTCGTAAGACAAGTGGCTAGATCCCTGCAACGCCGGAGAGCTAAAGGTGTTTTACTCAAGTTGGATATCTCGCGGGCGTTTCACACCTTGTCTTGGCCATTCCTATTCGAGGTTCTTCGTGCCAAGGGATTTTCGGACATCTGGCTGTCCTGGATTGCGATCTTACTCTCTACGGCTAGCTCATGAGTGGTGGTCAACGGGCACACGGGACCAAAATTCGCTCATGCTCAAGGGCTACGGCAAGGCGATCCGGTATCGCCTTTGTTGTTTATTATTGCCATGGATGTTCTCACATCGCTTGTCACGAAAGCTCAGGAACGTGGAGTCTTGAGTACGATGCCGGGTTGCACCCCCATGCAAAGACTTTCCATCTACGCGGATGATGTGGTTCTATTTATTAGGCCTAACATCCCGGATCTTAGATTTGTCAAGGAGGCTTTGCATATATTTGGGACTGCTTCCGGACTGAACATAAACTACTCCAAGTCCACGGCCATCATGATTAAGGACGATGAAGGTGATAAGGAGTTGGTGGTGGGCGCAATGCCATGGAGCTTGGACTCTTTTCCCTGTAAGTACCTTGGGCTGCAGCTGTCTCTATGGCAATTGACACGCTCAGAATGGCAACCGATCGTGGATTTTGTTCTCAGTTTCATGCCAGGCTGGCAAAAAGGGATGATCACTAAGGCTGGGAGATCAGTCTTGGTGCATGACGTAGTGATGGCGCGCCCCACTCCATCTTATCATAGCGGATGCTCCTAAATGGGCAATTGAGCAAGTAAATAAACGGTGCAAAGCTTTCTTCTGGGAAGGATCGGAAGTGATTCATGGAGGAAAATGCCTTGTGGCTTGGCAAAGGGTTTGCAGGCCTAAAGAGCTAGGTGGTCTCGGACTGCTTGATCTATACCATCAAGGCCTGGCTCTAAGGTTGCGTTGGGAGTGGCTTAGACGTACTGACCCTAGCCGACCATGGCATGGGCTCCCGATGGCGAGCGACCCTCAGGTACAGAGGGTGTTTGACAGCCTTGTGCATTGGAAGCTTGGTGATGGCAACAAGGTACTGTTTTGGAAGGATAGATGGATGGATGGTGAAACTGCTAAGGAGATTGCTCCGGACATATGGAGCAAGGTTCGCACTCAGACGGTGAACAAACGGACAGTGTATGAGGGACTGATGAACCACCGCTGGGCCGCGGATATCTCAGGAGATCTCACCACCGATGATCTTGTCCAGTTAATCAAGCTTTGGGAGTTTGCTATTGCAACACATCTTGACCCTACCCAAAGAGACTAGGCGATATGGCCCTGGAACTCCAAGCAAGTTTATACCTCGGCCTCAGCTTACCAGATGCTATTTAAAGGTGCAATTAGTGTGGCCTACGCGCGCTGGGTTTGGAAAAGCGGGGCACCCCTTACCTGCAAAATCTTCATGTGGCTTGCAATACAACATAGAATTTGGACTTCGGACCGGAGACTTCGGCATGGACTACAGGACGACCCCTCCGCCTGCTATCTATGTGATCAGGAGGAGGACAACGTGGAGCATCTTCTCATCCAATGCGTCTACTCACGGCAGGTTTGGAACATGATCTTGTCCAGCGCAAGGATAGCGCCGGTGGTGACTGATAACTTGGAATCGTGGTGGGGTAGCACCCGTAAGCTGATTCGCATGGAGTCTCGTAGTGCTTTTGATAGCCTGGTGATTCTGGTTTGTTGGCACTTATGGAAGCAACGAAATGCTCGAGTCTTCCATCCGGCGGCTCCATCTAGTACCGCCTCTGAATTAGTTTCTAGAATTCTTGATGAGCTGCGTATGTGGGCGGCAGCGGGTAGGTGCGGAGTTGACGTCATTGTGTGAGGAGTTAGCATAGTGTGTGGAGTTGGAGTTGGTCATGGCCTCAGTCGGTCGGACTGGTGGCTATGCTTGTAACACTTTTGTAAATTCTTTCACTCTTCTATAAAGCTAAGGTACGCAATTGCATACCCTCGAAAAAAAAAAGATATTTTTCATGTTCTTGCATTTGCACAAGGACTCGCTACGACACAGTAAGTATCCAAGGTGTTCTGTAGTAGCCGACTTAAAACCGCCCTCACTTACCTTGGCCGGGTCAGCCACTGACATAGTCGTCCAGGTCAAAACCGAATTGACTTTTAAAATGCGAATTGAAAGAGTTATATAATAATGGTTATCACATAGAGTGGGATTCCATGCCTTGGAGGCACTTTCCACATGAACATATAACAACTTTCAAGGCACTTCCATGATAATTGGACGTCTAACAAAAATTAGAGCAGCGACGACATTAAAACCCAAGTTTGCAGTTGCAGCGCAACAGTGCTTACTGTACCCATTGTAGCTAGTGTGCCATAATATTTCTGTACAAGCTAACCTGACAAAAGAACTAGTACTTACTTCCAGCTTGCAAAACGATTTGACCTAGGAGTAGCTATTAACATGCGTATGACCTAGACTGGCCTAACTAGTCTCTGAAGAGGACTTGGCGCTCAGTTCTCCTGTGTTGCAAAATCGCCATGGGGATGGAGGATGCATGTTGAAAACGTAAGCAACTGGTCCTGCTACTCGCCCATCTTGTTGACGGATGCACGGAAACCATCCAAGAGGCACTCCATTCAATAGGAATGATTCACCCAGAAAGAAGAAACACTCTCTTGCCATTCTTTCCACCTATAAAAACAGCAGCCAGTGTCTGTCATTTTTAGCAGTGGACTGATAAATAATGTTGCTTGTTGACTAAGCTGAGAGTCGGAAGGTAATTCTCAAATGTTAAAACAGGCCATAGGTACCAGCAAATAAGTAAATAAACTACCATGAGTCATGCACATAAATGGCGTACCTGTATCTTAATAAATTTTGTGTTATTCATGATCAAGATGACCTGCAAACCAGATAATGTTTCCGGCAAGATCTTGAAGGCAATATACTCAAAGAACTTCTGCAATAGTTGGTGGTTGATTGCTTCACCAGAACCATAATCATCTAACAAAATAATTCGCTGTAATTTCGTCCAAGGAACTGGCAGTTCATGTTCACCTCCAGTAGTTAAATCAGAAGGATCAGCGACATTCAGGACTATGCTGAGGTTGTTTGCAACTGAATTATGCTCAGCCAAATGCAGATAAGGTGTACGGGAAACTATCTTACGAAGTTCACGAGAAAACTTCAGATTTTTGTCATTCACGACAAGAATGTGACCTTTTTCACCTCTAGTCAGCAACTTTGTCCAACCTATGTCAGCACGCCAGGGTAGTTCTTCTGGGTTTATTTCAGATGCAACTGATGAAGAGATCAAAGTGTCACAATCATGTGGAAATGAACAAGAGCTGCCCTTTATACAACCCTGATCAAAGGAACAGCATGTCAGAAGAAAGGAGTTTAATTCATACCCATCGAGTTGTCAAAATACCAAGTTAACATACACCTGCAGTTTTTTTTAACATATACTCCCTCCGTCCTGTCCCAAGATAAGTGTCTCAACTTTGTACAGAAGTTGGTACAAAGTTGAGACACTTATTTTGAGACGGAGGGAGTACATGCAGTTAGGTAGATACAATTTTAACCAAATGCATGTTGGCATAGTATCACTGTTGTCAATGTCATTTGACCTGTCACCGCCACTTTACTCATAGTTTCATCAATGTGTTACATTTTATTAATTCATAGGGTAATATTACATTAAAGAATATGTCAAGTCCTTCGCTGAGGCAGGGAAAAGTGTTATCAAGTAGTTCAGTAGAATCTTGATGATCTAGGTTTGGAGTTCAGTTGGTCTGCATCCGGCTGTTTATAATATGATGTACTAGGTTGCAGGGATTGTGGTTACTACAATTTGAGATATGAAAATTGGGCAATCCTTCTATTAAAATATCTTACTCAACACACATATAAAAATAGCCAAATAACATTTCCTGCAAATGACGTGGGGAAGAAAGGACAGGTGAAAATAGCATGAAAGACCGCAACAGTCTACCTTTAATGTGAGGAAGAACTTGCATGCTGGTTTGGGGTCATCAGCCAAAATGTCGAAAGTGTTGTCAACATACTCCACCCACTTCTCACCTCCAAAGGCTGGTTGGGCATTACCACCAACTTGTTCGTCTGCAAGTTGTATCTTCATCTGTGAACCAATCAAGAAGCATTATGTTTGCATGGGGAAAATATTTATTCTACATTATGTCTTGTATACGGGTAACTTGACAAGGCATAAGTTATATAATACAACTCACCTCTTTGATAGCCTTCTTCAGGTCATTAACAATATCAGTGGCTCCAAAATCAGTTGCGGAAATATAAGGGTGTGAAGCACACCTCCACTGTGAATCTAAATGAGAATTATCAGCTTCCAACGAGAATGAAGGCATATGCTCTGGCTCCGGCAATTCAGGGTCACGACATGCATGGTGGAATTCAGAGGTCTGAAGGTACTTTGGAGGACTGATTTCCTGAAGAAAAGGAGGCCTAAAGCGGTGCAGTGTGCTCATAATATCACCATCTGTTTAAAAGAAAGAGTTAACAACAAGAAATATCCATGTATTGTATTTTTGGAAAGCATTTTGATACTTGCACTTCTAGGAGTAGATCCTCACACGAACTATGTATATTTTGAAGGAACAGAAAACACTGATGTATAACACAGTAGGCTACAGCAGGCAACCCTTTCTACCATCTTAGGTACATTTTCAAACTTTTAGTGGAAAAACTATGATAATGCAGGAGTATCTGTGCAATCAAAACACACATACTAGTGGGCAGTGGCGAAGCTAGCATAGGGTTTTATACCTAGGGCTAAGCTATCTTAAGTGATGCACTTTAGTGATTTTTCATATATTCTAACAAGCAATTACAAAGGCTATTATCACTAGGCCTAGGGCTATAGCCCCAACTGCCCTAGGCCTGTCTCAGCCACTGCTACTGGGAGTACCTACTCCTAGTACAAAATCCACTTCACAAACTTTCTACCACAAGTTAAAGGACATACAGATTTCAGAGATGTTGTTGAGTGCTTTCGGCACGAGATTGTGAAATCTACACCAGTCGTGTTCATTTTTCAAGATCAAGGGCCCATATGCATTTGATTCTTCGTTCTTGACCATATTTATCAGGTACTCCAGACGAAACTTATCCTGAAAAAAAATAGAACATGTAACTTTAGTGAAAACAAAATAGTGCTAACAGAATCCAAAAACAAAGTACATTTTGGTTAATCAATAATAATTTTCACGTAAGGCCCATGATATATCATCCTAGCATTAGCCATCCATTAGGAAAGGTACTACCAGAAAAGGATATAAAAAGATAATGAGCGTTTATATTTGTAATTGTTAGTAAAAAGGACTTGAAAGTTAATACTACAAATTTCCAAAGAACCAACTAACAAAAAGGCCCTCAACAAATGTACAGGGTATTTTGTTACAGATAAGATAAGATGTACCTTAAACATACACTGCCAAAATTGAAATGCCCGGAGATTTCCGATGAGTGTAGCTTCCTTCTTACCAATTTGTTGAGAAGTACCCTCGTCAAAGTAATTGTCTCTAATCTTCTTGCACTGTAAAACATAAATTAGGATATAAGCATGTTCTATTGTTACTAATCTCTAATCTTCTTGCGTTGTAAAACATAAATTAGGATATAAGCATGTTGTATCGTTACTAACAGAACCTGGGGATACAAGCATCTCAATTGATGTAACTAGAACATACCAATGCTTGATCACCAAAAGGTTGCAGTATAGGAAGTGGTTGGATGTCCAACATAATGCCTATCAGGATTCCTTCATGGAGATACCCCATCTCACCAAATTTCAGGGTAAGAACAGAAGCATGGAACGATAATGGCAAACTATTGAGCAAATAGCCATAAAAACTGGGCTGATATCCTCCACTCAAAGCTGGCTGAACCGCATCAATTTGAACAAGAGTCTCTAGTGCATCTTTAATAACAGCAGACTCTGGTGGATTGAGAGTTTTTTGCAGGACTGGCGACAAAGAGTGACAGTTAGTGAGAATATTACCTTTTTCGATATAGAGTGAGAATATTACCTTAATATAAATATATATGAAGAGTTACACAGTGTATAATGATCCCACATACCCAAATATGTTTTGTTTTCAAATGCATGTACTCTGTTTTTTAACATCTTGCTGACTAATATGCAAAGAAGTATTTGGTGTTTTTTCTAACTTCAATAAAAAATTATTGTAAGGTCAAGTTCTTCATCTGGCTCGCTAGCCTCAACCGATGCTGGACGGTGGAGCAGCAGGCGGGCCATGGACTGCAAGTCTGCAACATGTGCTGGCCTATTTATTCTGCCACCAGATGCTGAACAATGAGGTTGGTAGGGCCAAAGATGAGCAAGATACTTACAAAAATTTGTTCGGTTGTGAATTAGGGTCAATGCCTTTTAGCTATTTGGGCATACCTATTCACCATAGGAAATTATCTATTAAGGAGTGGAAGTGCATCGAGGATCGAATTGAAAAGAAGCTAAGTTGTTGGAAAGGCAAGTTAATGTCCTACGGTGGTCGACTAGTACTCATTAACTCTGTCCTGACGAGTATGCCGATGTTTCTACTCTCCTTTTTTGAGGTACCTAAAGGGGTACGAAGGAGACTAGACTTCTTCCGATCTCGATTCTTCTGGCAGTCAGATGAGGCCAAGAAGAAATACCGCCTAGCTCGCTGGGATATCCTATGTCGACCTAAGCATCAGGGGGGTCTCGGGATTGAGAACCTGGAGATCAAGAATAAATGTCTTTTGAGCAAATGGCTTTTCATGCTTTCGGTAGAGAACGACGGGATGTGGGCACAAATTTTACGAAACAAGTATCTACAGTCCAAAACTCTAGCACAAGTTAACGCGAGGCCATCCGATTCGCCTTTCTGGAAAGGGCTAATGAGAACTAAAGACGTATTCTTCCGTAGAACCAAATTCATTATTGGCAATGGGATGTCAACACGATTTTGGGAGGATACATGGCTAGGGGAGACGCCTTTAGCCATTCAGTATCCAAGTCTTTATAATATTGTCCAACGTAAGGAAGATTATGTTGGCACGATATTACAATCGGTACCTCTAAATATTCAGTTTAGGCGATCTTTGGTTGGGGAGAGATGGAGTTCATGGATACATCTAGTACGGAGAGTGATGGATGTACAATTAACGGACCAATCGGATTCATTACATTGGACACTGACCAAGAATGGCTCATTCACGGTCAAATCATTTTATTTGGACCTAATTAACTCTAGCCTCCTCCCGAGATCCATTCTTATCTAGAAAGTTAAGGTCCCTTTGCGTATCAAAATTTTTATGTGGTTCGTACATAAACAAGTGATTCTCACCAAAGACAATCTGTTAAAACGACATTGGGTAGGCAGCTCACGATGTTGTTTTTGTGATAATAATGAAACAATACAACACCTTTTCATCGATTGTCCTTTGGCTAAATTATTATGGCGAACAATTCATATAGCTTTCAACATTGCCCCTCCAATTAACATTGAATCGTTGTTTGGGACGTGGTTAGATGGGGTGGATCGCAATACTGCGGCTCATATTCGAGTTGGAATATGTGCTTTTTCGTGGGCTATATGGAACTGCAGGAACGATATGATCTTTAACAGGCAACCATTTTTAAACTTCTTGCAGGTTATCTTCAGAGCTACCGCATGGATCCGTACGTGGTCCTTACTCACTCCTATGGAATCCAGGGAGCCGCTGGTTACTAGGTGCAACCAATGGGAGATGGTAGCACGGGTTATATTCAACCGATTTGGATGGCGGTCGCTTAACAGGATAGGAGCTTAGGTCTCTAGTCCTGTTATCATCATCGGTTGTAATCTTGAGGTCTTTTATTGCTTTGTCGTCCGGCTCCTTTTTGCGAGCTGTAATACTTTGAATACTATTTGTATTTCGAGATTTTTAATAATATGGCTGCATGCATCGTTCAGATGCAGAGGCTGGGGGCACGCCTCCTTTTCCAAAAAAAAACTGCTAGTCGACTACCACTTTGTGCTGTGGACCTGGAACGAATTCCTCTCTCGGATGTGATCAACCTGACGCCCGCCAAGACCCGGCAAGGACCCCTTCGAATCATTGAACGGTGGTTCACAGCACACAGCGCCACTCCAAAGCCGCCAAGGAAATGCCCTAGCTTCCATGTAGTACTCCTCAGCTATTGGGATGATCTGGAAGCACAGGAACGGCTGCACATTCAACTGCAATCAGCCTTGCCATCTACGCTTAGTCTAACAAATCAAGGAGGACGAGGTGAACTGGGCGTGGGCAGGAGCACTAGGACTTAAAAGGTGTCCCTCTCATGTTCTTGAGATTTCCATTAATTTTCTTTGCACACAATTGTAACCTTAGCCAACTTGGGCTTGTAAATAGTACTGCTATTTATATATATCCAATTCATCAAGACGCAAGCTTTGAATTTTCTCAAAAAAATACGTAACAAATTATTATAGAATTTAAAAGTCACGTCTATATATCAGTGACTGTATAAAGTGTTAAAAAAATGCACACTTGGGGACACTGGATAAAATATTTAAATACGAACAATCCAACTAATGAGCATCAAAACGGGAATTCTTACTACAATGATGACTAAGTAGGCAATCTTGAAAATTGGAAAAAAATAAATAATGATTCTGATGTCTTAAGATGGGCACCGTGATAATTCTGTAAAGGGTTTTTGCCTCAGTACGGCGCTATAACAATTAGAGGGTGCTTGGATACGTTTTAGTCCCATGACTAAAAATAGTAGGACTAAAACTTGCTAGTCCCACCCATGCTTGGATCCAAATACTAAAGAGACTAAAATCAAGTTATTGAGCATTTATTATCCTCCAAACCATCCAATACAGAACTCGCATGTGTTAAAGTAGAGCAATTAAATGAGGAGAGAGAGGGCTAATACATATTTTAGTAGGTTTCCTATGACTAAAAATTTTTAGCCTCAAGACTAGTCCTAGCTTCTCTTTAGTCAGGGGTGCTTGGAACTTTAGCCTCTAAAAGAGACTATTTTTAGTCAGACTAAATTGGAACCAAGCACCCTCTTATTACAAACCTTGAAGCAAAAGTGGCTAATGATGGCAAAGGGAATCTGTATTGACAGCAACGGGCTTGATTATCTTTATCCTACTCAGATCGTAGATTTCTACTTATCCATGTCCTTTTGAAAATACTAAATTACTAATGGCCGGTGCTAGGCGTCATCCGGCTGATAGGAGCCAAACTGTAAACCGCCTTGCTAGCCGTTAGATGAGAGCTGCTCGGCCGTCTGATTAAGCCAGTTGTGCCAGGTGCATCCTTTCCCTATCCCAGCCCGAAATTGAATCCGTCGTCCGCCGCTCGTCATCAACGCCCCGGTCCCCACTCTCGTGTAGCTGCACCGACCATGCACCATTGTCGCCTTGCAGCAGCCGCCACAACAACCTGTCATCTCCCCCATAACAAAACAGCTCGTTGCACTGTAGCTTCGGTCGCCGGCGAGATCAGCAGGTCGTGGCTCCACACGCATAGCATCACAGCTCCGCCGCCGGCAAGATCCACGTGTCGCAGCCGCGCCCACGTTGCATTGCAGCTCCGCCGCCGGCAAGTTCCGTGTGTCGCAGCGGCGCCCACGTTGCATTGCAGCTCCACCGCCCTGCACGCATCATCACGCCCCGTTGCATTGCAGCTCCGCCCGCCCACCGGAATGTTGAACTGCAGCTCCGCCGCTCCGGCGCGCAGCACCACGCCGTTGCACTGCAGCTCCGCACGCCCACCGGAGTGTTGAACTGTAGCTCCGCCGGTCCGGCGCACAGCATCATGCCGTTGCACTGCAGCTCCGCCACCCCGCCGGAGACGCTGCATCGAGCCATTAGTGGCCCGGGAAACTCGTCGCGTGTGCGCTGCATCGAAGCACAGGGGTGGCACGGGCGAGCGCTCCATTGCAGCTCCGCCGCCGCCGATTGTAGCACCAGTAGACGCCGAGGTTGCATCGCAGCGCCGACCACGGTTCCAACGCAGCACGGCGGCCGTGGACGAGTTGTTGCGTCGCAGCCCGCGGTCGTGGACGCATTGCTGCGTTGCAGCACTGACGGTCGCCGACGAGCGCCGTACCGCATCGCCGGCAGCACAAAAACGAGCGGCCGCCCTCCGGCCTGAGTGTTGCGTCGCAGCCGAGCGCCGCCCAGCGCGAGGTTGCAGCGCCATGGCGGTGCGTGCGGGGCTTCATCGCCTTCGTTTGCGGCAAGGATGCAGCTGGTGGTGCGCGCTGCTGCTCCTCTCTGGTTCACAGCAGCGGCGCGGGGCGGCGATGCCATGGGAGCTCCTGTCTCAAGCGGGGGCAAACAGAAGTGGGGAAGGAAATGTGTGGTGGAGAGATGACGTGAAGAGATAAGGTCGTGGCGCTGGAGGGGAGGCGGTCGATGGGCCAGGGACACGTGTCGAGCGTGGCGAGCGGTTTACGTCCGTGATAAATCATCCGGTTGTTTTCAAGTGATTTCCATTACTAATACATTATACATAGACCTAATCAACCAGGTCTAAGGTCATCTTGGCTCCCTATGTAAATTCTGTCGCTGATTTGTATATTAGTTCATCTCTTGCTGCACCCGCGAATGAATTTTTGCTCATGGAAGCACGGTGACTGACTGCATGTAGAATGGTGCATGATTTTCTCTAGGAGGACAGGAACAGCCTGTGGAAAACTGGAGGAAGACAAGAGGACCGCATGAAATCTAATTATTCAATTGCTGAACTATAAACTAAACAGGAGTGACTATTTTATTAATCTGTATCTGGTTCAACATCCCAGCAAGGAACCAGCAGTTCCAGTGCAGCAGAAACTAGCAGTTACTGGAATTCCCAGATCCAATCAAGAATTGGTAGTTCAGACACTCATATTAGTTAACTGCAAGTAGAATTTGCTCTGATCCTCTTCTATATATCTCGTTGTCCCCGGCATTCCTTAGTTGATATAATATGGTTACTAGATAGACGCAAAGAAGAAGCCTATTCTCTTAAAAGAAAAGATGAAAGCAATGCACCACGAACCTAGCTAACCAAAGCTTCCTAGAATCTTCTGTGTAGATATTGGACTAATTCTTTGTCACACTCTACAGTGCAGCAGAAAGATGTGAACACATTAACAATAGTACAGATGATGCAGATCATTCTCATTGAAAGAAATATCATACTGTAGTTAAGAGCAAGTTGCACAAAGCCCATAAGTATAAGTGAGGAGGATGCATCAAGGTCACAGAATTAGAATTGCTCCTTTAGTTCACTGTTCTTGTTTTCGCACTATATTTTACGTTCATAATCCCAGCACAGAAACATCAATCAAGATTAGTTGAATTGCAGAGAAAAATTACCGGTGGGGTCATTCATAGCTCTGGACTCTGCACAACATATCATGAGTGCTTGCTCTCTTATTGATAAACTTAAAATGGCAGGGCTTTCATGATCAGGAAAGGTGTTGTAAAATGGCTCTGTTACCAAGCGAAAAATTTGACCATCACAGGTCCGGCCTGTCCTGCCTTTCCGCTGCTCAGCCTAGAAAAGTTATAACTAGTATCAAACTTGAGCGTCAAAAGTAAGTTTAATATAAATAGCAGCAGTATTTTTGTGATATTAACCTGGGACTTGGAAATCCATACAAGCTTAACTGTGTTAATTCTCCTGACTGGATTCCAGTAGACTTGCAATGATCTACAGGAATCAATAACATAAGCAACTCCTGGAATAGTGACAGACGATTCAGCCATGTTTGTCGCCAGTATAACCTGCAATTAAAAGATTCGACTGACTGAGTGAAAGGATAGTTCATTGCAAGATAAGAGGACATTGCTCCAACTATGTAAACATTGTATGCATCCATGCTAAATCTCACCTCTCATGCATTCTGTTATATTCATTCAGTTACAATTTTTGTGGTTACCTTCCCTCAGAAAACTTCTGTGGTTACCATAGTCGATTTATAGACTAATACTAGTAGAGGGCAGCCGCACTGGTGCCCTTGTGGCCAAGGATCAAAACACAGGTCTGACTGTACTTCGCATAGTACAACGTGTGCCTACTAGTACAGTACCAGTACAGAATCAAATTCTAGGAAATGTGAATTGAGAGGGTGACAAGTGCTACAATGCAAACTTTAGGGGTCAAATACAGAACTTATCATGAAGTTTTGTCACATTAGATCCTTGCTAGTGGATACAAGCTTCGCGTATACCCTATGAATGTATCTATCCTGTAGAATTTGCCCCATGTGATGCTATGCTACATATGGATAGTTTTATAACGAAATCTATGCAAATATTTTAAATGACTGTCTGAGTATACAGACAAGTACGGAGTTCAATTTGAAGTGGAGAGTTTTTCTTCATAGGAATCTAGGCTATTATTACTGATCTATGCAAAGCCTCTTGAATTTTTTGCGATATTCTTGTGATCCAAAAGATCCTCAAACTAGCTACAGTGTAAATGTAACTGATCGCTATGATTTATATTGATCCAATTTTGTTCCAAACTTAACTAATGATGATGATGATTAGCAACTCCAAACAAGGAGGGGGTTAAAGTTACTGGATGCTACAATATCCTAAACAAAGGTCCTCCAGCACACCACTCCTCCACACACCACCTCCCAGAATCAGAATTCATTTATTTTCGATGTTATTATTCCCCAAGAAAAAGTGAGGCCTGATCCCTGGTCCTTACATTGGATAAGGCACATGGTGGAAAAATAAACAAAATTGGAATCCATATGTTGCCGACCGGTGGTAGGAAAATGGATCTATCCCGAAAATGAAGAGAAATGTCGTTTTGGCAATTAGCCATTGCAACAATACAATGGCAGTTAGCAAATAATGATAGTGATATTATATGTTAGAGATAGTCCGGGATTCGTGTTTGTGGTATACCATATATACCACCTGTAAGTATTCGTGTTTGTGGTATACCATATATACCACCTGTACATGTACTTGGCCTAGAGAGCATGGGAATACACAAATTGCTATTCCACATAGTATCAAGGTTTCGATTATCATGTTCAGTTCCGTAAATACTGCATAGAATACGTACCCTAGTCCATACGTTCCATAAATACTATTACTCCATGTGCATTACGCTCTAATTTTAGCATTATGCCTCACTACTAGCACCACATAGCTTAAAAGTACGGGCAAGTATTTCAGGTATAAAACATGCAGTTGAACTACTAAGTTAAATTGGAATATAACAACTTTTACCTTTCGGCAAGACTTTGAGGCCTTCATAGTTTCAAGAGCTTCATCAGTGTCAATGCTGCGATGAAGAATATGTATCTTGAAAATTGAACAACCAGACAACACATCCCATTGCTGCTCCAATGCATAGTATGTTGGAAGAAAAACCAAAATACCCTTTTCAGTGTCTCGTTCATTTTCATGTATGTGCAACAATAACTTGTTGATAAGTTGATACACGTCAGGACTAAGATAAGCTTCTGCCTTGCAATCTAGTCCAGGGCAATACTTCGTCCGGGGTGATTCAGTTTCAGAATCCATCTTCAGAATATCAACAATCTGAACAGCATTCCATTGTTATCAGGTGATAAGCAATAGTAAGGGAGCAAAGTAGAAGGTGTTAACCTAACATATTGATTGTGTAAAAAATTGACAAACAAAGATGGTCCAGGAAAGGTACTCCTCCATCCCACCACTGCTACTAGAGCTACTACTTTTTTTCTATTACTGACAGCATTAATAATTATTAAAACAATAACAGTAATGAAGTTGGCGTGTTATGGTGCGAAATAAAATATGTGAAAATGACCAAGTAATATATCAGAATGTTAAATCCGTTGTAAAATATATGAACAAGCAAATACATAAACTACAGCATGTTTGGTACTCAGATATTGTAAAAATTAGAAGGTACATCATGCAACTTGGAATATATTAGACAGTGAACAAGGATAATTCACTTCATTTTGGAGCAAGAATCAATACATACCTGCTCAAGATATTGAACTTTTCTCTGGAAGTTAGAGCATGAACTGCTCGGGATGGTAATCAGTTCAACCTTTCCAATATCTTTAAAGTACTCAACATATTGTGTGCTATCAATGGTAGCAGACATCAATACTAGCCTATGTGAAGAGTGGCATGACATGTATTAGCAATCAGCAGGAAGGAGTTGATCATTTCTATGGTAGACAGAAAGCATCAATATGAAAAATAAAAAAACTGAATAGAATACACTCATGCTTGTTACCAGAGCACGTACCTTGAGTCATTCGTCGTCATCATAAACTGCTTGACATAAGCAAGGACAAGATCAGATTCCACAGACCTTTCATGAATTTCATCAAGAATGATAACCTTATATTGCAATGCAGCAAAGCTCTTATGACGCATTTGCTCCAACACAACACCAGCTGTTTTGAAGACAATTTTTGACCTGATTCATGCATTAAACAAGACTCAATGTCAATGCCACAGCAGTGCAGCCCAAACAATTTACAACAAAATTGTCAAGTGGGTGAGAATGGATCATGAGGTTCAGATGGATAAGATACTTGAAATAAAGCAGAAGGCTATATGTTGGAAATTTGGAGTCAAAGAAGCTAAAGTAGAGACGAAGCTGCCATTATGGTGATATTCCCTACATCACTGAACTGCATGCTAACTATCCAGATCATCTCCTACCTCAGCAGTATAATGGAGATGAAACTGACATTATATTTCATTCTAGGCAAGGATGACACTCCAAACTGACAGGTGCTAAAAGCCTAAAAGATAAGAAGCAATATATTTTATTTGTATATGCATATGCATTATTAGTTTTGAAATAATCAGTAGTAGTATTGAATTGCCAATATAATGTAAACGCAAAATCGAACAGAATCATTAATGCATGTAGATAACTGGATATAGATATGAATGTTAAAACATGTCTGCATGACTAGTATCAAAAGTGCATGCCACAAGTCATATATTTAAGTGGGATAACAAAAATTAATGAACAACAAGGATTCAAGGAATACAGGTGTATAGCATGATTTTCCATAAAAAAAATCAAACAAGGTGGTTTTCCATTTTCAGCTGCCATGGGTCAACCTACCCCGAGTAATCTATACTGCCTGCAGTTCAGTTTGGAAGATATAGTCATACTGATTTCTTTAAGGCTACTAAGCACTCTATGTCCATTTTCACAAAAATCGTAGCACCAAAGGTCGTATGTGGAGTAGTTCCGATCCTTCAAGTATACTTAATGTGGCTGCCTAAGCTACGGTAGTCTGCACAATAATGTCTGTCGAGATCAACACAGAAGTAGAAGGAATATTCTAATGAATGCACTACCTAGAGTGGCCTATATGATGGGGCCACCGATTCACAAGGAAGGAAGTTACCTTGTCGAGATGAGATTGCTCATATTCGAGTGGCCTATATGATATCCAACCTCTTCTCCTAGCTCCCAATTGCGAGACTGCGCCACCATTTGAGCAAGGGCCACCACCGCAAACCTCCTAGGCAGTGTGCACATAATGGGCTCCAGATTTTCTTCTAGGAGGAATTGGGGAATCATGGAGCTCTTTCCTACAACAAGATAAACAAGGGGACCATAGACATTATCAGTACAAAAGAAGGCCTAAATTTACATCTGAGCGCAGGACAGAATATGTCAAATTTAGACTGAACGTGCTGGTGTAAACAGAGCAATCGGAAACTTGGCATCACGTGCAGGAAGCCACATGGATGGAATCAGCACCATAAGCGACGAATGTAGCTGAGTGTAGCACGAAATCTACAACAAGCGGACGCAACAAGCAATGAACAAATCTGAACTGAACCCCACACGTACGCACCAGAGAGCAGAGAAATCAAAATACGAAGAAAAAGGGAAAATCCGAGGCAAATTCGTAGGAGAAGGGGTCGCCATCGACCGAGACAAATATAGCACCATCCCGCCCCAAAATCCCTGCCGTCTTCATCATCCACTTCCCCTTGTGAAGGGGACAACGGACCCCGTGGCCAAGGTTTCAGTCGCTCAGGAGTTGTTCCCAATCCAGCCGAAACTCTGCTCCAAGACCCTCACATACTAGCGCCAGAGGAAATCAAAAATTCAAAATACGAAGGAAAGGGGAATCCGAGACAAAATTGTACTAGAAGAATAAGGGGTCGCTCTAGACCGAGAAAAATGCAGCACCATCCTGGCCCCAAACCCCTGCTGTGTTCATCCTCCACCATCCGGGTCCCCCCTAAAACCTGCGAAGAGAACGAGGTCTCCGAGGACCGAGACCAAGGTCTCAGTCGAAGTTGTAACCCCGCTCCGGAGTTCCTCCCAGCCCCTCGGAAACTCTGCTCCGAAACCCTCAATGCCGCCACGCCACCCACTGCGAGCCCCCAAAAACCCCAACGAACAAACAGATAGAGGAAACCCAACGGACAGCAGCGGGAAGCGAGCCGGCCTTCTTCCCAAATGGCACAAAACCATCACGCCACCATCAAATCGCCCAGAGAGCGAGCAAGCAGCCGAAGCAGAGAGGAGGGAGGGGATACTAGTTACCGCATCCGGTGCCCCCCACGATGATCGTGACGCGGTTCTCCTTCACCGCCTGGACGATCCTGCCGCGCAGAGCCTCCACGACGCGCGTCGGCCGCGGCCGCGCCGCCTCCGCCATGGCCAGCCTCCCGAGGGGGGAGGTGGGCGGCGGCGAGGGCCTTCTCTCCTTGCAATGCAAGTTTCGGCTCCGCGCCTTTTTGCTTGGGCTCTCGTCGCTCGGCGGGCGGCCTTCCCTTCGCTTCCCTCTCTGTGAGAAGGGTGGCAGCTTTTTGACGGGGCAGGCGGAGCCCCCGGTGTGTGGACGGTGGACCGAGCCTAGGAGAGCACGTCACCAGGGACGAGGCTTGCCTGCTCCCGTGCGGTGCTCCCATCCGTGCTCCGCTTTCACTCGTTCTCGATCGAACGGCTGGCCCATGATCGAACGGCAAGCCTCGTCCCTGTGCTCTGTGGTGCGTCAACACCGGGCCCATACACGTAGGATCGAGTCCCAGCCTACGGCCGCACGAACCGAGTTACTTTTCACTTCCATTCACTCTGTTATTCACAGCTGGCAACAGCGGGGCCTCGGCGCACGGCAAGTTGGCTGACTGCCACGTTGAGCAGCGCATCAACTCCGAAGAGACAAGGGTGCTACTACTTCGTTTTGATGCTGCTAGCGGGTGGGAGAAAAATTACTATGAAGTATCAAAATTTCTGAAAAAAACTGTGAATGTTCACAGGATAAAGATAAGAGTGTGCAACCCCTAAAAGTTTCAACTCCAAACTCGAAATACACATAGGGATAAAAATAAGACAAATGCAACATGAATAGTGTCGCAAAATGAAAAAAAAGATGATATTATTTACATTGGAATTTGTCTTTTTCGTGTCTCTATGTGTACTCTGAGTTTGGAGATGAAATTTTTAAGGGTTGCACACACTTATATCTTGTGAACATTCATAATTTTTTCATACTTCAAATTTTCAATTTTGTGACATTGTAGCATGATAGCACCTAAGCCGTTGGAGCACCTGATATTCTCCCCTTCTTGCGGTGCTAGAAAGAGTCAGGGACGGCGCCAGCGTAGGGGCAGGTATGGGCGGCCGCCCCGGGTAGCTGTAATATACGCCTCAAATACATGTTGATTTATCCATCTAAGTAGGAAGTATTGATTCGTTTTTTAGTAGAGGAACATCATGAGATAAGGAACGGACATCAAACAATTCTCTTTGCAAACGTATGCTAGCACTTAAGTGGCCCAGTTGCAACCCAAATAAGATAGTGCATCTCTCCTCCGCGTGAGATGGATGACTCCAGCAAAGCTATTCCGTGCATCTATTGTTGAACTTAGCAAATCCGGCCCCTTAAACTTCTACGGACGCGCATGGGCGAGTTCGCGGACTGTGATCGGTCACCCCTCAGATGTTCTCTTTAACAACCAGGTACATAATTAGCAAATCATCAAATTCATACAATTGCGTGCAATGTAAAACCTCGTCTAATCTTTGTTGACGCCCGTATTTGGTTTTTCCCTTCCATGCCCATGTCCGTCGGCCATGAGACCCGCAAAGTGAAGATCCGGTGCTGGAAAGGAAGAGTCGACATGGGACATGGACTGGCCCACATGCGACACGAGGCGCCGCCGGCTGTCTTCCATGCCCAACTCTTCCTTGTCGAAACCCATGGCCTGGAAGTCGTTGGTCGACGTGAAGTCCACAATAGACATAGACGGGCCGGCTCATGGTCAGATATGAGCTCAACCACCCTGCAGGTCGTGATGTATGTCGTCGTTTACCTCCGACTCAAAGCTCAATGTTGTGGGGAAGACGTGCCACCGAAGAGGTTGCATCGTCGCCCCGACATTGGGGTGCCACACGGACCGCACTGCCTCCGGGGTGCGGCTGAAGCGCAAAATGGTCACAACCACTCGACCATGTTTCAAGTAGTCCTAACCTAGTTGTCGCCCATGTCCACTCCTATCATCGCCGTCTCTGGGACACAAAGCTCTGCCTCATCGGATAATAGGCACATGGCTAATTGCAGAACAAGAAGAAGTTGTGCCTAGTGCAATGCCTGAAGCGGCATGAGTGGGTGGCAGCAGCGGCACGCCATCGAGCTCGCGCAAATGAAAAGATGTAGTTTGCAAGGGCAACATTTTGAACCATTACTTTTGTTAAATTTTTAGAGCATATAGCTTCGCATTTGAATTTTATGAGTTTTGGTTGAGCGGACTTGCATTCGTGCATTAAAAATTTTGGGCCCTCATTATATTGCTTGTGGTAACTTCAATTCCTGGATGCGCCACTGGAAAAAGTAGAAAGAAGCATATGCAGACCTCGCCCAAATACTAAGAGCATCTACCCAAAGACATACCAAAATCCGCCTCTCATATTCGCGGACGCGCTCGATACTCATTTTTAGTCCATTGCAATTATATACATCAAACTTCACTCATCAAATTCATATTAGATCATGCAACACACAAAAGTTACATAAATATATGCTACATAGATAAACCTGGCCTACTCGTTGTTGGAGATGCAGATGACGTCCAACTCCTGGGGGATGGCAGCCTCCTGCGGCGGCTCCGACTCCTTATCGGACTCCATGTCTGCGAAGATTGCGTCTGTCTCCGCCCGTCGGTCACGGATGCAGCGGTGGTTTACCTCCACCTCCACCTTCGAGCGAATGGAGTCTAGGATGGCATGTTGTTCGCCTGCCTCCTCTTCTTGGACGACCTCTAACTTGCCCATCACGTCGGCCATGCCTAATCTGGCTTGGGCAACCGATACCGCCGGCTCCGCCTCGCCATCCTCCCCCCTTCCTCCTTCTCCATCGCCACATTCGGCACCAGCTCCCCCTCCTTCTCCTCCGGTGAGTCCGGAGGCAGGATGGTTGCAATTTGAGCGGCGTGCTATGCCCGGATCTGCTCTAGGAGCCCCAGTCGGCACTCCAGAGTGAGCATAGCATAGGTGGTTATCCACTGACATGCCAGAATTGCGGACAATGAGCTGCGAGTGGATGCGTGGGTGGCGGTGCAGAGAGGGGGATGGATGCGGCTAGGGTTAGGTGTCATCGTCCGAATTGAATACTCGGACTTGGCACCTTGATCGTCCCGGTGGAGCGGTTCCACTAATGTGTCCTTACCACCCTCATCGAAAATCAGAGGAGACGTGCATCTGACCGATGGGTTCCTGCGTGTTTCCGCAAGGGTCCATGTGGTCAGTCTAATGTGGCTGATGCGCCCAAGCGCGCTTAGGTCTCCCTGACGGTGTCCTGGACTAGGGGTACTAACCTAGTCGGCCCATGCTCCTCGAGGTTGGGCTGATGGGACCACATTCTTATCAAGATGAACTCCGGAAGCTGCACAATGGGGCGTGATCGGGACTGCATCTGCCGAAGCCTTGTCATATGCTCCAGGACTTCTCCTACCGCCTCCACGCTAAGATACCGACCTTGTAACCCTAGATACCCTGCCTAGCGTGTATATAAGCCATAGGGTTTAGCCCGTAGAGGGGACATCAAAGCAATCTCATTCACCTAGCCCTGGAGTTAGAACACAACTTAAGATCTCGAGGTAGATCAACTATGTACTTGATACATCTCCACCAATATAAACAAGAGCAGGACGTAGGGTTTTACCTCCATCAAGAGGGCCCGAAGCTGGTTAAAACATCGTCTCCCTATTCA
Source organism: Aegilops umbellulata (assembly GCA_032464435.1). Lineage (NCBI taxonomy): Eukaryota > Viridiplantae > Streptophyta > Magnoliopsida > Poales > Poaceae > Aegilops > Aegilops umbellulata. The sequence continues at coordinate 83,436,479 of CP136054.1, read as the reverse complement.
TGTTACCATTGAAGGAAATATGCCCTAGAGGCAATAATAAAGTTATTATTTATTTCCTTATATCATGATAAATGTTTATTATTCATGCTAGAATTGTATTAACCGGAAACATAATACATGTGTGAATACATAAACAAACAAAGTGTCACTAGTATGCCTCTACTTGACTAGCTCGTTAATCAAAGATGGTTATGTTTCCTAACCATAGACAAAGAGTTGTTATTTTATTAATGAGATCACATCATTAGGTGAATGATCTGATTGACTTGACCCATTCCGTTAGCTTAGCACTTGATCGTTTAGTTTGTTGCTATTGCTTTCTTCATGACTTATACATGTTCCTATGACTATGAGATTATGCAACTCCCGTTTACCAGAGGAACACTTTGTGTGCTACCAAACGTCACAACGTAACTGGGTGATTATAAAGGTGCTCTACAGGTGTCTCCGAAGGTACTTGTTGGGTTGGCGTATTTCGAGATTAGGATTTGTCACTCCGAGTGTCGGAGAGGTATCTCTGGGCCCTCTCGGTAATACACATCACTTAAGCCTTGCAAGCATTGCAGCTAATGAGTTAGTTGCGAGATGATGTATTACGGAATGAGTAAAGAGACTTGCCGGTTACGAGATTGAACTAGGTATTGGATACCGACGATCGAATCTCGGGCAAGTAACATACCGATGACAAAGGGAACAAACGTATGTTGTTATGCGGTCTGACCGATAAAAGATCTTCGTAGAATATTTGGGAGCCAATATGAGCATCCAGGTTCCGCTATTGGTTATTGACCGAGAATGGTTCTAGGTCATGTCTACATAGTTCTCGAACCCGTAGGGTCCGCACGCTTAACGTTACGATGACAGTTTTATTATGACTTTATGTTTTGATGTACCGAAGGTTGTTCGGAGTCCCGGATGTGATCATGGACATGACGAGGAGTCTCGAAATGGTCGAGACATAAAGATCGATATATTGGAAGCCTATATTTGGACATCGGAATCGTTCCGGGTGAAATCGGGATTTACCGGAGTACCGGGGGTTACCGGAACCCCCCCCCCCGGGGGTTATTGGGCCTACATGGGCCTTAAGGGAGAAGAGGAGGGTCGGCCAGGGCAGGCCGCGCGCCCCCTCCCCCCTAGTTCGAATAGGACAAGGAAGGGGGGCGGCGCCCCCCTTTCCTCTTCCCCTTCCCCCTTTCCTTCTCCAACAAGGCAAGAGGGGGGGGGGTCCTACTCCCGGTGGGAGTAGGACTCCTCCAGGCGCACCCCAAAGGGGCCGGCCGCACCTTCCCCTCCCTCCTTTATATACGGGGGTAGGGGGCACCCTAGGACACACAGGTTGATCTTCATGATCGTTCCTTAGCCGTGTGTGGTGCCCCCCTCCACCATATTCCACCTCGATCATATCGTTGCGGTGCTTAGGCGAAGCCCTGCGTCGGTAGAACATCATCATCGTCACCACGCCGTCGTGCTGACGGAACTCATCCCCGACACCTGCTGGATCGGAGTTCGGGGATCGTCATCGAGCTGAATGTGTGCTGAACTCGGAGGTGCCGTCCGTTCGGTGCTTGGATCGGTCGGATCGGGAAGACGTACGACTACTTCCTCTACGTTGTATCAACGCTTCCGCTTCGGTCTACGAGGGTACGTAGACAACACTCTCCCCTCTCGTTGCTATGCATCACCATGATCTTGCATGTGCGTAGTATTTTTTTTTGAAATTACTACGTTCCCCAACAGTGGCATCCGAGCCTAGGTTTTATGGTTTGATGTTATATGCACGAGTAGAACACAAGTGAGTTGTGGGCGATATAAGTCATACTGCTTACCAGCATGTCATACTTTGGTTCAGCGGTATTGTTGGATGAAGCGGCCCGGACCGACATTACGCGTACGCTTACGCAAGACTGGTTCTACCGCCGTGCTTTGCACACAGGTGGCTAGCGGGTGTCAGTTTCTCCAACTTTAGTTGAACCGAGTGTGGCTACACCCGGTCCTTGCGAAGGTTAAAATAGCACCAACTTGACAAACTATCGTTGTGGTTTGATGCGTAGGTAAGATTGGTTCTTGCTAAGCCCGTAGCAGCCACGTAAAACTTGCAACAACAAAGTAGAGGACGTCTAACTTGTTTTTGCAGGGCATGTTGTGATGTGATATGGTCAAGACATGATGCTAAATTTTATTGTATGAGATGATCATGTTTTGTAACTGAGTTATCGGCAACTGGCAGGAGCCATATGGTTGTCGCTTTATTGTATGCAATGCAATCGCCCTGTAATGCTTTACTTTATCACTAAGCGGTAGCGATAGTCGTAGAAGCATAAAGATTGGCGAGACGACAACGATGCTACGATGGAGATCAAGGTGTCGCGCCGGTGACGATGGCAATCATGGAGGTGCTTCGGAGATGGAGATCACAAGCACAAGATGATGATGGCCATATCATATCACTTATATTGATTGCATGTGATGTTTATCTTTTTATGCATCTTATCTTGCTTTGATTGACGGTAGCATTATAAGATGCTCTCTCACTAAATTTCAAGATTAAAGTGTTCTCCCTGAGTATGCACCGTTGCCAAAGTTCGTCGTGCCCAGACACCACGTGATGATCGGGTGTGATAAGCTCTACGTCCATCTATAACGGGTGCAAGCCAGTTTTGCACACGCAGAATACTCGGGTTAAACTTGACGAGCCTAGCATATGCAGATATGGCCTCGGAACACGGAGACCGAAAGGTCGAGCGTGAATCATATAGTAGATATGATCAACAGAGTGATGTTCACCATTGAAAGCTACTCCATTTCACGTGATGATCGGTTATGGTTTAGTTGATTTGGATCACGTGATCACTTAGAGGATTAGAGGGATGTCTATCTAAGTGGGAGTTCTTAAGTAATATGATTAATTGAGCTTAAATTTATCATGAACTTAGTACCTGATAGTATCTTGCTTGTCTATGTTGATTGTAGATAGATGGCCCGTGCTGTTCTTCCGTTGAATTTTAATGCGTTCCTTGAGAAAGCAAAGTTGAAAGATGATGGTAGCAATTACGCGGACTGGGTCCATAACTTGAGGATTATCCTCATTGCTGCACAGAAAAGTTATGTCTTGGAAGCACCGCTGGGTGCCAGGCCTGCTGCTGATGCAACCGACGATGTTAAGAACGTCTGGCAGAGCAAAGCTGATGACTACTCGATAGTTCAATGTGCCATGCTTTACGGCTTAGAACCGGGACTTCAACGACGTTTTGAACATCATGGAGCATATGAGATGTTCTAGGAGTTGAAGTTAATATTCCAAAAGAATGCCCGGATTGAGAGATATGAAGTCTCCAATAAGTACTATAGCTGCAAGATGGAGGAGAATAGTTCTGTCAGTGAGCATATACTCAAGATGTCTGGGTATTGTAATCACTTGATTCAACTGGGAGTTACTCTTCCGGATGATAGCGTCATTGACAGAATTCTCCAATCACTTCCACCTAGCTACAAGAGCTTCGTGATGAACTATAATATGCAAGGGATGGATAAGAAAATTCCCGAGCTCTTCGCAATGCTAAAGGCTGCGGAGGTAGAAATCAAGAAGGAGCATCAAGTGTTGATGGTCAACAAGACCACTAGTTTCAAGAAAAAGGGCAAAGGGAAAAGAAATGGGAACTTCAAGAAGAACAGCAAGCAATTTGCTGCTCAGGAGAAGAAACCCAAGTCTGGACCTAAGCCTGAAACTGAGTGCTTCTGCTGCAAGCAGACTGGACACTGGAAGCGGAACTGCCCCAAGTATTTGGCAGATAAGAAGGATGGCAAGGTGAACAAAGGTATATGTGATATACATGTTATTGATGTGTACCTTACTAGAGCTTGCAGTAGCACTTGGGTATTTGATACTGGTTCTGTTGCTAATATTTGCAACTCGAAACAGGGACTACGGATTAAGCAAACACTGGCAAAGTACGAGGTGACGATGCGCGTGGGAAATGGTTCCAAAGTCGATGTGATCGCGGTCGGCACACTACCTATACATCTACCTTCGGGATTAGTATTAGACCTAAATAATTGTTATTTGGTGCCAACGTTGAGCATGAACATTATATCTGGATCTTGTTTGATGAGAGACGGTTATTCATTTAAATCAGAGAATAATGGTTGTTCTATTTATATGAGTAATATCTTTTATGGTCATGCACCTTTGAAGAGTGGTCTATTTTTGATGAATCTCGATAGTAGTGATACACATATTCATAATGTTGAAGCCAAAAGATGCAGAGTTGATAATGATAGTGCAACTTATTTGTGGCACTGCCGTGTAGGTCATATCGGTGTAAAACGCATGAAGAAACTCCATACTGATGTACTTTTGGAACCGCTTGATTATGAATCACTCGGTACTTGCGAACCGTGCCTCATGGGCAAGATGACTAAAACGCCGTTCTCCGGTACTATGGAGAGAGCAACAGATTTATTGGAAATCATACATACAGATGTATGTGGTCCGATGAATGTTGAGGCTCGTGGCGGATATCGTTATTTTCTCACCTTCACAAATGATTTAAGCAGATATGGGTATGTCTACTTAATAAAGCATAAATCTGAAACATTTGAAAAGTTCAAAGAATTTCAGAGTGAAGTGGAAAATCATCGTAACAAGAAAATAAAGTTTCTGCGATCTGATCGTGGAGGAGAATATTTGAGTTACGAGTTTGGTCTACATTTGAAACAATGCGGAATAGTTTCGCAACTCACGCCACCCGAAACACCACAGCGTAATGGTGTGTCCGAACGTCGTAATCGTACTTTACTTAATATGGTGCAATCTATGATGTCTCTTACAGATTTACCGCTATCGTTTTGGGGTTATGCTTTAGAGACAGCCGCATTCACAATAAATAGGGCACCATCAAAATCCGTTGAGACGACGCCTTATGAACTGTGGTTTGGCAAGAAACCAAAGTTGTCGTTTCTTAAAGTTTGGGGTTGCGATGCTTATGTGAAAAAGCTTCAACCTGATAAGCTCGAACCCAAATCGGAGAAATGTGTCTTCATAGGATACCCAAAGGAGACCGTTGGGTACACCTTCTATCACAGATCCGAAGGCAAGACATTCGTTGCTAAGAATGGATCCTTTCTAGAGAAGGAGTTTCTCTCGAAAGAAGTGAGTGAGAGGAAAGTAGAACTTGATGAGGTAACTGTACCTGCTCCATTATTGGAAAATAATACATCACAGGAACCGGTTTCTGTGACGTCAGAACCAATTAGTGAGAAAGTTAATGATGATGATCATAGAACTTCAGATCAAGTTGCTACAGAACCTCATAGATCAAACATAGTAAGATCCGCACCAGAGTGGTACGACAATCCTATTCTGGAAGTCATGCTATTAGATCATGATGAACCTACGAACTATGAAGAAGTGATGGTGAGCCCAGATTCCGCAAAATGGCTTGAAGCCATGAAATCTGAGATGGGATCCATGTATGAGAACAAAGTGTGGACTTTGGTTGACTTGCCTGATGATCGGCAAGCAATTGAGAATAAATGGATCTTCAAGAAGAAGACTGACGCTGACGGTAATGTTACTGTCTACAAAGCTCGACTTGTTGCAAAAGGGTTTCGACAAGTTCAAGGGATTGACTACAATGAGACCTTCTCACCGGTAGCGATGCTTAAGTCTGTCCGAATCATGTTAGCAATTGCCGCATTTTATGACTATGAAATTTGGCAAATGGATGTCAAAACTGCTTTCCTGAATGGATTTCTGGAAGAAGAGTTGTATAGGATGCAACCAGAAGGTTTTGTCGATCCAAAGGGAGCTAACAAAGTGTGCAAGCTCCAGCGATCCATTTATGGACTGGTGCAAGCCTCTCGGAGTTGGAATAAACACTTTGATAGTGTGATCAAAGCATTTGGTTTTATACAGACTTTTGGAGAAGCCTGTATTTACAAGAAAGTGAGTGGGAGCTCTGTAGCATTTCTAATATTATATGTGGATGACATATTACTGATTGGAAATGATATAGAATTTCTGGATAGCATAAAGGGATACTTGAATAAGAGTTTTTCAATGAAAGACCTCGGTGAAGCTGCTTACATTTTGGGCATTAAGATCTATAGAGATAGATCAAGACGCTTAATTGGACTTTCACAAAGCACATACCTTGACAAAGTTTTGAAGAAGTTCAAAATGGATCAAGCAAAGAAAGGGTTCTTGCCTGTGTTACAAGGTGTGTAGTTGAGTAAGACTCAATGCCCGACCACTGCAAAAGATAGAGAGAAAATGAAAGATGTTCCCTATGCTTCAGCCATAGGCTCTATCATGTATGAAATGCTGTGTACCAGACCTGATGTGTGCCTTGCTATAAGTCTAGCAGGGAGGTACCAAAGTAATCCAGGAGTGGATCACTGGACAGCGGTCAAGAACATCCTGAAATACCTAAAAAGGACTAAGGATATGTTTCTCGTATATGGAGGTAACAAAGAGCTCATCGTAAATGGTTACGTTGATGCAAGCCTTGACACTGATCCGGACGATTCTAAATCGCAAACCGGATACGTGTTTACTTTAAACGGTGGAGCTGTCAGTTGGTGCAGTTCTAAACAAAGTGTCGTGCCAGGATCTATGTGTGAAGCGGAATACATAGCTGCTTCGGAAGTAGCAAATGAAGGAGTCTGGATGAAGGAGTTCATATCCGATCTAGGTGTTATACCTAGTGCATCAGGCCCAATGAAAATCTTTTGTGACAATACTAGAGCAATTGCCTTAGCGAAGGAATCCAGATTTCACAAGAGAACCAAACACATCAAGAGACGCTTCAATTCCATCTGGGATCTAGTCCAGGTGGGAGACATAGAAATTTGCAAGATACATACGGATCTGAATGTTGCAGACCCGTTGACTAAGCCTCTTCCACGAGCAAAACATGATCAGCACCAAGACTCCATGGGTGTTGGAATCATTACTGTGTAATCTAGATTATTAGCTCTAGTGCAAGTGGGAGACTGAAGGAAATATGCCCTAGAGGCAATAATAAAGTTATTATTTATTTCCTTATATCATGATAAATGTTTATTATTCATGCTAGAATTGTATTAACCGGAAACATAATACATGTGTGAATACATAAACAAACAGAGTGTCACCAGTATGCCTCTACTTGACTAGCTCGTTAATCAAAGATGGTTATGTTTCCTAACCATAGACAAAGAGTTGTTATTTGATTAATGAGATCACATCATTAGGTGAATGATCTGATTGACTTGACCCATTCCGTTAGCTTAGCACTTGATCGTTTAGTTTGTTGCTATTGCTTTCTTCATGACTTATACATGTTCCTATGACTATGAGATTATGCAACTCCCGTTTACCAGAGGAACACTTTGTGTGCTACCAAACGTCACAACGTAACTGGGTGGTTATAAAGGTGCTCTACAGGTGTCTCCGAAGGTACTTGTTGGGTTGGCGTATTTCGAGATTAGGATTTGTCACTCCGAGTGTCGGAGAGGTATCTCTGGGCCCTCTCGGTAATACACATCACTTAAGCCTTGCAAGCATTGCAGCTAATGAGTTAGTTGCGAGATGATGTATTACGGAATGAGTAAAGAGACTTGCCGGTTACGAGATTGAACTAGGTATTGGATACCGACGATCGAATCTCGGGCAAGTAACATACCGATGACAAAGGGAACAAACGTATGTTGTTATGCGGTCTGACCGATAAAAGATCTTCGTAGAATATGTGGGAGCCAATATGAGCATCCAGGTTCCTCTATTGGTTATTGACCGAGAATGGTTCTAGGTCATGTCTACATAGTTCTCGAACCCGTAGGGTCCGCACGCTTAACGTTACGATGACAGTTTTATTATGAGTTTATGTTTTGATGTACCGAAGGTTGTTCGGAGTCCCGAATGTGATCATGGACATGACGAGGAGTCTCGAAATGGTCGAGACATAAATATCGATATAGTGGAAGCCTATATTTGGACATCGGAATCGTTCCGGGTGAAATCGGGATTTACTGGAGTACCGGGGGTTACCGGAACCCCCCGGGGGTTATTGGGCCTACATGGGCCTTAAGGGAGAATAGGAGGGCTGGCCAGGGCAGGACGCGCGCCCCCTCCCCCCTAGTCCGAATAGGACAAGGAAGGGGGGGGGGCGGTGCCCCCCTTTCCTCTTCCCCTTCCCCCTTTCCTTCTCCAACAAGGCAAGAGGGGGGGATTCCTACTCCCGGTGGGAGTAGGACTCCTCCAGGCGCACCCCAAAGGGGCCAGCCGCACCTTCCCCTCCCTCCTCATATACGGGGGCAGGGGGCACCCTAGGACACACAAGTTGGTCTTCGTGATCGTTCCTTAGCCGTGTGCGATGCCCCCCTCCATCATATTCCACCTCGATCATATCGTTGCGGTGCTTAGGCGAAGCCCTGCGTCGGTAGAACATCATCATCGTCACCATGCCGTCGTGCTGACGGAACTCATCCCCGACACCCTGCTGGATCGGAGTTCGGGGATCGTCATCGAGCTGAACGTGTGCTGAACTCGGAGGTGCCGTCCATTCGGTGCTTGGATCGGTCGGATCGGGAAGATGTATGACTACTTCCTCTATGTTGTGTCAACGCTTTTGCTTCGGTCTACGAGGGTACGTAGATAACACTCTCCCCTCTCGTTGCTATGCATCACCATGATCTTGCGTGTGCGTAGGAATTTTTTTGAAATTACTACGTTCCCCAACAACCATCTGTCTGAGATCCACAACTCGGGACCCCCTACCCCGAGGTCTGCCGTTTTTCACACTGACACTCCCCCATATCCGCATCAGATATGGGCTGGATATGAGGGGTGCCGGCCAGCCCGGATGTACTAGGCCAGTATGAGAAGCCCACTTGGGTCGAGTTTGTTACCTATCAATAACCGGACCGTGCACCCGGACGTATAAGGGGGGGGGGGTCGACTATAGATACTCTAATGAACTGACATAAGTTTGGTGGGCTTCTCGGTATAACCTTGGTCAAATGATAATGAACTGACATCAATTGGGTGGTCTTCTTGCACAAACATTTTGTGGTGCCATGATACGTCCATTTTGCATCATGCTTTTATATTGATATTTATTGCATTATGGGTTGTTATTACATGTTATGTCACAATCCTCATGCCTATTCTCTCTTATTTTTCAAGGTTTACATGAAGAGGGAGAATTCCGGCAGCTCGAATTCTGGGTTGGAAAAGGAGCAAATATTAGAGACCTATTTTGCACAGCTTCAAAAGTCCTGAAACTTCACGGAAGTCATTTTTGGAATTAATAAAAAATACTGGAGGAAGAAAATACCCGAGGGGGGCCACACCCTGGCCACGAGGGTGGGAGGCGCGCCCTACCCCCTGGGCGCGCCCCCTGCCTCGTGGGCCCCTTGGTGGCCATCCGGTGCCCATCTTCTGCTATATGAAGTCTTTCGTCCGAGAAAAAATCATAAGCAAGCTTTCGGGAAGAAACTCCGCCGCCACGAGGCGGAACCTTGATGGAACCAATCTAGGGCTCCGACGGAGCTGTTATGCCGAGGAAACTTCCCTCTGGGAGGGGGAAATCATCGCCATCATCATCACCAACGCTCCTCTCATCGGGAGGGGGTCAATCTCCATCAACATCTTCACCAGCACCATCTCCTCTCAAACCCTAGTTCATCTCTTGTATCTAATCTTTGTCCCCAAGCCTCAGATTGGTACCTGTGGGTTACTAGTAGTGTTGATTACTCCTTGTAGTTGATGCTAGTTGGTTTATTAGGTGGAAGATCATTTGTTCAGATCCATTATGCATATCAATACCCCTCTGATTATGAACATGAATATGCTTTGTGAGTAGTTACGTCTGTTCCTGAGGACATGGGAGAAGTCTTGCTATTAGTAGTCATGTGAATTTGGTATTCGTTCGATATTTTGATGAGATGTATGTTGTCTCTCCTCTAGTGGTGTTATGTGAATGTCGACTACATGACACTTCACCATTGTTTGGGCCTAGAGGAAGGCATTGGGAAGTAATAAGTAGATGATGGGTTGCTAGAGTGGCAGAAGCTTAAACCCTAGTTTATGCTTTGCTTCGTAAGGGCTTATTTGGATCCATATGTTTCATGCTATGGTTAGGTTTACCTTAATACTTATTTTGAAGTTGCGGATGCTTGCAGTAGGAGTTAATCATAAGTGGGATGCTTGTCCAAGTAAGGGCATCGCCCAAGCACCGGTCCACCCACATACCAAATTATCAAAGTACCGAACGCAAATCATATGAACATGATGAAAACTAGCTTGACGATAATTCCCATGTGTCCTCGGGAGCGCTTTTCTCTATATAAGAGTTTGTCCAGGCTTGTCCTTTGCTACAAAAAGGATTGGGCCATCTTGCTGCACTTTATTTACACTTGTTACTTGCTACCCGTTACAAATTACCTTATCACAAAACTATCTATTACCGATAATTTTAGTGCTTGCAGAGAATACGTTGCTGAAAACTGCTTATCATTTCCTTCTGCTCCTCGTTGGGTTCGACACTCTTAATTATCAAAAGGACTACGATAGATCCCCTATACTTGTGGGTCATTAAGACTCTTTTCTAGCGCTGTTGCCGGGGAGTGAAGCGCCTTTGGTAGGTGGAATTTGGTAAGGAAAAATTTATATAGTGTGCTGAAATTTACTGTCACTTGTTACTATGGAAAGTAATCCTGTGAGGGGCTTGTTCGGGATATCTTCACCCCGACCAGTAGAGCAAAGAGTTGCTCCTCAACCTACTGAACCTATTGAAATTTTTTACTTTGAAATTCCTTCGGGTATGATAGACAAACTGCTAGCTAATCCTTTTGCAGGAGATGGAACATTGCATCCCGATTTACACTTAATCTATGTGGATGAAGTTTGTAGATTATTTAAGCTTGCAGGTATGCCCAATGATGTTATCAGGAGAAGGTCTTCCCTTTATCTTTGAAGGGAGATGCATTGACATGGTATAGGCTATGTGATGATATGGGATCATGGGACTACAAACGGTTGAAATTGGAATTTCATCAGAAGTTTTACCCTATGCATCTTGTTCATCGTGATCGTAATTATATATATAATTTTTGGCCTCGCGAAGGAGAAAGCATCGCTCAAGCTTGGGGAGGCTTAAGTCAATGTTATATTCATGCCCCAATCATGAGCTCTCAAGATAAATGATTATTCAAAAATTTTATGCTCGGCTTTCTGACAACAATCGCTCCATGCTCGATACTTCTTGTACTAGTTCTTTTATGATGAAGACTATTGAATTCAAATGGGATTTATTGGAAAGAATTAAACACAACTCTGAAGATTGGGATCTCGACGAAGGTAAGGAGTCAGGTATAACACCTAAGTTTGATTGTGTTAAATCTTTTATGGACACCGATGTTTTCCGTAAATTTAGCACTAAATATGGACTTGACTCTGAGATAGTAGCTTCTTTTTGTGAATCTTTTGCTGCTCATGTTGATCTCCCTAAGGAGAAGTGGTTTAAATATCATCCTCCCATAGAAGTAAAAGTAGTTGAACCTATTAAAGTTGAAGAAAAGACTACCACTTATAATGATCCTATTGTTCCTACTGCTTATGTTGAGAAACCACCTTTTCCTATTAGAATAAAGGATCATGGTAAAGCTTCAACTGTGGTTCGTAAAAGTAATATTCGAACTTATGCACCCCCTGAGCAAGTTAAAGTTGAACCTAATATTGCTATGGTTAAAGATCTCTTGTCTGATAATATTGATGGGCATGTTATTTACTTCTGTGATGAGACTGCTAGAATTGCTAAACCTGGTGCTAAAGATAAACATAGACCTGTGGTAGGCATGCTGTTATTTCTGTTAAAATAGGAGATCATTGTTATCATGGCTTGTGTGATATGGGTGCTAGTACTAGTGCAATACCTATTTCCTTATACAAAGAAATTATGCATGATATTGCACCTGCTGAGATAGAAGATATAGACGTTACAACTAAACTTGCCAATAGAGATACTATTTCACCGATTGGGATTGTTAGAGATGTTGAAGTCTTGTGTGGGAAAGTTAAATATCCTGCTGATTTTCTTGTTCTTGGTTCCCCACAAGATAGCTTTTGTCCCATTATATTTGGTAGACCCTTGAATACCGTCAATGCTAGGATAGACTGCAAAAAGGATGTTGTTACTATTGGTTTGGATGATATGTCTCATGAGTTTAATTTTTCTAAATTTCGTAGACAACTCCGTGATGAGGAATTGCCTAGTAAGGATGAAATTATTGGTCTTGCTTCTATTGCTATGCCTCCTAATGATCCTTTAGAACAATATTTGCTAGACCATGAAAATGATATGTTTATGAATGAAAGAAGGGAAATAGATGAAGTATTCTTTAAACAGGGACCCATTCTGAAACACAATTTGCCTGTTGAAATCCCAGGGGATCCTCCTCCACCCAAGGGCGATCCCGTGTTTGAGCTTAAACCACTGCCTGAAACTCTTAAATATGCTTATCTTGATGAAAAGAAGATATATCCTGTTATTATTAGTGCTAACCTTTCAGAGAAGGAAGAAGAAAAATTATTGAAAACTCTGAAGAAGCACCGCACTGCTATTGGATATACTCTTGATGATCTTAAGGGCATTAGTCCCACTCTATGTCAAAACAAGATAAATTTGGAGAAAGATGCCAAACCAGTTATTGATCATCAATGACTGTTAAATCCTAAGATGAAAGAAGTGGTAAGAAAGGAAATATTAAAGCTCCTTGAAGCAGGTATAATTTATCCCGTTGCTGATAGTCAGTGGGTAAGTCCTATTCATTGTGTTCCTAAGAAGGGAGGTATTACTGTCGTTCCCATTAAAAAGATGAATTGATTACGCAAATAATTATTACAGGTTATAGGATGGTAATTGATTTCTGCAAATTAAATAAAGCTACTAAAAAATATCATTAACCTTTGCCTTTCATTGATCAAATGCTAGAAATATTATCCAAACATACATATTTTTGCTTTCTATATGGTTACTCTAGTTTCTCTCAAATACCTGTGTCAGCTGATGATCAAGCAAATACCACTTTTACTTGCCCTTTCGGTACCTTTTCTTATAGACGTATGCCTTTTGGTTTATGTAATGCACCTGCTACCTTTCAAAGATGCATGATGGCTATATTCTCTGATTTTTGTGAAAATATTTGTGAGGTTTCATGGATGATTTCTCCGTTTATGGATCCTCTTTTGATGATTGCTTGAGCAACCTTGATCGAGTTTTGCAGAGATGTGAAGAAACTAACCTTTTCTTGAATTGGGAGAAATGCCACTTTATGGTTAACAAAGGAATTGTCTTGGAGCATAAAATTTCTGAAAGAAGTATTGAAGTGGATAAAGCTAAAGTTGATGCTATTGAAAAGATGTCGTGTCCCAAGGACATCAAAGTTATAAGAAGTTTCCTTGGTCATGCCGGTTTTTACAGGAGGTTCATTAAGGACTTCTCAAAAATCTCTCGGCCTCTGAATAATCTATTACAAAAAGATATACCATTTGTCTTTGATGATGATTGTGTAGAAGCATTTGAAATACTTAGGAAAGCATTAATTTCTGCACCTGTTGTGCAACCACCTGATTGGAATTTACCCTTCGAAATTATGTGTGATGCTAGTGACTATGCTGTAGGTGTTGTTCTAGGGCAAAGAGTTGATAAGAAATTAAATGTTATTCAATATGCTAGTAAAACTCTAGACAATGCCCAGATAAATTATGCTACTACTGAAAAAGAATTCTTAGCAGTTGTATTTGCTTGTGATAAGTTTAGACCTTATATTGTTGATTCTAAAGTAACTATTCACACTGATCATGCTGCTATTAAATACCTTATGGAAAAGAAAGATGCTAAGCCTAGACTTATTAGATGGGTTCTCTTGCTGCAAGAATTTGATTTGCATATTATTGATAGAAAGGGAGCTGAGAACCCCGTTGCAGACAACTTGTCTAGGTTAGAGAATGTTCTTGATGACCCACTACCTATTGATGATAGCTTTCCTGATGAACAGTTAAATGTCATAAATGCTTCTCGTACTGCTCCATGGAATGCTGATTATGCTAATTACATTGTTGTTAAATTTATACCACCTAGTTTCACATACCAGCAAAAGAAAAAGTTTTTCTATGATTTAAGACATTACTTCTGGGATGACCCACACCTTTATAAAGAAGGAGTAGATGGTGTTATTAGACGTTGTATACCTGATCATGAACAGGAACAGATCCTATGCAAGTGTCAATCCGAAGCTTATGGAGGACACCACGCTGGAGATAGAACTGCGCATAAGGTATTGCAATCCGGTTTTTATTGGCCTACTCTCTTCAAGGATGCTCGTAAGTTTGTCTTATCTTGTGATGAATGTCAAAGGATTGGTAATATTAGTCAGGAAATGCCTATGAATTATTCACTTGTTATTGAACCATTTGATGTTTGGGGCTTTGATTATATGGGACCTTTTCCTTCCTCTAATGGGTATACACATATTTTAGTTGTTGTTGATTACGTTACTAAGTGGGTAGAAGCTATTCCAACTACTAGTGCTGATCATAACACTTCTATTAAGATGCTTAAAGAAGTTATTTTTCTGAGGTTTGGAGTCCCTAGATATCTAATGACTGATGGTGGTTCACATTTTATTCAAGGTGCCTTCTGTAAAATGCTAGCTAAGTATGATGTTAATCATAGAATTGCATGTCCTTAGCACCCACTACAAAAAAAAGACACATCAGTGACATTTTGGGCCGAACAATTTTTTTTCTGTCATACATATGACACTTCTATGACGATAGTTGTGACAAAACCCGGTATCATCATAGATGTGGTGGGCTCCTACTTCTATGACAAAAAATTATGACAGAAAATGGGCTTTTCGTCCTGGGCGGGCTGGAGACGCAGCTGCATGACATTCTTTGGGCTGTCCATGACGGAAAAAACCATGGTAGAAACGAGGGGGAGGAAAATTTTGGGGAGTTCCCGGTTACGGTGGGAGGTCGGGGGCCGAGCGATGCGCGTTTCTCTCGTACACGTATGCGCGTGTGTGCGAGGCGTTGGCTCTAACTGAACCTGAGTGAGGCGTTGGGCTCTAACTGAACCCGAGCGATTGCACTACAGGCTACGCGTTACTGAACCCGAGCGATCGATCAATGGCCGTTAACTGAACCCGATCGAGCGATTCCTTCGCTACTGCTGCTAACTAAAGCCGATCGATTGGATGAACAGTGAGCGTTGCGGGGGGGGGGGGGGATGGATGAACAGTGAGCAGTGGCGTTGCCTCTAGATGAACAGGACCCCGTGGTGTGGAGGGCTGGATGAACAGTAGACGGTGGAGGGGTGCCCATGGAGGGTGATTGAACAGGACCCCGTGGTGTGGAGGGCTGGATAAACAGTAGACGGTGGAGGGGTGGTTGAACAGTAGCCGGTGGAGTAGCGCGCGGTGGAGGCTGGATGAACAGGAGCCCGTGGAGGCTGGAGGAGGTCGACGGTGGAGATGAACAGTATCCCGTGGAGTCCCGTTTTGCGGTACGCCACACCCATCCCGATGAACAGGACCCCCTTTTCGACCGTAGGAGGTCCGTTTCGTCCATTTTGCGGTACGCCACACCCCTCCCAATCAATAGGACCCCCGTTTCGACCGTAGGAGGTCCGTTTCCTCCGTTTTGCGGTACGCCACACCCCTCCCGATCAACAGGACCCCCGTTTCGACCATAGGAGGTCTGTTTCCTCCGTTTTGCGGTACACCACACCCCTCCCGATCAACAGGACCCCGTTCCGAGCGTAGGAGGTCTGTTTCCTCCATTTTGCGGTACGCCAGGCCTCGTTTCCATCGCCTGTTCCGTCCAAGCCCTCCCGATGAACACGACCACGCATTCCGTTGCAACCCAGCCGGTTGGCTCCCATGCGTTCCGTTGCCTCCCGATGAACAGGACGCATTCCGTTGCCTCCCCATGAACACGACACATTCCGTTGCCTCCCCATGAACACGACGACGACGCTGTTTCTCCGTTCTGACCCAGCCATATACACGAGCCCTGGCCGTACGTATGCGCGATTAGGCGTTCGAGACCCCGCCCGTATGTACACATATGTGACCGTATTTTCTTTATTGCACCCTGGCCGATGTACGTACGTGTACATGCTACGTGCGCGCCTCTACTACGACACGTGCGCGCCTCTACATCGACCAGTATGTACGTACACGTTCGCGACCAGAATGACAACGATACGTACACTTCGACCAGGTGGGTCCCGATTATCAGGCACTTCCTTGCCTGTGAAGATGTAGCTGGTGGGTCCCAATAGTCAGGGGGGCGAATCGTTTTTTTGCCCGGACGCACTTCCTTGCGTGCGAAGATGTAGCCGGTGGGTCCCAGCAGTTAGGGGGCGAATCGTTTTTTTGCCCGAACGCACTTCCTTGCGTGCGAAGGTGTAGCTGGTGGGTCCCAGCTGTCAGGGGGGCAAATTGTTTTTTTCTTGCCCGGACGCACTTCCTTGCGTGCGAAGATGAAGTTGGTGCGTCCCAGCAGTCAGGGGGAAACGTTTTTTCCGCGAAATACAGTGGCCCGTCTGGTGGGTCCCAGTTGTCAGGTCGAGGAATCATTATTTTCCGCGTAATAAGGAGGCACTTCCTTGCTGCGGCCGTGGCCCCAGCTATCAGCCTCTCCACGTATAGTCCACGTCCGATGGAAGTCATTCCTTGACCATGTTGACCAGGCCGCGCCGAGAGCACCACGGCGGTGGACGACGGTGAGGCCTAGGAAGGGGACGACACGGAGCCAGGGAAGATGCGACAGAGGAAGCCCGCACAGAGAGGAGTACGAGGGTTCACTGGTTCGGCTGCGGTGTGAGGCTGCCGTCGCTGTAGGGCCTGGCCAGTGGTGGGAATAGTAGGGGGCAGTTAGGCCTCCGCGGCAGCACAGCCGGCCATGGGAGGCAGGAGCATGCGGCACGACCGGTGCTGCTTTGGGCGGCTGGAGCAAGAAGACCAGAGGTTGAAGAAGCACTACGGCTGTTGGATGGACATCGTACGGTCATTGGAGCTAGAATCATTCATATTGACTAAGTTGACAAAGCCCTCCGTCCCCGTCAACTTAGTTGGCCCACAAGTCATCCTCCCACTATGGTGGGTCCCAGCTAGCAGGGGGTATTCATTTTTTTGTGCGTAATAAGGAGGCACTTCCTTGCGTGCGAAGATATAGCTGGTGGGTCTGACATGTCAGCGGGGGAAACGTTTTTTCACGAAATACAGAGGCCCTTCAGGTGGGTCCCAGCTGTCAGGTGGAGGAATCATTATTTTGCGCATACAGTCCATGGCCGATGGATGTCGTTCGTTGACCACATTGACCAGGCCGCGTCGAGAGCACCATGGTGGTGGACGACAGCGAGGCCTAGGAAGGGAACGACACGGAGCCGGGGAAGACTCGGCAATGGTTGCTCACGCGGTGGGGAGTACGAGGGTTTACTGGTCTGGCTGCCGTTGCCGGAAAATAACAGGAGGTGTGGGTGAGTATAGGAATGGCCTGACCAGCAATGAAGTAGGGTGGGGCGGTACGGCCTGTGCGGCAGCACAGCTGGCCATGGGAGGCGGGAGCAGGCAGTCCCACCGGAGCTGGTTTGGGCGGCTAGAGCAAGAAGATCAAATATTGAAGAAGTAGCACGGCCGTTGGATTAACATCCAACGGTCACTGCTAGAATCGTTTGTGGACTAAGTTGACAAAGCCAAAGTACACGTCAACCTAGTAGACCCACAAGTCAGCCTCCAAATCTGTCCCAAACAGCATACAACCCAAAATTTCTAGCCAGAATCAAATTAATTTTAAATCTAAATTACCTTAATTTAAATTCAATGAAATTTTACCCGCACAAAAACAATGAAATTTAAAATATCAAAATCCGAAAGAAAACAGTATTTTGGAACTAATTACCTGTTTGCTGTATTTTTTCATTTTACAGCCCATTTATTATTACTTATAGCCCATTTTCTGGCCAAAATGAATCCCTCCTCGTCTTGAAAGATTTCCGGCCCAGCAGGGCATAGAAAAGCAAGTAGGCCTACGTTAGTTATTCTCAAAAAACAAAATAGCTGGCTTTCCATTTTCAGAAAGGAAAAAAACATATTGGGCTGGTCATGTGCTAAACATATGAAATAAAAGCCTGGGCTAGACGGGCCATGGGTCCCGCACAACCCAGTTGATACCCTTCTCCGTCCGAAAAAACAAAATTACTGCGCGCGCTGCTGGGTCCCTACTGTCATCCTCACCATGTACAATCATCTCCTTATTCCTCTCGGTTGTTGACCATGTTGACAACACAGGAGGGCGGCACCGCGGCGAGCGAACCAAGGCGGAGGACGATGGTGAGGCCTCGGACGGGAACAAACAGGAGCCGGGGAAGATCACAGCCAGTTGTGGGAGGCGGGAGCGGGCGGTCCCGCCGGCGCTGGTTTGGCTTTGGCGGCTCGAGGAAGAAGAGACTGAAGAAACGTGATAGACGTTGAATGTCAATCCAACGGTCAAGGTTGGCACAATCGTTTGTTGACTAAGCGGACACCAAGTAGCATAATTTTTTATATATAGGAAGAAAACTGCGAGGAAAATGCGTTCGTCTGCCGTCCTCCTCACAGGGAACGTTCGCCACATAAGTGACTAGCACCCTTGGTTTTCAACCGAGAGGTCTTGGGTTCGAGTCCCAGGAACTCTCAATTTTGTCCTCCTTCCTTCCTCGCAAAAAAAGGGAAAGAAAATCAAAGACTTGGGAAGGCGTACAGAACAAGCTAGTGTACTAGTAAAGAGACGTTGCCGAGTTTTAGAAAAAAAAAGACGTGCTCCTATAGCTGGTTCAAATCCAAACCTAGACTATGACTATATATGGTGCTATGCTACTCTGCAAGTAATGAAACTGACATATCCAACATTCGCTTCTCCTCTTTTCTACTTACTCTGCCTAGCATTAGAAGCTCTTGCCGCAACAACCATGTCCGCTGGCTACTCGTCCACCTGCTCTTCAGCAGGCAACAACCAGATATGCGCCAAGTCGCCACCCGTACCATCGCCTGTGGGTCTCATCACACCCCAGCCGGCACGCGCACCGCAGCCGGTTGCTCATCGCAACCCGCTGCCGTTGGTGTGGTGCCACTGCTGCAAATCACGCAGAGTCATCCATCGCGTCTCAACCACAATCCACAACCCTGGCCGAGTCTTCTACAAATGCCCGAATCATGGGGTAATAATATGTTTAAGTGTTGTTCTGCTGCTTTCAGTTGCTGATTTTTTAATAGTTTGGTTGATGATCTTCCAATTTGATTCGTGCAGAAAAGGGAAGATTCGTGTGATTTGTATTTCTGGGAAGTTGCTGATGTGGGGGAATGCAACTACGCTGATTATTTGGTTAGCCGAGGAATCCCAATACCAGCAGGTTGGGGTGTTGGACAAGTAACTGAAGGAACGGCAGAAGAGGAAGATGCAGAGCAGAAGGTTAAAGATGCAGTTCCTATGATCATGGCCAAGCAACAGCTGCTGAACGGCCTTAACAACAATGAGGAGATGAAAGATCTTGTGAAGATAATGGGCAAAATCGATGTGCCCTGTAGGATGATTGTCTCTTTATTTGCAGTGTATGTAGGACTCATGATGTATTCAGTGGCTACGACATGAGCACTTTGCTGAAACTAGTAATGAATGAAACCTGTGTAGCAGGCCGAGCATAGTGTTGTGAACATCTAATGATTTCTATTAACAAAAATCAGGGGGTATCCCCTTTTGCTCATATAAATAAATAGCAGAGGCCCTGTCAGGCCAGCTTTGTTCTCATTCGAAGACGTCGAGCAAATTGCAGTCCAACAGCAAACTATGTCATCAAATTCAAGTTTCACAACCAAATATGAGTACAACTAAACAACAATGTCATCAAGTTTTAGTTGTCATACAATCACCAAACATAAATCAGCATACATAACAAGTGATGTTCTCACAGCAAAATACTAAACAACATGTTCATCAGGTTTCAGTTGTCATAGCAAACACAATTTCACATAGTAGATAAAAAACGTCTTCTGATAGGAAAATATGACAAAAGCAATGTAATCATCATCCGCAGCAGCATCATCAACATCTTCTCCATGTGTATCAGTCTGAATCGTAATTCCCCACGGTGTCATCTTCTTCTTCGTCCTCAACGTCCTCGAAGTTGGCTTCTTCTTGATCAACTCTTGTATTTCCACAGCACGACAGGCAATCTTTTCGCCGGCGTCATTGACGTGATGGTTCTCAAAGATATTAGGAACATCTGTGTTATCTTGTACATCAGGAGCAGTGTAAGCATCGTCTTGTTGTGCAACTTCATTAAACGAATTCCTCTTCTCAAACCTTTGCAATACTCTCCAGTCATTGCTACGTGCAAATGTGTCTTCCAAGAAAAATATCTATGTTGCTTGATTTGCCAAAATAAAAGGCTCGTTGGTCTGGTACGCCACCTTGACATTGAAGGATTTGAAATAATCATCAGCTCTCGGTTTTGCGATCCTGGAAAATAGGTTATACCAACGACAGCACAACAGAACCACACACCGATGATCCTCGAAACTGGAGATATACTGCAAATGAACAATGTCTGTTATGTTAGCATACATTTCAGTTGTCTCTTTGTCATACGTATCCATGCTCATGATGGCACTGTTTTGTGTCTTCCTGCCTTCGTCTCATGCAAGGGTGTTGTCGCGCACATCTCCAACAACGCAAGATTCATAATGTCTTACCCGAGTATCAGGACCCATTGCTAGTGAGTAAAGGGCATCATCAACCGCCTGCCCATCCTCCCGCATCTTCTTAACCTATGGTTAGAAAATAGACAAGCTGATCATCTTATGTACTCAATATATTAAAAAAACTGACAATGCACTTCAAAAGCTTACATGGTTCTTGAACCATTTCGCAAATCCTGCCATAACCAGTTTGTCAATGTTTCTTGGATTTTGCGGCAGTAACTCCTCTTTGTAGATGCTGCACAACATAGTGATCGCGTCAAACATCTAAATATATAAGAATGTGCTGCAAGTTTAGTAGATTATGATGTATAAGCTGCAGTACTGCACTTACTTGATATAAGGTAGTATCTTAGGATAGTTATTCGACACATACCAAACCATTTTGTCCAAATCTTTAGGTTTGTCCTCTTGTCGACTCTTCCATGTAACTCGAACAGAATAATCGAAAACATTGAGCCCGAGATTGTCTTCACCTACCTCTTTGCTAAGCTGATCAGCTGTTTCAATGTATTTTGAGCAGAATGTCAACGCTTCTATAGCAATGTAGGCCTCTGCAATGGAACCCTCGGGTCTAGCTTTGTTCCTAACATAGCCCTTGAAAGTGCCTAGCCGCCTTTCAATAGGGTACGTCCAGCCATACTGTACTGGACCTCTAAGTAGTGCCTCATCAGGTAGACGAACAGCCAAATGCACCATCACATCAAAGAAGGCTGGAGGATATATCTTCTCAAGGTCGCATAGGATAGTTGGTATCTTGTCTCTAAGACGCTCCAAAGCATCTATCCTGATATTCCTACTGCAGAGTTCCCTAAAGAATTGTCCCAACTCTGCAACTGCTCTGTATAAGTCAGGGCGGCCCAATCCTCTAAGGATAACAGGTAAAACCCTTTGAAGTAGGACGTGGCAGTCATGAGTTTTCAACCCTTGTACCTTGTTTCCATCTGCACTGACTCTCCTTTCAGGGTTGGAAGCAAATCCATGTGGGAATCTCACACGTGACAGGACCTCGCAGAATTCTTTTCTTTTTACCTTGTCCAAGACGTACACAGCTGGTGCCATATCCCGTGGTTTACCTTCATCTTGCACCTCCAAATCCTTTCTGATACCCAGGTGTGTCAAATCAATCCTAGATTTTAAGGTATCTTTCGTCTTGCCTTCAATATTAAGAAGTGTGCCGATAATGCTATCACATATATTTTTCTCAATGTGCATCACATCAAGATTATGCCGCAGATCCAAATCTTTCCAATACTCCAAGTACCACAAAGTGGACCTGCAGGTAAACAATAATCTCTCTTCTACCCTGCCACGCTTCCTTTTCCCGCTACCATTACCAGGATGGTTTCCTGGTGTAATATGCCTGACCTTCTCTAATTCCACTTGCAACTCATTGGCGGTGAGCCTCTTTGGCGCATCACGGTTTTCATGCTTTGCATTGAACACATGTCTTCAGTATTTTCTAGGATGCATCTTGTCCTTGGCAAGGAAACGACGGTGTCCAATGTAACAGATCTTGCTAAGTATTGCGTATGACAACGGATTCCTGTCACAGCGAACACATGCATTGTAACCATGTGTCGTTCGCCCTGACATAGTGCCCAAAGCCAGATAATCATGGATGCACCAAATTATAACAGCACACAGAAAGAAATCAGCTGGTGGGCTGCTATATGGGTCTCGAGTGAGAACACCCTTCCATAGCTGTTGAAGTTCATCCACAAGAGGCTCCATGAACAAATCAAAATCCTTTCCAGGACTTTTTGGACCTGGGATGAGCAAGGCGCCAAGGCCATCATGTAGTTTGATTCTTTGGTGCAGACATTTGGAGGCATGTTGTAAGGGATAACAAGCACTGGCCACATGCTATATGTGGCGCTTTGGTGGCCAAATGGGCCATCTGAAGCTAAGCCAAGTCTAATGTTTCTCGGGTCAGCAGCAAACTCTTTGTGTTTATCATTGAAGCTTTTCCACTCACTACCATGAGATGGATGGCTCATTACATTCTGATCTCTATGCTCCTGGTTCCTAGAATGCCACAGTACATCCTCTCTTGTTTCAGCATCATGAAACAACCTCTGCAATCTTGGTGTAATTGGAAAATGTCTCAGAACATTATGAGGAATCCTCTTCACATCATTGCCATCTTTCCATCTTGATGATTTGCATTTCGGGCATTCACTTAAGTTGGCATAATCCTTCCGGAACAGAACACAATTATTCTTACAAACATGGATCATATCATATCCAATTCCAACTGCACGAAGGAAATTCTTCATTTTACTGTAGTTGTGTGGTAGCTCAGATGCATCTGGGAAAGATTTGCGGAAAGCAGCCAACATCGCATCGAATGATTTGTTGGTCATACACACAGATGTCTTCACCTGAAGAAAGGTGACCATAACTGAGAATACTGACAGCTTATTTCCTGGGGTGACAACAATGTTGCATTGTTCCAACATGCGGGCCCACCGTTTTTCTTCTGCAGGTGAAAGTTCACGAAATGCACGAGCATTTCGTAGCATTGTTTCAATGTTGGTCAAACTCACTGGCTCCGCCACCACCACCTCCTCCTCCTCTTCCACCTGAGCATCAGGCAAATCAAGATGGTGAAATGCTGCTTCCACGTAGTCAATAACATTAACGTTCACAGCTTCACCATGATGAACCCACCTAGTATATGTGACCGACATACCATACAAGTGTAGATGATTTTGCATAGTTGACTGGGGTCTTGTGACTGAATTCATACAACTGCTACACGGGCAGAGCACATCTGATTTCGGACCACCGTACTCAGCTCTGATAAAGTTCATGAAGTTTTCAACCCCCTCGACATATGCAGCGGAGAATCTTCGAGCAGAAGTTATCCAAGTCCTGTCCATCTGTTAGACATACAAATTAGTTCTTCTACTAGATATTATAGGAAAAACATATATGCTTTTTTATGAAGTCCATAAAAAAATACCTAGGTCGATGTCTAAAGCTATGGCAAGATATTTGGACGAGCAGATCTAAGTAATGAAATATATGTAAAGCTAATTCAGCAAACAGATTTGAGTGCCAAATTATGGCAGGCTGTTTCAGCAGTCAATGAGGCCGACCACACAGCCATCGAACTATCGAAGGCCATCGCAGCAACAAAGATCGAGTATAAAACGGTGTAGAGCTATTTCACCTAACAGATTGGCTACTAGACCATGGCAATCTACGTCACAATAAATATATGGCAGGATATTTTAGCAACTAATCGGCCTTGGCATGCCATATCAGCTAAGCAGATTGAGTGCAGAACAGGGCAAGGAAGCTTCTTAAGCAGATCATATTGATAGTAAACTACTTCGGCAAACAGTGAGATTAACAGCGCCTATCAGCTAACATTCAGCGCTACACCGACATGAACGGGGCCTCAGTCTAGAATGCGCGTACCGTGGGAGAAGCTGACCGCCGTGCGTCTCCACACGAATGTCGCCAAAGGTGGCGGTGCTGACCGCCGTGTGCCTCCACAAGAACGTAGCCAGAGGTGGCGGCGCGGCTAGAGGACGACAGTCTACGAGAGCGTACTGTGGGAGTGAGAGGATCACCGAACCGCGGCGCCGACGTATCGGCGCGGCGGGGAGGGCGGCTTTGGCGGAGCGAAGGGAGTGGAGGGGGACATGGGGAGGGGGGGGGGGTTTGGGGAATATTATTGGCTAGTTGGCCGAAGGGCGGTTGAATCGGATTTGGGGGGAGTTTTTAGGTGTGTGGGGGGGGAGGATTTTCGTGCGGTGGGCGGGGGGAGTTTGGCGCATGGTCGGTTTCTCCAAGTGCAGTCCCACGTGTCAGTGAAGAGGCAAGCCGAAGCGCGTTCCGTTTGCATGAGCCGTGTGCAGGACCGAACGTGTGTGGGGTGCAATGCGACCGCAACAAGAGTGTTGTGAGTGTACCACCTTTTTTCCTTTTAAACTAGGTGCTTCACTCCCTCAAAAAAAATTTCTTGCTTCACGCGATCCATCGATACTACTACTAGTAATCCGGTAATCCCGACTAAAACGGCGTGGTCGGGTCTTTTCCCGCGCGATATGCTGGGAGGTTGGCTTAGTTGGGTTTTTTAGGATGAGTAATGCTACACCTACGTAATCCCAGTTACATAATTAACGTAATGTGAAACATGTGAGCTGTTGATTGTAGATTGGGGCGAGGGAGGGGCCCACCACCATGAAAATCAGGGGAGGAGAGGGAGAGGCAATTTACGTTAACCCTTTCGTAAGTTCCCGGTAGATGTAGAAAGATGTGGAATGCGTGAATGTGTAGTGGACATACTATTGGAGTGCCTAAGATAATTTGTGTATGTATAGACCCTATGTGTTTATTTTACTTCGCATGTTAGATTTGTCTCGGTACAATAAAAAGCAGAGTTGGTGATGATGGTGTGCCTGTCATCCTGCAATATAGGCTGTCTGATCTATATCTAACGGATAGGAAGGAAACTATGACAATTTACCCGCACTCCTCTCCACATTTGCAGATAAGGCTTTCCCTCGTTCATCCTTTTCTCCCACAAGATCTTGATCTTCCGTGCAACGCACGGGCATGTTGCTAGTACTCCTACAATATGTATATTATTGAGAAAGTTCATATACACCGGCCGAGATTAATGCAAACACGACAGATTTTCATTACATTTCGAACTTTTATAGGACAGAAAAATAAAAGAAACCCGGCCCTAAACCTATTCTACGGCGGCTACCGACGTCCTCCATCTGCGATCTCTATGTACGGGGGCGGGGTTCAAGACCCGTGAAGTGAAGGTGCGGTCTCCGGCGAGGAAGGTAGAACACGGGATACAGACCGGCTAGTTGGCACACCATGCCCTGCTGCCTTCCATGCCCTACTCATCCTCGGAGGATTCCCCGACCTCGGCGGTGCCGGACGTTGGACGGCGGCAAGTAGGACGCGTGGCTGACGGTGATCCCGTTGTTGGTCGCCAGCGTGGCCACCGCTTGTGCGGTCGCGTCCGCGTCCGGCTACACCGCTATTGTGTCGCGAGAGGCGACTTGAGCGAGGGCGGCGACCTCGAGCTTCATCTCCGAAGACAAGCTCTCCCGCAGAGTGTTCGCACTTGCGGTCATGGCGGATGTGGTGCCAGGTAGGAGGACGATGCGCTATGGTGTGGAGGTTAGCTGGGCATTGCCGCTTTAAGTAGCGCATTCCGGTGAGGCCAAGCGCCCGGGTGCATCATTAAGTCGCCAGAGTTGGTTCCTCGGGCACCGAGCCTCTTAACGACGACATACGAACGGATGACATGAATGCGGGCAGCTGGCGCCGGCTGGGAACGCACCACGTGACGACGCGAGGGATGAGGGTTTTGGTGTGCCAGGGTAGTCAGCTGCCGTCGTGGCAACGTTGGAGATGCCCTTTGCTCACATGCGATCCCCGCATGTCATTGAAAAAGCAAGACGACCCAGCATGGTCTCAGGTCCAGAGGATGCAGTTGGCCGCGCTACACCACTCCGCGGATGCGTCGCGGCGCCCCGTGCATCCTCGACGAGCCGGGTGTTGGGGTGTGTTTGGATTGTGGCCCAAGTGCACCTTACCAAAATTTTGGTCATGACCCAAAGATTGGTCTTTGTTCGGATGGTTGCCATTTTTTTGGCATGCCAATGAACTCTAGCCAACTCTAGTTCATTTTTCTTGCCAATGTCGGCCAAATCATGGATAACCAATACCTCAACCAAAATTTTGGTCATGACCCAAAGATTGGTCTTTGTTTGGATGGTTACCATTTCTTTGGCATGCCAATGAACTCTAGCCAACTCTTGTTCATTTTTCTTGCCAATGTCGGCCAAATCATGGGCAACCAATACCTCAACCAAAATTTTGGCTACCCAATGCTTTGATGGGGCAACCTTGGGCACAAACCAAACATACCGTTGGTCATGCCACAGCACTAACGCCACCCGCGGCACACTGAAACCGGCCGTGTCTAGCGACGATATGAGCGTGTCGCTCACCGCGGTCGCCGTGTCCAGAGGCGGTGCTAGAGCTGCGCCCCGTTGTTGGCCCCAACGACCCACATGAACGGTTGTCTGTGGCGAGGAGGTCGTGGGCCAGCTCCTCCATTGGACTAGTCTACGCTACATTGTCCCGACGGGTGTGCCCCACATGTCGGTTTCCTTGTTTTCCCGGCCATATTCGAGCGTCAGTGCTGCGCGTTGCGCATTAGGCCTTTCACTATGTAGGCCAAGCGAGACAACTTATTGTTTATTTGAGCCGTTCAAGTATAATCATGTGGCGTTTGCTTATTTCTCATTCCTCTCCAACCCTCTTCTCCATCGATCATGTCGCCTTCCAGTCGAGTCCATCCTCCCGCATGCCTCATTTGAACATTCCGCCGAGTATCATTCGCATGTACCCACCCTAGTCCTCTTTCAATAGATCTCCGGACCCCGAGATGAAATCGAGAGGGAACGAGTGGGGGCACGTGATACCTAAGGCGGATTCAAAATTTTGAACCGGTCATCATAGCATTCGCAAATCATGTATAAAGGGTATTCAATGTTCATTTCGTTTTTGAACGTACAATATACTCCCTCCTATCCTTTCTAGTTTACATATATGTTTTATGTGTAGTCAAAGTATCTCTACTTTGATAAAAAAGGTATCAATATTCAACAACGCCCAATCAATATTGTTAGATTCGTATGTACTCCTAGATTTGTACTCGAGATGGTTTCCAATTTGACTATTGACAAGATTAATAGTACATGAGATGAATAATGTGAAAATTATATCATTGGAAACTCCTTTCACATACGAATTTGACCGTATGTTTTGTGTAAGTTGCATGTCATATATTATTACTCTAACATTTGGTCAAAGTTAGCCTCGAAAAACGCATTAGACCCTGTATGCTTTGTGTAAGTTGCATGTCATATATTATTACTCTAACATTTGTGTAAGTTGCATGTCATATATTATTACTCTAACATTTGGTCAAAGTAGTATAGTGGAAGTGGATCCTCTGACGTAGGTATCCCTGCCTTACCCTCCCTTTCGGTCACTTACTGGTGGACCCCATGCTTGCTAGGCCCCGCATGTCAGTTACTCAATGGGTTCGGCCACGTCAGGGGATCCTCATCCGTAGTATACTCCCTCTATTTTTATTTACTCCGCATAAAACGGAGGGAGTGGTGGTATAATAAATGACGCGGGCGGGGGAGGGGGAGGGACGTCGGCTTTCTATCAACTACGGTTCCACAAGCGAGCGAAAACGCAAGACGAAGCGCGTTCCATTTGGTGAGTGACGTGGAGGGTCCAGCGTGCCAGGCTGCAACACGAACGCGACAAGAGCGATGTACAATCAAAACCGATTGACCGGTCGTCACCAGAACCACTATTGACACCAGAACCTTCGCTGCTTGGCCTACGCCAGCCACTGCCCTAAAACCACACCAAATCTGCAGCCCATTCCCCCACCTTTCGATCCCCTAGACCGCATCAAGCGTCCCCTAGTTCGCCGAAAAGCCACGGTGCGCCGCAAGATCACTTACTACAAGATGCTGATGCCAGAGCGCCATGCAGGAATCGTGGTGGCGGTCGGCGCCACAGACCTCCATTCCCAAGCTCGCTTTGCGGTGGGCCAATCCCCGAGTTCTCTGGAGCCAAGCTACAAGGAGGAGGAAGCCGATCCAATGTTCATGGCGGAGGTCGCGGTGCAGAAGGCCCCCGATGGGTATGAGATGATGGACGTCGACTTCATGCCGGCGTCCGAGTCCCCCATGGTGCAGGCGGACCAGCGGTTCAACATGGCGATACTAAAGGAGGACCGGGAGGCAGAGGCTCAACTCGACGCGGAGCGCGCGCATGCCGCTGCCATCGAGGCTCTCCTACAGGCGGAACCGGATGTCGTGGATGTGAACCGGGCGGCGAAGGCTCAACTTGAGGCGGAGCGCGCGGATGCCGCTGCCATCGAGGCCCTCTTGCAGGCGGAACCGGACGTCTTGGACTTGAACCGGGCGGCAGAGGCTCGACTCGACGCAGAGCGCGCGAATGCCGCTCTCGTCGACGCCCTTCTGCAGGCGGAACCGAACGTCCTGGACTTGAACCTGGCGGCAGAGGCTCGACTCGACTCGACTCGGAGCGCGCGGATGCCGCTGCCATCGAGGCCCTCTTGCAGGCGGAACCAGACGTTCTCTACTTGAACCGGGCTGTGCTCTCGTCCGTGCAGAGCGCTCGCACGCTCCACTTGAACGAGTAGCTGGAGGCCGAGGACAACCACGGTGCGGAGACACACGTCGGCAGCGACGGCTGGTTCGCGCCGGCAGCCAAAGATGACGAGGCCGTCTCTTTTCGCGAGCAGTGATAGTTTTTCTTTATGTTGTTGTTTTTATGGATCTTTTGCTGTGTAAAAACATATATTTGTTATGCAAGTCACCTGACTTGGGTCAGTCTACCATTTCAGGCGGTTGGATGAATATCCTACGTCTCCTAACCCTTCTTTCCTTCTTCCTCACCTCTTCTTCTTCCCCAACAGACCACCGCACGGGCCGTACGGATACTCCCCAACATGCGGTTGGATAAACATACTCTATGAACGAAAAATATGTGTCAGCGATAGGATGGCTGAGTTTGGTTTGTTCACATGCGACAACACGTGTCAGTGAAGGTGCGTTCCCTTGGTTGGGTTTGCGGCGTGCATGAGCGACTGTGTGAGTGTGCGGCGCGACCGCGGCGTGCTGGAGCGACCGTGTGAGGGTGCGGTGCGACCGCGACAGCCGTGCGCAAGTGTACCTCCTTCTCATTTTGAAAACTTTAGGCAAGCTTGGAAAAAATGTGTGGCGAAGTTTGGCAATGCAAGGCCTAGACCCAAACAGGATAAGTACGTACGTACTAGGAGTACTAGTGTTAAAAAAGAAAGGCGGGGTTTTCCTTCGCGGTATTTAATCGATACAAATCCTCGTTTCACGTGTCAATTAATGCGTATTTTTTCTCCAAAGACCAAAGAGCTAACCATCTCACTCCTCATCGCTTGATTAATGCAGCGCCATGCAAACCAACCTTCTCACTTCCGCATGCATGCAGGGGATATTAATGTCCTTGGTTGCTAACCCCATCAGTTTTGCCTTGATTAGTGTTAGTGGCCCTTTGCAAATTGTAATTTTGATATACTGGCCTTGTGTACAAAAAAATGGAGGTAGTAACTATATTTGACTTCCTTTCCCATTGCGGTGACGTCGACGATATCTTTTTTTTTGTGGTTTGGCGAAGTGCTTGCGACGAAGAACACCATTGAGGGAGACCACGGTAAGTCATTCACAAGTGCCACCTGCAAGCCGAGACAACCGCCTTATTTGCATCCAGGAAGTCCTTTACTAGTACTACTAGGATTACTAGTGCAGTGAGATGGTTTCTCAAAGAAGACGATGGAGAAGAGGAGTCAGCGAAGAGTGAAATGATGGTTGCTTCGTCCGTGCTTTTGTGATTTGACGCCTCACTGCTTTGTGATTTGTGATAGAAGGGACAGGGGAGTAGACTCTATGCTCTATACTGTACTACATGCGTCCAAGCATGGGAGAAAGAGGAGAGACGTTGCATTTTTCCATTCCTTCAATCAATCAATCAGGGAGCTTCGGTTCCATCTTTTTGGCTTTGGCAACACCGTCCACAATGGTTCCCACGATGCCAAAAGCTATTTTCACATTTGGCCACACATTGTGGATGCCCTTAACCGTACCACTTGGTTTTGCTCTTGTGTGCTATCTATACAAATCTCAATTATATTGATCTAAAAAAATATAGAATCAAGATTAGTAAAAAGGAGGTGATTTTGCCGTGCGGATGGCGGGGGAGGTTTCTTATTTGAGCAATGCTACATCCACGTAATGGTTTACGTAAAGTTACGAACTGATGTGATGTGGGACTATTTGATTGGATTAAAGGAGAGGATTAGGCC
This sequence comes from Aegilops umbellulata, assembly GCA_032464435.1. Classification (NCBI taxonomy): domain Eukaryota; kingdom Viridiplantae; phylum Streptophyta; class Magnoliopsida; order Poales; family Poaceae; genus Aegilops; species Aegilops umbellulata. The sequence continues at coordinate 83,405,755 of CP136054.1, read as the reverse complement.
CAGCCCACCTGAAAATCAGGGGGGCATATATAGATTAGATGGAAAGTATACGTAGCAGCTACATAGCCCTTTGTAAGTCTAGGATAGGATTCTTATTTTCGGAGGACGTTGTCCTGGCGGTTTGCTAACATGCGGTCCCACGTGTCAGTGCTTTACCAAGCCGATCCGCGTCCCACATGAGGCAGAACAACGACAGAAGCAACACGTGGTTAAGTTGAAGAAGATGAGGGAGAAGCGGATTCAGCAACGAGTGAAATGATGGTTGCTTCGTCCCTCCAACTTAACTGCGGGAAAGGTGCAGCTTTGTGATTTGACGCCTCATTGCTCATTACTACGTCGGCGCCATGACTAGGGTGCTTCACCCCGGCTGCTCTGCACTGTATTCCGGTATGGCACATGGACTCGGTAGCTTGATGTCCCACATGTCGGCGAAAGGGACTAGAAGATTTATGAAAGTGAGCTCTCCACTCTTACGACGGAGGAGTAGACGACACGACGGCCCAGTGAACTGTCACTTGTACTGTATAGTACTATAGTTTTGCTGTTTCACACGATCCATCGATACGAACCCAATTAAACAGGAAAGGGCGGGATTTTTCCTGCGCAGTAGATGATACTGGCCATACATTTCAAAGGCAATTTTAATGTATGCAAACTGAATAATTATAAGTAACAATATGATATCTAGTAAAACTAAAAACACATATGATTTATCGTGTTAGAGTGTAGTAGTAGTGTTGTATTGCATAGTTATTAGATGTAACATGCGAGAACGTGTAGAGATGTAGTTTTGGAGGGTCTACAGAGAGAAAAGCGTAATACGGTCACCGAACTTCAGAATAAGTTGATTACGGTCACTATATACATTTTGCGGTGATTATACGATCACTTGCTCACAGTTCAGCATCGGATTGCACTCTGTTGACCAGCCAAATAGTCTGCGTGGCGCCATGTTGACTAGTTAAATTGACCATGTTCCTTGTGGGTCCCACCTGTCAGTTCGCATAGGCAAAAGGTCAGATAAACACAAATTTACGCAGGCGCGACAAGGCTCCAACCTGTGCGCGGGAATCACCTGGTTGTGTATGTGTCTGTCGGGGCCTGATGTGTGCGCATGCACGTGTAGGTTGAGCACTTGAGCGTGAGAGTGTGTGTTGGTCGTGTGGTGTACTGGTGTGTGCATGCATGTGTGCGTGTGTGCGTGTGAGTGTTGCTTGCGTGTGTGTGAGTGTTGCGTGCGTGTGTGGCTGCATGTGTACGTGTGAGTGTTGCGTGCGTGCGTGGGTGCATGTGTTTGTGTGAGTGTTGCGTGGATGCAGTTCGTGTGCATGCGTGCATGTGTGTATAATCACCACACCAGCTCCTGTGTGTTAAAACAGACGGCTCAGCATACCAATGCAAGGCCACCTTGTCCGCTGCGCCCGCGGTCATGACTTCGAACCACCGTCCAAATATATTTTTGTCGTTTGTTTTCATTCTTACTAGCAAGATGCCTGTGCGTTGCACGTAACATCAAGATGCATTTGTATGACTTGTTTATCTTGTGAGAGAAAAGGATGAACGAGGGAAGGCCTTATTTGCAAATGTGGAGAGGTGTGTGGGTACCTTTTTGCAAAATTGCCATAATTTCTTTCCTATCCGTCAGATATAAATCGGACGACATATATTGCAGGATGGCAGGCACACCATCATCGCCAACTCTGTTTTTTATAAGAGTGTATTTTATGTATTTTATAAGAGTGTAGATGTAGAGTAGATACAAGTCGACAGGTGGGCATGATGGTAGTGAGATAATGTGATGCAACACTAGAGGTGCCACGTGGAGCGTTTAACTGGTCAACTAGTCATGTCATGAGCAAATACAGAGTTGTACTGTGAGCCCGTGACTCTATAATAACCACTAAACATAAATGGTGACCGTAATGAGTGGATTCTGAAGTCCAATGTATGTATCGTGCTTTCGCTTCAAATACAATGATCGTCATTGCATATATCGCGAGAGAAAGATGAAACATGCGTGAATTTTCTGGGGGCTTACTTTTAGAGGACCTGGAGATAGTATTGTGTGCATACGTGAAAGGGGCGTACAGGGGGGGTATGTGATGGAGAGAGATATGCTCTTCGTTTCTCTTTATTATGACTAACTTTGTATATAGTATAAAAATATACAAATTCACATTGCGGAATAAATATCATTGTGGGCACCATGCAGCGCAAATTAGCGTTCGTACTCCTCCATATAACTTTGTAATGTTGTATATATGTAGAAACTCTAAAATAATTTTTTGGCCACACTTTATTCAAAAGGAATGTTGTACGCGAAATAAATGTGAAGAGAGGGCTTTTTAGATCAATGGGGTACATGATGTAACATGTGTGAATGTGTAGTTGATGCATTTGGCGGGGCCTAGAGAGGTATGTGTGTGTATTACGTATTCGAGAGAGGCATGGATAGATGGGCCGACGGGGGGGGGGGCGTGGGAGAGATAGCACGAGAAATGAGAGTGGTCTAGAGAGAGAGAGACGAATATGACGTCATGACAAGAGATTCCATTCCCTTGAGTGTGTATATGCAAGGGGGAGGGAATAGAGGCACCAGGAGAAATTTTCTGGGTGTGTGGTGTTTGTGTTGGTATGTGTGGGTGCAAGAAGATAATGAGACGTGGGGGCAGTGGGTGTGTCACCGCATGAGGTCCGGTGGGTCGAGGTGAGACCCTTCGTTCGGTTTCATCCTGCGCCACATTGGTCGGCCCGTGACGCATTTAGGAAGACCCATGGATGACTAGTCGTACAAGACATAGATAGCAGAATTGTGAAGGACTCTGTGTCCACCGACAAAGCCGTCTAGGATTTGTAACCCTAGGTTCTCGGACTAAGGTAACCCCTTTATCTCTGATATTACTATTCATCCAACCTAACTTTAAGGGGCATCCTACAGAATGCTCTGCTAGAATCATACTCGTCGATTAGGAAGAGAGGTGTGAGACAATGCGTGAGAGACAGGCGTAAAGATAATGTGCGTACATGAGACACGTAGGCAGGTCCATGTATATAGAAAGGGTCGATGAGGATTGTGCGTGTGTATGTTTGCAAGAGGAGGAGTGCTTGTGATAAAGGTTAGTGAAAACAATTGTAAATGGTTATGAGAGGGAGGGAGGGTTATACCTAGAGGATGTGTGCGAGAAAGACACCTCGGGAGAGAGTGTGTGAGCATGTGTGAGAGACCACCGATGGAGAGTGAAACTGCACGTAAAAGATTGCTCTACACATTGATTAAAGATATAAATTGTATCCAAATATTAGGATGGGATCATGATATTTGCAATTCGCGTAGGGTGCGGTCATTGATCCATCAAACATCTAGATTCTATCAAATTTGAGCATGTCTATGTTATTATTCGACACAATTGATCCACATAGTTAGTATTTTGAACTCCAGACAATGCATCGCTTTAGGAATCGAATATAAACGTGAGTATAGTTCATGTTGTGTGTGTAAAGCACACTATACATACGAAAGTTACACAATGGACATTATAAATAGCTACCTATGAACTAGCATACATTTGAATTCAACTTAAGGTGGTTTAAAAAAAATCAAATTCAACATGAAGTCCATTCAATTATTTGAATTTGATATCATGGCATTTGTAAACCATACCTAAATTATGGGGGCACCAATCTTTGCTCTCATTTTGTACATAATAGAATATGTAGTCCTGTACAAAATAGATTCAAATTTAGCTCATCCATTCCAAAATAACTGTAGTTATAGGATTTTCAAGTGTCAAAATTTCAAAAAGAAGCGGATAATTTAATGAGGTTTTCAAACATACAAGGTCAAATATAACGTTGTCTATTTAGGTCAATCCTCATAGTTCAAGAGTACTCTAAACGTGAATGCTTGTGTTTCAAAATTTTGAACGAAGCGCCAAAAGAGCCTCTACTCGCCCGAAACTGCGCGAGACCAATGTTTGGTAGTACAAGGAAATTACTTTTCTAATAACTCCGACCCGTGAAACCTACCGGCTTGACGTCCAAAGGTCTAAACCGGGGTAGGTTTGTAGCTTCATCTAGACGCCACGCAACCGCATCCGAAAAACATTCATACACAATGGCCGCCTAAGCACACATGCGCGCGGCCGAAATCGCTCCCGCCCACTATTTGGGACACCTGGGATTACCATCCTACCCCCGACCCGCAGTAGGTCCGAAATTTAAGAGGGGGGAAAAGTTTATACTTTCCCCAAATTGCAAACAAGCGCGTCCCATCTTCTGTTCAAAAAAGCCAAAAAACAAGCGTGTCCCAGACCGAAACATGGTTCCCCCCACCTGTCCGATTCCCCATTCGTACTCCATGGGCGCCAAAACTACCTCTCCACCAGTCGCGAAACCCCGGCGTCCTCCGTCCGCCACCCCATCCCACCCATCAACCGCCACCCTCCTCCATCACGCCGGAGGCGATACCCCAATGTCGTCGTCCACCGCAACCTCAACCGCAACACCCTCCATGGCTAGTAGTTGAAGCCAAGGCTGAGCCGTCCGTACCCGAGCCAGTTCAACCACGCCGTCCTGCGCCTCACCGCTGCCGCTCCAACTTCGCCACTCTCCACCGCACCGGACCTGTTCCTGCTACGCCGTCCTTCGCCGCCTCGGATCTGCTTCCCCTCCGTCGACATACGGCCACGGCAACACAGTCAACAATTTGGCAATGGGTTCGTCCAAGCCTGCACCCTCCAGAACATCGGTTTCCCCGGTAAAAAGAAGACGATCGGTGCGACATGTGGAGGTGACCACACCGGCAAACGAAAAAGGTACTCCTCTTCCCTTATTCGTGCAAATCTTACGTCTCTGCTTGCACGATATTCATCCCACAGCAGACACTAGTTGACCGCTTCTTCTTGATACCAGATGTTCCTAGTAACTCGCGATGCACAAGGTTTCTCCTCATATACTATTTCACCGTAGCTAGAGGTCCGTCGCCCCCCTGAATTTCAATTTCTGGCCAGTTGATTCCCAATTAACGGAAGCATTTCCCGGCGTAACAGGCGCCTAGTACGCCTATTACGTCGGGGAAGCAGCGCCTTGGTGTTTATCTTAGGGGCGTGTGCGGCCTAGAGCTACTGGTGCCCGATCTGGAGGTCGGCCGGGATTAAAGGGATGGCCTGGGGGCGCTGCCAAGCACGGCGATGGTGTGAGGTCGATGGGAGGGCAGGGCGGCGGAGGCAGGGGTCTGGGCTGGTGGTCACTGGCGGTTCGAGAAAGATCGTCAACAGTGACTGGCGGGAGGTAGACGAAGGCCATTTGCCCGTTCCTTATAGATCAAATGGTTCATTAAAAAATCGACTGACCTATTTATTTTCAGTCGACTATTATCTTAGATATGACCACATGTGGTGGTGTGCTGGAGGAGTACCTCCATTTCCTGTGCTCATATATTACAAAATCATACGGAGTAGAATCTAATTTTGTTTGCCATGCAATGTTGTAGAGCTATCATATGTCTCGTGTCATTTATTTTTCAGCCACCTGCTATTTGCTACTTTTACAGTGCACTAGTTGTGCACACACTTCACCCTTACTCTCACTATTGTGTTTTTATGCAAGGGTATTTCAGACTCTGCTGCCATGAGAGAAGCCAAAAATAAAAGAGAGAAGTCGCTCCAGCTTCGTATGCGGGTAGGCAAGACACGTTACAGCGCTATAAAGGGTGCAGTGTCAGCAGATGGAGACGGTAAACGTAGCTCTGGAGTTGATGACCTCGCTTGCAATGAACCACCATCCCAGGTGCTTGCTTTAACTTCCCGGTGTCATATGTGGTTGCATGTTCCATATGGTGTCTAGCTTGTATTCGAAAGGCCCAAGTCGGTAAGATAAGGAAAGATAATTTTTTACATGAACCACCATCCCGTGAGCACCAGAAGACAAATAGCTAGTCAGGGCACTGGCCGAGCCAGTGACAAGCCCAACAAAGATAGGCATCACCTGGAAGCCAACTAAAAAGCTGCGATGGTGGTGAAGCAGCCCGCCTCCCACCAGGCTCTCAGGTCCTAGATGATCATGCTCACCACTCCAGTCGTATGTCTAGCTTGTATTGCTTCCAATTTGGTTAAATTGCATCTGCTTAGCTTACACATTATACCTTTGAATATGACATGCCTTTCTGTTTTTGGTACATACTAGTACATCTGTGTATTAACCATGTTCTTACATCAAACTAATGTTCTTGTGTATCCCTCATCAATCACTTATGACGAGGCAGGCATGAAAGGGGACTAGTCCTCATTTAAAGAATGCATCGTCAGCCTCCCGACATGATTCTCAAGAAATAGAAATGCTAGATGAAGATAGTGAACGTAGCTCTGTAGTTGATTACAGCGTTTCCCCTACACTAGCATCGCAGGTGCTTGCTCTAACTTGGCAGCGTGATATGTGGTTGCATGTTGCATATGGTGTCTAGATTGTAATTCTTCCTATCTGGTTAAACTGCATGTGCGAGTCTGCTTAGCTTATACATTATACCTGTTAATGTGACATGCCTTCCTGTATTTAGTACATAGTACATCTGTCTATAAGCATGTCCTTACATAAAACTATTGTTTTTTTGTATCCCGCATCAATCAACATGACGAGACACCTTTAGTATATGCAATGGGATATTAGTTGCATCTTTCATATGATTTATAGCATGCGCTGCTTCTAATTTGTTGAAATTCCATTTATGATGGGACGCCTTTAACTTGGCAGAGTCATATTGGTTGCATCTTTCATGTGGTGTCTAGCTTGCATTGCTTCTTATTTGTTGGAATGGTTTCTGCTTAGTTTACACAAACATTTGTGAACATGCCATGCCGTCCTATTTTTCGTACATATTCCATCCTGGTATCTGTGTTTGCCTTACATCAAAGTAGTGATTGTCAGTATCATGCATGAATGAGTTCTTAAGAGAGAATTTTATTGCTTTTTCTTGTTGGTTTTACTTGACAATTCAAAATCAATAAAGGGGAAGGAAGTTAGCAAGGCAGCGGATAAAGGTGATCCTTCCGAAAGGAGGGCCTCTATAGTTTCTACTCCTCCACACCCCCAAGATGATTTCCAAGACAACACATGCATAGACACTCAACAAAGCTGTGTTTATGATGAGCACGTCTCCCCTAGTGCAGCATCACCGGTGCTCCCTCTAACTTGGCACTGTTATATGTGGTTGCATGTTATGTGTGATGTCTAGCTTGTATTGCTTCTAATTTTGTTGAATTCCATCTGCTTACTTTACACATTATACTTGAATAAGACACGTGTTCCTGTTTCTAGAACATACAATATCTGTCTATCACACCATGTTCTTACATCAAATTACTACTATTGTGTAACCTGCAACAATCACTTATCATAAGACATGTTTGACTTCGGAGTGTGATATAGGTTACATCTCACATTCTTTTCTAGCTTGTACTACTAATTTGTTGAAATGGCACTCATGACGAGACATTTTTAACTTGGTAGAGTGATATTCGTTGCATCTTTCATATGGTGTCTAGCTTTCATTGCTTCTAATTTGTTGAAATGCCTTCTCCTTAGTTTACACATCATAAGCTGTGAATATGCAATGCTATGAATATGCAATGGCACTAATGACGAGAGACCTCTAACATGGTAGTGTGATGTTGTTTGCATCTTGCATATGATTTATTTCTTGTACTGCTTCACATTTGTTTAAACGCCATTTATGATGAGACACTGTTAACTTGGCAGAGCGATATTTGTAGCATCTTTCATATGGTGTCTACCTTCCATTGCATTGCTTCTAATTTGGTGAAATGTCTTCTTCTTAGTTTACACATCATAGTTCTGGTTATCTCTTCTGTCCTGTTTTTCATACATATTACATCCTCCTATCATGTGGTTGTCTAACATCAAAGTTCAGTTCGTCTGCATCACGCATCAGTTTGTTCTGAAGAACTAAATTGTTATTCGTTTTTCTTATCGGCTTGACTTAACATGGCACAGATAAAGAGGAAGAAACACATAATGGCAGGGAATGAGAAGTGGATGAATCCTGCAGATTCTGCTGGTACTGATGGTGCAATAGAAGGTCAAAGTCCAGCGGAAAATTCTACAAACACGGCATCCCATGCTACACGAGTTGCAAAAAAAGGCAAACAGAAACAAATAGCTGCCACCAAACAAGCAGAGACAACCCTAGTTCTTGCAACACCTACCATAGTACTACCAGTTGCACGACTTACTCAACTGAGCTAGCAGCACGTTCCCAAGCTCCCTTGCCACCTCACACTACTTCCCAAGAACTCTTGACACAAGACAAGTTGGAAATATCAGATGAACCTTGTGAGCTTCAATAGCAAGAAGGTAGTTGCTGGAGTCAAGTTACAGTTGCATGCTTCTTTATATGTAGTCTCACAGTTTGATGTACACTAACACTTCCTATGTTCGTTGTTGGACTAGCACCTAGGTGCAAGAGGAAACAAACATTAGGGACAATGCTCGATAGGTTAACTAAATCTAGAGGAGGAAGAATGGAGATCCGTTTTGAGGCAGGTTTAAAAAGGCCACGTGATGCTGTAGAGTTAGCCAAGTTAGTATCAGAGGGAGCGGTTGCCGTTAGGTGTCATGTACGTATCCTTCGAACATGGATTCAGTACAGGAATGACAAAGACGAAACCCAGTTCAACATCTTCCTCGACCATTTATCTGTAAGTATGGTTATGTATGGAAACTAGTAATATCGTCTTGCTCTGTCCCATACTTTATAGGTTGCTGATAATGAGACTCCCATAATTTTCAACAGATGAGGTTCAAGTTGGATAGCCAAGATGATGCAACCAGACAAGCTTGCACCCATGTTTTCAAGTCTGCTCTGCGACAGTATCGGTATAACTTGAGGAAAACTCACTTTGAAGGCAAGTGAGGGAGTTCTGGATTAGGGGGTGTCCGGATAGCCGGACTATACCTTCAGCCGGACTCCTGGACTATGAAGATACAAGATTGAAGACTTCATCCCGTGTCCGGAAGGGACTTTCCTTGGCGTGGAAGGCAAGCTTGGCGATACGGATATGTAGATCTCCTACCATTGTAACCGACTCTGTGTAACCCTAACCCTCTCCGGTGTCTATATAAACCGGAGGGTTTTAGTCCGCAGGACAGAACAATCATACCATAGGCTAGCTTCTAGGGTTTAGCCGCCTTGATCTCGTGGTAGATCTACTCTTGTACTACCCATATCATCAATATTAATCAAGCAGGACGTAGGGTTTTACCTCCATCAAGAGGGCCCGAACCTGGGTAAAACATCGTGTCCCCTGCCTCCTGTTACCATCCGTCTAGACGCACAGTTCGGGACCCCCTACCCGAGATCCGCTGGTTTTGACACCGACATTGGTGCTTTCATTGAGAGTTCCTCTGTGTCGTCACTTTTAGGCCCGATGGCTCCTTCGATCATCAATAGCGACGCAGTCCAGGGTGAGACCTTTCTCCCCGGACAGATCTTCGTCTGCGGCGGCTTCACACTGCGGGCCAATTCGCTTGGCCATCTGGAGCAGATCGAAAGCTATGCCCCTGGCCATCAGGTCAGATTTGGAAGTTTAAACTACACGGCTGACATCCGCGGAGACTTGATCTTTGACGGATTCGAGCCCTGCCGAGCGCGCCGCACTGTCACGATGGGCATGATCTAGCTGTGCCGCCGAACAGTGCCCTGGAGGCCACACCCGCATCGGCTTCGACCCTTAATTCGGAGCCAACTGCGCCGATCAAGGGTGGGTGGTTGGACGCCGCCTCGGGGGATGCGATCCCAACGGCGATCGAGCCGAACACCAGCCCCGCACTCCGCGAGGCTCATGACTCCAAGGAGCCGGACTCCTCTTCGGACTCCGAGCCCTCCACGCCCCTGCCGATCGAATCCGATTGGGCGCCGATCATGGAGTTCATCGCCGCGGACATCTTTCAGCACTCGCCCTTCGGCGATATTCTGAAATCACTAAAGTCTCTCTCTTTATCAGGAGAGTCCTGGCCGGGCTATGACCAGCAGGATTGGGATGTGGACGACGAAGCAATTCGAAGCCCACCCACCACCCACTTGGTAGCCACTGTTGATAATCTAAACTACGTGCTTGACTTCGACTCCGAAGACATCGACGGTATGGACAACGATGTAGGAGACGAACATGAACCAACGCCTATAGGGCACTGGACAACCACCTCATCTCATGATGTGTACATGGTGGACACACCTAAAGGAAGCGATGACGAGGAACACAGGGATGCAACGAGGGATCGTTTTCTCGAAAAGCAATCAAAGCAGCGACGTAAACACCGCTCCAAGCCCCGCCTCGACAGAGACAACAGCCATACAGACCCAGCCATAGAGCAGGACGAGCCAGCGGACGACAAACAGGGCAACTTGAATAAACAAACCGAACAACCTGTCCCCGGCGAGAACAACATTCCGGACGACCTTACGCCGGACAAGCTAATGGAACAGAAGAACCTCCACTGAAGGCTCGTTGCCACTGCACGTAGCCTAAAAAATCAGAAGCGGAAGCTCAAAACTGCGGAAGATGCACTTAGAATCAGATGGAGCAAAGTACTCAACACCGTAGACAAATACGGCGGCAGTCGCCAAACCAAAATCTATCCGAAGCGAAAGCTACTGCGGAATTTGACGAGGAGGCCTTAGAGCCCCCGCAATCAAAAAAATAAGAAAGCCAGCCGGTCGGATAGACGACCCCATGGCCAGCATAAAGCGGCAAGCAGCGCCGCATACAAGCCGGTACGCGACCCACTCAAGGATTCGCATCACAAAGATGGCCCAGCTAGATCTATCTATGGGCCAAGAAAGCAAGCTCTCATAAGCAGTGCAACACAATCAATATCCGAACATCACGGCACACCCAAATACAGGGGTGCCGCACACCCCCTATGTTTCACCGATGAGGTTCTAGACCATGAATTTCCAGCGGGATTCAAGCCCGTAAACATAGAGGCGTACGACGGAACAACAGACCCTGGAGTCTGGATTGAGGATTATATCCTCCACATACACATGGCAAGAGGAGATGACCTCCACGCCATAAAATACTTACCCCTCAAGCTTAAAGGGCCAGCTCGGCATTGGCTCAAAAGCCTCCCCGAAAACACCATTGGAAGTTGGGGAGAGCTCGAAGACGCTTTCCGGGCAAATTTTCAAGGGACCTATGTCCGCCCTCCGGATGCAGACGATCTAAGTCACAGAACTCAACAGCCCGGAGAGTCAGCCCGAAAATTCTGGAACAGATTTCTTACTAAAAAGAATCAGATAGTCAACTGTCCGGACGCCGAAGCCCTAGCAGCTTTTAAGCATAACGTTCGAGACGAATGGCTTGCCAGACACCTCGGCCAAGAAAAGCCAAGAACAATGGCCGCATTAACAAGCCTCATGAACCGCTTTTGCGCGGGAGAGGACAGCTGGTTGGCAAGATGTCACACCAGCGACCCATGTACATCCGAAATTAGGGATGGAAACGGAAAACCACAACGCAACAAGGACCAGCGCCGGACTAAGGAAAGCAGTCTGAAGAGCACGACAGTCAATGCCGGATTCAAAAGCTCTCGGTAAAATCAGAAAAAGCCGCCCCTCAAGGATAACAGGGACGAGCTATCCAACTTAAACAAAATCTTGGACAAGATATGTCAAATACACAGTACTCCCGGGAAGCCTGCAAACCATACCCACAAAGATTGTTGGGTTTTCAAGCAATCCGGCAAACTCAACGCCAAACACAAGGGGCTCGACACACCAAGTGAAGACGATGACGAACCCCAAAAGCAGAGCACCAGGAAACAAAAGAATTTTCCACAAGAAGTCAAAACAGTAAACTTACTTCACATAACAAAACAAGTGGCGCCCATAGAGGTACGCACCATACGGCCTATCCCAAAGGAGTCTCGCCACTGGTTGTTAAAACCGATCACCTTCAATCATCTGGATTACTCTAGAAGTATCCGGAACGCAGGCTGGACTGCCTTGGTATTAGATCCAACAATCGGCGGACTCCGCTTTACAAATGTCCTGATGGATGGCGGCAATGGTCTAAACCTGATATATCAGGACACAATCCGCCACATGGGGATAGACCCAGCAAAAATTCGCCATAGCAAAACCTCCTTTCAAGGGGTAACACCAGGCCCGCATGCCCATTGCACGGGTTCTCTCCGGCTAGAAGTTAAATACGGCTCCCCCGACAACTTCCGTCGCGAAAGGCTAACCTTCCATATCGCCCCATTCTCAAGAAGCTATCAAGCACTAATGGGACGCGAAGCTTTCGCCCGCTTTAACGCAATTCCGCACTATGTATCCCTCACGCTTAAGATGCCCGGTCCACGAGGCATCATCTCATTAAAGGGAAAGCATTGAGTACGCCTCCCACGCGGAAGATTGCACGGCTGCCTTAACAGCCCCACAATAAAATGGCTTCACCAGCTAAAAACATCTAAACAGGTCATTAAGACCACGGACACGGCTAGACGAGTCCGGCATAAAAATATAATTGATAAAGGCTTAATAGCCATACACCCCTGTACTAGGGGCTCCGCGCGTACAAACAAAGAGACAATCAAGCTCAATTTTATCCATTTCAATTTATACTTTGTTTATTTAGTATAACTTCTGTTCGGCACGACCTTTCTTCAACTAAGTTCCTCTCCTTTACAGATGAACACCGTGCTGCGCCCGTCCAGGATACGGCACAACAGAGACGCAGGCGCAGACCTGCAACAAGGACCCGTTCCAAGGATTCTTTTCAGATTAAGACTCGGCGTAAACCTTTTTTACTGTCTCTTGTTGATACACATCCCCTGGTTTTTTTGGTATAACCAAGGAGGAGGCTGGCGTCTTGGAATGTGGCCACGTCAGAATTTTGCGCGTAGCTGGACACTAGGGGCTTATAATTAAGGGCGTTGTCCCGTCCGCCTTCATAAAGACCGAATACCTTAGGGATTGTTCGGCGTCGCGAGTTTGGCCTTATATGCATCAGCTCCGAGTCATGTCTTTGGTCAAATGTTGGGTTGCCCGGCTCCTGTGTTTTGCTGCCTTACTGTTCGCACACGAACACATCACCGTGTACCCTTGACGCTGGGGGTGATGCACCGCAGCTCACGTCGAAGGAGACCCGCCGGAAGCGCGGTACGCAAGACAATCCGGCAGGCGCTTTTTAGGACCCGAAACCCCACACGCCCGGGAGGGACCCCGTCAGGGCCCGCGGCGGCTATGGGCTGCCCTAGGTCGACCTGATCGCCCCTAGGGCCTCGAGGTTCGCCGCCCTGCAACAAGAAGAACAGACGAAGAACGAGGAAGAAGAAGAACTAGGGTTAAGGAGAAAAGATAAAAGATAAAAAGTGGTAGATGATTTGATCGATTGTGTGTTGTTCAAACGACTGTCACCCCTTAGATATATAAGAGGCGGCTGGACTTCCCGTGGAAGGAAAAGGCTTGGATTCACGTCCAAAACCCTAGACAAATTCGGATTGGTTTTGTCTGAACTTTCCAAAACTGTTCGGTTCAAATTGGCTGCACCTTGCGGGTCTTTTTTGTGGTGGTAAACCATCTCGGACGGAAACGAGCCCAAAAGCAATCTTGACCGTTTCGACGAGGCGAACAACTTTTATGTTGAACGCTTTGTGATCAGAGGTCATCTTAAGGGTCAAATAGGTTGTGCAAAACAGGCTATTCCCTCGCGCTACCCATCAGACATGTGTCTGGTGGGGCGCGCCACATCTCGCCTCGTGACAGGGCTGCACTCCGATTGCTCTAACTTTTGCATACAAACTTGGATTTGGAAGATTGTTATATCAAAATCGATCGTTTCGACGAGACGAAGATAACCTGTGTTGATCATATTTCCATTTGAGGTCGTCTTGGGGGCTTAATCGTCCAAACTGTACTCTGAATATAATATCTTAGTACTTTGAGCATAGTTTCGGCCTTCGAGATGAAATCGGACGGCGATGACCCAAACTTCCTAGATGTTCATATAAAAAATACGGAACTCTTTCATGTAGATCACTTCTTCATTTGAGGCCATCTTAAATAAGTTCTTGACCGTGCCAAAATCTGGTGTCAACACATGCCCCCTGTTTTTCGGCAAAGATTGTGTGCTAAAAAATAACTTGCACATAGCTTGCTCTAAGGACGATGTCAATACTACATCGGCCATTTTGCATGTGCTTAGGACGATAAGTTTATATCACCCATTGCTTGTGTGAATATTTTGATGCAAGCTTGGGTGACTTTCCCAACTTCATTAATCCGACTATAAAGTTCCATAGGTATGCATGTCAAGACCATCCATCAACCATATTGTCCATCCTTTTGCTAGGATCTTGCAGATAATCAACAATGAACTTTCTCGAATCCTTACTTTGTCTGCATAAAAGTTTCATTAGTGGCCGAGGTGGTGAGCTCCAATTCGGCCTTACCTATGTTGGCAAGAATAAGCATCGGCTATTGATGGATGTGCAATACACCATGACCGACGTGGTAGCCGGATGCTTACTAAGCCAACTATCTCCAATTATCATGTCTAGATATATGAGCAATGCTAAAATAAACCAAAGTAGAAATTATATCTAGACATTTATCAAGATAAACATGAAGTGATTCGTCAAAACATTGAAAAACTTTGGATATTAGTTGCACTACTAATAACGAATCACCAAAAACCTCAATATGTGTATCACCTATGGCAAACAACATCTCTAAACCAAATAACAATGCTTCATATTCGGCCTGATTATTGTGCAGAAATATTCTAAACGGCACGAGGCTTTCAAAAAACAGCACCATGAGGAGATATATAAAGAACACCAACACCTTGGCCATTGCTATAAATTTAACCATCAATATATAATCTCCATAGTATTAGAAAGACAAGGCTAATATCAACATTATGCATGTCATTAATCCGATGTTCAGTAATAAAATCAGCTATGATTTGGCCTCTTATAGATCTCAAAGATGCATAAGCCGAATCATATCCAAACAAAGTATAAGCCCACTAACCAATTCTGTAACTATGAATTGGTCTATGCATCATGTATTCAATGACATCGGTCATGATGTCTCAACTCCATTCAAATATAAATATAAATTTCCATGAGCACATACCTTGTCTCGCTCTCCAACCAAACTAAAGACGATGTTATAATATTGCATCGGCCATACATTGACATACTCTAAGGACGATAGATAAATATCGGCCATTACCATGTAAACTTCATTCAAAGCACATATAGCCGAAATAAACAAATGAAATGACAAATCAAGTATTTCGGCCCTTTGGATTAGCAACAAACTTGTAGCTAATCAAATGTATAGTGATTTGGCGATACCCTTTCATGATGTAAGAAATTATATTGCATTCACGGATTATAATAAGCCCATTGAGGGTAACCAATCATACCTGATGACGAATTCCATGGCATAGGCATCAATGGCATAGTTGAAGAATATGGATAATGTGTGAACCGAAGATGTTGAAACCTTCGGCTTGGTCCTTCATAGTTTTCACTCTTTTCCTTCTTCATCTTTGCCGCACGTCATGTAATGGATTCTTTCACATAATTCTTATTTTGAGCACTTCCTTTGGGAACCCATGCCATGTTCCTTTCTTCAAGTTCTTGTGCACTAAGTTTTTGTAATTCCCTCTTTTGCCAATAGGATAAGCCGAGTGGGCATCTCGGCTGTTATTCTGTTTTGACCAATGGCAATTTCTTTTTGGCCTTGTGCACTCTCAACTTCTTTTCTTCAGATTTGGCACTTCGACTCTCAATAATTGGTTGCTTTGTCTCATTGTCTTTAGTAGCCAATGTTAACACATTAATTGGCTCTTTTTCATTTGAGATCAAATATGAAGTTGCAATCTTACAACCATCTCTTTTAACACGGTAAACTTGCTTGACCACCTCTTTCTTCTTCCTTGAGCTCTGGACCGATTCCTTATGATTGAAGCGGTCTTTAACATGTGATTGTTCAAATGTCGATCTTCTCGGAGCTGCATAATATTGGTGAGATGGTCTAAAATAAGATGGAGAATGTGCCCTTGTATCATACCTGTCCCATGATGGATATGGATCTATATGAGCATAGGGAGGCATCCACGACATTGGCATTGGCGGCCTAAAATAAGGATATGAATATGTTGCATTAAAATTCTCACTTTGCCAATACCAATCCTCATATTTGCGCCTTGGGGGTGATCTTGGTTCCTTTCCAGGATTGGGCCGATAAGCATTCTTCTCTTCACTCTTCTTTTGATATTTATCCAATAGTTCAGCAAAGGTGATTTTTGATCTCTTACAATTGCACTTATTTCGGCCTTTGTTTTCTTTTGATTTGCTTTCGTCGATCATTGGATTTGCTTGCTGCCCCCCAGTCCCTGGCGTCTTCATTGTAGCTTTGATGGAATTCTCGCCCTCGAGATTATGTTCATTATGCTCTTCAACAACTTGATTACTTGAAAGCTCGATCCCATCACTTGTAGTTTGTACCTTCTCTTTAAATGGATCGGCTTGAAGAAGCCGATGTAAAAACCTTTTGCCATCAGGACCAATTGGAATAGACTCGTCATCTATTGGTGTCTCAAGAAATTTTAATCGTCCTTTATCAATGGCCAATTTAACTATTTGACAGAACATGTTGCAATCCTCAAAATTATGCTTCGACGAATCATGCAACTTACAATACATTCGTCCCTGGACAAATGGCTCAACATGGTGATCAAGAATTCTAATATAATTATTTCTCAACAACAAATCAAATATTTGATCACACATGCTGGAATTGAAGGTATACTTCTTGTTTTTTAGTCGATCTTGTTGTGTGAACGGCTTTGGAGATAAGAAAACGAATGGTTCAGATTTGGAATCTCCCCATTCGGCTATGCATTGTGTTTTCCACTCTATCTCCGATGTCTTTGGATAAGATATTATATTAGCATCGGTTTTCTCAATAGAATTTAATCTTGGCTTTAAATTTCCGAAACAAAGATATTTAGAACATAGATGTCTCAGTTGAGACCAAGTGTAAGCCAAGTAAGAAATAAGCAAAGCTACCCAATTAGATATGAGCTTTAGATAAAGCAATGGGGAAAGCCTTAGCTGCAATAATTTTTCACTATCGGTCTTTCTGAATGGTGCAATATGTTGACCGATATGCTTTGTGACAATCTGATTGCTAACAAATAAATTACCCTTCTTCATTGGTCTCTCAATATTTCTTATGAAGATTTTTCTAATATATGCATCAACAACTAAGTCATGACCAAATCTGAAAACAGGTAAATTAATTGCTAGACATACCTCTTCAAATATGTTGGGAGAGCATGATGATTGCATGGCATGAATAATATCGTGCTTTGCTTTTGGATGGCTTCCCAACGCCTTGTCATCATCTTTCCCCTGATTTCATGCATCATTACTTTGAAGATCCTTGTCAGCCGAACTTTGTTCGGCTACTTGCTCTCGTTCTTGAGGCTTGTCAATTTCTATGGGACGGAACTCATAGGGCAAGAAGTAGGTTCCATTAACTTCAGAAAAATCAAGCACGACTGTTTTCCTATGCTTGCCATGCCCTTTCGCAACGATGCTTGCATCTTTGAATTTGATGGATTCGGAATATATACTACTTGATTCGACTTTTTCAACTGAAGTACTTTTAGTTTCCGAATCATCATTCTTTTCATCGGTTATATCAATTGGCAAAGCCTTTTTCCTTTGAGCCAATTCCCTATCAATTCTCTCTTGGCGAAGTACTTGCACCCTAACGCGCAAAGCTTTAACTCCCCTCTCAGTTTCATCCCGCTCTAGATCAGTTTGCCCCCCAATGCTTTTAGGATCTTTCGGCAATGAACTGTTAGTGTTGCCGAAATTGTGCAATTGTGTAGAGGGTGTATAATATGTTGCTGCACTAGGTGGAGGTGTATGCACTGGTGTATAACAATATGCTCTCTCGCCAATTATATCAATTGATGAAGTTTCATCTTCTTGCAAAACTCTAGCCTTTATTGCAGGATAATCAGGATACAACCCCTTTTTTATATTGTTCATGGCAAAGAGTACTAATCCTCTTATTTTGTGTCAAGCTCTTTTTTAACGCAGCCACAACCGGTTCTGGAAGGGATTGCTCCACAATACTTTCAGATTCTTTCGGCAATGATTCGTGAGTGTTGTCGAAATTCTTGACTTGCATAGAGCATGCATTATATGCTACAATATTAGATGACGGCATGTGCAGAGCTGGAAAATTTTCACTTATTCGGCTATGACCATGAAGGGGTGGAACCGAATTATGAAAATCTACAGTTGTATACGATGCCGAAAAATTACTAACACAAGGTGTAGTATATGGCGGTTGAGAGTAACATGCCGAATAGCTAGTAGTAGCATGGACAATTCTCCCATCCACCGGCAAGGTTGGATTCACATATTGCAAATTAGTTGCCGATGAATAAAAGGGTGAAACACTTTCTTGTATGCTATTGGAAGTTCTCACTTGGGGTGTTTCAAATTGGTTAACCGAACTCATCATGTTGCTCATCGGCATATGAATTTGCTGGGTTGCCGATGCATGTGAGTTGGAATACATATGCTGCATGTTACTAATATCATAAGAAGTTGAACCATGTAAATTACTTTGAATCAGCCCTTGCACGTAGTTAGATGCATGATTGAAAAAAACTAGGGCTGGCCGATAGAGTATATTCATTGAATGATCTAGTAAACCCATATGAATTATTTGCATCTACATAAGGGGATTGGGTATTCATATTACCTTTGTAGATTGCAAACCCTAGATGACGATCTCTTCATAGCAAGAACTGGCCGGAGACCATTCGAAGCTTCGTCCCCAGCGGAGTCGCCAAAAAGTGTGTTTGCACATGAACACGTCACCGTGTACCCTCAACGCCGGGGGTGATGCACCGCAGCTCACGTCGAAGGAGACCCGCCGGAAGCGCGGTATGCAAGACAATCCGGCAGACGCTTTTTAGGACCCGAAACCCAACACGCCTGGGAGGGACCCCGTCAGGGCGCACGGTGGCTATGGGCTGCCCTAGGTCGACCTGATCGCCCCTAGGGCCTCGAGGTTCGCCGCCCTGCAACAAGAAGAACAGACGAAGAACGAGGAAGAAGAAGAACTAGGGTTAAGGAGAAAAGATAAAAGATAAAAGGTGGTAGATGATTTGATCGATTGTGTGTTGTTCAATCGGTCGTCACCCCTTAGATATATAAGAGGCGGCTGGACTTCCCGTGCAAGGAAAAGGCTTGGATTCACGTCCAAAACCCTAGACAAATTCGGATTGGTTTTGTCTGAACTTTCCGAAACTGTTCGGTTCAAATTGGCTGCACCTTGCGGGTCTTTTTTGTGGTGGTAAACCATCTCGGATGGAAACGAGCCCAAAAGCAATATTGACCGTTTCGATGAGACGAACAACTTTCATGTTGAACTCTTTGTGATCAAAGGTCATTTAAGGGTCAAATCGGTTGTGCAAAACAGGCTATTCCCTCGCGCTACCCATCAGACATGTGTCTGGTGGGGCGCGCCATATCTCGCCTAGTGACAGGGCTGCACTCCGATTGCTCTAACTTTTGCATACGAACTCGGATTTGGACAATTTTTATATTAAAATCGATCGTTTCGACCAGACGAAGATAACCTGTGTTAATCATATTTCCATTTGAGGTCGTCTTGGGGGCTTAATCGTCCAAACTGTACTCTGAATATAATATCTTAGTACTTTGAGCATAGTTTCGGCCTTCGAGATGAAATCGGACGGCGATGACCCAAACTTCATAGATGTTCATATAAAAAGTACGGAACTCTTTCATGTAGATCACTTTTCCATTTTAGGCCATCTTAAATAAGTTATTGACCGTGCCAAAATCTGATGTCAACACTTACGTTCCGCTCTATCGGCTAAGGCGGCACGAGGAGAACTACTGTGATTGTGCCCCGGTTCGGCCAGGCGAGCACCTCAGTAGAGAAAGCCGAAAATTGACTATCATGATATAGCGAGAGACTGGTCAACCACTCGATGACTCACCGGAATCTTTAGGATTCCTCCGCATTAACGAAGGGCCGTTTCCCGGCCAGGCACATACGCGCCCGAGTTCGGGCGAGCGCAGGCGCCACCAGGGGCTATATAAGTAGCCTCACTGTCAAACTCCTATGGCTAAGTGAAAGTGTTAAAGCATTATAGTCTGATTGCCTAGTTCACTGCGCTATCACCTCCTTTGTAGGACCAAGACGTTGGATCAAGCGTGAAAACGCGCCTTCTGCGAACACCCTCGCAATATTTGCGTGGGGGCTGAAGCCGACGACTGCCATCTTCCAGATTACATACACATATATCCTAAATGGCCGCACAGGAGGTGTTACAATACTTGAAGGCGCAAGTATAAAAAGCTTCTACAATTTATCAAAAATTATTTTACAATAACATATGCTATTTAAACATAACATTCTTCGAGCACTGCATCTCTATCACACGAGCGCCTTGAAGAACTTCCTGAAAATAGTGCTCGGCTGGTACTCGGCTTTCGTCCGAATCTCGGTATGCAACAACAGTGGTCTCCATCTCTGCCCAGTATGTTTTGACATGGGCAAGAGCCATCCGTGCACCCTATATGCATGCTGACCTCTTCATCGCATTAATATGCGGCATCGCACCAAGGAACTGCTGCACCAAGTTGAAATAACTTTTCGGCTCCGGCCTCCCCGGCCACAGGTGGCTCATGACACACTTCATGGCGAGTCCGGACAACCTATTCAGCTCAGCCCATTCGGCCAGACGATCGGCTACGGGCAGCGGATGCTCTGGATTATGGAACTGCGACCAGAAGAGCTTCTCCACTTCGCGATCTTCTTGATCTCGAAAGTGTTCGGTCGCATCCGCAACACTCGCTACCAAATCTAGATAGGTGTCCGCCGTACTCCACATTCGGTCTAGCGGAGAACGTTTAGGATCACAGAACTTCCTCCGCAGCATAAAGGGCTTCCCAGCCGCGATCTCTCCGGCCTGATGCAGCTCCTCCTTCATAGCTCTCATCGCAGAGCGAGCATCCTTGGCATCGGCAACGGCCTTCTCCAGGTCCGTCTGTTCCGCCCGGTCTTCTTTTTCAAGAAGCTTGCAACGGCCAGCAACGCTTTTCAGCTTCACGGACATCTCGGACATTTCCTTCTTGCTTCGGCAGTGAGCAGCCTGTTCGGCTTTCAGCTCTTCAATTGCCTTTCCGGCAGCCGCATCACTTTTTCTGGCTTGATCCTTGGCTCGGGCAAGTTCCGCCCGAAGATTCTCCATGGCAGCAACACCATCTGCATTACGCACACACATTGTAAGATACTGCCATAAAGCTCCTCTTACTAGGTGCCACCGGAGGAACTACATACCTTGTGCCTCGTCAAGCCGCCTGTTAACAAGCGTGATGTCGGCATCTGCCACATCAAGTTGCCGCTTTAGCTTGGCAAATTCATCAGTCCGGCTGGCCGCCGGACACTTCACCACCTACACATGAAGGCGGCATTTTAGACCTGGGGTTATGATCCTCTGCGCGTCGTCACTTTTGACAACGCACAGAGTCTCAGGGGCTACTATCTACACAGGGCGCATCTTGTTCATGCGCAACTGTATACCTCAAAACCTGTTAGTAAACTCCTGACGGCCTCATGCAATCCGCTCTCTGCGGAAGAAATCCTATCAACCACCGTACCCATCAAGGCACGGTGCTCCTCTGAGATAGACGCTCTCCCAAGCAGATCTTTCAGCTCCTCCGACCGCGCACCGGACGGTGCCGGACTCGTCCGATGGCCCTTTTCGAAGGCCGGACGCGGAGGGCTTTGGGGGCCCAGATGACTACCGTCCGGCCCTGCTAGATTCGAAGAAACCCTCTGCGACGATACCTCAGGGTCGCCCGCCTCGCCAGGCGGTACGGCAGGGGAAGGCGTTCCGCTCTCCATCATCTCCGGAAGAAGGTCCCCCGAAGACGAGCCCTGCTGAGAAGGGCTGAGGTCCGAGCTACAAGGTAAAATTTCGGTTACTTTTCTCAGATATAAAGCAAGGATTTCTCTTATCTCTTAAAAAGAAAACCTCTCTCTACTTACGGCTTGGTGAAGGGCTGGTCCCCTTGAGGGCATAATTCAGCCGAGGTATCCCCCGGCGCAGGACCCTCTGACGAGGATTTCTTCCCCCGCTTTGAGGCCATGGTTTCCGGGTCTTCAGAGGCGGTCCTCTTCTTCCCCTGAGGAGAGGAATTTTCGATTCCTCCCTTCCGAACAGCCTCCTTCGAGGAGGCCGTTGTTTCCTTGTCCCCTTCCTTGCTTTCCTCCAAAGGCACAATCTTCAACATCCTGACCAGCACGGGATCCGGCGTGGTCTCGGGGAGGGGAGCCGGACACCTGATAAGCTTTGCTTTCGCTATCCACTCCTATTTAAAGGACAGCTCTTTTAGGGGCAAGTTTATGACAAATATACTGATAGCGAGTCCGGTCACAAGGCTACTTACTTGAGTATCCAGACGATTGCAGCTCAGACCTGCGTCCTCGATCAAGTACGGACACGTTGCTTGTGATCCAAAGAACAATTCATACATCTCCGCGGGCGTTGCGCCCATGAAATGCTGGAGAGCTCGAGGTCCCTCCGGATTAAACTCCCACAAGCGAAGGGGGCGACGTTTGCCGGCCAGGGTTCGGCGGATCAGCATGACCTGTGTCACTTTGACCAGGCTGAGGTCTCTTTCTAAGAGATCCCTGATGATGCGACCCTGCAACAAGGGCACGTCCTTGGATGGCCCCCAGTCTAGTCCTTTATTGACCCATGACACTAGCTGTGGTGGGGGACCCGAGCGAAAGGCAGGTGGCGCTACCCACTTGGTGCCCCTGGGAGCGGTGATATAGAACCACTCTCGTTGCCATAAGCCGAGCTCCTCTTGAAAAGAGCCCTCGGGCCATGGAGCATCAGCATTCTTGCCTATAACGGCACCTCCGCACTCCGCGTGTCGTCCCTCGATCACCTTCGGCTCAACTTTGAAGGTCTTGAGCCATAGTCCAAAGTGAGGGGTAACACGGAGGAAGGCTTCACACACGACGATGAATTAGGAAATGTGGAGGATGGACTCCGGAGCTAAGTCGTGAAATTCCAACCCATAATAAAACATGAGCCCCCTCACGAAGGGATCCGTCTGGAAGCCTAGCCCCCGACGGAAGTGAGACATGAACACCATGCTCTCACCAGGCTTGGGAGTGGGAATGGCCTGCCCTTGAGCAGGCAACCTATGTGAGATTTCGTTGGTCAAAAACCTAGCCTCTCTCAGCTTTAGCACGTCCTCCTCCGTAAAGGAGGAGGGCATCCATCGGCCTCGAAGGTCGGAACTGGACATTGTCGAAGATCCGAAGCGCCTGAAATCTGGAGCCTTGGGTGTTGGAACTCGAGGCGAAGGGCGAACTTGTTTGAGATTTAAAAGAAGGAGTAAGGCCTTGGTCTCCTTATAAGAGGTTGAATACCAAGGGCCCTCCCCGTAACCATTTGGGACTCGCCTTTAATCGAGAAAACATGCCAACAGGCATGATTGGGTTACCCACGTCCGTATTGATGAGAATCCCGTAAATAAAGGGGACACGATCTCTGCTTTGATAAGACGTGCCAAGGAAACCGCCTCGCGAAACGCGCTTTGGTGGGGGAGTAAAAACGATTCGAATAAAGGCTTGGCCGTAGTGTGATGTCACGCTACAGAATACGTCAACAGATTAGATTTGTGTAAATATTATTCTATCTATGGCAATATGTGGAAATTTATTTTGCAGAGCCGGACACTATCCTTTGTGTTCAAAATCTTCTATGAAGTACTTGGAGGAGGAACCCGCCTTGCAATGCCGAAGACAATCTGCGCGCCAGACTCGTCGTCGTTGAAGCCTGGTTCAGGGGCTACTGAGGGAGTCCTGGATTAGGGGGTGTTCGGATAGCCAGACTATACCTTCAGTCGGACTCCTGGACTATGAAGATACAAGATTGAAGACTTCGTCCCGTGTCCGGAAGGGACTTTCCTTGGCGTGGAAGGCAAGCTTGGCGATACGGATATGTAGATCTCCTACCATTGTAACCGACTCTGTGTAACCCTAACCCTCTCCGGTGTCTATATAAACCGGAGGGTTTTAGTTCGTAGGACAGAACAATCATACCATAGGCTAGCTTCTAGGGTTTATCCTCCTTGATCTCATGGTAGATCTACTCTTGTACTACCCATATCATAAATACTAATCAAGCAGGACGTAGGGTTTTACCTCCATCAAGAGGGCACGAACCTGGGTAAAACATCGTGTCCCCTGCCTCCTGTTACCATCCGCCTAGACGCACAGTTCGGGACCCCCTACCCGGGATCCGCCGGTTTTGACACCGACAACAAGGCTAAAAGTGAACTCTCCCAAACATCTCTAGTGGAAAATGTATCGGATGAAGACTGGAGGGGCCTTGTTAAACACTGTTCTGATCCGAAGTATCAGGTACATTATATATATATGTGATCAGATCACATGTTGAAGTCCTATTTACTCATGTGCCACAGAAATCTATCTTCTTGTAGGTGAACTGTTCAAAGAATAAGGCCAACCGTACAAAAGTGAAATTCCAACAGACGACAGGATCTCATAGCTATATTGCACACTGCGAGGCTCTTGTAATTAGCTGTTGTTTCACTCTTTTCGCTGTACCATATTATCATATCTATATTGATTTGTTCGAAATGCAGAGGAAAGCCCGCAAGGACCAAAAAGTACCTGAACCAAATGCTGTGGAAATCTTCAAGGACTGTCACACTAGCAAGAAGAAGGGCATGACTACACCAGTCAAAGCCGCTGTTGTAAGTCCTTAATTCTCATGCCTTTTAACTATTACTTACTCTGACTTGTGCCTTGAACTTCATGGTTTGCAGCCAATGTCTATTACTCTTTTCAATTTTATACGCAAATGTCTTAGCGTACCATTGCACCTTACAAGGTTTAAAAGAGAGGAGTGATGTTCCTTTGATCTTGACCCATAATCTAGTTCCGTGCTGGACTTGCCCACACAATGTTACAATTGCATGTTTGTCCGTTCTCAGTTGTTTTGTGATATGAATGATGTCATACTATGCTTACCGTATTATAAACTTCGTTTCTTTATCCTTAGCCCTCAATACAATGTGAAGAAATAGACAATACATTAGCGATGGTACATGGTCATATGTTTGGAACCTGGTTTTATTATGGACTTAGCAATAAAATACAACTAATATTTTACATGGGTTCACCAGAATAAGTTCTGTATATAGACCAAAGCTATTTTGTTTGGTTTTTTTGCCTCCTAAATATCTTCTGTTCTGGTACTACTAATGTAAAACCTCAACTTTTCAGCGAGCTATGGAAAAAATGGTGGAACCGCCACCTTCTGAAGGTGGCGAGGCAACTATAACCGCAATGTCAGCTCTTGCTGCAGTGGGTCAGTACCTGTCCACTAACAGTGCCAAAAGCATGTTCCTGCGTAATACTGGGTTGGTTGTTAAGGCAATATCGCCCAAACTTCCTCATGATCAAGATATGCAAGCTCAAAGCAATGTTGTATCTGCGCTCCAGACACAAGTCCATTCCCTAACAGAGACCCTTTGTGAAACAAGGAGAAACATTGCTCAATGTCGTCAAGATATGCATGGTTTTGAAACCAGACTATCAAACATTTGCTATGTTGTTCAGGAGCCTAAGGGAAATGAAGGTGAGGGTTATGGTGCTCCATCGGACAATACAGCATGAAAACATAACAGTCAGGTCAAATGAACTGAGCTTCTGAACTTCTGGTGGTGCATTTATCTGCTAGACTGTTAAGTTTTATGCCAACCTTCCTTTTGTTATATAGTTGTAATTTGTTTTGGTGCGATAAAAAATTTATTCTTAACGTGCAGCCACCGGCTGAAGAAAACAGCAAGTCATTTTTGTATAGTGTAGGGTGCTCCCTATATTTGCACTGGTGGCGATCTTTGATGCTGAGTGGATGTAATCTGTGCAATCGCCTTAATAGCCTAGCGTTAGTTTCGACCTTATTTATTTCCTAGTCTTCTTTTTCCCTGGTTTGCTAGTGGCCGCAACTACCATGGGCCATATACGGGCCGTAGGATCCATGGGTCTCCTATGGGCCGTCGATAAATGGGCCTATAATCGGTGGGCCTCGGGCTGTCGGATAAATGGATCTACATGGGCCGTAATCGGGCGTAATTGGTATCGGCCCAGCACGGTAACAGGCCATTAACAAGCCGTAGGACAACAAAGGCTTAATTTTGTCACAGGCATAACGGGTTGTTAATGGGCCAGAATATAGGATGGACTGGAAACGGCGTAACGGTTAACAGGCCAGAAACGGGCCGACTCTTGCCATGCGCCGAAT
Source organism: Aegilops umbellulata (assembly GCA_032464435.1). Classification (NCBI taxonomy): domain Eukaryota; kingdom Viridiplantae; phylum Streptophyta; class Magnoliopsida; order Poales; family Poaceae; genus Aegilops; species Aegilops umbellulata. Next base: position 83,379,305 of record CP136054.1, on the reverse strand, counting down.
TTGGCCCATTAGGGTAACAGGCTAGTAACGGGCCGACTCTTGCCATGGGCCAAATTTGGCCCATTAGGGGAACATGCCAGTAACGGGCCGGAAGTAATCGAGGGCCGAAAAGGAGCCCAAGAACGTATGGGCCTTCAATAGGTATAAAGAAAATTACTGTTCATTATGGGCTAGAGTCACCGTGGGCCTGTAAAGGGCCGAAAGATACGAAGGCCTCATATGGGCCGAAAGACGTCATGGGCCATACATGGGCCAAAAGTGAAATGGGCTGGTGTTATATTCGACGGCCCACATGACGTTGTTGGGCCGATTTCCTTTAGGGCCTAACGGCCATGAGTTAACGGGCCATAAAATGGGCTATTTGCGAAGAGACCGTTAACAGGCTTTTCATGGGCCAGCCCGTTAACTTTTGACCAAGTCAAACAGGCCGGCTTTGTAAGCTAAATGGGCCAGTGGTGGGCCGTGGCACGTGTCGACATATCATAGGCGCCTATCTGACCCACTGACGAGCTGACACGTGTTTCGTCTGGCCAATAAGAATTTTACACGTGGAAATTTCCCATTGGTCGGGGCTGTTAACGGGTTATCGGATCCAAAACCCGACCCGATAGCTTAACGATGTTCCGTTACGGTGGATGCCATGTGTCGGTCACCCTTGACGAAAGCACTTCTGTGACTCGCGATTTATCGTCATGGAAGTGGACACTTCCGTGATGATAATTTTGGTAATGTCATGGAACACTTCTACGACAACACAGGTATGACTATCTTGATTCTGCCATAAAATCGTCATGGATGTACATGCATGACAAAAAACGCGACCAACTGTGACAAACACGTATCATCACGGAAGTGTATTTTTTTTGTAGTGACCCACAGTCTAGTGGTCAAGTAGAATTGATTAATAGAGAGCTCAAATTAATTTGCAAAAGACTGTTAATAGATCTAGAAAGAATTGGTCCAAGAAACTTGATGATGCATTATGGGCCTATAGAACTGCATATAAAAATCCTATGGGTATGTCTCCGTATAAAATGGTTTATGGAAAAGCATGTCACTTACCTCTCGAACTAGAACATAAGGAATATTGGGCCATTAAAGAGCTCAATTATGATTTCAAACTTGCCGGTGAGAAGAGGTTATTTTACATTAGCTCACTTGATGAATGGAGAACCCAGGCTTATGAGAATGCCCAACTGTTTAAACAAAATGTCAAAATATGGCATGACAAAAGTATACAAAAGTGTGAGTTTAATGTAGGTGATTATGTGCTGCTATTCAACTCTGGGTTAAGATTTTTTGTAGGAAAACTTCTCTTTAAATGGGAAGGTCCTGACGTTATCGATGAGGTCTATCGTTCCGGTGCCATAAAAATCAACAACTTCGAAGGCACAAATCCGAAGGTGGTGAACGGTCAAAGAATCAAACATTATATCTTAGGTAATCCTATAATTGTTGAAACTAATGTTATTGAAACCGTAACCCCGGAGGAATACATAAGGGACACTTTCCAAAACGTTTCAGACTCCGAAGAGGAATAGGTATGTGGTACGGTAAGTAAACCGACTCCAAAACAGTTCTAATGACAATTTTTCTCCGTTTTGGAATATTTAGAAAAATTGGAAAACAAGAAGCAGTCCGAGAAGGACATGAGGCTTCCACGAGGGTGGGAGGCTCTCCCCCTACCTCGTGGGCACCTCGTGTGCGCTCCGGACTCCGTTTTCTTGCACGATGCTTCTTTCGGTCGGTAAAAATTCATTATATAATCTCCTGAAGGTTTTGACCACCGTACCACGCAATTATCCTCTGTTCTTGTTTGGAGCTATTTTCTGTCAGGGTTGTCAAGGCCAGGCATCATGTCGTCCCCCTCCTCCAACAATGGTGACAAAAATGCTTGGCTAATGAAGATAGAGCTGAAGAGGGAGGAACCCATGGAGATCAACAAGGATGAAGGGATCAAGGAGGCCATGGAGGACCAAGTTCCGGCAGCAGAAGACATCCTTCAACTTGATCACAATCTTCTTACCCCAATTGAGATCAAAGCTTTCAAGATGTTAGCTCGTATACAAAACAAGTATCTCACACGTGAAAATATTTTGTTGAAGGAGCATATCACCGCACTCAAGGGCATTATCCGCAAGTTGGAGGACCTCCTACGCTCGATGTGCGACTATCCGTCATCACCTCCATCTTCTTCACCAGCAAAAGAGATATAATCACATGGGTATGGGCACTCCCCTTGGCAACTGCCAAGCTCGGGGGAGGTGCCCCAGTATCGTATCACCATCACACTCCTATCTTTACCGTTTTTCTTAGTTCGATTCTTTTAGTAATATCTTGATCTAGTAGAATAAAGTTTTTTGGTATGATCTAGTTTTGAGTTTTGCTTTATGATCCCTTTATGTAATCGAGTCTGTGAGCTATATAATAAAGATTAGTGTTGAGTCAAGGGCTTGATTATTTTGCCATGATCTTGAGGGAATAAAAGGAAAGAGAAAGAATAAAAATAAACAAAGAGATCATATTGATCGTATGGAGATTAATGACTTCACATAGAAAGAGTATGATGATTAAAAATTGTTGAGAGCTGACAAACATAGTTTTGGTCATCGTTGCAATTAATAGGAAGTAATAAAGAAAGTGAGGTTTCACATATAAATATACTATCTTGGACATCTTTTATGATTGTGAGCACTCATTAAAGTATGACATGCTAAAGAGTTGATGTTGGACAAGACAACATAATGGGTTATGTTTTCTTATATCTGAAATAAAGTACATTGTCATGGATCATCCAACATGTTGAGCTTGCCTTTTCTCCCTCATGCTAGCCAATTCTTTGCACCAAGTAGAGATACTACTTGTGCTTCCAAATTCCCTTAAACCCAGTTTTGCCATGAGAGTCCACCATATCTACCTATGGATTGAGTAAGATCCTTCAAGTAAGTTGTCATCGGTGCATGCAATAAAAATTGCTCTCTAAATATGTATGACTTATTAGTGTGGAGGAAATAAGCTTTATACGATCTTGTGATATGGAAGGAATAAAAGCGATGGACTGCATAATAAAGGTCCATATCACAAGTGGAAATATAAAGTGACGTTCTTTTGCATTAAGATTTCGTGCATCCAACCATGAAAGCGCATGACAACCTCTGCTTCCCTCTGCGAAGGGCCTATCCTTTCTTTTACCTTATGCAAGAGTCAAAGTGATCTTCACCTTTCCTTTTACATTTTATCCTTTGGCAAGCACATTGTGTTGGAAAGATCCTGATACATATATCTAATTGGATGTAAGTTAGCATGAGCTATTATTGTTGACATTACCCTTGAGGTAAAATATTGGGAGGCGAAACCATAAGCCCCTATCTTTCTCTGTGTCCGATTAAAACTCCATAACCATAAGTATTACGTGAGTGTTAGCAATTGTGAAAGAGTAAATGATAGTTGAGTATGTGGACTTGCTGAAAAGCTCGTATATTGACTCTTTCCGATGTTATGATAAATTGCAATTGCTTCAATGACTGAGATTGTAGTTTGTTGGTTCTCAATGAAGTTTCTGATTCATACTTGACATTGTGAATAGATTATTACTTGAGCATAAGAAATCATATGACAATATCCATATATGTTGTTGTTAAAAGAATGATCATGATGCCCTCATGTCCGTATTTTATTTTATCGACACCTCTACCTCTAAACATGTGGACATATTTATCGTTATCGGCTTCTGCTTGAGGACAAGCGAGGTATAAGCTTGGGGGAGTTGATACTTCCATTTTGCATCATGCTTTTATATTGATATTTATTGCATTATGGGCTTTCATTACACGTTATGTCACAATACTCATGCTTATTCTTTCTTATTTTACAAGGTTTACATGAAGAGGGAGAATGCCGGCAGCTGGAATTCTGGGCTGGAAAAGGAGCAAATATTAGAGACCTATTCTGCTCAGCTCCAAAAGCCTTGAAACTTCACGGAAGTCATTTTTGGAATTAATAAAAAATACTGGACGAAGAAAATACCAGAGGGAGGCCACACCCTGGCCACGAGGGTGGGAGGCGCACCCTACCCCCCTGGGCGCACCCCCTGCCTCGTGGGCCCCCTGGTGGCCCTCCGGTCCCCATCTTCTGCTGTATGAAGTCTTTCGTCCGAGAAAAAATCATAAGCAAGCTTTTGAGAAGAAACTCCGCCGCCACGAGGCGGAACCTTGGCAGAACCAATCTAGGGCTCCGGCAGAGCTGTTCTGCCGGGGAAACTTCCCTCCGGGAGGGGGAAATCATCGCCATCGTCATCACCAACGCTCCTCTCATCAGGAGGGGGCCAATCTCCATCAACATCTTAACCAACACCATCTCCTCACAAACCCTAGTTCATTTTTTGTATCCAATGTTTGTCCCCAAGCCTCAGTTTGGTACCTGTGGGTTACTAGTAGTGTTGATTACTCCTTGTAGTTGATGCTGTATGGTTTATTTTGTGGAAGATCATATGTTCAGATCCATTATGCATATTAATATCCCTCTGATTATGAACATGAATATGCTTTGTGAGTAGTTACGTTTGTTCCTGAGGACATGGGAGAAGTCTTGCTATTAGTAGTCATGTGAATTTGGTATTCGTTCGATATTTTGATGAGATGTATGTTGTCTCTCCTCTAGTGGTGTTATGTGAACGTCAACTACATGACACTTCACCGTTGTTTGGGCCTAGAGGAAGGCATTGGGAAGTAATAAGTAGATGACGGGTTTCTAGAGTGACAGAAGCTTAAACCCTAGTTTATGCGTTGCTTCGTAAGGGCTGATTCGGATCCATATGTTTCATGCTATGGTTAGGTTTATCTTAATACTTCTTTTGTAGTTGCGGATGCTTGCAATAGGAGTTAATCATAAGTGGGATGCTTGTCCAAGTAAGGGCAGCACCCAAGCACCGGTCCACCCACATACCAAATTATCAAAGTATCGAACGCGAATCATATGAACGTGATGAACTAGCTTGACGATAATTCCATGTGTCCTCGGGAGCGCTTTTCTCTATATAAGAGTTTGTCCAGGCTTGTCCTTTGCTACAAAAAGGATTGGGCCATCTTGCTGCACTTTATTTACACTTGTTACTTGCTACTCGTTACAAATTACCTTATCACAAAACTATCTGTTACCGATAATTTTAGTGCTTGCAGAGAATACCTTGCTGAAAACTGCTTATCATTTCCTTCTGCTCCTCGTTGGGTTCGACACTCTTACTTATCAAAAGGACTAGGATAGATCCCCTATACTTGTGGGTTATCATGCCGCCGGTTGCCACACACGAATCTTTGCATGATGCAACGTCACTACGTCACGGTTGCCAATTGTTTGTGCTTTTGGCAATGCATGAATGTTTTTTAAGTAAACTGCATGAATGTAGCATACACATAACCCCCAGTCTCCTTGTCTCCCTCGCCCACTTTCTCTCTTCCCCCTCCCCTCCTCGCTCTCCGTCCCTAGGAACCCGCATGCGACATGACGGTTGACTATTTTGGTCGGTGAATCGGGAGTTGTCGATCGCCGGTGTCAGTTTCTCCACTTCATTGCGATGACATTTTGTTGTGGGATTTTGAGGTACACCATGGACAATTTATTTTTCTCCAAGTTTGGGTGCTAGGGATTCGTGACGATGGAGCGGGTGCTCATGGAGGCGGTGGTCAATTCTTCTTCATTTCATGGCAGGTTTTGTGGTGTCTTGCGGGTTTTGAGACATGGATCATTGATGGGGCAGCGCCGTGACACAATGGTGGTGTTTCAATTGCTATCAAATGCAATAGGGTTACCTACTGTTACAGTCTTTGATGGCATCATCGTGGCAGGAGGGGCCCCAGTGCTCATCGGATTTAGTGTGGACACGGTGCGGTCACGGCTGCACGAGTATGGGAAGGGACGTTGTTTGCTTTTAGTGTTTTCCTAGGCTATGTGGCTGAGTTCTTGTGTGCAATTTTAGGCTATTTTATCCCCATCTAGTGCCCGGGGTGCGGCCTCACGCCTCCTGAGGTATTCTTGTGTGCTCCTAGCTTGGTTATGCACATTGCGCGCCAACCTATATGTTACTCACGTACTACCTTATTATGACTGTTAGGATGATAATTTTCTAAGAGCATAGAAAAGTGAGGTTATAGTTGAGCACAACACCATGGCAATTCTAGTTCTGCATCTAGAAAAGAATAGCACTCTTAAGGCATGAATAAAACACTTTTATTTGATTAAAGCAATTTAACGAGAGAGGAAACAACATGTACCTATGGCTCAATTTTATGCAAACACATATGTCAATGAGAAATTTTTACATACTTGTTTATCGATAAATGCAACATACAAAAGTATTCATGGATTTAGAGGAAATACTTAGCTACAAGCTAGAAACAGACTAATCTCTACTACTATAATGCACCGGTTTTGAACTTGGATTTACACGCTGTCAGCAGTGTTCCCGCCAGAGCAACTATCCTAGGTCGTTCGTGGTACATATCCAACGGCCATAAAGCTGGTGCATCTGGGTATCCTCGGTCGTTGATTTGAGGGATCGAACAATCAGTGCTTTCTGCAGGTAGCTCGGTCTTTCTCTAGAAACTTCATGCAAAAGCTAGCGGGCCTAGGCATGGGGCGATTGCAGAGTGGCAGAATGGAGTCTGGAGCAGCTCAATGACCGCACCGCATTGTCACTATTAGTGGTTGGGGCGTCACCCTATGACGCCGCTTGAGAAGAAATTGTGCGCATGTTTCCATTTAGAAAAGATACATTGAGTCCTCGTTTCCGTCTAAAAAACATCTAAAAAAATCCTCACCTTCATCAAAGAAAAGAAGTAAAAAATAAAAAATAAAAAATTACCACGGCAGCCTATCAGTGAGTGTCACTTTGCATAACCCTCCATTTAAAAAATACCAATGGTCCTCACCTCCATCTAAAAATAAAAAATAAATTTACAAAATAATCCACACATTTATCTAAAAAAATTCCAAAAGATTTCTCACGACCGCAACCAGCTTGCGCCACGTGGCATAGCTGGCTGGACACCCTTCACGCGTAGTTTATGGGTTTAAAAAATACTAGTGGTCCTCACCTCCATCCAAAAAGAAAATTACATTTTAAAAATAATCCACACCTTTATCTAAAAAAATTCCAAAAGATTTATCACATCGGCCAACTAGCTGGCCGCCCTTCACGCGTAGCTTAATGAGTTTAATTGCAGCACAACCGCATTTTTCTATAGCTTTTCTTTATTTCCTTCAGGAGGCCGCACCCTAGATGATGTGCAATTTTTATTTTTATTTTTTAGAGAAATATGTTGAGCAAGTGTACGTGCTCCTTCCCATTTCCCCCTTTTGCCAACTTGGTTTTTGAGTTGGCACTTTTTGCCAACTTATCGTCCGATGATTACACTACAACCAGATAACATGCAACTTGGTATGTTAGAATTATACTTATCAAGTATAATACTTGCAAGAAAGAAATTAGTATGTCTTTAGAATTTAAACTTATACACACAAAAAATTACCAAGTACATTATGAAAACTTTTAATCAATTTTTGATAATTTAACTTTTAACATTTATGTTAAAATCTTACGATTCAGATTCATATTTTTAACTTTAAATTCAAATTAAGAAGAAAAAAACTTGGATGAGTTGCACTCCATTTGGTTCAGTAACCTGAGACACACACGTGCGTTGCATGTACCTCTTCTTACTAGTAAACTACAGTGTGGAAATGGGAACACTTGAGTACACTTTCATGTGGAAAATTTTGACTAGCATTACAACAGTCGGGTCATATCAATCAGGCCTTTTTATGGGATGAACTTGGACATGGAAGCAACCACAAAAAAGGGAAAGAACTTGGACATGGAAGCAGATATCTCAAATCCAAAGACATGCAAGATCTTTCAAGTGAGTTCAGGTTGATTGCATCTGGAGGCCCTTCGCTTACACTACCATAGATGGGACACAACATTGTTATTTCATAGTCATCTGATGACCCATAAGTCGTAGTCCTTTTGATAAGTAAGAATGCCGAACTCAACAAAGAGCAGAAGGAAATGATAAGCAATTTTCAGCAAGGTATTCTCTGTAAGTACTTTGGTAGTAAGGTAATTCATAACGAGTAACAAGTAACAATTGTAACAAAAGTGTAGCAAGGTGACCCAATCCTTTTTATAGAAAACAACAAGCCAAAAGTACTTCTTATAATGAGCAAAGCATTTGCGAGGACACATGGAAATTCTCGTCTAGTCACGTTCATTACGTTTAGTTGATTCGCGTTCACTACTTCTACAATTTGATATGTGGGTGGACCGGTGATAGGGTGTTGTTCTTACTTGAACAAGCAACCCTCTTATGATTACCCCCCCCCCCTCGAAAGCATCCACAGTTATGAAAGAAGAATTAAGATAAATCTAACCATAACATGACACATACGAATCAAAATCAGCGCCTTACGGAATAACACATAAATTAGGGTTTAATTTTCTGTCACTCTCGCAACCCATTATCTACTTATTAATGTCCAATGCCTTCCCTTAGGCCCAAGTATGGTGAAGTGTCATGTAGTCGATGTTCACATGACACCAAAGAAAGAACAACATATATATCATCTAAATATTTAACGGATACCGACTTCACATGATTACTTATAACAAGACTTCTCTCATGTCCTCAATAACAAAAGTAACTACTCACAAATCATGTTCATGTTCAAGATCAAAGGGGTATTGAATATGCTTAAGGATCTGAACATGTAATCTTCCACCAAATAATTACACCGACTAGCATCAACTACAAGATGTAATCAACACAACTAGCAACCCTCAGGTACCAATCTAAGGTTTTGAGACAAAGATTGAATACAATAGATGAACTAGGTTTGAGAGGAGATTGTGTTGGTGAAGATGTTGATGAAAATTGGCCTCCCACGATGAGAGGAGCGTTGGTGATGTCAATGGCTTCGATTTCCCCCTACCAGAGAGAAGTATCCCAGTGGAATCACTTCTTTGGAGAGCAAACGTGCTCCTTCCCAGGTTCCGCCTCGAGACGGCAGCACTTAGTCCCAAAAGTCTTCTATTTATCTTTTTCTAGGGCAAATGACATCATATAGGAGAAGGGGAGCCACGGGGGCTTGCTGGTGGGCCCACAAGCCCGGCGCCACCTAAGCTTGTGGCTCACTTGTGGGGCCCTCCTGGTGATTCTTCTTCAATTATCTTTTATTAATTTCAAAATGATTCTCCACAATTTTTCAGGTCATTTAGAGCTCCAGGGAATAGCTATCTTTGCTATACCTTTTTCAGGTCCAGAATTCGAGCTGGCACCAATTTCCCTCTTCATTTAGATCTTGCAAATTAAGAGAGAAAAGGCATTAGAATTGCATAATAAAGTGAAATAATGATATAAAACATTATAAGTAACAGTAGGCAAACATGATGCAAAATGGACGTATCATCATCCTAGTGACTTTCTATTCCAAATAACAAAGTAAGTTCTGCAATAACATATCAGAACCAGAAAAAGATAGCAAAATATCCTAGAGAAGAATTTATAGCTCCCAAACTCCAATGATCTATTGTCTGCTACTATGCATATCACCACATTTTCCTTACCTTTTTGCAGTCAACCATACAGGTCAAAAAGCTCCACAAGTGACGAAAAGGAAGAAGCCACAAATAACTGGAATAAAAGATGACAAAAGAATAGCTCGTATGGGATACATATAGATATATCAACTGCACCAAGGAGGGAACCTTATATCACGTTTTCTTGCTGAAAAAATACCTTATTTAAGAAATTTAATGTTAAGAGGCAAACATAGAAGATGAAGTGCACGACAACACGTTTTCAACCTACATAATCACATATCATAAGATATCATATCTATAATGAAAAAGGTGCCATGAGCAGTGCCAAGCACAACAATTATATGTCTAGACCCATTGGCTAAAAAGAATGAAAAATCCAACAAAACAATGTAACAAGGAGGTCAAACAATACAGAGTGGAGACCAAAGTGAGAAGTACCTTCTTCAAATGCACTTCTTTCAATAGCTATAAAAAAATCAAAATCTCCAGTCCCTATCTTGTCTCTGCAAATGCATATATTCCATCTCCTTTTCTCTAGATAGTTTAGAATATTATCCTATTCCCCCACAAGCACACTTAATATAAGACCAAGAAATAAAAATGATATTATGGCAAAGCTGTAGTGAGTGAATGCTCCTTCAGTATGTCAACAAATGTCAATATGATTGAATTAATCAACATGTCCCACTCGAACTCAAATTTGATCGCCTTCCATACTTCACAAGCTGCGGCTCAACACGCATTGCTCAACTCCATACAAACTTTTGGTCTGAATCGTTATCCTTTGATCTTGAAATTAGGCACTTCTCTTCATAAATTACTGGTTGGATACCTGAAACTAAAAGCAGGTTCAAGCACAAACATAGCTTACTATTTAGTTATAGCACATGATTATAGCACTATGCATCAATATATTGGCTTGCAAAACATCTAACTACAAATAAATATAACTATAAATTTATTTAGCTTTAAAGCCTCAGGTTATTTTTATCAAATTATTTTTGCTAGATTGTTCGACACATTTTTTCAGATCAGATTTTATTTTTACCATGGATGGACACATAACAATACAATAGAAAATAAAGCCATTTTATTTGGGCAATATAGAAGGGGGAAAAGTGAGGAGCGTCAAGGTGGCGGGGCAAAACTGAGCACAACTAAGGAACGAGGGGCACAAAAATAGAAATCTTCTATTTTGTCCAAGCCAACTAAGTTTGCTCACTTTTCCCCTTCCCACTCCACCACTTGCTCACTGAAGGCCAGGCGAAGCATTTCCGTTGGGTCAAACCCGTTAACCTTCAGATGGAGGAGTTCATGATGAGTGGGACCATTAAAAATGTTGATGTGTGGGGCCGCTTAGAATGTTGACATGTCAACGGGCCCTTGCTAAAAAACAAACCCACTCCTCTCTCCGAATATCCATTTTGTAGCACAGGCCCATTTACACCCAATGAGGAGAAAATTCTAATAAAACACTAAAAAATATTCAAAAAATACCAAATTGTTTTCATGGAAGACAATTTAGTGCGTGAGGTGTGCTCCAAATTTCATATCATTTTGACACATGAGTTGCTCTCGGAAAAAAAGAAAATTTCGGTCAGAAAAATACATGAATAATAAACTTTTTTACAGACTCTAAATTTGTCCTTTTTGCCGAGAGCTACTTGCATGTTCAAATGATTTCAAATTTGGAGCGCACCTCACGCACCAATTTAACTTTCATGCAAAAATTGGAATTTTTTGTTTGTTTTTCTAATATTGTTTTTGAGTTTTCTACTCATCACAGGTGCAGCTGAGCTTGGGCTCGAATCACCTCATCAGAATCCAAATTTGTATTTTTTACCAAGAGCTACTCACATGTACAAATGATATGAAATTTGGAGCGCACCTCACACACCAAATTATCTTCCATGCAAAAAATTTGAATTTTTTGAATTATTCTACTATTTTTATGAATTTTCTACTCATCACGGGTACAGCTGAGCTTGGGCACCGAGTCACCTCTTCATCCTCCTCTCTCTCTATTACATGTTGGACCAATAGAGAAAAGGGAAATAGGAAAAAAACTCCCTAGAACTCTCGCCATGCCGGCAGCCACTGGACACGGTGGAGGTGGCTCCGTGGCTGGAGGCAGCCCGCAGACTCCCGCATCAAGGATGCCCTCCTCGCTCTACTCTCTCTCTCTCCCTCGCTCGCACGCTCCCTCTCCCTCTCTGTATCTCCTCCCGGTGGAACCCTAGCGTCAGCTTGGTCGGAGTCGCGCACTCGTCTCCGACCACCCGACGAATTGAGAGCACCTCTGAGACCGCCGCACCATCATCTTCCATCCCTGTGAGTCATATGTGCTTTGATGTTGTGCAACCACCGAATCTGCCGCTTCGTCCCCGACTCTGGCCGCCACAATCTAAAAATAAGATTGAAATTTGAAAATTTGCAAATTTCACAAGAAATGGACCATATCCATGTCATATTTCCATATAAGGTGACAATATTTGGTACAAACAAGGGGCTTACCATGCCAAACATGATTACCAAAAGGACATTGCAAAATTTTGTTATAAAAGTAAATAAATCATTTTTAAGTGCCAAAAATGATTTTTTGTGAAGCAAGTACAAAAAACAAGATTGAAAATTGAACCTTTACATTTTTAAATGGACCATATTGGAGGCCTACTGCCCCATGTTTTGTGCTTTTTTGCTATATTCCATTGATTAAATGAATTTTTGGACATTTACCAAAAGTAATTCAAAATTGAACTACAAGTGTGTTATAGTTTGGTTACACAAAGTAGAAAAAATCATTTTATGGTACTTATGTAGGATTATATGCAGTATTCACAAAAAAACTTCAAAACTTCAACCCTTTTCAATGGGTAGCCATGTTGACAGTTTTGACCCCATTTTGCAAAAAGTGGAAGAAAATGAAAAAAGAGTAACAAATGCAATCCTTTTGCATGGAGTCCTTTTATGTGTACTAATTTCCAGGAAAAATGATAAACTAGGAATACAATGATTATTTTAAAAAATGTTCACAAAATGGACTACCATCTATGAAGTATTCATAAATAAAGTTGAAAGATTGAACCCCTATCTATGAATAGGGTGACCGTATTTGGCACAAACATCGGGCTTAGCATGCCAAACAAGTTTGCCCATGGGTGGTTCTAACTTTCTATTGTAAAAATAAATAAATTTCAATTTTGAAGTGCCAAAAGAAGGTATTTTTGAAGCAAGTAGCACAAATAAGATGCAAAAGGTCACTTATACAATTTTCACACAAAGTAGACCATATTGCCAAAAGATTTGAAATTTTGAGATTTTTTGCTATATTCCATTGATTATATGAATTTCATGACTTTTAAAGAAATAACTCAAAATTGTACTACAAGTGTGTTATAGTTTGGTCCAAGCAATTGGAAAAAATAATTTTAAATAATCAAGTAGGATTGTATGTAGTATCCACAAAATAGTAGAAAGATTTAGAGAGCAGCGATTCGGTGCCCAGGCTCATCTCCAACCATGATGAAGAAAAAAAATACAAAACAAATACTAGAAAAATTCAGAAAATCCACTTTTTTGCATGGTAGATAATTGTTGTGCGAGGTCTGCTCCAAATTTCTTATCATTTGGAAATCTGAGTAGCTCTCAGTAAAAAAAGGCAAATTTGGGTTCTATAAAAAGTTACTGCTCATGTACTGATTTGACCTAATTTGTCTTTTGTGACGCCCCCGATTCAATCGTACACTAATCATGCACACAAACGTGTACGATCAAGATCAAGGACTCATGGGAAGATATCACAACACAACTCTAAAACATAAATAAGTCATACAAGCATCATAATACAAGCCAGGGCCTCGAGGGCTCGAATACAAGTGCTCGATCATAGACGAGTCGGCGGAAGCAGCAATATCTGAGTACAGACATAAGTTAAACAAGTTTGCCATAAGATGGCTAGCACAAACTGGGATACAATCGAAAGAGGCGCAGGCCTCCTGCCTGTAATCCTCCTAACTACTCTTGGTCGTCGTCAGCGGGCTGCACGTAGTAGTAGGCACCTCCAGTGTAGAAGGAGTCGTCGTCGACGGTGGCGTCTGGATCCTGGGCTCCATCATCTAGTCGCAGCAATCGAGTAGAGAAATGGGGGAAAGGGGAAACAAGGCAACCGTGAGTACTCATCCAAAGTACTCGCAAGCAAGGAGCTACACTACATATGTATGGATATATGTGTAAAGGGGCATATCGGTGGACTGAACTACAGAATGCCAGAATAAGAGGGGGATAGCTAATCCTGTCGAAGACTACGCTTATGGCACTCTCTGTCTTGCAGCATATAGAAGAGAGTAGACCGAAGTCCTCCAAGTAGCATCACATAGCATAATCCTACCCGGCGATCCCCTCCTCGATGCCCTGTCAGAGAGTGACCACCGGGTTGTATCTGGCACTTGGAAGGGTGTGTTTTATTAAGTATCCGGTTCTAGTTGTCATAAGGTCAAGGTACAACTCCGGGTCGTCCTTTTACCGAGGGACACGGCTATTCGAATAGATTAACTTCCCTGCAGGGGTGCACCACATAACCCAACACGCTTGATCCCATTTGGCCGGACACACTTTCCTGGGTCATGCCCGGCCTCGGAAGATCAACACGTCGCAGCCCCACCTAGGCACAACAGAGAGGTCACCACGCCGGTCTAAACCTAAGAGCGCAGGGGTCTGGGCCCATCGCCCTGCGCACACCTGCACGTTGTGAGGGCGGCCGGAAGCAGAACTAGCCCCCTTAATACAAGAGCAGGCTTACGTTCCAATCCGGCGCGCGCTGCTTAGTCGCTGACGTCATGAAGGCTTCGGCTGATACCACGACGCCGAGTGCCCATATCTTTCCCACGTAGTTGGTTAGTGCGTATAGACCAAAGGGCCAGACTCAGATCAAATACCAAGATCCCGTTAAGCGTGTTAAGTATCCGTGAACGCCGACATGGCCAGGTCCGCCTCTCTCCTAGGTGGTCTGAACCTGCCCTGTCGCTTCGCCTCAAAGATCCACTCGCGGGTACTCCTACGAGCCGACCCGTCTTTAGTCACCACAGGTATCATGTATTATGTATATAAGTATATTCCCGTGATCACCACCCGAGTGATCACGGCCCGATAGTATAACACCGCAGACGGACAAGAATGTAGGGCCACTGATGGAAAACTAGCATCCTATACTACGCATGTAGGATTGCAGGTAAAGGTAACAACAGTAGTACAAGGACAGGCTATGCATCAGGATAGGAATAACGAAAGCAGTAACATGCTACACTACTCTAATGCAAGCAGTATAGAGTAGAGTAGGTGATATCTGGTGATCAAGTGGGGGGTGTCGGTGTCAAAACCGACGGATCTCGGGTAGGGGGTCCCGAACTGTGCGTCAAGGTCGGATGGTAACAGGAGACAAGGGACACTTTATTTTACCCAGGTTCGGGCCCTCTCGATGGAGGTAAAACCCTACTGCTGCTAGATTAATATTGATGATATGGGTAGTACAAGAGTAGATCTACCACGAGATCAAGGAGGCTAAACCCTAGAAGCTAGCCTATGGTATGATTGTGTATGATGATGGTTGTCCTACGGACTACAACCCTCCGGTTTATATAGACACCGGATAGGGTTAGGGTTACACAGAGTCGGTTACAATGGTAGGAGATCTTGAAAATCCGCACGCCTAGCTTTCCTTCCACGCCAAGGAAAGATCCTTTCGGACACGGGATGAAGTCTTCAATCTTGTATCTTCATAGTCCTGGAGTCCGGCTGAAGGTATAGTCCGGCTATCCGAACACCCCCTAATCCAGGACTCCCTCAGTAGCCCCTGAACCAGGCTTCAATGACGACGAGTCCGGCGCGCAGATTGTCTTCGGCATTGCAAGGCGGGTTCCTCCTCCAAGTTCTTCAAGAAGATTGTAAACACCAAAAATAGTGTACGGCTCTGCAAAATAAGTTTCCACATATTGCCATATAGAGAATAATATTAACACAAATCAAATCTGCTGATGTATTCCGCAGCGTGTCATAACACTGCGGCCAAGCTCTTTATATAAATTGTTTTCATTGTTCCACCTCAGCGTGTTTAGCGAGGCGATTTCCTTGGCACGTCTTGTCAAAGCAGAGATCGTGTGCCCCTTTTAACGGGATTCTCATCAATACGGACGTGGGTACCCCAACCGCGCCATTTACCACGGCGCTCGGGAGGCAAGTGAGTTTTATTAGGTAGGTGGGGATGCCTAACCGCACCCGCTTGTATAAAGGGATAAGGATTCACCTTTTTACCTACGCCTTCTTCCTCCTTTGCCAATCCATCTCTCGTGCACTCAAGCTCCAGCGCCCAAGTCCGCTCTTCCTTCCTCAACCTTCTCCAACAATGTCCGGAGCGGGAGGCAAGTGGATGGCCTCCTCCGTTACGGAGGCTCAAGTAAAAAAGCTAAGGAAATTCGGATACTTGTCCAAGGACATCCCACATCGGCTTCCTGAGAAGGGGCAGCTTCTTCCTACCCTAGGGCCCCATGAGAGGGTAGTTTTTCTTCCCCACTTCCTCCGCGGACTGGGCTTTCCACTTCACCCATTTGTCCGGGGGCTCATGTTCTACTATGGCCTGGATTTCCATGATCTGGCCCCGAACTTCGTCCTCAACATCTCGGCGTTTATTGTCGTGTGTGAGGCCTTTCTCCGCGTCCGCCCCCACTTCGGCCTCTGGCTCAAGACCTTCAACGTCAAGCCCAAGGTGGTGTCCGGCACCCAGGCGGAGTGCGGAGGCGCTATGGCCGGCAAGATGGCCAACGTCCTCTGGTTCGAGGGCTCCTTTGTGGAGTCCCTAAAGGGGTGGCAGGCCGGGTGGTTTTACATCACCGAGCCACACGATCCAAAATGGGTCGCAGCCCCCGAGTTCAGATCCGGACCCCCCACGCGGCTCCTGTCCTGGAAAGAGACGGGCCTGTCGTGGGGCAACGAGAAAGAGGTGACTGGATTGCAAACGTGCATCCAGTCCCTGGTGAACGAGCCAGTCCGGCTGATCAATGTGATCCAGGTTATGCTCGTCCGCCGGATCCTCCCGTGCCAACAACGGGATTTTACTTTGTGGGAATTCGACCCGACGCAGCACCAAACCCTCAGTAGGCTCTTCGACATGACGTATGAAGACGTCTGGAAGGTGCTGACCAAAGGCGCGGAGTCCCCCACATCCGCTTCCGAGGACCGCGGATACAGCTCGTAGCGTCACGCCAGCAGTAAGCTATCTATACCTTTGACAGGTTTGTTAAGCTCTTCTTCATAGATTAAGTCTATGCGGGATCTAAACTCCCTTTACCTTTGACAGGCTTGGCGGGCTATATCCGGACCAATTAACTGTCCGGCTCCCCTGCCCGAAGACCCGGCCCCAGCTCTCCTAGTGAAGTTGTTGACTCCGACACCTTACGTGGTGCCGGAGAAGAAGACCGAGAAGAAGAAAACCACCGGGACTCGAAAGAGTTCCCGCAATATGGTGGTGTCGGACTCGTCATCCGACGAGTCCGCGACGCTCTCCTCTCGTGAAAACGAGGAGGAGGAACAAGAAAGCTCTCCCCCCAGCAGGGGGAGAAAAGAAGAAGAAGGCCACCCCAACGGGGGATGCCGAGGGGTCGAGGAAAAGGAAGACCCCTCCGCCGGACTACTCCCACGACGCCAAAGAGGGCGGAGAGGAGTGGCCGGACAGAACCAAGCGTACGGTGAAATCGTAAGTACTCATATACCAGAGTGACTCATGATATTCTTTTAATGCGCGGCTCTCCCTAATATCGCTCGTAATTTATGCAGCCCGCCCCGGGCCGAACTCGACGATTTGTCGAGCGGCTCCCTGGATTCGTCGGACGTGAACTCTGTTCCGCCCGCTGTCTCCCCCTGCAGGGCGGACGACCCGAAGTGGCGTCCCGCCAAGCTCCAGGGTAGGAGGAGATGGTCCTGGAGGAGCCGCAAGGCAATCCTCCGGACCCCAGGAGTAAAGGGGATGAAACCCCCCAGGGCTCCAAGTCCGGCTTTATGCCGGACGCCGCGCCGGACTCGACAGTCCCTGTCCGCGGTGGGCGAACTCCTTCCGAGAGGAGTAAGCCGTCTGAGCCGGCGACCTCCGTCCAACCAGAGGCGCCGGACAATCTGTTGGAGGTGCTTAAGGGCGCCGCCATCTACGAGGAGCACCGTACTGTTATGAGTACGGTGATCCAAAGGGTTCAGTCCGCCAAGAGCGGACTGACTGAAGCTTGCGCTAGCCTTCTAACAGGCTTTGAGGTAAGTAAAAATATGTCAAATTATTACCGCATAGACAGTAGCCCCTGATGCTTTGTTCGGTGTTCGGAAAGAAAAGCCGAATAGAGGATCTAGTAATTTTCGCAGGAGTCTAACAACAAAAAGTCAAATATGCGTATGCAGGCTTCGCTGTTGTCCACCTCCGCACTGACTGCGCAGGTGGATGTCCTTAAAAAGGACCTCGGGCGGACCGAACAAGAGCTCGGCCTTGACAAACGGCAGCTCGAGGAGAAAGAAGGTAAGAAATACCCTAAAAAAGAAAAAAGGTGCCTATAGAGAGGCTTGATTGCAGAAAGAAATAACAGGATTGTACTGCTTATTGTAGGGGCCACAACCGAGGTGGAAACCCTGGAGCAGGCGCTGGCTGAGGCCGGAAAGAAAATGGCCGAGGAGCGCGCCGAGCGAGAAAGGCTTGGGGTTCAGGTCGGCGAGGTGCAGCAAGAGCTGCAAGCTCTCATGAAAAAACATGAGAGTTTGGAGCTTGAGTCAAAAGCGCAAGCATCCGAGCTCGCGTCGGCCCTTGAGACCGCCAAGAGTGCCAAGGCCGAAGCCCAAAAGGCCCTCCAAGAGTTGGAGGAGGTGAAAAAGATAGCAACGGGTAAGGCATT
Source organism: Aegilops umbellulata (assembly GCA_032464435.1). Lineage (NCBI taxonomy): Eukaryota > Viridiplantae > Streptophyta > Magnoliopsida > Poales > Poaceae > Aegilops > Aegilops umbellulata. The sequence continues at coordinate 83,360,792 of CP136054.1, read as the reverse complement.
CTTAATGCAAAGTAGGAATATAAAAGTAAACTACTTGTCACTTACCCGAATCCGGAGTTCTCCAGGGGCGTTCGCCGATCTCCCCCGCAGTGCATCCGCCGCCGCCGCATTCTACCGAGCTGAAGAGGGCAGCTCGACGGAGAGTGTGTTCTGGTCTCAGTATTCTGAGGCCGGACACCCTGTGCCTTTGAGCGATCAGCTGAAACAGCTAGTCGAGCTCCACAAGGCGTCCGAACAGGCCATGAAGGGCTTACTAGTTCGGCTGTGGCCTGGAGAGGCCCTGCCTGGGAGCTATTTCGGGCTAGTGTGGCGGCTGGTGGAAGCCTGTCCACGGCTTGAGGTCATCAAGCGTTCCGCCTGCATTGAAGGTGCCCGGAGGGCCCTTGCCCGTGTAAGGGTACACTGGGGTAAGCTGGACGAAGAGAAGCTGGTGAGGGACGGGCCGCCGCCGGGGAAGGAGCATCGCAAGCCCGAGAACTACTACAAGGAAGTTCTTGCCGGAGCCCGCCTTGTCGCGGATGAATGTACTAAAGATGTAGTATTTGAATGAACTCGCTTGTTTGTATCCTGTGAGCTGAAAACTTGTTCATATGCGCTAAGCAATGCTTATTGAATTTAAAATATTATTTTCTGTGCGGCCGTTTATCAAAAATTGAGAGATGGCCAGTCGTCGGCTTCTGCCCCCATGCCACTAGTGCTGGGATGTTCGGGATAAACCTGAGGGCTCTTTTTCCCATAGCTGGGTCCTTCGAGGGAGGCGCTTAGCACAACGAACCAGGCAATCGGACTATAATGCTTGAACACTCTCACTTAGCCATAGAACGTTATAATTTTAAATTTCGGCGAGGCCCCTAGTTCGGAAGGCCGAATTCGGGGCACTATCCACGCCTTTGGCCGGACATAGCCAGCTCCTCGCTCAAAGCGGCATAAGTCTTTAAGGACTCGAAAAACCTCTTGAACAGCGACCGGTCTCACGCCTTATCATGACAGTCTGTTTTAGCTTTCTCCACTGAGGTGCTTAACCTAGCTGAACCGGGGCACAATTGTTGGGGAACGTAGCAGAAATTCAAAATTTTCCTACGTCACCAAGATCTATTTATGGAGAAACTAGCAACGAGGGGAAGGAGAGTGCATCTACATACCCTTGTAGATCGCTATGCGGAAGCATTCAAGTGAACGGGGTTGATGGAGTCGTACTCGTCGTGATCCAAATCACCGATGACCAAGTGCCGAACGGACGGCACCTCCGCGTTCAACACACGTACAACCCGGTGACGTCTCCCGCGCCTTGATCCAGCAAGGAGAGAGGGAGAGGTTGAGGAAGACTCCATCCAGCAGCAGCACAACGGCGTGGTGGTGTTGGAGGAGCGTGGCAATCCTGCAGGGCTTCGCCAAGCACCGCAGGAGAGGAGGAAAGAGAGATGCAGGGCTGCGCCATCAACAGGAGAGGAACTCGTGTCCTGTGGGAAGACCAAACCTCAACTATATATAGGGGAAGGGGAGGGGCTGCGCCCCCTTTAGGGTTCCACCCCTAGGGGTGGCGGCCAGCCTATATCCCATCTAAGGGAGGCGGCCAAGGGGAGGGGAAGAGGGAGGCGCACCAGGATGGGCCTTAGGGCCCATCTGCCCTAGGGTTTGCCCCCTTCTCCTCTCCCTTGCGCCTTGGGCCCTTGTGGGGGGCGCACCAGCCCACCTGGGGCTGGTCCCCTCCCACACTTGGCCCATGCAGCCCTCCGGAGCTTGTGGTCCCACTTGGTGGACCCCCGGACACCTCCGGTGGTCCCGGTACACTACCGGTGATGCCCAGAACACTTCCGGTGGCCAAAACCATACTTCCTATATATAAATCTTTACCTCCGGACCATTCCGGAACTCCTCGTGGCGTCCAGGATCTCATCCGGGACTCCGAACAACATTCGGTAACCACATACAAACTTCCTTTATAACCCTAGCGTCATCGAACCTTAAGTGTGTAGACCCTACGGGTTCGGGAGACATGCAGACATAACCGAGACGTTCTCCGGTCAATAACCAACAGCGGGATCTGGATACCCATGTTGGCTCCCACATGTTCCACGATGATCTCATCGGATGAACCATGATGTCAAGGACTTAATCAATCCCGTATACAATTCCCTTTGTCTATCGGTACGATACTTGCCCGAGATTCGATCGTCGGTATCCCGATACCTTGTTCAATCTCGTTACCGGCAAGTCTCTTTTACTCGTTCCGCAACACATCATCCCGTGATCAACTCCTTGATCACATTGTGCACATTATGATGATGTCCTACCGAGTGAGCCCAGAGATACCTCTCCGTCACACGGAGTGACAAATCCCAGTCTTGATTCGTGCCAACCCAACAGATACTTTCGGAGATACCTGTAGTGTACCTTTATAGTCACCCAGTTACGTTGTGACGTTTGGCACACCCAAAGCACTCCTACGGTATCCGGGAGTTGCACAATCTCATGGTCTAAGGAAAAGATACTCGACATTAGAAAAGCTTTAGCATACGAACTACATGATCTTGTGCTAGGCTTAGGATTGGGTCTTGTCCATCACATCATTCTCCTAATGATGTGATCCCGTTATCAACGACATCCAATGTCCATGGTCAGGAAACCTTAACCATCTATTGATCAACGAGCTAGTCAACTAGAGGCTTACTAGGGACATGGTGTTGTCTATGTATCCACACATGTATCTGAGTTTCCTATCAATACAATTCTAGCATGGATAATAAACGATTATCATGAACAAGGAAATATAATAATAATCAATTTATTATTGCCTCTAGGGCATATTTCCAACAGTCTCCCACTTGCACTAGAGTCAATAATCTAGTTCACGTCGATATGTGATTAACACTCAAGGTCACATCCCTATGTGACTAACACCCAAGAGTTCTGTGTTTGATCATGTTATGCTTGTGAGAGAGGTTATAGTCAACGGGCCTGAAACATTCAGATCCGTATGTACTTCGCAAATTTCTAAGTCATCTTGTAGATGCAACTATTACGCTACATTTGGAGCTATTCCAAATAACTGTTCTACTATACGAATCCAGTTTACTACTCAGAATAATCTGGATTAGTGTCAAAGTTTGCATCGGCGTAACCCTTTACGACGAACTCTTTTTACCACCTCCATAATCGAGAAAATTCCTTAGTCCACTAGTTACTAAGGATAAATTTGACCGCTATCTAGTGATCTACTCCTAGATCACCTTTGTACCCCTTGACTGACTCATGGCAAGGCACATTTCAGGTGCGGTACATAGCATAGCATACTGTAGAGCCTATGTCTTAAGCATAGGGGACGACCTTCGTCCTTTCTCTCTATTCTGCCGTTGTCGAGCTTTAAGTCTTAACTTCGTACCTTACAACTCAGGCAAGAACTCCTTCTTTGACTGATCTATCTTGAACACCTTCAAGATCATGTCAAGGTATGTGCTCATTTGAAAGTACCATTAGGCGTTTTGATCTATCCCTATAGATCTTGATGCTCAATGTTCAAGTAGCTTAATCCAGGTTTTCCATTGAAAAACTATTTTCAAATAACCCTATATGCGTTCCAGAAATTCTACATCATTTCTGATCAACAATATGTCAACAACATATACTCATCAGAAATTCTATAGTGCTCCCACTCACTTCTTTGGAAATACAAGTTTCTCATAAACTTTGTATAAACCCAAAATCTTTGATCATCTCATCAAAGTATACATTCCAACTCCGAGATGCTTACTCCAGTCCTCAAAAGGATTGGTGGAGCTTTGCAGACTTATTATCATCTTTCAGGATTGACAAAACCTTCCGGTTGCATCACATACAACCTTTCCTCAAGAAAATCGTCGAGGAAACAATGTTTTGACATCTTATCTGCACGATTTCATAAATAATGCAGTAATCGCTAACATAATTCTAACAAACTTTTAGCATCGCTACGGGTGAGAAAGTCTCATCGTAGTCAACTCCTTGAACTTGTCGGGAAACATCTTAACGACAAGTCAAGCTTTCTTAATGGTGACATTTACCATCATTGTCCGTCTTCCTTTTAAAATCCATATGTACCTAACAGCCTTACGACCATCAAGTAGTTCTTCCAAAGTCTACACTTTGTTTTCATATATGGATCCTCTCTCGGATTATATGGCCTCGAGCCATTTATCGGAATCCGGGCTCACCATCGCTTCTCCATAGCTCGAAAGTTCATTGTTGTCTAGCAACATGACCTCCAAGACAGGATCACGTACCACTCTGAAGCAGTACGCATCCTCGTCGTCCTACGAGGTACGGTAGTGACTTGATCCGAAGTTTCATGATCACTATCATAAGCTTCTACTTCAATTGGTGTAGGTGCCACAGGAACAACTTCCTGTGCCCTGCTACACACCAGTTGTAGTGACGTTCAATAACCTCATCAAGTCTCCACCATCCTCCCACTCAATTCTTTCGAGACAAACTTTTCTCGAGAAAGGACCCGATTCAAGAAACAATTCCTATTGCTTTCGGATCTGAATTAGGAGGTATACCCAACTGTTTTGGGTGTTCTATGAAGATGCATTTTATCCGCTTTGGGTTCGAGCTTATCAGCCTGAAACCTTTTCACATAAGCGTTGCAGCCCCAAACTTTTAAGAAACGACAACTTAGGTTTCTCAAAACCATAATTCAAATGGTGTCGTCTCAGAATTACGTGGTGCCCTATTAAAGTGAGTGCGGTTGTCTATAATGCTTAACCCATGATCGATAGAGGTAATTCGATAAGAGACATCACGGTACGCACCATATCCAATAGGGAGCAACCATGATGTTCGGACACACCATCACACTATGGTGTTCCAGGCGGTATTAGTTGTGAAACAATTTCCACAATGTCTTAATTGTGTGCCAAACTCATAACTCAGATATTCATCTCTATGATCGTATCATAGACATTTTATCCTCTTGTCACGATAATCTTCAACTTCACTCTGAAATTACTTGAACCATTCAATAATTCAGACTTGTGTTTCATCAAGTAAATATACTCAACATTTACTCGAATCATTTGTGAAGTGAGAACATAATGATATTCACTGCATGCCTCAACACTCATTGGACTGCACACATCAAAATGTGTTACTTCCAACAAGTTGCTATCTTGTTCCATCTTACTGAAAACGAGGCTCTTCAGTCATCTTGCCCATGTGGTATGATTTGCATATCTCAAGTGATTCAAAATCAAGTGAGTCCAAACGATCCATCTGCATGGAGTTTCTTCATGCATATACACCAATAGACATGGCTCGCATGCCTCAAACTTTTTTCAAAAACGAGTGAGTCCAAAGATCCATCAACATGGAGTTTCTTCATGCATTTTATACCAATATGACTTACATGGCAATGCCACAAGTATGTGGTACTATCATTACTATCTTATATCTTTTGGCATGAAAGTGTGTATCACTATGATCGAGATTCAATAAACCATTCCTTTAGGTGCAAGACCATTGAAGGTATTATTCAAATGAACAGATTAACCATTATTCTCTTTAAATGAACAACCGTATTGCGATAGACATAATCCAATTATGTCTATGCTCAACGCAAACACCAAATAACAATTATTTAGGTTTAACACCAATCTCGATGGTAGAGTGAGCGTGCGATGCTTGATCATATCAACCTTGGAAACACTTCCAATACATATCGTCAGCTCACTAGCTAGTATCCGTTTATTCCGTAGCTTTTATTTCGAGTTACTAACACTTAGCAACCGAACCGGTATCTAATACCCTTGTGCTACTAGGAGTACTAGTAAAGTACACATTAACATAATGTATATCTAATATACTTCTATCGACAGCCTTCTCATCTACCAAGTATCTAGGGTAATTCTGCTCCAGTAGCTGTTCCCCTCATTACAGAAGCACTTAGTCTCGGGTTTGGGTTCAACCTTGGGTTTCTCCACTAGAGCAGCAGCTGATTTGCCGTTTTATGAAGTATCTCTTCTTGCCCTTGCCCTTCTTGAAACTAGTGGTTTCACTAACCATCAACAATTGACGCTCCTTCTTGATTTCTACTTTCGCGGTGTCAAACATCGTGAATATTTCAAGGATCATCATATCCATCCCTAATATAGTTCATCACAAAGCTCTAGCAGCTTGGTGGTACTGACTTTGGAAAAACATCACTATCTTATGTGGAAGATCAACTCCCACTCGATTCAAATGATTGTTGTACTCGGACAATCTGAGCACAAGCTCAACAATTGAGCTTTTCTCCCTTAGTTTGCAGGCTAAGAAAATCGTCGGAGGTCTTATACCTCTTGACGTGGGCACGAGCTTGAAATCCCAATTTCAGCCCTCAAAACATCTCATATGTTTCGCGACATTTCAAAAATTGTCTTCGGTGCCTCAATTCTAAACCGTTCATCTGAACTATCACGTAGTTATCAAAATGTGTATGTCAGATGTTCGCAACATCCACAGACGATGTTCGAGGTTCAGCACACTGAGCGGTGCATTAAGGACATAAGCCTTCTACGAAGCAACGAGGACAATCCTCGGTTTACGGACCTAGTCCGCATAATTGCTACTATCAACTTTCAACTAAATTTTCTCTAGGAACGTATCTAAACAGTAGAACTAAAGCGTAAGCTATAACTCGCAAAGTTCTTTTGACTATGTTCAGGATAATTAAGTTCATCTTATGAACTCCCACTCAGATAGACATCCCTCTAGTTATCTAAGTGATTACATGATCCGAGTCAACTAGGCCGTGTCCGATCATCACGTGAGATGGACTAGTCAACATCGGTGAACATCTTCATGTTGATCGTATCTGCCATATGACTCATGCTCGACCTTTCGGTCTTCTGTGTTCCGAGGCCATGTATGTACATGCTAGGCTCGTCAAGTCAACCTAAGTGTTTGCATGTGTTCCGAGGCCATGTCTGTACATGCTAGGCTCGTCAACACCCGTTGTATGTGAACGTAAGGATCTATCACACCCGATCATCACGTGGTGCTTCGAAATGACGAACTTTAGCAACGGTGCACAGTTAGGGGAGAACACTTCTTGAAATTTTAATGAGGGATCGTCTTATTTACTACCGTTGTCCTAAGCAAATAAGATGCAATAACATGATAAACATCACATGCAATCAAATAGTGACATGATATGGCCATCATCACTTTGCTCCTTTCGATCTCCATCTTCGGGGCTCCATGATCATCTTCGTCACCGGCATGACACCATGATCTCCATCATCATGATCTCCATCATCGTGTCTTCATGAAGTTGTCTCGCCAACTATTACTTCTACTACTATGGCTAACGGTTAGCAATAAAGTAAAGTAATTACATGACGTTTATGTTGACACGCAGGTCATAAATAAATTAAAGACAACTCCTATGGCTCCTGCCGGTTGTCATACTCATCGACATGCAAGTCGTGATTCCTATTACAAGAACATGATCAATCTCATACATCACATGTCATTCATCACATTCTTCTTGGCCATATCACATCACATAGCATACCCTGCAAAAACAAGTTAGACGTCCTCTAATTATTGTTTGCATGTTTTACGTGGCTGCTATGGGTTTCTAGCAAGAACGTTTCTTACCTACGCAAAACCACAACGTGATATGCCAATTGCTATTTACCCTTCATAAGGACCCTTTTCATCGAATCCGATCCGACTAAAGTAGGAGAGACAGACACCCGCCAGCCACCTTATGCAACTAGTGCATGTCAGTCGGTGGAACCGGTCTCACGTAAGAGTACGTGTAAGGTTGGTCCGGGCCGCTTCATCCCACAATGCCGCCGAATCAAGATAAGACTAGTAACGGCAAGTAAACTGACAATATCGACGCCCACAACTTCTTTGTGTTCTACTCGTGCATAGAATCTATGCAATAGACCTAGCTCATGATGCCACTGTTGGGGAACGTAGCAGAAATTCAAAATTTTCCTATGTCACCAAGATCTATCTATGGAGAAACTAGCAACGAGGGGAAGGAGAGTGCATCTACATACCCTTGTAGATCGCTATGCGGAAGCGTTCAAGTGAACGGGGTTGATGGAGTCGTACTCGTCGTGATCCAAATCACCGATGACCAAGTGCCAAACGGACGGCACCTCTGCGTTCAACACACGTACAGCCCGGTGACGTCTCCCGCGCCTTGATCCAGCAACGAGAGAGGGAGAGGTTGAGGAAGACTCCATCCAGCAGCAGCACAACGGCGTGGTGGTGTTGGAGGAGCGTGGCAATCCTGCAGGGCTTCGCCAAGCACCACAGGAGAGGAGGAAAGAGAGATGCAGGGCTGCGCCATCAACAGGAGAGGAACTCGTGTCCTGTGGGCAGCCCAAACCTCAACTATATATAGGGGAAGGGGAGGGGCTGCGCCCCCTTTAGGGTTTCCACCCCTAGGGGTGGCGGCCAGCCTAGATCCCATCTAAGGGAGGCGGCCAAGGGGAGGGGAAGAGGGAGGCGCACCAGGATGGGCCTTAGGGCCCATCTGCCCTAGGGTTTGCCCCCTTCTCCTCTCCCTTGCGCCTTGGGCCCTTGTGGGGGGGGGGCGCACCAGCCCACCTGGGGCTGGTCCCCTCCCACACTTGGCCCATGCAGCCCTCCGGGGCTTGTGGTCCCACTTGGTGGACCCCCGGACACCTCCGGTGGTCCCGGTACACTACCGGTGATCCCCAGAACACTTCCGGTGACCAAAACCATACTTCCTATATATAAATCTTTACCTCCGGACCGTTCCGGAACTCCTCGTGACGTCAGGGATCTCATCCGGGACTCCGAACAACATTCGGTAACCACATACAAACTTCCTTTATAACCCTAGCGTCATCGAACCTTAAGTGTGTAGACCCTACGGGTTCGGGAGACATGCAGACATAACCGAGACGTTCTCCGGTCAATAACCAACAGCGGGATCTGGATACCCATGTTGGCTCCCACATGTTCCACGATGATCTCATCGGATGAACCACGATGTCAAGGACTTAATCAATCCCGTATACAATTCCCTTTGTCTATCGGTACGATACTTGCCCGAGATTCGATCGTCGGTATCCCGATACCTTGTTCAATCTCGTTACCGGCAAGTCTCTTTTACTCGTTCCGCAACACATCATCCCGTGATCAACTCCTTGATCACATTGTGCACATTATGATGATGTCCTACCGAGTGGGCCTGGAGATACCTCTCCATCACACGGAGTGACAAATCCCAGTCTCGATTCATGCCAACCCGACAGATACTTTCGGAGATACCTGTAGTGTATGTTCATAGTCACCCAGTTACGTTGTGACGTTTGGCACACCCAAAGCACTCCTACGGTATCCGGGAGTTGCACAATCTCATGGTCTAAGGAAAAGATACTCGACATTAGAAAAGCTTTAGCATACGAACTACATGATCTTGTGCTAGGCTTAGGATTGGGTCTTGTCCATCACATCATTCTCCTAATGATGTGATCCCGTTATCAACGACATCCAATGTCCATGGTCAGGAAACCATAACCATCTATTGATCAACGAGCTAGTCAACTAGAGGCTTACTAGGGACATGGTGTTGTCTATGTATCCACACATGTATCTGAGTTTCCTATCAATACAATTCTAGCATGGATAATAAAGGATTATCATGAACAAGGAAATATAATAAAAATCAATTTATTATTGCCTCTAGGGCATATTTCCAACAACAATCGCAGTGGTTCTCCTAGTGCTACCTTAGCCGATATAGCGGAACGTAAGGCACCAAAACATAGGAGCCGGGCAAACCCAACATGTGACCAAAATCATGATTCAGAGCCGATGCATATAGTGCTATAAGTTCGGGGTGCCGCACTTGTGAAAGTGTATGGACTTCTCACACTAGATAGAAGGGTAATGAAGCCCCTGGCGTGTTTTGCCATACCATGGTGTACGGTTGCGATCATGTTTATTTAATGAACATATATATATATATATATTAAAAGAGGACAACGCAAAAAATAGGCGAAAAGCTATGCATTGTATATAAAGAGGCTATTTATCAAAGCCGAACGATACAAGTAGTGCGATAAGCAAAAAGATATTAGACTATTTAACATGTCCTGACTAGGGGTAGGCCGCGGAATTTAGAAACAGATATATCGCTCGAAATAGAGACCACCTGAGAGTTCCATAATGCGGCGTAGCTTTGTCTGCTTCCCTGGGTCTTGCATCGTCTGTGCGGCAGCAAAGCCGAACAGGTTATCCAGAGTGTGGAGTCCTGAAAGTAATAAAAAAATCCGGCAGCCCCTAGTACGTTTGACGCAGTATCGTAAGCATGCCGTTAATGTGCCCCTCCCCCTGTGCCCATGGAATTTCAAGGGCGTAATTGTGTACTCGAGGTACTAGCTCCGCTATGTTGCGATGGCTGGGGTTGGGGCCGTATTGCTACGCTTGCTTCGGACGTGCCAGGCGGTCTTATTGCACGTTACCACGGGTGCGCTTTGCATTGTCCGGCTTTTTAACGGCCGGACTGGAGAGTTGCCTTGAAAGGCTGCTTTGTACTTCCGCTGCGAGGGCCGCCGTGTGCTCCTCCGTACGGAGGGTGCGCTCAGTGTTTCCGTTGACCGTAATTACTCCTCAAGGGCCTGGCATCTTGAGCTTGATATATGCGTAGTGCGGCACCGCATTGAATTTAGCGAATGCGGTTCGTCCGAGCAGGGCGTGATAGCCACTGCGGAAAGGGACTATATCGAAGATTAAATCTTCGCTTCAGAAGTTATCCAGAGATCCGAAGACCACATCAAGTGTTACAGAGCCTGTGCAATTGGCCTCTACACCTGGTATGACGCCTTTAAAGGTCGTCCTTGTGGGCCTGATCCTTGATGGATCTATGCCCATTTTCCGCACTGTATCCTGGTAAAGCAGGTTCAGGCTACTGCCGCCGTCCATGAGGACTCTTGTGAGATGAAATCAGTCAATGATTGGGTCAATAACCAATGCGGCAAAACCGCCGTGACGGATGCTAGTGGGGTGGTCCCTTCGATCAAAAGTGATCGGGCTGGAGGACCATGGGTTGAACTTTGGGGCGACTGGCTCCATCGCGTATACGTCCCGTAGCGCACGCTTCCGCTCCTCTTGGGAATGTGGGTCGCGTATATCATGTTCACTGTCCGCACTTGTGGGGGAAACCCCTTCTGTCCATTGTTGTTCGACGGCCTGGGCTCCTCCTCGTCGTCGCTATGCAGCCCCTTGTCTTTGTGTTCGGCTCTTAACTTGTCTGCCTGCTTGAACACCCAACAATCCCTGTTGGTGTGATTGGCTGGCCTTTCGGGGGTGCCATGAATCTGGCACGAGCGGTCGAGTATCCGGTCCAAACTGGACGGGCCCTGGGTATTCTTTTTAAATGGCTTTTTCCGCTGACCGGATTTATAGCCTCTGAATCCGGCGTTTACTGCCGTATCCTCATTGCTGTCACTGCTAACGCGGCGCTTTTGCTTGTTTCGACGTGTCCTGCCACTTTTGTCCTTGGTATCCGAATTACCAGGGTTCTTTGATAAGTTGTTGCTGCGAGCTAGCCAACTATCTTCGCCCGCGCAAAAGTGGGTCATGAGTGTCGTGAGGGCTGCCATAGATTTCGGCTTTTCCTGTCCCAGGTGCCGGGCAAGCCATTCGTCGTGGATGTTATGTTTGAAGGCTGCTAGGGCCTCTGCGTCCGGACAATCGACTATCTGATTTTTCTTTCTTAGGAACCATGTCCAGAATTGCCTGGCCGATTCTTCTGGCTGCTGAATTATGTGGCTTAGGTCGTCGGCGTCCGGTGGCCGCACATAGGTCCCCTGGAAGTTGTCGAGGAATGCGGCTTCCAGGTCCTCCCAAGAACCGATTGAGTCCGCTGGTAGGCTATTAAGCCAGTGCCAGGCTGGTCCTTTGAGCTTGAGGGGGAGATATTTGATGGCGTGTAGTTCGTCGCCACGTGCCATGTGGATGTGAAGGAGATAATCCTCAATCCATACTGCCGGATCTGTCGTACCATCGTACGACTCGATGTTGACGGGTTTGAAACCCTCTGGGATTTTATGATCCGTTACTTCATCTGTGAAGCATAGTGGGTGTGTGGCGCCCCTGTACTGGGCTATGTCACGACGCAGCTCAGAAGAGCTATGCTTGTTGTGTTCGGCCCAGCCGGATTTATTGTATCCGGAGTGAAGATCATCATCACGTGTCGTCGGGCGTCTGTGCGATCCATAGATCGATCTTGTTTGCCTTGCTTTATCCTCCAGTACATCTCGCAGGTCCGGCGCATTTTCCCGTGCCTTAGTTGAGTGGCGCCGGGGCATGGCTTGTTTAGAGGTTCGACAGGCCTCTCTGTCGCGGCCGCGAGGTGGCCGGTCTGCCATGTCATGCGTTGGTAATGTAGGTGCTTCCTCCTCTTATTGGGGTAGCGGCCTGGGCTTAGGATAATTTTTGGAGGGGCGCTTGAGTTCAAACTCTTCGGCCGCAAGGACTTCAGTCCATCTGTCAGCTAGCAAATCTTGATCAGCTCTAAGCTGTTGCTGCTTTTTCTTTAGGCTATTCGCCGTGGCTAGAAGCCTGCGTTTGAAACGCTCTTGTTCGGCGGGGTCTGATGGTACGACGAATTCGTCGTCGTCGAGGCTTGCCTCGTCTTCGGAGGGAGGCATGTAGTTATCATTCTCAACCTCTCGCTCTGCCGCGCTCTCATGAGGGCTGGCTTCTCCATCTTCCTGCGCCGAATCTTGCTGGATTTGGTGTTCTTCGGCGCTATCCGGGGTAGTATTATCTCCCGTGCCGGAATCACCATTTCTGCTATGGCGGGATTTAGAGCGGCGCCGTTGACGCCGGCGCTTTGGCTGTTTTTTCGAGGTGTCATCCTCCGCTGTTCCATCGCCATCTCCATCCTTTGGAGCGTCCACCATATATATGTCATATGACGAGGTGGCGTTCCAGCGCCCTACAGGTGCTGGTTCTTGTTCGTCTCCTCCTTCGTCATCCATACCGTCGAAGTCTTCGGAGCCGAAGTCAAGTATGTCGATTAAATCATCGACAGTGGCTATTAAGTGGGTGGTGGGTGGGCTTTGAATTCCTTCGTCGTCCGAATCCCAACCTCGCAGACCATAGTCCGGCCTGGGCTCTCCTGATAGAGAGAGAGACTTGAGAGAATTCAGGATATCACCGAAAGGTGAGTGCTGAAAGATGTCCGCGGTGGTGAACTCCATTATAGGTGCCCAATCGGATTCGATCGGCAGGGGCACAGGAGGCCCGGAGTTCGGAGAAGAATCCGACTCCTTGGAGTCATGGGCCGTGCGGAGTGCGGGGCTGGCGTTCGGCTCGATCGCCTTCAAGATCGCAGCCCCCGAGGTGACGTCCAACCGTTCATCCTCAAAGAACGCAGCGGGCTCCGAGTCGAGGATCGGGGCCGGTGCGTGTGCGGCCTCCAGGGCACGATTCGGAGGCAGAGCTATATCATGCCCCTCGAGGTAGTGCGGCGCGCTTGGCTGTGGCTCGAACTCGTCGAAGATCAAGTCTCCGCGGATATCTGCCTTGTAGTTTAAGCTTCCAAACCTGACTTGATGGCCAGGGGCGTAGCTTTCGATCTGCTCCAGACGACCAAGCGAGTTGGCCCGCAGAGCAAAGCCGCCGAAGACGAAGATTTGTCCGGGGAGGAAAGTCTCACCCTGGACCACATCGTTGCTGATGATCAAAGGAGCCATCGGGCCTAAAAGCGACGACACAGAGGAATTCTCAATGAAAGCACCAATGTCGGTGTCAAAACCGGCGGATCTCGGGTAGGGGGCCCCGAACTGTGCGTCAAGGTCGGATGGTAACAGGAGACAAGGGACACTTTATTTTACCCAGGTTCGGGCCCTCTCGATGGAGGTAAAACCCTACTCCTGCTAGATTAATATTGATGATATGGGTAGTACAAGACTAGATCTACCACGAGATCAAGGAGGCTAAACCCTAGAAGCTAGCCTATGGTATGATTGTGTATGATGATGGTTGTCCTATGAACTACAACCCGCCGGTTTATATAGACACCGGATAGGGTTAGGGTTACACAGAGTCGGTTACAATGGTAGGAGATCTTGAATATCCGCACGCCTAGCTTGCCTTCCACGCCAAGGAAAGATCCTTCCGGACACGGGACGAAGTCTTCAATCTTGTATCTTCATAGTCCTGGAGTCCGGCTGAAGGTATAGTCCGGCTATCCGAACACCCCCTAATCCAGGACTCCCTCAGGGGGCTTGCCTGGTTGCTCTGGCAAGAGAGAAGGGTCGTCAACTCCGTAGTCGTACTGGGCAGCAGCAGCGTCGGTCTCGGTGTCTAGCGAGAGAATAGGGGGGAGAAACAACAAATATTTAAGCAAACAGATGCATAGCGATGCATGACATGTCAAGTATCGGTGCTAGGGGTGCCCTAGCGCAGTATGAGGTGATACCGGTGAAGGGGGGAAACATCCGGGAAAGTATCCCCGGTGTTTCGCGTTTTCGGGCAGAGGAGCGGGAGGGGGAAAGTTGCGAGTTCGATAGGTTAGGGAGGTGTGGCGGACGAACAAGTTGCCTATCCGGAATCGTCTCGCCGTTCTGAGCAACTTTCATATATAAAGTTTTTCGATCCGAGTTACGGTTTATTTTAAAATAATTTTCTAAAGTTTTATTAATTTTTGAAAATAATTATTTAATTCAACATTATCGAGAATAGTAAAAGATGACGTCAGCATGACATCATGCTGACGTCAGCAGTCAACTAAGCAGTTGACTGGATCAACTACGTGTGGGTCCCGCATGTCATACTCTGTTAGTTTAATTAGGATTTAGCTAATCTAATTATTATTTAATTAACTAACTAGTTAATTAGATTAATTAATCAGGTTTAAATTAAGTTAGTCAATTAATTAGCATTTTATTTATTTATTTAAAGTTTTATTATTTATTTATTTTATTTTATTTTTCTTTTCTTTTTTTTAACAAAAACGTTCTGGGGGGTCCCATGTGTCTGTGGCTCAGAGGGCCTTAGCGGGTTTGGGCGGCGGTTAACGGCGCGGGCGCTGGGTGCGGGCGCTCGTGCCCGAGACCACAGTAGCAAGCCGAGCATGGCGGCAGAGGAGCATGGCGCGGGGAGGCCGCGGGGCGTGGGCAAGCACGGGCGCGCGCGGCCTACATGCACAGCAGGGATGAGGCGGCGCGGCGCACGGGGACAGGGGCGTCAGCGTGGCGTAAGCGGTGTGAGCGAGGCGCGAGCGTGGGACGAGGCCGCGTGGTGTGTGGGCGCTGCCGGGACGGCGTGCACGGAGATGCGTCCGTGGGGCAGAGGGCGGCTTGCGGCAGGAGCGGGCTGCAGCGGCATCGGCGAGCAGCACCACCAGGGACGCGCGGGTAGGGGGTGGCGAACAGGGGGCGCGGCCACGGGCGAGCGCGAGCACGGGGCGCGGCCACGGGCGAGCATGACCACAGGGCGCGACCACGGGCGAGCGCGAGCACGAGGCGCGACCACAGGGGCGCGCGAGAGCACAAACGGGCGCGGGCACGGTGCGATGAGGGAGAGATGAGGAGAGGGAGGCGCTCACTTGGGCCGTAGGGTTAAGGGCAGCGTTGCTCGGGGAGGAGCCGGGGACGGGCGGCGGCGTAGATCCGACGAGGGGGTGAGGCAGAGGAGCTCCGAGGAGTGGCTCTCGGGGACGAGGACGACGAGGCGCCCGGCGAGGTGGAGGTAGACGAGGGGGCGGCTCCGGCGACCGTGGACGGCGACGACGTCGTGGCGTCTGCGGGTTCCTGCCCCGATCCAGAACGAGCAGAGAGGAGGGGATCGGGGGGCAGTGGGGTCATGGAGGAGTGCGTTCTAGGTCAAACGGGGGGGGGGGGGGGGCAGTAGGGTTAAGGGGGAAGTGGGGTGGGCCGGCCTGCCGGCCCAGAGGCCAGTTGGGTCTAAGCCCAGTGGCCAAGGGGGGGTCTTTCTATTTTTTTTGTATTATTTCTTTTTTGTTTTATTTCATTCTTGAATCTATTTTAGTTTTGTAAAATATTTTAGTAGTACCTAAATTAGTTTTACTAATTACACCACCACCACAAAAAGTTTTAAACCTCAAATAAAATGGTTTAATATTTTATAATTAATAGAAGGCATTTATCTAAATGTTTTTGCTACTGTTTTATTTAGTTTAGTGCGTTTAATTTTTTTAAAGACTTGGTTTACCCACCAATATTACTTATGAATTATTTGGCACACCCCGAACATTTTAGTTTTAATATTTGAAAACCTTTATTGTTTGACTTGATTTTGAATTCGAATTTGAATCGGTTTCGAACCAACGTGAGTTTAGCAACAGTAATCGTGGCGACATGGCCATTAGTAGGGAATTACTATAGCTTGATTATCCGGGCGTCACAATTCTCCTCCACTACAGGAAATCTCGTCCCGAGATTTAAGAGGGGAGTCAGGGGGAAGGTTTGGTAACGAATCTAGCGGGTGTTCTCATCCTGGCTTGCTCTTCTTGAAGAGGTCGGTCCAATACATTGATGTCTTCATTTCTCTGCTTCAGGTCATCATGATGAAGTCGGCATCCTCTCTTCGGGAACTTCATCGTACTTCCGAAAGAACAAAGGGTGGGCATTCCGGGAGAACAAACCTTTGCAAGGTCGACTATCTGGTAGATAACAACGGGGAAGGTGGTGGAAATAACTCTCGAATTGAATCTTAAGAAAATATCGAGAGCAAGGTAAGGAGGTACCATGAGAAGTTTCAAATGGATAGGCAAGCGTTTGATGCCTAATCAGAAGGTGAAAGGGGTTCAGAGCAACGAGAATAAGTATCGCGTCTGATGCCAACAAGTTGGGATCTCTCGGAAGGTGGCTCGTGAATTACATACGAGGCCACGCGCGAGGAACAACCTTGGGAACATGGGTGTACCGGAGAGTCAGGTTTTGATCCTGTGGAACTGTGGGTTATGGGCCCACCATGTGGGATAAAAGTAGGAAGGCGGTGATGTCTTGCACTATCATGTAAGCAAGGCATGTCAGAGGATAGCCTGTCAGTTACGTCGGCAACAACATCTGTACCAAGGGCGAGGGGCGAAGAGAACCATTTTCCTGCTCGTTGAATGAGGCGGACCAATAGGTAAAGTTCTTGTCCATCGGTGGTTACCGGGATGTCATCAACAATAGTAACAGGATCTTGCTGACAGAATTGTACAACGAGGGGTTTGCATAAGCAGAAGAATATTACTGCTTAGATCATATAGATCACAAGAAAGGTTAAACGAAACAACGGAAAGAAAAATACGGTTATCAGATTAAACTGAACAATGGAAAGGAAAATGTGTTTAAACACATATTTCAGGGATATATCCTTTCCAAGGACAAGTAGAGCATGATATCCATGACAGGATATAAAGTAGAAAACCATTTAGGTAAGGGAGAGAAATTTCCTGACATTACCTATACATCGGTGTTTGGATAATTGATAAAGAGAACTTAGCATTGTCCTTCAAATGCTCTTATTGAAAATCGGAGTACCACAGACATGCTTCAGGATAGCATTGACATGGTCTTCAAGCAAAAATCAGATTTTGGATACACAAAGGATCCATCAGGATAAACTTATTAAACAAGGCATTCAATTTCCTCATGGAAAAATGATTAACCTTGTCACAAAGGAAACTATAACACTAGGTCCTCTGGTCAGGTGTGCTAGGCATGACATCACCTTACCGGGGCATATAGGGACCAATGTTATAACTCTTGAAAATATGTTTCAACCATCATATATGACCGAGATTCAGATCTGATTGGTGTCAAGATACCTTAGACTCGGGACGCCTGAGAAGAAAAGGTGCAACACAATTGACGAGTTGACATTGTAAGATTTACAGGAAATGAACTATGGAAGCGAGTTCCAAAACAAGATTTCATCATTAACCCAAGGAGAGGATGAGGAGGTGGCTGATTGACTCAGCGACAATTCATTGAGATTTTCAAAAGATCGATTTCCACACTTTTGTGAACAAGGAGAT
Organism: Aegilops umbellulata; assembly: GCA_032464435.1. NCBI lineage: Eukaryota > Viridiplantae > Streptophyta > Magnoliopsida > Poales > Poaceae > Aegilops > Aegilops umbellulata. The sequence continues at coordinate 83,342,782 of CP136054.1, read as the reverse complement.
AACATTTGTCAAATCAAATGATATAATGAGGTATGCTCGAGGAAAACATACACAGTTAAACATTGGTTGAAAGGTGCACCCGAAATATGGGCTTAGGTAGCATTATCAATGTTAGAATGGTGATTCGATAACCAATGGTCTAAGAATGAAACATCGACCATTAACTTCAAAGCAATAGGATTGCTAGAAGTTTTGGATCCACGTATCATAGTTCAATTGTCGGTATTCAAGTTAGAAACAACACGGGGATCAGAAAACGAATGGAGATGGCGAGAAGTATTACTATATCAAGAATTCTTAAGAGGTGGAGCAATCCTCACCACATCCTTGTCATAAAGGGCATTAATACTTCAAGGTGGAACATCATACAAGCTGGATAGCAAGTTGCAATCATAACGTGAACCAGTTTGTGTTGTGGGAAGGCAAGAATGTTGTCGAAGATAACACAATCATCGAGGGGCAAGGATGGTAATTCTCATCATGAATTTGATTGATATTCTAGAAGAGCCCAAAATGTGGATGATGATCACGACAATTTTGTCGAGAGGCTCCACAAAGAAGCAATCGAGCAGCGACTGCTCAAGTAGAAGGACGGATGCATCAAAAGATTATTAGAACTACGGATACAACACCAACTAAGAATAAAGCTTGCCGTTCGAGGTGAAACGACAAGACAATGGAAGATCGACATAAGCTTAGCTCATCGCCAAAAGTTGTGCTCCGGGAAGAAGGACCAGGTAGCACAGTTAAAAGTTTGCACGATGATGATATAGCCGATAAGGCTAGGAATGACTTGAAGGATTATTAAACTCGTAAGCAACAAGAATTACTTAGAGTTATTGAATCGGAGTGCGGAATAGATTCACTTATCGGTGTTCTCAAGTGAATAATAACTCAGAACCTGGGGGATCCGTGATCGGTGAGAAGCAATACTAGATGAAGACTCACAGGAAGTAACACAGTTCTCGAGATACCAGGGGGTATTACTCGAAGGTAGAACATGACAGAAGTAGAACCGGGTCATTGACCTATGACAGTAGATACTTCAACCTTGCCAAAAATAGCGAGGCACTGGAATGAATTCCCATCCGATATATCAGATCAGGACAGCATGGTCGGAACCATAACTGTAAGGAATCAATTTCAAGAATACCGAAAGAAATATACATCTTGATAATCATTTTACAAGAAGCTTCCGAGACGGTCTACATCATTTTTATGGGCATGAACACAAAGTTCAAGGTCGACTCCCACTTCTTTAATGCATCATTTCATTCACCTCTCGCTTTGATAAAACTGGAGTGTTGGAATTTTATCTGGTAGAATACCGTAAGAGTATGCCTTGTGAAAACTTTCGGGTTCTCACGGATTAGGGGAAGACATAGGTTCAACCCAGCGGGCATCTTAGTAACATATACCACAAGTTGCAAAAGAAAATACACAAGCTCGAAAGCAGAGCATGGTTGGCCAAGCAGATGATACAATTTACCAAAGGCACTATGTATCAGGGAAAGAACTCACAAGGTGATTGAATATGAAGGACACTGTCGGATAACAATCCAACAATGGATCGGGTGGTCCACAACAGAGCTGATGTGAGCGTCGGTACTCACTCAAAGGAAGAAAGAATGCAAAGGCATTGGATTCTAGAAACAACTAACTAATTAAAGGTTAATGCAAAGAAATTTTATGATTTCCAAATCAAGGGATCAGAAGCAATCGTTCTGATTGGAAATGAATAAGTTCAATAGACTTAGAAGCATAACCGATCAAGGCATTAATTGGCCAAGAACCAGCTCATGTTTAAAATGACGTCTGAGCCGGAAGATATTTTAAAAGGATCAACTGGTGATTGCTTGCATTCGCACTCATGTTGAATCAAAAAGGATCAAAATGACGGTGCCTAAGGATACTAACGAATATTGCCAGGCATATGGAAAGCATCCATCATGCAAGTAGACAAGTATTGCAGAGCAATAAGCTACTAAGGATTTTTGGAGGATCGGATAGTATTTCGAAGACCATTGTGAAAAACATGAACAACTGGGGATGAACAGATACTCGATAAGTGCAAGGAATTACCGTAGGGGTATTCACGTGGCAAAGAACAGCAAGGTAGTACACACAAAGTATTCTCGGAACCAAAGAGAGGATTTTGAGGTATCTTATAATAATAAGATCAACAGGGAAGGATTGTAGGAATGGCAAGTGTACATGGTTATCCAATAGAGGTTTATCGATGGATGGGATTTGCAAAGCGATAGCACAAATATCGACCGAACATCATAGAGTATCCTCGGAATCTTCTGGTGCATCAGTCGATCATCCATAATGAAAGGGCTCTCCGGCAGGAAGTGGTAACGAGAACCTAGAGTTAGATTTTAGCAAAATCATTTAACCCAAATAGAAGAGAGATCAGAGTCCCAGAGTATAGGTCGAGGAATGAAAGATCCTAATACCACCCAATGGCGACATGGGCCCATGGGCCGCACAACCATGTTAGTAAAACAGTTTTCAGCGACTAGACTCAACTTCGGCCAAGGAGTTGGAAAGGGGGATTCCAACAGGCAGTCGGCTCTGATAGCAACTTGTGACGCCCCCGGTTCAATCGTACACTAATCATGCACACAAACGTGTACGATCAAGATCAGGGACTCACGGGAAGATATCACAACACAACTCTAAAACATAAATAAGTCATACAAGCATCATAATACAAGCCAGGGCCTCGAGGGCTCGAATACAAGTGCTCGATCATAGATGAGTCAGCGGAAGCAGCAATATCTGAGTACAGACATAAGTTAAACAAGTTTTCCATAAGATGGCTAGCACAAACTGGGATACAATCGAAAGAGGCGCAGGCCTCCTGCCTGGAATCGTCCTAACTACTCCTGGTCGTCGTCAGCGGGCTGCACATAGTAGTAGGCACCTCCAGTGTAGAAGGAGTCGTCGTCGACGGTGGCGTCTGGATCCAGGGCTCCATCATCTGGTCGCAGCAATCGAGTAGAGAAATGGGGGAAAGGGGAAACAAGGCAACCGTGAGTATTCATCCAAAGTACTCGCAAGCAAAGAGCTACACTACATATGCATGGATATATGTGTAAAGGGGCATATCGGTGGACTAAACTGCAGAATGCCAGAATAAGAGGGGGATAGCTAATCCTGTCGAAGACTATGCTTTTGGCACTCTCCGTCTTGCAGCATATAGAAGAGAGTAGACTGAAGTCCTCCAAGTAGCATCGCATAGCATAATCCCACCCGGCGATCCCCTCCTCGATGCCCTTTCAGAGAGCGACCACCGGGTTGTATCTGGAACTTGGAAGGGTGTGTTTTATTAAGTATCTGGTTCTAGTTGTCATAAGGTCAAGGTACAACTCCGGGTCGTCCTTTTACCGAGGGACACGGATATTCGAATAGATTAACTTCCCTGCAGGGGTGCACCACATAACCCAACACGCTTGATCCCATTTGGCCGGACACACTTTCCTGGGTCATGCCCGGCCTCGGAAGATCAACACGTCGCAGCCCCACCTAGGCACAACAGAGAGGTCAGCACGCCGGTCTAAACCTAAGCGCGCACGGGTCTGGGCCCATCGCCCTGAGCACACCTGCATGTTGCGAGGGCGTCCAGAATCAGAACTAGCCCCCTTAATACAAGAGCAGGCTTACGTTCCAATCCGGCGCGCGCCACTCAGTCGCTGACGTCACGAAGGCTTCGGCTGATACCACGACGCCGAGTGCCCATATCTTTCCCACGTAGTTGGTTAGTGCGTATAGATCAAATGGCCAGACTCAGATCAAATACCAAGATCTCGTTAAGCGTGTTAAGTATCCACGAACGCCGACATGGCCAGGCCCACCTCTCTCCTAGGTGGTCTGAACCTGCCCTGTCGCTTCGCCTCAAAGATCCACTCGCGGGTACTCCTACAAGCCGACCCGTCTTTAGTCACCACAGGTATCATGCATTATGTATATAAGTATATTCCCGTGATCACCTCCCGAGTGATCACGACCCAATAGTATAACACAGCAGACGGACAAGAATGTAGGGCCACTGATGGAAAACTAGCATCCTATACTACGCATGTAGGATTGCAGGTAAAGGTAACAACAGTAGTACAAGGACAGGCTATGCATCAGGATAGGAATAACGAAAGCAGTAACATGCTACACTAATCTAATGCAAGCAGTATAGAGTAGAGTAGGCGATATCTGGTGATCAAGGGGGGTGCCTGCCTGGTTGCTCTGGCAAGAGAGAAGGGTCGTCAACTCCGTAGTCGTACTGGGCAGCAGCAGCGTCGGTCTCGGTGTCTAGCGAGAGAAGAGGGGGGAGAAACAATAAATATTTAAGCAAACAGATGCATAGCGATGCATGACATGGCAAGTATCGGTGCTAGGGGTGCCCTAACGCGGTATGAGGTGATACCGGTGAAGGGGGGAAACATCCGGGAAAGTATCCCCGGTGTTTCGCGTTTTCGGGCAGAGTAGCGGGAGGGGGAAAGTTGCGAGTTCGATAGGTTAGGGAGGTGTGGCGGACGAACGGGTTGCGTATTCGGAATCGTCTCGCCGTTCTGAGTAACTTTCATATATAAAGTTTTTCGATCCGAGTTACGGTTTATTTTAAAATGATTTTCTAAAGTTTTATTAATTTTTGGAATTAATTATTTGATTCAACATTATCCAGAATAGTAAAAGATGACGTCAGCATGACATCATGCTGACATCAGCAGTCAACTAAGCAGTTGACTGGGTCAACTACGTGTGGGTCCCGCATGTCATACTCTGTTAGTTTAATTAGGATTTAGCTAATCTAATTATTGTTTAATTAACTAACTAGTTAATTAGATTAATTAATCAGGTTTAAATTAAGTTAGTCAATTAATTAATTAGCATTTTAATTATTATTTATTTAAAGTTTTATTATTTATTTATTTATTTTATTTTTCTTTTCTTTTTTTTAACAAAAATGTTCTGGGGGGGTCCCATGTGTCTGTGGCCCAGAGGGCCTTAGCGGGTTTGGGCGGCGGTTAACGGCGTGGGCGCTGGGTGCGGGCGCTTGTGCTCGAGACCACAGCAGCAGGCCGAGCATGGCGGCAGAGGAGCACGGCGCGGGGAGGCCGTAGGGCGTGGGCAAGCACGGGCGCGCGCGGCGTACATGCACAGCAGGGATGAGGTGGCGCGACGCACGGGGACAGGGGCGGCATCGCGGCGTAATCGGTGTGAGCGAGGCGCGAGTGTGGGACGAGGCCGCGTGGTGTGTGGGCGCTGCCGGGACGGCGTGCACGGAGATGCGTCCGTGGGGCAAAGAGCGGCTTGCGGCAGGAGCGGGCTGCAGCGGCATCGGCGAGCAGCACCACCAGGGACGCGCAGGGTAGGGGGTGGCGAACAGGGGGCGCGGCCACGGGCGAGCGCGAGCACGGGGTGCGACCACGGGCGAGCGCGAGCATGGGGCGCGACCACAGGGGTGCACGAGAGCACAGACGGGCGCGGGCACGGTGCGATGAGGGAGAGATGAGGAGAGGGAGGCGCTCACTGGGGTCGTAGGGTTAAGGGCAGCGTTGCTCGGGGAGGAGCCGGGGACGGGAGGCGGCGTAGATCCGACGAGGGGGGTGAGGCAGAGGAGCTCCGAGGAGTGGCTCTCGGGGACGAGGACGACGAGGCGCCCGGCGAGGTGGAGGTAGACGAGGGGGCGGCTCCGGCGACCGTGGACGGCGACGGCGTCGTGGCGTCGGCGGGTTCCTGCCCCGATCCAGAACGAGCAGAGAGGGGGGGATCGGGGGGAAGTGGGGTCGTGGGGGTCGTGGGTTCTAGGTCACGGGGGGGGGGGCAGTAGGGTTAAGGGGGAAGTGGGGTGGGCCGGCCTACCGGCCCAGAGGCCAGTTGGGTCTAAGCCCAGTGGCCAAGGGGGGGTCTTTCTATATATTTTTTGTATTATTTCTTTTTTGTTTTAGTTCATTCTTCAATCTATTTTAGTTTTGTAAAATATTTTTGTAGTACCTAAATTAGTTTTACTAATTACACCACTACCAGAAAAAGTTTTAAACCTCAAATAAAATGGTTTAATATTTTATAATTAATAAAAGGCATTTATCTAATTGTTTTTTCTATTGTTTTATTTAGTTTAGTGCATTTAATTTTTTTTAAAGACTTGGTTTACCCACCAATATTACTTATGAATTATTTGGCACACCCCGAACATTTTAGTTTTAATATTTGAAAACCTTTATTGTTTGACTTGATTTTGAATTCGAATTTGAATCGGTTTCAAACCAATGTGAGTTTAGCAACAGTAATCGTGGCGACGTGGCCATTAGCAGGGAATTACTGTAGCTTGATTATCCGGGCGTCACATCTTTTTTGCCAAGAGCTACTCATATGTACAAATGATCTAAAATTTGGAGTGCACCTCACGCATCAAATTATCGACCATACAAAAAAACTTGGATTTTTTTGATTTTTTTGGATTGTTTCTTGATCGGGTGCACATGAGCCTGTGTCAGAAGTGGATATTTGGAAGATTCAACACCTTTGCTATAAATAAAACTAAATATAAAATGAATTTACGAACTTGAGTCAACTGAAATGGATTTAAAATTAATATTTTATCAATTTATTAAGTTGATTGGAAATTCAAAAAGGTATTCGAACTATCATACTTAAAACCCGCATAGAGTAGGTTGCCCAATTACTTAAAGCCCACACCTAGCAGCGCCAAGATGCCCAGGTGAGCCCACTCGTTAGGCTCTCATCCAAGGCCCACTCACCAGGAACCCACCTAGATAGCGGTCAATAAGTTTGACCCAATGAAAACGCTCCGTCTGGGCATTTGAGAGGTCGTGGCCAAGGGAGGAGGGGAAAGTGAGGAGCGTTAAGGTGGCGGGGCAAAATTGAGTAGTGCTAAGGAACCAGTGGCACGGAAATAGAAATCCCGAAAAACAAATGCCCTGAAAACTCCAAACTATATTAAAAATAAGTATATTTGTGAAAGATAATGAAGATTTACACACGATGCAACAAGAAGTGTCATGGTATGTCAACGACTCAGCAACAATGAACCAAGCATCACTTTTTGATGTTGAACCTTAATTTAGTGATGTATGAGACCCAAATGAGATGACAGTAGCCCCAACCCTGCCATCACTATTGAATTCATACTCCAGCCAACTCATCCAAAAGTCTGAAATGATGGAGAGAGGTGGTAATATGTTTCAACACTCCCTCTCATGTATACGCTATTTTAGGCCTTGGACATGGGATCGATGTAGGTCGCAAACTTGTTTTTATTTAATACTGTGTTTTTAGGGTCTTAAACTCAAGACCTCTTGGCTCTGATACCTTATTAAATCCATGCTCCAGCCAACTCATTCAAAAGTCTGAACTGATGGAGAGAGGTGGGTAATATATTTCAACAATCACATGTTTGGTGAAACTTATTAAGGAAGTAGATCTGTCTATTCCTCAATTTTTTAGTCTATGCATGCTATCACGTTCGAGAAAATAGGAGTCAAAGCAATAAAGATTTACTTACTACTGTTGGGAAACGTAGCATGCAATTCCAAAAAAATCATATGCTCACGCAAGATCTATCTAGGAGATGCATAGCAGCAAGAGGGGAGAGTGTGTCTACGTACCCTCGTAGATTGTTAATCGGAAGCATTTATCACGTGGTTGATGTAGTCGTACTCTTCGTGATCCGATCACGATCCAACCGATCTAGTGCCGAATGGACGGCACCTCCGAGTTTAGTACATGTGCGGCTCGATGACGTCTCCTCCTTCTTGATCCAGCAAGCGGGATAGGATAAGCACATGGGATCCCAACCAAAACAACGGCATGGTGGTGATGGTGGTGGTGGAACACCAACAACGCTTCGCTAAGTGTCGCCGGGACGAGGCGGTGGAACTACGGAGTAACGGGAGAGAGAGGGGCGCCAAGGGCTTTGTGTGTTCTCTTTGGGCACCCCTTCCCCTATATATATAGGTGGAGTGGCATGGTAAACAGCCTCTCCAAGCCCTAGGGCATAGCTAAGGGGAAGAGGACTTGAACTCCAAGTCCAATCCTATTCCTACTAGGACTCCTTCCTTTTTTGCCTTCCCTAGCCACATGGGCTTTGGAGGACTTGGTGCGCCTAGCCCAATAAGGCCAGGGTGCCACCCCGCAACCCATGATAGCCCTTGGGTCGTGCTGGAACCACTTGTGTACTTCTGGACTCCTCTGGAACCTTCTAGAAGCTTCCCGGTACAATACCGAAAAAACTGCATCCTTTTCTGAAACCCAAAAATATGACTTCGCATATATAAATCTTTACCTCTCGACCATTCCGAGACTCCTCGTGACATCCGGGATCTCATGCGGGACTCCAAACAACATTTGGTTACCACTCATCCAATATCCCAATACTCCTCTAGCGTCACCAAATGTTAAGCGTGCGACCCTGCGGGTTCGGGAATTATGTAGTCATGACCGAGACACCTCTCCGGTCAATAACCAACAGCCGAACCTGGATGATCATATTGGCTCCTACATATTCTATGAAGATCTTTATCGGTCGAACCGTTATGACAACATACGTTATTCCCTTTGTCTATCGGTATGTTACTTGCCCGAGATTCGATCATCGGTATCTCCATACCTAGTTCAATCTCGTTACCGGCATGTCTCTTTACTTGTTCCGTAATACATCACCTCCTGACTAACTCCTTAGTCGTTTGCTTGCAAGCTTATGATGTGTATTACCGAGAGGGCCCAGAGATACCTCTCCGATACTCGGAGTGACAAATCCTAATATCAATCTATGCCAAACCAACAAACACCTTCGGATATACCTGTAGAGCATCTTTATAATCACCCATTTACATTGTGATGTTTGATAGCACATAAGGTATTCCTCAGGTATCCGAGAGTTGCATAATCTCATAGTCAGAGGAATATGTATTTGATATATGAAGAAATAAATAGCAATAAAACTGAATGATCATTATGCTAAGCTAATGGATGAGTCTTGTCCATCACATCATTCTCCTAATGATGTGACACTACTAGGGAAAATCTTATACACAAAACTTTAGCAGTACTGCTTGTTAAAAAAGGGCGCTAGTGCTACATAGCAGTAGCGCGTGCAGGATAACCGCATTACTACTAAAATTCTCACTACTAAGCCAATAGGCTACACATAGTAGTAGCGGTATTGTAAAAACCACGCTACCGCTAAGATTATTATAGCAGCGCGGTTACGGTGAAAGGCGCTACTGCCAATGACAATAAATTAAAATGAAAAAAAAATAGAAAAGTAAATGAAAATGAAAGAAATAGAAAAAGGAGAAAGGAAAAAAAATAAAATGTAAAGAAAAATAAATTAAAAAGGAAAAAAGGAGAAAGGCATAGCCGTAGCGTTTGTTCATAAGAGGCGCTATAGATAATGTAGCAGTAGCGCGTTTTTAGACCCCCGCTATTGAAAGAGAAAAGGAAATAAGAAAAGGAAAGGAAAAGACATAGCTATAGCAGTAGCGCGTTTAGTAAAAATCGCTATAGCTAACTTAGCTATAACGCTTTTTCAGTAAACGCGCTATCGCTAAGTTTGACTTAACCCAAAAGTGATTTCCCTCCCCCGACCACCACTTCTCCTCCAAATCCCTTGCCCCACTTTGCCGCCTTCTCCCCAATTTGCCGTCACCCCACTTCGCGTTGTCTCCTGCCGACGTTGACGCCCCCGACGTCGACGCCCCCGACGTCGACGCCCCCGACGTCGACGCCCCCGGAACCACCAAAGCCGCGCGCCGTTGACGCCACCGGAGCCGCCCCCAACGCCACCGGAGCCGCGCGGCCTCATCAACGCCGCCGGAGCCACCCTCTGCGCCACCGGAGCCACCCTTGACGCCCCTGCCTCCCTTGCCACAACTATCTCCCTCGCCGTCACCGGAGACGCCCCTGCCTCCCTCACCACCATCGGAGCCATCCTCTGTAAGCCCCCACCCCTCCTCTCTCTCTCTCTCATGCATAGCACAAACATTTGACAAAGAACTATCTAGCTAGGTTAACTAGCTAGTTTAATTAGGTTAATTATCTAGGTTAGTGCAAAATTTTAGTTAGGGCTTTGATAGAGAACTAGTTAGGTTAACTAGTTTAATTAGGTTAGTTATCTAGGCTAGTGCAACAAATTTATTTAGGGCTTTGACAGAGAACTAGCTAGGTTAACTAGTTTAATTAGGTTAATTATCTAGGTAAACTAGGTTAACTAGCTAGGTTAACTAACTAGGTTAAATAGCTAGGTTAATTAGGTTCGTTAGGTTAACAAGCTAGGTTAACTAGGTTCGCTAGGTTAGAGAAAAAAATTATTTTAGAGCATTAGGTCAGAAGGGTTAGAGAAATTGAATTCCTTTGCAATTTAATTTGGTTCTGTCCTAGGCAGAGAAGGATTAGAGAAAGTAATGTGTGTGTGTGTGTGTGTGTGTGAGAGAGAGAGAGAGAGAGAGAGAGAGAGAGGAATAGCTAGAACAGAATTTGGGTTATGTCCTAGGCAGAGAAGTGTTTAGTGAGTTCATTTTGCAAAGGTTTTTGATTTTTGAAAAGACCACTATTTTTCTAGGAAAGGAATTTAGGCAAGTTTTATTTTAAATATGATCCCTTCCTAGACTTTTATTGTTGATTATACCTTTTTATTGAAGTGGTCATGTTATATCTTTTCATTGAAGTGGTTCAATTGTGCCCAAGTGGCCTTTTGTTGTTTCCAGGGAATGAAGCTGAGTGGCCTATGTTTTGCCGGAATGTTGATTCATTTCCATTCCGGCAAACTTCAGGTGCTCGATTTGTCCACTTTTTAGCAAAGGTCATGCCAAATTTTTTTGTGAATTTCGACATGACTTGTGCTACAAACTAGGACATATCGAGTGCCTGGAATTTGCCGCACCGGGAAGGAGTCAACGTTCCTACAAAACATAGGCCTTTTTTATGTCATTATTCATTTTATTAGTTCTAGAATTAATTGACTAGATTTAATAGTAGGAAACATGGCTAGCAACGATGAAGGACACGGTTCTGGTGGTTGCGACGACGTCTACCGGGCGGCAGATGAATTTTTAAACCTTGCCGACGATCAACATGTGTTCTTGCTGGGCCCACCTGTCGCATCAGAGACTAAGACCGACATCGGGACCGGCGCTGAGATTGAGACTGGCATCGAGACTAGCGGAGCCGGTATAGAACCGAAACCAAAGAGGCAATGGCACCCAAACCAGCTCATGACTACTAGACTGGTGGTCACGGAGGTGGATGATGGCATTTTTGAGCCAAAAGAGCCCGCGAAAGCGTGCGCGTGCTACGGCAATCAAATAGGCTGCATCATACGGACAACCGCCACCATCAATGATGAGAAGCTAAAGAAGATAGACAATATGAGGCCCTCCCTCCTAAAGAAGTTGCACCATATGACAATATGAGGCCCTCCCTCCTAAAGAAGTTGCACCAGATATTCTTGTTCCCGGGCCGGGATGAAAAGGAATATAAAAATCCAGATAAGGACCCGGGAATGAAGAAGATAAACAAACACGCCATGACCAAGTTTAGCGACGCGTTGGCCGCCTCGAAAGCAAGGGTGAAACATCAGATTGTCAACAAAAAGGAACCCTACTCTGAGATTGTAAAGGATAAGCCGACAATCACGGAAGAGCAGTTTCAAATATTCAAGGTGGCTTGCGAGGCCGAAGCAGCAAAAAAAGTCGAAGTACATGAAGGGGCTTCAACAGAGGAACATGTGGTGCCACCACCTTGGAAGCCGTGGTTACGGTGGGAAGAGGTCCATATGGGCCAAGGAGGACGCGGAACGCGAAAGTTTGGGCATCCCAGACCCCTTGGCGGACTTCACCGTCCCGTAGGAGCGTGATGTCCTCAGGGCCCAGTACCATTAGGACCCAGTCAAGAAGGTTTTTGAGACGGACCCGGTCACGATGGAGTTCATGAGATTGCTGGTAATTTTAGTTTTTGATCGATTCAACTGCACGTTTAGTCATATTTGTAAATGATCCTTGTTCCTTTTGCAAAGAGAGAAGGACAGGATTGTGGCCGAAAGCGACTCGCCGTCGGAGGCGTTGGCGAGGCCCAAGTGGGACACTCCATTCAACGGGGCGCTGAACATATTTAAAGGACTCCCGGTGGACACTCGACCGTCATATGGATGCGTGCACGGTGTCGGAGACGGCGCCACATGGAAGAAGTACTACTGTGAGACCACATAGGAGACAAAGGAAAGACGGAGGTTAACGGAAGAAAACATCGACAAGAAGGTTGAGATTGCGGTTGAGAAGAAATCAGCTGAGACAGTCACAACAGTGTTAGCTATCGCAAAACAGGCGATTACAGATATGTCTAGCGTCTTGGTTCCGGCCGTTGTCAGTTGGAGCAGGCAAAATCCAGAAAAAATGCAACGGACTTTGCCCTTGCCGACTTCTTCGGGAGCAGCTCGACTAGCGTTGCACCAGCACCTGCTCCTGCACTGGCTCCCGCACCAGCACCTACACCTGCTCCTGCAATGGCTCCCGCACCTGCTCATAGCAGCCCGTCCTCTGTCTCGGACATGCTCGGCGGTGCTTCATCTTTGGCTGAGCTCGACGCCCTCACGGTATCTGTCACACCGGCCTTCTTCAATAAATGTATAATCTCCCGTTTCCGTTGCCTTTTGGATGCCGCACGTCGCAGACATGTCTTTGCTGGCCGGCTTAACCCCATGCACCATATTGTACACCATCAGCGACCAGAAGGTGGACGTGGGGAACGCGACGATAATGAAGCCAAAGGAACCATTGTTCCACAGCCGACCGATCCCCCCGACGTCTTCAAGATTTCCGTAGCCAGTGTCAAACCGGGCCCCGAGAATTTGGCTCCTCTGGTACTAGGGGAGATGACGACGAGACCCTGCAGCGGCTTGGCGGTTGCAATGGGTGGGTCCTGTTGTGGCCGAAGAGTCTGCTTCGTCTGGAGGCAGCCGGGAGCACACCCATGAGCACACAGCATCAGCAAGGTATGAACATCAACACCCCACCTACCCAATTAGCGTCTGCTGTCGTGCTGGGTGATAGCGGACGGGGTGAGGAAGAGGCTCCATTAGTCGCTGATGACGTTGCCATAGATGAGGATAAGGATGACGATGACAATCAATAGTATCTCAATACTGGCGCCTATGATGAGTACTCAGGGTTTGAGCATCATGAGTCGGTGCCTGAATTGCCGCCTCCGAAGGCTGAACGTATTATAGACGACCTTCCGGTACCAAAGAAGCATAGGAAGAGACCGAGGAAAGGCAACAAAGTTGCTTCTATGATCCAGCCGCCTCAGCAGCCTCGGGTTCAAGACCGTATACCTATCCCCGATGCGGCAAAATGGCATATCCCCGGTGAACCAATCCTACCTAAGGCAACGGTCTACGTGTTTAACGTGCTGTGGAGAGAGAAAAGCCTCACCGCCTCGGAAAATCCAGGATACCCCCTCTACGTGGTTAACGTGCCGCGGCAAAGGTCGTACGTCCACATATGTGCCGCGAACAAGTTCTTCCTTCGATTCGATTACATCTTCGACATGTTTCACTTGAAGAAGCTAGATTTTACGTTTGTCCGCCTTTATGCCTTGTACATGAACTACATCATCGGGATTGGGCAGATACCTTATACCCGTGTCGCTGACCCGTACTTCATGCACGAGGTCTTCTTGGCAGTCTGCACAGAGCACCATGAATACGCGAGGGGCTACATCACTGATTTCATGGTTGCCAATAAGCAGAAGGAGGCGATTCTCGTGCCTTGTCATCCCCTGTAAGTCATCCTTGCGGATATCCTTCCTTCGATTTCAATCATTCATTTGCATGGTGGAGGCTAATTAATTTGAGGTGTCCTTATTTTGCACAGCGGCGGGCGTGCCGTCCTCCTCATCCTTTACCCCCATACTCCCACGCTCTTTACTTGGACTCGTCGAAGAACATGAACAAAAAGTATTACACGACATCAAGTCTGTTCTCGACAGTGCTATCTTTTACCACAATGTATGATTTCTACTACACAACCTTATTCTTGTAGACGTTGTTGGGCCTCCTAGTGCGGAGGTTTGTAGGACAATAGCAAATTTCCCTCAAGTGGATGACCTATGGTTTATCAATCTGTGGGGAGGCGTAGGATGAAGATGGCCTCTCTCAAGCAACCCTGCAACCAAATAACAAAGAGTCTCTTGTGTCCCCAACACACCCAATACAATGGAAAAATTGTATAGGTGCACTAGTTCGGCGAAGAGATGGTGATACAAGTGCAATATGGATGGTAGATATAGGTTTTTGTAATCTGAAAATAGAAAAACAGAAAGGTAGCAAGTGATAAAAGTGAGCATAAATAGTATTGCAATGCTAGGAAACAAGGCCTAGGGTTCATACTTTCACTAGTGCAAGTTCTCTCAACAATAATAACATAACTGGATCATGTAACTATCCCTCAACATGCAATAAAGAGTCACTCCAAATTCACTAATAGCGGGGAACAAACGAAGAGATTATTGTAGGGTACGAAACCACCTCAACGTTATTCTTTCTAATCGATCTATTCAAGAGTCCGTAGTAAAATGACACGAAGCTATTCTTTCCGTTCGATCTATCCTAGAGTTCCTACTAGAATAACACCTTAAGACACAAATCAACCAAAACTCTTATGTCACCTAGATTCTCCAATGTCACCTCAAGTATCCGTGGGTATGATTATACGATATGCATCACACAATCTCAGATTCATCTATTCAAACCAACACAAAGTACTTCAAAGAGTGCCCCAAAATTTCTACCGGAGAGTCAAGACGAAAACGTGTGCCAACCCCTATGCATAAGTTCACAAGGTCACTGAAACCACAAGTTGATCACCAAAACATACATCAAGTAGATCACATGAATATCCCATTGTCACCATACATAAGCACATGCAATACATACATCAAGTGTTCTCAAATCATTAAAGACTCAATCCGATAAGATAACTTCAAAGGGAAAACTCAATTCATCACAAGAAGGTAGAGTGGGAGAAACATCATAAGATCCAACTATAATAGCAAAGCTCGCGATACATCAAGGTCATGCCATATCAAGAGCACGAGAGAGAGAGAGAGAGAGAGAGAGAGATCAAACACATAGCTACTGGTACATACCCACAGCCCCGAGGGTGAACTACTCCCTCCTCGTCATGGAGAGCGCCGGGATGATGAAGATGGCCACCGGTGATGGATCCCCCCCCTCCGGCAGGGTGCCGGAACAGGGCCCCAATTGGTTTTTGGTGGCTATAGAGGCTTGTGGCGGCAGAACTCTCGATCTAGGTTATTTTCTGGAGGTTTTGGGGATATATAAGAGGTGTTGGTGTCGGGAACAAGTCAGGGGGTCCACGAGGCGGCCACGAGGTAGGGGGCGCCCAGGGGGTAGGGTGCGCTCTCCACCCTCGTGGTGGCCTCGGGAATCTTCTGGTCCATCTCCAATACTCCGTTGGCTTCTTCTGGTCCAAAAACAATCTCCGTGAATTTTCAGGTCAATTGGACTCCGTTTGGTATTCCTTTTCTGCGATACTAAAAAACAAGGAACAAAAATTGGCACTCAGCTCTAGGTTAATAGGTTAGTCCCAAAAATCATATAAAATAGCATATAAAACATCCTAGATGGATAATATGATAGCATGGAACAATAAAAAAATGTAGATACGTTGCGACGTATCAAGCATCCCCAAGCTTAATTCCTGCTCGTCCTCGAGTAGGTAAATGATAAAAACAATTTTTTTGATGTGGAATGCTACCTAGCATATTTATCAATGTAATTTTCTTTATTGTGGCATGAATGTTCAGATCCAAAAGATTCAAAACAAAAGTTTAATATCGACATAAAAATAATAATATTTCAAGCATACTAATAAAGCAATCACGTCTTCTCAAAATAACATGGCCAAAGAAAGCAATCCCTACAAAATCATATAGTCTGGCTATGCTCTATCTTCATCACACAAAATATTAAAATCATGCACAACCCCGATGACAAGCCAAGCAATTGTTTCATACTTTAGTATTCTCAAACTTTTTCAACTTTCACGCAATACATGAGCGTGAGCCATGGACATGGCACTATAGGTGGAATAGAGTGGTGGTTGTGGAGAAGACAAAAAGGAGGAAGATGGTCTCACATCAACTAGGCGTATTAATGGGCTATGGAGATGCCCATCAATAGATATCAATGTGAGTGAGTAGGGATTGCCATGGAACAGATGCACTAGAGCTATAAGTGTATGAAAGCTCAATAAAAGAAACTAAGTGGGTGTGCATCCAACTCGCTTGCTCACAAAGACCTAGGGCATTTTGAGGAAGCCCATCATTGGAATATACAAGCCAAGTTCTACAATGAAAAAATCCCCCTAGTATATGAAAGTGACAACATAGGAGACTCTCTATCATGAAGATCATGGTGCTACTTTGAAGCACAAGTGTGGTAAAAGGATAGTAGCATTGCCCCTTCTCTCTTTTTCTCTCATTTTTTATTTTTTATTTGGGCCTTTTCTCCCTTTTTTATGGCCTCTTTTTTTTTCTTCCGGAGTCTCATCCCGACTTATGGGGGAATCATAGTCTCCATCATCCTTTCCTCACTGGGTCAATGCTCTAATAATGATGATCATCACACTTTTATTTACTTACAACTCAGGAATTACAACTCGATACTTAGAGCAAAATATGACTCTATGTGAATGCCTCCGGCTATGTATCGGGATGTGCAATTAATCAAGAGTGACATTGATGAAATAATTATGAACGGTGGCTTTGCCACAAATACGATGTCAACTACATGATAATGCAAAGCAATATGACTATGATGGAGTGTGTCATAATAAATAGAACGGTGGAAAGTTGCATGGCAATATATCTTGGAATGGCTATGGAAATGCCATAATAGGTAGGTATAGTGGCTGTTTTGAGGAAGGTAATGGTGGGTGTTATGGTACCGGCGAAAGTTGCACGGTATTAGAGAGGCTAGAAATGGTGGAAGGGTGAGAGTGCGTATAATCCATGGACTCAACATTAGTCATAAAGAGCTCACATACTTATTGCAAAAATCTATTAGTCATCAAAACAAAGTACTACGCGCATGCTCCTAAGGGGATAGATTGGTAGGAAAGGACCATCGCTCGTTCCCAACCGCCACTCATAAGGAAGACAATCTAAAAATAAATCATGCTCCGACTTCATCACATAACGGTTCACCATACGTGCATGCTATGGGAATCACAAACTTTAACACAAGTATCTCTCAAATTCACAACTACTCTACTAGCATGACTCTAATATCACCATCTTCATATCTCAAAACAATCATAAAGAATCAAACTTCTCATAGTATTCAATGCAGTTTATATGAAAGTTTTTATTATATCCCTCTTGGATGCCTATCATATTAGGACTAAATTCATAACCAAAGCAAATTACCATGCTGTTCTAAAAGAATCTCAAAATAATATAAGTGAAGCATGAGATTTCATTATTTTCTTCAAAATAAAACCACCGCCGTGCTCTAAAAAGATATAAGTGAAGCACTAGAGCAAATGACAAACTACTCTGAAAGATATAAGTGAAGATCAATGAGTAGTTGAATAATTATGTAACTATGTGAAGACTCTCTAACATTTAAGAATTTCAGACCTTGGGATATTATTCAAACATCAAGCAAAACAAAATAAAATAAAATGACGCTCCAAGCAAACCACATATCATGTGGTGAATAAAAATATAGCTCCAAGTAAGATTACCGATGAACAAAGACAAAAGAGGGGATGCCATCCTGGGCATCCCCAAGCTTAGGCTCTTGGTTGTCCTTGAATATTACCTTGGGGTGCCTTTGGAATCCCCAAGCTTAGGCTCTTTCCACTCCTTATTCCATAGTCCATCGAATCTTTACCCAAAACTTGAAAACTTCACAACACAAAACTCAACAGAAAACTCATAAGCTCCGTTAGTATAAGAAAATAAAATAACCACTTTTTTTACTGTTGTGAACTCATTCTTTATTTATATTTGTGTAATATCTAACATATTCCAACTTCTCTACGGTTCATACCCTCCGATACTACCCATAGATTCATCAAAATAAGCAAACAATACATAGAAAACAGAATCTGTCAAAAACAGAACAGCCTGTAGAAATCTATAACGTTCGAGTACTTCTAGAACTCCAAAAATTCTTAAATAAACTGGTGGACGTGAGGAATTTGTCTATTAATCTTACGCAAAAATAATCAACTTAAAATCACTCTTCTGTAAAAAATTACAGCTAATCTCGTGAGCGCAAAGTTTCTGTTTTTTTACAGCAAAATCACATTAACTTTCACTCAAGTCTTACCAAAGGTTCTACTTGGCACTTTATTGAAACAAAAGATATAAAACATGATTAATACAGTAGCTTAATCATGTGAACACACAAAAACAGTAAGTATAAATGTTGGGTTGTTTCCCAACAAGCGCTTTTCTTTAATGCCTTTTTAGCTAGGCATGACGATGACAATGATGGTCACATAAAAGATAAGAATTGAAACATAACGGGAGCATCATGAAGCATATGACTAGCATATTTAAGTCTAACCCACTTCCTATGCATAGGGATTTTGTGAGCAAACAACTTATGGGAACAAGAATCAACTAGCATAGGAAGGCAAAACAAGCATAACTTCAAGATTTTCAATACATAGAGAGGAAACTTGATATTATTGCAATTCCTACAAGCATATACTCCTCCCTCATAATAATTTTCAGTAGCATCGTGAATGAATTCAACAATATAACTATCACATAAAGCACTATTTTCATGATGCACAAGCATATAAATTTTATTACACTCCACATAAGGAAATTTCTTCTCATTCGAAATAGTGGGAGTATCATAAGAAACTCTGATACTATAAATAGTTTCCACATTAAAAGAGTAATGTTCAGAAAAAGGGTAATCATAATCATGACAAGTTTTATAAATATAATAATCACTACTTTTTATAACATAATTATCATCACAATGATCATCATCAGTAGCAACTTTTTTCTCATCATAATCAATTGAAACCTCTTCCGAGATAGTGGAATCATTACTAAATAAAGTCATGACCTATCCAAATCCACTTTCATAATTGTCACAATAATATTCAACACCCTACAAAATATTGGGGTCATTACTTCCTAAAGTTGACACTCTTCCAAGCCCACTTTCATCAATATAATCATCATAAGTAGGAGACATGCTATCATAATAAATTTGCATATCAAAACTTGGGGGACTAAAAATATCATCTTTATTAAACATAGCGTCCCCAAGCTTGGGATAAACATTAATTGCAGCAAATAAATTCTCAAACATGTCATTCTCATCAAACATATCATCCCCAAGCTTGGGCCTTTTCATATCGTAAGCATAATCACTCTCATCATTAATAGTACGGATAGCACCAATAGTATAGCAATTATCATCATCACAATGAGTAATAGGAGCAACATCATTTGGGAGGGATACCTTTTTACCTTTGCTTCTCCCTCTTTTATTTCTCTTCTTCACATTATGTGTGGGTGTCGGTGTCAAAACCGGCGGATCTCGGGTAGGGGGTCCCGAACTGTGCGTCTAGGCGGATGGTAACAGGAGACATGTGACACGATGTTTTTACCCAGGTTCGGGCCCTCTCGATGAGGTAAAACCCTACTCCTGCTTGATTAATATTGATGATATGGGTAGTACAAGAGTAGATCTACCACGAGGTCAGAGAGGCTAAACCCTAGAAGCTAGCCTATGGTATGATTGTTGTTCGTCCTATGGACTAAAACCCTCCGGTTTATATAGACACGGAAGGGGATAGGGTTACACAGAGTCGGTTACAATGGAAGGAGATCTACATATCCGTATTGCTAAGCTTGCCTTCCACGCCAAGGAAAGTCCCATCCGGACACGCGACGAAGTCTTCAATCTTGTATCTTGATAGTCCAAGAGTCCGGCCAAAGGTTATAGTCCGGCTATCCGGACACCCCCTAATCCAGGACTCCCTCAGTAGCCCCTGAACCAGGCTTCAATGACGACGAGTCCGGCGCGCAGATTGTCTTCGGCATTGCAAGGCGGGTTCCTCCTTCGAATACTTCATAGAAGATTTTGAACACAAGGATAGTGTCCGGCTCTGCAAAATAAGTTCCACATACCACCGTAGAGAGAATAATATTTACACAAATCTAATATGCTGACGTATTATGTAGCATGACATCACACCACAGCCAAGCCTTTATTCGAATCATTTTTACTGTCCCACCTCAGCGCGTTTTGCGAGGCGGTTTCCTTGGCACGTCTTGTCGAAGCAGAGATCGTGTCCTCTTATCCCGGGATTCTCATCAATACGGGTGTGGGTAACCCAACCGTGCCATTGATTACGGCGCTTGGGAGATAAGCGAGTTTTACCAGGCTGGTGGGGACGCATAGTTTCGTCCGCCCATATAAGGGGATAAGGATCCGCCTTTTCATCCATGCCTTCTTCCTCCTTTGCTCATCCATTTTCGCACACTCGAGCTCCAGCGCCCAAGTCCGCATTCTCTTCCTTAACCTTCTCCAAACATGTCCGGAGCGGGAGGCAAGTGGATGGTCTCCTCCGTCACGGAGGGAGACATCAAAAAGCTAAGGAGAGCCGGATACCTGCCCAACGACATCGCGCACCGGCTCCCAGATGAGGGGCAGCTCATCCCCACCCCCAGGCCCCATGAGAGGGTCGTGTTCCTTACCCATTTCCTCCGCGGACTAGGATTCCCTCTCCACTCATTCGTCCGGGGGCTCATGTTCTACTATGGCATGGACTTCCACAATCTGGCCCCGAATTTCATCCTCAACATCTCGGCGTTTATCGTCGTGTGCGAGGCCCTCCTCTGCATCCGGCCCCACTTCGGCCTATGGCTGAAGACCTTCAATGTCAAGCCGAAGCTAGTGGGCGGCCGCCAGGCAGAGTGCGGAGGCGCCATGGTGAGCAAGATGCCCAACGTCCTATGGCTCGAGGGCTCCTTCGTGGAGACCATAAAGGGGTGGCAATCGGGGTGGTTCTACATCACCGAGCCGCGTGACCCCAAATGGGTCGCAGCCCCCGATTTCCGATCCGGAGCCCCTACGCGGCTCACCTCCTGGAAAGAGAAGGGCATGCGGTGGGGTAGTTCGGAAGAGCTGACCGGATAACAAACACGCGTCCAAAACCTGGTGAGCAAGAATCTCAAACTCGTCAACGTAGTCCAGGTCATGCTCATCCGCCGGATCCTCCCATGCCAACAACGGGCTTTCAGCTTATGGGAGTTCGACCCGGCCCAGCACCAAACTCTGAGCAGGCTCTTCGACACAATGTACAAAGATGCCTGGAAGGTGCTATTCAAGGGCGCCGAGGCCCCTGCTTCCACCACCGAGGATCGCGGATTCTGCGCGCAGCCTCAAGCCAATGCGGTAAGTTGTTTTACCTCTTACATGATATTTGTCTTTCATAGTTTGACTCTATGCGGGATCTAAGCCCCCATGTCTTTGACAGGACTGGCAGAGGAGGGCCAGACAAATCAACTGTCCGGCTCCTTTGCCCGAAGACCCAGCACACGCCCGCCCGGCACCTTACGTGGTGCCGGAGAAGAAGGCAAAGAAGAAGGCCACGGGAACTCGGAAGAGTTCCCGGCGCCCGGTGGAGTCAGACTCATCGTCCGATGACTCCGAGGCACGCTCCTCCCCTGGAGAGGAGGAGGAGGAAAGAGAGGTTTCTTCCCCAGCAGTGGGAGAAAAGAAAAGGAAGGCCTCCCCAACTGGGGAGGCCGGAGGGTCCAAGAAGGGGAGGACCCTTCCTCCGGACTACTCCACCAACGCCGCCGACAGCGAGGAGGAGTGGCCGCCCAGGGCCAAGCCCCTGGCGAAGTCGTAAGTATTTGGACACCAGAGTGACTCATAGTGTTCCTTTATTGCACAGCTTTCCCAAATCGCCGAATATAACCATCCAGTCCGGCCCGAGCCCGGCTCGACGTATCGTCGAGCGGCTCCTTGGATTCGTCGGATGTGAATAGCTTTTCACTTTCGACCGCTTCCACCCCTCACCCTACGGACAACGCCGAGGTGTTGTCCCGAAAGGTTCAAAGCCAAGGGGAGGTGGTCCTGGAGGCGCCGCAAGGCGACCTTCCGGACTGCAGACAAAAAGGGAGCAAGGCTCCTAAGGGCTCCAAGTCCGGCCCCGGGCCGAACACCGCACCGGAACCTTCAGTGGTTCCGGAGTCCAGCAGGCGGCCCCTCGCCAAGAAGGGCAAGCCTACCGCGCCGGTGACCTCCGTCCAGCCGGAGGCACCGGATAACTTGCTGGAGGTGCTTAACAGCGCCTCCATCAACGAGGAGCACCATACTATCATGAGTGCGGTGATCCAGAAAGTTCAGTCCACCAAAAGCGGGCTGACCGAAGCTTGTGCCAGCCTTCTAACAGGTTTTGAGGTGAGTAGAAAATATATAAAAATATTACCGCATAGACAGTAGCCCTTGATGCTCTGTTGTTCACAAGGAAAAGCCGAATAGAGGATCTAATAATATTTGCAGGAGTCTAACATAATTATGTCGATATGCGTATGCAGGCTTCGCTGCTGGCCTCTGCCGCACTGACTACGGAGGTGGACACGCTGAAGCAGAACCTTGAGCGATCCGAGCAAGAGCTCGGCCTTGCCAAGAAGCAGCTCGAGGAGAGCCAAGGTACGTAATGCCTTGTGTAATTATATAAAAGATGAAGTTGCAAAAAATGACAGGATCGTTATTGGTGTCTTAGGGGCCACGACTGAGGTGGTGACCCTGAAGCAAGCGCTTTCCAAGGCCGAAAAGAAGGCGGCCACGGAGCGCACTGAGCGGGAGAAGCATGAGGCGCGAGTTGGCGAGGTACAGCAAGAGCTCCAGGCTCTCATGAAAAAACACGAGAGTTTGGAGCTTGACTCAAAGACGCGAGAGTCCGAGCTCGCAACAACCCTCGAGAGCACCAAGTCTGCCAAGGCCGAAGCCCAGAAAGCCCTCCAGGAAGTTGAGGCGATGAAGAAGATAGTGGCGGGTAAGGCATTCTTTATGCAAAGCAAGCACATGAAAGTGAGTTACTTGTTACTTACCCGAGTCCGAAGCTCTCCAGGAGCATTCACAGATTTGCCCCGCAGCGTGTCAGATGCTGCCGCCTTCTACTGGCCCGAGGAGGGGAGCTCGATGGAGAAGGTGTTCTGGTCTCAGTATGCTGAGACCGGACACCCGGTGCCCTTGAGCGACCAGCTGAAGCAGCTGGTCGAGCTCCATAAGGTGGCCGAACAGGCCATGAAGGGTCTCATAGTCCGGCTGTGGCCCAGAGAGGACATGCCTGGGAGCTAACTCGGGCTGGTGAGGCGGCTGGTGGATGCCTGTCCACGGCTTGAACTCATCAAGCGCTCCGTTTGCATCGAGGGTGCCCGTAGGGCACTTGCCCATGCTAAAGTGCATTGGGGCAAGATGGATGCTGAGAAGCTTGTGAAGGACGGGCCACCGCCGGGCAAGGAGCATCGCCACCCCAAGATGTATTACGAGGGCGTCCTGAAGGGTGCCCGCCTCATGGCGGATGAATATTCCAAGGATGTAATATTTCAGTAAACTTGTTTGGTTTATCCTGTGCACTGAAAACTTGTTCATATGCGCTATGCAATGCTTGTTTTGATTTGAAATATTACCTTCTGTGCGTTTTTAAATCTGAGAGATGGCGAGTCGTCGGCTTCTGCCCCCATGCCACTAGTGCTGGGGTGTTCGGGGAAAAACCTGAGCACTCTTTTTCCCATTATTGGGTCCTTCGAGGGAGGTGCTCAGCACGACGACAAGGCAATCGGACTATAGTGCGTTATCACTCTCACTTAGCCAGAGAATTCTATAATTTTAAATTTTGGCGAAGCCCCTATTGTTCGGAAGACCGAGTTCGGGGCGCTATACATGCCTTAGGCCGGACAAAGCCGACTCCTCGCTCTAAGCGGCATAAGTCTTTAAGGACTCGAAACCTCTCGAACAGCGACCGGCTCTCGCCCTATCATGACAATCAGTTTTAGCTTTCTCTACTGAGGTGCTTAGCCTAGCTGAACTGGATCACAATCGTAGTAGTTCTCCCAGCGCTACCTTAGCCGATATAACGGAACGTAAGGTACCAAAACATGGGAGCCGGGCAAACCCAACTATTGACCCATGACATGATTCGGAGCTGATGCATATAATGCTATAAGTTCGGGGTGCCGCACTTGTGAAAGTGTTCGGACTTCTCACGCCGTATTATGGGGTGCTTAAGCCCCTCGCGTATTGGCTGTACCAAAGTGTACGGGTGCTAAATGTCATAACTGAATATGTATATGAAAAAGGAATGAATAGAGAATGCAATAATAAGCTGAAGCTAAGCATTGTTTATTCCCAAAGGCTACGCTAAAAGCAGAACGATACAAATAGTGCGATAAGCAAGAGATGGGACTATTTGACATGTCCCCCTCCAGGGGCGAGCTGTGGGACGGTATGTAGGACAGGTATTTTGCTCGTTATAGAGACCACCTGGGAATTCGACGTAGCTTTCTGCCTCCTTGGTTGTTGCATCGTGTGTTCGGTGATTGTACTGCCGAACAGGTCTTCCAGAGAGTAACGTCCTAAAAGTAAGAAAAATGATAGAATCAGCGGCCCCTAGTACGGTTGAGCCGTGTGTTGGGGTGTGCCATGGTCATGCCCCTCCCCCTGTGCCCATGGTATTTTCAGAGCGTAATTATGTACGCGTAGTACTGATTTTGCAGTTTCGCGAGGGCTGGGGTTGGGGCCGCATTGCTACGCTTGCTCGGAACGTGCCAGGCGGTCTTGTTCTAGGTTACTCCGAGCGCGCTTGACGGTGTCCGTACGTTTTATTGCCGGACTGGAGAAGGCCGCCGTATGCTCCTCTGTTCGAAGAGAGCGTTCGGTGTTTCCGTTGACCGTAATGACTCCTCGAGGTCCTGACATCTTGATCTTGAGGTATGCGTAGTGCGGCACCGCATTGAACTTTGCAAATGCGGTTCGCCCGAGCAGTGCGTGATAGCCACTGCGGAATGGGACTATATCGAAGATTAACTCCTCGCTTAGGAAATTATCCGGGGATCCGAAGACCACTTCAAGTGTGACTGAGCCCGTGCAATGAGCCTCTACACCTGGTATGACACCTTTAAAGGTAGTCTTTGTGGGTTTGATCCTTGAGGGATCTATGCCCATTTTGCGCACTGTGTCCTGATAAAGCAGGTTCAGGCTACTGCCGCCGTCCATAAGGACTCGAGTGAGGTGAAATCCGTCAATGATTGGGTCGAGAACCAATGCGGCGAATCCGCCATGGCGGATACTAGTGGGGTGGTCCCTTCGATCGAAAGTGATCGGGCAGGAGGACCACGGGTTGAACTTTGGGGCGAAGGATCCAACGCGTATACGTCCCTTAGCGCACGCTTCCGTTCCCTCTTGGGGATGTGGGTTGCGTATATCATGTTCACCGTCCGCACTTGTGGGGGGAAGCCCTTCTGTCCACTATTGTTTGGTGGCCGGGGCTCCTCCTCGTCGTCGTTATGTAGCCCCTTGTCTCTGTTCTCGGCATTTAAGTAGCTGGCCTGCTTGAACACCCAACAATCCCTGTTGTTGTGATTGGATGGTTTTTCGGGGGTGCCATGTATGTGGCACGAGCGATCGAGTATACGGTCCAAACTGGACGGGCCCGGAGTGTTTCTTTTGAATGAATTTTTCCGCTGACCGGGTTTAGAGCCTCTGAATCCAGCATTAACTGTCGTATCTTCACCGTTGTCGCTATTAATGCGGCGCTTGTGCTTGTTGCGACGCGACCTGCCATTGCTGTCCTTGGTATCCAAATTACCAGGGCTCTTGGTCATGTTATTGCTAGAGCCAGCCAGCTGTCTTCTCCCGCGCAAAAGCGGGTCATGAGTGTCGTGAGGGCTGCCATAGATTTCGGCTTTTCCTGTCCAAGGTGTCGGGCAAGCCACTTGTCATGGATGTTATGCTTGAAGGCTGCTAGGGCCTCTGCGTCTGGACAGTCGACGATTTGATTTTTCTTGGTTAGGAACCGTGTCCAGAATTGTCTGGCAGATTCTTCTGGTTGCTGGATTATGTGGCTCAGGTCATCAGCGTCTGGTGGTCGCACATAGGTGCCCTGGAAATTGTCAAGGAATGCGGCTTCTAGGTCCTCCCAACAACCAACTGATTCTGCTGGCAAGCTGTTAAGCCAATGCTGAGCTGGTCCTTTAAGCTTGAGTGGGAGGTATTTGATGGCGTGTAGATCGTCGCCACGGGCCATGTGGATATGAAGGAGATAGTCCTCGATCCATACCGCAGGGTCTGTTGTGCCATCGTATGATTCAATGTGTATGGGTTTGAAACCCTCTAGGATTTGATGATCCATTACTTCATCTGTGAAGCATAGTGGGTGTGCGGCACCTCTGTACTGGGCTATATCACGACGTAGCTCAAATGAGCTTTGTCTGCTGTGTTCAGCCAGGCCAAATTTACTGTATCCGGCATGACGGTTATCGTCTCGTGATGTAGGGCGCCCACGTGATCCGTAGATCGATCTTGTTTGCCAAGCCTTGTCCTCCAACATATCTCGCAGGTCTGGCGCGTTTCCTCGTGCCTTGGTATTTTTTGAGCAACGCCGGGGTGCAGCTTGAGTGGAGGGCCTGGAGGCCTCTCTGTCGCGGCCGTGAGGTGGCCGGTCAGCCGCATCATGCGATGGTGATGTAGGTTTAAGTGCTTCCTCCTCTAATCGGGGTAGCAACCTACGCTTTGGGTAGCTCTTGGAGGGGCGTTTGAGTTCGTACTCCTCGGCCGCAAGGACTTCAGTCCATCTGTCGGCTTGCAAGTCTTGATCAGCTCTAAGCTGTTGCTGCTTTTTCTTAAGGCTATTCGCCGTGGCCATAAGCCTGCGCTTGAAGTGCTCTTGTTCGACGGGATCCTCAGGCACGACAAATTCGTCGTCGCCGAGGCTTGCCTCGTCTTCGGAGGGAGGCATGTAATTGTCATCCTCCTCCTCTCTGTCTGCCGCTCTCTCAGGGGGGCTGGCTTCTCCATCCTCCTGCTTTGAATCTTGCTGGAGGGAGTTGTCTTCGGCACTGTCCGGGGTGTTATTATCTCCCGTGCCAGTATCACCGTTTTTTGCTTTGGCGGGATTTAGAGCGGCGCCGCTGACGCCGGCGCTTGGGTTGCTTTTTGGAGGGGTCGTCCCCCGCGTCGCCATTGCCTTCTTTGGGTGTATCCACCATATATTTGTCATATGACGAGGTGGCTTTCCATTTCCCTATAGGCGCTGGTTCCTATTCGTCTCCTACATCGTCGTCCATACCGTCGATGTTTTCGGAGTCGAAGTCTAGCATGTTGGTTAAATCATTGACTGTGGCTACGAAGTGGGTGGTGGGTGGGCGTCGAATTTCTTCGTCGTCCGCATCCCAATCCTGCCGGTCATAATCCGGCCAGGACTCTCCTGACAAAGAGAGAGACCTTAATGAATTCAGGATGTCGCTGAAGGGCGAGTGCTGAAAGATATCTGTGGCGGTGAATTCCATGATAGGCGCCCAATCAGATTCGATTGGCAGGGGCGCGGAGGGTTCGGAGTCTGAAGAAGAGTCTGGCACTTTGGAGTCACGGGCTTCGCAGAGGATAAGGCTGGTGTCCGGCTCGATCGCCGTTGAGACTGCAGCCCCCGCGGCGGGGTCTAGCCACCCATCCTTGATTGGCGCAGTTGGCTCCGAGCTAAGGGTCGGAGTGGATGCGGGCGCTGCCTCCAAGGCACTGTTCGGCGGCAGAACTAAATCATGCCCATCGTGACAGTGCAGCGCGCTCAGCTGCGGCTCGAATCTGTTGAAGATCAAGTCTCCGCGGATGTCAGCCGTGTAGTTCAAACTTCCAAATCTGACCTGATGGCCAGGGGCGTAGCTTTCAATCTGCTCCAGATGGCCAAACGAATTGGCCCGCAGTGCAAAGCCACCGAATACAAAGATCTGTCCGGGGAGAAAAGTCTCACCCTGGACTGCATCGCCAATGATGATCAAAGGAGCCATCAAGCCTAACGATGACGACACAGAGGAACTCTCAATGAAATCACCAATGTCGGTGTCAAAACCGGTGGATCTCGGGTAGGGGGTCCCGAACTGTGCGTCTAGGCGGATGGTAACAGGAGACAAGGGACACGAAGTTTTTACCCAGGTTCGGGCCCTCTTGATGGAGGTAAAACCCTACTCTTGCTTGATTAATATTGATGATATGGGTAGTACAAGAGTAGATCTACCACGAGATCAGAGAGGCTAAACCCTAGAAGCTAGCCTATGGTATGATTGTTGTTCGTCCTATGGACTAAAACCCTACGGTTTATATAGACACCGGAAGGGGCTAGGGTTACACAGAGTCGGTTACAATGGAAGGAGATCTACATATCCGTATTGCCAAGCTTGCCTTCCACGCCAAGGAAAGTCCCATCCGGACACGGGACGAAGTCTTCAATCTTGTATCTTCATAGTCCAAGAGTCCGTCCAAAGGTTATAGTCCGGCTATCCGGACACCCCCTAATCCAGGACTCCCTCAGTGGGTTTAATCCTCTTTTTGGATCTCCTTATTAATGAGATTGGTTGAATAGAAGGCTCCTCTCGTTACCTTATTCATCGTAAGAAATAATAGGATGATATTTGGAAGTCTCTTGCCTTTCATTAGCATTATCTTCATCTTCTATTTGTTTTCTTGTCTTTATGTGATTGGCTAGTGCAATCATCATTAGTACTATGGATATTCAAAGAGTTCATACTAACAACATTGCAGTCGTGCTCATTATTCAAAGATTTAGTGCCAAACACTTGACCACAATTTTCCTTTCCATCATTTTCATGAAAGATATTAAAAAGATGAAGCATATGAGGCACCCTCAATTCCATTTTTTGTAGTTTTCTTTTATAAAATAAACTAGTGATATGACAAGAAACTAAAAGATTCGATTGCAAGATCTAAAGATATACATTCAAGCTCTAACCTCCCCGACAACGGGCCAGAAATTGCTTAGTTGATGGGGTGTTAGTGCCGCTTACCTAGCCTCCCCAGCAACGGCGCCAGAAATTGCTTGATGTCTACTACACAACCTTCTTCTTGTAGACGTTGTTGGGCCTCCAAGTGTAGAGGTTTGTGGGACAGTAGCAAATTTCCCTCAAGTGGATGACCAAAGGTTTATCAATCCGTGGGAGGCGTAGGATGAAGATGGTCTCTCTCAAGCAACCCTGCAACCTAATAACAGAGAGTCCCTTGTGTCCCCAACACACCCAATACAATGGTAAATTGTATAGGTGCACTAGTTCGGCGAAGAGATGATGATACAAGTGCAATATGGAAAGTAGATATAGGTTTTTGTAATCTGAAAATATAAAAACAAAAAGGTAGCAAGTGATAAAAGTGAGTGTAAACGGTATTGCAATGCTAGGAAACAGGGCCTAGGATTCATACTTTCACTAGTGCAAGTTATCTCAACAATAATAACACAATTGGATCATATAACTATCCCTCAACATGCAACAAAGAGTCACTCCAAAGACACTAATAGCGGAGAACAAACGAAGAGATTATTGTAGGGTATGAAACCACTTCAAAGTTATTCTTTCTGATCGATCTATTCAAGAGTCTGTAGTAAAATGACACGAAGCTATTCTTTCCGTTCGATCTATCCTAGAGTTCGTACTAGAATAACACCTTAAGACACAAATCAACCAAAACCCTAATGTCACCTCAAGTATCTGTGGGTATGATTATACGATATGCATCACACAATCTTAGATTCATCTATTCAAATGAACACAATGTACTTCAAAGAGTGCCCCAAAGTTTCTACTGGAGAGTCAAGACGAAAACGTGTGCCAACCCCTATGCATAAGTTCACAAGGTAACTGAACCCGCAAGTTGATCACCAAAACATACATCAAGTAGATCACGTGAATATCCCATTGTCACCATAGGTAAGCACATGCAAGACATGCATCAAGTGTTCTCAAATCCTTAAAGACTCAATTCGATAATATAACTTCAAAGGGAAAAGTCAATTCATCGCAAGAAGGTAGAGGGGGAGAAACATCATAAGATCCAACTGTAATAGCAAAGCTCGCGATACATCAAGATCGTGCCATATCAAGAATACGAGAGAGAGAGAGAGAGAGAGAGATCAAACACATAACTACTGGTACATACCCTCAGCCCCGAGGGTGAACTACCCCCTCCTCGTCATGGAGAGCACCGGGATGATGAAGATGGCCACCGGTGATGGATCCCCCCTCCAGCAGGGTGCCGGAATAGGGTCCCGATTGGTTTTTGGTGGCTACAGAGGCTTGCGGCGGCGGAACTCCCGATCTAGGTTATTTTCTGGATGTTTTGGGGATATATAAGAGGTCACTGGTATGCGTCGGTCCTAAACAAATGGTTTTTAACCCCTTTCCACGACGTCATTTGGAACCGTCGCCAAGTGAGTCTGAGCGATAGGGGGGTCCTTCCCACACGACCCAGAAACCGTCGGGGATAGGGCCCCTACAGTAATCCTACTCGTTTCTGCTCGCGTTGCCATCGTAGTCGGTATTATGCGGTGCTACGTTCACGATGCGCGGCCCATCACAAACGGTTCAGTATTATAGAATGTGTATGATGCGCGGCCCATCACAAATGGTTCACCGTTAATAAGATTAGCGAATCGTCTTATGAGTGTCGGACAGGATTACGAAACGTTGGACCGTTGTAACATCCTCCTACATGACAACTATCGCACACGCTATTCTGTGGTGCAACGTTTACAATGCATACTTCATCAGAAACAGTTCATGGTTGCGAATCGTGTACGATAAGGCAACTAACACAAAAGTATATCAAGATCGTGCCATATCAAGAATACAAGAGAGAGAGAGAGAGAGAGAGAGAGAGAGAGAGAGAGAGATCAAACACATAGCTACTGGTACATACCCTCAGCCCCGAGGGTGAACTACTCCCTCCTCGTCATGGAGAGCACCGGGATGATGAAGATGGCCACCGGTGATGGGTCTGCCCCTCCGGCAGGGTGCCGGAATAGGGTCCCGATTGGTTTATGGTGGCTACAGAGGCTTGCGGCGGCGGAACTCCCGATCTAGGTTATTTTCTGGACGTTTTGGGGATATATAAGAGGTCACTAGTACACGTCGGTCCTAAACAAATGGTTTTTAACCCCTTTTTGCGACGGCATTTGGAACCGTCGCCAAGTGAGTCTGGGCGATAGGGTGGTCCTTCCCACACGACCCAGAAACCGTCAGGGATAGGGCCCCTACAGTACTCCTACTCGTTTCTGCTCGCATTGCCATCATAGTCGGTATTATGTGGTGCTACGTTTACGATGCGCGACCCATCACAAACGGTTCACTATTATAGAATATGTATGATGCGCGGCCCATCACGAACGGTTCACTGTTAAGAAGATTAGCTAATCGTCGTACGAGTGTTGGACAGGATTACAAAACGTCGGACCATTGTAACATCATCGTACACGAGAACTATCGCACACAATATTCTGCGGTGCAACGTTTACAATGCATACTTCATCAGAAACAGTTCATGGTTGTGAATCGTGTACGATAAGGCAACTAACACAAACGTACATCAAGATCGTGCCATATCAAGAATACGAGAGAGAGAGAGAGAGAGAGGGAGAGAGAGAGAGAGAGATCAAACACATAGCTACTGGTACATACCCTCAGCCCCGAGGGTGAACTACTCCCTCCTCGTCATTGAGAGCACCGGGATGAGAAGATGGCCACCGGTGATGGATCCGTCCCTCCGGCAGGGTGCCGGAACAAGGTCCCGATTGGTTTTTGGTGGCTACAAAGGCTTGCGACGGCGGAACTCCCGATCTAGGTTATTTTCTGGACGTTTTGGGGATATATAAGAGGTCATTGGTACGCGTCGGTCCTAAACAAATGGTTTTTAACCCCTTTCCGCGACGTCATTTGGAACCGTCGCCCAGTGAGTCTGGGCGATAGGGGTGTCCTTCCCACATGACCCAGAAACCATCGGGGATAGGGCCCCTATAGTACTCCTACTCGTTTCTGCTCGCATTGCCATCGTAGTCGGTATTATGTGGTGCTACGTTTACGATGCACGGCCCATCACAAATGGTTCACTATTATAGAATGTGTATGATGTGCGGCCCATCACAAACGGTTCACAGTTAATAAGATTAGCTAATCGTCATACGAGTGTCGGACAAGATTACGAATCGTTGGACCGTTGTAACATCGTCGTACACGACAACTATCGCACACACTATTCTGTGGAGCAACATTTACGATGCATACTTCATCAGAAACAGTTCATGGTTGCGAATCGTATACGATAAGGCAACTAACACAAACGTTTAGTTTGCCTGCACCGTTTGTGATATTGTCTGACATCGCACACGCTTTGCAAACGGCAACTGTGTGCATGCTTGCACATGTTCCTCTCTGTGAACCGTCTCCAATTATGGTGCATATCGCAAAAGTTTGTGTTTTACCAACCGTGTGTGCCGTAACAACCCGGAGAGCGTAATTTCACCGTAATTTAATTGCTACTTTTCCAAATTTTACTGGATTTGGATTTGGATTTGAATGTATGCTATAGCCTTATTCATATCCATCAGGTTCGAACAACCAATGCATTATCCGATTCATAGGCACATATGTTCAAGAATTACATAAGAACCAAATAAAGAATGATGAACCATAGTTGTATACTTGCACTATTAAAGATGGTAAAGAAAGAGGAGAAATATATTTTTTGTTGCTGAACAAGGTGAAGAGGAATGCCCATATTGTGCCCTCCTCCATGCAGAAGGCACGCATGACTATAGTCCAACACCTTGTGATGGCCGACCGGCCATCCTTCACGGTCTTCATGAAACCATCTAGATAATCATCGTGTTCTGGTAGAAATACTTTAACCTTTGCATGCCCACCAATCATGTAGTTTGAGAGGTAATCGTGAGTAAACTGCTTTGGCAAGCACTGCAAAGGAAAAAGAATCAGACATTGTCATCTAACACAACTCATTATGGGCAGTAAAAAGAAGGCTGCAAAGTTCTTACATACCATCCTGCAGTTCGCTATTGTCTTGGATAAAGGGTAAAAAATAGTTTAATTGCCATCTTTGGACCCATTTTACTAACAATCTTTATCAGCTTCCTCACTTGATGCTGGTTCATCGATATCTCATTGCCCCATACGCAGACAGGGTCGAAACGCGGATCTTTACCAATGACATATGTACCTAAAAGCACCAAGTTAATATTAGAAGCTAAACAACAATTGCACAATGATGTAGTACAACACTCTTTTATAATATGTCTATATACATCCGTATGTGGTAGTCCATTTGAAATCTCTAAAAAGATAAATATTTTGGAACGGAGGGAGTATCTTATAACATCCAGTATACTCACATATTAGATGAATTAACATCTTATATTATGGGCCGGAAGGAGTTTAGTTCACTCTTACAAATTATCTGCTGTTGTATCCACGGGTTACGGTTAGTTTGAGCTAGTTAGGGATCAAATAGCCCTAAAGTATATCTAAACATGAGGGCTAGTTTGAGCTAGTTGCATCTATAACCCACCCAAAAAACTAGTATCCAACCCAAGAGGTGCTAATTGGAGCTAGTTCTCCTAGTGCATTTGTTGTTGATCTAACCCTGCCATCCAAACAACTCTTTGTATGGAGTTAGTTCAGGGTTACTAATGAGATAGAAACTAACTCTAACCTCTAGCTAAGTTGAGTATCCAAACAGGGCTGTGTTGTTGCTGTTGCTGCTGTTGCTCTTCTACGTATATCTAGACATCATTAGAACATTAATGTAACATTCTTCCTTGTTGCTATGTAGCCTAGGATTGCATATTTAGACATTAAGTACAATGCATGTTGCTATGTAGCCTCAGATATATTACATATGGCCCTAGTTAACCTGAGGAAAAAATGGGTTGCAAATGTATTCAGTTAAAAGTCCGACTCACCGATTAGTCCCTTATCAACCGCCGGCCTATATGGTACCAACTACCGATATGCTGAACAGTGAGCAGATATAAGCCATGGGATGAAACTAACCTCGATCAAAAATATCAGTCGTTCCCAAAATTGTCCTGTGTAGGTACATCCAGAAGCATGTTAAGCACAACAGGCTAAACATCAACCAAAATTACACATGGCAGACAAAATAATCTCCAAAAGATAGCTTCAGTGTGCAGGTTTGAGCACGCTAGTAAAGCAAAACAAGTGGAAAGGTGTGCTAATTGCAACAGGCCTAACATTTAACAACAAGAAACATGGTAATTCAAACTGGTATTGTGCCGGTCTAAGTACACTGGTTATGGTTAAATAAAAATGGAAAGGCATGTTAACTACAAGATGCAGCAACCAAATGTAATTATTCATAGTGGTAGTGTTGAAACTGGTACTGATGAAGTTGAACTGCACAGTTCATACTTGCACATATAGAACATCACATTGTGAATAACTGGAATAAACATGGCATACTACGAACAACCAAAGATAGCATTTGAAACTGAACATATGCTAACTACAAACAACCGAACAATCAAAAACTTAAAACAGGCATATGCTAGCTATAACAGGCTTAACAAAAAGCAAATATATCCATTCCTATCAGTATGTTTAAAACTGGATTGATGAAATGTACTGCACAGTAAATAATTGCACATATAGAGCATCACATTGTGAACAACTGAAATAAACAAGGCATACTGCAAACAACCAAATATAGCAATTAAAACTGGACATATTCTCACTACGCTACAAAAGGGACTCGACAAAACAAATCATGGGTTCCCCCTGTGAAGAGGCACGACAAAACAAATCATGGGTTTCCTCACTTGTCACGGATGGGCTCATTCCCGTGGGAAGAGAACGAACCCTGGATGCGCTCCATGTTGTCGCAGATGGGCTCCTTCCCCTTGGAAGAGCATGGCTGTAGGGTGCCCTCCCTGATGTCGCAGGCGGGCGCTTTCCCCTTGGAAGAGCAGATGGGCTCTTTCCGCTTGGAAGAGACGGAAAGGGTGCCCTCCTCGTGGTCGTCGTTGATGAGGTCTAACTTGGAAGTTGTGGATCCCGAGCCAGCGTCGCAGAATGTGTCCTTCAGAAATGACAAAAGGGGCTCGATGGCGATGTAGAATGGCAAATTGTTGACAGCAAGCCAGAGGAGATCAGCGGCGGGGCCATGGATGAGATCGGCGGCTGTTGAACCCGAGGGGTTGGGGGTGGGCCACTTAACCTGTGACACAGCCCGCCTCAGGGTGTCGCTGTCGATGACCTCGATGTCGTAGACGGTAGACGAGACATGCCCACGTACTCTAGACCGCTGCTTGAGTGCCTGCTGCCAGTAATGGTCGTCAGCTTCCTCGGCGACGTCGGGCGAAGAGACCGCTATACACCACTTTTGGGCCAGCCGCTCCTCGAGCTCCATGGGAAGCGTAGCTAGGCTTAGGCTGCGATGCTCTGGAGTGGGGGATGGGGATGGAGATGGGGATCTGTGGGAAAGGGGGCGTTTGGCAGGCGTCATCTAAGAAACCCAGGGTGGCCTGGGTATGGAGATCAGTGGGTAAGTTGCATGGGCAAACCGGCAGATGTTGACAATGGAGGCCTTGTGGCGGGGGCGACGGTGGGGACTTTGCTAGGGTTTGGAGCGATGGAGGGTGTGTGTGTGTGCGCGCGCGCGCGCACACCCGAGGAGGTTTTGGTGTGTGTGTGTGTGTGGAGGGGTGGGGGTGCGGGGTGTTTGAGGAAATGACACGGGTACTGAAAATTTTACTACGCGGGAGTCAAACGCGGGAGTGAAATGCCGGGCTATTGAAAATTTTGATGATAGTGCATCGCACACGGTCCGGAGATAACAACCGTGTGCTAGGAAACAGAAAAACCCTCGAGGTGGGCAGATATTTTTGATGCAGGCGGGATTGGGAACAAGAAACATCACACATGGTCCGGAGATAACAACCATCTGTTATGAAACAGAAAACCCACGAGGCGGGCATATATTTTTGTTAGGGGGAGCCTCGTGGAGCCCAATGTATTGTGCGGATGTGTGCGTGACAAGTGCACCAGCGTGGCACACGGTTAGTTTGAGTGAACCGTGTCTGTTGCATCATCTGACTTGTCTAGTGTTCATGAATTTGGCGAAAAATGACATGGGAGAGGGTCAGAACACGAACACACTTGCATGTGGACCAAATTTATGTATCAAAAGGGTGGTTTGATTTTCAAATACCAAATGCAACTTCGATGTGGCACCTCTCTCGCAAAGCGCACGATATAGCTTGCCCCCACCGCCCCTCGTGTCGGCACGAAGGGAATCCTAAGCTATGAATGCATGCCCCATCCCCCTGAACCGAGGTTCACCTAGCAAAGTGCAAAGTAGCTAGAAGCCCCCCTCCTCCCTCGTGTTCGCACGAAGGGAATCCTAAGCTATGAATGCATGCCCTCCCCCCCCCAACTGAGGTTCACCCTAGCAAAGTGTGAAGTAGCTAGCAGCCACCCCTCCCTCGTGTTAGCACGAAGGGAATCCTAAGCTATGAATGCACATGCCCCCCCCAACCGAGGTTCACCTAGCAAAGTGCAAAGTAGCTAGCAGCCCCCCTCGTGTCGGCACGAAGGGAATCCTAAGCTATGAGCATGCCCCCTCCCCCCCAACCGAGGTTCACCTAGCAAAGTGCGAAGTAGCTAGCAGCCCCCACCC
Organism: Aegilops umbellulata; assembly: GCA_032464435.1. Classification (NCBI taxonomy): domain Eukaryota; kingdom Viridiplantae; phylum Streptophyta; class Magnoliopsida; order Poales; family Poaceae; genus Aegilops; species Aegilops umbellulata. Next base: position 83,305,980 of record CP136054.1, on the reverse strand, counting down.
CCTCGTATCGCCACTAAGGGGATCCTAATTAAGCTATGAATGCATGCCCCCCCCGAACCGAGGTTCACCTAGCAAACTGCGATGTAGCAACCCCCCTCCCCCCCACACACACTTTGAGTCGGCGGGCCAGAGAGGCATATATCTCACCAAGATGGATCGTAAAATGGACCAAGAATAATCCACCTTGGTCGTACATCCTCTCTCTTGTTGTTGATCAAAGTGATGGCCATCCATGCGACCCCGTAGATGGGCTAGCTCGCCAATAATCATGCAAGTAGCTAGTCCCCAAACACAACCACTGCATGTGTGTGGCCCAAAAATATGTATGGAGAGGTGTGTTTTTAGTAACAATGGAACAACTTTGATGTGGCACCGTGATTTCGAACTAGAAATCCCCACACTGAGTGAGGGTTAGGTTGACGATGCATAAGTATGTTACACCACACTTCAAGCCAACGACGGGGATTCATATATGCATGCATGCGTGCATAGTATATGCGCTCAAACTTAATTAGGTCTGAATCTCACCATGACCTATACTACGATAACACGAACCAAATGAAGAATCCGCCATGGTAACCTATCTTGTTGTTGGTCAAGGTGATCATGGATGTCCACGCGGGCCCATGAATATATAGGCTTGTCGCTGATAACCACGCGAGGGAGTGTATCGTTCGAAGGCAACCACTACATGCATATGTATGGAGGTGATGCGTGCAGCATGTTTGAATACACAACATTGATCTGGCGCGTGTGTCAAAAATTGTACACTAGCTCCCCACACAGAGCAAGATCGGTTCATGATGGTGTCGTTGTACTAGCCACTTTGACTCGATGGGAGGGATTCATGCGTACACATGCATGTGTGTGTCCTCAAAGTGTATCATGCATGTCATCCCGGAGCAAAAATAATAATCCCCTCCTAAGTTAAATTAACCTCTCTTGTTGTCAGGCAAAAAGAAGTGATGGACCAAGCGGGCCCACAGATGGAAAGCACCGATATCGCTAATAACCGCTTAAGTGGGTGCGAGAGGACAACCACCACCGCTTTGCATGTGGGTCGAACATATATATGCTGAATACCCAAAATGCACAACTTTGATGTGCCACATGCCTCAAAAACCGTAAACCATGCACCCACACAGAGCGAGGTTCATATCAAGCGTACTACATATGATGGTCCCCTTCCCCCCTCTTCACTGCATACTATATGCTCCTTCCGTAATATATGTACAACCCAAAAGAATCCTCATCGATGGTGAAATTAATTAACCTCTTCCGATGTAGGTCAAAGTGATGCATGCATCTACGATGGCCTGGTGGGCCCACAGATGGAAGCGTCACACGTGAGTGTCCTAGCTAGGATATATATATATATATATATGCATGTGGCCCAAAAAGGTGTTGTGTGATGTTTGAATAACCAATTTCACAATTTTGATGTGGCACGTGCCTCGGTAACCAAAAAGTCCCGACACTGAGTGAGGTGTACTTGTTCACGGACGCATACGTATAGTATATATGCTAGTCCCCTCCCACCTCTTCGACGCGTACTATATACCACCATAACACAAACAAAAAAGATTCTACCTTGCTGGTCAAATTAATCTCACTGCCCGCTGTTCGTCAAAGTGATGGACGACGACCTCGCGGGCCCACAGAAAGCGTCACACTTGAGTATCGAGTGTCGTGTAGGACAACCATCGACTGCATGTGGCCAAAACAATTATGTATGAAAGGGTCGTGTAATGTTTTAAATAACGATTTCACGACTCTGATGTGGCACCAGCCTGCCTAACAAAACGGCCAACCCACACGGTGGCTCACAACTCGTGGTGTAGTGCGAGCCACCCGCCACCCGCAGATGCACACACCCACACACACACCGCGAATCCACCGCAACTATGATGCATGTTAAGTTAATTATCCCACGGTGAACATACATGTTACCAAAGGAGGGGCGTTTTAATTTCAAAAAAATAACAGAGATCATTAAGACGTTTTAGTACATTGATTGCTTGATTTTATATGGGTATAATGTTCAAAAATCAAATTTGAGCTACATGCACACATGACAGTGCACCTAAATGGATTGCAAAAACACATGTGTCTCACTGGGTGCATGTTTACTCCCCGTGCAACAAATTTCAAACATTGAGAATCTTGATTTTTAAACTCTAGTACATCCAAAACTTATTTGAAGTTCATGAAACTTATCGTGTTGTCATATGGACACCAATACAAAGTGGCATTGTACTTTTTTTTATCAAATTTGAGACCATTTTTGATGTAATCTTTATCTAATTACAGACAGGAGATTATTAATAATTGGGAACCAATATCCCAAATGGATTATTTATTCGAACCGTGAGCGCTAGACCAACAATGGATACATGCCATGCTTCGGTTAAGCAATAAAGCGGCAACATTAATCATCCAAATAGAAAAACAATATACGTGCCGCCGCGCAACCCGTGTGGCATGCGAGCAGGTGTGAGTTGACGGGATGCATGCGAGTAGTTCGTCGCCCAGGCAGTTGGGGAGGCGTGCGTGCAGGTGTGTGAATTGACGGAGGTGTGCTCACTGCGCAATGTCATCGGGAGGCGTGCGAGTAGTTATGTGAAATTATGGTAGGTATGCCAGCAGTCCGGTGCGCAGGGTAAACCTAACCATAGCATGAAACATATGGATCCAAATCAGCCCCTTATGAAGCAACACATAAACTAGGATTTAAGCTTCTGTCACTCTAGCAACCCATCATCTACTTATTACTTCCTAATGCCTTCCTCTAGGCCCAGACAATGGCGAAGTGTCATGTAGTCGACGTTCACATAACACCACTAGAGGAAAAACAACATACATCTCATCAAAATATCGACCGAATACCAAATTGACATGACTACTAATAGCAAGACTTCTCCCATGTCCTCAGGAACAAACATAACTACTCACAAAGCATATTCATGTTCATAATCAGAGGGGTATTAATATGCATAATGGATCTGAACATATGATCTTCCACCAAATAAACCATACAGCATCTACAAGGAGTAAATCAACACTACTAGCAACCTACAGGTACCAATCTGAGGCTTTGGGACAAAGATCGGATACAAGAGATGAACTAGGGTTTAAGAGGAGATGGTGCTCGTGAAGATGTTGATGGAGACTGGCCCTCTCCCAATGAGAGGAGCGTTGGTGATGATGATGGTGATGATTTCCCCCTCGTGGAGGGAAGTTTCCCTGGCAGAACAGCTCTGCCGAAGCCCTAGATTGGTTCCGCCAAGGTTCCGCCTCGTGGTGGCGGAGTTTCTTCCCGAAAGCTTGCTTATGATTTTTTTCTTGGACGAAAGACTTCATATAGCAGAAGATGGGCACCAGAGGGCCACCAGGGGGCCTACGAGTTAGGGGGCGCGCCCAAGGGGGTAGGGCACGCCTCCCACCCTTGTGGCCAGGGTGTGGCCCCCCTCTGGTATTTTCTTTGTCTAGTATTTTTTATTAATTCCAAAAATGACTTCCGTGAACTTTCAGGACTTTTGGGGTTGTGCAGAATAGGTCTCTAATATTTGCTCCTTTTCTAGCCCAGAATTCCAGCTGCCGGCATTCTCCCTCTTCATGTAAACCTTGTAAAATAAGAGAGAATAGGCATAAGTATTGTGAAATAACGTGTAATAACAACCCATAATGCAATAAGTATCAATATAAAAGCATGATGCAAATTGGACGTATAAACTCCCCCAAGCGGAAGCCGATAATGATAAATATGTCCACATGTTTAGAGGTAGAGGTATCAACAAAATAAAATACAGACATGAGGGCATCATGATCATTCTTATAACAGCAACATATATGGACATTGTCATATGATTTCTTATGCTCAAGTAATATTCTATTCACAATGTCAAGTATGAATCAGAAACTTCATTGAGAACCAACAAACTACAATCTCAGTCATTGAAGCAATTGCAATTTATCATAACATCGGAAACAGTCTATGTAACAGCTTTTCAGCAAGTCCACATACTCAACTATCATTTAGTCTTTCACAATTGCTAACACTCACGCAATACTTGTGGTTACGGAGTTTTAATCGGACACAGAGAAAGATAGGGGCTTATAGTTTTGCCTTCCAACCTTTTACCTCAAGGGTAATGTCAACAATAATAGCTCATGCTAACTTACATCCAGTTAGATATATGTATCAGGATCTTTCCAACACAAGGTGCTTGCCAAAGGATAAAATGTAAAAGGAAAGGTGACGATCGCCGTGACTCTTGCATGAGGTAAAAGTAAAAGATAGGCCCTTCGCAGAGGGAAGCAAAGGTTGTCATGCACTTTCATGGTTGGATGCACGAAATGTTAATGCAAAAGAACGTCACTTTATATTGCCACTTGTGATATGGACCTTTATGCAGTCCGTCGCTTTTATTTCTTCCATATCACAAGATCGTATAAAGCTTATTTCCTCCACACTAATAAGGCATACATATTTAGAGAGCAATTTTTAGTGCATGCACCGATTACAACTTACTTGAAGGATCTTACTCAATCCATAGGTAGATATGGTGGACTCTCATGGCACAACTGGGTTTAAGGAAATTTGGAAGCACAAGTAGTATCTCTACTTGGTGCCAAGAATTGGCTAGCATGAGGGAGAAAGGCAAGCTCAACATGTTGGATGATCCATGACAATATACTTTATTCCAGATATAAGAAAACATAACCCATTATGTTGTCTTCCTTGTCCAACATCAACTCTTTAGCATGTCATACTTTAATGAGTGCTCACAATCATAAAAGATGTCCAAGATAGTATATTTATATGTGAAACCCCTCTTTCATTATTACTTCCTATTAATTGCAACGATGACCAAAGCTATGTTTGTCAACTCTCAACAACTTTTAATCATCATACTCTTTCTATGTGAAGTCATTACTCTCCATAATATCAATATGATCTCTTTATTTCTTTTTATTCCTTCTCTTTCTTTTATTCCCTCAAGATCATAGCAAAATAATCAAGCCCTTGACTCAACACTAATCTTTATTATATATAGCTCACGGACTTGATTACATAGAGGGATCATAAAGCAAAACTTAAAACTAAATCATACTAAAACTTTATTCTACTAGATCAAGATATTACTAAAAGGACCGAACTAAGGAAAACGGTAAAGATAGGAGTGTGATGGTGATACGATACCGGGGCACCTCCCCCAAGCTTGGCGGTTGCCAAGGGGAGTGCTCATACCCATGTGATTATGTCTCTTTTGCTGGTGAAGAAGATGATGGGGTTGTTGACGATGTAGGCTTGTCATCCATCTTCCAAGGCATAGGCTCACCATCATAGAAGGATGATCGAGTCTCCGGGATCCTCAAATCTGCAGCCAAACTCATTCTCTTGAATCTATATTCATACTCACAGTTTTGGTTTTGTAGATCATATATCTAGGCTTGGAGATGCTCGATTTTATCATGAAGCTTGAAGATGGTTTCCCCAATGTTATTAGCATCCAGTTTGTGGTTGTTGGTGAACTCCGCGATCATCATGTGGTTGGCGTTGAGTCCATGTTCCACCATCCCTTGGCACTTGAAAACTTGTTGTTCCATTGCTTCGAGCCTCGTCTCCATGCTTCTAGTCCTCCTTGGTCCCTCAACATCGCGGATGTGCAGCAACCCATCATGCATCTCAATGGTTTGAGGGTGTTGCAGCACCTCCACGAGGTAGAGGCTGATGACCTTCTCGAAGAACTTGTCCTTGGGGGCGCTTGGAGACGTCATGGTGATCTAGATCTGTCAGAAAAACAGCTCGAAACGAAAACAGAGGATATTTGTGTGATACGGTGGTCAAAACCTTCGGGAGATTATATAATGAATTTTTATTGACCAAAAGAAGTATTGTGCAACAAAACGGAGCCTGGAGAGCGCACGAGGTGCCCACGAGGTAGGGGGCGCGCCCAGGGGGTAGGGCGTGCCTCCCACCCTCGTGGAAGCCTCGTGTCCTTCCCGGACTGCTTCTTATTTTCACATTTTCTTAAATATTCCAAAACAGAGAAAAATTGCCATTAGAACTGTTTTAGAGTCGGTTTACTTACCGTACCACGTACCTATTCCTTTTCGGAGTTTGAAACGTTCTGGAAGGTGTCTCTTATGTATTCCTCCGGGGTTACGGTTTTAATAACATTAGTTTCAACATTTATAGGATTACATGAGATATAATGTTTGATTCTTTGACCGTTCACCACCTTCGGATTTGTTCCTTCGAAGTTGTTAATTTTTATGGCACCGGAACAATAGACCTCCTCGATAACGTAAGGACCTTCCCATTTAGAGAGAAGTTTTCCTGCAAAAAATCTTAAACGAGAGTTGAATAGCAACACATAATCACCTACATTAAACTCATGCTTTTGTATCCTTTGGTCATGCCATCTTTTAACTTTTTCTTTAAACAGTTTGGCATTCTCATAAGCCTGGGTTCTCCATTCATCAAGTGAGCTAATGTCAAATAACCTCTTCTCACCGGCAAGTTTAAAATCATAATTGAGCTCTTTAATAGCCCAATATGCCTTATGTTCTAGTTCGAGAGGTAAGTGACATGCTTTTCCATAAACCATTTTATACGGAGACATACCCATAGGGTTTTTATATGCAGTTCTATAGGCCCATAATGAATCATCAAGTTTCTTGGACCAATTCTTTCTAGATCTATTAGCAGTCTTTTGCAAAATTAATTTGAGCTCTCTGTTACTCAATTCTACTTGACCACTAGACTGTGGGTGATAAGGATATGCAATTCTATGATTAACATCATACTTAACAAGCATTTTACGAAAAGCACCATGAATAAAATGTGAACCACCATCAGTCATTAAATATCTAGGAACTCCAAACCTCGGAAAAATAACTTCTTTAAGCATCTTAATAGAAGTGTTACGATCAACACTACTAGTTGGAATAGCTCCTACCCACTTAGTAACGTAATCAACAACAACTAAAATATGTGTATACCCATTAGAGGAAGGGAAAGGTCCCATATAATCAAAACCCCAAACATCAAATGGTTCAATAACAAGTGAATAATTCATAGGCATTTCCTGACGTCTACTAATATTACCAATTCTTTGACATTCATCACAAGATAAGACAAACTTACGAGCATCCTTGAGGAGAGTAGGCCAATAAAAACCGGATTGCAATACCTTATGTGCAGTTCTATCTCCAGCGTGGTGTCCTCCATAAGCTTCGGAGTGACACTTGCGTAGGATTTGTTCCTGTTCATGCACAGGTACACAACGTCTAATAACACCATCTACTCCTTCTGTATAAAGATGTGGGTCATCCTAGAAGTAATGTCTTAAATCATAGAAAACCTTTTTCTTTTGCTGGTATGTGAAACTAGGTGGTATAAATTTAGCAACAATGTAATTAGCATAATCACCATACCATGGAGCAGTACGAGAGGTATCTATGACAGCTAATTGTTCATCAGGAAAGCTATCATCAATAAGTAGTGGGTCATCAAGAACATTCTCTAACCTAGACAAGTTCTCTGCAACGGGGTTCTCAGCTCCCTTTCTACCAATAATATGCAAATCAAATTCTTGTAGCAAGAAAACCCATCTAATAAGTCTAGGATTAACATCTTTCTTTTCCATAAGGTATTTAATAGCAGCATGATCAGTGTGAATAGTTACTTTAGAATCAACAATATAAGGTCTGGACTTATCACAAGCAAATACAACTGCTAAGAATTCTTTTTCAGTAGTAGCATAATTTCTCTGAGCACTGTCTAGAGTTTTACTAGCATATTGAATAACATTTAATTTCTAATCAACTCTTTTCCCTAGAACAGCACCTACAGCATAGTCACTAGCATCACACATAATTTCAAAAGGTAAATTCCAATCAGGTGGCTGAACAATAGGTGCAGAAATCAATGCTTTCTTAAGTATTTCAAATGCTTCTACAAAATCATCATCTAAGACAAAAGGTATATCTTTTTGTAATAGATTAGTCAGAGGTCGAGAAATTTTTTAGAAGTCCTTTATGAACCTCCTATAAAAGCCAGCACGACCAAGGAAACTTCTTATACCTTTGATGTGTAGCCATCATGCATCTTTGAAAGGTAGTAGGTGCATTACATAAACCAAAAGGCATACGTCTATAAGCAAAAGTACCAAAAGGGCAAGTAAAAGTGGTCTTTGCTTGATCATCAGCTGACACAGGTATTTGAGAGAAACCAGAGTAACCATCTAGAAAGCAAAAACGTGTATGTTTGGATAATCTTTCTAGCATTTGATCTATGACAGGCAAAGGGTAATGATCTTTTTAGTAGCTTTATTTAATTTGCGGAAATCAATTTCCATCCTATATCTTGTAATAATTTTTGCGGAATCAATTTATCTTTATCATTAGGAACGACAGTAATACCTCCCTTCTTAGGGACACAATGGACAAGACTTACCCACTGACTATCAGCAACGGGATAAATTATACCTGCCTCAAGGAGCTTTAATATTTACTTTCTTACCACTTCTTTCATCTTAGGATTTAACCGTCGTTGATGATCAATAACCGGTTTGGCATCTTTATCCAAATTTATCTTGTGTTGACATAGAGTGGGATTAATGCCCTTAAGATCATCAAGAGTATATCCAATAGTAGCGCGGTGCTTCTTCAGAGTTTTCAATAATTTTTCTTCCTCCTTCTCTGAAAGGTTAGCACTAATAATAATAGGATATATCTTCTTTTCATTAAGATAAGCATATTTAAGAGTAACAGGCAAGGGTTTAAGCTCAAACACGGGATCACCCTTGGGTGGAGGAGGATCCCCTAGGATTTCAACAGGCAAATTGTGTTTCAGAATGGGTCCATGTTTAAAGAATACTTCATCTATTTCCCTCCTTTCATTCATAAACATATCATTTTCATGGTCTAGCAAATATTGTTCTAAAGGATCACTAGAAGGCATGGCAATAGAAGCAAGACTAATAATTTAATCTTTACTAGGCAATTCCTCATCACGGGGTTGTCTACGAAAGTTAGATAAATTAAACTCATGAAACATATCATCCAAACCAATAGTAACAACATTCTTTTCGCAGACTATCTTAACATTAACAGTGTTCAAGAAGGGTCTACCAAAAATAATGGGACAAAATCTAGCTTGTGGGGAACCAAGAACAAGAAAATCAGCAGGATATTTAACTTTCCCACACAAGACTTTAACATCTCTAACAATACCAATCGGTGAAATAGTATCTCTATTAGCAAGTCTAATTGTAACGTCTATATCTTCTAACTCTGCCGGTGCAATATCATGCATGATTTCTTTGTATAAGGAAACAGGTATTGCACTAGCACTAGCACCCATATCACACAAGACATGATAACAATCATCTCCTATTTTAACAGAAATAACAGGCATGCCTACCACAGGTCTATGTTTATCTTTAGCACTAGGTTTAGAAATTCTAGCAGTCTCATCACAGAAGTAAATAACATGTCCATCAATATTATCAGCCAAGAGATCTTTAACCATAGCAATATTAGGTTCAACTTTAATTTGCTTAGGAGGTGTATAAGTTCTAGTATTACTCTTACGAACCACTGTTGAAGCTTTAGCATGATCCTTTATCTTAACAGGGAAAGGTGGTTTCTTAACATAAGCAGTAGGAACAATAGGATCATTATAAGTAATAGTCTTTTCTTCAACTTTAATAGGTTCAACTACTTTTACTTCTATGGGAGGATGATATTTAAACCACTTCTCCTTAGGGAGATCAATATGAGCAGCAAAAGATTCACAAAAGGCAGCTACTATCTCAGAGTCAAGTCCATATTTAGTGCTAAATTTATGGAAAACATCGGTATCCATAAAAGATTAACACAATCAAACTTAGGTGTTATACCTGACTCCTTACCTTCGTCGAGATCCCAATCTTCAGAGTTGCATTTAATTCTCTCCAATAAATTCCATTTGAATTCAATAGTCTTCATCATAAAAGAACCAGTACAAGAAGTATCGAGCATGGAGCGATTGTTGTCAGAAAGTCGAGCATAATTTTTTTGAATAATCATTTCTCTTGAGAGCTCATGATTGGGGCATGAATATAACATTGACTTAAGCCACCCCCCAAGCTTGAGCCATGATTTCTCCTTTGTGAGGCCAAAAATTATATATATAATTACGATCACGATGAACAAGATGCATATGATAAAACTTTTGATGAAATTCCAATTTCAATCGCTTGTAGTCCCATGATCCCATATCATCGCATAGCCTATACCATGTCAATGCATCACCCTTCAAAGATAAAGGGAAGACCTTCTGCTTGATAACATCATCGGGCATACCCGCAAGCTTAAATAATCCACAAACTTCATCCACATAGATTAAGTGTAAATCGGGATGCAATGTTCCATCTCCTGCAAAAGGATCAGCTAGCAGTTTCTCTATCATACCCAAAGGAATTTCAAATTAAACATTTTCAGTAGGTTCAATAGGTTGAGGAGCAACTCTTTGCTCTACTGGTCAGGGTGAAGATACCCAGAACAAGCCCCTCAAAGGATTACTTTCCATAGTAACAAGTGACAGTAAATTTCAGCACACTATATAAAATTTTCCTTACCAAATTCCACCTACCAAAGGCGCTTCACTCCCCGGCAACGGCGCCAGAAAAGAGTCTTGATGATCCACAAGTATAGGGGATCTATCGTAGTCCTTTAGATAAGTAAGAGTGTCGAACCCAACGAGGAGCAGAAGGAAATGATAAGCGGTTTTCGGCAAGGTATTCTCTGCAAGTACTGAAATTATCGGTAACATATAGTTTTGTGATAATGCAATTTGTAACGGGTAACAAGTAACAAGTGTAAATAAAGTGCAGAAAGATGGCCCAATCCTTTTTGTAGCAAAGGACAAGCCTGGACAAACTCTTATATAGAAAAAAGCGGTCCCGAGGACACATGGGAATTATCGTCAAGCTAGTTTTCATCATGTTCATATGATTCGCGTTTGGTACTTTGATAATTTGATATGTGGGTGGACCGGTGCTTGGGTGCTGTCCTTACTTAGACAAGCATCCCACTTATGATTAACCCCTATTGCAAGCATCCGCAACTACAAAAGAAGTATTATGGTAAACCTAACCATAGCATTAAACATATGGATCCAAATCAGCCCCTTACGAAGCAACACATAAACTAGGGTTTAAGCTCCTGTCACTCTAGCAACCCATCATCTACTTATTACTTCCAAATGCCTTCCTCTAGGCCCAAACAATGGTTAAGTGTCATGTAGTCGACGTTCACATAACACCACTAGAGGAAAAACAACATACATCTCATCAAAATATTGAACGAATACCAAATTCACATGACTACTAATAGCAAGACTTCTCCCATGTCCTCAGGAACAAACGTAACTACTCACAAAGCATATTCATGTTCATAATCAGAGGGGTATTAATATGCATAATGGATCTGAACATATGATCTTCCACCACATAAACCAACTAGCATCAACTACAAGGAGTAATCAACAGTACTAGCAACCTACAGGTATCAATCTGAGGCTTTGGGACAAAGATTGGGTACAAGAGATGAACTAGGGTTTAAGAGGAGATGGTACCGGTGAAGATGTTGATGGAGATTGGCCCCTCCCGATGAGAGGATCGTTGGCGATGACGATGGCGATGATTTCCCCCTCTCGGAGGGAAGTTTCCCCAGCAGAACAGCTCTGTCGGAGCCCTAGATTGGTTCCGCCTCGTGGCGGCGGAGTTTCTTCCCGAAAGCTTGCTTATGATTTTTTCTCGCACGAAAGACTTCATATAGCAGAAGATGGGAACCGGAGTGCCACCAGGGGGCCCACGAGGCAGGGGGCGCACCCAGGGGGTAGGGCACGCCTCCCACCCTCGTGGCCAGGGTGTGCCCCCCTCTGGTATTTTCTTCATCCAATATTTTTTATTAATTCCAAAAATGACTTCTGTGAAGTTTCGGGACTTTTGGAGCTGTGCAGAATAGGTCTATAATATTTGCTCCTATTCCAGCCCAGAATTCCAGCTGCCGGCATTCTCCCTCTTCATGTAAACCTTGGAAAATAAGAGAGAATAAGCATAAGTATTGTGACATAACGTGTAGTAACAGCCCATAATACAATAAATATCAATATAAAAGCATGATGCAAAATGGAAGCATGAAAGCACAAGTGCTCCCTGGGTGGTTTTGGTAATTAATGTCAACATATCTCTTGTTGGACTAACACTTTTACCTAGTATGTTTCAGATAAGTTCAACAATGGAGTGGCATGGACTATAGGATGTGGAACCCCTTCAAGATGCTAAGGACAAAAGATTGGCTCAAGCTTCAAGATCAAGACTCTACATTTTATGTTTTAGTGATCCAAGATCACATTGAGTCTATAGGAAAAGCCAATACTATCAAGGAGGGATGAGGTGTTGCTTAATGAGCCTCTTGCTTCATGTGCTTAGTGATATGCTCCAAAACCCTCAACTATCTTCCCACATCCACATATGACCTAAAACAAAAGTCAAACTCGGCCTCACCGATTCTTTCTATCCGACGCCACCGAGTTTCACATGTCATAGCCACTGCCACAAACCCTAGCAAATCGGTTTCACCGATAGGGATCTCGGTCTCACCGAGATGGGATTGTAATCTCACTATGTATGTCCATTGCCAAAATCGGTCTCACCGAATTTGAGCAATCGGTACTACCGAGATTACAATGCAAACTCTCTGGTTAGCTTATTACCAAAATCGGTTCCACCGAGTTTGTGTAATCGGTATCACCGAGTTTGCCTGACCAACTCTCTGGTTAGCTTATTACCAAAATTGGTCCCTCCGAGTTTGTGTAATCGGTCACACCGAGATTACGTTGTGCCCTAACCCTAACCATATCGGTCCTACCGAGTTGCATCTCAGTCCCACCGAAAATCCTAACGGTCACTAGGTTTGCTGAATTGGTCCGACCGAGTTTAAGCATTCGGTCCCACCGAGTTTGGCAGATTGTGTGTAACGGTTAGATTTTGTGTGGAGACTATATATACCCCTCCACCCACTCTTCATTCGTGGAGAAAGCCATCAGAACATACCTTCACTTCCAATACACATTTTCTGAGAGAGAACTACCTACTCATGTGTTCAGCTCAAGATATTCCATTCCAACCATATGAATCTTGATCTCTAGCCTTCCCCAAGTTGCTTTCCACTCAAATCTTCTTTCCACCAAATCCAAATCCTGTGAAAGAGAGTTGAGTGTTGGGGAGACTATGATTTGAATCTCAAGAGCAAGGAGTTCATCATCAACACACCATTTGTTACTTCTTGGAGAGTGATGTCTCCTAGATTGGCTAGGTGTCACTTGGAGCCTCCGACAAGATTGTGGAGTTGAACCAAGGAGTTTGTAAGGGCAAGGAGATCGCCTACTTCATGAAGATCTACCGCTAGTGAGGCAAGTCCTTCGTGGGCAACGGCCGTGATGGAATAGACAAGGTTGCTTCTTTGTGGACCCTTCGTGGGTGGAGCCCTCTGTGGACTCGCGCAACCGTTACCCTCCGTGGGTTGAAGTCTCCATCAACGTGGATGTACGATAGCACCACCTATCGGAACCACGCCAAAAACATCCGTGTCTCCAATTGCGTTTGAATCCTCCAAACCCTTCTCTTTACATTCTTGCAAGTTGCATGCTTTACTTTCCGCTGCTCATATACTCATTGCATGCTTGCTTGGTATGTATTGTGTTCGTCAAAGTTGTGCTTAAACTCCACCTAAATTTAAGAATCACAAAAAATGCAATTTTGGGCACTTAGTGTCTAATCACCCCCCCCCTCTAGACACCTCTTCTCGATCCTTTCAATTGGTATCAGAGCTTTGGTCTCCATTGCCTTGGTTTAAACACCTTTGGAGGAAGATGGATGTGTCTACTTTAGGGAGTCTTAGACATAGAGTGCCCAATCTTGATGAAGAGTATTTTCATGAGTGGAAAAATGAAATGCTTGAGATTTTCAATGAATATCATTTGAACAAGTACATTGCTAGTCCTTGTGCACCTCATATTGATCCTTTGCACCCTACCCTATATGAAGATATTGACATGATTCGTAATCTTAGAACTGTTGAACTCTTGATTGTGCCTATACTATATGGAAATTTCTTGAGGAATGATTTTCAAGCTATTCCTTGAAACACCTAGACGAAATTATCCATAAGTCAATTGCCTTGAGTAAGATGAATTCTAGTGATCCTAATTTTGGTGATTGTCTATTTAAGCTTACCAATCTCATGCGCGCTAAAGGAAACATTGGAATCATTAGCAATATCATATCCGAAGCTATTAGAATTCATAAGCGTAACCATTGTGATGGTCTTTACCGGTATACGTAGAGGAGATCTTTACATTGTTGACTTCACTAAAAGGGCTAAACCTAAAACTTGCTTAATTGCTAAATCTTCTAAAGGCTCGTTGTGTCATAGAAGACTAGGTCATGTTGGAATGCGGAATCTTGATAATCTTATTAAAGGTGATCAGATCCTTGGAATAAAAGATGTCTTATTTGACAAGGATAGACTTTGTAGCGCTTGTCAAGCAGGGAAACAAGTTGGAGGAAGCCACCGCGCGAAGAACATCATGACCACAAGAAGACCACTCGAGCTACTTCACATGGATCTCTTTGGTCCAAATGCATACAAGAGTCTTGGTGGTAACTCATTTGGTCTAGTCATAGTTGATGATTTTTCAAGATTTACGTGGGTGTTCTTTCTTGATGACAAATCGCAGGTCCAAAAGATCTTCAAAAACTTCGCTAGGAAGGCCCAAAATCAGTTTGACATGAAGATCAAGAAGGTTCGAAGCGACAACAGAATGGAGTTCAAGAACGCAAATGTGGACACCTTTCTTGACGAAGAAGGGATTTCACACGAGTTCTCGGCTACATACACACCTCAACAAAATGGAGTTGTTGAGAGGAAGAACCGGACTCTTATCGAGATGTCAAGAACGATGCTTGATGAGTACAAGACGCCAAAGCACTTTTGGGCGGAAGCATTTGAGATAGCTTGTCATGCAACAAATCGCTTGTATCTTCACTAGCTACTCGGCAAGACGACATACGAGCTCCTCACCGGTAACAAAACCCCAAGTTGGATACTTTCGAGTATTCGGCTCAAAGTGCTACATTCTTGATAAGCATCATCGTTCTAAATTTGCTCCTAAGTCTCATGAAGGTTTCCTACTTGGTTATGGCTCAAACTCTCACACTTACCGTGTCTACAACAATTTCACCCGAAAGGTTGAAGAGACGGTAGATGTGAAGTTTGATGAATCTAACGGCTCGCAAGTAGAGCAATTGCCAATTGATGTAGGAGACAAAGACCCTTCGGAAGCAATTCAAGACTTGTCCATCGGCAAGATTCGTCCAACGGAAATGAAGGAGAGTACCTCGTCCGTCCAAGTGGAAGCTTCTACCTCAATACAAGGTGAACCAAGAGTTGATACGAAAGCGTCCACAAGTGGGACACGCCAAGATGAAGAAAACGAGGAAGTACACCAAGATGAACATCAACAACCTCCTTCTCCACCACGACAAGAGAACAACAACGTCAACAATGAAGAAGGCCAAGAAGAAGAATAAGAACAAGATGAAGAGGATGTTCCACCCCGACCCAAGCAAAAGCTTTCACGAGTTCGAGAAAGAATTGCCAAAGATCATCCCGTCGAGCAAATCTACAATGATATCCAAACCGGGAGAATCACTCGCTCTAAAACTCGTTTAGCTAACTTTTGTGAACATTACTCATTCATCTCTAGCATTGAACCTATGAAGGTTGAAGAAGCATTGGAGGATCCGGATTGGATAAACGCTATGCATGAAGAGCTACACAACTTTGAGAGAAATCAAGTGTGGACATTGGTCGAGAATCCCGACAACAACCACAATATCATTGGTACCAAATGGGTGTTTCGCAACAAGCAAGATGAAGATGGACAAGTGGTTCGCAACAAAGCACGTCTTGTCGCCCAAGGCTACACACAAGTTGAAGGTATGGACTATGGTGAGACTTATGCTCCCGTTGCTAGACTTGAGTCCATTCGCATCTTACTTGCCTATGCTAATCACCATGATATCACCTTGTACCAAATGGACATTAAAAGTGCTTTTCTAAATGGCAAAATTGAGGAGGAAGTTTATGTTAAGCAACCTCCCGGATTTGTCAATCCTAAGAAACCTAATCATGTTTACAAACTTCCCAAAGCTCTTTACGGTCTTAAACAAGCTCCTAGAGCATGGTATAAATGCTTGAACAAGTTCCTTATTGAAAATGGCTTTGAAATTGGTAAAATTGACTCTACTCTTTTCATTAAAAGGGTTAATGGAGAACTATTTGTGTGCCAAATTTATGTTGATGATATCATATTTGGTTCAACTAACCCTCAATTTAGTGAGAAGTTTGGCAAGCTAATGTCGGAGAAGTTTGAGATGTCTATGATGAGTGAACTCATATTCTTTCTCGGTTTGCAAATCAAGCAAACTAAGGAAGGTACCTTTGTCTCTCAAACAAAGTACACCAAAGACTTATTCAAGAAGTTCAATATGCAAGAATGCAAAGGTATGACTACACCCATGCCTACTAGTGGACATCTTGATTTGACTAAAGATGGTGAACCGGTTGATAAAAAAGTTTATCGCTCTATGATTGGTTCATTGTTATATCTATGTGCCTCTCGTCCTGATATTATGCTAAGTGTGTGCATGTGTGCACGATATCAAGCTGCTCCTAAAGAATGTCATCTTAAGGCTGTGAAAAGGATAGTGAGATACCTAATCCATACACCAAATTTTGGCATTTGGTATCCTAAGAGGTCCTCTTTTGATCTTGTCGGCTACTCCGATTCGGACTATGTCGAAGACAAGGTTGATAGAAAGTCCACTTCGGGTACTTGTCAATTCCTTGGTAGATCTCTTGTATCTTGGTCTTCCAAGAAACAAAACTCGGTATCCTTATCCACCGCCGAAGCGGAATACATTGCCGCTGGTTCATGTTGTGCTCAATTACTTTGGATGACCCAAACTCTTAAAGATTACGGGATATATGTGAAACATGTTCCATTGTTTTGTGACAATGAAAGTGCTATTAAGATTGCTCACAATCCAGTGCAACACTCTTGAACTAAGCATATCGAAGTTCGTCATCATTTCATTCGAGATCATGTTGCAAAAGGGAACATTGACATTAAGCATGTTCGCACCGATAAGCAATTAGCGGATATATTCACTAAACCACTTGATGAGAAAGTGTTTTGCAGGTTGAGAGGTGAATTGAACATCATCGATGCTTCAAACTTGGAGTAGGAACTCCATTTGATACATGCAGGGCATGAGCATTTGACTAATCCTCGATATTTCTCTGGTGTCTTTCATATGTCTTGGATACATTTGTACCTTGCATGTTATCTAACCCGTGTAGGTACTTGGTTGAATCTAAATCTATGAGGTTGCAACTCACTCACATCTTGAGCAATCTCTACATCACCAAGTCTCTACACAATGGTGGTTGAAGACAAGAAAGCACGAAACCATTCAAACATATCCTCTGAAAAATTCTATGTTGAGTCTCATGATTGTCATTTTGGATACACAAGTGCTCTTCCTTGCAAAGCTAATCCATGTAGGTAGATGAACTCAAACTCCAAGTGGTGCTCCCAACTCTTGATGAACTACATCAACCTTGAGCAACCCACACAAGTTCAACTACATGAGCAAGATCAACACCACCCCCAAGGTATGTTATTCCATCTTAGAGAAGCTTTACTCCAAGTCATGAGTCAAAGCAACTCGACAAAATGTGAATACATCAAGATGCTTAAACGAAAAATGGAAACCCCATTTTGAGCTTAAACGATGAGTATGACCTATGATCAAGTGTTCTCACTTGACTTCTAAGTCAATATACTCTAACATAGGTGACTTTGTCGCCGCCCAACTCTAGATGAAGTTCTTTTGTGTTCTTTTCTGTGTTATTGCATTTGTCTCTTGCATATTTGTTTCCCCTTTTCAAAAAAAACTTCATCTAGATCTTTTAGTTTCTTTTCTTTTCTTTTTGTTCTGCATTTTCTGCATCCAATTCATTGCAAATCTTTCAGTTAATTCCTTGCAAATCCTTGTGAGATCTTACTTGTCTAGTGAGCTGAGGTGACAAGTAGTTTCACTCTGATGGACTCGGTCCCACCGGTTTGTTTTCTTCGGCTCAACCGAAACCTTTCGGTGCAACCGAAGCACACAACTCGGAGTCACCAATTCCACGAGATCACTACTGAAAACAGGGAATTTGCCATCAGCCAGCTCTTTGCCATCTGCCAGCTGATGGCAAAGAACATCTTTGCCATCTGCTTATAAAAAACAGATGGCAAAGAACTGACAGACGACAAAGAACATGGTTGCCATCAGCCAATTCTTTGCCATCTGCTAGTGGATGGCAAATAATCTTTGCCATCTGTCAGCAGATGGCAAAGAGGTTGGCAAATCCTGTGGCCGTCAAGCGTGTAACGGCGTACCAGCCCCACCTCTTTGCCATCTGCCAGCAGACGGCAAAGATTCTTTGCCATCTGCTAGCAGATGGCAAAGAGATGAGGTTATTTTTTTCCAGGTAAAAAAACTGTGGGGTTATCCCCTCCCTCTCTCCCCACCCATCCAGGTAAAAAAACAGACCTTCGCATCTCATCCACACACACCGAACATCGCTCCCCCGCCCCGTCGCCGGCCCTCCCCCGCCACCCTGTCGCTGGCCCCGTCGCTCCCCCGCCCTGTCGCCGGCCGCGTCGCTCCCCCGCCCCGTCATCCCCAAATCTTCACCGAGCTTTCGCTCCGCTCTCGCCCCACGCAGCAACGCGGAGGAAGGTAGAGATCTTCCATTTTCTGCCTCCCTTGTTTTTATTCGTTCCTGCTGCTTGCCTGCTTGTGACCCCCTCGTTTGGGTACGCGTACATGGATTTCTTCTTCATAGCATTGCTCTCTCCCCAATCCCCATCCCGCGAATCAACCTTCTCCTTCTCCTCGTAGCAGAGGCGGCCGCTTGGGGTTTGCGAGCTTGTCGAGAGGTCGCTCCACCCCTTCCCTCCCTACCCCAGATCGCCTCCCTCCGCGACTGCTCCCCCGCGAACAGCTCACCGCTCCGCCTGACGACCAGGTCGTCACCCTGTCTCCGAGCTCTGCCTCATTTCGTCGCCTGCCGCCGTCCTGACACAGGGCCGGCCCTAAGGGGGGCAGCAGGGGAGGCCGCCCCGGGCCCCCAACATCCAAGGAGCCCCCCTCCTAGGTACACTACGCAAGGCAGCCCACGACCAGGAGTTCGTCGTCCGGCCTTTTTTCTTTCGATCTCAGTAGCAACGCATCGAGCCTGGCCTAGCGCATGTGCAGGTAGTAGACACCCATGTCTTGTTTTTTCCGCCGCCGACGCCCATCGCTCACATCAAACTCAATCCCTAATTGTAGCAATCCCTAATCGCCGCCGACGCTGCAGTAGCGGCGACGAAGGCTAGCATGCAAGTAGGCATGTCACCAGGCTCCGGTAAGGAATGCTTCGTGCCTTTTCCATCTAATCTTGTGAGGTTGTATCATCGTATGGATTTTGAGATTTTCTGCCCTTCTCACTCATGGTAAAAATTTGCTATCACAGTGAGCAGGATTTTCCCCTTGTATTCAAAACAAGGAGCCGTGATATTGTTGTTTGATTAAGAATTATTTACCCGTTGCACTGTTCACTCTAGTAGCAAATCAGGTGCGTACTAATCAATAGGATGTGTTTACCTGAGTCAGCAGGCACAACGTTTCTGTTAGTTTGCTATGATTGACACTTGAGTAATTTAGCAAATGTTAGCAGCACAAAATATGTGGGAAGCACATTTTGGTTCCGAGTAACTAGTCATCAACCCGTGCAACCGCACGGGCTAGCTTAATCCCGAGTTACATATATAAGTTGTACAACTTTTATAATTTTGGAGCACCGAGAGAGGTATAATTTCTAATCTACGATTTTGTATGCTGAACCACTTATAGCGATAGAAATAAAGGGAGCTCCATCTTCTAAATTCGGGAGTTCGTAACTTCATATTAGACACTTTAAATATACATATATGTAAGAAGCTTGTTAGTTTTCAATATTATATTGCTTTCTTTCGCTCTTATTTGGGACTGGATGTTGGATAGCTACACCGCCTGTCGTAACCTTTAACGAAGATGTATTATTTCCGGAATTGGTTAATTTGAAGAATAGTCTTTCTTTGTGATCTATGTATAACATAAGAGTTCTTTTTTGCAACGGACAATTATACGTACTGATTTGAGTAAAATCCATGGCACACACATTCACCTGGAGACCAAACATGCTTGCATAGTTCTAGTTCTAGCACGAAAAGAGAACATACTCATGCAATTCTGTCATCTCATAGCTAATTAACTTATAATTTGTGAAGCTAGATTCATGGCATTTAAAATATGATGAGGTGTTTGATCACGTCAATAAAGTACTTCATGCTAACTAGTCTCTTGTGGCTATAAGAACCATGCATATTTCCCATCTATTTCTCTACATCTATCATAAAATTTTGTAGTATTTTCCATTCTACAGTAGCATGTGAGTTAGAGTACCTAAGCATGTTCAGCCGTTGCTCTTGTGAAAATCTTACCAAAAGTTATTATGATCTGAAAAATATATAGCCAAAAGACAATACTTGATTAGCCTAATTTGGAAAGGATATACATTCTGGTCCCTTTTGAAGCCGACTACTAAGATAGCAACACTACGTGTACAACAGTGAAAAAACATAGGCATGAAAACTAAACCTTTAGATTTGCATAAGTGATAGTAGCAGGGGGCTTAGATAGAGGAGACAAATATGATCCTTCTGGAGTGAACTATCTGTCGCAGAATACTGCTGGGTGAAAATATTGCAACAATCCAGAGGAAAAAATGTAGTCAGTTAAACATACGAAATTATATGTAGGTTTTGTTAGTGGCGAAGCTAGCAGAAGGGGTCAAATTACTTCATACACATGAACTATCACACGCTTTGGCAGAATCATTGGTGTCGCCTCACACCAACGACTGTTCCTACACATTGGTTTTGTGGGTATTAATATAGCTCTAGAAAATACAATATATTATAGGGAGAAAGGAGTGCGTACAACAATGAAAAGACCCAGAATACACATTAATCAAGGACCATATTTCTTCCATGTTCAGCACTGCAACTATTTGGAGTCAGTATGGAAATAGTGAAAAGCACATAGTATCTCCTAGTAGATGCAGAAACAGAACACCCATTTCTATTACTATTGTCAGTTGGACCTTTCTTGCCAATTCAGAAATGAAACCAACTCTTGGACAACCACCGACGGGAAGCACACCTTACTGGAACACCTTATGATTGTATTTGTGGTATTGTTGTTAAATGCTGAGAAAAATCAAGGGGTCACAGCAGAGGAAAACAACGTCATATCAACTTTTGTCATGCAAAAGGATGAAAACAAACTAAATGCATAGACATTGATATGGAATCGTCATAATGTGCATTATAAAAAGCATATTACATGGTTGAAGGAGGTAACATTCATAAAGTAAACTTGCAGTTGTAGCTGCATATTTCTTATGACATGTGTTCGAGAAGTGCAGGATCACATAACTGAAAATAATTTATAAAAGTCCTTCACAGTGTAATCATTTTATCTAATTTTTTCTCTCTTTCTTCCATAAAAAAATCGGTGGTGTAGAACTCTTTCTTGGATTTTCAAGGAAGATATAACTGAATAAACATATGCAAGACATTACTGTCATGATAATTTGCAATATCAAGTATCATTCTATACCCTGTTGTTGCATGGCGTGTCAGCATCATAAATTTACGTTTATGACTTGGACTACACTTTTCCAGTTGTTCAAGGTATTTCTTGATTAATAAAGTCAAACAGTTTTCTGATGTAATTTTAGAGAACTATTAAACAAAATTGTTAGCAATTGGGATGGGCATTCATGAAGAACATTTCCCTGGTTGAATAATACCATGCTTTGGTGCTGAGCTACCATCAAGATGTTTCGGCTACCAAATATGATCCTAAAATCTATATAACAGTGACGTAAAGCATATACTTGCTGTGAAATAGCAGTCATAATATTTATCAATAGATACTCGGGAAATTTCCTGATGCAATGTACAATATGGACTTATGTTCCTTGATTGGACACATGGGGTGAGTACCACTTTGCTTTCGTTGTCTTGTCATAAACATGCAAAGGTAAGATTTCACCAAACCTTTGAAGGGATTAAACAGAAATATGGAAACCATTACTAACCAACGAACATATATACGCAGATACTTATATCCAAAGAGAATGAAATGTTAAAGTGGCTATATCTGCTCTATTTGGCATACAAAACATAATCAAATTCAACTTCTGCTCATACTGGCAAACTATTTTAGTTAGCTCAAAAATGACATAATAACCATACTTAGCTCCAAAATGACCTATTTTACAGATATAAGTTGCATCATAATAATCTTCACATTTTAGTTGCATCATAATAATATTTTTCTTCTAGTCTTCTTCTTCTAACTTTCTTCTTTCCCATTTTACAGATTTGCTTAAGATCACGGAAGCTTGGGTTGATGGAGTGCTTGTATTTAGTTTTTGTTTTGACCTTGTGAAACTTGCTACCTATGGATGAAACTGTGTAATATTGATGAAACTATGTATATGTACGGATGAAACTTGCTACTATTGGTAACATGTATTGGATATATGTGTTGATGACTATTGGTAATATGTGTTGAATATGCTATATTGGTCATATAAATATATTTGTGTTTGATTTTCTGTCAAAATGAATTGATATAAGAAAAAACAAAATTAAATGGGGCAATATAGTCACTTTGCCATCTGCTGGCAGATGGAAAAGAGCTTTGCCATCAGCTGGCAGATGGCAAAGAGGCCACGTGTCATCTACATGTAAAATTTGGGCTGGCCTATTTGGGCTCTTTGCCATCTGCCAGCAGATGGCAAAGCTCTTTGCCATGCACTGGCAGACGGCAAAACATGCAGCCTTTGCCATCTACTGGCAGATGGCAAAGAGCCTGCAGCCTTTGCCATCTGCTGGCTGACGGCAAAGTATGCCGTTAGCTTTCTAACGGGGCTAACCCCATTAAGAGGCTTTGCCATCTGCCAGCTGATGGCAAAGCCACAGGCTCTTTGCCATCAGCCAGCAGACGGCAAAGAAGCCTTTGCCGGCAGGGTTTTAGACAAACTGTTTGCCATCTGCTGGCAGATGGCAAAGCCTTTGCCATCCGCCGACCATGCCTTTGCCATCTGCCATGGCAGATGGCAAAGTGCCAGATTCTAGAGGACAACCAACTTGCCACTTATTCCTGATTTCTATTTGCTCCAGCTCCACTTAATGATTCTTGTCCTCTACCAGCATCATATTAGACATGCTGCTTTGCTCTGTGACTCCAGGACTGACCCATTTGTATCACATGTCCAGAAGAGCCCTTCTTGGAAATTGATGTCAAAGGGGGAGAGAGAGATCACATCAAAGCTTAATCTTTCCTATAGGGGGAGAAAGAGAGAATACTCAGGGGGAGAAAGTAATATCATCAAAGACCCCAGATGCTTGGTGTTCAAGGGGAGAGATGTCACATGTCTTTAAGAGGGGAAAGACATGTTTGTTTGCTTGCTTTAGCTCAAGCTCTGTTGTTTGTTTTCTATTGCTTTGATTTTTTGTTCCCTATCTTGTCCCAATATCCCATGCAGATTCAGGGGGAGCAAGACATCTAAGGGAAGGAAATCTCTGATTTTATTGCATATCTTTACTTTTGGGGACATGTCTATATCCAATGTGGTACTTAGTACTCACTCTACATGTCATCCCAGTCTTGGTTCTCTTATGGTTTCTCTTGTTTGCTCTGGTTAGTAGGTGCATCTGTGTTATTTAATCTTGTTTGCGCAGGTTCATCCCATCCTAAGCCAACTCAAGACCACAAGGTAAGTATATGCATCTCAGTCATGTGAATGAGAAATTCTTGCTGATGTGCATACTGTTTGCAAGAAGGACTCATGAGCATGAAGGTACATTTCTCATATTCATATCATTTGCTCTGATGCATATAGCCAAGATACATGTAACACATTGCTTACTCTGTCATGCTTATGCACTCACATGCTCCTATATTCAATATTCACATGATTGCATACATGTAGGGGGAGCCTATGCATGTTGCATGTCTTTCCAAAGCTTTACTTCCTATTCTCTATATCTTTATCTAAAGCTTTGATGTATGTTGTCATCAATTACCAAAAAGGGGGAGATTGAAAGCACAAGTGCTCCCTGGGTGGTTTTGGTAATTAATGTCAACATATCTCTTGTTGGACTAACACTTTTACCTAGTATGTTTCAGATAAGTTCAACAATGGAGTGGCATGGACTATAGGATGTGGAACCCCTTCAAGATGCTAAGGACAAAAGATTGGCTCAAGCTTCAAGATCAAGACTCTACATTTTATATTTTAGTGATCCAAGATCACATTGAGTCTATAGGAAAAGCCAATACTATCAAGGAGGGATGAGGTGTTGCTTAATGAGCCTCTTGCTTCATGTGCTTAGTGATATGCTCCAAAACCCTCAACTATCTTCCCACATCCACATATGACCTAAACAAAAAGTCAAACTCGGCCTCACCGATTCTTTCTATCCGGCGCCACCGAGTTTCACATGTCATCACCACTGCCACAAACCCTACCAAATCGGTTTCACCGATAGGGATCTCGGTCTCACCGAGACGGTATTGTAATCTCACTGTGTATGTCCATTGCCAAAATCGGTCTCACCGAGTTTGAGCAATCGGTACTACCGAGATTACAATGCAAACTCTTTGGTTAGCTTATTACCAAAATCGGTTCCACCGAGTTTGTGTAATCGGTATCACCGAGTTTGCCTGACCAACTCTCTGGTTAGCTTATTACCAAAATCGGTCCCACCGAGTTTGTGTAATCGGTCACACCGAGATTACGTTATGCCCTAACCGTAACCATATCGGTCCTACCGAGTTGCATCTTAGTCCCACCGAAAATCCTAACGGTCACTAGGTTTGCTGAATCGGTCCGACAGAGTTTAACCATTCGGTCCCACCGAGTTTGGCAGATTGTGTGTAACGGTTAGATTTTGTGTGGAGGCTATATATACCCCTCTACCCACTCTTCATTCGTGGAGAAAGCCATCAGAACATACCTTCACTTCCAATACACATTTTCTGAGAGAGAACTACCTACTCATGTGTTGAGCTCAAGATATTCCATTCCGACCATATGAATCTTGATCTCTAGCCTTCCCCAAGTTGCTTTCCACTCAAATCTTCTTTCCACCAAATCCAAATCCTGTGAAAGAGAGTTGAGTGTTGGGGAGACTATCATTTGAAGCACAAGAGCAAGGAGTTCATCATCAACACACCATTTGTTACTTCTTGGAGAGTGGTGTCTCCTAGATTGGCTAGGTGTCACTTGGGAGCCTCCGACAGGATTGTGGAGTTGAACCAAGGAGTTTGCAAGGGCAAGGAGATTGCCTACTTCGTGAAGATCTACCACTAGTGAGGCAAGTCCTTCGTGGGCGACGGCCGTGATGGAATAGACAAGGTTGCTTCTTCATAGACCCTTCATGGGTGGAGCCCTCCGTGGACTCGCGCAACCGTTACCCTCCGTCGGTTGAAGTCTCCATCAACATGGATGTATGATAGCACCACCTATTGGAACCACGCCAAAAACATCCGTGTCTCCAATTGCGTTTGAATCCTGCAAACCCTTCCCTTTACATTCTTGCAAGTTGCATGCTTTACTTTCCGCTGCTCATATACTCATTCCATGCTTGCTTGGTATGTATTGTGTTCGTCAAAGTTGTGCTTAAACTCCACCTAAATTTAAGAATCATAAAAAATGCAAATTTTGGCACTTAGTGTCTAATCACCCCCCTCTAGACACCTCTTCTCGATCCTTTCAACGTACCAAAAAGTGATTAGTTGTTTCATCTATGCAAATGATTTCTGCTAGTAATCCGACTAGGGTTAGTGTTCATGCTAATAATTCCTAGCCAGGACTTGACAATTGATTTTGAATGACCTACATATGTTTGTGCCATTATTTTCTTCAAGATTGGTCTGTACATAGACGACTGTGCTTAAAAATCGAACCATAATCTCTGGATATGTATAAATAAATAGCCATAAATTCCTAATCCTACTTCACGGCATGTAATCAGTGATTTGATGCCAAATTTGTTTTACTATTTGTATAGGTGCTGTCTGAAGATGTGGACAGCGAGGATGAAGATGCCCAGAGGAGGTACAAGAGGCGAATCCTGAGGGAGCTTTATGCGGGAATGCATATCAGGCGTATTAGGGCCTGGAACAACGGCTATGGATGCCCATTTTGCAACCAGAAGATTCATGACGCGTATCTAAGTGTTTTGGTGCATGTGAGAGGACGGGTCGTTGGCTCCTTCAGACAGAAGTATTCTCGCAGGGTGGCGCACGGCGCGTACGCCGAGTACCTGGAAAAGCTTCAGGATTGTGCCAGCCGCATATGAGATGAGATGTGGGATGGAACGAACTATGTATGCTTGAGTGTGCTTAATGACGGTTGAACTTGTACTTATGGTTGAACTATGCTTATGTACGTGTATGCTTATCATCTATGTCGGAGTATGTTAAATATTTCGCCAAAATTTGGTAAAAATTACAACGGGGGACCAATAAGCCAGGACGGAGGTAGCACGTCAATCACACACGGTTCCCAAAATTGGAACCGTGATGACTTTCATTTTGCCTGCTGCGTCAATCACACACGGTTCGCTCTAGCAAACCGTCGCCCCAAAATTCTTTGTGGGACAGAAAACCCTCACCACCCAATTCCAAAAAGAAAAAAGAAAACCCTCACCATCCCCACGTCACAAAAACCCTCACCCCGCCCGCCACCCCCTCGGCCCCTCCGGTACGTTCCCCATTCACACTTGCACAAGCTCCTCCGTGTATATGCCATGGCACCACCTATCGCGGTGGTACACACTTAGCTCAATGCCTACCGCCGCCGCCAGGCTGCCGGCAAAGCCCACCACATTTTGCCACTTCCGCTTGCCGCCGCCTATCTCCATCGACTTTCTCGACGCTGCTCGCGGTCGACCTAGCTCCGCTCGGTTGGGGAATCTACCGTACTGAGGGTTCTTTCTCATGGACGACAATGTAACTAATTTAACGAGATATTATCTCATCTCTTATCCCAGTTCATCTGCCTCCTTTAATCACCCGGCGGAAATCGCCGTGAATTCATTTTTATTCGAGCCGATTTGAGGGTTTTCTTTCATTCATAGAATGTACAGTGCGCCGACACTTCAGGACTTGGCGACCACTGCCAGAGGTTCCATCTCATCATACCAGATAACCTGAGGACGCGCGCGGTATGTTCAATCTCACCCTAAATCGGTTGGCATGGCCTACTTTCTTGAACATATTCTAAATATTGCTACATTTGGATAAAAGGTGCCACATGCACCATATACGACAAAGGGGATTTTCCCCCTCTTCTTTCCATATTAGGCAAATTAATGATGTATTATACTTTCGATTCTCTCATATTTCCATGACATCATGTTACCCTATCTGTTTAATTATAGACTCTCGGCCTTCGATTTCAACTGCTGTATAGTTCTTTCAATTTGGGACCATATTTGCATGTTACCATATTTTCTTTAACAATCCTACCATTTTTTGCAGGACATCCCTCGCTATGCAACAGATTATGTAGTGCACAATTTTCCCTTTACATACATCAAGGCTCCACGAATGTCATACTGCACACAAACCATGGATTTACAATCGTTGCTACTGTAAGACTTGATGAACATGGTGACTCCTATTGTGGCACTGTCTTTTGGAATGAAATTGCAAAGTTTTATGTACTGAAAGTTGGCACTAAAATTGCACTGCACATAGAAGGACCTGGTCATGAGATATATGCTAACTTGCTCGAAGTAAGTTTTCTTTTCAACTATCTGCATATGTTTACTTACCCAACAATGTCAAATGAATTGTGTAGTATTTAAGCAACCAATTGTTATTCCCTTTTCTTACTATATTCCTACCTAATAACTTCTAGTTACCAATACACTTTTCTATTGCCCTGTTTTAACTAAATATTCCTTGTACTCCCATTTCTATCAGAAAGCGCCGCTGACAAGGAGACTCCGGAGGTGGAGAACGGGGCTGCCAACAAGCGGAGGCAGGGCGAGCTAGAACCGCAAGCGACTCTAGTAGGCCTAGAATTAATCAACATCCTCCTCGATGATATGTTGAGAGTCATCATCTCCCTCCTCCCAATCAAATATGGGGCGCGGACAACCCTCCTTTCCCGGTGGTGGCGCCCCCTATGGAACTCCAGCCCTCTCGACCTCATCGACACCCACGAGCTCTGCCATGGCTATCGCAAAAGCTTGGATGCATTCTCCAAGATCCTCGGCATTCACCTTGGCCCAACCAAAGGCCTTAGAATGGGAAAGTTCCGTTCCAACGACGAAGACCGAGCCAAGCTTGACGACTGGTTCTGATCCCCCGCCCTCGATCAGCTCGAGGAGCTCACTTTTGATGATGGGAATATGCGGTCGCTGCCAACGTCCGCACTCCGCCTCGCGTCCATGCTGCGCGTCGCCAAGTTCAGGAACTGCCATTTCCCGCCCCTTAATGACGCGCCCGCTCTTATTCTACCACGACTGAAGCACCTCGAGCGCGTCGCCGTCTGCCTCTCAAAGGCTGACATGGAGCGCCTGCTCCGTGGCTGTACTGCACTCGAGTAACTTTGTCTTCAGGCGATCAATCGGAGTAACTTTGCCTCCATGACTCTCCGGACTATTTATGTGTGTTGCTGGTGCAGCAGGAAGACATCACAAAAGGTGGACCACGGTATGGTCATCCAGGACACACCTGCACTTGAGAGATTACTTGTAGTTGACCAAGAAGGTCCAACAAGAATCAGTGTCATTTCTGCGCCGAAATTGACAATGGTGGGCTACTCGTCTGACAAATACTCTGAACTTGTTATTGGATCCACACCCGTTCAAGTACAACAGCCGCCTTCTACCTCTCCTTCTACAAATTAACATTATTTCTAATTTTGAAGATGTTTGTTCGTCTGTCATTCATAAAATGATTCTGACAAGCTTGACCCCGAAACTGCGCACAGTGAAGGTCTTGGCACTAGAATCTATCGGGCCCGACCTGGAGCAAGTTGTCAGTTTCCTGAGATGCTTTCCGTGCCTGGAGAAGCTATGTATCGAGGTGATGTTCCTTTCCTGTTAAATGTGAACCATAAGGGAGTTCAATTTGTGACACCTTTTTCCAAGTTTACAATGAAAATGTACTACGATTTTTGAAGGTTCTTTTAGAGGATTTCAGTACATACATGCCCCCCCATATTGGTTGCTTGATCCATATGTTACAATCAATAAGCATTTCTCCTTTGGATTCATCTGTAATAATTTTCTTAGGGAACTTTTCATCCCCTCCAACCTCTTGTGAAGAAGGCTACATTTTTCTAGAATGTAATCAAATGCCCATGTTAATCATGTCAGATCGAAGACGACATGTTAGTGCATTTTACAAATCCTGCAAACCAAATAGCTAGGCCAGTAGTAATGTTCAAAACTGCATGCAGGCACTAACACGTTTTCTTCTTTTGCAGATAAGATTAGGCCCAGTGGTGGATAATGTGATACAATATAACAATCACGTCGAATGCCTAGATCTGCATCTCTCAGAAATTACTTTTAACTCCTACTGAGGGACCTTACCGGAGATTATATTCGCCAGGTTCTTTGTTCTCAGAGCAAGGGTGCTGAAGGAAATGAGGTTTTCCCTACATTTATTTCGCAAAAATGAATGGTCTGTTGATCAGCCCCGGTGCCTGCGGCATGGATTAGGCTCCAAAAATGCTAAATTTCATTTTGGAACTTCAGATGACAGAGTAATCTGAAGTCATCGGGTCAACCCCACACATGACTTCTAAGTGGCTGACCCCTTTGCAAAAATTGTGAGCTATCGAAGCCAGACTTTGAAGCGGTGACATTAGTTCGAACCTCTCTGATATCCATGTTCAGCGCATCAACGCGAGCGTTTGCAGCTGATCAGCTGAATTTCATTTCTAATATCAGTTTGAACCTTGTAATCTTCGAATTTGAGCCATATAACTCTGGAATTTGAACCTTGTAACATTTTGAGCTTTTGTGGTACAATTGTTGAAATGGCATCATATGAGACTCGTATATTGCTAGCACTATTTTGACCTTAATATGCAATGGTCTTAGATTTTATTAACCATTCTCGAATCAGTTTACCTTGTCGATCTCACAGCACACGATCTGTATAGCTAAGTCGACTTCGATATTCGACATTATTGCACACAGTTGGTTTCTTCCACCGTGTGCACTGTAGAGCGCAGAATTAATTATCGCACTCGAGTGTCCATCATCACCTTTCTATGTAACTTTGACATCATCACCCAAGGGTAAACTTATGACCGAAGTCATTCCACACACTTCATTTTTACAAAGCTTTTTGCCAATAAACGCCCACGATTTGTCCTTCTTCCAGCCGACGCGTGGCCAAACTAGTCAGGCGGGAAGCTTGCACGGTAAACAGCGCGGTAGCGTGGGAACAAGCTCACCGATGATACATTTCGCGCCTCTTTGAGCCCACGCCTGGGGTGTGGTGCTATCAAGCATGCACTGGATTCTGGAATCCTCCGCTATGAACGCCGCAACAAGACATGGCGATTACAGGCGGGCCGGCCCCCATTTATTACAGCAGCCATTTAACCTACCCTTGTGTCTCTTCAACCTTTCGATCGCGCCCCACCATTGCAAGAAGCACACTCACCACAAGAAATTCTTAGAGGGTATCCTGCGCGGCTCCAATGCGCTCCGAGCGGCTGCTAACGACGAGCAACAGTTCACCATGCGTGTCATGGTGGACACCCACAGAAGGTTCATAGACCTCTCAGTGGTGTACACCAACGATGCGGTCTAGGTGGAGCACTCCATCCACATCATGGAGTTGTTGCTTGCCGAGGAGAAGTACAAGGTGGTCGGGTTCGACCTCGAGTACACCCGCGCTCATGCCGGGTCTCGTCCCAAGGTCGCCGTTGCCCAGATGTGCGTGTGCCACCACGTCCTCGTCTACCACTACTGCCTGGCCACAAGGCCTTGCGAGCGTTTCACCAGGTTTGTCAATAGCCCCCACTACAGGTTCGCTACGGTGGACATCACCAATGATGTAAAGGCGCTCGAGAATTCGGGCATCGCCTGCCAGAATCTTGTCGACATCCAGGGCCAATACAAGATCAGGGGCAGCAAGGAGCATGAGAAGGATTCACTGGTTCACCTTGCCGAGGCCACCATCGACCCCTACTACAGAGACATGAAGGATTCGTGCAATAAGGACAAGCGTGCCTGGCACTCGCCTGGATGAAGAAACTCGACAAAGCTCACGTCGTGTACGCGGCCAAGGAGGCGTACACGAGCTACGACATATACAGGTGGATCATTGACATGAGGAAGTCCCTCCTTCCCCAAAACGGCCAGGGATCCAGCCGGAAGCAGAGAAATGGAAAGCGTCGTTGCAACAATAAGTAGATGATTAGATCCTCGTTTCTCCTACTTTAGTATGCATGTAATTGCTTTCTTTGGTGTGTGGAAATGTTATGTGTGTAGTCACTTGTGTAATTGTATGCTTAATTTGGTTATGCAATGTTGTCTTTTTTAATATATATGTTGATGCTCTGTAGACAGAGCGTAGATGTTGTACAGACAAAGAAAATCACATCGCACACGGACTAAACAATGGAACCTGTCGGTGATGTTTTCGTCAATCACTCACAATTGTATACCAGCAATCGTTTGCTCACAACACACACGACTTGTTAGCAGTAATCGTCTCTGTTGTTATTGGTCTTCACACATGTTTCCGATTACATACCTGTTTGCCTCGTATCACACACATCTTGTTCATTTGAACCGTTTATGTTCTCATGTCCCAACGCAAACAGTTCATCTGAGTGAACCACATGCCGTATATCACACACCCTTTGATCTGGCTGACCGTATGCTGTGTATCGCACACAGCTTCATCTGGCTGGCCGTTTCTTTTGTTCCTCCTCATCGCAAATAGTTAATTGAACTAAACCGTATGCCCTTCATCGCACACGCAACTAAAACCTGAACCGTGTTTGATGCATCCGTCATCGCAAATGTTTTATACATTTCCGACGGTTTTCATACAAAACCGTTTGTGATTATTGCATCGCACACAGTTTCTCGAAGGGTCTCTGATCGTAGTGTCACATTAGCACCATCCTGCAGTAGTGGGTATTGGCGTCGGGAACAAGTCAGGGGGTCCACGAGGCGGCCACAAGGTAGGGGGGCGCGCCCAGGGGGTAGGGCACGCCCTCCACCCTCGTGGGGGCCTCGAGACTCTTCTGGTCCATCTCCGGTACTCCGTGGGCTTCTTCTGGTCCAAAAGCAATCTCCGTGAATTTTCAGGTCAATTGGACTCCGTTTGGTATTTCTTTTCTGTGATACTCAAAAACAAGGAAAAAACAGAAACTGGCACTGGGCTCTAGGTTAATATGTTAGTCCCAAAAATCATATAAAATAGCATATAAATGCATATAAAACATCCTAAATGGATAATATAGTAGCATGGCACAATCAAAAATTATAGATACATTGGTGACGTATCAGCGTAACGGGTGGAGAGATCAAGGACAAGAAGAAAAGGGACGGCAGGCCCACCTTCGGCCATAAGACCGACTTCTGCTGCATCCAGCAACCGAGTGATACTCTTAGTGATGGATTCTATGTCCTACACCACATGCTGGAGTACAGGCGGGATCAACAGAACCTTTGCATGTCACCTAAATCTGGTGATGCCCATATTCTGGAATGGGCAAAGAACATAGGAGATATCCCGGATCATCGACTTCGAGCTGAGTTCTATCACATCTAGCATGAACTTGCATAAGTCCTCGTGATGGAGGTCCTTGACAAGACAGGTCTGTTCTATGAGGAAGGGAAACTGTCGCGGAAGGACATCCGAACACGTGTAGCTGCTCAGCGTCTCGACTTGAAGCCTTTCACTAAGCTCGGGGACTATCTCCCTGACTTGGATGGATGGAATGACATGTTGGAGTGATTGTCGATATATGACAATGTGTCCGTTTAGTCCATACTTTCTGAATGACAAAACTTTGAGTTATGCACGACAAAACTTTATTTGTGATGTAATTAAACGGTCCTCCTCAACTAGTGAAGACCACTCTGGTTAGGGCTTGTTGGGTACGATGAACTTTGTTATTTATGCTTACGATATGTTGCTTCTATTTTTGCCAAGTCTGTCTCTTTCTGTTGCTCAACTATATATATTGCATATCATCGACTCATGTGACGATGCAGGTGCATAGATCATAGATGACGAAGAAGTGCAACGCTAGGAGTATACGAGGAGTGGCCAGAGTGTCAGGCCTAGGTGTACCAGTTTCTAGTTTCTGAGCGACAACCATAGTTAGTTTAGGTTCACGCTAATGCGAGAGAGGGATACGAACTCACGTACTACATAGTTCCACTCTCACTCATAGTGATAGCTCTTCTCGCATATATCATTGTTTAAATGGATGACGATGTAGTTGCAAGTAATTGAGAATTGTATCGCTATTTTCGAGATGATGACGAGAGACCACTTTGTGTTGGATGATGATTATGATGATGACATGATTTGATGAGACTATATGTATGTATATGCTATGATTACATTTGTATGTGTTTGATATGCTAAAGATTATTGTATAAAGCCTGTTCAAATACAAAACAAATATGCAGAAAAAACAGAAAGTAATAAAACTAGCAGTAGCGAGGGGAATAAAGTTAGCACTAGCGCTCTCTTACCAGTAGCGCGTCCTAGTTAAAAGCGCTGCAGCTATTAGCAGCAGCGCGTGGCACTAAAGCCCGTTGCTGCTAGCCATGTATAGCAGTAGTGTGGGACGACACACGCTACTGCTACATGTTAGCTGTAGCGCCTTATTAGTAGCGCGGCATCCCGCGCTACTGCTAGGCAAAATACCCGCGCTACTGCTAGGCTTTTCCCTAGTAGTGTGATCCCGTTATCAAATGACAACTCATGTCTATGGTTAGGTAACCTTAACCATCTTTGATCAATGAGCTCGTCTAGTAGAGGCTTACTAGGGACATGATGTTTGTTTATGTATTCACACATGTATTAAGGTTTCCGATCAATACAATTCTAGCATGAATAATAAACCTTTATCATGAATAAGGAAATATAAAATAACAACTTTATTATTGCCTCTAGGGCATATTTCCTTCCCACTTGCACTAGAGTCAATAATCTAGTTCACATTGGCATGTGATTAACACGAATAGTTCACATCACCATGTTACCAACACTCAAAGGGTTTACTAGAGTCAATAATCTAGTTCACATCACTATGTGATTAACACCCAAAGAGTACTAAGGTGTGATCATGTTTTGCTTGTGAGAGAAGTTTAGGCAACGGGTCTGCCACATTCAGATCTGTATGTATTTTGCAAATTTCTATGTCTACAATGCTCTGCATGGAGCTACTCTAGCTAATTACTCCCACTTTCAATATGTACCCAGATTGAGACTCAGAGTCATCCAGATCGGTGTTAAAGCTTGCATCGACGTAACTCTTTACGACGATCTCTTTATCACCTCCATAACCGAGAAATATTTCCTTAGTCCTCTAAGGATATTTTGACCGCTGTCCAGTGATCTACTCCTGGATCACTATTGTACCCCTCTGCCAAACTCATGGCAAGGTACACAATAGGTTTTGCATACAGCATGGCATACTTTATAGAACCTATGGCTGAGGCCTAGGGAATGACTTTCATTCTCTCTCTATCTTCTGCCGTGGTTGGTTTTTGATTCTTACTCAACTTCATACCTTACAACTCAGGAAAGTACTCCTTCTTTGACTGATCCATTTTGAACTCCTTCAAAATCTTATCAAGGTATGTACTCATCGAAAGTCTTATCAAGCGTCTTGATCTATCTTTATAGATCTTGATGCCCAACATGTAAGTAGCTTCACCGAGGTCTTTCTTTGAAAAACTCCTTTCAAACACACCTTTATGCTTTCCATAAAATTCTACATCATTTCCGATCAACAATATGTCATTCACATGTACTTATCAGAAAGGCTGTAGTGCTCCCACTCACTTTCTTGTAAACACAGGCTTCACCGCAAGTCTGTATAAAACTATATGCTTTGATCAACTCATCAAAGCATATATTCCAACTCCGAGATGCTTGCACCAGTCCATACATGGATCGCTGGAGTTTGCACACTTTGTTAGCACCTTTAGGATCGATAAAACCTTTTGGTTGCACCATATACAACCACTGGTGCACGTCGGTCCTAAACAAATGGTTTTTAACCCCTTTCCGCGACGGCATCTGGAACCGTCGCCAAGTGAGTGTGGGCGATAGGGGGGTCCTTCCCACATGACCCAGAAACCGTCGGGGATATGCCCTCTTGGCACACATGTTCGGCAAAATAAGGTCGTGTGCGACCGACGAGTGTGCAAATACAGAAATATGTATAGTACAGCGAAATTGTTTCCGGTTGCAAGTACATCCCACACAGTCAGTCCCCGCTAAACGTTTCTGTTCGTATGTACATCCCACACAGTCGCTCCAAGGAAAACGTTTGCGCAAGGTGGCGTAACGTAAACAGTTTTGAAGAGAATGTCGTGTGTGATTGTTCATTGATCCAACACGGTTTACTCCTAGAAACTGTGTGCGTTGCCTAAGTTCATCGCTGACGGTGGTTTCTCATTAACCGTTTGCAATAGGAAAACCCAATTAGCAAGCTAATTGGCCAATTAGCGGGCTAATTGCCCTATTATTAGTAATCCATTTACTAATCTAATTGACATTCATATTAAGCACATAATATATTCCATTTCCATATTAAGGAAGCAGGATTTCATAATTGAAATACATCAGAGTACAACATGATATAACTTCAGCACTTAGCTACCCCATTACACAACTGCACCAGCAGCAAGTTTCACATGCAACATCTAGAACCTTTCGAAATTAGCATCTTAGACGGTACATAGAGAGATGCATCTCATCTGGAAAACTGCTGAAGTGGAAGGCGAATATTGAGCCTTCATTCATGTTCAAGGTCTTTGCAACTTTAGGCCAGTGCCTATGGATGATTGACCGTCCATCCTTCGACCTCTTCAGGAACACTTCAATATTGAACCGTGGGTGTTGTATGAAAACTTTCCTCCCCTCCTGACCACAGGGGTGGTTTGAGAGGTAATCATCAGTGAAGCCTGAAAACAAGGATGTGCATAAATATCTTCTCTATATTGGAAATGGGGCAAAGGAATACAAAAAGGCAAGGTATAATAGTTAGTACCATCTTGTAAACCTCAGTGCTTCCCATTGTTTCCCTACAACACATATAAGGTAGTTAGTCATCAGGTTAAGTAAGGGTTCGCATGCTATCAGTAAAATATGTTGATGATAAATAAGCACATTGCAGATTCATCAGATTAATTCAAGCCACATGAAAAACCCATTTATCCAAACAAAGCATGATTAAGAACTAGGAAATATAGCACTTGTATATGTTTCTCATGTATTAAGTGCAGCCAAAATCGATTTATTCCTCACATGGTATAGAATAACAGAATGCAGCCACAACAATTGAATATCGCATTGCAGAATTGAACCAAGCAGTTAACTAAACATCACAAGAAATGAACCAAACGTTAACTGAGCACCACATTGCACAATATAACACAATCCTAATAGAAGATCAGTCAGTTAACCAAACCAAGCATGCTTAACAACTTGGAAATATAGCAATTGTGTTTGTTTCTCATGTATTTAGTACAGCCAAATTCGATTTATTCCTCACATAGTATACAATAACAGAATGCCGCCCCAACAATTGAATATCGCATTGCAGAATTGAACCAGGCAGTTAACTAAACACCACAACAAGTGAACCAAGCCACAACAAATGAACCAAGCAGTTAAGTAAACACCAACTGAACAATATAACATACTCCTAATAGAAGATCAGACGCTTAACCAAACCAAGCATGCTTAACAACTTGGAAATATTGCACCCTTAAGAATTGAACATCACATTTGCAGAATTGAACCAAGCAGTTAATTGAACACCACATTGCACGACATATAGAACATATAAACTATAGCAGAAGATTGCGTGGTAAAAGTAGATAGCACAATTCACTAGAATTTGTTAAGGAAAGGAAGTAGCTAGCAAACTAAACATGTGTCCTTATAGTGAGCTAATAATACAATCTACTCCTCATTGTCGGAGATATCGATGACAATTGGCTCCTTGGACATGGAAGAGGGCGAGGCCTCCACATCGCGGGTGCCCTCGTTGTAGTGGTGAGTTGCCTGAGCCACTCCGGGCACCAACCTGCTGGCTCTTGAGATGAGGTAAGCGTGCACGCTGAGAAAACACCTCGTAGTCTTCGTCGAAGGCGCCGACGGTGGCCTCAAGAAAATGCCACAAAATGTCGTTTAAAGCAGCCAACCGCGTCATGACGTCAGCGTGTGAGGCGTCAACGGTGGCCTCGATGGCGAGGTGCTCCTCCAAGATCTGGGGGTCGGCACAAATGGCATCCATCGCGACCTCATCCGCACGTGCGGCCATGATTTGCTTCTCCGCTGCCAAATGCTCCTTGATGTCCTGGCTATACTACATGTACCATGGCTTAGGCCGGCGCTTATTTGGTGGAGGGGTCGGTGATTTGGGTGGAAGGTGTCGCGCTCGCGCCGGCGGTCGGGCCATGTGGGCTGTGGAAGGAGGAGGAGGATGGGGGTCGGTTGTGGATTACCTTCCTGGATAGGCGAGGCCGAGCAGCGTGAAGGAGGGTCGCCGTCGAGGAGGCGGCGGTGCTGTAAGCCAGGAGTGAAGGTTTCAGCTTGGAAAGGAAGGCGGAAAGTGGGGAAATGTGGCTTTTGGTAAGGGGGAGGGGGCGGGGAGGTAGATATTTCTGCGGAAGCCGAAAATTTGGAATTGCTTCAGCCAAAAAACTGGCGCGCAAAGTGTCATCAGACACGGTCCGAAGATATTTTGTGCTGCATCTCACACGGTTGGTGATAATAAACTGTGTGGGATCTACTTGACTTTTGGTCTTGATTTGAATTACATAATGGGGTCACAGCAGCCATGGACGGTGTTTGAATTGCTAGACCTTTTATCTGCAGTGATCATAAAAGAATTGGAA
This sequence comes from Aegilops umbellulata, assembly GCA_032464435.1. Lineage (NCBI taxonomy): Eukaryota > Viridiplantae > Streptophyta > Magnoliopsida > Poales > Poaceae > Aegilops > Aegilops umbellulata. The sequence goes on along the minus strand of CP136054.1, from coordinate 83,267,555 downwards.
TCATTCATGGTTCATTTGGACATTTTTATGCATTAAGTGAGTTTTCAATGCATTTATGTGAATAATTCAAATTTCAACTACATGCACATGCTCCAGTGCATATAAATTCGTCGAAAAATCAAATCTTTGTCGTTGGGTGCATGCTTAGGTCCCATGCAAGAAATGGGAATGAATTTCAAACACCATGGCACCGTTGATTGCCGGCAAAATAGTGAGATGCTTGGTTTTTAAATTCTAGTAAATCCAAAACTCGTTTGAAATTAATGAAACTTGGCATGCTACCATGGAGCGGCATCAACAGGCTATGGTACAAATTTTGTCCCATTTGGGGCAGGTTTGGGTATATGCTTCTCACAAACCGGAGCTTCTCACAACAAGCATGATGGTTTTCGGTAGGGAACGTCCCACCTTTGGGGATGAAACGATATCCATTGCCTCTTATTGCTTTCAAGTTTTTTTCTCGTGTCAACATAGAACAATAGGAGTGTTGTGTGAATTTTTGTGATTTTTCGGGGTTCGTTTGGACATTTTATGCATTAACTGAGTTTTCAATGCATTTATGTGCATAATTCAAATTTGAACTACATGCGCATGCTCCAGTGCATATAGATTCGTTGAAAAATCAAATCTTTGTCGTTGGGTGCATGCTTAGGTCCCATGCAAGAAATGGGAATGAATTTCAAACACCAAGGCCCCGTTGATTGCCGGCAAAACAGTGAGATGCCTGGTTTTTAAATTCTAGTAAATCCAAAACTCGTCTCAAATTCATGAAACTTGGCATGATATCATGGAGTGGTATCAACATGCCGTGGTACAATTATTGTCCCATTTGGGGCAGGTTTGGGTATATGCTTCTCACAAACCAGAGCTTCTCACAACAAGCATGATGGTTTTCGGTAGGGAACATCCCACCTTTGGGGACAAAACGATATCAATTGCCTCTTATTGCTTTCAAGTTGTTTTCTTGTGTCAACATAGAACGATAGGAGTGTTGTGTGATTTTTTTTGATTTTTCGGGGTTTGTTTGGACAATTTTATGCATTAACTGAGTTTTCAATGCATTTATGTGCATAATTCAAATTTGAACTACATGCGCATGCTCCAGTGCATATAAATTCGTTGAAAAATCAAATCTTTGTCGTTGGGTGCATGCTTAGGTCCCATGTAAGAAATGGGAATGAATTTCAAACACCATGGCACTGTTTGATTGTCGGCAAAACAGTGAGATGCCTGGTTTTAAATTCTAGTAAATCCAACACTCGTCTGAAATTCATGAAACTTGGCATGCTATCATGGAGCGGCATCAACATGCCATGGTACAAATTTTGTCCCATTTGGTGCAGGTTTGGGTATATGCTTCTCACAAACCGGAGCTTCTCACAACAAGCATGATGGTTTTCGGTAGGGAACGTCCCACCTTTGGGGACGAAACGATATCCATTGCCTCTTATTGCTTTCAATATTTTTTCTCGTGTCAACATAGAACAACAGGAGTGTTGTGTGAATTTTTGTGATTTTTCGGGGTTCGTTTGGACATTTTTATGGTTTTAAATGAGTTTTCAATGCATTTATGTGCATAATTCAAATTTGAACTACATGCCCATGCTCCAGTGCATATAAATTCGTTGAAAAATCAAATCTTTGTCGTTGGGTGCATGCTTAGGTCCCATGCAAGAAATGGGAATGAATTTCAAACACCATGGCACCGTTGATTGCCGACAAAACACTGAGATGCCTGGTTTTTAAATTCTAGTAAATCCAATACTCGTCTGAAATTCATGAAACTTGGCATGCTATCATGGAGAGGCATCAACATGCCCTGGTAACAAATTTCGTCCCATTTGGGGCAGGTTTGGGTATATGCTTCTCACAAACCGGAGCTTCTCACAACAAGCATGATGGTGGGGTTTTTGGGCCAAACGAATTTTGGGCAGAACGAACTTTTTTCCTGTAATACTTATGACACCTCTATGATGATAATTGTGACAAAACACGGTATCATCATAGATGTGGTGGGGTCCTACTTTTATGATATAAAATCATGACAGAAAATGGGCTTTTCGTCCTGGGCCGGCCGGAGACGCAGCTGCATGACATTCTTTGGGCCGTCCATGACGGAAAAAACCGTGGTAGAAGCGAGGGCGAGGAAAATAAAGGGGAGTTCCCAGTTATGGTGGGTGGTCGGGGGCCAAGGGATGCGCGTTGCTCTCATATGTACATGCGTGTGTTCGAGGCATTGGGCTCTAACTGAACCCGAGAGAGGCGTTGGGCTCTGACTGAACCCGAGTGATTGCACTGCAGGCTACGCCTTACTGAACCCAAGCGATTGATTGATCCTTTGCTGTTAACTGAACCCGAGTGTGATTCGTTCGCTACTGCTGCTAACTGAAGCCGATTGAACACTGCTGCCTCCTTCCCTGGATGAACAGTGAGCGTTGTTGAGGGGGTTTGGATGAACGGTTACCGGTGGGGGTTGGATGAATAGGACACCATGGTAGTAGAGGCCGTTGCCGCTGGGTGAACAGTACCCCAGACGATTGAGCCGGTGGATGAAGAAGACCCCGTGGAGGGCTAGATGAACAGGACCCCGTGGAGGGCTGGTTGAGTAGTAGCCGGTGGAGGGCTGGTTGAACAGTAGATGGTGGAGGGCTGGATGAACAGTAGCCCGTGGAGGGGTGGTTGAACAGGACCCTCGTGGAGAGGGCTGGTTGAATAGTAGCCGGTGGAGGAGCGCGCGGTGGAGGCTGGATGAGCAGGAGCCCGTAGATGAACAGCCGCAGGTGGAGGCTGGAGGAGGTCGGCGGTGGATGAACAGGAGCCCATGGAGGCTGGAGGAGGTCGACGATGGAGATGAACAGTATCCCGTGGAGTCCCATTTTGCGGTACGCCACACCCCTCCCAATGAACAGGACCCCCGTTTCGACCGTAGCGCTCCAACACAAGTCCGTTTCCTCCGTTTTCCGGTACGGCACACCCGTCCCGATCAACAGGACCCCGTTTCGACCGTAGGAGGTCCGTTTCCTCCGTTTTGCGGTATGCCAGACCCCTCCCAATGAACAGGATCTTGTTTTCACCGTGGCCGGTCGAACACACGGTCGTTTCCTCCGTTCTGCGGTACGCCAGGCCTCGTTTCCATCGCCCGTTCCGTCCAAGCCGGTTGGCTCCCGATGAACAGCATGCGTTCCATTGCCTCCCGATGAACACAAGCATTCCATTGCCTCACCATGAACACGACGACGATGCAGTTTCTCCGTTCCGACCCAGCCATGTACACGAGCCCTGGCCGTACGTATGCGCGAGTAGGCATTCGAGACCCCGCCCGTACACGAGCCTCTCCATGTACATTACTCTTCCGATGGAAGTCGTTCGTTGACCACATTGACCACGCCGCGCCGAGAGCACCAGGGCGGTGGAATACGGCGAGGCCTAGGAAGGGGATGACGCGGAGCCGGGGAAGACGCGATAGTGGATGCCCGCACGGAGGGGAGCACGTGGGTTGACTGCTTCGGCTGCGGTGTGAGGCTGCCATCGCCAAAGAATAACAGGAGGTGTGGGTGAGTATAGAGGGATGGCATGGCCAGCGATGGCAGCACAGCCGGACACGGGAGGCAGGAGCAGGCAGCAAGGCCAACGCTTGTTTGGGCGGCTAGAGCAAGAAGACCAGAGGTTGAAGAAGCACTTCGTCCGTTGGATGGACATCGTACGGTCACTAGAGCTAGAATCGTTCATATTTACTAAGTTGACAAAGCCCTCCGTCGCCGTATCTTAGCAGGCCCACAAGTCAGCCTCCCATATGGTGGGTCCCAGCTAGCAGGGGTATTCATTTTTTTCTGCGTAATAAGGAAGCACTTCCTTGCGTGCAAAGATATAGCTGGTGGATCCGAGCTGTCAGCGGCGGGAACATTTTTTTCGTGGAATATGGAGCCCCTTTCGGTTGGTCCCAGATGTCAGGTGGAGGAATCATTATTTTGCTCGTAATAAGGAGGCATTTCCTTGTGTGCGGCCGTGGACCCAGGTGTCAGCCTCTCCATGTACAGTCCACTTCCGATGGATGTCGTTCGTTGACCACGTTGACTATGACGCCGCCGAGAGCACCAGGGCGGTGGACGGCGGTGAGGCCTAGGAAGGGGACGAGGCAGATCTCAGGAAGACGCGGCAGTGGATGCCCATGGGAAGAGGAGTATGAGGGTTCACTGGTTCGGCTGCGGTGTGAGGCTGCCGTTGCCGCAGAATAACGAGGGGTGTGGGTGAGTAGAGGGATGGCCTGGCCAGCGGTGGGAGTAGTAGGGGCGGTGAGGCCTCTGCGGCAGCACAGCCGGCCACGGGAGTCAAGAGCAGGCGGCACGACCGGTGCTGCTTTGGGCGGCTGGAGCAAGAAGACCAAAGGTTGAATAAGCACGACGACCGTTGGATGGACATCGTACGATCATTGCAGCTAGAATCGTTTATAATGACTAAGTTGACAAAGCCCTTGGTACACGTCAACTTAGTAGGCCCACAGGTCAGCCTCCCAAACGGTGCGCCCCAGATGTCAGGGGGAGGAATCATTTTTTGGGCGGCTGAAGCTAGAATATCCAAGACTGAAGAAGAAGCACGGCATCTGTTGGATGGACATCCAACGGCCACTGCTGCTAGAACCGTGTGTTGACTATAAGTTGACAAAACCTTGCATACGTGTCAACTTACTTTTTTTAGGGGACACGTCAACTTAGTAGGCCCACAAGTGTGTGGCAGAGAACTTATATCCCATTTGCGATTTCTAAGAATGTACAACCCATTTTTGAATTCTAATGGAATTTACTACAACCCATTTACAGTTTGTTAAAAGTACAACCCATTTTCTAGAAAGGACAACGATTAATAATTTCAAAAAAGAATTAAAAAAAATTCCCACATTTTGATGGGATACAAAATATTTTTATCTCGAAATTTCTAGTCAGATTAACTACAATTTCAATATAAATTTGGATTACGTAAAAATCCAACAAAACATTGCGCGCGCAACAATTAATGAAATTAAAATTTTCAAATTCCAAAAATAATATTTTATAAAGTAATTACGCGTTTGGTGCATTTTTTATAGTTACTGCCCAGTTTTTATAATTACATCCCATTTAATATTTATTAAAACCCATTTTCCTGTTAAGCCTAATGCATCCCTCCTAGGAAAGATTTGCTGCCCAGCGGGGCAGAGAATAACAAGTTGACCTTGCCTGGGTATTCCTAAAAAAAAGTATAGCTTGGCTAGCCATTTTCAGCTTGAAAAAAATTAATATTTGGGCTGGATATCTGGTCTGGGCTAGGCGGGCCACAGCCCGCCCAGTTAATACCTGCTCTCCTTTGAACAACAATGAAAACATCGCTCAAGAAAAACTCTGAAGTGCTCACACCTCAAAAACACAAATACTACTCGAGCTGCTTGGTCCCAGCTGTCGGCCGTTCCTTGTGCAATACTCTCGTTTATTGACTACATAGGTTGACAACGGTGTGGGACCGTGATGTTAGGAAACCAGGAGGAAGCAGAAAATTATATAGAGGCACTTGCGTACGTACGGCTATGGCCCTAGTGGGTCCCTACTATCATCCAGTCAAAATAAAGTCATCTCCTGAATCCTCATGTTCGTTGACCAAGTTGACAATGCTCGGCGCCACGGCGAGCGCAACAACTCAAAGGACGACGGAGAGGGCCTCGCGGGCCCTATGGATGGTCTGATACAGCGTCCGCTGATCATTCAGGAAGCTAGGATCATCAGACACCTATGAGCACCTTCGAGAGACTGAGACGGCATGAAACGGTAAGGCCCCGCTTGGGAGCTCTGGTTCATTTCACACCTGTATTAAGATACAAGTGTAATTTACTCGTCATCAGAAACAACACGTAAAATATAGGCGTAATGAAACCGAGGGCCCGAGTTCTCTAAGTAAAACCGACGGGTTACGCGTGTAATTTGAGAGACCAGTGTATACTTTACTAGTCGAAATCGACCAACCAAGCGCTTCACCCGAGACCATCTGCTTTTATTTACAAGCGTCAATTTTACATGTGGTTTTGGTTGGAAAACGACGATCCAATCACGACCTAAGATGATGAGTTTGTCGGAAAATCATATGGTTTCACCTCTAACCTACCCGAGTGTCGGGGAAGCTAACTCCGCGAGCACCTATGGGGACGGAGCCCCTTTTCGGTTCGGCGGGGGGCGGAGGTCGCGCAAAGAGCGGATCGAGGCGAGGCACACGATGGGTTTTACCCAGCTTCGGAGCTCTCCGGAGAGATAATACTCCTACTGCTGCTTTGTGGATTGTATTGAGTTCTTGCTCGGGAGCGCTGAGTGCTACAGTACACACCAACAGCTAACGAGACCGAGCGTGAGTGTTCTACTGTTCGTCCTCCCCCTCTACGTTGCGCATGGGCCTCCTTTTATATGCTAAAGGGGTCACCGACAGGTGGCAACGTAGGCAAGGGCAAAAATGGAAAAGGTGTTGCGGTTGGTATAGCTACCTGCACAATGTATCATACCTAACCCTGACGGCAGGGGACAAAGGCATTAAATGCCTATCTACATTGCCCAAACAGTGCAGAAAAGGGACCGTCAGGGACGCCACCGCTCGCCACGATGGCGATCTTGTCAGCGCCGCTTGCCACAGTGTACCCCTGGCTGCACAGCCTCCCGCCACGTACGCCTGGAAGGGTCCCAGAGCGACACGTAGGTGGGTGTGCTGGAGCGCAGGTACAGAGTGGTTGCTTGCCGCGGCAAGCGCCTTGCCGCGGCCGTTGTCTTGTCGCGTCCGGAAGCTTGTCGCGGCAAGTTTCTTGAGATGCCTTGGTTGGCCTTCCCGGCAAGCTCCTCTTGCCGGGGACTTGTCTCCTTGGCTTAAATACTTTGTTCTTGAATGGCTCAAAAGGAACCATAGAGGGCCTTGGCGGTCGCCCGGCAAGCCTTGCCACGGGACGCTGCGACTGCCCGTGCACAAGTTCGGGATACTAGGGTACCCCTACTCTAGTACACCGACAGGAGCCCCCGGGCCTGGGCCATACACGGTGCCGAGCGCTGTTGGGCCAGGCCCAAAACAGGGCACGGGCACGCGCGGCCCGGATCACGCCGTATCCTACTCCGTATCCACCGCACCTTCCCCGAACGACACGCGTCGATTGCGGCGTCGTGGGAGAGGTCGTGGGTGGTTTCTTTATTTGGAAAGGCGGAACGTCCGCCCCCTCCCTCCTTATAAGCAGGGGAAACAGGGGAAGTTCGCCCATCCGCCCGTTGCTATTCCTTCCTCGAGACTCTCCGCCATTCCCCTTCTTCCCAAAGCCGAAGGAGAGCAGCGCTCCGCCCCCATCGCCACCAGCACCACCAACGCCGTCGTCCTCCCTCGCCATTTCCGCCATGGCTCCGAAAGCCGAGAAGGCGAAGTCGGCCGAGGCGCAGCGGCTCGCGACGCTGCGAAAGGAGCGGGCAATCTTCCCTCCGAGGCTTGCCGCGGAAGAGCTGAAGGAGGACTTCTACCTCTTCTGGTCGACGGGGACGCGAGCGCATCCGCGCACGAAGGTACTCCCAGCCGCTGCTTGGGATAAGGATCCCACTGGGTACCCTTTCTTCGCCTTGTTCTTCTACTGCGGGCTCTGCCCGCCCTTTTCTGAATTCTTTTGTGACGTCATGAACACCTACGGGCTCCACCTCCTTGACTTCACCCCCAATGTTGTCCTGACGATGGCAGTTTTCGCACATCTCTGCGAAAACTTTGTCGGAATCCATCCAAACGTAGCCCTTTTCCGCCATTTCTTTTCGCCTCGGGTTGGGAAAGGAGAGCCTTTATCCGGCGGAATCGCGTTGATCTCGAAAGCCGGCAAAAAGGATGCTTATCTGGATGGAGAGTTCCGTAGCAAGTGGGAGGAGTGGAGGGCGGACTGGTGCCTTATTGTCGAGGAGAACCCGCAGCCGTTTACTGCCCTGCGCCAAACTCCAGTAGTGCGCGGTAGTGATTGGAGTAGCCTGGCCCCGGAAGACGACAGACTGAAGATTGCTGTCGCCCGGATTCTACGCCTCAGGCTTGCCGGGCTTACTGTAGGAGCGGTTGGCGCAGATTTCCTCCGCCGCCGCATCGCCCTCCTGCAGGAGAGGAGGAAACCTGCCTGGGAGTTCCAGAACGCGGCGGATATCATGAGGCTGCGGCCGGGCCTCAACTTCAACTTCACTGTCCTGGAGCTCAACGCGATGCTCTAGGAGCTGTTCAAATACGACCCACAGCATCCCGAAGTGTTCAGGTTGCCGAGGGGCGTCGTTCCGCTGTGCAACAACTCCTCGCTCGACCGCATCCGTGCAATGATGCCGCTGTGCAACTCGCATGGAATTGATCCATCCTGGATAGAGCCTGCAGATGATGTCGTGCGGGCGTTCTTTGATAACTTGGTAGAAGTGCCGATCGACGCTGATGAGAAGAGGGGCCTCACCCAGGACACTACCAACGATGAGCTCAAGCGCATCGCCACCAGGCTGGAAGAGGCGGCGGCAGCCGCAGTTGCGGGCGAGTTTGGGTTCACCGTGGAGGAGGCAGAGGCAGCAGAGGCGGCAAGCCTTGCCGAGCGAGAGGATCTGGCCGGCGAGGGAGAGCCTGCCAGACATGACGTCGGGCCGAGCGGGCCCGCTGAGGATACGAGCGGCTCGTTGGAGATCGGCTCCTCTTCCTCTTCGTCTTCGGACAGCTTGCCGCAAGCAGAGCCCCCGGCTCCACAAGCAGAGCCCCCGGCTCCACAAGCAGAGCCCCCGGCTCCGCCAAGAAGGCGTCTTCGCAAGGCCGGGGACGTAGCGGAGCAGCGGACGAGTCAACCCCCGCCGCGCCGCACGACACGCTCCACCGCGGCAAGTTCTGTTGCCGCGGAAGCACCTCATGCTGCAGCGGCAACTGGAGCAGGGTCCTCCCGGTCCGCCGCTCCAGCTCCCGCCAAGCGGCCAAGGGATCCTACTACTCCGCCTCCTCGCGCCGGAGGTGGGCCAGGCTTTGACTTCTCCGCGCTCAGCTCCGACGAGGAAGAAGAAGAGTAAGATTCTTGTTGTACTTGTATGTCTTCAATACTTGCTGTCTTGTCTTGTACCTCATTTGCTTCACTCTGAACTTATTCTTTTTTAGGACTCTGGCCCAGAGAGCGGCAAAAAGAACCAAGGTCCCGGTGATTATCATCAAGGACGATCCCACCGTGCCAGCAGGGGGTGCGCCCGAGACAAACTCGCCGAATCCGACAGCTGTTCTTCAGAGCAGCCCCCAGCGCAGCCCCTAGCGTAAGTATATGGTTTGCTTCCCGCTGTTAGGCGCGCATGGACACTCTTTGTTTGCTGATATCTGACTGTTGGCTTATGTAGGAGCAGAGCAACACCACCAGGAGCGTCCGGATGTCGTCCCCGACATGCCATCTGCTCCGACTACGCCGCCAAGGGAGAGTTCTCCGGCAAGGGAGAATCCTCCGACAAGGGAGAGCTCTCCGGCAAGGGAGAAGTCTCCGACAAGGGAGAGCTCCCCGGCAAGGGAGAAGTCTCCGGCAAGGGAGGAGTCTCCTGCAAGGGACAACACCAGCGGTCCTCCTGTGGTGGAGATCTCAACTACCGAGCCCTGTACAGGTACTCCTTGCTTCTAAACTTCCCTTGGGTTCTTTGTCTTTTGATCTTCTTTTTGGATATTTGCTTAACTGCCGAGCCCTGTACAGGTACTCCTTGCTTCTAAACTTCCCTTGGGTTCTTTGTCTTTTGATCTTCTTTTTGGATATTTGCTTGACTTTTCTTCCTTTTTCGGCCGTCAGATCCATCTACTGCGGAGCCGATGGAGACCGAGGTTGCTGTTGATGATGCGCCGCCACCGGAGAAGCGGCCGACGCTGATGATCCTGCCGGCGAAGAGGCCGCCAAGGCTGCCGCCGCAGCAGCTGACGAGGGGTCTGGCGATCGCACTGACGACCCTGAGGCCGCAGGAGCGACAAGCGCTACACCGACCGCCGATCCTCCCGCCGCTGCCGCAACGTCAGGCTCCGAAGAGCCCCAGCCAGGCGTCTACTTGAAGGCTGGTGATGGCGTCTTCATCAACCTCCCCTGGGCGTCAATGTCCAGGGCGCCGGTCGAAGGAGAAAGCTTTGACGTGGAGGTGCTCGCCTCCGCTGGGCCAATGCTGGTCGACGCGCCAAGCAGTAGCAGCGACGAGCCTGAGGAGGAGCGACTGCTGCGGAAGCTGGTGTCGCTCTACCGCGCTCGACAAGCCAAACTGGAGTCCCGCGAAGCACTTGTCACGCAGGCGGGAGTGGACATGGAGAAGCGCGCGGAGGAGCTCCGAGGTCTCAACCAGGCAGCTCTCCGGTCGCTGGCGGCGGAGCGTGTGCAGCTCGATGAGGCACAAAAGGCCTTCATCCTCGAGAAGGCAGAAGTTGCCGAGCAACAGCGGCTTGCCGCCGAGGAGCTATCTGCGCGGGAGGGCACATTGGTGCAGCTGAAGGCCAGCCTGGACAGCCACGAAGAGGAGCCTGCTGCGTGCGAGCAAACACTCAGCGGAGCTCTCAAGGAAGCAAAGGACGCTGCCGCAGCTGCCGAGGCCGCCAAGAAGGAATTGGAGACGAAGGTGGCGCAGCTGGAGACTGATCTCAAGGCGAGCGGTGAAGCGCTTGCCGCACTCAAGCACGAGCGTGAGAAGGACGCCTACACCTTTGGCGAGCTGCAGGGTCGTCTCGCCGAGAAGATCAAGGAGCTTAGCGCCGCCAAGGATTCCAACGTCGATCTTGAGCTGAAGCTGGCTGCTTTGACCAAGACGCTGGACGGCGCCAGGGAGCAGGAGGCATCCCTGAAGAAGGAGATCAAGGCTGACAAGGCGCTGCTGGAGAGCATTGCCGCCACCCAGAATGATTTTAGAGAGACCGTGGAGCAGTGGACGGAGGGTCTTGTGAATGCTGCCGCAGACATCGACAAGGACCTGGCGCAGCTGGGGATGGGGGATCTCGGGTATCCCTCCGATGAGACCCTCCCATCCAGCGCCAAGCTCACTCTATTCTTCAAAGGCGTGGCAACGGCCCTCCAGCGACTCCGGGAAAGGATCCCAAAGCAGCTGGCCGACGAGTCGCGCAAGATCTGCGCGGGAGCTCTTCAGAAGGTGTTGGTGAAGGTAGCTTTCCGCAACCCGCGCCAAAGAATGTCGGGGAAGCTGACTCCGCGAGCACCTATGGGGACGGAGCCCCTTTTCGGTTCGGCGGGGGGCGGAGGTCGCGCAAAGAGCGGATCGAGGCGAGGCACACGAGGGGTTTTACCCAGCTTCGGAGCTCTCCGAAGAGATAATACTCCTACTGCTGCTTTGTGGATTGTATTGAGTTCTTGCTCGGGAGCGCTGAGTGCTACAGTACACACCAGCAGCTAACGAGACCGAGCGTGAGTGTTCTACTATTCGTCCTCCCCCCCTCTATGTTGTGCATGGGCCTCCTTTTATATGCTAAAGGGGTCACCGACAGGTGGCAACGTAGGCAAGGGCAAAAATGGAAAAGGTGCTGCTGTTGGTACAACTACCTGCACAGTGTATCATACCTAACCCTGACGGCAGGGGACAAAGGCATTAAATGCCTATCTACGTCGCCCAAACAGTGCAGAAAAGGGACCGTCAGGGACGCCACCGCTCGCCACGATGGCGATCTTGTCAGCGCCGCTTGCCATAGTGTACCCCTGGCTGCACAGCCTCCCCCCACGTACGCCTGGAAGGGTCCCAGAGCGACACGTAGGTGGGTGTGCTGGAGCGCAGGTACAGAGTGGTTGCTTGCCGCGGCTGTTGTCTTGTCGCGTCCGGAAGCTTGTCGCTCACAGGACCCTGCCGGGACGCGTGGCGCGTCGCGGCAAGTTTCTTGAGATGCCTTGGTTGGCCTTCCCGGCAAGCTCCTCTTGCCGGGGACTTGTCTCCTTGGCTTAAATACTTTGTTCTTGAATGGCTCAAAAAGAACCATAGAGGGCCTTGGCGGTCGCCCGGCAAGCCTTGCCACGGGACGCTGCGACTGCCCGTGCACAAGTTCGGGATACTAGGGTACCCCTACTCTAGTACACCGACACCGAGTTGTCGTATAGGCTATGAATGAAACATAAGACAATGAACTTCTTAAGCACAGAAACAACAGAAGAGGATGATCTTCTTAACATGCAAATCACGGGCATTAGATCAACATGCAAAACAATATGAAGCATTATTCTCAGGAGGCACGGTGAACAGCTCGTGATGCCGCATGCCACAACATTCCAAGCTCAACTATGCAATCAAACTCACAAGGCCTGGCATTACATAGAAAACATTCAGAACAATCTCTTAAAATATCTTACATAAGTCAACATTCATGTGACTATGCATCTCAGCAGAGTAAACATTTACTTCTGAACTGAAGACAGGAATAGGAAAAAATGATTGACGTTTCTCACAGCAAAGGGTGTCCCACTCAAAAATATTAAATGCATTTCTTCTAGCTAACATCAATGAGCAAAAATTGACAAGGTTTTCCAATTCCAATATATTAAACTAATGTCAACTTTGACAAGCTTTTCCCATTCAAAATATGTAATGCCTATGATTGTGGAACAGGTAGGGTTTGTCATTAGTTTGTGATCGAATAGTCCGGTGGCTCATGGTGATGACGACTGACTAGAGAACCATTTGACGTATTGTGCATGATGAAGTATTATGGAGGACACGGACCATCTGAACATTTTGTGCAGTTCCACTAAAATCAAGCTGAGCATCCCTGTGGATTTCGTATTTATATGCTGCCAGAAAACAAAGGCACATCAGCACACACATGAATATTGGCCCCAGTGTCAACCACCAATCAGTGGACTAACAAACTGAAAGTATGGTAAACAGATTACCATACCCAGATGCCCCATCATTGTTGCTTAGAGTGACACTGACATACTTGGAGTCCTGTCCTGGCTTCTTGGTACTTGTTTGTGTACATGTTTGCCCAGTGTTCCTCCGAACCACAAGTAAAGCAGCCATCTCTCCTTTTGTCTTTCTTCTTACCCTTCTTAATGGCCGACGCTGGCTGCACGATTGGAACATATAGTTCGGTGGCTCAAGGTGACGACGAATGATTAGAGAACCATTCAATGTATTGTGCATGATGAAGTATTATGGAGGACACAAACCATCTGGACATTTTGTGCAGTTCCACTAAAATCAAGCTGAGCATCCCTGTGGATATCGTATTTATATGCCGCAAGAAAACAAAGACACAACAACACACACATGAATATTGGCCCAGTGTCAACCCACCAATCGGTGGACTAACAAACTGAAAGTACGGTAAACAGATTACCATACCCAGATGGCCCATCATTGTTGCTTAGAATGACATTGACAGATTTGGAGTCTTGTCCTGGCTTCTTGTACTTCTTTGGGCACTTTTTGCCCAGTGCACTACATGTGTTGTAGAGTTTCCTATGCTCTCTGCAGACTAGTCATGTCACCAGCGTCTACTAATACTTTGTAAAGCTTCTTGATCATTCCTTGTGTAATGTAGCGCAAACAGTGAATGCTTCTTTCTGCAAAGTGGTAAGACCAACTGGACCCACTAATGCAGCAGTTTGCCTTAGACACATTGGCTCCTTTTGTGCAGTTCAACTAAAATCAAAGTCGGAATAAAACCGAGCTTTAATTTTGATATCCCTGTAAGCAACAATAGGTATAAGGGAAACAATTACTAAGGAATAACGATTGATGACTTATACTCCCAGAAGAAAAACTTCTACTGATCTACCTTATCTTAATGGGAAACAAAGCAGGAGAGTAGCAATTCTCAATCAGTGTGATTCATTCATATTAACTGAGAGATTATCTTAACAATGCCTTGTTTCAACATGCATAAAGAACGACAAAGCAGAAAAGTATCATTCCTAAAACAATGCGACTGATTCATTTTAACAGAGACATTATCTTAACAATACCTTGGTTAAACATGTAGAAAGAACTGCAAAGCAGGATAGTACCATTTGTAAAACAATGTAACTGATATATAATAACAGAGACATTATCTGAACAATACATTTCTTAAACATGTACTCTGGCCGATCCCTAACAGAAATGGTACTCCCGCCGATCTCTAACAAGTGTTGCAGTTTTGAACTAAGATTCAGTAGTTAATTCCGAGGAAAGTAGGTACTGACCTTTCAAGACCAAGATTTGAAACAACTCCTAAGGAAGATCTAAAAGAGATCTCAACACATATATTGAAATTCGGTCTCATTTTGTGCAGTTCCACCAAAATTAAGCGAAGCAAAATGTCGCAATAGCAACAAGTTGAATACATATCCCTGTTTTAACAGAGGCAAAAAAAGGAATCAATTACTGGCCAATAAAGGAGGATGAAGCATGCGGCCACAAAAATGGTAATCCCGCCAATCCCTAACAAGTGTTGCAGTTTTGAACAAAGATTCAATAGTTAATTCTAAGAGTGGCATTGCTTAATTTTACCAGCGACATTAGATTAACAAAAAGCATAAACAGTTCCAGGGGAGAGTGGGCGCAACAACAACATGTGCTTCCATCCACTTATAAAGGGGGTGATGCAGAGTTTGTTGTAACAAAGCAACAAGCATAATGTCTGGGTTGGTCTCATTTTTGTTCACTACTTAATGGGAAAAGATAGCAATACAATAGCTTCAATTCAACATTTACTTAAAACAGTACCAATACAAGTAGCACATTATCTCAAAAACACACTGGACGATCATGTGGATGAAGGCAAGTACCAACCTGTCATGACGCACACAAGATCACATACGAATCTGCCAACACGAATAGGAAATCCAATCTCGTTTTGTGCAGTTGCACTGAAATCATGTAAAGTCACCGGTGTGACATTTAAGTTTGCTATAGCAACAAGTTGAATAGATATCGCAGATTTTAACAGAGGCAAAAAGGAAACAATTACTACCAATAAAGGAGGATGAAACATGCGGCCACAAAAAGAAGCATCTACCTTATCTTGATGGAAAACAAAGTATAGGACAGTATCATTTCTAAAATGGTTGCATTAATTCGTATTAACAGAGAAGTTCTCCTAAAAAAGTTCAGTAGTTAATTCTGAGAGTGGCATTGCTTAATTTACCATCACCAGTAGATTAAGAAAAAGCATAAACAGTTCCACGGGTGAGTGGGCGCAACAACACCATGTGCTTCCATCTACTTATAAAGGGGGTGATGCAGAGTTTGTTGTAACAAAGCAACAAGCATCATTTCTGGGTTGGTACCATTTTTTTTCACTACTTAATGGGAAAAGAGAGCAATACAATAGCTTCAATTCAACATTTATTTAAAACAATACCAATACAAGTAGCACAACATCTCAAAACACACTGCACGATCATGTGGATGAAGGAAAGTACCAACCTGTCATGACACACACAAGATCACCTACGAATCTGCCAACACGAATAGGAAATCCAATCTTGTTTTGTGCAGTTACACTGAAATCAATCAAAGTCGCCGGTGTGACGTTTAAGTTTGCTAGGCAACAAGTTGAATAGATATCCCTGTTCTAACGGAGGCAAAAAAGGAAACAATTACTGGCCAATAAAGGAGGATGAAACAAACGGCGACAAAAAGATGCATCTAACTTATCTTGATGGAAAACAAAGTAGGACAGTGGCATTTCTACAATGGTTGCATAGATTCATATTAAAAGAGACATTATCTTAAAACAACATTCGTTAAGAATGTAATTTACTTTTAACAGTGGCATTACTTCAACTTTCCAGCAGCATTATTAGATTAACAATAGCAAAATAGTTGTGTGGGACATGGCATGGGACATGGGACATGCCAGCACCATGTGCGTCCACACGTATAAATGGGTGATGCAGAGTATGTAGCCAAGCAGCATATCTGTGTTGATCCCATATTTGTTCTCTTTGAAACTTTTTCCTATGTGAGGGCAGCAAATCTAGTCCTGCACAAACTACCTGACCCCCTAGTTTATTTCCCTTTTCAACAAAGAGTTTGGTTCCTTACAGATGTGTGTACTGGGTTACCCCCCTTTTCCCTTTTCGACCAACAAAGTGGCTGGATAGCTAGTCTATACTACTTTCCCTCCCTCCTTTCCTCATTGAACCACGTCCTAGATTCATGCTCCACCCCACCGCACCCTTCCTTCCTCTTTGAACCAAGACCTACATTCGACTACAGAATCGAAAAAGATCCGCATGCAGCTAGAGCAATGACGGTTTCAAAGAAACTTATACCTTAGGGTCATCGGGATGTGGCAAGGCGTGCGGCGGGAGGCCGGATCTGCCCACTCTATGTACGGCAGCAAGGAAGAAGGGGTCGGTGGCCCTCCTACACAGGCGCTGGGTGAAAGAGAAAAGCGCAGCCGGTAGTGGATTGCCTCCCTCGCCGAAGGCGATAGAGTGAATGCTGCACCTCCTCCCCTTCCTGGTGCGACAGGATCCGGATGCGTCCTTCGCCAGCTGTGAGGGGGGTGAGAGAGAAAGAGGCCACAATGCAGTCTTGTTTAGATCTGGTGAAGAGGGTGAGAGACAGTGAATATAGCAAACCCTAGCAAAGGAACGCTAAGCCTCCAGCGTGTATATATATGTAGTGCGGCAAGAGTGTGGAGAGTGCAAACCCTAGCGAACAAGCGCTGAGGCTCCAGCTTTATAGTGTACTACATATATACTGTATTACAGACTGAGCTCCGGTGCCTTAACTGCACTATCCTTTGGCTGTATGACAGGTGGGCCAGCCACATTTTGGGCCCACCTATCATACGCCCAAAGGCAGGTGCACTAAGTTAATGAAGTTGCGTCCATATAGTACTCGTGTATACTACTAATATATAGCGGAGTGGTTTTCTTATTATCTCCATAACAATCGTTTTAAATTGTGTAAGTACGAAATGAAACTCTTTATTTAACGTACCAGTGAAGAAAACTACTACTTTCGATGAACTAATGATCCACGCGTCCTGGTCGCACTTCCTGTCCTTCACGTGCAGTACACTACCCTCCCTTAAGTGAACAACCACACGTGCGCCAAATTATCGGAAACGTGTGAGTATGTGTACAAATAAAGAATTTTAATTTCAATTATCGGAAAGGTTTGAGAGTACGTACAGTTTGCCCTCTCTCAATAATTATGGTTTGTTATGTTCTGCCTAAACTTGGTCAAACTTTACAAAGTTTGACTTCAGTCAAATCTAATATGCAGAGTAAATAATAATGGAGGTCTACTACGTCCATCCGGGTTTTTAGTCCACACCATTTTTTAAATCGAAGTTAATAGCTGGACAAATAAAATTACAGGGGAGCTGAAGACAAAGTTGTGAGAAGGCTTAGAAATCAATACAAAACTTATGCTCGTAGTACCAATGTCGATCTTTCTTCGAGGAAACGTTTGGCTCATAGCCAATAGTGTGATAAAATTGCACCAACGTGAAAGACAACTACGTCTCCAACGGAACCAAGGTGAACTAATGAAGGATATCATCTTTGTGGGTAACAAGCAAACATCACTGATGGAAGACAGCTTGTTTTCATGGAAAATCGATCAGCTTCACCATCCGACGCAACCATGAGGCTCAACCATGAGCATCGATAAGTCATCATGGTGATGCACCATCCATTTGGCATCAAGTTTGGGTGAGGAACCTATGAAGTTCGACAAACCCTCACTGTGGTCTGTTTCTTCTCATTAATCAAGCTCGAGGAAGGAAGAACCACGTGGCAGAGGACAGTGAGGCGGAACAACAATGGCCATCCAATTTTGTGCACTTCCACTAAAATTGAGAAAGTCATGCCCGGATATGGAGATACGCATCGCTTTTTGCAAAAATATAAAAAGGGATATAGTGTTGTTACTTTGTTTTGGCAGTGGTACAAGATTAACAACGACATATCAATTGTCAATAAGAATTAATGAAAAGTACACCAACAAACAGAAGCATCATGATTATCTTGATGGGAACTAAACTAGGATACCTGAGAAAAAAAAGCATTTCTTCATTTAACCAGTGATACTATTAGATCAGCAGCAGCAATAGGAGCATATGAAAAATGACTGCACAACCACCATGTACTTTTGTTGAAACAACATGTATACCTCCACCGAGGCATAAATCAGGACAACTTTTCAAGTGGCATTTCCTCTATAATAGTAGGTGATGTTGGACCAGCCGACGAACCCTAGCTACTATACATGGGGAGCTGGGGAGTAGTCGCATAGGAGAAAACCCGCATGAAGCGACCTGGGGAGCTGGACCAATACAAGAAGTTATACCTCAGGCGGGCGAGATGTCGCTTAGGCGGGTGGGATCTGCCCACACGACGGCAGCGAACAAGGGCGCAGAGGACCTTCGTCCGTGCCAGTGCTGGCTCCGAGAGGATGGTGCACATCGGCTTCCTCCATCACCAACAGCGACAACGTTAACGCTGCACCTCCTCACCTCCCGCAGCGGACGGGATTCGGCCGGATCTGTGACCACCAGTGAGGAGAGAGATAGAGTTGACACTGTCATCTTGTTTTGATATGAAGAGGGTGAGAGAGTGAGATGCGAGAAACCCTCTCAAACAAGAGGCTATATATACAATGGAGGAAAAAAATCTCTCCATAGCAGTGGTAGAATACGCGCATTCCCGAAAAAATAAACGAAAACTGGCAGACAATTTGTTAATGTACCAAGAAAGAAAACTTGATAAAAAACACGGCCCCGCTTCCAGGTCGCGAGAGTCATCGCGCATCTGAGGATGGCTGGGTAAAACTGAATACGGATGGTTCCTTCTTGCCAGAGAACGGAATTGCTGGTACAGGCATGATACTAAGGGATCATGGGGGTGCTATAATTTTCTCTTCATGTAGAAGCTTGTGTTATTGCGTGAACGCACTGGAAGCAGAATTGTTGGCCATCAATGAGGGTTTGTCGCTCACATTGCTGTGGAGTAATCATTTTTTTGACCCACACACCATATTTCTACGGTAAATTATATTAATATAATAAAGTACATGGGGAGTCTAAGCTCCAAATATCAATATCGAGACCGACTGCCTTGAAGCTACAAATATGGTGAGGATTAGGAATGAAGATCTTGATAGATCTTGGTTTGGTTTTTTGGTGCGTGAGATTAGATCGCTCATGGCACTCCGAAATACTTGTATTGCTCATGTTCGACGAAACAACAACATTGTCAGTCATACTTTAGCTCATTATGGTAGGACTAGTGGCCGTATCGCTGTTTGGCTAGGTTTAGGACCTGATTGCATTGTCGAACTTCGTAACTCTGAGTGTAGCCTGGCTACATGAGTAATACAAGTTTGTTCCCGCAAAAAAACAAAAAGACATAGACATGCATATCTGTGTTTACGTAAAATTCCATCTCCATCTCCATCTCCAATCATATTTCTCCAACTAGCACATTATTTACGTTGTTAATTATATACGCAGCAATATTAACGTACATCATCTCTTGTTTGCGGGTGTCCGGACCGCTGCCACGCCTGCTCCTGACCAACCTGAACCCTCTCCATCACCCGTGTGTGCTTCCCTCCCGAAACGGCCAGTGCCGCATTCATGCCCGGCCAGAGCGGACGCGACCTCTCACCGGCACCGGCATTGAAGCGGCGCGTCAGTTGAGAGAGCGTCGCCCGCGCCACTTCCCGGTGCACACGACTGATCCGTGTTCAAAAGTCGCAATAGCCAGCCACAACATGCATGTAAAAAGTTCTTGGGAGTCCGTGCTACAGCTAGCTGTCCTCCCCCAACTCGAAAGTTATCATATACTCAATTTTTTCTTCGGAAAAACAGAAACTTTCCACTCCATTTTCATTCCTACTCCAGGTTGCCCCATTACAACATTCAATCAAATACAAAGGAAAACTAACACGCATGCTGCTGCATCTCAATGATTCACAGATCATAACCAATTTTTACATCACAACTAAAGACAAAAGTTGTGAGAGCGTGTACAAAAGAAAAACTACTGATGGGGTCACTACGACTTAAACCCTAAACCCTAAACATGATTTAATTTCCTGGCTAGGTAGAACCCGTCGAAGGAAAGACGGTTGGCACCCTCGGGTCATACGATGCTTTTGTGCAGTTCCACTAAAATCGAGCTGAGCATCCCTGATGGCAAAGATATTGAAGAAGTGTGATTAGAATAATAGTACTGGCACTAGTTCATGAGACATAAACTCATCACAAACAAAAGCCGGTAGAAGTAGAGAAAGATCGACATGGAGATGGAGCTACGTGGGGAGCTGCGGCAGTGGAGCAAGCCGGCTCCAAAAGGAAGATGTACTACTACCTGGGACGTCGGGCTTTAGCTAGAAGGGCGGTTGGGATGCACCGACTCTGGGTTTTCTCCCTCGCAGATGTCGACCACGTCTATGCAGAACATTGTTCCCTTCCCCCAGCGGCGGGATCAGGCCAGATATGTGACCAACGGTGTGGCCACCGTTGTTCTACGCTTGTGAAGAGAGCAACCCAAGCAAGCAGGCTTGTAGCTTAGGCTCCTGCTAGTGTATATATAGTGGTTTTCTTTTTCTCTCCATATCAACCATTTTATATTGCGTACGTGTCATTGAAGAGTGAAATGATGGTTGCTTCTTTCAACTAACTTACTATGTGATTTGACTGCTCCTTAGTGGCCCCTACACGTACTCCCCCTACATGTAGGACCGTTCCTGAGTCTCACTTGTACTTATCTCTATTTTCTTGCATGACACGTACACATGGACGCATATAGGAATTTTGTTAATGCACGTTGTTACGTAGTACTGTACTACTAGTACCTACTCCCTCCTTCCGGTTCATTACTGGTACTCCCTCCGTCCTGGCTTATTGGTCCCCTTTGTACTCAATTCATGGGCTCGTTTTCCTCAAGAAATTGTCTTTACCAACATATTAATATCGGGAATGCATGCGTGAAAAATGAATGATTAAACCTTGCATGCAACGTTTTGACGAAGGATTGATTTATGAACATGTAAATGTAAGGGACTACAACCTCGTGCATCCATTCAACAGTCACACGCACACATGGACGCAAAAACGTGTGCGACACCCTATTGCATGCATGTCCGAGCACACGATGGAACACACACGGTCACGCTCAAGTGCTCAACCTACACGTGCATGCACACACATACTTAGCCAGGGTGAGCTAGTGACCGTATAAACACCAAAAAATGTATATATTGAGCGCAATGAGCGTATTATGAAGTCCACTGACTGTATTTTTACAAATATACAATGACAGATAGTGTATTTATCTCGTTTGAAATTAAGCCATATTAACTGAAAAGGAGGCAGTATGGACTAGCATTACTTTGTTGTGTCCCGTCAACTTGCCGAACAAGGAGAAGCTTACAAGATGGGAGAAGCTTGCGCGCGGTGGCCCGCAGGACATGGTGAAACTTTTGACTAACACAAGCTCTCCCTCGCTCAGGCGGTGGACGTGCAACAGTTAAGTTGGTGTTAGATTGCCAGAAGCATACACTATACTAGTACTAGTATTATTGTTCGACTTCCTGAAGAGGCGAACAGCCAAGCGCAAAGTTTACTAGTACTAGTACTACTACTATAGATGTATGTACTATACTATACTAGGAACCGGATGGAGGAGCGTCTGCACTCTTATTATATTTTAAAAATGTTATAAAGAAATCTTCAACACATTTGGTTCTCTTCGAGGGTTCTCGCATTTGATAATGGAAGTTGATTGCATGGAACACTCGCCACAATTCTCGCTTAATTCTGGCTCAGATCCTTTTACAAATAGGAGCGCTCGATAATATTTCCTCCTTTTTCGTTATTCAGCATGTAAACAGGTCAGCAAACCTTGTGGCGCATCTTTGTGCGAACCGTGCTTGCTGCACTTCGAATGTGGTCGAGAGCTGGCTTGATGAAACACCTCGCTTCCTTCTTCTTTTTTGCGGGGTACCTCGCTTCCTAGTGACCAGTCTCTTCGCTGATCGTGCTAAGACTGCTTATATATGAATAAAGCTCTCTCATTTACCCACAAAAAAGATTAAGCCATATTAACTGGAAAGGAGGGAGTATGGACTAGCACTACTTTTTGGTGTGTCCCATCAACTCGCAGAACGAGGAGAAGCTTGCAGGACAAGATGAAGCTCTCTTACGCCTTTTGACAAATGCAACCTACCCTCGTCCAGGCGGTGAACATGCAGCAGTTCATTCGGTGTCAGATTGCCACAGGCATACACTGTAGTACCCAACATGCGGAGTACTGCTGCCTCTTGAGCACTGCGTTGGTTTTCCCTCGAAGAGGAAAGGGTGATGCAGTAAACCAGCGTAAGTATTTCCCTCAGTTTTCGAGAACCAAGGTATCAATCTAGTAGGAGGCCACGCACGAGTCCCTCGCACCTACACAAACAAATAAATCCTCGCAACCAACGCGATAAGGGGTTGTCAATCCCTACACAGTCACTTACGAGAGTGAAATCTGATAGATATGATAAGATAATATTTTTGGTATTTTTATGATAGATGCAAAGTAAAATAAAAGGCAATAAAAATAACTAAGTGTTGGAAGATTGATATGATGGAAAATAGACCCGGGGGCCATAGGTTTCACTAGTGGCTTCTCTCGAGAGCATAAGTATTACGGTGGGTGAACAAATTACTGTTGAGCATTGATAGAATTGAGCATATTTATGAGAATATCTAGGTATGATCATGTATATAGGCATCACGTCCGAGACAAGTAGACCGACTCCTGCCTGCATCTACTACTATTACTCCACACATCGACCACTATCCAGCATGCATCTAGAGTATTAAGTTCATAAGAACAGAGAAACGCCTTACGTAAGATGACATGATGTAGAGGGATAAACTAATGCAATATGATATAAACCCCATCTTGTTATCCTTGATGGCAACAGTACAATACGTGCCTTGCTACCCCTACTATCACTGGGAAAGGACACCGCAAGATTGAACCCAAAGCTAAGCACTTCTCCCATTGCAAGAAAGATCAATCTAGTAGGCCAAACCAAACTGATAATTCAAAGAGACTTGCAAAGATAACCAATCATACATAAAAGAATTCAGAGGAGATTCAAATATTGTTCATAGATAAACTTGATCATAAACCCACAATTCATCGGTCTCAACAAACACACCGCAAAAGAAGATTACATCGAATAGATCTCCACGAGAGAGGGAGGAGCATTGTATTGAGATCCAAAAAGGGAGAAGAAGCCATCTAGCTAATAGCTATGGACCCGAAGGTCTGAGGTAAACTACTCACACATCATCGGAGAGGCTATGGTGTTGATGTAGAAGCCCTCCGTGATCGATGCCCCCTCCGGCAGAGCTCTGGAACAGGCCCCAAGATGGGATCTCACGGGTACCGAAGGTTGCGGCGGTGGAATTAGGTTTTTGGCACTGTATGTGGTAGTTTGGGGGTACATAGGTATATATAGGAGGAAGGAGTACGTCGGTGGAGCAACATGGGGCCCACGAGGGTGGAGGGCGCACCTAGGGGGGGGGGGGGGTAGGCGCGCCCCCTACCTCGTGCCCTCCTGGTTGATGTCTTGACGTAGGGTCCAAGTCCTCTGGATCACGTTCGCTCCGAAAATCACGTTCCCGAAGGTTTCATTCCGTTTGGACTCCGTTTGATATTCTTTTTCTGCGAAACTCCGAAATAGGCAAAAAACAGCAATTCTGAGCTGGGCCTCCGGTTAATAGGTTAGTCCCGAAAATAATATAAAAGTGTATAATAAAGCCCAATAATGTCCAAAACAGAATATAATATAGCATGGAACAATAAAGAATTATAGATACGTTGGAGACGTATCAAGCATCACCAAGCTTAATTCCTGCTCGTACTCGAGTAGGTAAATGATAAAAACAAAATTTTTGATGTGGAATGCTACTAGGCATAATTTCAATGTAATTCTTCTTAATTGTGGTATGAATATTTAGATCCGAAAGATTCAAGATAAAATTTCAATATTGACAAAAAAATAATAATACTTCAAGCATACTAACTAAGCAAGTATGTCCTCTCAAAATAACATGGCCAAAGAAGCTCATCCCTACAAAATCATATAGTTTAGTCATGCTCCATTTTCGTCACACAAGAATGCTCTCATCATGCACAACCCCGATGACAAGCCAAGTAATTGTTTCATACTTTAGTCATCTCAAACTTTTTCAACCTTCACGCAATACATGAGCGTGAACCATGGATATAGCACTATGGGTGGAATATAATATAATGATGGGGGTTATGTGGAGAAGACAAAAAAAGGAGAAAGTCTCACATCAACGCGGCTAATCAATGACCTATGTA
Source organism: Aegilops umbellulata (assembly GCA_032464435.1). NCBI lineage: Eukaryota > Viridiplantae > Streptophyta > Magnoliopsida > Poales > Poaceae > Aegilops > Aegilops umbellulata. The sequence continues at coordinate 83,243,248 of CP136054.1, read as the reverse complement.
GATGCCCATTGATTGATGTTAATGCAAGGAGATTGCCATGCAACGGATGCACTAGAGCTATAAATATATGAAAGCTCAACAAAAGGAACTAAGTGGGTGTGCATCTAGCTTGATTGCTCATAAAGACCTAGGACATTTGAGGAAGCCCATTGTTGGAATATACAAGCCAAGTTCTATAATGAAAAATTCCCACTAGTATATGAAAGTGACAAAACAAGAGACTCTCTATAATGAAGATTATGGTGCAACTTTGAAGCACAAGTGTGGTAAAAAGGATAGTAACATTGTACCTTCTCTCTTTTTCTCTAATTTTTTTGGGCCTTCTTCTTTTTTTATATGGCCTTTCTCTCTTTTTTTATTTTTATTTTCCTCACTTGGGACAATGCTCTAGAAAATGATGATCATCACACTTCTTTTTATTTACAACTCACTGATTACAACTTGATACTAGAACAAAGTATGACTCTATATGAATGCCTCCGACGGTGTACCAGGATATGCAATGAACCAAGAGTGACATGTATGAAAGATCTATGAATGGTGGCTTTGCCACAAATACTATGTCAACTACATGATCATGCAAAGCAATATGACAATGATGAACGTGTCATGATAAACGGAATGGTGGAAAGTTGCATGGTAATATATCTCGGAATGGCTATGGAAATGCCATAATAGGTAGGTATGGTGGTTGTTTTGAGGAAGATATAAGGAGGTTTATGTGTGAAAGAGCGTATCATATCACAGGTTTAGATTCACCGGCGAAGTTTGCACCAACTCTCAATGTGAGAAAGGGCAATGCACGGTACCGAAGAAGCTATCAATGATGGAAAGGTGAGAGTGCGTATAATCCATGGACTCAACATTAGTCATAAAGAACTCACATACTTATTGCAAAATTCTACAAGTCATCAAAAACGAAGCACTACACGCATGCTCCTAGGGGGATAGATTGGTAGGAAAAGACCATCGCTCGTCCCCGACCGCCACTCATAAGGAGGACAATCAAAGAAGACCTCATGTTTCAAATTTGTCACATAAAGTTTACCATACGTGCATGATACGGGACTTGCAAACTTCAACACAAGTATTTATCAAATTCACAACTACTCAACTAGCACAACTTTGATATCACTACCTCCATGTCTCAAAACAATCATCAAACATCAAACTTCTCTTAATATTCAACACACTCATAAGAAAGTTTTTTTACTAGTCTTGAATACCTAGCATATTAGGATTATTTAAGCAAATTACAATGCTGTTGAAGACTCTCAAAATAATGTAAGTGAAGTATGAGAGATTAATAGTTTCTATAAAACAAAACCACCACCGTGCTCTAAAAGATATAAGTGAAGTACTAGAGCAAAAACTATTTAACTCAAAAGATATAAGTGAAGCACATAGAGTATTCTAATAATTTCCGAATCATGTGTGTCTCTCTCAAAAGGTGTGTACAGAAAATATGATTGTGGTAAACTAAAAAGAAAAGACTCAAATCATACAAGACGCTCCAAGCAAAACACATATCATGTGGTGAATAAAAATATAGCTCCAAGTAAAGTTACCGATGCAAGTAGACAAAAGCGGGGATGCCTTCTGGGGCATCGCCAAGCTTTGGATTTTAGGTGACCTTAGATTATCTTGGGGTGCCATGGGCATCCCCAAGCTTAGGCTCTTTCCACTTCTTGTTCCACAATCCATCAAATCTTTTACCCAAAATTTGAAAACTTCACAACACAAAACTCAACAGAAAATCTCGTGAGCTCCGTTAGCGAAAGAAAACAAAACACCAGTTCAAGGTACTGTAATGAACTCATTCTTTATTTATATTGGTGTTAAACCTACTGTATTCCAACTTCTCTATGGTTTATAAAATCTTTTACTAGCCATAGATTCATCAAAATAAGAAAACAACACACGAAAAATAGAATCTGGCAAAAACAGAACAGTCTGTAGTAATCTATAACTAACACAAACTTCTGGAACTCCAAAACATCTACCAAAATAGGAAGACCTATAAAATTTGTTTATTGATCAGAAGCAATTGGAATCAATATTTTTTCACGTTCTGGTGACTTTGAACAATTATTTTCGTGAACAGAAAGTTTCTGGAATTTTCAGCAAGATCAAATAACTATCATCCAAGAAGATCCTATAGGTTAAACTTGGCACAAACACTAATTAAAACATAAAAATACATCTAACCAGAGGCTAGATCAAAGATTTATTCCTAAACAGAAGCCAAAAGCAAAAAAATAAAAAATAAAATTGGGTTGCCTCCCAACAAGCGCTATCGTTTAACGCCCCTAGCTAGGCATAATAGCAAGGATAGATCTAGGTATGGCCATCTTTGGTAGGCACTCCATAAATGGCTCTCATAACAGATTCATAAGGTAATTTTATTTTCTTTCTAGGAAAGTGTTCCATGCCTTTCCTTAACGGAAATTGGAATCTAATATTCCCTTCCTTCATATCAATAATTGCATCAATCGTTATAAGGAAAGGTCTACCAAGAATAATAGGACGTGAAGGATTGCAATCTATATCAAGAACAATAAAATCTACCGGCACATAATTCCTATTTGCAATAATAAGAACATCATTAATTCTTCCCATAGGTTTCTTAATGGTGGAATCCGCAAGGTGCAAGTTTAGAGAGCAATCATCAAAATCACGGAAACCTAGCAAATCACATAAAGTCTTTGGAATCGTGGAAACACTAGCACCCAAATCACACAAAGCATAGAATTCATGATCTTTAATTTTAATTTTAATAGTAGGTTCCCACTCATCATAAAGTTTTCTTGGGATAGAATCTTCCAACTCAAGTTTTTCTTCATAAGATTGCATCAAAGCATCAACGATATGTTTGGTAAAGGCTTTATTTTGACTATAAGCATGAGGAGAATTTAGCACGGATTGCAACAAGGAAATACAATCTATCAAAGGGAAATTATCATAATTAAATTCCTTGAAATCCAAAATAGTGGGTTCATTAATATCTAGAGTTTTGATCTCTTCAATCCCACTTTTACCAATTTTTGCATCAAGATCTAAAAACTCCGAATTTTTGGAAAGCCTTCTATGTAAAGGTGGATCATAATCAGTCCCATCATTATCAAGATTCATATTGCAAAACAAAGATTTAATAGGGGACACATCAATAACTTTTAGATCTTCATCTTTATTTTCATAGAAACTAGAAGAACACGCTTTCACAAAACAATTTTTCTTAGCACGCATCCTAGCGGTTATTTCTTTGCACTCATCAATGGAAATTCTCATGGATTTGAGAGACACATTGAAATCATGCTTAGGAGGAATAGATATAAGTTTTAAAGAATCAAAATCAAGAGAAATTCTATCAACGTTCCTACCCAATTCATCAACTTTAAGCAATTTTGCTTCAAGCAAAGCATTGAAATTCTATTGCGAATTCATAAATTCCGTAACACTAGTCTCAAATTCAGAGGTCATCTTATTAAAATTTCCATAAGAATTATTGTAGGAATTACCATAATTATTAGAGGAATTACTAGGATAAGGCCTAGTATTAAAGCTTCCTCTATACGTGTTGTTACCAAAATATTCCTACCCACAAAAGTCACATCCATAGATTCATTATTATTCTCAATCAAAGTCAACAAAGGCATATAATAAGAAACACTCTTAGCAGCAAATAATTTCATAAGTTCATCCATCTTTCCACTCAAAACATTAATTTCTTCTATCGCATGCAATTTTTTGCTAGTAGATCTTTCAGTGTGCCATTGAGAATAATTAACCATAATATTATATAGGAGTTTAGTAGCTTCTCCTAAAGTGATTTCCATAAAAGTGCCTCCCACGGCCGAATCTAAAAGATTTCTAGAAGCAAAATTCAATCCGGCATAAAAAATTTGTATAATCATCCACAAATTCAAACCATGCGTAGGGCAATTACGTATCACTAATTTCATCCTCTCCCAAGATTGTGCAACATGATCATGATCAAGTTACTTATAATTCATAATATCGTTTTTAAGAGAGATGATCTTAGCGGGAGGAAAACACTTAGAGATAAAAGCATCTTTGCACTTATTCCAAGAATCAATACTATTTTTAGGCAAAGACGAAAACCAAGCTTTAGCACGATCTCTAAGCGAAAAAGGAAATAGCTTAAATTTAACAATATCATTGTCCACATCTTTCTTCTTTTGCATATCACACAAATCGACGAAGCTATTTAGATGGGTAGCGGCATCTTCACTAGGAAGGCCAGCGAATTAATCTTTCATGACAAGATTCAACAAGGCAGCATTGATTTCACAAGATTCAGTACCGGTAAGAGGAGCAATCGGAGTGCTAAGAAAATCATTGTTGTTGGTATTGGTGAAATCACACAATTTAGTATTATCTTGAGCCATCATGACAAGCAAGCAATCCAACACACGAGCAAACAAGAAGCGAGCGAGAGAAAAAAGCGAACGAAAAAGAGAGGGCGAATAAAGCGGCAAGGGTGAAGTGGGGGAGACGAAAACGAGAGGCAAATGCAAAATAATGTAATGCGGGAGATAAGGGTTTGTGATGGGTACTTGGTATGTTGACTTTTGCGTAGACTCCCCGGCAACGACGCCATAAATCCTTCTTGCTACCTCTTGAGCACTGCGTTTGTTTTCCCTTAAAGAGGAAAGGGTGTTGCAGTAAAGCAGCGTAAGTATTTCCCTTAGTTTTTGAGAACCAAGGTATCAATCTAGTAGGAGGCCACGCACGAGTCCCCCGCACCTACACAAACAAATAAATCCTCGCAACCAACGCGATAAGGGGTTGCCAATCCCTATACAGTCACTTACGAGAGTGAGATATGATAAGATAATATTTTTGATATTTTTATGATAAAGATGCAAAGTAAAATAGAAGGCAATAAAAATAACTAAGTGTTGGAAGATTAATATGATGGAAAATAGACCCGGGGGCCATAGGTTTCACTAATGGCTTCTCTCGAGAGCATAAGTATTACGGTGGGTCAACAAATTACTGTTGAGCAATTGATAGAATTGAGCATAGTTATGAGAATATCTAGATATGATCATGTATATAGGCATCACGTCTGAGACAAGTAGATCGACTCCTGCCTGCATCTACTACTATAACTCGACACATCGACCGCTATCCAGCATGCATCTAGAGTATTAAGTTCGTAAGAACAGAGTAACGCCTTAAGTAAGATGACGTGATATAGAGGGATAAAATCATGCAATATGATATAAACCCCATCTTGTTATCCTCGATGGCAACAATACAATACGTGCCTTGCTGCCCCTACGGTCACTGGGAAAGGACACTGCAAGATTGAACCCAAAGCTAAGCACTTCTCCCATTGCAAGAAAGATTAATCTAGTAGGCCAAACCAAACTGATAATTCGAAGAGACTTGCACAGATAACCAATCATACATAAAAGAATTCTAAGGAGATTCAAATATTGTTCATAGATAAACTTGATCATAAACCCACAATTCATCGGTCTCAACAAACACACCGCAAAAGAAGATTACATTGAATAGATCTCCACGAGAAAGGGGAGAACATTGTATTGAGATCCAAAAAGAGAGAACAAGCCATCTAGCTAATAACTATGGACCCGAAGGTCTGAGGTAAACTACTCACACATCATCGGAGAGGCTATGGTGTTGATGTAGAAGTCCTCCGTGATCGATGCCCCCTCCAACGGAGCTCCGGAACAGGCCCCAAGATGGGATCTCACGGATACAGAAGGTTGCGGTGATGGAATTAGGTTTTTGGCTCCACACGTGGTAGTTTGAGGGTACGTAGGTATATATAGGAGGAAGGAGTACGTCGGTGGAGTAACACGGGGCCCATGAGGGTGGAGGGCGTGCCTGGGGGGGGGGGGGGTAGGCGCGCCCCCTACCTCGTGCCTTCCTGGCTGATGTCTTGACGTAGGGTCCAAGTCCTCTGGATCACGTTCGTTCCAAAAATCACGTTCCCGAAGGTTTCATTACGTTTGGACTCCGTTTGATATTCCTTTTCCGCGAAACTCTGAAATATGCAAAAAACATCAATTCTGGGCTGGGACTCCGGTTAATAGGTTAGTCCCAAAAATAATATAAAGGTGTATAATAAGGCCCAATAATGTCCAAAACAGAATATAATATAGCATGGAACAATAAAAAATTATAGATACGTTGGAGACGTATCAAGTACCGTCATTGTTTGACTTTACGAAGAGGCGAAGAGCCAAGCGCAAGGTTTATAGTTGTACGACTAGTACTACTACTAGAACTGGATGGTGGAGCGTTCGTACTCTTTTTTTTATTTTAATCTCTGATAAAGTACACATTTATTCGGGAGAAGGGCGGAAAACGGTAGCCCAATGGTAGTGTTAAAAAACATCGAACATGCAACGATGATATCAATCAACCATGCTCAAATATATCGTGGCCTTCGTGCAAGCCCGTCTATGTGTTCTCGCTCCTCGTCTCTCTCAAGGAACGGCGTGTTGGCAATTGAGATCGGTTTGCTCACACTCCGGTCCCACATGTCAGTGATATGCCAAGAGGAAGTGCATTGACCGGCTGGCCATACGCGTACTTGGTTTTGCACCTTCAGGCCATGCTTGGAATGGTTGTATTTCAATACAGAGGCGTATAACTTACACCTGTAAGTTACTGGCCGCTGTGCAAATTCGAGCCGGAACTGAAATGACGGGCGCAGGTGTTTATTTTTTACAAGTGTATTCAAAAGAGAAACGGTGATCCAAACAGGGCCTCATACAACTCCTCCCTCCGTCACAGTTTACAGGACACGCTTCATTCTGATGCGTTTCTCTCCATGCATTTCCACCAGCAGAGAGACTCTAGAGCATATTGATGGTTGCTTCTTCCGAGCAACTTACAGTGGGAAAGGTGGGGCTTATGATTTGACTGCTCATTACTACTCACTATTAGTGCGGCGCAATGACCGGGCTGAGTCTCCCATGCGGTTGTGCACTACTCCCTCCGTTCTTAAACATACTAAGGAGTATTTGTCTTTCTTGAGATTTCAACGAGTGACTACATATGAAGCAAACTGAGTGAATCTAAACTCTAAAATTTATTCATTTGAAATTTGTAAAAAGATAAATATTTAGGAACGGAGGAAGTATAATTTTGTGCATGGCACATGGAACCGGATGCTGAAGAGGCTTCTGGCAATGCTATCAAGATTCCAGCAATTGTTTACATAATTGACGTACTATACAAATAATTTTCCGGCGACATGAAATTATACAATGCTCTGAGCTTTCAGCTTTTGTTTCGTGTGTCTTGCCATCGATGCTCTTTCGGAAACAATAAGAAACTAACTTCCTTGCTTATGCATCTCAATGATTAGCAGATCAGAGCTAATATTTAAATCACAACTGAAGACAAAGTTGTGAGATGGTGTTAAATTAAAATTGATCCATGCTTTAATTGGCAGAAACGTCCCCCAGCTCTGTCTAAATCAACAAGGCATGTTGGGAAAAAATTCGCTGTCTGGAGCATGCAACATTCCGATCATTTTGTGCAGTTCCACTAAAATAGAGCTGAGCGTCCCTGTTCCAAAGATATTAAGTGCGATTACATATATGATGGGCATGGCATCTCGACATATATGATGAGTAAACTAAGCAGATGGCGGTGCAACAAAGTAGAAGAAATGCAAGACAACATATGCAAGATACGCGCAATCAATAAAACCTTGCCAAATTAGAACAGGTACCTTGATGGGTGAACAGGACAGGCCATCTGCCTTTGACTCCTTGAGGTTAGAATAGTCATTAGGATGATATTCTGAACAAGAATCAACAGGTGGGGAGCGTACGAGTTTCATTGCTTCCAGAATGGCACTCAATGCCTTGGTGCCAATTTTGTAAGTCATTGCAGTGTTCCACAATATTCTTCTGATGCACGGATTCTGATATTCACTGTAATTGCGTATGATATTTGAGAACCATGAAAACATAAATAGTTGTGAGATTATCTTTGTAATGCAGATGATATTCTAATATAGGGGCGCCCCTGTAAACACTTGTGTGCTATCACTGGATTCTGATGAGAGAGCTCATGTGTGCTGTAATATGGTGCGTGCATTTATATAATCTGGCACAAGTACACAAAAAAATAGGCTCCAGAAGTAAGGATGGCTGGCAGATGATAGGTTCATAACATACTGTACAGAGAGTTTATTGCCAAACCATGATAACAAGATCACACAGCAACTAGGCAGATCATAGCGTACATAACAGGGGTACACCATAACCAGGATATATAAACCGGGAAAGTGGAACTGGCTGGAAATTACGGTGTTGTATTGCCGCTAGTAATTGAAAGCCTATTGATCACGTACATGCCAGCTCTATCAGCTGTTAGACTACAGATGTCCCTGCTCCCCTTCCTAACAAGGAACATACTGTGCTTCCCATACAGAACACCGCACGGGCCGCAAGCCGAACCACCGGCCCCACCGCCTGTGTTCCTCCGCCACCCCACCCCAGCCCCGCCCCCACCCGCGTCGAGTTTTCTTCGTTCAACGAGGCCCCACCACCGCCCCCCACAACCACCTTCCCCACCCGAGCCCCTTCGATTGCACCGGCAAACTCCGGCGAGCTCTGAAAAATCGACTGACCCAATTTTGAAATTTAGTCTACTGTGATTTAACTAGTGTGGAATATAAAAGGGAAAAACCATGAGCATTGCGAGTATGGTGTTGAGCGTGCCATGGCAGATCTGAAGGTGCAAACCAGACAAAGGCAACTTCGCAACCAAGACAAGAAATTGGAGTAAAGCAGTGGCGATCTATTTTCTTGCTGCAATAAATAAGTTGAGCAGATACGAAAGAGTACCGCCTCTGGTGCGGCGTTGTGTACGCATCTGCTGAGAATTTGATGGTGTTGCGGTAGTGATGGCTGTCGATGGCATGGAAGCAGATCTAGGAGGGTAGACGGTGGTGGTGGGGCGCGGTGGACGAGACGGTCATAGGAGCGGCGCCGACAAGGTGGACGACGGCGGGGATGAAGCGAGAGGACGGGATGCAAGGATCCCGGTCCGAAGCCGTGGATGAGAGAGGTCGATCTCTCGTAATGGACGGCGACATCGGGGTATCAGCTCTGGCATGGTGGAGGAGGACGGCGGTGGATGGGGTGGCGGACGGCGGCAGACGGAGGAGGGTGGGGTGGAGAGGGTGTTTTGGCGCCCACGGAGTACGAATGGGGAATAGGGAGGTAGAGAGGAAGGGGAGAACCATGTATTCAGGGCGCGCTTGTCTCAAATGCGAGGATATTTACAAACTTAGCCCCTGTTTCAAATTTCTACTGCATCACACCAACACTAGTCGGTTGGGGATAGGGCGGTAATCTCGCATACACCGAATATTTGCCGACGAGAGTTTGTTTTTGGCGCCCACCGTGTATGAATATGATTCGGGGAGGGAGTCGATTTCGGCCGATGACACGCTATGTTTTGGCGCCCACCATGTATGAATCCGGGTGAGAGGTGGTTACGTCACGTTTGGGTGAAATTACAAACCTACCCCTATCGAAACCTATAGAAATCCAGCATATAGGCTTTGCGTGGAAGGGATAGGCAGTAGTGATTTCCATCTCGCAGATTTTGGTTTCGGGCGGTTACTGCGACTTTCCCCACTTCGTTCAAATTTTGCAGAGTGCACGTTTACCGTGCCAACTCAATTCGAATCCCGTTTGTATTCTATTTTTTTCGGGCGGGATCCATTTTCAATTGGAATTACATTATATATACATCATTTTTATATATACTTTCAAAAGCACAGCACCATTTATACATAAATATGGTTTATAAATGGCATGATGTCAGATTCATAAGGTTGTATCCATCAATTTGGATTTTCAAATATTTGAAACCACTTTATGTTGAAATCCAATGTATGCATTCCTCGCTAACTGTCTCCAATTAATGTGTGTTTCATGCGGGTTTTTTTACTTCTCAAACATGTATAATGTGTTTCACGCACGCAACATATAGTGTAATCCCGTTTAGACATTAATTGCATATAAACCATGCATTGTTTGTAATTGAAGAATCTATGGATCACCAATATTGATAAACTATATAACATTACACGTGTGCCCAAATTCAAATGAATATGCATGTTTGATACACCAATTTGTGTTATGATATTATCGATGTCGTGATCTCCAGTTTAAATATTTGAATCCCCTTTAATCCAGATATTCGTCTCATATAGCTATCACTCATGCTTATATAGGACTATCTCTCTGGACCTATACGCGTTCATCGTCTCTCAGGTATCTCTCGTGCTACCTGTATGTCGACAATGATCTTTTATCTTTGTAACACACTGACGGTACTCTCTCCCTCGACCTTCATCACTCTATCTCTCTCTAAATATATCTCGCTCCCTGTTATGTGTCTTTAACTATGATTCTCCATGTGGAATCTCTTTCTCTCACACAAACACAAAACTTTGTCTCCCAGGGTCTCTTTTCTCTCTACTATTCCCATGTGTGCCACTCGCACACCCCTCATACAGAGATGTCTTTCGCTCCTTAGATATGAGAACCTATGACTCTTCCTCTTCAATATTTCTTTCTCACACACAAACACAAACTCTATCTCCCAGGGTCTCATATTTCTCCATTGTTCTCTTGTATGTCGCTCACACACACCCTCTCTCCCTAGAGATATCTTGCGTTCCCTCGTATGTCTCTCTAGCTATCACTCTCGTTCTGAAATATCTTTCTCTCTCGCAGACACAAAACTACGTCTCTCTGGATCTCATTTCTCTCTGATATCTGTTTGTATGTGACTCACACGCACCCTCTCTCTATCTCTCTCACACCCACACACATAACCCAGCCTTCTGATCCACTATACTCCTATCTCTAAGGCACACTAGCTAGCATCTTTATCTTTCTATTTATCTGTTTCTCCATCAACCTTCTTTCTCGCCCTCACTCTTGATCTCTATCACACACACTACATATGTTTCTCTCTACATGCAGTCAAGTGCCCTCTCACACACATATATAACTTCACCCTTTGAACCACCCGACGGTCATCTCCAACACCCAAACTAGCGGATGTCCCTCTAGCTAGCATCTCCATCTTTGTATCTATCTGTAGTTTCTCCGTCAACATTTCTTTCTCGCACGGAGTCTTGCTTCCTATCACCCACACTATATATGTCTCTCCATACATATGCATTTATAGGTTGGTCTCTTTTGCACAATCGTTGCGCCTCACTCCCTCTACTCGCCATAGATGCATGCTCCAGCCCACGCCACTATCTCTTAAAGATAAAAACACATGCTCAATTGTCAGGACTTCTTCCATGCATTCTCACATGCATGCATATTGTCATACCGATCCGTCTCTCCCATGTCGTTGATCTTATGACTTATGTCTTCTTTCTTTTATCTTGATCATTTGCGCGCGCACACACACACACACACCCCACGTATACATGTATACCTCTCACACATGCACGTTCAAGGTCTCTATGTCTCCTTACGTAGTTAATTACCCTCAATCCTAACGCCACATCGAATAGTTCTCCTCTTTTGTGGACATAACTTCCGCCTGGATGGGTAAAACACACACTCACACTTAACAATCTCCTTCTAGCTCCCCCCCCCCGCCTCTCACATTCCCCTATATCCCTGAAACCAATAAGACCATCCATTAGTTTAATTCCCGCGTACATGCACCATTGATATATAGTAGTCTTCCTTGGTGTCTCTCGAACAAACATGTTCTCTCGAAGTCGACTCCTCTCACGCACACACACCTTCTCTTCCCTCTCTACGGGCATTTTCTCTCTCGCACCCCATCGTTGGTGGTCTCTGCTATAGACATCACCTCTCTATGATGAAAGCCATGGACACTTAAATTACATCCGCCACAGAGGACCCCGCGACACACACACACACACACGCACGCACGCACCCCCCCAACACACATACACTAAGACTCCATCTCTCTCTCACACACACACACAAACACACACACACACACACACGCAAGCACGCACGCCCCCCCCCACAAACACGCACACTAAGACTGCATCTCTCTCCCTATCTCTCTCACACACACAAACTAAGACTCCATCTCTCTCTCTCTCTCACACACACACACACACACACACCCCACACACACACTAAGACTCCATCTCACACACACATGCTCTAGGCGGAGCATTTGTTCCTGCCACCCTTCATCCAACCTTACCCGTATGATGAACAATCAACTTTATTTACTTGCATAACATGGACAAATTCCACTTTACTTTAGTAGTCAGCAAACTTATCATCTGTACCCTTATAAAAAAATGAGTTGGTGGTGATGGTGTGCCTGCCATCTTGTAATACAGACCGTATGATCTATATCTGAGGATAGAAAGCAAACTATGATAATTTTACAAAAGATACCCGCACCTCTCTCCACATCATTATCTCCCGCAACCTCATTGCTCAGCAATTAAAAAAGGAATAAGTCTCTGGAACAATCTAGCATGCATGGTGGCCGCTGCCACCTGCCGGCGCCGTCCATCCCCATGCCTCCGCCCATCTCGACTACCAGTCACCACCACGCTCCACTCCTCGTCGCCTAATCTCTCATCTTTCATTTTTTTCGATGACATTCTCGAGATACCAGTTTTCCGATAAAATTCTCGAGATATCATTAGTTTTTACACATGGGATTACTCCTGCATGGGTCAATCACAACAGGTGTTCTGTAAAAAAATGCATATTGATGTTCCATGCAATGCACGAGAATCTTGCTTGTAATTATATAACTCAAATCACGAGCAGGAAGTGACATTTTTTGACACAGCCACGTTAACATGGCCACGTAAATCACTAGCTAAAGTAAATACCATTATACTTATATCCCCGATGCAAAAGGTTGAGTACATGTCCGAAAAGTAGAGTCGCACACACGCACTCTGTCTCTCAGAATCTCTCTCTCTCACACACACCAGTTACGTGGCGCCCACTTAAGCAGACACGTATGTTACAATTTGTGCCCGCGGGTACACGTGATGCTGCACATTTATTTAAGCCGGAAGGCGAACCCAAACAGTAGCTGCATTCATTCCCCTCCGGCCGCCTCTTCTCTGGTCTCCGTCGCCCGGTAGCCATGGGCCGGCCGAAGGTAACAACATACGCCATACTCCCGCCGGAGCGGCGCTTTAATATGGAAATTTTAGTGGCCATGCATGCATCTTTTTGTGCTAGCACTCCTATATAAGGGTTGACCGGTCGCATCCCGCGGACGTGCGCGGGCGGTGGAAGAGGAAGGAGAAGGGAAGCGGGCTGTGGAGTAACGTTTTTTACCACAATTTCCTAGGAAACTGAGTGCAATAATTGAGTAGTTTTGCAAACTACCAGTACTACACCTGAAACGGTTCAAAACCTATACTCCCTTGCCAGCGCGCGCTTCCCGCGTGAAACAGTCAGCATCGCCCTGGAGCGTCAGTGTCGCATTAATGCCCGGCCAGAGCGGAGGCGACCTCTCACTGGCGCCGGCTTTGAAGTGGCGCGACGGCCGAGAGAGCGCCGCTTCCCAGTGCACGCGACTGCTCCGCGTCGAGACTGGACATAGGCCCTGTTTGGATCCATGGGTTAGAGTTAGTTTGAGCTAGTTGGGGATCAAATAGCCCTAAACTATCCAAGCATGAGGGTTTAGATTGGATCAAGTTGCACCGAACCCACCAAAAAAACTATCCCACCCAAGAGGTGCTAACTGGAGATAGTTCTCATTGGGACCACTGAAAAATCACTTTTCTCTCTCCATGAAGTGCATTTATTGACAATCTAAACCTGTCACCCAAACACCTCTTTAGCTACAGTTAGTTCAGGATTAGTCATGAGTTAGTCTAATCTCTAGCTAAGTTAGAGTATCAAACAGGAGCAGTATAGGACATGCAAGTTGCTCAAAGCATACAGGCAAATTCGTACGTGAAAGGATTTTTTTCTTTTTGAAAACGGAACGTGAAAGGAATTTTTTTAGAATGCTCTTGGCATGTCGCTAACATGTGATAGTTAACCGACCTTAATAGACGGTAGAAACGCCAGCCCGCCGCACTTTGATAGAGATGAGGAGGGAGAAGCGATACAGGCTGCTGGATTACTAGAGATAGGTGTCGCATGAAAGGCAATAAATATGGTGATAGTGTGGGTTAGCCATGTACTAGTATGATGTAACTACACTTGGCTGCCGTGTTTCATACTCTTCTAGTCCACTGTGGAGATGATTGGTTAATTTTATATCGCTGAATAATATTAGATATTATGAGTGCAGACGCTCCACCACGAGGTTCCTTGCTCCTTCTTGGTCGTTCGGAATCTATGTTCTTCCACCCTATTTTTTTACGCGAGCTTTGTTCATCCTTTTGCCAACACGCGAGACATCTAGCATCAAGGTGCACGTGTTATGCAAGGATTGTTCCATCTATATGAAGAACACATGGGACTGGAACTACGAGACGAACATGTAGCCAGGAGTGGACGTACGAACCTGAGTAATGTAGCGCAGTAAGTGAAGTAGAAAGGCACAAATCGTATGAACATGTGTGGCATATAGGGTGTGTTTGGTTGCGTTCTCGTCTCAGCATAGTTGTTCCCTCTTCAGGCATGCTCAACTCAACACCCCTCTTCATGCATGCTCTCTCCATGCATGCTTCTAGTGTATTTGTGCTAAACTAGCGTGGACTCATGCACCCTCCATACACTCTACCAAACGCCCAAAAGTAGGTCGAGAAGGGAACTCTTGGGCGGCATTTGTCTCTTGCTACGTACTACCACTGAATGTTGCACGTGCAATGCACGGTGATGTTATGGAGTACGTGCCTAAGTACTCTACTACTACTATATTAGTTGGAGGCACATATTGTCGTGGTTCTAAGTCTGACAGTAGAATGGGGGGTAGGAATGGAGAGGCAAGATCCTAGCTCTGGAGTAGTTGTGCACGCAAGGAGTTAACGAGTTCGGGCCCTTCTCGGAGGAAGTAATAGCCCTACGTCTCGGAGCCCGGAGGCGGTCGACTGGATTATATGCGTGAGTGTTACAAAGATGCGAACCCCCGTCTTAGGGGAGGGTGGTGGCTTATATAGAGCTCGCCAGGACCCCAGCCAGCCCACGTTACAAGGGGTTTAATGTACATAAAGAGAGGGGGTTACTGGTAACGCCTGTAATAAAGGACCATGAAGGTCATAAAAGCTACTTATGAGATGACCGTTGGTAGGCAGTGCCTTTAGATCTTCTTACGGTCGAGTGGTTTCTTCGTGGTCGACTGCTTGCGCTTCTTGGTCGAGTACGTTTGTGTCCGTCGACTGGGCTGACCAGGTCGACTGACCTGTTGGTACTTCTCAGAATGTCTTTCGTTGTAGGAGCCGGGTCCTTGATTGGGTACCTCAGGTATGATAAGTTACCCTACCCTAGGTACGTATCCTCGTCATTAGCCCCCGAATGGGTCAGGGGTTAAGTGAGAATGGGGTCGAGCCTACGCTTCTGACTCAACCTCCATGCTTCAATTGTATATGTCTTCGGATAAACGGAAGTCACGGCGGGGTCTCATTCTTCAGTTTGCCTTGATCCATTCAGATGCTCGTCGAGTGGTTCCGGATTACCGTCGAGTGCGTTTACGTGACGAGTCCCTTGGGAGACTTAAGGAAATGGATCTTTCGTCTGACAACCCGTCCTGTCGATCGCGGATTTTGCGGGATTTGAAAATTGAGAAGCGCACCGGACGGAGGAGACCGCGCGAATCGGCTGGATAAGGCAAGGGTGCCTCGATCTCTGCGCCACCTTTTTCGCCATGTACTGCGCGCGCGCCCGTTGCGGGATCTGACTGGGAGGGGCAGGCCCACTGATCAGCCACTCGGGTGTGGCCTTATATAAAGCAATGACTCTGACCTTTTACTGTGCGCCCTCGTTCTCCTTCCTCCTTCCTCCGTAACCCTCTGCCTCGCTCTCCGCCGCAACCTCGACACCGCCGCTCGGCCAAGACTTCGTTCGAGACGATGGGGACGGATAGGACGGCGGCGGCGGAACGGGCGAAGAAGGCCGCGGCGAAGGGCAAAGGGAAGAGATCTGGGCGAGGCGGGTCGTCCTCGCGGGCTGCCCTGCCGTCCGGCTGGCTGCAAGGGGATTGGATGCCCTCCATCCTTACTCAGGCAGACATCGACGACATGGTGGAAGGAGGGCTCATTCCCCACAAGGCCGCTCGCCTTCCGGGGAAGGAGACGGAGCCAAGACCTCGCGATGGTGAGCGCGTCCTGATAGCCACCCATGTCGACCGGGGGTTTAATCTGCCCCCGAGTCCTTTCTTTAGGGCTTTCTTGAACTTCTTCGGAGCGCAGCTCCACCATTTTACGCCCAATTCCATAGTCTATCTCGCGGCTTTTGTGTCTCTGTGCGAGTGTTTCTTAGGTTGTCGACCCCACTGGGGCCTCTTCAAGCATATCTTCACCTGCCGATCCCAGTCGGTCAAAAAGCTTAGCCCGGACGGGGAGAGGACGCAGGTGATCCAGATGTGCGGGGGCCTCGGGATCCAGACGAGGGGTAAGAGTTGTTTTCCTCCCATGACACTTCCCGATTCTGTGCGCGGGTGGCAGTCGACTTTGTTCTATTGCAAGGACCAGCCGACTCCTGGACACTCGACCGGCCTACCTCCTTTCACCTTGGACCGAGTGCAGAAACCCGCTTCTTTGAAAGTGGTTCCGGAGGAGAAGGCTCAGGTGAAGGTACTAGTCAGTCGAGTGGTTGAGTTGGTTCGTGAAGGCGTGACCGGCATGGACTTGCTCGAAGTCTTTCTTCAACGACGAATCCAACCTCTCTAGGCTCGGGATCACCCGATGTGGTTGTATTCCGGGCCCGACGACTCCGCGCGGATCCACCCGGAGGGGGTCGAGGCTTCTGTGCTGGAGAGCTGGCTGTCCAGCATAACCGGGAATAAGGACAACCCCAGGGGTTCCAGGAGGATTGCTCCGCTCGACGGGATGATGCAAACAGACAAGGTACATTTTGCTTCTTCCGACTGAAATTTTCACTCCGTCTAGTAACTGGCTCGCGAAAGGTCGACTGATCCTTGCTCTGCCTGTTGTTTCGCAGGAGATCAACGAGATGTACTCGATGCCGAATGGGAACCAGGAGCACGTATCTGAAGGAGGAGGGAGTGGAGGCGAAGGGAGCGAGAATGAAGTTGAAGCCGAGGGCGAAGTCGAGGAGTGGGAATCTGACGATGACGTAGAGGGGGAGGTCAGCGATGACTCGGTTGACGAAGATGAAGAAGTGGAGGTCGACCTTCCTCGACGCGAGAGGCGCTCCAAGAACGCTCAGGATCCCGCCGCGGAGCGCGGTCAGTCGAGTGCTCCGGCAGGCCAGTCATCCAAGCGTCCTCAGACTGCGTCGCCGGCCCCAACTGAGAAAGCGCCCAAGCAGCCTAGAGCCATCCCGACTAAGCCACCTAAGGCCTTGCCCAAAATCAGGGTCGCCATTCCGGTCATCTCTGGGTAAGTGACTGTCTTCACCTTTCTTGAGTCGACTAGAACGGATTCTTAGTCGATTCATTTTCAAATTATTTGCTTGGGATCGTGCAGCGCCGCTACTTCCGACACTTCCCTCCAGAATGCTGATGAGACGATGGAGGACGCCGTCACTTCCAATTTAGGTATAATCCTTGACATGATCCGACTGTTTAACTGCCGAGTCGATTGGGTATTCATTTCTGAACTTTTGCAGCTCCAACCAACATCATTGACCTTCCGGATGATGAGGAGGAGGCGGAAGCGCCACTCAGGCCTTTTGGGAGAAGAGGCCGGAGGGCTCCGGTCGACAAGGTTCCTCAGACTGCGTCAACTGCCGAGGCGGTGGTCCAAGGGGGTGACAATACTGCCCGGACTACTGTGACTTTTGCTGAGCCACTGACGACTGCCCGGCCTTCGTCGTCGACTGCCCCTCCACCGGTCGACCCGCCCTCGTTCTTCGCCGCCTACCAGACCCCGGAGGATCAAGTGAGTACTGCCAAGGAGGCTATACGTCAGGCGGGGCTCGTGATGGAGCAGACCAAGGCGGCTCGGGATGCCAGTCAAGCGGCCTATGACATCAGCTCGGCGTTGCAGCAGAACGTCCAGGTTAGTTGATCTTCACTTGCGTTGTACACCCACTGGGTGCCGTTGGTCGAAATTTCTCATTGGTGGGGGCACGCTGAGTGCACCCACTGGGTGTAGTCCCCGAGGCCACGGTCGACTGCTGGCAGTCGTCTGTGGTCTTTGTACTGTCTTTCTGTAGTTGTATCTCGTCGGATGACACTCTATCCGGTCGACTGCTGGCAGTCGCCCCTTTTTTTTTTTTTTTTTGAAAACCAGTGGGGGCACGCTGAGTGCACCCACTGGGTGTAGTCCCCGAGGCTACTGCCGAATGTTTTGATTTGGCTGTAGTCTTAGAAGTGTTGTGTTCTTTCTTTCAGTCACTCGAGAGTAACTTATCTTTTATACCCTTTGTCGATTGACTCCTTGCAGAGGTCTTGTGAGCTTGTTGCTCAGCTCGCCGATCTGAAGAATAAGCAAATCCAGCTCAATCTTGATTTACAGTTTGCTCAGGAAAATGTGCAGAAGGCGAAGGATGAGGCAAAAGGTATGGCTGGTGAGGACTCGACGGCTGTCTCTGTCCTCCTGTCTGTTCTCAACTCTGTGCTTATTGTTGTTTCGCAGACGAACTGGAAAAGGCCCTGAAGAAGAAAGATCTTGATCTTGCGGAAGCACAAAAGGCGGCCGCGGAGAAACTGAAGCTTGCTGAAGAGAAACTTGCTTCGGTCGAGCAACTGGAGAGCGAGAACGCTAGGCTGAAGTCTGCTCTTGACTCGGCCAACAAGGAAGCGAGTCGACTGAAGACTGACAAGAGTACTCTGAACGACAAGCTCGGCCAGCTGGCGGGGAAGCATAAGGACTTGGGGGACTATCTTGGGGATCTTGCCAAGAAGCTATACCTCATGCTTGAAGGTAACCCTTTTTGCGCGATTAACCTCATTGTTGTCGACTCACCATTTGGCCACAGTTTTTGACCTGTCGAAACTTCCTTCAGAATTCTGCCGAAACTTTGAAGAAGAGACCAGTCGAGTGGAGACCCGCTTGGACCCTATCAACTCCCCTGTGAAGGACGAAGTGGCCATGAATGTCTTCCGGTTGGAATCCCGTGTCACTAGTGCAGTGAACTACCTGGCTCGACTGAAAGCTGCAGTGTCACGGATCGACTCCGCACTCTGGCCCAAGGAGACGCTTCAGAACGACCTTGAATCCCTGATCAGTCGACTAGGTGAGGTTCCAGGTCGAGTGCAAGAATGGAAGAAGTCTTCTGCCAGGTGCGGTGCTGATGTGGCTTTGTCACTGGTTCGCGTCCACTGCAAGGAGGCGCGCGAGGAGAAGCTGGCTGCTCTCCAGGTTGCCAATACCAGGAAACATAACTTTCAGGACTTCATGGAGACCTTCATCGCTGCTGCCACTCGGATCTCTGATGGGATCGACTTGGACGAATTTGTTGCACCTTCCAGTCCTCCGCCGGAGGAGTAAAAAACTGATGCTCTTTGCCTTAAATTTGCCTCGGAATGCCGAGTGGTTTATGTAACCGATAAACTCCGTCGAGCTTATAGCTCGAGTACTTTATTTGCGATCTAGGGTTTTTTGGTTTTGTTCGAACTTGGCTCGACGTTGAATGCCTTCGTGACTTGATCCGCCGATCTTCTATTGGTTGTTCCCTCAGAGGCCGCCTGGTTTGCACGATGCTCATCGCCACGATGGTGTCTTGTCATCCAGGCTTGGGCGAGTATCGGGCTATAGCTAAGTCCCCGAGTGGGAGGTCTGCTCCTCACTCGGTAAGAGTCCAATTACTTTAGTCGAGTGCTTGGATCGTACCTAAGCCCCCCGAGTGTGAGGTTCGCTCTCCACTCGGTAGAATCTGATTACTTAGGCGAGTACTTGGACTGCAGCTAAGCCCCCGAGTGGGAGGTTTGCTCTCACTCGGTAGGATTTTGATTACTTAGGCGAGTACTTGGACTGCAGCTAAGCCCCCGAGTGGGAGGTTTGCTCCCACTCGGTAGGATTTTGATTACTTAGGCGAGTACTTGGACTGCAGCTAAGCCCCCGAGTGGGAGGTTTGCTCTCACTCGGTAGGATTTCAATTACTTAGGCGAGTACTTGGACTGCAGCTAAGCCCCCGAGTGGGAGGTTTGCTCTCACTCGGTAGGATTTCGATTACTTAGGCGAGTACTTGGACTGCAGCTAAGCCCCCGAGTGGGAGGTTTGCTCTCACTCGGTAGGATTTCAATTACTTAGGCGAGTACTTGGACTGCAGCTAAGCCCCCGAGTGGGAGGTTTGCTCTCACTCGGTAGGATTTCAATTACTTAGGTGAGTACTTGGACTGCAGCTAAGCCCCCGAGTGGGAGGTTCGCTCTCACTCGGTAGGATTTCTCAAACTTAGGCGAAACGGATTCGCAGCTAAGCCCCCGAGTGGGCGGCTGGCTCTCCACTCGGTAGGATTTTCTGAAAACTTAGGCGAAGCGGATTCGCAACTCTCACTCGGTAGGATTTCAATTACTTAGGCGAGTACTTGGACTGCAGCTAAGCCCCCGAGTGGGAGGTTTGCTCTCACTCGGTAGGATTTCAATTACTTAGGCGAGTACTTGGACTGCAGCTAAGCCCCCGAGTGGGAGGTTTGCTCTCACTCGGTAGGATTTCAATTACTTAGGCGAGTACTTGGACTGCAGCTAAGCCCCCGAGTGGGAGGTTTGCTCTCACTCGGTAGGATTTCAATTACTTAGGCGAGTACTTGGACTGCAGCTAAGCCCCCGAGTGGGAGGTTTGCTCTCACTCGGTAGGATTTCAATTACTTAGGCGAGTACTTGGACTGCAGCTAAGCCCCCGAGTGGGAGGTTTGCTCTCACTCGGTAGGATTTCAATTACTTAGGCGAGTACTTGGACTGCAGCTAAGCCCCCGAGTGGGAGGTTTGCTCTCACTCGGTAGGATTTCAATTACTTAGGCGAGTACTTGGACTGCAGCTAAGCCCCCGAGTGGGAGGTTTGCTCTCACTCGGTAGGATTTCAATTACTTAGGCGAGTACTTGGACTGCAGCTAAGCCCCCGAGTGGGAGGTTTGCTCTCACTCGGTAGGATTTCAATTACTTAGGCAAAACGGATTCGCAGCTAAGCCCCCGAGTGGGAGGCTGGCTCTCCACTCGGTAGGATTTTCTGAAGACTTAGGCGAAGCGGATTCGCAACTAAGTCACCCACTGGGGGAAATTTAGACAGACAGAAAAAAGAAATGGCAGTCTTTTTCTTGAAACAAAGGAATTACAGAGGTACTTTTATTACATCTCAGTCGAGTGAATTTTTAAGTGTAAAAAGGACGAAGCAGGTCCGCGTTCCATGCTCGAGGCTCGTCGATCCGTCGATCGATGTTGTAAAGGTGATACGCTCCGTTGTGCAAGACTTTGGTGATGATGAAAGGGCCTTCCCAGGTCGGGGCAAGTTTGTGAGGTTTTTGCTGATCCACGCGGAGGACCAGATCTCCTTCCTGAAAGGCTCGACCCTTCACATTCCTGGCGTAAAACCGACGCAACTCTTGCTGGTAGATGGTCGAGCGGATTAGAGCCATCTCTCTTTCTTCCTCTAAGAGGTCGACTGCGTCTTGTCGGGCCTGTTCTGCTTCTGCTTCGGAATATAACTCGACTCGAGGCGCGTTGTGGAGCAAGTCGCTTGGCAAAACCGCCTCGGCTCCATAGACCAGAAAGAATGGCGTTCTTCCAGTCGACCGGTTAGGGGTGGTCCTCAAACCCCATAGAACTGACGGAAGTTCGTCGACCCAGGCGCCTGCTGCGTGTTTGAGATCACGCATTAGTCGGGGTTTTAGTCCTTTGAGGATGAGGCCATTCGCGCGTTCGGCCTGTCCATTCGTCTGAGGGTGAGCAACTGAAGCGTAGTCGACTCGAGTGCCCTGAGAGGCGCAGAAGGCTTTGAATTTGTCATTATCAAAGTTTGATCCGTTATCCGTGATGATGCTGTGCGGAACCCCATATCTGAATATCAATCCTCTGATAAAACTGACGGCAGTGCTTGCGTCGAGGTCTTTTATGGGTTTTTCTTCTATCCACTTCGTGAACTTGTCGACTGCGACCAACAAGTGGGTGAAGCCACTCCTACCAGTTCTCAGTGGTCCGACCATATCCAGACCCCAGACAGCGAAAGGCCAGACGAGTGGAATGGTCTTCAAGGCGGAGGCGGGCTTGTGAGACATATTGGAGTAAAACTGGCACCCCTCGCACTTGTCGACTATATCCTTTGCCATTTCATTCGCCTTCGGCCAGTAGAAACCCGCTCGGTATGCTTTAGCCACGATGGTCCGAGAGGACGCGTGATGGCCGCAGGTCCCCGAGTGGATGTCTTCGAGAATTATCTGCCCTTCTTCAGGCGTGATGCACTTCTGACCGACTCCAGTCGCGCTTTCTCTGTACAGCTGCCCTTTGATTACTGTAAAGGCTTTGGATCGACGGACGATCTGCCGAGCCTCTTCTTCATCTTCTGGGAGCTCTTTTCTTATGATATACGCGATGTACGGCACTGTCCAATCGGGAGTGGTGGCCATAACTTCCATAATCAGGTCGACCACAGCTGGTATCTCCACTTCGGTCGAGTCAGAGGCGCTTTTTGGTTGTGGAGGCTCTTCTGTGAAAGGATCTTCTTGCACCGATGGTGTGTGAATGTGCTCCAAACACACATCCTTAGGGATGGCCTCCCTTTTGGACCCTATCTTCGCCAAATCATCTGCAGCTTGATTTTTCAGTCGGGGTATATGATGGAGCTCCAACCCCTCGAATCGTTTCTCCAGCTTTCTCACTGCGCTGCAATATCCCGTCATGGATGGGCTTCTGACGTCCCACTCCTTCATCACTTGATTAACAACCAGATCTGAGTCGCCGTAGACCATGAGGCGACGGACGCCGAGTGAAATGGCCATACGTAACCCGTATAGAAGCGCTTCGTACTCTGCCTCATTGTTGGAGGAATCAAAGTGAATCTGAAGGACATACTTGAGCTTATCTCCTCGGGGGGAAACCAGTACAACCCCCGCACCGGATCCGTTCAGCATCTTGGAGCCATCGAAAAACATAGTCCAGTGTTCCGAGTGGACTTGAGTCGGAAGCTCCTGCTCGGTCCACTCGGCGACGAAATCAGCTATTGCCTGGGACTTTATAGCTTTCTTTGCTTCGAACCTGATATCAAGAGGAAGAAGTTCAATTGCCCATTTCGCCACTCGACCGGTCGCATCTCTGTTATGAAGAATCTCTGATAATGGAGCGTCGCTGACGACTGTGATAGAATGATCAGAGAAATAATGAGCAACCTTCTTCGTGGTCATGTAAATCCCGTAAACGAGCTTCTGATAGTGGGGATATCTTTGCTTCGACGGGGTCAGAACTTCAGAGAGATAATACACTGGGCGTTGAACTTTGAAGGTCTTTCCTTCCTCTTCCCTCTCGACCGTAAGAACAGTACTAACAACTTGTCCCGTGGCTGCTATGTAAAGCAACAATGGCTCTTTGCTGACAGGCGCAGCAAGCACCGGCTGGGTGGAGAGCAGAGCTTTTAGCTCTGCGAATGCTGCATCAGCTTCCGGGGTCCATTCGAACGTGTCTGACTTCTTCATCAGTCGGTAAAGAGGCAACGCTTTTTCACCGAGCCTGGAGATGAATCGACTTAGGGCGGCCAAGCATCCAGTAAGTTTCTGGACGTCGTGCACACGCACGGGGCGTTTCATCCGGAGTATGGTGTCAACTTTTTCAGGGTTAGCGTCGATTCCTCGTTCGGAAACGAGAAAACCGAGTAACTTTCCTCCAGGGACTCCAAATGTGCACTTCGACGGATTGAGCTTGATATCATAACTCCTGAGATTGGCAAAAGTTTCAGCTAGGTCAGTCAGCAGGTCGGAACCTTTTCGTGACTTGACAACTATGTCATCCATGTACGCTTCTACATTCCGACTGATTTGAGTGATTAGGCACTTCTGAATCATTCTCATGAATGTAGCTCCGGCGTTCTTGAGACCGAAAGGCATGGTAACATAGCAGAAACACCCAAATGGGGTGATGAAGGCTGTTTTTATTTCATCGGGTCCATACAGACGGATCTGATGGTATCCAGAGTAAGCATCTAAAAAGGATAGCCTCTCGCATCCTGCAGTCGAGTCAACTATTTGATCGATGCGAGGAAGGGGAAAATGATCTTTCGGGCAGGCCCGATTGATATGCTTAAAATCGATGCACATGCGCAACGACCTGTCTTTCTTAGGGACCATTACAACATTAGCGAGCCACTCGGAGTGGAAGATCTCGCGAATGAATTTTGCTGCCAGGAGTCGGGCCACTTCTTCGCCAATGGCCTTTCTCTTCTGAACGGCGGACCGTCGGAGATGCTCCTTGACTGGTTTGGCCTTTGGGTCGACTCGGAGGCGGTGCTCGGCCAGTCCCCTGGGCACACCTGGCATGTCAGCAGGCTTCCATGCGAAGATGTCCCAGTTCTCACGGAGGAACTGGACGAGCGCTTCTTCCTATTTGGGGTCGAGTGTAGTGGAGATGTTGGTTGGAGCCGCATTTGGATCGGTCGGGTGGATGTGAACTTGCTTGGTCTCACCAGTCGACCGAAATGCTGATTCTGTGGCGGGCTTCTTGGCTCGTAACAATTCACTCGGGTCTGCAGTCTTCTGATACTCTTGTATCTCTATCTTGGCCATCTGAGCGTCAGCAATTTTGGCGCCTTTCTGGAAGCACTCCTCTGCCTTCTTCCGATTGCCGACGACGGTGATTACACCTTTGGGGCCAGGCATCTTCATCTTGAGATATACGTAGCATGGCCGAGCCATGAAGCGAGCATAGGCTGGCCTCCCAAGAATGGCGTGGTACGCACTCTGAAAATCCACGACCTCAAAGGTTAATTTTTCTTTCCTGAAATTCTTCGAGTCACCAAAGACGACGTCGAGAGCGATTTGGCCGAGTGACTCAGCTTTCTTCCCAGGGATGACTCCGTGGAAGCTCATGTTGCTGGGGCTGATCCGGGACATCGGAATGCCCATCCCCTTCAACGTCTCTGCATACAACAAGTTTAGCCCACTGCCGCCGTCCATCAGAACCTTGGTCAGCCGAGTGCCTTCAACAATTGGGTCGACCACCAACGCTTGCCTCCCTGGGGTGGCAATATGAGTCGGATGATCGGACTGATCAAAGGTGATGGCGGTTTGGGACCATTTCAGGTACTGGGGCGTCACTGGAGCGACCGTGTTTACTTCGCGATTGATGACCTTCAGTCGACTCCTACTTTCGACATCAGCGAAAATCATCAGAGTGGAATTGATTTGAGGGTATTCTTCGCCGCTGTCTTCTCTGTCTTCAACTTTGTCCGACTCTTTCCCTTTGTCCTTGGCTTGTTTCCCTTGGAACTGTTGCATCAGGAGCCGACATTGTCGAGTGGTATGCTTAGGGTAAATGAGATTTCCCTCTTCATCTTTCTTAGTGTGGATGTGGCATGGCAAGTCCATCACATCGTTTCCGTCCTGGTCTTTCACTTTCTTGGGGTTCCAAGGGCCCTTGGGTTTCCCCTTAAACTTCCCAGGGGTCACAGCTAGGGCTTCCCCGGGGGCGACTGGCTCGGCCTTGCGCTTCTGCTTCCGACTGGAGTGTCCTCCGCCGGTCTCATTAGCGGCTGCCTTATACTTGCCACTCCGGAGTCTATCTTCTTCTTCTCCGTTCGCGTACTTGGTGGCGATTTCCATCATTCGACTCAGGGTCATATCTCCGGTTCGACCAAACTTCAAAGTTAACTCCCTGTTTCTGACACCTTCCTTGAAGGCGCAAACTGCTTGATGATCGGATACATTCTCGACCGTGTGATTCAGAGTGATCCATCTCTGGATATAATCCCTCAGGGTTTCACTCGACTTCTGAACACATGACTGCAATTCTGTCAACCCCGCCGGTCGCTTGCAAGTTCCTTCGAACGTCCTGACAAACACCTGGGCTAGATCTTCCCAAGTATAAATACTGCTGGGAGCCAACTGATTCAACCAAGCTCTGGCTGATCCTTCCAACATGAGGGGCAAATGCTTCATGGCCACCTCGTCATTGCCGCCTCCGATCTGAACAGCCACTCGGTAATCCTCGAGCCATGTGTCCGGCTTGGATTCTCCGGTGAACTTGCTGACTCCAGCCGCCAACCTGAAGTTGGGAGGAATCACTGCAGCTCTGATTGCTCTGCTGAAACACTCGGGACCTGAGACGCGAACTCTGCTGCTGGACGGGGCGCCTCCGTCACGGTCTTCTCGGTGAGCTCTATTCCGATCGACCAGGCCTTGAACGATGATGGATCTCGCATCAAAGCCTGGTTCCCTGGGGTCGACTGGAACCTTTCGCCCAGTACTGAACTGGCGTCTGTCTTCTTGCCGTCGAGGAATGTACGACCCGGCCCTTGGGGGAGGGGAAGGCACTCGACGTTGATCGTTGCGATCGAATCGGTGCTCATATCGCTCGTGCCCTTGGTACTGATTCTCGTGCCGGCCTCTGTGTCCTTCACGTCTCGGGGGCGACCTCGGACTATGAGCCGACTGAAAGGAATTCGCAGTGACGGATCGACTGTGAATCCTGTTGCGCGACTGCGACACGGCTGAATTCTGGTCACCCGCTGCGCGAAGCAAATCTCTGATCTGCAACAGACCTCTCCCTGCTTCTGACTGTGAGGGCTGGATCGACTCCGCTATGCGAGCCGCAGCTGCCAAATTCTGAATCGGAGTCCGGTATACCTGGGTCGGCGGCTGGGAAACGCGGCGACGGCTGGACTCGGGAGCGGGTGGTCGCGCGCGCTCGTCGAGTGCTCTCTGGAGATTCTCCAATCGAGCACGTTTAGCCAAATTGGCTAAGCGCGCCTCCTCCAGGGCTCGCGCCTCAGGGGTTTCTCCAACGATAGGAGTGTGAAGGGCGTCCATGTTCCGGCGACGGAGTTCCTCCCTCTGCACCGAGGTAAGGGGCTCGGGCCTGTACTCTTCGTGACCCCGCGCCGGAATCCCCCCTGCGGCAACCTCTTCGGTTTGGGGGAATCCGGGGGGGCTACGTGGTCCGTCGACCATTAGTACTTCCGCCGCTGGGTCACTGCTGTCGCACTCGGACGCAGTCTCTACGGAGCCAGTCGACAGATCGAACAGGCCGTAGAGTGACTCGTCGGGCTCGATTGCCGCGACTTGGGGGATGGCCGACTGGTGGGCCAGTGCGTGCTTCACCCACCGCTGGAGTCTCGACCGACCGGTGCGCCTGCGCCGGTGGGAAGCTGATGACGATGATGATGATGATGATGGCGCAACGAATGCCGACCCGTACTGGGTCGACGGTTGCCGCAGGAGGACGCCGCGGACGCATGCGCGAAAATGCGTGGCTCCGCGGGCGGGGAGCGCGTCCACGTCGAGAGGAGCCTCCTGCAGCCAGGCAGAGTCGTCGACGATGAAGGAGAGAGCGCCGAGACGGATCTCGCGGCTCTCGACCATGACTCCGCTCGAAAACATGATATGGGTTGAAAGAATCCCAACTCCTCCAACAAATCGCTAGAACACCTGCCCCATGGTGGGCGCCAACTGTCGTGGTTCTAAGTCTGACAGTAGAATGGGGGTTCGCATCTTTGTAACACTCACGCATATAATCCAGTCGACCGCCTCCGGGCTCCGAGACGTAGGGCTATTACTTCCTCCGAGAAGGGCCCGAACTCGTTAACTCCTTGCGTGCACAACTACTCCAGAGCTAGGATCTTGCCTCCTCTGACAGTTGTGGTTCTAAGTCTGACAGTAGAATGGGGGGTAGGAATGGAGAGGCAAGATCCTAGCTCTGGAGTAGTTGTGCACGCAAGGAGTTAACGAGTTCGGGCCCTTCTCGGAGGAAGTAATAGCCCTACGTCTCGGAGCCCGGAGGCGGTCGACTGGATTATATGCGTGAGTGTTACAAAGATGCGAACCCCCGTCTTAGGGGAGGGTGGTGGCTTATATAGAGCTCGCCAGGACCCCAGCCAGCCCACGTTACAAGGGGTTTAATGTACATAAAGAGAGGGGGTTACTGGTAACGCCTGTAATAAAGGACCATGAAGGTCATAAAAGCTACTTATGAGATGACCGTTGGTAGGCAGTGCCTTTAGATCTTCTTACGGTCGAGTGGTTTCTTCGTGGTCGACTGCTTGCGCTTCTTGGTCGAGTACGTTTGTGTCCGTCGACTGGGCTGACCAGGTCGACTGACCTGTTGGTACTTCTCAGAATGTCTTTCGTTGTAGGAGCCGGGTCCTTGATTGGGTACCTCAGGTATGATAAGTTACCCTACCCTAGGTACGTATCCTCGTCACATATTAACTTTCATATTTGTTTACGTGTATGCCCCAAGACCTTCCAACAAGACGTGTCTTTGTCTCCATTTTTTTTGCGTAAAACGTGTCTTTGTCTCCAGGTCGCACTTTGTATCGTTCATACCACTAAGTACTACTACGTGTGGTCTCCGACCCAGAAGTGGAAGAAGTGGATACGCTCTACCACGCTATTTTTTTACGCTGGGCTCTACCACGCTGTTCATGTCCCACTCCTTTCACTGACGTGTGGGACATCCAGCACGTGCCGTGTTTGGCACCCTTCATCGTAAGAGTTGAAATGCTAGCATTCATAAAAAATAAAAAATAATTATAAATCGGCAGTGATACTATTTTTTTGCAAACCAATCAGCAGTGATACTATACCTCGATATCGGAAATAATACTACTCCATTCGCCAACATGTGGGATGTCGACCATCCTGGTCCACTTGCCATGCACGCAGAACTCCAAGGGAGTCACCTAGGTCGTCGCACCGCAGTAACAATGACTAATGAGCCATCAAATCACAGGCCCACTTCCCACTTTGAAGTTGCTTGGATGAAGGAACCATCATGACTTCATTGAATTCCGCTTCTTGAAGAAAACTATTGTACCAGCAGTACTGCTAGCTACAGTAGTTACTACAACAGAGGCCTCCTTTCGTTCATAGGATAGGAATATGAAAATCATAGGAAGTGAGATGACATGCATCTCAATTCCTATAGAGAAATAGATGCCATTTGATGCTTAGGATAGGAATTTTTCCATTTAGTCTAGGCTAATGTATTGGTAATTTGCTCTAAAAACTACAGTAGTAACTAGTAGTACTGGTACATGCTCGTACTCAGACACACACACACACACACGCACACTAAGCACTAGTACTACTACTTCTCACATGCTGGCCAGACACTGTCGTTCTCCTTCCCGGCTTTGTCGGTGACACCCCACCGTGCTTGGATCTCTGCCAACCTCTCCTCAGCAGCGCGTGCGTCCTTTTCTTTCTTGCGGCTGCGGGCCTCTCTTTTCTTGAGTGCTTTCTGACTTTTCCGCTCCCTCTGTGCGGCTTTGGCCGCCTCTTGCTCTACCGCCCATTCGACCTTGGCATCTTCAAATTCCTCCCACATAGTTGTGAGGTCGTGAGCGGCGATGAACTCGGCACGGCGGGATGCCATTGCTTCCCTACCATTTTGTGTGCGGTCGTGGGCGGCGAGGAACTCGGCGCGGCAGGATGCCATCGCTGCCTTACCGGTTAGTGTGCGGCGCGGTGGCATGAACAACGCTTGGTGAGAGGTTTGGGGTGGAGTGGCCGGACAACCGTATAGTGCATTGGTTTGTCATGAGCTCAAGGACAGAACATGAAGCAAATTTGGATTCCCCTTCAATCCTGGTCATTTATTGCCGAGTAAAATGCATTGACGGTCATCGAACTTGTCTTGGTAGCTCACTGTGGGGACCCCGACTCATAAGTCGTGATCACCGAATGCACGTGTACAGTGATCCCAGAGATCAATGCTCACTGAACACACGGAATTTGAATAACAAGAGTCTTACATCCATACATACCGTATTACACAAGTAGGACCATTATGGTCAAGTCTTGAGTATAACATTGCAGCAGAAATCTTCATTGATAACTTGGACACATGCCATCTTCCTTAACCCTACAGGCATTTTGACTGGGAAGCGTCCTAGCTCGCATGTTTGTCATGAAGTATTCTTCATCATATCATGTTCTTTCATGCCTGGCCAATAAAATAACCAGTGGCAAGGCAATGAGTACTTTCAATGTACTCGCAAGCAACCCATGTTTTGGTTCAAGATACAACAATGCATGATATAGGTAAAATTTTGCGGAAAGCTAGTTTTGAGTGCAATGACGTGTTCAACAACTTGTAAGACATGCATCAGGAGAATTCAATTAACCATGAGGACAGGTTACAGATATCAACATAAATAGACTGGGCATAAACCCAACTCAATCATGTCAAGTCCTTGACTTGACCCAAGTAGATCTTCCCACTTATCCAAACACACACACTGGTTTGTAAACATGTGGACGTAGCCCAAGAGCGGTTACCCAACTGTCCTTGACCGTGGACACGGCTATTCGAATAGTTTTACACTCTGCAGAGGTTGCACACTTTACCCACAAGATCCGGGGAACTTCCCTGTCATCCACGACCCTCGGTACCTCAAGTACCCTAGGTAAGCACCCGATCACTACCTTTCCCTAGACGACACTAACATGGAGTCCACTCGATTGGTAGTAAGCCCCGTGCCCAACATTTCACAACTTAAAATTGTGGAGCCTCGCTCCTATATACATCACATACCACTGGCACGGGGTACCAACGGTATGTCCGGTGCCTCATAAAAATGTTCTTGGCCGCCCTACCTGGCACGACCCCGTCCCGAGAGAGAGCACCAACTCTCCCCCGTCACTAGTAATGCGGGCCCCAAGCTAGTATCGGCCTAGGTAATCAATAATGCCCTTTCCCATATAAGGGTGGAGTGGTTGCGCATGTAAGGTTGGAATAACGGTCGCAACTTAAACCAATCCGTTTTTGAAAGCAACACACACACACACACACTTGCCTCGGTACACCACTTCATCATCAAGTGGTTACCCATCTCATTATCTCCCTCGGGCATAAGTGGCACCCGACGGGGTTTTCGGAAAGTCCTTTGAAAATACTTTGTCTCCATCACCATGCATATTCCCATCCCTTTTGCGTAGCACTACTTAGCATCCTATCTACTCCTACCGGCATAACCCTCATAAGAAGGTAGGGTCATGCACAATGCAAGTATCAACAAGGAAAGCAACGGAGGCAAACCATCCCAAGTGGTCACCATTTTATCATGACTTCGATGCAAGCAATAAAAGTGCCATATGACATGCATAAAAGGGGTTTCTTGGACATGGTCAAAGGGCTGCTTGCCTGGTTCATCAGAGTCTTGAGATCTTCTGGTCCTTCTCCAAGTACTCCGTCTACTTCATCAACTAACGCCGAAACAATCATAATAAGGAACACAACAAGGCAGAAAATAAAAGTGCTCTAAAAATATGGATTTGACTTTTATTGGATACCTCTGGTCATATGAGGAATGACCAAAGTGATTTCATTGGAAGTGGATCAATGGATATTTCTAAACATTTCAATATGATGGAATCAAGGGGTTTATGGATTTGCAAGAAGTGTACAGAAACATATTTTTGAAAAATGAGCAAAGGCACCCATTTAACAAAGGATGATTTTAGAAGCATCTAGGAATTGGTTTCACTGGATTTTGAGTTCAAATGATTTCTCTATGAATTTGCAAAGTTGGCTATATATGAAGAAATAGACCATTATTTGAGGTGATACAGAAAGTATTAGTAAAAATGTTCAAAAACTAAGTTATGAACTTATAGACATCTAGGATTTTGAATCATGGAATATGGATAAAAAATGGGCTCTCTGTGATTTTCTAAAGTTTATCAAAGAAATGGAAAAATATGATTTGCTAATTATTTGTGAATGAAATATTTCTGCAAAAATGTGCAAGTAGCACCATGTGATAGGGAATGAATTTAGAAACTACTAGAAATTTGAATCATCAAATTTGGAGTTAATTTGAATTGTCTATGGATTTTTGAAGTTGACTTGAAAAAGAAAAAGGGAATAGGGCTTAACCTTATCCTACGCGCGGGGCGGCAGATAGACCGTGGGCCGGCCCAGCGGCTCGGCCACGCAGACGACAGGGCGACGTCGATGGCGCCCAGCCGGAGTACGCCTTCACTGCGGGGACGCGGGAGAAACCGAACGCGCCTCGACTTGCCAGCATGGCCCCGTGGCTGGGCCACTGACGAGCGGGGCCCGCCTGCAGGTTCGTCCTCAACCTCCCGCGCGGGCACGAAGGGAGACAGAGGAGGCGTTCGACGCCAGCCGCCGGTGCTACAGGGTGTCTCCGGCGATGATCCACCCACCGGCGTGCGGAGAGAGACGAACCAGGGAGACCCCACCACGGGTGCCTGCGTCACCGGATGGGAGCAGGGCTTCGCCCGCGGCGGACGGTGGCATAAGGCGAGAGTGGGGACGGCGCTACGGTGCGCCCTCGGACGAGGGAAAGAGCGTGGGAGCTCCGCCTTGCTCAGGGGAGCCTACTGGTGGAGACAGGAGAGGGAGAAGAGCTCGGGCTCGGCTGAATTTAGGTGGATGCCGGCGGCGGCTCTCCGGCCATGGAGGGCTATGGAGGGCGCGGGGAGAGGAGTGAGTTGGTCTAGGGGGTCACAGGGAGTGAGAGAGGGCGAAGGGTATCCATAGGGAGGCCTGGGACGGCTTTATATAGCGAAGGCCTCAGCTCACCGTGGACGGCGACCACGGCCGCGGACTAGGCGATGCCAGGGGCTGAATTGGCACCCTAGGCCATGTCCTAGGCGTTCGTGGGCGTGGACCAGGCCGAGGGGAAAGGATAGAGGGTGCGGGGAGGGGTCAGGGATGCGCGTGTGTGGCGCAGCCCATTGGAGCGCTCGTGTGGCCATGGCACGCGTGTGAGCAGGGGCAGGAGAGAGAGAAGGAGGAGGGGGACAGGGGTGTAGCATGCTGCGGACGCCGAGGCGCGTCGGCAGGCGTGCTGGGGAGGCCCGAGGTGGCCGGAGGCGGTTGGAAGGGGGTGGCTACAGTGCGGGTGTGCACTGTAGCGCGCTCTGGAGCACGCCAATTGCATGCCAGAGCATGCCTTTGATTGTAGGGCGTGGCCACTTGTGTCTAGGTTGTTTAGGGAGGAGTAAACAAAGGGGAGAGGGCCTTGTATGCCCTGGACAGCCAGTAGGAGAGGAGAGAGGTTGAGGGAGAGAGGGAAATGGGCTGTCTAGAGAGAGAAAGTGGGATTTTACCCCTCCAATAATTGAGCTATGGATTTGCCATTGCTACTGGAGGTGCAAGGGGACTAGGAGGGGTTGTGGTAAAAAGTTGAGCTCAAGGAGAATAGTGTAAGTGGTCAAAATGGTGCTTTTGGAAAAATGGCAGAAGGTGTTTGTTGTTGGTTTGGGCAAGAAAATGAACTCCAATTGCTATGTTACTTAACAGGATGGAATGCCACTTAGAAATAGGGTGTGCCACCAAATTTGAGCTCATTTGGGAAAAGTTGCCAGTCAACTTTTGTAAACCCTAGAAATCAGCAAAAATGGCTTTACCAAGATTTAGTCATGCAAATCTATTCTCCTTGATGCACCACTTGGTGTAGTGTCATCATTTGAGGATTTGAACATGTCCACAAAAATTCAGATCAAAAGGACACACTTGGCAATGCAGAGTTGTTCAAATTTGGTTCTAGACAGAAAGGGTTTTGGGGCATTTTGTTGAACCAAAATGACCTTGATTAACATGAGGCTTTGCAAGGTGATCACAATATGCATTTGTGACTTGCTGGATTTTCCTTGGATTTTTATGAAAATATTTCCTGTAGAAATATTTCAAATCCTTGAAATGGGCAGAAATGGTTTTGGGAGGTTTTTTCCAATATTTTGGTCATGACCATATGTTCAAACTCATATATATGCAAAATATATGTCCATTGAGTCTCCCTAATTTTTCTCAAATATTTTTAAAGTTTTAAAATAATTTTAACCTATTAAAGACCATTTCTGGCCTTAAGAAAAATCCTTTAAATAAAATAGGAAAATAACTTTTAAAATTATATTTTTGTGGTTTCTGGGTATCCTATATCTAATAGGAGTCAAACATAGTTTTGTAAAGATTTTTACTGCCCTTAATTAAGTACTTGCAGTGCAAACCTCAATTCAGGGGTTTTTGGAAAACTAATTTTTGAAAATACTTTTTGGCCAAATTATTTTTGTAAGGAAATACTATATTGCTATATACACATGGCATGATCATTGGGAAAAGGTTTTGGATCAAGGAGAAGGAGCATAAGAGTTGGAGGTTTTATTTGATTTTTAGAGCACTTGCAAACAACAGTCAAACATTCAATCAAAGCAAAGACAAAACACTCAAAAGTTTTTGTCAAACCACATTTTATCATGATTGTTAGCTTAAGTGTAGTGGCATTAAAATCAGGGTGTGACACTCACTTTGATCATTGTATACGAGATATGGTGATTATACGGTCACTGGCTCAGCGTATAGCTCCGTATTTGTCTGGTTGACCAGTCAAACAGTCCGCATGCGCCTCATCAGCTCGTGTTCTTTATCTATCTACGCGGGCCTACCTGTCAATGGAGAAAGAAATAATGTAAAAACCAAAATTATGCTAGAGTCCGGACCGCTTCCAGAGCCCGCTCTCACCGCCCTGGCCCCTCAATACGCCAGCTGCCCGCCGCATGCATGCATAGCAAGTAGTACTCCTTATGTGGAGGAGAGAGAGGCATTGACAAAGTCAAGGAGTGGGCTCTGCAAGAGCCTGTCTCTACACATGCTCCTAGGTATAAAAAAATAATTCTAAAAAAGGCATAAAAACAATCGTGTCTTAAAAAAAGAAAGGTAAAAAACATTTGAGAGGAAATAGATAGAGAGAAAGTGAGAAAAAGCTGTAACCTGGGCATTACATGACGAAGGAGGGAGTGGTGCACATGCCAAGTTCACTGGGCTGCCGTGTTTCACACTCCTCCGTCGTAACAGTGGAGACAATAGCTTTCGTCAAAAATAAACAACGAATACTCGTTGCTCGTCCTCTATATCGGAAAGAATACTTTCGTTCGCCGACATGTGGGACGTCGACCATCCTGGTCCACCTGCCATGCGCAAAATTATCCTGGTCTACCCCGGTCGTATCGCAGGCCCAACCTTTCCCACTGTAAGTTGTTCGGACGAAGGAACCATCATGACTTCGTTGAATTCCGCTTCTTCAAGAAAACTTACTGTACCCACAATACTGCTACCACATGCGAAGACTGGACGGCACTATACCACGTCATATTTTGAAACCCACTAGGCCAAACTAGCCCACCTAGGTCATTTATTTTGGAATGGAGGAAGTACGTCTCTGCACTGCTATGATTTTGTGTTGCACGTCATATCACTGAAACCCACTAGGTCAAACTAGCCCGCCTGGTAATTAAACACAGGGCAATGCAAACTACCCTGAAGGATTAGCGCAACCAACTATTTTGTGTCATCGATCTCTCGGGCAATGACCACAACATGGACAACGGCATGGGAATCGATTTCTAGGGCGATGTCTGCAGGACTGACCGCGACATCGGAATCGATCTCTGAGGCGATGTCCACAGGATGGACAGCGGCATCAAAATCAATCTCCGGGGCGATGCCAACAGGACGGGCCACGACATCGGAATCATCAAGGACGTCCACGGGCACCTGCACAACCCTAACATATTAGCAAGCACAATGCAAATAATCAAAAACCACAACTATGGTAATAAGCCATTATTTTTTTACCTTGTGCAGCTCACCGGGGGATCTCATCCCTCCGGGGGCCATCTCCTCGTCCTCGATGGGGGCCATCACCTTGCCAGGGGAATACTGCTTCTCAACGGCGACTATCTCCTCAAACTCGGTCTTGAGCCTCACATAGGTGGCAATCAGAGTTCCTGGGGTAGGCACGGTGTGGCCATTGCTGTTCTTCCAACTTTCTTTGAGGAGTTCGTCCGCCAACGTCCTCTACTCTTGGGCCAGTGCTTGTTTCTTGGAGTTCTTCGTCTCCATGGGTTGGCCTGCCAACATGGTCAACTCGTTGGTCGGTGCTCGCTTCCTGGAGATCGTTGTCTCCAGTGGGTTGTCCGCCGGCAACTCTTTGCCTTGTGCTCCAGGATCAATCAATGAACTAACAAACAAAAAGCAATCGAAAGGAAACCACAATCGCAATGAAAACGGGAAAATAATAGGATGTGAGAATCGGTCGGTGCGTCGCAAAAAGAAGATTCTTGGAATGAAAATATAGCAGCATAACTGATTCGCCCACCTTTTCTTCGTTGGTACAGAAGAAAAATGGCAGAAGTGAGTAGCCTGGAGTGAGGTTTTCTTCAAGAAAGGGAAGAAAGGGCTTGAACGAGCGTTCCAGTGAAATGATGGTTGCTTCGTCCAGTCCAACTTGGAGGCCACCTTGCCACTGCTGGTAAAGGTGTGCATTTTGTGATATGACGGGTCATGACGACCACACCGGGGTGACAGGTGAGTCTCGACTGTAGCACCTCGCTGTGATTTGGTGGATGGCACGCGATCCCGGATGCTTTGAAATGTCCCGCATGTAGATAGAGCGGCTAGTCATATACTCCCTCCTTTCCGGTTTATAGGGCTCAATTCAAAAATTTCACCAACCAAGGTAGATGGTGAGTGGTGGAATCCTTTTTGTAATTTGCAAAAGCACCCAATTAATGCTGTTGTTTTCTTCAAAAATGTATGTTTACCAATGTATTAATTGCGATGCATGCATACATAAAGTACATGCATTGGTCAATTTTCTCTTAATACCTGCATGCAATTATTTAATGCACCTTGGAATCTGAACTTGTGATGGGGAACATCCAAATTGAGCCTTATAAAATGAAAAAAGTAAGATTTTGAGATAAGCCCTATAAACCGGAAAGGAGGGAGTAGGAGTGCTCAATATTGTGCACCGCGACCAAGGCGGAGAGGAAAACAAGAGAACTACGTAATTAATGCATGAGTTTAATTAGGGTAGTTTTGTAAAGTACGAGATACATTTCTTCAATCACAAAATGCCTTGGTTCATGAGATTTGAGCCCAATAAACCGGAAGGGAGGGAGTACTGCACACGGTGTAGTCTAGTCACTTGTTGAAATCTCTAGAAAGGCAAATACTCCTTTCCGGTTTACAGGGCTATACTACTCTCTCCGTCTAGGTGTGTAAGTCATCTTATGAAAACCAAATACGTAGTCCCAAAACACTTAGGCGCGGTGCGTTAACTTCTATCTTGTTTCTTGTTTCTTGACATATCAACCAATAAGAGATGAGAGATGTGCATGCTTTTAATGACTTGCAATGGCTAGTTCATTGCATGCAATGCTATTAATTAGCAAATAAACATTGGTGACCCCAGGAGGAAACGGTGCTAAGCATGTGGACCTATGTAGAATGAGTATCAACCAATGGATAATGGAGTTTAATTGTTAAACAATAGCAGTTTTGTCTCATGCAAGAGCCTGGCTAGTACTCCAAGGAACCGCACCACACGAGCGTTCACAACTGCCACGTTCGGGTTGCGCTTGGCTCTTCGCCTCTTTGAGAAGATGAACAATGATGTTACTCCTACTTCTACAGTATCGAATCCACTGCTGCATGTCCGTCCACCTCGTGCGGGAGGGATAGCGTGTAGCGAAAGCTTCTACTTACTGCTCCTGCCTTTGCGTCTATGACAGGTGGTCCCAATAGGTGGTTGGCCCTCCTGTCATGCAGCCAAAGGCAGGTGCAGTTAAGGCATCGGAGCTCAGTCCGCGAGGGAGAGGGCGTTGTAGTAATCAAATTTCTCGGTCTTGTACGAGTTGATGAAGATAGGGGTTGCTTGCTTGCTAGGGTTGCTTGCTAGGGTTGCTCACTACGTATATATAGGCCGGAGCCTCCGCGCTTGCTTGCTAGGGTTGCTCTATTCACACACTCTCATCCTCTCCGGATCTAAACAAGATAGGGGTAGTAACACTGTCTTTCTCCCTTCAAAAAACACTGGCTTTTTATCCTCACCGCTGGTTATAGATCCGGAGGTATCCCCCTCCGCCGGTGAAGGGGAGGAGGGGCAGCGTTTAGGCCGTCTTTGACAGTGAGGGAGGAGACCCACTGTTGGCCGCACTGTTATCTCTGGCCGAGCGCCGGCGCAGGAGGTCCTCCGATCCCTTTGTCGTTGCCTGTGGGCGGATCCGGCCTCCCGCCGCCCACCTATCCACATCCCGACGACCTTTAGGTATATCTTCGTTCGAAACCGCCTTAGTTCTACTTCCCCAGCTTGCTACATCGCTGCATGTGCATCCTTTTCTACCTCTCAGCCCCTCTCGATCGGATGGTGCAACGTCACATATTTTTTCTTCTATTGTGAGAGGTAAAGCTACTTCATGGAGTCGAATCTTGTACTACTTGTTTCAAAAAAGAAATAAAGTGGGGGTGGGGGAATTTAGTATGTACATCGGACTTGGTACAAACAAGAAGGAAAGGGGGTGAAAGTAGTACAGACTGGTCATCCAACCGGTCTCTTGGTCGAAAAGGGAAATACAGGGGTAACGCTGTACACAGTGGTATGACCAGGACTAGATTTGCTATCCACACATAGGAGTAGGTGGCTAGAGTGAACAAAAATGGGACCAACCCAGATATGTTTCTTGGATGTTTGTTTCTCGGGGCAACAAACTATGAATCACCACTTTATGCCCCTGTTTACGTACATGGTGCTGGACTGCTGGTGCACCCACTGTCCCATGCCCTTATACCAAATATTTAGGCTCCGTTCGGAATAAAGGGGCAGAAAACATAGGTCTTGATGAAAATAGAGGAATAGGAAAGGAATGTAGGTATAAAACTATGGAACAGCGAACCAGAGGAAACTCTCAATAGAATGTGTTCCGATGGACTACGAAATGTACATATTTGTTTTTTTAGAGTAGCATGCTTGGCAGTATGAGACGCTATTTGTTTATTCAGCTGCACAGTGACTACTCTTGTCCTCACCTCACGTACCACACATAGGTTGATTTTTTTATTTCGACAACACAGCACAACAACCTGTCTAATGCATGGCAGCGAGCGCCTGCCTCGGGCTTCCGCCCAAAAAATGTGCAGCGTGTGGATGTTTCTAATCCTATGGAATCAGTACTACCAGACCAGCTTTCCTATGAAACACTATTCACCTTTCCCGTGTGCCGAACGGTTGTAAGGGAAAGAACACCGTAGGAATATGTTCCTACGAAAATCCTGCACCAAACCTGTGAACCGAACACAGCCTTAGTTGTTCTTAATCTAATGTCCCTGGTAAAAATGAAGCCATGCCACTGTTATAAGCCATGACAAGTTTAGCCAAATGTTTTTGCCTGTAATTGTTTGAGACTCTGATTGTTTCCTCTGTGCCTTTTTGTGCAAACAGGGATATCCAATTCTCCTGGTTGTTGTTGTGACCTTTTGGTGCACTGCACAAAACTCTTCTTAAAAGAAGTGACTTTTGTGCTGTTTAACTGGAATGTCAGAATGGAACAGTTGGTTCATTTTGGTGGAACTGCACAAAGGGAGATCTGTGTTCCAATCCTCATCATCCATATTGGCTCCATAACCTTCCTTTAGGTAAGAATGATATTTAATGCGTGTGTTCATCTCTATTTTCCGACTGCCATGAGAAAATAATGTTGTTTTTACTAGTACACTTGTACTCCCTCACTGACAAAACCAATTCTGAATTAGAAGGCCAATCATGTACTTGGTTTAACCAAATGGTGAGGAGAAAGAGAAACAGAGCATGAAGAGGAAGAAGAAGAAGAATAAACAGGGCCTAGGCGATCTTGCTGAAGCCAGAGGCCTTAGTCGAGGCCATTCAAGGGCTCCGGCAACGACTACCTTACATGTGAGACGATCCTCCAGGGAGCCCTTCCACTTCTGCTGTCTCACTTAATTAATTAGGAGTACTTAAGTACCACTTATTTATTACTGCCTAATTTTCCTGTTGGAGTTAAACAAATCTTTAGTAGGACCCTATGCTGAATCATGTACGTGCGTATGTTTGTCTATGGAGGTGAATCATGTGGTGGAGCAGGGAGGGAATATTATTAGTGTCATGACATAATAGTGCTATTGTTTTGCATGTCAATTTATTGCCATTGGTTCAATGAGGCAATGTTTTACATATTGTCCATCATGAATTTGATGCTACTGGTTGAGTAATATGCTAATGTCTTCCTATCCTTTCTCACTAAGCTAATGAAGGTTTCACCTTGTTCCTACTTGTGCAAACAGGGATCATGTTGTGCCAATCATACATTAAATGGAACTACACAAGACAATACAATGAACTGTATCCCAACCAGTGCTTTAACTCTGCTGGAAGTTCTTGATAATCTGTCGATATAATCTCAGCACTGGTAAACAAGAGTGATTTCAACCATACATTTGAAGTGCACAAAACTATATACTATTGTGTGATTCCAGTGAGTGCTTTATCATCTCTTATGGGACTACATGAATAATCTTTTTTTCTTAGGTTGGTACGGGCCTAAGGCCTTCATCCATATTAGTTTGCTGTCATCTCTATTTGTATCGTGCTACTGTCATGAGAAACTCCTTTATCTTTGCACGTTAAAGTTTTGCAACCTATGATAAATGGCAATGCTTTGAGTGTTGAGTTCAGCTAATTGGCACTGATTAAGTAAACTAATACCTCTCTTTAAGCAAGACTACTATGTTGCTAACTTTACCCATTAAGATAACGAGGGTGCTTCTATTTGTTAGTGTATGTTTCATAAACTAGTCCCACTATTACAGTAATCTCACTCCCTCAATATTTGTGCCAACAGGGATGCTCGATTTTGGTGGAACTGCACAAAAACTTTGCGTGCTTCATTGCCTCGACAGCTTCCGTCCTTTGCCGCCAGTCGCTAAACTCCGCATGCTTTCTTCCTTTGCTGTCAGTCGCTTGGCTTATCTCGGCCTCCAGTCAAAGGAAATAGTAATTGATATGCTACCTCACATAGGTTGGTACTGGTCTTTATCCTGATTATTGTGCCTGTCATATGTATTGGTAATTTGGTATTGTGCTACTCTTTGCCGATTTCATAGAGGAGTAATTTGGAGCCTGAACTCGCAGGCAAATCATTACATCAGGTGATTTCAGTAGAGCTGCACAAAATGATCAGATGGACAGGTACTTATGCTACTGCTATGTACTCCAAAGTTCACTCAGACAAGCATCGACGTTGACAAGAAGTGCCTATATTCATTCGAGTATCAACCGGCGTTAACCAATTGCCAAGGCTAATAGTTCAAAGGACAACATGAAATCCACAAAGCACATAGGAAGAAGATTGAAATCTGTCAGAAAATCAAGAAACTCTGGAGTAATAGTGTTGGATTATATCCAGACGGCTAAGAATCTGGCAGACCCTTTTACGAAAGGGCTATCACGGATGATGTTGACAAGAAGTGCCTATATTCATTCGAGATCAACCGGCGTAAACCAATTGTCAAACTCCAAGTATTAGGAGAGTGAATGCCAAAAATATTGCTTGGTGCATAGCCCATAAAAACGCAGTCCAGTCTTTGGTCCCAACTTGTGCCTTTTGGTTATCGGCACATATGGTAGCGAACTATATGGCATGGAGACTAAAGATTCCAGACAAGTTGGTTGACCTGTATATTCATCTAGCACTTAATCAGTCTGCACGCCAAGAATGCTCCATTTCAGTTGAACTGCATCAAAAATTTGGGTGGTTCATTTTCTCAACCGCCTCCTTTCTCGTCTGCAATGTAGAATTTTGGCGAGATACAGGACCACGATGAGCCAGTAAACTGGTTGGATGAAAGTAGTGGCCAAGTTGCTCAAACCTCCCTCGGCACGAGGCCACTATTTGAGGATAAACCTACAAGCAAAGTTCAGATTGTCTGTGCTGCCTCTTATGTACTCGAAAGTTTACTCGTACAAGAACTAATTTTAGCAAGAAGTACCTCCGATTGAACACTATTTACCAGTCTGTACCCTAGGTAATTGAAGTTCGTCCATGGATCATATTGGCTGTGATCTCAATCATTTGGATGCATAAACATACTGAACATGTGTATATCTGAATCTTTTTGTAAATTATGTATGAATATTGTCGTGTGATCTATCAATTAGTTGGATGCATAGATATGCTGAGCTTGTGTATATATGAATCTTTTGAGTTGTTGATTGTGAATGTTGGCTATGGATATGAACGTGTCCTGTGAACTTGAGTTTTTTTTTGAAAGTTAGTGAACTTGAGTTTGATATGAATGTTTACCTTTCTGTTGTATTTGTGTGTGAACTTGTTAGTATGCCTACTGTGGGGTATAAAACGCATGTATCTTATAAAAGTAATGTCGTGTCCAATTTATGTTTTCCCTTCTAACCACATTATATATATTTATATTATTACTAATATCGTATATTTTATAGAGACTTATATATACATTATAAAAACATCCCAACTTATAAAAGTAAATGTTTAACGAAAGTTGGCAAGGAAAATCCAGGTTGTTTTTGACTCACACGCAAAAAAATTCCTGGTTGTTTTTTACTCATAGGCAAGGAAAATCCTGGTTGTTTTTGAACCACACGCAAGAAAAATCCTGGTGATTGCGAAGATTTTAAGGACCAATTTAATAATAACGCGCTCATTTTTATTTTGAGCAATAAATCGCTAATTTCTTAATTATATATATATATATATATATATATATAATGTGCCTCTCCGGTTTATTCTTTGATATTAATTGCTCCTTCTAACATAACATTATACGTATATATAACGAGCCCACCTAATACGTGTATTTCAAGGAAGTGCAAATGGGCTGGGATTTCTTAGAAAATATAAATGGGCCTGATTGACGCGAATTTATTTGTTCACCCAGCCTAACAAATGAACTGTACATTCTTGAAAAATGGGTTAAATATATGCCACATTTTTGCAGGCTGACATGTGGGCCAATAGGTCGAAGCCTCCGCAGGGCGTTGTCAACTTGGTCAACAAATGATTGTGTCATCCACAGCCATTGGATTTATATCCAACGGCCTGCATGCACCTTCAATCTCTCGTCTTCTTCCTCCAGCGTCGCCAGGGCCGCCTGGTCCGGCCTCCGGCGGCTAGCGGCTCTGCTTAGCACGCATCGCTGCGAAGCGCTACCGCACCGCCGGCCAGGCTATCCCTCCACCCCTCGACACCTCCTGTTATTCTCCACAGACTATAGCCCCATGCCGCAACAGAACTAGTTATAACCCTTCTCCTCCTCTCAATCTGCGACTCCACTGCCGCGTTTTCCCATCTCCGAGTCGTTCCCGTCCGGGGCCTCGCCGTCGTCCATCGCCTCGCTGCGTTCGGTGCGGCCTGGTCAACAAACGAGAGTCATTGGAAGAGGACTTTACGTGGAGAGCCTGACGGCTGGGACCCACGAGGTCCATGGTCGCACTCAAGGAAAGTTCCTCCTTATTAAGCTAGAAAAAAAAATGTTTCCTCCACCTGACAGTTGGGACCCACCGGCTGTATCTTCGCACGGAAGGAAGTGCCTCCTTGTTTTGCGAAAAAAATTATTCATCCCGTTAACAGCTGGGACCCGTTGATTTGGTGACTGACTTGTGGGCCTACTAAGCGGACGTGTACAATCGGTAGTATATTTCGTCTGTTTGCTGCTGCTCTTGTTTTCAATGTACAATCAGTAGTATATTTCATCTGTTGGTTGAATAAATGTGTTGTTAGAACGACAAACACAATGTTTTGGAAGTCGTTGCATGGTTCGATCCTTTAGTGCCCCGTACCGTACGTAGCGCATACTATTTATCATACGGAACATTTTTTTTGAAACTCGGAACACATTTTCCACTTGTTGATAACATGCACCCCACTGATGAAGGCCCAATAGAGAAGCCCATAATTAACTGGAAGGGAGGCTCTCACATGAATCCGGCCCAGGTACATGCTCACGGTCCCCTAAACATAAATAAGTAAATAAATAAATAAATAAAAACAAATGCTCATGCACCAGTTCTTTGGGAAAATAGCTAGCCCAGTATTTCTTTTTGAAGAATACCCAAGGTAGGCCTATTTGTTTTCTCCGAATTACTGGGCTGCAAATCTTTCAAGACGAGGAGGGATGCATTTCGGCCTGGCTTAAGAGTATAGTCAATGTCTGTTAAAAGTAATATCAAAAGGGGTTGAAAATTCCAATAAATTTATAGCAAATGGGATATAAGTTTCTTTTTTGTTTTTGTTCTTCACTGATATCTTATACGTTTTTCATTGGATTTAACATGACATAGTACTAATTTATTTTTAAATTCGTTTTACTATGGCTATTAATTTTTGGATTAAGAATATTTCGTTCCCCAGAAAAATTTGCGAATTTTCAAAATTTCCCACATATTTAGTTCATTTTTTGACCCTGGTACTGACCAGAAAATGGCCAGCAATTCTAAAAATGAAAAACGAGCTGCAATAAATTCCATATGAATTAGAAATTGAGTAAAAATGATAAAAATAATCGCAAATGCGCTGTACACGCCACGGATTTCAAGGCTGACTTGTTTAAGCTAGG
Organism: Aegilops umbellulata; assembly: GCA_032464435.1. Lineage (NCBI taxonomy): Eukaryota > Viridiplantae > Streptophyta > Magnoliopsida > Poales > Poaceae > Aegilops > Aegilops umbellulata. Next base: position 83,198,598 of record CP136054.1, on the reverse strand, counting down.
CTTTGTCAGTGAACACACGATTCTAGCAGAAGTTAGTGTTGGATGTCCATCCAACGGCCGACGCCTCCTCTTGTGGCCCGCTATGATGCCATGCAGGCTTCCCCGGCCCACCCTACTCCCTCCGCTGGCCTGGCCGCACGCAATCAACTGCCTCCTTATTACGCGAAAAAATGATTCCTCCCACTGACATCTGGGGCGCACCGGTTGGGAGGCTAACCTATGGGCCTACTAAGTTGACGCGTACGCAGGGCTTGTCAACTTAGTCAACAAATGATTCTAGCAGCAGTAACCGTTGGATTTGAATCGAACGGTCCTGCTGCTTCTTCAACCGCTGCTCTTCTTGCACCAGCCGCCCAAACCAGCGCCGGGGAGACCGCCTGCTCCTGCCTCCAGTGGCCGGCTGTGCTGCCGATGAGGCCTCATCGCCCCCTACTACTCCCACCGCTAGCCAGGCCCTGCGGCGATGGCAACCTCACACCGCAGCCGAACCAGTGAACCCTCGTACTCCTCTTCGCATGGGCATCCACTGCCGCGTCTTCCCCGGCTCCGCGTCGTCCCCTTCATAGGCCTTGCCGTCGTCCACCGCCTTGGTCCTCTCGGCGCGGTGTGGTCAACGTGGTCAACGACGTCCATCGGAAGAGTACTGTACGTGGAGAGGCTGACAGCTGGGTCCATGGCCACAACCAGTTTTTTTGTGATTTGCCAAGTAAGTCGCCTTGTCAGGCCTGTTGGGCTGCAAATCTTTCAAGATGAGGAGGAGAGCTTTCATTCGGCTGGCCGAGAAAATGGCCCATCAGTAATGAGAAATGGGCTGTACAATTTTAAAACACATCAAACCGGCAATTAGTTTCAAATATCTTTTTTTTCATTTCGAGATTTGAAATTACATTAATTTTTATGCGTGGAGAATTTGTTGGATTTTATATTGATATACATTTATTTTAAAAATCAGTTTGAATGTGATTCGAAATTTCGGGATTAAAAACAGTTCGGACCGCACCGAAATATGCAAAATTTCGTATAATGTTTTAACCGTGGCCACAATATGGGCTATAATGCTAACAAAAAGAATATGGGCTCCAAAAAAACCTTAATAATTAGCAAATGGGCTGTAAATTATTAGAAATAATGGCAGATGGGTTGTATGCTATTTCCCACAGATTTGAGGCTTTCCTAAAAAAAGGTTGACGCACAAGCAGTGACTGTTGGATGGCCATCCAACGGCTGTCGTGCTTCTTCAATCTCTGCTCTTCCTGCTCCAGCCGCTCAAACAGGCACCGGCGGGTCTACCTGCTCCCTCCTCAACACGGCCGGCTCTGCTGCCGCGCAGGCCTCACCGCCCCACTGTACTCCCATCGCTGGTCTAGCCATCCCTCTACTCACCCACATCTGCTGTTATTCTTCGGTGATGGCGAGGCCTTGTACAGTCGTACTCGCCTCCGCGTGGGAAACAACTGCCGAGTCCTCCCTGCCTCCGTGTCGTTCCCTTCCTAGGCCTCGCCATCGTCCACCACCCTGGTGCTCTCGGCACGGCCTGGTCAACGTGGTCAACGACCGACATGCAACTGAAGTGGACTTTATGTGGAGAGGCCGACAACTGGGTCCACGGCCGCACGCAAGGAAATGCCTCCTTATTACACGCAAAATAATGATTCCTCCACCTGACATCAGGGACCCACCGAAAGGGCCTTTGTATTTCGCGAAAAAAACATTACCGCCGCTGACAGCTCGGACCCACCAGCTATATCTTTGCATGCAAGGAAGTGCCTCCTTATTACGAACAAAAAAATGAATACCCCCTGCTAGCTGGGACCCACCTTGGAGGCAGGCTGACTTGTGGGCCTACTAAGTTGACGGGGACGGAGGGCTTTGTCAACTTAGTCAATATGCACGATTCTAGCTCCAGTGACCGTACGATGTCCATCCAACGGCCGTAGTGCTTCTTCAACCTCTAGTCTTCTTGCTCCAGCCGCCTGAGGGAGTCCTGGATTAGGGGGTGTTCGGATAGCCGGACTATACCTTCAGCCGGACTCCAGGACTATGAAGATACAAGATTGAAGACTCCGTCCCGTGTCCGGAAGGATCTTTTCTTGGCGTGGAAGGCAAGCTAGGCGTGCGGATATTCGAGATCTCCTACCATCGTAACCGACTCTATGTAACCCTAACCCTATCCGGTGTCTATATAAACCAGAGGGTTGTAGTCCGTAGGACAACGATCATCATACACAATCATACCATAGGCTAGCTTCTAGGGTTTAGCCTCCTTGATCTCGTGGTAGATCCACTCTTCTAATACCCATATCATCAATATTAATCTAGCAGGATTAGGGTTTTACCTCCACCGAGAGGGCCCGAACCTGGGTAAAATAAAGTGTCCCTTGTCTCCTGTTACCATCCGACCTTGACGCACAGTTCGGGACCCCCTACCCGAGATCCGCCGGTTTTGACACCGACATTGGTGCTTTCATTGAGAGTTCCTCTGTGCCGTCGCGATCAGGAAGGATGCCTTTTCCCGTCTTTAAAGATGGCGCCATTACTAAGGGAGCCTTGGCTATCGGCCAAACCCTCCGGCTAGGTGGTTTTCTCATGACCGCCTGTTCGGCCGTTGCGCCGACGGTGACCTCTCGGGTCATCAAAAGCAACCTCCACGTCAGCCCGGAACTTGCCGAGCAGCTGGATCCGATGGAGCTCTCTTCCGTAAACGAGCTCTTGGATCGCATCGCCGCCCTGGAGGTCGCTACAAATTACGACCAGGTTTGGCTTAAACCCGATCTAAGGGAAATTAACTCTCCCCAAGTCACCCACCACGTTGCTGTGGTGGAAACACAATGTGGCGACCCTTCATCTATCTTAAGGACTAGCCACGTCCAAATTCCTGAACTCTCCATGCCGGATATCCGTGGAGGGGAGGGTACAATCCAAGACCTGAGCCTAAAATCAGGCGAATCGGATAATGTCCAAGACTCCGGATCTCAGAATTCGGAAGTTCTTCGGCTTCCGAACAGCAAACCGGGCGAAGTCTCAGATTCAACGACGCCCGACCACCCGATCTTAAGAGATCTCTCCCAAATTAGGCAGATGCCCAAAGAAACAGTACATCATTACTGGGCCAGATTCCTCCTACTTATGAACAGGACAAAGGACTGCCGCGAGGAAGACGCGATTTCAATCTTTTGCAGTAACTGCACGGACAAAGGAATACTCAACGCCATAAGTCGTTGTAATATCACACGCTTTGCTGACCTGGCGTCCATATTACAAAAATACCGTGCCATGGAAAGTGCTTGGAAAACCGAAATTGAATTTTGGGATAATCCAGCCTTGAAAAGCAATCCCGTCCGAATCAAGAGAGCGCACCGCAGTAAGGCGCCTGGACTAAACACTAAAAAATCAAAACCCTCTAGGGGGCATGGAACCGTACTGGAAAAGTGGCTAGATGGACCCTGCAAGATTCATAGTGCAGCGGACGCCACCCCAACCCACAGCCTCAGGGCATGTTGGATACTCCGGCAGGTGGCCAAAATTGGCGAGGACCTCCTAATTCCAGAGGTCGAAGGAAACCAGCCAGGGAATTTTAGTTCCGTTCTCACAATCTTTGAGACTTTCGCATCGAATAACATGCAAAAAAGAACACTTCGCAGCCTCACCGAAGTCTATCAAGTAGCGACAATAAACCCATGGAGTAATACTGCTATCACCTTCAATGCGAGTGACGAACCTAAATTTCGAACAGCCAAAGCACCAGCCGCACTGGTCCTCAGTCCCATAGTGGACGACTGTCGCCTCGCAAAGGTACTCATGGACGGAGGCAGCGGATTGAACCTCATCTATGAGGAAACCCTCCAAAAGATGGAAATAGACTGGAACCGCATTGAGCGAAGCAGCACAACTTTTAGAGGAATAATTCCCAGTCAGGAAGCGCGCTGCACCGGAAAAATCACACTAGATGTGGTGTTCGGCATGCCGGATAATTACAGGTCCGAACAGATCACGTTCCAGGTAGCCCCGTTCAAAAGCGGATACCACGCTATACTAGGGCGGGAGGCTTTTACAGTTTTCCAAGCTATACCCCATTACGGGTACATGAAGCTTAAGATGCCTGAGCCGAATGGAATTATCACTCTCGCTAGTGATCCGGACATAGCACTCCGCGCCGAAAACAAGACAGCTGCATTGGCCCTCGAAGCACTATCAGAAACCTTAGCGACCGAAGAACTGACTGCGCTGCGATCCACGGTTAACAGGGACGATGTGATACTCGATAAGAGATCCAAATCCACATCCTTCAAACCAGCGGACGAAGTAGTCAAATTACAGGCCCACCCTACGGACCCCAATAAAACAACCTCCATCGGGGCACGACTGAACCCTGATGTAGACGCCGCACTGCGAGAGTTCCTACGAGAGAACTGGGACATTTTCTCTTGGCACCCCTCAGATATGCCAGGAATCCCACGCAGGCTGGCAGAACACAGTTTAAATATCCAGCAAGGATTCAAACCTGTCAAACAAACCCTTCGGCGTTTCTGTGAACCAAAGAGACAGGCTATGGGAGAGGAGCTAGCCAAGTTATTGGAGGCCGGATTCATCAGAGATATAAAACACCCGGACTGGCTAGCAAACCTGGTGATGGTACCAAAGAAGGACAAATCCTGGCGCCTGTGTGTCGACTTCAAAGACCTTAATAAGGCTTGCCCAAAGGATCCTTTTCCCCTCCCTCGAATAGATCAAATCATCGATGCCACCGCAGGACACGATTCCCTGTGCTTCCTCGACGCATACTCCAGTTACCATCAAATCAAGATGGCAGAATCAGACCAAGCCGCAACAGCATTTATCACACCATACGTTCCATTCTGCTTCAACACGATGCCCTTTGGACTAAAAAACGCCGGTGCGACATATCATCGCATGATTCAAATATGTCTGGCAAATCAGATCGGCAAAACAGTGGAGGCGTATGTAGATGATGTGGTCGTTAAATCAAGACATGTCGAATCTCTAGTAGACGACTTGAGGCTCACATTTGACAACCTCCGAAAATACGACATTAAGCTCAATCCGGAAAAATGCGTTTTCGGCGTTCCAGTCGGAAAGCTACTGGGCTTCATTGTATCCGGTAGAGGAATTGAAGCAAATCCAGCTAAAATCTGAGCTTTGTCACAATTGGATGTCCCAAAAGACCTCAAACAAATACAGAAACTCACCGGATGCGTGGCGGCCTTAAGCCGCTTTATCTCCCGCTTGGGAGAAAAGGCATTACCCCTTTACCGCCTCCTTAGGCGCACCGAACACTTCGAGTGGACGAAAGCTGCCACGGCCAGACTCGAGGAGATAAAGGCCATTTTGGCAACAAACCCAGTCCTGGCCGTACCGAACATTGGCGAACCCATGTTATTATACATTGCCGCAACTCATCAAGTTGTTAGCGTAGTACTCGTCGTCGAGCGGGCAACGGACGGACACAAATTCCCCCTTCAAAGGCCGGTTTACTACGTGTCCACTGTCCTTACACCATGCAAATCACGGTACCTGCATTACCAAAATATCGCATACGCGGTGTTCATGGCATCCCGGAAGCTACGTCACTACTTTCAAGAGTGTTCCATAACAGTAGCCTCGGAAGTACCACTCAATGATATTATCAACAACCGCGATGCAACGGGCCGGATAGCCAAATGGGCCATAGAGCTCCTCCCGTTCGACATAACCTACAAACCACGACGAGCAATTAAATCGCAAGTCCTAGCCGACTTCGTTGCCGAATGGACAGAGGCCGAACTCCCTAAAGAGTACGGCACATATTCCAACTGGATCATGCATTTTGATGAATCCAAAATGCTGGCTGGACTGGGGGCTAGCGTCGTTTTGACGTCCCCTACAGGGGATATAGTCCAATATGTACTCCAAATCATGTACGCGGACTCCAACAATGCAGCCGAGTATGAGGCCCTTCTACATGGTCTCCGGATGGCAGTATCCATGGGCATTCAACGCCTGGAAGTACGCGGGGACTCCAACCTCGCGATATCCCAAATAAATGGCGACTTCGACGCCAAAGACCCAGAAATGGCAGCTTATCGCAATGCCGTCCTAAAAATGTCAGTTCGGTTTGAAGGACTGGAGTTTCACCATATAGCCCGAGAAAATAATCAGGCAGCGGATGTCCTGGCACGTATTGGAGCAAAACGAGATGCAGTCCCTCCCAACATCTTCTTAGAGAGAATATTCAAGCCATCTGTAGCATGGGAAGGGGAACCCTCGGTCCACAGTCCGAACACAACCGCACAGCCCGACGCCGAACAATCTGACATAATCGGAGGCCCTGCCACCGAAATCACACCCTCAGCCCACGTAATAATGGCGGTCATCGCCCCGTGGACAGAACCATTCCTTGCCTACCTTAGTAGGCAGGAACTCCCAGAGGACCAAAACGAGGCACGCTGCATAGTGCAGCGATCTAAAGCCTATAAAGTCCATGAGGGAGAGCTCTATAAGAAAAGTACTACAGGAGTCCTCCAAAGATGTATCTCAGAAGAGGAAGGGCGGAGTCTGTTGGCTGAAATTCATGCCGGACTCGGTGGTCACCACGCTGCAGCTCGATCCCTTGTAAGCAAGGCTTACCGTACAGGCTTTTATTGGTCGACGGCCCGAGCAGACGCCCATGACATAGTCAAACGATGCGTCGGTTGCTAGCTCGTTGCAAACCAAAGCCATATGCCGCCCAACGCCCTCCGAACTATCCCCATCACTTGGCCTTTTGCGGCATGGGGGCTTGACATGGTAGGACCCCTTAAAGGTGGAACCCACAAGAAAAAATACTTATTGGTCATGGTGGATAAATTCACCAAATGGATAGAAGCCAAACCTGTTAAGACGGCCGAATCCGGACCTGTGATAGACTTCATATCCGGGGTCGTACACCGTTACGGTGTCCCCCACAGCATTATCACCGATAACGGCGCAAACTTCACCTCTGACGAAGTAAAGCCGTGGTGCAAAAACATGGGCATGAAGCTCGATTATGCTTCTGTCTATCACCCACAAACTAACGGTCAGGTCGAACGTGCAAATGGTCTCATCATGAGCGGTATCAAACCCAGACTAGTGCGGTCCCTAAAGGAATCTCATATGCACTGGGTAGAGGAGCTCGACTCTGTACTCTGGGGGCTGCGAACCACGCCGAATCGTACCACCGGATTCACACCATTTTTTATGGTGTATGGCGCTGAGGCAGTTCTGCCCTGCGACATAATTCATGACTCACCTTGAGTGCGCATGTACGAAAAAAGAGAAGCCGAACTTGATCGGCAGGACAACCTGGACGCCCTAGAGGAGGAGCGCGACGTGGCTAAAGCCCGTTCCGCATTTTATCAGCAGCAGGCTCGAAGATATTGAAGCAGAGAAGTACAGGCCAAAAATTACAATGTTGGCGAACTAGTTCTACGCCTGCCGGATAAGAAAAAGGACAAACTCAAGCCCAAATGGGAAGGTCCCTTCATAATTGACCAAGTCCTCACTGGTGGAGCGTACCACCTGCGAGACGCGACGGACAACCGACTCGAGCCGAACCCATGGAACGCCACACGTCTCCGAAGATTCTATGCCTAGCGCCGAACTCTGAGTTTGTCTCCTTCCTCTGTCCATTTTTACATATATATTTCTGTTTTTATTTTTGTATCCTCCCACTCTTTCCTTTTTCTAGCCCTTAAAGGCTCATAATACGACGCGCTACCAGTGCTCCTTAAACCTGGGGGCTTCTTTAACAGAAGCTTGTTTATATGGGTTTCACACCCAACGCATGCGTCAGACTTCCGCATGCACCTTTTCTTCACCATTATATGCATCGATATGACTTAAGTTTTGGCCAAGCTGGGTTGCCTGGCTCCTGTGCTTACCCCTGCGTTCCCGATTGTTCGGCTAGGCAGTAAAGGGAGCACCTCTGCGATTGCTACTGCCGGGTAAGCCGGATGTGTACCTCAGACTGGGTGAAGCCGAAAGCTAGCATTCTTAAGGGAATATTCGGTCGGTGAACTAAAGATGAACCTTTTTACTTATACATGCCCCTAGATGTTTTCCTGCATTTGCAGTCCGGACGTGCACTTCAGGGCACGCCACCCCAGCGAAAGGAACCCTTAACAGAACTATTCTCTCTGGAAGATGTTTCTTACTAACCATGTAATATAACATAACTAGTTGGGCACTTGTATGATAAAGCACTAATGACCCCTACGCATGGTCTCCATGCATACCTCGGTTCTTATATAACCGTTACGGTATTCGGACACACTCCGGACCGTCAGGTCCCGAGGTTGAAACGAAAAGGTCGGCAACGACAAACGATCTACAATCCGGCTACAAGTTATTTCACATGTCAATTATAAATTACATAGTCATCCTGACTGATTGTATTCCTCCTCTATACCATCTAACAGGCTGTCTAATTTACAGTCCTGCTGAGAATACTTTGCGGCCAATTCTACCTGGCCATACACTAAGCTCACAGGGATCTCCTTCCCGTCGGGCCCCACTGGTCCAACCTCGGCCATGTGATTGGGGTCAGATTTCGTAAAGCGGGTCTTCACCATGGCCCAGGCCTCCCTAGCGCCTTGTCGGCAGGCTGATATCTTCCACAACCGGAAGCGCCGCCGAGCTCCCTTCAGCTTCTCCGCAAGCTCTCCAAGGCCCTCGGGCGTGGGGTGGGCAGGCCATAAGGCTTGGGCAATGCCTCGCATCGCCTGCCGAATTCGCTCGTGCAGTTACAGGAGTTCGGGGAGTAGGTCACCCGTAGAGCCAGGCATCTCCTCTGCAGGACGACCTGTGAGCATACCTACAGACAATACTCTGTTTTTCGACTTCCTCGCCGAACTCATTTTTCAAAGTTCGTTCAAGCACTTACTAAATATGCCACGTCGAAGCCGCTGATTCTCCTTCATGGAGTCCGACAGCTGGCCACGAATGTCCTTCAGTTCAACATCCAGCTTGGTGTTGGCATCCTGAAGATCATTCTTCTCTCGCCTCACCCTTGTCAACATACTCTCACCGGCCTTTAACCGGCGTAAGAGTTGTTGCTTCTCCGGATCAAGTCCGGCGCCATCTGCAACATGAATTGTCAGATTTGCACCCATGCCGCACAATACTAATCTTTCAAAGTGTATCTTACCTGAGGGGGTCCCTTTGGGCTCCCCTGTTGGGCTAGTGCGGCCTCAAGTTGGGCCTTGCACTTTTCCAGCTCCTGGGACAGCACGATGTTCTTCTCTGTAAGAACGTGCATGTTATATGATCCTTAAATCAGTTACTTTAACTGTTTCAAGTCTCGGGGGCTACTAGTGTGTGTGTGTGTGTGTGTGTCTATATATATATATATATATATATATATATATATATATATATATATATATATATATATATATAACCAAAACTTTCTTACCTGTATGTCTTTCACATACTGCTCCGTGGCTTTGGCTAAACCATCTTGAGCGGCACAAAGGTACGCATCTCCTGAATTAAAGGCATTTAAAGCCTCTCGGGAGAAACAAGTGTCGCGTAGAACTGTCCGGCGACGCCTGTGGTTCATGGCACTCTCCACTTCTGAATTTGTGGCAGTCAGCCGGTCTACATCCTCTGTTGGAGAAGTATCCGGTGCGCGCCTGGTGCTCGTACCCGCTTCCGGACCAGGCGTTGGAGCCTGGCTAATGGAGGCGCGATTGGCGACCTCTCCAGACATAGTCCGGCGGGGCCTCTTCGTCCTGGAAACAGCAGGAATATTAATATGCCTTGACAGAATAACACCAGGGATACAGAGGGCGCGTTATACCTTTGTGCCGGAATCTCAGTCCGGACTACATTTCTTTTTGCCCCACGGGGCCCTACGGCCCCTCGTTGGCTAGCCGCTGCAGGTTCGGCCTCCCGCCTTGGAAATCTCCCCTGCAAAATACGGTTGTCGTTTGAAACGCCGGAATATGTGAGAATGGAATCTCTCTTGAGGGAATAAATACTCCAATTTCTGTCACCTGGGAGGTCGGGATTAACCCGGGGTAGCGGGACGTCATCTATGTAAAACCATTCCGAAGGCCAGTCCTCGGACGCCTCTTTTGGGGTTCCGGATGGGTATCCAGTCCCGGCGATGCGCCATACTTCGGCTCCGCCCACTTGATAAATGGACCCCTTTTGAGAACGGGGCACCAAGCAGAACAACCTCTTTCACATCGCAAAATGAGCCTCGATGCCTAAAAATAGCTCGCAAAGGGCAACGAAGCCCGCAATATGTAGTACGGAGCCGGGCGTGAGATTGTGCAGTTGGAGGCCGTAGAACTCCAGAAGCCCGCGGAGGAATGGATGAATTGGAAATCCCAGTCCCCTTAATAAATAAGGGACGAGGCACACCCGCTCTCCTTTAGAAGGATTGGGGGTGCTCTCCGCTTGCTTTCCGCCATTATAGGTGGCGAGTCCGGCTCGGACCGGGACCATATATGCCTGGGGAAGGAATCCCTTGGCCTGCAGCGACACTAACTCGCTGTGTGGGATGGTGCAACTCTCCCAGTCTCCGGGTTTAGGACTGGAGGGGCGAGGGGAGGAGCTGCGACGGCTGGCCATGTTGGAATGGACCTTTGCTGGAGACGCTCTGATGATAACTCGCGGAGAGGAGAAGATGTGGTTTGGATCTAAATCCCCATCCCGTTAAATAGGCGGCTCGTTTATATGACTAAGGGTGTGGATGTAAAAGCACCCCAAGCTTTTCGCATTCGTTCAGCATGTGGAAGACGACCATTATTGGGCACTGAAGCCGAGGAGCGCTACATTACAAAAATCGGACGTTATTCGTACAGGTACACTTGATTCGGAGGAGGAACCCGCCTTGCAATGCCGAAGACGATTTGCGCGCCGGACTCGTCGTCATTGAAGCCTGGTTCAGGGGCTACTGAGGGAGTCCTGGATTAGGGGGTGTTCGGATAGCCGGACTATACCTTCAGCCGGACTCCAGGACTATGAAGATACAAGATTGAAGACTTCGTCCCGTGTCCGGAAGGATCTTTTCTTGGCGTGGAAGGCAAGCTAGGCATGCGGATATTCGAGATCTCCTACCATTGTAACCGACTCTATGTAACCCTAACCCTATCCGGTGTCTATATAAACCGGAGGGTTGTAGTCCGTAGGACAACGATCATCATACACAATCATACCATAGGCTAGCTTCTAGGGTTTAGCCTCCTTGATCTCGTGGTAGATCCACTCTTGTACTACCCATATCATCAATATTAATCTAGCAGGAGTAGGGTTTTACCTCCACCGAGAGGGCCCGAACCTGGGTAAAATAAAGTGTCCCTTGTCTCCTGTTACCATCCGACCTTGACGCACAGTTCGGGACCCCCTACCCGAGATCCGCCGGTTTTGACACCGACACCGCCCAAACCAGCGCCAGTCGTGCCTCGTGCTCCTGCCTCCCGTGGCCGGCTACGATGCGGCGGAGGCCTCACTGCCTCTACTACTCCTACCGCTGGCCAGGCCATCCCTCTACTCACCCACACCACCTGTTATTCTGAGGCGACGACAGCCTCACACCGCAGCGAACCAGTGAACCCTCATACTCTTCTGTTAGGGAACGTAGTAATTTCAAAAAATTTCCTACGCACACGCAAGATCATGGTGATGCATAGCAACGAGAGGGGAGAGTGTTGTCTACGTACCCTCGTAGACCGAAGCGGAAGCGTTGACACAACATAGAGGAAGTAGTCGTACGTTCTCCTCGCGATCCAACCGATCACAGCACCGTTACTCCGGCACCTCCGAGTTCTTGGCACACGTTCAGCTCGACGACGATCCCCGGGCTCCGATCCAGCAAAGCGTCGGGGAAGAGTTCCGTCAGCACGACGGCGTGGTGACGATCTTGATGTGTTACCGGCGCAGGGCTTCGCCTAAGCACTGCAACGATATGATCGAGGTGGAATTTGGTGGAAGGGGGCACCGCACATGGCTAAGGAACGATCCGTAGATCAACTTGTCTGTCTTTGGGGTGCCCCCTGCCCCCGTATATAAAGGAGCCAAGGGGGAGGGGCTGGCCGGCCAAGCCTTGGCGCGCCAGAGAGTCCTACTCCCTCTGGGAGTAGGATTCCCCCCCCCAATCCTAGTTGGACTAGGATTCTCCAAGGGGGAGAGAGAGGGAGAGGGGGGCACCCACCTCTCCTAGTCCTAATAGGACTAGGGGAAGGGGGGAGGCGCGCAGCCCCTAGGGCAGCCCTCTCACCTCTCCTCCAAGGCCCATGTTGGCCCATTATGCTCCCGGGGGGTTCCGGTAACCCTCCCGGTATTCCGGTAAAATCCTGATTTCACCTGGAATGCATCCGATGTCCAAACATAGGCTTCCAATATATAATTCTTTATGTCTCGACCATTTGGAGACTCCTCGTCACGTCCATGATCACATCCGAGACTCCGAACTCCTTCGGTACATCAAAATGCATAAACCCATAATAACTGTCATCGTAACGTTAAGCGTGCGGACCCTACGGTTCGAGAACAATGTAGACATGACCGAGACACGTCTCCGGTCAATAACCAATAGCGGGACCTGGATGCCCATATTGGCTCCTACATATTCTACGAAGATCTTTATCGGTCAGACCGCATAACAACATACGTTGTTCCCTTTGTCATCGGTATGTTACTTGCCCGAGATTCGATCGTCGGTATCCAATACCTAGTTCAATCTCGTTACCGGCAAGTCTCTTTTCTCGTTCTGTAATACATCATCTCGCAACTAACTCATTGGTTGCAATGCTTGCAAGGCTTTATGTGATGTGCATTACCGAGAAGGCCCTGAGATACCTCTCCGACAATAGGAGTGACAAATCCTAATCTCGAAATACGCCAACTCAACATGTACCTTCGGAGACACCTGTAGAGCACCTTTATAATCACCCAGTTACGTTGTGACGTTTGGTAGTACACAAAGTGTTCCTACGGTAAATAGGAGTTGCATAGTCTCATAGTTAAAGGAACATGTATAAGTCATGGATAAAAGCAATAGCAACATACTAAACGATCGGGTGCTATGCTAATGGAATGGGTCATGTCAATCAGATCATTCAACTAATGATGTGATCTCGTTAATCAAATAACAACTCTTTGTTCATGGCTAGGAAACATAACCATCTTTGATTAATGAGCTAGTCAAGTAGAGGCATACTAGTGACACTCTGTTTGTCTATGTATTCACACATGTATTATGTTTCCAGTTAATACAATTCTAGCATGAATAATAAACATTTATCATGATATAAGGAAATAAATAATAACTTTATTATTGCCTCTAGGGCATATTTCCTTCAGTCTCCCACTTGCACTAGAGTCAATAATCTAGATTACAAAGTAATGATTCTAACACCCATGGAGTCTTGGTGCTGATCATGTTTTGCTCGTGGAAGAGGCTTAGTCAACGGGTCTGCAACATTCAGATCCGTATGTATCTTGCATATCTCTATGTCTCCCACCTGGACCAAATCCCGGATGGAGTTGAAGCGTCTTTTGATGTGTTTGGTTCTTTTGTGAAATCTGGATTCCTTTGCCAAGGCAATTGCACCAGTATTGTCACAAAAGATTTTCATTGGACCCGTTATGCTAGGTACAACACCTAGGTCGGATATGAACTCCTTCATCCAGACTCCTTCATTAGCTGCTTCCGAAGCGGCTATGTACTCAGCTTCACATGTAGATCCCGCCACGACGCTTTGTTTAGAACTGCACCAACTGACAGATCCACCGTTTAATGTAAATACGTATCCGGTTTGCGATTTAGAATCGTCCGGATCAGTGTCAAAGCTCGCATCGACATAACCGTTTACGACGAGCTCTTTGTCACCTCCATAAATGAGAAACATATCCTTAGTCCTTCTTAAGTACTTAAGGATGTTCTTGACCGCTGTCCAGTGATCCACTCCTGGATTACTTTGGTACCTTCCTGCTAAACTTACAGCAAGGCACACATCAGGTCTGGTACACAACATTGCATACATGATAGAGCCTATGGCTGAAGCATAGGGAACATTTTTCATTTTCTCTCTATCTTCTGCGGTGGTCGGGCATTGAGTCTTACTCAACTTCACACCTTGTGCCACAGGCAAGAACCCTTTCTTTGCCTGATCCATTTTGAACTTTTTCAAAACTTTGTCAAGGTATGTGCTTTGTGAAAGTCCTATTAAGCGTCTTGATCTATCTCTATAGATCTTAATGCCCAATATGTAAGCAGCTTCACCGAGGTCTTTCATTGAAAAACTCTTATTCAAGTATCCCTTTATGCTATCCAGAAATTCTATATTATTTCCGATCAGTAATATGTCATCCACATATAATATCAGAAATGCTACAGAGCTCCCACTCACTTTCTTGTAAATACAGGCTTCTCCAAAAGTCTGTATAAAACCAAATGCTTTGATCACACTATCAAAGCGTTTATTCCAACTCCGAGAGGCTTGCACCAGTCCATAAATGGATCGCTGGAGCTTGCACACTTTGTTAGCTCCCTTCGGATCGACAAACCCTTCTGGTTGCATCATATACAACTCTTCTTCCAGAAATCCATTCAGGAATGCAGTTTTGACATCCATTTGCCAAATTTCATAATCATAAAATGCGGCAACTGCTAACATGATTCGGACAGACTTAAGCATCGCTACGGGTGAGAAAGTCTCATCGTAGTCAATCCCTTGAACTTGTCGAAAACCTTTTGCAACAAGTCGAGCTTTATAGACAGTAACATTACCATCAGCGTCAGTCTTCTTCTTAAAAATCCATTTATTCTCAATTGCTTGCCGATCATCGGGCAAGTCAACCAAAGTCCATACTTTGTTCTCATACATGGATCCCATCTCAGATTTCATGGCCTCAAGCCACTTTGCGGAATCTGGGCTCACCATCGCTTCTTCATAGTTCGTAGGTTCATCATGGTCTAGTAACATGACTTCCAAAATAGGATTACCGTACCACTCTGGTGCGGATCTTACTCTGGTTGATCTACGAAGTTCAGTAGAAACTTGATCTGAAGTTTCATGATCATTATCATTAGCTTTCTCCCTATTTGATGTAGGTGTCACAGGAACAGATTTCTGTGACGTACTATTTCTCAATAAGGGAGTAGATACTGTTATCTCATCAAGTTCTACTTTCCTCCCACTCACTTCTTTCGAGAGAAACTCCTTCTCCAGAAAGTTTCCGATTTTAGCAACAAAAATTTTTGCCTTCGGATCTGTGATAGAAGGTATACCCAATAGTCTCCTTTGGGTATCCTATGAAGACACATTTTTCCGATTTGGGTTCGAGCTTATCAGGTTGAAGCTTTTTCACATAAGCATCGCAGCCCCAAACTTTAAGAAACGACAACTTTGGTTTCTTGCCAAACCACAGTTCATAAGGTGTCGTCTCAACGGATTTTGATGGTGCCCTATTTAACGTGAATGCGGCCGTCTCTAGAGCATAACCCCAAAAAGATAGCGGTAAATCGGTAAGAGACATCACAGATCGCACCATATCCAGTAAAGTACGATTACGACGTTCGGACACACCATTACGTTATGGTGTTCCGGGTGGCGTGAGTTGCGAAACTATTCCGCATTGTTTCAAATGTAGACCAAACTCGTAACTCAAATATTCTCCTCCACGATCAGATCGTAGAAACTTTATTTTCTTGTTACGATGATTTTCCACTTCACTCTGAAATTCTTTGAACTTTTCAAATGTTTCAGACTTGTGTTTCATTAAGTAGATATACCCATATCTGCTTAAATCATCAGTGAAGGTGAGAAAATAATGATATCCGCCACGAGCCTCAACATTCATTGGCCCACATACATCAGTATGTATGATTTCCAATAAATCTGTTGCTCTCTCCACAGTACCGGAGAACGGTGTTTTAGTCATCTTGCCCATAAGGCACGGTTCGCAAGTGCCAAGTGATTCATAATCAAGTGACTCCAAAAGTCCATCAGTATGGAGTTTCTTCATGCGCTTTACACCGATATGACCTAAACGGCAGTGCCACAAATAAGTTGCACTATCATTATCAACTCTGCATCTTTTGGCTTCAACATTATGAATATGTGTATTACTACTATCGAGATTAAGTAAGAACAAACCACTCTTTAATGGCGCATGACCATAAAAGATATTACTCATATAAATAGAACAACCATTATTCTCTGATTTAAATGAATAACTGTCTCGCATCAAACAAGATCCAGATATAATGTTCATGCTCAACGCTGGTACTAAATAACAATTATTTAGATCTAATATTAATCCCGAAGGTAGATGTAGAGGTAGCGTGCCGACCGCGATCACATCGACTTTGGAACCATTTCCCACGCGCATCGTCACCTCGTCCTTAGCCAATCTTTGCTTAATCCGTAGCCCCTGTTTTGAGTTGCAAATATTAGCAACAGAACCAGTATCAAATACCCAGGTGCTACTGCGAGAATTAGTAAGGTACACATCAATAACATGTATATCATATATACCTTTGTTAACCTTGCCATCCTTCTTATCCGCCAAATACTTGGGGCAGTTCCGCTTCCAGTGACCAGTCTGCTTGCAATAGAAGCACTCAGTTTCAGGCTTAGGTCCAGACTTGGGTTTCTTCTCTTGAGTAGCAACTTGCTTGCTGTTCTTTTTGAAGTTCCCCTTTTTCTTCCCTTTGCCCTTTTTCTTGAAACTAGTGGTTTTGTTAACCATCAACACTTGATGCTCCTTTTTGATTTCTACCTCTGCGGCTTTTAGCATCGCGAAGAGCTTGGGCATAGTTTTGGTCATCCCTTGCATATTATAGTTCATCACGAAGCTCTTGTAGCTTGGTGGCAGTGATTGGAGAATTCTGTCAATGACGCAATCATCCGGAAGATTAACTCCCAGTTGAATCAAGTGATTGTTATACCCAGACATTCTGAGTATATGCTCACTGACAGAACCGTTCTCCTCCATTTTACAGCTATAGAACTTATTGGAGACTTCATATCTCTCAATCCGGGCATTTGCTTGAAATATTAACTTCAACTCCTGGAACATCTCATATGCTCCATGGTGTTCAAAACGTCGTTGAAGTCCCGGTTCTAAGCCGTAAAGCATGGCACACTGAACTATAGAGTAGTCATCAGCTTTGCTTTGCCAGACGTTCACAACATCTGGCGTAGCTCTTGCACCAGGCCTGGCACCCAGCGGTGCTTCCAGGACGTAATTCTTCTGTGCAGCAATGAGGATAATCCTCAAGTTACGGACCCAGTCCGTGTAATTGCTACCATCATCTTTCAACTTTGCTTTCTCAAGGAACGCATTAAAATTCAACGGAACAACAGCACGAGCCATCTATCTACACAACATAGACAAGCAAGATACTATCAGGTACTAAGTTCATGATAAATTAAAGTTCAATTAATCATATTACTTAAGAACTCCCACTTAGATAGATATCTCTCTAATCCTCTAAGTGATCACGTGATCCAAATCAACTAAACCATGTCCGATCATCACGTGAGATGGAGTAGTTTCAATGGTGAACATCACTATGTTGATCATATCTACTATATGATTCACGCTCGACCTTTCGGTCTCCGTGTTCCGAGGCCATATCTGTATATGCTAGGCTCGTCAAGTTAAACCTGAGTATTCCGCATGTGCAACTGTTTTGCACCCGTTGTATTTGAACGTAGAGCCTATCACACCCGATCATCACGTGGTGTCTCAGCACGAAGAACTTTCGCAACGGTGCATACTCAGGGAGAACACTTCTTGATAATTTAGTGAGAGATCATCTTATAATGCTACCGTCAATCAAAGCAAGATAAGATGCATAAAAGGATAAACATCACATGCAATCAATATAAGTGATATGATATGGCCATCATCATCTTGTGCTTGTGACCTCCATCTTCGAAGCACCGTCATGATCACCATCGTCACCGGCGCGACACCTTGATCTTCATCGCAGCATCGTTGTCATCTCGCCAATCTTATGCTTCTACGACTATCACTACCGCTTAGTAATAAAGTAAAGCATTACATTGCGATTGCATTGCATACAATAAAGCGACAACCATATGGCTCCTGCCAGTTGCCGATAACTCGGTTACAAAACATGATCATCTCATACAATAAAATTTAGCATCACGTCTTGACCATATCACATCACAACATGCCCTGCAAAAACAAGTTAGACGTCCTCTACTTTGTTGTTGCAAGTTTTTACGTGGCTGCTACGGGCTTTAAGCAAGAACTCATCTTACCTACGCATCAAAACCACAACGATAGTTTGTCAAATAGACTCCGTTTTAACCTTCTCAAGGACCGGGCGTAGCCACACTCGGTTCAACGAAAGTTGGAGAGACAGTCTTCCGCAAGCCATCTATGTGCAAAGCACGTCGAGGGAACCGGTCTCGCGTAAGTGTACGCGTAAGGTTGGTCCGGATCGTCTCGTCCAACAATACCGCTGAACCAAAGTATGACATGCTGGTAGGCAGTATGACTTGTATCGTCCACAACTCACTTGTGTTCTACTCGTGCAAATAACATCAAACCATAAAAACCTAGGCTCGGATGCCACTGTTAGGGAACGTAGTAATTTCAAAAAATTTCCTACGCACACGCAAGATCATGGTGATGCATAGCAACGAGAGGGGAGAGTGTTGTCTACGTACCCTCGTAGACCGAAGCGGAAGCGTTGACACAACGTAGAGGAAGTAGTCGTACGTTCTCCTCGCGATCCAACCGATCACAGCACCGTTACTCCGGCACCTCCGAGTTCTTGGCACACGTTCAGCTCGATGACGATCCCCGGGCTCCGATCCAGCAAAGCGTCGGGGAAGAGTTCCGTCAGCACAACGGCGTGGTGAAGAACTTGATGTGTTACCGGCGCAGGGCTTCGCCTAAGCACTGCAACGGTATGATCGAGGTGGAATTTGGTGGAAGGGGGCACCGCACACGGCTAAGGAACGATCCGTAGATCAACTTGTCTGTCTTTGGGGTGCCCCCTGCCCCCGTATATAAAGGAGCCAAGGGGGAGGGGCTGGACGGCCAAGCCTTGGCGCGCCAGAGAGTCCTACTCCCTCTGGGAGTAGGATTCCCCCCCCCAATCCTAGTTGGACTAGGATTCTCCAAGGGGGAGAGAGAGGGAGAGGGGGGCGCCCACCTCTCCTAGTCCTAATAGGACTAGGGGAAGGGGGGGAGGCGCGCAGCCCCTAGGGCAGCCCTCTCACCTCTCCTCCAAGGCCCATGTTGGCCCATTATGCTCCCGGGGGGTTCCGGTAACCCTCCCGGTATTCCGGTAAAATCCTGATTTCACCTGGAATGCATCCGATGTCCAAACATAGGCTTCCAATATATAATTCTTTATGTCTCGACCATTTCGAGACTCTTCGTCACATCCGTGATCACATCCGGGACTCCGAACTCCTTCGGTACATCAAAATGCATAAACTCATAATAACTGTCATCGTAACGTTAAGCGTGCGGACCCTACGGTTCGAGAACAATGTAGACATGACCGAGACACGTCTCCGGTCAATAACCAATAGCGGGACCTGGATGCCCATATTAGCTCCTAGATATTCTACGAAGATCTTTATCGGTCAGACCGCATAACAACATACGTTGTTCCCTTTGTCATCGGTATGTTACTTGCCCGAGATTCGATCGTCGGTATCCAATACCTAGTTCAATCTCGTTACCGGCAAGTCTCTTTTCTCGTTCTGTAATACATCATCTCGCAACTAACTCATTGGTTGCAATGCTTGCAAGGCTTTATGTGATGTGCATTACCGAGAAGGCCCTGAGATACCTCTCCGACAATAGGAGTGACAAATCCTAATCTCGAAATACGCCAACTCAACATGTACCTTCGGAGACACCTGTAGAGCACCTTTATAATCACCCAGTTACGTTGTGACGTTTGGTAGCACACAAAGTGTTCCTACGGTAAATGGGAGTTGCATAGTCTCATAGTTAAAGGAACATGTATAAGTCATGGATAAAAGCAATAGCAACATACTAAACGATCGGGTGCTATGCTAATGGAATGGGTCATGTCAATCAGATCATTCAACTAATGATGTGATCTCGTTAATCAAATAACAACTCTTTGTTCATGGCTAGGAAACATAACCATCTTTGATTAATGAGCTAGTCAAGTAGAGGCATACTAGTGACACTCTGTTTGTCTATGTATTCACACATGTATTATGTTTCCAGTTAATACAATTCTAGCATGAATAATAAACATTTATCATGATATAAGGAAATAAATAATAACTTTATTATTGCCTCTAGGGCATATTTCCTTCATCTTCTATGCGTGGGCATCCACTGCCGCGTCTTCCCCGGCTCCGCGTCGTCCCCTTCCTAGGCCTCGTCGTCGTCCACCGCCTTGGTGCTCCCGGGGCGGCGTGGTCAACGTGGTCAAGGAACGACTTCCATCGGACGTGGACTGTACGTGGAGAGGCTGACAGCTGGGTCCACGGCCGCAGCAAGGAAGTGCCTCCTTATTACATGCAAAATAATTATTCCTCCACCTAACAGCGGGGACCCACCGGACGGGCCACCGTATTTCGCCCCCCTGACTGCTGGGACTCACCAGCTACATCTTCGCAGGCAAGGAAGTTCCTGACAGTCGGGACCCACCTGTTCGGAGCGTACGTAGCGTTGTCATTCTGGTCAAGAACGTGTACGTACATATATACTGGTGGATGTAGAGGCGCGCACGTGTCGTAGTAGAGGCGGCCAGGGTGCAAGAAAGAAAATACGGCCATGTATGTGTACATACGGGCGGGGTCTTGAACGCCTACTCGCGCATACGTACGGCAAGGGCTCGTGTACATGGCTGGGTCGGAACGGAGAAACAACGTCGTCGTCGTGTTCATGGAGAGGCAACGAAATGCGTGGTCGTGTTCATCGGGAGGGCTTGGATGGAAGAGGCGATGGAAACGAGGCCTGGCGTACCGCACAACGGAGGAAACGGACCTCCTACGGTCGAAACGGGGGTCCTGTTGATCGGGAGGGGTGTGGCGTACCGCAAAACAGAGGAAACGGACCTCCTACGGTCGAAACGGGGGTCCTGTTGATCGGGAGGGGTGTGGCGTACCGCAAAACGGAGGAAACGGACTTGTGTTGGAGCGCTACGGTCGAAACGGGGGTCCTGTTCATCGGGAGGGGTGTGGCATACAACAAAATGTGACTCCACGGGATACTGTTCATCTCCACCATCGACCCCCTCCATCCTCCACGAGCTACTGTTCATCCACCGTCGACCTCCTCCAGCCTCCACAGGCTCCTATTCATCCAGCCTCCACCGCGCGCTACTCCACCGGCTACTGTTCAACCACCCCTCCACCGTCTAATGTTCATCCAGCCCTCCACACCACGGGGTCATGTTCAACCACCCCTCCACGGGCACCCCTCCACCGTCTACTGTTCATCCTGCCCTCCATGAGGTGGTCCTGTTCATCCAGCTCTCCACGGGGTCCTGTTCATCCAGCCCCAACCGGCTCGATCGATCGGGATCCTGTTCATCCAGAGACAACACCAAGGGGTCCTGTTCATCCACCCCCACCGGGAACTGTTCATCCACCCCCCCGCAACGCTCACTGTTCATCTAGAGGCAGCATCGATCGGCTTTAGTTAGCAGCAGTAGCCAAGGAATCGCTCGATCGGGTTCAGTTAACAGCCATCGATCGATCGCTCGGGTTCTGTAACACGTAGCCTGCAGTGCAATCCCTCGGGTTCAGTTAGAGCCCAACGCCTTGCACACATGCGCGTACGTGTACAAGAGAAACGTGCATCGCTCGGCCCCTGACCTCCCACCATAACCGGGAAATCCCCGAAATTTTCCTCCCCCTCGCTTCTACCATGGTTTTTTCCGTCATGGACGGCCCAAAGAATGTCATGCAACTGCGTCTCCAGCCCGCCCAGGACGAAAAGCCCATTTTCTGTCATGATTTTTTGTCATAGAAGTAGGATCCCACCACATCTATGATGATAGCGGGTTTTGTCACAATTATCGTCAAAGAAGTGTCATATGTATGACAGAAAAAAATTTCGTTCGGCCCAAAATGTCACGGATGTGTCTTTTTTTTGTAGTGATGAGGTTGGCGGCGGAAGCCGAACTGCTAGTTCTGCTCCGGAATTGGTCGATCCTGTTGAATGGAGACCGGTGGCTTAATGGCCGACAAGGTATGCGGTTTAATAAGACTGCTTTGTACTTCGGCGGAGGGTGCCGTAGTATGATCTTCAGTCTGGAGGGAGTGCTTTTCCTGCTCCCTTGTAGAGTTGTGTGTCACGTATACCATGTTCACTATTTTTACTTTTGGGGGAAATTGCTTCTGACCCCCGGTAGTTGGTTGGTGAGGCTCTTCGTCGTCGCTATCACCGGGTGGCCTCCTCCCCTTGTGTTCGGCGTTGAGCTTGCTGGCCTGCTTGAAGACCCAAAAGCTTCTATTGGTATGATTAGCTGGCTTATCGGGGTGGCCATGAATCTGGCAGGGCCGGTCCAATATCTTGTCTAAATTGGATGGTCCGTCTCCGTTTGCCTTGAATGGGTTCTTCCGTTGACCGGGGTTGGGACCGCTGAATCCGCCGTGGACCGCTGTGTCGCGCGTTCGTTCGTTATCATGGCGATGTTTGTGCTTGCTGATTGAACATGCGTCAGCCTGTAGGACAAACCGGATATAGTTCGGCTGTGAGTCCCTCGCTAAGGACAGATTTTTTAATGAGTTTAACACGTCACCTAAAGGCGAGTGCCGGAAGATGTCCGTGGCACTGAATTCGACGATCGATGACTGATGCAGCTCGACATGCGCAGTCACACATGGTTCGGAACTTATGGAAGGAAACAATTCCGGGGTTCCGGAGACACAAATATCACCCAGGGTTAGGTCTGTGTGCGGCACCAACACCGTGGAGCCTGTGGCTTCCGGGGCGGGGTTGAGCTTCCCATCCTCGGATGTCGCGAGCTGCTTCGGATCTAAGGCCGGAGTAGTTACAGGTGCGATTTAGTGAGTACGGACCAATGACACATTTAAGTCATGTTCATCGTAGGGACAGGGAGCGAATGCCGTGGTCTCGAATCCGTCGATGATCAAGTCTCCGCGGATGTCCGCGACATAGTTCAAGCTCCCAAATCTAACCTGATGGCCAAGGGCATAGTTGTCGATCTGCTCCAGATGGCCAAACGAGTTGGCCCGCAGTGCGAAGCCACCAAACACGAAGATCTGTCCGGGGAGTGATAACCCACAAGTATAGGGGATCGCAAAAGTTTTCGATAAGTAAGTGTCGAACCCAACGAGGAGCTAAAGGTAGAACAAATATTCCCTCAAGTTCTATCGACCACCGATACAACTCTACGCACACTTGACGTTTGCTTTACCTAGAACAAGTATGAAACTAGAAGTACTTTGTAGTATAGGTTTGCAAGGTAATAAAGAGCGCGTAAATAAAAAGTAGGGGCTGTTTAGATAAAGACACAACTAAATTAGTTTTAGTAGAGAGCTTTTTGCTACAAGAAAGTTATTTATCACTAGGCAATCGATAACTAGACCGGTAATCATTATTGCAATTTTATTTGAGGGAGAGGCATAAGCTAACATACTTTCTCTACTTGGATCATATGCACTTATGACTGGAACTCTAGCAAGCATCGGCAACTACTAAAGATCATTAAGGTAAAACCCAACCATAGCATTAAAGTATCAATTCCTCTTTATCCCATACGCAAACAACCTACTTACTCAGGTCTATGCTTCTGTTCACTCACACCACCCAACATAAGCAAATCATGAACATATTGCAAACCCTACAACGGGAATCCCTCATGCTTGCGCAACACAGAGAGCACCATAGGACAACACCAATAGTAAAACATGCAACTCAAACCAATCTTGAGCATCAAATAACCCATAGGACAAAACGGATCTACTCAAAGCTCATAGGATAGCCATACATCATTGGGAAATAATATATACCGTTGTGCACCATGTTTAAGTAGAGATTACAGCGGGTAAGAGAGAGGTTAAACCGCTGCATAGAGGGTGGAAGAGTTGGTGGTGAAGGCGGTGAAGTTGTTGGTGAAGATTGTGGTGATGATGATGGCCACGGCAGCGTTCCAGCGCCACCGGAAGCGAGGGGGAGAGAGCCCCCCTCTTTCTTCTTCTTCCTTGACCTCCTCCCTAGATGGGAGAAGGGTTTATGCTATGGTCCTTAGCCTTCATGGCGTGGGAGGGGTGAGAGCCCCACCAAGATTGGATCTATCTCTCTGTCTCTCTCTGTTTCTGCGTTCTGTTTTCTGGCCCTTCACCGTTTCTTAAATTCTCGGAGATCCGTAACTCCGATTGGGCTGAATTTTGGACACCATCTCTATCCGGAAATTAGGTTTCTTGCGGAGAAAGAAGGGCTGAAACCGTCTTACGGGGTGGCCACGAGGTTCCAGGGCGCGCCTGACCCCCTGGGGCACGCCCCCTGCCTCATGGCCCCCTAGGGCACCGTCTCGCGTTGATTTTACTTCCCAAAAATCATAAATATTCCAAAAGAATTCTTCGTCCATTTTATCCCGTTTGGACTCCGTTTGATATTGGGTTTCTGCGAAACATAAAACATGCAACAAACAGGAACTGGCACTGCGCACTTGATCAATATGTTAGTCCCAAAAATAGTATAAAAAGTTGCCAAAGTATATGGAGGTTGCATAATATTGGCATGGAACAATCAAAAATTATAGATACGACGAAGACATATCAGCATCCCCAAGCTTAATTCCTGCTCGTCCTCGAGTAGGTAAATGATAAAAAAGATAATTTTTGATGTGGAATGCTACCTAGCATAATCTTGATCATGTATCTAATCATGGCATGAATATTAAGACACGAGTGATTCAAAGCAATAATCTATCATTTGACATAAAAACAATAATACTTCAAGCCTACTAATAAAGCAATCATGTCTTTTCAAAATAACATGGCCAAAGAAAGTTATCCCTACAAAATCATATAGTCTGGCTATGCTCCATCTTCACCACACAAAATATTCACATCATGCACAACCTCGATGACAAGCCAAGGAATTATTGTTTCATACTTTTGATGTTCTCAAACCTTTTCAACTTTCACGCACTACATGAGCGTGAGCCATGGACATAGCACTATAGGTGGAATATTATATGATGGTGGAGGTTGTGTGGAGAAGACAAAAAGGAGAAAGTCTCACACCGACGCGGCTAATCAACGGGCTATGGAGATGCCCATAAATTGATGTCAATGTGAGGAGTAGGGATTGCCATGCAACGGATGCACTAGAGCTATAAGTGTATGAAAGCTCAAACTGAAACTAAGTGGGTGTGCATTCAACTTGCTTGCTCATGAAGACCTCGGGCATTTGAGGAAGCCCATCATCGGAGTATACAAGCCAAGTTCTATAATGAAAATTCCCACTAGTATATGAAAGTGATAACTCAAGAGACTCTCTATATGAAGAACATGGTGCTACTTTGAAGCACAAGTGTGGTAAAAGGATAGTAACATTTCCCCTTCTCTCTTTTTATCTCACTTTTTTTGTTTATTTTTCTTTTTTTGGACCTTCTCTTTTTTTGTCCTTTCTCTTTTTATTTTTTTTATTTTTTTATCCAGAGTCTCATCCCGACTTCTGGGGGAGTCACAGTCTTCATCATCCTTTCCTCACTAGGGCAATGCTCTAATAATGATGATCACCACACTTTTATTTACTTACAACTCAATATTACAACTCGATATCTAGAACAAAGGTATGACTCTATATGAATGCCTCCGGCGGTGTACCGGGATGTGCAATGATCTAGCGTAGCAAAGATATCAAAAAACGGACAAGCCATGAAAAATATCATGCTAGCTATCTTAGATCATGCAAAGCAATATCACAATAAATGCTCAAGTCATGTATATGATGATGATGGAAGTTGCATGGCAATATATCTCGGAATGGCTATGGAAATGCCATAATAGGTAGGTATGGTGGCTGTTTTGAGGAAGTTATAATGAGGCTTATGTGTGTTAGAGCGTATCGTATCACGAGGTTTGGATGCACCGGCGAAGTTTGCACCAACTCTCGAGGTGAGAAAGGGCAATGCACGGTACCGAAGAGGCTAGCAATGATGGAAGGGTGAGAGTGCGTATAATCCATGGACTCAACATTAGTCATAAAGAACTCACATACTTATTGCAAAAGTCTATTAGTTATCGAAACAAAGTACTACACACATGCTCCTAGGAGGATAGATTGGTAGGAAAAGACCATCGCTCGTCCCCGACCGCCACTCATAAGGAAGAGAACCAATAAATACCTCATGCTCCAACTTCGTTACATAACGGTTCACCATACGTGCATGCTACGGGAATCACAAACCTCAACACAAGTATTTCTACTAATCCACAGTCGCCGACTAGCATGACTCTAATATCACCTTCTTTATATCGCAAAACTATTGCAAGGAATCAAACATATCATATTCAGCGATCTACAAGTTTATGTAGGATTTTATGACTAACCATGTGAATGACCAGTTCCTGTCATCTCTCTAAATAGATATAAGTGAAGCAAGAGAGTTTAATTCTTTCTAAAAAAAGGTATGCCCACGCTCTAACAAATATAAGTGAAGCAAAAGAGCATTCTACAAATATCCGTTGTCTAAGTGAAGAGAAACAGGCAATCCAAACTTCAAATGATATAAGTGAAGCACATGAAGCATTCTATAAAGCCATACTCAAAAGATATAAGTGAAGTGCAATGAGCATTCTATAAATCAACCAATGACTATCTCATACTAGCATGGTGCATAAAAGAAAAGTGAAAACTAAAGCAAAAGACGCTCCAAGATTGCACATATCGCATGAACGAAACAAATTCGAAAACATACCGAAACTTGTTGAAGAAAGAGGGGATGCCTTCCGGGGCATCCCCAAGCTTAAACGCTTGAGTCTCCTTGAATATTTACTTGGGGTGCCTCGGGCATCCCCAAGCTTGAGCTCTTTCCTCTCTTCCTTCTTCTCACATTTAAACCTTCTCGATCATCGGACACTTCATCCACACAAAACTTCAACAGAAAACTCGGTAAGATTCGTTAGTATAATAAAGCAAATCACTACTCTAAGTACTGTTGCAAACCAATTCATATTTTTTTGCATTGTGTCTGCTGTAATATAGCTTTTCCATGGCTTAATCCACTAATATAAATTGATAGTTTCATTAAAACAAGCAAACTATGCATCAAAAAACAGAATCTGTCTAAAACAGAACAATCTGTAATAATCTGAACATTCACTATACTTCTGATACTTCAAGAATTCTCCAAAAATTGGGAAAAATAAAAATTTGTAAAGAAAGACAGTGAAAGAAGTTTCAGAACCATTTGACGTTCCAGCTAAAAACTAAAAATCGCGCACTACAGCCAAAGTTTCTGTCCTGCACCGCACAAACCAACAAGCATTGTAAATATCCTAAAGGCAAACCTTGGCACATTATTTTTATTTCTAAACTTTATAAAAGCACAAAACAGAAATAAGTGACTCTCTAAGACTTCCGGGTTGTCTCCCTGGCAGCGCTTTCTTTAAAGCCATTAAGCTAGGCATATAGTGCTCAAGTAGTGAATCCACCCGGATCCCAAAATATATATCAAAGCCAATTTTAATTAGCAATGATTTGTGATTTAGTAGTGAGCAAAAAGTAAAATATATCATGCAACAACGAAGTCTAACTCTCTTCCTATGCATCGGCATGTCATAAAAGAACAATTCATGCACAGGAAGTAAAGGCCAATGCACTGTATAAACAGTTTCTTGCAATTTTATCCTAATGGAAACATAGAGAGGTGGAGGTATAGTTGCTCTCTCATAATAATTGCAAGTAGGAGCAGCAAGCACATGCATATTATATCTATCAAAATCATCATGTGCAACGGTAAAAGGCAACACATCAATATAATCCTCAATAAGGGCAAACTTCTCCGATATAGTGTAGTTGGGAGAATTCAAAAAGATAATGGGACTATCATGCGCGGGTGCAATAGCAACAATTTCATTTTTAACATAAGGAACTATAGTAAGTTCATCTCCATAAGCATCATTCATATTGGCATCATGGCCACAAGCATAGCAAGCATCATCAAAAAGGAACATTTCAAGAGAATCAACGGGTCATAATAGTCATCATAGTAATCATCCTTCGGTAAGCACGAAGGGAAATTAAACAATGTATGAGTTGAAGAGTTACTGCCATTAGAAGGTGGGCACGGGTAGCTAATCCGCTATTCCTCCTTTCGTTCTTCGCTCTCCTCCTCATCTTTTTCATCCAATGAGTTCACAGTTTCATCAATTTCTTCTTCCATAGATTCCTGCAAAATATTAGTCTCCTCTTGGACAGCGGAGACTTTCTCAATAAGCGCATCAATATAGGAATTATATTCATATTTATCATAGCAATACTTCAATATAGCAAAAAAATTAGGCCTATAAACATCATCAACAAAAGCTTCATACTTCTCAAACAAAGATTCAATTTCATAAGCACCTTAAAAGTAACAAATTCTTCTATTTGTTCCACATCATAGTAATCATATATACCTCTAGCATAAGAAGCTAAGGTTTCATTATCATTAAAATTGCGTGAAAAGGGAAGGTGTAGAGCCTTCATCCTAGAGCAACAAGTATAATCATATCTCAAGCATACTTGCCGAGCATACCACTTCAACATATAAATTTGATCCCATAATAGTTTCCATTTTTGAGTCAAGCGATAATCCCTAAAGTATTCACGTTGATCCAATGTGTCTCCCATTACCAAATTGAATGGGGGTTTCTCAGGATTATCAAAGTAGTACATAATGTGTGTCACATAACGAGCATCAAGGGTTTTAGGAGGTTCCCCATCTCCATGAGCAGCACGTACACCTAATTTTTTGGTATTTCGTGTTCCATATCCATAACTAAAGATAAAGAACAACTAAGAACAGCAAATAAAAATTACTTAGTGATAAAGTAAACAAGCACACACGAGCATATTCACCCCACGCTATGGCTCCCAGGCAACGGCGCTAGAAAAAGGTCTTGATAACCCACAAGTATAGGGAATCGCAACAATTTTCGATAAGTAAGAGTGTCAAACCCAATGAGGAGCTAAAGGTAGAACAAATATTCCCTCAAGTTCTATCGACCACCGATACAACTCTATGCACGCTTCACGTTTGCTTTACCTAGAACAAGTATGAAACTAGAAGTACTTTGTAGGATAGGTTTGCAAGGTAATAAAGAGCGCGTAAATAAAAAGTAGGGGCTGTTTAGATAAAGACACAACTAAATTAGTTTTAGTAGAGAGATTTTTGTTACAAGAAAGTTATTTGTCCCTAGGCAATCGATAACTAGACCGGCAATCATTATTGCAATTTTATATGAGGGAGAGGCACAAGCTAACATACTTTCTCTACTTTGATCATATGCACTTATGATTGGAAATCTAGCAAGCATCCGCAACTACTAAAGATCATTAAGGTAAAACCCAACCATAGCATTAAAGTATCAAGTCCTCTTTATCCCATATGCAAACAACCTACTTACTCGGGTCTGTGCTTCTGTTCACTCACGCCACCCACCATAAGCAAATCATGAACATATTGCAAACCCTATAGCAGGAATCCCTCACGCTTGCGCGACACGGAGAGCACCATAGGACTGCACCAATAATAAAACATGCAACTCAAACCAATCTTGATCATCAAATAACCCATAGGACAAAACGGATCTACTCAAACATCATAGGATAGCCATACATCATTGGGAAATAATATATACCATTAATCACCAAGTTTAAGTAGAGATTACAGCGGGTAAGAGAGAGGTTACACCGCTGCCTAGAGGGGGGAAGAGTTGGTGGTGAAGGCGGTGAAGTTGTTGGTGAAGATTGCGGTGATGATGATGGCCACGGCAGCGTTCCGGCACCACCGGAAGCGAGGGGGAGAGAGCCCCCCTCCTTCTTCTTCTTCCTTGACCTCCTCCCTAGATGGGAGAAGGGTTTCCCCTCTGGTCCTTGGCCTCCATGGCGTGGGAGGGGTGAGAGCCCCTTCGAGATTGGATCTCTCTCTCTCTCTCTCTCTCTCTCTCTCTATATATATATATATATATATATATATATATATATATATATATATATATATATATATTTCTGCGTTCTGTTTTCTGGCCCTTCACCGTTCCTTAAATTCCCGGAGATCCGTAACTCCGATTGGGCTGAATTTTGGACACGATCTCTATCTGGAAATTAGCTTTCTTTCGGCAAAAGAAGGGCTCCAACCGCCTTACAGGGTGGCCACGAAGGTCCAGGGCGCGCCTGGCCCCCTGGGGCGCGCCCCCTGCCTCGTGGACCCCTCGGGCACCGTCTCGCGTTGATTTTACTTCCCAAAAATCATAAATATTCCAAAATAATTCTCCGTCCGTTTTTATCCCGTTTGGAATCTGTTTGATATTGGGTTTCTGCGGAACATAAAACATGCAACAAACAGGAACTGGCACTGGGCACTTGATCAATATGTTAGTCCCAAAAATAGTATAAAAAGTTGCCAAAAGTATATGGAAGTTGCATAATATTGGCATGGAACAATAAAAAATTATAGATACGACGGAGACGAATCAGGGAGCAAGGTTTCCCCTTTAACATCATCGTTGTTGATGATTAAAGGAGCCATCAAACCTTTTGGGGACGGCATAGTGGAACTCTCAATGAAAGCACAAATGTCGGTGTCAAAACCGGCGGATCTCGGGTAGGGGGTTCCGAACTGTGCGTCTAAGGTCGATGGTAACAGGAGACGGGGGACACAATGTTTACCCAAGTTTGGGACCTCTCTATGGAGGTAATACCCTACTTCCTTCCTGATTGATCTTGATGAATATGAGTATTACAAGAGTTGATCTACCACGAGATCGTAATGGCTAAAACCCTAGAAGTCTATCCTGTATGTCTGTATCTATTTCCGGATTAAGCCCTCCGGTTTATATAGACACCGGAGGGGACTTGGGTTGTAAAAAGTCAGTTATAGAGAAAGTAATCTTCATATTTGGTCGCCAAGCTTGTCTTCCACACCAAGGAGAGTCCTATCCGGACACGGGAGAGAGTCTTCGGTCTTGTATCTTCACAACCCATTAGTCCGGCCCATGTCCAACAGGCCGGACGCCCGTGGACCCCTTAGTCCAGGACTCCCTCAGCCACCGCTTGGGGTGCGTCAACTTTGTCGCGACCAACAAGACCAACGCGATCTCGAAGGCCGGGAAGAAGGCCGGGGGCTTCCGGAGCAAGTGGGTCCGGATGGACGCCAAGTGCTCCCACCCCCGGCTGGTGCTACCGATGGAGATGCCCGTGTCCCATGACAGGTGGTTCCGCGCGAAGCTCACCGACCCTCGGGCGAAGTTGGTGCTGGAGAGGATGACCGCCGACCTGAAGTCTGGCAACTCAATGGCGGTGAAGCTGATGGGGGCCATGATCGTCAAGGAGTTCATGGCGCAGCGCGTGGCTCCCCTCCAGGCGCGCGCGTCCCTTGTAGAAGCTCGGGGATGAAGGGGACGACCTCCGCCTGTGTCCGGAGGCCTTGTCTGACAAGGAGCTGGGCACGGCCCTCCGCTCCTTGGTTGGGGATGACCATGGGTACCCGTCGGACAGCTTTGCTACCTTGTACCGCCACCCGGATGGGGCAAAGATTGCTTCCGCCATGCCTGTCTTCGATGGGCGTGGTCTTGTGGCGCCGGCGCCCTCTGAGGCGCCGGTGGCAAATGTTCCGGTGGTGGTTGTCAGTGCCAAAACTGGCGGATCTTGGGTAGGGGGTCCCGACCTGTGTGTCTAGGATCGATGGTAATAGGAGACGGGGGACACGATGTTTACCCATGTTCGGGCCCTCTATATGGAGGTAATACCCTACTTCCTGCTTGATTGATCTTGATGAATATGAGTATTACAAGAGTTGATCTACCACGAGATCGTAATGGCTAAACCCTAGAAGTCTAGCCTATATGACTATGGTAATGTGAACGTGTCCTTTCCGGACTAACCCCTCCAGTTTATATAGACACCGGGGGGATCTAGGGTTTACATAGAGTCAGTTACATAAGAAAGAATCTTCATAATCGGTCGCCAAGCTTGCCTTCCACGCCAAGTAGAGTCCAATCCGGACATAGGTATGGTCTTTGGCCTTCATGTCTTCACAGCCCATCAGTCTGGCCCAATGGATAACAGGCCGGACGCCCGAGGACCCCTTAGTCTAGGACTCCCTCAGTAGCCCTTGAACCTAGCTTCAATGACGAGGAGTCCGGCGCGTAGATTGTCTTCGGCATTGCAAGGTGGGTTCCCCTTTTTCCGAACTCCAAGATAGTCTTCAGATGTATTGATTGTATCCGGACATGTATATACAACTGCAGAGGATATAATATTTCACGAATTCAATCCCCCAACAACTTTTTGGTAATATGACTTCACGCCTGCTTCAGCCATTATTTGCGAACCGCTTTAGCTGGCCCATCGCCCCACGTCTCAGGACGCGGTTTTATTGGCATGTCTTATCCAAGCGGAGATCGCGCCTCCCTTTTTTAAGGGATTCTTGTCAACCCGGACGTGGGTAACCCAACCGTCGCTCGGGTACAACTCCTTGGAAACAAGCAAGTTTTCGAGGCCTGATAGGAGACGTTTGATATTCGTAGCCTTTATATATATAGGGGTACATGCCCGTCTTTTTCTTCCACGCTTGCTTCTCCCAGAGACCCCGCTATCCTGATCTTCACCACCCGAGTTTCGGTCGCCACAAGCCCCAATTATCTCCGGATCCAGCCGTCGAGGCCGGTGGGTAACTTCTTCTGTCACGGAGGGAGATATTGCAAAGCTTCGGGCGGCGAGGTATTTGACCGCGGAAATCCATCATCATCTTCCGCTGAGGGGCAGGTTATTCCCACCCCCAGATCCGGCGAGAGGGTCGTGTTCGGGTCCCACTTCCTTCGCGGGTTAGGGTTTGCACTTAACCCCTTCGTCCGGGGGCTCATGTTCTATTACAGGCTAGATTTTCATGATCTCGCCCCGGACTCTATTCTTCTTATCTCGGCGTTTATCGTCACGTGCGAAGCCTTCCTCTGAACTCCCCCGCACTTTGTCTTGTGGCTCAAGACCTTCGATGTGAAGCCGCAAGTGATAGAGGGGGAGCAGGCCGAGTGCGGTGGTGCTTCAATGAGCAAGCTTGCTAGCGCCGTTTGGCTGAAAGGATCCTTTGCGAAATCTTCCGATCTGTGGCTGTAGGGGTGGTTCTATATCACCGAGCCTCGTGGTTCCAAGTGGGTAACTGCGCCTGTATTTCAATCCGGCCCCCCAACTCAGCTTGCATCATGGATTAATAAGGGGTTGGATTGGGGATCAATGAATGAGGTGCGAACTCTGCAAAGTCGCATCCGAAGCCTCATTGAGAAGGACATCGATATATCTAACATCGTTCAAGTAATGTTAGTTCGTCGGACCCTGCCGTGCCAGCGACGGCCTCTCTGCATGTGGGAGTTTAATCCGGAAGGGTCGCGGACACTTCAGCACTTCTTCGGCACTACGCACGAAGGAATGTGGAGATTATTCTTCGGGAAACGAAGGCAATGGCCGGAGACCAACGTAGATGTCGGCCTAGACTGTAACCATCCGGACAACCCGGTATGTACCCATTTGCCGAATACCTAATAATTAGATACCCAATGTCAAGATACTGATAGTATCATCCATTTTCAGGGCTGGATAAAGAAGGTGGAGCGGATTAGGTGTCCGGCTCCCCTTCCCAAAGACTCAGCTACTCCTATGCTAACAAGGATGCTGGCCTCGGCACCATACCAGGCACCAGTAGGGTAGGGTGAGAAGACCCAAGAGGACCTTGGTTCCGGAGGTAAGTCGGACACTGAGTCCGGAGAAATCGACCTTTCCTCACCCTAAGACAGAGGCGGAAAAGGACCCAGTATCCCTTCTCCAAGCAGGAGAAAAAGGGCCGCCTCCGAAGATTGGGAGGGGCGGTCTTCCAAGAAGGGCAAAATGCCACTGTCGAGCGGCTTAGGTTTGAAAAGTTACGCCGTTGAACAGCTCCAACAAGGGGACAAGCCCTCGGCCAAACCGTAAGAGAATCCGGAGTACTTTGATAGTTTCCTGCTCCGTTGTTGTTACCGAAGATATTCGTAACGCATTCATGCATTTTCGCAGGTTGGCACCGAGTTTTTCTGGGCGATCCTCTTCTTCGGTGAGTCTTCTCCCAGAGATGATGGAGAGCGAGACGCCTCCTCCAACCTCCTCGCCCAATAAGGCGGATGACTCCGAAGTGTCATCGCGAAGGGTCCCTTTAGAACAGGGGACAAAAGACGCAGTGCCCAAAGGCGAACCTCCGACTATCTGGGATTCCGAGGTTGATGATAACAAAGGCCCTGAACTGTCTGGTTCACGGCCGACAGTGATTTTGGAGACGGGTGAACAGATTCCTTGGATGATTGTGCTCTTGGAGCACCTTCCGGAGACCCGGGGACTCCAGATATGTTGCAGGACATGTTGCGGAAGGCATCTGTCTCGGGGGAATAGCGTATCTTGATGGGTACAGTGATTGAAAAGATTTTGTCCGCGAAGAGCGGATTAAATGAAGCTTTCATGAGCCTACTGAAGGGCTTCGAGGTTTGTGACATAATGTTTTCAGCTATGTTTTATTTGCAAAGATGCGCCTGTGTATAGGTAGTAGCCCTTGATACTCGGGTTGGCTTCCACTGGGAAGCAAAACGGAGGATCGAAAAGGATCGTTTTGTGGACTAACCCAATCAACTTTGAATATATGTTGCTTCCCCCTTGGCCGCTTCCCGGACTATGGAAATTGCCGAGTTGCTGCGGAAGCTTGATGTAGCAGGGGATGATCTTGGTTTAATCAATATGCATCTTGACGAGTCGCAAGGTATGTATTCGGGGCAATCCTCATACATATTTTGTGGTATAAGCATGATGCTGAGATTTAGATGCTGGAATATGCACGACTGCAGATGGAGCTGCCGCCGTTGAAGTTCTTCGAGTGGAGCTTGCCCGGGCCAAGGAGCAGGCCCGTCGTAGCAATGCTGCTGCCGAAAAGGCATCGGCTGAATTAAAAGCCGTACAAGCTGCACGACGCCAAGATGAGGAGAAGATATCAACGATGACGCTCGAACTGGAGAATGCTAACGGCCGCTGTGAATTTCTGGAGAAGGAGAGTAAAGCCTTAACGGCTAATCTGGACAAGGCCTTACAAGAGGCTAGAGCAGCGCGGTCGAAATCCAGAGTAGCCCGTGTGGAGGTTCGACAGGCGAGGGAGATTGCGGCTGGAAAGCCCTTTCTACTGCAAACTAAGTTCGGTGACCCGAACTATGCCCAGCTTAACCAAGTATGGAGTTCTCCAGACGAGTTCTTGGACTTGTCGAAGAGTTCTGCCGATGCGGTGCAGTATTACCAAGAGCGAGATGGATTTGCAACGGAGAAGCTTTTTTGGTCGCAGTTTGGCACATCAAAACGCCCTCTATTGCTCAATGAACAAATGTCTCAATGGGCCGAACTTCATAGGATATCCGGCGCTGCCATGAAGGATGTTGTAATCCGGTTATGGCCAACCGAGCCTGTTCCGAATAGCTATTTCGGTTTGGTGCAGAGGCTTGTTGATGCGGTGCCGCGTATCGATGCTATGAAGCGATCATCGTGCATTGAGGGTGCACAGATGGCTTTTGCCTGAGTCAAAACATTCTGGGGGAAGATGAAGGCCATCGATGTTGCGATGAAGAGTCCACCCAAAGGCAAGGACTGCCCGGAACCGGAGCATTATTTTGAAGACGTCCTAGAGGCCGCCCGCTTTATAGAGAGTCAATGCTCGAAATAGATAATGTTCGAGTGAGGTGTATGAAAATTGTAAAAGACAATTTTATAGTTAAACTATTTATGTTTTGCTTGAAAGCTTGAATTCCTCCTGTGCGGCCGTTTTAATATAATCTGAAAGTTTTCCAGTCGTCGGCTTCAGCCCCCTTGTAGGAAGTACTGGGGTGTTCGGAAAGGCATCTAATCACTCTTTATCCAACGTCTTGGTCCATGAAGGAGGTGATAATGCGGCGAACCAGGCAATCGGACTATAAGGCGTTAACGCTTTCACTAAGCCATAGGAGTTTTATTGTGGGGCTATGACATAGCCCCTGGTATGTATGCGGCGTATGGTGCCTTACATATTTGATCTGAAAAAGATCCCTCATGTGACACGGAGAATTGCTAAAGATTCCAAGAAGTCCTCAAGTGGTTGACCAGCTCTCGCCGCATCATGACAGTCAGTTTTCGGCTTTCTCTACTGAGGTGCTCATCCGGTTTAGACCAGGGCACAATCGCAGTAGTTCTCCCTTTACTACCCTAGCCAATAGAGAGGAACGTAGGGTAGCAAGCACAGGAGCCAGGCAACCCAACTATTGACCCAAGACAATGATTCGGAGCTGATGCATATAAGGCCAAACTTGCGACGCCGAAGTATGCTATAGAGTTGTTCGGACTTTTAATGGCAACTCATTTTTCCCACACCAAGCCCCTGGCAGGTTATGCCAAGGTATTTTTGTGAAATATCTGTAGGAGCCATATTTGTTGGAGAAACAATATGGATGATTAGTTCGGATATTGTTTACTGGGAACTGAGCAATATGCCAATGATTACTTATGATATATATAAAATCCGTCCTCCCGGCTATTTGACATGCTCGGGGTTGGAGGCGGGGGAACAGACATAGTACAGGCTCAAGAAATAGAGAGTGCGGTCTAAAAAAAGTTATTTTGGACCTCCCGTCGCACGTGTGCGCCACTAGTCCTCGGTGGGGGGAATCCTTGATGGAAATAGCTCCTTAGGTGAGTATGCGGATCCGGACTCCGATAGAGCCAGTTTCAGATGTTTATCCTGTTCGTCACCTGTTTTTAAAGGATAACGAAGGAAGAAAAAATAAAAAATAAAATAAATAAAAAAATTTACTAGAGTGCTTGCAGGCTTGTCCGTATTGTGCTTCCGCTAATGCCCATGGTATCTTGACTGCATAATGATGTATGCGCGGTACAAATTTTGTAGGTGTACGGAGTGGGCGGCGGAAGCCAGGTTGCTATTTCCGTTCTGGGAGTACTTGATCCTCAGGTGGAGATTGCTTCTGACCCCCAGTGTTTCGTTGGTGAACCTTTCCGTCATCCCTGTCGATTGGTGGCCTCCTCCCCCTGTGTTTGGTGTTGAGCTTGCCGGCCTGTTTAAAGACCCAGCAGTTTCTGTTGGCATGATTAGCTGGTTTATCGGGGTGGCCATGAATCTGGCAGGGTTGGTCCAATATCCTGTTGAATGGCTTCTTCCGCTGACCGGGCTTGGGGTTGCTGAATCCGTCATTGATCGCTGTGTCGCATGATCTTTCATTGTCAATGCGATTGTTGTTTTTACTTCATCGTGGCTTTCTGTTGCCGTCTCGGGTTTCGGAGGTGCCCGGGTTGCTGGCGCTATTGCTTCTACAAGCGAGCCATCTGTCTTCTCATGTGCATAAGCGGGTCATCAGAGCAGTGAGGGCTGTCATGGATTTAGGTCCTTCTTGGCCGAGGTGGTGTGCCAGCCATTCGTCCCGGACACTGTGTCTGAAAGCCGCAAGGGCTTCCGCGTCCGGACAGTCGACGATTTGGTTCTTTTTGACTAAAAACCGAGTTGAGAGCTCCCTGGCTGATTCGTCGAGCTGCTGGACAATGTGACTTAGGTCATCGACATCCGGTGGCCGGACATATGTTCCTTGTAAGTTATCGAGGAAAGCCTCTTCCAAGTCCTCCTAGTTGCCTATGGAATTTTCAGGCAAGCTATTTACCCAGAACCGAGCTGGCCCTTTTAGTTTTAGTGGGAGGTATTTAATGACGTGGAGGTCGTCCTCACGGGCCATATGGATGTGGAGGATGAAATCTTCTATCCATACTGCGGGATCGATTGTCCCGTCGTATGATTCAATATTGACGGATTTGAATCCTTCGGGGAATTCATTATCCATTACTTCATCATTGAAGCAAAGTGGGTGTGCGGCGCCTCTATGTTGGGCCACACTACGAAGTAACTCCGAAGGAGTCCCTTTGCGGTTTTCGGCTCGGGCGTGGCGAGGTTTCACACGTCCGAATAGGTAGCCATCATCGCATGTCGAAGCATGCTTTCACGATCTGTAGATCGGTCTTGCGTGTCTTGCTCTATTGTCCAAGTCCCACTGCAGGTTGTCTGGGTAATCGTGATCTGTGTTGTTCTTGCCTTTACAGCGAGGTGGGGCGGTCTGGTGTTCGGCTTGAGTTGCCTCTTTATCCGGACAGAGTTGTAGGCGACCTGCCGCATTGTGTGACGATGGTATGGGCCCCAACGCCTCGTCATCGGACTGGTATAGCAATATGTGCTTTGGGTGGCTTTTGGCTAGGCCACTAAGGTTGTATTCTTCGGCGACCAGGACTACGGTCCATCTGTCGTTGAGTAGGTCTTGGTCAGCTTGAAGCTGTTGTTGCTTCTTTTTCATGCTCTTTGTCGTAGCTATCAGCCTGCGCTTGAAGCGCTTCTGCTCGAGGGGCTCTTCGAGTATGATGAAGTCTTCATCGCCGAGGTTACCTCATCTTCGGAGAGCGGAAGGTAGTTGTCGCCCTCTGAACTATCGCTGGGCAGGGCCTGTTCGTCGGGGCTGGCTTGCCCGTTTTCCTGTTCCTCCTGCTCGGATATTGTTCCCACAGGGTCTTCATTGCTTTTGGCGCCGTCAAGAGTGCTATTTTCTCCAGTGCCATTGTTGCTGCGGCGTGACTTGGAGAGGCGTTTGGGGCGCCGGAACTTAGCCTGTGTCTCAGGAGTTTTATTCTCAATTGGATCTCCCTTGTCATTGCCACGAGACATTTTAAGTGTATCGATCATGTACACGTCGTTTGAGGGGGTGGCCGTCCCATGCCTGATGACTGGCGGGTCTTGACCTTCACTACATAAAATACACTTCAGTGATGATACGTGTTTGTCACAGTAGGTCGCGTTTTCTGTCATGCATGTACATCCATGACAAATTTATGGCAGAATCAAGATAGTCATACCTGTGTTGTCGTAGAAGTGTTCCATGACATTGCCAAAATTATCATCACAGAAGTGTCCACTTCCATGACAATAAATCGCACGTCACAGAAGTGCTTTCGTCAAGGGTGACCGACACGTGGCATCCACCATAACG
The DNA here is from genome assembly GCA_032464435.1 of Aegilops umbellulata. Lineage (NCBI taxonomy): Eukaryota > Viridiplantae > Streptophyta > Magnoliopsida > Poales > Poaceae > Aegilops > Aegilops umbellulata. The sequence goes on along the minus strand of CP136054.1, from coordinate 83,159,341 downwards.
GAACACCGTTAAGCTATCGGGTCAGGTTCTGGATCCGATAACCCGTTAACAGCCCCGACCAATGGGAAATTTCCACGTGTAAAATTCTTATTGGCCTGACGAAACATGTGTCAGCTCGTCAGTGGGTCAGATAGGCGCCTATGATACGTCGACATGTGGCACGACCCAACAGAGGCCCATTCCTGTGAAAAGGCCGGCCCGTTTGACTGGGTCAAAAGGTGGCGGGCCGGCCCATGGAAAGCCTATTAACGGCATGTTCGCATATAGCCCATTTACAGCCCGCTAACTCAAGGCCAATTACGCCCTATTCGAATTAGGCCCAGTAGCGTCATCTGGGCCATCCAATATGATTCCAGCCCATTTTCACTTCTGGCCCATGTATGGCCCATGACGTCTTTCGGCCCATATGAGGCCCTATGTAACTCTTGGCCTATTAACAGCCCATGGTGAAACTGGCCCGTAATGAACAGTCTATCACTTTACACCCATTAACGGCCCGTGGTGAAACTGGCCCGTAATGAATAGTGTATCACTTTACAACCATTAACGACCCGTGGTGAAACTGGCCCGTAATGAACAGTGTATCACTTTATACCCATTAACGACCCGTTATTCCGTTGGGCCGTTTCCAGCCCATGTTATCTTTCGGCCTTCTCAGAGCCCATTTATTCTTGGGCTCATTTCCAGCATTTGTTTACTTACGGCCCGTTACTGTCATTTTCTGCTTGTGGGCCAAATTCAGCCCGTGGTTACAGTCGGCCCGTTTGTTGTCCGTCAATACGTTGGGCCGATTTCCTAGCGTCATCAAATACGGCCTATTAACGATGGCCCGTTATGGTCGGCCCATGAATGGACGATTCCAACTGTAGCCTGCGGCCATAATGCGGTCTGTTTGGCCCATGTTTGGCCAATCGATTATACGGCCCGTATAAGTCACATTGATAATACGGCCCGCGGAAGGCCCATTGTTTCTACGGCCCGTAGAAGGCCCATTGTTTGTATGGCCCGTAGAAGGCCCACTGTTTCTACGGCCAGTAGGAGGCCCAGTGTCACTACAGTAAATATTAGCCCATGGTTATTGCGGCCTAGTTTTTAAAAATAGGTTATTGCAGCCACTAGCTAACCGCGGAAAAAGAACTGCAATGACTACAAGCAAACAAATAAACAAGACAACAAGGAAATAAATAAGCAAGCAGCTAACGCTAGGCTATCACAGCTATTGCACATATTACATCCACTGGGCATCAAAGTTCTCCACTAGTGCAATATAGGGAACAAAGCAGCATATCATATACACTGGTTGTCAAAGTTGGCGACCAGTGCAAATAAAAGCCGCAGCAAAACAAATCCAGAACTGAAACCACTTCAGAAGATCTCAAGAAACAATATCCTGGGTACCCATAATGCTGGCAAGATGCTTAGCAAGCTTATTATCTTTCTCTTGTTTGGCGCTTAAATCCTCCAGCGCTTGCTGTTGCACCAGAAAATATGCATCTGAATTCTGCAGGGACTTCCTCTGTCCTTCAGCTTCCTGTCGCAGCACATCTGATCGATGTCTTTCAACTTGAAGTTGAGACTCAAGAAGACGAACTGATTCAGGCAGCGAGTTCGAAGAGCTTGTGCCAGCAGTAGTGGCCAGTAACTCGAACACTACATCAAGACAGGACTTTTGGGTTCCCTCACTATCGTCAAGATATTTTTTATTAGCTTTCTTGGAGACCAGCAGGGATGTCTCACTATCTTGAACCTTATCTACATTGCTTCCTTTACCATTGGATAACGCGGTACTATTCTCCAATATTTTGTTCGCATTCTAAAAGAGAAACAACACTACAAGAAATATGTCAACTTGTGACCACCACTATTGGTCACTAAAAGGTCACAAATTTCAATTTGCGACCTTTTTGTGACCAAAAACAGAAGGTCAAAAGCTGGCGGTCGTAAACTGACTATAGCGACCTTCTCTCTGAGAAGGTCGCGGACGTTTACTACCAAAATATTCCTACTGTGGCGTTTTGGTCACTAGCAACCTCCCCAGGCCATGTAGGCATCCAGCGTGGCAAGCTGATGTGGCACAAGATTCAGCCCGGTCCAATTCAGTTTTCTACATGGACCTAGCCCATTAATTCAACCCATTTATATTTTTTTCTTGTCAATTTTCGCTATCTACATGGGCCTAGCCCAGCAATGCAGCCTTTTTATTTTCTGGGCCATGGCCTTTTTGGCTCAACAATTCCAGATTTTTTTATAATTACTTTTTTCTTTTTTTTACGATGGGTCCCAATTGTCAAGGTCATATTCTTCAGATTTCAATTTCATAGTAAATAAATAGCATGTATTTAAATTGGCCAGACAAAAAATACAAGTAGTACTTCGAATAACAGCAGCCAAAATCAATATGGAGCTGCTACTCTACAAATAACACATAATACATTTTCAATCACAGTTTTACAAGCTCTATTTGTAATAACTAGAGAATATACAAGCTCTACAAGTGTCTTCAATCTTCTTCAACATGGAGCTCCTTCAGAAGCACAGTTTAGAGAGAGCACAAACGGGGCACCTGCATCATCACAGGAAGGCAATTTTAGATCATAAAAATGAATGTTTGAAGCACAATTTAGAGAAAATAACCAAATAAATTTGCCCTCAATCATACAAACAAAGTTTAGAGAAAAGAACAAGCACTTATTATGCAGGACACATACGTACACATCTCAGGAAAAGCTCGGAAAGGGAGAGAGAGCAGCAACAGCAGCTGGGGGTTCAGACTTCAGCGAAGATCAGCAGCGAGGTTAGGAGAAGAAGAAGCAAACGTGGGAATGGAGAGGTTCCGAGAAGAAGTGCAGCAGCAGGTTTAGTGGATTCAGAAATGGAATGCCATCATAAAAAAACAAAGGAATTTCCATGGTGGTGGTGGACTGGTGGTGATGATGAGAAGGAAAAGAGCGGCAAAACAAAGGGCATTTGATTAGGCGAAGGACAACCTGAAGAAGGGACGACCTATGCTGTCCTACAACTTTGACATCTGTGTTCATATGCTGAAGGAGCTTGACGAGGACACCAGGCACCAACGACGCCTTTGATGCAACTCCTTAAGCGCATTACTCTGCAATGTTCAAAGAGATTCAACAGTTAGATAAATCACATGAGTGTCTAAAGAATCAGAACCAAGCTAAGTTAGTTAGCAGTTCACTGCTAGCCAACCTGGTCGGCTAGCCCTGTTCAAAAGTGAAATCCATGAACCCGGTTACAGTAATGGCTGCAACTTTTCATGAATGTATTTATAGGGAAACATGGGTCACAAGGAACTTAAAGAAGGAACCTCACAATAGCAAGAACGGCTGCATTTCCTAATATAACCGGTGAACCACAATAACAAGTGGATCAACTATTGTTCCTTCCTATTGGAAACCATCAGCTGTTTTGCTCCAGAGTGTTATGTCAGAACTATCAACAGGATGACGACTCGAGGAAAACAACATGATGATATTCTAGCGCACAGAGTATATATACAAGTATATATATATACAAGGGTTCTAACACCACAGCATTGACAGTAGGAAGCTAACTAGCATCTGATAATTTCTCGACAGATGCTAATCTCATCTAGCTTCTGAATCTAAACTCAAGCAGCATGCATCGATTGTAGGAGGGGGCAAGCAATTAAAAGCTACATATAGAACACAAGTTCTATGTACCTAGATAAAAAAAGTAAGAAAGAAATTGATGAAATGTACAATGGAAATTTACTATTGTTACAGAGCAAACATTAAAAATCCATGCTCATTTATAAACTAATTATTGCAACTGATGATGCTGCACCATTCATAGGCAATCAGAGATGAAGGAAACAAAGCAAAGAAATGATCATCACCTTAAGCTCCTCAAGGGTAAAGGCTCTACCAGCCCTCGCCTTAATGTTGTACTTGCGGGTCTGGCATTGCACGATGGGGCGAAGAGGTCCAGAGGTAGGGCAGGGGAAGATCTTCACAGCCTTCTTCTGGCGAGCTGTATACAAAAAAGAACAGAATGTAAGATGGCAATGAGTTAAGCAAGCACCACAATAACAGAAACATGTTGTCAGTGGATTGGATGGTAACGCAAACATCTACTCTGTCCTGCTGTAACAAACATGTACTTAACTCCTTACATACACCAGTGAAAGTGTTGTTCACATGTTACTACTTGATTCGACTTTATACACATAAATAGACATGACAATAAACTTGCATAAAGAGATGTCTAGTCTAGCATCAGACTAACTTACTGGTATAAAGAGACATGGATATTCATGACAATAAAATGGCTCAATGGCTCAATGCCTGAAGCTTTTTTTCTTACGATAGGAGATTTTACAAAAAAGAATACAAGGTGCCTCTGAACAGGAGCAGAGCAGGTCTAGAGCACTTATGTCAATGCCTCTGTCGGCGTTCTGGGAACGGGGGTCCCCAGACTTGCCTGCCTGCGGCCTGCGGCGTGGCTCGAATGGGGGCCCAGCGCGGCCCATCTTCACCAACACAATACCCAAGACCCTCGCGAGGGGCCAAGCCTCGCGAGGCGGACGACACGGTGCTTCCTCAGGCGCGGCCTCCTCAGGATGGATCACGAGGAGGCAGAGGGATCAAGGCAAGGTACCTCGCGAGGTGCCCATGACGCAAGCCATGATGACCAAGGGTGCCAGGCGGGCGCCAGCCCGCGCAGCGTTCCCTTTTCCTCTTTGGTGCAAAGGGGGCAAGCGCAGGCGAGAGGATCAAGCAAAGGCACCCATTTCGGTGCAACAAGACCAAGACCAGTCCAACGGTGGGAAGGAGGTCACCATGGAGCCCAGAACGGTGTCACCACAGGGCCTTTGGCAGGCGAAGACCAACTTTAGCCAGGATAAGTGTACTAGATGTTCCCCTTCGAATTGGCCAATTGTTGGCGCCCTTACCGCTCAAATATTTGGGAAGAGGCCCAGGGCCTTTGCCTATAAATAGGACTAGCCACCCCCAGGGTAGAAAAAAAAGAGAGGAGAGGGAAACCAGCTAGAACGTAGCATCCACAAACAGAGCTAGCAACACACTTAGAGAGAGAAGGGCGATCGAACTCCCCCAGCAGTTCATCCCCTAGCCAAGAACAGACCCTCGCGAGGCCGTTCTTCCTTGTACTGTTCATCCTCATCAGCCCAAGAGGCAATCCATCCACCACAAACTAGAGTAGGGTATTACACCACAATGGTGGCCCGAACTAGTATAAACCCTGTGTCTCTTGTGCTGTTCGTTCTGTAGTTTAGATCCTTGCGAGACGGAGGGGTAGAGGGCATAATCTCCGCGCGCACCCCAGAGTTCGAACCTTAAGGGTCTGCCGGAACCCGTGATCCAACATTTGGCGCGCCAGGTAGGGGTGCGCCGGAATCTGCCTTCCACCGCTCCGCTCTCCTCCGACCGTCGCATCCATGTCTGACGCTCGTCGGGCCCGCGCCAAACGTCGGGCCGCCATGGCTTCCCGTGTCGCCCAGATGGCCCCCGTCGGTGGGCGTCCTCGTCGTTCTCCGTCGCCGCCGTCAACGCGGCCACCGGCCCGGCGGGGAATGAGTAGCAAGCATCGTGTCAGCACCCGTCCGTGCGGCAAGACGGCCGCACCGCTACTCTGTCACTCACCCCGGCTGGCTCTTCGTCCCGCACGCTCCGCGCACCCTTGGAGGCTCGAGCTGCGCTCATCGCGGCGAACGAGCTCCTGCGCTACCGCCCCGTCGACGACGTCTACGAGGAGTGGCTCGACCGCGTCGTCGAGCTCGTCCGTGCCGCAGGGGGCTCTCCCGCGCCGTCCCCACCGCTGCGCCGCACTCCGCCCTGCGCGGGCAATGAAGCTCCGGGGGCGTACCAGCCGCCCCCTCTCCAAGAAGACGCCATGGCTCCAAGGCGCGCGGCCCCTGGGCGGAACCCGCTCCGTCAGGCGCCAGCCCAGCAGGAACGGAGCTGCCAAGAAGTCCCTCGACCGCAAGAGGCTGCCCGGGCGCTCCCAGCTCCGGCTCGCCGAGAACCCGCTCCGGCCCCGGCGCGTCAAGACCCCGCGCTGCTCCCAGCAGCAGCGCAAGGGGACCCGCAAGGCCAAGCTCTTCCTCAACCGAAGCCTCCCGTGGCCACCGCAGGCTGCCACGCCTACACCACTGAGCTGCGCAGCGTCGCATGGCCCGGCAAGTTCAAGCCGGACCTGCCCCCTCGCTACGACGGCACAACTGACCCCGCAGAGTTCCTCCAGCTCTACGAGCTGGGAATCGAAGCTGCCAGCGGGGACGAAAAGGTCATGGCGAACTGGTTCCCCATGGCTCTGAAGGAAGGTGCTCGCACTTGGCTCCTGAACCTGGCCCCAGGCACGATCTCCTCCTGGGACCAGATGCGTACTCGCTTCATCGTCAACTTCCAAGGTACCGCGACCGGCCTCCCGCCGTGAGCGACATGCGCTGCATCAAGCAGCAACCTGGGGAGACCCTACAAAAGTACATCCAGCGCTTCAACAGAGCGCGCCTCAAGATCCCCAGGGTGTCTGAGGAAGCCATCATTTCGGCCTTCTCCGAGGGCGTGCGCGACGTCAAGATGAAGGAGGAGCTGGCGATGCATGAAGACCTCTGCACCTCCCTGGAGATGTTCAACTTGGAGACCAAGTGCGCCAGGGCTGAGGAAGGACGCCTTTCCCTCCTCGAGCTGCCTGCCGCAGACCCAGAAGAGAAGAAGCCCAAGGCCAAGGACGTGAAGCGCAAGGGGGCTGCCGTACTCGCTACGGAACCAAACACCAAGCGGGGCCAGGATCTGCCCGAATCCTCCAGGGGCAGCCAGTACTGCATGTACCACGACCTCCACACCCACAACACCAACGAATGCCAAGAACTCCGCGCCGTGCGAGAAGGAAGAATCGGCCGTCGCCCTGACTTTGCTGACCGGGGCTACGGCCGAGGAGGAGGAAGATACCCAGAACGCTGGGAAGATCTTGGCCCGCGCCAAGGGTGACGCGACCAACCTCGCGAGGACCGCTGGCGGGACCCGCCTCGCGAGGGGGACTGGAGGGATCAGCCTCGTGAGGATCGCCCTCATGGCAACCTGAGCCTGCCGCCGCTGCCGCCTCAGCCAAGGAGGAACGAAGACCGCCACCAAGACGAGTGGGCTGGGGGCTTCCAAGAGCGGCGCGCAATCGCCTGCATCTTGGGCGGAGCTCAAGCCCCAGCCTCTCAACGTATCTTCAAGCAGTTTGCCCGCGAAGTGAATGCAGTGCTCCCCAGGCTCGAAGCAACGCGCCCCCTCAGGTGGTCAGCATGCGCCATCACGTTCAGCTCGGCAGACCAGCTCAAGTGCGCGGCCACAGCCGGAGTCCTCCCGATGCTTTGTTCTCCAGTCATCAGCAACGTTCTGGTCACCAGGACCCTCATCAATGGTGGAGCAGGGCTCAACGTCTTGTCCGTGGAAACATTCAACAACCTCCAAGTGCCCTATGACCAGCTTCAGCCAACCAAGCCTTTCTCCGGAGTCACCGACGGTTCCACAGTCCCGATCAGGTAGGTCCGCCTCCCTGTCACCTTCGGAGCCTGCAGCAAGTACCGCACCGAGCTCATCGACTTCGACATCGCCCACATCCGCCTGCCGTACAACGCCATCCTCGGATACCCAGCGCTAGCCAAGTTCATGGCCGTGACTCACCACGGCTACAACGTCCTCAAGATGCCAGGAAGTGGCGGCGTCATCACGGTGCCCTGTGAAGAGAAGGCCGCAGTGTGTTCCCTGGAGCGAGCCTTTCAGGCCGCGTCGCTAGAAGACCCAGACCGCGGATGCAGGAGGCTTCGTGAGACCACCCCCAAGAAGAAGAAGACGTCGTGATGCCCAGTCCCTCAGGAGGCAGGCCCTTCAGGGCCCGTGTCTGCCCAAGGGTACCCTCCTTCCATCGCATAGGAAAGCGCGCCCGGCGCCCTCCTCAGGCAGGGCTCGGGGGCTCTCACCTGGAGGGCCACCGACCTTGCCAGGGTCACGAGGGAGGCGCTTGGGCACCATGCGGAGTCGTGCTTCGAAGCGCGATTCCCTCGAGAAGGAGCCAGGCGAGGAAGGTCAGACCAGCAGGAGTTCGTTAACAAGGCCATTCAAGAACTACAGGAGTCAAGGATCACGAGAGGTCGCCGTCGTCCACCAGCTGTGGCTCAACATCCAAGCGAGGATGGTGGGATGCGCGTCTGCGTCGACGTACCAGGGCTCAATCAGATCGCCACGACGGAGCGCCTCTGGCCCTCCCGAGTGGGGTGCTGCGGAGGACCGCCCCACAGCTATGTTCGCATGCCTTACGGCCTGCCGAGCATGGCTGCGGCGTACCAGCGCCTCGTGAGGGGCATCTTGGAGGCTCAGGAAGACAGGCGTTCTGCGGCTCTGGCGGAGATGGAGACAGCCCGCGAGGAGCCATCAGTGCCTCCGGAGCCTCCCGAGGCCCCAGGGCCTGGGGGCTTGTGAGGTTCGGCTTCCGTAGCCCACTGAGTCTGCTGCACCAACGCCACTTCGCTGACGAAATCTTCAGGTGACATCTTTCAAGTTTCATTCCCAGCTGGGAGCGCCCCCCAAGGGTTGCGTCACTCCCAGGCCGCGTGGGTCCGTCCCCGTGGCATGTATCCCTTTTTATTTCCTTCAGTCGTTAGCTTGCTTTGCTGGGGGCGCCCCTCGGGCTGCATCATCCCCAAGCTGCTCGAGCTAGGCCCAGCGGCGTATATCTCCCCTGCGTTTATTTCCAATTATGCATTCGCCTATCGTGCTTGATTACTTGATGCCGTCCACGGCACCTCTTCTTCTCCATGTCGACCACTTGCACGTTAAAGGGGGGGTGCCTGAGCATCGCGACTCAGGGCTCTTACTGGCCCTCCAGCCCTCACCCTCTGGCCTTGTCCACGGCATCGCGACCTGGCATACCAGCGACGGCTGAGACAAGCTCGAGGGCCGGGACCCGAGGACGTAGAGTGCCGGCATCTAACCAAATTTTGCAGGAACACATCTCAAGATACGGCCCAGTGCGAGGCGCAACCCGCCTAAGAGGCAGGGCCTCGTGAGTCCCGAGCTGGCTCACGGGTGCCCTGATACACCTCACCTACTCAACCAACGAGCTCTTGAGCGACTAACGGTCGACTGACAACTGCCATGGCGGCCCCATCTTCTTTCTGTGATGAATCTGCAGGATCGTTAGGGGAAACTGCGCTAGCCAAGGCCCTCACGACGTTTCCTTCACCCTCGCCCACGCAAACCGCTTGCACGTTAAAGGGGGGTGCCTGAGCATCGCGACTCAGGGCTCCTACTGGCTCTCCAGCCCTCACCCTCTGGCCTTGTCCACGGCATCGCGATCTGGCATACCAGCGACGGCTGAGACCAGCTCGAGGGCCGGGACACAAGGACGTAGAGCAGAAAGGGGAGCAGAGGCGAGGGAGAAGGGGCACGCGGGGACCTCGTCAAGCAGCTCCGTCCAAATTGCCCCCCGGACCCGACGACGCACTAGGGGCGTTCCCCGATTCTCAAAGATAAGTCACCATCCAAAGCATTAGCTACCGTGGCACTACCCCCGCACCTAAAGCGACTCCATACTGGCGACCTTGCTTCCCTTCCTCACCAAGCGAAGGCTGCTTGGGCGCTAAAGGGGACTTCCTGAGCATCGCGACTCAGGGGCTCTTACCGGACCCCGGGTCGCTCACCTCCTGGCCTTGACCACGGCATCGCGACCTAGCATACCAATGACGGCTGACGCCGCCTTGGGACTGGGACCTGTCGACGTAGAGCACCAAGCCCTCGCGAGGTGCGAAAGGGAGGACCGAACTATGACGGAATTTGCGATTTGCACAGATCCATAGCAAGGGTTACATATTAGCAACAAGGATCACAACCGCCTTACAAGCCCCTATGGGGCACAATGTGATTCCTCGGAGGGAACGGGTCCTAAAGGGTGCTGACTACACGCGCTCCTCCAAAAGACGCCATCATCAACAATGGGCCGTCAAGCGTCGGCGCCAACCCCATCCAGATCAGGGTCGGCGACGGCCAAGCGAGCCCGCCCTGCTCCGGGAGCGGTGCTGGCTCGCGGGTTCGTAGTTGTCGTCGCTCGTCTCCGGAGTCGCGAAGACCTCTCCTGGGATCGCTAGATCCTCCGGCGCTCCCATCGCTTGTTGAGCTGTCCGGGGGGCGGTCGGCGGGCCCAGCCGCCGCCATGGCGAGGTCCTGGCCGCCTCCCCCGGGGCAGCACTCCAGCCGGCGCCCATTTGCGTCGAAGAGCTTGAAGAACATCACCGAAGCGCCATCGTACTCCAGGTGGATCGTGAGGGCGCCCCTTGCTCTGCAACCCCGAGCGATTTCGCCCCAGCCGCGAGTCATAAAGACCTCACCCGAGGCAAGGACCGCGACTTCTGCCTCGGTCGCCGAGTGCTGCAGTCGGCGTGCTGCAGCCATAGCTCCAGGAGTCTTCCCTGCGGGAAGACGGAGGCAAAGAAGGGAGGAAAGCGAATCCAAGTTCGCGGAGGCATGGCGGCGTGGAGCACGAGCTCGCGGGAGGAGCCCTCGGTGTGGACTCCAGGAGGAACGACCCACACCTTCGTGACCCTCCGGCGCCGGCGACGGCGCTGGCCGAGGGGATCGGCATCTCCTCTTCCAAGGCCATCGGCGTGGGCATACAAAGGAAGCGGGAACCCCGACGGATGTCGCTCATACCAAGGCCTCGGCGCCACCTGACGGCCCTCCTCATCGCGGCCGTAGGGAGCAGGTCGCTTCTTCGGCGGGAGAGGGTCTGGTCCCTCTCGAGGAGCCTTTCCCTTCTCTGCCGCAGAAAACCGGCTAATTGGAGCCATCACACCAAGACGGAGCAGGAACTGAGGCAGAGGAGGAAGCAAGAAGAGATGGGCTGGAAGGACACGCGCGGTGCCGTACATATAGCCGGCAAAGGCCAATCGTCGGCCTCCACGATCGCAGGTAATCATGACACGATTTGCATGCAGGGGCTTGTCCAATCCGCGCAGTCACCAAGGCGTCATGGGAAGTGGAGACGCCCACGTCCAATCAACCGCCATGCGGCGCCCAAGGCCGCAGGCTATTAGGTCCCACGGCGCTTCGCCCTTGCCCTTTCGCCTCTCGGTGCGGCCAAGTCCGGGCGCGCCTTGGGCCCGGGGGCTACTGTCGGCGTTCTGGGAACAGGGGTCCCCAGACTTGCCTGCCTACGGCCTGCAGCGTGGCTCGAATGGGGGCCCAGCACGACCCATCTTCACCAACACAAGACCCAAGACCTTCGCGAGGGGCCAAGCCTCGCGAGGCGGATGACACGGTGCTTCCTCAGGCGCGGCCTCCTCAAGATGGCTAACGAGGAGGCGGAGGGATCAAGGCAGGGTACCTCGCGAGGTGCCCATGATGGAAGCCATGACGACCAAGGGTGCCAGGCGGGCGCCAGCCTGCGCAGCGTTCCCCTTTCCTCTTTGGTGCAAAGGGGGCAAGCGCAGGCGAGAGGATCAAGCAAAGGCACCCATTTCGGTGCAACAAGACCAAGACCAGTCCAACGGTGGGAAGGAGGTCACCATGGATCCCAGAACGGCGTCACCACAGGGCCTTTGGCAGGCGAAGACCAACTTTAGTCAGGATAAGTGTACTAGATGTTCCCCTTCGAATTGGCCAATTGTTGGCGCCCTTCCCGCTCAAATATTTGGGAAGAGGCCCAGGGACTTTGCCTATAAATAGGACTAGCCACCCCAGGGTAGAAAAAAAAAGAGAGGAGAGGGAAACTAGCTAGAACGTAGCATCCACAAACAGAGCTAGCAACACACTTAGAGAGAGAAGGGCGATCGAACTCCCCTAGCAGTTCATCCCCTAGCCAAGTAAACAGACCCTCGCGAGGCCGTTCTTCCTTGTACTGTTCATCCTCATCAGCCCAAGAGGCAATCCATCCACCACAAACGAGAGTAGGGTATTACACCACAATGGTGGCCGAACTAGTATAAACCCTGTGTCTCTTGTGCTGTTCGTTCTGTAGTTTAGATCCTTGCGAGACGGAGGGGTAGAGGGCATAATCTCCGCGCGAACCCCAGAGTTCGAACCTTAAGGGTCTGCCAGAACCCGTGATCCGACAACCTCCCATACAATTTATTTAACTCATAGGTTTACATTAATTGAAATATTCTGGGACAGTTCAACAAACAAAAATGTGAAGCAAATAGCATTTTTCAGTTCAGCAACATGTTGTACATACAGTATGAGCAGCACAGGACAGTAAAAACAGTGAGCAATCTTCAACTCTACTTTGATGATGTGGGTGCATCCACATAATAGAATTTATTTATATGTGTGCATCGATCACTAGTCAATTTGTATCCATTGATGACCACAATGTTGCTGCAGCAGGAAACATTCAGTCAATGTTGCTGCAGTGTCCCATAAAAAGATTCTTATGTATGGACTGAATTTTTGTGCATATGTAACTAGAATCAAACTGTATCCAATAATATATGGCGACCAGTCAGTACCTTGTAAGAAGAGATGCTGCTGGGCAGAGGCCTAGTCATGGATTACCCGTGGAGGTTCATGGAAGAAACATGAAGGGGATGTGAGAACACTCGTGGGATTGCATTAGATTGAAACGAGAGGAATGGGATAGTGGAGCGGAGTGGATGCTTACGGGAACTCGATCTCGAGGCGGGTCCTGCCGTCGTCGATGGCGGCGGGGAGGGAGCGGGCGGCGCCGGAGACGAGCACCTTGTAGGAACGCGGCTTGTAGACGGACACCCCGGCCCTGAGCTCCCCCACATCCGCCTCCTTGGCCGCCTCCGCGCGCACCAACCGGAGCCGGCGGCGGCACCAGAAGCGCGCTGGCGCCCCGGCGAGGCGGGCGGGCAGGGAAGAGACGACGTTCGGAGCAGCGGGGGAGCGCAGGAGGCGGACGGCGGTGGAGAGAGGTGCCATGGCCGCGCGCAGAGGAGGAAGAGGCGAGGCGGTGCTCTACTCTGCTCTTCGCCAGCGTGTAGCCCGCTGGTCCTGGATTGCGCCCCTCCCAGTCAACCTCGATGTCGGAGAGAGATGGATCTCGTAGCTCTAGATCTGCGAGGAGTGGGGGGAGGCCCGGCGGAGAGCTATGGTGGGAGGATGTGGTCTGAATCGGGGAGAAGGGGCGGGGCCGACGGCGGCGGCGGGAATGGATCTCCTCACCGCGGCGGGATGGGGAAGGAGGGGGCGGCGACGGGGGGCCGTCATCGTTGATCTGGAGCGAAAGAATGGAGGCGGGGGAGGGAGGAATGAGAGAAAGAATGGAGGCGGGGGGGTGGGTGGGTGGAAAATGTCCATGAGGACAGACCTAGGGTTTCTGCTCGGGTGGGTTTGGGCCGTTGGATCCAAAAGAATCCGACGGTGGTTGATGCGTGATTCGCGTGATATGCCCATGGTCCAATCAGAACTCAGCAAACCATTTGATGACCTTATGACCATATAAATTGGTCATGATCAATTCAAGATAAAAATTTTCATTCCATTTTTCAGAGCTCAAAATGAGTATTTTTGTGAAAGTCCTATCAAAATTTGTTCAAATGATATCATATTTTGCACAAGTTTACATCATGGATTTGCAAACAATATTGACAAAGGGAGTTTTTATTTCCTTTGCACGAAAAATTAATTTTCCATTTTTCGAGTGGCCAAAATAAGTTTTTTTGTGAAGGACCTATAATATATTTGTTGCAAAAATGGATCAAATAAATTTTATAAAATACTAGGACATATATAATGCACAATTGACCAAATGGTTGGGTGAAAAAAGTTTTGATCCACCTCTGGTGAAAAAGACAAATTGCCGTCGATTCAGTTGGAAACGGGTCAAATTTGAACTGTAGCTGCCTCATAGTTTGCTCTTTATTTTTTCCGAAAATCATTTCTAGGTACATAAGTATCTATTTAATCAGAGAAACACAAAAAAAAATCCAAGATTCAACCACTAGCTACGAACGGTGAAGCCCGCCGTTTTGACCGCATTTTGAAACGGGCATAAAAAATTCAAAAAAAATCAAAAAATTGGAAAACTTTGCATTGTGTCATTATATGTGACCAAGTTTCAAGGAAAAATAATAAACTTGTAATACGGTAATTATTTTTAAAAAGTGTTCTCAGAAATGAGCTATCATGTGTGAAGATTCATGTATTTCAACCCAAACGATCAATCTTATGGCCACATTCATGGCATAGTTTGTTCAAATGATCTATATTGTGCACAAGGGTGCATCTTGGAATTCCAAACAATGTTGCGAAAGGGATTTTTCATTTTCTTTGCATGAAAAATTCATTTTCCATTTTTCGAGTGCCCGAAATGAGGTTTTTTTTGTGAAGGACCTACCATATATTTGTTGCAAAATTGTACCAAATCAATTTTCTAAAATACTAGGCCATATTTAATGCACAATTGACCAAATGGTTGGGTGTAAAAAGTTTTGATCCACCTCTGGTGAAAACGACAAATTCCCGCCGATTCAGTTGGAAGCGGGTCAAATTTGAACTGCAGCTGCCTCATAGTTTGCTATTTATTTTTTCCAAAAATCATTTCTAGGTACATAAGTACCTATTTAATCAGGGAAACACCAAAAAAATTCCAAGATTCAACCACTAGCTAGGAACGGTCAAGCCCGCCGTTTTGACCGCATTTTGAAACGGGCATAAAAAATTCAAAAAAAATCAAAAAATTGGAAAACCTTCACATTGTGTCATTATATGTGACCAAGTTTCCAGGAAAAATAATAAAATTGTAATACAGTAATTATTTTAAAAAAGTGTTCTCAGAAATGAGCTATCAAGTGTGAAGATTCATGGCTTTCAAGCCAAATGATCAATCTTATGGCCAAATTCATGGCATAGTTTGTTCAAATGATCTCATATTGTGCACAAGGGTGCATATTGAAATGGCAAACAATGTTGCCTAAGGAAGTTTTCATTTTCTTTGGACGAAAAAACCATTTTCCATTTTCCGAGTGCCTGAAATGAGTTTTTTTGTGAAGGACCTACCATACATTTGTTGCAAAATTGGACCTAATCAATTTTATAAAATACTAGGCCATATTTAATGCACAATTAACAAAATGGTTGGGTGTCAAAATTTTTGATCCACCTCTGGTGAAAAAGACAAATTCCCGTTAATTCAGTTGGAAGCGGGTCAAATTTGAACTGCAGATGCGTCATAGTTTGCTCTTTATTTTTTTCAAAAATCATTTCTAGGTAAATAAGTATCTATTTAATCAGAAATACATGGTTTGATGGAGAGACATCGAGGTTTGGACGGTGGCCGAGGGCCCCAACTCTAGAGCGCGTAAGCTCGCATGCCCGCCGCGTGGTCACCGCGTGACCGTGGCGTTGCCATGTGTTCTGGGCGGCCTAGGCATGTCTAGTCGGTTGGGCACTTCCCAGGTAGGTGCTAGGAAGAAAATCACAACATAAGATTCTCATGAGGAGACCGATCGATACTCAAACATGAATAAGCAACCAAGTGTTTGATTAGCTATACGGGAAATGTACATGGCTAATGGGCGTGAGTTTTGGCTGAGGATGATCAGTTACTAAGAAGACCGTCTTCACAAATTTTCAGCTCAAAAGGAGGAGCCTAGGTGGTACTTGCTTTGCAAACCACCACACTGGACATAAATACGAATGTTGAAGCTCGGCTCAAAATAATGAATGGATTGAGCTGGCATTTGGTGGAGGATGGTTATTTGGGCATAGGAAAGCACTGTAGAAAATGGATACTATTTGGACATGCCAAAGTGGTACTTCCTTCACAAACAGTTACTCTGAACAGAATAGGAAAATGAATATTTTTGAATTATTTTTGAACTAGGCAAGGAAGATTTTTACATATTTGACGAAGATATGACCCAAAGAATTTATGAGATTTTTTTGGGAATTTTGGGAATGACAGAAATATAGGTTGCTTCACAACCTAGGGCAAAAACTGCCACATGGACATGACACATAGGCAAAACTAATGAGGTGGCGCCTAGTCATCACAACCCACCACAATTTACAAGGCTATGACCATCTATATTGGTCGTTAACAACTAGAAATAAGGCAGCGGACTAGCGCTGTTTGCTTTATGACCATTTCGTGTAAGGAAATTATGACCTTTCTGACCAAAATGGTCGCAATGGTTTAGGGTTTGGAGCCTCTCGAAGAGCTTTTGACCAATTGGTCTCAAATGGTCATAAATCTATGACCAATTCTTCCAGGGTCACTGACAGAAGGTCATAAGTTGACATATTTCTTGTAGTGCAAGCAGACACATCACATGTTTACCATGTTGTATATGAAACTCATTTTGGTAAGTGAGTTCTGTAGTAAAGTGGACAGGATAACAGCATGAAACAAACATATATCTATGTACCATGGTCACTTTATGGTCTATATCATTCTAGTTTTTGTTGCCAAATCAAGATAGAGACACAATTCAAATAATATTTGTTCAAGACAAAGCAGAATAGACAGAATATAAGTGTGGGTAACTATAGAGCAATAACAACACTTGTAATGTGCATGACATGAGAACATAACTATTTATTCAATTGAAACTGAAATCAACATAGAGCAGGTTACAACAGCAAACTAGTTAAAGAAACATGTTTAAAACATACCTGTTGCGCCATTGGAGTTTCAATTCCATCCTTCAAATTTGAAAATAGTTGGTATGAGTAAATACAGTCATGCAAGAGCAAAGGAGTATGAACCATAGCTACAGAACCTGACCTGAGAACAAATCTTTTTCTCCTTTAAGCGTGGAGTTGGGATTTGGAGTGGTGGTCCTCATGCTTTGGGCACTGCAGTTCCCTTACTAACTGCTCGTGTTTGGGTACTCTGTGGTGGAGACGGTGTTGTGTCAACTGGAACTGGGTTACTATCTGCCGGGGTTGGGGTTAGAAGGGGTGTAGCTGGTTCTCTATCCAACTGGGTAGGGGTACAATCTGCGAGAGTCTAGGTTATGTGTGGTGGATCTGGTCCTTGGGCAAGTACAACCGTGGTTCTATTTTGATCAACTGGTAGCACTATCTTTTCTGAAGACCGTGTTGTTACTCCTTTAGATACTGCCATCATGCTCTCCAATTCAAATGGCTGATAAACAAGAAAAGTAATTGAAAGTATGGACATTGTATGATAGACAGGTGCAATGGATAGTGGGGAATAAAAGAGGGCATGAAATAATTCATATTTATGTTGTCTAACCAAACAAGATAGCATGACACAATTTCACATATATGATGGCTAACTAAACAGGAGAGCATGACACAATTTCACATTATGATGGCTAACTAAAAAAGATGGAAAGACATAGTTCAAAATATGAGACTATGTAAACAGGATGACATGACATAACTATATAATGTGTTTATTAAATAGGTTGGCATGCCATAATTCACATACATTCACGGATAGAATGCCATAATTCAAAATATGATGACTGTAAACACTAAACAGGATGAGATGATATAACTATATGATGTCTTTATTAAGTGGGTTGCCATGCCATGATTCAGATAGATGATGTGTATGTACTATGTAAACATGATGGCACGATATAATTCAAATATGATTTATATAGTAAGCAAGTAAGCAGATGGAAATCCATATATGATGTAAAATCTAAGCAATGCAAGACAACATGCATGACATGGGTAATATAACCCTGCCAAGTTTGAGCATAGACCTCAGGGGGAAAATAGGACTGGTCATCAGTCTCTGAATCCTCCTGTGAGGAGCTCTCTGTAACCAACAAGATGTCTGCTTCATCAGGTAGCATTGTCTGCTCTGAATACCTTGTTTTCACTCCAGATATTTCCATCACCGCTTCAAATGGCTGATGCACAGGAAGAGTAGTTGAATATACAAACATTGTCGACAAAAGGAACATGTAATACAAAAAAATGAGAGCATGATATAATTCACATACCTGATGATTGGCTAAACAGCATGGCATTGCATAATTCACATATATAATGTCTTGCACCAGGATGGCAATGCATAATTCACATAGTTGGTAATTAGACACTGAACAGGTGGCATTCACACAAAGCGTGTATAAACTAATCAAATGACATAGCAATGCGAGACACCATACGCACGATATGAGCAACATAACCCTGCCAAGTTAGAGCATACACCTCGGGGGGGGGATAGGACTGGTCATCTGTCTCTGAATCCTCCTCTGAGGAGCTATCCGTAACCAGCGAGATATGCGCTTCGTCAGATAGCATAGTCTGCTCTGAAGACCTTGTTTTCACTCCAGAATTTGCCATCACCGTGTCAAATGGCTGATGCACACGAAGACCAGTTGAATGTAATAACATTGTTGACAAATGCAATATGTAACAAAAAAAGGATGGCCTGATATAATTTACATATAAGGTGACTAGCTAAGCAGGATGGCATTGCAAAATTCACATATATGATGCCTGGCTAAACAAGATGGCGTTGCATAATTCACATAAGCGATGAATAAACTAAACAGATGGCATTCGCACAAAGGATGTCTAAACTAAGCAGATGACATATTTGATGTATCAAGTAAGCAATGCAAGACACCATATGCATGATATAACCAATATCAGCATGCCAAGTTAGAGCGAAGACCTCAGGGGGTAAATAGGAGTTGTCTTCTCCTTCTGAATCCCCCTCAAAACAGATATCTTCCTCTCGATTACAATCCGAAATGCGTGGAGGGGAGCCTGCCTTTGCGCCTACCATGGAGCGACATCTGCATGCAATTTTATTGCCACGCAAGGCTCGTCTCTTTTCCTCTACATGTTCAGTTCCATTATTTACAATAACTGTCATGCATAGGAATAAAACATACTGAGATTATGTAAGGAGTGCATGCAGAAATCTAGAGTGATGGTAGCAACCTGTGGATAGACCCAAAACCAATAATAGCAGGTAGATAATGGCTATACTGTGTGTTTCCCACCCATCATGAAACTCATAGTAGACACCGGAGATTAAACAGATAGTAGATAGATACTATAGATAGCGGCCCCGATATGTACCCCACAACCATTTAAAAACTCAAGTTTGACCATTAGTTTGGAGCTGACTCAGAGTCTAATAGGTGAACAAGACGATAAAGCAGCATGTAATATTAAGCGATGCATAACGTAAGCAGACACGAAAGAGTGCGACCTCTCTTGTGGACCCGTGTAGTCCTCGAGGTCATCTGCTCAGTTGATCATGGTAGTGCGATTTTCATGGCTACCAGCGGCGGGGAAGAAGATCTGAGGCGGCGAAAGACAGTCTGGAGGCCGGATCCCTGATGTGCTGGACCCTTCTGTCGTTGGAGTAGCTGAGCTGGGGTGGACGACGGCGCAGCAGGAGCGAGACAAACCACGCAAGGTTTTCTTTGACAACTATCTGTAAGAGAAGTAATTCTGTAAGGTCTCGTTTGAATTGGAGGATTCCAACGATGCAGGGATAGGGAATAGACAGGAATAGGACAGGAATGCACGTGCAAAATAGAGAATTTAAAAACACAGGATTTCTGCCAATCTGGGTGTTTGATTCACAACAATTGGAAGATCACAGGATGCAAAGAAGCATGGTGAGATTAAGTCAAACCACAAGAAAATGTACGGTTATAATGCTATTATGCTACTATCTCTTAGTATTGTGCTTCATGAATAGGAATTTGAAAACGAGGACAAGTGAAAATTAAAATTCCTACATTTTTTCTTTCAAGGAGTCACTAAAAGAACAAATCTGTGTGCTCAGTGGACAATATATATAACCTGTAGAGTAAAAAAGAGATGCAACAAGTGTACAACCTCTTTGGCGAAGCCATGTCGATCTCAGTGTGATTGGGTTGGCCGGTGAGGATGCTCCGACTGACTTGGCTGTCGGAGGAGGGGAAGAAGATCTTAGGCGGCTAGAGATGGAGCCCGAGGTACTGCTCCACTGTGATGGAGGGTTTCGTCGTTGGAGCAGCTCCGGTGAGTTGTACGACGCCGAGGCTAAAGCAGGACAAGAGAGACAACGAACAACGTTAACCTGAGTGGAATTCTAATAGCATCTCCAATACATGACGTAAAATACATAACCACAAAGTGCTACATGTAAAATACATCAGCCGCTCATCTCTGTACTTAACTGTCGAGACTGAACTTAACTGTCGAAACTGAACTTAACTGTCGAAACTGAACTTAACTGTCGAAACTGAATTTTGCCGTCAAAACTAAATTTTGCTGTCGAAACTGAACGCACTAGCAAGGTGAGGCTACACATCGGTCGACTGACGTTTTCATCTCTGGTCAGTCGATTTTGCGGTCGTTGGATACGAAATCAAGGGCCTGCGGTTCATCTTCAACCACCACCCCCCTGAGCCAGCCGAACAGCAGCCCCCCGCCGCCCGCGGCCGGCGGTGCGCTGCCCCGCTGATACGTCTCCAACGTATCTATAATTTTTGATTGCTCCATGCTACTTTATCTACTGTTTTAGGCAATATTGGGCTTTATTATCCACTTTTGTATTATTTTTGGGACTAACCTATTAACCGGAGGCCCAACCCAGATTTGCTATTTTATGCCTATTTCAGTATTTCGAGGAAAAGGAATATCAGACGGAGTCAAAACGGAACGAAATCAACTGGAGAAGTTATTTTTGGAAGGAAACCCACCTGATGGACTTGGACCCCACGTCAGAAGAGCCACGAGGCGGTCACGAGGGTGGAGGGCGCGCCCCCCTGCCTCGTGGGGCTCCCGTAGCTCCACCGATGTTCCCCCTTCAGTCATATATACCGTCGTACCCTAAAACTTCCAGAACAGAAGATAGATCGGGAGTTCCGCCGCCGCAAGCCTCCAGAACCACCAAAAACCAATCGGGACCCCTTTCCGGTACCCTGCCGGAGGGGGGATCCATCTCCGGTGGCCATCTTCATCATCCCGGCGCTCTCCATGACGAGGAGGGAGTAGTTCACCCTCGGGGCTGAGGGTATGTACCAGTAGCTATGTGTTTGATATCTCTCTCATGTTCTCTCTCGTGTTCCTCTATGGCACGATCTTGATGTATCCCGAGCTTTGCTATTGTAGTTGGATCTTATGATGTTTCTCCCCTCTACTCCTTTGTGATGAATTGAGTTTCCCCTTTTGAAGAAATCTTATAGGATTGAGTCTTTATGAGAACACTTGATGTATGTCTTGGTGATCAACTTGCGGGTTTCGTGACATTGGGAACCTATGCATAGGGGTTGGCACACGTTCTTGATTCTCCGGTAGAAACTTTCGGGCGCTCTTTGAAGTACTTTTATGTTGGTTGGATAAATCTAAGATTGTGTGATGCATATCGTATAATCATGCCCAAGGATACTTGAGGTGACAATGGAGTATCTAGGTGACATTAGGGTTTTGGTTGATTTGTATCTTAAGGTGTTATTCTAGTAAAAACTCCAGGGTTGTTTGTGACACTTATAGGAATAGCCCAACGGATTGATTTGAAAGAATAACTTTGTGGTGGTTTCGTACCCGACCATAATCTCTACGTTTGTTCTCCGCTATTAGTGGCTTTGGAGTGACTCTTTGTTGCATGTTGAGGGCTTGTCATATATTCTATCTATGTTATTATTGTTGAGATAACTTGCACTAGCGAAAGTATGAACCCTAGGCCTTGTTTCCTATCATTGCAATACCGTTTATGCTCACTTTTACCACTTGTTACCTTGCTGTTTTTATATTTCCAGTTTACAAAAACCTATATCTTCTATCCATATTGCACTTGTATTACCATCTCTTCGCCGAACTAGTGCACCTATACAATTTACCATTGTATTGGGTGTGTTGGGGACACAAGAGACTCTTTGTTATTTGGTTGCAGGGTTGCTTGAGAGAGACCATATTCATCCTCACACCTCCTACGGATTGATAAACCTTAGGTCATCCACTTGAGGGAAATTTGCTACTGTCCTACAAACCTGTGCACTTGCAGGCCCAACAACGTCTACAAGAAGAAGGTTGTGTAGTAGACATCAACCTCTTTTTTGGCGCCGTTGCCGGGGAGGCTAGGTAAGTGAAGGTATATCTTTAGATCTTGCAATCGAATATTTTTGTTTCTTGTTTTATCACTAGTTAGTATTATAAAATAAAACTAAAAAAATGGAATTGAGTTTATCTCATACGCTTCATCTTTTTAATATCTTTCGTGAGTATGATGGAAAGGATAATTGTGCTCAAGTGCTAGAAGATTAAATCTCTAAAATGTTTGGCACTAAATATTTGAATGATGAGCGTGATTGCAATGTTGTTAGTACGGATTATTTGAATATCCGTGATGCTAATGATGATTGCACTAGTTATGATGAAAATGTCTCCTATAAACATGTCAATTTTTGTGGAGTAGATTGGGTTTGTAAGTACACACCAAATAGGGAAGATAGATATTGCAAGAGGCATAAGTACTTAGAAACCAAATTGTTGCAAGAAGAGCTAGATGAATGCGCTGAAAGATTCAATATTTATAGTACCCCTTGTGAACTTTGCAATGAACATGGTCATTTGAAGCTCCAATGCTATTTGTTTCATGATCAAGTCGTGTCCAAATATTGTGATAATTTAATTACCCTTGAGCATCATAAAGAGCTTAGCCTTTTTTGGGCTACAAAGAAATGAAACGTATAACTGAGGGTATTCCAAAATTTAATCTTGATAAATTTCTTGATTTTGATCTAGAGAAGATTTATATGTATTGTGCGGTGAATTGTATTGAAAATCCTTATATTTCCAATTACATAAAGAAAAGAAAACAAATAGAAGATGAAGAGAATACTAATGAAAGGGATGAGACTTCCCAATATCCTCCTATTATTTCTTATGATGAATCAGGTAACGAGGAGGAGCCTTCTAATCAACAAATCTCATTAATAAAGAGCTCCAAAAAGAGGATTGAACCCACACATGAGGTGAAGAAGAAGAAAAGAAAAAGTAAGAGAGGTAAAAAGGTATCTCCCCCAAATAAAGTTGCTCCTATTATTGTTGTGCCTCATGAAAATGAAGATGATACACTTGATGATGATCTCGTTATGCCTATTGCTTGTTGTGATGATTATGATTGGGAAGATAATGATACCCCTTATGATCTTGAAAATCTTTTTGGCACTTGCTTGGAAGAATATGATAATAATGTTTGCTATACTATTGGTGCTATCCATACTATTAATGATGAGAGTGATTATGCTTATGACACAAAAAGGACCAAGCTTGGGGAAGCTATGTTTGATGAGGATGACATATTTGAGAATATATTTGCTGCAATTAATGTTTTCCCAATCTTGGGGATGCTACGTTTAATAATTATGATATTTTTAGCCTTCCATGTTTTGATATGCAAAGTGATTATGATGAGAACAAAGTTGCTACTTATGATGATTATTGTGATAAACTTATGCTATAAAGAGTAGTGATGATTATATTTATAAAACTTGTCATGATTTTGAGTGCCCCTTCTCTGAACATTACTCTTTCAATGTGGAAACAATTTTTAGTATTCAAGTCTCTTATGATACTCCCACTATTCCGTATGAGAAGAATTTTGCTTGTGTGGAGAGTAATAAAATTTCTATGCTAGTAGATCATGAAAAGAATGATTTAGGTGCTGGTTATATTGTTGAATTCATTCATGATGCTACTGAAAATTATTATGAGGGAGGAATATATGCTTGTAGGAATAGCGATAATGTCAAGTTTCCTCTCTATGTGCTTAAAATCTTGAAGTTATGCTTGTTTTACCTTCCTATGCAAGTTGATTCTTGTTCCCATAAGTTGTTTGCTCACAAACTCCCTATGCATAGGAAGTGGTTTAGACTTAAATGTGCTAGTCATATTCTTCATGATGCTCTCTTTATGTTTCAATTCTTATCTTTTATGTGAGCATCATTGAAATCATCATGCCTAGCTAGGGGCGTTAAACGATAGTGCTTGTTGGGAGGCAACCCAATTTTATTTTAGTTTCTTTCTTTTTGGTTATGTTTAGGAATAGATAATACATCTAGCCTCTGTTTAGATGTGGTTTTTTGTTTTAATTAGTGTTTGTGCCAAGTAGAACCTTTGGGAAGACTTGGGTGAAGTCTTTATGATCATGCTGTAAAAAACAGAAACTTTAGCGCTCACGAGATTAGCTTCAACTTTTTACTGCAGAGTGCTATTTAGTTGATTATTTTTGCAGATGATTACTAGACAAATTCCTCAGGTCCACCAATTTATTTTAGAATTTGTGGAGTTCCAGAAGTTTTCGTTAGTTACAGATTACTATAGACTGTTCTGTTTTTAACATATTCTGTTTTCATTGTGTTGTTTGCGTATTTTGATGAATCTATGGCTAGTAAAATAGTTTATAAACCATAGAGAAGTTGGAATACAGTAGGTTTAACACCAATATAAATAAAGAATGAGTTCATTACAGTAACTTGAAGTGGTGTTTTCTTTTCTTTCGCTAACGGAGCTCACGAGTTTTCTGTTAAGTTTTGTGTTGTGAAGTTTTCAAGTTTTGGGTAAGGCTTCGATAGACTATGGAATAAGGAGTGGCAAGAGTCTAAGCTTGGGGATGCCCAAGGCACCCCAAGGTAATATTCAAGGACAACCAAGATCCTAAGCTTGGGGATGCCCCGGATGGCATCCCCTCTTTCGTCTTCATTCATCGGTAACTTTACTTGGAGCTATATTTTTATTCACCACATGATATGTGTTTTGCTTGGAGCATCATTTTATTTTCTTTAGCTTTTCTTGCTGTTTCAATAAAATACCAAGATCTGAAAATTTTAAATGAGAGAGAGTCTTCACATAGTTGCATAATAATTATTTAGCTACTCATTGATCTTCACTTATATCTTATTGGAGTAGTTTGTCATTTGCTCTAGTGCTTCACTTATATCTTTTAGAGAACAATGGTGGTTTTATTTTGAAGAAATAGATGAAATCTCATGATTCACCTATATTGTTTTGAGAGTCATTAATAGCATGGTAATTTGCTTAATGTTAATATACTTAGTGTTCAAGATATGTGAAACTTTCTTTTTAGTGGGTTGAATACTAAGATAAGTTTGATGCTTGATAATTGTTTTGAGAAATGGAGGTGATAATATCATAGTCGTGCTAGTTGAGTAGTTGTGAATTTGAGAAATACTTGTGTTGAAGTTAGCAAGTCCCGTAGCGTGCACGTATGGTTAAAGTTGTGTAACAAATTTGAAGCATGACGTGTACCTGGCTTGTGCATCCTTATGAGTGGCGGTCGGGGACGAGCGATGGTCTTTTCCTACCAATCTATCCCCCTAGGAGCATGCGCGTAGTACTTGATTTTTGATGACTTCTAAATTTTTGCAATAAGTATGTGAGTTCTTTTGACTAATGTTGAGTCCATGGATTATACGCACTTTTACCTTTCCGCCATTTGCTAGCCTCTTCGGTACCGTGCATTGCCCTTTCTCACATTGAGAGTTGGTGCAAACTTCGCCGGTGCATCCAATCCCCGTGATATGATACACTCTTTCACACATAAACCTCCCTATATCTTCCTCAAAACAGCCACCATACCTACCTATCATGGCATTTCCAAAGCCATTCCGAGATATATTTCCATGCAACTCCCACCATCATCATCATCATCATCATCATGACATGCTTTACTTTTGTCATATTGCCATTGCATGATCTTGTAGTTGACATCGTATTTGTGGCAAAGCCACTATGCATTATTTTTCATAGATGTCACTCTTGATTCATTGCACCATCCCGGTACACCGCCGGAGGCATTCATATAGAGTCATATCTTGTTCTAGTATCGAGTTGTAATCATTATGTTGTAATCAATAGAAGTGTGATGATCATCATTATTAGAGCATTGCCCAATAAAAAAACAGAAAGGCCAAAAAAAGGCCCAAAAAAGGAGAAAATAAAAAGGGCAATG
This sequence comes from Aegilops umbellulata, assembly GCA_032464435.1. Classification (NCBI taxonomy): domain Eukaryota; kingdom Viridiplantae; phylum Streptophyta; class Magnoliopsida; order Poales; family Poaceae; genus Aegilops; species Aegilops umbellulata. The sequence continues at coordinate 83,133,424 of CP136054.1, read as the reverse complement.
CTACTATCTCTTTTCCCACACTTGTGCTTCAAAGTAGCACCTTGTTCTTCATGTAGTGAGTCTTATATATCGTGCTTCAAAGTAGCACCATGATTTTCATATAGTGAGTCTCATAAGTTGTCTTGTTCGTACTAGTGGAGATTTTTCATTATAGCACTTGGCTTGTATATTCCAACGATGGGCTTCCTCAAAATGCCCTAGGTCTTCATGAGCAAGCAAGTTGGATACACACCCACTAGTTTTCTTTTGTTGAGCATTCTTAGCTCTAGTGCATCCGTTGCATGGCAATCCCTACTCCTTGCATTAACATCAATTGATGGGCATCTCCATAGCTCATTGATTAGCCTCGTTGATGTGAGATTTTCTCCTTTTTTGTCTTCTCCACACAATCCCCATCATCATATTCTATACCACCCATAGTGCTATGTCCATGGCTCGCGCTCATGTATTGCGTGAAGGTTGAAAAAGTTTGAGATTATTTGAGTATGAAACAATTGCTTGGCTTGTCATCGGGGGTATAGAAGTTGGGAACATCTTTGTGTGACAAAAATGAAGCATAGCCTAACTATATGATTTTGTAGGGATGAACTTCCATTGGCCATGTTATTTTGAGATGACATAATTGTTTGATTAGTATGCTTGAAGTATTATCATTTTTATGCCAATATGAACTTTTATCTTGGATCTTTCGGATCTGAATATTCATACCACAAGTAAGAAGAATTACATTAAAATTATGCCAAAGTATCACTCCGCATCAAAAATTCTTCTTTTTATCATTTACCTACTCGAGGACGAGTAGGAATTAAGCTTGGGGATGCTTGATACGTCTCCAACGTATCTATAATTTTTGATTGCTCCATGCTACTTTATCTACTGTTTTAGGCAATATTGGGCTTTATTATCCACTTTTATATTATTTTTGGGACTAACCTATTAACCGGAGGCCCAGCCAGATTTGCTGTTTTATGCCTATTTTAGTATTTCGAGGAAAAGGAATATCAGACGGAGTCAAAACGGAACGAAATCAACTGGAGAAGTTATTTTTGGAAGGCAACCCACCTGATGGACTTGGACCCCATGTCAGAAGAGCCACGAGGCGGTCACGAGGGTGGAGGGCGCGCCCTCCCCCCTGGGCGCGGCCCCCTGCCTCGTGGGGCCCCCTAGCTCCACCGACGTTCCCCCTTCACCCATATATACCGTCGTACCCTAAAACTTCCAGAACAAAAGAAAGATCGGGAGTTTCGCCGCCGCAAGCCTCTAGAACCACCAAAAACGAATCGGGACCCCTTTCTGGTACCCTGCCAGAGGGGGGATCCATCTCCGGTGGCCATCTTCATCATCTCGGCGCTCTCCATGACGAGGAGGGAGTAGTTCACCCTCGGGGCTGAGGGTATGTACCAGTAGCTATGTGTTTGATCTCCCTCTCTCTCTCTCTCTCTCGTGTTCTCTCTCGTGTTCCTCTATGGCATGATCTTGGTGTATCCCGAGCTTTGCTATTGTAGTTGGATCTTATGATGTTTCTCCCCCTCTACTCCTTTGTGATTAATTGAGTTTCCCCTTTTGAAGTAATCTTATCGGATTGAGTCTTTATGAGAACACTTGATGTATGTCTTGGTGATCAACTTGCGGGTTTCGTGACATTGGGAACCTATGCATAGGGGTTGGCACACATTCTTGATTCTCCGGTAGAAACTTTGGGGCGCTCTTTGAAGTACTTTTATGTTGGTTGGATAAATCTGAGATTGTGTGATGCATATCGTATAATCATGCCCTCGGATACTTGAGGTGACAATGGAGTATCTAGGTGACATTAGGGTTTTGGTTGATTTGTATCTTAAGGTGTTATTCTAGTAAAAACTCCAGGGTTGTTTGTGACACTTATAGGAATAGCCCAACGGATTGATTTGAAAGAATAACTTTGTGGTGGTTTCGTACCCGACCATAATCTCTACGTTTGTTCTCCGCTATTAGTGGCTTTGGAGTGACTCTTTGTTGCATGTTGAGGGCTTGTCATATGTTCTATCTATGTTATTATTGTTGAGAGAACTTGCACTAGCAAAAGTATGAACCCTAGGCCTTGTTTCCTATCATTGCAATACCGTTTACGCTCACTTTTACCACTTGTTACCTTGCTGTTTTTGTATTTTCAGTTTACAAAAACCTATATCTTCTATCCATATTGCACTTGTATCACCATCTCTTCGCCGAACTAGTGCACCTATACAATTTACCATTGTATTGGGTGTGTTGGGGACACAAGAGACTCTTTGTTATTTGGTTGCAGGGTTGCTTGAGAGAGACCATCTTCATCCTCACGCCTCCTACGGATTGATAAACCTTAGGTCATCCACTTGAGGGAAATTTGCTACTGTCCTACAAACCTGTGCACTTGCAAGCCCAACAACGTCTACAAGAAGAAGGTTGTGTAGTAGACATCACCCGCCCACCCCGAAAACACTCCCCACCGTCGATCCTCCACCGCCCCGGCCATCCCTCTAGGCCCCCACCGTGCCGAGCTTTTTCTCCGGCGATCCCCACGTCACCGCCCCGCCACCGCCGGCGACCACCGCCCCCATCCTGAACCCTAAGATAGATAGTGGGGTACCTCTTCGGCGAGCCCCCCTCCCCGCTGCGGCTGGTTCTTCCTTCACCCCGACGGCATTGGAGTGAAGTGTAACTAAATCGGAGCAGCATCGCAAGCAAGAGCAAGAGCAAGAGTAGCAACGCGAGCAAGAGCAATAGCAAGAGTAGACCAAGCAGGGGACCGAGAGCAAGAGCAGAGCAGCAACGCGAGCAAGAGCTAAAGCTGCAGCAGGTCCTACTGATGTGGACGTCGCCGCCGAGGGAGCGACTCCGTGGAGGAAGTGGCCGGCGACGCCGCCGTGGATGGAGCCGCGCCGTGTTGGCTCGGGACCGAGCGTCGGCAGCACCATGAGATCAAATCAAGAAGAAAATGCGGCGCTTAGTGTACAACCTCTTTGGTGGCGCCGATTAGGCCGCAGCTTCATCCGACGAAACGGTGATGATGATGCTCTTCCGATGGTGCAGGTGAAGACGGCGGTGTGGGAACGGAGGTGGCGCGAAATACGAGGGGAACGTTTGGGCAGCTCCTTGGAGGTGGAGGACGGGGTGGCTGAACTGGCGGGACGATGAGATCGACGACGAATCCTCATTCGGTATGGTGGATGAGGGACGTCGAGGTGTTGTTGTGGAGGACGTCGTCGGGGAAGAGGCTCCGGCTGGGTGGCGGACGGAGCAGGGTGTGGGATTTCGTCGCGGGTTTTCGCGGACTCGGTGTACGAATGGGTGGGCGGATCGGATGGCAGTGGGGAACGATGGCTTAGAGACGCGCTTGTCCGAAATGTGGGGTAAGTTACGAAAGTACCCCCACCGATTTGAGGTGGTTCTTTCGGTTCATGGGTACCACGGGCATTTGGCGTGTCGGGATTTCAGAGGAGGTGGGAGTTTTCGTGCGCGTTGTAATTTCGGAATAGCGAGGCACGGGTTGAGATGGAGGGAGTAGTCGGAGCACAACGAGACAAAGATATATCTTAAATATTTCGGGCTAACAAGGCGCGGGTTGAAATTTCTGGACAAGCCTAACGTGTACTGTCCCAAATCAATGCGCCCTACAAATGTCATTCAAAACTTTGATTTCATGTTATGTTCAATTAAAATATTTCGCTACGTGTATAATGCATGCAACCTACTACTCAAATGAACGTTTTAGTGCATTCCAAACGTATATACTACCGCTTCATTATGAACTAAATTTGAATTCATTTCTCTATTTGAATAAGATCTATAGTAATGATTGTTGTGAAGTCAAAGCATTTGAATTCATTTCTCTGTTTTAATAAGATCTACAATCATCAATATTGTCAAGTTAAACCATCGTTTGTGTATTATCTTCACAGCACACCACATGATTAGTCTCGAGTTACATATGAACTCTGTGTACTATATGAACTCGAACTAGATTTTTTGAATCCACTTTATATTGATTTCAAATCACATTACATTTCTAGCTCTAGCTAGATCTTCATAATCTAAAACATGTCTTATATGTATAATGTGTTTATCACATTATGTATGGTGCCCCGCCCCCTACGCCTACAAGTATTTAGATGTGAGTTGCAAACACCACACACATTACCACAAATTCAAATAAAATGTGAGAATGTTCGATATATGGTACTGTTTAGATTGTTAGATTTTTAGTTGTAAGCTGCAAATGCCACACATTATCACAAATTCAAATAAAACGTGAGATTGTTTGATGTATAGTATGGTTTAGATGGTTCGGCATTTAGCTGTGAGTTGCAAAGGCCATGCATTATCACATTATGGTATAACATGTGCACAACACGTGTATCACCGCTATATTCATGCATGCAATGTTTAAAGCACTATGATCTCCTATTCAAATATATGAATCCGCTATCATATCAAATTATGATCTTTGTTATTCTCTTACACCCACACAATCCTCTAACCTTTTTAGCTACCACTAACTTTCTCTCGTGCATGCAAACGCCCTCCTCGCCCTCCCCCTCCCTCGGCATTCTATCCACCGGGCACATTCATTTTTTTTCTTTAGGTCGTTCTCCTAGAGTCTCCACAACTCCTTTCCGACACACACCGATCGATAAACCTCTCCAGCGATGCCTGCCTACAACATACAAACACACCTTCAATCTCCTCCTTTATGTGTCCTTGCCTCGTGTCTCTCATACGGTTAGACACACGTGTAAACTCTCGTCCCTATTTTCATCGCTCTCACAACCGCACACTCCTCCCCCTATCTAGCTAGTAGTTGGGCCACTCGCACCACCTCCTAGCTCCACTCTCTCGGTCTATCCGCCTCGCTGGGCCTTATTTTCCTCTAACAAATGGACGTACACCGACCGATCTATCGCTATACATATAGCTAGCTAAGTCCTTATAACTCGTTTTTACCCACACGTCAATCGATCTACCTCATTAGTTGTGTCTCTCCCTTCCTCCGGAAAACAACAATTGATCTACCGATCTAGTTAGGTTAGCTTACCAAACACATGGTTCCCCTTCATCATCCATGGATGCGTCCCGACAGATCTATCACGCACAGGCACACATAGAAACACATCCCCACTCTTATTGATAACATTGCAGTTCCACCCTCAGTTTGTCTAGTAGGCCTCTCCCACCATCTTCGAGAAGCAACTCCATCACCCATCCAGCACTCTACCCCTCTCCCTCCCTCTTCCTCCCTCTCTCTCTCCTCTCTCTCTCTCTCCCATCATATTTCCCGTCCTTCAGTTATGTATGGATGTCGACCGATCTCCCTCAAGACATAACTGGGTCTCTCCTTCTCAACACATGTACGAGTCGTTCTACCTCTATAGTGAGGCCTCTGCCTACCCCTCCCACCACCCCTCCCCCCCCACACACATCGATACATCGAGCGCTCTAGTCATGTCTCCCTGCCACACACAAACTTGACGTGTGCCCTCTAACGTTTCGGTAGGCCAGTCTCCCTATATCTTTGACTTGTACACACACACAATTTCGATGTCTCTCTTCATCGATCTCGCACCCACCCACTTGATCCTCTCTTCGACTCTATCGATAGCTATGACCCCTCCCTCTCTTCTCGTGGATTGCCTGACCCTCTATATATGAATGGATAGGCCTCCATTTCACACACATTGCATGCAAGAATTTGTTTGAGATGTCATCGACACATATTCCCACAAATAATTCACGAAATCAACCCCCACCCCACCCCCACCCCAAAACAAAAAACACTAACGAACGCGGTTTGTATCTCTCTCACACAGACACGGAGGTGGGGGACGTGCACGAAGAGAAGAGGTGCATGCACGGTGCACATACTCCCGTCTCTTTCCCAACCACACCCACGCAGGTACATGGTGGAGCTCATTTCTGTACGAAAAAGGCAGCCAACGTGGTAATTTGGCACATGTACTGGTTGTCCACTTGGTGGAGGGAGGATCGTCTACCACGGGTGAACAAACAAATTGCGACTTGATGTGTTATGTTAAAAAAAGAGGCAAACCATGTGGGGCGTACATTGGAGGCAAGGCTCTATACACTGGAGTACTTTTGATGTGTCCCGTCAACTCGCAGAACGAGGAGAAGCTTGCTTAGTACGCCGTCTCCCCCGCCCACGGGCGCGGTGGCTCGCAGGATGAGGTGAAGCTTGCTTACTACGCCTTACGCCCGCTCCCTCCCCCATGCGCGCGGTGGCTCGCAGGACGAGGAGAAAAATTTACTACTCCCTCCGTTTACTCCTCGTCCCTACTACCTTGGTTACAGAGATTATACTATCATATTGTTTGGAATATATATGTCCTTTAGTAGATTTCAATATGAACTACTAGTACATACTCCAAACACTGATGTATATAGACGTATTTTAGAGTGTAGATTCACTCATTTTGCTCTGTATCTAGCACTCTCCCTCACCCCTCGACCCTCGCCCACGTGGTGGACGTGCAGCAATTCATTCGGTTTCATATAGCCAGAACGATATATACTGCACTACCATTATTGCTCGACTTCCCGAAGAGGCGAAGAGACAATCGCAAGGTTAATATTTTGGAGATGCCAAGCGCAAGGTTATAGGAGAACGAGTAGTTGGTGCCGCGTCATTTATAAATAAAGTTTTTTTCTTCAGTGGCACGTACACAATATGATAGGTTCATATGGAGAGAAAAGGAAACCGCTCCACTATATACATAGTCAAGACGGGCCAGCCTACACGGTTGCTTGCTGGGGTTGCTCTCTTCACACTCTCTCGCACAAAACGATTGTGGCCACATCTCTAACAACCCGTCGGATCACGTCCGCTTGGGGAAGGGGTGGATGCTTAGTGTAGATGTGGTGGCCGTCACCGACGGCGAAAACCCACTGTCGGCGCGTCCCGATCAGGTGTCCCCACCGTTCTCTCTCACAAAGCCGGTGAGGTTGCCTTCGTCCCTTCCTCACTGCCGCGACGTGGGTAGTTGCCGCCTCCCGCCGCCGTCCTCAAGGTTGAGCTACGTCCCTCAGGTACAACTCCCTTTACAGCCGGCTTGCACCACTGCTCCAGCTGCCCACGTCACTCCCTGTGGATATTTCTCTATACTTCTTTGCCTCGCACATACCTCTACTGGCTTCTACGTACTGTATTTGTGATGAGTTTATGTCTCATCAACTAGTCCCAGTAATCTTATTCTAATCACACTTGTTCAATCTCTTTTCCACAGGGATGCTCATCTCGATTTTGGTGAAACTGCACAAAATGATCCGATGGTCAAAAGGTTGCAAACTTCATTTATTAGGAAGCTCGAACGTTGCCAGCAAATTGAAGCCTGGTCAGGGTTCACGGTTCAAGGGCTAGGGACTGCATGGATTGGTTTTTTCTTTAGCTGCCTCTGTTCCAAAATAAGTGTCAACTTTAGTAGTAGTACAACTTTGTATACTAAAGTTTGCACAAAGTTGAGAAACTTATTTTGGAACGGAGGGAGTACATATTTGCTATGATCTGTCAATCATTGAGATACAATAGCATGCATGTTAGTCTCCTTTGTATTTGATGAAATGTTGCAACGGGTTGCAACGGGCAACCTTGGACGCAAGATACATGTAACAGAAGCTGGAAGCTTCATAGCATTGTACAAATTTATCTCGCTGATAAATTACAGTACGTACTATACTAGTACTTCCTCCATTCCTAAATATAAGTCTTTGTAGAAATTTCACCATGAACCACATGCGGATGTATATAGATGCATTTTAAGTGTAGATTCATTCATTTTGTTGTATGTAGTGGAATCTCTACAAAGACTTACTATCTACTAGTAATAGCTAGCCCCACTACTAGGAATTCTCTATCCTCTCCTTGAGCCACATCATCAAAATTGATGTAGCCATTAGATGAAGTAAATCAGTCCATAATAGTCGTCGATCTAGACGTTGAGAGGCTCCGCACTAAGCCACATGCAAGCATGCGGAAATACCATGCCACATGCATGTGAGTGGGTTTTAAATCACATCAACATGTCTGCATGCAAGCATGCACCGGTAGCATGCATGTAAGTGAGCTTTTAAGTCCCATTAACATGTCAAAAAGAAAAATATAATCCCATTATGCTGTAGGAGTTGGCTGATCTTTTTTCCTTATGTGGGATGATCTAAATGATGATGGGAGTTTATTTAGTTTGGCTACCACATTTGTCATGCGGTTATAGAGTTTTTTTTGTTCTATGAAACCGATAATTTTGCGCAGAGAGATATACTGCTGTTCCGCGCCAACGCGCAGGGACTCATCTAGTAGTAATATTTAGGAACAGAGGGAGTACTATGTAAAGAGTTAGGTGTCGCATGGTGATAGTGTGAGGTGGGCCATGTAATCACCGAGCCTGCGTGCTTTCCCTGCTCTTGCACGCCTCCGCTGTAAGAATGGAGAGAATTGTAACCTAGTAGTAGTATACCTCCTTTCGCCAAAAGCGTGGGACATCCAGTAGTCCTACCACCTCAGTAATAAAGACCAATGAGCCGTCAAATCACATAGACCCAGCAGTAAGTTGGACGGACGAGGCAACCATCACTCTTGTGCCAGTGAGAGGTCGCGTCCGCTCTGCCTGGGCATGAATGCGGCACCGATTCTTTGGAGCGGCGCTGACCGTTTCGGGCGGGAAGTGCGCGCGTGCGATGGAGGGTGTCGGTGTCAAAACCGGCGGATCTCGGGTAGGGGGTCCCGAACTGTGCGTCTAGGCGGATGGTAACAGGAGACAAGGGAACACAATGTTTTACCGAGGTTCGGGCCCTCTTGATGGAGGTAAAACCCTACGTCCTGCTTGATTAATATTGATGATATGGGTAGTACAAGAGTAGATCTACCACGAGATCAAGGAGGCTAAACCCTAGAAGCTAGCCTATGGTATGATTGTTGTATGTTGGAGTTGTTGTCCTACGGACTAAAACCCTCCGGTTTATATAGACACCGGAGAGGGTTAGGGCTACACAAAGTCGGTTACAATGGTAGGAGATCTGAATATCCGCATCGCCAAGCTTGCCTTCCACGCCAAGGAAAGTCCCATATGGACACGGGACAAAGTCTTCAATCTTGTATCTTCATAGTCCAGGAGTCCGGCTGAAGGTATAGTCTGGCTATCCGAACACCCCCTAACCCAGGACTCCCTTAGTAGCCCCTGAACCAGGCTTCAATGACGACGAGTCCGGGGCACAGATTGTCTTCGGCATTGCAAAGCGGGTTCCTCCTCCAAATTCTTCATAAAAGTTTGTAAACACTAAGAGTAGTGTCCGGCTTTGCAAAACAAGTTTCCACATATTGCCATAGGGAGAATAAAATTAACACAAATCTAATCTGCTGACGTATTCCGTAGCGTGACATTACACTATGGCCAAGCCTTTATTCGAATCATTTTCACTCCTCCACCTCAGCGCGTTTTGCGAGGCAGTTTCCTTGGCACCTCTTGTCAAAGCAGAGATCGTGTCCCCTTTATTTACGGGATTCTCATCAATACGAACGTGGGTAACCCAATCGTGCCTGTTAAGCATGTTTTCTCGATTAAAGGCGAGTCCCAAACGGTCACGGGGAGGGCTCTTGGTATTCAACCTCTTATAAAGAGACCAAGGCCTTGCTCCTTTTTTCCAATCTCAAACGAGTTCGCCCATCGCCTTGAGTTCCAACACCCTAGGCTCCAGATTCCAGGCGCACCGGACCTTCGACAATGTCTGTTTCCGACCTTCAAGGCCGATGGATGCCCTCCTCCATCATGGAGGAGGACGTGCTAAAGTTGAGAGAGGCTAAGTTCTTGACCGGTGAAGTTTCGCATAGGTTGCCTGCTCAAGGGCAGGCGGTTCCCAGTCCCCAGCCTGGTGAGAGCGTCGTGTTCATATCCCACTTCCTTCAGGGGTTAGGCTTCCCAATGGATCCCTTTGTGAGTGGGCTGCTGTTCTATTATGGGCTGGAATTTCACGACTTAGCTCTGGAGTCCATCCTCCATATTTCCTCATTCATCGTTGTTTGTGAAGCGTTCCTCCATGTTACCCCTCACTTCGGATTATGGCTCAAGACCTTTAAAGTGGAGCCAAAGATGATCGAGGGACGGCACACCGAGTGCGGAGGTGCTGTTATAAGTAAGAATGCTGATGCTCCGTGGCCCGAGGGCTCTTTTCAAGAGGAGCTCGGCTTATGGCAACGGGAGTGGTTCTATATGACCGCTCCCAGGGGCACCAAATGGGTGGCGCCGCCTGCCTTTCCCTCGGGTCCCTCGCGGCAGTTAGGGTCATGGTTCAATAAAGGCCTAGACTGGGGGCCATCCCGGGACGTGCCTTTGTTGCAGGGCCGCATCAGGGATCTCTTGGAAAGAGACCTCAGCCTGGTCAAAGCGATGCAAGTCATGCTGATCCGCCGAACCCTGCCCGGCAAACGTCGCTCCCTTCGCCTGTGGGAGTTTAATCCGGAGGGACCACGAGCTTTCCTGCATTTTATGGGCGCAACGCCCGTGGAGATGTATAAACTGTTCTTCGGATCACAAGCAATGTGTCTGGTTTTGACCGAGGACGCAGGCGTGAGCTGCAATCGCCCGGATACTCAAGTAAGTAGCCTTGTGCCCGGACTCGTTATCCACATATTTGTCATAAACTTGCTCTTAAAAGAGCTGTCCCTTTAAACAGGAGTGGATAGCGAAAGCAAAGCTGATAAGGTGTCCGGCTCCCCTCCCTGAGACCAGGCCGGATTCCGTCCTGGTCAGGATGTTGAAGATTGTGCCTTTGAAGGAAAGTGAGGGAGAGGACAAGGCAGCTACGGCCTCCTCGAAGGAGGCTGTTCGGAGGGAAGGAACCGAAAATTCCTCTCCTCCGGGGAAGAAAAGGACTGCCTCTGAAAACCCGGAGGTCATAGCCTCCAAGCGGGGAAAAAATCCTCGTCAGAGGGTCCTACGCCGGGGGATACCTCGGCCGAACTATGCCCTCAAGGGGGCCAGCCCTCCAGCGAGCCGTAAGTAGAGAAATATTATAAAATATCCTTGCTTTAAACCTTAGAATGATTAACCGAAATTTTACCTTGTAGTTCGGACCTCAGCCCTTTTCAGCAGAGCTCGTCTTCGGGGGACCTTCTTCTGAAGATGATGGAGAACGGGACGCCTCCCCTTGCCGTACCACCTAGCGAGGCGGGCGACCCTGAGGTGTCGTCGCGGAGGGTTTCTCCGAATCCGGCAGGGGCGGGAGACAGCTATGAGGCCCCCCAAGGTTCTCCGCGTCCGGCCTTCGAAAGAGGCCATAGGACAAGTCCGACACCGTCTGGTGCTCGACCGGAGGAGCTAAAGAATCTGCTCGGGCGAGCTTCTATCTCAGAGGAGCACCGTGCACTGATGAGCACGGTGATTGAAAGGATTTCATCCGCGGAAAGCGGATTGCACGAGGCCGTCAGAAGCATACTGACGGGTTTTGAGGTACGTTAGATAATGTACACTTTTGCCAGTTGCGCATAAATAAAATGCGCCCTATGTAGATAGTAGCCCCTGAGACTTTGTGCGTTGTCAGAAGTGATAGCGTGCAGAGGATCATAATCCCAGGTCTAAAATGTCGCCTTTAAATGTAGGTGGCGAGGTGTCCGGAATTGAGCCGAACTGATGATTTTGCCGAACTAAAGCGGCAACTGGACGTGGCAGATGCCGACATCGCGCTCGTCAACAAGCGGCTTGATGAGGCTCAAGGTATGTAATTCCTTGGGCGGCACCTGGTAAGAGGGGCTTTATGCCAATATCTTATAATGTGTGTGCTTGATGCAGATGGTGCGGCCGCCATTCAGAGTCTTCGGGCGGAACTTGCCCGGGCTAAGGAACAAGCCAGAGAAAGGGATGCGGCTGCCGAGAAGGGCCTTGAAGAGCTGAGAGCCGAACAGGCTGCTCACTGCGGAAGCAAGAAGGAGATGGCCGTGAAGTTAAAGAGCGCTGCTGACCGTTGCAAGCTTCTTGAGAAAGAAGACTGGGCGAGGCAGACGGACTTAGAGAAGGCCGTTGCTGATGCCAAGGACGCCCGCTCTGCGATGAGAGCTGCGAGGGAGGAGCTGCGTCAGGCCGGACAAATTGCGGCTGGAAAGCCCTTTATGTTGCGGAGGAAGTTTTCCGATCCGAAGTTTGCTCCGTTGGACCGGATGTGGAGTGTGGACGACACCTATCTGGATTTGGCAGCGAGTGCTGCTGATGCGACCGAACACTTTTGAGATCAAGAAGATCGCGAAGTGGAAAAACTTTTTTTGTCGCAGTTTCACAATCCAGAGCATCCACTAGCGGTGGACGATCGTCTGGATCAATGGGCCGAACTGAATAGGTTGTCCGGACTCGCCATGAAGTGCGTCATGGGTCATTTGTGGCTGGGGAGATCGGAGCCGTAGAGTTATTTTAGCTTGGTGCAGCAACTCCTTGATGCGGTGCCACGTATTAATGCAATGAAGAGGTCAGCATGCATAGAGGGCGCACGGATGGCTCTCTCCCGTGTCAAGACATACTGGGCGGAGATGGAGATCACCGTTGTTGCGTCCCGGGATTCGGACAAAAGCTGAGTACCCTCCGAGCACTATTTTCAGGAAGTCCTTGAAGGCGCTCGTGTAATAGAGACGCAGTGCTTGAAGGATGCTATGTTCTGATAGCATATTTAATTATAAAGTAGTATTTTGATAAATTGTAGTAGCCTTTTATACTTGTGCCTTCAAGTATTTGGAACACCTCCTGTGCGGCCGTTTTAATATATATAAAATCAGAAAGACGACAGTCATTGGCTTCAGCCCCCACGCACATTGTGCAGGGGTGCTCGCAGAAGACGCATTTTCACCCTTAATCCAACGTCTTGGTCCTACAAAGGAGGTGATGGCGCAGCGAGCTAGGCAACCGGACTATAATGCTTTAACACTTTCACTTAGCCATAGGAGCTTGACAGTGGGACTCTTTAGATAGCCCTTTGGTGGCGACTGCGCTCGCCCGAATTCGGGGCGCGTATGTGCCTGGCCGGGAAACGGCCCTTCATTAATGCGGAGGAATCCTATAGATTCCGGAGAGTCATCGAGTGGTTGACCAGTCTCACGCTATATCATGATAGTCGGTTTTTGGCTTTCTCTACTGAGGTGCTCGCGTGGCCGAACCGGGGCACAATCACAATAGTTCTCCTGGTGCCACCTTAGCCGATAGAGCGCAACGTAAGGCGGCCGAACACAGGAGTCGGGCAACCCAACATTTGACCAAAATCATGATTTGGAGTTGATGCATATAAGGCCAAACTCGCGACGCCGAACACTCCCTAAGGTATTCGGTCTTTATGAGAGGGGGCAAAGTAACGCTCTTAGGTATAAGCCCCTAGTGTCCAGGTACGCGCAAGAATTCTGACGTGGCCACATGCCAAGATGCCAGCCTCCTCCTTGGTTATAGAACCAGGGGATGTGTATCAACAAGAGACAGTAATAAAGGTTTACGCAGGGTCTTAATCTGAAAAGAATCCTTGGAACGGGTCCCTACTGCATGTCTGCGCCTGTGTCTCCGTTGTGCCGTATCCTGGACGGGCGCAGCACGATGTTCATCTATAAAAGAGAGGAACTAAGTTGAGAAAAGGGGCGTGCCGAACAAAAGTTATATTAAATAAACAAAGTATAAAGTAAAATATGTAAGATTGAGCTTTATTGTCTCTTATTTTATATGTGCGGAGCCCCTAGGGCAGGGGTATATGGCCACTAAGCCTTTATCAATGATACTTTTGTGCTGGACTCGTCTATCCGTGTCCGTGGTCTTGATGACTTGTTCGGATGTTCTGGTTGGTGAAGCCATTGTATTGTGGGGCTGTTAAAGCGGCCGCACAATCCTCCGCTCGGGGGAGTCGCACTCAATGCTTCCCCTTCAAGGAGATGATGCCTCGTGGACCGGGCATCTTAAGCGTAAGAGACGCATAATGCGGTATTGCGTTAAAGCGGGCGAAAGCTTCGCGTCTCAGCAGAGCTTGATAGCGACTTGAGAATGGGACGATGTGGAAAGTCAGCTTTTCGCAGCGGAAGTTTTCGGTGGAGCCGAATACAGCTTCAAGCCGGAGAAAACCCATGCAATGGGTGTCCGGACCAAGCGTTACCCCTTGAAAGGAGGTTTTGCTGTGGCGAATTCTTGTTGGGTCTATCCCCATGTGACGGATTGTGTCCTGATATATCAGGTTTAGTCCACTGCCACCGTCCATAAGGACATTTGAAAACTGGAGTCCGCCAATTATTGGATCGAGCACCAAGGCAATCCAGCCTACGTTCCTGATACTTCTAGAATAATCCAGATGATCGAAGATGATTGGTTTTGACAACCAGTGGCGGGACCCCTTTGGGATAGGCCGTGTGGCGCATACCTTTATGGGCGCCGCACGTTTTGTTATGTGAAGTAAGTTTACTGTTTTTACTTCTTGTGGGAAATTCTTTTGTTTCCTGGTGCTCTGCTTTTGGGGTTCGTCCTCGTCCTCACTTGGTGTGTCGAGCCCCTTGTGTTCGGTGTTGAGTCTGCCGGATTGTTTGAAAACCCAACAATCTCTGTGGGTATGGTTAGCAGGCTTTCCGGGAGTCCTGTGTATTTGACATATCCTGTCCAGGATTTTGTTTAGGTTGGATAAATCATCTCTCTTATCCTGGAGGGGCGGCTTTTTATGATTCTGCCGTGAGCTTTTGAATCCGGCGTTGACTGACGTGCTCTTCGGATTGTTTTCCTTAGTCCGGCGACGATCCTTGTTGCGTTGCGGTTTTCCGTTTCCATCCCTAGCTTCGGATGTACTTGGGTCGCTGGTGCTACATCTTGCCAACCAGCTGTCCTCTCCTGCGCAAAAGCGGGTCATGAGGCTTGTTAATGCGGCCATTGTTTTTGGCTTTTCTTGGCCGAGGTGTCGAGCGAGCCATTCGTCTCAGACATTGTGCCTGAAAGCTGCTAGGGCTTCGGCGTCCGGACAGTCGACTATCTGATTCTTCTTAGTAAGAAATCTATTCCAGAACTGCCGAGCCGACTCTCCGGGCTGTTGTGTGATGTGACTGAGATCGTCTGCATCTGGAGGGCGGACATAGGTCCCTTGAAAATTTGCTCGGAAAGCGTCCTCGAGCTCTTCCCAACTTCCAATTGTGTTTTCAGGAAGGCTTTTAAGCCAATGCCGGGCTGGTCCTTTAAGCTTGAGGGGTAAATATTTGATGGCGTGGAGGTCATCTCCTCTAGCCATTTGTATGTGGAGGATGTAATCCTCGATCCAGACTCCAGGGTCTGTTGTTCTGTCATATGCCTCTATGTTTACGGGTTTGAACCCCGCTGGAAATTCATAATCCAGGACCTCATCGGTGAAACATAGGGGGTGTGCGGCGCCCCTGTATTTGGGTATGCCGGATTCTGATAATGGCTTTATTGCATTGCTTACGAAAGCTTGCTTTCTTGACCCATAAATGGACTTGGCTGGGCCATCATTTTGATGCGAATCCTTGAGTGGGTCGCATGCCAGCTTAAGTGCGGCACCGCTAACTGCTTTATGCTGGCCATGGGGTCGTCTATCCAACCGAATGGCTTTCTTACTTTTAGACTACAGGGGCTCTAGGGCCTCCTCGTTGAATTCAGGCAGCAGCTTTCGCTTCGGATAGCTTTTAGTATGGCGGCTGCCGCCAAATTTGTCTACGGTATTGATTACTTTGCTCCATCTGATTCTGAGTGCATCTTCCGCAGTTTTTAGCATCCGCTTCTGCTTTTTCAGGCTGCGTGCGATTGCAATGAGCCTTTTGTGGAGGTTCTTCTGCTCCGTGGGTTTATCCGGCGTAAGGTCGTCCCTAGCTTCTTGAACGGCGTGAGGTCTAGACGTTGCATGCCTATGTGAGTTCGGACGTCAGCTCTCGATATAGGGCCATGGTGGAACATCCCCTTTATATCGACGACTTCTTTCATGATGATCGTCGCAATGTCGCTTTGGATGCGAAATAAGTCATCTCTAAGTTTATAATCCGCTTCTCCATGAGATTCTAGCCACTTGTGGATATGATCATCATTTCTGTTTCTCATGCGAAGCTTTTGGTGATCCGTGTTGAACTGAATCATGAGATGGACGATGTAGAATCCATCCTTATTGCTTGGTTTTGGGACATGGATGCAGGAGAAGTTAGTTTTATGCGCGAAACCCATCTTCTTGTTCCTTTGTTTCCTGATCTGCATGTGGCCACCTCTAATGCTGAAGCCTTGGAGAGCATCATCTAGAATATTCATTATGTGGGTGTAGTCTTTTTTCTCGTAGTCTCTGGAAGGGTCAAAATACACGGCATGGGAGACTTGCGGGTAAAGAACGATAAGGACGGCGCGCCCGTTGCTGCAAGGAAAAGACACCTCAAATTATTCCCCATAGAGAGAGAAGGAATGATTGAAATGTATGAAAGGGTTGTCTAGAACTGACTTACTTTGGATGATAAGGCACGAGGACAATTTCCCGGTCCTTATTCTTCAACATGAAGTTTTGGAGGTAGTCCCTAGCAGTTTCACGCTGAAAGTCGCCGAGACTCAAGAAAGACTCGTGCATGTAGTACAGATTTGCCACATAGATTTGCGAGACTTCTTCACTCTTCATGATGGAGCTCATATGTAGCGCAAAAAGGCGGACGATTGTAAAATCAAGCTGCCTTGTCAGAAACATCTCAAAGATATGGTCAAACCGTAGGAAGAAGACCTCCGCGGGCCATGTCTCGACGTAGCACTTCCCCTCAGGCACACAAGCCGCGTATGTCGGATATCCTGGATCCTTTGAGGCTAGTAGGCTTTTCTCAGTTGACAACACATGGTCGTGCAGTCTCCTGAGATCCCCTGATAGTGCCTCCAGCGGTTTCGGTGGTAGCATCGGCTCGCCCGTGAGATGGAACATGGCCGCACCTTTCATGGGTACACGCTCTTCAGAATGCATCGTCTGGCTTCTATGTGCTCTGGCTTGTTTGGAGGCAGCTATCTTCCCCGATCTCTTTATCTCATTTTTGTTGGGCACACCTTCTAGACCCTTCCTTAACCCCTGCCCTAGTGTTCCCGGGCTAAGTACTGTATGACCCTCGCGCCCGGCTAGTTGAGCCTATTTGAGGCGGCATCTTCACGTGTGTCCTGTGAGGATTTCATGAAGAGAGACTTTTTGCAATCCATGCTATGACCTTCCTGCCCGGGCATATCATCCATATCCTCATTAGCAAGCTGATAGCCCGATTCGTCATATGGTTGACTCATCAATTCTATGTCACAGTCATACGCGTTTGTATCGAGGAAATCCATAGGGTCGACCTCCGTCTCATCATCCATTCTCTGTTCTACAGGACAAATTACATCAGCCAGTACTATTGCGCCCCCTTCATCATGTCGTCCGCCGCTCTCACCAGGCACTACAGGAGCTGGTAATTGCGTAGGCGGGGTGGTGGTCTCCACACATGCTTGTTGATGTGTGGTTATTGGTGTGCTCTCGGCCGGCTCCAGACGAATAAGATTCTTCGGCCATAGCAGCACCCAACCCTTGTAGCTTCCAATCCGCGGTGGGGTCTCGTCGTCCGCTCCCACATGCTGTACTGGAGGAGGCAAATCCTCGTGCCCCGATTTCACACTGGACAAGCTAACCCTGAAGTGCCCAGCGGGAATCGGCTGGTTGTGGAACGTGGGTTGCAAGGGGTCCATTATCATCCCCTTTCCCACGTCCACCCTCTGGCCTTTGATCAAGTAGAGTATGGTGCATGGGGTTTCTTTCGCCTGCAAACACATATGTCTGTGGCGTAAAACATCCGAAAGGCAACAAAAATGGAATAATATATATATATATATGTTGGTGCGACATGTAATTACCATGATGGCATCGAGCTCAGCCAAAGACGAAGGCCCATCGAGTGCGCCAGAGACTGTGGACGGGCTGCTATGAGCGGGAGCGACTGCGAGAGGAGGCCCGGTTGCGTGGGCAAGTGATGGTGCGATGGTGTTGTTATTCATGGAGTTGCTCCCGACGAAACTGGGCAACGGGAAATCATGTACTGTCTTGTCTGGATTTTCCTTCGTCCAGTTGATGATAATTGGAAACAAGTTAGTAGCAAAGTCATTTCTGCAGGCAGTTACAGCTGCATTGACTGCCTGCTGTAGCAACTCATATTTTTCCGCGGCTGCTTTTTTTGCGTCCTCAGCTGCTTTTTTCTCGACCGCAAGCTTCACCTTCGCGTTGATGTCCGCCTGACTAAACTTCTTTTTTTGCTTCTTGGCCTCTGGTCCCTCGTTGTAAAACACCTTCCACGTGGCGCCATCTCCAGCGCCGTGCACACGACCATATTGCGGCCGCTGGCCCAAATGGAGTCCCTTAAGTTCGTTCAAGGCCCGGTTGAGAGGGGTGTCCCACTTGGGCCTCATCGGAGAAGTAGGGCTTTCGGTTGCAAGCTGGTGTTGCTTCTCCAGTAGTCTAATAAATTTCCTCATGATCTGGTCCGTGTAAAAAACCTTTTTCTCCTTGTCCCACTTGTAGCGGGCCCTGATGAAGTCACGCTCCAAGGGGTTGGTGAACTTCGCGAAGGGGTCTGGGAGACCCGCAACTTCACGTTCTGCATCCTCCTTATCCCATATGGGCCTTTTACAGAGGTAGCCACGACTTCTGAGGCGATGCTTCCCCGTGTTCCTTTGCTGAAGGCTCTTGAATTTCGCAGCCTTAGCCTTGGCGTCCTCGGTAGCGCAAGTGTCCTTGAACTTTTCGAACTCCTCTTCCATAAGTGTCAGAATTTCCTCCAGAATCTTGGACAGGGGTTCCTCAGCCTCAATAGCTCGTTTCACCCTACCTTTCTAGGAGGCCAAATCATTGCTGAACATGCCCATGGCGTGATTGTTAATCTTTTTCATCTTCGGATCATCCCACGGTTGTTCTATGTTATCATCCCGGTCGGGGAACTTGAATCTCTTGTGCAAGTTCGTTAGGAGCAACTGCGTCAAATGTTCTTTACTCCTTAAGTCATCGTCGTTAATGCTCGCACATTCCCGTAGGATGCATCCTACTTGGTTCCCGTAGCACTTGCGAGGTTCTTCCGGCTCTAACGGCTCAAACTTGCCAGGTGCCATCTTTGTGATCACAAGTCGTCCAATCCCTAGTTTGTTAGTTTTTCGTATCCTCTGCTTCTTATGCTTCCTCTTTTCGGTAGCGGCATCGGCGCCGGTACCTTCCCCGCCGGTATCTTCCCCACCGGTACCTTCCCCACCGGTCTCGGCGCCGTCATCGGTGCCGGCGCCGTCGGTGTCGATGTCGGCGTCAGTACCATCATCGAGGCGGACTTGCAAACCTTGGTTAGCAGTCAAAAGGTCGAGGTAGTCTTGTTCACCCTGATAATCCATCTCGTATGCATCTTGGCTAGAAGGCCCAATTTCTTTGTTGTTCGACATGTTTCCTATGATTAAGTGTCATCATTTATTTCTAAAAGTATGAATAAATGAGAAATGACATAAAAAAATAAATCTATGTGCCAGCACTCGATATGCCAACTATGTAGCACAAATCATGCCTTTATTCACGGGAAATTTCGGCATGACCTTTGTGTCACACCCTAATTTTCATGCCACAACACTTAAGCTAATAAATCATGATAAAATGTGGTTTGACAAAAACTTTTGAGTGTTTTGGACTTTGCTTGATTTGAATTTTTGTGAGTTGTTTGCAAGTGCTCTAAAAATCAAATAAATCCTCCAACTCTTATGCTCCTTCTCCTTGATCCAAAACCTCTTCCCAATGATCATGCCATGTGTATAGTAAGATATAGTTTTTTCTTACAAAAATAACTTGGCCAAATGGTATTTTCAAAAATTAGTTTTCCAAAAACCCCTTGATTGAGGTTTGCACTACAAGTACTTAATAAAGGGTTGTAAAAATCTTTCCAAAAATATTTTTGACTCCTATTAGATATAGGTTACCCAGAAACCACAAAAATATAATTTTAAAAGTTATTTTCCTATTTTATTTAAAGGCTTTTTCTTAAGGCCAGAAATGGTCTTAAATAGGTTAAAATTATTTTAAAGCTTTAAAATATTTGAGAAAAATTAGGGAGAATCAATGGACATATATTTTCCATATATATGAGTTTCAACACATGGTCATGATCAAAATATTGGACAAAACCTCCCAAAACCATTTCTGCTCATTTCAAGGATCTGAAATATTTCTACATGAAATATTTTCACAAAAATCCAAGAAAATTCTAGCATGTCACACATGACATTCTTGATTATCTTTCCAAGTCTCATGTCATGGAGAACAGTATAACCCCATGAAACCCTCTCAAAACCACTTCTGTCCTTTTTCAAGTTTGAACAACTTTGCACTGTCAAACATGTCCAATTGCTCTCAAACTTGGTGCACATGCTCAAATGGTGTAATAATGCATCTAGACCAAATGGCACAAGTTGGAGAGAATTTTATCTTGATCAAAGAGCCCCAAAACCCTCTCTGATCAGAATCAAATTTGAACAAATTTGTACTACCAACTTTCTCTCCTTGACCCCAACTTTTGTGAGCATGTTCACATGACCAAATAAGGCCACTAAACCAAGTGGTACATCAAGGAGAAGTGATTTGCTCAACTAGATCTACACAAGTCTATTTCTGCTCATTTCTAGGGTTTACCAAAGTTACATTGGCCACTTTGCCCAAATGAGCTCCAAATTGGTGGAAGACCCTATTTATATGTGCCATTTCACCCTGTGGAGTCTCATTCCAAATGGAGTTCATTTGCTTACCCAAACAAGCATCAAACACCTTCTGCCACTTTACCAAAATTTCATTTTTGACCTCTTCCACTAATCTCCATGGCCTCAACCTTTTACCACAGCTCCTCCTAGTCCCCCTCTACCTCCAGTAACAATGGCTGCCTCTCAGCTCAATTATTTGGGGGTGAAACCCTCACTTTATCTCTCTGGACAGCCACTGTTCACCTCTCTCTCCACCTCCCCTCTCATCAACTGGCTCTCTAAGGCATCCAATGCCACTCCTGCTTTGTTTACTCCTCCCTAAGCAACCCATACACAAGTGGCCGTGCCCTACAAGACAAAGGCATGCCCTGGCATGCAATTGGCGTGCTCCAGAGCGCGCTACAGTGCACACCCGCACTGTAGCCGCCCCCTTCCAACCACCTCCGGCCACCTAGGGCCTCCCACTCGTGTCCCCCGAGGTCACCTCAACGTCCGCAGCACGCCACACTGTCGTCCCCCTCCTCTCTCTCTCCCTCTCCGGCTTTCCTCGCGTGCGGACAGAGCACCGCCCGAGCGCGCCAGCCGCTGGCCGCGGCGGGGACCCGCTTGCCGCATTCTCCGCTCCCTTTTTCTCTTCCTGGCGCCCTACTCCACCCCCACGAGCGGCGCAGACAGCCCCGAGCCTCCTCCCGTGGCCACCACGGCCATTTCCGCGGGTGCCCGTAGGCCACGTCCACGGTGAGCCATGGCCTCACCACTTAAGGGCTCCCGAGGCCTACCTCTGGATCCCATTCGCTCTCCCTCTCTCCCAGCCACCCCCTGGACCAACCCACTCCCTCCTCGCGCTCTCCATCAGCCACCATGGCCGGAGCCTTGCCGTCGGCCTCGGCCTAAATCCGCACCCATCTCTCCTTCTCCTTCCCTCTGGACCGCACTGGAGCGCCACCACCGTCACCGCGAGGTCCTCCCGTGCTTCTCCCCCTCCTTCCCGTGGTTGTTCCGTCGAGCTGCATCACCACCGTCAGCCTCGCCCGCCACGGTCGACGCCTTGCTCGACCCGGTGCCCCTGGGCGACCGTGCCACCCACGGTTGGACGCGGCTGGGTCCCCTGAGCACGCCGGTGGGCAGAGCATCGCCGGAGATGCCCTGTAGCCCCGGGAATCGCTGCCGGGAGCCGGTCCCCCCCCGCGGTCGGAGCGCACGCGGGAGGTTGAAGACGACCTGCTGTGGGGCCCCGCGCGTCAGCGACCCAGCGGGCGGGCCCCACCGTTTAAGTGGAAACGGCTTCGGCCGGATCGGCTTTCCTTGCGCGAAGGCGCACTCCCGCGAAGCCGTCTTCGACGTCACCCCCCGTGTCGCCAGCGCAGCTGAGCCGCTGGGCCTGGCCACTGCTAAACTGCGCCCAGTGCGTTCATAAGGGTAAAACCCTTTCCTTTTCCTTTTTCTTTTCCGTATATTTGTAAAATCAACAAAGAAGTCAAATAAACTCCAAATTTGATGATTCAAATTTCCACAGACTCTATAAATCAAGTGTTATTTAATAGGCCACAGTGGACATTTTTGTTGTCCTTGGTTTTCACCGAACCTTTTAAAAAGGTCATTTATCCACATAAGTCCACTTCAAAAATCCATATTATATTCATTTCAACTCCAAATCCAGTGAAACCAATTTCTATATGTTTCTAAAATCATGCCTGAATTAATGAGTACTTTTACTCATTTTTATAAAATGGCATTATGTGGCCAACTTGTGGATCCATCAAATCCATTGATTCCATCATATCAAAATGTTTAGAAATATCCACTTATCCAATTCCATTGAAATCACTTTGGTCATTCCTCATATGACTAGAGGTATCCTAGAAAAGTCAACTTCATATTTTTAGAGCACTTTTACTTTTGCCTTGTTGTGTTGCTTATTATGTTTGTTTCCGACGTTAGTTGACGAAGTAGACGGAGTACTTGAAGAAGGGACCAGAAGATTTCAACACTCTGATGAACCACGCAAGCAGCCCTTTGACCATGTCTATGACACCCTTTTTATGCATGTCATATAGCACTTTATTAGTGTTGCTCCGAAATCATGATGTGATGGTAACCACTTTGGTGGGTTGCCTCCGTTACTTCCTCATTGATACTTGCATTGTGCATGACCCTACCTCCTTATGAGGGTTATGCCGGTGGGAGTAGATAGGATGCTAAAGTAGTTCTACGCAAAAAGGGACGGGAATATGCATAGTGATGGAGGCAAAGTATTTTCAAAGGACTTTTTCGAAAACCCCATCGGGTGCCACTTATGCGCGAGGGAGATGATGAGTTGGGAAACCACTTGATGACGAAGTGGTGTACCGAGGCAACTGTGGGTGTTGTTTTTCAAAACGGATTGGTTTAAGTTGCGACCGTTATTCCAACCTTACATGCGCAACCACTCTACCATTATATGGGAAAGGGCATTATTGATTACCTAGGCTGTTACTAGCTTTGAGCCCGCATTACTAGTGACGGGGGAGAGTTGGTGCTCTCTCTCGGGACGGGGTCGTTCCAGGTAGGGCAACCATGACTGTCTTTACAGGGCACCGGATACACCGTTGTGTCCCCTCTCGGATGATACGATCTCGAGCGAGTCTCGTATGATGTACATCATGAGGATACGGAACAACGAGTGGACTCCTTGTTAGTGTCGTCTAGGGACAGATAGTGATCGGGTGCTTACTCCGGGTACTTGAGTTACCGGGGACGTGGATGACACGGAAGTTCCCCGGATCTTGTGGGTAAAGTGTGCAACCTCTGCAGAGTGTAAAACTATTCGAATAGCCGTGTCCACGGTCAAGGAGAGTTGGGTAACCGCTCTTGGGCTACGTCCACTTGTTTACAAACCAGTGTGTGTGGGAAGAATTACTTGGGTCAAGTCAAGGACTTGACATGATTGAGTTGGGTTGGTGCCCTCTCTATTTATGTTGATATCTGTAACCTGTCCTTACGGTTACTTGAATTCTCCTGATGCATGTCTTACAAGTTGTTGAACATGTCATTGCACTCAAAACTAGCTTTCTGCAAAAATTTACCTATATCATGCATTGTTGTATCTCGAACCAAAACATGGGTTGCTTGCGATTACATTCAAAGTACTCATTGGCTTGCCACTGGTTATTTAATTGACCAGGCATGGAAGAACAGGAGTTCGAGGAAGAATCCTTTGGAGACGAACTTGCGAACTAGGACGCTTCCCAATCAGAATGCCTGTAGGGTTAAGGCAGATGGCATGGGTTCTACTTATCAACGAAGATTTCCGCTGCTTCTGTTTCATTTGATGTTCAGCCACTAAGGCTTTATCTATGTAAGACTTGACCATAATGGTCATAATTTGTGTAAGACGGTATGTATGGATGTAAGACTCTTGTTATTCAGCTTCTGTGTGTTCAGTGAGCATTGATCTCTGGGATCACTGTACATGTGCATTCGGTGATCACGACTTATGAGTCGGGGTCCCCACAGAGCTGGTATCAGAGCCATCCTGACTGTAGGAAGCCTTAGTTTGCATGGTCGTTAGTTAGGGCAAAACTACTTTCAAAATTGTTACTAGTTTTCAAAACTATCTATACTTCCCTTCCCTTCTCAGTTTTTCAAAAACTAAGGTATACTTTCCTTATTGATCTCTTCCCCTTCAAAACCATTGGTCGCTAGAACCCTTATGGCCCTGACCACTGGATTCCTTAAAATCCTCGTGGATAATCTAGAAGAAAGATGCCTTGCCAGATATTCACCCACATCTCCTGAACACAAGATTGGCGACATCACAACACGACGATACCAACAGAAGATACATCCTCGAGGGATGAGGACCTGAAGGCCCAGGAGATGGTGACACCCTTGACACTGCCCCAAGATGATGCAACCTTAGCCTATGATGATCAGGGCATAGGAAATGCAAGATCATGATATACATCACTAATAGAGCAACCGTGTCCTTACCGTTGTGGTATCGGCAACCACCGGTGGATGGGAACCTCGCCATTTGGTCCGCCTCACTATAGTGAGCAGGAAAACGGTTCTCTTCATCCCCCGCTCTTGGTGTCGATATTGTCATCAACGTCACCGACATGTTGGACCTCTACTATGCCTTGTTAATGTCACTACATAAAGGATTACCTACCTGGTACCATCGACGCCTTAGAAGACAAAACGGGATCGTCATGATTAATAGAAGACTGAGTCAATGCCAGCTACGAGGAGCCACCTTCACCCTATCTCTTCAACAGGCGAGAAGTTGTTGAAGAATCTTCAGGCTCAACCTGGATCGTTTCATCAAACAACTACAAGAGACGTAGCAACATCTGAGGAAAACTCAGAAGACTGCACGAGGCTCAAGGCACGATTACTGGATCCGAGAACCCCTAGGGTAGGATGAGTCGTGTACCCCCTATGCGCAGTCGAGTCCATATGATGGCTCGAATAGAGCCATGATTGTGTGTTGCTTGTTTTTATTTATTTGTGTTTTGATAGAGGTCGCACTTTTGCCCTAGGCAACAAGTGCGCGACTATATCACCTTCCTTGTTTTCCTTTGCTTGGTCCTTTTCGGCACTTGTTTGTTTGCACCTACACTATAGAACCCCCTTTAGGCATTCCCCTCCTCTATGCTACCTTCCCCCTCTCTTCTCTCTGATCAACTGAAGATCAGCAAGACAAGATGCACCAAGGATTCTGCCTCAGCAACCAACTAGCAATGAAGACTTCTGCTACAATCTCCACGACCAAGTGCAACCCCGTAAAGTTATATTTGACCCTCCAGACTAGAAACCCATTCCTGGACCCTTTGAGACTTCATAAGATTCCCCAGCTCGAATCCTTAACCATGTGCTCAACCCACAGAATTGCAAGAGGATCTGTTAAGCCTCCGTAACCTTGCATAACCCTGGGTTCATTATGGAACTAGTGGACATAGTGAACGAGCACATTATCATCCTAATATAGCGCAAGAACTGACGATGCCATAGGGAAGACCAGTTTGAGGATATAGGAATAGAGGGCAAATGACTTGATAAGTTTACATCAATGACTTTGAGGAATCCTCTGAGACTATTTGGTGGATTATGAGGCTTTCATGTTGGTAGATGAACGTGGTTGGATCATGATTATAGAGTAGCATAGCTTTACCCTGGATAAATTGGATTTAGTGGGACAATTAAGACCGCAAGCTGAATTCTTGGACGTATGAGGATTTGACTTAGCCAGGGGATATTGATAGGAGATAGTTGACATTGTGATAATGACTTGGTGGAAACATGTAGGAATTATCGTTGGACATGAGATTTGGATTCAATAGGTTATCCTAGTGGAGTATGGATGCAGAGTAATTCTACATGGTTCGAAGTAAATTGGATTTAGACTGATGATCTTGATCATGATGCCATGTTTTCCGGTGGACAATAAACTAGGAGATTGGATTAATTGTCGGAGTTTATCTAGGGATATGTATGAGCTTGATCTTGGCGTTTACTTGATCATGATAATGGGAATTGGTGGACTTACTATAGTAGAGACAGCCCTTTCAAGCATTCGGGATTACATGGACTTTAGGAGATCATGTGGAACACCATAGACATTGGATTTGTAAAATTAATGGATTATGTAGCGATTAATAGAAGTTAATGGGCTATTGGAGTTGATTCATAGGAAGGAAACAAGATCTTGGCGTGGCTTACGACATGTTTCCTTAGGATAGAGATGCTTTATCGCGGACCTTGGATCAATAAACTGAGCACTTGGATTGTGGTGATTAAATTCAAGCTTAGCAGCTTATGTGCTCAACCCATGGATTTTTAGGGGTAGCCATACATACGAGTTTGGGGATTGTAGACATATATGATTTTGTTAGACCTCCTCTCGAGAGTAATGAGGATATGAATAACATGAGTGATGATTGGAGTTGACCTATACGGGATGATTCTTTCGAAAACATGATGTGATTATTTGGAAAGACTAGATGGAACAGTTGGCATCTCAGAAACTGTGCTCAAGGATAAGATGATAAACGTTCACTCGCACACTAGAATCCTTGAAACCCTTGAGCCCCACCTAGCCACGACATGGTAGGAATCACAACCATGGGCTTTGGCTCTAGGACAAGGAAACCTTGGCCAAAACCCAACCATAACCACCACCGATACCCCAACCTATACCCTAAGTACCCCGTGGGCAAGTCTTCACGGAGTAATCGGACAAGTTAGTTGCCATCTTTCCTTGATGACCTACTTGCCTACCCGATGACGGAAGAAGAACCGTTCAGCTGGTTAGGGAACATCTGAAGATTGACATGTCCAGGAGGAAGAACTGCACCAACCACCATCGTCAAGAAGTAAACCTCCGCATCGAAGACCAGGCATATCTGCAAGCCACTTCTCTCAAGGGAACCAAACATTTTCACGACAAGGAAACCCACGCCAAGATTTAACAACCCCCTCCGAGATCGCCACAAGACGAAGAGAAGACATCTACCAGTTAGAGTTACCACCTGAGTTACCCACTTTGCACAGTGTTTTCCACGTGGCACACCTCCGGAAGTGTTTTCGACTTCCTAGATAGCCCGATCCCTACCAGGGAACCAATCACCAAACCATTGACCTCTAGCCCAATCTGACCCACCACCAGAAACCCCTTAGCAACCTGGATCAAGCAGGACGTCATACACGAAGCCACACCATCAAGTACTTCAAGCTCAATGGAGCACTACACGGAAGCAGAACCAACTTGAGGACTTGAAGACTACCCCAGATCCAAGTTTCTGTATTCCTTTCCGCGCCTAGTCTGGGAATCTCGGGGACGAGATTCTTGTAAGGGGGGTAGGTCTGTCACACCCTGATTTTCATGCCACAACACTTAAGCTAATAAATCATGATAAAATGTGGTTTGACAAAAACTTTTGAGTGTTTTGGACTTTGCTTGATTTGAATTTTTGTGAGTTGTTTGCAAGTGCTCTAAAAAATCAAATAAATCCTCCAACTCTTATACTCCTTCTCCTTGATCCAAAACCTCTTCCCAATGATCATGCCATGTGTATAGTACAATATAGTATTTTCTTACAAAAATAACTTGGCCAAATGGTATTTTCAAAAATTAGTTTTCCAAAAATCCCTTGATTGAGGTTTGCACTGCAAGTACTTAATAAAGGGTTGTAAAAATCTTTCCAAAAATATTTTTGACTCCTATTAGATATAGGTTACCCAGAAACCACAAAAATATAATTTTAAAAGTTATTTTCCTATTTTATTTAAAGGCCTTTTCTTAAGGCCAGAAATGGTCTTAAATAGGTTAAAATTATTTTAAAGCTTTAAAAATATTTGAGAAAAATTAGGGAGACTCAATGGACATATATTTTCCATATATATGAGTTTAAACACATGGTCATGATCAAAATATTGGACAAAACCTCCCAAAACCATTTCTGCTCATTTCAAGGATCTGAAATATTTCTACATGAAATATTTTCACAAAAATCCAAGAAAATTCTAGCATGTCACACATGACATTCTTGATTATCTTTCCAAGTCTCATGTCATGGAGAACAGTATAACCAAATGAAACCCTCTCAAAACCACTTCTGTCCTTTTTCAAGTTTGAACAACTTTGCACTGTCAAACATGTCCAATTGCTCTCAAACTTGGTGCGCATTCTCAAATGGTGTAATAATGCATCTAGACCAAATGGCACCAGTTGGAGAGAATTTTATCTTGATCAAAGAGCCCCAAAACCCTCTCTGATCAGAATCAAATTTGAACAAATTTGTACTACCAACTTTCTCTCCTTGACCCCAACTTTTGTGAGCATGTTCACATGACCAAATAAGGCCACTAAACCAAGTGGTACATCAAGGAGAAGTGATTTGCTCAACTAGATCTACACAAGTCTATTTCTGCTCATTTCTAGGGTTTACCAAAGTTACATTGGCCACTTTGCCGAAATGAGCTCCAAATTGGTGGAAGACCCTATTTATATGTGCCATTTCACCCTGTGGAGTCTCATTCCAAATGGAGTTCATTTTCTTACCCAAACAAGCATCAAACACCTTCTGCCACTTTACCAAAATTCCATTTTTGACCTCTTCCACTAATCTCCATGGCCTCAACTTTTTACCACAGCTCCTCCTAGTCCCCCTCTACCTCCAGTAACAATGGTTGCCTCTCAGCTCAATTATTTGGGGGTGAAACCCTCACTTTCTCTCTCTGGACAGCCACTGTTCACCTCTCTCTCCAACTCCCCTCTCATCAACTGGCCATCTAAGGCATCCAATGCCACTCCTGCTTTGTTTACTCCTCCCTAAGCAACCCAGACATAAGTGGCCGCGCCCTACAAGCCAAAGGCATGCCCTGGCATGCAATTGGCGTGCTCCAGAGCGCGCTACAGTGCACACCCGCACTGTAGCCGCCCCCTTCCAACCACCTCCGGCCACCTAGGGCCTCCCCCTCGTGTCCCCCGAGGTCACCTCGACGTCCGCAACACGCTACACTGTCGCCCCCCTCCTCTCTCTCCCTCTCCGGCTTTCCTCGCGTGCGGACAGAGCGTCGCCCGAGCGCGCCAGTCGCTGGCCACGGCGGGGACCCGCTTGCCGCATTCTCCGCTCCCTCTTTCTCTTCCTGGCGCCCTACTCCACCCCCAGGAGCGCCGCAGACAGCCCCGAGCCTCCTCCCGTGGCCACCACGGCCATTTCCGCGGGTGCCCGTAGGCCACGTCCACGGTGAGCCATGGCCTCACCACTTAAGGGCTCCCGAGGCCTACCTCTGGATCCCATTCGCTCTCCCTCTCTCCCAGCCACCCCCTGGACCAACCCACTCCCCTCCTCGCGCTCTCCATCAGCCACCATGGCCGGAGCCTTGCCGTCGGCCTCGGCCTAAATCCGCACCCATCTCTCCTTCTCCTTCACTCTGGACAGCACTGGAGCGCCACCACCGTCACCGCGAGGTCCTCCCGTGCTTCTCCCCCTCCTTCCCGTGGCTGTTCCGTCGAGCTGCATCACCACCGTCAGCCTCGCCCGCCGCGGTCGATGCCTTGCTCGACCCGGTGCCCCTGGGCGACCGTGCCACCCATGGTTGGACGCGGCTGGGTCCCCTGAGCACGCCGGTGGGCAGAGCATCGCCGGAGATGCTCTGTAGCCCCGGGGATCGCTGCCGGGAGCCGGTCCCCCCCGCGGTCGGAGCGCGCGCGGGAGGTTGAAGACGACCTGCTGTGGGGCCCCGCGCGTCATCGACCCAGCGGGCGGGCCCCACCGTTTAAGTGGAAACGGCTTCGGCCGGATCCGCCTTCCCTGCGCGAAGGCGCACTCCCGTGAAGCCATCTTCGACGTCACCCCCCTGTCGCCAGCGCAGCTGAGCCGCTGGGCCGGCCCACTGCTAAACTGCGCCCAGTGCGCTGATAAGGGTAAAACCCTTTCCTTTTCCTTTTTCTTTTTTGTAAATTTGTAAAATCCACAAATAAGTCAAATAAACTCCAAATTTGATGATTCAAATTTCCACAGACTCCATAAATCAAGTGTTATTTAATAGGCCAGAGTGGACATTTTTGTTGTCCTTGGTTTTCACTGAACCTTTTAAAAAGGTCATTTATCCACATAAGTCCACTTCAAAAATCCATATTATATTCATTTCAACTCCAAATCTAGTGAAACCAATTTCTATATGTTTCTAAAATCATGCCTGAATTAATGAGTACTTTTACTCATTTTTATAAAATGGCATTCTGTGGACAACTTGTGGATCCATCAAATCCATTGATTCCATCATATCAAAATGTTTAGAAATATCCACTTATCCAATTCCATTGAAATCACTTTGGTCATTCCTCATATGACTAGAGGTATCCTAGAAAAGTCAACTTCATATTTTTAGAGCACTTTTACTTTTGCCTTGTTGTGTTGCTTATTATGTTTGTTTCCGACGTTAATTGACGAAGTAGATGTAGTACTTGAAGAAGGGACCAGAAGATTTCAAGACTCTGATGAACCACGCAAGCAGACCTTTGACCATGTCTATGACACCCTTTTTATGCATGTCATATAGCACTTTATTAGTGTTGCTCCGAAATCATGATGTGATGGTAACCACTTTGGTGGGTTGCCTCCGTTACTTCCTCATTGATACTTGCATTGTGCATGACCCTACCTCCTTATGAGGGTTATGCCGGTGGGAGTAGATAGGATGCTAAAGTAGTGCTACGCAAAAAGGGACGGGAATATGCATAGTGATGGAGGCAAAGTATTTTCAAAGGACTTTTTCGAAAACCCCATCGGGTGCCACTTATGCGCGAGGGAGATGATGAGTTGGGAAACCACTTGATGACGAAGTGGTGTACCGAGGCAACTGTGGGTGTTGTTTTTCAAAACGGGTTGGTTTAAGTTGCGACCGTTATTCCAACCTTACATGCGCAACCACTCTACCCTTATATGGGAAAGGGCATTATTGATTACCTAGGCTGATACTAGCTTTGAGCCTGCATTACTAGTGACGGGGGAGAGTTGGTGCTCTCTCTCGGGACGGGATCATGCCAGGTAGGGCGACCATGACTGTCTTTACAGGGCACTGGATACACCGTTGTGTCCCCTCTCGGATGTTACGATCTCGAGCGAGTCTCGTATGATGTACATCGTGAGGATACGGAACAACGAGTGGACTCCTTGTTAGTGTCGTCTAGGGACAGATAGTGATCGGGTGCTTACCATGGGTACTTGAGTTACCGCGGGACGTGGATGACACGGAAGTTCCCCGGATCTTGTGGGTAAAGTGTGCAACCTCTGCAGAGTGTAAAACTATTCGAATAGCCGTGTCCACGGTCAAGGAGAGTTGGGTAACCGCTCTTGGGCTACGTCCACTTGTTTACAAACCAGTGTGTGTGGGAAGAATTACTTGGGTCAAGTCAAGAACTTGACATGATTGAGTTGGGTTGGTGCCCTCTCTATTTATGTTGATATCTGTAACCTATCCTTACGGTTACTTGAATTCTCCTGATGCATGTCTTACAAGTTGTTGAACATGTCATTGCACTCAAAACTAGCTTTCTGCAAAAATTTACCTATATCATGCATTGTTGTATCTCGAACCAAAACATGGGTTGTTTGCGAGTACATTCAAAGTACTCATTGGCTTGCCACTGGTTATTTAATTGACCAGGCATGGAAGAACAGGAGTTCGAGGAAGAATCCTTTGGAGACGAACTTGCGAACTAGGACGCTTCCCAGTCAGAATGCCTGTAGGGTTAAGGCAGATGGCATGGGTTCTACTTATCAACGAAGATTTCCGCTGCTTCTGTTTCATTTGATGTTCAGCCCCTAAGGCTTTATCTATGTAAGACTTGACCATAATGGTCACAATTTGTGTAAGACGGTATGTATGGATGTAAGACTCTTGTTATTCAGCTTCTGTGTGTTCAGTGAGCATTGATCTCTGGGATCACTGTACACGTGCATTCGGTGATCATGACTTATGAGTCGGGGTCCCCACAGAGCTGGTATCAGAGCCATCTTGACTGTAGGAAGCCTTAGTTAGCATGGTAGTTAGTTAGGGCAAAACTACTTTCAAAACTGTTACTAGTTTTCAAAACTATCTATACTTCCCTTCCCTTCTCAGTTTTTCAAAAACTAAGGTATACTTTCCTTATTTATCTCTTCCCCTTCAAAACCTTTGGTCACTAGAACCCTTATTCCCCTGACCACTGGATTCCTTAAAATCCTCGTGGATAATCTAGAAGAAAGATGCCTTGCCAGATATTCACCCACATCTCCTGAACACAAGATTGGCGACATCACAACAAGACGATACCAACAGAAGATACATCCTCGAGGGATGAGGACCTAAAGGCCCAGGAGATGGTGACACCCTTGACACTGCCCCAAGATGATGCAACCTTAGCCTATGATGATCAGGGCATAGGAAATGCAAGATCATGATATACATCACTAATAGAGCAACCGGGTCCTTACCGTTGTGGTATCGGCAACCACCGGTGGATGAGAACCTCGCCATTTGGTCCGCCTCACTATAGTGAGCAGGAAAACGGTTCTCTTCATCCCCCGCTCTTGGTGTCGATATTGTCATCAACATCACCGACATGTTGGACCTCTACTATGCCTTGTTAATGTCACTACATAAAGGATTACCTACCTGGTACCATCGACGCCTTAGAAGACAAAACGGGATCGTCATGATTAATAGAAGACCGAGTCAATGCCAGCTACGAGGAGCCACCTTCACCCTATCACTTCAACAGGCGAGAAGTTGTTGAATAATCTTCAGGCTCAACCTGGATCGTTTCATCAAACAACTACAAGAGACGTAGCAACATCTGAGGAAAACTCAGAAGACTGCACGAGGCTCAAGGCACGATTACTGGATCCGAGAACCCCTAGGGTAGGATGAGTCGTGTACCCCCTATGCGCAGTCGAGTCCATATGATGGCTCGAATAGAGCCATGATTGTGTGTTGCTTGTTTTTATTTATTTGTGTTTTGATAGAAGTCGCACTTTTGCCCTAGGCAACAAGTGCGCGACTATATCACCTTCCTTGTTTTCCTTTGCTTGGTCCTTTTCGGCACTTGTTTGTTTGCACCTACACTATATAACCCCCTTTAGGCATTCCCCTCCTCTATGCTACCTTCCCCCTCTCTTCTCTCTGATCAACTAAAGATCAGCAAGACAAGATGCACCAAGGATTCTGCCTCAACAACCAACTAGCAATGAAGACTTCTGCTACAATCTCCACGACCAAGTGCAACCCCGTAAAGTTATATTTGACCCTCCAGACTAGAAACCCATTCCTGGACCCTTTGAGACTTCATAAGATTCCCCAGCTCGAATCCTTAACCATGTGCTCAACCCACAGAATTGCAAGAGGATCTGTTAAGCCTCCGTAACCTTGCATAACCCTGGGTTCATTATGGAACTAGTGGACATAGTGAACGAGCACATTATCATCCTAATATAGCGCAAGAACTGACGATGCCATAGGTAAGACCAGTTTGAGGATATAGGAATAGAGGGCAAATGACTTGATAAGTTTACATCAATGACTTTGAGGAATCCTCTGAGACTATTTGGTGGATTATGAGGCTTTCATGTTGGTAGATGAACGTGGTTGGATCATGATTATAGAGTAGCATAGCTTTACCCTGGATAAATTGGATTTAGTGGGACAATTAAGACCGCAAGCTGAATTCTTGGACGTATGAGGATTTGACTTAGCCAGGGGATATTGATAGGAGATAGTTGACATTGTGAGAATGACTTGGTGGAAACATGTAGGAATTCTCGTTGGACATGAGATTTGGATTCAATAGGTTATCCTAGTGGAGTATGGATGCAGAGTAATTCTACATGGTTCGGAGTAAATTGGATTTAGACTGATGATCTTGATCATGATGCCATGTTTTCCGGTGGACAATAAACTAGGAGATTAGATTAATTGTCGGAGTTTATCTAGGGATATGTATGAGCTTGATCTTGGCGTTTACTTGATCATGATAATGGGAATTGGTGGACTTACTATATTAGAGACAGCCCTTTCAAGCATTGGGGATTACATGGACTTTAGGAGATCATGTGGAACACCATAGACATTGGATTTGTAAAATTAATGGATTATGTAGCGATTAATGGAAGTTAATGGGCTATTGGAGTTGATTCATAGGAAGGAAACAAGATCTTGGAGTGGCTTACGACGTGTTTCCTTAGGATAGAAATGCTTTATCGCGGACCTTGGATCAATAGACTGAGCACTTGGATTGTGGTGATTAAATTCAAGCTTAGCAGCTTATGTGCTCAACCCATGGATTTTTAGGGGTAGCCATACATACGAGTTTGGGGATTGTAGACATATATGATTTTGTTAGACCTCCTCTCGAGAGTAATGAGGATATGAATAACATGAGTGATGATTGGAGTTGACCTATACGGGATGATTCTTTCG
This sequence comes from Aegilops umbellulata, assembly GCA_032464435.1. Taxonomy (NCBI): domain Eukaryota; kingdom Viridiplantae; phylum Streptophyta; class Magnoliopsida; order Poales; family Poaceae; genus Aegilops; species Aegilops umbellulata. The sequence goes on along the minus strand of CP136054.1, from coordinate 83,098,757 downwards.
AAAACATGATGTGATTATTTGGAAAGACTAGATGGAACAGTTGGCATCTCAGAAACTGTGCTCAAGGATAAGATGATAAACGTTCACTCGCACACTAGAATCCTTGAAACCCTTGAGCCCCACCTAGCCACGACATGGTAGGAATCACAACCATGGGCTTTGGCTCTAGGATAAGGAAACCTTGGCCGAAACCCAACCATAACCACCACCGATACCCCAACCTATACCCTAAGTACCCCGTGGGCAAGTCTTCATGGAGTACTCGGACAAGTTAGTTGCCATCTTTCCTTGATGACCTACTTGCCTACCCGAAGACGGAAGAAGAACCGTTCAGCTGGTTAGGGAACATCTGAAGATCGCCATGTCCAGGAGGAAGAACTGCACCAACCACCATCGTCAAGAAGTAAACCTCCGCATAGAAGACCAGGCATATCTGCAAGCCACTTCTCTCAAGGGAACCAAACATTTTCACGACAAGGAAATCCACGCCAAGATTTAACAACCCCCTCCGAGATCGCCACAAGACGAAGAGAAGACAGCTACCAGTTAGAGTTACCGCCTGAGTTACCCACTTTGCACAGTGTTTTCCACTTGGCACACCTCCGGAAGTGTTTTCGACTTCCTAGATAGCCCGATCCCTACCAGGGCACCAATCACCAAACCATTGACCTCTAGCCCAATCTGACCCACCACAAGAAACCCCTTAGCAACCTGGATCCAGCAGGACGTCATACATGAAGCCACACCATCAAGTACTTCAAGCTCAATGGAGCACTACACGGAAGCAGAACCAACTTGAGGACTTGAAGACTACCCCAGATCCAAGTTTCTGTATTCCTTTCCGCGCCTAGTCTGGGAATCTCGGGGACGAGATTCTTGTAAGGGGGGTAGGTCTGTCACACCCTGATTTTCATGCCACAACACTTAAGCTAATAAATCATGATAAAATGTGGTTTGACAAAAACTTTTGAGTGTTTCGGACTTTGCTTGATTTGAATTTTTGTGAGTTGTTTGCAAGTGCTCTAAAAATCAAATAAATCCTCCAACTCTTATACTCCTTCTCCTTGATCCAAAACCTCTTCCCAATGATCATGCCATGTGTATAGTACAATATAGTATTTTCTTACAAAAATAACTTGGCCAAATGGTATTTTCAAAAATTAGTTTTCCAAAAACCCCTTGATTGAGGTTTGCACTGCAAGTACTTAATAAAGGGTTGTAAAAATATTTCCAAAAATATTTTTGACTCCTATTAGATATAGGTTACCCAGAAACCACAAAAATATATTTTTAAAAGTTATTTTCCTATTTTATTTAAAGGCCTTTTCTTAAGGCCAGAAATGGTCTTAAATAGGTTAAAATTATTTTAAAGCTTTAAAAATATTTGAGAAAAATTAGGGAGACTCAATGGACATATATTTTCCATATATATGAGTTTAAACACATGGTCATGATCAAAATATTGGACAAAACCTCCCAAAACCATTTCTGCTCATTTCAAGGATCTGAAATATTTCTACATGAAATATTTTCACAAAAATCCAAGAAAATTCTAGCATGTCACACATGACATTTTTGATGATCTTGCCAAGTCTCATGTCATGGAGAATAGTATAACCCCATGAAACCCTCTCAAAACCACTTCTGTCCTTCTTCAAGTTTGAACAGCTTTGCACTGTCAAACATGTCCAATTGCTCTCAAACTTGGTGCACATGCTCAAATGGTGTAATAATGCATCGAGACCAAATGGCACAAGTTGGAGAGAATTTTATCTTGATCAAAGAGCACCAAAACCCTCTCTGACCAGAATCAAATTTGAACAAATTTGTACTACCAACTTTCTCTCCTTGACCCCAACTTTTGTGAGCATGTTCACATGACCAAATAAGGCCACTAAACCAAGTGGTACATCAAGGAGAAGTGATTTGCTCAACTAGATCTACACAAGTCTATTTCTGCTCATTTCTAGGGTTTACCAAAGTTACATTGGCCACTTTGCCCAAATGAGCTCCAAATTGGTGGAAGACCCTATTTATATGTGCCATTTCACCCTGTGGAGTCTCATTCCAAATGGAGTTCATTTGCTTACCCAAACAAGCATCAAACACCTTCTGCCACTTTACCAAAATTCCATTTTTGACCTCTTCCACTAATCTCCATGGCCTCAACTTTTTACCACAGCTCCTCCTAGTCCCCCTCTACCTCCAGTAACAATGGCTGCCTCTCAGCTCAATTATTTGCGGGTGAAACCCTCACTTTCTCTCTCTGGACAACCACTGTTCACCTCTCTCTCCACCTCCCCTCTCATCAACTGGCTCTCTAAGGCATCCAATGCCACTCCTGCTTTGTTTACTCCTCCCTAAGCAACCCAGACACAAGTGGCCGCGCCCTACAAGCCAAAGTCATGCCCTGGCATGCAATTGGCGTGCTCCAGAGCGCGCCACAGTGCACACCCGCACTGTAGCCGCCCCCTTCCAACCACCTCCGGCCACCTAGGGCCTCCCGCTCGTGTCCCCCGAGGTCACCTCGACGTCCGCAGCACGCTACACTGTCGTCCCCCTCCTCTCTCTCCCTCTCCGGCTTTCCTCGCGTGCGGACAGAGCGCCGCCCGAGCGCGCCAGTCGCTGGCCGCGGCGGGGACCCGCTTGCCGCATTCCCTGCTCCCTCTTTCTCTTCCTGGCGCCCTACTCCACCCCCACGAGCGCCGCAAACAGCCCCGAGCTTCCTCCCGGGGCCACCACAGCCATTTCCGCGGGTGCCCGTAGGCCACGTCCATGGTGAGCCATGTTCTCGCCACTTAAGGGCTCCCGAGGCCTACATCTGGATCCCATTCGCTCTCCCTCTCTCCCAACCACCCCTGGACCAACCCACTCCCCTTCTCGCGCTCTCCATCAGCCACCATGGCCGGAGCCTTGCCGTCGGCCTCCGCCTAAATCCGCACCCATCTCTCCATCTCCTTCCCTCTGGACCGCACTGGAGCGCCACCACCGTCACCGCGAGGTCCTCCCGTGCTTCTCTCCCACCTCCCCGTGGCTGTTCCGTCGAGCTGCATCACCACCGTTAGCCTCGCCCGCCGCGGTCGACGCCTTGCTCGACCCGGTGCCCCTGGGCGACTGTGCCACCCACGCTTGGACGCGGCTGGGTCCCCTGATCACGCCGGTGGGCAGAGCATCGCCGGAGATGCTTTGTAGCCCTGGCGATCGCCGCTGGGAGCCGGTCCCCCACCCCCCGCGGTCGGAGCACGCGCGGGAGGTTGAAGACGGCCTGCTGTGGGGCCCCGCATGTTAGCGACCCAGCGGGCGGGCCCCACCGTTTAAGTGGAAAACGGCTTCGGCCGGATCCGCCTTCCCTGCGCGAAGGCGCACTCCCGCGAAGCTGTCTTTGACGTCACCCCCCTGTCGCCAGTGCAGCTGAGCCGCTGGGCCGGCCCACTGCTAAACTGCGCCCAGTGCGCTGATAAGTGTAAAAACCTTTCCTTTTCCTTTTTCTTTTCTGTAAATTTGTAAAATCCACAAATAAGTCAGATAAACTCCAAATTTGATGATTCAAATTTCCACAGACTCCATAAATCAAGTGTTATTTAATAGGCCACAGTGGACATTTTTGTTGTCCTTGGTTTTCACTGAACCTTTTAGAAAGGTCATTTATCCACATAAGTCCACTTCAAAAATCCATATTATATTCATTTCAACTCCAAATCCAGTGAAACCAATTTCTATATGTTTCTAAAATCATGCCTGAATTAATGAGTACTTTTACTCATTTTTATAAAATGGCATTCTGTGGACAACTTGTGGATCCATCAAATCCATTGATTCCATCATATCAAAATGTTTAGAAATATCCACTTATCCAATTCCATTGAAATAACTTTGGTCATTCCTCATATGACTAGAGGTATCCTAGAAAAGTCAACTTCATATTTTAAGAGCACTTTTACTTTTGCCTTGTTGTGTTGCTTATTATGTTTGTTTCCGACGTTAGTTGACGAAATAGACGGAGTACTTGAAGAAGGAACTAGAAGATTTCAAGACTCTGATGAACCAGGCAAGCAGCCCTTTGACCATGTCTATGACACCCTTTTTATGGATGTCATATAGCACTTTATTAGTGTTGCTCCGAAATCATGATGTGATGGTAACCACTTTGGTGGGTTGCCTCTGTTACTTCCTCATTGATACTTGCATTGTGCATGACCCTACCTCCTTATGAGGGTTATGCCGATGGGAGTAGATAGGATGCTAAAGTAGTGCTACGCAAAAAGGGACGGGAATATGCATAGTGATGGAGGCAAAGTATTTTCAAAGGACTTTTTCGAAAACCCCATCGGTTGCCACTTATGCCCGAGGGAGATGATGAGTTGGGAAACCACTTGATGACGAAGTGGTGTACCGAGGCAACTGTGGGTGTTGTTTTTCAAAACGGATTGGTTTAAGTTGCGACCATTATTCCAACCTTACATGCGCAACCACTCTACCCTTATATGGGAAAGGGCATTATTGATTACCTAGGCTGATACTAGCTTTGAGCCCGCATTACTAGTGACGAGGGAGAGTTGGTGCTCTCTCTCGGGACGGGGTCGTGCCAGGTAGGGCGACCATGACTGTCTTTACAGAGCACCGGATACACCGTTGTGTCCCCTCTCGGATGTTACGATCTCGAGCGAGTCTCGTATGATGTACATCGTGAGGATACGGAACAACGAGTGGACTCCTTGTTAGTGTCATCTAGGGAAAGATAGTGATCGGGTGCTTACCCCGGGTACTTGAGGTACCGCGGGACGTGGATGATACGGATGTTCCCCGGATCTTGTGGGTAAAGTGTGCAACCTCTGTAGAGTGTAAAACTATTCGAATAGTTGTGTCCACGATCAAGGACAGTTGGGTAACCGCTCTTGGGCTACGTCCACTTGTTTACAAACCAGTGTGTGTGGGAAGAATTACTTGGGTCAAGTCAAGGACTTGACATGATTGAGTTGGGTTGGTGCCCTCTCTATTTATGTTGATATCTGTAACCTGTCCTTACGGTTACTTGAATTCTCCTGATGCATGTCTTACAAGTTGTTGAACATGTCATTGCACTCAAAACTAGCTTTCTGCAAAAATTTACCTATATCATGCATTGTTGTATCGCGAACCAAAACATGGGTTGCTTGCGAGTACATTCAAAGTACTCATTGGCTTGCCACTGGTTATTTAATTGACCAGGCATGGAAGAACAGGAGTTCGAGGAAGAATCCTTCGGAGACGAACTTGCGAACTAGGACGCTTCCCAGTTAGAATGCCTGTAGGGTTAAGGCAGATGGCATGGGTTCTACTTATCAACGAAGATTTCCGCTGCTTCTGTTTCATTTGATGTTCAGCCCCTAAGGCTTTATCTATGTAAGACTTGACCATAATGGTCATAATTTGTGTAAGACGGTATGTATGGATGTAAGACTCTTGTTATTCAGCTTCTGTGTGTTCAGTGAGCATTGATCTCTGGGATCACTGTACACGTGCATTCGGTGATCACGACTTATGAGTCAGGGTCCCCACACTTTGCTAAAAAATGGACATACCGAGCGCCTGAAATTCACCGGAACGGATATGAATCAACATTCCGGCGTAACATAGGTTACTCAGATCATTTACCAAAACATGACATGTCCAAAACATGACATATCCACATATCACATGTCCAGTTCAAATTTGCATATAAATTCAGCTAACGTTGAAACCTATCTAAATTCATAACTAAATAGATAACCTAATTAACATAACTAAAACCTAAGTAAATTAACCGAAGAACCCTAGCTAGCAGAGAGAGGGGGGTGGTTTACATAGGGTGCAGGGGCGAGGAGGCAGGCCCGACGATGGCCGAGGTTGGGAGGGGAGGAAGCAGAGGAGGGAGGCGAGGGCCGACGGGTAGGGGGCGAGCGCGCCGGGGTCGGGGGCGAGCGCCTGGGTCGGGGGCGAGCGACGGCGCCGGGTCAGGCGCGGCGGTGCGACGGGGGAAGAGAGTGGGGATTTGGGGCAAAAGAGGCGGGATGAAGCAGGAAGAGTAAGAATTTTGGGTTAAGTGGACGTAGCAGTAGCGCGACCGGTGTCAAAATCGGCAGATCTCGGGTAGGGGGGTCCCGAACTGTGCATCTAGGCGGATGGTAACAAGAGACTAGGGACACAATGTTTTACCCAGGTTTGGGCCCTCTCGATTGAGGTAAAACCCTACTCCTGCTTGATTAATATTGATGGTATGGGTAGTACAAGAGTTGATCTACCACGAGATCAGAGAGGCTAAACCCTAGAAGCTAGCCTATGGTATGATTGTTCTTCGTCCTATGGACTGAAACCCTCCGGTTTATATAGACACGGAGAGGGCTAGGGTTACACAGAGTCGGTTACAATGGAAGGAGATCTACATATCCGTATCGCCAAGCTTGCCTTCCATGCCAAGGAAAGTCCCATCCGGACACGGGACAAAGTCTTCAATCTTGTATCTTCATAGTCCAGGAGTCCGGTCAAAGGTTATAGTCCGTCTATCCAGACACCCCCTAATCCAGGACTCTCCCAGTAGCCCCTAAACCAGGCTTCAATGACGATGAGTCCGGCGCGCATATTGTCTTCGGCAATGCAAGGCGGGTTCCTCCTCCGAATACTTCATAGAAGATTTTGAACACAAGGATAGTGTCCGGCTCTGTAAAATAAGTTCCACATGCTGTCATAGAGAGAATAGTATTTACACAAATCTAATCTGCTAACGTATTCCGTGGCCTGACATCACACCACAGCCAAGCCTTTATTCGAATCGTTTTTACTGTCCCACCTCAGCGCGTTTAGCGAGGCGGTTTCCTTGGCACGTCTTGTCGAAGCAGAGATCGTGTCCTCTTATTCCGGGATTCTCATCAATACGGGCGTGGGTAACCCAACCGCGCCATTGATTACGGAGCTTGGGAGATAAGCTAGTTTTACCAGGCTGGCGGGGACGTATAGTTTCGTCCGCCCATATAAGGGGATAAGGATCCGCCTTCTTCACCCACGCCTTCTTCCTCCTTTGCTTATCCATTTTTGCACACTCGAGCTCAAGTGCCCAAGTCTGCATTTTTCTTCCTCCACCTTCTCCAACCATGTCTGGAGCGGGAGGCAAGTGGATGGTCTCCTCCATTACGGAGGGAGACGTCAAAAAGTTGAGGAGAGACGGATACCTGCCCGACGACATCGCGCACCGGCTCCCAGACAAGGGGCAGCTCATCCCCACCCCCAGGCCTCATGAGAGGGTCGTTTTCCTTACCCATTTCCTCCGTGGACTGGGATTCCCCCTCCATTCATTCGTCCGGGGGCTCATGTTCTACTACAGCCTGGACTTCCACGATCTAGCCCCGAACTTCATCCTCAACATCTCGGCGTTTTATCATCGTGTGCGAGGCCTTCTTCTGCATCCAGCCCCACTTCGTCTTATGGCTGAAGACCTTCAATGTCAAACCGAAGGTTGTGGGCGGCCGACAGGCAGAGTGCGGAGGCGCCATGGTGGGCTAGATGCCCAACGTCCTATGGCTCGAGGGTTCCTTCATGGAGACCATAAAGGGGTGGCAATCGGGGTGGTTCTATATCACCGAGCCGCGTGACCCTAAATGGGTTGCAGCCCCCGAGTTCCAATCCGGAGCCCCTACGTGGCTCACCTCCTGGAAACAGAAGGGCCTACTGTGTGCTAGTTCGGAAGAGGTGACCGGACTCCAAACATGTGTCCAGAACCTGGTGAGCAAGAAGCTCAAACTAGTCAACGTAGTCCAGGTTATGCTCATCCGCCGGATCCTCCCGTGTCAACAACGGGCTTTCAATTTGTGGGAGTTCGATCCGGCCCAGCACCGAACTCTGAGCCGGCTCTTCGACACAACGTACGAAGATGCCTGGAAGGTGTTGTTCAAGGGTGCCGAGGCTCCCGCTTCCGCCACCGAGGATCGCGGATTTTCGGCGCAGCGCCAAGCCAACGCGGTAAGCTATTTTACCTCTTACAGGATACTTGTCTTTCATAGTTTGACTCTATGCGGGATCTAAACTCCCGTACCTTTGACAGGATTGGCAGGAGATGTCCGGGCAGATCAACTGTCCAGCTCCTTTGCCCGAAGACCCAGCAGACGCCCGCCTAGAGGGACTACTGGTCCCGACACATTACATGGTGTCGGAGAAGAAGGCCAAGAAGAAGGCCACGGGAACTCGGAAGAGTTCTCGGCGTCCGGTGGAGTCGGACTCACCGTCCGATGACTCCAAGGCGGACTCCTTCCACGAAGACGAGGAGGAGGAAAGAGAGGATTCTTCCCCAGCAAGGGGAGAAAAGAAAAGAAAGGCCGCCCCAACTGGGGAGGTCGGAGGGTCCAAGAAGGGGAAGACCCTCCCTCCGGACTACTCCACCAACGCCGCCGACAGCGAGGAGGAGTTGCCGCCCAGGGCCAAGCCCCTGGCGAAGTCGTAAGTATTCGGACAACAAAGTGGCTCATAGTGTTCCCTTATTGCACATCTTTCCCTAACGTCGAATATAATCGTGTAGTCCGGCCCGAGACCGGATCGACGTATCTTAGAGCGGCTCCTTGGATTCGTCGGATGTGAATAGCTTTTCACTTCCGGCCGCTACCTCCCCTCCCCCTACGGACGACGCCGAGGTGTTGTCCCAAAAGGTTCCAAGCCAGGGGGAGGTGGTCCTGGAGGCGCCGCAAGGCGACCTCCCGGACTCCAGGTGCAAAGGGGATAAAACCCCCAAGGGCTCCAAGTCCGGCCCTGGGCCGAACACCGCACCGGAGCCTTAAAAGGTTCCAGAGTCCGGCAGGCGGCCCCCTAAGAAGAAGGGCAGGCCTACGACGCCGGCGACCTCCGTCCAACCGGAGGCGCCAGATAACTTGTTGGAGGTGCTTAACGGCGCCTCCATCGACGAGGAGCACCGCACTATCATGAGTGCGGTGATCCAGAAGGTTCAGTCCGCTAAGAGCGGGCTGACTTAAGCTTGCGCCAGCCTGCTAACAGGCTTTGAGGTATGTAAAAAATACGTGAAAATATTACCGCATAGACAGGATCTAATAACATTCGCAGGAGTCTGACAGAATTAAGTCAATATGCGTATGCAGGCTTCGCTGCTAGCCTCTGCCGCACTGACTACGGAGGTGGATGCGCTGAAGCAGAGCCTCGAACGGTCCGAGCAAGAGCTCGGCCTTGCCAATAAGGAGCTCGGGGAAAAAGAAGGAAAGTAATACCTTGTGGAGTATATTATAAAAAGATGCAGTTGCAAAAAATGACAGGATCGCTATTGGTGTCATAGGGGCCACGACTGAGGTGGCGACCCTGAGGCAAGCGATGTCCGAGGCCGAAAAGAGGGCGGCCACGAAGTGCACCGAGCGGGAGAAGCATGAGGCGCGGGTTGGCGAGGTGCAGAAAGAGCTCCAGGCTCTCGTGAAAAAACACGATAGTTTGGAGCTTGACTCAAAGACGCGAGAGTCCGAGCTCGCGACGGCCCTTGGAAGCGCCAAATCTGCCAAGGCCGAAGCCCAAAAAGCCCTCCAGGAAGTTGAGGCGATGAAGAAGATAGCGGCGGGTAAGGCATTCTTTATGCACAGCAAGCACGTCAAAGTGAATTACTTGTTACTTACCCGAGTCCGGAGATCTCCAGGAGCATTCGCAGATTTGCCCCGCAGCGCGTCAAATGCTGCCGCCTTTTACCGGGCCGAGGAGGGGAGCTCGACGTGTTCTGGTCTCAGTATGCTGAGACCGGACACCCGGTGCCCTTGAGCGACCAGCTGAAGCAGCTGGTCGAGCTCCATAAGGTGGCCGAACAGGCCATGACGGGTCTCATAGTCCGGCTGTGGCCCAGAGAGGCTATGCCTCGGAGCTACTTCGGGCTGGTGAGGCGGCTGGTGGATGCCTGTCCACGGCTTGAAGTCATCAAGCACTCCGTCTGCATCGAGGGTGCCCGTGCTAAAGTGCACTGGGGCAAGATGGATGCTGAGAAGCTTGTGAAGGACGGGCCACCGCCGGGCAAGGAGCATCGCCACCCCGAGATGTATTATGAGGGCGTCCTGAAGGGTGCCTGCCTTGTGGCGGACGAATGTTCTAAAGATGTAATATTTGAGTGAAACTTGTTCGTTTTATCCTGTGCGCTGAAAACTTGTTCGTATGCGCTATGCAACGCTTGTTTTAATTTAAAATATTACCTTCTATGCGGCCATTTATCAAGTCTGAGAGATGATGAGTCGTCGGCTTCAGCCCCCATGCCAGGAGTGCTGGGGTGTTTGGGATAAACCTAAGCACTCTTTTTCCCATTCTTGGGTCCTTCGAGGGAGGTGCTCAGCACGACGAACAAGGCAATCAGACTATAATGCGTTATCACTCTCACTTGGCCAAAGAATTCTATAATTTTAAATTTCGGCAAAGCCCCTAGTGTTTGGAAGACCGAGTTCGGGGCGCTATACACGCCTGGGCCGGACAAAGCCGACTCCTCGCTCTAAGCGGCATAAGTCTTTAGGGACTCGAAACCTCTTGAACAGCGACCAGCTCTCGCCCTATGATGACAGCCAGTTTTAGCTTTCTCTACTGAGGTGCTTAGCCTAGCTCAACTGGGGCACAATCGTAGTAGTTCTCCCAATGCTACCTTAGCCGATATAGCGGAACGTAAGGTACCAAAACATGGGAGCCGGGCAAACCCAACTATTGACCAAAGACATGATTCGAAGCTGATGCATATAATGCTATAAGTTTGGAGGGCCGCACTTGTGAAAGTGTTCGGGCTTCTCACGCCATATTATGGGGTGCTTGAGCCCCTGGCGTATTGACCGTACCAAAGTGTACGGGTGCTAAATGTCATAACTGAACATATATATTGAAAAAGAAATGAATAGAGAATGCAATAATAAGCTGAAGCTAAGCATTGTTTATTTTTAAACGGCTGCTGCGAAAGCAGAACGATACAAATAGTGCGGTAAGCAAGAGATGGGACTATTTGACATGTCCCCCTCCAGGAGCGAGCTGCGAGATGGTATGTAAGGCAGGTATTTTGCTTGTTATAGAGACCACCTGGGAATTCGACGTAGCTTTCTGCCTCCTTGGTTGTTGCATCCTGTGTTCGGCGATTATACTGCCGGACAGGCCTTCCGAAGAGTGGAGTCCTGCAAGTAGGAAAAATGATAAAATCGGGAGCCCCTACTGCGTTTTAGCCGCATTTTTTGGCATGTCGTGGTCGTGCCCCTCCCCCTGTGCCCATGGTATTTTCAGAGCGTAGTTATGTACGCGTGGTACTGATTGTGCAGTTTTGCGAGGGCTGGGGTTGGGGCTGCATTGCTACGCTTGCTCGGAACATGCCAGGCAGTCTTGTTGTAGGTTACTCCGGGCGCGCTTGACAGTGTCCGGACGTTTAAGAGCCGGACTAGAGAATTTCCTTCAGAGGCTGCTTTGTACTTCCGCTGCGAGGGACGCCGTATGCTCCTCCGTTCGGAGAGAGCATTCGGTGTTTCCATTGACCGTAATGACTCCTCGAGGGCCTGGAATCTTGATCTTGAGGTATGCGTAGTGTGGCACCGCATTGAACTTCGCAAATGCGGTTTGTCCGAGCAGTGCGTGATAGCCACTGCGGAACGGGACTATGTCGAAGATTAACTCCTCGCTTCGGAAATTATCCGGGGATCCGAAGACCACTTCAAGTGTAACTGAGCCTGTACAGTTGGCCTCAATACCTAGTATGACGCCTTTAAAGGTCGTTTTTGTGGGTTTAATCCTCGAGGGATCTATGCCCATTTTTTGCACTATATCGTGATAAAGCAGGTTCAGGGTGCTACCGCCGTCCATAAGGACTCTAGTGAGGTGAAATCCGTCAATGATTGGGTCTAGAACCAATGCGGCGAATCCGCCATGGTAGATGCTAGTGGGGTGTTCCCTTTGATCAAAAGTGATCGGGCAGGAGGACCATGGGTTGAACTTTGGGGCGACTGGCTCCAACGCGTATACGTCCCTTAGCGCACGCTTCCGTTCCCTCTTGGGGATGTGGGTTGCGCATATCATGTTCACCGTCCGCACTTGTTGGGGGAAGCCCTTCTGTCCACTATTGTTCGGCGGCCGGGGATCCTCCTCGTCGTCGCTATGTAGCCCCTTGTCTCTGTTTTTGGCATTTAATTTGATGGCCTGCTTGAACACCCAACAATCCCTGTTGGTGTGATTGGCTGGTTTTTCGGGGGTGCCATGTATCTGGCATGAGTGATCGAGTATACGGTCCAAGCTAGATGGGCCCGGAGTATTTCTTTTGAATGGCTTTTTCCGCTGACCGGGTTTGGAGCCTCTGAATCCGGCATTAACTGCCGTATCCTCAGCACTCTCGCTGTTAATGCGGCGCTTGTGCTTGTTGCGACATGACCTGACATTGATGTCCTTGGTATTCGAATTACCAGGGCTCTTGGTCATGTTATTGCTACGAGCCAGCCAGCTGTCTTCTCCCGTGCAAAAGCGGGTCATGAGTGTCGTGAGGGCTGCCATAGATTTCGGCTTTTGCTATCCAAGGTGCCGGGCAAGCCACTCGTCACGTATGTTATGCTTGAAGGCTGCTAGGGCCTCTGCGTCCGGACAATCGACGATTTGATTTTTCTTGGTTAGGAACCGTGTCCAGAATTGTCTGGCAGATTCTTCTGGCTGCTAAGTTATGTGGCTTAGATCATCGGCGTCTGGTGGTCGCACATAGGTTCCCTGGAAATTGTCGAGGAATGCGGCTTCCAGGTCCTCTCAGCAACCAATTGATTCTGCTGGCAAGCTGTTAAGCCAATGCCGAGCTGGTCCTTTAAGCTTGAGTGGGAGGTATTTGATGGCGTGTAGATCATCGCCACGGGCCATGTGGATATGAAGGAGATAGTCCTCGATCCATACCGCAGGATCTGTTGTGCCATCGTATGATTCAATGTTTACGGGTTTGAAACCCTCTGGGATTTGATGATCCATTACTTCATCTATGAAGCATAGTGGGTGTGCGGCACCTCTGTACTGGGCTATATCGTGACGTAGCTCAAATGAGCTTTGTCTACTGTGTTCGGTCCGACCGGATTTACTGTATCCGGCGTGACGGTTATCGTCACGTGTCGTGGGGTGCCCACGTGATCCGTAGATCGATCTTGTTTGCCTTGCCTTGTCCTCCAGCATGTCTCGCAGGTCTAGCGCGTTTCCCCGTGCCTTAGTATTTTCTGAGTGACGCCGGGGTGCAGCTTGGGTGGAGGACCTAGAGGCCTCTCTGTAGCGGCCGCGAGGTGGCCGGTCAGCCGCATCATGCGCTTGTGACATAGGTTTAAGTGCTTCCTCCTCTAATCGGGGTAGCAACATGTGCTTTGGGTAGCTCTTGGAGGGGTGTTCGAGTTCGTACTCCTCGGACGCAAGGACTTCAGTCCATCTGTCGGCTAGCAAGTCTTGATCAGCCCTAAGTTGTTGCTGTTTTTTCTTGAGGCTACCTGCCGTAGCCATAAGTCTGCGCTTAAAGCGCTCTTGTTCGACGGGATACTCATGCACAACAAATTCGTCATCGTCGAGGCTTGCCTCGTCTTCGGAGGGAGGCATGTAGTTATCATCCTCTTGCTCTGTGTCTGCCACTCTCTCAGGGGGGATGGCTTCTCCATCCTCCTACGCTGAATCTTGCTGGAGGGATTTGTCTTTGGCACTGTCCGGGGTGTTATTATCTCCCGTGCCGGTATCACCGTTCTTGCTTTGGTGGGACTTAGAGCGGCGCCGCTGACGCCGGCGCTTGGGTTGCTTTTTGGAGGGGTCACCCCCCCGCTATTCCGTCGCCATTGCCTTCTTTGGGTGTATCCACCATATATATGTCATATGACGAGGTGGCTTTCCAGTGCCCTATAGGCGCTCGTTCATGTTCGTCTCCTACATCGTCGTCCATACCGTCGATGTCTTCAGAGTCGAAGTCGAGCATGTCGGTTAAATCATCGACAGTGGCTACGAAGTGGGTGGTGGGTGGGCGTGGAATTCCTTCGTTGTCCGCATCCCAATCCTGTTGGCCATAGTCCAGCCAGGGCTCTCCTGACAAATAGAGAGAGAGACCTTAGTGAATTCAGAATGTCGCCGAAGGGCGAGTGCTGAAAGATATCCGTGGCGGTGAATTCCATGATCGGCGCCTAATCGGATTCGATTGGCAAGGGCGCGCAGGGTTTGGAGTTTGGAAAAGAGTCTGGCACCCTGGAGTCATCGGTTTCGCATAAGATAAGGCTGGTGTTCGGCTCGATCGCCGTTGAGGCTGCAGCCCCCGAGGCGGTGTCTAGCCACTCGTCCTCGATCGTCGCAGACGGCTCCGAGCTAAGGGTCGGAGCTGATGCGGGCGCGGCCTCCAGGGCACTGTTCGGCGGCAGAGCTAGGTTATACCCATCGTGACAGTGCGGCGCATTTGGCTGTGGCTCGAATCCGTCGAAGATCAAGTCTCCGCGGATGTCGGCCGTGTAGTTCAAACTTCCAAATCTGACCTGATGGCCAGGGCGTAGCTTTCGATCTGCTCCAGATGGCCAAACGAATTAGCCCGCAGTGCAAAGCCGCCGAATGCGAAGATCTGTCCGGGGAGAAAGGTCTCACCCTGGACCGCATCGTTGTTGATGATCGGAGGAGCCATCGGGCCTAAAGGTGACGACACAGAGGAACTCTCAATGAAAGCACCAATGTCGGTGTCAAAACCGGCGGATCTCGGGTAGGGGGTCCGGAACTGTGCGTCTAGGCGGATGGTAATAGGAGACAAGGGACACAATGTTTTTACCCAGGTTCGGGCCCTCTCGATGGAGGTAAAAACCTACTCCTGCTTGATTAACATTGATGATATGGGTAGTACAAGAGTAGATCTACCATGATATCAGAGAGGCTAAACCCTAGAAGCTAGCCTATGGTATGATTGTTCTTCGTCCTATGGACTAGAACCCTCCGGTTTATATAGACACCGGAGAGGGCTAGGGTTACATAGAGTCGGTTACATTGGAAGGAGATCTACATATCCGTATCGCCAAGCTTGCCTTCCACGCCAAGGAAAGTCCCATCTGGACACGGGACGAAGTCTTCAATCTTGTATCTTCATAGTCCAAGAGTCCGACCAAAGGTTATAGTCCGGCTATCCGGACACCCCCTAATCTAGGACTCCCTCAAGCGCGTTTAGACAAAACGCGCTACTACTATTACAGGCAGCTATAGCGGTTTTATACAGAAACCGCTACTGCTACCTTGACTAGTTGTAGCTCTTTTTCAGTAAAGCGCTACTGCTATAACCAGTTTGAGCAATTCCTCAGCGCTGACGTTTTCATTTTTGAGTCAGCTTCTTTCCCTTCTTGTTCGTCGAAGAATAATTGAGCCCCTCATTGTGACTTTGCCTTTTCCATGGAGTACGATTTGTCTTAGGTAATGTAGTATTGATTCTTCTTTTGACGTATACTTCATCATCATCGTCATCTTCCCTCATTTGGTTGCCGTACTGATCATAGTCTTCCTCATTGGCGACTCCATCCATTCCAATGATGTTCCTTTTGCCTCTCCTCACGACAACACGACTGGGATTGCATGGGTCGGTTATGAAGAAGCATTGTGTCACGTGCTTAGCGTGTACCCATGGCTCGTTTTTTGTGATAGCGTTCACGGTAGCGCTCTTGGCGTCGGGTATAATCATGGTAGTGAAAATCCGGTTTTCTCTTTTGACATTCTTAGCCCATATGACACGGAACATTGTCGTATTGTGCAGTCCAGAGTAGTCAAGCTCCCAGATCTCCTTGACCCTTCCATAAAATCGTTCAGTTGCGCCGTTGTCGCTGCCGGTCATGCATTCCATCGTCACCCCTGAGTTCTGATCATCACTGTCCATATCTTTGGCCTCCGTGTAGAACGTGTATCCGTTGATATCATATGCCTGATAGGTTACGAGGTTGGGCGAGGGGCCATGTGCTAAGGCGTATATGAGCAATCCATCCTTAGAGCCCTCCTCCGAGGGATTAGCAATAATATGCTCTTTGAACCAATGCAAGAAAGTGGAGTTGGGCTCTCTAGTAACTTCGCCGTCTGTCTTGCATACCCCCCGGTCACGATACTTCTTTGCGATAATTTCTTTGTGTAGTGCCACGAAAGGGTCTACCTCGTCTAGATGTTGTAGCACTACCAAGTTTGCTCTGTCAAAGTCGCTGCGTCGATTTGAGTATGCCACGTGCAATTCCCTGCGACCATTGCAGTGACCTTATCCTTCGAGCCTCCCATCGTGCTTGTTAATGGGCAAACCAACACTAACACCAGGCGGCTGGTCTGCTCCATATAGAAAATTCTCACAGAAAGAGATGCACTCTTGTGTCAAATAGCCCTGGACGATGCTTCCATCCGGACGGGACATGTTACGAACGAATCCTTTGATGATCCCATTCATCCTCTCAAACGGCATCATGTTGTGCAGGAATGACGGCCCCAGGTCTATAATTTCATCCACAATATGGACACACAGATGCGCCATGACGTCAAGAACGCGGGCGGGAAGTACATCTCAAGCTCATTCAGTATCACAATGATCTCTTCCTGTAGCCTTTGGAGCTGCTTCACACTGATCGACTTTCGAGAGATGACGTCGAAAAAGTTGCAGAGACCAATAAGCGTCTCACGGACGTGCTTGTCCATTATCCCTCTAAGGGCAATAGGTAGTATCTGCATCATCATCACATGACATTCATGGGACTTCATCCCGCTGAACCTTTTCTTGTCCGTGTCTAGATATCTGCTTATCTTGCCACGGTACCGGAACTAAATTTGACTCCGGTAAGGCACTTAAAGAATTGATGGATCTTAGCCTGACTTAAGGTGAAGCAAGAAGGGGGAAATAATCCTCTTTCTTTATTTTCTTGCCCTTCTTCTCCCATGCCTCTGTCTCCGTCTCTGTCTCGTCTCACATTTTACGGGGCGGCATGTGCAGATCTTCCCTGATTTCCATGGTTTCTCCACGGGTCGTCCTATTCGAGCCATCTTAGATGCCCCATGTACACGATTTTCCCAGACCCGCCATCTTTCCTTGACGTTAGCTGCTGAGACGTCGTATCATCCATGCACCGCGTGCATCCGCAATATCCATGGCACACCTGGCTTGCCACATATCCGTAACCGAGATAGTCCTGCACTTTCGTGATCAGCGCGACTCTCATCTTGAAATACTCGCCTTTGCTGGCGTCCCATGTCTTGGCCGGTGTTTTCCATAACATGTCTAACTCCTCTTGAAGTAGCCCTAGATACAAATTAATATTATTTCCTGGTTGTTTCGGCCCTTGAATAAGCATCCTCATGTGAATGTACTTCGATTTCATGCACAACCAGGGGGGAGGTTGTACATCCATACAAACACGGGCCATGTGCTATGGTTGGTGTTCTGATTGCCAAACGGATTCATGCCTTCGGTACACGCACCGAGCACGATGTTCCTTGCATCACCTCCAAAATACCAATAGAAGCTGTTCAACGCTCTCCACTGGCTTCCATCCTTGACGTGTCTCAGCTTCGGATCATCTCCATCGTCGGGCTTCTTCCTCTCCGCGTGCCAGCGCATTAGCTTTGCTTCCTTGGGATCTACAAAATACCTCTAGAGACGGGGAGTGATCGGTAAGTACCATACCACTTTCTGGGGACATTTCTTCCCAGCCTTCTTGTATCAAGAAGCATTGCACACCGAACAACTTGTTTTTTCCGCGTGCTCCTTCCGAAAAATTATGCAATCGTTGATGCATGCATGGTATCTAACGTGTGGCAGATCAAGAGGGCACACGATCTTCTTGTCCTCATCAATACTACTAGGACATAGATTACCCATGGGAAGAACATCATTTAGGTACTTGAGATGCTCATTGAGGCTAGTGTCGGTCCATTTGTTTTTAGCCTTCGTCTTCAGGAGTTGGAGCGTGAAACTCAAGCGGGTCACCTCAGGATTGCAACCATCATACAATGGAGTGTTTGAGTCTACCACCAGTTGCTCCAGCTTAGCCTCCTCTCTAGAAGCAGCTCTCTCATTACTCGTCTCCTTGCGAAGCAATGCTTGAACATGAGGGTCCCGCACTATTGAACTTAGTACCAACGAACTCTGCTGCGTGGAGTCCTTGTAGTTCTCTCCGCCGGCATGTCCGGCCCCTTCTCCGCCGCCATGTCCGGCCCCTTCTCCGCCACAATGTCCGGCCTCTTCCCCGCCGCCATTATCAATCATCTCTTCGTCTTGCCCCGTGTCATCATTGCCTGCCCCGTCGGCATCCTCAACATCGTCATCCTCATCTTCAATTATCCACCGAGTATAGCCATCCATGAAACCAGTCATGAGCAGGTGCGCTTCGACACGACCATCGTCATGGGGGTCGAGCCAAACTATTCCTTTGCATTTTCGACATGGACATAAAACCTCTGTCAGGTTATTTTCCTTCATGTCCTGCACCGCCGACCGCAACCACCTGTCCACCATCATTCCACTGACCATCGTCAACTCTGCACGGTAATAATAAACAAATTGATTATTAAAATGCGTGCATTCATCAAAGTCATACAAAAATTCGGCATGACCTTCCTTAAAAATAGGACATATATAGATCTAGAGTTTGCCCGAAATTCGCCGAAACGGAAATAAATCGACATTTCGGCAAAACATAGGCAACTCAAAAGCACAATTTGGCGTCAACTCATGCCACACACAAAATTTCCATAAACATATCACACACACATAAACATATTTCCATTTTGCAAAAGCATGAAATTTTAATCACCTCTATCTCAAGATCGAGCACACGGTGGAGATGATGTTGTAAGGAGATCAAAAGTGCACAAAGCTCTTCTTGGCAAAGATAGATCTAGTTAGGGGGCAAATAGGTCACTTAACTAAATGCTACATCTACCTAGCTACCTAATTTGGGAGGAGATAACTTCAACTAGTGAAGGGGGAAGGAAAAAGAGAAAGGAGATGCGTTAATGGAGGTGGTGTAGTTATAGCTAGGAGTAATGAAGAGAGAGAAAGGTAGGTAGAAGAGGGAGAGTAATGGGGGGAGAAGTATTGAGGAAGAAGAAGAGAGAGAGGGAGGATGTGGGAGGTAGGGGAAAGGGAGGTCAGGAGATGGGGAGGGTGTAACGCCCTCGATGCGGCTATATCTCCCAGGTGTCGAGGCACGACTTAGAGGCATAACCGCATTGAAAGCAATGTCGCAAGTGAGGTAATCTTCACACAATCCATGTAATAAATAAAGGGGCAAGATACATAGTTCGCTTACAATCGCCACTTCACACAAGTGCATAAATAACATCCATCATACAGATTACACTCAAGGTCCGACTACGGTACCAAAATGAAAGAAGACTACCCCAAATGCTAAACAGATCCCCGGATCACCCAACTGGGCTCCACTACTGATCATCTGGAAAAGAAACATAGTAACGGCCACGTTCCTCGTCGAACTCCCAAGTGAGCTCGGTCGCGTCATCTGTACTGACATCGTTGGTACCTGCAACTGTGGTGATAATATCTGTGAGTCACGGGGACTCAGCAATCTCACACCCGCGAGATCAAGACTATTTAAGCTTAAAGGTGGGAAAAAGGGTTGTGAGGTGGAGCTGCAGCAAGCGACTAGCATATGGTGGCTACAGCGCAAAAGAGAGCGAGAAGAGAAAGCAAAGCACGGTCGTGAAGCTAGAAGTGATCAAGAAGTGATCCTGAAACAACCTACGTCAGACATAACTCCAACAACCGTGTTCACTTCCCGGGCCCCGCCGAGAAGAGACCATCACGGTTACACACGCGGTTGATGTGTTATAGTTAAGGTCAACTTTGGGTTTTCTACAACCGGACATCAACAAATTCCCATCTGCCTCATAACCGCGGGCACGGCTTCCGAAAAATAATACCCTGCAGGGGTGTCCCAACTTAGCCCATGATAAGATCTCACGGTCAACGAAGGATATTCCTTCTACTGGGAAGACCCGATCAATCTCGGAATCCCGGACTACAAGACATTTCGACAGCAATAAAACAAGTCCAGCAAAGCCGCCCGATTGTGCCGACAAATCCTGATAGGAGCTGCACATATCTCGGTCTCAGGGCACATCCGGATGAACACTACGTATGGCAACCGAAGATACCCCAACTTGCCTCAGGGCGGCACCGCAAGTGGCTCTAGTTGGACCAGCAATCGAAGGAGAACTGGCCCGGGGGGGTTAAAAATAAAGATGACCCTTGAGTCTGCAGAACCCAAGGGAAAAAGGCTAGGTGGCGAATGGTAAAACCAATGTTGGGCCTTGCTGGAAGAGTCTTATTCAAGGCGAACTGTCAAGGGGTCCCATAAATCACCCAACCGTGTAAGGAACGCAAACTCCGGGAACATAACACCGGTATGACGGAAGCTAGGGTGGCAAGAGTGGAACAAAACACCAGGCATAAGGCCGAGCCTTCCACCCTTTACCAAGTATATAGATGCATTAATTAAATAAGAGGTATTGTGATATCCCAACAAGAAAACATGTTCCAAACAAGGAACAACATCTCCATGTTCCAACAAGGAACAAGCTTCATCTTCACCTGCAACTAGCAACGCTATAAGAGGGGCTGAGCAAAGCAGTAACATAGCCAAACAACGGTTTGCTAGGACATGGATGGTTAGGGGCTGACAAGGCAATATAGGAGGCATGATATAGCAAGTGGTAGGTATCGCAGCATAGGCATAGCAAAAGAGCGAGCAATCTAGCAAGCAAAGATAGAAGTGATTTCGAGGGTATGGTCATCTTGCCTGCAAGGTTCTCAGAGTTGTCGAAAGCTTGGTCCTCGTAAGCGTTCTCAACGGAATCCTCGGTCACGTACACGTCTCCCGGCTCTACCCAAATCAAGAAAACAAGCAAAGGGGACAATATCAACCACGATGCAATGCGCAAGCAACATGATGCAAAACATGGCATGATATGCGAGAGGTGATATGCAATGCCATTGCATGCTCCGGAAGGACAAGGATGAACAAGGCATAATCTTGGCAAATCAAGCATGCCACTGGATAGATGAGGTGATTTCGGTTGAAATCGATATAAAGATCACCGGAATCGGATGCACGGTTTGCAAATGGCAAGCAATACAAGAATGACACGTATCTGCCATAAACAGCATGATGCTACTTAGCAAGCAACAATTAATTAAGCTACTGCACCCGAACATGGCAGCAAAGCATATGACAGTAATCTACTCAAGATGCACGATAAAAGATGAACACTGAGCTACGGCTCAATCCCATCATAACAGGTCCAAACAAGCATGGCAAAAGTGCAAACGACAACAAGTTCTCAGACTTTGTGAAATAATCAACATAGCCGAAACTAACATCAGGATGACATGTTCAGAGCAATGAAACGACATGCTACAAGAACAGAACATACCAAAGTAAGGCATGGCATGAATCTACTCGAAGCAATTGACAAAAGTCTCTTACTGACCATAAGCCATAAAGGATCAGAAAATATGATTACACCCATGTCAAATAAGCAAGTTTCGTTACAGGTTTCAGACTGCAGAAAACTGGACATGTCAAAAACAGGTAACGACTAGGCATGTTCGTGAGCTCGATGCACTCACTACAGAGCATTTCATGATAAACTAAGCATACATACATCAAGAAGACATGTCATAGTAACTAGACATGGCAAGAATAACATCATATCATGCAAGGATCAACTACACCAAGCTTGGCAAAATCGAATAACATGTAAACAATCTGCCAGCAACATTTTGAAGCAAAAGTAGAGCTCGCTTGACTCAAGCTATGGCACTCCATAATTGCAAACAAAGGCATGGATGCATTAAGCAAATACTCAAGTCCAAACCACACTTACTGATCATGCTCAAATTATGCATAGATCTCTCAGAAACAACATGAATGCATGGCATGAAAATAACAGCAGTCAGGGACTTAGTGAAACCACTAAGTCTCTGAAGTCAGCAACATCAAGTGACCTAGTTTGCATGCTTGTGCTAGTCACCACAAGTATCACAAAAATACATGGCAAAATTCCCTGGAAAGGTAACATGGCATATTACAAAACTCATGTAGGACTCAACTTCACAGGAAGTACACATCAATCATGGCAAAAATGACAAAAGTGCATGTTCAGATAAGATCCAGCCACTAACATCAACTAGCCCTCTTCTAACAGCATTTCGGGCATCAAGATGACTTCAAACGAAAATGATGCAATGGAACAAAATTATGTACTCTTCGAGGCCAACAAACTTATATATTATACGCGCGAGACGCAGCTATGGATGCGAAGTTATGGCATGGCAAACATGGCATGATGATACAAAATTTAAAGACTTGGAGAAAACGGGGGGAGGGAAAAGTCAACCCCCGCGATTTGGATCTGAGATCCCGGCGATTCCGGCGGCTCCGGCGGCGGATCCGGCCGGCGCGGATGACGCCGGCGACGGGGAGGCAGTGGGGCGACGCAGCGAGGGCGAGGGCGGCGCGGGGGCGGCGCGGGGCGGCGCGGCTCGCCGGGCGCGGCGCAGCGCAGCGCGGCGGCGGTCGGCGGCGGGGCGAGGCCGGCGCGGGGCCGCGGCTGGCGGGCGGCGCGGAGCGGGCCGGTGCGGGAGGCGACGGGCGGCGCGGAGCGGGCCGGGGGGGCCCCGCCTGGGCCCCGGCGGGCCGGCGCGGCGATGTGGGCGCGGCTGCCACGTGGCGGCGCGCGGTTCGCCCGGCGGCGCGGGCGGGAGTGTCCGTCCGTCCGGTTATTGTCCGGCGGCGGCGGGAGGGAAAATGGCTAGGGTTAGGGTGGTTTTTGCCCGTGATTTGAGGAGGGGGAGGCCTTTTTATAGCTAGGAGGAGCTAGGGAGCTCCAAATGGAGAGCGGTTTTCGGCCACGCGATCATGATCGAACGGCGGAGGACATGGGAGTGTCTTAGGTGGGTTGTTGGGCTGTTTTGAAGGGGTGTTGGGCTGCAACACACACGAGGCCTTCACGGTTACCCGGTTAACCGTTGGAGTGCCAAACGAACTCCGATTGACCCGAAACTTGACAGGCGGTCTACCGGTGCTATACCAAGGCCACATGTCAAACCTCGGTCCAATCCGGGAATGTTTAATACCCGCTCACGAAGAAATGTAAAAGGGGACGCCGGGAGACATAGGAGCGCTGGATTGCAAAACGGACAACGGGAAAAATGCTCGAATTTATGAGACGAACACGTATGCGAATGCGATGCACATGATGACATGATATGAAATGCATGACATGACCAAAATGCAAAACGGAGAGAACCCAACCACGGAGGGAATATCATAACACATAGCCGGAAATGGCAAGAGTTGGATTACAAATATGGCAAGTTACATCTGGGGCGTTACAACACACCACCACTACGAGAGGATCTCGTCCCGAGATCTAGGACTGAAAGAACTCCGGATACTCAGAACGTAGGTGGTCTTCACGCTCCTAGGTGGCTTCTCGGTCTGAATGATGTGACCATTTCACTTTGAGGAATTTGATTGACTTGTTGCGAGTCTTGCGCTCAGTTGTCTCAAGAATAGCAACTGGATGCTCATGATAGGACAAATCTTCTTGAAGATCAATCTCTTCGAAGTTGATGGTGCGTTCAGGCGTCTTGAAGCACTTGCAAAGCTGTGACACGTGGAAGACATCGTGCACATTTGCAAAGTTGGAGGGAAGCTCAAGTTGATAGGCTAGATCGCCTCGTTTCCCGATGATCTTGAAGGGGCCCACGTATCGCGGAGCAAGTTCCCCTTGATACCGAAGCGACGAGTTCCTTTCATTGGCGAGACACGGAGGTAAACATGGTCTCCGATCTCGAATGCCACATCTCGGTGTTTGCTATCGTAATAGCTCTTCTGGCGCGACTGCGCGGCTTTGAGGTTCTCACGAATGACCTTGCACATAGCCTCAGCCTCTGAGATCAAATCATTGCCGAGCAATTGGCGTTCACCGATTTCAGACCAGTTGAGAGGAGTACGGCACTTTCTGCCATAGAGAATCTCGAATGGGGCTTTGCCCGAGCTGGCTTGAAAACTGTTGTTGTAAGAGAACTCAGCATAAGGAAGACAATCCTCCCACTTCATGCCGAAAGAGATAACACAGGCTCTGAGCATATCTTCAAGAATTTGATTGACACGCTCGACTTGTCCACTAGTCTGAGGGTGGAAAGCTATGCTGAATCGAATATTGGTGCCCATGGCCTTCTGAAAAGAATCCCAAAATTTGGAGGTAAAGAGGCTACCACGGTCTGAAGATATCAATTGTGGAATGCCGTGCAAAGAGACAATTCTGGAGGTGTAGAGCTCTGCCAGCTGCGCTGCTGTGATAGACTCTTTGATAGGAAGAAAATGAGCCACTTTGGTGAGCTTGTCGATGACGACGAAGATAGCATCATTTCCATGCTTGGACTTAGGAAAACCAGTCACGAAGTCCATTTCGATATGATCAAACTTCCATTCTGGAATAGCAAGAGGTTGGAGAAGACCAGCTGGTCGTTGGTGTTCTGCTTTCACCCTTCTGCAGACATCACACTCATTCACGAATTGAGCGATCTCACGCTTCATTCGAGTCCACCAATACGACTGCTTGAGGTCATGGTACATCTTTGTACTTCCAGGATGAATAGACAGAAGAGAATTGTGCGCTTCGTTCATAATGACTTTACGAAGGTCACCCTTTGGAACCACGATCCGGTCCTCGAAGAAAAGAGTATCTCTGTCACCAACTCGATAGCACTTGTATTTGGAAATGCCCTTGTCAATACCACGTTTCACCTTCTTCACCATGATATCCAACAGTTGAGCCTCACAAATCTGATCTTCCAAAGTAGGAGAGACAATGAGGTTGGCAAGAACACCTTGAGGAACAACTTGGAGATTCAACTTGCAAAAAGCCTCACAAAGATCCGGTTGAAAGGGCTTGAGGATTAAGCTGTTGCAGTAAGCCTTTCTGCTCAAAGCGTCTGCAATCACATTAGCCTTGCCTGGAGTATATTCAATACTCGGATTATACTCTTGAATCATTTCGACCCATCGAGTTTGCCTGAGGTTGAGATGAGGCTGAGTGAAGATGTACTTGAGACTCTTGTGATCGGTGAAGATGTCCACTTTTCTTCCCAACAGGAGATGTCTCCATGTTATTAGTGCGTGGACAACTGCCGCCAACTCAAGATCGTGAGTGGGGTAGTTCCTTTCATTGGGCTTCAACTGGCGAGAGGTATAGGCAACAACCTTCTTCTCTTGCATTAAGACGGCACCGAGGCCCTGAAGAGAAGCATCACAGAATACTTCATAAGGTTTGGATTCATCAGGAGGAGTCAGGACTGGAGCAGTGACGAGTTTCTCTTTGAGAGTGTTGAAAGCAACGTCACACTCAGGAGACCAGACATATTTCACATGCTTCTGGAGGAGGTTGGAAAGAGGCTTTGCAATCTTGGAGAAATTCTCAACGAATCTTCTGCAATAGCTTGCAAGTCCAAGAAAACTGCGAAGCTGCTTGACATTCTGAGGAGGATTCCAATTCAAAACTGCAGACACCCTCTCTGGATTAACAGCGATGCCCTTGGCAGAGATGATATGACCAAGATAAAGAACTTCATCAAGCCAGAATTCACATTTGGAGAACTTCGCATATAATTGATACTCTCTGAGCTTGTCGAGTACCAATCGCAAATGTTCGGCATGATCCTTCTTATTCTTGGAGAAGACCAAAATATCATCGAGATAGACCAAGACAAATTTGTTGATGTAGGGGTTGAAGATGAAATTCATCAAATGAGTGAAATATGGAGGAGCATTGACAAGGCCGAATGACATGACAGTATATTCATAAGAACCAAAGCTTGTTCTGAAAGCTGTCTTGGGAATATCTTCTTCACGAATGCGAATCTGATGATAACCCATACGAAGGTCAAGCTTGGAGAACACCTTAGCACCTTTGAGTGGCTCAAATAGCTCATTGATGTTGGGAAGTGGGTACTTGTTCTTGATAGTCTTCTTGTTCAATGGACGGTAATCGACGCAAAGTCGGTCCGTGCCATCCTTCTTCTTGACAAAAAGAACACCACAACCCCAAGGAGAAGAACTCGGTCTGATCAGACCCAGACGTTCTTGTTTATCGAGTTGAATATTTAATTCCTTGAGCTCATCTGGTCCAAGCTTGTAAGGACGCTTGCAAACAGGTTCCGTGCCAGGCTCAAGATCAATAACGAATTCAACTGGCCGACGGGGAGGCATACCCGGAAGCTCTTCTGGAAAAACATCTTGGTACTCACAAACGACTGGAATCTGAGAGATAGCCTCCAATTCATCATTCTCATTGAGAGAAAACAACCGAATGGTATCATCACGAGAAGCATAGATGATCACATTGTTCGAAGTGTGAGTCAATTTGATTTCCCTGGCAGCACACTCAAGCTGAGCCTTGTGCTTAGAAAGCCAGTCCATCCCGAGAATGAGATCAATATCAGAATCACCAAGAACAACTGGTTTAGACAAGAATTTATAGTCGCCCATCTTGATAGAAACATCCGGGACACAAACATTAGAGGTCATTTGCTTGCCTGGGGACACAATCTTCAACGGAATAGGAATCTTTTCGGTCACAAACTCATGCTTAGCAACAAAAGGTCTCGAAATGAAAGAAAGCGATGCACCAGTATCAAATAAGACTTTGGCAGGAATATCATTAACAGGAAGATTACCCATGATCACTTCAGAAGACTCCTCTGCTTGAGCTGCATTCAACATGTTCACCTTGGCATGCTTAGGATTATGCTTGACCACTGCATTGCTGGAAGATTTCACAGGAGGAGGAGGCGGAAGGCGCCTTTGGTTGAAGCACTTGTTCGCATAGTGACCCTTTTGCTGACATTTGTTACAAGTCACCTCTGAGAGCGGACGATGGTAAGTAGCACTTGGCATTGGAGTTTGGTTCTGAGACTTGTTCTGATAGCCAGGGTTGGGTGGGTGGGAAGATCCACGACCACTTGAGTTCTTCTGTTGATAAGGCTGATGGAACAGAGGAGGAGGAGGCAACCAGAACTTCTGTTGCTTAGCTGCCACAAGTGAGGAAGAAGAAGACTGAACTGCGTCTCTGACTCTCTTCTTAGAAGCCTCACACTTCAGCTGAGCAGCTTCTTGTTTCAGTGCCATGTTGTAGAATTCATCATACTTCAATGGCTCGAAAAGCACGAGAGCAAGTTGCAGATCTTCTCTGAGACCACGCCTGAACTGGTAGATCATACTCTTCTCATCAGGGATGTCTTGCCTTGCAAAACGAGAGAGCTTCTGGAACTGAGTGTTGTATTGATAGACAGTCATGTTGCCTTGCTTGAGATTGCGGAATTCCTCACGCTTAATCTCAACAACACTTTCTGGAATGTGGTGCGCTTTGAAATCACGACGGAAATCATCCCAAGTAATGACACGACCTCCTCTGGAATCTTTGTATTGCTAGAACCACTCAGCAGCTTGATCTTTGAGTTGAAAAGAGGCAAACTTGACAAAGTCCTCAGGTCTCACATTGCTGCACTCGAAATGCTTGCTGATGTCCATGAGCCAATCATCGGCGTCTGTGGCCTCGACACAGTAGCTGAAGGTCTTTGGCTGATTAGCAAGGAACTGGTTCAGTGAAGCGAAATGCGGCTGATTGTTGCCTTGGCCTTGATTCTCTTGATTAGCTTGCCCTTGGTTGCTATCTTGCAAGAGCTGAATCAGAATCTGAGCATTGGCATTTGTGGCAGTCATCAGGGCCTGCCAAGCTTCCGGAGGTGGAGGCGGTGGCGGAGGGTTAGCCTGATTCCCGTCATTGCGTTCCGGATTCTGACGCGTTGGTGGAGTCATCCTGAAGAGGGTGACATCCATTAGCATCTTGACAGAGATATATTGAAGTTGAATCAAAGGAACGAAATTGCAACATATAGTCTTCACAATAAACATTCGAACGAGAATGAACGAATGAATTGCAATGTAAATCATCACACTTCCAAAATTGAGAAGCCACTTAGAACATGGTAAGGAATAAAATCAATAAGGTACGGAAGTGAACAAATACTTGGTAAGGATTACCCAATCACAAACCAAATATCTGCGGAAGAAATACTAGAGCTACAAGAATTCCCACTTATAAACTCCCGAAACTTTCTAGTTATGCAATCAGGTGTTGGGGATACAGGGGAAGCATAATATCTCACCCAAACTAGCAAATCCTACAACCAGCTGTATCCATCCTTCAACACATAACCAAGAAACCTTCGGAAATCGTCTACCTCAACCTTCGAAAAGCATCCGTTATACAAGTCATGGCAATACCCCTGCACTCGCCACAGTACTGGGCTATCAGGGTTATCTCACCAACAACTGTACAGAAGAGATTTTCGATGTCGGCGTACTAAACTCAGGTATTCCAAAACCGCAACGATAATATTATGACGACAACACCTTAGAGCTCAACTCCCCGGGACACTGCCACAACCCCTAAATGTCAGGAGGCAACCAAGACAATGTTGTCATCATAAAACCATCGGAACGATTGTAATATACCCGCGTGATCCTAATTTTTTTTTTGTGAAATTTGAGAAGAGAAGAGTCAAAACTCTACGTTAGGAAGCCTTACCAGAAGGTCGAAGGGACTAGGAAGTAAAAAGAATTCCTAAACTCTCCGATATATAATTCTTAAATGACTCAAAACATTTTTCTAGACACAACTCGGCCACTAAAGACGATCAAACAGTGGGGGCTCCTAAGGTCGGGGAAAGGCTCTGATTACCAACTTGTAACGCCCTCGATGCGGCTATATCTCCCACGTGTCGAGGCACGACTTAGAGGCATAACCGCATTGAAAGCAATGTCGCAAGTGAGGTAATCTTCACACAATCCATGTAATAAATAAAGGGGCAAGATACATAGTTGACTTACAATCGCCACTTCACACAAGTGCATAAATAACATCCATCATACATATTACACTCAAGGTCCGACTACGGTACCAAAATGAAAGAAGACTACCCCAAATGCTAAACAGATCCCCGGATCACCCAACTGGGCTCCACTACTGATCATCTGGAAAAGAAACATAGTAACGGCCACGTTCCTCGTCGAACTCCCAAGTGAGCTCGGTCGCGTCATCTGTACTGACATCGTTGGTACCTGCAACTGTGGTGATAATATCTGTGAGTCACGGGGACTCAGTAATCTCACACCCGCGAGATCAAGACTATTTAAGCTTAAAGGTGGGAAAAAGGGTTGTGAGGTGGAGCTGCAGCAAGCGACTAGCATATGGTGGCTACAGCGCAAAAGAGAGCGAGAAGAGAAAGCAAAGCACGGTCGTGAAGCTAGAAGTGATCAAGAAGTGATCCTGAAACAACCTACGTCAGACATAACTCCAACAACCGTGTTCACTTCCCGGGCCCCGCCGAGAAGAGACCATCACGGTTACACACGCGGTTGATGTGTTATAGTTAAGGTCAACTTCGGGTTTTCTACAACTGAACATCAACAAATTCCCATCTGCCTCATAACCGCGGGCACGGCTTTCGAAAAATAATACCCTGCAGGGGTGTCCCAACTTAGCCCATGATAAGCTCTCACGGTCAACGAAGGATATTCCTTCTACCGGGAAGACCCGATCAATCTCGGAATCCCGGACTACAAGACATTTCGACAGCAATAAAACAAGTCCAGCAAAGCCGCCCGATTGTGCCGACAAATCTTGATAGGAGCTGCACATATCTCGGTCTCAGGGCACATCCGGATGAACACTACGTATGGCAACCGAAGATACCCCAACTTGCCTCAGGGCGGCACCGCAAGTGGCTCTAGTTGGACCAGCAATCGAAGGAGAACTGGCCCGGGGGGGTTAAAAATAAAGATGACCCTTGAGTCTGTAGAACCCAAGGGAAAAAGGCTAGGTGGCGAATGGTAAAGCCAATGTTGGGCCTTGCTGGAAGAGTCTTATTCAAGGCGAACTGTCAAGGGGGTCCCATAAATCACCCAACCATGTAAGGAACGCAAACTCCGGGAACATAACACCGGCATGACGGAAGCTAGGGTGGCAAGAGTGGAACAAAACACCAGGCATAAGGCCGAGCCTTCCACCCTTTACCAAGTATATAGATGCATTAATTAAATAAGAGGTATTGTGATATCCCAACAAGAAAACATGTTCCAAACAAGGAACAACATCTCCATGCTCCAACAAGGAACAAGCTTCATCTTCACCTGCAACTAGCAACGCTATAAGAGGGGCTGAGCAAAGCAGTAACATAGCCAAACAACGGTTTGCTAGGATATGGATGGTTAGGGGCTGACAAGGCAATATAGGAGGCATGATATAGCAAGTGGTAGGTATCGCAGCATAGGCATAGCAAAAGAGCGAGCAATCTAGCAAGCAAAGATAGAAGTGATTTCGAGGGTATGGTCATCTTGCCTGCAAGGTTCTCAGAGTTGTCGAAAGCTTGGTCCTCGTAAGCGTTCTCAACGGAATCCTCGGTCACGTACTCGTCTCCCGGCTCTACCCAAATCAAGAAAACAAGCAAAGGGGACAATATCAACCACGATGCAATGCGCAAGCAACATGATGCAAAACATGGCATGATATGCGAGAGGTGATATGCAATGCCATTGCATGCTCCGGAAGGACAAGGATGAACAAGGCATAATCTTGGCAAACCAAGCATGCCACTGGATAGATGAGGTGATTTCGGTTGAAATCAATATAAAGAACACCGGAATCGGATGCACGGTTTGCAAATGGCAAGCAATACAAGAATGACACGAATCTGCCATAAACAGCATGATGCTACTTAGCAAGCAACAATTAATTAAGCTACTGCACCCGAACATGGCAGCAAAGCATATGACAGTAATCTACTCAAGATGCACGATAAAAGATGAACACTGAGCTACGGCTCAATCCTATCATAACAGGTCCAAACAAGCATGGCAAAGTGCAAACGATAACAAGTTCTCAGACTTAGTGAAATAATCAACATAGCCGAAACTAACATCAGGATGACATGTTCAGAGCAATGAAACAACATGCTACAGGAACAGAACATAGCAAAATAAGGCATGGCATGAATCTACTCGAAGCACTTGACAAAAGTCTCTTACTGTCCATAAGCCATAAAGGATCAGAAAATATGATTACACCCATGTCAAATAAGCAAGTTTCATTACAGGTTTCAGACTTTGCAGAAAACTGGACATGTCAAAAACAGGTAACGACTAGGCATGTTCGTGAGCTCGATGCACTCACTACAGAGCATTTCATGATAAACTAAGCATACATACATCAAGAAGACATGTCATAGTAACTAGACATGGCAAGAATAACATCATATCATGCAAGGATCAACTACACCAAGCTTGGCAAAATCGAATAACATGTAAACAATCTGCCAGCAACATTTTGAAGCAAAAGTAGAGCTCGCTTGACTCAAGCTATGGCACTCCATAATTGCAAACAAAGGCATGGATGCATTAAGCAAATACTCAAGTCCAAAACACACTTACTGATCATGCTCAAATTATGCATAGATCTCTCAGAAACAACATGAATGCATGGCATGAAAATAACAGCAGTCAGGGACTTAGTGAAACCACTAAGTCTCTGAAGTCAGCAACATCAAGTGACCTAGTTTGCATGCTTGTGCTAGTCACCAAAAGTATCACAAAAATACATGGCAAAATTCCCTGGAAAGGTAACATGGCATATTACAAAACTCATGTAGGACTCAACTTCACAGGAAGTACACATCAATCATGGCAAAAATGACAAAAGTGCATGTTCAGATAAGATCCAGCCACTAACATCAACTAGCCCTCTTCTAACAGCATTTCGGGCATCAAGATGACTTCAAACGAAAATGATGCAATGGAACAAAATTATGTACTCTTCGAGGCCAACAAACATAAATATTATAAGCGCGAGACGCAGCTATGGATGCGAAGTTATGGCATGGCAAACATGGCATGATGATACAAAATTTAAAGACTTGGAGAAAACGGGGGGAGGGAAAAGTCAACCCCCGCGATTTGGATCTGAGATCCCGGCGATTCCGGCGGCTCCGGCGGCGGATCCGGCTGGCGCGGACGACGCCGGCGACGGAGAGGCAGCGGGGCGACGCAGCGAAGGCGAGGGCGGCGCGGGGGCGGCGCGAGGCGGCGGTCGGCGGCGCGGGGCGGCGCGGCTCGCCGGGCGCGGCGCAGCGCAGCGCGGCGGCGGTCGGCGGCGGGGCGAGGCCGGCGCGGGGCCGCGGCTGGCGGGCGGCGCGGAGCGGGCCGGTGTGGGAGGCGACGGGCGGCGCGGAGCGGGCCGGGGGGGCCCCGCCTGGACCCCGGCGGGCCGGCGCGGCGATGTGGGCGCGGCTGCCACGTGGCGGCGCGCGGTTCGCCCGGCGGCGCGGGCGGACGTGTTCGTCCGTCCGGTTTTTGTCCGGCGGCGGCGGGAGGGAAAATGGCTAGGGTTAGGGTGGTTTTTGCCCGTGATTTGAGGAGGGGGAGGCCTTTTTATAGCTAGGAGGAGCTAGGGAGCTCCAAATGGAGAGCGGTTTTTGGCCACGCGATCGTGATCGAACGGCGGAGGACATGGGAGTGTCTTAGGTGGGTTGTTGGGCTGTTTTGAAGGGGTGTTGGGCTGCAACACACACGAGGCCTTCACGGTTACCCGGTTAACCGTTGGAGTGCCAAACGAACTCCGATTGACCCGAAACTTGACAGGCGGTCTACCGGTGCTATACCAAGGCCACATGTCAAACCTCGGTCCAATCCAGGAATGTTTAATACCCGCTCACGAAGAAATGTAAAAGGGGACGCCGGGAGACCTAGGAGCGCCGGATTGCAAAACGGACAACGGGAAAAATGCTCGAATTTATGAGACGAACACGTATGCGAATGCGATGCACATGATGACATGATATGAAATGCATGACCTGACCAAAATGCAAAACGGAGAGAACCCAACCACGGAGGGAATATCATAACACATAGCCGGAAATGGCAAGAGTTGGATTACAAATATGGCAAGTTACATCTGGGGCGTTACAGAGGGGGAGGTGGAAAAAGGTGGTGGGTGCTGTGTCTTAGCAGTAGCGCGGGAGCAAAAGTGCGTTGCTGCTAAGAGCGTAGCAGCAGCGCGCTTTCCTATCACGCGCTACTGCTAAACGGGCCAACCGTGTGGACAATTTCAAAATTAGCAGCAACGACGTGACTAAAAAGCGCGCTACTACTATGGCATTAGCAGCAGCGCGCTTCCTGACGCCGCGCTACTGGTAAACTTAGGTCGTTGTGTACTGTCGGTGGATTTTTGTAGCAGCGCGGTTTAAACATCACGCGCTACTGCTAAATTTACACGAGTAGCACGCTTTCCGTAACTGCACTACTACTAATTAGCAGCAGCGCCTCTTTTTATGCCGCGCTGCTGCTAAGATTCTGTGTATAAGGTTTTCCCTAGTAGGGACATGGTGTTAAACACACACACACACACACACACATGCACCTTGGTCCCGTTGCACCTTCTAACGTGACTTATTACACCTAGACGGAGGGAATAGTAAGTATACGAGATACGGTGGCACACTGACTACGAGATACGGTGGCACACTGACTTAAGTCGAATATAAGTGCCCAAAATTTGTGTGCATGTTATAATAAGGATTCACTTAAAATAGTACATGAGCAAACAGAGGGATCAATTGGACAGTGTTCCCGAGCACTAGCGAGAAGCGTGAGGTAAGATACACCGCTGGCGCTTTTAATTTTTCTTATTAATTTGTTTGTTTCACCCTCTGACTGGTGGGACCCAAAGTAGTACATGGAGAGAGGTAAGGTGATTTCTGCACCACTGTGGATAGTCTTACCACCAAAGCCACATGACACGATTATGATTGAAATCCCAAAGACTCCCCCACACACAAAAAAACACAGCATGCTTGTCACACGAATGCAGGAATGTATAAAAGGTTATTTCCCTCTCGTTGAACATAACGGGAGGGTTGTGTAGCTGGTTAGCCTGTTCGCTCACCAAACTTGAGGTCTCGGGTTCGATAACTACACTTGAGCATAATTTGTGCCAGGAGGATTCTTTGACTGGTCAAAATGTTTTCTAGGGTTTGCACGCTTCACACTCTCTCTCCAGTATATATATACACGCTGGAGCCTCAGCGCTTGTAGCTGTTCTCTTCACACTCTCTCGCCCTCTCCCGCTGGAGCCTCAGCGCTTGTAGTTGCTCTCTTCACACTCTCTCGCCCTCTCCAAATCTAAACAAGACTTCATTGGCCTCTCTCTCCCCTCACTGCTGCTCAAAGAGCCGGCAGGATCCGTCTGCCGGGAAGGGAAGGAGGTTTAACGCTGTCGCCGTCGACGAGGGACTACCGGCGCAGCTGTTCACTTTCCACCTAGCGGCAGCGCAGGAGGGCCTCCGACCCCTTCTTCTTCGCCGTCGTCCCGTCGCCCGCCGAACCACGCCCCAAGAACCTTAAGGTATTATTTACTTACTCCACATGTATTGCTCTAGCTCCATGTATACCATGAATCTAGGACGTGGTTCAAAGAGGAAAGGAGTGGGGGAAAGTAGTGGGAAAAGTTGTATGTAGCTGCTTCGTTGTTGGCGCCGCGGGGCCTTGACGGAGAAGGGCCTCATCGACGCCAGCGGAGCGGGGACTCATCGGAGCCGGCATTGTCCTCTTCCTCGTCCTCGATCTCGCCAAACAGCGCCTCGCCCGCTTCATCGCCCTCTTTGCTAGCCTCCTTGTAGGCGGCCACAGCCTCCTCCACCCGCACGCGGTACCGCCAGCGCTCGAGGCGGCCCTTGCGGGCGGAGCGGTACGAGTCGAGCAGGGCCTCCTGCTCTGCCCGCTCTGCGGCGATCTGCTCCTCTGCCTACAGGTGCTCCTGGAGGAGATGGTGGTTGTAGGCGGCGTCGGCCTGGGCCTCCCGGAATTGCTCCTGGCGCATCTGCCTCACACTATCCATATATTGGGCACGGGCCTCGCCGATGATCATGGTGCAATGCACCGGCAAGGATGGCGCGGAGGAGGGGGTTGGCGCCTGATCATTGACTACCATGTTCTCCATTGGGACGTCGTCGTCCTCCGGCTGCCTGCCGGCCAGCCGGTCGGCAGTAATGGCTGCCATCTCCTTGTGGTCCGTCGTCCACCCGTTCCAAAGAGCGCTGGAGCGCGAGGAAGCCATGGTGAGCAGTAGTGGTGTGGACAGGAGAAGGGAACGGATGCAGATGACTGCGGCTATGGCTGGCTCATTAGTTTATATAGCAATGGTGGGCGGGCGAAGGGACGGGCGTGTGGCACGGAGTAGCCGCCTCGGCAACCGCGTATCATTAATGTGGACGGACGGACGACACTTGTGTCGTTTGAAGGCGGAGCAATCGCCTGCACCTGGAAGCGGGGCGGGCGGCGTTGACTGTTTCGGGCAGAAAGCGCGCGCGGGCGAGGAGATGACTTTACTTGGAGAGGATGACAATGGGGACCCATCAGGTCCATAGCCTCACGTATGCAAGTGCCTCCTTATTATATATATACATATATATAGAGTAGCACTATTATGATCATGGTATTAGAATAACTATTTGGATCACAGCACCCTATATAAGGCCTTTCCGAACTTCCCTGAACTGCCGGCCCGAACAGAGTCGCCCGACAGGATCCCACCCGATCCGAGATGCCTCGACAGGATCCACCTGATCCCCTCGATCCCGAGCCGCCCCAGCCCCCCTCCTCGCCGCTCCTCCCCTCCTGGTCGCCGATCTTCCGCCGGCCGGCCGGATCCGCCGCCTCCCCTCCTTCCCTAGCTCCTGGCCGGCCGGGTCCGCCGCCTCCCCTCCGTCTCCAGCTCCTGGCTGGCCACCGGCACGGGCGAGCGAGCGACAATGGACGCCGGCGCGAGGGAGCCCGCGTCGCCTGGACGCGGCGAAGCCGCCATGAACTTCAGGAAGCCGCATCCTCGTCCCAACGTCACCGCCCGAAGCCTTGGCAGACCACATGACGGCCCCGACGCAAGCAACGGTGAGCGGCGCGACCAACGGAGCAACTCCTCCGCAGAGGCGGAATCGGCTGCGCCCTCAAATTTAGCGGTAGAAGTAGATGAACTTCCTCCCAATTTTGCCTTCTTCTTCAATCTTGCCTTCTCTGACCTTCTTGCGTTGTGTGCAGATGAACTTCGCGCCCCCTACAAGACATGGATTGCCATGGAATTCCTCTACTACCTCAAGGTGGCCTATCAGCTGCTGGAAAAAGATTGGCTGGACTTCTAGCCAGGGTATGGTTGAACTTCTTCCTTCCTTCGGTTTGTTATTTGCCTACAACCATGTGAAGTTTAGGTGGTGTGTGAGCCTCAATACAGGCTACAAAAGCTTTTTAAAATTCTGCCTGCTTACAGCCATGTGAAGTTCAGGTAGTATGTGTGCATCAGTCCAGGCTACAAACACTATAAAATCTGCCTACATTCACATTCACATGTGAAGTTCAACTAGTAAGTGTGCTAGAGTTCAGGTTGGTATGTGTCTGGTTCTGTGCAAAAAAAAAATAAAAGGAAAATAGAACATGCATGTGATATGACATGAAGGTCAGGTTGGTATGTGCTAGCAGTCTAACCATTCAAAAACTCATGAAGGTTCGGGTTTTTTAATTGTAGACAGTATTTCCCCTTTACAAAACAAGAAGTTCAGGTTGTGGAGAGTGCTCAGTCCAGGCACATATAAGTAGTACAATTAAAAAACAGGATGTGAAGTTCATTCTGTGAAGGGTGCTCAGTTCAGGTGCCAAGGCATTGGCAGATGCTCAGCTCAGTGCATAGTGTGATGGCTATCACCACTTTTTATGAGAAGTTCAGGCTGTGAATAATGCTAAGTTCAGTTACAAATTTATATGCAGATATAACTTGTGTGCTAATACACATTTTTTTCTTTTATGACAGGAAGACGATAGACGCATGAAGAAGCTTAGAAGTTCCCAGCAGCAAGTGCACAATCCAAAGCCTGTACGCGTTGCACCACCCACTCAATGGGTCACGCCTCAAACGCACCAACATCATTACCAACCTGCTCCGTACAAAAAATGGATGACACCCGAAACACACGGATACTTCCAAGATGCTGGGTCACAGCCCTATCCGCACAGGTTTGCGCCTCCACCTAATTGGGTGACGCCGGAAATCCCCCGCGGATTCTTTGTATCCACAAGCAGGCTCCCAAGCGAGCCGATGGAGGAGGGGGTTAGCTCAAGTCCTGCGTGTAACTCTGAAGGTTATCCTGGTGTGCCTCATCAACGCCAAAGTGAAGCAACTAAACCGGATCCCAGGACAAATCCAACAGCAACACACACACGAAGGAGAGTGATCTGCACACTATCACTGATTGATCCTCCTGCTGCTGCTACAAGTCAGAATTCTACGGGGCATAAGGTAGATGGATTGCTTCACAAAACAAAAGAGCAAACCAATACCAGGATCGCAATACCTCCACAACCACCTCAAGCAAAAAGGACGCAAACAAGAGAGAGGCCATCTTCAGCCCTCCTTCCTCCTCGTGATCCACTGCTGCATCCTGCTATGATTACTCCGCCATGCCCCATCCCAGAGGGACAACAGCCGACACCGGTGGAGTTGCGATCATACACGCACGTAAGTGAAACAAAAAATATTTATATACGCATCTTGTATTATCTGCACATTTTCTGCTCCCTCCAGAATAACAAGTTCATAAACTGCATTTTAACGTGCTGTTTGGATTAATTTTTTTCTTTTTCTGCAGACGCCGGATCTACCGGATTATCTAATACCAAGACTAAAGATGCGATTCAAAGATGTAAAGAAAGCAAGGGAATTTTATAACAGATACGCCAGGCACGCTGGTTTTGGAATCAGGAAGACGGGTGGAAATGACAACCACAAGTATTTTGTTTGCGCCTTCCAAGGGATACACACATCTTCTGTTTCAGAGGCCAACAGGAAGCGAAACAAAACATCGCAGAGGACGGGCTGCAATGCAAGAATGAGGGTGAAGGTGCAGGAGGATGGCACATGCGTGGCAGTGGACATTGAGTACAATCATAATCACAAGCTCATGCAAACTGATGACATGCTGGTATTCTTGCACTCACACAAGAATTATGACCCCACTATTCTGGAGTATGTAAAGCTCCTGCAGTACCGTGATGTCAAGCACACAACAATCATGTCCATGCTATCTGAAAATGAAGATGGAAGCTACTTCCTAAGCATGACCGGACGAGACCTGCTAAACCAGTAAGTATTCAAACACCCACATGCTGCAATGTAAAAAAGCATCCTAGCTCACAACCAATTTGATAGCAAAAATAACAAATGCATGTTGGCGTGTGATTTGCAGGAAAGCCATGAATGCAAGGAAAGAAGATCTGGATGATGTATTAAAACTTGTTTCATTCTTCAAAGACATGAAGGCAATAAATGATGAGTTCTTCTATGACATCCAAGTGGACAAGGACAAGTCAATTAAAAACATTTTCTGGTCCAATGCAAGCTGTCGAGGAGCCTACCAAGACTTCGGCGATTGCGTAACATTCGACACGACTTACAAGACCAACAGATTTCATATGCCCCTGGGAGTGTTTGTTGGAACAAACCATCACTTGCAGTCAACGATATTTGCCGTTGCCCTGATAAGAGACTAAGATGCAAAGTCATTCAAGTGGCTGTTCGATACATTTCTACGGTGCATGAACAACAAGCACCCAACTTGCATTCTCACAGGTGAGTTCAAAAAAAAACTCCTCAAGTTTCATCATCTTTTCAGTCTATGTATGGGTCTTTGTTGGTTGGGTACATTTGTTTTTTCTGAAAAACATGTAAGGAATGCAGTTCAACCACTGTTAGCACAGAAGTCCAACTAGCAATACAAGAAAGCAAAATTATTTGTCACATGTTTAGAAACAAATTAGTTATGAATGTGAAGTTCAAGTACATGAATCATAGAAGTTCAAGTACATGAATCTGTTAGATAAAAATATGTAGCATGTTCAGGAAAACATAGTTATTTTATGTGACGTTCAATCACTGCTACCACAGAAGTTCACCAACACTGCTGTAAGAAAAATTTCGAGTGTGACACTACCAGATTGTCCTACTACTAACTGTGAAGTTCAAGCACTGGTACCACAGAAGTTCAGCAACACTGCTGTAAGAAAAAAATACATGTGACATTCTTAGATAGCCATACTACTAGATGTGAAGTTCAATTACTTGTGCAACATAAGTTCACCATCAGTACAAAAAAGAATCAAGTTTCATTTTTTTTAATTCATGCAGACCAGTGCCCATCGATGGCGAAAGCTATACCACAATCATTTCCAAACACCGTCCACAAGCTATGTCGTTGGCACATATTGAAGAAGTACAGGGAATACCTCGCGTTGCTATACAAAAAATATGAAACATTGAAAGAGGAGTTCACAGCTATATTGAATTGGCCGCTGATGCCAACGGAGTTTGAAGATGCCTGGGCTGAACTCGTGCACAAGTACCACCTGGAGAACGACCAGATGATGATGCAGCTCTGGAGTGATAGGAAGATGTGGATCTCAGCATATTACAAGAACATTTTCTGTGCTAGAATGACGTCCACACAACTAAGCGAGAGCATGAACCACGTGCTAAAGAAAGGGTTTGTCAAGGGGACCCAGAACCTACACAAGTTTGCTAGGTGGGTCAATGCTTGCATAAAAACTCGGATGCAGAAGGAGAACGAGCAAACAATGACCAGCATGGTATGATGACAAGTACAAAAACACCACCATCATGTTCTGTTTACCTTCAACATGTGCACTTTCAGTTTAAAAAAATGAAACCCATGATTCTACTTCGACTAATATCTTACTTTTTGACATGTGCAGACCAATCCTATGACAAAGACAACTTATGGCTACGAGGAAGACATGTCTATCAAGTACACGAGAGCCGTGTACAACAAGATGAGGAATAGGACGAGAAAGGCCACGCTATTTCGCGCAAAGCGTACAGTAGAGCCCACTAAGTACCTTGTGTACTACCACAATAAGCCTGGCCATGATGATGAAGAAAGATTTTCCTGGTCAAAGCATGAATTCCAGGTTGTGGCTGACCCAGACAATGAAATATACGAGTGTGAATGCAAGCTCTGGACACACACAGGTGAGCGGGAAAACAAACTCATTAAAATAGCTAGACTAGTAGTATCATATCAAAATTTATGAAACTTATTGCTGGCTCACAAACTATGTATTCTGCATTCATCACAAAATGCAGACCTGTTCTGCCTTCACATCATGAACATACTGGACTACCTGAAGCCTGACAAATTTCCAAACAAGTATATCCTTAAACGGTACACAAAGACTGCAAAATCACAGCCAACCTTTGATACAAGGGACTACAACACAACCGCATCGGATGGCAGCTCAAGGCTATCGAAGCAAGACATCTTGCTGCAGCTGAACTTGATGGTTAACAAGAAAGCAATGAGATGTGACCAGCAGTACGACAGAGCCTACTATGTTCTCAAGAGGCTCGTGGAAGAACTTGATGCAATACACTCAGCAAATCGAGCGGATGCTGACAAAAGGATGGCTGAGGAGGACGCTGAAATTGAAGATGACCTTCACTATTATGCAGCTGAAATGCTCAACGCCGCCGCTGAAGCCAACCAATGCAAGCAGGGTGATGGACAATCAATGGAGCAGCGACAGCAAGAGACGATGAAACTGCCGCTGTATTCTGAAACAAAGGGTAGGAAGAAAATTACAGCAGCAAAGAAAAGTGACAAGAGAGCGCAAATAAAGGCACCACCTGCAGGAAGAGTCGTGGTGCTCGATGAGAATGGTGTGCCACTTGGACACAGGAAATGTAGTGTGTGCAACCAGGTTGCGGGACACAACAAGCTGACCTGTCCAACACTCTTGGAAAGAAACAATGCCGAGGAGGTCAAGCAACCCAAATCTCAAAAACAGCAACCCAAAGTTATGGAACAAAAGAATGGACCACACCCACAGAGAGCAAGCACCAGACTTTGTAGCATACGCAAGGAGTATGAACCACATAATGCAAGAACATGCCCGAAGAGAGCAGATGCTGAAAAGACAAGCAAAAAGTCAGAGAAGAGACAGAAAGCAAAACCCAGAGCCAGCAACAAGAAAGAGGTGGAAGAGTAAGAGGAAGACGAAGACGAAGACACCGTCGAAGAAGAGGAAGACGAAGAGGAAGAGAACGATGAAGAGAAAGAGGAAGAGGATAATGAGGAGGAAGCGGAAGAGGACGACGAAAAGGAAGATGAAGAGGAAGAGGTACATGTCAAGAAAAAACCTATACAACCAAAGCCTAGGAGGAGCGCAAGGCTGATGAACAGTTAGAATAGGTCAATTAAGACAATGCAAACTTATGTGATGTCAATGTCCAGAAATATTATGTCATCCCCTTTTACTGTTGAACTTTTGAATAAGTCCTGGTAACATACAATGTGAAGTTCACGTAGTACTACTGCAGATGTCCTGGTATGTTATGGGATGAAGTGTTGTGCTGATGATGTACTGCATGAAAGAGCAAGCAGTAATAAAATGGAAAACATACACTGTGAAGTTCAAGTAATATTACTGCAGAAGTCCTGGTATGTTATGGGATGAAGTGCTGTGCTGATGATGTACTGCATGAAAGAGCAAGCAGTAATAAAATGGAAAACATACACTGTGAAGTTCAAGTAATATTACTGCAGAAGTCCTGGTATGTTATGGGATGAAGTGCTATGCTGATGATGTACTGCATGAAAGAGCAAGCGGTAATAAAATGGAAAACATACACTGTGAAGTTCAAGTAATATTACTGCAGAAGTCCTGGTATGTTATGGGATGAAGTGATGTGCTGGTTTGCATGAAAGTCCAAGCAAGAACAAACATGAAAATTCATATACTGTGAAGTTCAAGTAAGCTTACTGCGGAACTACTGGTATATTACGGCAGGAGGTGCTCATGTTGTATTCCATAAAAGTGCAACCAGCAAATAATTATATAGTATTGAAGTTCAGGTCAGCTTATAGAAGAAGTTCTGGTATACAAAAATCGATGTTAAAATAAAGTTTCACCACATAGGATAAACTAAGGTTAGCAAAGCCTAAAACAATGCGTTCAAATGTGAAGTTCTACTTGGATACATGCAGAAGTTCATGTACAATGCCGACAAAAGATAAAGAAACGTCAACAATATTTCTGCACGCATTTACATATGAAATACGTTCGCACTTGAAAAAAACACAAAAAAATATAGAATCTACGCAAAAGCATACATTTTGGTTGGGTTGAACAT
The DNA here is from genome assembly GCA_032464435.1 of Aegilops umbellulata. Lineage (NCBI taxonomy): Eukaryota > Viridiplantae > Streptophyta > Magnoliopsida > Poales > Poaceae > Aegilops > Aegilops umbellulata. The sequence continues at coordinate 83,056,451 of CP136054.1, read as the reverse complement.
TACCAATACATTACACAACACAAAAATATCCTCTCCATCTGAAACCAGCAGCCCAGCCACATCTCAAAGCAGAAGTTCAAGTCTACAATCATATGTTGGGAGCCCAAAGATAAACAACACAAATAAATCAAGCAGTTCAACCAAAAACGAGGCAGAAGTTCAGGTACATCTGTCGGGGCAAAAACATTCAACACATTGATACTGAAAAACGACGCAGTGCATTGAAATTCACAAAGGCAAATCATTCTTCACACCAAATGCATTTGTCCACAAATATCATAAGTAATAGTGCTGCACCTATAGATACACAGATCACTAAAAACATTCTTACAACCAAATCTTTACGGAATTGTTCCAATCATAATCAAACATAAAAATCTGTACGAAATCAAATCTACTATGAAACTAATGCTTCGAATTCACGGGCCAAAGGACTGGATCTCTTTAGGGAGCTCTGAACGCATGACTTCATTCTTCTCACTAAAAATCAGAGTGTGCATGAACTCAGCCTTCCAATCATCTGCAGCAGCCTGCAAACAAAGAAAGTTGAAAACGATGGTTTAGTAACGGATATCTAAAACCAAAGCAGGAGCGTCCCAGCGAAAACACACAAGAATAATCAAAAGGATGATGAGACGAGAACAAAGACAGAACATACTTCCACATCACCAAAATCTTCAACAACCTCATCGCCATCATACGAAGAGCTGAACTTCACGGCAAAGAAACCACAATCATTACTCTTCTGCTTCGGAACGTCGATGAAAGTCGGCCTCTTTGCAATAGTCACCCAGTTAGGCTGCTTGCTCGCCTTGTATGCTGCCTTCCCGTACACCTCCTCGAGCAACCCAACAAATCTCTTCATCTGCCGGAAATAACATAATTAGATGAAGTCAAAAACATGTTAACCAAAATAGTTAAGTTCAGGTACATAAAAAAGAGACACTTGCAAAAGATCCACCTAAAACAAAATAGCAGAAGTTCAACTTCTAAATGACAGTCAGTTCAAGTAGTATTACCAAAACAGAGACAGCAACATATTTTGTCAACACAAGGCATAATAAACTTCGCGTCAAACAAGAGAATGTGAAAGGAGGTTTAGGCTAAGAAACACTCACGATATTTTGGCAGTCCCCGTGGAAACTCGACCGCGACGTTTGCATATTATCATAAGAAAGTGAATCAAGGATGTCAATGCTCCCACGATATCTATTCACCACGTACACACTGTAGTGTGCCATTGTGCCAATTGGCTTGAATAGAATCAAGAAAACCTGCCAAGAATGAAAGGACCGGTGAACAAACTATAAAAGCATATGTTCTGAAGAATAGGCATGAACAAAAACTTCTTGACAAACTCAGCAAAAGGATGCACATGAAATTAAAAAAAGTAAGGGTTATGAAAACCTAACCAGCTTTGCGTTAAGAAGGTCTTCTTCCTTGCGAACAAACATTGGGAGGAGACCAGCAGATTTTTTTGCATCAAACTTTGGAACTGTTGCGCTGAATAAATCATACTCCAGGCAGTACTGTGCATTCACAAAAAACACAATTAAAACACCTCCCAAATGCTACTACAACAAAACTAAGGCAAAAAGAAGGAGATAGGGGTGCAAAGAACTAAAACCTGTATGAAGTAGGGACTAAGTACAACCCTGTCAGCACTAGAGAATATCTCAGCGGTCTCCGGCTTATCCTTCCACAAACTTATGAGATAATCCATTATGTCTCCTTCCATCTGCTGCCCTTCACCGAAAAGCGTATAAAGTACACGTCCTGTGAGGTCAATCACATTCCCAGGGATGGTAAACATGCAGTAGCTTGTCCTGCAGAATACAAAAGGATGGTAAAAAAATATTAGAAGTTCAGATACAACAACAAACAGAAGTTCAGACAATATAACTCAAAAGGCAAAGAGGAGACATAAAAACAGAAGTTCAGACACTACAAGAAGTTCAGACAATACAACTACAGAAGTTCAGACACTACAACTACAAGACAACGGAACGACAGATGAGGGTAACTCACTCAGAATACTTCTCCAGACCGTCTTTACTCAACACATACTGTTTCACCTTCCGGACCTCGGATAGATGAGGGTAACTGTATTTTTTCAGGGGAGCGACAGGAGAACGCAACTTCAAAGGAAATCTTGCTGCTCTCTTGGAGGAAGTTATGTTCCCAGACTCAACTGCCGGTTTCCTCCTGGTGATCACAGCATTCTTCCCACCTCTACCAGCAACAATACCAGCAGCAGCTTTAGCATTCTTCGGGTAAGCAATCTTCTCAAAATCATCATCAGACGAAATCACTTCTGCTTCGACTGCATCAGCCTTCCTGTAGCAAGGGGTTTTTGGAGTACCACGAATACCACCAGCCTGCTTCCCCAAGTTGGAAGGAATAAGGGTCCGAGGTCTATCATCTTCTATCGGAGCTGTACTCACCGGTTCCTCCGTAGGCTGGTATTCCTGTGACCCAAGGAATGAGTAGTGGTAATCCGTCAGCTCCAACGGTTCCACTGTCAAAGAAAAAAGGAAGAGAAAAAATCACAATTAAATACAACTGAAGTTCAGGAACAGCACAATGTGCAGTCCAACTAATAAACTTGACATGGTTACTACTCAAGCTGGCCTAAAAAAATTAGTTGCAGTAAAAAACTAAATGAAGTTCAGGTACAACCAGAGGAACAGTTCAATATAAAACGATGAACTGTAAATCATTCAACTACAGCTAACAAAACCATATAGAGGCATCATCTCCGAAGATCAATTATAAAAGAAAATGCTCATGTGCATTTAAGCAAAACAAAACACACAAGCAAAATTAAAAAAGATAGAAATGAAGTTCATGTATAAAGAAAATGATACCCTCCTTCAGAAACCAGCGGCCCAGCCAGACCTCAAGCAGAAGTCAAAGCTCAGAGAAAAATATGAAGTTCAGGTAGAATAAAAGATGCAGTGCAGGTAAGCAGTACAAGTTCCAAAATACTTACATGTCTGGTAGCCAAACAGAGCTTGGAAGTCTGTCTCAAACAGGTCAGAAGAAGCGATTGAGTACAGCCACGTCTTCCTGATATCCCCGATATCCTCATGGGAATAATTTGCAAGAACCCCGTCATGATACGAATTAACATTCGTAAGCATGAAGAATCCGCAGTCGATACTGCCATCAAACGAAGTAAAAGAAATAGTGTTAGTACAGAAAAAGAAAACAACGAATTAAACACGACGCAACTTAAGTACAACTACAGTTAAACAGATGTGATAAAGAGAAAAAGTCGAACTCGTACTTGTTTTGCTGTTGGGGGACATCAATCCAATCCAGATCGAAATTGTCGATGCTAATAGGACTTGAGGGTGTCTCCCTGTCATTGCTTGCATCCTTCCAAAGCCTCTTGATGTTGTCGGTCATCCGTCGAAACAGGCATACCGCACATTCATCTTTTGGTCCATAGTAGGAATCGAGAAGCTGGAACCTTGAATTCTTTAGGTCAAGGAATACCGACACCCAATGACCGACACCACCCATGGAAGCAGGAAGCTCAGGCGGGTCAAAAGTAGGGAAAACAACCTGAAGCATCATAGACACACGAATCATTAAAAATGAGAATTTATATCAGAACGGTACAAAAGAAAAATAAAACAAATATTAACACAGTGGATCGCACTGCAAAACTAATACAAAGGCAAAGAACAAGATATTGCATACCGAATCATGTGCATCCATGCTATCTGGACCACTCGCCATGAAGTACTTCCTCACACGGGAATAAATTGACCTCTAAAAATCTTGTCCTGAAATAATGCAGACAACACCAACATATGAAAAAAATGCAAAAATGAGACGAACAAGTTTTAACTAAAATGGTAAGGAACAAAGACATATTTGCTGCCAGGGATGGCTGACTTACACAAACCCATTACGGCAGGATGAGTTTATCCGATCCCTGGTACTTCGCACGTAGACAATAGATTGCACACTCAGCCACATTAGGTGTAAGCATTCCGCGACGACCAAAAGATATTGCGACTTCTTGAACAGTAGCTTCACACTCCTTGTTTTGGAACATAATCATTTCTCTAAAAACAAGCAAAATAGAAATAAAAACAAGTTCAGCAGCAGGAACTCAGGAAGTTCATAACACATGTTAGCAAAAGAAGTTTAGCTATATCACAACAGGCAGTACAGTGCAAAAGAGGTCAGAAGTTCAGCGCCAGAGAATAAAAAAAACAAGAAGTTCAAGTACATAGAGTTGAGAAGTTCAGGTATGAAACAACGGGCAGCTCACAGGGGGTACATGCATGATGTAAATGTTGAGCAGCTGCACTCACCTCTTGGAATGGTCGTTCCTAAGCCTAGTTACCCTGTAATAAAAGTCATCAACCTTCTTTCGCACGACAGCAAGGTCGCTATCTGCTCACCAAAAAGAAAAATAGCAATTAACAGCAACACTCAAAGCACATAGATTCACGACAGTTTCAATTAAGACCAACATTCAAGCACAAACATTCAAAACATAAGCACATCTTAGGTACTACATCAGAAAGGATAAAACACAGCATCATAGACATCACAACCCATGCATTACAAAACTCCACCCACATAGAAAACAGGTCCACTTAACATTCTTTACAACCCACATGACAAAACAACAAAACCAGAAGTTCAACTTAGACCACACAGGCAGTTCACATGGGATATCATGGACTAGATGAAACAACAAAGAGGGAAGGGAATGGGGAAAGAAGAGAGAAGCATGCTCCTCTCTTCAGGGATCCTTGCCTAGACCAGTGGGAGCACTGGAATGATCAACCTCCTCTCCATAGCTATCGCTTTCCGTATCTTCATCGTCGTCTCCAGAAGACGTTGCAGCGTCGTCAGCAAGGACACCAGCAGCAGCTGGAGCAGCTGGAGAATCTGAAACAAGAAAAACTTTTGGTTGTGCCTGTACAGCATTAACATCAACTGATGGCTCTGCTGCAGGAGACTTCTTCGGGCTTGCAGCAGCACTACCACCAGTTTCAACAGCAGACTCAACAGCATCTTTCCCCAAAACGATGTCTCCAGTTGTCTTGCCCTGATCAGCATTTGAAACCTCGGCGACAATGGACGGCTAAGGTTCAGTCAGGACCACCCCGTCGGAGGAGCCGCTGCCTGAGACGGACATGTCTGCAACCTTCTCTGGAGGAACACTAACATCATCATTCTGCTGCTGCGAAAAGAAACAGAAAGTCATTACAAAGGGCTGACTGAACCTTATGCACAGGAGCAACAATTCCGTATTAGCGGCAATAAGACAAATGGACAAGAAAAATGGTACCTCATTTTCACTGCCATGAACCTCATCAACTATTACGCCACTAGACGGAGCAGGTTCATGCACAGGGGCACCCTCATGCACAGGAGCAGCTTCATGCGCAGGTAAAATATCCTCCTCAACCCTAGCACCATCATCAACAGCCTACAAAAAAATCATATAGAAAACAAATACCTAATCAGCAGAAGTTCACATTGCATAATCAGAGAAGGTCAGCTATCACAACTTACACATAATGGAAGTCCAAATACAGTAAACATAGCAGGTCAGATATCGAACTACTCTAAGATACAAAAGGGAACAAAAAGGGCCAGTCATCATCGTCACGGAAGTTCAGGTGCTGTAGCACTTGAAGTTCAGGTTCTATAAACAGAGAAGGTCACATAGGAACACTAGTGCTAAAAACAAACAGTTTACGACACATGAAATAAATAACGGTCGCCTATGACTACAAACAGTAATAACTGGAAGCTAACATTGAACATTAGTGCAAAGAAATATCAAAAGCCAACATAAACAAACCTCTTTGGTATGCTCCACGTGGCCTCCTTCACGACCCAAACGAACAGAATCCTGCCTCTGAATCTGTCTCACAACAGCACTTGCCTCATCTTCAAAAGGCTTGCAACGAGCATCCTGCATTTCCTTGAACAACCCAATGCTAGTCCGAAGGTGGGAAGTGCTCTGACGAAGCTCTTCAAGAAATTTAGCTTCAATACATAAGACCTCCTTCGAAGACTCAGCATCGAACTCGTGCCCGGGAGGAAGAATCCCATCAACACGACTAAGACGTTCAGCAGTCGAAGGAACACGAGCCAACTCCCCACAAACAGTTTCAAGAAGACTGTCAATCCTAACCAGAGAAACATTGGCAGCTTCAAACAAATCCTCGCAAGAAACGCCACCTACAGCACTCACACGGGCAGAAGAACCTCCTGGATCTACAGGTGGGGCACCGGTATTAACATCCCGGGAGAATTCAAATCTTGGTGAACTTCCACTCCCTAGGCCGGCAGAACGAGGCATTGTTAGAACAGGACGTTCGATAACCCTAAAGAACACAACCTCAGCCTGTGTCTTCCACTGCATACAAAAACAAAAGTCAACGCGTCAGAAAACAAATGAGGAACATGGGAAAAAAAATATACAAGACAATACCAGAAGTTCAAGGTAAACTACACAGGAAAGAATAATGCATACAAACACTCACAGGCAGTCTCCCAAACACCCAGTTGGCTGGGTCATCATCACCTTTCATGACCAAGTCAACCGCAGCAAGCTCAAGAAGCTTGGCCTGATCCATGAAATTGATGCGAGGGGTCCTCAAGTCAATAATAGGCGTCTTGCCAATGATAAGGCAGTCCAGATACATAAGAAGCGGCGCGATCGCACAGCCTGTGACAGCTTTTCCTCTGCTAGTACCTTGCTGATACCTAACAACAGCACTCCGAATATCATCAACAACCAACTGGCAGTAGTCCATGTCTGCCATATCCTCAAACACAAGGTTCTCGGCCATTGCTGCCTCCCTGGACACTCGTGTAGACATTCCAGGGATAACCACCTTCATGAAAACAATAAGGTAAAACACCTGAAGAGCAAGATCATCCTTCGTCTCATCCTTCACAATTTCAGCAAGGATATTCCACAAATCCTTTGTCTTGATGTCATCACTCCTAGCATACCCAAGCTTGCCCTTCAACCTCATAACAGCATCATCGAAACCATCATTCAAGGGCCTAGGGGGGGTACGATTACCTTGAGGGAACCCAAAGAGATGGTGAATAGCATCACTTGTAATACGTATAACCTTGTTCACCACACCCATGTCCAAAATCATGGTTGAAGGGTCAATCCTCATGTAGATGTTGCCCATCAAAGGACGAGAAATGTTGGAATCAACCTTCAAGTCAAACACACAACCAAAACCAGCCTTGATAACCCTCGTCTTGTGCCTATCTTGTAGCATTTTCGCACACGTCTTGACCTCTCCTAGTGAGCAGCGAACCGTCTTGTTAAAACGTTTCGCCTCACCTTCTCCTTGGCCACCTTCTTCGGGCACTTTGCCTCCTCTCTTCCTCCTCTTAGGCCGCTGCACAAGCTGATACTGAAAAAAAATACATTGACAAGGAAAAAAGGCAGAACAATGAGACACACAACCTTCACCAAAATTCAACTAATGCCTACATATACGCACTACATCTCAGAAGTCCAACCATGTCTACATAGGCAGTACAACCATGTATGACCACAAGTTAACATGCTTTCAAAAATGTTGGAAATTTAAAGAGCAGAAGTTCAAACATGTACACTAAGGCAGTAATCAAAACATGTATACCAACAAGTTAAGCTTATTTCTTCATGTATATAGCCATAAGTCCAACTATGTACTCAAAGGCAGTAATCAAAAACATGTGTACCAACAAGTTAAGCTTATTTCTTCATGTATATACCCAGAAGTCCAACTATGTACTCAAAGGCAGAAATACCATAAAAGAAAAGCACGTCGGCTAATTTATTCGTCTATATTGAGATGGAGCAGAAGGTCACCTATGTACGCCAAGGCAGTGCTAAAAACAATAAAACTACAGAAATAGCGACAAATGCTTAAAAAACAGTAAACATGAGACATTCATACCTGATTAGCGGCAGCATCATCATCGTCGTCGTCCACATCATCAGCATTGAAATCAGCATCATCCTTGTCCTCTGGGTTAACACGAGAACGCTTCTTCACACCCTTGTTGACCTTTGCAGGTGGAACCTTGCGCTTCACGCCGCATTTCTTCCCCTTACCAGATGCACCAGCACCAAGCAGACAAGGTGTAGGCGCGGCAGTCGCAAGCACACGAGGTCTACGGCGTACCGTACCACCAATGCCTAGCCCTTCATCTTCAACAACTTCTGCAGGCCTTGAAACACGTGGGCTCCTCCGAGGAGTAACTTCACCAACTACTAGCTTCCTCGCAGCAGTCTTCTTGATTTTCTTCTTAACAGGGACAACCGTGCCATCACTACGACACGGCACGTCTTCCTCAACAATGAGCTCAGCCGCATGAACAGATCCAGGAACATCAGAACCTTTCTCAAGGCAGGCCGCCCTCTTCTTGTCAAAATCTTCTCGCTTCTTCCTCTTATGTTGGTCCTCTAGGAGAAGCTGAAAAGGAACATCCTCGGGTTGCGTCACAGGTTCAGTGCCATCAATAGACTGCGACTGCGTCTCAGACATCTGAAGAGAGCACAAAGGATCCGGAACGGAATCACAACCTTCGACTGAGGGAGCCACCTGCTCAGCTGCAGCAGGGTTTTCTGATAAACCCAACTCAGATAAAACATCGTTGATGATGTTCACAGCTTCCTCCTCTGTGGACACATCTGCAAAGAACACAAAAAATCGAAGCAAAAAATAAAAAAAGTCATGAACAAAAACAAAAACAAACGACATAAACAAGCTAAAAAACATGGCTCAAAACTTTGAAATGAAAAGAAAAGGGAATTCACATACTAGGTGAAGCAAGAGCTGCAGAAGCAAGATCCTCGAGGCTTGAAACATTCTCAGGGCTCGGAGCAACCTCAGCAATCAAAGTCAAAGGGGTAATGGGTGATTTAGCCGCATCAGATATTGGAGCATCAGTATTAACCTCTGAAGCTCCATCTTGATCACAGGCATTTTTTTCAGAACTATTCAACTCATCACCAACTACAAAAAATGCAAGTAAAAAGGCAGCTGAGTTCTAATGCACAATCCTACACCAAAGGGACTTCTACTTTGACAACAATGTCCAATAACAAGAAGTTCAACAATACCTAACAAAGCAGTAAACACAACAATCAAACTAAAATCTACACACTAACTATAAAAACAATCTACAATCAGAGGGGCTACTACATAAAACATGAATGTCCAGAAGTTCAACGATATATAACAGAGTAGTAAACACAAAATGTGCATAACAAAAGTTCAACCAAATTTCATTATGAACAAACACTAATTAAAACCAGAAGTTCAACTATGTGACCCAAGCAAATAGCACATAAAAAATATGTAGCATGACCACAAGTAGTATTCCATAGCCAAACTAAATATCAATAAATATGAATCATTTGGGAAGTCCAACAAACACTTGGTGACATAGTTTCACCTGCAAACCATCAACTAAAAAGTAAGCAACACTGTACTAACTCAAGCTAAGGGTAAAAAGCATACACATAACCTTTCTTAGAAGTTCACACTAATAAGAAAGGCAGTCCAACAAGAAAACTAAGTAAAAAGCATACACATAATCAAGCTAGGTGAAGACATATATAAGAATACTGCTTTAAAATACAAGATCCAACTACATTAAGATACCTGGAGAAGGTTTGGAAGCCATGACAACACAACCCCCTTGACGAATGAAACTTCAAAGCCTAGAACAACATACTAAAAACAGGGGGAACAATACATATAGTTAGCAGGTAGAAAATCATACAACAAATACAAAAAACAACTAAATGAAACCCTAGGATGAAACAACTAGATAATATCAACAAGTATGAAAACATGAACAGTAGCACATATAGGCAACCACAAACAAAAAAAGAATCCAGAAACTAACTAGCATGTCACAGACACAATCTAGACTTCGAAATCAACAATACAAATACAATTAGACACACCAGATTCAGCGTGAACCATCACACCACACCCTCTCTCACATGCATCAGAATGCTGAAATCACCAAAAGGGGAAATGAAATCCAATCAACTCTGAACGGAGAAATAGCACACACAAGCATCTCATAGACAAATCTGACAACAGGGGAATGGAATCCACCCACCACACGCACAAGAACCCTACCTAATCTCCCAACAAACCATCAGAAGAAGGGGGTAGGACGGGGACCCGAGAGCACATAGGAGGCGGACTCGACAGATGTGGCGAAACTAAAAGCAAGCATTAAGGGGGGCAGCATTTGTACCTCTGGAAACAACCCCCGCACACATGAATCCGCGGCGGTTCTTCCACTCCCCACGACGCCACGCGCACCTTGCAACCGCGTAGGCAATTGCCGCCCTCGCTTCAGAGCGGGGGCCTGCGCCGGTTACTCCAGCACGAGGGCAGGGGAAGGGGGCGGAGAAATCGGGGGAGTTGGAGGCGAGGAAGGCAGCAAAGCGATGGAGAGGGGGAAGAGAGCGATCGACAGGGGGACAGGGGATTTCTGACAGGTGGTGACCAGGGAGATGCTCACTTAATGCCTATCTGTCATGGGAATTGCAGCGCCATTGAATTTACAGTTTTACCCCCTGCTCATTATAGATGAATGAAATGAATGCACCATTTGAATGCATCTATAATAGTGAGATAACTTCACACAACAGCAATGCTGATATCCTTAAAACCAAAAATATATGGCAAATGCACTACCAAAGTAAGAAAAATACATACATAAATATGCACTTAAAAAAAACAACACAAAGAAGTTCAAAAAACTAAAGAACAGAAGTTCAAGTACTCTAATAAAAGAAGTAACGGCATAAGAATAAATAAACCCTAAGAAACAAAAAGTAGAAGTTCAAGTACAAAAACAGATGAAGTTCATATATAACCCTAAAACATAATAACCCTAAACCCTAAAAACCCTAAGATAGATAGTGGGGTCACGGATGTGACGGACTCGCCTCCGCATGCGACGACGCGGCACGCCGCGCCGTCGCCTGCTCCGGCTTGTTCCTGTCTCGGCCTCGCAGGGGGAGGGGAGGGGGGTCCCGACCCCCCCTCCCCCCCTGCTCGGCCTCGCGCTACCGCATTGCTGCGCGCTATGATTTGACAGGACGCAATGCGGTTATTCTGTTTCCACCCCCACTGCACGCACCCTAAACCCTAAAAACCCTAAGATAGATAGTGGGGTCACGGATGTGACGGACTCGCCTCCGCATGCGACGACGCGGCACACCGCGCCGTCGCCTGCTCCGGCTCGTTCCTGTCTCGGCCTCGCAGGGGGAGGGGAGGGGGGTCCCGACCCCCCTCCCCCCTGCTCGGCCTCGCGCTACCGCATTGCTGCGCGCTACGATTTGACAGGACGCAATGCGGTTATTCTGTTTCCACCCCCACCGCACGCACCCTAAACCCTAAAAACCCTAAGATTGATTGTAGGGTCACGGATGTGACGGACTCGCCTCCGCACTCGACAACGCGGCACGCCGCGCCGTCGCCTGCTCCGGCTCGTTCCTGTCTCGGCCTCGCACCCCCCTCCCCCCCTGCTCGGCCTCGCGCTACCGCATTGCTGCGCGCTACGATTTGACAGGACGCAATGCGGTTATTCTGTTTCCACCCCCACCACACGCACCCTAAACCCTAAAAACCCTAAGACAGATAGTGGGGTCACGGATGTGACGGACTCGCCTCCGCATGCGACGACACGGCACGCCGCGCCGTCGCCTGCTCCGACTGGTTCCTGTCTCGGCCTCGCAGGGGGAGGGGAGGGGGGGTCCCGACCCCCCTCCCCCCTGCTCGGCCTCGCGCTACCGCATTGCTGCGCGCTACGATTAGACAGGACGCAATGCGGTTATTCTGTTTCCACCCCCACCGCACGCACCCTAAACCCTAAAAACTCTAAGATAGATAGTGGGGTCACGGATGTGACGGACTCGCCTCCGCATGTGACGACGCGGCACGCCGCGCCGTCGCCTGCTCCGGCTCGTTCCTGTCTCGGCCTCGCAGGGGGAGGGGAGGGGGGCTCCCGACCCCCCCTCCCCCCTGCTCGGCCTCGCGCTACCGCATTGCTCAATACGCGCAATGCCGATTTCAATATCTAAAAAATATTTAAATACAAAAAAATAACAACCTCAAATTTTACATGTTAAAAATGATAACTACACCGAAGTTCAGGTTAGTTGTTAAGTGAAGAACAACAACTGTTGTAAGTACAAATAACATACTAGAAAAAATAAAAAAAATACGCATATCCATCGCCCAATTACATGGCTGTTCACGGGACTAAGTCAAAAAAATACAAACCAAAGCAAAGAATGAAAAGTAACATAAAAAAGAAAGAAATACAGACCGATTGCTTTATTACTTTGCAAAGAAGGAAAAAGCAGAAGTTCACGTATAAAGAACATGGAGGTCCAGCTCCTACAAACGACACTTACATGATCTGGAAAAAAGTGCATGCATACTTGGGCTAATCCCATGATTGCTCACGAGACAAAGGTGTAAAAAGGAAGGAAACCAAACAAATAAAATATAGAGCACCATGCGCCTTCGCCTTGCAAATGTGGAACGTAATCTGGAAAACCAGAAGTTCAACCATTAATAAAAAAAAGAGAGGTCCAGATCTTACCAAAGATAAGTGGATGATCAAAAAACTATACCAAAACATAGACTAAGGGAAAAAGAGGATGCATGTTCCTGTGGCCCAGTTCGACGCTTACACACTAGCTGTAAAAAAATTGCAGAAGAAACTCTAGTAAGGGTTCCAGTTACAAAGCACTGGCTGCATTATCTTAAAGCGAAAGAAAAATGAAGAAGTTCAGGTATGACAACGCAGAAGTCCAGCACAGAAACTCGGATAGACCCAAGAGCATCCACCTGATCCTCCCCCCGATCCCGATCCCGAGCCGCCCCAGTCCCGACAGGATACAACGAAGAAAAACAAGAAGTTCAGGTATGAAGACAGAGAAGTCCAGCTTGGACGACAACCATTAGAAGATCTAGAAATAATGAACAAACGAATTCGTCCGAAGCATAAAATCATCTCCACAAGATTGCAGCACGTCCGCACCCCCTTGGAATTGATCTGGCAACTACCTTTCGACAACTGAAAGGACCAGAGGGCAAATTTCAAAACCGCTTTTTTCATGTGCAGAAACCCGCAAGAGTGCCAACATAAAATCGCTAGAAATCAAACCATAAGGACCCTCCCGATTAAAATTTAAGGATTAGTAAGCCTCGAATTTCACTAAAGTACGCAAATCAGGCATCAAACTTTAAACAAAAACGAGAAATCAACAGAAGCGCGGGTTGCATCTCGGGCGGATGAAGAGCACGGGCAATTTCAAATTTGTTTGAAATAACTAAGAATTTGTGCTGCAAACTCATACTAAATCCTAATCCCCATCGTTCCAGAACTTCTACAACATCCAAAACATGCATTAAACTTGTAACAGACACAAGTTCATCACGACCCCGAGAGCAAAGCCGCCCAAGTGCTAGAATCCGAATCAAAACAATCATTTAGACTCTAAAAACCGTGTCCACATTACACTTGCATCACAAACAACACGAATGACCAGAAAAAATCGCGGTAGAAGCCACGGTTCCCAAGATAGCCCGAAGGTCAGGTTAGTACACAGGGAAGTTCAAGCGCGTTACTCGGGAAGTTCAGGTTGTGATCAGAATATTATTCTGATCCCGTGATCAGAATACACACACACACACACACACACACACACACACACACACACACACACACATATATATATATATATATATATATATATATACACCCTCCGTCTAGGTGAATAAGTCGTATTAGAAGGTGCATCACGACCTAGGTGCAAGCAGATTGGTGGAAAAGAAGAATATTTCTCTCTTCTAAACACAACATTTAATCACAGCAGTTAAGAGGATGCCTTATTAGCTACCATGCAGGCCATCCTAATTCATAGCATGCAAAGCGCTTTTATTTCTTGCCTAATAACCGCATGGACGTGCTGCATGCATTGGTCCTTGCCCGAGCAAACAAAAAGGGAGGAAAGGGGTTTCCACATGAGACAACGAGGCAGAGGTGGAAGTGCTCGTTGGAGTAATTTATTTTGCTTCCCCCTTCTTTCCTGACATCACGGTCCCACATCATTGCCAACCTATGTAGTATTCAATAAACGAGAGAATTGCACAAGAAGCGGCCGACAGCTGGGACCAAGCAGCTCGAGCGGTATTTGTGTTTTGTGTTTTTGAGGTGTGAGCACTGCAGAGTTTTTTGATGTTTAGCCCAGATATTAATTTTTCTCCTCTGAAAAACAACGAAAACATCGCTGCATGTATTAACTGGGTGGGCTGTGGCCCATTTAGCCCAGGCCAGATATCCAGCCTAGATATTAATTTTTTTCAAGCTAAAATGGCTAGCCCAGCTATACCTTTTTTAGGAATACCCAGGCAAGGTCAAGTTGTTATTCTCCGCCCCGCTGGGCTGCAAATCTTTCCTAGGAGGGATGCATTAGGCTTAACAAGAAAATGGGCTTTAAGAAATAATAAATGGGATGTAATTATAAAAACTGGGCAGTAACTATAAAAAATGCACCAAACACGTGATTACTTTATAAAATATTATTTTTGGATATTGAAAATTTTAATTTCATTAATTGTTACGAGCGCAATGTTTCGTTGGATTTTTACGTAATATAAATTTATTTAATCTGACTAGAAATTTCGGGATAAAAATATTTCGGATCCCATCAAAACTTGGGAAATTTTATTGAATTCTGTTTTGAACGGTTGGTTGAAATGGGTTGTACTTTTAACAAACTATAAATGGGCTGTAGTAAATTCCATTAGATTTCAAAAATGGGCTACACATTCTTACAAATCTCAAATGGGCTATAAGTTCTCTGCCACACACTTCTGGCCTTACTAAGTTGATGTGTCCCCTAAAAAAACAGAGTTCACGCGTGTGCAAGGCTTTGTTAACTTATAGTCAACACACGGTTCTAGCAGCAGTGGCCGTTGGATGTCCATCCAACGGATATCGTGCTTCTTCTTCAATCTCGGATATTCTAGCTTCACCCGCCCAAAAAATGATTCCTCCCCCTGACATCTGGGGCGCATCGTTTCGGAAGCTGACCTGTGGGCCTACTAAGTTGACGTACCAAGGGCTTTGTCACTTAGTCAATATAAACGATTCTAGCTGCAGTGACCGTACGATGTCCATCCAACGGTCGTAGTGCTTCTTCAACCTCTGGTCTTCTTGCTCCAGCGGCCCAAAGCAGCGCCTGTCGTGCCGCCTGCTCCTGCCTCCCGTGGCTGGCTGTGCTGCCGTGGAGGCCTCACCGCCCCCTACTATTCCCACCGCTGGCCTGGCCCTGCGGCGACGGCAGCCTCACACCGCAGCCGAACGAGTGAACCCTCATACTCCTCTCCGCATGGGCATCCACTACCGCGTCTTCACCGGCTCCGCGTCGTCCCCTTCCTAGGCCACGCCATCGTCCACCGCCCTGGTGCTCTCGGCGCGGCGTGGTCAACGTGGTCAAGGAACGACTTCCATCGGACGTGGACTGTAGGTGGAGAGGCTGACAGCTGGGTCCACGGCGGCAACAAGAAAGTGCCTCCTCATTACGTGGAAAATAATGATTCCTCCAACTGACATTAGGGACCCGCCGGACGGGCCACCGTATCTCGCGAATAAAACATTTCCCCTGACTGCTGGGACCCACCAGCTACACCTTCGCACGCAAGGAAGTGCGTCCGGTCAAAAAAACGATTCGCCCCCTTGACTGCTGGGACCCACCAGCTACATCTTCGCACGCAAGGAAGTGCGTCCGGGCAAAAAAACCAAAATGATTCGCCCCCCGACTGCTGGGACCCACCAGCCCCCCGACTGCTGGGACCCACCAGCTACATCTTCGCACGCAAGGAAGTGCGTCCGGGCAAAAAAAACGATTCGCCCCCTGACTGCTAGGACCCACCAGCTACATCTTCGCAGCCAAGGAAGTGCCTGACAGTCGGGACCCACCTGGTAGAAGCATATGTAGCATTGTCATTTTGGTCACGAACGTGTATGTACATACTGGTCCATGTAGAGGCGCGCACGTGTCATAGTAGAGGCGCGCACGTAGCATGTACACGTACGTACAGCGGCCAGGGTGCAAGAAAGAAAATACGGCCACGTATGTGTACATACGGGCGGGGTCTCGAACGCCTACTCGCACATACGTACAGCGAGGGCTCGTGTACATGGCTAGGTCGGAACGGAGAAACAACTTTGTCGTCGTGTTCATGGGGAGGCAACGGAATGTGTGGTCGTGTTCATCGGGAGGGCTTGGACGGAACAGGTGATGGAAACGAGGCCTGGCGTACCGTAGAATGGAGGAAACATCCTTGTGTTCGACCGGCCACATCCGAAACAGGATCCTGTTCATCGGGAGGGGTGTGGCGTACAGTAAAACGGAGGAAACGGACCTCCTACGGTCGAAATGGGGGTCCTGTTGGTCGGCAGGGGTGTGGCGTACCGCAAAACGGAGGAAACGGACTTGTGTTGGAGTGCTACGGTCGAAACGGGGGTCCTGTTCATCGGGAGGGGTGTGGCATACCACAAAATAGGACTCCAGGGGATACTGTTCATCTCCACCGTCGACCTCCTCCAGCCTCCACGGGCTCCTGTTCATCCAACCTCCACGGGCTACTGTTCATCCAGCCTCCACGGGCTCCTGTTCATCCAGCCTCCACCGCGCGCTACTCCACCGGCTATTGTTCAACTACCCCTCCATCGTCTACTGTTCATCCAGCCCTCCACACCACAGGGTCCTGTTCAACCACCCCTCCACGGGCACCCCTCCACCGTCTACTGTTCATCCCGCCCTCCACACCATGGGGTCTGTCGGATCGGGGGTTCCGGTAGACCCTTAAGGTTCGAACTCTGGGGTGCGCGCGGAGATTCTGCCCACCACCTCTCCGTCTCACAAGGATCTAAACTACCGAAATAACAGCACAAAGAACGCAGAGTTTATACTAGTTCGGGCCACCGTTGTGGTGTAATACCCTACTCTAGTTTTGTGGGTGGATGGATTGCCTCTTGGGCTGATGATGATGATGATCAGTACAAAGGAGAACAGCCTCGTGAGGGCCCGTTCTTGGCTAGGACGATGAACTACTAGGGAAGTTCGAACGCCCTTCTCTCTCTCTTTCTCTTTACTTGCTCTATGATTGCCCCCCTTTCCCTGGGGGTGGCTAGTCCTATTTATAGGCAAAGGCCCTGGGCCTCTTCCCAAAATATTGAGCGGGAAGGGCGCCAACAATTGGCCAATTTGAAGGGGAACATCCGGTACACTTATCCTGGCCAAAGTTGGTCCTCGCCTGCCAAAGGCCCTGTGGTGACGCCGTTCTGGGCTCCACGATGAGCTCATTCCCACCGTTGGACTGGTCTTGGTCTCGTTGCACCGAAATGGATGCCTTTGCTTGATCCTCTCGCCTGCGCTTGCCCCCTTTGTATCAAAGAGGAAAGCGAGGACACTCCACGGTTTGGCGCCCGCCTGGCACCCTTGGTCGTCACGGCTTGCGTCATGGGCACCTCGCGAGGTACCCTGCCTTGATCTCTCCGCCTCCTCATGAGCTAGCCTGAGGAGGCCGCGCCTGAGGAAGTGCTGCGTCGTCCTCCCCGCGAGGCTTGGCCCCTCACGAGGGTCTTGAGTCCTGTGTTGATGAAGATGGGCCATACTGGGCCTCCATTCGAGCCACGCCGCAGGCCGCAGGCCGGCAAGTCTAGGGACCCCCGTTCGCAGAACACCGACAGTAGCCCCCGGGCCCAAGGCACGCATGGGCTTGGCCGGGCTAAGAAGCGAAAGGGCAAGGGCGAAGCGCCGCGGGCCCTAACAGCCTGCGGCCTCGGGCGCCGTGTGGCAGTTGGTTGGACGTGAGCGGTATTGTTTGCCCACGCTCCCTTATTTTGCGCTGCGCTAGGTTGCCCCACAGTTGTACACAGCCGCCCCTCTTCCTGTTGCTCGACTATCCCTTGTTCTTCCTTCCTTTGAACTCTGACTCCTACCTCTCATCCCATCTCACATCTCCTTTCTCCCGTCCTCAACCATGGCTCCGACGAAGAAAGAGAATGGGAAGAAGCCTGTGCTCCCATCTCATCTGCCGCCGTCGGCGGCCCCCGCCGTTGGCCAGTCAATCATACTCAATCTGGAGTGCCTGGATAAGCTCAGCCCGGCCTTAGCCACTGTCTTCAACGAGTGTGGGAGGACGACGGCCTGGCCCACGTCTCACCTCCCCTCCGACAGGATAATCACCGAGGTTCATTACTTTGCTGACGCCTTGTGGGCGGGTCTGGTTCCCCCCTTCTCTGATTTCTTCAACGCCGTCCTCACCCATTACCAGATCCACATGATGCATCTGGGCCCTGAATCCATCACCCTCCTTTCAGTCATTGCTTTTGTCTGTGAGGCGTTGACGGGCATCCCTCCTTCTGTAGCCCTGCTGCGCCACTTCTTCTCCCTGCGTCTTGCCGACCCCGCTCAATGCTCGGCATGCGTGAGCCTCGTCGCTGCGCCTGAGACTGCAGCTTCTGGTATTGACTCCAAGCTCCCCACACCTTCAGCTGGGTTCCGTGAGCGGTGGTTGTACGTCGATGTCGGGGTGCCCAGCCCCCTGCTGGTGAAGCCAACTTCGCCTGCTGTACCCAACTCTGGCTGGGGCCAGGAGACGCTCGAGAGCCCCCGGCTCGCCTTCGTATGGCGCCGCTTTACGTTCTTGAAAATGCTTGGCGTGACGGCGCCCAAGGTGGTGAAGGAGTTTCTATTGCGCCGCATTGCCCCTCTCCAGCGCCATTCTCGCCGAATGTGGGCCTTCAGTGGACATGGTGATCACATGAGGCTTTAGGAGGAAGTCCTGACACCTGGAGTGCTAAGGACAGTGCTCTTGGTCCTGACCGGCGACCCCAACCCGGGCAGCATCCAGCGGGGAGGGGCCCTGTTGTACCTCTGTCAGAACAGGGATGATTTCGTGAGGCAGATGCCCCCTTTCGACGAGTGGGGGCTACGCCCTGCCGGCTTCCAAGGGCCTCGCGAGAACCCTGTGGTGGTGACCGCCCTTCCGGTCGGCTTAGGCGAATCCTCCTCAAGTGGTGGAGCAGGGAGGCAGGAGACAGCGGGGGCCGAGAAAGCTCCTGACAATGTGACTACAACCGGCGGTGCTCTCGAGGGGGCAGCTCCTGAGGCTCGTGCTGCCGAGGCCGTTGGTGTGGCGTGGCCGGCTCCGATGCCCAGGGCCGTTGCTCCCGAGGCCCTGGCTGCGTCTTCTGCCGAGGTGTCCGGCAGCATGCGCCAGGCCGGCGCCCCTGACGCGGATAGCGCTGCTGCTTTGCCTTCGCCGCGGGTTGATCCTGGTTCCCTCCTTCTGGGCCGCTTTCGTGTGGACTTTGAGGCCCTCCGGAGGAAAAGGGAGGCCCTAGGTGACGACTCCCCTTGTCGCTTGCTTAAGCGCCGGAAGTACTTCGCCACCGATGAGTAAGCCTCCTCCTTTTCTGGCTCCTGATCCCCCTGTTGTGCCTACTGATTCTTGCACTGCAGGCCCCTTCCTGACGAGGTTGTTGAGGCTGCCGAGGTGCCGCCGACTTTTGCTCCACCTCCCCCATCGCCCCTGAACGTCCCGAGCAGCACGACTCTTGTGGTGAGGGCGAACGAGGGGGCGGACCGTCCTGAGGTGCCCCGCAGCCCTTCTCTTCCCGCGATTTTCCTTCGTGGGCCCTCTCTTGACATGGCCAGCCTGCCGTGGGCTTCTCATCTGGTCACGGGCTGCGACTGGCTGAGGCGCCCCCCGCGCCCATCGCCTGGAGACGTGCCGGCCCCAGGCCGAACTTCTGGCATGGCGCGCCCGGCCGTCGTGGGGGCACCAGCCCCCAGCCCCCTGCCCGGAGAGGGAGCGATGATTCGTGACTCCAGGCGCTTGCCTGGGGCAGACGATGATGTGGGAGGCATGCTCGAGCGTGCTCGGGAGCGCCGCGCTCGCCGCCGCGAATTCCTTCGAAGGGCGAGCGGCGCGATGGACCTGCTTGGGGAGGAGCTCACTGATGAAGACGCGCGCCTGGAGGTCGAGGGCCTGCACCTTGCCGCGGAGAGGCGCGAGCTGAAGGCCGCTATCGCCCTCGCGCGCCGCCAGCGCGACCTTCAGGACGAAGAAGCGAAGGCGTCACTGGAGGCCTCCCGGGTGGCCCGATCCCAGGCCGCTGAAGAGGCCCTGGGGGCCGACCGACAACGAGAGGCGGCGGAGGAGCGGGCTCGGGAGCTCCTGGCCCGATGCCGCTTGCTGGAGGAGCAAGTGGAACTGCGCGAGGCGGCCCTTGCGTCGACGAGGGTGGCCTTTGGCGACCCAGCCGGACTCCAGAGACGTGAAGAGGCGCTGAAGCTGGAGGCCGCCGAACGTACCCGTGAGTACGAGCGGCTGGAGACGAGGGAGCGCCTGGTGACGTAGGCCGAAGATGAAGTTACTGCTCGGGAGGCGCATGTCTTGGAGGAGGTCGGTCGCCGGGTGGTGACAGCGCGCCAAGGCCTCGGGCATGAGTTCGAGAGGAAGCTGGAGTTGATCTGGGTTGAAGCTGAAGGGAGAACCGCAGTCCTGAGGGCCCAACGAGACGAAGCGACGCGGCAAGCCGACGCTTCCCGGGCCGCCCTTGAGGCAGCGCAAAAGGAGTCGGCTGCCCTCCAGGCCGAGGTGCTCCGCCTTCGTCAGCAGGTGGAAGAGGCCGAGGCTGTCAAGCGTCAGAACGCCGATGAGATACGCCAGCGGCAGGTCCCGGAGCACGTGCACGACCCCATGCTGGCTACGCTCAGGGAGAGGGCCAACACAGCCTTGGGCAACATCTGCGAGGAGGCCGTTGGCGAGCTGCATACCGTCAACTATGCTGGCAACCTGCAATTCTTCACTGCCGTGGTGACGCAGCTGGAGGCACGGTCGGCCAGGGCCGACAAGTTGGTGGAGGAGAGGAGCCGTGCCCTGCTTGGGCGCGCTTTTTCCCGTGCCTTGAGCCTTCTTCAGGACATGGATCCCCACTATGACTTTGATGCCGTCATCGCCCCAGTCCCCCAGGCCGTCCGAGGCGACCTGGCGAGCTGGGTGGAAAACAACGTGGAAGCTCTTGTGCAGGCCTCTGCCTCGGATAACGACAGCGTGATTGTGGCTGCCGAGGAAGGAGGTGTGGTGGACGGTCCCGGCGCCACTGACGATGACGCAGGCAGCGGTGGCGAGTCCGGCGACACCAGCGGCGGCTCGGGAGGTGCTCCCGACGAAGCCTTGGGGGATTTGTCTGACTGACTGCGTGTTGCTCCTGTCTTTTTGTCCTGCATGGATAGAACTCAGGTGTTTGGCCTGATGGTCGTGAGAGCATTTTGGGAGGGGAGCCCCTCATGTAAAACTTGTGTAGATCGTACTAGCAGCTATTATATTGTGCGGGCATCCATGCCCGGCGGCTGGTTGGTTTACCTTTGCTTCGAGCAGGCCTCGAGGCAGCTCGTGGCATCCTGAGTGTTCTTTAGTTGAAATCATAAGATGCACAAGTGCCGTCAGTGAGGGGCTTCAAAGGCGTTGGCCCTCTTCACAAGCTCCGGGACTTCTTATAAACGCGGTAGCTTCACAGGCATTCGCCTTCTTCACAGGCTCTGGGCCTTCTCCAGAGTGCAACGGCTTCACAGGTTTTCGCCTTCTTTAGAGGATCCGGGCCTTTTCCTGAGCGCGGAAGCTTCACAGGCGTTCTCCTTCTTCACAGGCTCCGGGCCTTTTTATAGATGCGGCAGCTTCACAGGCATTCTCCTTCTTCACAGGCTCCGGGCCTTTTCCTGAGTGCAACCACTTCACAGGCGTTCGCCTTCTTCACAGGCTACAGGCCTTTTTATAGACGCGGTAACTTAACAGGCATTCGCCTTTTTCACAGGCTCCGGGCCTTTTCCTGAGCGCAACCACTTCACAGGCGTTCGCCTTCTTCACAGGCTCCGGGCCTTTTTATAGACGCGGAAGCTTCACAGGCAATAGCCTTCTTCACAGGCTCCGGGCCTTTTCCTGAGTGCAACCACTTCACAGGCGTTCGCCTTCTTCACAGGCCCCGGGCCTTTTTAGGAAAAGACAACCTCCGCAGTCACCAAAAGGTAATCTCGTAAGGGAGCAACAACGGTAGTCTGGGCTGCGCTCGAGCTAGGCCTGGCCCATCTCGCGAGGGGCTCGCGAGGGGAGGCAGTTGCGGTGAGGCGGTGACCAGAACGCGAGAAATGGTTCGAACGAGATTAAGCACCCCTCCCCCAACACACGCAAAGCTCAAATTCGAATTCAACTTAAATCCAGCAGGGAAAAGTTACAACCAAAAGAAAAGGGCGATAAAAGCAGACAAAAAGCCGCGTATGACACCTAATCTAGTCTTGGACGTCTCCTCACCAGTGCGGAGCTAAGTGCTGTCCACTGGGCGTGGGAGGGAGCCCCAGGGCCTGAGGCCGGCACCCCTGAGACTCTGGGGCGTGTACAGCCCCACTCATTATTACGTGAGAGTGTCACGGGGCGGTGAGCTTCACAGGCACTGGGCCTTCTTCATAGGTACCGGCCTTGCTTCATATCGCCAGACGAGGGCCCCGCCTTGCACCACACTCTAGTGCCACCAACGACGACCAGAAACCAGGACGCCGCCGGTGGGGTAGAGTGGTCGCCAGCGGTTCCCCCGACGACCACGGGTCCTCCGCCAGGGGCAGGCCCTCGGGCGCCTCCCCAGCGGAGGGCCTACCTCTTGAGAACGCCTTGCTCCGAACGCCGCGGTGGTGATGTGGGGTCCCTGCCCCTCTCCTGCAGCCCCCTATGCCCTCCTCCAGAGGGGTAGGAGACCGCGGGAGCGGGGCAGACACTTGGTGCGGCGACCTGCACCTCCTGCGATCCATGATTAGTGTATGCCTGCTCCTGAGGGATTAGTGGTACCCGATAAGTGTCGCCTCCAGCATGGCTGGCAGGGCCGCCCCGGTGTTCCTGGAAGAGCTCGGCTTCTAGCGCCTCGTCTCCCGAGCTTGGGCTGAGAAGCAAGCCTTGTTCCCCCTCGTGAGCGTGCCCTTGGTCCATCATGCGTGGCACGTATTATTCTGGCGCCGCTACCCCGAAGGCTGCGCTGTAGTGCTCCATGCGCCATGCGTCGCTGCTTGACGTGCCCACCGCGGCGTGGTAGCGCGGCTGTCCGCCGGCGCCGTGGGCCGGACCGAGTCCTTCTCCCTCACGTGCCGGGGGCGGGGGTAGCGCCACCGTCAATCCGGCGCCGACGGATTCGCCGGTGTCGGGGTAGCACGAGGTCCGCGGGAGCGCGCGGGGCCCCAGCGCGTGCCGCCCTGGGGTTGAGATGGGAGCTGGATGCAGAAAGGGTGAGCCCCCGAAGCGGCGAATCCCAGGAGCTCGGCGACCCGCTCCAGCAGCACGTCGCGGCCGCCTTCCAGTAGCCTACACTGCAGCAGCTCTCGGGCTACCGTGAGCGCGGCCCTCGAGTTCGCTTGTTCCCGGCGGGTGTACGATGTCGTGGCCGCGGCATGATTGGAGGCCCTTGCCGCCGACCGCGCCTGCCGTGGCGTAAGGGTTGCTGAAGTCTGTCTGCGCCGCCCGCGGCCCGCAGCACCCTGCGGGCCACGAGCTGCCTGGGGCGCGGGGTCGCCCAGGGCGGGCGGCCCCGCGCAGGCGGGCCACGCCGCCCATGGATCTTGGTTGATGGCCTGGTCGCTGGACATGGTGACGACGATGTGGCGAGAAGCGGAGCGGTAGGAAGGCAGATTCCGGCGCACCCCTACCTGGCGCGCCAAATGTCAGATCGGGGGTTTCGGCAGACCCTTAAGGTTCGAACTCTGGGGTGCACGCAGAGATTCTGCCCACCACCTCTCCGTCTCACAAGGATCTAAAATATTGAAAGAACAGCACAAAGAACGCATAGTTTATACTAGTTCGGGCCACCGTTGTGGTGTAATACACTACTCTAGTTTTGTGGGTGGATGGATTGCCTCTTGGGCTGATGACGATGATGATCAGTACAAAGGAGAACAGCCTCGTGAGGGCCTGTTCTTGGCTAGGACGATGAACTGCTAGGGAAATTCGGCCGCCCTTCTCTCTCTCTTTCTCTTTACTTGCTCTATGATTGCCCCCCTTTCCCTAGGGGAGGCTAGTCCTATTTATAGGCAAAGGCCCTGGGCCTCTTCCCAAAATATTGAGAGGGAAGGGCGCCAACAATTGGCCAATTTGAAGGGGAACATCCGGTATACTTATCCTGGCCAAACTTGGTCCTCGCCTGCCAAAGGCCCTGTGGTGACGCCGTTTTGGGCTCCACAATGAGCTCATTCCCACCGTTGGACTGGTCTTGGTCTCGTTGCACCGAAATGGATGCCTTTGCTTGATCCTCTCGCCTGCGCTTGCCCCCTTTGCATCAAAGAGGAAAGCGAGGACACTCCACGGTTTGGCGCCCGCCTGGCACCCTTGGTCGTCACGGCTTGCGTCATGGGCACCTCGCGAGGTACCCTGCCTTGATCTCTCCGCCTCCTCATGAGCCAGCCTGAGGAGGCCGCGCCTGAGGAAGCGCTGCGTCGTCCTCCCCGCGAGGCTTGGCCTCTCACGAGGGTCTTGAGTCCCGTGTTGATGAAGATGGGCCATACAAGGCCTCCATTCGAGCCACGCCGCAGGCCGCAGGTAGGAAAGTCTGGGGACCCCCGTTCCCAGAACGCCGACGGGGTCCTGTTCAACCACCCCTCCACCGTCTACTATTCATCCAGCCCTCCACACCATGGGGTCCTGTTCATCCACCCCTCCATGGGCACCCCTCCACCGTCTACTGTTCATCCAGCCCTCAACCAGACCACGGGGTGTCCTGTTCATCCAGAGGCAACGCCACCGCTCACTGTTCATCCAAACCCCCCGCAACGCTCACTGTTCATCCCATCGATCGGCTTCAGTTAGTAGCAGTAGCAAAGGAATCGCTCGATCGGGTTCAGTTAACAGCCATCGATCGATCGCTCGGGTTCAGTAACGCGTAGCCTGCAGTGCAATCGCTCTCGGGTTCAGTTAGAGCCCAATGCCTCGCTCGGGTTCAGTTAGAGCCAATGCCTCGCACACACGCGCGTACGTGTACGAGAGAAACACGCATCGCTCGGCCCCCGACCTCCCATCGTAACAGAGAACTCCCCGAAATTTTCCTCCCCCTCGCTTCTACCACGGTTTTTTCCGTCATGGACGGCCCAAAGAATGTCATGCAACTGCGTCTCTGGCCGGCCCAGGACGAAAAGCCCATTTTCTGTCATGATTTTTTGTCATAGAAGTAGGAGCCCACCACATCTATGATGATATCGGGTTTTGTCACAATTATCATCATAGAAGTGTCATATGTATGACAGAAAAAATTTGTTCGCCCCAAAATGTCACGGATGTGTCTTTTTTGTAGTGCTTGCTCCTTGTCGGCATCGTCGTCTATACCGTCAATGTCTTCGGAGCCAGAAGCGAGCATGTCGGTTAGCTCCTCGACAGTGGCTATGAAGTGGGTGGCGGGTGGGAAGCGAAATTCTCCATTATCAGCCTCTAGCTCGAACCGGACATAGTTCGGCCGTGAGTTCCCCATCGGGGATAGGTTTTTTAGCACATCGCCAAAGGGCGAGTGTTAGAAGACATCTGCGGCACTGAACTCGATGATTGATAACCGATCCAACTCGATGTCCGCAGGCGTACCCGGACCGGAACTTATAGCTGGAAACGAGTCCGGAGTTCCACGGACGCAAATATTGCGGGGTGTCGAGTCCATGTGTGGCTCCAACACTGCGGACTCTGTGGCCTTGGATGGTACGATGTGCTTCGGTTCTAAGGCCGTTGCAGCAACAGGGACCATCTCCTGGACGTGATCCGATGACAGATTTAGGTCATGTTCATCGGGGCGAGGGCGAGCGATCAATGCGGTCTCAAATCCGTTGAAGATCAAGTCTCCACGGATGTCCGCGATGTAGTTCAAGCTTCCAAATCTGACCTGGTGGCCAGGGGCGTAGCTATCGATCTGCTCCAGATGGCCAAGCGAATTTGCATGCAGTACGAAGCCGCCGAACACAAAAATCTGTCCGGGGAGGCAGGTTTCTCCTTCGACAGCGTCGTTATCGATGATTGAAGGGGCCATCGAACCTTTCGTCAACGGCACAGTGGAACTCTCAATGAAAGCACCAATGTCGGTGTCAAAACCGGCGGATGTCGGGTAGGGGGTCCCGAACTGTGCGTCTAGGATCGATGGTAACAGGAGATGGGGGACACGATGTTTACCCAGGTTCGGGCCCTCTCTATGGAGGTAATACCCTACTTCCTACTTGATTGATCTTGATGAATATGAGTATTACAAGAGTTGATCTACCACAAGATCGTAATGGCTAAACCCTAGAAGTCTAGCCTATATGACTATGGTAATGTGAACGTGTCCTTTCCGGACTAACCCCTCCGGTTTATATAGACACCGGGAGGATCTAGGGTTTACATAGAGTCGGTTACATAAGAAGGAATCTTCATAATCGGTCGCCAAGCTTGCCTTCCACGCCAAGTAGAGTCCAATCCGGACACAGGTACGGTCTTCGGCCTTCATGTCTTTGTCGGTGGGAAACGGCACCTATGGGATCACAAGAATCCCTACTGCGGTTGCGGGGCGCGTGGTTGGGAGAAGAGCGGGTCTAACAGAGAGCATGCGGTTCATTTATCTAGGTTCGGGAAGCGAGGATGCGTAAAACCCTACTCCTGCTTTGGTGGATGCATTCTATGCTCTTGAGCTAGCCACAGAGTGTAACGGGCTCCAAAAGGCCGAATCCTTCTCATGGTCACCTCAGGCCTCCTTTTATAGTAAAAAGGGGCTGCCACAGTGGCACACATGAGGTGGAAAGGTCTACAGTGGCACGAGGTTATCCCTCGTATTACAGGACAAGGTGCATTTAATGCATCACTTAGGTGTCCTCTTGCTTTGTCGGGGACGGGGGTGAGGCTCGCCCCGTCCGTCACCGCTCCTCCAAGCTTCGACACACGCCCTGGCCAGCGATGCATGCGGTGCCATGTAGGTAGGCAGGCAACTGAGGTGGCACAGTGGTGAAGCCTCCATGAAGGGATGCATGTTGCCACGCAGGTGCCTGCCCAGCTGGTTGGGCTGGCAGCTCCATGGGATGAACGGCGGTGGAAGCTTGGTTGGCGTGGGCCTGGCGGTGGTCCCGCTGGCGTCCTTGGCGAGGTCCTTGCCGGGTGGACCAGCAAGGGTCATGCCGTGCGGCCCGGCAAGGGTCTTGCCATGGCGCGCTGTCGTCCTCGGCAAGGACCTTGCCGGGGGTCTGGTGGCCTTCCTCGGCAAGGATCTTGTCGAGAGTCGTCGTCTTCTAATCCTCATCTGATCTTGAATATGTCTTCACAAAGATCTGCATGCCACCACAGAGGTGCCTTTCCGAGCCCTGGCCCTACGCTAATGATGGCGCTGGGGCCCGTGGGCTCAAGGGTGGCTCACTTCCTTGGTGTGGGGCGAGCCTCCCGGCAAGGGTCTTGCCGGGGGGAACCTGCTTCGTCCCTCTTCTCTTTGTGGCCTCGGCCTTGGCGTTGCTCTGGCTATCTTGGGCTTCAGTCTTACCTTGGCTCACCTACCTCGCTCTGCTTGGTGTGGTCGCAGGTGTGGCTCCGACTGCCCGTGCACAGGTAAAGGGGTACAAAAATGTGCCCCTAGTTTTGTACACCGGCAGTCTTCACAACCCATCAGCCCGACTCAATGGATAATAGGTCAGACGCCCGAGGACCCCTTAGTCTAGGACTCCCTCAGTGATGTCCTCCGACAAGGAGGAGGAGCAGGACCTGGCGGCCACCCTGGAAGGGTCTGGGGATACCACCCCTCCGCGCAAGGCTGATCTTCTTCGCGCCTTGCCCGACGACGACGACTCCGACGACCACCTGGTGAAGGAAGTCCCGCCTCCTGCTGGGGTCACCACGAGGTCCAGGGTTTCCCCCTAAGGGAAGCCGACGTCCGGTGTCCCGACAAAGAGCAGATCATCGCTGATCTCTCAGGGTGACGCCCCGGCTTCACCGCCGCCTGGGGCCACCGTGGCTTCGCAGACTCCTGGGGACTGTGCGCCTGCGCCCCAGGCCTCGAGGCCCCTAAGCTCTGCACTTCTAAAGAGGCGCCGGGACTACACCGCCGTGGACCAGTGAGTTTCCGGCCCTGACCTTGCCCTTGTTCCTGCTTCCGTCGTGGCTTCCTGATGCTTCCTCATTGATCTTCTAGGCCGACATCATCGTCGAAGAAGAAGAAAGAAGGGGCGGCCACACCCTCGGGGGCCCAGCAGCCTGGCACGGTCGCACCTCCTTTGGCATAGAAGGGCGGCGATGGCGCCCGCACTTCTCCGGCCCGGTCGTCCTCGCGAGGCCCAGAGGAGCGCCCCCAGGAGAGGGAGACCGCCAAGGCCTCGCCAACTCCTGAGGCGCTCATCCCCAGCCTGCCGGCCGAGGCCCGCAGGCTCCAGAACTCCTAGCCTCTTCTTCTACTGCCATCAGCCTACATGTCTTGGCAATGATGTTGCCTCCTTCTTCCGCCTCGCCATCAGTTTGCAATCCTTCTGCCTCTCCTGATGCCCCAGAGCACGCTCTTTATTCGCTGACCCTGTTGCGGGAGGATCTTCAAGGCACCGACCGTCGCCTGGTGGCCGGGCGCCTGGAGCTGATCTATGGCTTGCTCCACTCCGATGCGTCCGTTCGGGTGGCGCTGAGCCAGGCTGCGGCGGCCTCCGAGAAGGACAAGAAGGCCGTCGCCCAAGCCGCGGCTACCTGCAAGGTGGCGCTGAAGGACGCCGGGGCTGCCCAGGATCGCTGTTGGTCGTTGGAGGCCGAGCTGGAGACCATGCGCAACGAGTGTGCGGCCGAGGCTCGAGGCCGCTGGGCGGAGGAGGAGAAGATGAAGGCCCGAGAGGACGCCGTCAGGGGTCATGACGCCGAGCTAGAGCAATTGGCGAAGGCGCAGGACACAGAGCACAGCCGGCTGGAGAAGCTGGAGCAGGAGATGAAGGCAGAGAAGGCCGAGCTGGAAGCCAAAGCGAAGGTCCTAGCTGAGGACCGCGTGGCCTTCAGGTCCCTTGAGGAGAAGTCCCGCGTGGCGCTGCGGGCACTCTACGAGAAGGGCTTGGAGGAGCCACTGGCGACAAATGACGAGGGCCCCACCCAGCTGCTCCCTCATCTGGTCGCGGCGCTTGAGGACGTTGTGGACGGGATTGGCCCCTTGGTGGAGGGGGAAGCCCGCGCGCTCTCCACGGCCGCACTGATGCACGTCCTCGGCGACCTCCATCTTCGTGATCCTGATGCCGACCTTGATGAGCTGCTCGAGCCCGTAGATGACGAGCGCTGCGCAGCTGCTGCCGAAGCCGTGAAGAGCCAGGTGGAGGCCTTGCTGAAGAAGTTCCACGCCTTCGACCCTGTGCCCTCAACTGGTGGTGCTGCTGAACATGCAACTCCGGCGGGCGGCACAGGTGAGGGAAATGTCGTTGTGGAAGGGGCATCCTTTGCAAGTGACGGCGGCGTCCAGGGATGACGAGATGGCTTGCTGGCGGCTCCTTTCCTGTTTTGCTTCTACAACATGCACCATGCCCCATGGAAGCATTTAAACTTATGTTTGGTATTGGGAGAACAATATGTCTTGTAATATTTGTTTTAGATTCTTTCCTTCCCGTTTGCTTGGTGTTCTGCGTCGGCAGGGCCCGACCCCGCGCATACCTCAGCCACCGCTGGATCATCCGGACCGCCAGGACGAGACCAAGGGGTGAGGGGCTGCGTGGCCAGTTAGGCTCCTGAGTCGCGATGCTCAGGAGTCCCCCTTGACGTGCAAATAGCTTACAGAAATGAGATGCGGGAGTAGGCCTAGTGTTCTACATCGGCGGGGCCCGACCCCGCGCATACCTCAGCCGCCGTTGGATCGTCCAGATAATCAGGACGAGACCAAGGGGTGTGGGGCTACGTGGCCAGGTAGGCTCCTGAGTCGCGATGCTCAGGAGTCCCCCTTGACGTCCAAACGACCTTCATACCTTGGCTCCGCTCAGGAGGGCGTGTGACGAACAGGTCCGAGAGACCTGGAAGGGCGGCGTACGCTTGGACGTGACCCGAGCGCAGCCCCCGTGCCCAGCCCCCTCACGCGGCTCTCCCGAGGGGAAAGCATTGCGGTGAGGCTGGACACTGAGCCGGGTGGCTCCCTGAGGTTGGTACGGACATGGAGCCGCCCTCAGTTGTCTATCACCAACGCGAAGCATAGCGCTTCCGCACTTGGATGGGCATAGCCGCTCCTCGACCATGTCGACTGCCAGCATGGAGCATGGTGCTTCCACTAGTGTGTGGGTGAGGACTCCCTCTAAGTGGAGCCCCCGGGGTGTGTACAACCCCGCCCTGACATGTGGCTTGCACGGCAAGGCTAGACGAGGTGTGTCTAGGCACTCGTGAGCCAGCGCGGGACTCACGAGGCCCTACCTCAAGGAGGGTTGCGTCTGGTCTTGATTCCTGATGGCTATGACGGTCCTGCGAGATGGTTAGGTAACCTGCGCCGGGCGAATCTCCTGAGGCGATTGCATGAGAAGGCCAGACACCAACGACCCCAGGAGGTGCGTGAGAGGGACCGACCCACCAGACAGATCTCAGTTGTTGGGTTTATCGATGCTGCAGGGACGGACCCGGGCACAGACGCCATGCCTGGTTTTCTCATGCGAAGAATCCTGAAGAAAGACGACCGGCGCGCGGCTCCCGTGGTGGCGAGGCGCCGGGTCACGGGTCCTAGCTCGCCCATCCATGATTAGCTCATGCAAGGACAAGGCACCAAGGGCCACGGGAGGTGACGTACATGGTAGCGGGCCCGCGAGCCCGAGCTCAGCCTCTTGGGTTTGGTGCGCTACAGGGACGGACCCGAGCACAGATGCTGTGCCACTCCTTCATCATGAGGCGGCCATGGGTGGGCTTGCTAGGACGTGTGACGTTCACGGTGTCGAAGTGCCGGGCAGGTGTAGGTAACTCATGCGAGGGAACAAACTAGCTCAGATAGATGCAAGAATGATACATGCCACTGGGATGGACCCGAACGGCCTGGCGATGATGCAGCCCGAGAGGCGCCCCCGACAGAGTAAGCTAAAGATGCAAAAAGGGTACATTTCGTAGGGACAGGCCCGTGCGACCTAGGAATCATGAAGCCCGAGGGGCACTCCCAGCTAAGTAAACTTGGAAAATGTCACCTGGTACCATTGTCGAAGGAGGGCTGAGGTAGCCGAAGGCGCGCGATGAAGGAGTCGCTCCTCATGAGCCGCCAGGACCCTGAACCTCGGGAGGCTCTGGGGGCTCGGGTGGTTCCTTAAGGACCGTCGCCATCTATGCTAGGACTGCGTGATGCCTGTCTTCCTGGGCAGACAGGACACTCCGCAGATGGCGCTGTAAGGCGGCCGCCACGTTCGGCAAGCCAAATGGCATGCGAACATAGCTGTGGGGTGGACCCTCGCAGTGCCCAACGCACGAAGGACAAGAAGCGCTCCTGAGATGCCGCCCTATTGAGCCCTGGAATGTCAATGCAGACGCGTAGCCTGCCATCCTTGCTAGGATGGGGAGCTGCGCCAGGTGGTGGGCGGCGGTCGCCTCGCATGGTCCCTGCTTCTTGAAGCTCCTGGGTGGCCTTGATGATGAACTCTCGAGCACCGGGCGCCCCTCGCCCAATGCCCTCTTGAGGGAAACGTGCCGCAAAGCACGCCTCCACGTGGTGCCGAGCGCCTCCCTCGTGATGTTGGCTAGGTCTGAGGCCCTCCAGAAGAGAGCCCCCGATCCTTGACCTAGGAGGGCGTCGGGTGCACCTTCCTATGCGAGGGGGAGGCGCCCTAGGTGCGGGTGCTAATCCTGAGGCGGCGCCACTGGAGACGCCGCTCTCCTGAGGCCCTGTGCGGAGTAGGTGCTTCTTCTTCTTGGGGTTGGCCTCAGGAGGGTGCAAGGTGCCCTCACTGTCGAGGTCTTTGATTGTTGCGGCTTCGAAGGCGCGCTCTATGTAGCACACCGCATCTCTTTCTTCGCAGGGGACTGTGATGATTCGGCCGCTTCTTGGCATCTTGAGGATGTTGTAGCCATGGTGGGTCACAACCATGAACTTGGCTAATGCTGGATACCCAAGGATGGCGTTGTACAGCAGACAGATTGGGAGACGTCGAAGTCTGTGAGATCGGTGCGTTAGTTGTCGCGCTGGCTGAAGGTGACAGGGAGACAGACCTACCTTATCGGGGTGGTAGAGCCATAAGTCACTCCTGAGAAGGGTTTGGTAAGCTGCAACTGATCGTATGGCACTTGGAGGATATCGAATGTCTCGACGGACAGGACATTGAGCCCTGCGCCGCCGTCGATGAGGGTCTTGGTGACTTGGATGTTGCTGATGATGGGCGAGCAAAGCATCGGGAGGGCGCCGGCAGTCGCCGCACACTTGAGCTGGTCCGATGAGCTGAAGGTGATGGCGCATTTGGACCACCTGAGTGAGCGCGTGGCTCGAGCCTGGGAAGAATCGCGTTCACTTCGCGAGCAAACTGCTTGAAGATGCGCTAGGATGCTGGGGCCTAATCTCCGCCCAAGATGCAGGAGATAGCGCATGGTTCCTGGAAGCCCCCAGCCCCCTCGTCCTGATGGTGGTCATCGTTTCTTCTTGGTGGTGGCGGCAGTGGAGGGAGACCAGCATTGCCCTGAGGGTAGTCCTCGCGCGGCTGGTCCCTCCAGGCGCCTTCACGAGGATTTTCCTGCCAGCGGTCCTCACGAGGCCGGCCGCGCGACTCCTGGCGGGGGCCGCGGCCGTCCCAACGTCCCCCACCTCGTCCTCCTCCTCGGCCGTAGCCCCGATCGTTGCACTCGGGGCGTTGACCGAAGCGTCCATGTCGAATGGCCCTGAGCTCCTGACAATCGTTGGTGTTGTGGCTGTGTACATTGTGGAAGGGCAGAACGGACGGCCGCCCTTGGACGACTCGGGGTGGTCCCGGCCGCGCTTCGTGTCTGGCTCCGCCGCGAGCACGGCCACCCCCTTGTGTTTCATGTCTTTGGCCTTGGCGTTCTTCTCCTCTGGGTCGGCAGCAGGGAGCTCGAGGAGGGAAAGGCGCCCTTCCTCAGCTCTTGCGCACTTGGTCGCCATGTTGAACATCTCCAGAGCTGTGCATAGCTCCTCGTGGATGGCAAGCTCCTCCTTCATCTTGATGTCACAGACGCCATCGGAAAACGCTGAAATGATAGCCTCGTCCGTCACCTTGGGGATCTTGAGGAGAACGTTGCTGAAGCGTACTTCTGCAAGGTCTCTCCTGGCTGCCGCTTGATGCGGCGCAGGTCACCCGCGGCCGGGGGGCAGTCTCTAGTGCCCTGGAAATTGGCGACGAAGCAATCGCGCATCTCACCCCAGGAAGAAATCGACCCCGGGGGCAAGTTCGGGAGACACGAGTGAGCACCATCCTTAAGAGCCATAGGGAACCAGTTCGCCATGACTTTCCCGTCGCCGTTGGCCGCCTCGATGCTCAGCTCGTAGAGCTTCAAGAACTCTGCAGGGTCGGGGGTGCCGTCATAGCGAGGAGGCAGGTCTGGCCTGAACTTGCCTAGCCAGACGACGCTACGCAGCTCCGGAGTGAAGGCGCGACAGCCTGCTGTGGCCACCGAGGCCCTTTGTAGAGGCGAAGCCTGCTCTTGACGCCCGCTCACCGCCACCACAGGCGGCACACCGTCTTGTTGGGGTGGCACCAGGAGTGCAGGAGCGTTTTCTTGCGGCCGGGGAACTTCTTGGCAGCTTCCTTCTTCATGCGCGGGCGCCCAGTGCAGTGGATCGCACCAAGGGGCCGCGCGTCTCGGCGCCAGGGCGCCGTCTTGGTGCGGAGGTGGCGGTGGTGCTCCGTGGGCTACATCGCCCGCGGCTGGAGGAGGGCGAGGTAGCAAGAGAGACGGGACTGGTGAGCCCCCAGCGGCGCTGACGAGATCGGCGATGCGGTCCGGCTAGTCCTCGTAGAGGTCGTCGACCGGGCAGTAGCGCAGGAGCTCGCATGCCCTAAGCAGCATAGCCTGCACGTCCGTGGACGCGATGAGCGTGGGACGATGAGCCGGCCGGAGTCAGCAAGGGCGTAGCGGTGCGGCCGTCCCGCCGCACCGAGGGGTGTAGTGAAGATGCTTACTGCTCGTTTCCCACAGGGCCGGTAGGGGCGCTGGCGGCGGGTGATGTAGAACGATGAGGAGACCCACAGACAGGGGCCGTCTGAGCGACGCGGGCAGCCAGGGCGGCCCAGCGCTCGACGCGAGCTCGGCGAGCGTCTTCCATGGACGTGGTGGAGCGGAGGAGCGTGGATCGATGAAAGGAAAGCTTCAACGCACCCCTACCTGGCGTGCCAAATGTCGGATTTCGGGTTCAGGAAAAACCCTTATGGTTCGAACACTGGGGTGCGCACGAAGATCTCTCCCTTCCCCTAGCTCGCTCACTCATCACGATCTCAAAGCTCAGCACGTCGAGCTCGAAGAACAAGGGACACAAGAGTTTATACTGGTTCGGTCCATTGATGTGGTGTAATACCCTACTCCAGTGTGGTGTGGTGGATTGCCTTGTAGGCTGAGGATGAACAAGTACAAGGGAAGAACAGCCTCCTGAGGAGACGTGTTCTTCGGCTCGATGAGCTTGTGTGGTCGAGGGTGATCTGAATGATCCATCCCCTTGCTAAGGTGGTGGCTAGTCCTATTTATAGAGGCTCGGGTCCTCTCCCCAAATGTTAGGCGGGAAGGGATCCCACAACGGCCAATTTGAAGGGGGACAACTAGTACGAGCTATCCTGACAAAAGGTGGTCTTCGCCTGCCAAAGGCTCTGGTGGTGACGCCGTTGTGGGCTCCGCAATGACCTCCATCCTACCGTCCTGCTGGTCTTGGTCTCGTTGCACCGATATGGAAACCTTTGCCTGATGCCTCGAGAGTCCTCGCCTGTGCTTGCCCCTTTAGCACCAAAGAGGCAACGGGTACTCTGTGCCCAGTGGCGCCCGTCTGGCCTTGGTCATCACGGGAACCTCACGAGGTGCCCCTCGCCTTGATCTCGTCCTCTCCTCGTGAGCCAGCCTAGTGAGGCCGCCCCTAAGGAGGTCTTGTGTCGTCCGTGTCGCGAGGGTCTTGAGTGTTTGCTGGTGAAGATGGGTCATACCAGGCCGCCAGAGGAGCCACGCCGTGGGCCGCAGGCAGGCAAGTCTGGGGACCCCCATTCCCAGAACACTGACAGGGGAGATTACGGTGGCCCAAGTGGCTTCTTGCGGAGCATTGTGCCTCCACACCGCTCCGAATGGAGATTAGCATTCGCAAGGGTGTGAACTTTGGTATACATCGTCGTCTCTGCGTGCCTCGGTTATCTCTTACCCTAGCCCTTTACTTTGTGATAGCCATAGTGTCTCATGATATATATCTTGCTATCACTTAGTTGTTTATCTTGCATAGCATAAGTTGTTGGTGTATATAGGTGAGCCTAGTTGTTTTAGGTTTTGTGCTTGACAAATTAAACGCTAGTTTTATTCCGCATTTGTTCAAGCCTAAACCATAATTATTTTAAAGCACCTATTCACTCCTCTAGGCAACATCCACGATCTTTCAGCTACCCCACGGTGCCTTTATATAATAGGCCTGACTTACATGTGTGCAACTCAAATAGCTAACACTCCGCTAATTACAAGTCCAAAAAAGCCTAAATCAAACACATAATATTTGGCATATTTTTCTACAAACTCACCCCTTTTCCAAGTTCTTATATAAACAAACACCTCACATGTCCTGGCATCGCCTCTTTTGGCAACCACAACAAACGAAGCCCCATAAAAAACCACAAGAGCATCTATAGCCAGACTTGGCAAATTTGCCCCTTTAAATGCATGTAGACACGTCTGGGTGCGTCCGCAGGCATTGCCCAGTCACATCTTAAATTTCCATTCTCACAACCGGACACTTCAGTTAGCATACCTCAAATTCATACAAACTCATGCAAGTACGTAAACAATGAATTGCACACATCATCCGGCTACTACATCAAGACATGCCATCAGACTATCAAAATTTGGCATGTTTAACCTACATGCTAGCTATCGAGAAGATCATGCACGACTATCCTTGCCCTTCTTGACGCCCTTTCCATCCTTATGGCAGAAGTAGCGGTCGAAAACACAGTAGGAATCGAGCCAGATCTGCTCATCGCCATAGCTGTCTCACCCGTTGTTATCTTCCTTTTCCTCCTGGGAGGGAGGGCGCAGTCCGGCCATGGCAGGGATCACCTGATTCTACTCTCGAGCGAGGGCGCACGTATTCTTCCGCTGTCGTTTATTTACAATGCAGGTGTGGATGGCTTCCCCCTCAACGGTCGCCTGCGCTGCCGGCATATCAGCAGTGAGGCAGACCTCGGCCACCCTCATCATCTCCTTCCCACGATGGGCACACCATCCCCGTAGCACCCATACTTTGGCGGACCGGTGATGGAAAAGGGAGATTGGAAAGATCCCAGGAGGACCGCGATGATCCAGCCCCCAAGGATCTGAGCGCCTGATGCAGCGAAGCAATGGACTCATGTCGTCGGTCGGGCGTTGTCCTCCCGGGAGCGGCGGAGTGCAATGCAGACGGCCATTGCCTCATCCAACCCGCATGAAACTATACCCAGTCAATGGATTCAGACTGGTCGGAGTCAGATTCGCTGTCTGGCATGCGGGAGAAGATTGGAGATTGTCGAACAGGATCTTGCATAGAGGAGGGGAATGAAGGAAAGTGGAGTGAAGTGGTTAGGGTATGGTCCAAGGAGTGGATGGGAATGAATATATGTGCGGTTGGGTGGGCCAGCGTGGGCCGAGGCCGACGTGGCGGATGCGTCCGATCACGCCTGTGCCTCCTCATATCCGCCCCATCTTAGGGTTGGATATTAGGGGTGCCAGTCAGCCCGGACGTTCGATACCGATGTGAGACGCCCATCTGAGTCGGGTTCTTTTGACTGGTCAGTGACCCGGTCTTTCACCCGGGCGTATGAGGGGGGTTTAAGACGCCCAGTTGTAGATGCTCTGACAAACAAAGTCATTCTTGCATTCTGCCATGATCTTGATCAATCTTGTTAGGATATAATGAATTAGTTTAATAAAAGGAAATCCCAGATTTTCCTTAACTGACATGCATGTGCGGTTTCCTACTGTAGGGATGAGTCCGTTCTCTATTTCTCTCTTATCCTAACTGATAACTCACGAGTATAGGGGATCGCAACAGTTTTCGAGGGTAGAGTATTCAAACCAAATTTATAGATTCGACACAAGGGGAGCCAAAGAATATTTGCAAGTATAAGAAACTGAGTTGTCAATTCAATCACAAGCTGAGATTAATTATCTGTAGCAAAGTGATCAGTAGCACATTAATATGATAGCTTTGATAGTAGTGGTAGCAGCAACAGTAACGGGAACAGTGATAGTAATAGTTTTGTAGCAGTGACAATAGTGACAGAAGCAGTACTAACTTAGCAAGATCAATATGTAGGAAAATCGTAGGCATTGGATCGGCGATTTGTTGGATGATATTCATCATGTGACAGTTACAACCTAGAGCAATACGACACTAGCTCCAGTTAATAAACATAATGTAGGCATGTATTCCGTAAATAGTTATACGTGTTTATGGAAAGAACTTGCATGACATCTTTTGTCCTACCCTCCCGTGGCAGCGGGGTCCTATTGGAAACTAAGGGATATTAATGTAGGCATGTATTCCGTAAATAGTCGCACGTGCTTATGGAAAGAACTTGCATGACATCTTTTGTCCTACCCTCTCGTGGCAGCGGGGTCCTATTGGAAACTAATGGATATTAAGGCCTCCTTTTAATAGAGAACAGGAACAAAGCACTAACACACGGTGAATACATGAACTCCTCAAACTACGGCCATCACCGGGAATTGTCCCAACTATTGTTACTCCGGGGCTGCCGGATCATAACACGTAGTAGGTGACTATAACTTGCAAGATCGGATCTAGAACATAGATATAGTGGTGATAACATAAACGGTTCAGATCTGAAACATGGCACCCAGGCCCAAAGTGACAAGCAGTAAGCCTGGCAAAGTCATAGAAACATCAATCTCAGAACATAATGGATACTAGGGATCAAGCCCTAACAAAACTAACTCGATTACATGATGAATCTCATCCAACTCCTCACCGACCAGCGAGCCTACGAAGGAATTACTCACTCGTGGTGGGGAGCATCATGGAATTGGCAATGGAGAAGGGTTGGTGATGACGAAGATCGAATATCCCCCTCTCCGGAGCCCCAAACGGACTCCAGATCTGGCCTCCCGATGAAGAACAGGAGGTGGCGGCTCTATCTCGTGAAACGCGATAATTCTTCCTCTCTTATTTTTTTCTGGAAATATGTGATTTTATCGCGTCGGTTTCAGGGTTTGCGGGGCCACCAGGTGGGGACAACCCACCTGGGCGTGCCTAGAGGGGGCGCACCCTAGTGGGTTGTGCCCACCCAGGTGCCCCCCTCCGGTGGTTCTTGGCTCTAGAAATTCTCTTTTATTGAATAAAAAATCCTCGCAAAGTTTCGTTCCAATCAGTGAACTTTTATTTCTGCACAAAAACAACACTGTCGGATTTCGGTTTCTGGCAGACCCTTGAGGTTCGAACTCTGGGGTGCGCACGGAGATTACTCTTCCTACCTACCTGTACCCCTCCGCCTCACAAGGATCTAAGCTACCAGAAGAACAACACAAGAGACACAGAGTTTATACTGGTTCGGGCCACCGATGTGGTGTAATACCCTACTCCAGTGTGGTGGTTTGGTCGGTTGCCTCTTGGGCTGATGATGAACAATACAAGGAAGAACAGCCTCGCGAGGGCCTGTTCTTGGCTGGTGTGATGAACTGCTAGAGGGGTTCAGTCGCCCTTCTCTCTCTCTCTCTCTCTCTCTCTCTCTCTCTCTCTTCGTCTGATTGCCAATCGATCCGTTTCTAGATGCCTCTACCCCGGGGGTGGCTAGTCCTATTTATATGCAAAGGCCCTGGGCCTCTTCCCAAATATTGAGCGGGAAGGGCGCCAACAATTGGCCATTTTGAAGGGGAACATCTGGTACACTTATCCTTACTAAAGTTGGTCCTCGCCTGCCAAAGGCTCTGGCGATGACGCTGGCTTGGGCTCCACGGTGACTTCCTCCTTGTCGCGGAGCTGGTCTTGGTCTCGTTGCACCGAAATGGGTGCCTTTGCTTGATCCTCCCGCCTGCGCTTGCTCCCTTTGCACCAAAGAGGAAAGGGAGTACACTGCGCGGGCTGGCGCCCTTGGTCGTTATGGCTTGCGTCATGGGCACCTCGCGAGGTACCCCGCCTTGATCTCTCTGCCTCCTCGCGAGCCAGCCTGATGAGACCGTGCCTGAGGAAGCTCCGTGTCGTCCGCCCCGCGAGGCTTGGCCCCTCGCGAGGGTCTTGAGTCTTCGTTGAAGAAGATGGGTCGTGTTGGGCCCGCCTTGAGCCACGCCACAGGCCGCAGGCAGGCAAGTCTGGGGACCCCCGTTCCCAGAACGCCGACAGTAGCCCCCGGGCCCAAGGCGCGCCCGGACTTGGCCGTGCAGGGAGGCGAAAGGGCAAGGGCGAAGCGCTGCGGGCCCTAACAGCCTGGGGCCTTGGGCGTGGCGCGGCAGTTGATTGGACGTGGGCGTTTCCGCAACTGCGCGAGTTGATAAAGGGGCGGCATCTGCCCAGGTTTTGCTCTTTCTGCTTTCTCCGGTGTCTGCTCAGATCCCCTTTCTTGCGCCTCTCCTTCCTTCCTCCAAATCTCCAGATCTGCTTCGATCGCGTGACCTAGAAGCCATGGCGCCTCGTCAGTCCCCGGCCGGAGCTTGGTACTCGTCTGCCTTGGAGTCGCCAAACGTGTCGGAGGCGAGCCTCGCCCGATTGCGCCGGTTGGCGACGGCGCAGGGCGTCTATGGGGCTAGGGTGTTCAAGGCCGGCTCTGCCACCCCTGAGGATCGAGGGAGCACCTTTTATCCGCTCTTCGTAAGTTCCATTGCTGCTGGCCTAGTGCCTCCCTTCTCTGAGTTCTTCTTCTCTGTCCTCCGCCATTACAACTTACAAGCTCTGCATCTCCACCGCAACTCCGTCCTTCTCCTGGCGATCTTCGCCTATTACTGCGAGGCTCACGTAGGGGTGCAGCCCTCAGTGCCCTTGCTGCACCACAACTTCTCCCTCCGGGTCTCTCGCGGTTCTCCTTCCGCGTACGGTGGCGCCATTGTCATTTTGAAGCCCGGGAAGAGGATTGAGGGCTTCAGGAGCAAATGGGTCTTGGCAGATGCTGGGCGCATTCACCTCGGCTGATCTTGCCTGTGGAGCTGCCCACGAGCTCTGGTGATTGGGGTCGAGCGGAGCTCACGGACCCCCGCGCGAAGCCGGTGTTGGAGAAGATGGACGCGGATCTGAGGCCGGCCAGCATGGCGGCGGCGAAGCTGACCGGTGCGTCGCTGCTGAGGGAATTCCTGGAGCACCAGCTGGCTCCGCTTCGGCAGTACTCACCTCCGATGTGGAGGCCTCATCCGAGCCCCGCGGCCTTGGGTGATGAAGACCTGGCCGCGGTGCTCCAATCTCTGGTCGGGGGCGATGTGGCGAGGTTGGAGGGCGCTCCTACGCCCTTGTTCCTCCGCGACGACTTGGAGCAGGTGGTGGAGTCCATGCCCGTCTTCAACGGGGACGGGCCCGTGCCCACGGAGGCTCCTGGGGAGCCGGTGGACATGTCCTCCAATGACTCCAGCGAAGAGGAGGACGGAGAGGAGCGGCGGAAGGGTCCTGACTACGAGGTGACTGACGGAGAGTCGAGGGCTCCCCTCTCCCGGCGCAGGCCCCGCGCTCTCCGCCTCTCTCCGAGCGATGACGACGAGGATGATGACGTGCTGGGCAGCGGGAGCTCGCTCCCGATACTGAAGAAGGACAGGACCGGGCTGATCCCCCGCGGGTCTGCCCCGGCCCCGGGGCGTTCCGCAGACGTGCCTTCTGCTTCCGAGGTTGACCCCTCCAGCCGGCTTTCAGGCTTCAAGTTTGGCCGGAGGCAGCTTGAGCTCACCGGCGACGACCCGTAAGTGCTTGACTCTTGACTTTGTTTCTCGTTCTGCTGCTGAGGCTTGACATCCGCATCTCTTGGATAGGCTGGCACCTGCAGCAAAGAAGCCGAAGGGGGCTTCTGAGGTTCCTTCCGGGGCAGCGCCTCTGCCCGCGAAGGAAGGTGACCGCGACACACGGGCCTCTCCTGCCCGGTCGTCCTCGCGAGGTCTGGCCAAATTGGCTGGGGCGAGCTCAGCCCCCATGGCCCAAGCGACTCCCGAGGTGCCTTTGCCTGCCGCCGCCACCACAGTCGTCGGGGCGCAGCAGGCCCCACGTTAGGGTGCTGTGGTCGTGCCGCCGCCGCCTTCTCCTCCTACTCCACCGACTGCTGTCTCTCCGACTCCTCCCGCCGTTCTGGATCGTGTTGCTGCCGAGCTGGACCGGCTTCGGCAGGATCTTCTTGGCGCCGACCCTCGCTTGGTGGCCGGGCGCTTGGAGCTAGCTTCAGGATGGATTCGCTCCGAACCTTCGGTTTGGGCGGCGCTGGTCCAGGCCTCAACAGCTTGTGATGAGGAGTGGCAGGCCGCCCTTGAGGCGAAGGCTGCTCGCGATGCGGCCCAGGGGGAGGCGGCCGACGTCCGTGGTCGCTGCAAGGTGCTGGAGGACTAGCTGCAAGGCCTGCGGGACCAGCTTGCGAAAGAGGCCCGCCTTCGCCAAGGGCAAGAAGAGGTCATGAAGGCTCGCAAGGCGGCCGTCGAGGTCCGGGAGGCCAAGCTCAAGAAACGCCGCGACCGCCTATGCGTGCTGGAGCAGGAGTTGGGGGCGAGGAAGGTCGAGCTGGACGACAAGGCTCGGGTTCTTGCCGAGGACCGCGTGGCCTTCGCAGACATGGAGGAGAAGGCTCGTGCTTCGCTGAAGATGCTCTACGCCAGCGGCCTGGAGAGCCCGCTAGCTGGCGCCGAGGACGGCCCCGCCAAGCTGCTTCCCTTCCTGGTTCGTGCTCTTGACGATGTCGCCCTTGGCCTTGGCCCCGCGGCCGAGGCCGAGGCGCGTGTCCTGTCTTTTGCAGCGCTGACGCGGGTCTTCACCCACATCTACCTTCGTGACCCCAATGTCGACCTCGACAGCCTGCTGGAGCCAGTGAGCGGCGAGCGTGCTGCTGCCGCTGCCGAGGCCGTGAAGGGTCGCGCGGAGGCTCTGCTGGGGAAGTTTCAGGCCTTCAACACCAAGCTGAAGCCAGGCGCTGCCGACCCTGCTGCTCCATGAGGTGAAGCCACTCCGCGCTGCTCCACCATCGTCAGGCGATTCCGTCGTGGCTCCTGTCATGTTTTCAATTCCTGCACATGTATCATGCCTCGGGCAGGCCTTTAAACTTGCGTTTGGCGTCGAGATAACAGTATGGACTGTAATATTTGCTTCTGAATTCTTTGAATTTTACGCTATTCCTTCCTACTTGCTTATGTTCTACGCCGGCAGAGCCCGGCCACGCGCATACCTCACCCAGCATTAGCCCCGACCGGAAACCAGGACGGGACCAAAGGAGTGAGGGGCTACAGGACAAGTTAGGCTCCTGAGTCGCGATGCTCAGGAGTCCCCCTTGGCGCACGAATAGCAAGTAGGGAGGCGATCCTTGAAGTTAACGCTTTTCCTTCCTACTTGCTCATGTTCTACGCCGGCAGAGCCTGGCCCCGCGCGTACCTCACCCAGCATTAGCCTTTCGGAACTAAGGAGTGAGAGGCTACAGGACCAGTTAGGCTCCCGAGTCGCGATGCTCAGGAGTCCCGCTTGGCGCGCGAACAACAAGTAGGGAGGTGAGAACTGGGTGGATCTACCGTTCTACGTCTGCAGAGCCCAGCCCCGCGCGTACCTCACCCAGCGTTAGCCTTTCAGAACTAAGGAGTGAGGGGCTACGGGACCAGTTAGGCTCCTAAGTCGCGATGCTCAGGAGTCCCCCTTGACGCTCAAACGGCCTTCATACCTTGGCTCGGCTCGGGGAGAGACGCGCGACGAACCAGGCCCGGGGGGGCTGGCTGGGTGGCGTGCGTCTGGGCGTGACCCAGGCGCTGCCCCCGTGTCTAGCCCCCTCGCGCGGCACTCTCGGGGGGAGGCGTTGCGATGAGGCTAGACACTGAGCTCTGGGCTCCCTGAGGTTGATGCGGCCCGGGGGCCACCCTCAGTTGTTTATCACCAGCGCGGAGCATAGCACTTCCGTATGTCTATGGGCATAGCCGCTCCTCGGCAGTGTCGTCAGCCAGCGCGTAGCATGGTGCTTCCACTGGTACGTGGGAGGGGGCTCCCCTCCGGGAGGAGCCCCCGGGGCGTGTACAGCCCCGCCCTGACACGTGGCTGGCACGGTAGGCCCTGGTGAGGTGTATTTGGGCACCCGTGAGCCAGCGCGGGACTCACGGGGCCCTACCTCTAGGCGGGTTGCGCCTGGCACTGGGCCTTATCTTGTGATGTGTTCCTGCAAATTGGGTTAGATGCCTACACTCTACATCCTCGGGTCCCGGCCCTCGAGCTGGTCTCAGCCGTCGCTGGTATGCTAGGTCATGATGCCATGGACAAGGCCAGAGGGTGAGGGCTGGAGAGCCAGTAAGAGCCCTGAGTCACGATGCTCAGGCACCCCCCCTTTAACGTGCAAGTGGTCGACATGGAGAAGAAGAGGTGCCGTGGACCGGCATCAAATAATCAAGCATGATGGGTTGAATGCATAGCCGGAGATAAACGCCAAAGGGACACATGCCGCTGGGTCTGGCCCGAGCGACTTGGGGATGGTGCAGCCCGAGGGGTGCCCCCAACAAAGTAAGCTAACGACACGAAATAAAAAGGGATACATGTCGGCATTCTGGGAACGGGGGTCCCCAGACTTGCCTGCCTGCTGCCTACGGCGTGGCTCGAGTGGGGTCCCAACGTGGCCCATCTTCATCAACACGAGGCTCAAGACCCTCGCGAGGGGCCAAGCCTCGCGAGGCGGACGACACGGAGCTTCTTCCAGCACAGCCTCCTTAGGCTGGCTCGCGAGGAGGCGGAGAGATCAAGGTGGGGTACCTCATGAGGTGCCCATGACGCAAGCCATGACGACCAAGGGTGCCAGGCGGGCGCCAGCCCGCTCAGTGTCCTCCCTTTCCTCTTTGGTGCAAAGGGGGAAAGCGCAGGCAAGGGGGTCAAGCAAAGGCACCCATTTCGGTGCAATGAGACCAAGACCAGCGCCACGACAAGGAGGAAGTCACTGTGGAGCCCAAGCCGGCGTCATCACCAGAACCTTTGGCAGGCGAAGACCAACTTTAGTCAGGATAAGTGTACCCGATGTTCCCCTTCAAATTGGCCAATTGTTGGCGCCCTTCCCGCTCAATATTTGGGAAGAGGCCCAGGGCCTTCGCCTATTAATAGGACCAGCCACCCCCAGGGTAGGGGCAGCTAGAACCGGAGGTAGAATCCTGTATCCAGAGAGAGAGAAGGGCGATCGAACTCCCCCTAGCAGTTCATCCCCTAACCAAGAACAGACCCTCGCGAGGTCGTTCCCACTTGTACCATTCTTCCTCACCAGGCCAAGAGGCAATCCACCACACCACACTGGAGTAGGGTATTACACCACAATGGTGGCCCGAACCAGTATAAACCCTGTGTCTCTTTGTGTTGTTCTTGTAGTAGTTTAGATCCTTGCGAGATGGAGAGGTAGAGGGCACGATCTCCGCGCACACCCCAGATTTCGAACCTTAAGGGTCTGCCGGAACCCAGA
Organism: Aegilops umbellulata; assembly: GCA_032464435.1. Lineage (NCBI taxonomy): Eukaryota > Viridiplantae > Streptophyta > Magnoliopsida > Poales > Poaceae > Aegilops > Aegilops umbellulata. The sequence continues at coordinate 83,011,639 of CP136054.1, read as the reverse complement.
ATCCGACATTTGGCGCGACAGGTAGGGTGCGTCGGAACTTGCCTTCCACCGCTCCGCTCTCCTCCGACCGCCGCATCCATGTACGGCGCACGTCGAGCTCGCGCTACGCCAGCGGCCCTCGCTGGCGGGCGTCCTCGCCGTTCCCCGCCGTTCGCCGTCAACACCGCCGCCGGCCCGGCGGAAGGCGAGCAACAAGCACCACCCCGGCGCCTGCCTATGCGACCGGGCTGCCGCACAGCAACGTTGACACTCCCGGTCGTCGGGGCCCTCCTGGGCGGCTCGCAGGCGCCACCAACGAGCCGCCACGTCAAGCCGTTTGCCCGCCAGATCGTTGTCGTTTCCGCACGGCAGGGGGCTCCCATGGACCGGGCGGCGCGCGAGGTTGGCCTGACCTTTAGCTCGGAAGACCACCCAGCTAACTTGGCCGGCTCGGGCACACTCTCCCTGTTGTGCACCCCCACCATCTGCCAGGTGGCCGTCACAAGAACCCTCGTCGATGGCGGCGCGGGCCTCAGCGTGCTTGCGGTCGAGACCTTCAACCTCCTCCGCATACCTCGGGAGCGGCTGCGGCCCAGCTGATCCTTCTCAGGCGTCGGGGGCGGGTCGTCCGACTCCTTGGGACAGATCCGGCTCCCGGTGACCTTCGGCACCTACGACAATGTCGGTGTACTAAAGTAGGGGTACCTTAGTACCCCGAACTTGTGCATGGGCAGTAGTAGCCTACCGCGGCAAGGCCTGCCAGGGGAGCGACAAGAGTCTCCACGGCCCTTTTTGGGCCAGATGAAGGCCAAGTGATTGAGCCTAGAAGACCAAGCCCCGGCAAGAGGAGCTTGCCAGGCCAAGCAGGCGAGGTCCGGCAAGAGCTGCTTGCCGGGCCAAGGCGACAAGGCCCCGGCAAGAGGAGCTTGCCGGGACGACTAAGCCGAAGCACCAAGGCCCCGGCGGGAGGAGTTCGCCGGGACGGCCAAGCCAAGGCACCCCAAGAGAAGCCCGCCGCGGCGCGCCGCGCGCCCCGGCAAGGCCTGGCGAGCGGCAAGCTCCCAGGTGCGGCAAGGCAACTACCGCGGCAAGCCATTTGCCGCGGCAAACCACCACATCAGGCCCGTGCTCCAGCTCACCTGCCCACGCGTCGCTCTGGGGCTTCCCCGGAGGCACGTGGCAGGGCGCCGCGCAACCTGAGACGCGTGGTGGCATGCGACGTTGTCAGAGTCGCCCCCGTGGCAAGCGGAGGCACTCCTAATGGTCCGCCTCGGCACTGTTCAGGCGATCCAGACGGGCATTTAATGCCTTTGTCCCCCGCCGTCAGAGTTAGGTGCGATAGCACTGTGCGGCCACTATTCGCACAGTCCCTTGCCATTTTTACCCTCACCTGCGTCGCTCCCTGTGGGAAACCCCTTGGCATATAAAAGGAGGCCCATGCGCACGTGGAGAGGAGGCCAGACCCCGGAGGAGGATCCAGACCCCGAAGGGAACCCTAGAGGGATCGGACCCAACAGGCCCTCGCCTACGTCCAGCTCCAACTTACTGTAGCTTCTTGCGCTCCAGAGCAAGAACCCGAATCAACTAGACATGCAACAGTAGGGTTTTACGCATCCAGGCGGCCCGAAGCTGGGTAAAATCGTTGTGTGTGTGTGTCACCACGATTTGCTCTTTGTGCATCCTCCGCCCCCGCCGAACCGACAAGGGGCTCCGTCCCCATAGGTGCTCGTGGAGGCAGATATCCCCGGACAGACAACTTCCGCACGGAGATGGTCGACTTCGACATCGCCCCCATCGGCCTCCCTTACAACACCATCCTCGGGTACCCGTCACTGGCTCAATTCATGGCCGCCACGCACCCGGCGTACAACCTCATGACGATGCCCGGGAGCAACAGTACCCTCACCGTGCACGGAGACACCGGGGACGCCCTGCGAGTACTCAGACTCGCCTTCAAGATGGCGGCATCGGCGCAGCCCGCCGACGCAGGGACCCCTGGGCCCAAGGGGGCTGCGCCTACCAAGAAGAAGCAGTTGTTCACCCAGGATAAGGCAGAAACCAAGCAGATACCCGTTGACGAGGACGGGTCCTCCAGCGCCACTTTCACCATTGGCGCCAACCTGGGGCCTGAGAAGGAGGAGGCCCTGGTCAAGTTCCTGCGTGCAAACAAGAAAGTGTTTGCTTGGGAGCCCGATCAGTTGGCAGGGATCCCCAGGGACGTCATCGAACACCACCTCAACGTATGCCCAAATGTGCGCCCCGTGAAGCAGAAGGCCAGGCGGCAGTCTGCAGAGAAGCAGGCCTTCATCGCCCAAGAGACCCGCAAGTTGGAAGCCGCTGGGGTCATTCGCGAGGTCCGGTACCCAGATTGGTTGGCTAACCCTGTCGTTGTGCCCAAGAAAGGGGGGAAGGAACGCATGTGCGTCGACTTCACCAACCTCAACAAGGCATGCCCGCAAGATCCGTTCCCGCTCCCTCGCATCGACCAGATCGTCGATTCCACCGCCGAGTGCGACCTGCTGTGCTTTTTGGATGCCTTCTCCGGATACCACCAGATCAAGATGGCGATAGAAGACGTGGAGAAGACCGCCTTCTTGACCCCGTGCGGGGTATACTGCTATACATGCATGCCATTCGGACTACGCAACGCAGGGGCAACCTTTCAGCGGCTGATGCACATCACCTTGGGCCCGCAGCTCGGGAAGAATGTCGAAGCATACGTCGATGACATTGTGGTGAAATCTCGAGAGGCCAGGACCCTGATACAAGACCTGGCGGAGACCTTCACGAGCCTCGACGCAGTGAACCTGCGGCTCAACCCGGAGAAATGCGTGTTTGGCGTTCCCTCGGGCAAGCTTTTGGGATTCCTCGTGTCTCACCGTGGCATCGAGGCCAACCCCGAGAAGGTCAAGGCGGTCGAGGACATGAGTCCTCCAAAGACCCTCAGGGAAATGCAGAAGCTCACTGGGCGTGTGACCGCGCTAGGGCGCTTCATCTCCAAATTAGGGGAACGAGCGCTGCTTTTCTTTCAGCTGATGAAGAAAAAGGGGCCCTTTGAATGGACTGAAGAGGCAGATAAGGCGTTTCAAGATCTCAAGAGGTACCTAACCAGTCCCCCAGTCATGGTGGCTCCGCGCCCTCAGGAGCCTCTGCTGCTTTACCTTGCCGCCACTCCCTACTCTGCCAGCGCAGCACTGGTGGCGGTTAGGGAGGAGCGCCAGCCAAAGACCACAGCGGCAGCTCGAGGTCAGACAAGACGGGAACAGGGAAATCTCAAGAAAGCCGAAGCTACAGATGAAGAGAGTCAGCCGCCGAGGGACGCACAAGAGACAGGAGAAGCAGCATGCCCGGATGGTCCGCCTCCCGAGGCAACAACACCTCGCGAGGTGCCTTTACCTCCCGAGGGCGCCACGACCCAAGATGCTCTCAGCCTTGTTGAACACCCGGTGTACTTCGTTAGCACGGTGCTACGGGACGCGAGGGCGCGATACCCGATGCCTCAGAAGCTCCTCCTCGCGCTGCTGGTGGCCTCGCACAAGCTGCGTCACTACTTCGAAGCTCACCCAATCAAGGTCGTCTCATCGTACCCCCTGGAGAGGGTGCTCAGGAGCCCTCACTCAGACGGAAGGGTCGCTGAGTGGAACATAGAGTTGCAAGCGTTTCAGCTCGAGTTCAACACCACTAGGGTCATCAAAGGAGCAGCATTGGCGGATTTCGTGGCAGAATGGAGAGAGGCGCCGGACCTCGGGGACAGCAAGGATTGTTCTCTCTCCCCAGGGAGCGAGGTGCCAGAAGGTTGGGTCATGTACTTTGACGGGGCATTCTCCAGGCACGGCGCGGGGGCCGGTGCGGTGCTGATATCGCCCACTCAGGATAAGCTTTGCTATGCAGTACAACTCTATTTCTAGCAAGGAGAAAAGGTCTCCAACAACATAGCAGAATATGAGGGACTGATAGCAGGGTTGAAGGCCGCAGCGGCCCTGGGAGTGAAGCGCCTCACCGTCAAAGGCGACTCGCAGCTCCTTGTCAACTTCTCCAACAAGGTGTACGAGCCGAAGGACGAGCATATGGAGGCCTACCTAGCAGAGGTCCACAGGATGGAAAAGCAGTTCTGGGGGTTGGAGCTGAAGCACGTGCCCCGTGGCACCAACCAGGAAGTTGACGACATAGCCGGACGGGCGTCCAGGCGGCTGCCGCAGAAGCCCGGCGTCTTCGAAGAGCTGCTCTTTAAGCCTTCAGCGCAGCCGACGCTGTCAAGCACAGCTCAGCCTCGAGAGGAGCTCCCTCAGCCGCCAGCCTTGGGAGCCCCGGCCTGCGGGCCGACCTCAGGAGCACGTTTGCTCCTGATGATGGAACCTCAGGAGGAACGCTGGATCACCGAGCTCCGGGATTACCTGATACATGGGACCTTGCCAGAGAAGGAAGAGGAAGCAGAACGTGTAGCGCGACAGGCCACGGCGTACTGCATCAGGGACGGAGAACTCTACCGGAAGCGACCCAACGACGTATCTCTGCGCTGCATCTCCAGGGAGCAAGGAAGGGAACTACTGGGGGACATACACGGCGGAGACTGCGGACACCACTCGTCGTCACGAACCCTCGTCGGCAAAGCATTCCGTAGTGGGTTCTATTGGCCTACCGCGCTCAACGACGCAATCGAATTGGTAAAGGCTTGTGAGGCCTGCCAGTTCCATTCCAAGCAGATCCATCAGCCGGCGGGGAGCCTGCAGACTATACCCCTCTCATGGCCATTCGCAGTTTGGGGGTTGGATATTCTAGGCCCGTTCCCCCGGGCGCCAGGAGGCTACCGTTACCTCTACGTCGCCATTGACAAATTCACCAAGTGGGCAGAGGTGGAGGCTGTCCGTACCATCCCCGCAGGCTCCGCAGTCAAGTTCATCAGGGGCATCGTGAGCCGGTTCGGGGTGCCGAACCGCATCATCACAGACAACGGTTCGCAGTTCACCAGTAACCTCTTCAAAACATACCGTGCTAACCTTGGAACGCAGATATGCTACGCTTCGGTGGCGCACCCGCGGAGCAATGGGCAAGCTGAACGAGCCAACGCGGAGGTCCTGAGAGGCCACAAGACCAGGACGTTCAAGAAGAAGCTGGAGGCCTGCGGCTGGGGTTGGTACGATGAGCTCCAATCCGTGTTGTGGTCCATCCGCACGACCGCGACCAAACCAACCGGGGAGACTCCATTCTTCCTGGTCTACGGAGCCGAAGCAGTCCTTCCTCACGTGGTCAGGCGTCGCTCCGCACGAGTCCTGGCGTTTGATGAGGCGCAGCAGGACGCCATGCGGGGGATGGACCTCGTGCTGGGGGAGGAACGCCGCCGGGAAGCCGCGCTGCGAGCAGCAAGGTACCAACAGGAGCTACAACGATATCACTGCCGCAACATCCGCCCCAGGACCCTCGAGGTAGGAGACCTCGTACTTAGGCGGGTCCTCTCCAGGGAGGGGCTGCACAAGCTCTCTCCCATGTGGGAGGGCCCGTTCAAGGTTGTTCATGTTTCCAGGCCAGGCTCCGTGTGCTTGGAGACTCAGGAGGGGGAGCCGATCCAAAACGCGTGGAACATCCAGCACCTCCGGAGGTTTTACCCCTAAAAGGCCCTGGTCCTGTGAAGAAGGCGAATGCCTGTGAAGATCATCTCCTTTTGGAAAAGGCCCTGAGCCTGTGAAGAAGGCGAATGCCTGTGAAGATCATCTCCTTTTGGAAAAGGCCCTGAGCCTGTGAAGAAGGTGAATGCCTGTGAAGATCATCTCCTTTTGGAAAAGGCCCTGAGCCTATGAAGATCATCTCTTTTTGGGAAAGGCCCTGAGCCTGTGAAGAAGGCGAATGCCTGTGAAGATCATCTCTTTTTGGAAAAGGCCCGGAGCCTGTGAAGAAGGCGAACGCCTGTGAAGCTCATTACCTCTAAGGAGAAAGGCCCGGAGCCTGTGAAGAAGGCGAACGCCTGTGAAGCTCATTACCTCTAAGGGGAAAGGCCCGGAGCCTGTAAAGAAGGCCAATGCCTGTAAAGCTCGCCGCCCCATGACACTCTCACCTAATAATGAGTGGGGCTGTACACGCCCCGGAGTCTCAGGAGCGCCGGCCTCAGGCCCTGGGGCTCCCTCCCATGCCCAGTGGCAGCACTTAGCTCCGCGCTGGTGAGAAGACGTCGAAGACTAGACTAGGTGCCGGACGCGGCTTTTTCATCTGCTTTCCGCATTTGACCTGTTTTATTTGCATTTGAAGTCTTATCGAAGCTATCGTCGTTGCTGATTTGTGGTTTGTCGATTTTCGCTCCTTGTTTTGATCTTCTCCTATGAAGGCCTCGCGAGGGAGGGGGCTCGAACGTCCTCGCGAGCGTTTTTGCTCTAGCCACTTAAAGGTCTCACGGCCTAGGCTCTCTATAGGAGCACCCCTCGGGCACCACGACATACACACAGGGCCTGGGTCGGTCGCCCCTCGGCTGGGGCCACAAACTACCTACGCGAGGGCAAATAGTAGTGAAACGCGACAACAAAATTGAGGTAACGACTACAACAGCAATAACTCTTAAACACGCCCCCACGGGCTCCACACAGTTGTCTTATCTTACACAGGAAGCAAAAGGAAAAGGAAAGGGCGAGCCCGGCGCGGCCCACCCCGCATCGGTCTACGGAGGCGACACCAAATGCCTCCGGAGCTCAGGCGGACTCCCTCTCGCGCTTCACCGGAGCGCGATGACGGGCGGCTGAATAGCCACCCCCCAAGCAGGCGCGGAGGCGAGGGGGCTGGCTGCGGCCGCCGCTGGAGGAGCCACCTGAAGGGGAGTAGGCGAAGCTCGGGGAGCCTCGAGCACCGCCGGCAGAGCGAGCGCTGTCTCCTTCGTCGTCGTCCTCGGGGCAGCATCCTGCGCGGCACCGTCTTCCCCAAACACCATCACGTAGAGGGTGCTGTCGCCGTCGAACTTGAAGTGCAGGGTGCACCACTCGCCCAGGCCGCGCGCGCGGGCAAATGTTTGCCAGCCGCGGGTCAGGGCCCCATTCCCTGAAGGGGAGACATCGAGCGAAACCGAGGAGGCCCTACTGCAGTAGCCGTCAGCCTGGAGCCAGATGCCGCACCGGGCGTAGGCCGGCAGCTCGCTGACGAAGAAGCGAGGGAGCTGGAGCCAGGTGCCGATCGGGTCCGCCGACCACACGACGAACTCCGGCAGCACCTCCGCCGAGCGAAAGCGCGTCCTAGGAGGCCGCGCAGCCACAGCCTGCCTATCCATGGCGGCCGAGCGCTCACCACCGCGCGGAGAACCACCCCTGTGTCCGCGGGGAGCCACAGCGGGAACCACAGGATGCTTGCGGGGATGACCCCGGCCGCGCTTGGCCGAAGGGGAGTCGGGCCCCGCCCAACTGGACTTCCCTTTCTCTGCGGCTGAGAACCTCTTCGGGGCCATGCGAGCGGCGGTGGGGAAGGAGAGGAGGAGGAAGAGAAGCGGGAAGGGATGGACTGGCGGAGCTCGTGCGGCCTTGCACTTATAGCCGGAAGAGGCCAACCGTCGAGCACCACGATCGCAGGTAATAATGACCCGTATCTATGCATGCAGGGACTAGTCAAGTCACGCAGTTGCCGAGGTGTCGTGGGGAAGTGGAGACGCCCACGTCTTGTCAAACCGCCACGCGGCACCCAAGGCCGCAGGATGTTAGGGCCCGCGGCGCTTCGCCCTTGCCCTTTCGCCTCTCGGCACGACCAAGTCCGTGCGCGCCTTGGGCCCGGGGGCTACTGTCGGCGTTTTGGGAACGGGGGTCCCCAGACTTGCCTGCCTGCGGCGTGGCTCGAGTGGGGGCCCAATGTGGCCCATCTTCATCAACACGAGGCTCAAGACCCTCGTGAGGGGCCAAGCCTCGCGAGACGGACGACACGGAGCTTCTTCTAGCACAGCCTCCTTAGGCTGGCTCGCGAGGAGGCAGAGAGATCAAGGTGGGGTACCTCACGAGGTGCCCATGACGCAAGCCATGACGACTAAGGGTGCCAGGCGGGCGCCAGCCCGCGCAGTGTCCTCCCTTTCCTCTTTGGTGCAAAGGGGGCAAGCGCAGGCGAGAGGATCAAGCAAAGGCACCCATTTCGGTGCAACGAGACCAAGACCAGCGCCATGACAAGGAGGAAGTCACTGTGGAGCCCAAGCCGGCGTCATCACCAGAACCTTTGGCAGGTGAAGACCAACTTTAGTCAGGATAAGTGTACCCGATGTTCCCCTTCAAATTGACCAATTGTTGGCGCCCTTCCCGCTCAATATTTGGGAAGAGGCCCAGGGCCTTCGCCTATAAATAGGACCAGCCACCCCCAGGGTAGGGGCAGCTAGAACCGGAGGTAGAATCCCATATCCAGAGAGAGAGAGAAGGGCGATCGAACTCCCCCTAGCAGTTCATCCCCTGACCAAGAACAGACCCTCGCGAGGTCGTTCCCCCTTGTACCATTCTTCCTCACCAGCCCAAGAGGCAATCCACCACACCACACTGGAGTAGGGTATTACACCACAATGGTGGCCCGAACCAGTATAAACCCTGTGTCTCTTTGTGTTGTTCTTGCAGTGGTTTAGATCCTTGCGAGACGGAGAGGTAGAGGGCACGATCTCCGCGCGCACCCCAGAGTTCGAACCTTAAGGGTCTGCCGGAACCCAGAATCCGACAATACATGCCGCTGGGACGGACCTGCGCGGCCTGGGAATAATGCAACCCTAGGGGGCGCTCCCAACTGGAAATGAAACTTGAAGGATGTCACCTGATGATGTTGAGGACGAAGCAGTATTGGTGTAGCAGACTCGGTGGGCTGCAGAAGCGGATCCTCATGAGCCCCCAGGCCCTGGGGCCTCGGGAGGCTCCGGAGGCGCTGGTGGCTCCTCGCGGACCATCTCCATCTCCGCCAAGGCTGCGGAACGCCTGGCCTCTTGAGCTTCCATGATGCCCCTCATGAGGCGCCGGTACGTGGCGGCCACGCTCGGCAAGCCGTAAGGCATGCGAACGTAGCTGTGGGGCGGACCTTCGCAGCGCCCCACTCGCGAGGGCCAGAGGCGCTCCAGAGTGGCGACTCGATTGAGCCCTGGTACGTCGATGCAGACGCGCAGCCCACCATCCTCGCCTGGATGGGGAACCACAGCTGGTAGGCGGCGGCCGCCTCTTATGACTCTTGACTCATGTAGCTCTTGAATGACCTTGCTGACGAACTCCTGAGGGTCTGACAATCCTTGTCTTGCTCCTTCTTGAGGGAAACATGTTCGAAACACGCCTCCACATGGTGCCCAAGCGCCTCCCTCGTGACCTTAGCGAGGTCGGTGGCCCTCCAGGGGGAGCCCCCGAGCCCTGCCTGAGGAGGGCGCCGGGCGCGCTTTCCTATGCGATGGAAGGAGGTTCTCCCTGGGCAGGCACGGGCCCTGAGGGGCCTGCCTCCTGAGGGACCAAGCTGGACAATGTCTTCTTCTTCTTGGGGGTGGTCTCTGGGAGCCTCCTGCTTTCGCAATCCGAGTCTTCTAGTGATGCGGCCTGAAAAGCTCGTTCCAGGGAACACATCGCGTCCTTCTCTTCACAGGGCACCGTGATGACTCCGCCACTCCCTGGCATCTTGAGGACGTTGTAGCCATGGTGAGTTACGGCCATGAACTTTGCCAGCGCTGGGTACCCAAGGATGGCATTGTACGGCAGGCGAATGTGAGCGACGTCGAAGTCGATGAGCTCGGTGCGGTAGTTGTCGCGTGCTCTCAAGGTGACATGGAGGCGGACCTGCCCGATCGGGACCGTGGAGCCGTCAGTGACTCCGGAGAAAGGCTTGGTTGGCTGAAGCTGGTTGTAGGGCACTTGGAGATTGTTGAATGTTTCCACGGACAGGACGTTGAGCCCTACCCCACCATCGATGAGGGTCCTGGTTACCACCACGTTGCTGATGATTGGGGAACAAAGCATCGGGAGGACTCTGGCTGTGCTGCACACTTGAGCTGGTCCGCTGAGCTGAACGTGATGGCGCATGATGACCACCTGAGAGGACGTGTGGCTTCGGGCTTGGGGAGGACTGCATTCACTTCACGGGCGAATTGCTTGAAGATGCGCTGAGAGGCTGGGGCTTGAGCTCCGTGTCGGGCTAAATGACCACGGGTAGCCTAGCCGGCTCCCCTTGGCACTTCAGAAAAAATAACGAGCCGATCTGGCCACCAAGAAACCAAGACGTGGGGCCGCCTCCCCCCTGCCGGCTGCCTCTCAAGCCGACTGTCGGAAGGCGGCCCGGCCTTAACCATCATGAAGAAAGCCGCGGGAGGGCTGGCTCCGCGAGGCGGGCCACGAGAAGGCCGCCTCCAAGAAGCCGGCTCCCACAACGCGGTCAAGATCGTACCCTCAAGGTCCGCATCCACGTAACAGTGATGGGACGGGCCATGGCTACAGTAAAAGCCTGCCACCCCTGAAACCCGGAGCACGCCTGGCATAGTGCGCCGTACGGGGGAGTCCTGACCCGTCCGGCGTGGCACTGTTGCCATGATAACTATGACGCCATCCACGGTGGGAAGGCGGCCAGGCCTCCTCCAGTCGGCCCAAGATATGGCCGGCTTCCCCAAGCCGGCTCGCCCCCTCCCTCGAGGGAGGCGCCCCATTAAGGAGACAAGACGACGTGAGGCTACAGCGATCGCCCGCCAGGCGGCGGGCACTCTAGCCACGCTTACCTCGACAAAGTCCTCATCATCAGGATTGAGGCAACAGTAATCAGCCGCCGACAGGGCCCTAGGCAGTAGGGCCTGCCTGTCGACCAAGAGGCCGGCAGCCGGCGGGGCCCACTAGCCGACGGGCCCCAGCAGCCGGCGCAGAAGCCGGCAGGCGTGGACACTGACGGCTGGGACCCGCGCCCAGCCGGATTACCATTGTACCCCCGGGGGGTAGGCCTATATAAACCCCCCGGGGCACCCATGCAAAGGGTTGATCTCATCTAGGTTACAACACACATAGAGAGAAGAGTAGAGCTAGCCTTGCCCTTCTTCTTCCTCTCGCCAAACAGCTCAAGGAGCACCTTGTAGTTACTTGTTCATTGAGTGATCATGCGGAGACCCCGCAGGGCAGCAGTAGGGGTGTTATCTCCACGGAGAGTCCCGAAGCTGGGTAAGATCCGCCGGCGTGCATGTCTTCGCCTTATCCCGCTTCCAGGCACCGGCGATGTCTTATTGGCCCCCACACAGATAAGCCACCCGTTGCCATATGTCGCACCAACCACCCGACATTTGGCGCCCACCGTGGGGCCAGGTGCACCGTCGTCCGGAGACCTATTCTGGACGGGAACCCTGTTCCTCCCCAGCGAGCGTAGCCAGCCCGGCACGCCCGATGGCGCTTGCCACGAAGCGCTGCAAGGCGCCACCAACGCCTGCGCAGCGGGCAACCCACCGATCCCCTTGGCAAGGCCCTCATCTCCGACGAGCCCGCCTCCGACGCGGGCATCGACCGCCTCGTCGACCTCCTCGGCCAGCTCCACGTCTCCAGCGAGCCTGATGTGGACCAGGAATCCGTTGGCTCCACCGATCCGATGCCTGTCGACTCCGACACGGCCTCGCCCGACGCCTTCCCCGCCAATGTCGTGATCTACGACGACCCGCTTCCCCGAGTCGATGGCTGTGACGTCGTCACCACCGAGGTGATGGTCATTAGCCACGGCAGCGCTTCTGGCGAGAACGCCCACGACGCCCCACAGGCGGCGATCCATGACCTATCTGTCCCCCTCCCGGCCGATGCCGACGCCGAAGCACTGGAGGCCCGCCGCCTCGCCCTCCTCGCGGAGGGCCGGAAGCTAGCTTCCGTGAGACGCCTCATCGAGGCCCACCAGCGTGAAGTCGACCGCGCCGCCTTCGGCACGCCACCTCCTGGCGGGCCGAGCCGAGTCGGCGTCATCAGACTGTGCGGCGCTATCATTGCCGACATGCTTGGAGTCGACCGCCCAGTCTAGGCCACCCCACTCGAGAACCTGCGCGCTGCCCAGGCGGCCGTGGACGAGCTGGATGGACTGGGGGCCGAAGTGCTCCCCTACATGACCAGACGCATCCAGCAGCTAATCGATGCAGCCGCACAACGGCACGAAGCCGACGCCCGCGAGGAAAGCCCTCCACCGCGCCGAGAGCACGGCGCGACGTCCCGGACGCCGACTGCGGGTAAAACCCACGCGCGACACGAGAAAGAGCCGGCTGCCAGCCGAAGCCGAACCAGGATCTCCATCGAGCGAGACGCAGAAGGCCTCCCTCGAGCCGTGGAGCGGCAGGGCAACCCGCCTCCGCCTCCGCCTCGTGGGGAGAGATATCTCACCCCGCCGCCTGTCATGCATCCGACTCTCAGCGGCCAACTAGGTCGCCGCGAAGGAGTCGGCGGGAACGACGCCCGCCATCGGATCGACCGCCTAGCGCGATCCCTGGCGCTCGAAAAAGAAGATGATGTCGGCCCACCTTGTTTCGGCCCCCTCATCCGCGATGAGCCCTTCCCCAAAGGGTTCTCGCTCCCAAGAGACACGCCCAAGTACAACGGCTCCGTGAAGCCGGAAGATTGGTTGATCGACTACTCCACCACGGTACGCATCGCAAATGGCAATAGGCGCGTTGTCGTGAAGTACGTGCCCCTCATGCTCCAAGGCACGGCGCGGACCTGGCTCAACAGCCTCAAGCCATACAGCGTCAACAGCTGTCTAGACTTCACAGAAGCCTTCGTCCGCAACTTCACCAGCACCTACAAGCGGGCTCCCAAGCCCAGACAGCTCTCCTTGTGTGTGCAAGGCCCCGCCGAGTCCACTCGTGACTACCTCACGCATTGGGCCGAGCTCCGCAACTCTTGTGAAGGAGTGCACGAGGTGCAAGCCATCGAATACTTCACAGCCGGGTGCTGAGAGGGCACCCTCCTCAAGCACAAGCTCCTCTGCGACGAGCCGACTACCCTCGACGAGCTTCTGGTCATAGCGGACAAGTACACCACCGCTGACTCCTCAATGAAGACCAAGCTCCAGGTAGATGCGTCCGGGAAGGTACTCAACCCGGCGCCCAAGATGCCGGCTAGGGATTCCGGACGACGCCCGTACCAAAACGACCACAAATGCAAGGGCCCCATGCCGCCTTCCACCAGTCGGCAGGTGGCCACGGTCGAGGGCGAGCAGCCCGAAGGGCGGCCCGCACCCAAGAAGCAGAAAGGCGGCAGGCCGGCTTGGCAGCTGGCCTTCTCCTACGAGCAAACCCTCGACGCCCCATGCAAGTTCCACAGCAGCGCGAAGCCGTCCAACCACACAACCCGGAAGTGCCACTGGCTCACCCGAATCTCCAAAGGCGAAGGGCTCGTGCCGCCTCCGCCTGCCGGTCCGCCGCCTCCGGCTCCGCAGCAGCCGGCTGCTCGGCCAGCAGTCGGAGCCGTGCACGACGAGTTCCCCGACGAGCATGCCGCCTATGTCATCTTCATGAGCCAGCCTGAAGACCGGCGTAGCAGGCGCCGAGAGCACCAGGAAGTCAATGCAGTTGCCTCCAACCCCGCCGAGCACATGCACTGGTCAGAAAAACACATCAGCTGGAGCCGGGACGACCACCCAGAGGTGATGCCATCTCCCGGCTCTTATGCACTGGTTCTGGATGCCACCCTTGCAACAGACAGACGCGCAGCCTGTGTCTCCCGCGTGTTGATAGACGGCGCGGGAGCAGTATCAACATCCTGTACCTTGACACCCTGAAGAAGCTCAACATCAAGATGAAGCAGCTCACGCCTACCCGGACTGTGCTCCACGACATCGTACCCGGCCTATCCTGTGCTCCCATTAGCAAGACCAAGATTGATGTCCTCTTTGGGGACAAGGATCATTTCCGCAGGGAGGCCATCTGGTTTGAAGTAGTAGACCTTGAGAGCTCTTACCACGCCCTGCTTGGCCGACCTGCCTTAGCCAAGTTCATGGTTGTTCCCCACTATGCTTACCTCAAGATGAAGATGCCGAGCACCAAGGGCATCATCACCATAGTCGGCGATTACAAGAAATCGGCTGAGTGCGCTGCAGCCAGCAGCCGGCTGGCCGAGTCCCTTGTGATTGCCGAAGAGAAGAAGAAGTTGGACCGGACCGTGGTCATGGCAGGCAAGCAGCCGGCCCTGTCCCCCGATCCCAAAGAATGTGATGCCCAAGGTTCCTTCCAGCCGGCCAAGGAAACGAAGAAGATACCTCTTGACCCTGAGCGCCCGGAAAGGTTTGCCATCATTGGGGCAAACCTAAACAGCAAATAGGAAGGCGAGCTCGCCAATTTCCTCCGTGAGAATCGGGACATCTTTGCATGGTCCCCCAAGGACATGCCGGGTGTTCCGAAGGATTTCGCCGAGCACAAACTACACGCCCGAGAAGGTGCAAAACCAGTCAAACAACCCCTCCGCCGACTATCGGAGGAAAAGAGAAGGATTGTAGGAGAAGAGATAGCCCGGCTTCTGGCTGCCGGCTTCATCATGGAGGTGTTCTTTCCGGAGTGGCTCGCCAACCCGGTCCTCGTGCTGAAGAAGAACAACAAGTGGCGCATGTGTATAGACTACATGAGCCTCAACAAAGCCTGCCCCAAAGATCCTTTCGCCCTGCCAAGGATAGATCAAGTGATAGACTCCACAGTCGGATGCGAGCTGTTGAGTTTCTTGGATGCTTACTCCGGATACCACCAGATAAAGTTGGACCCGGCCGACCGCCTAAAGACCGCCTTCATCACGCCATTCGGAGCCTTCTCCTACCTGACCATGACATTCGGCTTGGGAAATGCCGGTGCCCCTTTTCAGCGTTGCATGCAGAAGTGCCTCCTCAAGCAGCTCGGCAGGAATGCCCACGTCTACGTGGATGACATTGTGGTGAAGACGGAGAAGCGCAGAACCTTGCTGGATGACCTCAAGGAAACATTCGAGAACCTGCGCCGATTCCGGATCAAGCTCAACCCCGAGAAATGCGTGTTCGGAGTGCCAGCCGGCAAGCTCCTAGGCTTCCTGGTATCCGAACGCAGCATCGAATGCAACCCAGTGAAGATCAAGGCCATTGAGAGAATGGCGATTCCCACCAAACTTCGAGACGTCCAAAAGTTCACCGGATGCTTGGCTTCCCTGAACCGCTTCATCAGCCAACTCGGAGAGAAGGCTCTCCCCCTCTACCGCCTCATGAAGAAGACCACTCACTTCGAGTGGAACGACCAAGCCGACCAAGCTTTTCACGAGCTGAAGAAGATGCTGACCACGTCGCCTATCCTGGCGGTGCCGACTGAGAAAGAGCCCATGCTCCTTTACATCGCTGCAACCAGCCGGCTGGTTAGCACCGTCATCGTAGTCCAGCGGCCAGAAGAGGGCCGAGCCCAGCCGGTCCAGAGGCCGGTGTACTATTTGAGCGAGGTGCTGTCTACCTCGAAGCAGAACTACCCGCACTACCAATAGATGTGCTACGGCGTGTACTTTGCCGCCAAGAAGCTAAAGCCCTACTTCCAAGAGCACCCCATCACGGTCGTATGCACCGCCCCGCTCGCCGAGATCATAGGCAGCCGGGATGCATCCGGCCGGGTGGCGAAATGGGCCATCGAGCTGGCCCCTTACACGATCTTCTACCAGCCTCGCACCACCATAAAATCCCAAGCATTGGCTGACTTCGTCATCGACTGGGCCGAGACCCAGTACCTGCCGCTGCCTCCCGACTCCACTCACTAGCGCCTGCACTTCGACGGGACCAAGATGCTCACCGGCCTGGGAGCCGGCGTCATCCTCACCTCTCCCAAAGGCGACAAGCTCAGATACACTCGGCAAATTCACTTTGCCGCCTCCAACAACATGGCCGAGTATGAGGCGCTCGTACACGGGCTCCGGCTTGCCAAAGAGCTTGGCATACGCCGGATCCTTTGTTACAGCGACTCAGACTTGATAGGCCAGCAGTCATCCGGCGATTGGGACGCCAAGGACGCAAACATGGCAAGCTACCGCTTCCTCGTCTAGCAGATCAGCGGGTACTTTGAAGGATGCGAGTTCCTCCATGTACCGCGAGCCGACAACGGGCCAGCAGATGCCCTGGCTCGGTTAGGCTCCACTCGACAAGCAATACCAACCGACGTCTCTCTGCAACGCCTCCTCAAGCCGTCTATCAAGCCGTCTCCAGAGTCCGATTCCATCTTCGTGCCGCCTAGCCCCGATGCAGCCGGATCCAGCTTGAAGAGCCAAGAAGGCGGCCCGGGGACTTTGATGGGCGGCGCGGGGACTTCAACAGGCAGCTCGGGGACTTCCGTAGTCACACCCAACCCAGGGACTTCTGAACCCGGCTCGGGGACTGCGGTAGTCGGCCCGGGGACTGCACCAGCACCGCAGGCGGCGGCCGGCTCCAGCATTTCACAACCCAGCCCGCCCACCCTGGTTGTAGTAGCCGCGTTGGCAATAGAAGATGTCACAGCTCCATCATGGGCCCAGCCCATCCTCAACTTCCTGACAAACCAAGAATTGCCGGCTGACGAGACAGAAGCAAGACAAGTCCAACGCCGAGCCGGAGCATACACAATCGTCAACAGAGAGCTCGTCAGGCGCAGCGTCACTGGAGTCTTCCAGCGATGCGTCGAGCAAGAGAAGGGCATAGAAATCCTCACAGACATCCACCAAGGTGAATGCGGCCACCACGCGGCCTCAAGATCATTAGTCGCCAAAGCTTTCCGCCATGGGTTCTTTTGGCCGACTGCTTTGGACGACGCCAAGGAACTAGTCAAGCATTGCAAAGGGTGCCAAGTCTTCAGCTCCAAGCAACACCTGCCGGCTTCGGCACTCAAGACCATTCCCCTCACTTGGCCCTTTGCCGTTTGGGGTCTGGACATGGTGGGCCCATTCAAGACAGCGCGCGGTGGCATGACACATCTGCTTGTCGCCGTGGACAAATTCACCAAGTGGATCGAAGCAAAGCCGATCAAGAAGCTGAATGGTCCAACTGCTGTGACATTCATAGCAGATATAACAACTCGGTACGGCGTGCCGCACAGCATCATCACCGACAACAGCACAAATTTTGCCAAGGGAGCATTGGCACGTTTCTGCTCGACGCAGGGCATCCGACTGGACTTAGCGTCCGTTGCCCACCCACAGTCAAACGGCCAGGTTGAACGAGCCAACAGCCTCATCCTTTCCGGCATCAAGCCCCGACTGGTCGTGCCACTGGAGCGTTCGGCCGGCTGCTGGCTCGATGAGCTGCCGGCCGTCCTCTGGAGTCTGCGCACTACCCCAAACAGGTCAACCAGCTTCACTCCTTTCTTCCTCGTATATGGTGCCGAGGCGGTCATCCCAACCGACATCGAGTTCGACTCGCCTCGGGTGACCATGTACACGGAGACGGAGGCCAAGGAAGCACGCGAAGACGGCGTCAACCTGCTGGAAGAAAGCCGGCTGTTAGCCCTCAGCCGGTCCGCCATCTACCAGCAGGGTCTGCGTCGCTACCACAGCCGGAAGGTCAAGCCAAGATCCTTCCAAGAGGGCGACCTTGTGCTCCGGCTGATCCAGCGAACAGCCGGCCAGCACAAGCTCTCGGCCCCTTGGGAAGGCCCCTTCGTCATCAGCAGAGCGCTAGGAAATGATTCCTACTACCTGATCGACGCACAGAAGCCGAAGGCACGATAGAGAGACGACTCCGGCAAGGAGTCGGAACGACCATGGAACGCCAACCTCCTCCGAAGATTTTACATTTGAAATGCAGTATGTATCACGCTAACTTTTGTACTAAGTACGAGACAATAGGCCCCCCGAGGAGAACTCGGGGACTGCCATCTTTCATCTATGAATGAAGAGTATTGTGACACTCCAAAAATTTTATTTGGTTTTAGCAAAAACCTTGCTGGTTTTTCTTTTGTGAAATGAGGCCTTTCAAAATTTTCAGAAAAACAATCCTCTTAAAAATCCTTTTTCTTTGGCTAGGATTGTTATTTCTATTTTCTTCTTCAAACTTTGGGTTTAACCTTTTTAAAACTTCTCCTCTGTTGGTTCTCTTCTCAAATTATTTTGGGAGTTTAATCTTTTCTTTTTAAAAGGAAAACTCTATGAAAATTTGGGATTTTCATTCTTTTGATAACCACCCATGACCTTGTATTTTTGCCAATGAAGTAAAACCACTCCAAAACCTCCTCTCCTCCTTGTTAACAACCCAAGTTCCCTGTCCCAACTCATCCAAACAAGTTTTGGATTTTATTTTTATTATTTCACCTCTCAGATCTTTTCTGATTTTTATTTTGAGCCTGAACCATTTACAAAGCAAGTACCCTATAGAATTTGTATTTGGACCTCAAACCAACTCTGCTGGCTAGTCCTTGGTACCCTCAATCTAGAACCATCTTGATCCACTCATCTTCTTTTCAAATTTTTCAACTTACACTCCCTGCAAGTTTGGACCAGATTTACCAAATTTGGTGAAATTCATATCTACACTACTCCAAAAATTCCACCAAAAATCAGACAGCCTACGGGAGCAATGAGAAGCCACTCTACCAAAAATCAGCCCAAGGAAAAATCCCTACATTCCTAGATCATTCTGTCGAACACCTTGCATGCACTGTTTCAGTTCATATTCAGTTAAATTCAGACTTTCAGTGTCGATCTTCTTCAGATGAGTGCAGTCACATGCTCACAGTGCCCCTTGGCACGTTGCTCGCCGCCTGGCCTGCTTGTCCGGAGCCCCGCACGCGCGCTTGGCGCCTTCCTGGCGTCGGTGGTTCCCTGGCCCGCCTGCGCCGGCGTGTCTTGCGGTGGCCGAACCACCGTAGGAGCAGATAGGGAGCAGAATGGCGTCTCAACGCCGTTCACCACCGTCCAAGCCCCTGGTGGCTCCGCGTGGCCATCTCCGCGCCAGCGCATGCATGCAGCACCGTCGCCATGGCGCGGCACGCATAGAGCACGCTCTCTGCCGCCGACGGGCCCGCACCGCCCCGTTCCGTCGAACTCCACCTAAGCAAGCAAATCCCGGCGCGGTTGGCACCTAAACAGACTCAGTGGACCTCCACGACGAAGCTCAACTCCTAAACCCTCCCGACCAAGCACTACGCCGCCGTAATCCTTCACCGGAAAACTCCGTTCACGGCCACTGCCTCGGATCGCCTATAAAAGGAGACCCCAAGCTACCCCTTGAGCACACACGCTCCCTACACCTCACATACACCACGCCTGGCCACTGGAGGGGCCTCGAGGAGCCCTTCTTCCTCGACTCCGGCCACCTTCGTCCGCCTCTGGCTCCAGCTGCGTTCACTGCGGTGAGGCCATCTCCGGCGTCTAAACTCCGTCTGCAGCCCTCTTCCACGCCCCGTACCCTAACCCCCTCGTCAATTTGAACAATTGCAGCCCCTCCGGAGAGCTCCATCCTCGTCCGAACCGCCGTCCGCCGTAGCAGGGGCCACCATCGACACAGTGCACGCCGGCGACCACCACGACCACCACCCGACGCGGAACGGCACCCAGAGCACGGAGGTACCCTCCGATCCCTCTGCCTCGCCGTGGATCGCCGCCGGCGATCGCCGCGGCTCTCTGGCGCCAAAGGCGCCGTCCTGTTTTCAAACCCGACGGGTGGGACCGCCCCGTCAGGTTTCTCTTTTTTTTGAATCATTTTCTGAAAGCGTATTCGGGCAAAATACGTCTTCTCCTCTGAGCTGGCGTAAATGAGACCGAAGCGTTTTCTGTTTTTATAAAAAGAACCCTGAGAAGTTTCTGTTTCATTACAGATGGGTCCCTAGACAAAAACCTTTATAACTTTTAAACAGAAAAATATTTTTGAGTGATTCTTTTTCTGGTCTCTTCAAAATTTTGTCTAGTTTTTTATCAGATTTATTTGAAGATTATTTGGAATAATTTTTGTGCACCTCTCGGTATTCACGATAGCGCGTATGTTCTCTTTATACCGTAGATACCGAAGGAGGTGACGGGACCACGAACTTCACCGAGTTAGACTCCGACTACTCTGAACCAGGCAAGCATGTTTGAACTTTTGATATGATGAGTGACATGGCATGTTTTGCATTTAGTTAGTCTCATGGTATGTTATGGAGCATACCGATAAACTGTTCATTATGCATTGTTGGGACAAGTAAGTTCGATGATCCATACATTGTTGGATGTGAATATGCAAGGCCATGTGTTGGTAAGAAAGGTGGGTAAGATGGCAGTGTTGTAGCATGCCAGTCTTATGCCATGCAAGTTAACTTCAGTACCAACCCGTATCGGTTGGGTTCATATCCATTTCCTATCCCTGTACTATCACTTGTTTCCCAAAAGGGATATGGTTTAGTAAGTCGCAAACCGCTTTCTTGGTACACACCAAAAAGGAGAGGCCGAGATGATGGTTCCATGGCCCTGGATTAAAGCCAGTCATCCGGTCAGGGGGCATGGGTGTTTCCGGTTGGGACCGAGAGGGGGGCACCCCTTAGAGCGCGCGTATATAAATTTGATCCCATGCTATTCGAGATTGTGATCTCCCCGTCTCAAAAGTTTTTCTTGGACGATGTCGAGGGTGATTCCTGGCATCGAGAGGTTGGATGGGTGTGTACTGGTTAGCTGTGTTTCCTTCTAAAATACCGTAAACGGAACTAGTCCTTGTGACTACGGAAATCCGTTAACTGTGGGAAATTTTGTACGAACTCTGCAGAGTCATATATACTCAAATCATCTTATCTATATCCAAGTTTCGTGCTAACTGACATGTGCCATTTTTGGTGACAGATTATCCGGTGGGACCATGAGCACTAAGATCAGTTAAATGTTTATTCTTGTGGATGGACTAACCCGTTTATTTTCAAGAGTTGAATTATAATTATTTTTCCTTGTCAGTAAAGCCCTTTATGAGGTGTCGCTCAGACGCCCGACTGCGGCATTTCTTTTAAAGCCCTTTATGTGGTGTCGCTCAGACGCCCAACTGCGGCATTTCTTTTAAAGCCCTTTATGTGGTGTCGCTCAGACGCCCGACTGCGGCATTTCTTTTAAAGCCCTTTATGAGGTGTCGCTCAGACGCCCGACTGCGGCATTTCTTTTAAAGCCCTTATGTGGTGTCGCTCAGATGCCCGACTGCGGCATTTCTTTAAAAGCCCTTTATGTGGTGTCGCTCAGACGCCCGACTGCGTCATTTCTTTTATAGCCCTTTATGAGGGGTCGCTCAGACGCCCGACTGCGGCATTTCTTTTAAAGCCCTTTATGTGGTGTCGCTCAGACGCCCGACTGTGGCATTTCTTTTAAAGCCCTTTATGTGGTGTCGCTCAGACACCCGACTGTGGCAATTCTTTCTTTTATTTTATTGATCACCTTTCGAGGCGTCGCTTCAGACACCCGATCGGTTCTTCCTTTATTTTTACTATTGGTATTTCAAGCGGACTACCGCCGTTTCCCTTTTTACTTACCCTGCCTAATATTACTTTGAATGTGCATTGATAATTTAATCGTGACGCACTCATGCATGCATTTGTTATATCTTACGTCCGAACTATCTTGCGAGTACTTTCAAAGTACTCACTGGCTTGTTGATTTGGCCAGATGCTGACGAAGGTGATCTCATGGATGAGGAGTTCGATAGCGAGTCCGACGCCTCGAGGAGTCCCAGTCAGTCTCGTGCGACCCTGGACTTGGTCACTGTTTTATACCCGCTTCCGCAACCCAAATAAATTCATCGAGCCTCACCTCGACGCTCGATGGGATGTTAGTTTGAGAGTCACATATCCACTCCCCACTGTGTTATTCCACCACTCCCCAGTTTCGAGTCAGTAGTATGCCACCACACCATTATATTATATCTGCCTTTATGTATAATTATTGGCATGTCTGTAATAAATTTTTGAGCATCATCAGCTCAACCCTGTAATATATTTGATGCTACTGGCTTATTGTATCAAAAGTTTGTCTACCAGTGAGGAGGTTTTATCTCAAACTGGATTCTAAAGATTGGTTTCTCAATAAATACTTTTATTGGAAAACCGGTCGTGACAAGCTTGGTACCAGAGCCAGGCTGACTGTAGGAGGCCACTAGGTGCGATCGCTAATTGGTTATTAGCATATTAGAGCCCATTTATGTTTTTACAATTGTAGAATTTTTTTTCTGACAGTCAGCATATATTTATGATCTGACTCTTCAGAATTTTTGCCTACTTTTTGTAGATGGCCGACAACAACTGCAAGTCTCAGACCTTCGCCAACGTGCCCGATGGGTTCGTCAAGCTTCTATCCTTCATCATTCAGGTCGCGATGGGGCCATCTGTGCGCCCGGTCATCTCACTTTGCCAGCACAAAATCAACGACAGTCTGACCATGCAACAGGCCTCGGTGCAATTCAGGGGAGGGCGTGGTGAGTTACGCCGCTTCCGGTTCGTGGGAAGAGCCATGCCCACGGAGAAGCATTCTATCCAGATGGCAGCCCGCGAGTCAATAGCTCGCCTCAGGGATGTCCTTCCCGTGATGAAGGCTCGTCGCTACCGCTATCTTCCATGCCACGTGCCTTACACCTGTCACTACGCATACTCCTGCCCCAGAGGAGAACGAGACGAGGCCTTTGAGATGCTTATTGAGTATCTTCGGGCTCTGGAGGCCGCCTTCGACAACTTGGTGGACGACTTTGTGGCCGCCCGCATGGACTCAGTCCATGGCTGTGCTGCCAACAAGAGGGAGCTCCTGCCCACAGCACCGCCACTGACTTATGCCTCATCATCAGCATCCTATGCACCAGCTCGTCGCCTGCCTTCTACTGAGGAGTTCAACCAGGTCATTGCGCCCACTCCAGCGCGCACTGTACCGCCCCCACGCCGACTCCTATTCGTGTTATTCCGCCCCTGGCACCCGCTCCATCTACTCGGCGCATCACTACTCGTATGGAACCTATTGGCGAGGAGGAAGTTGAGTCCCCAGCCTCGGTACGCCTCACCCTTGGCAGGGCCAAGGACATCATCAACATCTTCGACTAAGTACGCTTAGCCGTCGCGTGATGTACCGCCATGTAAGATATGGAAGGAGCCTGTTTGTGCATCATGTAGGATCTGGAGAAGTGCACTAGCCTAAATAACATGTCAGGAATATGCACGCATATCCTCAGTGACGTATTGTATAATTATCGCCCGCGTGTAAGATACGTAATGAGCAGTCTTTCTCCGTGCGCAAATTAAATGGTTTTCCCTAGTAATCTTGGCTATTTGGTTTCTTTGCCAACCTTGTGTTTTTATGGATTTATTTTTTTTCGTTTGCTTATGGGTTTCGCAAAATATATCCCCAGAGTGAAAAATGCCTCGTCCTTGGACTCGCTCCATGCCAGCTCCGCCAGAGGAAAATTATGGCACTCAAGCAGACAACAATTTTGCACAAAGGCAGTCAGACCAATATTATGACAATCAAACAGGCAACAATTTCACTCAAGGTCAATCAAGTCAACAGGGTAGTGAGACGGCACTATCTCAAATGTGTCGCCTTTATGAACAAAGTCAGCAACAACATCGTGAAATGATGAACCAAGTCTTCAACATGGGAAATCACCATGGACAGTATCAACAACATTCTAAATTATCCGAACTACAGAAGACACGTCCCCAGACATTTTCTCACACTGACAAGCCGCTTGAGGCCGAAGACTGGCTTCGTGATATGGAGAGAAAATTAATTATTGCAAAATGCTCAGACCCAGAAAAGGTGTTGTACGCACCGCATTATCTCAAGGGAGCAGCCGCATCCTGGTGGGAGAATTTCCTGCACATGCATCCCAACGAAAATGATATAACCTGGGATGATTTCAAGGAAGGCTTCCGTGGCGCACATATTCCTAAAAGTATTATGAAAATCAAGAA
Organism: Aegilops umbellulata; assembly: GCA_032464435.1. Taxonomy (NCBI): domain Eukaryota; kingdom Viridiplantae; phylum Streptophyta; class Magnoliopsida; order Poales; family Poaceae; genus Aegilops; species Aegilops umbellulata. Next base: position 82,987,899 of record CP136054.1, on the reverse strand, counting down.
GAGGGAGTTCGATGACCTCAAACAACGGAACATGACAGTATCAGATTACAATAGTCAGTTTACTCTATTGTCTCGCTACGCAAACGAAGAGCGTATGACTGAAAGCAAGAAAATGGAGAAATTCCTTGACGGCCTAGCGCCTACGCTTAAATGCCAACTGGTCATACACACTTTCCCAAATTTTAAGACGCTGGTGGATAAAGCCATTACTCTGGAAAATGAGAGACGCAGTTTGGAAGATATCCGCAAGCGAAAAAGGGACCAGACTAACCAGGCTCGCAATCACCGAAGCAAGACAGATTTTCAAAAGGGTGGGACACACAAATCCCCGTCCAACGTCTCACGCCAAATCAAGAATTTTCATGCAAGGGACAAGGAGTTCATATATCGCCCCGGCGTTACTTGTTACGCCTGCGGAGAGGAAGGACACTATGCCAAGCAGTGTCCCAAGCCTAGAAACTTAGCACCAAAGCCAAACAACGGCAACAACAATTCAGCGCCCAAGCAAAACAATTTCAATCCCAACAACAACCACAGGAAGGGTCATCTGAACCACGTAACCAAAGAGGAGGCACAAAATGCTCCGGATATTGTACTCGGTACGTTTCCTGTCAACACAATACCTGCAATGGTTTTGTTTGATTCTGGAGCTTCTCACTCTTTTGTTTCGAAAAGTTTTGCTTTGCAAAATAATTTTTTGATGCTTCCTTTGGAGAAATCCATGATCATCAAGTCCCCTGGGATTCAGCAAGTTACTCAGAATTACTATCATGATGTGATTATTGAGTTCGAAGGGCTGAAGTTTTACGCAAACCTTATTGTGTTGTAAAATAAGGGACTAGATGTCATCCTTGGGATGGATTGGCTAACCACAAATAAAGGTTTCATTGACTGTTTCAACCGGACCGTAATCCTCACGCATCACCTCGGGAAGACAATAAGGGTATCCGCCAAGGAAAGGAAAATACCCAGGCAACCAAGACTGAATAAGGTAGATGTTTCTGAGCTAAGCAAGGTTCCAGTAGTATGTGAATTTCCAGACGTATTCCCCGAAGAGCTACCAGGCATGCCACCAGACCAAGAGATAGAATTCAGCATTGAGCTTGCACCAGGAACCACCCCCATATACAAGAAACCATACAGAATGGCACTGTCCGAGTTAGTTGAGCCGAAGAAACAAATCAAGGAATTGCTGGACAAAGGATACATTCGAGCCAGTTCCTCACCTTGGGGATCACCAATTTTATTTGCCAAAAAGAAAGATGGAACACTGCGATTGTGTATTGACTACCGAGCACTTAACATGGTCACGGTCAAGAACAAATACCCGATGCCAAGAATAAATGATTTATTCGATCAGCTCGCTAAGGCCAAGGTATTCTCAAAAATTGACTTAAGGTCAGGATACCATCAATTAAAGGTACGAACAGAAGATATCCCCAAGACAGCATTCACCTCCAGATATGGACTGTATGAGTTCACAGTAATGCCTTTTGGATTAACAAATGCTCCTGCATATTTTGTTCACCTCATGAACAAAGTATTTATGAAATTTATGGACAAGTTCGTTGTGGTATTCATCGACGACATTCTGGTGTACTCCAAGCCACCAGAAGAGCACGCTGAACATCTCAGAATTGTACTAGGAGAACTCAGGAAACACCAATTGTACGCCAAGTTCAGCAAGTGTGAATTTTGGTTAAGGCAAGTAGGCTTTCTAGGCCACGTGCTGACCCAAGACGGTATCGCAGTAGACCCGGAGAAAGTAAAAGCCGTACTTGGCTGGAAGTCACCAGCCAGCGTGACAGACATCCGAAGCTTCTTGGGAATGGCAGGATATTACCGCAGATTTATTGAAGGGTTCTCCACCATAGCCAAACCTATGACACAGTTACTCAAGAAGGAAAAGAAGTTTGAATGGACAGAAGCCTGCGAGAAAAGTTTCCAAGAGCTAAAGCGGAAATTAGCAACAGCACCGGTATTAGTTGTGCCAGACATACACAAGAATTTTGAAGTATATTGTGACGCGTCCAGGAAGGGTCTCGGATGCGTGTTGATGCAAGAAGGCAAGGTTGTCGCATACGCTTCAAGGCAACTTCGCAAGCATGAGGAAAACTATCCCACTCATGACTTAGAAATGGCAGCGGTCATTCACGCACTTAAGGAATGGAGGCATTTCCTACTTGGAAATCGATGTGAAATATATACGGACCATAAAAGTCTCAATTATATTTTCACGCAGCCAGAACTAAATTTACGACAACGATGCTAGTTCGAATTGGTAAAGGATTATGATGTTGGTATCCACTACCATCCAGGTAAAGCAAATGTAGTGGCCGATGCTCTCAGTCGGAACCCTAGCCCCGACAAAAGCAGTCTGTAGGGCCTGAGACCCGAGTTCCAACAAGAATTTGCCAAACTCAACTTATTGATGGTAGCGGAACGCACCATAACAAATTTAGAAATACAACCCGACCTTGTGGAGAAAATTAAAGGAGCTCAACCTGGACACCCCAGCATCGAAGGCATCAAAAGAAAGGTGAGTATAGGCAAGACCTCGGAATTCATCATAGACGATGAAGGTATATTATGGTACGGTGAAAGACTCTGTGTACCAAACATAGAAGATCTTAAACAGCAAATTTTGGCTGAAGCCCACACCGCCCCATATTCAATCCACCCTGGAGGGACCAAAATGTATAAAGACATTCAAGAAAGATTTTGGTGGCACGGTATGAAGAGGGACATCGCTACCTTCATTGCATGTTGCGACTCATGTCAACGCATAAAAGTTGAACATCAGAGACCAGCCGGACTACTGCAACCAAACAAAATACCCGAGTGGAAATGGGATGAAATAGGGATGGACTTCATTGTCGGACTACCTCGGTCACGACACGGGAATGATGCTATATGGGTCATCACCGACAGGTTAACCAAGGTGGCACATTTTATTCCAGTAAGAACAACCCACACCACTCAGAAGCTTGCTAAGATTTACCTCTCCCGCATAGTCTGTCTGCACGGTGGCCCAAGGACTATAATATCCGATAGGGGCACTCAGTTCGTCTCGAGATTTTGGGATCATTTACAACAAGCACTGGGAACTCAACTAGCCTTCAGTACAGCTTACCACCCCCAGACAGATGGGCAAACAGAACGCATAAACCAGATTTTAGAAGATATGCCAAGAGCATTGTCCTCACATATGGAACCAGTTGGGAAGAAAGTCTGCCATACGCCGAGTTCGCATACAACAATAGTTACCAGGCCAGCCTGCAAATGGCACCATTTGAGGCTCTATACGGACGGAGATGTCGCACCCCGTTAAATTGGTCAGAGACCGGAGACAGCCGCATCTTCGGACCAGACATGCTCAGAGAGGCCGAGGAAAAGGTCAAGTTAATCAGGGATCGACTCAAGACCGCCCAAAGCCAACAGAAGAGTTATTACGATCAGAAACATCGTGGGGTCAGCTTCGAATCCGGAGAGTTTGTGTACCTACGAGTATCCCCTATGAGAGGACTACAACGATTCAAGATTAAAGAGAAGCTAGCACCAAGATTCATCGGACCATTCTGTATATTGGCACGAAGAGGCACGGTAGCCTACCAGCTAGACTTACCTAAGGAATTATCAGATATCCACAACGTATTCCACGTTTCGCAGCTAAGGAAGTGCGTGAGCAAACCAGAGAAACAAGTGTCCCATGAGAACATCGATGTGCAACCAGACCTCACATATCGGGAACATCCAGTAAATAGGCCCCCCGAGGAGAACTCGGGGACTGCCATCTTTCATCTATGAATGAAGAGTATTGTGACACTCCAAAAATTTTATTTGGTTTTAGCAAAAACCTTGCTGGTTTTTCTTTTGTGAAATGAGGCCTTTCAAAATTTTCAGAAAAACAATCCTCTTAAAAATCCTTTTTCTTTGGCTAGGATTGTTATTTCTGTTTTCTTCTTCAAACTTTGGGTTTAACCTTTTTAAAACTTCTCCTGTGTTGGTTCTCTTCTCAAATTATTTTGGGAGTTTAATCTTTTCTTTTTAAAAGGAAAACTCTATGAAAATTTGGGATTTTCATTCTTTTGATAACCACCCATGACCTTGTATTTTTGCCCATGACATAAAACCACTCCAAAACCTCCTCTCCTCCTTGTTAACAACCCAAGTTCCCTGTCCCAACTCATCCAAACAAGTTTTGGATTTTATTTAGATTATTTCACCTCTCAGATCTTTTCTGATTTTTATTTTGAGCCTGAACCATTTACAAAGCAAGTACCCTATAGAATTTGTATTTGTACCTCAAACCAACTCTGCTGGCTAGTCCTTGGTACCCTCAACCTAGAACCATCTTGATCCACTCATCTTCTTTTCAAATTTTTCAACTTACACTCCCTGCAAGTTTGGACCAGATTTGCCAAATTTGGTGAAATTCATATCTACACTTCTCCAAAAATTCCACCAAAAATCAGACAGCCTACTGGAGCAATGAGAAGCCACTCTACCAAAAATCAGCCCAAGGAAAAATCCCTACATGCCTAGATCATTCTGACGAACACCTTGCATGCACTGTTTCAGTTCATATTCAGTTAAATTCAGACTTTCAGTGTCGATCTTCTTCAGATGAGTGCAGTCACATGCTCACAGTGCCCCTTGGCACGTTGCTCGCCGCCTGGCATGCTTGTCCGGAGCCCCGCACGCGCGCTTGGCACCTTCCTGGCGTCGGTGGTGCCCTGGCCCGCCTGCGCCGGCGTGTCTTGCGGCGGCCGAACCACCGTAGGAGCAGACAGGGAGCAGAACGGCGGCTCAACGCCGTTCACCACCGCCCAAGCCCCCTGGTGGCTCCGCGTGGCCATCTCTGCGCCAGCGCACGCATGCAGCTACCATCGCCGTGGCGCGGCGTGCACAGAGCACGCTCTCTGCCGCCGACGGGCCCGCGCCGCCCCGTTCCGTCGAACTCCACCTAAGCAAGCAAACCCCGGCGCGGTTGGCACCTAAACGGACTCAGTGGACCTCCACGACGAAGCTCAACTCCTAAACCCTCCCGACCAAGCACTGCGCCGCCGTAATCCTTCGCCGGAAAACTCCATTCACGGCCACCGCCTCGGATCGCCTATAAAAGGAGACCCTGAGCTCCCCCTTGAACACACACGCTCCCTACACCTCACATACACCCCGCCTGGCCACTGGAGGGGCCTCGAGGAGCCCTTCTTCCTCGACTCCGTCCACCTCCGTCCGCCTCTGGCTCCAGCTGCGTTCACTGCGGTGAGGCCATCTCCGGCGTCTAAACTCCGTCTACAGCCCTCTTCCATGCCCCGTACCCTAACCCCCTCGTCAATTTGAACATTGGCAGCCCCTCTGGCGAGCTCCATCCTCTTCCGAATCGCCGTCCGCCGGAGCAGGGACCACCGTCGACTCAGTGCACGCCGGCGACCACCACGACCACCACCCGACGCGGAACGGCACCCTGAGCACGAAGGTACCCTCCTATCCCTCTGCCTTGCCGTGGATCGCCGCCGGCGATCGCCGCGGCTCTCTGGCGCCAAAGGCGCCGTCCCGTTTTCAAACCCGACGGGTGGGACCGCCCCGTCAGGTTTCTCTTTTTTTTGAATCGTTTTCTGAAAGCGTTTTCAAACCCGATGGGTGGGACCGCCCCGCCCCGTTTTCTGAAACCCGATGGGTGGGACTGCCGGCAAAATACGTCTTCTCCTCTGAGCTGGCGTAAATGAGACCGAAGCGTTTTCTGTTTTTATAAAAAGAACCCTGAGAAGTTTCTGTTTCATTACAGATGGGTCCCTAGACAAAAACCTTTATAACTTTTAAACAGAAACATATTTTTGAGTGATTCTTTTTCTGTTCTCTTCAAAATTTTGTCTAGTTTTTTATCAGATTTATTTGAAGATTATTTGGAATAATTTTTGTGCACCTCTCGGTATTCACGATAGCGCGTATATTCTCTTCATACCGTAGATACCGAAGGAGGTGACGGGACCGCGAACTTCACCGAGTTAGACTCCGACTACTCTGAACCAGGCAAGCATGTTTGAACTTTTGATATGATGAGTGTCTTGGCATGTTTTGCATTTAGTTAGTTTCATGGTATGTTATGGAGCATACCGATGAACTGTTCATTATGCATTGTTGGGACAAGTAAGTTCGATGATCCATACATTGTTGGATGTGAATATGCAAGGCCATGTGTTGGTAAGAAAGGTGGGTAAGATGGCAGTGTTGTAGCATGCCAGTCTTATGCAATGCAAGTTAACTTCAGTACGAACCCGTATCGGTTGGGTTCATATCCATTTCCTATCCCTGTACTATCACATGTTTCCCGAAAGGGATATGGTTTAGTAAGTCGCAAACCGCTTTCTTGGTACACACCAAAAAGGAGAGGCCGAGATGATGGTTCCATGGCCCTGGATTAAAGCCAGTCATCCGGTCAGGGGGCATGGGTGTTTCCGGTTGGGACCGAGAGGGGGACACCCCTTAGAGCGCGCGTATAAAAATTTGATCCCATGCTATTCGAGATTGTGATCTCCCCGTCTCAAAAGTTTTTCTTGGACGATGTCGAGGGTGATTCCTGGCATCGAGAGGTTGGATGGGTGTGTACTGGTTAGCTGTGTTTCCTTCTAAAATACCGTAAACGGAACTAGTCCTTGTGACTACGGAAATCCGTTAACTGTGGGAAATTTTGTACAAACTCTGCAGAGTCATATATCCTCAAATCATCTTATCTATATCCAAGTTCCGTGCTAACTGACATGTGCCAGTTTTGGTGACAGATTATCCGGTTGGACCATGAGCACTAAGATCAGTTAAATGTTTATTCTTGTGGATGGACTAACCCGTTTATTTTCAAGAGTTGAATTATAATTATTTTTTCTTGTCAGTAAAGCCCTTTATGAGGTGTCGCTCAGACGCCCGACTGCGGCATTTCTTTTAAAGCCCTTTATGTGTTGTCGCTCAGACGCCCGACTGCGGCATTTCTTTTAAAGCCCTTTATGTGGTGTTGCTCAGACGCCCGACTGCGGCATTTCTTTTAAAGCCCTTTATGAGGTGTCGCTCAGACACCCGACTGCGGCATTTCTTTTAAAGCCCTTTATGTGGTGTCGCTCAGACGCCCGACTGTGGCATTTCTTTTAAAGCCCTTTATGTGGTGTCGCTCAGACGCCTGACTGCGGCATTTCTTTTATAGCCCTTTATGAGGTGTCACTCAGGCGCCCGACTGCGGCATTTCTTTTAAAGCCCTTTATGTGGTGTCGCTCAGACGCCCGACTGTGGCATTTCTTTTAAAGCCCTTTATGTGGTGTCGCTCAGACGCCCGACTGTGGCAATTCTTTCTTTTATTTTATTGATCACCTTTCGAGGCGTCGCTTCAGACACCCGATCGGTTCTTCCTTTATTTTTACTATTGGGATTTCAGGCGGACTACCGCCGTTTCCCTTTTTACTTACCCTGCCTAATATTACTTTGAATGTGCATTGGTAATTTAATCGTGACGCACTCATGCATGCATTTGTTATATCTTACGTCCGAACTATCTTGCGAGTACTTTCAAAGTACTCACTGGCTTGTTGATTTGGCCAGATGCTGACGAAGGTGATCTCATGGATGAGGAGTTCGATAGCGAGTCCGACGCCTAGAGGAGTCCCAGTCAGTCTCGTGCGACCCTGGACTTGGTCGCTGTTTTATACCCGCTTCCGCAACCCAAATAAATTCATCGAGCCTCACCTCGACGCTCGATGGGATGTTAGTTTGAGAGTCACATATCCACTCCCCACTGTGTTATTCCACCACTCCCCAGGTTCGAGTCAGTAGTATGCCACCACACCATTATATTATATCCGCCTTTATGTATAATTATTGGCATGTCTGTAATAAATTGTTGAGCATCATCAGCTCAACCCTGTAATATATTTGATGCTACTGGCTTATTGTATCAAAAGTTTGTCTACCAGTGAGGAGGTTTTATCTCAAACTGGATTCTAAAGATTGGTTTCTCAATAAATATTTTTATTGGAAAACCGGTCGTGACAAGTATCATGCTTATGATTATGTCATTACATTCACTTCTCTCATCCGGCACCGGGTTCGACTAGTCGGCCCGAGGACTGGCCGCCTTGAGTTATATTAGAAGTCCTACTGCGGCCAGACAAGTAGTGTGCCGGCTCCAAAGCCCTCTCTTGCCAAAAGCCGCAGTTTGAAGAATCGGCTGTCCGGCAGGCAAGAGCCAAAGGCAGGAAAGGACGCCCACACGAAAAATGGCTAGGGACTAACGGACTAATATAATAAAAGGCGGCTTTTTCCTATTGCTCGCCGACTACAAGAGTAGCCGGCCGGCCGGCTTCCATTCACTCGCTACAATCTAAGAAAGCTCGATTACTTGCTTTCCCCAAAAAAAAAGATAGCCGAGTCCTTCTTTAGCCATAGGCTGCAGAGCAACTATCGGCTGGGAAGGCAGCAATCAGGGGAAGACATCAAAGGAAACAGCCTAAGGATAAAAAGCATACGAGAATGGAAGCCAAACACATGCATGATTATATTTACACAAAAGGCCTTGAAAAGAGCAGCATTCAACATAGTTTGAATACACCCCCAGTGGGTGGAACAGCGCAAGCTTAATAGAAATTGTTCAAAGAGTAACAAGCAGGAAAATCAAGGACAGCAAATCAAGCTAAAGGAACGACTGGCGAGTCAGGCAGGTCGGTAGAGACGGTGGTGCCGTCTGGAGGAGTGGCCGACTGATGGACCTCGGCATGATCACCGCCTCCCGCAGAGGGCGCGCCAGCATGTGCCTTGTTGCTGGAGGCACGGTCATGCTGAGGCTGGCCGGTCGCTTCACCGGCCGGCTCGATGTCTTCGCCCTCCTCCCCTTCTTTGTCTTCACCTTCATCGCTGGAGGCGATCTCCTCCGCCGAGTCTTCACCCTCCGCCGGGTTCAGCCCGAACCACTCCTCCGGCTGGGCGTCGCCATTGTCATCCACCTCAGGAGGGAAGACGCTGGTGTCGGTAAACTCGGCAAGAGCCGAAGCACGCTGGATGATAGCCGGACGCACCTCCACCAGCTCTTCGTCGGCCTCCTCCCGCCAAGTCCTCAGCTGTTCCAAGCTCAGCCCAGGGTACCAGGCCCGGACGAACTCCAGCGCCCGCCTGGTGCCGGATCGAGCAGCGGAGGCCTTTCAGGCCTCAAAGCGGCCAACTGCCACCTCCAGCCAGTCGGCAGTCCGGCTCGGGGTGCGGGGAATCGCTTCGCCTGGCCAGAGGGCAGCCAGCACCTGCGCTCCGGCACGCTGGAGGCGGCGGAGCATGCGGTGTGCCGGCTGCAGCCGGGCTTGGATCGCCAAGAGCTGCTCCTCAAGTGTCCGGCTCGCGTCCAGCGCGATCTCAACCCCTGCCTGCCGGCGTGCCTCGTGGTAGGCCTCGATGGCCTGGGTGGCTGCGACGGAGTGGCGGGGGAAGTAGTCTGCGCAGAGAACAAAAGCAGCACAAATCAAAAGACGAATCAGAGGGCAAGGGGGCGAGCAAAGAGTAGGGGAGGCGGCTTACCATTGATCAGATCCTCGATCCGGCTGTAACCCTCGCTGAGCGCTTGCTTCGCCTCAGCCCAGCCCGCCGCTTCGGTCTCAAACTCGGCTTTGAGGGTGGCCTCCCTCTCCTGCGCCTTCTTCAGGGCCGCCTTATGGCTCTCCTCCTGGTCGGCCAACTTCTTGACCAGGCGGTCGCGCTCGTGGACCAAGGCATTGAGCTCGGCCTCCTTGGCGCGAAGGGCGGTCTGGGCCCCGCCGAGCTGCTCCCTCAAGTCGGCATTGGCCCCTGCAAGCATGAAGGAAAAGGAAGAAACAATAAGGAAGAAGTTGTTGGGGAAGATCCGACCCGACTGCTCAGCAGTCGGCCCGGATCTCGGGGACTACACCCAGTGGATGCGCTGACGCGCCCCCATAGAACATGAACAAAACCGAGCATGTACTCTGGCTGTCGGACAGATCCTCGATCTTCTGGCGCAGCTCCTGAGCCTGGGAGTCGAAGGCGGCGGTGCTCTGGTTATGGTACTCCTGGGAGATCATACAGGATGCAGGAATAAGATAACTGTCAGGACCTAGTAAGTTCCAAGCCGCCTGCTCAGCAGCCGACTCGGAACTCAGGGACTACACCTAGTGGGTGCGCTGACGCGCCCCCACGGAAGAAATCAAAAAAGCAAAACAACCAAGGCTAGAAGACTCACCCGAACGACGGCCCGCGTCGCAAGGAAATCTCGGGTATACCGCTGCAGCACGGTGGTATGAGCCTGGAGCCGGCCCCGGACCTCCTGGGCCGCCGCGTTCAGCTCGGCCGACCCCCCGCTGGGCGTCCACTCGGACGTACTAGAGCTAGCCGCCTCCAGGGCCTCCGCCGTCCGGCCGGCGCTGGCAGCTCGGTCCGGCTCCGGCACGGGGGCAGTTTCCCCCGCACGCCGGCGTGATGTCGGCTGCACCACCAGGCCGGCACCTGCTACCGGCTCGCTCCCAGCAGGCTGCACCAGCGCCGCAGCCGGCTGGCCGCCCTGGCCCGCCCCAGTCAGCGCCATCCGCGGCACCTCCTCCAAGACAATCACATCGTCTTCCCTCCGCTCCGCCACCGACCGACCGCGGTTGGCTCCTTCTGGCGGAGGCACGGGGACGCCGGGAGCCACGCTGCGGAGCGGAATGACGAGCTGTGGAGGCTGGTTGCGCGAGGCCTCTGCCTCACTCTCCGCGGCCGCTGCCTCCGCCTGGGCCATGGCCGCCGCGTCGGCCAGCTCCTTCGCCGCCTGGGCGGCCCTTCGCCCCAACGCTTCCCGCTCCCCCTGCGCCTCCTGCGCGTTCCGCTCCGTAGCCTCCATGAGGTCGGCACGGGGATCCACGCGGCGGGAGCTCGAAGATCCTCCGGCCGATTCAATCACGGAGCCGGCAGGACCCCATTCAAGGGAAAGCGGCGCCCTGGCCGGTCAACCAAGAAAGGATTTAGAAGAACTCCAAATCAAAGAACACGACAAGAATACAAGACGATTAACACTTACGCCGAAACCGCCTGCGGCCGCTTCACGACCTTCTGGAAACGGGACGCCTTCGCGGCCGCCTCATCCCGCTTGGTTGCCACGGCGGTGCCCCTGGCTTTCTTCGGCCGACTGCCGAAGTAGGTCGAGACGGCCCGACGCTTCGGTGCGGCACCACGGGCCGCCGGCACGGCAGAAGGGCCCGCGCCTTGAAGTTCCGGCGCCGGCTGGCGGTGTGGGACGGCTTCGACCTCATCGTCGTCTGCCCAGCCCTCGAGGCCGGCTCCGAGCCCCGCGCCGCCTGCCTCGTCGCCTTCCCACGCGGCGGCGTCTTCCATGGCGGCCGCCCCAAGATCCGGATCGTCAACGTCGTCCACCGTGCGGTCGGGGAGGAACTAGCGCTCTGCCCCTGCGGCCCCCGCCGCCGGCGGAAGTAGGGGATTCTACAGAAAGCAAGCTGGCTGATCAGAGGCTGGCCGTATCAAAGCCGGCAACACCAAAGAAAAGAAAGAAGAAGTACTTACGGCAGGCGGAGGGTTGGCGCGAGAGTACGGTTCCTTGCCGAATCGCCAATCCTCGGCGAGCTTGCAGTTGGCGATGTAGTTCACCAGGTAGGACACCTCGGTGTGAGGCATTTCCCTGGTGCTCAGCCGGCATGGGTCGAAGCGGTCGCTCATCTGGCAGATCATGTGCGGCCGACCTTTGAGCGGAAGTACCCGACGCTCCACGAAGGCGGCCACCAGGTCGGCTCCGACTAGGCCCTCCGACTGGACCATCACCCGGAGTCGGGCGATGGCGGCGTTCCCGGCCTGGGACAGCGTCCTTGCCCGGTAGCTCCATGAGGGTGGCCTCGCAGCCGGCGGGCCGGCTACGTAAGCCGGCAGGTTGACAAAGTCGCCTTGCGGGGCGATGTTCCTCACATAAAAGTAGGATTTTTGCCAGAGTTTCACCGACTGGATCAGCGGGATGGACGGGAACGAATTGTTCTCGCCCGTCCGCCTCATGGCGATGAAAGCTCCGCATGGGGCGGGCATGCCCGCGACGACGGTGCCGAGCTTGCTTTGGAAGAACTCTCCCCAGAGCTCCAGGGTGGGGAGAACACCAAGAAAACCCTCGCAGAGGGTGACGAAGGCCGACAGCAGCATCACGGCGTTGGGGGTGAGATGATGCGGCTGAAGGTGATACAATTCAAGGAAGGAGCGCAGGAATCCACTCGCCGGGAGGCCGAAGCCGCGTATGCAGTGCGAGCAGAAGACCACCCACTCGCCCTCCTCCGGTGCCGGCGAGATCTCCCTCTCCGCCGCGTGCCGGACCCGCACATAGTTCTCTCCCGGCAGACGCCGCGTCCGGCGGAGGAACTCGATGTGCTCGTCGAGGACGTTGCAGCCGTCCCACGAGCTCGACAGCGCCATTGGAGCGGTGCGCTGAGGAGCAAGATGCGGTGGCGACGGAGGCGCGTGCGACCTCGCTGCGGCGGAACGGCGTGGCGAAGAGGCGCTGCAGCGGCGGAGAGAGTAAGGAAAGAAGACGAGGAAGGATGGAGTGAGGGAGAGTGTGCGAGCCCTTGCCGCACCCTCTCCTCCCCCTACTTATAGACCCTCGCGGCGGAGCCGAGGAGGCATGGTGTGGGGGACGTGGGATTAACTGCGCCCACTCCCCCACGTCCCGCTATAACTGCGCCTTAACGGCGTGGCGAAACCGTCGCGGGAAGGCAAACAGCCCACCCTGGGCCGCAAAAGATCCGCGCCTGGGCCGAGGCTAGGAGTGGCGGGCCCGGGCCTGCGGCGACGTCCCGTCGCGCACGCGCCATGGCAGGCCTCTTCTGCCACGTGACACATAGGGAGGCGCGCGGTGAGCGCGCGAGTTGGCCCACATTCCCGTTGACGAGACCACGACGCCCCCTCAAGGCGGCGCGCATAAGCAAAGCCGGCTCCCAGCTGCCGGCTTCTCAAGATAGGAAGCTGACCGAGCTTCTCGTCCCCCTGCCGACCTCGAAGCGCGACCAGCTTCGGGGACTACTGTCGGGGTAAATGACCACGGGTAGCCTAGCCGGCTCCCCTTGGCACTTCAGAAAAAATTACGAGCCGATCCGGCCACTAAGAAACAGAGACGTGGGGCCGCCTCCCCCCTGCCGGCTGCCTCTCAGGCCGACTATCGGAAGGCGGCCCGGCCTTAACCATCATGAAGAAAGCCGCGGGAGGGCCGGCTCCGCGAGGCCGGCCACGAGAAGGCCGACTCCAAGAAACCGGCCCCCACAACGCGGTCAAGATCGAACCCTCAAAGTCCGCATCCACGTAACGGCGATGGGACGGGGCATGGCTACAGTAAAAGCCTGCCACCCCCGAAACCCAGAGCATGCCTGGCACAATGCGCCGTACGGGGGAGTCCTGACCCGTCCGGCGCGACACTGTTGCCATGATAACTATGACGCCATCCATAGTGGGCTGTCAGCGCGGTCCACGGGCGGTGGGCCCTCTTGGGCAGAGAGACACCCGAAGGCGGCCAGGCCTCCTCCAGTCGGCCCAAGATATGGCCGGCTTCCCCAAGCCGGCTCGCCCCTCCCTCGAGGGAGGCGCCCCATTAAGGAGACAAGACGACGTGAGGCTACAGCGATCGCCCGCCAGGCAGCGGGCACTTTAGCCACGCTTACCTCGACAAAGTCCTCATCATCAGGATTGAGGCAACAGTAATCAGCCGCCGACAGGGCCCTAGGAAGTAGGGCCTGCCTGTCGACCAAGAGGCCGGCAGCCGGCGAGGCCCACCAGCCGGCGGGCCCCAGCAGCCGGCGCAGAAGCCGGCGGGCGTGGACACTGACAGCTAGGACCCGCGCCCAGCCGGATTACCATTGTACCCCCGGGGGGTAGGCCTATATAAACCCCCCGGGGCACCCATGCAAAGGGTTGATCTCATCTAGGTTACAACACACATAGAGAGAAGAGTAGAGCTAGCCTTGCCCTTCTTCTTCCTCTCGCCAAACAGCTCGAGGAGCACCTTGTAGTTACTTGTTCATTGAGTGATCATGCGGAGACCCTGCAGGGCAGCAGTAGGGGTGTTATCTCCACGGAGAGCCCCGAAGCTGGGTAAGATCCGCCGGCGTGCATGTCTTCGCCTTATCCCGCTTCCAGGCACCGCCGACGTCTTACTGGATCCCACACAGATAAGCCACCCGTTGGCATATGTCGCACCAACCACCCGACACTCCGCCCAGGATGCAGGCGATCGCGCGCGGCTCCTGGAAGCCCCCAGCCCCCTCGTCCTGGTGGCGGTCCTCGTTTCTTCTTGGATGCGGCGGCAACGGAGGGAGGCCTGCGTTACCTTGCGGGCGATCCTCGCGAGGCTGATCCCTCCATTCGCCCTCGCAAGGCGGGTCTTGCCAGCGGTCCTCACGAGGTCGATCACGCCACCCTTGGCGTGGGCCGAGGTCTTCCCAGCGCCCTGCGTTCCTTCCTCCTCCTCGTCCGTAGCCCCGGTCGACACGGTCGGGGCGACGGCCGATCCTTCCTTCTCGCACAGCTCGGAGCTCTTGGCATTCGTTGGTGTTGTGGGTGTGGAGGTCATGGTATACACAGTAGCGACTGCCCTTGGAAGACTCGGGCTGATCTCTGCCTCGCTTGGTGTCCGGTTCTGCCGCGAGCACGGCAGCCCCCTTGCGCTTCGCATCCTTGGCCTTGGGCTTCTTCTCTTCTGGGTCTGCGGCAGGCAGCTCGAGGAGGGAGATACGCCCTTCCTTAGCCCTGGCGCACTTGGTCGCCAAGTTGAACAGCTCCAAGGAAGTGCACAGGTCTTCATGCATCGCCAGCTCCTCCTTCATCTTGACGTCGCGCATGGCGTCGGAGAAGGTTGAGATGATGGCCTCCTCGGACACCCTGGGAATCTTGAGGTGTGCGTTGTTGAAGCGCTGGATTTACTTTTGTAGGGTCTCTCCGGGCTGCTGCTTGATGCGGCGCATGTCGCTCATGGCGGGTGGCCAGTCGCGAGTACCTTGGAAGTTGGCGATGAAGCGGGTGCGCATCTCGTCCCAGGAGGAGATCGTGCCTGGGGCTTGGTTCAGGAGCCAGGTGTGAGCCCCGACCTTGAGCGCCATGGGAAACCAGTTCGCCATGACCTTCTCGCTCTGTTGGCAGCTTCGATGCCCAGCTCATAGAGCTTGTCGGATTTCGGGTTCCGGCAGACCCTTAAGGTTCGAACTCTGGGGTGCGCACGGAGATTGTGCCCTCTACCTCTCCGTCTCGCAAAGATCTAAACTACCAAAAGAACAACACGAGAGACACAAAGTTTATACTGGTTCGGGCCACCGATGTGGTGTAATACCCTACTCCAGTGTGGTGTGGTAGATTGCCTCTTGGGCTGGTGATGATGAATACTACAAGGTAGAACAGCCTCGCGAGGGTCTGTTCTTGACCTGGGGGACGAACTGCTAGGAGGAGTTCAATCGCCCTTCTCTCTCTTTCTCTCTGATCTAATTTGCTAGATTGCTCTCTCGATGACAGACGGATGGTCTCTAGATGCCATATGGATGGTCTCTCGATGACAGATGGATGGTCTCTCCATGACTCTACCCTGGGTGTGGCTAGTCCTATTTATAGGCAAAGGCCCTGGGCCTCTTCCCAAATATTGAGTGGGAAGGGCGCCAACAATTGGCCAATTCGAAGGGGAACATCTGGTACACTTATCCTGACTAAAGTTGGTCCTCGCCTGCCAAAGGCCCTGTGGTGACGCCATTCTAGGCTCCACGATGACCTCCTTCCCACCGTTGGACTGGTCTTGGTCTTGTTGCACCGAAATGGATGCCTTTGCTTGATCCTCTCTCTTGTGCTTGCCCCCTTTGCACCAAAGAGGAAAGGGAGACACTTCACGGGCTGGCACCCGCCTGGCACCCTTGGTCATCATGGCTTGCGTCATGGGCACCTCATGAGGTACCCCGCCTTGATCTCTCCGCCTCCTCGTGAGCCAGCCTGACGAGGCCATGCCTGAGGAAGCGTCGTGTCGTCCGCCCCGCGAGGCTTGGCCCCTCGCGAGGGTCTTGGGTCTTGTGTTGATGAAGATGGGCCGTGCTGGGCCCCCTTCGAGCCACGCCGCAGGCCGCAGGCAGGCAAGTCTGGGTACCCCTGTTCCCAGAACGCCGACAGTAGCCCCCAGGCCCAAGGCGCGCATGGACTTGGCTGTGCCGAGAGGCGAAAGGGCAAGGGCGAAGCGCCGCGAGCCCTAACAGCCTGCGGCCATGGGCGCCGCATGGCGGTTGATTGGACATGGGCGTCTCCGCTTCCTGACGACGCCTCGATGATCGCGCGGATTGGACAAGTCCCTGCATGCAAATCGTGTCATGATTACCTGTGACCGTGGAAGCTGACGGTTGGTGTCACAGCCCAAGAATTGGTTGTAACTAGTTGCACAAGCATTCATGCATCATGTATATATTTATGAAAGTTGAATTGGGGAAAGTGGAAAGCCTCAGAAGTCTTTTACAAAAATGATCAACATTAAAAATTGTTTCAAATAAACCCAAGAAAATGTTCCTGTCAAGCTATAAAAATATTGGCAAGAGGTAAAACTCAAACCAATATTTTTGGAGTCTCAGAAGTATTTATTTTGGGCTTTTTGAATT
The DNA here is from genome assembly GCA_032464435.1 of Aegilops umbellulata. Classification (NCBI taxonomy): domain Eukaryota; kingdom Viridiplantae; phylum Streptophyta; class Magnoliopsida; order Poales; family Poaceae; genus Aegilops; species Aegilops umbellulata. Next base: position 82,971,280 of record CP136054.1, on the reverse strand, counting down.
AATTCAACAACTATTTGAATTGGATTTATATTTATTATATGTATAAATATATGTTCAATAACTCTGAAACTTGTTGTGTGGCTCTGTATAAGTCCACTTAGTTGACACAATTATTTTCATGAAGTTTAAAATTGATTTAGTATTTTACTAAATCAGAAAAAAATGTCAGAAAATAGAATATAGAAATAAAAGACAGAGGAGAGAGATACGGCTTACCTGGCGCTCACCTGACACGGCCCAGCACGGCCCAGCCCACCAGAGCCAGGCGCCAGTCGTCTCCTTCCTTTGCCAGGAGGACGACGGCGTGGCGCGCGCACAGGAGGCAAGGCCACCTCCTGCTTCCACCTCCTGCTTCCTCCCTACTCCGATTCGACGCGCTTGGAGACGCCCTGCGACCTTCTCTCGCTTTCCCCTTCTGTCTCTGCCTCGCTCTTCTCCTCTGTTCTCTTCCCCGAGCGGAGCTCGCCGTTGCCGCTCGTCACTACCGCGGCCACTGTGTCCCCGCCGACTCACCAGCGTGTCTTCGTCGCGTTTTCGTCTACCCAGCCGAAGGAACCGAGCGGATCTGCCCCATGACGAGTGGCTCGTCGTTGTTCCCCTCGTCGGATGCCGGAGATCGCCGACGACGCCCCGCCTGCTCCAGCTCTTCCCCGAGCCCGCTTCAGCGCCCCCTGCACTCTCTGTGATCCCCTGCCCCTTCCCATATTCCCCTGTGCTCTAAGTTACGTGCTAGTCGCCGCCCCACGAGGAACCGACGCCGCCGTCCGCCATGGCCGCTCTTCGTTCTGCTGCGTCCTTCTCCCTGAGCCATGCTGCTGTCCGCCGTGCTCCCGGAGCACCCTAGTTGCTGCCCCGCGGCTCAGTTGGCTCGCTAGCTCCCTGCAGCCCCGCACCGGCACACCACCATAGCACGGCCGCCGCTCCGGCCGTCGCCGCCGCCGCTATAGTCCAGTTTGCTCCCTCCCATGGCCACCACTGGATGCGCGCGTGTGCCAGCAACCCATAGCCGCAAACCTCGCCCGAAACCGTCGCCCGTAGCTCAATCCCGAGCGGACCCCGCCGCGTGTTATGGCCGTCACCGGCCGTGCTCCGGCGAGTGACGATGTGGCGCGTCATTAGCGCTAATCACCGCCAGCTAAACCACTTTTAGACGGTGACAACGGGCCCCGCAGCGGGTCAAAGCCCAAGTCAACTCGGGATTAGTGTCTGACTCACTGGCCGATGGACCCCACGGGTTAGTTTTGACCCTGTTGACCTTGCTGACGTCGTGCTGTCGTCATGCTGATGCAGTAAGTGATTATCTGGATTTTAAAATAATCCAGGAATTCCAGAAAATTGCCTAAACTTCTAAAAATCATAGGAAATCAACCGTAACTCCAAATGAAAAGATTTATATATGAAAAATGATCAGAAAAATCCAATCTATCCATCTGTACCATTTTCATGCATGTTAGAACAACTTATACCTGCTGATCGGGTCAAATCAATTAAATGGCATTTTAATATCCACATATGGAGTTTGAATTTCAACCCTTGGTTCAAACCAACTTCATTTAATATGGTTGCTAGTTGGATTAGCTCAAACAACAGCATATTGCCATGTCACTTTCATGCATCATATTGTCGCATTACATTGATTGTGTTCTTTCTCTGTTGCCGGTGACTGTTCCCTCTCAGTAGACAATGTTCCGATGATTATTCGAAGACACTGATGAAGAGCTATATTATCTTCAGAAGTGCCAGGCAAGCAAAACCCCCTTGTTCATTCCGATACAATCCCACTCTCTCGCTCCTGCTCTCTTTTACTGCATTAGGACAACAACGATTCATCTGTTACTTGCTGCGGTAGTTGAACCCCTTATCCTCTGCATGACCTGTCATTGCCACAGTAAATAGATGAAACCCACTAGCATGAGTAGGAGTTGATTGAGCCCTGATGTGCCTACTCATTCATGCTTGTTTGGCATGCCTGCTATTGCTTAGAGTTGTGTCAGGTCTGATTCATCGGGAATGAATTGGAATGGTGATGAACATGTCCTACTGTGTGTGAGCTAAGTGTGTGAAGCCGTCCTCAAGAACCGAGTTCTGTGTTTGTGATCCATGAAACAGTTACTCCCACACATTGGGATCCTTAATTGACTCTCTCGCCTTCTTGATCACCCTTGTCCTCTGTCCAGGAGTTGCAAAGTAGTTTCTGGTGTTTGTAGTATGCTGGGGATTGCACGCAGCGCTGACCGTAGGGGTGGGCTGTGTTGCGGTAGGCACATGGCCGGGCCAGCCGGGCGCCTGTTTGGTGTCTCGGAACCCTATACACATCATTCGGGGCCGTATGTGGAAACCTCGGCCGGACTCCCTACGGATGGAACTTGAATAGGCGATAAACCTGGACTAGAGACTTGAGTGTTTAGGTAGGCCGTGGCCGGCACCCTCGTTGGGCTTTCGCTTGAAGGTTGCCGAGTACATGTCGTGTAAACGGCGGTAAGTGGTGAGAGCGTGTGTGAAGAAGTACACCCCTACAGGGTTAACATCATCTATTCGAATAGCCGTGTCCGCGGTAATGGACTTCTGGGTTGCCTATAACAGTTCATAGACAAGTGAAAGTGGATACTCTAAAATGCGCAAGATAAGCGTGAGTGCTATGGATGGCGTTCTCGTAGGAAGACGGGAGCGGATCCATAGTGGTGTATTGATATGGTGAATATGTGGACTCGCGTGCGCCACCTCAACAAGAGTTGCTTGCAGTCGTAGTTTAGGTTAGCCACTGAGTCAAAGCTGGCTTGCTGCAGTTAAACTCCACTACCCCCTTTGTTGATACCGATGCATATATAGTTAGTTCTGATGTAAGTCTTGCTGGGTACATTTGTACTCACGTTTGCCTATTTTATGTTTTGCAGAGAGACGTCAGTCTTGCTAGTAGTTGCATGTGGACTTCGACGTTTAGCTTGTTACCTCAGCTACGATCTTGTGCCCTCGGCAGGATCTGGTAGATAGTCAGGCTTCTCAGCCTTCTTCATTTGTAGTTGTTTGTACTCAGACATGTTAAGCTTCCGCATGTGCTTGTTGCTTGTATGCTCTGAATGTTGGGTCATGAGACCCATGCTTGTAATATCTCGCTCCTCGGAGCCTAATGAATAAATATTGGAGTCGTAGAGTTATGTTGTGATGCCATGTTGTATTTACACATATCGAGCATATTGCGTGTATGATTGAAATGCTTGCTATGTGTGGGATCCGACAATCTAGTTGTTTATCCTTGGCAGCCTCTCTTATGGGGAAATGTAGTCTAGTGCCTCCTTGAGCCACAGTAGTCCGCTACAGCCCGGTTCACCGAAGTCCTGCTAGCTGAGCACTACTGCTCAGGACACTTGACTGGCCGGCATGTGTTTCACTTCGTTCCTGTGTCTGTCCCTTCGGGGAAATGTCACGCGGTGACATCCGGAGTCCTGCCTAGCCTGCTACAGCCCGGGTTCCCGGAGTCCTGTTAGCCCAGTGCTACAGCCCGGATTCACACGCTGCTGACCGACATGCTCGAAGTTGATTCATGTATGCCTGTCCCCATGGGTTAGTGCCGCTTTGGGTTCACGACTAGCCATGTCGGCCCGAGTTCTCTGTCATATGGATGCTAGCGACACTATCATATACGTGAGCCAAAAGGCGCAAACGGTCCCGGGCCAGGTAAGGTGGCACCCGTGGGAATACCGTGCGTGAGGCCGCAAAGTGATATGATGTGTTACATGCTAGATCAGTGTGACTTAGGATCGGGGTCCTGACAGCGTTGGTATCAGAGCCTGACTGCCTGTAGGACTACCAAGCCAAACTGGTCGAAGTTGAGTCTAGAAATGCTTTAGTTATATAAGGGAATTGATTGTGGAAGGGAACGTAAGGCTCTTTTTACTCCTTATACCCTATGTCCTTCTGGTCTGAGTCATCCTCTTCTCTTCTACGGGGATTAAGAACTAGGCTTCTCTTCTATCTCTCAGGATGACGTGTTACTAAACCGTAGTTGCCTAGGTTTGTTGAGTTCAAGCCTCAGTTCAGTTCCTACTATTTCATATGTTCATAACTGGCCTAAGAACCTTGATATTGTGATGTTGAGTGGTTATGCCACCATTTTGTAGGATGTCTCAAATTATTTTGAGCATTTACAGCCGTTATGTTGTCCGAGTCATCCCAGGTCTCTAAATAGTCTGATGCATTTGCAAATCCTTTCTCTCCGTTCTCGATGTCCTTTTTGGTCAGAATAAGCACACTACTCGGTATTTTGAGGTACTCCGTTGCCTTGACGTATATGTTGGAGCTACTATTATGACCCTAGGTGTCTTATGAAACCATCTAGTAATCTGTCCATGTTTTGTGTTCCCAGTGTGATGAATCTGGCCACCATTCTCGAAAGCATCCCGTGATGCTACTTAGTAGTAGGCATTCTACTCCTGGGTTTCTGAACCCGAGATTCACCCTACTTCATGTTGTTAGTATTTGCTAGTTTCCTTAAGATATTAGTAACCTTTGCGATAGTCCTCGAGGTCCATGGCATCTCATTCTTCCAATACCATGAACCATCATGGCAAAATTTCTTGAACCAAAAGATCAAACCAGAGTGCTCTTGATGAGTTCTCCATTCTATATTGTGGCTCTGCCAGTTCTACCTTTCCGCATGGGTTATCCGGAAGAAATATGTTGAACTCATTCGACATACTAACCTATGCATCCACAACTCAGAAAGTTATATGTTCCTTTGAGTTGTCCCCCTTCAGTTATATTCCGACCTTCATCTATCAATTGATAGTAAGGAGTAGTTGGCAATCGCGTTTATCGATGCCTATTACTCTAGTGGTCCGACAAGTCATTCTATTTCAGAATGACTAGGAGAAACAAACTCAAGTACCTCATCCATATCTAGGATTGGGTCAAAGCAGTTGTATTCCGCAGATCAAAATGCAATCCAGCTTTTGTTCTGTTCTACCTCAGAGTATTACCCCCTTTATGTCAGGATTGTCATGAGAATTACACCATCTCTTATGAATTCTTGACGCAGTGATACCTCTCGCCATCATTATTCATTCCTCGGTATCGTGCTATCGCAACCGGAATGCCGACAAGTGAATTGTGATGTGTGAAATCAATACTCCGAGCAACTCGTTGCTTGGTAGTAAATGGACAATATTCCCATTCTTAGCGTGTTGGTTATCAAATCATCATCCTAAGATTGATCGTGCTACCTAGTCCTTATTTCTGGTGCACTCTTCGATCAATGAGTTGGGATTGTGCCAATCCCTCACTCTGCTGATCATATCATCCTGCCCTGAAAAGCAAGGTTGTTCTCGAGCTTAGCAACATATCGGTGGTTCGTGATGTTCCGAATATCTTCTCGGAAGTATTACCGGGTTGTCACCTGACCGCTATGTTGAGTTCGTGATCATGTTGGTTTTCCCCCAAACCACCCCTTCTCCAAGAATCTGTGTTGGATACCCCTGAGCTAGTTGGTTAAGCTAACAACAACTTGGAGAGTTGGAAGATGAAAGCTTGTCTGACTTAGTTCATCACTAAGGGATATCCTTGTGTGTGTGTTGAAGAAAGATGATATCTTCATCGATTGGTCCCTGTGATCAGTTGTTGGACCTATTGTCTCATCAACCCTTTGATTTGAGTGTGGGCCATCGTCAAATCAAATCAGTACCAATGATGTTCGTAATGTTGTCTTACTCGTGGTTGATCCCTCGAGCATACACCATTACATCTTTTGGTCTGACTAATGCTATCACCGTGTTCACATGATGGTGGAAGTCCAGTGATATGGAAATTCCGATGAGTTGCTATTGAGCCCATCAGTAGCATCTTGTCTCCCCCGTGATTCGTGTTAAACATTAGCCTAGTGTTGGAAACTTTGTAAGCAATGCCTTTGTGTTCCGTTCATGAAGCCTATGCTTGGATGGAAGAAGTGACTTCCTTGAATTCATGTGCTTTTGGTGCAAGTTACCGCCGTGAGTTCGAGAAAGATTGTTTTTATTTCCTCTGGTACCATCCCAAGTCAATTATGCATGTGTGAATGTATTCCATGGTTTGGTAGATTAATTACCTCCACTCCATATGTATTCATTAGCACACCAAGCCACTGATCGACTTGTTCAAGGACGAGAAGTCTATGCTTGGGCTCTAATCCATGCACTTGCGTAAAGACTTCGATATCCTCGATGATGGTTCCCCACCTGAACTCGATAGTGTTTTATTATAAGACTACTAGGTGGTCATTCTTGTCTTGGACAACATGCTCACATGTATGTAGCAGAACCAGCTCATGTTTTGGAGCTTGCTATCGTAGTTCATTTCCTGAGAATCTCGCAACATCATCTCGTCGACTTGTGTTGCAACCTTTCCTTCCCCATACATACTATCTGAAGTATCCTGTTACCAACCAGATCTGAACCTCAGGTAGATATGATGGTTGAAACATTCCCAACATTTGCATTTTGTTCCCAGCTTACACCATCATTGTGCCAAATTCCCATGGGTTATCCTTTCCGGTAATTGTTGCTCCGGATCATCTCAAAAGTGGTCCTACCATGGGTCCCATCCATTTCCGGTGATAAGCAAAAGTCATCCATTGCGTTGTCTTCAACAAGGTAGTCCACATCATCCATCCTAGTCCGAGTATGCCATTTCTTCGAGCTACTTCAAATGATCAATTGTAAATTGTCTTAAGCTGGTATGACGAGTTTCAATGATCTTTGGATCAAAAGTAATTCTTTTTGCCACTTAAGGGAACAGTTCAACGAGTCACCCTTTTCCAAGGTGCCCCGTTATGGGATCATGGCAATTATTTCCTCGCCACCTTGACACCATCCACCATCTCTCTAAGCGTGGAATTGTTGCCCACCAAATCAAAACTCGTCATTTGTCCTGCCATCCCTCGTGATGTGTTTTGTGTCTCAACTCGAGATGTTTCAACATCTCATTCTGTGAGTTGATCTTATATAGCTCGATCTTCGGGAAGATCAATCCTAGTAGAGTTTCTTTCCGTTGTCATTGCGTGGATGAAGATCTCAAAAGCGGGGATGTCAAGATCAACGTATGCAAAGAATCAAAAACCTTATGAGGTGCAACCTGGATCGCGAAGATTGTGTTGATTTTGTGCCCCTCTGTCTTCTTACCTCACGTCTTGAATCTCGGGACGAGATTCTTGTTTTAGTGGGGGAGAGTTGTCACAGCCCTAGAATTAGTTGTAACTAGTTGCACAAGCATTCATGCATCATGTATATATTTATGAAAGTTGAATTGGGGAAAGTGGAAAGCCTCAGAAGTCTTTTACAAAAATGATCAACATTAAAAAATGTTTCAAATAAACCAAAGAAAATGTTCCTGTCAAGCTATAAAAATATTGGCAAGAGGTAAAACTCAAAGCAATATTTTTGGAGTCTCAGAAGTATTTATTTTGGGCTTGTTGAATTAATTCAATAACTATTTGAATTGGATTTATATTTATTATATGTATAAATATATGTTCAATAACTCTGAAAATTGTTGTGTGGCTCTGTATAAGTCCACTTAGTTGACACAATTATTTACATGAAGTTTAAAACTAATTTAGTATTTTACTAAATCAGAAACAAATGTCAGAAAATAGAAAATAGAAATAAAAGACAGAGGAGAGAGATACGGCTTACCTAGTGCTCACCTGACACGGCCCAGCACGGCCCAGCCCACCAGAGCCAGGCGCCAGTCGTCTCCTTCCTTTGCCAGGAGGACGACGGCGTGGCGCACGCACAGGAGGCGAGGCCACCTCCTGCTTCCACCTCCTGCTTCCTCCCTACTCCGATTCGACGCGCTTGGAGACGCCCTGCGACCTTCTCTCGCTTTCCCCTTCTGTCTCTGCCTCGCTCTTCTCCTCTGTTCTCTTCCCCGAGCGGAGCTCGCCGTCGCCGCTCGTCACTAGCGCGGCCACCGTGTCCCCGCCAACTCACCAGCGTGTCTTCGTCGTCGTTTTCGTCTACCCAGCCGAAGGAACCGAGCGGATCTGCCCCAAGACGAGTGGCTCGTCATTGTTCCCCTCCTCGGATGCCGGAGATCGCCGCCGACGCCCCGCCTGCTCCAGCTCTTCCCCGAACCCGCTTCGGCGCCCCCTGCACTCTCTGTGAGCCCCTGCCCCTTCCCATATTCCCCTGTGCTCTAAGTTACGCGCTAGCCGCCGCCCCACGAGGAACCGACGCCGCCGTCCGCCATGGCCGCTCTTCGTTCTACTGCGTCCTTCTCCCTGAGCCATGCTGCTGTCCGTCGTGCTCCCGGAGCACCCTAGTTGCTGCCCCGCGGCTCAGTTGGCTCGCTAGCTCCCTGCAGCCCCGCACCGGCACACCACCGTAGCACGGCCACCGCTCCGGCCGCCGCCGCCGCTACAGTCTAGTTCGCTCCCTCCCATGGCCACCACTTGATGCGCGCGTGTGCCAGCAACCCATAGCCGCAAACCTCGCCCGAAACCGTCGCCCGTAGCTCAATCCCGAGCGGACCCCGCCGCGTGTTATGGCCGTCACCGGCCGTGCTCCGGCGAGTGCCGACGTGGCGCGTCATTAGCGCTAATCACCGCCAGCTAAACCACTTTTAGACGCTGACAACGGGCCCCGCAGCGGGTCAAAGCCCAAGTCAACTCGTGATTAGTGTCTGACTCACTGGCCGATGGACCCCACGTGTCAGTTTTGACCCTGTTGACCTTGCTGACATCGTGCTGTCGTCATGCTGACGCAGTAAGTGATTTTCTGGATTTTAAAATAATCCAGGAATTCCAGAAAATTGCCTAAACTTCTAAAAATCATAGAAAATCAACCGTAACTCCAAATGAAAAGATTTATATATGAAAAATGATCAGAAAAATCCAATCTATTCATCTGTACCATTTTCATGCATGTTAGAATAACTTATACCTGCTGATCATGTCAAATCAATTAAATGGCATTTTAATATCCACATATGGAGTTTGAATTTGAACCCTTGGTTCAAACCAACTTCATTTAATATGGTTGCTAGTTGCATTAGCTCAAACAACAGCATATTGCCATGTCACTTTCATGCATCATATTGTCGCATTACATTGATTGCGTTCTTTCTCTGTTGCCGGTGACTGTTCCCTCTCAGTAGACAACGTTCCGACGGTTATTCGACGACACCGATGAAGAGCTATATTATCTTCAGAAGTGCCAGGCAAGCAAAACCCCCTTGTTCATTCCGATACAATCCCACTCTCTCGCTCCTGCTCTCTTTTACTGCATTAGGACAACAACGATTCATCTGTTACTTGCTGCGGTAGTTGAACCCCTTATCCTCTGCATGACCTGTCATTGCCACAGTAAATAGATGAAACCCACTAGCATGAGTAGGAGTTGATTGAGCCCTGATGTAACTACTCATTCATGCTTGTTTGGCATGCCTGCTATTGCTTAGAGTTGTGTCAGGTATGATTCATCGGGAATGAATTGGAATGGTGATGAACATGTCCTACTGTGTGTGAGCTAAGTGTGTGAACACGATTTGGTAAAGGTAGCGGTGAGAGGCCATGTAGGAGTACATGGTGGGTTGTCTCATTGAATCCGTCCTCAGGAACTGAGTTCTATGTTTGTGATCCATGAAACAGTTACTACCACACATTGGGATCCTTAATTGACTCTCTCGGCTTCTTGATCACCCTTGTCCTCTGTCCAGGAGTTCCAAAGTAGTTTCTGGTGTTTTTAGTATGCTGGGGGCCGCACGCAGCGCTGACCGTAGGGGTGGGCTGTGTTGCGGTAGGCACGTGGCCGGGCTAGCCGGGCGCCTGTTTGGTGTCTCGGAACCCTGTACACATCGTTCGGGGCCGTATGTGGAAACCTCGGCCGGACTCCCTGCGGATGGAACCTGAATAGACGATAAACCTGGACTAGAGACTTGAGTGTTTAGGTAGGCCGTGGCCGACACCCTCGTTGGGCTTCCGCTTGAAGGTTTCCTAGTACATGTCGTGTAAACGGCGGTAAGTGGTGAGAGCGTGTGTGAAGAAGTACACCCCTGCAGGGTTAACATCATCTATTCGAATAGCCGTGTCCACGGTAATGGAATTCTGGGTTGCCTATAACAGTTCATAGACAAGTGAAAGTGGATACTCTAAAATGCGCAAGATAAGCGTGAGTGATATGGATGGCATTCTCGTAGGAAGACGGGAGCGGATCCATAGTGGTGTATTGATATGGTGAATATGTGGACTCGCGTGCGCCACCTCAACAAGAGTTGCTTGCAGTCGTAGTTCAGGTTAGCCACTAAGTCAAAGCTGGCTTGCTGCAGTTAAACTCCACTACCCCCTTTGTTGATACCGATGCATATGTAGTTAGTTCTGATGTAAGTCTTGCTGGGTACATTTGTACTCACGTTTGCCTATTTTATGTTTTGCAGAGAGACGTCAGTCTCGCTAGTAGTTCCATGTGGACTTCGATGTTTAGCTTGTTACCTCAGCTACGATCTTGTGCCCTCGGCAGGATCTGGTAGATAGTCAGGCTTCTCAGCCTTCTTCATTTGTAGTTGTCTGTACTCAGACATGTTAAGCTTCCGCATGTGCTTGTTGCTTGTATGCTCTGAATGTTGGGTCATGAGACCCATGCTTGTAATATCTCGCTCCTCGGAGCCTAATGAATAAATATTGGAGTCGTAGAGTTATGTTGTGATGCCATGTTGTATTTACAGATATCGAGCGTATTGTGTGTATGATTGAAATGCTTGCTATGTGTGGGATCCGACAATCTAGTTGTTTATCCTTGGCAGCCTCTCTTATGGGGAAATGTAGTCTAGTGCCTCCTTGAGCCATAGTAGTCCGCTACAGCTCGGTTCACCGGAGTCCTGCTAGCCCAGCACTACTGCTCAGGACACTTGACTGGCCGGCATGTGTTTCACTTCGTTCCTGTGTCTGTCCCTTCGGGGAAATGTCACGCGATGACATCCGGAGTCCTGCCTAGCCTGCTACAGCCCGGGTTCCCGGAGTCCTGTTAGCCCAGTGCTACAGCCCGGATTAACACGCTGCTGACCGACATGCTCGAAGTTGATCCATGTATGCCTGTCCCCATGGGTTAGTGCCGCTTTGGGTTCACGACTAGCCATGTCGGCCCGGGTTCTCTGTCATATGGATGCTAGCGACACTATCATATACGTGAGCCAAAAGGCGCAAACGGTCCCGGGCCAGGTAAGGTGGCACCCGTGGGAATACCGTGCGTGAGGCCGCAAAGTGATATGATGTGTTACATGCTAGATCAGTGTGACTTAGGATCGAGGTCCTGACAGTTGGCCTCCGCGGGCTATATGTACGGCACCGTGCGTGCCCTTCCAGCCCATCTCTCCTTGCTTTCTCCTTCGCCCCGATTCTTGCTCCGCCTTGCCGTGATGGCTTCGATCCGCAGGTTCTCTGCAGCGCAGAAGGGAAAGGCTCCTCAGGAGGGACCAGACCCGCTCCCGCCAAAGAAGCGGCCTGCCCTTCGCGGCCAAGACGACGAAGACCGTCAGGTGGTGTCGAGGCCTTGGTACGAGCGGCCTCCGTCGGGGTTCCTGCTTCCCGTGTATGCCCACGCCGAGGGTCTTGAAGGAGGAGATGCCGATCCCCGCGGCCAGCGCCGTCGCCGGCGCCGACGGGTCACGAAGGTGTGGGTCGTTCCTCCTGGTGTCCACGCCGAGGGCTCCTCCCGCGAGCTCGTGCTCCACGCCGCCATGCCCCCTCGAACTTGGATTCGTTTTCCTCCCTTCTTCGCCTCTGCCTTCCCGCAGGGAAGACTCCTGGAGCTATGGCTGCAGCACGCCGACTGCAGCACTCCCGCGACCGAGGCAGAGGTCGCGGTCATTGCCTTGGGCGAGGTCTTCATGACTCGCGGCTGGGGCGAGATCGCTCGGGGTTGCAGAGCAATGGGCGCCCTCACAATCCACCTGTAGTACGACGGCGCTTCGGTGATGTTCTTCAAGGTCTTTGACGCGAACGGGCGCTGGCTGGAGTGCTGCCCCGGGGGAGGCGGCCAGGACCTTGCCATGGTGAGGGCTAGGCCCGCCGACCGCTCCCTGGACAGCTCCACAAGTGACGGAAGCGTTGGGGATCCAGCGACCCCAGCGAGACCTTCGCGACTCCGGAGACGAGCGACGACAGCTATGAGCCCACGAGCCAGCGCCGCTCTCGAAGCAGGGCGGGCTCGCTTGGCCATCGCCGACTCTGATCTAGTTGGGGTTGGCGCCGGCGCTTGACGGCCCACTATTGATGATGGCGTCTTTTGCAGGGGCACGCGTAGTTAGCATCCCTTGGGATCTGTTTCCTGCAAGGAATCATACTACGCCCAATGGGGGCTTGTAAGGTGTCTGTGATCCTTTTTGTTAATATGTAACTCTTGCTATGGAACTGTGCGACTCGTCAATTTCGTCATAGCTTAGTTCTCCCTTTCGAACCTCGCGAGGGCTTGGTGCTCTGCGTCAACAGGTCCCAGTCCCTAGGCGGCGTCAGCCATCGCTGGTATGCCAGGTCGCGATGCCGTGGTCAAGGCCAGGAGGTGAGCGACCCGAGGTCCGGTAAGAGCCCCTGAGTCGCGATGCTCAGGAGGTCCCCTTTGGCGCCCAAGCAGCCGTCGCTCAGTGAGAAAGGGGGGCGACGTCGCTAGTACGGAATTGCGTTAGGTGCGGAGATAGTGCCACGGTAGCCGGTGTTTTCGGGCGGTGACTTATCTTGTTAATCAGGGGTTACTCCTGGTGTAACAACGGGTCCGCGGGGCAGCGGGGACGGAGTTGCTTGGCGAGGTCCTCGCGTGCCCCTTCTCCCTCACCTTTGCTCCCCTTTCTGCTCTACGTCCTCGGGTCCCGGCCCTCGAGCTGGTCTCAGCCATCGCTGGTATGCCAGGTCGGGATGCCGTGGTCAAGGCCAGAGGGTGAGGGCTGGAGAGCCAGTAGGAGCCCTGAGTCGCGATGCTCAAGCACCCTCCCTTTAACATGCAAGCGGTTCGCGCGGACGAGGGTGAAGGGAACTCCGTGAGGGCCTCGGCCAACGCAATTCCCTCAGGGGGTCCTGCAAGCTCATCATAGAAGGAAAAAAGGGTTGCCATGACAGCTATCAGTCGGTCGTTAGTTGCTCCGGTTGGCGCAGGTGAGATGTACCTGGGCGCCCGTGAGCTAGCGCGGGACTCACGGGGCCCTACCTATAGGTGGGTTGCGCCTGGCACTGGGTCGTATCTTGAGATGTGTTCCTCCAAATTGGGTTAGATGCCGACACTCTACGTCCTCGGGTCCCGGCCCTCGAGCTTGTCTCAGCCTTCGCTGGTATGCCAGGTCGCGATGCCGTGGACAAGGCCAGAGGGTGAGGGCTGGAGAGCCAGTAAGAGCCCTGAGTCGCGATGCTCAGGTACCCCCCCCCCCCCCCCCGTTTAACATGCAAGTGGTCTACATGGAGGAGAAAGGGTGCCGTGGACAGGCGTCAAGTAATCAAGCATGATAGGCGAAAGCATAGCTGGACATAAACGCAAGGGAGATACACGCCATTGGGCCTGGCCCGAGCGGCTTGGGGATGATGCAGCCCGAGGGGCGCCCCCAACAAAGCAAGCTATTGACCGAAAAATAAAAAGGGATACATGCCGCAGGGACGGACCCACGCGGCCTGGGAATGATGCAGCCCTGGGAGGGCGCTCCCAGCTGGAAATGAAGCTTGAAGGACGTTACCTGAAGATGTCGAAGATGAGGTGGTGTTGGTGCAGCAGACTCGGTGGGCTGCGAAAGCCGATCCTCACGAGCCCCCAGGTCCAGGGGCCTCAGAAGGCTCCGGAGGCGCTGGTGGCTCCTCGCGAATAATCTCCATCTCCGCCAGGACTGCGGAATGCCTGTCTTCCTGAGTCTCCATGATGCCCCTCATGAGGCGCTGGTACGCAGCAGCCACGCTCGGCAAGCCGTAAGGCATGCGAAAATAGCCGTGGGGTGGGCCTCCGCAACGCCCCACTTGCGAGGGCCAGAGGCGCTCCATCGTGGCGACCCGATTGAGCCCTGGTACGTTGATGCAGACGCGCAGCCCACCATCCCCGCCTGGATGGGGAGCCACAGCCGGTAGACGGCGGCAACCTCTCATGACTCTTGACTACTGTAGTTCTTGAACGGCCTTGTTAACGAACTCCTGCTGGTCTGACCTTCCTTGCCTCGCTCCTTCTTGAGGGAAACGTGCTTCGAGGCATGCCTCCACGTGGTGCCCAAGCGCCTCCCTCTCGTGACCCTGGCCAGGTCGGTGGCCCTCCAGGTGAGAGCCCCCGAGCCCTGCCTGAGGAGGGCGCCGGGCGCGCTTTCCTATGCGATGGAAGGAGGGTCCCCTTGGGCAGACGCAGGCCCTGAGGGGCCTGCCTCCTGAGGGGTTGAGCCTGACAATGTCTTCTTCTTCTTGGGGGTGATTTCGGGAAGCCTCCTGCTTCCGCGATCTGGATCTTCTAGTGACGCGACCTGAAAGGCTCGCTCCAGGGAACACACAGCATCCTTCTCTTCGCATGGCACCGTGATGACTCCGCCACTTCCTGGCATCTTGAGGACGTTGTAGCCATGATGAGTCACGGCCATGAACTTGGCCAGTGCTGGGTACCCGAGGATTGCGTTGTACGACAGGAGGATGTGCTCGACGTCGAAGTCGATGAGCTCGGTGCGGTAGTTGCTGCGGGCCCCAAAGGTGACAGGGAGGCAGACCTGCCCGATCGGGATCATGGAACCGTCGGTGACTCCAGAGAAAGGCTTGGTTGGCTGAAGCTGGTCATAGGGCACTTGGAGATTGTTGAATGTTTCCACAGACAGGACGTTGAGCCCTGCTCCACCATCGATGAGGGTCCTGGTGACCAGTACGTTGCTGATGACTGGGGAACAAAGCATCGGGAGGACTCCGGCTGTGGCCGCGCACTTGAGCTGATCTGCTGAGCTGAACGTGATGGCGCACGCCGACTACTTGAGAGGGCGTGTTGCTTCGAGCTTGGGGAGGACTACATTCACTTTGCGGGCAAACTGCTTGAAGATGCGGTGGGAGGCTGGGGCTTGAGCTCCGCCCAGGATGCAGGCGATTGCGCGCGGCTCCTGGAAGCCCCCAGCCCCCTCATCTTGATGGCGGTCTTCGTTCCTCCTTGGCTGAGGCGGCAGTGGGGGGAGGCCCGCGTGGCCTTGCGGGCGATCCTGACAAGGCTGATCCCGCCATTCCCCCTCGCGAGGCAGGTCTCGCAAGCGGTCCTCGCGAGGTTGATCACGCCATCCTTGGAGCGGGCCGCGGTCTTCCCAGCGTCCTGCGTTTCTTCCTCCTCCTCGGCCGTAGCCCCGGTCAGCACGGTCAGGGCGACGGCCGATCCTTCCTTCTCGCACGGCGCAGAGTTCTTGGCATTCGTTGGTGTTGTGGGTGTGGAGGTCGTGATACACACAGTACCGGCTGCCCGTGGAGGATTCAGGCAGATCCTTGCCCCGCTTGGTGTCCGGTTCTGCCGCGAGCACGGCAGCCCCCTTGCGCTTCACGTCCTTGGCCTTGGGCTTCTTCTCTTCTGGGTCTGCGGCAGGCAGCTCGAGGAGGGAGAGACGCCCCTCCTCAGCCCTGGCGCACTTGGTCGCCAAGTTGAACAGCTCCAGGGAGGTGCACAGGTCTTCATGCATCGCCAGCTCCTCCTTCATCTTGACGTCACGCACACCATCGGAGAAGGCCGAGATGATGGCTTCCTCGGACACCTTGGGGATCTTGAGGCGCGCACTGTTGAAGCGCTGGATGTACTTTTGTAGGGTCTCTCCGGGTTGTTGCTTGATGCAGCGCATGTCGCTCACGGCCGACGGCCGGTCATGAGTACCTTGGAAGTTGGCGATGAAGCGGGTGCGCATCTGGTCCCAAGAAGAGATCGTGCCTGGGGCCAGGTTCAGGAGCCAGGTGCGAGCTCCTTCCTTGAGCGCTATGGGGAACTAGTTCGCCATGACCTTTCCGTCTCCACTGGCAGCTTCGATGCCCAGCTCATACAGCTAGAGGAATTTAGCAGGATCGGTCATGCCGTCGTAGCGAGGAGGCAGGTCTGACTTGAACTTGCCGGGCTACGCGACGCTGCGTAGCTCGGTGCTGTAGGCGCGGCAGCCTGCGGTGGCCACGGGAGGCTTTGGTTGAGGGAGAGCTTGGCCTTGCGGGTCCCCATGTGCTGCAGCTGGAAGCAGCGCGGGGTCTTGACATGCCGGAGCTAGAGCAGGGTCACGGCGAGCCGGAGCAGGAAGCGCCCGGGCAGCCTCTTGCAGCCGAGGGACTTCTTGGCAGCTCCGTTCTTGCTGGGCTGGTGCCTGATGGAGCGGGTTCCGCCTAGGGGCCACACGCCTTGGAGCCATGGCGTCTTCTTGGAGAGGAGGCGGCTGGTACGCCCCCGGAGCTTCATGGCCCGCGCGGGGCGGGGTGCGGCGCAGCGGAGCGGACGGCGCAGGAGAGCCCCCCGCGGCGCGGACGAGCTCGGCGACGCGATCCAGCCACTCTTCGTAGACGTCGTCGACGGGACGGTAGCGCATGAGCTCGTTTGCCGCGATGAGCGCAGCTCGAGCCTCCAAGGGCGCGTGGAGCGCGCGGGACGAAGAACCAGCTGGGGTGAGCGAGGGAGTAGTGGTGCGGCTGTCTCGCCGCATGGAAGGATGCTGAGATGACGCTTGCTGCTCGTTCCCCGCCGGGCCAGTGGCGGCGTTGTTGGCAGGCGACGGGGAACGGCGGGGACGCCCGCCGACGGGGGCCGTCTGGGCGACGCGGGAAGCGAGAGCAGCTCGGCGCTCGGCGCGGGCCCGACGAGCGTCAGACATGGATGCGATGGTCGGAGGAGAAACGGGCGGTGGAAGACGAATTCCCGCGCACCCCTACCTGGCGCGCCAAGTGTCAGATTTTGGGTTCCGGCAGACCCTTGAGGTTCGAACTTTGGGGTGCGCGTGGAGATTACGCTTCCTACCTACCTGTACCCCTCCGCCTCGCAAGGATCTAAGCTACCAGAAGAACAACACAAGAGACATAGAGTTTATACTAGTTCGGGCCACCGATGTGGTGTAATACCCGACTCCAGTGTGGTGGTGTGGTGGATTGCCTCTTGGGCTGATGATGAACAATACAAGGAAGAACAGCCTCGCGAGGGTCTGTTCTTGGCTGGGGTGATGAACTGCTAGAGGGGTTCAGTCGCCCTTCTCTCTCTCTCTCCGTCTGATTGCCAATCGATCCGTTTCTAGATGCCTCTACCCCGGGGGTGGCTAGTCCTATTTATAGGCAAAGGCCCTGGGCCTCTTCCCAAATATTGAGCGGGAAGGGCGCCAACAATTGGCCATTTTGAAGGGGAACATCTGGTACACTTATCCTGACTAAAGTTGGTCCTCGCCTGCCAAAGGCTCTGGTGATGACGCTGGCTTGGGCTCCACGGTGACTTCCTCCTTGTCGCGGAGCTGGTCTTGGTCTCGTTGCTGCGAAATGGGTGCCTTTGCTTGATCCTCCCGCCTGCGCTTGCTCCCTTTGCACCAAAGAGGAAAGGGAGTACACTGCGTGGGCTGGCGCTCGCCTGGCGCCCGCCTGGCGCCCTTGGTCATCATGGCTTGCGTCATGGGCGCCTCGCGAGGTACCCCGCCTTGATCTCTCCGCCTCCTCGCGAGCCAGCCTGATGAGGCCGCGCCTGAGGAAGCTCCGTGTCGTCCGCCCCGCGAGGCTTGGCCCCTCGCAAGGGTCTTGAGTCTGCGTTGAAGAAGATGGGCCATGCTGGGCCCGCCTTGAGCCAGGCCGCAGGCCGCAGGCAAGCAAGTCTGGGGACCCCCGTTCCCAGAACGCCGGCAAACACCATGGTAGTTCTGCTGAAAACAGCGTCAGTCCGGGTTAGTTTCATTCAAATCATGCAAATTAGAATCCAGAACAAGAGGAAAAGCGTTAGGAAAAGTAGATACGATGGAGACATATCAACTCCCCCAAGCTTAAACCGCTGCTTGTCCTCAAGCAATTCAATTGATAAACTGAAAGTGAAAAAGAAAAACTTTTACGAACTCTTTTGCTCTTGTTTACATAAATAAGCTTAAAAACACCCAAGTTTTTGGCCAATAACTCCTAAAAATTATATTACCTCATATCAATGACATAATCAGCTAGCGAGCAATAATAAGATATCTCAAACAACAACACGTTGTCAAAACAACCATGATATAATATGACAATAGTGGCATCTCGCTAGCCCTTTCTAAGACCGCAAAACATAAATGCAGAGCACCTCCAAAGTTCAAGCAGTGAGTAAACATTGTAATTCATGGTAGAAAAGCTCCAGTCATGATGCACCCAACATTAGCTACACACAATGCATGAGGATGACAATAGTGCTCTTAGGTTCTGGCGCTTATTTGAGAAGGTGATGACACAACATAAAACTAAAAAGATAGTCCCTTCGCAGAGGAAAGCAGTGATTTGCAGCGGTGCCAGAGCTCAAGTTTTTAAAACAGAGGTAAATGAAATTTTGAGAAATGCACCCTTCTTGTTTACTTCACGACCATTTGTAATCGGTATCTTCCATGCTAAACACATTAGCGGCGGTTCCCAAGCGATAAAAGTAAAGGTTTACTCCCCCTCCACCAACAATCACACTCCACGGCTTCTCCGAAACAACGGGTGCCGTCCATAGCAACAATAGTCTCGGTTGTTTAATTATTTGCAATTTGAGTTCGGGACTGGGAATCCTATTACTGCCCCTCTCGTGCAAGGACGAGTGGATAAACACTCATCATGAGAATAACCCACTTAGCATGGAACATACTGACTACCTCCTATCGCTCTATGAACAATCTAGGCACACAAAAAGGATATTTATTTGAAGTTTTTAGAGGTAGCACATGCAAATTTACTTAGGACAGCATGGTAATACTGCATATAGGTAGATATGGTGGACTCATCTGGAATGACTTGGGTTTAAGTTTTTTTACGCACAAGCAGAATTCCCACTTAGTACAGGCGAAGGCTAGCAAATAGGTTGAGAAGCGGCCAGCTAGAGAGAGAAAACGGTGATGAACATGCATTATGCATAAGTAACATTGGATACTAGCATGAGTAGGATATGAGCACCATGAACATAAATATCATAGAGGCTATGTTGGTTTTGATTCAACTACATACATGAACATGTGCCAAGTCAAGCCACTCGAACATTTAGAGGAAGATACCATATCATCATACTACATCACAATCATTTTAACGCAATGTTGACACCCAAGATAAATCATTATCCACTCCTAGCTACTTAAGCATGGCATGAGAAACTATAATCTCTAATTGTCATTGCAAACATGTTTGATCATAATAGGCTGAAAAATGGATACTAGGTTAAACATATTTACAAAAACAAAACAAGTCGAGTTCACACCCGTTTCTCTCTGCCACAGCCAGTTCATCAAATATCATCATTATTGCCTTTCACTTGCACGTCCGAACGATATGAAAATAATAATGCAAGAGTGTCGTGAACTAAGCTAGAATCTGCAAACATTTTATTCAAAAGGAGGAGACAAGGTAATTGATACGTCTCCGTCGTATCTATGATTTTTGATTGTTTCATGCCATTATTATACAACTTTAACATATTTTTGGCAACTTTTTATACGAGTTATTGGACTAACCTATTGATCCAGTGCGCAGTGCCAATTCCTAGTTTTTGCATGTTTTTTGTATCACGGAAAATCCATATCAAACTAAGTCCAAATACAATAAAAATTTTACGGAGATTTTTTTGGAACATATGTGATTTTTGGGACTTGGAATCAACACAAATGAAGGCCCAAACAGCCCACAAGACACCAGGGCATGCCCCAGGAGCCAGGCTCATGCTGGTGGGTTGTGCTCACCTCGTACGTCGGTTGGAGCTCTACTTCGGGTGCAAGGAAGCTTATATCCGGAAAAAAAATCGTGTTAAAATCTGAGTGCAATCGGAGTAACGGATCTCTCGGAATATAAGAAACAGTTTTCGACCAGATCCGGGGACGCAAAATAGAAGAGAACAGAGAGAGAGAGAGAGGGGGGGAGAGAGAGAGAGAGAGAGAGAGAGAGAGATCTAATATTGGAGGGGCTCCCGCCCCTCCGTCGCCATGGAGGCCATGGACCAGAGGGGGAACTCTCCTCCCATCTAGGGGGGAGGCCAACGAAGAAGAAGGAGGGGGGCTCTCTCCCCCTCTCTCTCGATGGAGCCGGAGTGCCGCCGGGGCAAGGATCGTGACGGCAATCTACATCAACTATCTTGCTACCGTCAACACCAACTTTCTCCTCCTCTATGCATCGGTGTAGCACCCCTTCTCCCCGCTGTAATCTCTACTTAAACATGGTGCTCAACTCCATATATTATTTCCCAATGATATGTGGCTATCCTATGATGTTTGAGTAGATCCGTTTTGTCCTGTGGGTTAATCGTGATCTTGGTTGGTATGATTGTATATTTTATTTATGGTGCTGTCCTACGGTGCCCTCCATCTCGCGCAAACGTGAGGGGCCCCCTCTGTAGGGTGTTGCAATACGTTCACGTTTTGCTTATGGTGGGTTGCGAGAGTGACACAAGCATAAACCCGAGTAGGTGGGTTTTTGCGTATGCGATAAAGAGGACTTGATACTTAATGCTATGGTTGGGTTTCATGACCTTAATGATCTTTAGTAGTTGCGGATGCTTGCTAGGGGTCCAATCATAAGTGCATATGATCACTACAAAAAAAGACACATCCATGACATTTTGGGCCGAACGAATTTTTTTTTCTGTCATACATATGACACTTCTATGACGATAATTGTGACAAAACCCGGTATCATCATAGATGTGGTGGGCTCCTACTTCTATGACAAAAAATCACGACAGAAAATGGGCTTTTCGTCCTAGGCGGGCCGGAGATGCAGCTGCATGACATTCTTTGGGCTGTCCATGACGGAAAAAATCGTGGTAGAAGCAAGGGGGAGGAAAATTACGGGGAGTTCCCGGTTACGGTGGGAGGTCGGGGGCCGAGCGATGCGCGTTTCTCTCGTACACGTACGCGCATGTGTGCGAGGCATTGGCTCTAACTGAACCCGAACGAGGCGTTGGGCTCTAACTAAACCCGAGTGATTGCACTGCAGGCTACGCGTTACTGAACCCGAGCGATCGATCGATGGCTGCTAACTAAACCCAATCGAGCGATTCCTTTCCTACTGCTGCTAACTGAAGCCGATCGATGGGATGAACAATGAGCGTTGCGAGATTGGTTTGGATGAACAGTGAGTGGTGGCGTTTCCTCTGAATGAACAGGACCCCGTGGTGTGGTGGAGGGCTGGATGAACAGTAGACGATGGAGGGGTGCCCGTGGAGGGGTGGATGAACAGGACCCCGTGGTGTGGAGGGCTGGATGAACAGTAGATGGTGGAGGGGTGCCCATGGAGGGGTGGTTGAATAGGATCCCGTGGTGTGGAGGGCTGGATGAACAGTAGACGGTGGAGGGGTGGTTGAACAGTAGCCGGTGGAGTAGCGCACGGTGGAGGCTAGATGAACAGGAGCCCGTGGAGGCTGGAGGAGGTCGATGGTGGATGAACAATAGCTCGTGGAGGCTGGAGGGGGTCGACGGTGGAGATGAACAGTATCCCTTGGAGTCCCGTTTTGCGGTACGCCACACCCCTCCCGATGAACAGGACCCTCGTTTCGACCAGAGCGCTCCAACAGAAGTCCGTTTCCTCCGTTTTGCGGTACTCCACACCCCTCCCGATCAACAGGACCCCCGTTTCGACCGTAGGAGGTCCGTTTCCTCCGTTTTGCGGTACGCCATACCCCTCCCGATCAACATGACCCCATTCCGAACGTAGGAGGTCCGTTTCCTCTGTTGTGCGGTACGCCAGGCCTCGTTTCCATCGCCTGTTCCTTCCAAGCCCTCCCGATGAACACGACCACGCATTCCGTTGCCTCCCCATGAACGCGACGACGACGTTGTTTCTCTGTTCCGACCCAGCCATGTACACGAGCCCTGGCCGTACGTATGCGTGAGTAGGCGCTCGAGACCCTGCCCGTATGTACGTACGTGGTCCTATTTTCTTTCTTGCACCCTGGCCGTTGTACGTACGTGTACATGCTACGTGCGCGCCTCTACTACGACACGTACACGCCTCTACTACAACACGTGCGCACCTCTACATCCACCAGTATATATGTACGTACACGTTTGCGACCAGAATGACAACGCTACGTACGCTTTGACCAGGACGGGTCCCGACTGTCAGGCACTTCCTTGCGAGCGAAGATGTAGCTGGTGGGTCCCAGCAGTCAGGGGCAAATGTTCTTCTCAAGAAGTACGGTGGCCCGTCCGGTGGGTCCCCGCTGTCAGGTGGAGGAATAATTATTTTACACGCAATAAGGAGGCACTTCCTTGCTGCGGCCGTGGACCCAGCTGTCAGCCTCTCCACGTACAGTCCACGTCCGATGGAAATCGTTCCTTGACGACATTGACCACGCCGCGCGGAGAGCCCCAGGGCGGTGGACAATGGCGAGGCCTAGGAAGGGAACGACGGGGAGCTGGGGAAGACGCGTCAGTGGAAGCCCACGCGAAGAGGAGTACGAGGGTTCACTGGTTCGGCTGCGGTGTGAGGTTGCCGACGCCGCAGGGCCTGGCCAGCGGTGGGAATAGTAGGGGGCGGTGAGGCCTCCGTGGCTACACACCCGACCACGGGAGGCAGGAGCATGCAGCACGACCGGCGCTGCTCTGGGCGGCTGGAGCAAGAAGACCAGAGGTTGAAGAAGCACTATGGCCGTTGGATGGACATCGTACGGTCACTGGAGCTAGAATCGTTCATATTGACTAAAGTTGACAAAGGCCCCCATCCTAGTCAACTTAGTAGGCCCACAAGTCAGCCTCCCACCATGGTGGGTCCCAGCTAGCAGGGGGAGTATTCATTTTTTTTTGCGTAATAAGGAGGCACTTCCGGTGGGTCCGAGCTAACAGCGTGGGGAACGTTTTTTTCGCGAAATACGCTGGCCCGTCCGGTGGGTCCGAGCAGTCAGGGGGGAAACATTTTTTCGCGAAATAAGGTGGCCTGTCCGGTGGGTCCCTACTGTAAGGTGGAGGAATAATTATTTTGCACGTAATAAGGAGGCACTTCCTTGCGGTGGCCTGGACCCAGCTGTCAGCCTCTCCACGTACAGTACTCTTCTGATGGAAGTCGGTCGTTGACCATGTTGACCACGCCGCGCTGAGAGCACCAGGGCGGTGGTCTGGACAACGGCAAGGCCTAGGAAGGGGAAGACGCGGAGCCGGGGAATACCCAGTAGCGGAAGCCCGCGCGGAGAGGAGTACGAGGGTTCACTAGTTCGGCTGTGGTGTGAGGCTGCCGTCGCCGCAGAATAACAGGGGGTGTGGGTGAGTGGAGGGATGGCATGGTCAGCGGTGGGAGTAGTATGGGGGCGGTGAGGCCTCCGCGGCAGCATAGCCGGCAACGGGAGGCAGGAGCAGGCGGCACGACCGGCGCTGCTTTGGGCGGCTGGGCCAAGAAGACCAGAGGTTGAAGAAGCGCTAAGGTCGTTGGATGGACATCATATGGTCACTGAAGCTAGAAATGTTTATTATTGACTAAGTTGACAAAGCCCTTGGTACGCTCCAACTTAGTAGGCCCACAGGTCAGCCTCCGAAACGGTGCGCCCCAGATGTCAGGGGGAGGAATCATTTTTTGGGCGGCCGAAGCTAACAATGTCCGAGATTGAAGAAGAAGCACGACATCCGTTGGATAGACATCCATCGGCCACTGCTGCTAGAACCGTGTGTTGACTATAATAAGTTGGCAAAGCCTTGCATACGCGTCAACTTATTTTTTAGGGGACGCGTCACTTAGTAGGCCCACAAGTGTGTGGCAGAGAACTTATAGCCCATTTGCGTTTTGTAAGAATGTCCAGCCCATTTTGGAATTCTAATGGAATTTACAACAACCCATTTACAGTTTGCTAAAAGTACAGCCCATTTCCTAGCTAGGACAATGATTAATAATTTCAATCAACCGTTGAAGATAGAATTCAATAAAATTTCCCACATTTTGATGGGCTCCAAAATATTTTTATCCCGAAATTTCTATTCAGATTAAATATAAATTTGTATTACGTAAAAATCCAACAAAACATTACGCGCGCAACAATGAAAAATTAAGATTTTCAAAATCCATAAATAATATTTTATAAGCTAATTTCGTGTTTGGTGCATTTTTTATAGTTACTGCCCAGTTTTTATAATTACATCCCATTTATTATTTTTAAAGCTCATTTTCCTGTTAAGCCTAATGCATCCCTCCTAGGAAGGATTTGCAGCCCAGCAGGGCGGAGAATAACAAGTTGACCTTGCCTGGGTATTCCTCAAAAAGACGTATAGCTGGGCTAGCCATTTTCATCTTGAAAAAATTAGTATCTGGGCTGGATATCTGGCCTGGGATAGACGGGCCACAGCCCGCCCAGTTAATACTCTGCTCTCCTCTAAACAACAATGAAATCATCGCCAAGAAAAACTCTGCAGTTCTCACGCCTCAAAAACACAAATACTGCTCGAGTTGCTTGGTCCCAGCTGTCGGCTGCACCTTGTGCAATTCTCTCGTTTATATTGACTACATAGGTTGACAATGGTGTGGGACCGTGATGTCAGGAAACCAGGAGAAAGCAAAAAAAAATAGTTGTACATAATAAGGAGGCACTTGCGTACGTACGGCTATGGCCCTAGTGGGTCCCTAGTGTCATCCAGTCAAAATAAAGTCATCTCCTGAATCCTCATGTTCGTTGATGATGTTAACAATGCTCAGCGCCACGGCAAGCGTAAAAACTCGAAGGACAACGGAGAGGGCCTCACAGGCCCTACGGATGGTCTGATACAGCGCCCGCTACTCATTCAGGAAGCCAGGATCATCGGACGCCTATGAGCACCTTCGAGAACAACGGAGACGGCATGAAACGGTAAGTCCACGCTTGGGAGCTTTGGTTTATTTCAAATATGTATTAACATACAAGTGTAATTTTCTCATCATCGAAAACAACGCGTAAACTACAGGCGTAATGAAACCGAGGGCCCGATGTAAGTGCATCTACTGCCCCTTAGTGATTTTGGTGTATTGAAGACTTATAGGTTAAGTATCTAATGTGTTTATGAGTGTACACAGGTCTATAAGTCTATGAGGAGTTTGATAATTACAGAGAAAGTCGACCCCTAAAAATGAAGTTCTTCGACTGAAGACTTTGATATTTTGAAGACTTTGAAAGTGAAGAAATTGGTGTGACCTGGAAGACTTGGTATTCATTCGAGGAACATGAAGCGTGAAGACTTCTGTTTTCATAGTTTCATTTTCTCTTTCTTGAGTCATAGGAAACACCGTACTGTTAAAGGGGGTCGAGGAAATACTAAGGAGAAAATTTCCAAGTGATGCTCAACTCAAAGCCTACACCTACCAATCCCTTCGAGTGAAGCCATTGGAAATCTCATACAGTTCAGTCAAAGTCTTCAATGACAGAGACACAGTTCTTCTGGTCACTGAGGACTTTGCTCTGACTGAGGAGTTAGGAATTCGCCAGTGCGAATTGCCTACACAGTGAGGAACATGCTAGCCCTAAGGAATTTGTACCTCAAATTTCCGACCGTTGCTGTGCTGCGCGCCAGCTGTCCTAAAATATCTTATCCACCTAACGGTCATATCATTGAAGGGCATTTATGTCTTATCATGTCGGGTTGCTCCCTAGGCTATAAATAGCCGCCCCCTACAACCACTAGCTGGTTGGCTGCTCCGCGAGAACTTGACACTTGTCATTTGAGAGCAACCCATCCTCCGAGGACTTTGAACGAAAATCATCAAGTGAGGAAAATCCAAACCCAAACCCAAACACCTACAAACCCAAAGTGATTGAGCATCACTGAAGAGATTGATCCTGCGTGGATCCAACGCTTGTTACCTTTGAAGACTGTGCTTCTTCCAGACGGTTAGGCGTCATGGTCTAGAGCATCCAAGAGGAATTGTGGATCACCGAGTGACCTAGTCTGTGAAGGTTTGGAAGTCACCTGAAGACTTACCACAAGTGATTGGGCGAGGACTGTGTGTCCTTAGCTCAAGGAGAATACGGTGAGGACTGTGTGTCCGGGACTAGGTGTCCTCGAGTTTAAATACTCAGCCGCTCCAACCAGATGTACAACTGAGACAGCAGTTGGAACTGGTCTACCAAATCATTGTCTTCACCAAGCTTACTGGTTCTATTTCCTCAACACTTTCATTTCCTCATTACTGTGTCGTGTGTTTGTTCATATCTGTGTTTGAAGACTTTGACTGAAGACTTTCTCAATTTCCTCAGTTCAATTTCTTCAGTCTGTTTGTCTTCATCTTGTGCTATCCTGTGTTTACGCTTTCTGTACTCTGTGTTTGTCTTCATTTCATCATGGTGACCATGCATGTATTCTGCTATGTTTACCTCTGAGTACTTATTCCGCTGCTAGTAGTTCTTCGCTAAGGAATTTCCTCATGAGCAAATTCCTCAGTGAAGAATTTCATAAAAATCGCCTATTCACCCCCCCTCTAGTCGATATAAGGCACTTTCAATTGGTATCAGAGCAAGGTACTCCCTTGTTCTGTGTGATTTTGGTTTAACCGCCCGGAGTTTTAGTTATGTCGACCGCAGATATGAAGAAAGTGACGTGCCCCATCTTTGACGGTCACGAGTATCCCAAATGGAAGGCTATGATGAAGAAGCGTCTCATGGTGATGGACAGCGAGCTATGGACCGTCACTGAGATTGGTCTAACCGATCTGTGCAAGATGGCTGAAGCTGATGACATTCGAAAGTACACTCAACTCAACCTCACAGCGAAGGCCGTCATCTGCTCCAGTCTATCTCGAAACCAGTTCAGAAACATCATGCATCTCGATCAGGCAAAGCTTGTCTAGGACCGTCTCTCTGATGTCTAGGAAGGCCATCAAACCTGTCATGATCCTAGGTTCAAGGACTTCAAGGAATCTCTCAAGTCAATGACATTTGAACCAGAATCATCATCCTCCTCATCATGCCTCATGGCAGATGGTGAACAGGTAACTGAATGCTATCTGTCTGAATCTAGTGATGATGAATCTGGTGATGAATTTGGACCCAACTATGTCAAACTTGCTTCTCTTGCTGCTAAACAACAAAGAGCTTTGCAAAAGGCTAATGATATGCTTAGTAAGAGCAATGATATGTTGGGTGAAGAAATGGATCATTCACAAGCCTTGACTGAAAGTCTTTAGAGGCTTCATTCTAAGTATGACTCTCTTCAAGATCAGCATAACTCTCTCTTGTCTGATTTTGAGAAGATAAGAGTGAGTTATGAAGATCTTCAGAAGGAGCGCGATTCATTACTTGCTCAACAAATCAGCGCTGCTCAGGAAGAATTCATTCCTCCATGCTTAAAATGCATTGAACGAGAATCTGCTAATTCTTCACCTGAATGTTCAAATGCTTCAAATGTTACAAATTCTTCACCTGTCTCTGCTATCACTAATTCCTCATCCGAGGACATTGCTAGTATTACTGACGATGCAGGACTGAAGGAATTGTACATGACAGGCATGTACAAAAGCCTCAAGGGGCATCAGACTCCTTGTGATGTGTTTAAAAAGCAGATCCTCAACAGGAACCCTAGGAAAGAGGGTATTGCTTTTGAGAGGAAACTCAATGCTGATGGTACATATTGGAAGCCTGAGCAGTACCCCAAAACCTCATGGGTTGCTGCAAAGGGACCTCCAGTTGATCCATCTAATTTATCTGGCTATACATGTGAATCTTCTCATTCTTCTGATGAGTCATTTGACTCCAACTATAAACTGTTCAAAAATCAGAATGGTGAAGTATTTGCTAGATATGTTGGCACTAACTGCAGGAACGGTTCCCCTATGAAGAAAATCTGGGTTCCCAAAAGGTGCCTTGAAAGTCTTCAGGTGAATGTCCTCATGACACCACCTGTGAAGAAAAGGAACCTTAGATCAAATTCTTCATATGGACCAAATTCTTCATATGGATCCAAGTCCTCATACGGACCAAATTCCTCAAGGGGATCAAATTCCTCACATGGATCAAAGTCCTCATATGAACATAATCGTGCTAACAACTCTGTTTCACAGGGAAGAGCCAAGGGCTATGAATATGAGCATTATTCTTCAGATTATTATGTTCATAAGTCCTCGAAGAATTTCTCTGCTTATGCATATGCTTACCCTAACCCCTCTTATGTGAAACGAAATGGTTTGGCTGCTTTGCCACCATTCTCATATGGAGCTCGTAGAGTGATGAACTCTTTGCCACCCCTTCAGATGTGGGTGGTGAAGAAAAAGAACTAATCTCTTCTGCAAGGTCAGGTCTCCAGACGTGCAATAACGTCTGAAGAATTTGGTGGGGACCTGACAAATTGCCTGAAAGGACGCAGGCTAACCATGATGAAATGAACTTTCATTTCATACGTCCTCCCTCTGTTTTATCTGTCTTACTGCTTGATGAAATTGATCTGATGAATTGTGATATCATATTCTTCACTGCTGAAGTATATGAGGTCGTAAGTTGCACTAATTCATCTGCAGGATGATCAACCCAAAGCCACTGAATGGGTACTTGATAGTGGATGTACAAATCACATGACCGGTGACAGGAATCTGTTGATGGATGCTCCCTTATCAGCGTCACACATGAAGCATATCATCTTCGCTGATAAAAGCAAAAGTCAGGTATTGGGTCTAGGTAAGGTTACTATCACAAAGGATCGACACATGGACAAAGTCATGCTTGTTGAGTCCTTAGGATACAATCTTATGTCTGTCTCAATGCTTTGTGATCTTGATATGGTTGTTGTCTTTGGCAAGTATCGTTGTGTTGTGATTATGGAAGATGAAAGTTCCAAAGTCTTCGAAGGCTTTAGGAGAGGAGACTTGTATATTGTTGATTTCTCTGCAGATTCACAACCAGCCGTGTGCCTACTTGCAAAAGCTTCAGAAGGATGGCTATGGCATCGATGACTTGGTCATGCAGGCATGAGGAATTTGAACACACTTGCAAAGAAGAAGCATGTCATTGGCATTGAGAATGTAAAATTCCTCAAGGATCACTTGTGCAGTGCCTCTGAAGCTGGAAAGATGACAAAGGACAAGCATCCAGCGAAGACTATCATGACCACTACTCGTCCATTTGAATTGCTTCACATGGATCTCTTTGGTTCTAATCATTATTCCTCTGTTTCGAATGAAGCATCTCAATATGGCTTTGTTATTGTTGATGATTACTCTCGTTACACATGGGTACACCTTGTCTCTTACAAAATTGAAGTGCAGGAAGTCTTCAAATGATTTTCCTCGAGGGCTTCAACCAACTTTGGTGTGAAGATTAAGCACATCAGAAGTGACAATGGCACTGAGTTCAAGAATTTTGGTCTCGATGACTATCTTGATGAACTTGGTATTACTCATGAGCTATCTGCTCCTTACACTCCTCAACAGAATGGCGTCGTGGAGCGCAAGAATAGGACTCTTACTGAGATGGCTCGCACTATGCTTGATGAGTACAAAACCCCTCGTCGTTTCTGGGTTGATGCAATTGATACTGCGTGCCACATCATCAACGGAGTATATCTTCACAAATTGTTCAAGAAGACTGCTTATGAACTCCTCACTGACAAGAAACCAAATGTGAGTTATTTCAAAGTCTTCGGTGCTAAATGCTGGATTAGAGATCCTCATCACAACTCTAAATTTGCACCGAAAGCACATGAAGGTTTTATGCTTGGTTACAGAAAGGACTCGCACACCTACAGAGTCTTCAACAATGTTCTTCACAAGATTGTTGAAACTGTAGATGTGCGGTTCGATGAAACTAATGGCTCGTAAAGAGAGCACCTACCTTCTGTGTTAGATGAACCTGCACCTGAGGATTCTATCAAGCACAAGGCTACTGAAGATGTCATTCCTACTGAAGAATCTGCTGAAGAATTCATTCCAGAACGTGAAGAACGTCGAGCTGATGCACCTGAAGAATATGCTGAGGAAATTCATGGTGAAGAAAATGCGGATCAAATTCCTCAACGACAACCAGCTCACCCTCGCGTTGCAAAAGAATTGCAAGTGGAGAATATCATCGATGACATTAGAGCACCAGGTCCTCTCACACGCTCAGAAGCTTCACATCTATCTAACTTTTGTGGGCACTTTGCTTTTGTCTCTATCACAGAGCCCACTAAGGTAGATGAAGCATTTCTGGAGCCTGAGTAGATTCAGGCCATGCAAGAAGAATTACATTAGTTCAAGCTCAACAACGTATGGGAACTAGTCAATCGTCCCGATCCTCGCAAGCATAACATCATTGGCACAAAGTGGATCTACCGCAACAAGCAAGATGAAAATGGTGTTGTGGTGAGGAATAAGGCACGACTAGTAGCTCAAGGCTACACACAGGTTGAAGGAATTGATTTCAATGAAACTTTTGCACCTGTTGCTAGACTTGAGGCTATTCACATACTGCTTGCTTATGCTAACCATCATGATATCATCTTATATCAAATGGATGTGAAAAGTGCATTCCTCAATGGTAAGCTTGAGGAAGAAGTATATGTTTCTCAACCACCAGGTTTTGAAGATCCAAAGCATCCTAACAAAGTCTTCAGACTTAACAAGGCCCTCTATGGCCTCAAGCAGGCCCCACGGGCGTGGTATGATACATTGAAGGAATTCTTCATGAAGAAAGGCTTCACACCCGGTTCACTCGATCCCACACTCTTTACTAAATCTTATGATGGTGAACTGTTTGTGTGCCAAATATATGTTGATGATATCATCTTTGGCTGTACTGACCAACATTATTGTGATGAATTTGCCTATATGATGAGTGAAGAATATCAAATGTCTATGATGGGAGAGTTGAAATTCTTCTTAGGTCTTCAAATTCGTCAACAGCGAAATGGTATATTCATATCTCAGGAGAAATAACTCAAGGATGTCCTGAAGAAATTCGGCATGCAAGACTGCAAAGGCATCAAAATTCCTATGCCCACAAATGGTCATCTATGCACTGATGAAAACGGTACTGACTTCGATCATAAGGTATACTGCTCAATGATTGGATCTTTATTGTACTTATGTGCATCTAGTCCAGATATAATGCTTAGTGCTTGCATGTGTGCATGATTTCAAGCTGCACCGAAGGAATCACACCATAAGGCTGTGAAGCATATTCTTAGATATGTAGCTCACACACCAACACTAGGATTATGGTATCCAAAGGGCTCAGATTTTGATCTCATTGGATATTCAGACTCTGACTATGCCGGTGACCGCATGGACCGCAAGTCAACATCTGGTACTTGTCATTTCCTCGGACGATCCTTGGTCTGTTGGTCCTCGAAGAAACAGAACTGCGTATCACTATCTACTACTGAAGCTGAGTACATTGTTGCTGGTTCTTGTTGTGCTCAACTGCTATGGATGAAGCAAACGCTCAAGGACTATGACATCAACGTGAAGAATGTGCCTCTCCTCTGTGACAATGAGAGTGCCATCAAGATTTCTCACAACCCAGTTCAGCACTCAAAGACAAAGCACATTCAAATTCGTCATCATTTTCTTCGTGATCATGTGTTGAAGGGCGACATTTCTATTGATCATGTGAAGACTGAAGAACAGCTAGCCGATATCTTCACTAAGCCCTTAGATGAGAAGAGATTTAGCAAGTTGCGGTGTGAGCTAAATATCTTAGAATCTTTGAATGTATTTTGAAAAGGCACTCATCCTAACACTTATGCAAAATTGATGACTTCGATGTGCAACACATGAAGAAACGTTTTTCTTCAATCAATGAAGAATAACACTCTAAGTGTGAAGAAATTAATGAAGAATTTGATTCTCAGAACCCTACGATAATTGTACGCGGTGTCTGAAATCATCATTCTTATACGGTGGGTCACGCCACCACAAAAGTTGAAAATCTTTAGTTTGAGTTTTTCCTCAACTTTTGAAATTCTTCAGTTTTTCAAATTCTTCAAACTTTACAAAGTCTTCACTTGTGCCGTCGTTTTTCTTCATTGGCTATATATATATATATATATATATATATATATATATATATATATATATATATATATATATATATATATATATATATATATATATATATGAGTTTATGAGTTTATGTCCTCTACAGCATTCTCTTATAGCTATTTCTTCAAGTTGGATCTTTTCTGCTAAGTGGATGTGATCGGACCCTTCCCCTCTATGCTATACTCAATCCAATCTGTTCACAAATTCTTCATGTGCGTCCTATTTGAAACTCATTCAAATTCTTCATTGTGTCCTTGTCAGCTGAAGAAATTGCGAACAGAACATTAAAACTAATCTTATCCAAACTTTCGGTTTTGCCGCTCAAACCGTTCCGCATCCCACGATGCATTATTTTATCCACCCACGATCTTACACGATCTCCACTACACAGTACGTGGGTGACACATGTCGCAAGATGGAGAACGGCCAGGGGCACGTTCGTCCTAAATCTTCGGACGAGCAGTTTTTCACCGCGGCTATAAATACCCGTATCGCCATCCTCACTTCTTTTACCCCGCTTGATCTCACTCCCTCGATCGAGCTTCCAAACCCTAGCGCCGTCGCTACTTCATCGTCGCCGGTGAGGAAGAGCTTCACTGCCTCGTCCTCGTCGCCGTCGTACTCGCGCCGACTGCAGAAATCTTCACCTCCGCCGCCACCGTAGACGTCTTCCTCCGCCAAGTTAGGGCGTGGAAGATCTGCATCGACGAACTTCACTGTTCCAACTCCCAGTTCGTCGTGTTCTTCGTTCAGGGTAATTAAAAGCTAATTTTACTGCCCTCTTTGATTCGAAATTTTTCTACAAAATCTTCAAAGGTGTTTTATTCTTCAAATCCTCACACACAAAACACCTCACATGTTATCTGTTCTTGATTCATTTCCCTAAGCCTCATTTTCTTCAAGATTCTTCAATTGGGTGGATCCTCGATCTATACAACTCTGGAACCTAAGATATAAAGCGCTTAGTGAAATTCCTCAAGACGAATCTGGTCAAATTCTTCAAACTTGTTCTTTATGAAAACCCTCTGAGAACGCATATGACCTCTTCAAATTCCTCGCAACTATACTCTGTTCACAGGTACACATGTCCGGTGTTGAATCATTAGGTTCTCATCAACTTAACTCATTTGCAGCGTTCCTCGAAGAAAAGTTGCATACTTCTTCAGAGAATTCAATTGTTCAAATTCCTCATCTGAAGAAAATGGCTGAAGGTAAAAGGCCACAGAAAGGAGGAAAGAAGCCTGAGGTTATGACAACTTTTAAAATACCCGAGGACATCTATGCTGAGTACTGCATGCCTGATGAAGCCAAGTTTGGCAAACAAGATAAAAATCAGCGCAAGGTGCGAATCCAGAGGATTGAACGGAGATGGGCACGTGAATGGAGGGAGTACAGATATGTTACTCCAAAGTACATGAAGAAATTCGCACTGAACCCTCCATGCCCAAGAGCCCCATTGGCACCTGGCCAAGTGGCTGATCCCACCAGCATCAAGCGTGGTGAGGAATTTCCTACCGAATGGGCCAAGCGCCAAGCTAAACTGGCAAGGCAAGCCAGAGAAGCAGTGAGGAAATTTAATGAAGACTCTGCTGCTGCTGCTGCCACTGAGGCCTCTGTCAAGCCGAGGAAATCAGTGCCCAAGAAGCCCGCTCACAAGCCAAGTGCTTCACCAGCAATGCCCTCACGGCCAAGTTCCTCTGCAATGCCCTCACGGCCAGACACCTCAAAATCTTCAAAGCAAATTCCTCATGCTGCTCCTGCTCCACCAAAGACCTCAGCTGTCCCGACAAAGTCCTCAGCACCTATGCATCTGGCCTCATGCCAAAGGACGACTGGCATCTCTATTGCCTCTGGTGTCTCAGCTAGTTCTTCAGCTGCACCAAATTCCTCAGCAGGACCCTCTTTGCTGAAGAAAAAGGCTACTGCTAGACGCGGAAATCGCCCAAGTCCTCAGAAGAAGCAGGTAGTCTTCACTGTGCCATCTGATGATGATGAAGCTGATGAAGAACTTACTGAAATCATCAGGGACCGACAAGAACGGGCTGCTAAAGCCAAAGGCACACCTGTGCCCCTGCTATTGGATCCAAGGGCGATCCTAGATTATATTGATCTCTGGCATAAGGATCCTAACACACCTATGCCTGATTTCAAGCTGACACCTGGTCAAAGTCACATGTTAAGGCCAGAGAGATCAAGAAATCGCAGTACCGCAAAGAGAAGCTACTGAATAAAAATGTTCTCACAATGAAGCCTGAAGAACTCGTCAAGATGCAGGCTGACATCAAAGCCCTCAGCGACAAATTTGACTCCTACTATGCTGATTGGAAGGGAGCCAAGGTCAGATTTGTGAGGCTGACTGATACCTTCACCAAGGGTGCAGCCTCAACACAACAAATTCCTCAAGCTGAAGCATCTGTTAAGCAAACTGAAGAACATGCCAGCACCGCTGATGAAGTTCAGGCTGCTGAAGAAAATGCTAGTTCCAGGGCTGATGACTCTGCTCCAGCCGCTGATGAAATTGCCAGGGCATCCACTAGTGGTGCGCCTGAAGAAAATGAAGAAACCAGGGCAACTGGATCAGTTGCACCTGAGGAAAATCAACCAGATTCCTCAGCTCCACCTGCGCCTACGCCAACTCCAATTCTTCCCTCTGCATTAGATGTGTAGAAAACCAAGGCTGCAGAGCGAGCTGCTGCGAAGAAAAGGAAGGCATCCAATGCTTCAGAATCTTCAGCTCCCAATAAGATGAAGCCGATGACAAGCTCATTTGCAAATCCCATTGATGCCATTCCAATCTCCTCCATGCCATCAAAGGACCTTGTTCCTTTTGGTGAAGATTATGAGATCCCTAGTGGATCAGATGAAGAAACTCAATCTGCTGCTTCCTCAGAGCGGATTGATGAAGAAATTGAAGCAGATGCAATCCCTTCAACCCCAATGGTCGCATCACCAATGCCTCAGTTTGATGCTGAAGAGGCTGGTGTTGAAGAAATTGATGAAGATGTGGATATTGGCAGCACAACTCCGTTGATGAATGATGACTTTTGGGAAAGTCAGCACCCCAATTCCCCACTCTTCACCCCACTGCAGCAAATTCCTCACTCCCCTGCTCAAACTGTTCAAATGGGCTCTAAAGAAAATCATCCCACTGCATCTGTGAATGAAGAAATTCCAGCCACTAGTGCTGAAGAAACTGCTGCTGAAACTGACAAGGTGACTGCACCTGAGGAACATCCTGAAATTCCTCAGCCTGAAGAACCTGAGATTGTGATTCCTGAGGTCGTGATGCAACTCACTGACACTCCTCTGCCAAGGCCAAAGGATCCGTTCTCACGAAAACAGAAATTCAAGGTTGAAGACTTCTATGGCGAGCACGTGTTCTTCGCTGAATACAACCCATATGACTCTGCTCGCATAAGGAAGAGGCGTTTCTGGACTGCCAGCCAAGCCAATTTCTATTCCTCAGTGCTTTACAACAAAGACAAAGTCTTCGACCATGCTCATATTCCACACGTGGATATGGAGTCTTTGTCGTGCTTCACGCCAGTCCTCAGTGTTCTTCACGACGCTGGGCTGCTCAACTTCTGCACAGATATATGCGATTGGAATGAAGAACTTATTCTTCAATTCTATGCAACGTTGCACATCACCGGCAACTCTGAAGATGTCAATTCATGGGTTTTGGACTGGATGACTGAGAACACACATCATAAGGCCCCAGCATCTGAATTGCTTCGGGTCCTTCCACTGAGTCCACCCACTGAAGATGCTCGTTGTGTGTACAACGAACCTAAGCTATCAAATGACTATATGCAAGTGCTGACGAAGCCTTTGAAGCCAGGGCAAGCTCCTAGAACCAAATTCCTCGTCAAGGAATTGCTGTATGTGCCAAGGACTGTCTATCGCATTCTGACGAAGACAATGAGTCCCATCAAAGGCCACGACTCGACTGATGAAGAAGTCATTGGCATCATGAAGAATCTGCTTTTCAACATCATTCATGGCGTTCCCGTCAACTTCCATGATTTCTTCATGAGGACTCTGGCCAACATTGCTATGTCACCATTTGAGCTAAAGCCTTATGCACCTTGGATAATGAAATTCATCAGGACAAGGTCTTCACTCAACTACAAGGCTGAAACTCTCAACCACTGCAGCTATTTGCCTCCCATTGAAGTACTCAAACGGACATTTTCCTCAGTTGAATGAAAGGGCAAGGCCACTGCTGTGATAGATGAAGGCATTCGTCCATTGGATGGTCAATTTCGCAAGGCTGCTTCTTATTCCACCAATGATGACTCTGCCACACATGACTCTGCTGCCAACTCTGCCAAGCCAAATCCTCAAGCCACAGCACCCAGGGTGATGACTGACCGTGAGTTACTACTCAGTCTTCATCAAAAGGTTGATCGCAATCACAAATGGGTCAAGCGTCAGTTTGGTTCAATTCTTCACAACATGACTTCCACACACAATGCTGTGAAGAAAGACCATTACTACCTTCATGAAACCCTCAACCGCACCTGGGCTGTTCTGTGTAAAGTGTACAGTGCTGAAGACTTGGAGAAAATGGGTCTCAAAGAAGACTTTGAGTGGTATGCACCTCCTCCAAAGAAATACAAGAAGGTCAAGGTTCCTTCTTTGCTGGCCAGTTCATATTCTTCATCGCGTGCGACTGATGAACATGAAGATTTGGACGACACTGCAGCAGGCCCTACTTCAACGACCGACCCCAACAACGCTGGTGCTCCTTCATCAACTTGAATATCTTCAGGGGCGTTAGTCCTCAGTTTCGATCCTTTTGGTCATTTGATGACAAAGGGGGAGAAATCTGAGTTAGTCTTCAAGAGGGTCTATAATAAGGGCGTTTTTTAAGTTACAACTCTCGTTCTTCCACAACTTTTGTTGGATCGAGTTGTAATCTTAAGTCCGATGGTGCGCTGATACTTTTGTTGCACTATGCTTTGATACTTTGATGCGCTATTCTGCATGCTTATTCCTCGTTAATATTATCGCACGCATGCTGAATTACATCAGGCACCATATTTCATCATGCATTTCAAATTCTTCATATTATATGTCAAATGCGTGTATGAATTACAAGATATAGGGGGAGATCTCCTTGATTCAACTCTTCAAGTGTGCATTGCTTCAAAAGCAAATTCCTCACTATGCACATCTTCAGGGGGAGTTCTTCTATATCTTGCAATCAAATTCCTCAATATCAGTATTTACACCTCATATATTTATCCCCGTTCAAAACTTAACCTATGTTGTCATCAATCACCAAAAAGGGGGAGATTGTAAGTGCATCTAGTGCCCCTTGGTGATTTTGGTGTATTGAAGACTTATAGGTTAAGTATCTAATGTGTTTATGAGTGTACACATGTCTATAAGTCTATGAGGAGTTTGATAATTACAGAGAAAGTCGACCCCTAAAATGAAGTTCTTCGACTGAAGACTTTGATATTTTGAAGACTTTCTGAAGACTTTGAAAGTGAAGAAATTGGTGTGACCTTGAAGACTTGGTATTCATTCGAGGAACATGAAGCGTGAAGACTTCTGTTTTCGTAGTTTCATTTTCTCTTTCTCGAGTCATAGGAAACACCGTACTGTTAAAGGGGGTCGAGGAAATACTAAGGAGAAAATTTCCAAGTGATGCTCAACTCAAAGCGTACACCTACCAATCCCTTCGAGTGAAGCCATTGGAAATCTCATACAGTTCAGTCAAATTCTTCAATGACAAGACGAAGTTCTTCTGGTCACCGAGGACTTTGCTCTGACTGAGGAGTTAGGAATTCGCCAGTGCGAATTGCCTACACAGTGAGGAACATGATAGCCCTGAGGAATTTGTACCTCAAATTTCCGACCATTGCTGTGGTGCGCGCTAGCTGTCTTAAAATATCTTGTCCACCTAACGGTCATATCATTGAAGGGCATTTATGTCTTATCATGTCAGGCTGCTCCCTAGGCTATAAATAGCCGCCCCCTACAACCACTAGCTGGTTGGCTGCTCCGCGAGAACTTGACACTTGTCATTTGAGAGCAACCCATCCTCCGAGGACTTTGAGAGAAAATCATCAAGTGAGGAAAATCCAAACCCAAACCCAAACACCTACAAACCCAAAGTGATTGAGCATCACTGAAGAGATTGATCCTGCGTGGATCCGACGCTTGTTAACTTTGAAGACTTTGCTTCTTCCAGACGGTTAGGCGTCATGGTCTAGAGTATCCAAGAGGAATTGTGGATCGCCGAGTGACCTAGTCTGTGAAGGTTTGGAAGTCACCTGAAGACTTACCACGAGTGATTGGGCGAGGAGTGTGTGTCCTTAGCTCAAGGAGAATACGGTGAGGACTGTGTGTCCGGGACTAGGTGTCCTCGAGTTTAAATACTCAGCCGCTCCAACCAGATGTACAACTGAGATAGCAGTTGGAACTGGTCTACCAAATCATTGTCTTCACCAAGCTTACTGGTTCTATTTCCTCAACACTTCCATTTCCTCATTACTGTGTCGTGTGTTTGTTCATATCTGTGTTTGAAGACTTTGACTGAAGACTTTCTCAATTTCCTCAGTTCAATTTCTTCAGTCTGTTTGTCTTCATCTTGTGCTATCCTGTGTTTACGCTTTCTGTACTCTGTGTTGTCTTCATTTCATCATGATGACCATGCATGTATTCTGCTATGTTTACCTCTGAGTACTTATTCCGCTGCTAGTAGTTCTTCGCTAAGGAATTTCCTCACGAGCAAATTCCTCAGTGAAGAATTTCATAAAAATCGCCTATTCACCCCTGTCGGTGTCAAAACCGGCAGATCTCGGGTAGGGGGTCCCGATCTGTGCGTCAAGGTCGGATGGTAACAGGAGACAAGGGACTCTTTATTTTACCCAAGTTCGGGCCCTCTCGATGGAGGTAAAACCCTACTCCTGCTGGATTAATATTGATGATATGGATAGTACAAGAGTAGATCTACCACAAGATCAAGGAGGCTAAACCCTAGAAGCTAGCCTATGGTATGATGATGGTTATGATGTGTTCTGTCCTACGGACTACAACCCTCAGGTTTATATAGGCACCGGATAGGGTTAGGGTTACACAGAGTCGGTTACATTGGTAGGATATCTTGAATATCCGCACGCCTAGCTTGCCTTCCACGCCAAGGGAAGAACCTTCCGGAAACGAGACAAAGTCTTCAATCTTGTATCTTCATAGTCCTGGAGTCCGGCTGGAGATATAGTTCGGCTATCCGAACACCCCCTAATCCAGGACTCCCTCAGTAGCCCCTGAACCAGGCTTCAATGACGACGAGTCCGGCGCGCAAATTGTCTTCGGCATTGCAAGGCGGGTTCCTCCTCCAAATTCTTCAAGAAGATAATAAACACCAAAAAATAGTGTCCGGCTCTGCAAAACAAGTTTCCACGTATTGCCATATAGAGAATAATACAAACACAAATCAAATCAGCTGACGTATTCCGCAGTGCGTCATAACACTGCGACCAAGCCTTCTGTATGGATCATTTTTTGTTGTTCCACCGCAGCATGTTCAACGAGGCGGTTTCCTTGGCACGTCTTGTCGAAGCAGAGATCGTGTGCCCCTTTTAACGGGATTCTCATTAATGCGGACGTGGGTAACCCAACCGTGCCCGTTAAGCACGTCCTGCCTTGATTAAAGGCTAGTCCAAGACGGTTACGGGGAGGGCTCTTGATATTCTGCCTCTTATAAAGAGACCGAGACCTCGCTCTCCTGTTGTGTTCTCAAAACAAGCTCGCCCATAGCCTCGAGTTCCAAAACCCCAGGCTTTTAGATTCTAGGCGCACCGGACCATCGACAATGTTCGGCTCCGGCCTTCAAGGCCAATGGATGCCCTCCTCCGTTACGGAGGAGGACGTATCAAGGTTGAGGGAGGCTAGGTTCCTGACCAGCGAGATCCCGCACAGGTTGCCTGCTCAAGGACAAGCGATCCCAAGCCCTCAGCCTGGTGAGAGCGTAGTATTCACCTCCCACTTCCTTCGGGGATTAGGCTTCCCAACGGATCCTTTCGTAAGGGGGCTGATGTTTTATTATGGGCTGGAATTCCATGACCTAGCTCCGGAGTCTATCCTCTATATCTCTTCCTTCATTGTCGTGTGTGAAGCATTTCTCCATATCACTCCTCACTTTGGATTATGGCTCAAGACCTTCAAGGTAGAACCGAAGATAATCGAGGGGCGTCACGTAGAGTGCGGAGGTGCTGTTATAAAAAGGAATACCGATGCTCCATGGCCCGAGGGCACTTTTCAAGAGGAGCTCGACTTATGGCAATAGGAGTGGTTCTACATCACCTCTCCTCGGGGCACCACTTGGGTAGCGCCTCCCGCCTTTCGCTCGGGCCCCCCACCACGTTTAACATCGTGGATCAACACAGGGTTAGATCGGGGCTTGCCCAAAGACGTTCCTCTGTTGCAGGGCCGCATAAAGGATCTCCTAAAAGGAGACCTCAACCTGGTCAAGGTGACACAAGTTATGCTGATTCGCCGGACACTGCCCGGCCAACGTCGCCCTCTCCGTTTGTGGGAGTTCAACCCAGAGGGGCCGCGAGTTCTCCGAAATCTGGGCATGACACCTACGGAGATGTATAGACTGTTCTTCGGACCACAAGGAGTGAGTCCGGATTTGACCGAGGATG
The DNA here is from genome assembly GCA_032464435.1 of Aegilops umbellulata. NCBI lineage: Eukaryota > Viridiplantae > Streptophyta > Magnoliopsida > Poales > Poaceae > Aegilops > Aegilops umbellulata. Next base: position 82,930,585 of record CP136054.1, on the reverse strand, counting down.
CTGGTTTAAGCCGCAGCCGCCCGGATACAGAAGTAGGTGACCTTGCGCCCGGACCTTCTATCCGTACAATTGACTTATTTTTTAACAGTACTTCTCCTTTTTACGCAGGAGTGGATAGCGAAGGCGAAGCTGATCCGGTGTCCGGCTCCCCTTCCCGAGACCAGGCTAGATCCTGTGCTAGTCAGGATGTTGGAGGTGGCGCCTCGAGAGGAAAATGAAGGGGCGGACAAGGAAACTGTGGCCTCTTCGAAAGAGGCCATCCCAAAGGGGGGAATCGACAACTCCTCTCCAAAGGGCAAGAAAAGGGCCGCCTCTGACGACTCGAGAGCCGTAGCTCCAAAGCGGGGGAAAGAATCCGCGTCAGAGGACCCGACGCCGGGGAGCCCCTCGGCCGAACTAAATCCTCAAAAGGAGCAGCCCTCCAACGAGCCGTAAGTAGAAAGAGAGTCATTCTTTTAAGAGAAATCCTTAATTTATATCTGAGAAGTTTTAACCGAAACCTTACCTTGTAGTTCGGACCTCGACCCTTCTCGGCAGAGCTCGTCATCGGGGGATCTTCTTCCGGAGATGATGGTGAGCGGAACGCCTCCTCCTTCATCGCCTAGCAAGGCGGGCGACGCCGAAGTGTCGTCGCAGAGGATTTCTCCGACTCTGCCAGAGGCAGAAGGTGATCATGCGGCCCCCCGGGGTTCTCCGTGTCCGGCCTCCGAAGAAGGCCATGGGACGAGTCCGGCACCATCTGGTGTTCGGTCGGAGGAGCTGAAGGTTCTGCTGAGTCGAGTCTTTGTTTCAGAGGAGCATCGTGCGTTGATGCACACGGTGATTGAAAAGATTTCATCCACGGAAAGCGGACTGAACGAGGCCGTCAAGAGTTTACTGGCGGGCCTTGAGGTACGTTTTAAATAACGAACATTAGTGTTAATTGCGCATAATAACATGCGCCTGGTATAGATAGTAGCCCCTAGACTCTGTGTGCCGCAAAGATTAGCGGCGCGCAGAGGATCTTAATCCCAGGTCCTTTAAGTGGCACCTTTGTATGTAGGTGGCAGGTTGTCTGGAGTCGAGCCGGACTCGAGATTTTGCCGAAATGAAATGGCAACTCGATGAGGCAGAAGCCGACATCGTGCTTGTTAACAAGCGGCTTGATGATGCTCAAGGTATTGAGTTTATTTGGCGATTGTTAGTAAGAGGAGCTTTATGTCAATATCTTACCTTGTGTATGCTTGATGCAGATGGTGCGGCGGTCGTAGAAGGACTTAGGGCCGAGCTCGCCAAAGCAAAGGAACAAGCCAGAAAAAGCGATGCGGCTGCCGGAAGAGCCCGTGAAGAGCTAAAAGCTGAACAGGCTTCCCATTGCCGAAGCAAGGAGGAGATGGCTGATATAGCCGTGAAGTTGAAAAGTGATACTGACCGTTGTAAACTTCTTGAAGAGGAAGGTCGAGCCCGGCAGACGGATTTAGAGAAGGCCGTCGCCGACGCCAAGGACGCCCGCTCTGTTATGAGAGCGTCAAGGGAAGAGCTGCGTCAAGCCGGACTAATTGCGGATGGAAAGCCCTTCCTGCTGCGGAGAAAATTCCTTGATCCGAAGTTCGCCCCGTTGGACCGAGCGTGGAGCGTGGAGGACACCTATCTGGATTTGTCGGCTAGCGCCGTTGATGCAACCAAGTACTTTTAAGATAAGAAAGATCATGAAGTGGAAAAGCTCTTCTGGTCGCAGTTCACTAATCCAGAGCGTCCACTATCAGTGGATGATCGCCTGGCCCAATGGGCCGAGCTGAATAGGTTGTCCGGACTCGCCATGAGGCATGCCATGGACCACCTGTGTCAAGGGAGATCGAAGCCGAGAAGCTATTTCAGTTTGGTGCAGCAATTTCTTGACGTGGTGCCTCGGATTGAAGCTCTAAAGAGGTCTGCTTGCACAGAGGGCGCGCGGCTGGCTCTTGCCCGTGTCAAGACATACTGGGCAGATATGGAGCCCACCGTTGTTGCGTCCCGTGATTCGGATAAAAGCCGAATTCCTTCCGAGCACTATTTTGAGGAAGTCCCCGCGGGCGCTCGTATAATAGAGACGCGGTGTTCGAAAGATGCTGTTTTGTGACAGCATATGTAATCGTAGATCAATATTTTTATAAATTGTAATGGCGTAATTTAGACTTGTGCCTTCAAGTATTAATAACACCTCCTGTGCGGCCGTTTTAATATATAAATTCTAAAAGATTGCAGTCATTGGCTTCAGCCCCCACGCACATAGTGCGGGGGTGCGCGCGGAGAACGCATTTCACACTTAACCCAACGTCTTGGTCCTACAAAGGAGGTGATAGCGCCGCGGGCTAGGCGACCGGACTATAATGCTTTAACACTTTCACTTAGCCATAGGAGCTTGACAGTGGGACTCTTTAGGTAGCCCTTTAATGGCGACTGCGTTTACCAGAATTCGGGACGCATATGTGCCTGACCGGGAAGCGGCCCTTCGTCAAAACGGAGGAATTTGATAAATTCCTATAAGTCATCAAGTGGCGACCAGTCTCGCACTACATCATGACAGTCGGTATTCGGCTTTCTCTACTGAGGTGCTCACCCGGCCGAACCGGGGCACAATCGCAGTAGTTCTCCTGGTGCAACCTTAGCCGACAGAACGGAACGTAAGGTGGCCGAACTCAGGAGCCGGGCAACCCAACATGTGACCAAAATCATGACTTGGAGCTGATGCATATAGTGCCAAAACTCGCGACGCCAAACACTCCCTAAGGTGTTCGGTCTTTGTGGGTGCGTGTAAAACAACACCCTTGAAAAAGAAAAAAGCCCCTTGTGTCCGGGTACGAGCAAGAATTCTGGCGTGGCCACATGCCAAAACGCCAGTCTCCTCCATGGTTATAGTGAGGTAAACCAGGGGATGTATAGCAGCAAGAGACAGTAAAAAAGGTTTACGCAGGGTCTTAATTTAAGAAGAATCCTTTGGGGCGGGTCCCTACTGCACGTCTGTGCCTGTGTCTCCGCTGTGCCGTGTCCTGGACGGGCGCCGTACGACGTTCATCTGTAAAAGGGAAGAACTAAATTGAAAATGGGTCGTGCGGATCAAAAAGAATAATAAATAAAATGTAAAGTGAGAAATAGATACGGTCGAGTTTTATTGTCTCTGCGTACAGCCCCTGGTGAGGCGTACCAAGCCTATAATGAAAATGGGCTTGCGCCGAACTCATCGAGTCGTGGTCCGCGGCCTTTTGTGACTTACATCGGAAAGGTCTTTTGGCTGGCGAGGCCATTTTGTTGGGCGGCCGTTTAAGCGGCCGCACAATCCTCCGTTTGGAGGAGATGTAGTTTAGTATGCTCCCTTTAAAGAGATGATGCCTCGAGGACCGGGCATCTTTAGCGTGAGGGATGCATAATGCGGTATTGCGTTAAAGCGAGCGAAAGCTCCGCATCCCATTAGTGCTTGATAGCGACTTGAAAACGGGACTATGTGGAAGATAAGCTTTTCGCGACGAAAGTTATTGGTAGAGCCAAATATGACCACAAGCCAGAGAAAACCCATACAGTGGGTGTCCGGGCCTGGTGCTACTCCTTGAAAGGAGGTTTTACTGTGACGGATTCGTGCTGGGTTTATGCCCATGCGGTGAATTGTATCCTGATATATCAGATTTAGTCCACTGCCACCGTCCATAAGGACGTTGGTAAACTGGAATCCGTTTATTATTGGATTAAGTATCAGGGCAGTCCGGCCTGCGTGTTTGATATTGCGAGAATAATCTTGCTGATCAAAAATGATTGGCTTTAGTGACCAGTGGCCAGACTCCTGAGGGATAGGCTTGAATGTGTGGACCTTTATGGGTGCCTCATGCCTTGTTATGTGAAGTGAGTTCACTGTTTTGACTTCTTGCGGGAAGTTCTTTTGCTTCCTGGTGTTCTGCTTTTGGGGTTCGTCCTCTTCCTCACTTGGTGTGTCGAGCCCCTTGTGTTCGGCGTTAAGCCTTCCGGATTGTTTGAAAACCCAACAGTCTCTGTGGGTATGATTAGCAGGCTTTCCAGGAGTACTGTGTATCTGACATATCCTGTCCATGATTCTCTTTAGACTGGACGGATCTTCCCTATTATCCTGAGGGGGTGATTTTGTCTGATTTTGCCGTGAGCCTTTGAATCCAGCATTGACTGTTGTGCTCTTCGGACTTTTTCTTTTCATTCGGCGAAGGTCCTTGTATCGCCGTGGTTTCCCGTTTCCATCCCTGATTTCGGATGTACTTGGGTCGCTGGGGCTGCATTGTGCCAACCAGCTGTCCTCTCCTGCGCAAAAGCGGGTCATGAGGCTTGTGAGTGCGGCCATTGTTCTTGGCTTTTCCTGGCCGAGGTGTCTGGCGAGCCATTCGTCTCGGACATTGTGCCTGAAAGCCTCTAGGGCTTCGGCGTCCGGACAATCCACTATTTGATTCTTTTTAGTGAGGAATCTGTTCCAAAACTGCCGAGCTGATTCTCCGGATTGCTGAGTTATGTGACTGAGGTCGTCTGCATCCGGGGGAAGGACGTAGGTCCCTTGAAAATTTGCTCGGAAAGCGTCCTCGAGCTCTTCCCAACTTCCAATTGTGTTTTCGGGAAGGCTTTTAAGCCAGTGCCGGGCTGGCCCTTTAAGCTTAAGGGGTAAATATTTTATGGCGTGGAGATCATCTCCTCTAGCCATATGTATGTGGAGGATATAATCCTCGATCCAGACTCCCGGGTATGTTATTCCATCGTACGCCTCTATGTTAACGGGTTTAAATCCTTCTGGGAATTCATATTCCAGGACCTCATCGGTGAAACATAGAGGGTGTGCGGCACCCCTATATTTGGGTGTGCCGGATTCTGATGGTGGATTTTTTGCATTGCTTACGAGAGCTTGCTTTCTTGGCCCGTAAATGGACCTGGCTGGGCCATGATGCGAGTCTTGTATTCTGTCGCATGCTGCATTGAGTGCGGCGCCGTTTGCCGTATTGTAGTGGCCGAGAGGTCGTTTATTCGACCGTGTAGCCTTTTTGTTTTTCGAGTTTGGGGGCTCTAGGGCCTCCTGGTCGAATTCGGGCAGTAGCTTTCTCTTCGGATAGCTTTTGGTGCGGCGGCTGCCGCCGTATTTGTCTGCGGTCTTGATTACTTTGCTCCATCTTGTTTTGAGTGCATCTTCCGCCGTCTTTAGCTTTTGCTTCTGCTTCTTCAGGCTTCGTGCTGTGGCGACGAGCCTTTCTTGGAGATTCTTCTGCTCCATGATTTTATCCGGCGTGGTATCGTCCGGAGTTCTGTTATGACCGGGGGAGGACTGTTCGTCCTCTCTGCCCGTGTTACCCTGTTCGGACGGCTGTTCTGGGATGCGTTCGTCATCTACCGGCTCGTCCTGCTCTATGGCTGGGTCTTGATCGAGGCGGGGCTTCACTCGGCGTTTATGTCGCCGCTTTGAGTGCTTTTCGGAGGGTTTACCCTTCTTTTCGCCCCCTTCTTCCTCATTGTGAGTTTTTTCAGGTGTATCCACCATGAATACGTCATTAAGTGGGGTGGAGGTCCAGTGCCCTATGGGCGCTGGTTCCGGTTCGTCTCCGTCTTCGTCGTCCAAACCGTCGAAGTCTTCGGAGCCGAAGTCGAGCATGTCGGTTAAATCGTCGACAGTGGCTATTAAGTGGGTGGTGGGTGGGCTTTGTCACATCCCTAGTTCGGGTATGCTCAAGGCTAGCTAGTCATGTGTGCATCATGTTTAAATTCCATTAAATTTGAATTGGGGATTTGTAAAACCCTCAGAAACCATTTCTGGGAATGACCCAAATAAAAATTGCTCCAAAAGGTCCAAGAAATGTTCATGTCTCTCTCTGAAAATATTGGGCAGAGATAAAAATCAAACCAATATTTTTGGGAGCTCATAAGTATTTATTTTGGGCATTTGGAGTTAATGCATAATTATTTGCATTGGATATATAAATGTTATATATATTTTATATGTCCAAAAGTTGTGCCATTTGTTGAGGAGCTCTGGAATAATACCCATTAGCCCCTACAAAAATTGGCATAATTAAATAAAATGGTTTAGTATTTTTATTAAATCAAAACATATGTCAGAAATTAGAAAAGAAACAAAATGGGAGAAACTTACCTGGCGCTTACCTCCCTCTGCAGCCGTTCCTGTGCGGCCTGGCCGGCCCATTTGGCCAAGCCCAGCCCACTGGCTCCCTCCTCTATCGTCTTCGTCCTCGACAGGAGGATGGGCGCGTGCCTGACGCACGCGCACCGCCGCGCCGCGCCACCTCCTCCCTCCCTGCCTGCATGTCCTCCCTCTCGTCGCCTGGATCATCCCGCGCGTCGCCACGCGCCCCCCCAAGCCGCTCTCACTCTCCCCCATGCTCCTCTCCTCTCCCTCGCTCTCTCACGGCCGAGCCCGCCGACGCCGCCGCTCGCTGTTGCCGCGCTCCCCGCCGTCCCCTCGCTCCTCCGACGCACCCAGGAGCTCCGCCTCCTCGCTCTGTAGCCTCTCCGCCAAGCTGTGCATCGCCGGACGCCCCATGGAGCCGTCGTCGTCGCCTTCATCACCTCTGGCCGCCGTGGATCTCCGTCGCCGCTCGCCGCCGTCAGCGCCTCCCCCGAGCTCGCCGTCGTCTCTTCCGGTACCCTGTGAGCCCCCCCCCCCCCCCCCCGCGTCGGTTCCCCCTCCTCTCATGCCTCCCCGTGCGCCGTAGCCGCGCGCTCGCTCGAGCCGAGCTACGGCCGCCGTCGCGAGCTGCGCTCCGGCAAGCTCCGGCGCCCCCGCGGCTTCCCGCCTGCTCCACTGGATGCGGGAGAGCACGGGCTACGCCCCTATGCTCTCAGACGCCGCCCCCGTGGCCCCCAACACGGACGCCGTCGCGTCCTGTGGTCGCCGCCGACGACCTCGCCGGCCTGACGGTTGGGCCCCGTCGCCCAGGTGATTAGCTTAGTGCTAATCACCGCCTAATTAACCACTGACACTGACCAGTGGGCCCCGTGCCCCCTAATCCTTTTGATTAAGCAAATAACCCCCTGTTTAACCCCGTGTCACTGACGTGTGGACCCCACACGTCAGGTTTGACCGCTGACGCAGTGCTGACGTCATGCTGACGCAATTATTTATTTTCTGGAATTATTTTAAACAGGAAATTCCAGAAAATATTCAAAACTTCAAAAAATCATATCAATTCAACCGTTGCTCAGATTGAAATAATTTATATATGAAAAATTATCAGAAAAATTCAATCTATCCATCTGTACCAGTTTCATGCATGACAAACCAACCTAAACCTGCTGTATAGGTGAAAACATATATGGCATATATAAGAACTTACTTTGGAGTTGCATTTGAACCTTTAGTGCTAATGGACCTCAAACAAATGAATGCTAGTTGCATTAGCTCAAACAGCATCACATCTTCATGCCATGTTCATGCATCATATTGTTGCATATGCTTGTGTATTGATTGTTGGTACCATTCCTTCTCGATAGGTCCTGCTCCGGAGACCGTTCCAGAGTACCTGTCTGAGGAGCAGTGCCTTCCTTGTTGATCTACTAGGCAAGCAAACCCCACTTGTTCATTCCGATATGATCCCACTCTCGCTCCTGCTCTCTTTTATTGCATTAGGACAACAGCAAATGAACTGCTACTTTATGCTGCGGTAGTTGAACCCATTCCTCTGCATGACCTGTCATTGCCACAGTAAATAGATGAAACCCACTAGCATGTGTTGGAGTTGATTGAGCCATGTTGTGCTTCTACCATGCCATGCCTGCTATTGCTTAGAGTTGTGTCAGGTCTGATTCATTGGGAATGGATTGGAGTGATATGATATGTTCTGATGCTGAGAGTTAAGCGTGTGAACACGATTTGGTAAAGGTAGCGGTGAGAGGCCATGTAGGAGTACATGGTGGGTTGTCTCATTGGGACCGTCCTTAAGAACCGAGTTCTGTGTAAGTTGTCCAATGACTAGCTACTACCACACATTGGGCTCCGGGCGCTCCAAGCTCTCTCGACTTATTAACCCACTTGATCTCTGTCCAGGAGTTGCAAATAGTTTCTGGTGTTTGTAGGTAGTGTTAGTAGTCTACCAAGTGGCACCCGGCCAGGTGGGCTTAGGACAGACTAGGCACACGTGGCCCGGTGTACCGAGTGGCACCCGGATGGTGGGCTCGGGAAACCTGTACACGTCGTTTGGGGCCGGGAGCGACACCCCGGCCGGATCTCCTCGCGGATGGAACCCGAATAGGCGATAAACCTGGACTAGAGTCTTGTGTGGTTAGTCAGGTCGTGGCCGACACCCTCGCCAGGCTTCCGCTTGAAGGTTGCCGAGATACATGACGTGTACATGGTGATAAGTGGTGAGAGCGTGTGTGAAGAAGTACACCCCTGCAGGGTTATCATGATCTATTCGAATAGCTGTGTCCTCGGTTATGGACTTCTTGGATGCTTACGTGGTACATAGACAACTTGAAGTGGATACTCTAAAATGCTCAAGATAAGTGTGAGTGCTATGGATGGCCTTCTCGTAGTGAGACGGGGATGAATCCATAGTAGTGTATTGAAGTGGTGATTAGTGGACTCGTGTGCGCCACCTCAAAAGAGTTACCAGCAGTCGTAGTACAGGATAGCCACAGAGTCAAAGCTGGCTTGCTGCAACTAAACCCCACATTACCTTCTTGTTACAAATGCATGTATGATAGGATTTGATGTAGGTCTTGCTGAGTACCTTTGTACTCATGTTGCTTTATTTATGTCTTGCAGATGAGACATCTGTCTCACTAGTAGTTTCGCTTGGACTTCGACAAGTAGCTTGTACCTCAGCTACGATCTTTATCGGAGGTTGTAGATAGTCAGGCGTTTCAGCCTTTTTCTTTTGTAGTTGTCTGTACTCAGACATGTAATGCTTCCGCTTGTTGCTTGTATGCTCTGAATGATGGGTCATGTGACCCCTGTTTGTATTTAATGCTATGTGGCTCTTCTGAGCCTTTATCTATATGAGTTTGCGTTATGTTGTGATGCCATGTTGTACAGCACATACTTTCATGCTATGCGTACGTGTAATGTGTATTGCTATGTGTGGGATCCGACAATCTAGTTGTTTATCCTTGGCAGCCTATCATATGGGGAAATATAGTCTAGTGCTTTCTGAGCGATAGTAGTCCTCTACAGCCCGGTTCACCGGAGTCCTGCTAGCCCAGCACTACTGCTCGAAACACCTGCCTGACCGGCATGTGTTTCACCTTGTTCCTATGTCTGTCCCTTCGGGGAAATGTCACGCGGTGTTATCCGGAGTCCTGCCTAGCCTGCTACAGCCTGGGTTACCGGAGTCCTGTTAGCCCAGTGCTACAGCCTGGATTTATACGTTGTTGACCGACATGCTCGATGTGATTCATGTATGCCTGTCCTCATGGGTTAGTGCCGCCTTGGGTTCACGACTAGCCATGTCGGCCCGGGTTCTCTGTCATATGGATGCTAGCGACACTATCATATACGTGAGCCAAAAGACGCAAACGGTCCCGGGCCAGGTAAGGTGGCACCCGTGGGAGTACCGTGCGTGAGGCCGCAAGGTGATATGATGTGTTACATGCTGGATCGATGTGGCTTAGGATCGGGGTCCCGACAGCTTTGGTATTAGAGCCTGACTGCCTGTAGGATTTCCAAGCCAGCCTGGTCGAAGTTGAGTCTAGAAATGCTTTAGTTATGTAGGGGAATTGATTGTGGAAGGGAACGTAAGGCTCCTTTTACTCCTTATACCTCATGCCCTTCTGATCTGAGTCATCCTATCTTTCCTACGGGGTTAAGGAACTAGGCTTTCTCTTCTGTCTATCAGGATCACGTGTTACTACTCCGTAGTCTCTTAGGATTGGTTGATCAGAGTCTTATCCCAGTTTGAGTACTTCCGGTGTAGCCTGTTTAGTGATATTTCAGAACCTTGAGTGATGATGTTGAGTATGGTGCTACCCCATCTTTTGCAGAATGTCTCGTTCTGAGCATTTTACTGCCGTTATGCCGCCGGAATTGTCCTAGGAGTTTGAGAGATACTAAATTCCCTTGTGTTACATATTACATCCTATAGTTGTTGTTGACCTCGTCCTTGGTTCCACTTCTCAGGATGTCGTCAGTTAACCGAAGTTCTGTTGCTCATAGCCGGAACCACGGAGATGGTGGGGATGAGGATCCTCCCGACCAGTCTTCATTGGCAGAGTTCATGTTAGAGATGAAGAAGAACAAGCGTGAGTCTAACCGCTTGTTGGCACGTATCGAGGAGAACACCGCACCCCAATGTAAAGAGTCAGCGACCATCTATGATTTCATTCGTCTGAAACCACCCACCTTCCATCATTCCATTGAACCACTCGATGCAGATGACTGGCTCCGTAGTATCACACACAAGCTCCGTTCTGCGAACGTAGCTGAAGGTGACAAGGTCATCTATGCTGCATATCACCTGGAAGGTCCTGCTAGTCTTTGGTGGCAAAACTATGAGGCTATGCTTCCAGCTGGTCAGATACCTACCTGGAGAGGTTTCACTGAGGCTTTTCGCGAGCATCACATTCCTGAAGCCCTCATCGATCGCAAGAGAGAAGAGTTCTGTAGTTTCACCCAGGGTAAGATGGCTGTTGATGCTTACAGTAGAGAGTTTGAGAACCTCGCCCGCTATGCTACAGAAGAAGTGTCCACAGACGCCAAGAAGCAAGCTAGGTTCCGGAAGGGTCTCAACCCCAAGTTACGTCGTGATCTCCACTTGCACCAATGCAATACATTCCAGGCTCTTGTGAACAAGGCCATTAACGCGGAGACAGCACAGCTCACTTACGAGGAGTCTCGTAAGCACACCCGTGATTTGGTTTCTTCCTCCGGTTCTAGTTCGCAGAAGCGCCGGATTTGGATCCCGAACTCCGCTCTTCCACCCGGTTATACACAGAGGCCATCTTATGTGGCGCCTCACCCAGTTCAGTTACATGCTCCACCCAGACCTATTGGCAGACCGCTTGTCAATGCGGGTCCACGTCCAACTTCAGGGACTTGCTTCACATGCGGAGAGCCAGGACACTATGCACGTGACTGCTCTCAAGCCAGTTATGCTCCACCCCCGCCCGAGAAGTTTGTTGGCCGTGGAAGTAAGCCATCACACAAGATGATTAACGCCAAGTCAGCTCCCACTGAACGTGGACGTGTGCATCACGTCTCAGCTAAAGACGCTCATGATGATCCAGATGTCGTTCTTGGTACACTCCTTGTAAACTGTCATCCAGCTTCGGTTCTATTTGATACTGGAGCGTCTCATTCCTTCATTTCCGAAAGTTATGCCCGCTTGCACGACATGTCATTTTGTGATATGCCCTCCCCACTACTCATTCAAACTCCTGGATCCAGATGGCAAACTACCAGAATAAGCCATGGTAATGAAATCCTTGTCGATAGACTTGTATTCCTTGCATCACTTATAGCCCTCAAGTCTACAGATATTAACATCATCTTGGGTATGGACTGGATGAAAGCTCATTATGCCAAGATTGATTGTTATACCAGGTCTGTTCAACTTACACACCCATCTGGCAAGATAGTCACTGTCTCCACCAAAATTGCAAAGCGTCAGCTTTATTCTCTTAATGCCAGCCCTCTTCTAGACCTTGAAGATATCCCGGTAGTCTGTGACTTTCCGGATGTCTTTCCAGAAGAACTGCCAGGTATTCCACCTGACAGGGATGTAGAATTTGTCATAGATCTTCTCCCAGGAACCGCTCCAATCTCTAGGAGACCTTACAAGATGGCACCCTTAGAACTAGCCGAGCTTAAGAAACAACTCGATGAGTCCTTGCAAAAGGGTTTCATCCGTCCTAGTTCTTCTCCCTGGGCTTGCCCCGTCCTCTTCGTCAAGAAGAAGGATGGTACGGACCGGATGGTTGTAGATTATCGTCCCGTTAATTTGGTCACGATAAAGAACAAGTATCCGCTCCCCAGGATCAACGACCTGTATGATCAGCTCGCTGGATCCTCAGTCTTTTCCAAGATGGATTTGAGGTTAGGCTACCACCAAATCAAGATCAGAAACGGGGACATTCCTAAGACGGCTTTTGTCACTCGTTATGGCCAGTACGAGTACACCGTCATGTTCTTTGGTCTAACCAATGCTCCAGCTACCTTTTCCCGCTTGATGAACTCGATCTTCATGGAGTAATTAGATAAGTTCGTCGTGGTTTACCTCGATGACATTCTTATTTACTCGAAGAACGAGAAGAGCATGCCGAACATCTTAGACTTGTGCTAGAAAAACTCAGAGAGCACCGCCTTTATGCCAAGTTCTCCAAGTGCGAATTTTGGTTGCCAGAAGTGACCTACCTAGGCCACGTGATCTCTGGTAAGGGCATTGCTGTCAATCCCGAAAGAGTTCAGGCCGTTCTTGATTGGACTCCACCTGAAACCGTTAAGCAAGTTAGGAGTTTCCTCGGTCTAGCCAGTTATTGTCGCTGCTTCGTTGAAAACTTCTCCAAAGTGGCCAAACCTCTCGCGGAACTTCTCAAGAAAGATAAAAAGTTTGAGTGGTCCCCACAGTGTGAGTACAGTTTTCAGGAACTGAAAAGACGCCTGACTTCTGCTCCCATACTTGTGCCACCGGATTTCACTAAAGACTTTGTTATCTACTGCGACGCCTCACGACAGGGACTAGGTTGCATTCTTATGCAGGATCGTCATGTGATTGCCTATGCATCTCGACAGTTGCATCCACATGAGGATAATTATCCTACACATGATCTGGAGCTTGTAGCCGTAGTCTATGCACTTAAGACATGGAGACATTACCTTCTTGGTAAACGTTGCGAGGTTTACACCGATCACCAGAGTCTCAAGTATATCTTCACCCAACCAGACTTGAACCTTAGGCAAAGACGTTGGTTGGAGTTGATCTCAGATTACGACTTAGGGATTACCTACACCCCAGGCAAGGGCAATGTCATGGCTGATGCGCTAAGTCGTAAGTCCTATTGCAACAATCTTATGTTGCAGCAGGGCCAACCACTTCTTCATGAGGAATTCTGTAAGCTTAACCTTCACATTGCTCCTCATGGATTCCTTTCTACCTTGGTGGCGAAACCTACTCTTGTGGATCAAATCATCTCTGCTCAGAAGCAGGATACGGGAATTTCCCAGATCAAGAGAAACGTTAACAAGGGAGTTGGTGGAAGTTTCTCTATAGATGATCGAGGTGTTGTTTTCTTTGAGAATCGCTTGGTGGTTCCCAAGAATCAACATCTGCGACAGCTGATCCTTAAGGAGGCTCATGAATCCCCTCTCACGATTCATCCCGGTAGTACTAAGATGTATCAGGACCTACGCCAGAGGTTCTGGTGGACCAGGATGAAGAGAGAAATCGCTCAGTTCATTGCTAACTATGACGTTTGTCGTCGCGTTAAGGCAGAACATCAAAGGCCTGCTGGCACCCTTCAGCCTTTAGCCATTCCTGAGTGGAAATGGGATAAAGTTGGTATGGACTTCATCACCGGCTTTCCCAGGACCAAGAAAGGGAATAATGCTATCTTCGTAGTCATTGATCGTCTTTCCAAAGTAGCTCACTTCCTACCTGTTCGAGAGAATATCACTGCTAGTCAGCTCGCTGACTTATATATTTCTCGAATAGTTTCACTTCATGGTGTTCCACTAGAGATCAATTCAGACCGTGGTAGTCTTTTCACTTCTCATTTCTGGGAGAGTTTCCAAACTGCCATGGGCACCCATCTTTCCTTCAGTACCGCTTTCCACCCTCAATCAAGTGGTCAGGTGGAAAGGGTCAACCAAATTCTCGAAGACATGCTTAGAGCTTGCGTTATCTCATTTGGTATGGATTGGGAGAAGTGCCTTCCTTTCGCCGAGTTTGCTTATAACAATAGCTACCAATCCAGTCTCAAGAAAGCTCCTTTTGAGATTCTATATGGACGAAGATGTCGAACACCTTTGAACTGGTCAGAAACCGGTGAAAGACAATTCTTTGGACCAGATATGATCCAGGAGGCAGAAGAGCAAGTTCGCATCATTTGTGAGAATTTGAAAACAGCCCAATCTCGTCAAAAGAGCCAGTACGACCGTCGTCATAAGGAAGTGGCTTATGAAGTTGGCGACAAGGCTTACCTTCGGGTTACTCCTTTGAAGGGTACCCATCGTTTCGGTATCAAGGGCAAGTTGACTCCTCGTTACATTGGTCCCTTTCGCATTCTTGCTAAACGAGGAGAGGTTGCCTACCAGTTGGAACTACCCCCTCATCTTTCTCGAGTTCATGATGTCTTCCACGTCTCTCAACTCAGGCGTTGCTTCTCGGATCCCATCCGTGGAGTGGACCACGAAACGCTTGATCTCCAAGATAACCTCACATATCGAGAGTACCCTGTTCGCATTCTTGATCAAGCAGAGCGTATTACCCGACGTCAGAACATCAAGTTTCTCAAAGTTCAGTGGTCTCATCATTCCGAGAGAGAAGCTACCTGGGAGCGTGAAGATCGTCTTCGACTGGAGTACCCCACTTTCTTTCCGCCAACCCCTGAATCTCGGGACGAGATTCTTTCGAGTGGGGGCGAGTTGTCACATCCCTAGTTCTGGTATGCTCAAGGCTAGCTAGTCATGTGTGCATCATGTTTAAATTCCATTAAATTTGAATTGGGGATTTGTAAAACCCTCAGAAACCATTTCTGGGAATGACCCAAATAAAAATTGCTCCAAAAGGTCCAAGAAATGTTCATGTCTCTCTCTGAAAATATTGGGCAGAGATAAAAATCAAACCAATATTTTTGGGAGCTCATAAGTATTTATTTTGGGCATTTGGAGTTAATGCATAATTATTTGCATTGGATATATAAATGTTATATATATTTTATATGTCCAAAAGTTCTGCCATTTGTTGAGGAGCTCTGGAATAATACCATTAGCCCCTACAAAAATTGGCATAATTAAATAAAATGGTTTTGTATTTTTATTAAATCAAAACATATGTCAGAAATTAGAAAAGAAACAAAATGGGAGAAACTTACCTGGCGCTTACCTCCCTCTGCAGCCGTTCCTATGCGGCCTGGCCGGCCCATTTGGCCAAGCCCAGCCCACTGGCTCCCTCCTCTGTCGTCTTCGTCCTCGATAGGAGGATGGGCGCGTGCCTGACGCACGCGCACCACCGCGCCGCGCCACCTCCTCCCACCCTGCCTGCCTGTCCTCCCTCTCGTCGCCTGGATCGTCCCGCGCGTCGCCACGCGCCCCCCCAAGCCGCTCTCACTCTCCCCCGTGCTCCTCTCCTCTCCCTCGCTCTCTCACGGCCGAGCCCGCCGACGCCGCCGCTCGCTGTTGCCGCGCTCCCCGCCGTCCCCTCGCTCCTCCGACGCACCCAGGAGCTCCGCCTCCTCGCTCTGTAGCCTCTCCGCCAAGCTGTGCATCGCCGGACGCCCCGTGGAGCCGTCGTCGTCGCCTTCATCACCTCCGGCCGCCGTGGATCTCCGTCGCCGCTCGCCGCCGTCAGCGCCTCCCCCGAGCTCGCCGTCGTCTCTTCCGGTACCCTGTGAGCCCCCCCCCCGCGTCGGTTCCCCCTCCTCTCATGCCTCCCCGTGCGCCGTAGCCGCGCGCTCGCTCGAGCCGAGCTCCGGCCGCCGCCGCGAGCTGCGCTCCGGCAAGCTCCGGCGCCCCCGCGGCTTCCCGCCTGCTCCACTGGATGCGGGAGAGCACGGGCTACGCCCCTATGCTCTCAGACGCCGCCCCCGTGGCCCCCAACGCGGACGCCGTCGCGTCCTGTGGTCGCCGACGACGACCTCGCCGGCCTGACGGTTGGGCCCCGTCGCCCAGGTGATTAGCTTAGTGCTAATCACTGCCTAATTAACCACTGACACTGACCAGTGGGCCCCGTGCCCCCTAATCCTTTTGATTAAGCAAATAACCCCCTGTTTAACCCCGTGTCACTGACGTGTGGACCCCACACGTCAGGTTTGACCTGGTCAGCGCCGTTGACCGCTGACGCAGTGCTGACATCATGCTGACGCAATTATTTATTTTCTAGAATTATTTTAAACAGGAAATTCCAGAAAATATTCAAAACTTCAAAAAATCATATCAATTCAACCGTTGCTCAGATTGAAATAATTTATATATGAAAAATTATCAGAAAAATTCAATCTATCCATCTGTACCAGTTTCATGCATGACAAACCAACCTAAACCTGCTGTATAGGTGAAAACATATATGGCATATATAAGAACTTACTTTGGAGTTGCATTTGAACCTTTAGTGCAAATGGACCTCAAACAAATGAATGCTAGTTGCATTAGCTCAAACAGCATCACATCTTCATGCCATGTTCAAGCATCATATTGTTGCATATGCTTGTGTATTGATTGTTGGCACCATTCCTTCTCGATAGGTCCTGCTCCGGAGACCGTTCCAGAGTACCTGTCTGAGGAGCAGTGCCTTCCTTGTTGATCTACCAGGCAAGCAAACCCCACTTGTTCATTCCGATATGATCCCACTCTCGCTCCTGCTCTCTTTTATTGCATTAGGACAACAGCAAATGAACTGCTACTTTATGCTGCGGTAGTTGAACCCATTCCTCTGCATGACCTGTCATTGCCACAGTAAATAGATGAAACCCACTAGCATGTGTAGGAGTTGATTGAGCCATGTTGTGCTTCTACCATGCCATGCCTGCTATTGCTTAGAGTTGTGTCAGGTCTGATTCATTGGGAATGGATTGGAGTGATATGATATGTTCTGATGCTGAGAGTTAAGCGTGTGAACACGATTTGGTAAAGGTAGCGGTGAGAGGCCATGTAGGAGTACATGGTGGGTTGTCTCATTGGGACCGTCCTTAAGAACCGAGTTCTGTGTAAGTTGTCCAATGACTAGCTACTACCACACATTGGGCTCCGGGCGCTCCAAGCTCTCTCGACTTATTAACCCACTTGATCTCTGTCCAGGAGTTGCAAATAGTTTCTGGTGTTTGTAGGTAGTGTTAGTAGTCTACCAACTGGCACCCGGCCAGGTGGGCTTGGGACAGACTAGGCACACGTGGCCCGGTGTACCGAGTGGCACCCGGATGGTGGGCTCGAGAACCCTGTACACGTCGTTTGGGGCCGGGAGCGACACCCCGGCCGGATCTCCTCGCGGATGGAACCCGAATAGGCGATAAACCTGGACTAGAGTCTTGTGTGGTTAGTCAGGTCGTGGCCGACACCCTCGCCAGGCTTCCGCTTGAAGGTTGCCGAGATACATGACGTGTACATGGTGATAAGTGGTGAGAGCGTGTGTGAAGAAGTACACCCCTGCAGGGTTATCATGATCTATTCGAATAGCCGTGTCCTCGGTTATGGACTTCTTGGATCCTTACGTGGTACATAGACAACTTGAAGTGGATACTCTAAAATGCTCAAGATAAGTGTGAGTGCTATGGATGGCCTTCTCGTAGTGAGACGGGGATGAATCCATAGTAGTGTATTGAAGTGGTGATTAGTGGACTCGTGTGCGCCACCTCAAAAGAGTTACCAGCAGTCGTAGTACAGGATAGCCACAGAGTCAAAGCTGGCTTGCTGCAACTAAACCCCACATTACCTTCTTGTTACAAATGCATGTATGATAGGATTTGATGTAGGTCTTGCTGAGTACCTTTGTACTCATGTTGCTTTATTTATGTCTTGCAGATGAGACATCTGTCTCACTAGTAGTTTCGCTTGGACTTCGACAAGTAGCTTGTACCTCAGCTACGATCTTTATCGGAGGTTGTAGATAGTCAGGCGTTTCAGCCTTTTTCTTTTGTAGTTGTCTGTACTCAGACATGTAATGCTTCCGCTTGTTGCTTGTATGCTCTGAATGATGGGTCATGTGACCCCTGTTTGTATTTAATGCTATGTGGCTCTTCTGAGCCTTTATCTATATGAGTTTGCGTTATGTTGTGATGCCATGTTGTACAGCACATACTTGCATGTTATGCGTACGTGTAATGTGTATTGCTATGTGTGGGATCCGACAATCTAGTTGTTTATCCTTGGCAGCCTATCATATGGGGAAATGTAGTCTAGTGCTTTCTGAGCGATAGTAGTCCGCTACAGCCCGGTTCACCGGAGTCCTGCTAGCCCAGCACTACTGCTCGAAACACCTGCCTGGCCGGCATGTGTTTCACCTTGTTCCTATGTCTGTCCCTTCAGGGAAATGTCACGCGGTGTTATCCGGAGTCCTGCCTAGCCTGCTACAGCCCGGGTTACCGGAGTCCTGTTAGCCCAGTGCTACAGCCTGGATTTATACGTTGTTGACCGACATGCTCGATGTGATTCATGTATGCCTGTCCTCATGGGTTAGTGCCGCCTTGGGTTCACGACTAGCCATGTCGGCCCGGGTTCTCTGTCATATGGATGCTAGCGACACTATCATATACATGAGCCAAAAGACGCAAACGGTCCCGGGCCAGGTAAGGTGGCACCCGTGGGAGTACCGTGCGTGAGGCCGCAAGGTGATATGATGTGTTACATGCTGGATCGATGTGGCTTAGGATCGGGGTCCCGACAGGCTTTGAATTTCTTCGTCATCCGAATCCCAACCTCGCAGGCCACAGTTCGGCCTGGGCTCTCCTGAAAAAGAGAGAGACTTGAGATATTTCAGAATATCACTGAAAGGCGAATACTGGAAGATGTCCGCGACGGTGAACTCCATTACCGGTGCCCAATCTGATTTGATTGGCAGGGGCGCGGGAGGTTCGGAGTTCGGAGAGGAGTCCGGCTCCTTGGAGTCATGTGCCATGCGGAGTGCGGGGCTTGCGTTTGGCTCAATGGCTTTTAAGATCGCAGCCCCCGAGGTGACGTCCAACCGTTCATCCTCAAAGAACGCAGCGGGTTCCGGATCGAGGATCGGGGCCGGAGCATATGCGGCCTCGAGGACACTGTTCAGAGGCAGAGCTATATCATGCCCCTCGAGATAGTGCGGCGTGCTTGGCTGTGGCTTGAATCTGTCGAAGATCAGGTCTCCGAGGGTATCTGTCGTGTAGTTTAAGCTTCCCCACCTGGCTTGATGGCCAGGGGCGTGGCTTTTGATCTGCTCCAGATGGCCAAGCGAGTTGGCCCGCAGAGCGAAGCCGCCGAAGATGAAGATCTGTCCGGGGAGAAAAGTCTCACCCTGGACCTCATCGTTGTTGATGATCAAAGGATCCATCGGGCCTAAAAGGCGACGACACAGAGGAACTCTCAATGAAAGCACCAATGTCGGTGTCAAAACCGACGGATCTCGGGTAGGGGTCCCGATCTGTGCGTCAAGGTCGGATGGTAACAGGAGACAAGGGACACTTTATTTTACCCAGGTTCAGGCCCTCTCGATGGAGGTAAAACCCTACTCCTGCTGGATTAATATTGATGATATGGATAGTACAAGAGTAGATCCACCACGAGATCAAGGAGGCTAAACCCTAGAAGCTAGCCTATGGTATGATGATGGTTATGATGTGTTCTGTCCTACGGACTACAACCCTCCGGTTTATATAGGCACCGGATAGGGTTAGGGTTACACAGAGTCGGTTACATTGGTAGGAGATCTTGAATATCCGCACGCCTAGCTTGCCTTCCACGCCAAGGAAATAACCTTCCGGACACGGGACGAAGTCTTCAATCTTGTATCTTCATAGTCCTGGAGTCCGGCTGGAGATATAGTTCGGCTATCCGAACACCCCCTAATCCAGGACTCCCTCAACCCCCCTCTAGTCGATATAACGCACTTTCGCCCGAGGTCTGTAAGTAAAACTAGCGGGTTACGTGTGTAATTTGAGAGACCAGTGTATATTTTACGAGCACTGCTATATGGACGACATTACCAGACGATACATGCAGGACGTACGTATCATGACATCCATGGGCACGGCTGAAACAGCAGCTAACGGCTGGATTAGCAATCGTTCGAGTATCGTTCAGCGTTTTTATCATGTGTCAAGTACTTCCGATATTTTACTAGTCGACATCGACCAACCAAGCGCCTTCCCCCGAGACCATCTGCTTTAATTTACATGCGTCAGTTTTACAAACGGTTTTGGTTGGAAAACGACGATCCAATCACGGCCAAATATCATGAGTTGGTCGGAAGATCATATGGTTTCACGTCTAACCTACCCGACTTGTCGTATAGGCTATGAATGAAACATCAGACGATGAACTTCTTAAGCACGGAAACAACAGAAGAGGATGATGTTCTTAACAAGCAAATCACTGGCATTAGATCGACATGCAAAATAATACGAAGCATTATTCTCAGGAGGCACGGTGAACATCTCGTGATGCCGCATGCCACAACATTCGAAGCTCAAAACACAAGGCCTGGCATTACATAGACAATATTCAGAACAAACTCTTAACACAGGAATATCTCAGCAGAGTAACTATTTACCTCTAAACTGAACATAGTAATAGGAAAAAACACTCGACGCTGCTCACAGCAAGGGCGTCCCACTCAAAAATATCAAATGCATGTCTTCTGGCTAACATCAATGAGCAAATTTTGACAAGGTTTTCCAATTCCAATATATTAAACTAACGTCTTCTTGCTAACATCAATGATTAAACTTTGACAAGCTTTTCCCATTCAAAATATGTAATGCCTATGATCGTGGAGTCCTGTCGCTTCTTGCTAACATCAATGATTAAACTTTGACAAGCTTTTCCCATTCAAAATATGTAATGCCTATGATCGTGGAGTCATGTCGCTTGTTGTACTTGTTTGGGCACTTCTTGCCCAGGGCACTCCACGTGTTATTAAATTGCCAATGGTCTCTGTAGACTAGTCATGTCACCAGTGTCTAATATTTATGGCACTGGCTGTAGCAATGGAGGGATTCGGTGCCAAACTAAGAAAAGGTGAAATTGGCACCTCTTTTGGCCTACATAGTGGAAGGCCTAATACTCTGTAAAGCTTCTCGGTCATTCCTTCTATAATGTAGCGCAAACAATGACTGCTTCTTTCTGCAAAGTGGAACGACCAACTGGACCCAGTAATGCAGCAGTTTGCCTTGGACACATTGGCTCCTTTTGTGTAGTTGAACTAAAATCAAAGTCGGAATAAAGCCGAGCTTTAATTTTGATATCCATGTAAGCAACAAAAGGTATAAGGGAAACAATTACTGAGAAATAGCGGTTGATGACTTGTACTCCCAGAAGAAAAACATCTATTGATCTACCTTATCTTAATGGGAAACAAAGCAGGAGAGTAGCAATTCTCAATCAGTGTGATTCATTCATATTAACCGAGACATTATCTTAACAATGGCTTGTTTCAAGATGTATAAAGAATGAAAAAGCAGAAAAGTATCATTCCTAAAACAATGCGACTGATTCATTTTAACAGAGACATTATCTTAACAATACCTTGGTTAAACATGTAGAAAGAACTACAAAGCAGGATAGTACCATTTGTAAAACACTTTAAGTCTATAACTGATATATAATAACAGACACATTATCTAAACAATACATTTCTTGAACATGTACTCTGGCCGATCCCTAATAGAAATGGTACTCCTGTCGATCCCTAACAAGTGGTTGCAGTTTTGAACTAAGATTCAGTAGTTAATTCGGAGGAAGGTCGGTACTGACCATTCAAGACCAAGATTTGAAACAACTCGTGAGGAAGATCTCAAAGAGATCTCAACACATATATGGAAATCTGGTCTCATTTTGTGCAGGTCCACCAAAATTAAGCAAAGCAAAATGTCGCAATAGCAACAAGTTGAAAAGATATCCCTGTTTTAACAGAGGCAAAAAAGGAATCAATTACTAGCCAATAAAGGAGGATGAAACATGCGGCCACAAAAATGGTAATCCCGCCAATCCCTAACAAGTGCTGCAGTTTTGAACTAAGATTCAGTCGTTAATTAATTCTGAGAGTGGCATTGCTTAATTTTACCAGCGGCATTAGATTAACGAAAAGCATAAACAGTTGTAGGGTAGAGTGAGCACAACAATAGTATGTGCTTCCATCTACTTATAAAGGGGGTGATGTAGAGTTTGTTGTAACAAAGCAACAAGCATCATGTCTGGGTTGGTTCCAATTTTGTTCTCTACTTAATGGGAAAAGATAGCAATACAATAGCTTCAATTCAACATTTATTTAAAACAGTACCAATACAAGTAGCACAACATCTCAAAGAACAATGCACAATCATGTGGATGATGCCTGTACTGACCTTTCATGAGACCAACAAAGATAAAATATGAATCTGCCAACACGAATAGGAAATCCAATCTTGTTTTGTGCAGTTGCACTGAAATCAAGCAAAGTGTTTCACGTAGCGAAGCAAAATGTCGCAATAGCAAAAAGTTGAATAGATATCCCTGTATAAACAGAGGCAAAAAAGGAATCAATTACTAGCTAATAAAGGAGGATGAAACATGTGGCCACAAAAATGGTAATCCCGCCAATCCCTAACAAGGGTTGAAGTTTTGAAATAAGATTCAGTAGTTAATTCTGAGAGTGGCATCAATTACTGGCTTATAAAGGGGGTGATGCTGAATTTGTTGTAACAAAGCAACAAGCATCATGTCTGGGTTGGTCCCATTTTTGTTCACTACTTAATGGGAAAATACAGCAATACAATACCTTCAATTCATCATTTATATAAAATAGTACCAATACAAGCAGCACAGCATCTCAAAACACACTGCACGATCATGTGGATGAAGGCAAGTACCAACCTGTCATGACGCACACAAGATAAAATACGAATCTGCCAACACAAATAGGAAATCCAATCTCGTTTTGTGCAGTTGCACTGAAATCAAGCAAAGTGTTTCGCGTAGCGAAGCAAAATGTCACAATAGCAACAAGTTGAATAGATATCCCTGTATAAATAGAGGCAAAAAAGGAATCAATCACTAGCTAATAAAGGAGGATGAAACATGCGGCCACAAAAATGGTAATCCTGCCAATCCCTAACAAGTGTTGCAGTTTTGAAATAAGATTCAGTAGTTAATTCTGAGAGTGGCATCAATTACTGGCTTATAAAGGGGGTGATGCTAAATTTGTTGTAACAAAGCAACAAGCATCATGTTTGGGTTGGTCCCATTTTTGTTCACTACTTAATGGGAAAAGACAACAATACAATAGCTTCAATTCATCATTTGTTTAAAACAGTACCAATACAAGTAGCACAACATCTCAAAGCGCACGGCACAATCATGTGGATGTAGGCCTGTACTGACCTTTCATGAGACGACCAACATAAAATACGAATCTACCAACACGAATAGGAAATCCAATCAAGTTTTGTGCAGTTGCACTGAAATCAAGCAAAGTTGTCGGTGTGACATTTAAGTTTTCTATAGCAACAAGTTGAATAGATATCCCTGTTTTAAGAGGCAAAAAAGAAAACAATTACTGGCTAATAAAGGAGGATGAAACATGCGGCCACAAAAAGAAGCATCTACCTTATCTTGATGGAAAACAAAGTATAGGACAGTAGCATTTCTAAAACGGTTGCATTGATTCATATTAACAGAGAAATTCTTTTAAAATAGATCAGTAGTTAATTCTGAGATTAACAACAGCAAAATAGCTGCATGGGACATGCCAGCACCATGTGCGTCCACACGTATAAATGGGTGATGCAGAGTATGTAGCCAAGCAGCATATATGCGCTGGTCCCATATTTGTTCTCTTTGAACCTTCTCCCTATGTGAGGGCAGCAAATCTAGTCGTGCACAAACAACCCGACCCCCCAGTTTCTTTCCATTTTCAACATAGAGATCGGTTCCTTACAGATGTGTGTACTGGGTTACCCCCTTTTTCCCTTTTCGACCTACAAAGCGGCTGGATAGCCAGTCTATACTACTTTCCACCCCTCCTTTCCTCATTGAACCACGTCCTAGATTCTTGCTCCAGCCCACCGCACCCTTCTTTCCTCTTTGAACCAAGACCTAGATTCGACTACAGATCGAAAAAGATCCACATGCAGCTAGAGCAACGACGGTTTCAAAGAAACTTATACCTTAGGGCGCCGGGATGTGGCAAGGCGTGTGGCGAGAGGCCGGATCAGCCCACACTACGTACGACTGCGAGGAAGAAGGGGTCGGTGGCCCTCCCGCACAGGCGCTGGGTGAAAGAGAATAGCGCAGCCGGCAGTGGATTGCCTCCCTCGCCGAAGGCGATAGAGTGAACGCTGCACCTCCTCCCCTTCCCGGTGAGATGGGATACGAACGCCTCCTTCATCAGTTGTGAGGGGGGAGAGAGAGACAAGAGGCCAACGCAGTCTTGTTTAGATCTGGTGAAGAGAGGGTGAGAGACTGTGAATATAGCAAACCCTAGCAAATGAACGCTGAGCCTCCAGCATGTAACATATATTTAGTGCGGCGAGCGTGTGGAGAGTGCAAACCCAAGCGAACAAGCGCTGAGGCTCCCTCTTATATATATATACTACTGTAGTACGGACTGAGCTCCGGTGCCTTCACTGCACCTGCTTTTGGCTGTATGACAGGTGAGCCAGCCACATTTTGGGCTCACCTGTCATAAATCCAAAGGCAGGTGCACTAAGTCAATGAAGCTGCGTCCATATAGTACTCTCGTGTATACGACTAATATATACTCCCTCCTTTCCGGTTTGTAGGGCTTATATCAAAATTTTAGTTTTTCCATTTTATAAGGCTCAATTTGGTTGTTTCCCATCACATGTTCAGATTCCAAGGTGCATTAAATCATTGCATGCAAGTATTAAGAGAAAATTGACCAATAAATGTAATTTATGCATGCATGCATTGCAATTAATGCATTGGTAAACATACTTTTTTGAGGAAAACAAGGGCATTAATTGGGTGCTTTTGCAAACTACAAAAAGTATTCCACCACTCACCATCTACCTTGTTTGGTGAGATTTTTGAATTGAGCCTTATAAACCGGAAAAACAGCTTTGTGCATAACAAGCAAAAAGCACTGATGGAAGACAGCTTGTTTTTCGTCGAAAATCGATCAGCTTCACCAGTCGACGCAACCATGAGGCGCAACCATGAGCATCGATAGGTCATCGTGGTGATGCATCATCCATTTGGCATCAAGTTTGGGTGAGGCACATAAGAAGTTCAACAAATCCTCACTGTGGCTTGTTTCTTCTCGGTAATCAAGCCCGAGGAAGGAAGAACCACGTGGCAGAGGACAGTGAGGCGGAACAACAATGGCCATCCAATTTTGTGCAGTTCCACTAAAATTGAGGAAGACATGCCCGGGTATGGAGACACGCATCACTGTTTCCAAAAATATAAAAAAGGGTTAGCAACGACATCTCAATTGTCAATAAGAATTAATGAAAAGTACACCAACAAACAGAAGCATCATAATTATCTTGATGAGAACTAAACCAGGATACCCGAGAAAAAAAAGCATTTCTTCATTTAACCAGTGATAGTACTACCACCATATGGACAATGAACGCACCACCACCATGTACTTTTTGTCGAAACAACATATATACCTCCACCGAGGCATAAATCAGGACAACTTTTTGAGTGGCATTTCCTCTATAATAGTAGTACTAGTAGGTGATGTTGGACCAGTCAACGAACCCTAGCTACTATGCACGGGGAGCTGGGGAGTAGTTGCATAGAAGAAAACCCGCACGCAGCGACCTGGGGAGCTGGACCAGAACAAGAAGTTATCCCTTAGGTGGGCGAGATTTCGTTTAGGCGGGCGGGCGGGATCTGCCCAGACGACGGCAGCGAACAAGGGCACGGAGGATCTTCGTCCGCGCCTGCGCCGGCTCCGAGAGGATGGTGCGCATCGTCTTCCTCCGTCGCCGACGGCGACAACGTCAACGTTGCACCTTCTCACCTCCCGCAGCGGACGGGATTCGGCCGGATCTGTGACCACCAGTGAGGAGAGAGATAGAGTGGACACTGTCATCTTGTTTTGATATGGAGAGGGTGAGAGAGCGAGACGCGAGAAACTCTACCAAACAAGAGGCTATAATCGAGTAAAAAAATCTCTCCATAGCAGTGATTTTAAATAGAATACGCGTGTTCCTGGAAAAAAGAAACAAAAACTGGCGGACAATTTTTTAAGGGTCTGTCTAGGACACATGTAGATGTGACATAGTTATGTCACATATGAGTTGATGTCCACTCTGTTTGTGGTCTTTTCCTAGTTTTTTTTTGTTTATTGTTGCTACATTATATACTTGTGGGAGCTTAGATGTCATATCCTTAAATAACATCTAGATGTGAATTAGACAAACTGATTTTCTAACGTACCAAGAAAGAAAACTTGATCAAAAACACGCCCTCGCTTCCAGGTTGCGAGAGTCCTCGCGCACACACACACATAGACATAAACATGCATATCCGTGTTTACGTAAAATTCCATTTCCATCTCCATCTCCAATCATATTTGTCCAACTGGCACATTATTTACGTTGTTGCAGCAATATTAACGTACAACATCTCTTGTTTGCGCATGTCCGGACCGCTGCCATGGCCGGTCCTGACCAACCCGAACCCTGTTCATCACCCGTGCGTGCTTCCCGTCCGAAACGGTCAGTGTCGCATTCATGCCTGGCCAGAGCGGACGCGACCTCTCACTGGCGCCGGCATTGAAGCGGCGCGCCGGCCGAGAGAGCATCGCCCGCGCCACTTCCGGGTGCATGCGGCTGCTCCGCGTTCAAAGGTCGCAATAGCCGGCTACAACATGCATGTAAAAAGTTCTTGGGAGTCCGTGCTACAGCTAGCTGTCCTCCCCCAACTCGTCAATCTCTTCAAGTAGTGCTAGTACTCCATGGCGCGATCCATCGACAAGCAGGCGTGAAAGTTATGGTATACTACTCGGTTTGTGGTGAGCGGCATGCCGAGCGACCGTGTGGGGTCGAGCCGTGGAGGAGGGTGAGACCGAACACGATAGACGTGATTTAAACGTTGGTTTTGCTCGATCCGACAAAACGAGACGTTGGTTTCTCTCCGTTTCCATTTTTTCTCCGTAAAAACGGAAACTTTTCCACTCCATTTTCATTCCTATTCCAAGCTTGCCCCGCTATAACATTCCATCAAATACAAAGGAAAACTAACACGCATGATGATGCATCTCAATGATTCATAGATCATAGCCAATATTTACTTCACAACTAAAGGAAAAAGTTGTGAGAGCGTGTACGATAGAAAAACTACTGATGGGGTCACTACGACTTAAACCCTAAACCCTAAACATGAT
This sequence comes from Aegilops umbellulata, assembly GCA_032464435.1. NCBI lineage: Eukaryota > Viridiplantae > Streptophyta > Magnoliopsida > Poales > Poaceae > Aegilops > Aegilops umbellulata. Next base: position 82,903,442 of record CP136054.1, on the reverse strand, counting down.
TTAATTTCCTGGCCAGGTAGAACCTGTCAAAGGAAAGATGGATGGCACCCTCGGACCATACGATGCTTCTATGCAGTTCCACTAAAATCGATCTGAGCATCCCTGATGGCAAAGATATTGAAGAAGTGTAATTAGAATAATAGTACTGGCACTAGTTCATGAGACATAAACTCATCACAAGTAGAAGCCGGTAGAAGTAGAGAAAGATCAACATGGAGACGGAGCTACGGCAGTGGAGCAAGCCGACTCCAAATGGAAGATGGACTACCTGGGACGTCGGGCTATAGCTAGAAGGGCGGTTGGGACGCGGCATCAGCCCATACCGCGGCGATCCCCCATTGGGACGCACCGACTGTGGGTTTTCTCCCTCGCCGATGTCGACTGCGTCTACGCAGAACATTGTACCCTTCCCCCAGCCGCGGGATCAGGCTCGTCGTTCTATGCTTGTGAAGAGAGCAACCTAAGCAAGCAGGCTTGTAGCTTAGGCTCCTGCTAGTGTATATATAGTGGTTTTATTTTTCTCTCCATATCAACCATTTTATATAGTGTACGTGTCATTCAAGAGTGAAATGATGGTTGCTTCTTCCGACTAACTTACTATGTGATTTGTCTGCTCCTTAGTGGCCCCTACACGTACTCCCCCTACGTGTATGCAACAGTCACACGTACACATGGATGCAAAAATGCGCGCGACGCCCTAATGCATGCATGTCCGAGCACACGACGGAACACACACGGTCACGCTCAAGTGCTCAACCTACACGTGCATGCACACACATACTCAGTCAGGGTGAGCTAGTGACCGTATGAACACCGGAAAATATATATATTGAGCGCAATGAGCATATTATGAAGTCCACTGACCGTATTTTTACAAATATATAGTGACAGACAGTGTATTTATCTCGTTTGAAATTAAGCCATGTTAACCGGAGAGGAGGCAGCATGGACTAGCATTAATTTGTTGTGTCCCGTCAACTTGCCGAATGAGGAGAAGGTTGCAGGATGGGAGAAGCTTGCGCGCAGTGGCTCACAGGACAAGGAGAAACTTTTGACTAATGCAAGCTCTCCCTCGCTCAGGCGGTGGACGTGCAACAATTAATTCGGTGTTAGATTGCCAGAAGCATACACTATACTACTAGTGCTATTATTGTTCGACTTCCCGAACAACCAAGTGCAAAGTTTACTAGTACTACTACTATAGTCCATAAAGGTACGTACTATACTAGAACTGCTTAATTCTCGCCATAATTCTCGCTTAATTCTGGCTCATGTGATAGTGGAAGTTGATTGCATGGAACACTCGCCATAATTCTCGCTTAATTCTGGCTCATGTCCTGTTACAAATAGTAGCGCTCAGTAATATTTCTTCTTTTTTTGTTATTCAGCATGTAAGCAGGTCAGCAAACCTTGCGGCGCATCTTCGTGCGAACCGTTCTTGCTGCACTTTGAATGTGGTGGCTTGATGAAACACCTCACTTCTACTTCTTTTTTTGTGGGGTACCTCGCTTCCTAGTGACCAGTGTCTTGGCTGATCGTCCTAAGAATGCTTATATATGAATAAAGCTCTCTCATTTACCCGCCAAAAAGATTAAGCCATATTAACCGGAAAGGAGGGAGTATGGACTAGCACTACTTTTTGGTGTGTCCCGTCAACTCGCAGAACGAGGAGAAGCTTGCAGGACAAGGTGAAGCTCGCTTACGCCTTTTGACTAATGCAACCTACCCTCGATGAACATGCATCAGTCCATTCGGTGTCAGATTGTCAGAGGCATACACTGTAGTACCCAACATGCGGAGTACCATCATTGTTCGACTTCACGAAGGGGCGAAGAGCCAAGCGCAGTAGTACGCGTGCTCTACTTGGTTTTGCACCTTCATACTACTCCACCCTCCGTCACAGTTTACAGGGCGCACTTCATTATGATGCATTTCTCTCAATGCATTTCCACCACTAGAGAGACTTTAAACACGTTTGGTTTAATGCTCAATTAATTAGGGCATGGTAACCGCAATCAAGTCCACAATTTTCTCTCCATCTACTATACTACTACGGAGTGCATGCATGTGTGTACTCGGGGTGGAAGCACTGCATGCATGTGTGTACGCATTATTCCCTCTAGTAATAGACGCCGTGATATAACTACCAATGCTATTTTTCAGGCCGATCGCTAGTCGCCTTGGTCCCACAGATTTCTTTTCTTTTTTCTGAAGCGCGCTGTATAAACAGTGACGGATGGAGTAGTATGAGCGGATTCAAAGAAGAGTGTATTGATGGTTGCTTCTTCAGAGCAACTTACAGTGGGAAAGGTGGGGCTTATAATTTGACTGCTCATTACTCACTATTAATGCAGCGCAACGACCGGGCTGAGTATCCCATGCGGTTGTGCACTACCCCCTCGGTTCTTAAATATACTCTGGAGTATTTGTCTTTCTAGAGATTTCAATGAGTGACTACTCAAATATTTGTCTTTTTAGAGATTTCAAATGGACTGGCACATACGGATGTATATAGACATATTTTAGAGTGTAGATTCACTCATTTTGTTCTGTATGTAGTCACTTGCTGAAATCTCTGTTAAGACGAATAGAATATTTAAGAACGGAGGGAGTACACATACGAAGCAAAATGAGTGAATCCACACTCTAAAATATGCCCGTTTGAAATTTGTAAAAAGACAAATATTTAGGAACGAAGGAGTATAATTTTGTGCATGGCACATGGACCCGGATGATGAAGAGGCTTCTAGAAATGCTATCAAGCTTCCATCATTTGTTTACATAATTGACGTACTATACAAATAATTTTCCAGTGACATGAAATTGTACAATGGTGTGAGCTTTCAGCTTTTGTTTCGTGTGTCTTGCCATCGATGCTCTTTCGGAAACAATAGAAAACTAACTTCCTTGCTAATGCATGTCAATTATTAACAGATCAGAGCTAATAATTACATCACAACTAAAGACAAAGTTGTGAGAAGGTGTTAAATTAAAATTGATCCATGCTTTCATTGGCAGCAACGTCCCCCCAGCTCTGTCTAAATCAACAAGGCATGTTGGGAAAAAAAGTAGCTGTCTGGAGCATGCAACATTCCGATCATTTTGTGCAGTTCCACTAAAATAGAGCTGAGCGTCCCTGTTCCGAAGATATCAAGTGTGATTACGATAATAGAGGACTGCTGATGAAACAATAAATACACAAATAGAAGCCGGTCACCTTTGCAGTCTCTCTTAAGACTAACTAGTTGGAGAAGATTAGGCTTGGAGTTGGATGACGAGGATAGAGCAAAACCAATCTCCCTTTGTGAAGTCGCACTGAAATGTAGAGACGTTGCCCGTGTGACATTTTAGTACAACTGCACAAAACACTCTTAAGAAAAAAGTGATTTTTGTAGTTCACCAAAAGGTCGCAATAGCAACGAGGTGAAATGGATAGCCCTGTTTGCAAAAAAGAGGTAGAAAGGAAACAATTACTGGCCAATAACAGTTGATGACACATGCGACGACAAAAAAGAAGCATATTCCTTGTCCTAAGGGAAGATAACAACACGGTTGTGTTTGTCTAAAATGGTGTGAGGACGAGAATGCAATATGGAAAGTACGCCAGACGAGCTACGTTTTGGGCAAAGAACTATGGAAGATCCACATGCAGCGACGTGGGAAAACGGGCAGTGGAGCAAGGCCGGAGGGGATACCTGGAGGTCGTCAGGATGTGACTAGGTGAGCGGCGGCGGGCGGACTCTACGAGCACGTGGCGTAGGCCCTGCCGCGCCGAAGCTTGGTCAGAGAGAACGACTTGTACCGCAGATCGGGACGTGCTGCCTCGGCGCCGTCGAACAAAGAAACGATGCACTTCCTCCCTTTCCCCCGGCGGACGGGATGCGGCCGGATCAGTGACCAACGGTGAGAGAGCGAGAGGCCACCGCACTCCCTTTCCCCCGGCGGACGGGATGCGGCCGGATCAGTGACCAATGGTGAGAGAGAGAGAGGCCACCGCACTCCCTTTCCCCGGGCGGACGGGATGCGGCCGGATCAATGACCAACGGTGAGAGAGAGAGAGAGGCCACCAGAGCCTTGTGTGAGATACTTTGAAGAGCGGACTACCTTTTCCTCCATAAAAATCGTTTTATATTCTGTGTACGTGCCATTGAGCGTTGTAACTTTATTTAAAAATAACGCGCCAACGCTCAAGTCGAACTTTGTTTCGTGCACGCGTGGTACACGACCTCCCTAGGTAAACAACCGCTACAGGCGTTCAAATTAGCACGTGGGCTGCCATTTCGTAAAGAAATGAGCTCCACCGTGTACCCGCGCAGGTGTGGCTGGGCACGAAGCGTGAGCATGTGCATGGTGCACCTATTCTCTTCATGTATACGTACACCACCTACGTGGGGTTGTGTGAGAGAGATACAAACCTAGAGAGATATAGTGTGTGGGTTCTTGAGAGTTTTTTTTGTGGGGGCGGTCAATCAAAAAATTTAACATATGCAATGTGTCGGATCACGGGTTCCGGCAGACCCTTTAGGTTCGAACTCTGGGGTGCACGCGGAGATTATGCCCTCTACCTCTCCGTCTCGCAAGGATCTAAACTACAGAACGAACAGCACAAGAGACACAGGGTTTATACTAGTTCGGGCCACCATTGTGGTGTAATACCCTACTCTAGTTTGTGGTGGATGGATTGCCTCTTGGGCTGATGAGGATGAACAGTACAAGGAAGAACAGCCTCGCGAGGGTCTGTTCTTGGCTAGGGGATGAACTGTTGGGGGAGTTCGATTGCCCTTCTCTCTCTCTAAGTGTGTTGCTAGCTCTGTTTGTGGATGCTATGTCCTAGCTGGTTTCTTCCTCCTTTCCTACCCTGGGGGTGGCTAGTCCTATTTATAGGCAAAGGCCCTGGGCCTCTTCCCAAATATTTGAGCGGGAAGGGCGCCAACAATTGGCCAATTCAAAGGGGAACATCTAGTACACTTATCCTGACTAAAGTTGGTCTTCGCCTGCCAAAGGCCCTGTGGTGACGCCGTTCTGGGCTCCATGGTGACCTCCTTCCCACCGTTGGACTGGTCTTGGTCTTGTTGCACCGAAATGGGTGCCTTTGCTTGATCCTCTCGCCCGCGCTTGCCCCCTTTGCACCAAAGAGGAAAGGGGAATGCTGCGCGGGCTGGCGCCCGCCTGGCACCCTTGGTGGTCATGGCTTGCGTCATGGGCACCTCGCGAGGTACCCTGCCTTGATCTCTCCGCCTCCTTGTGAGCCATCCTGAGGAGGTCGCGCCTGAGGAAGCACCGTGTCGTCCGCCTCGCGAGGCTTGGCCCCTCGCGAGGGTCTTGGGTCTTGTGTTGGTGAAGCTGGGCCGCGCTGGGCCCCCATTCGAGCCACGCCGCAGGCCGCAGGCAGGCAAGTCTGGGGACCCCCGTTCCCAGAACGCCGACAGTAGCCCCCGGGCCCAAGGCGCGCATGGACTTGGCCGTGCTGAAAGGCGAAAGGGCAAGGGCGAAGCGTCGCGGGCCCTAACAGCCTGCGGCCTTGGGCGCCATGTGGCGGTTGATTGGGCGTGGGCGGTACTATTTGCCCATGCTCCCTTATTTTGTGCCGCGCTAGGTTGCCCCACGGTTGTACACAGCCGCCCCTCATCCTGTTTCTCGACTGTCCCTTGTTCTTCCTTCCTTCGAACTCTGACTCTTGCCTCTAATCCCATCTCACATCTCCTCTCTCCCGTCCACCACCATGGCTCCAACGAAGAATGAGAAAGGGAAAAAGCCTGCGCCTCCATCTCGCCCGCCGCCGCCGGTGGCTCCCGCCATCGCCCACTCAATCATACTCAATCTGCAGTGCCTGGACAAGCTCTGTCCTGCTCTGGCCACTGTCTTCAACGAGTGTGGAAGGACGAGGCTTGGCCTACGCCCCACTTCCCCATGGATAGGATTATCACCGAGGTTCACTATTTTGCCGATGCCTTGTGGGCGGGTCTGGTTCCTCCTTTCTCCGATTTCTTCAACGCCGTCCTCTCCCATTACCAGATCCACATGATGCATCTGGGTCCTGAATCCATTGCCCTCCTCTCGGTTTTTGCTTTTGTTTGCGAGGCGCTGATGGGCATCCCTCCTTCTGTTGCCTTGCTTCGCCATTTCTTCTCCTTGCGCCTTGTCGACCCCGCTCAATGCTTGGCATGCGTGAGCTTCGTAGCTTCGCCCGAAACTGCGGCCTCTGTTATCGACTTCAACCTCCCTCCGCCTTCAGCCGGGTTCCGTGAGTGGTGGTTGTTCGTTGATGTCGGGGTGCCCAGCCCCCTGCTGGTGAAGCCAACTTTGCCTACTGTACCCAACTCTGGTTGGGGCCAGGAGACGCTCGAGAGCCCCCGGCTCGCCTTCGTCTGGCGCTGCTTCATGTTCTTGAGAAAGCTCGGTGTAACGGCGCCCAAGGTGGTGAAGGAGTTCCTATTGCGCCGCATTGCCCCTCTCCAGCGCCATTCTCATCGAATGTGGGCCTTCAGCAGGCATGATGACCGCATGAGGCTTCAGGAAGAAGACTTGATGCCTGTGGCGCTGAGGACGGTGCTCTTGGTCCTGACTGGCGACCCCAACCCGGGAAGCATCCAGCGAGGAGGAGCTTTGTTGTACCTCTGCCAGAACAGGAATGACTTCGTGAGGCAGATGCCCCCTTTCGACGAGTGGGGGCTGCGCCCTGCCGGCTTCCAAGGGCCTCGCGAGAACCCTGTGGTGGTGATTACCCTCCCGGTCGGCCTAGGAGAATCCTCCTCAAGTGGTGGAGCAGGGAGGCAGGAGACAACGGGGTTCGAGAGAGCCACCGATGATGTGACCGCACCTGGCGATGCCCTTGATGGGGCAGCTCATGAGGCCCATGCCGCCGAGGCTGCGGGCGAGGTGCAGCCGCTTCCGACGCTTGAGGCCGGGGCTCCTAAGCCCCCGGCCGTGCCCTCTGGCGAGGCAACTGACTGTGCGCGCCAGGCATGCGTCCTCGACGCAGGTCGCCTTGTTGCTCCGTCCTCTTCGCGGGTTGATTCCTGTGCACCTCTCCTGGGCCGCTTCCGTGTGGACTTCGAGGCCCTCCAGAGGAAAAGGGAGGCCCTGGGTGACGACTCCCCCTGTCACCTGCTGAAGCGCCGGAAGTACTTTGCCACCGACGAGTAAGCCCTCTCCTCTCCCGGATCCTGATCCCCTTGTTGCGTCTACTGATCCTTGCTCTGCAGGCCCCTTCCTGCCGAGGTCATGGAGGCCGCTGAGGTGCCGCCTCCCTTGACTTTGTCTCCTCCGCCACCCCCGAGTGCCCCGAGCAGCACTGCCCTTGTGTTCAGGGCGAACGACGGGGTGGACCGTCACGTAGCGCGCGGTGGCCCTTCTGTCCCCGCGATCTCCTTCCGCGGGCCCTCTCTTGGCATCGGCAGCCTGCCATGGGCTTCTCGTCTGGTCGCGGGCTGCGACTGGCTGAGGCACCCCTTGGGCTCTTCTCCTGAGGTCGGGCTGGACTCAAGCCGGGCTTATGATGCGGCGCGACCGGCTGTCATGAGGGCTCCAGCCCCCAGCCTCTTGCCCGGGCCGGAGCGATGGTCCGCGGCCCTCGACGCCTGCTTGGGGCAGATGATGGTGTGGCAGACGTGCTTGAGCGTGCACGGGAGCGCCGTGCCCGTCGCCACGAGTTCCTTCGAAGGGCGAGTGGCGCCGTAGACTTGCTTGGGCAGGAGCTCGCCGATGAAGACGCGCGCCTGGAAGCTGAGGGCCTGCGCCTGGCCGCAGAGAGGCGCAAGCTGGAGGCCGCCGTTGCCCTCGCGCGTCATCAGCGCGACCTCGATGACAAAAAGGCGAAGGCGTCGCTGGAGGCTTCTCGGGCGGCTCGATCCCAGGCCGCTGAGGAGGCCCGGAGAACTGACCGACACCGAGAAGCAGCAGAAGAACAGACCCGGGAGCTCCTGGCCCGGTGCCGCTCGTTGGAGGAGCAGGTGGAGCTGCGCGAGGCGGCCCTTGTGTCGATGAAGGTGGCCTTCGGTGACCCGGTTGAGCTTCGGAAGCGCGAGGAAGCGCTAGTGCTGGAAGCTGACGAACGCTCCCTCGAGTACGAGCGGCTGGAGACGAGGGAGCGCCTGGCGACGCAGGCGGAAGACGATGTTGCCGCGCGAGAGACGCGTGTCTTGGAGGAGGTTGGTCATCGGGTGGCGATGGCGCGCCAAGGCCTCGAGCGCGAGTTTGAGAGGAAGCTGGAGCTGATCCGGGTTGAGGCCGAGGGGAGGACCACGGACTTGAGGGCCCAGGGTGAGGAGGCGACGCGGCGGGCCGATGCTTCTCAGGCCACCCTTGAGGCAGCGCAGAAGGAATTGTCCGCCCTTCAGGCTGAGGTGCTCCGTCTCCGCCAGCAGGTGGAGAAGGCCGAGGCCGTCGAGCGTCAAAATGTCGATGAGATACGCCAGCGACAAGTCCTGGAGCACGTGCACGGCCCCATGCTCACCATGCTCAGGGAAAGGGCTAACACTGCCCTGGGCAACATCTGTGAGGCAGCCGTTGGCGAGCCGCACACGATCAACTACGCCGGTAACCTGCAGTTCTTCACCGCTGTGGTGACGCAGCTGGAGGCACGGTCGGCCAGGGCCGACAGGTTGGTGGAGAAGAGGAGCCGCGCCCTGCTCGGGCGCGCCTTTTCCCGCGTCTTCAGCCATCTTTAGGACATGGACCCCCACTTTGACTTCGATGCCGCCATCGCCCCAGTCCCCCAGGCCGTCCGAGGTGACTTGGCGAATTGGGTGGAGAACAACGTGGATGCTCTCGTCCGGGCCTTCACCTCGGATGACGATGATGTGATCGTGGCTGCCGACGAGGGCGGCGTGGTGGATGATCCCGGCGCCGCTGGTGGTGGCGCAGACAACGAAGGCGAGTTCAGCGATGCCAGCGACAGCTCAGGAGGCGCTCCCGAGGATGCATTGGGAGACTTGTCAGACTGACCATGTACCACTCCCGTCTTTTTACCCTGCATGGATAGAACTCAGGTGTTTGGCCTGACGGTTGTGAGAGCACTTTTGGGAGGGGAAGCCCCTCATGTAAGAACTGGTGTCCATTATATCAGTGGCAGTCAAATCGCGCGCGTGCCCTATGGTAGGTTGGTTTACCTTTGTTCCTCGCTGGCTCCAAGGCTGCCTGCAGGAGGACGCTGCGCCTTGGGTGTCCTCTAGTTGAGATCTCAGGATGTGGGATTGTTGCTGACGGAAAACTTCACAGGCGTGGGCCTTCTTCACAGGCTCCGGGCCTTCTCCCGAGCGGGACGTCTTCACAGGCGTTCGCCTTCTTTACAGGCTCCGGGCCTTTTCCTAAATGCAATGGCTTCACAGGCGTTTGCCTTCTTCACAGGCTCCGGGCCTTTTCCTAAACGCAATGGCCTCACAGGCGTTTGCCTTCTCCACAGGCTCCGGGCGTTTTCCTAAACGCAATGGCTTCACAGGCGTTTGCCTTCTTCACAGGCTCCGGGCCTTTTCCTAAACGCAATGGCTTCACAGGCATTTGCCTTCTTCACAGGATCCGGGCCTTTTCCTAAACGCAATGGCTTCACAGGCGTTTGCCTTCTTCACAGGCTCCGGGCCTTCTCCCGAGCGGGACGTCTTCACAGGCATTCGCCTTCTTTACAGGCTCCGGGCCTTCTCCCGAGCGGGACGTCTTCACAGGCATTCGCCTTCTTCACAGGCTCCGGGCCTTCTCCCGAGTGGGACGTCTTCACAGGCATTCGCCTTCTTCACAGGCTCCGGGCCTTCTTAGGAAAAGACAACTTCCGCAGTCACCAAAAGGTAATCTCGAGAGGAAGCAACAGCGGCAGTCAGGGCTGCGCTCGAGCTAGGCCTGGCCCGACTCGCGAGGGGCTCATGAGGGGAGGCAGACGTGGTGAGGCGGTGACCAGAACGCGAGAAATGGTTCGAACGAGACCAAGCACCCCTTCCCCGAACACACACAAAGCTCAAATTCAAATTCAACTTACATCCAGCAGGGGAAAAATTTACAACCAAAGGGAAAAGGCAATGAAAGCAGACAAAAAGTCGCTTCCGACACCTAATCTAGTCTTGGACGTCTTCTCACCAGCGCGGAGCTAAGTGCTGTCCATTGGGCGTGGGAGGGAGCCCCAGGGCCTGAGGCCGGCACCCCTGAGACTCCGGGGCGTGTACAGCCCCACTCATTATTACGTGAGAGTGTCACGGGGCGGCGAGCTTCACAGGCACTGGGCCTTCTTCACAGGAACCAGCCTTGCTTCATATCGCCAGACGAGGGCCCCACCTTGCGCCACACTCTAGTGCCACCAACGACGACCAGAAACCAGGACGCCGCCGGTGGGGTAGAGCGGTCGCCAGCGGTTCCCCCGACGACCACGGGTCCTCCGCCAGGGGCAGGCCCTCAGGCGCCTCCCCAGCGGAGGGCCTACCTTCTAAGAACACCTTGCTCCGGACGCCGCGGTGGTGATGTAGGATCCCTGCCCCTCTCCTGCAGCCCCCTGCGTCCTCCTCCCGAGGGGTAGGAGGCCGCGGGAGCGGGGCAGCTGCTCGCTGCGGCGACCTGCACCTCCTGTGACCCATGATTAGCGTACGCCTGCTCTTGAGGAATTAATGGTACCCGATAGTTATCGCCTCCAGCGTGGCCAACGGAGCCGTCCTGGGGCTCCTGGAAGGGCTCGGCCTCTGGCGTCTCGTCTCCCCAGCTGAGGCTGAAGAGTGATCCCTGCTCGCCCTCGTGAGCGTGACCTTGGTCCATCATGTGAGGCACGTATTCTTCTGGCGCCGCCACCCCGAATGTTGTGTTGTAGTGCTCCATGCGTCATGTGGCGTTGCTTGACGTGCCCACCACGGGGTGTTAGCGCGGTTGCCCGCTGGCGCCGTGGGCCACACCGAGCCCCTCTCCTTCGCGCGCCGGGGGCGTGCGTAGTGCCACCGCCAGTCTAGCGCCGGCGGATTCGCCAGTGTCGGGGTAGCCCTGAGGCCCGCGGGAGCGTGCGGGGCCTCCTCGTGTGCAGCCCTGGGCTTGGGGCGGAAGTTGGATGCAGAAGGGGTGAGCCCCCAAAGCGGCAAAGCCCAGGAGTTCGACGACTCGTTCCAGCAGCACGTCGCGGCCGCCCTCCAGCAGCCTGCACTGCAGCAGCTCCCGTGCTACCGTGAGCGCGGCCCTCGAGTTCGCCTGCTCCCGGAGGGTGTACAGTGTCGTAGTCGTGGCATGGTTGGAGGCCCTTGCCGCCGACCGTGCCTGCCGCGGTGTGAGGGTCGCGGAGGCTTGTCCGCATCGCCCGCGGCCCGCAGCGCCGTGCGGACCGCGAGCTGCCTGGGGCACGGGGTCGCCCGAAGCGGGCGGCTCCGCGCAGATGGGCCACGGCGCCCATGGACCTTGGTTTCCCGCTTGGTCGCCGGACATGGTGATGAAGATGCGACGGGAGACGGAGCAGTAGGGAGGCAAATTCCGGCGCACCCCTACCTGGTGCGCCAAATGTCGGATCACGGGTTCCGGCAGACCCATTAGGTTCGAACTCTGGGGTGCGCACGGAGATTATGCCCTCTACCTCTCTGTCTCACAAGGATATAAACTACAGAACGAACAGCACAAGAGACATAGGGTCTATACTAGTTTGGGCCACCATTGTGGTGTACCCTACTCTAGTTTGTGGTGGATGGATTGCCTCTTGGGCTGATGAGGATGAACAGTACAAGGAAGAACAACCTCGCGAGGGTCTGTTCTTGGCTAGGGGATGAACTGCTGGGGGAGTTCGATCGCCCTTCTCTCTCTCTAAGTGTGTTGCTAGCTCTGTTTGTGGATGCTACGTTCTAGCTGGTTTCTTCCTCCTTTCATACCCTGGGGGTGGCTAGTCCTATTTATAGGCAAAGGCCCTGGGCCTCTTCCCAAATATTTGAGCGGGAAGGGCGCCAACAATTGGCCAATTCGAAGGGGAACATCTAGTACACTTATCCTGACTAAAGTTGGTCTTCGCCTGCCAAAGGCTCTGTGGTGACGCCGTTCTAGGCTCCATGGTGAATTCCTTCCCACCGTTGGACTGGTCTTGGTCTTGTTGCACCGAAATGGGTGCCTTTGCTTGATCCTCTCGCCTGCGCTTGCCCCCTTTGCACCAAAGAGGAAAGGGGAACGCTGCGCGGGCTAGCGCCCGCCTGGCACCCTTGGTCGTCATGGCTTGCGTCATGGGCACCTCGCGAGGTACCCTGCCTTGATCTCTCCGCCTCCTCGTGAGCCATCCTGGGGAGGCCGCACCTGAGGAAGCACCGTGTCATCCGCCTCGCGAGGCTTGGCCCCTCGCGAGGGTCTTGGGTCTTGTGTTGGTGAAGCTGGGCCGCGCTGGGGCCCCATTCGAGCCATGCCGCAGGCCGCAGGCAGGCATGTCTGGGGACCCCCGTTCCCAGAACACCGACACAATGTGTGTGAAATAGAGTCCTGGATATAAGATATACATAGAGGGGGGCAATCCACGAGAAGAGAGTGGAGGTATCATCGTCTTGAGGTGTCCATAGAATCGAAGAGAGGGATGATGTGTGTGTGTGTGCGTGCGCGCGTGATCGATAAAGAGTGCCATCGAATTTGTGTGTGCCCACGTCAAAGATATAGAGTGGCTGGCCTACTAGAACGTGAGATGGGACATGTGCAGTTTGTCTCTATGGCATGGATACCTACCTGCAGCGCTCGACTATCGATGTGTGGTGGGGGAAGAGGGAGGCCCAATTAACTATAGAGGTACAATGGCAGGTATATGTGTGGAGGAGGAGAGAGGCCTACCTCATGTATTAAGGAGATCGATCTGCCTCATGTATTAAGGGAGATCGATTGGCATCCATGCATATGTGCAGGAGATGAATAAGGTTGGGAGAGAGACAGAGCTAGAGTGTTGGAGGGGGTGGTAGTGGAGTTGCTTCTAACAAATGGTGGGATAGGCTTGCTAGACAAACGGAGGGCACGCCCGCAATATCAATAAGAGAGGAGATGGCTGCTTGTTGTCTGTGCACGTGCGTGTGAGAGACGGGTCAGGAGGCATGCACGAATGATGAGGGGGGACGATGTGGCTGTGGTAAGCAGACATAACTACATAGGAAGATCAATCGCCCTTTGTAAGAGAAAGGAGAGACATAACTTGTGAGGTACGTCGATCGATGGGGGGGTAGTTAAAGTCGATCTAGGTATATGTTGGGAGATCGATCGGTATACATGCATGTGTGTGTTAGAAGCAAATGAGGCACGAGGAGAAGGATAGAGAGAGAGGGATGCATGTAGGAGGTGGTACGAGAGGCATACTATATCGAGGGGGAGGAGTGTGCGAGTACGAGAACGATGAAAAGAGTGGTGGGAGTGAGGCATGGACGGTGACAAGAGAAGAGGGGAAGCTTGTGTTTGTGCTAGGCATACCTGGCTAGAGAGGCATATCGATCGATGTGTGCCCGAAAGAAGGAGCTAGGGGGCCTACACACACCGTGGTTGAACGACCTAAAGTGAAAAGACGAATTTGCGCGATGGAGCTAGAGAATGTTGAGGGAGGGTGAGAGGGATGCGGGCGTGTGCATGCATAAGAGAAAGTTAGCGCTACCTACAAAGATAAGAGGGTTGTGTGTGTGTAGAAGACGAATAGAGATCATATATAGTTCATTATAAAAAGAGAATTCGGATATTTGAAGAATTTATCATAGTGTTTCAAACCGACGGATGTGTGAATATATATATAACGGTGATACACATGGTGTGGTTATGAACATGGTATACTAAATTTAATATATTTTATCTCTACTCTTATAAAAAACGGTGTTGTTGATGATGGTGTGCCTGCCATCCTGCATTATAGGACGTCTGATTTATATCTGGCGGATAGCAAGGAAACTATGATGGTTGAAGTTGGCAACAATCATGATTGTAGATTCTTATTGAAATAGATAAACGAATTCAAATTTAGTTCGAACTGCAGCGGTAGTATAGACATTTGGAATGCACTAAAATGTTGGTATGAGTAGGTTACATGCATTATACAGCAAGCGAAAAAATTTAATCGGACATAACATGGATTCATACTCCCTCCTTCCATCTATATAGGGCGTAATGAGATTTTTAAGACCGCCTTTGACTATTGACAAGATTAATAGTACATGACATGCACAATGTGAAAATTATATCATTGAAAGAACCTTTCATAGACGAATTTAATGGTGTGCTTTGTATAAGTTGCATGCCATATATCATTGCTCTAATATTAGGTTAAAGTTAGCATCGAAAAACGCATTGGGCCCTATATACATGGAAGGAGGGAGTAGCTTTGAATAGCATTTGTATAGTAAAACGGGGCAAGACTCTCTCTTTGTGTGGTGTGAATAGTTTTTTTTCGTTTTCTTTTTGGTTGAGGGAAGTGCGAATTGATTTGGTACATACAAGTACAATATTACGACACGTTAGGCTTGCCCTTAAAATTCAACTCGCGTCTTGTTATATCCCGAAAATTCAGATATCGTGCTCACAAAACTGGCACCTTCACAACCCGCGCCTTGCTATCCAGAAATTACAATGCGCGCGAAAACTCCCTCCAGCTGCCAAATTCCGACACGCGAAATCCCCCTTCTAACCCTGAGCCGAAAGGGCCACTAGTTCAAATCGATGGGGGGTACTTTTGTAACACACCCTACATTTTGGACAAGCGCGTTCCTAAGTCATGCTTCACCCCCTCGCATCACCCCCTTTTCGCCATTCGAAATCCCAGGCCGCCATAACCTCTTCGCTCCAGCCGCGAAACCCCACCCTCCTCCGTCCGCCACATCAACACTGCCCTGCCGGAGCCTCTTCCCCGACGATGTCGTCCACCGCAACAGCTCGACGTCCCTCGTCCACCTCCCCGGATGAGGATCCGTCGTCCATCTCGTTGTCCCGCCGGTTCATCCGCCCCGTCCTCCACCTCCAAGGAGCTGCTCCGACGATCGCCTCGTCTATCGCGGTGCTCCATCCCCACAGCGCCGCCTTAACCTGCTCCACCGGACCCACAACATCCTCACCAACTCCTCGAACGAAGCCGAGGCCTACTCGGCGCCACCTAAGAGGTTGTACACTCATCGCATCGCACCTTCTCCTTAACTCGACCTCCCGGCGCCGACGGTGCTCCATCCCGCACCCCCATGGAGCGACTACCTTCAAGTCGGCGCCGCGGGCGACATCTCCACGACGGCTTGATACGTCTCCAACGTATCTATAATTTTTGATTGCTCCATGCTATATTATCTACTGTTTTGTACTATATTGGGCTTTATTTTCCACTTTTATATTATTTTTGGGACTAACCTATTAACCGGAGGCCCGCCCCAGAATTGATGTTTTTTTGCCTATTTCAGTGTTTCGAAGAAACGAAATATCAAACGGAGTCCAAACAGAATAATCCTTTCTGGAACGTGATTTTCTTCCCGAATATGACCCAGGAGACTTGGACCCTACGCCAAGGAAGCTTCCAGGTGGGCACGAGGTAGGGGCCGCGCCCTACACCCCCAGGCGCGCCCCCACCCTCGTGGGCCCATCGAGGCTCCATCGACGTACTTCTTCCTCCTATATATACCCACGTACCCCCAAACGATCAGAACAGGAGCCAAAAACCTAATTCCACCGTCGCAACTTTCTGTATCCATGAGATCCCATCTTGGGGCCTGTTCCGGAGCTCCGCCGGAGAGGGCCGTCATCATGGAGGGCTTCTACATCATCATAGCCTCTCTGATGAAGTGTGAGTAGTTTACCTCAAACCTTCAGGTCCATAGTTATTAGCTAGATGGCTTCTTCTCTCTTTTTGGATCTCAAAACTACGTTCTCCCCCTCTCTTGTGGAGATCTATTCGATGTAATCTTTTTTCTTTTTGCGGTGTGTTTGTTGAGACCGATGAATTGTGGGTTTATGATCAAGTCTATCTATGAATAATATTTGAATCTTCTCTGAATTCTTTTATGTATGATTGGTTATCTTTGCAAGTCTCTTTGAATTATCCGTTTGGTTTGGCCGACTAGATTGGTAGTTCTTGCCATGGGAGAAGTGCTTAGCTTTGGGTTCGATCTTGCGGTGTACTTTCCCGGTGACAGAAGGGGCAGCAAGGCTCGTATTGTATCGTTGCCATCGAGGATAACAAGGTGGGGTTTATTTCATATTGCATGAATTTATCTCTCTACATCATGTCATCTTGCTTAAAGCGTTACTCTGTTTTTAACTTAATACTCTAGATGCATGATGGATAGCGGTCGATGATTGGAGTAATAGTAGTAGATGCAGAATCGTTTCGATCTACTTGTCACGGACGTGATGCCTATATACATGATCATGCCTAGATATTCTCATAATTATGCTCAGTTCTGTCAATTGCTCAACAGTAATTTGTTCACCCACCGTAGAAAACTTATGCTCTTGAGAGAAGCCAATAGTGAAACCTATGGCCCCCGGGTCTATTCCCATCATATCAATCTCCATCACTTTAATCTTGTTTTGCTTTTTACTTTGCCTTTTACTTTTCACTTTGCATATTTATAACAAAAATATTATATCTATCAGATCTCACTCTCGTAAGTGACCGTGAAGGGATTGACAACCCCTAATCGTGTTGGTTGCGAGTTGCTATCGATTTGTGCAGGTACAAGGGACTTGAGCGTGGCCTCCTACGGGATTGATACCTTGGTTCTCAAAAACTGAGGGAAATACTTACACTACTCTGCTGCATCATCCTCTCCTCTTCGGGGAAAACCAACACAAGCTTAGGAGGTAGCAAGAAGAATTTATGGCGCCGTTGCCGGGGAGTCTATGCAAAAAAGTCAACATACCAAGTACCCATCACAATCCCTATCTCACGCATTACATTAGTTGCCATTTGCCTCTCGTTTTCCTCTCCCCCACTTCACCCTTGCCATTTTATTCGCCCTCTCTTTCTCCTTCTCCTTCCCCTTATCCTTCTCCGTTTGCCTTTTTCTCGCTTGCCTTTTGTTTTATGGCTCAAGATACTACCAAATTGTGTGACTTCACCAATACCAACAATAATGATTTCCTTAGCACTCCGATTGCTCCTCTTGCCAATACGGAATCTTGTGAAATCAATACTGCTTCGTTGAATCTTGTTATGAAAGATCAATTCATCGGCCTTCCTAGTGAAGATGCCACTACTCATCTGAATAGCTTCGTTGATTTATGTGATATGCAAAAGAAAAAAGATGTCGATAATAATGTCGTTAAATTGAAGCTATTTCCTTTTTCGCTTAGAGATGGTGCTAAAGCTTGGTTTTTGTCTTTGCCTAAAAATAGTATTGATTCTTGGAACAAGTGCAAAGATGCTTTTATCTCTAAGTATTTTCCTCCCACTAAGATCATCTCTCTTAGAAACGATATTGTGAATTTTAAGAAACTTGATCACGAACATGTTGCACAAGCTTGGGAGAGAATGAAATTAATGATACGTAATTGCCCTACTCATGGTTTAAATTTGTGGATGATTATACAAAAAATTATGCGGATTGAATTTTGCTTCTAGAAATCTTTTAGATTCGGCCGCGGGAGGCACTTTTATGGAAATCACTTTAGGATATGCTACTAAACTCCTGGATAATATTATGGTTAATTATTCTCAATGGCATACTGAAAGATCTTCTAATAAAAAAAGTGCATGCGATAGAAGAAATCAATGTTTTGAGTGGAAAGATGGATGAACTTATGAAATTATTTGCTACTAAGAGTGTTTCTTCCGATCCTAATGATATGCCTTTGTCTACTTTGATTGAGAATAACAATCAATCTATGGATGTGAATTTTGTTGGTAGGAATAATTTTGGTAACAACGCGTATAGAGGGAATTTCAATCCTAGGCCATATCCTAGTAATCCTTCTAATAATTATGGAAATTCCTACAACAACTCTTATGGAAACTATAATAAGATGCCCTCTGAATTTGAGAATAATTTTAAAGAGTTCATGAATTCACAAAAGAATTTTAATGCTTTGCTTGAAGAGAAATTGCTTAAAGTTGATGATTTGGCTAGGAACGTTGATAGAATTTCTCTTGAGGTTGATTCTTTAAAGCTTAGATCTATTCCTCCTAAGCATGATATCAATGAGTCTCTCAAAGCTATGAGAATTTCCATTGATGAGTGCAAGGAAAGAACCGCTAGGATGCGTGTTTCCAAAGATGCCTTTATTAAAGCATGTTCTTCCAATTCCTATGAAAATCAAGATGAAGATATAAAAGTTACTGATGTGTCCCCTATCAAATCTTCTTTTTGCAATATGAATCTTGATGAAACTGAATATGATCTTCCTTTACCTAGAAGGCGTTCCAAAAAACCGGAGTATTTAGATCTTTTTGATGAAATTGATGAAAGTGGGATTGAAAGAAATACAAATTTAGATGTTGCTAAACCCACTATATTGGATTTCAAGGAATTTAATTATGAAAGTTGCTCTTTGATTGATTGTATTTCCTTGTTGCAATCCGTGCTAAATTCTCCGCATGCTTATAGTCAAAAGAAAGCCTTCACCGAACATATTGTTGATGCCTTGATGCAATCTTATGAAGAAAAACTTGAGTTGAAAGTCTCTATCCCTAGAAAACTCTATGATGAGTGGTAAGAAACTATCAAAATTAAAATTAAAGATCATGAGTTTTATGCTTTGTGTGATTTGGGTGCTAGTGTCTCCACTATCCCCAAAACTTTGTGTGATTTTCTAGATTTCCATGATCTTGATGATTGCTCTTTAAACATACATCTCGCAGATTCTACTATTAAGATACCTATGGGAAGGATTAATGATGTTCTTATTGTTGCAAATAGGAATTATGTGCCCGTAGATTTCATTGTTCTTGATATAGATTGCAATCCTTCTTGCCCTATTATTCTTGGTAGACCTTTCCTTAGAACGGTTGGTGCGATTATTGATATGAAGGAAGGGAATATTAGATTCCAATTTCCATTAAAAAAGGGCATGGAACACTTTCCAAGAAAGAAAATAAAATTGCCATATGAAACCATCATGAGAGCCACTTATGGATTAACCTCCAAAGATGGCAATACTTAGATCTATCCTCGCTTTTATGCCTAGCTAGGGGCGTTAAACGATAGGGCTTATTGGGAGGCAACCCAATTTTATTTTTAGTTTTTTGTTTTTTCTGTCAGGGAATAAATAACCCATCTACCTTCCGTTTGGATGTGGTTTTGTGTTTTAATTAGTGTTTGTGCCAAGTTAGACCTATTGGATCTTCTTGGATGATAGTTATTTGATCTTGCTGTAATTTCCAGAAACTTTGCGTTCAGTGCTCGAATTATTAAAAATCATCAGAACGTGATAAAATATTGATTCCCATTTCTTCTGATCAATAAACAAATTTTCTAGGTCGTCTAATTTTGGTAGATTTTTTGGAGTTCCATACGTTTGCGTTAGTTACGGATAACTATAGACTGTTCTGTTTTTGACAGATTCTGTTTTTCGTGTGTTGTTTGCTTATTTTGATGAATCTATGGTTAGTAAAATAGTTTATAATCCATAGAGAAGTTGGAATACAGTAGTTTTAATACCAATATAAATAAAGAATGAGTTCATTACAGTACCTTGAAGTAGTCTTTTGTTTTCTTTCTCTAACGGAGCTCATGAGATTTCTATTGAGTTTTGTGTTGTGAAGTTTTCAAGTTTTGGGTGAATTCTTTTGATGGATTATGGAACAAGAAGTGGCAAGAGCCTAAGCTTGGGGATGCCCATGTCACCCCCAAGATAATCCAAGGACACCAAAAAGTCAAAGCTTGGGGATGCCTCGGAAGGCATCCCCTCTTTCGTCCACTTCCATCGGTAGTTTACTTGGAGCTATATTTTTATTCATCAACATGATATGTGTTTTTCTTGGAGCGTCTTGTATTATTTGTGTCTTTGTTTGTTAGTGTGCCACAATCATCCTTGCTGTACACACCTTTTGAGAGAGCCATACATAAATTGGAATTTGATAGAATACACTATGTGCTTCACTTATATCTTTTGAGCTATGTAGTTTTGCTCTATGTGCTTCACTTATATCTTTTGAGCGTTATAATTTTGCTCTATGTGCTTCACTTAGATCTTTTAGAGCATGGTGGCGGTTTGTTTTAAAGAAACTATTGATCTCTCATGCTTCACTTAAATTATTTTGAGAGTCGTAATAGCATGGTAATTTGCTTAATAATAACTTGCTTGGTATTCAAGATTTGTGAAACTTTCTTTTGAGTGCATTGAATACTAAGAAAAGTTGGATGATTGATAATTGTTTTGATATATGGAGGTAGTAATATCAAAGTCATGCTAGTAGAGTAATTGTGAATTTGAGAAGTGCTTGAGTTAAAGTTTGCAAGTCCCGTAGCATGCACGTATGGTTAACATTATGCAACAAATTTGAAACATGAGGTGTTATTTGATTGTCCTCCTTATGAGTGGCGGTCGGGGATGAGCGATGGTCTTTTCCTACCAATCTATCCCCCTAGGAGCATGCGCGTAATACTTTGGTTTTTGATGGCTTGTAGATTTTTGCAATAAGTATATGAGTCCTTTATGACTAATGTTGAGTCCATGGATCATACGCACTCTCACCCTTCCATCATTGCTAGCCTCTATGGTACCATGCATTGCCCTTTCTCACATCGAGAGTTGGTGCAAACTTCGCCGGTGCATCCAAACCCCGTGATATGATACGCTCTTTCACACATAAACCTCCTTATATCTTCCTCAAAACAGCCACCATACCTACCTATTATGGCATTTCCATAGCCATTCCGAGATATTGCCATGCAACTTTCCACCATCCAGTTTATCATGACACATTCATCATTGTCATATTGCTTAGCGTGATCATGTAGTTTACATAGTATTTGTGGCAAAGCCACCATTCATAATTCTTTCATACTTGTCACTCTTGATTCATTGCATATCCCGGTACACCGCCGGAGGCATTCATATAGAGTCATACTTTGTTCTTGTATCAAGTAGTAATCATTGAGTTGTAAATAAATAGAAGTGTGATGATCATCATTCAATAGAGCATTGTCCCGAAAAAAAGGCCAAAGAAAAAAAAGGCCCAAAAAAAGAAAATAAATAAAAAGGGGCAATGCTACTATCTTTTTTTTCCACACTTGTGCTTCAAAGTAACACCATGATATAGTGAGTCTCATATATTGTGCTTCAAAGTAGCACCATGTTCTTCATATAGAGAGTCTCTTGAGTTATCACTTTCATATACTAGTGGGAATTTTTCATTATAGAACTTGGCTTGTATATTCCAACAATGGGCCTCCTCAAGTGCCCTAGGTCTTCGTGAGCAAGCAAGTTGGATGCACACCCACTTAGTTTCTTTTGTTGAGCTTTCATACATTTATAGCTCTAGTGCATCCGTTGCATGGCAATCCCTACTCCTTGCATTAACATCAATCGATGGGCATCTCCCTAGCCCATTGATTAGCCTCGTTGATGTGAGACTTTCTCCTTTTTGTCTTCTCCACATAACCCCCATCATTATATTCTATTCCACCCATAGTGTTATATCCATGGCTCATGCTCATGTATTGCGTGAAAGTTTATGAGTTTGAAATTATTAAGGTATGAAACAATTGCTTGGCTTGTCATCGGGGTTGTGCATGATGAGAGCATTCTTGTGTGACGAAAATGGAGCATGACTAAACTATATGATTTTGTAGGGATGAACTTTCTTTGGCCATGTTACTTTGAGAAAACATAATTGCTTTGTTGGTTTGCTTGAAGTGTTATTATTCTTTATGTCAATATAAACATTTGTCTTGAATCTTCCAAAACTGAATATTCACACCACAATTAAGAAATTTTGCATTGAAATTATGCCAAGTAGCACTCCGCATCAAAAATTCTCTTTTTATCATTTACCTACTCGAGGACGAGCAGGAATTAAGCTTGGGGATGCCTGATACGTCTCCAACGAATCTATAATTTTTGATTGCTCCATGCTATATTATCTACTGTTTTGGACTATATTGGGCTTTATTTTCCACTTTTATATTATTTTTGGGACTAACCTATTAACCGGAGGCCCAACCCAGAATTGTTGTTTTTTTGCCTATTTCAGTGTTTCGAAGAAACGGAATATCAAACAGAGTCCAAACAGAATAATCCTTTCTGGAACGTGATTTTCTTCCCGAATATGACCCAGGAGACTTGGACCCTACGCCAAGGAAGCTTCCAGGTGGGCACGAGGTAGGGGGCTCGCCCTACACCCCCAGGTGCGCCCCCACCCTCGTGGGCCCATCGAGGCTCCACCGACGTACTTCTTCCTCCTATATATACCTACGTACCCCCAAACGATCAGAACAGGAGCCAAAAACCTAATTCCACCTCCGCAACTTTCTGTATCCACGAGATCCCATCTTGGGGCCTGTTCCAGAGCTCCGCCGGAGAGGTCCGTCATCACGGAGGGCTTCTATATCATCATAGCCTCTTCGATGAAGCGTGAGTAGTTTACCTCAGACCTTCGGGTCCATAGTTATTAGCTATATGGCTTCTTCTCTCTTTTTGGATCTAAATACAATGTTCTCCCCCTCTCTTGTTGAGATCTATTCGATGTAATCTTCTTCTTTTTGCGGTGTGTTTGTTGAGACCGATGAATTGTGGGTTTATGATCAAGTCTATCTATGAATAATATTTGAATCTTCTCTGAATTCTTTTATGTATGATTGGTTATCTTTGCAAGTCTCCTCGAATTATCCGTTTGGTTTGGCCGACTAGATTGGTAGTTCTTGCCATGGGAGAAGTGCTTAGCTTTGGGTTCGATCTTGCCGTGTCCTTTCCCAGTGACAGAAGGGGCAGCAAGGCACGTATTGTATCATTGCCATCAAGTATAACAAGATGGGGTTTATTTCATATTGCATGAATTTATCTCTCTACATCATGTCATCTTGCTTAAAACGTTGCTCTATTTTTAACTTAATACTCTAGATGCATGCTGGATAGCGGTCGATGATTGGAGTAATAGTAGTAGATGAAGAATCGTTTCGATCTACTTGTCACGGACGTGATGCCTATATACATGATCATGCCTAGATATTCTCATAACTATGCTCAATTCTGTCAATTGCTCAACAGTAATTTGTTCACCCACCGTAGAAAACTTATGCTCTTGAGAGAAGCCACTAGTGAAACCTATGGCCTCCGGGTCTATTCTCATCATATCAATCTCCATCACTTTAATCTTGTTTTGTTTTTTACTTTGCCTTTTACTTTTCACTTTGCATCTTTATACCAAAAATACCAAAAATATTATGTCTATCAGATCTCACTCTCGTAAGTGACCGTGAAGGGATTGACAACCCATAATCGCGTTGGTTGCGAGTTGCTATCGATTTGTGCAGGTACGAGGGACTTGAGCGTGGCCTCCTACTGGATTGATACCTTGGTCCTCAAAAACTGAGGGAAATACTTACGCTACTCTGCTGCATCATCCTCTCCTCTTCGGGGAAAACCAACGCAGGCTCAAGAGGAAGCCCGGCTCTCCCCCAGTGCGAGGCCCCTTCGATGGCGGCGTCCATACCAGCCGGATCTGCTGCTGATGCTCCGGCTCTCGCTCGATCGCTCGCTCGCCCAGCTGCTGCTGCTGCTCTCCCCCTCGCTCGTGTTGCTGCTCTGCTCCGATTAAGCCACACTTCAGTCAACTGAATCGACTTTTGGGTCAGTCTATTTTCAGGGGTTGGGGGGGGCTTGCCGGAGTTAAGGATGAACCACCCGCAGCGGGGACGGGTGTGACGCCCAGATAATTAAGCTACAGTAATTCTCTGCTAACGATGCCACGTCACTTCGATTACTATCGCTAATCTCGTGTTAGTTCGAAAATGAAACTAGTTCAAAATTTAGTTATAGGCAAACCAAAAAGTTTTCAAATATCAAAACTAAAATGTTCTACATGTGACACATAATCCCTAGGTAATGTTGGTGGAGAAACCACATTTTTATTAAATAATTCAATGAAGTAATGTAATTAAAACAATAGCTAAAATATTTAATTAAATGCCTTCTATAAATTATAAATTATTTAAACATTTTATTTAGGGGCCAAACTTTTAAGGCAGTGAGTTACTTAGAGACATTAATTTAGGTACTATTGTCCTATATTAAAAAACTAAGGAAACTAAAAGTAAAATAAAACAGAATAAAAGAAAATAGAAAAAAGAAAAAACAAACAAGAAAATTAAAAGGAGAAGGAACACCCCCGGGCCACGGCCCAGTTGGCCTAGCGACCAGGCCAGCCCACCCCTCGCCCCAGCCTACTTACCGCCCCGGTCCACCCGACCGAAACCCTAACCGCCCATTCTCCTCCCAATCCCCCACTCTCCCCTCACACTCCTCTCTCTCCCTCCTCTGCCCGATCTAGATCGGGGCAAACCCCCGATCCCATCGGCCCGACGCCGCCGCCGATTCTTGCGGCCACTATGCCGAGTCCCCCCCTCGCTGTGATGCCCTCCCGCCTCTGCGCGAATGCCCCCGACGCCGCGGAGCTTCGTCACCAACCCACCAGAAGCCGCGGCCTCGACCCAGTGCCGCCTCGCCGCGACACCGCCGCCTCCACCTCGCCGGACCCCTCCCCACTGCCCTGTCCCTACTCCTCGCTGTGAGCACGCGCCCCTCTCTTCCTATCTCCCCTGTCGCGCTCACCGCCATGTCCCGCGCGCTCGCTGCTCGCCGTTCGCACCCGCGCACGCCGCTCGGGGCCACACCCCTCGCCCCGCCTCTGTCCCTGCTGCCGCGGTTGGCCGCCGCGCTCGTTGGCGCCCCACGTTGGCGGCCCCGCTTTGCTGCTCTGCTCCTCTGCAGCCCCCGCTCACGCGTGCCCGAGCCCCGCCTCGCTGCGCCTCGCTCTGCCACTGCGCTGCTCGCCCGCAGCTCCCCCCCCCCCGCCGTCTGTGCCCGGTGCATGGCCGAGCCCTGCTCCCCAGCGCGACCTGGCTTTGCCGGCCCACGCAGCCTTCCGCCGGTGCCGCGTCGGCGTTCCCCCCTCACCGTCGCAACGACTGGTCGCGTCCAGTTCGGGCGCCCGCACCCGCATGTCCCAGCGCCCGTCGCCCGATCCGCTAGCGCCCGAACCCGTTAGGCCCCCTAGGGCCATTGAAAGGTGGGCCTAGCCCAGAACGTATTTAAAAGAAAAAATAATTAAAATAATAAATAATATAATTAATTAATTAATTAATTCTGATTAAATTAACTAATTAAGATTAATTAATCTAATGACTAATTAACCTAATTAACTACTGTTAATTAATTAACAGAGTATGACAGTGGGGCCTGCCCCCCTAATTAATACTAATTAGGTTAATTAAATTGTTTAATTAAAATGTGTCTCTGACTAGTGGGACCCACTGGTTTGGCTGACCAGTCAACTCCTTTGACTGCTGACGTCAGCATGACCTCATGCTGATGTCATAAATCCATTTTCAAATTAAATTAAACAGTTAATTAAATTCCAGAATTTAATAAAATCTTTAGAAATCATATCTTTTAATCCATAACTCGGATTAAATTATTTTCAACATGAAAGTTGCTCAGAACGACGAGATGAACCCGGATATGCAGCCCATTCATCCGCCACGCATCCCTAACCTATTGAACTCGCAACTTTCCCCCTCCGGCTCCTCTGCCCGAAAACGCGAAACACCGGGGATACTTTCCCGGATGTTTCCCGCCTTCACCGGTATCACCTCATACCGCGTTAGGGCACCCCTAGCACCGATACTTGTCATATCATGCATCACTATGCATCTGTTTTCTTAAATATTTATTGTTTCTTCCCCCTCTTCTCTCGCTAGGCACCGAGACCGACGTCGCTGCTACCCAGTACGAATACGGAGTTGACGACCCCTCTCTCTTGCCAGAGCAACCAGGCAAGCCCCCCCCTTTGATCACCAGATATCGCCTACTCTACTCTCTACTGCTTGCATTAGAGTAGTGTAACATGTTACTGCTTTCCGTTTATCCTATCCTGATGCATAGCATGTCCTTATTACTACTATTGTTTCCTTTACCTGCAATCCTACATGCTTAGTATAGGATGCTAGTTTTCCATCAGTGGCCCTACATTCTTGTCCGTCTGCTGTGCTATACTATCGGGCCGTGATCACTCGGGAGGTGATCACGGGTATATACTATACTTTATACATGATACATGTGGTGACTAAAGTCGAGTCGGCTCGAGGAGTACCCACGAGTGATTCACGGATTGGGGGCTGAAAGGACCTTTGTCCCAACGACCCTCTGTGTGGATCTTTGTGGCGGAGCGATAGGGCAGGTTGAGACTACCTAGGTGAGAGGTGGGCCTGGCCCTGTCGGCGTTCGCGTATACTTAACACGCTTAACGAGATATTGGTATTTGATCTGAGTCTGGCTACTGTGCCAAACTCACGTTGGTAACCTCCACCATCACATCCATCTTGATCTATGCTATGTGCACACTCAAATTGCATCCAAAGGTGATTGAACACATTGACAAATTGCGTCGATACTGTTTATGGGCCAAAAACACTAAGGAAGGTATCAAAAATAACTCTTTGGCCGCTTGGGAGTTGGTTTGCAGGCCAAAGCGCAAAGGTGGTCTTGGGGTCATTGACATCAAAACTCAAAATGTGGCACTGCTCCTTAACCACCTTTATAAGTTCTA
Source organism: Aegilops umbellulata (assembly GCA_032464435.1). NCBI lineage: Eukaryota > Viridiplantae > Streptophyta > Magnoliopsida > Poales > Poaceae > Aegilops > Aegilops umbellulata. Next base: position 82,876,813 of record CP136054.1, on the reverse strand, counting down.
TAACCGTCTGGATGTACCGTGGGTGACACTGATCTGGGACACATACTATGTAAACATGGTACCACATGTAGTTGATCCGATTGGGTCCTTCTGGTGGTGCGATATCATGCAGCTCAGTCATGTCTTTCGAGGGATCTCAAAGGTTATAGTCGGTGATGGGACTTCAATTCTATTCTGGAAGGATGTGTGGTTTGCGCATGACCAGGAAACCCAACTCTCCGAGATCTATCCCAGAGCTTTTTCATTTGCCACAAATGAGGATGTGTCCGTCGGTGATGCTTTGCAAGCAACAGACCCAGCCATGCTTTTCCATCTGCCACTCTCTGTACAAGCGCGAGAGGAAATCAAAGAGATCCAGAGGGGCTCCATGCACGTCATTCCAGAGAGGGGGACTGCGGATACTTGGGTCAGTACCCTCAATGGAAAATTCTTGGCCAAAAATTACTACAACCATTGCTTCAGGGAGACGATCGCCGATGATGCTTCCCTCTGGCTTTGGAAGGCCAAGAGCCCCATCAAATTCAAAATGTTTGGCTGGCTGCTGCTAGTTGACCGCCTGAACACACGAAACATGTTGAAACATAGGCACTATGCTGTGGTGGACAATAACTATGCATGTATGCTATGCCACAATCCTCCTGAGGAAACAGTGGAACATCTCTTTTTCTTGTGCCCCCTTAGCCAATGATGGTGGGACAAGGTTGGTCTGAGATGGCCGAATGATGGAAATAGGATCTCCCTACTGCATAATGGTAAAACCCAATGGAGGCAACCATTGTTCATGGACATCTTCTTGTTGGCCGCTTGGATCATATGGAAGGAGAGAAACAATGAGTTCTTCAGAGGAGTGCCACACTCCTTCATTTCATGGCTAGATAGATTCAAGCATCTGTTGGGCCTCCTCGCTCATAACTGTAAAGAAGAGCTTCGTCCCTTCTTAGATTCTTATATTCAAAACTTGTAGACAACAAGGTTTCTTTCTTTATGTTTGTGAAGGGTTGAGGGGAGCCCTGCAAAACCCCCACATGTAACTATGTAACATCTGTTGATGATTTAATACACAAAGTCAGTGGGAGCCTCTCCCACTGTCGTTCACTGTCAAAAAAACTACGCGGGAAAGATATGGATACTCGGCGTCGTGGTATCAGCCGAAGCACTTTGTGACGTCACCGACTCAGCGGCGCGCGCCAGATTGGGTCATGCAACATGACTTCTGTTGTACTGGAGGTTGCTAGGTCTGCTTCCGGCCGCCCTCGCAACGTGCAGGTGTGCTCAGGCCAATGGGCCCAGACCCCTGTGCGCTTAGGTTTAGACTGGCGTGCTGACCTCTCTGTTGTGCCTAGGTGGGGCTGCGACGTGTTGATCTTCCGCGGCCGGGCATGACCCAGGAAAGTGTGTCCGGCCAAATGAGATCAAGCGTGTTGGGTTATGTGGTGCACCCCTGCAGGGAAGTTAATCTATTCGAATAGCCATGATCTTCGGTAACAGGACGACTTGGAGTTGTACCTTGACCTTATGACAACTAGAACTGGATACTTAATAAAACACACCCTTCCAAGTGCCAGATACAACCCGGTGAACACTCTCTAACAGGGCATCGAGGAGGGGATCGTCAGATAGGATTATGCTATGCGATGCTACTTGGAGGATTTCAGTCTACTCTCTTCTACATGCTGCAAGATGGAGGCTGCCAGAAGCGTAGTCTTCGACAGGATTAGCTATCCCCCCCTCTTATTCTGGCATTCTGCAGTTCAGTCCATTGATATGGTCCTTTACACATATATCCATGCATATGTAGTGTAGCTCCTTGCTTGCGAGTACTTTGGATGAGTACTCACGGTTACCTTGTTCACCCTTTTCCCATTTCTCTACCCGATTGCTGTGACCAGACTAAGGAGTCCAGGAGCCAGACGCCATCATCGACGATGACTCCTACTACACCGGAGGTGCCTACTACTACGTGCAGCCTGCTGATGACGACCAGGAGTAGTTAGGAGGATCCCAGGCAGAAGGCATGCGCCTCGTTCGATCTGTATCCCCGTTTGTGCTAGCCATCTTATGGCAACTTGTTTAACTTATTTTTGTACTCAGATATTGTTGCTTCCGCTGACTCGTCTATGATCGAGCACTTGTATTCGAGCCCTCGAGGCCTCTGGCTTGTATTATGATGCTTGTATGACTTATTTTATTTGTAGAGTTGTGTTGTGATATATTCCCGTGAGTCCCTGATCTTGATCGTACACGTTTGCGTGTATGATTAGTGTACGATTGAATCGGGGGCGTCACAACGGGGGCTCGCCGGAGAGGTACCCCACTATCTATCTTAGGGTTCAGGGTGGGGGCTGGGGGCCTAGAGGGCTGGCCGGGGCGGTGGTGGCGAGTTGTTTCGGGGCGGCAAGGCTGCGCTGGGGCCGGCGGCGAGGCCGGTGGTGGCTGGCGGCTCGGGGGGTGTAGGTTGAAGATGAAATGCAGGCCCTCCCTAAACTACATGTCAAGTGCCTCTCTGCTACCATTGCGTTCAGTTTCGACAGTAGCATTCAGATTCCACGGTAAATTTCAGTTTCGACAGTTAAGTTCAGAATCAACAGTTTTTACCTCATCTGTTGTAGTCAGGTGGTTTTTGGCGATGTTAATTTTACATCCATTTTACATCATCTATTGGAGATGCTATTAGAATCCCACTTGAGATTGACGATGTATGTCTTGTGCTGCTTCAGCCTTGACGTCTTACGGCTCACCGGAGCTGCTCCAACGACATAACGATCCATCACAACAGAGCAGTGCCCTGGACGCCGTCTATGGATTCCTCTGATCTTCCTCCACACCTCCGATAGCCACCTCTGCCTCAACTGCTTCAGCGACCAACCCAATGATGCTGAGGTCGACACGGCTACGGGAAAGAGGTTGTACACTTGTTGCATCACTTATTACTATACATTCACGTCGATCCATTAGGGCTATTTTGGTTCAACGGAGAAACATCGATCCACTGGTTGTTACCATCACTCTAAATTTCTACATGCTCTCCTTACATAATCTCAACATATTTTTTTGTATGCATGTCAGATATTGTACACAGTCATGCTGAACATGTAGAGAAAAAGAGAAGAGTTTTGCGCGGCAATACAATGTCATGCAGACATCGCTCCATGGTGGGTTCAATGGAAAACCCTCCCCACCCCTCTCCAGATTGTAATCCAGAGGAAGATATCTGTTCTGAGGCGGATTCGGACGCCGCTGACCACTCCTATTTACCCCCCCCCCCAAGGTGTTTGCTCTACCTTGGCATGATGATGTTAGTCATATCATGCATATGTTGCCTTGCAGTGCCTACTTTTGACATCATATATGTCATCTGCCTAGTTTAGACATGTTTTGTAATGCCACCTGTTTAGTTTCTATATCATATATGGGAATTATGCAGTCTCATGTCTTTTAGCCAGCCATAATATATGTGAAATGTGCAATGCCATCCTGTTTAACCAAGCATCATATATTTGAATGATATCTTGCCCATCCTTTTCTTCATTACATTTCCATTTCTCGACAATGTTTGTACATTAAACTACTCTTCCTGTGAATCAACCATTTGGGTGGGAGATGGAAAAATCTGGAGTGAAAACAAGGCCTTCAGAGCAGATAGTGCTACCTGTCAAAGCAGATCTCTTGTTGGGTCCCGATAGCTCCTCAGAGATGGATTCAGAGACAGATGACCAGTCCTATTCCCCCACTGAGGTGTATGCTCTAACTTGGCACGGTTATACTGCTCATATCATGCATACGGTGTCTTGCATTGCATAGTTTAGATATCATATACACAATATTCAACACCATGTTCTTAGTTCAGACATCATATCGAATGCCCTCTGTTTAGCATATAAATCACATATGTGAATTAAATGATGCGATCATGATTACTTAGATAACATGTAGGTGAATTATGTCATGCGATCCTGTTTAGTTATTCATCGTATCTTTGAATTATGTTATGCTATGCTATCCAGTTTAGATAGACATCATATATGTGAAATTATGCCATGCTATCCGTTTTAGTTAAACAATATACATGTCAACTATTTCGTGCCCTCTTTTTTCCACACTATCTATTGCATCTGTCTCTCATACAATGACTATACATTCAATTATGTTTCCTGTTTATTAGCCATTTGAATTGGAGCGGGTGATGTCAGTATCTAGCGGAGTAAAAACACGGTCTTCAAATAAAACAGTGCTACCTCTTGGTGAAGATAGCACCCCAGTTGTACATGCACAAGAACCAGCCCTACCACACATAACCCAAACTCTCGCAGATTGTACCCCTACTACGATGGACAGAGAACCAGCTTCACCCAATCTAACCCCAACCCCAGCCGATAGTAACCCAGTTCCTGTTGACACAGCACCATCTCCACCACAGAGCTCCTAAACAAGAGCAGTTAGTAAGGCAGCTCCAGTGCCCAAAGGGCCAGTACTATCACGGCGAACCCCAACTCCACCAGTTAGTACGCCTATTCCTGTGGAGGAAGCACAACCAACTAGTTGTAGTTTAGCATCTATCGCATTTGATGTTGTTAAATCGTATGTACGTATCTTCCCATCTTGGAAATATTATACTGAAGATGAAGGAAAATGCCAGTTGCAGGTGTTTGTCCAGGAGTTATGTGTAAGTAATGTTATTCATGGCAATTACTTTGCTTCGTCCCATACATCCTACCTCCATGATGGTTATAATACATCAAATTTTCCCATTTTTCTCTATAGAGAAGGACCGATTTGGAAACTCAGGATGAGGTAACCTATGCTAATACCTCTGCTATCTTCAAGAATGCTTGGTGGCAGTATCGGAATTACCTGAAGAAAACGTACTTCACTGGCAAAGAAACTCATCAAATTCCCTTACGTTCACCTGAGACACATTTACTGGACGATGACTGGGAACGCCTTGTTCTGTACTGGTCCCTAACCAAGAATGTGGTCAGGTCTATGAGCTCATTTTCTATTTTTAAGTATTATATTCTTGCGTCTTACTGTACTCTGTTCATGTAGAACAAGTGCCTAAACCTGAAGAACAACTGTTCTAATTTAAGATTCCATTGCTACCATAGGACATAGATATATGTTTGTTTGATGCTTTTATTATGTACTAGTACTTGGCAATAGAAGACTTGGTAGTTTAATCCTGTCCACCTTACTAATGAACTGGTTCACCGAAATGAGTTTCATATACTAGTACATGCTAAACTTGTTATGTGTCTGCTTGTTTCTTCTTTTAGAATGCTGACGGAATATTGGGGAATAGTGCCTTATTAAGCAACGGTAAAGGAAGTAATGCAGATAAGGTTTAGGATAGTGACACATCCTGTCTTGGTTTAGTGTAGGAGTTACTGGACACTACCGCTTGCACAAGCTATTCAAACTCATTGTCTGAATCAGTTCGGTTTCTTGAGTCTCAACTACAAGCTGAAAGACATCGATCAGCTGTGCTGCGACAAGAAGCGGAAGGACTGTGGAAGTCCCTGGAGCATTTAGATGCATACTTTATGGTGCAACAGCAAGCATTGGAGGATTTTTGCGCCAAACAGGACAAAGCTAATCAGCTTGCTAAGCTTATTGCCAGCATGGTGGATACCCAGGATAACGTTTCTTGAGCTCTTCTGAAGTTGTTTCAGTTATGCTCTTGTTTTGCTGCCGTGTTTATTTGCACTGGTGGCCAATTTTGACGGCCAATGTATATGATATGCTGCTTTGTTCCCTATATTTGCACTGGTGGCGAACTTTGATGCCCAGTGGATGTAATATGTGTAATAGCCGTGATAGCCTAGCATTAGTTGCTTGCTTATTTATTTCCTTGTTGTCTTATTTATTTATTTGCTTGTAGTCATTGCAGTTCTTTTTCTGCAGTTAACTAGTGGCTGCAATAACCTATTTTTAAAACTAGGCCACAATAACCATGGGCTAATATTTACTATAGTGACACTGGGCCTCCTACAGGCCGTAGAAACAGTGGGCCTTCTACAGGCCATAGAAACAGTAGGCCTTTTACGGGCCATAGAAACAATGGGCCTTCTACGGGTCGTATCATCAATGGGCCTTATACGGGCCGTATGATCGATTGGCCAAACATGGGCCAATAACAGGCCGCATTATGGCCGTAAACGGGCTAGAGTTGGAATGGTCCGTTCATGGGCCGACCATAACGGCCCATCGTTAATAGGCTGTATTTGATGACGCTATCAAAACGGCCCAATGAATTAACGGACCACAAACGGGCTGACTGTAACCGCGGGCTGAATTTGGCCCACAAGCAGAAAATGACAGTAATGGGCCGTAAGTAAACGAATGCTGGAAATGAGCCCAAGAATAAATGGGCTCTGAGAAGGCCGAAAGATAATATGGGCTGGAAACGGCCCAACGGAACAACGGGCCGTTAATGGGTATAAAGTGATACACTGTTCATTACGGGCCAGTTTCACCACGGGCCGTTAATGGGTGTAAAGTGATACACTGTTCATTACGGGCCAATTTCACCACGGGTCGTTAGTAAGCCAAGAGTTACATAGGGCCTCATATGGGCCGAAAGACGTCATGGGCCATACATGGGCCAGAAGTGAAAATGGGCTGGAATCATATTGGATGGCCCAGATGACGCTACTAGGCCTAATTCGGATAGGGCATAACGGGCCTTGGGTTAGCGGGCTGTAAATGGGCTGTACGCGAACAGGCCGTTAACAGGCTTTCCATGGGCCGGCCCTCCACCTTTTGACCAAGTCAAACTGGCCAGCCTTTTCACAGGAATGGGCCTCTGTTGGGTCGTGCCACGTGTCGACGTATCATAGGCGCCTATCCGACCCACTAACGAGCTGACACGTGTTTCGTCCGGCCAATAAGAATTTTACACGTGGAAATTTCCCATTGGTCGGGGTTGTTAACGGGTTATCGGATCCAAAACCCGACCCGATAGCTTAACGGCGTTCCGTTACGGTGGATGCCACGTGTTGGTCACCCTTGACGAAAGCACTTCCGTGACGCGTGATTTATTGTCATGGAAGTGGACACTTCCATGATGACAATTTCGGTAATTGTAGGATCGAAAGTATGTCTAGAGGGGGGGTGATTAGACTACTTGACCAAATAAAAATCTAGCCTTTTCCCAATTTTAGTTCTTGGCAGATTTTAGCTATCTTAGCACAAGTCAAGCAATCTCCACACAATTCAAGAAAGCATGCAAAAGAGTATATGAGAAGCGGAAAGTAAAGCATGCAACATGCAAGAATGTAAAGGGAAGGGTTTGCAGGATTCAAACGCAATTGGAGACATGGATGTTTTTGTCGTGGTTCCGATAGGTGGTGCTATCGTACATCCACGTTGATGGAGACTTCAAGCCACGGAGGGTAACGGTTGCGCGAGTCCACGGAGGGCTCCACCCACGAAGGGTCCACGAAGAAGCAACCTTGTCTATTCCATCACGGCCGTCGCCCACGAAGGACTTGCCTCACTAGCGGTAGATCTTCACGAAGTAGGCGATTTCCTTGCCCTTACAAACTCCTTGGTTCAACTCCACAATCTTGTCGGAGGCTCCCAAGTGACACCTAGCCAATCTAGGAGACACCACTCTCCAAGAAGTAACAAATGGTGTGTTGATGATGAACTCCTTGCTCTTGTGCTTCAAATGATAGTCTCCCCAACACTCAACTCTCTCTCACAGGATTTGGATTTGGTGAAAATAAGATTTGAGTGGAAAGCAACTTGGGGAAGGCTAGAGATCAAGATTCATATGGTAGGAATGGAATATCTGGACCTCAACACAAGTGTAGGTGGTTCTCTCTCAGAAAATGTGTAATGGAAGTGTAGGTATGTTCTGATGGCTCTCTCTGCGAATGAAGAGTGGGTGGAGGGGTATATATAGCCTCCACACAAAATCTAACCGTTACACACAATTTGCCAAACTCGGTGGGACCGAATGGTTAAACTCGGTCGGACCGATTCAGCAAACCTAGTGACCGTTAGGATTTTCGGTGGGACTGAGATGCAACTCGGTAGGACCGATATGGTTAGGGTTATGGCATAACGTAGTCTCGGTGTGACCGATTACACAAACTCGGTGGGACCGATTTTGGTAATAAGCTAACCAGAGAGTTGGTCAGGTAAACTCGGTGGGACCGATTCGCTCATCTCGGTGAGACCGAAATGTTACAAAAGGGAAACAGAGAGTTTACATTGCAATCTCGGTGGGACCGATCGCTCATCTCGGCAAGACCGAAACGTTACGAAGGGAAATAGAGAGATTACAATCCCATCTCGGTGACACCTAGATCCCTATCGCTGAGACCGATTTGCCTAGGGTTTGTGGCAGTGGCTATGACATTTGAAACTCGGTGGCGCCGTATAGAAAGAATCGGTGGGGCCGAGTTTGACTTTTGGTCTAGGTCATATGTGGATGTGGGAAGGTAGTTGAGGATTTTGGAGCATATCACTAAGCACTGAAGAGCAAGAAACTCATTAAGCAACACCTCATCCCTCCTTGATAGTATTGGCTTTTCCTATAGACTCAATATGATCTTGGATCACTAAAATATAAAATGTAGAGTCTTGAGCTTCAAGCTTGGGCCAAACTTTTTGTCCTTAGAATTTTGATGGATCCACTTTCCTCATCCATGCCATGCCATTCATTGAGCTTTTCCTAAGCTATATGTTGTTAGGAATTACCAAAACCACCCAGGGATAGTTGCACGTTCAATCTCCCCTTTTTTGGTAATTGATGACAACATATAGATCAAAGCTTCGACAAATGATAATAAGAGTGAAAGATATTGTCGCTTTGAGAAGTATGTGAAAAGCAAGAGCTCCCCCTAAATTTGTGCATATCTTAAGATTTGCTTTGGACTGCAAATGGACAATGAGTTAGGATCATGGCTTACTCTTCCATGTCACATACATCTTGGTGGAGGGCTCAAAATGATAAGAATTAAATACATGCACTCATCACCAAGCAAAGTGAATGATCAAATAGAGATAAAATGATAGTATCATCCAACAAGCATTAATGTAGCATATGATCAAACACACATGATCATCCAAGTATCACAAACAAGCATAAAGTATCTCAATCAAGCAATTAAAGTTCAACCACCAAAGCAAGAGAGAATAAAAAGCAACGCTCTCTCTCAAAGCCTATGATCTATACATTTTTCTCCCCCTTTGGCAACAAGTTACCAAAACGTCCATAGAAAATGCATAGCACTAAAACGACTCTCAGGCTTGATCTTCAGGTGGTGGTGTCCGGATAACTCCAAGAACGAAGGCTTCAGTTGATGTAGATGGAGCTGCTAGGGTAGGTGCTGGAGCTGGTTGTCGGATTTCAGGTTCCGGCAGACCCTTGAGGTTCGAACACTGGGGTGCGCGCGGAGATTTCGCCTTCTACCTACCTGCAACCCACCGCCTCGCTAAGATCTAAGCTATGGAAAGAACATCACAAGAGACACAGGGTTTATACTGGTTTGGGCCACCGTTGTGGTGTAATACCCTACTCCAGTTTGTGGTGTGGTGGATTGCCTCTTGGGCTGATGATGATGAGAAATACAAGGAAGAACAGCCTCGCGAGGGTCTGTTCTTGGCTGGGGCGATGAACTGCTAGGAGGAGTTCAGTCACCCTTCTCTCTCTCTCTCTCTTTGTGTGATGCTACTCGATCCGATCCCAGCTTGTTTCTGGATTGGCCGATCTCTGATTGCCGATTCCTCTACCTGCTCTACCCTGGGGGTGGCTAGTCCTATTTATAAGCAAAGCCCCTGGGCCTCTTCCCAAATATTGAGCAGGAACGGCGCCAACAATTGGCCATTTTGAAGGGGAACATCTGGTACACTTATCCTAACTAAAGTTGGCCCTCGCCTGCCAAAGGCTCTGGTGGTGACGCTGGCTTGGGCTCCACAATGACTTCCTCCGTGCCGTTGGGCTGGTCTTGGTCTCATTGCACCGAAACGGGTGCCTTTGCTTGATGCTCTCACCTGCGCTTGCTCCCTTTGCACCAAAGAGGAAAGGAGGACACTACGCGGGCTGGTGCCCGCCTGGCGCCCTTGGTCATCATGGCTTGCGTCACGGGCACCTCGTGAGGTACCCTGCCTTGATCTCTCCGCCTACGCGCGAGCCAGCCTGATGAGGCCGTGCCTGAGGAAGCTCTGTGTCGTCCGCCCCGCGAGGCTTGGCCCCTCGCGAGGGTCTTGGGTCTGTGTTAATGAAGATGGGCCGTGCTGGGCCCCCCTTTGAGCCACGCCGCAGGCCGCAAGCAGGCAAGTCTGGGGACCCCCGTTCCTAGAACGCCGACAGTAGCCCCCGGGACCAAGGTGCGCCCAGACTTGGCCGTGCAGGGAGGCGAGAGGGCAAGGGCGAAGCGCCCCGGGCCCTAATAGCATGCGGCCTTGGGCGCCGCGTGGCGGTTGATTGGACGTGAGCGCCTCAGCAAGCGCGCGAGTAGATGAAGGAGCGGCATCTGCCTAGGCTTTGCTTTTTAGTTTTCTCCGGTTGCTGCTCAGATCCTCTTTCTTGCGCCTCTCCTTCCTTCCTCCAAAATATCCAGGTCTACTTCGACCGCGTGACCTAGGAAGCCATGGCGCCTTGTCAGTCCCCGGTCGGAGCTTGGTACTCGTCTGCCCTGGACTCGCCGAACGTGTCGGAGGTGAGCCTCGCCCGGTTGCGCCGGATGGCGGCGGCGCAGGGCATCGACGGGGCGAAGGTGTTCAAGGCCGGCTCCGCCACCCCTGTGGACCAAGGGAGCACCTTCTATCCTCTCTTTGTAAGCGCCATTGCTGCTGGCCTGGTGCCTCCCTTCTCCGAGTTCTTCTTCTCTGTCCTCCGCCATTATAAGCTACAGGCTCTGCATCTCCACCCCAACTCCGTCCTTGTCCTGGCAATCTTCGCCTATTACTGCGAGGCTCACGTAGGGGTGCAGCCCTCAGTGGCCTTGTTTCGCCATTACTTCTACCTCCGGACCTCCCGCGGTCCTGCTTCCGCGTGCGCGAGCTTCGTCGCGTACGGTGGCACCATTGCCATTTCAAAACACAGGAAAAGGATTGAGGGCTTCAGGAGCAAGTGGGTCTTAGCAGATGCTGGGCGCATCCACCCTCGGCTGATCTTGCCCATGGAGCAACCCATGAGCTCCAGCGATTGGGGTCGAGCGGAGCTCGCGGACCCCCGCGCGAAGCTGGTGTTGGAGAAGATGGACGCGGATCTGAGGCCAGCCAACATGGCGGCGGCGAAGCTGACCGGCGCGTCGCTGCTGAGGGAATTCCTGGAGCACCAGCTGGCTCCGCTTCGGCAGTACTCACTTCCGATGTGGAGGCCTCATCCGAGCCCCACGGCCTTGGCCGACGAAGATCTGGCTGCGGTCCTCCATTCTCTGGTCGGGGGCGATGTGGCGAGGTTGGAGGGCGCTCCTACGCCCTTGTTCCTCCACGACGACTGGGAGCAGGTGGTGGAGTCCATGCCCGTCTTCAACGGGGACGGGCCCGTGCCCACGAAAGCTCCCAAGGGACCGGTGGACGTGTTCTCCGACGACTCCAGCGAAGAGGAGGAAGGAGGGGAGCGGGAAAAGGGCCTGACTCCGAGGCGACTGACGGAGAGTCGAGGGCTTCCCTCCCCCGGCGCAGGTCCCGCGCTCTCCGCCTCTCTCCGAGCGATGACGACGAGGATGATGACGAGCAGGGCGGCGAGAGCCTACCCTCGATCCCGAAGAAGGACAGGACCGGGCTGATCTCCCGTGGGTCTGCCCCGGCCCCGAGGCAGACCGCAGACGCGCCTTCCGCTCCCGAGCTTCCCGAGGCTGACCCTTCCAGCCGGCTTTCAGGCTTAAATTTTAGCCGGAGGCTGCTTGAGCCCACTGGCGACAACCCGTAAGCGCTTGATTGTTGTCTTTATTTCTTGTTCTGCTGCTGAGGCTTGACGTCCGCATCTCTTGGATAGGCTGCGCTCGTAGCAAAGAAGCCGAAGGGAGCTCCTGAGGTTCCATCCGGGGCAGCGCCTTTGCCCACGAAGGAAGGTGACTGCGACGCACGGGCCTCTCCTGCCCGGTCGTCCTCGCGAGGCCTAGCTGAGCCGGCTGGGACGAGCTCAGCCCCCATGGCCCAAGCGACTCCCGAGGTGCCTTTGCCTGCTGCCGCCACCACAGCCATGGGGGCGCAGCAGGCTCCGCCTCAGGATGCTGTGGTCGTGTTGCCGCCTTCTCCTCCTACTCCACCGACTGCTGTTTCTCCGACTCCTCCTGCCGTTCTGGCGCCGACCCTCGCTTAGTGGCCGGGCGCTTGGAGCTGGCTTCAGGGTGGATTCGCTCCGACGCTTCGATTCGGGCGGCGCTGGTCCAGGCCTCGACGGCTTGCGATGAGGAGAGGCAGGCCGTCCTTGAGGCAAAGGCTGCTCGTGACGCAGCCCTGGGGGAGGTGGTCGACGTCCGTGGTCGCTGCAAGGCGCTGGAGGACGAGCTGCAAGGCCTGCGGGACCAGCTCGCGAAAGAGGCCCGCCTTCGCCAAGAGCAGGAGGAAGGCGTGAAGGCTCGCGAGGCGGCCGTCAAGGACCGAGAGGCCAAGCTCAAGAGGCGCTGTGACCGCTTAGACGCGTTGGAGCAGGAGTTGGGGGCGAGGAAGGTCGAGCTGGACGACAAGGCCCAGGTTCTTGCCGAGGACTGCGTGGCCTTCGCGGAGATGGAGGCGAAGGCTCGCTCCTCGCTGAGGATGCTTTACGACAGCGGCCTGGAAAGCCCACTGGCTGGCACCGAGGACGGCCCCGCCAAGCTGCTTCCCTTCCTGGTTCGCGCTCTTGAAGATGTCGCCCTTGGCCTTGGCCCCACGGCCGAGGCCGAGGCGCGTGTCCTGTCTTCTGCAGCGCTGACGCGGGTCCTCACCCACATCTACCTTCGCGATCCCAGCGTCGACCTCGACAGCCTGCTGGAGCCAGCAAGCGGCGAGCGTGCCGCTGTCGCTGCCGAGGCCGTGAAGGGTCGCATGGAGGCTCTGCTAGGGAAGTTCCGGGCCTTCAGCACCAAGCCTAAGCGAGGTGCTGCCGACTCTGCTGCTCCATGAGGCGAACCCACTCCGCGCTGCTCCACCGCCGTCAAGTGATTCCGTTGTGGCTCCTGTCCTGCCTTCAATTCCTGCACATGTATCATGCCTTTGGGAGGCGTTTAAACTTGCGTTTGGCATTGAGATAACAGTGTGGACTGTAATATTTGCTTTCGAATTCCTTGAAATTTACGATTTTCCTTCCTACTTGCTTATGTTCTATGCTGGCAGAGCCCGGCCCCGCGCGTACCTCACCCAGCGTTTCCCCCGACCGGAAACCAGGACGGGACCAAGGAGTGAGGGGCTACATGACAAGTTAGGCTCCTGAGTCGCGATGCTCAGGATTCCCCCTTGGCGCACGAACAACAAGTAGGGAGGTGAGATGTGGGTGGATCTACTGTTCTACGTCTGCAAAGCCCGGCCCCGCGCATACCTCAACCGCCGTTAGCCTTTCGGAACTAAGGAGTGAGGGGCTACGTGACCAATTAGGCTCCTGAGTCGCGATGCTCAGGAGTCCCCCTTGACTCTCAAACAGCCTTCGTACCTTGGCTCCGTTCGGGGAGAGACGCGCGACGAACCAGGCCCAGGGGGGCCTGGCTGGGTGGCGTGCGTCTGGGCGTGACCCAGGCGCAGCCCTCGTGCCCAGCCCCCTCGCGCGGCACTCCCGAGGGGAGGCGTTACGATGAGGCTAGACACTGAGCTCTGGGCTCCTTGAGGTTGATGCGGCCTGGGGGCCACCCTCAGTTCTTTATCACCAGCGCGGAGCATAGCGCTTCCGTATGTGTACGGGCATAGCCGCTCCTCGGTAGTGTCGTCAGCCAGCGCAGAGCATGGTGCTTCCACTGGTACGTGGGAGGGGGATCCCCTCCGGGAGGAGCCCCCGGGGCGTGTACAACCCCGCCCTGACACGTGTTGGGGAACGTAGTAATTTCAAAAAAATTCCTACGCACACGCAAGATCATGGTGATGCATAGCAACGAGAGGGGAGAGTGTTGTCTACGTACCCTCGTAGACCGAAGCGGAAGCGTTGACACAACGTAGAGGAAGTAGTCGTACGTTCTCCTAGCGATCCAACCGATCACAGCACCGTTACTCCGGCACCTCCGAGTTCTTGGCACACGTTCAGCTCGATGACAATCCCCGGGCTCCGATCCAGCAAAGCGTCGAGGAAGAGTTCCGTCAGCACGACGGCGTGGTGACGATCTTGATGTGTTACCGGCGCAGGGCTTCGCCTAAGCACTGCAACGATATGATCGAGGTGGAATTTGGTGGAAGGGGGCACCGCACACGGCTAAGGAACGATCCGTAGATCAACTTGTGTGTCTCTGGGGTGCCCCCTGCCCCCGTATATAAAGGAGCCAAGGGGGAGGGGCTGTCCGGCCAGGCCTTGGCGCGCCAGAGAGTCCTACTCCCTCTGGGAGTAGGATTCCCCCCCCCCCCCAATCCTAGTTGGACTAGGATTCTCCAAGGGGGAGAGAGAGAGAGAGGGGGGCGCCCATCTCTCCTAGTCCTAATAGGACTAGGGAAAGGGGGGAGGCGCGCAGCCCATGGGGCATCCCTCTCACCTCTCCTCCAAGGCCCATGTTGGCCCATTATGCTCCCGGGGGGTTCCGGTAACCCTCCCGGTATTCCGGTAAAATCCTGATTTCACCTGGAATGCATCCGATGTCCAAACATAGGCTTCCAATATATAATTCTTTATGTCTCGACCATTTCGAGAATCCTCGTCACGTCCGTGATCACATCCGGGACTCCGAACTCCTTCGGTACATCAAAATGCATAAACTCATAATAACTGTCATTGTATCGTTAAGCGTGCGGACCCTACGGTTCGAGAACAATGTAGACATGACCGAGACACGTCTCCGGTCAATAACCAATAGCGGGACCTGGATGCCCATATTGGCTCCTACATATTCTACGAAGATCTTTATCGGTCAGACCGCATAACAACATACGTTGTTCCCTTTGTCATCGGTATGTTACTTGCCCGAGATTCGATCGTCGGTATCCAATACCTAGTTCAATCTCGTTACCGGCAAGTCTCTTTACTTGTTCTGTAATACATCATCTCGCAACTAACTCATTGGTTGCAATGCTTGCAAGGCTTTATGTGATGTGCATTACCGAGAAGGCCCTGAGATACCTCTCCGACAATCGGAGTGACAAATCCTAATCTCGAAATACGCCATCCCAATATGTACCTTCGGAGACACCTGTAGAGCACCTTTATAATCACCCAGTTACGTTGTGACGTTTGGTAGCACACAAAGTGTTCCTACGGTAAATGGGAGTTGCATAATCTCATAGTTAAAGGAACATGTATAAGTCATGGATAAAAGCAATAGCAACATACTAAACGATCGGGTGCTATGCTAATGGAATGGGTCATGTCAATCAGATCATTCAACTAATGATGTGATCTCGTTAATCAAATAACAACTCTTTGTTCATGGCTAGGAAACATAACCATCTTTGATTAATGAGCTAGTCAAGTAGAGGCATACTAGTGACACTCTGTTTGTCTATGTATTCACACATGTATTATGTTTCCAGTTAATACAATTCTAGCATGAACAATAAACATTTATCATGATATAAGGAAATAAATAATAACTTTATTATTGCCTCTAGGGCATATTTCCTTCAGTCTCCCACTTGCACTAGAGTCAATAATCTAGATTACAAAGTAATGATTCTAACACCCATGGAGTATTGGTGCTGATCATGTTTTGCTCGTGGAAGAGGCTTAGTCAACGGGTCTGCAACATTCAGATCCGTATGTATCTTGCATATCTCTATGTCTCCCACCTGGACCAATTCCCGGATGGAGTTGAAGCGTCTTTTGATGTGTTTGGTTCTTTTGTGAAATCTGGATTCCTTTGCCAAGGCAATTGCACCAGTATTGTCACAAAAGATTTTCATTGGACCCGATACGCTAGGTACAACACCTAGATCGGATATGAACTCCTTCATCCAGACTCCTTCATTAGCTGCTTCTGAAGCGGCTATGTACTCAGCTTCACATGTAGATCCCGCCACGACGCTTTGTTTAGAACTGCACCAACTGACAGCTCCACCGTTTAATGTAAATACGTATCCGGTTTGCGATTTGGAATCGTCCGGATCAGTGTCAAAGCTTGCATCGACGTAACCATTTACGACGAGCTCTTTGTCACCTCCATAAATGAGAAACATATCCTTAGTCCTTCTCAAGTACTTAAGGATGTTCTTGACCGCTGTCCAGTGATCCACTCCTGGATTACTTTGGTACCTGCCTGCTAAACTTACAGCAAGGCACACATCAGGTCTGGTACACAACATTGCATACATGATAGAGCCTATGGCTGAAGCATAGGGAACATTTTTCATTTTCTCTCTATCTTCTGCGGTGGTCGGGCATTGAGTCTTACTCAACTTCACACCTTGTGCCACAGGCAAGAACCCTTTCTTTGCCTGATCCATTTTGAACTTTTTCAAAACTTTGTCAAGGTATGTGCTTTGTGAAAGTCCTATTAAGCGTCTTGATCTATCTCTATAGATCTTAATGCCCAATATGTAAGCAGCTTCACCGAGGTCTTTCATCGAAAAACTCTTATTCAAGTATCCCTTTATGCTATCCAGAAATTCTATATTATTTCCGATCAGTAATATGTCATCCAAATATAATATCAGAAATGCTACAGAGCTCCCACTCACTTTCTTGTAAATACAGGCTTCTCCAAAAGTCTGTATAAAACCAAATGCTTTGATCACACTATCAAAGCGTTTATTCCAACTCCGAGAGGCTTGCACCAGTCCATAAATGGATCGCTGGAGCTTGCACACTTTGTTAGCTCCCTTCGGATCGACAAAACCTTCTGGTTGCATCATATACAACTCTTCTTCCAGAAATCCATTCAGGAATGCAGTTTTGACATCCATTTGCCAAATTTCATAATCATAAAATGCGGCAACTGCTAACATGATTCAGACAGACTTAAGCATCGCTACGGGTGAGAAAGTCTCATCGTAGTCAATCCCTTGAACTTGTCGAAAACCTTTTGCAACAAGTCGAGCTTTATAGACAGTAACATTACCATCAGCGTCAGTCTTCTTCTTAAAAATCCATTTATTCTCAATCGCTTGCCGATCATCGGGCAAGTCAACCAAAGTCCATACTTTGTTCTCATACATGGATCCCATCTCAGATTTCATGGCGTAAAGCCACTTTGCGGAATCTGGGCTCACCATCGCTTCTTCATAGTTCGTAGGTTCATCATGGTCTAGTAACATGACTTCCAAAATAGGATTACCATACCACTCTGGTGCGGATCTTACTCTGGTTGATCTACGAAGTTCTGTAGAAACTTGATCTGAAGTTTCATGATCATTATCATTAGCTTCTTCCCTATTTGATGTAGGTGTCACAGAAACAGATTTCTGTGATGTACTACTTCTCAATAAGGGAATAGATACTGTTATCTCATCAAGTTCTACTTTCCTCCCACTCACTTCTTTCGAGAGAAACTCCTTCTCTAGAAAGTTTCCGACTTTAGCAACAAAAATTTTGCCTTCGGATCTGTGATAGAAGGTATACCCAATAGTCTCCTTTGGGTATCCTATGAAGACACATTTTTCCGATTTGGGTTCGAGCTTATCAGGTTGAAGCTTTTTCACATAAGCATCGCAGCCCCAAACTTTAAGAAACGACAACTTTGGTTTCTTGCCAAACCACAGTTCATAAGGCGTCGTCTCAACAGATTTTGATGGTGCCCTATTTAACGTGAATGCGGCCGTCTCTAGAGCATAACCCCAAAAAGATAGCGGTAAATCGGTAAGAGACATCATAGATCGCACCATATCTAGTAAAGTACGATTACGACGTTCGGACACACCATTACGTTGTGGTGTTCCGGGTGGCGTGAGTTGCGAAACTATTCCGCATTGCTTCAACTGTAGACCAAACTCGTAACTCAAATATTCTCCTCCACGATCAGAACGTAGAAACTTTATTTTCTTGTTACGATGATTTTCCACTTCACTCTGAAATTCTTTGAACTTTTCAAATGTTTCAGACTTGTGTTTCATTAAGTAGATATACCCATATCTGCTTAAATCATCAGTGAAGGTGAGAAAATAACGATATCCGCCACGAGCCTCAACATTCATTGGACCACATACATCAGTATGTATGATTTCCAATAAATCTGTTGCTCTCTCCATAGTACCGGAGAACGGTGTTTTAGTCATCTTGCCCATAAGGCACGGTTCGCAAGTGCCAAGTGATTCATAATCAAGTGACTCCAAAAGTCCATCAGTATGGAGTTTCTTCATGCGTTTTACACCGATATGACCTAAACGGCAGTGCCACAAATAAGTTGCACTATCATTATCAACTCTGCATCTTTTGGCTTCAACATTATGAATATGTGTATTACTACTATCGAGATTAAGTAAGAACAAACCATTCTTTAATGGCGCATGACCATAAAAGATATTACTCATATAAATAGAACAACCATTATTTTCTGATTTAAATGAATAACCGTCTCGCATCAAACAAGATCCAGATATAATGTTCATGCTCAACGCTGGTACTAAATAACAATTATTTAGATCTAATATTAATCCCGAAGGTAGATGTAGAGGTAGCGTGCCGACTGCGATCACATCGACTTTGGAACCATTTCCCACGCGCATCGTCACCTCGTCCTTAGCCAATCTTCGCTTAATCCGTAGCCCCTGTTTTGAGTTGCAAATATTAGCAACAGAACCAGTATCAAATACCCAGGTGCTACTGCGAGAATTAGTAAGGTACACATCAATAACATGTATATCATATATACCTTTGTTAACCTTGCCATCCTTCTTATCCGCCAAATACTTGGGGCAGTTTCGCTTCCAGTGACCAGTCTGCTTGCAATAGAAGCACTCAGTTTCAGGCTTAGGTCCAGACTTGGGTTTCTTCTCTTGAGTAGCAACTTGCTTGCTGTTCTTTTTGAAGTTCCCCTTTTTCTTCCCTTTGCCCTTTTTCTTGAAACTAGTGGTTTTGTTAACCATCAACACTTGATGCTCCTTTTTGATTTCTACCTCCGCGGCTTTTAGCATCGCGAAGAGCTCGGGCATAGTCTTGGTCATCCCTTGCATATTATAGTTCATCACGAAGCTCTTGTAGCTTGGTGGCAGTGATTGGAGAATTCTGTCAATGACGCAATCATCCGGAAGATTAACTCCCAGTTGAATCAAGTGATTGTTATACCCAGACATTCTGAGTATATGCTCACTGACAGAACCGTTCTCCTCCATTTTACAGCTATAGAACTTATTGGAGACTTCATATCTCTCAATCCGGGCATTTGCTTGAAATATTAACTTCAACTCCTGGAACATCTCATATGCTCCATGGTGTTCAAAACGTCGTTGAAGTCCCGGTTCTAAGCCGTAAAGCATGGCACACTGAACTATAGAGTAGTCATCAGCTTTTCTTTGCCAGACGTTCACAACATCTGGCGTAGCTCTTGCACTAGGCCTGGCACCCAGCGGTGCTTCCAGGACGTAATTCTTCTGTGCAGCAATGAGGATAATCCTCAAGTTACGGACCCAGTCCGTGTAATTGCTACCATCATCTTTCAACTTTGCTTTCTCAAGGAACGCATTAAAATTCAACGGAACAACAGCACGAGCCATCTATCTACACAACATAGACAAGCAAGATACTATCAGGTACTAAGTTCATGATAAATTTAAGTTCAATTAATCATATTACTTAAGAACTCCCACTTAGATAGACATCCCTCTAATCCTCTAAGTGATCACGTGATCCAAATCAACTAAACCATGTCCGATCATCACGTGAGATGGAGTAGTTTCAATGGTGAACATCACTATGTTGATCATATCTACTATATGATTCATGCTCGACCTTTCGGTCTCTGTGTTCCGAGGCCATATCTGTTATATGCTAGGCTCGTCAAGTTAAACCTGAGTATTCCGCGTGTGCAACTGTTTTGCACCCGTTGTATTTGAACGTAGAGCCTATCACACCCGATCATCACGTGGTGTCTCAGCACGAAGAACTTTCGCAACGGTGCATACTCAGGGAGAACACTTCTTGATAATTTAGTGAGAGATCATCTTATAATGCTACCGTCAATCAAAGCAAGATAAGATGCATAAAAGGATAAACATCACATGCAATCAATATAAGTGATATGATATGGCCATCATCATCTTGTGCTTGTGATCTCCATCTTCGAAGCACCGTCATGATCACCATCGTCACCGGCGCGACACCTTGATCTTCATCGCAGCATCGTTGTCGTCTCACCAATCTTATGGTTCCACGACTATCACTACCGCTTAGTAATAAAGTAAAGCATTACATCGCGATTGCATTGCATACAATAAAGCGACAACCATATGGCTCCTGCCAGTTGCCGATAACTCGGTTACAAAACATGATCATCTCATACAATAAAATTTAGCATCACCTCTTGACCATATCACATCACAACATGCCCTGCAAAAACAAGTTAGACGTCCTCTACTTTGTTGTTGCATGTTTTACGTGGCTGCTACGGGCTTTAAGCAAGAACTCATCTTACCTACGCATCAAAACCACAACGATAGTTTGTCAAATAGACTCTGTTTTAACCTTCTCAAGGACCGGGCGTAGCCACACTCGGTTCAACTAAAGTTGGAGAGACAGTCTTCCGCAAGCCATCTATGTGCAAAGCACGTCGAGGGAACCGGTCTCGCATAAGCGTACGCGTAAGGTTGGTCCGGATCGTCTCGTCCAACAATACCGCTGAACCAAAGTATGACATGCTGGTAGGCAGTATGACTTGTATCGTCCACAACTCACTTGTGTTCTACTCGTGCAAATAACATCAAACCATAAAAACCTAGGCTCGGATGCCACTGTTGGGGAACGTAGTAATTTCAAAAAAATTCCTACGCACACGCAAGATCATGGTGATGCATAGCAACGAGAGGGGAGAGTGTTGTCTACGTACCCTCGTAGACCGAAGCGGAAGCGTTGACACAACATAGAGGAAGTAGTCGTATGTTCTCCTCGCGATCCAACCGATCACAGTACCGTTACTCCGGCACCTCCGAGTTCTTGGCACACGTTCAGCTCGATGACAATCCCCGGGCTCCGATCCAGCAAAGCGTCGAGGAAGAGTTCCGTCAGCACGACGGCGTGGTGACGATCTTGATGTGTTACCGGCGCAGGGCTTCGCCTAAGCACTGCAACGATATGATCGAGGTGGAATTTGGTGGAAGGGGGCACCGCACACGGCTAAGGAACGATCCGTAGATCAACTTGTGTGTCTCTGGGGTGCCCCCTGCCCCCGTATATTAAGGAGCCAAGGGGGAGGGGCTGGCCGGCCAGGCCTTGGCGCGCCAGAGAGTCCTACTCCCTCTGGGAGTAGGATTCCCCCCCCCCCCCCCAATCCTAGTTGGACTAGGATTTTCCAAGGGGGAGAGAGAGAGAGAGGGGGGCGCCCACCTCTCCTAGTCCTAATAGGACTAGGGAAAGGGGGGAAGGCGCGCAGCCCATGGGGCATACCTCTCACCTCTCCTCCAAGGCCCATGTTGGCCCATTATGCTCCCGGGGGGTTCCGATAACCCTCCCGGTATTCCGGTAAAATCCTGATTTCACCTGGAATGCATCCGATGTCCAAACATAGGCTTCCAATATATAATTCTTTATGTCTCGACCATTTCGAGAATCCTCGTCATGTCCGTGATCACATCCGGGACTCCGAACTCCTTCGGTACATCAAAATGCATAAACTCATAATAACTGTCATCGTAACGTTAAGCGTGCGGACCCTACGGTTCGAGAACAATGTAGACATGACCGAGACGCGTCTCCGGTCAATAACCAATAGCGGGACCTGGATGCCCATATTGGCTCCTACATATTCTACGAAGTTCTTTATCGGTCAGACCGCATAACAACATACGTTGTTCCCTTTGTCATCGGTATGTTACTTGCCCGAGATTCGATCGTCGGTATCCAATACCTAGTTCAATCTCGTTACCGGCAAGTCTCTTTACTCGTTCTGTAATACATCATCTCGCAACTAAATCATTGGTTGCAATGCTTGCAAGGCTTTATGTGATGTGCATTACCGAGAAGGCCCTGAGATACCTCTCCGACAATCGGAGTGACAAATCCTAATCTCGAAATACGCCAACCCAATATGTACCTTCGGAGACACCTGTAGAGCACCTTTATAATCACCCAGTTACGTTGTGACGTTTGGTAGCACACAAAGTGTTCCTACGGTAAATGGGAGTTGCATAATCTCATAGTTAAAGGAGCATGTATAAGTCATGGATAAAAGCAATAGCAACATACTAAACGATCGGGTGCTATGCTAATGGAATGGGTCATGTCAATCAGATCATTCAACTAATGATGTGATCTCGTTAATCAAATAACAACTCTTTGTTCATGGCTAGGAAACATAACCATCTTTGATTAATGAGCTAGTCAAGTAGAGGCATACTAGTGACACTCTGTTTGTCTATGTATTCACACATGTATTATGTTTCCAGTTAATACAATTCTAGCATGAACAATAAACATTTATCATGATATAAGGAAATAAATAATAACTTTATTATTGCCTCTAGGGCATATTTCCTTCAACACGTGGCCGGCACGGTAGGGCCCGGCGAGGTGTATCTGGGCACCCGTGAGCCAGCGCGGGACTCACGGGGCCCTACCTCTAGGCGGGTTGCGCCTAGCACTGGGCCTTATCTTGTGATGTGTTCCTGCAAATTTGGTTAGATGCCGGCACTCTACGTCCTCGGGTCCCGGCCCTCGAGCTGGTCTCAGCCGTCGCTGGTATGCCAGGTCGCGATGCCGTGGACAAGGCCAAAGGGTGACGGCTGGAGAGCCAGTAAGAGCCCTGAGTCGCGATGCTCAGGTACCCCCCTTTAACGTGCAAGTGGTCGGCATGGAGAAGAAGAGGTGCCGTGGACCGGCATCAAATAATCAAGCATGGTGGGTCGAACACATAGCCAGAAATAAACGCAGAAGGGATACATGCCGCTGGGTCTGGCCCGAGCGACTTGGCGATGATGCAGCCCGAGGGGCGCCCCCAACAGAGTAAGCTAACAACATGACATGAAAGGGATACATGCCGCAGGGACGGACCCACGCGGCCTGGGAATAATGCAGCCCTGGGGGGCGCTCCCAGCTGGAAATGAAACTTGAAAGATGTCACCTGATGATGTTGAGGACGAATGAGTGTTGGTCTAGCACACTCGGTGGGCTGCGGAAGCCGATCCTCATGAGCCCCCAGGCCCAGGGGCCTCGAGAGGCTCTGGAGGCGCTGGTGGCTCCTCGCGGACCATCTCCATCTCCGCCAAGGCTGCGGAACGCCTGGCCTCTTGAGCCTCCATGATGCCCCTCATGAGGCGCTGCTATGTGGCAGCCGCGTTCGGCAAGCCATAAGGCATGCGAATGTAGCTGTGGGGTGGACCTTCGCAGCGCCCCACTCGCGAGGGCCAGAGGCGCTCCAGAGAGGCGACTCGATTGAGCCCTGGTATGTCGATGCAGACGCGCAGCCCACCATCCTCGCCTGGATGGGGAGCCACAGCTGGTAGGCGGCGGCCGCCTCTCATGACTCTTGACTCCTGTAGCTCCTGAATGGCCTTGCTGACGAACTCATAAGGGTCTGGCCCTCCTTGCCTTACTCCTTCTTGAGGGAAACGTGCTTCGGAACACACCTCCATGTGGTGTCCAAGCGCCTCCCTCGTGACCTTAGCCAGGTCGGTGGCCCTCCAGGGGAGAGCCCCCGAGCCCTGCCTGAGGAGGGCGCTGGGCGCGCTTTCCTATGCGATGGAAGGAGGTTCCCCCTGGCAGGCACGGGCCCTGAGGGGCCTGCCTCATGAGGGGCCGGGCCGGACAATGTCTTCTTCTTCTTGGGGGTGGTCTCGGGAAGCCTCCTGCTTCCGCGATCCGGGTCTTCCAGTGATGCGGCTTGAAAGGCTCGTTCCAGGGAACACACCGCGTCCTTCTCTTCACAGGGTACCGTGATGACTCTGCCACTTCCTGGCATCTTGAGGACGTTGTAGCCGTGGTGAGTTACAGCCATGAACTTGGCCAGCGCCGGGTACCCAAGGATGGCGTTGTAAGGCAGGCGAATGTGAGCGACATCGAAGTCGATGAGCTCGGTGCGGTAGTTGTCGCATGCCCTGAAGGTGACAGGGAGGCGGACCTGCCCAATCGGGACCGTGGAGCTGTCGGTGACTCCGGAGAAAGACTTGGTTGGCTGAAGCTGGTTGTAGGGCACTTGGAGATTGTTAAATGTTTCCACGAACAGGACGTTGAGCCCTGCCCCGCCATCGATGAGGGTCCTGGTGACCAGCACATTGCTGATGATTGGGGAACAAAGCATCCGGAGGACTCCGGCTGTGGCCGCACACTTGAGCTGGTCTGCTGAGCTGAACGTGATGGTGCAAGACGACCACCTGAGAGGGCGCGTGGCTTCGAGCTTGGGGAGGACTGCATTTACTTCGCGGGCGAACTGCTTGGAGATGCGCTGAGAGGCTGGGGCTTGAGCCCCGCCCAGGATGCAGACGATCGCGCGCGGCTCCTGGAAGCCCCCGGCCCCCTCGTCCTGATGGCGGTCCTCGTTTCTCCTTGGCTGCAGCGGCAGCGGAGGGAGGCCTGCGTTGCCTTGCGGGCGATCCTCGCAAGGCTGATCCCTCCAGTTTCCCTCGCGAGGCGAGTCTTGCAAGTGGTCCTCGCGACGTCGATCGCGCCACCCTTGGCACGGGCCGTGGTCTTCCCAGCGTCCTGCGTTCCTTCCTCCTCCTCGACCGTAGCCCCGGTCACCACGGTCGGGACGAAGGCCGATCCTTCCTTCTCGCACGGCTCGGAGCTCTTGACATTTGTTGGTGTTGTGGGTGTGGAGGTCGTGGTACACACAGTACCGACTGCCCTTGGAAGACTCGGGCCGATCTCTGCCCCGCTTGGTGTCTGGTTCTGCCGCGAGCACGACAGCCCCCTTGTGCTTCACATCCTTGGCCTTGCGCTTCTTCTCTTCTGGGTCTGCGGCAGGCAGCTCGAAGAGGGAGAGACGCCCTTCCTCAGCCCTGGCGCACTTGGTCGCCAAGTTGAACAGCTCCAAGGAAGTGCACAGGTCCTTATGCATCGCCAGCTCCTCCTTCATCTTGACGTCGCGCACGCCGTCGGAGAAGGCTGAGATGATGGCCTCCTCGGTCACCTTGGGAGACTTGAGGCGTGCGTTGTTGAAGCGCTGGATGTACTTCTGCAGGGTCTCTCCGGGTTGTTGCTTGATGCGGCGCATGTCGCTCACGGCGGGTAGCCGGTCGCGAGTACCTTGGAAGTTGGCGATGAAGCGGGTGCGCATCTCGTCCCAGGAGGAGATCGTGCCTGGAGCCAGGTTCAGGAGCCAGGTGCGGGCCCCGTCCTTGAGCGCCATGGGAAACCAGTTCACCATGACCTTCTCGTCTCCGTTGGCAGCTTCGATGCCCAGCTCGTAGAGCTGGAGGAACTCCGCAGGGTCGGCCGTGCCGTCGTAATGAGGAGGCAGGTCTGGCTTGAACTTGCCGGGCCACGTGACGCTGCGTAGCTCGATGGTTAAGGCACGGCAGCCTGCTGTGGCCATGGGAGGACTTGGGTGACGGAGAGCTTGGTCTTGCAGGTCCCCATGCGCTGCAGCCGGGAGCAGCGGGGGGTCTTGACGTGCGGGAGCAGGAGCATGGTCGTGACGTGCTGGAGCAAGGAGCGCAAGGGCAGCTTCTTGCGGGCGAGGGACTTCTTAGCAGCTCTGCTCTTGCCGCGCTGGCACCTGACGGAGCGGGTTCCACCCAGGGGCCACGCGCCTTGGAGCCAGGGCGCCTTCTTGAGGAGGAGGCGGCTGGGGCGCCCCCGGAGCTTCGTCGCCCGCGCAGGGCGGGGTGCGGTGCAGCGGGAAGGACGGCGCTGGAGAGCCCCCTGTGGCGCGGACGAGCTCGGTGACGCGGTCGAGCCATTCTTCGTAGATGTCGTCGACGGGACGGTAGCGCAGGAGCTCGTTTGTCGTGATGAGCGCAGCTCGAGCCTCCATGGGTGCGTGGAGCGCGCGGGACGAAGAACCAGCTGGGGTGAGCGAGGGAGTAGCGGTGCGGCCGTCTTGCCGCACGGACGAATGCTGAGATGACGCTTGCTGCTCGTTTCCCGCCGGGTCGGTGGCGGTGTTGATCGCAGGTGACGGGGAATGGCGAGGACGCCCGCCGACAGGAGCCATCTGGGCAACGCGGGAAGCGAGAGCGGCTCGGCGCTCGGCGCGGGCCCGACGAGCGTCAGACATGGACGCGATGGCCGGAGGAGAACGGGGCGGTGGAAGACGAATTCCGGCGCCCCCCTTCCTGGCACGCCAAATGTCAGATTTCGGGTTCTAGCAGACCCTTGAGGTTCGAACACTGGGGTGCGCGCGGAGATTTCGCCTTCTACCTACCTGCACCCCACCGCCTCGCTAAGATTTAAGCTATGGAAAGAACAGCACAAGAGACACAGGGTTTATACTGGTTCGGGCCACCGTTGTGGTGTAATACCCTACTCCAGTTTGTGGTGTGGTGGATTGCCTCTTGGGCTGATGATGATGAGCAATACAATGAAGAACAGCCTCGCGAGGGTCTGTTCTTGGCTAGGGCGATGAACTGCTAGGAGGAGTTCAGTCACCCTTCTCTCTCTGTGTGTGTGTGATGCTACTCGATCCGATCCCAGCTTGTTTCTGGATTGGTCGATCTCTGATTGCCGATTCCTCTACCAGCTCTACCCTGGGGGTGGCTAGTCCTATTTATAAGCAAAGGCCCTGGGCCTCTTCCCAAATATTGAGCGGGAAGGGCGCCAACAATTGGCCATTTTAAAGGGGAACATCTAGTACACATATCCTGACTAAAGTTGGTCCTCGCCTGCCAAAGGCTCTGGTGGTGACGCTGGCTTGGGCTCCACAATGACTTCCTCCCTGCCGTTGGGCTGGTCTTGGTCTCGTTGCACCGAAATGGGTGCCTTTACTTGATGCTCTCTCCCGCGCTTGCTCCCTTTGCACCAAAGAGGAAAGGAGGACACTGCGCGGGCTGGTGCCCACCTGGCGCCCTTGGTCGTCATGGCTTGCGTCACGGGCACCTCGTGAGGTACCCTGCCTTGATCTCTCTGCCTCCTCGCGAGCCAGCCTGATGAGGCCGTGCCTGAGGAAGCTCCGTGTCGTCCGCCTCGCGAGGCTTGGCCCCTCGCGAGGGTCTTGGGTCTGTGTTGATGAAGATGGGCCGTGCTGGGCCCCCCTTTGAGCCACGCCACAGGCCGCAGGCAGGAAAGTCTGGGGACCCCCGTTCCTGGAACGCCGACACTGGTGGCACTGAAGCTGTAGCTGGTGCAGATGAAGTGACTCTGGTGTCTGTTACGGGCTCTGCAGATGATCTCTGAGCTCGAGGCACTCTGGCAAATGCATCAATGGTTGTTCTGCCCTTCCTCTCATGCATGTCATCCTGTAGCTGCTCCACAACTGACTGAATCTTAGTTACTTTGACATATAAATCATAGAATTTTTGTTCCATGATTTTTTCCAGGCTCTCCTGGTTTTGAGTTAGGGTGGCCAACCCCTTCTCAATCCTCAGAGTTGATGCTATCAAATAACCAAGCTGGTCCTGCTTGCTTTTCAAAAAGTACTCAGATGCCTCCTCTTGAGTTGGCATCTTGGCAGCCTTCTCCATCATTGCCTTCTCCTTCTTTGCTTGTGCTTGCACTGAGGAGGGTTCATCTTCATTCATCACAACTTGGTTGTCCTTGAAGTCTAGGTAGATAGGCAAGTGTACCTTATCCAATAAGTATGTGCCTGTGCCCATCTTTGAGTTAATCAACTCCTGAATTTGTGGGGCATATCCACAACTTCTCTTTTGGTCTGTTGTTGTCCTCTTGATAGTCTCAACCATGAGGCTCATGACCTTGAATCTCTGTGGCACATCAAATATGTGTAGCAAATTAATTGCATGCCCTCTGATCAGCAGCAGAGAGTTGGGCTTGGAGGCAGCTTTGGGCTTAGATGATGCAACCCCTGTCCTGATAGCATCACCCATGAGTTTCTGGGCCTTAGGTGCTAGTGCAGCAACCTCTTCCTCTTCTGAACCTCTCCTCATAGAGGGTTTGCCAAGAACTCTGGCAGTAGTGGTTCTGACTCTCTTTTTCTTTTTATCTTGGCCAACAACTTCCTCTTCTGACTCAATGGTAAACTTTATGGTTTCTCCAGTGGCAACCTTCCTAGGTTTGGAAGTGGGAACTCTCCTTGCAGGTGCCTTCTTCTGCATACCTGGCTTAGTGGCTGCAGATGAGCCATATTCCTTCTTAAGAACTTTCTTCTTTGATGTGGCTTCCTCTTCCTCTGCCACATAATCTTCATCCTCAGATTCTGAATTTCTTTTCTTGCTTGCTCTAGTGGCAGCCTTTGGCAAATTGCTTGGGGTGCTTCTGCTACCCTCATCTGAGCTGCTAGAGGGACTAGTGCCCTCACTCATGTGCACCAGCTCCTCTGACTTGTTCTGGCTGTCACTCTGGTCAGACGTGTTGCAAACACAAACTGCAGACCCTGTGAATAGATTGTAGATGAGATAGAGTGGATGAGCATCACAAAATACAGAGATTTTTGCAAAAGAATGAATCAAAAACTTAGTTTCAGTTTTCTACAGAAAGCATTTCGGATCAACCGATTTGCAAACTCGGTGATAACGAAGCAGCTGTTCGAACCAAAACTAGTGAACTCGGTCAGACCGAGTCACAGTTCGGTGGCATCGAGACTGCTAGGGTTTCACAAAGTCCTGAACTCAGTCACACCGATTTGCAATTCTCGGTCAGACTGAGAACCACATGTGCAATGGCCTTGGCCGAATCGGTGGAACCGAGTTCTGCAACTCGGATGGTCCGAGATGGTTTTGGCGGAAACCTAACCCTAAATTTTTGATTCAACTCTAATCTACGGAGTGTTTTGACTAGATAGAAGCGTTTCAATCATGGCAAGATTCATGATGAACACAATGTGCTAGGAATCGGACGGGGATAGCACTGTGATCGAGTCCATACCCTAGTTCGGCGATGAACTCGCTATGGCGGCAACGGCGGGGAAGAATTCCGTTGACGGCGGCGGAGACCAGCGACAGTAGGCGGCTGGCGACGAGGAGGACGATCCGGAGACCCCGGAGGCAGAGCGAGCTATGCGCGGGCGAAGGGGTTTTGGAGAAATTTCCAAAATTTTGCCCGTGAGTATATATAGCCCGACCCTGTCGGTGTGACCGAGTGGAACAACTCGGTGGCACCGAGATGCATAACTGTTGACAGTTACAGCAACTCGGTGTGACCGAAAAGTTCAAATCGGTTGCACCGAGATTGAAAACCTAGATCGACTTAGTGATCTCGGTATGACCGAAATGGAGGAATCGGTCAGACCGAAACACACAAAGAAGTTTTGGAAGTTTAAGTCTATGACGAATCGGGGACTCCGAGTGCTCCTCACACAGAGTGGTTCGAATCTGACTTGATCAAATTTTGTGATGTAGCATGAATAGAGTTTGAGACGAGAAATGCAAATATAGCTAGAGAGGGTTCTTAGGCATTCTTGTCCATCCACTTGGCAAAAGAAAAAATAAACCAATCAATCAAAACAACAAGTGGATGTCCTCGAATGAGTAAAATATGCAATCAACATGCTCACACAATAAAACGGCAATTGAAATATGTGGCAAAGCATGCACAACCAATTCTAGCATCTATCAAACAATTTGCGATGACTAGGTCATCTATATATGAGTATATTGACTTAGGAGTCAAATGAGAACATTTGATCATAGGTCATACTCATTGTTTAAGCACAAGTGGGGTTACCACTTCTACATAAAGCATTGTTGTGTTCACACCATTAGAGTTGCTTTAGCTCAATTCTTAGAGTAAAGCTCCCCCTAGATGTGAGATCCCCCTAAGAGGGATGAACTAACCTTGGGTTTTGTCGATGATGACTTCATGTAGGTGTTGAAGATTTGGATGCTCAATGTTGATGTAGATCATTTGGAGCTATCCATTGGAGTGAGTTGCACTTTCAATACCTACACGGGTTAGTCCCACAAGGAACAAACAAGGATATCCATAGACATAAAGTGATGCACACATACGATGATGTCTATGAAAGCTTTTAGGTTACCTTGTCCCTTGTCTTACCAACAAGAGGGTTTGTGACTCCTTGAACTAGTGCAAGATGTGGAAGTTGATTGCACTTGTTCTTGCCAAGATGATAAGAGTGAAGTATGTTGGCGGAGTCACCCTCAAGAACTCTCTAGTTCTTCTTCTTCGAGATCCAAACCATCTTGATGGGAATCCTCGAAGTTGTAGTTGTAATCGATGAAGTGGAACTTGAAGTAGTCTTGGGAACCCACTTGACCAAGGCCTTAGGAGCTTCTTCAAATGCATCAATTTCCTCTTGAAGCTTGTCCTTGCCTTTTTGCTTGTGGTCTTGTGGTGGAAGATCATCTTGAGCTTGTGTCCCTTTGAAAGAAGTAGGATCATACTTCTCTTGTTGAGGAACAAACTTCGTCTTGGGGTATTGATCTTCTTCCCACTCAACTCCATTGGCATTGAACTTTCGTTCAAAACCAACACCTTGATTCTTCCGGTGCCTTCCTTGCTTGCGTGCAATTTCCTCGAATTGCTTACTTCCGGCAAGGCTCTTGTAAACACCTTTCTCTATAATTCCCTTCAATAAGCTATTTTCTAGCTCAAGTGTAACTTGGCTAAGAGAATCATTAGTGGAATCAACAGAACTACTAGAAGCAACAATATTGGATTTAGCATGATTATTGTTACTACTAGAGGAAGAATCTTTCTTGTTCTTGTTACTAGACTTGACTTGAGGCATGTAAGTGGATAAGAGTAAACGCTTGGCAATGTAAGAAGAACTTTTGTTACGAAGATCATCATTGATTGCTTTTAAGAACTCATGCTCTTGCTCAAGATTGAGCTTTTCAAAGCGTAATTTCTCATGAGTCCTTAAAAGTTCTCGATGATCTCCTAAGATAGTTTCATGAGCTAACTTAAGAGTGTTTAGTTCTTTAGTTAGAGACTCAATCTTCTCCTTATCATTGTCATTCGTTTTATCTTGATTAACATGATTAATTGATGTTTCATCATAGTATTCATCACTAGAGTTGCCAATAAGTAAATCATCATCACCTAACAAGTCATCTTCATCACTACTGAAATCAACATACTCGGGGTGTTATACCTTTGGGCCTTTAGACATGAAGCATGTTCCAACTCCTTCATTTGGTGAGTCAAATATGTCGTAGGAGTTGGTTGTCACAAGTGCTAGACCGGCAACACCTTCATCTTGAGTATATTCGGAGTCGGAGTGATAGCTTCTCTCGGAGTGGTTGTCGGAGTCGGAGCCGGATACCCATTCACCAACATGAGCTTGATGTCTTCATTTTGTGTAGCTCCTTGATGACTTATCCTTTCTTTTCGAATCCTTGCTTCTCCATGAGGATCTTCGTTCATAACGATCATCTCTACTCCTTCTTTCTCTAGATGGTGATTCTTCTCTTCTACTTCTTCTCACGGGAGAATCTTCTCTTTTCTTGTAGGGGGGCGTACACTCATTGGAATAG
Organism: Aegilops umbellulata; assembly: GCA_032464435.1. Lineage (NCBI taxonomy): Eukaryota > Viridiplantae > Streptophyta > Magnoliopsida > Poales > Poaceae > Aegilops > Aegilops umbellulata. The sequence continues at coordinate 82,845,115 of CP136054.1, read as the reverse complement.
TGTCCGGGACTTCCACAATTGTAGCAGTTTCGCTCTCGACTAGAAGATCTTTTGTCATTGTAGGACCTTGACTTGGAGCTTCTCTCTTTGCTTCTACTCTTGTAGAACTTGTTGAAGTTCTTCACTGTCAGGACCCCGATTCTAAGCCACATCGATCCAGCGTGTAACACTTCATATCACTTTGCGGCCTCACGCACGGTACTCCCACGGGTGCCACCTTACCTGGCCCGGGACCGTTTGCGCCTTTTGGCTCACGTATATGATAGTGTCGCTAGCATCCATATGACAGAGAACCCGGGCCGACATGGCTAGTCGTGAACCCGAAGCGGCGCTAGCCTATGAGGACAGGCATACATGAATCACATCGAGCATGTCGGTCATCAACGTATCTATTCGGGCTGTAGCACTGGGCTAACAGGACTCTGGTAACCCGGGCTGTAGCAGGCTAGGCAGGACTCCGAATATCAGCGCGTGACATTTCCCCGAAGGGACAGACATAGGAACGACGTGAAACACATGCCGGCCAGTCAAGTGTCCAAGCAGTAGTGCTGGGCTAGCAGGACTCCGGTGAACCGGGCTCTAGCGGACTACTATCGCTCAGAAGCACAAGACTTACATTTCCCCATATGAAAGGCTGCCAAGGATAAACAACTAGATAGTCGGATCCCACTCATACCAAGCATTTCAATCATACACGCAATATGCCCGATATGAGTAAATACAACATGGCATCACAACAGTACTCTACGACTCAAGTACTTTATTTAGAAGGCTCCGAGGAGCCATACATATCATCCATACAGATAGGGGTCACATGACCCAACACTCAAGTCATACAAACATACAAGCACATGCGGAAGCAAAGTAGTCTGAGTACAGACACTAGAAAGAAAGAAGGCTTGACGAAGCCTGTCTATCTACAACGACCCTTCACAAGTCTTGGATCACCACCTGGTGATAAGTCACTCGTCAACGTCGAGGTCTACATAGAACCCATCAGAAGGGTTGGTGCAGTCGTCTGAAAAACATGATTAAAGCAACATGAGTACGGAGGTACTCAGCAAGTCTTACAACAGGAACCTATTATACATGCACATTCTCAAGAAGGTAGTGGGGTTATTGCAGCAAGCCAGCTTTGACTCTTGGCTAAACTATCCTACGATAGACACCACTTGTAAATCATTTGTCGCACACGAGTCCACTAACACCATCACAATACTCCACCGTGGATCCTCTCTCGCCATCCTGCGAGAGGGCCATCCGCGGTACTCACACTTATCTTGAGATTTTTAATAGTATCCATTTAACTTATCTATGAACTGTATAGGTGACCAAGTAGTCCTTTACCGCGGACGCGGCTATTCGAATAGATTTATACCCTGCAGGGGTGTACTTCTTCACACACGCTCTCACCACTTATCGCCGTTTACACGACATGTACTCGGCAACCTTCAAGCGGAAGCCCAGCGAGGGTGTCGGCCACGGCCTACCTAAACACTCAAGTCTCTAGTCCAGGTTTATCGCCTATTCGGGTTCCATCCGCAGGGAGTCCGGCCGAGGTTTCCACTAACGGCCCCGAACGATGTGAACAGGGTTCCCGAGACACCAAACGGGCGAGTCGGTACACCGTGCCACGTGCCTACCGCAACACAGCCCACCCCGATGGTCAGCGCCGCGTGCGGCCCCCAGCATGCTACAAACACCAGAAACTACTTTGCAACTCCTGGACAGAGGACAAGCGTGATCAAGAAGCCGAGAGGGTCCATTGGTTTCGGGCCCAATGCGTGGTAGTAGCTGAGTCTTAAATCACACACACAGATCTCGGTTCTTAAGGACGGCCTCAATGAAACAACCCACCATGTACTCCTACATGGCCTTCCATCGATTCCTTTACCAAATCGTGTTCAACACTTCCACACCATTGACAACGATACAACCTTTCACTCCGGATCATCATCCCGATGAGCCAGACCTGACACAACTCTAAGCATAGCAAGCATAGCATGGTAGGAACACACATACACATGTATTGGCTCAATCAACTCCTACACATGCTAGTGGGTTTCATCTAGTTACTGTGGCAATGACAGGTCATGCAAAGGAAGTGGGTTCAACTACCGCAACACACAGCAGTTTGAAACGCGTTGTCTTAATGCAGTAAACAAGGGCAGAAGCGAGAACATAGGTTTGTATCGGAATGATCAACGAGTTGCTTGCCTGATGGAGTGGTGGTGGGATACTGCCCTTCAACTGGATACTCGGAGATATCCTCGGAGGCAGAACCTACCACGAATGACACATTGCAACACAATCAATACATGACGATATGCAACAATATGATGCATGCAATGACATGGCAATATGAATGTGTCCTGGTCTTGTGCAAGTTAAACCAGAAGGAAATGACCCCATTTGAACCAAAGATTCAAATGGTAGTGCATTTATAAGATCATATTAGTGCAATATCTTATAATGCCTAAACAGTGGGTTTAACTTGTTTTAACATGCATGAAACCAGTTCCATTGGATAGATTGGATTTTTCTGATAGATTTTCATATATAAAACTTTGCATTTGGAGTTATAGATAAATTTCTATGAATTTTTGAAGTTTGAACTATTTTCTGGATTTTCTGTATAAAAATAAATCCAGCAAAATAGATTACTGCGTCAGCATGAAGTCATGCTGACCTCAGCAGGTCAACAGACCGGTCCAAGTCAAACCTGACGCGTGGGTCCCGCGTGTCAGGGTCATTAACTTAACAGATTAGATTATTTTTTAATCCTGGATTAATTAGCAGTCGGGGCCCACATGTCATAGACTCAGAGGAGTCAAACTGGGTCCACAAGTCAACGGTTAGGGTCAACTCGCCGGCGTCTAGCCGCCGGCGAGGTCAGACGCGGCGGAGCAAGTGATTTTGCTCGTTTTGGCCACCAAACAAGGCGCGGAGGCCATCTACGGGTAGCTGAGATCCTCCCGCGGCGTTCGGTGGCAACAGCTGGGCTCGGGGTGGCCGGAAACATCGCCGGCGACGGGTTTGGCGGCGCCGGGGCTCGGGTGGAGGTGGCTTTGGCGCTACGGTGCGTTAGGGGGCCGGCTGGTGGCTGTTTTGGCCTCCTGGAGGCTCCAGGAGCACGTTGACGCGCTCTGGCCCGGGTGGCAGGGGCTATGGCCGCGGTGGCGCCATGGCCGGCGGAGCCAAGCTCTCGGGCTCGTCGGGGACGGGCGCTACGGCGAGCTAGCAGGCATGGGAGGAGGGGGAGAAGGTGCGGGAGCTCACAGGGAGGTCGACGAGCAGCTCAGCGGGCTCGGGGGCGAACGGAGCGGCGCGAATCGAAGAACGGCGGCCGGCGGGCACCGAGGTCGGAGACGAGCTGATGGCGGCGATGCAGGGCCTCCGGCGAGGCGTGGCTCGGTGGGGAGGGCGAGGGCGAAGTGGCGGAGCCTCTGGGCAGGTCAGCGGGGCGAGGGGGCAACGGTGGGCGCGGCTATGGCGACGAGACGGCGACGGGTGCTGCGGCCATGGCGCTGGAGAGCGAGAGAGAGAGCCAGGGGGGAAAGTGAGGTGTCCACGGGGTCGAGGGCGCGACATGGAGGACGTCCAGCGCGTCGGGCGGCGAAGCGGCGAGCAGGTGACGCCGTGGCGAGCTCGCGCTCGCCGGCGTCACCACCCTGCCTGCCTGGCGGGGACGAAGCAGCTGGCTGGCTCGGGCCAGCACAGCGCTGGGCCGCCAGGTGGGCCGGCTGGTGGGTTTGGCCAGGTTAGTTTTCTTCTGTTTAACTGTTTTCTTTTTCTATTATTTCTGCAACTTTGTGGACTTATTTAAAATACTTAAACAACTCCAAAATCCCCAAACTGCTCATGCATACTATTTAAAGTATAGACAACATGAAACATTTCTGTTTGAGAATATTTGAACATTTAAATATATTTTTAAATTTTAAATGCCCAAATTCAAATACTTATGTGTTAATTCAATAACCTTCTGTTGACCTAGAAAAATGTGCACTATTTTTGCCAGGGGGTTTAATCCAAGACAAAGAGGGTGAACATTTTAGAAGGGCATTTCAGGTTCATTGAAAAAGATTTTAGTAAACCCTAGTTATTTCCAGGGGGGGGGGAGTGTGTGTTGGGGGTTCTGGCATTTCCCATTTCAGAATTAATAGAATTTAAACATGATGCACACTCTAATGCATGGCCTAGCTAGGGATGTGACAACTCACCCCCACTCAAAAGAATCTCGTCCCGAGATTTAGGTTCCTCCGGAAAGAAGGCGGGGTACTCAAGTCGAAGACGATCCTCCCTTTCCCAAGTAGCTTCTTGCTCGGAATGGTGTGACCATTGAACCTTGAGAAACTTGATATTGTGGCGTCGAGTGGTACGCTCGGCTTGATCAAGGATACGAACGGGGTATTCCCGATAAGTGAGGTTATCTTGGAGATCAAGCGTTTCGTGGTCCACTCCGCGGATAGGGTCCGAGAAGCAACGCCTGAGTTGAGAAACGTGGAAGACATCATGAACTCTGGAGAGATGCGAAGGTAGTTCCAGTTGGTAGGCAACTTCCCCTCGTTTGGCAAGAATGCGAAAAGGTCCAATGTAACGAGGAGCCAATTTGCCTTTGATACCGAATCGATGGGTTCCCTTTAAAGGTGTAACCCGAAGATAAGCCATCTCGCCGACTTCATAAGCCATGGGCTTATGCTTGCGGTCATACTAACTCTTTTGACGGGATTGAGCAGTTTTCAACTTCTCACGAATAATGCGAACCTGCTCTTCTGCATCCTGGATCATGTCCGGGCCAAAGAGTTGTCTCTCGCCGGTTTCTGACCAGTTAAGAGGCGTCCGACATTTTCGTCCATAAAGAACTTCGAAAGGAGCTTTACCCAAGCTAGCTTGATAACTGTTGTTATAAGCGAACTCGGCGAATGGAAGGCACTTCTCCCAATTCATACCGAAAGAGATGACAGAAGCTCGGAGCATATCCTCCAGAATTTGATTGACTCGTTCTACTTGACCACTTGACTGAGGATGGAAGGCGGTGCTAAAGGAGAGACGAGTCCCCATAGCATTTTGGAAACTTTCCCAAAATCGAGAGGTGAAAAGGCTTCCACGGTCCGAATTAATTTCCAATGGAACACCATGAAGAGACACTATTCGAGAGATGTATAAGTCAGCTAGCTGGCTAGCGGTTATACTCCCGCGAACAGGTAAGAAGTGGGCTACTTTGGAGAGACGATCGACAACAACGAAGATAGCATTATTCCCTCTTTTGGTTCTGGGAAATCCGGTAATGAAATCCATACCGATTTTATCCCATTTCCATTCAGGAATATCCAAGGGCTGAAGGGTGCCAGCAGGCCGTTGATGCTCTGCTTTAACACGACGACAGACGTCGCAAGTTGCAATGTATTGAGCGATTTCTCTCTTCATCCTGGTCCACCAAAACCTCTGGCGTAGGTCTTGATACATCTTAGTACTACCGGGATGAATGGTGAGAGGGGATTCATGAGCTTCCTTAAGGATCAATCGCCTCAAGTTGCGTACCTTGGGAACCACTAGACGGTTTCCGAAGAACACAACACCTTGACCATCAATGGAGAAACAATCTGCAACTCCCTTCTTGATGTTTCTCTTGATACGGGAAATTCCCGGATCCACCTTTTGTGCCTTGATGATCTGATCCGTAAGGTTAGGTTTCGCCACCAGGGTGGAAAAGAGTCCTCGAGGAACAATGTGAAGGTTAAGCTTATGAAATTCCTCGTGGAGAAGTGGTTGACCTTGTTGTAACATCAGGTTGTTACAATAAGATTTACGACTTAGTGCATCAGCCATGACATTGGCTTTGCCTGGGGTGTAAGTTATTCCTAAGTCGTAATCCGAGATCAACTCGACCCAACGTCTTTGCCTGAGATTCAAATCCGGTTGGGTGAAGATATATTTCAAACTTTGGTGATCAGTGTAAATTTCGCAACGGTTACCCAAGAGGTAATGTCGCCAGGTTTTGAGTGCATGGACTACCGCTGCAAGCTCTAGATCATGAGTAGGATAATTATCCTCATGTGGACGCAACTGTCGAGATGCGTAGGCAATCACATGACGATCTTGCATGAGTATGCAACCTAGTCCTTGTCGCGAGGCGTCGCAATAGATAACAAAGTCCTTAGAGAAATCTGGTGATACCAGTACGGGAGCAGATGTCAGGCGTCTTTTCAGTTCCTGAAAGCTGAACTCGCACTGTGGGGTCCACTCGAACTTTTTATCTTTCTTGAGGAGTTCAGTTAGAAGCTTAGCAACCTTGGAAAAATTCTCGACGAAGCGGCGGCAATAGCTCGCTAAACCAAGAAAACTCCGAACTTGCTTGACCGTTTCAGGTGGAGTCCAGTCAAGGACAGCTTGAACTCGCTCGGGATTGACAGCAATGCCCTTGCCAGAGATTACATGGCCCAGATAGGTCACTTCTGGCAACCAGAATTCGCACTTGGAGAATTTGGCATAAAGGCGATGCTCTCGAAGCTTCATCAATACTAGCCTTAGATGTTCGGCATGTTCTTCCTCATTCTTGGAGTAGATGAGTATATCATCGAGGTATACGACGACGAATTTATCCAAGTACTCCATGAAGATCGAGTTCATTAACCGAGAGAAGGTGGCTGGAGCATTGGTTAAACCGAAGGACATGACGGTGTACTCGTATTGGCCGTAACGAGTAACGAAGGCCGTTTTGGGAATGTCCCCGTTCTTGATTTTGATTTGATGGTAGCCCAACCTCAAATCCATCTTGGAAAAGACTGAGGATCCAGCGAGCTGATCATACAGGTCGTTGATCCTGGGGAGCGGATACTTGTTCTTGATAGTGACCAAATTGACAGGTCGGTAATCTACAACCATCCGATCCGTTCAATCCTTCTTCTTGACGAAGAGGACGGGGCAAGCCCATGGAGATGAACTAGGACGGATGAAACCTTTTTGCAAGGACTCATCGAGTTGTTTCTTAAGCTCAGCTAGTTCTAGGGGTGCCATCTTATAAGGTCTCCTAGAGATTGGGACGGTTCCTGGAACAAGGTCTATTACGAACTCGACATCTCTGTCAGGTGGAACACCTGGCAGTTCCTCTGGAAAGACATCCGGAAAGTCACGGACTACCGGAATATCTTCGAGGTCTGGAAGGGGATTGGCATTTAGAGAGTAGAGCTGACGCTCCGATACTCGGGTCAAAACATTGACTGTCTTGCCCGATGGATGGGTAAGTTGAACAGTTCTAGTTGAGCAGTCAATCTTGGCGTAATGAGCTGACATCCAGTCCATACCCAAGATGATGTTTATGTCTGAAGACTTGAGAGCTATTAGTGACGCAAGGAAGACCAATCTGTCAACAAGAATTTCATTTCCATGGCTGATCCTAGAGGTTTGCCACTTAGAACCAGGGGTTTGAATTACCATGGAGGTAGGCATGTCACAAAAAGTGGTGTTGTGCAAACGAGCATAGCTCTCAGAAATAAATGAATGAGATGCTCCAGTATCAAAGAGAACAGTTGCCGGATGGCAATTAACAAGGAGCGTACCGAGAACGACGTTGGGGTCCTCATGAGTTTCTTCAGCTGAAACGTGGTTGACATGGCCACGAGCAGTGGTGGCTGGCTTGGCGACAAGCACCTTCGCTGTTGACTTACCACGTCCAACAGACTTTCCGAACTGGCTGGGGTTGTTTTGGGGACACTCACGGATGTAGTGGCCTGGCTCACCACACTTGAAGCAAGTTGTCATATTGGGGCGTGGAGCAGTGTTGGCAGTGGGGCCACCAAAAGTCTTGGGCGGCACATACTGCTGATTGGGACGAGGCGCCTCAAAGGATGGCCTCGGAGTATACCTGGGTGGCATAGCAGAATTTGGAATCCAGACCCGGCGCTTCTGTGATCCAGAACCGGATGAAGATCCATAGTCACGGGAGTGCTTGCGTGAAGCTTCAAAATCATTCTGCCCTGTCTCGGCACTGATGGCCTTATTGACTAGCTTCGGAAAAGAAATGCATTCATGCAGACGAAGGTCACGTCGGAGCTCAGGGCTAAGTCCCTTGCGGAACCTTGCCTGCTTCTTGGCGTCGGTGGATACCTCTTCGGGAGCATAGCGTGCAAGCTTCCCAAACTCGCGACTGTATGCATCCACAGTCAGCTTCCCCTGGGTGAAGTTACAGAACTCCTCCCTCTTGCGATCCATGAGACCTTCCGGAATATGATGCTCACGAAAAGCGGCACTGAAATCAGCCCAAGTAGTGAGTTGGCCGACCGGACGCATAGCTTCATAATTCTCCCACCAAAGGCTGGCAGGGCCTTCGAGGTGATAGGCAGCAAAGGTGACTTTATCATCTTCAGCCACGTTGGCAGAACGTAGCTTGTGGGCGATGCTGCGGAGCCAGTCATCCGCATCGAGAGGTTCGATGGAATGATTGAACTTTGGCGGGTACAGCTTGACAAAGTCATTGATGGACACCGAATTGATCCTCTGCTGGCGTGCAGTGTTCTGCTCAATCCGCTCTAACAAGCGGTTGGTGTCGCGCCTGTTGCGCTCTGCCTCCAGCATCACTTCGGCCAGAGAAGGTGGTTGAGGCAGACTTTCCTCTCTAGGTGCACTAGCTTCTCCCTGCTCCGAAGCAGCAGGGTTGCTGCGGGTGTTGACCATCCTGGGAAAACAAAACAACGATTTAAACCAGGATGGCAAAATCTGGCCAAGGAAGTGCGGAATGTAATGGATAACAAGGAATGCAGAGATGATCATCCGTATGACATGGTAATATAGAAACTGCCATATATACACCAACAGTCATACACCCATACATAGTTTAGTACAAGCCCGGCTGAAGTACCACTATGATGAAAGACGTTACATCTCATCGGAGGCATTCCAAGCTCCTATACATTATTTATCTACACCTCCGGAATTGATACACACTAAGTTATATTCCACAATCACGCAGGACGGTGGACATACAACTATTACAATACTAGCGAGACTACTACAAGCTCAGACGGCTCCGTAGAAGTCCTCATAGAAGTCACCACCCAGACCTGGAAGCGGAACATGGTCATCTGGGAACAGACGGTGCTGCGGTGCTTGTGGACCATAGGGACTTGGATGCGGCCTCGGTCCAACAAATGGCGGTAGAAGAGGCCCACGAGGAGGGGTGATGCCTCCCACCTCACGCCATTCCATAAAGTCTGGCAGACTAGCCCGCACAGGGTACAAGTCTCTCGTGTCCATGTATCCGGCTTGCACAGCAGGTGCAAACCTCGTCAAGGTGGCCCAATGATCAGCACGAGCATTAAAGAGCTCCATACGCAAGGCCCGGTTTTCACGGTCCTTATCTTCCAACATCTCAGTAGTGGTGCAAAGGAGTGAGTCCTCATGGGATGCATCACTGTACATGCCCTGAAGGTAACCATGCGCCCCAGGGAGGGATGCTGGCATGTAGCGAAATTCAGTGTTGCTCAACAAGGCAGTTCTAGCTCGCATAATGGTCATCATCGAGTAGGCTGCATCTTGAACGGACATCCCAATAGTGATCCCGAGTCCATAAGAACGGTGGAGTGGTTCCGTGGCTCCGGGATATGATGGATATATCCTGACCGTGCACAGATATTGGCTCTGGTTGAAATCTCTAAACTGCTCTTCGACGGTGTATTCGGGGTACCATCGGTATCCTGCCTCAACCATCACTCGAACCAACATGGCGGTATGACCACATACACCGATGCAACGGGTCAGACGAACCACTTGGTTTTGGGGACGGGTAGCCATCTGAAAGCACAAAATAGTGCAAAGGCATTAGAATTTCTGGATGAAATTGGACAGCATAACGGCTGTAAATGCTCAGAAAAAGACTTGAGACATCCACAACAGTTTGCGAAACCACTCAACAACATCATATCGAGGTTCTGGTTCAAATGGCAACATACTAAACTTTAGTAGAACTGAACTGGGTTGAATCCAACAATCCTATAGGTTACTACGGATTTAGTAACACGTGAACCTGATAGAGAGAAGAGAGCCTAGTCCTTAACCCACGTAGAATGAGAAGAGAATGACTCAGAATAGAGGGTATAAGGTAAAGGAGTAAAAGAGCCTTACGTTCCCTCCCACAATCAATTCCCCTACATATAACTAAGCATTTCTAGACTCGACATCGACCAGTTTGGCTTAGCGAACCTACAGGCAGTCCGGCTCTGATGCCAACGCTGTCAGGACCCCGATTCTAAGCCACATCGATCCAGCGTGTAACACTTCATATCACTTTGCGGCCTCACGCACGGTACTCCCACGGGTGCCACCTTACCTGGCCCGGGACCGTTTGCGCCTTTTGGCTCACGTATATGATAGTGTCGCTAGCATCCATATGACAGAGAACCCGGGCCGACATGGCTAGTCGTGAACCCGAAGCGGCGCTAGCCTATGAGGACAGGCATACATGAATCACATCGAGCATGTCGGTCATCAACGTATCTATTCGGGCTGTAGCACTGGGCTAACAGGACTCCGGTAACCCGGGCTGTAGCAAGCTAGGCAGGACTCCGAATATCAGCGCGTGACATTTCCCCGAAGGGACAGACATAGGAACGACGTGAAACACATGCCGGCCAGTCAAGTGTCCAAGCAGTAGTGCTGGGCTAGCAGGACTCCGGTGAACCGGGCTGTAGCGGACTACTATCGCTCAGAAGCACAAGACTTACATTTCCCCATATGAAAGGCTGCCAAGGATAAACAACTAGATAGTCGGATCCCACTCATACCAAGCATTTCAATCATACACGCAATATGCCCGATATGAGTAAATACAACATGGCATCACAACAGTACTCTACGACTCAAGTACTTTATTTAGAAGGCTCCGAGGAGCCATACATATCATCCATACAGATAGGGGTCACATGACCCAACACTCAAGTCATACAAACATACAAGCACATGCGGAAGCAAAGTAGTCTGAGTACAGACACTAGAAAGAAAGAAGGCTTGACGAAGCCTGTCTATCTACAACGACCCTTCACAAGTCTTGGATCACCACCTGGTGATAAGTCACTCGTCAACGTCGAGGTCTACATAGAACCCATCAGAAGGGTTGGTGCAGTCGTCTGAAAAACATGATTAAAGCAACATGAGTACGGAGGTACTCAGCAAGTCTTACAACAGGAACCTATTATACATGCACATTCTCAAGAAGGTAGTGGGGTTATTGCAGCAAGCCAGCTTTGACTCTTGGCTAAACTATCCTACGATAGACACCACTTGTAAATCATTTGTCGCACACGAGTCCACTAACACCATCACAATACTCCACCGTGGATCCTCTCTCGCCATCCTGCGAGAGGGCCATCCGCGGTACTCACACTTATCTTGAGATTTTTAATAGTATCCATTTAACTTATCTATGAACTGTATAGGTGACCAAGTAGTCCTTTACCGCGGACGCGGCTATTCGAATAGATTTATACCCTGCAGGGGTGTACTTCTTCACACACGCTCTCACCACTTATCGCCGTTTACACGACATGTACTCGGCAACCTTCAAGCGGAAGCCCAGCGAGGGTGTCGGCCACGGCCTACCTAAACACTCAAGTCTCTAGTCCAGGTTTATCGCCTATTCGGGTTCCATCCGCAGGGAGTCCGGCCGAGGTTTCCACTAACGGCCCCGAACGATGTGAACAGGGTTCCCGAGACACCAAACGGGCGAGTCGGTACACCGTGCCATGTGCCTACCGCAACACAGCCCACCCCGATGGTCAGCGCCGCGTGCGGCCCCCAGCATGCTACAAACACCAGAAACTACTTTGCAACTCCTGGACAGAGGACAAGCGTGATCAAGAAGCCGAGAGGGTCCATTGGTTTCGGGCCCAATGCGTGGTAGTAGCTGAGTCTTAAATCACACACACAGATCTCAGTTCTTAAGGACGGCCTCAATGAAACAACCCACCATGTACTCCTACATGGCCTTCCATTGATTCCTTTACCAAATCGTGTTCAACACTTCCACACCATTGACAACGATACAACCTTTCACTCCGGATCATCATCCCGATGAGCCAGACCTGACACAACTCTAAGCATAGCAAGCATAGCATGGTAGGAACACACATACACATGTATTGGCTCAATCAACTCCTACACATGCTAGTGGGTTTCATCTAGTTACTGTGGCAATGACAGGTCATGCAAAGGAAGTGGGTTCAACTACCGCAACACACAGCAGTTTGAAACGCGTTGTCTTAATGCAGTAAACAAGGGCAGAAGCGAGAAGATAGGTTTTGTATCGGAATGATCAACGAGTTGCTTGCCTGATGGAGTGGTGGTGGGATACTGCCCTTCAACTGGATACTCGGAGATATCCTCAGAGGCAGAACCTACCACGAATAACACATTGCAACACAATCAATACATGACGATATGCAACAATATGATGCATGCAATGACATGGCAATATGAATGTGTCCTGGTCTTGTGCAAGTTAAACCAGAAGGAAATGACCCCATTTGAACCAAAGATTCAAATGGTAGTGCATTTATAAGATCATATTAGTGCAATATCTTATAATGCCTAAACAGTGGGTTTAACTTGTTTTAACATGCATGAAACCAGTTCCATTGGATAGATTGGATTTTTCTGATAGATTTTCATATATAAAACTTTGCATTTGGAGTTATAGATAATTTTCTATGAATTTTTGAAGTTTGAACTATTTTTTGGATTTTCTGTATAAAAATAAATCCAGCAAAATAGATTACTGCGTCAGCATGAAGTCATGCTGACCTCAGCAGGTCAATAGATCGGTCCAAGTCAAACCTGACGCGTGGGTCCCGCGTGTCAGGGTCATTAACTTAACAGATTAGATTATTTTTTAATCCTGGATTAATTAGCAGTCGGGGCCCACATGTCATAGACTCAGAGGAGTCAAACTGGGTCCACAAGTCAACGGTTAGGGTCAACTCGCCGGCGTCTAGCCGCCGGCGAGGTCAGACGCGGCGGAGCAAGTGATTTTGCTCGTTTTGGCCACCAAACAAGGCGCGGAGGCCATCTACGGGTAGCTGAGATCCTCCCGCGGCGTTCGGTGGCAACAACTGGGCTCGGGGTGGCCGGAAACATCGCCGACGACGGGTTTGGCGGCGCCGGGGCTCGGGTGGAGGTGGCTTTGGCGCTACGGTGCGTTAGGGGGCCGGCTGGTGGCTGTTTTGGCCTCCTGGAGGCTCCGGGAGCACGTTGACGCGCTCTGGCCCGGGTGGCAGGGGCTATGGCCGCGGTGGCGCCATGGCCGGCGGAGCCAAGCTCTCGGGCTCGTCGGGGACGGGCGCTACGGCGAGCTAGCAGGCATGGGAGGAGGGGGAGAAGGTGCGGGAGCTCACAGGGAGGTCGACGAGCAGCTCAGCGGGCTCGGGGGCGAACGGAGCGGCGCGAACCGAAGAACGGCGGCCGGCGGGCACCAAGGTCGGAGACGAGCTGATGGCGGCGATGCAGGGCCTCCGGCGAGGCGTGGCTCGGTGGGGAGGGCGAGGGCGAAGTGGCGGAGCCTCTGGGCAGGTCAGCGGGGCGAGGGGGCAACGGTGGGCGCGGCTATGGCGACGAGACGGCGACGGGTGCTGCGGCCATGGCGCTGGAGAGCGAGAGATAGAGCCAGGGGGGAAAGTGAGGTGTCCACGGGGTCGAGGGCGCGACGTGGAGGACGTCCAGCGCGTCGGGCGGCGAAGCGGCGAGCAGGTGACGCCGTGGCGAGCTCGCGCTCGCCGGCGTCACCACCCTGCCTGCCTGGCGGGGACGAAGCAGCTGGCTGGCTCGGGCCAGCACAGCGCTGGGCCGCCAGGTGGGCCGGCTGGTGGGTTTGGCCAGGTTAGTTTTCTTCTATTTAACTGTTTTCTTTTTCTATTATTTCTGCAACTTTGTGGACTTATTTAAAATACTTAAACAACTCCAAAAATCCCCAAACTGCTCATGCATACTATTTAAAGTATAGACAACATGAAACATTTCTGTTTGAGAATATTTGAACATTTAAATATTTTCTTAAATTTTAAATGCCCAAATTCAAATACTTATGTGTTAATTCAATAACCTTCTGTTGACCTAGAAAAATGTGCACTATTTTTGCCAGGGGGTTTAATCCAAGACAAAGAGGGTGAACATTTTAGAAGGGCATTTCAGGTTCATTGAAAAAGATTTTAGTAAACCCTAGTTATTTCCAGGGGGGGGAAGTGTGTGTTGGGGGTTCTGGCATTTCCCATTTCAGAATTAATAGAATTTAAACATGATGCACACTCTAATGCATGGCCTAGCTAGGGATGTGACATTCACCATTAAGCTCAATTCTTCATTGAAGGTTTGTTTCTCACTCGATGATGTGGGGGCTTCACATGAGGCTTTGTAAGCACCACTTGTTTTCTTGTGAAGTTCCTCTTTATCCTTGAGTGACATCTCATGAGCAACAATTCTTCCGATGACTTCCGTTGGCTTGAGATCTTTGTAATTGGGCATCATTTGGATCAATGTGCACACGGTATCATATTTTCCATCCAAGGCTCTTAGGATCTTTTTGATGATGAATCTATCGGTCATCTCTTCACTCCCTAAGCCGGCAATCTCATTTGTGATAAGAGCAATCCTAGAGTACATTCCAGCGACACCTTCACCATCCTTCATTTTGAACTTGTCAAGTTGACTTTGAAGCACATCCAATTTGGATTCCTTGACAGAGTCGGTACCTTCGTGCATATCAATCAAAGTATCCCAAATTTCCTTTGCATTCTCAAGACGACTGATTTTGTTGAATTCTTCGGGGCACAATCCGTTGAAGAGGATATCACAAGCTTGAGCATTGTATTGCAGCATCTTCAACTCTTTCGCGGTAGCTTCACGGTTCGGTTCTTTCCCGTCAAAGAATTTACCTTGCAAGCCAGTACACACAATAGCCCAAACGGCGGGGTTATATCCAAGAATATGCATTTTCATCTTATACTTACAACTAGCAAAATTAGAACCATCAAAGTAAGGACCTCTACGGTGATAATTTCCCTCGCTAGACGCCATACTCTCCTAGGTTGTGAAACCAAGGCTATCAACCAAAAGCTATGGAAATCAAAGCAAATAGAGACCAAAGCTCTGATACCACTTGTAGGATCGAAAGTATGTCTAGAGGGGGGATGATTAGACTACTTGACCAAATAAAAATCTAGCCTTTTCCCAATTTTAGTTCTTGGCAGATTTTAGCTATCTTTGCACAAGTCAAGCAATCTCCACACAATTCAAGCAAGCATGCAAAAGAGTATATGAGCAGCGGAAAGTAAAGCATGCAACATGCAAGAATGTAAAGGGAAGGGTTTGGAGGATTCAAACGCAATTGGAGACAGGGATGTTTTTGTCGTGGTTCCGATAGGTGGTGCTATCGTACATCCACGTTGATGGAGACTTCAACCCACTGAGGGTAACGGTTGCGCGAGTCCACGGAGGGCTCCACCCACGAAGGGTCAACGAAGAAGCAACCTTGTCTATTCCATCACGGCCGTCGCCCACGAAGGACTTGCCTCACTAGCGGTAGATCTTCACGAAGTAGGCGATCTCCTTGCCCTTACAAACTCCTTGGTTCAACTCCACAATCTGGTTGGAGGCTCCCAAGTGACACTTAGCCAATCTAGGAGACACCACTCTCCAAGAAGTAACAAATGGTGTGTTGATGATGAACTCCTTGCTCTTGTGCTTCAAATGATAGTCTCCCCAACACTCAACTCTCTCTCATAGGATTTGGATTTGGTGGAAAGAAGATTTGAGTGGAAAGCAACTTGGGGAAGGCTGGAGATCAAGATTCATATGGTAGGAATGGAATATCTTGACCTCAACACAAGTGTAGGTGGTTCTCTCTCAGAAAATGTGTATTAGAAGTGTAGGTATGTTCTGATGGCTCTCTCTACGAATGAAGAGTGGGTGGAGGGGTATATATAGCCTCCACACCAAATCTAACTGTTACACACAATTTGCCAAACTCGGTGGGACCGAATGGTTAAACTCGGTCGGACCGATTCAGCAAACCTAGTGACTGTTAGGATTTTCGGTGGGACTGAGATGCAACTCGGTAGGACCGATATGGTTAGGGTTAGGGCATAACATAGTCTCGGTGTGACCGATTACACCAACTCGGTGAGACCGATTTTGGTAATAAGCTAACCAGAGAGTTGGTCAGGTAAACTCGGTGGGACCGATTCGCTCATCTCGGTGAGACCGAAATGTTACAAAAGGGAAACAGAGAGTTTACATTGCAATCTTGGTGGGACCGATCGCTCATCTTGGCAAGACCGAAACGTTACGAAGGGAAACATAGAGATTACAATCCCATCTCGGTGAGACCGATATCCCTATCGGTGAGACCAATTTGCCTAGGGTTTGTGGCAATGGCTATGACATTTGAAACTCGGTGGCGTCGGATAGAAAGAATCGGTGGGGCCGAGTTTGACTTTTGGTTTAGGTCATATGTGGATGTGGGAAGGTAGTTGAGGATTTTGGAGCATATCACTAAGCACTGAGTGCAAGAAACTCATTAAGCAACACCTCATCCCTCCTTGATAGTATTGGCTTTTCCTATAGACTCAATGTGATCTTGGATCACTAAAACATAAAATGTAGAGTCTTGAGCTGCAAGCTTGAGCCAAATTGTTTGTCCTTAGAATTTTGAGGCGTCCACTTTCCTCATCCATGCCATGGCATTCATTGAGCTTTTCCTGAAATATTAATCTTGGAATAATGTTAGCTCATGAGCTATATGTTGTTAGGAATTACCAAAACCACCCAGGGATAGTTGCACTTTCAGTAATGTCATGGAACACTTCTACAACAGCACAGGTATGACTATCTTGATTCTGCCATAAATTTGTCATGGATGTACATGCATGACAAAAAAAGAGACCTACAGTGACAAACACGTATCATCACGGAAGTGTATTTTTTTTTGTAGTGGATCTAAGTAGAGAAAGTATGTTAGCTCATGCCTCTCCCTCATGTAAGATTGCAAGAATAGTTACCGGTACTTGTTATCGATTGACTAGGGACAAATTACTTTCTTGTTGACAAAAGCTGTCCACTTTTATTACCTTGCAATTTATTCTTAGTTTTATTCTTGCAAAGTACTCGTAGTTTTATTCTTGCAAAATAGTTTCATACTTGTTCTAGGTAAAGCAAACGTCAAATGTGCGTAAAGTTGTATCGGTGGTCGATAGAACTTGAGGGAATATTTTCTCTACCTTTAGCTCCTTGTTGGGTTCGGCACTCTTATTTATCGAAAAAGGCTACAAACGATCCCCTGTACTTGTGGGTTATCAAGACCTTTTCTGGCGCCGTTGCTAGGGAGCAATAGTGTGGGGTGAATATTCTCGTGTGTGCTTGTTTGCTTTATCACTAAGTAGTTTTTATTTCCTGTTCTAAGTTGTTCTCTATCTTTAGTTATGGATATGGAACACGAAACATCAAAAAAATTAGTGGTACTTGCTACTCATGAAGATGGGGAACCTCCTAAAACCCTCGATGCTCGTTATGTAAAAGATACTAGTATTGCTTTGCTTTGCTTGTGAAGGCATACATACTGTGATCGAAACTACTGAACCAAAGGTTCTAATCCACGCATAACACTTGATTAAAGGCTCAGCTCACTCATCGTGCGTAAATCGTCCAAAGAGTGTTGTGATACTATCATATACCACTCTTTTGTTTTCTGTCATACATACATGCCATTTTTTGACATTACAGTAACATCGATCAACAATTTTACTGAATAGGAAAATTGCCCGTGCGTTGCAACGGGAGAAACAAAACCTCACACATGACGATCTAATATGTTAAAGCATGCTACTATGCAAATTGAGAATATGGTTCTTTGGCGTGCTGCCTGGAAGATAAATTAGTAGCGACTGCATTAAACCAGGGTTAAAATATCTTGCTCGATGATGGGCTAAAATAGTGCTGGATTTATTTACAGTGGGTAGAATATTTGTGGATACCATCCATCCACATCCACTTGTTTGACTGTAGCAAGTGAAATCATTTATACAGCCCGTGATTTCTTGCGTAAAATCTCCAGTAACTACTGGTATTAGACCCAACAAATCCTTCGGGTCACTCTATTTTTTTATGTGTAGGACATCGACTTATCTGAATCATGACTGTTTCCTCAGTAAACTTTATTATTTACCTACAACGTGACTATTTCCTCGGTAAATCCATTGACACCTATCTGAACAACTACTTGTTCTGAAGCTCCAGTCATAGCCATTTGATCAAAAGCAAAGCTCTTAGGTTGTGTTTTCTCCACCCGAGCAAGTTCAAGCAGACCCATCAGCCTGTCTCCTAAGATGAAAGAAATATACACCATTTCCTACCACAAATAAGACAAACATGTTTGTTTTGATTACACCCATTCACATACTATTGAGACTTGAGATCAGTAAGGACACAGCATAATTAACCAATAACACTACACGCAGACACAAAAGCTAGGAGATGTACACACAAACCAAGCTACATTTGATAGCAATCGTACCACCAGATGGTCTCCAGCATGGGTGTTGAGACCACCACCTCCATCTCATTGCGGTCTCAAACAGAACCACTTTCAGATGCCGCTACTTGTAAGCTTGCTCTACATATCGCAAACAAGAGGTTGCACATGCTGCAAGAGCACCTAGCCTAGTTTGTGTACTGGATAATCTTTGCACATAAGTACCCCAGTGATAAGCTTTGCTCATGGTCTATGTCATCGCAGTGCATGTGAAAATCTCCTGAAGTGTCTCACAAGTCATATGACTGAAGTGCACCAGCAGAACCAAATGAGAACTCAAGATCTTACATCTTTCTGTCAGTACTAGCGCTCTACTACTGACAAGAGATGTGCCAATGACAGTGCAGACGAAGCTGATCGACACAGAGTGGGTGACAAGGCCTGAAGACAAGTCAAGAGGCGATGGGCCATTGGGCCAGGTGGAGAGATTAGGCCTGTAGGAAGCCCATGCGGGTGAAGGGTTAAATACCCAGCAGGTAGCTAACAGTAGGGCAGCGAATGTAATTGAGATCTGATCCCCGCCCTTTTCTTCCTCGACTAGTCTTCTTCTTCTTCCCCAAGCTGTACCTCTCCTCTCTGATCCCCTTCCCCAAACTCCTCCAATTACTTGTATCCGGCATTATTAAGTGAAATTGTGAGCAGAGGGATCCGTCCATCACAGTTGGTATCAGATTTGGGTCGATCGGCGGTGGATCGGGCTCGGCGGCGGTCGGGTTGGGTTCTGTCGTAAAATTCCCGTCCGTTGGCTGGGTCTGCGGCGGCGGTGTGTGGCTGCAGTTCCGGTGCGGCACGGGTGGCGTCTTCAGTGGCGGCGGTGATTTATTCGGCGGCGGATCGAGCGTGGCTCACAGTTGCACACAGCCCTTCTGTGTGTGTGAAATCCCGGTGAGGCCGCTTGATTGGCGCTGCAGGGCGGCGGCAAGGAGTCGGTTGCAGAGGAAGGGGTTAGCGGCTGCTGTAAAACTCCCTGGTACTCGCCGATTTCCGGCAGGCGGTGAAGCTGGTGACTACGGCGCCCCCCAAGCCGAACCAGCAGACGCGTCTTGTGGTGGACGCCATGGAGATGATTGAGGCACGGGTCGGAGAGCAGTTGCAGATGCTACAAAATGTGGGCGACAAGCTGAGTAAGCTCAATGATCTCTTTCGTCGATTGGATTCTTTGGATCAGCAGTTTGCAGCGCAAGCCGAGCAGATGCACATTGTACAGAACAACGTCAGTCTCACGATGAAGTCAATCGGAGAAATCAGACAAGAGCAGGCAGCAGCTGCTCGGGAAGTGGGTTCCGAACAATCCCCTCAGGGTTCGTTTGCAGGTGATGGAATCCTTGGTACGCCACCACATCAGCAGCGTCCACCAGTTCCACCACCGGTGTTTGTACCTCAGTCTGTACATCACGAAGCAGAGCATTCTGGGGCCGAATTTCAGTTGAAGAAAACCTGGATGCCCAAGATGGATTTTCCTCACTTCGAGGGGGAAGATGTGCGCATATGCCTAGATGGGTGTGAGGCGTATATTTCGTTGTATGCTATTCCCGAGGAATTCAAGGTCACGTCAGCCACATTGCATTTGTCAGGTGATGCAGCCAACTGGTTTCATGCTTACAAGGCCTTGCATCAGTGGCCGTGCTGGAGTGAGTTTCGTGTGGCTGTCATGCAGGAGTTTGATTTGAATGTCCATCGCACAAAGATGAGAGCTCTTTTGTTACTCAAGCAGTCCGGATCAGTAGCAGAGTACAAAAGGGAATTCACCCAGTTGGTGTATCAACTTCTGTTATATGAACCGACAGTGAGTGACACATTCCTGGTGACACGGTTCATCTTAGGTCTCAAAGAGGAACTCCGGGCTGCTGTGGACATGCAGATACCAGCCAATGTCAGTGAAGCAGCATCGTATGCACTTATCCAGGAAGAGATTGTCCAACGTGCTCGCTCCAATAGAAGTGTTGGCAATAGAAATGCAGTCTTCAAGCCTGACACTCGTCTAAACACACCACCTGCGGGAGAGTTGTGGAAGGCAAGACAGCTGAAGGAGTATAGGCGCACTAATGGCCTGTGTTTCAGTTGTGGTGACAAATACACACCCGGTCATACGTGTGTGAAGCCACCCACTCCTACTGCAATCATGGCCATGACTAGCGCAGCCGAAACCATTTTGTCCGATGATATACTTGATGCAGTAGAGGAACAAGAAACTGCTCTGCAAGAAATGCACTTATCTGTTAATGCCTTGTCTGGAGCTGATCACCCTAAAACCATTCGCCTGCGAGCTCTGATTGGCAACCAAGTGGTGTTAATCCTTTTGGACTCGGGAAGCACTCATAGCTTTATGGACTCAGCTCTGCTTCCTAGAATTCAAGTAACACCTCAGCCGCTTCCCAAGGAAATAGCTGTCACAGTAGCTAATGGAGAGAAATTAGTATGCAGTTCAGAGGTACCACAGTTAAATTGGTGGATACAAGGGCAGACATTTGAATATGACTTTAAGGTCATTGATTTGGGAGGATATGATCTGATCTTAGGAATGGATTGGCTGGAAACGCAAGGAGAAATGATGTGCCACTTGAAGGACAAATGGATACAATTCAACCACAAAGACAGTTTGGTTAAACTGCAAGGGATTACGACCACTCCCACCTCTGACATGAAGGAAGTCACATTGGAACAAACTATGAAGTGGCATAAGGGTAATGATATTTGGGCTGTGGCATTAATACACCCTGTATTTGACAAAACTAATGTCACTGTTCCTGATCCAGTTCAGCTTGTGCTGCAAGAGTTTGCAGATGTGTTCAAGGAACCCACTGACTTACCTCCTGCCAGAACATTAGATCATGCTATTCATTTGTTACCAGGAGCTGCACCAGTAAATTCTAAGCCCTATAGATACTCTCCTTTGCAGAAGGATGAAATTGAGAGACAAGTGGCTGATATGCTCAAAGCTGGTACTATAACTCCCAGTCTTAGTTCCTTTGCTTCTCCTGTTCTATTGGTAAAAAAGAAAGATGGTTCTTGGCGATTTTGTGTGGACTATAGGAAGTTGAATGCCATTACAGTAAAGAGCAAGTTCCCTATGCCAATAGTGGATGAACTGCTGGATGAGCTTAGTGGAACTAAATGGTTCTCAAAGTTAGACCTCAGGTCTGGTTATCATCAAATTAGGATGATACCAGAGGATGAACATAAAATTGCATTTAAAACCCACAGTGGACATTATCAATTCAGGGTGATGCCCTTTGGTCTTACCAATGCACCCTCCACATTCCAATGCATTATGAATTGGATTTTTGCTAAGCATCTGAGGAAGTTTGTGCTGATTTTTATGGATGATATTTTGATATACAGTGAAACTTTAGAAGAGCATTTGGAACATCTCAGGATTGTGTTACAAATTCTCCGAGAGCATCAGTTTTTTGTCAAAGGCACCAAATGCAGTTTTGCTCAGCAGCAGTTGGAATATTTGGGGCATATTATTTCGGATAAAGGAGTGCAGACTGACCCTGATAAGACTATGGCTATGGCTCAATGGCCTACTCCCGAAACCACTACTGAATTAAGAGGGTTCCTGGGACTCACAGGCTACTACAGAAAGTTTGTGCAAAGTTATGGCATTATTGCCAAGCCACTCACACAACTTCTGAAGAAGCAGGCCTTTGTGTGGACTCCAGAGGCACAACAAGCATTTGAGAAACTGAAAACTGCCATGATGACCACACCTGTATTGGTGCTACCCAACTTTGATCAACAATTTTGCAGTGAAACAGATGCTTGTGCTACAGGGATTGGGGCTGTACTGACTCAGGGAGGTCACCCTGTTGCTTTTTACAGCAAGGCTCTTAGTGTGAAAAATCAGTCCTTATCCATTTATGAGAAGGAGTTTTTAGCTATCATGATGGCCGTAGATAAATGAAGATCCTATTTACAAAGAGGTCCCTTTATCATCAAGACGGATCATCAAAGTTTGTGTCAATTGGAAGATCAGGTTCTCACCACTGATGTGTAAAAGAAAGCAATGACTAAGCTAGTGGGGCTCCAGTTCCAGTTCCAATACAAAAAAGGAAGTGAGAAGTTAGCAGTTGATGCTCTCTCCAGAGTGGGACATTTGTTAGCAGTGACAACCACATCTAGCAGCCAGCCTGTGTGGCTGCAAGAAGTGATGAATTCTTATGAAGTGGATTCACATGCTCAAGAATTGCTACAAAAATTAGCTATGTCTCCTGATGACACTCCAGAATATTCTCTGGATAAAGGGGTGATCAAACAGCAAGGCAGAATTTGGATTGGAGCTAACCAAGCTCTAAAAACAAAACTTATTTCTGCATTCCATGCTAGTGCAGTGGGAGGTCATTCGGGCATTCAAGCCACTTACCAAAGAATCAGGAAACTGTTTGTGTGGGCGGGGTTGAAACAAGACATTATAGATTTTGTTCACCAGTGTACCGTTTGCCAACAGGCCAAACATGAGCACCTCAAATCACCAGGACTGCTCCAACCTCTTCCTGTTCCTAATGGGCCCTGGCAAGAAATTACAATGGATTTCATTGAAGCTCTTCCAAAATCTGAGGGTTACACAGTGATCTTGGTGGTAGTCGACAGATTTACTAAGTATGCTCACTTCATTCCTTTGAAACATCCTTTTTCTGCTCCTGTAGTGGCCAAGGCTTTCCTCCACACAGTGGTCAAGCTGCATGGACCCCCACACACCATTGTGTCTGATAGAGACAAGATATTCACTAGTCATTTTTGGAGAGATTTGTTCAAACTATGGGACACTAAGTTGCTCATGAGTACTGCTTATCATCCTCAAACGGATGGACAGAGTGAGCGGGTGAACCAGTGTTTGGAGATGTTCCTCAGGTGCGCAGTTCATGATACTCCTACTAAGTGGCATGCTTGGCTGCCCTTGGCAGAATTCTGGTACAATACAAATTATCACTCATCTCTGGAGTGCTCTCCCTTCAAGGCTCTGTATGGATATGAACCAACTTATGGAGTCTTTCCTACTCTGCTTCAGTCTGACAACGTAGATGTGGCGCAATGGCTGCAGGAACATCAGGCCCATATTGCTGTACTGAAAGCACACTTGCTTAAAGCTCAAGCCAAGATGAAGCACTACGCAGACAAAAACAGAACACCCAGAATGTTTTCTGTGGGGGAGAAGTGTTTCTCAAGTTATAGCCCTATGCTCAGACCACTGTGGCTAATCGCCCATGTGCTAAATTGTCCTACAAGTTTTATGGTCCCTTCCCAATTGTTGAGCAGATTGGACCAGCAGCATATAGATTGCAGTTACCACCAGCTGCACAAATTCATCCGGTCTTTCATGTCTCGCAACTCAAAGAGTTTGTTCCAGATCATACTCTTGTCTTTTCGACATTACCTGCTCCTGTGGACCTCTCCAGTCGCGATGTTCAACCTGGTGCTATCCTGGAAAGGAAACTGGTGAAGAAGGGTGACACAGCTCTCTTGCAGGTTTTGATACAATGGACAGGACTACCGGCGGAAGCTGCTACTTGGGAGAACTATGACACGCTCAAGCTGCGTTATCCCACTGCTCCAGCCTGGGGACAGTCTGAAGCTCAAGAGGGCGGCAATGTCAGTACTAGCGCTCTACTACTGACAAGAGATGTGCCAATGACAGTGCAGACGAAGCTGATCGACACAGAGTGGGTGACAAGGCCTGAAGACAAGTCAAGAGGCGATGGGCCATTGGGCCAAGTGGAGAGATTAGGCCTGTAGGAAGCCCATGCGGGTGAAGGGTTAAATACCCAGCAGGTAGCTAACAGTAGGGCAGCGAATGTAATTGAGATCTGATCCCCCCCCCTTTTCTTCCTCGACTAGTCTTCTTCTTCTTCCCCAAGCTGTACCTCTCCTCTCTGATCCCCTTCCCTAAACTCCTCCAATTACTTGTATCCGGCATTATTAAGTGAAATTGTGAGCAGAGGGATCCGTCCATCACACTTTCTTCTAATTCTGGTATTGCATACAGGCCCAGTTGAGCAACAGACAATATAAGACATCTTCATTTTTTCACATGTAGGTCCGTACTTGAAAATATGGCTTCAATCCCAGCAAGTGGCATGTTCATCACTTCATTTCGAAACCTGAAATAATACAAACCAAGCCTTTAGTACACTTCATACATGATTTTGTTTCAACAATGTGTACACTTCTGTATGAAAAGGAAAGAAAAGGTGGCTCCATCCAAAGAGGATCACACACTTATTCATATCACTGTATTTGTTGGCAAGGAAATCCTTAGTTGCAACTATCAAATGGTGAACATCAACTGCCATCGAAGTGTAGCATGGATAGTCTAGGTAGAGCAGCGCAAATTCTGTGGTCATATGGAAGCTTGTGAGAAACTGGCTACAATGCCTCATGCAAGAGAGAACCTCAAATTTATCGGCATCCATTAAGATGTCAACCAGAATAGCAGGCTCGATTGTTTGTTAACTTTCCACTGTACAAAAAGCTCAAAAGGTCCATAAGGGCATTTTCCTATGTTCCAAGTAGAATAGAAACAAAAAAGCATAAGGGTTAAAAAAAGGGTTGTGAATGGTTATTTAAGTATGACTGTTGACTTTTGGTATTGGGGAAAGCTATATGTACCGAATTGTAGACAAAAAATCCATTTAGTAGGTAAAATCGAGAAGTGAAAATAGACTAACCATCATTATTAGAGATAGTCAAAAAGTGGTGGAAAAACTCAAATGTAAATGCATTCATCACTACAATTAATCAATATTTCAGTCGTTCGTCTGCCTCATCATCCTTCTCTAGTTGTCATAAGCAAATTAAATATCTCTAGTGAAAAAAAGAAACTACATATAAAAATTTAACAGCTGGGCAAGGCCTATAATTCCAGGTGCATACATTTTCTAACACATGATGGAAATCTACAGTGGGAACAACTCTATTACCATTACTGGACATAAGCCAGTTCCCATCCATAATGTCCTCTAAATATAAAAGGCATAAGCAACGACACACAAAAATAAAAATTCCTTACGTCTTTGTAAATTACAGATTAGCAACTTGACTCCATTTGATAATTAAAAAATAACACTGTTTTTTTCCGACCATTAAAACATAATATGACAAAAATTTAGAATATATAGGGCCAAAATTTCCTACAGGAAAGAAGAAACTTGGCATCCTAAAAATAGGACTTCGTACAATGTTTTAGAAATATAGCTGAATGCAAACCATGGTTCAGATTCAGCTCAAAATTCAAATAGACACTTTGAAGTTTAATTTAAAATGCATCAAAACAAAAATTAATACTCCCTCTATAAACTAATATAAGATATTTCAGGTAACTACTTTAGTGACCTAAAATTTCTTATATTTGTTTACTGAGGGAGTACATTACTGCAAGGTCCATAAGTGAATCTCAAATAAAATGTCCATGGGCCGAACCAACCTGTACACCCAATTCTAGACTACATATACAGTTTTCTAGCAAAGACAACATAAGAATGTTACCTGGAGTAGTGCTCCAAGAGATTTTTGGACATACTATGACTAACTCCTCTAGCACAATTATTAAGCAGTTGAACTGATGCAGAGTAACTACACAGTTTAGTCTGAAAGGACATAGAATATGTAGAAATAGCTTTCAAAATCCACACATAATAAGCCTGTACATGTGAAAGGAAAAATTTGCAGGTCAATGGTCCACTTAAGATAATGCCCGCGGTGTGTTCTTCTGAAGAAGAAATCACTGCCTAGCTAGGAAACACCTAAAACCTGATGTGAAAATAAGTTGATCCGCCTGAATGGAGACAAACATTACTTTCACATACACAGTGATTGAACTTGGAATCAGGAACTGGCATATGCAAGCATTGAAAAATATTTGCGAGAATCACAATACCTGGGACTCGATAGTTTCTTCAGAAAAGTACCCATCAAACCAAGATTTAATATACCAGCAAGAATGTCTTCCATAATTCCAGTCATCAGGAATTCCTGCCAATGTCCTGTTATACCATCAAGAGAATTAATAGAGCTATCTTTGAGATAAGGCGATAGAGTTTGGAGCCGCTGTTCGCTGAAGGTTTATCATATTATCGGACATTCAATCGTCTCAAGCACATAACCTACTTGTGCAGGGCAGTCCGCGCCTCCAGTCCATGACATGATGCATTGGCCATCACTGAACGATCTACGGAGATGCTGGAGTGATGGTAGCTTGCCTAGTTCGACATCCCCCTGTTGTCGGTCTCCGGCCACCCTCATTCCTTCGCAAATGTCGCCGGCCGGCCACCGACGACAGCTGACCATTGCTGCTGAACTTGGCCTCCAATGCTTCCTCTAGCCGCCTACTTTAGTTTGGCATATCTGCAGCGTAGAGACCAACATGATCATTTACCCCATGTAAAGTGCAATTTGGAAGAATGCAAATGTGTACACAATTACTTCCACTATATACATGGAAGTAGCGAAGCATTGACTACCAGTCATGTTGACTACTGTACCCTGATTAAAAAAGTAATGAGTAACAACTCAAGTAAGAAATCAAGAACATTGAAGCTGATATTCAATAATGGGAAGTGCACACGATTAACTTGTGCTACTTGCGCTCCATCATCAACCGATTTGAGCTATCATAAAATAAATGTCACAACCTCTGGCATCAGCAGTGGCATATCATTGTCACTTTGACCAATTACCAAAACACAAACAAATCAAATCTTTTTTTAGAACATAGACGTCAGGGACGTCCGGCTTTAAATTAATAAAGCCCACAAACTTAGGCAGAGTATCACAACCACATGACCAACATAAGGCGCCTAAAGAGGCGATAGTTTAAGGGAAAGACCGCTAGATGAGCAAAGAGTTGCGGTACAAGGCAATAACAGCCCAAACGACGAGCACGCAGGCTCGGAAGGTACAAGGACCAAAAGGGACTGCCTAACCCTATGCGGCAGCCAACTGATCAGATGGCGGAGCCCGTGACTCGGAGTAGATGGCGCGAAGACGGCAGATAGCTTGGCGGTGGAGATCAGCGTCCTGTTGTCTTCCCAGCGGGGCCCATTGCTGCAAGAACATGATGCATTTGAAGATGACGTCAGCGGGATGCAAGGGATACACACCCTCAATAGTAAACTTGTTACGGATATTCCAAATAGGCCATAGCATAGCCGTCGCACAAGTCCACATGACCCTACGAGACGTGCCTTGAACCAGAGATAGGGAAGACACGAGCTCAGATCGGGAGCGTGGATCCCAATCCACTTCCACGGCCGCACGGACCGCGCTCCAGGAAAAACGAGTTAGAGAGCGCCGGAAGAAAGCGTGGTCAGCATCTTCCGGGACCCCACACAGCGCACAGGGGCCGGAGGCGGGGCCATTGCGTTTCGCGAGGTTAATAGAGGTAGGAAGGCGATCTTGGCAGAGTTGCCAGAGGAAGACCTTGATTTTGAGCGGGATTTTAGCCTTCCAAAGCCCCGTGGCCGCCGACGGGATCTGGCCGCGGGAAAGCTCTCTATACAGGGAGTTGACAGAGAATTTGCCAAAGCTCGAGAGCCTCCACGAGATCGAATCCGCGGAATCCGACAATTGGACGTCCGCAAGCAGCGCCTGAAGGCGATCCCAATCCGCCAACTCCGGCCCCGTTAACTCGCGCCTGAAGTTAATGCAGGGGGGAGGCGCGGAGAGCCGAGGCAACCCGTTGCTCGGGCTCGACCGCGATGGAATAGAGTTGGCGAAACTCCTCCCATAAGGGTCGTTGGCCAATCCAAAGATCAAGCCAGAGACGCGTAGAGCGTCCATTGTTAACCGCAAACTTTGCACCCCTGGCAAAGAAGGGTTTGAGGGATTGAATGGAGTTCCAGAAAGGAGACCCATGGGGAGCCGCGTCAAAAAATTTCCCATGCGGGAAATATTTTGCACGGAGGAGGTCGATCCAGAGGCCAGTCTCGCCCTGAGTCATTTTCCAGATCCACTTGCACATTAGTGAGATGTTCATCAACTTGGAGTTGATGATCCCAAGACCCCCCTAGGCTTTAGGACGACACACAGCCTGCCATTTAACCATATGGTATTTTCGTTTCGGTCCCGCTCCTTCCCAAAAGAAACGGGACCGCGGTGTGTCAAACTTAGAGTGTACCCCGTCCGCCAGCAAGAACAGGCCCATGGCAAACATGGGCAAAGAAGAGAGGCTCGAGTTGGTTAGGATTAGTCTTGCCCCTGAAGACATAAAACGGCCCCTCCACGGGCAAACCCTATTCGCAACCTTGGAGGAGAGGGGTTCCCAGTCGGAGATTTTACACTTCTTCGCCGCAATGGGAAGACCGAGATATGTAAACGGGAACTGGCCAAGTTTGCAGTTAAGCAAGTTGGCGACCCGTTGACTTTCGGTCGCGTCCATCCCTATGGACACCACTTCACTTTTGTGGAAGTTAATTTTAAGCCCCGACACGAGTTCAAAGCACAGCAGTATAGCCTTGACCGAAGCGATACTGTGTGCATCTGGCTCGAATAGGAGAAGTGTGTCGTCCGCGTATTGCAAGTGAGACACTCCTCCCGGGATTAGGTTGTCCACCACTCCCCTGATGTGGCCGGCCAGACGAGCTCTGTCTAGCATGGCGCCTAAGGCATCCGCCAGAAAATTAAAAAGCAACGGCGAGGCTGGGTCCCCTTGACGCAGCCCGCGCTTGTTGCGGAAGAAGTTCCCTACTTCTCCATTCACCGCAATCACCGTCTGGCCTCCCGAGACCAACTGCATCATGTGGTGAACCCAAACCGACGAGAATCCTCGATCCAGGAGGACTTGTCGGAGAAACTCCCAGTTCACACGGTCGTACGCCTTCTCAAAGTCAAGTTTGAGGAGAATCGCGGGTTGTCGAGCGCGTTTTAGGGAGTGGATTATTTCTTGAAGGACCAACGGCCCCTCCAAGATGTTACGGCCATGAATGAAAGCCGACTGGGTTCTACTAATAATGCGATGGGCTATCAGAGACATGCGAGTAGAACAAGCCTTAGCACATATTTTAAACGGAACATTAATCAAAGTGATAGGGCGAAAAAGACTAATATGATCCGCACCCGGGACCTTGGGGATCAGAGAGAGAACCCCAAAGGTCAGGCGAGATATATCTACCGTACCGCGCATAAAACTATTGCACACGTCGAAAATGGGATTTTTAAGCACTTGCCAAAACCGCTTAAACATCGCCACCGGCCACCCATCCGGCCCGGGCGCAGTGTCAGATTTCATACCCAGCGTCGCCTTGTCAATCTCCTCAGGGAGGAAGGCCAAGCTCAGGTTCTCATTTTCCTCGTCCGTGACCCGCAGCGCAGGGTCCCACACATCCGCCCTAAGTCGAGCCCTAGATTCCTCCCTGGAACCCATAAGTTGGATGTAAAACTCGTAGATGTGCCGGACGATATCCTGTTGCCGCAATAGGAGCCCCTGCTCAGATTGAAGTCTCAGGATGGCGCACTTACGGCGTCGGCCATTTGCGTATGCATGGAAATATTGCGTGTTCGCATCACCCTTGAGCGTCCACTTTATTCCACCACGCCTGCGCCAGTACTCCTCCTCGGCCCTAAGGAGGGACTTGGCTTGGGCTTCAACCGTGTAGCGCTGGGCCCAGTCCTGCTCGGAAAAGATCCGCACATCTGTCGCAGTGTCCAGCTGGGAGAGCTCCTCGGTCAGGCGCGCTCTTACCAGCTTATCCTCGCAACCCTGGTTAGCTCCCCACCCTTTGAGAGCCGCACGCATACCCGCCCCTGCGGCAATCCAGAACTCCATCAGACCGCGCACGCGGCCAATGCGAGCGACACAATTCTCCCATTTTGAAAGGAAGATTTGCTCAAAGTCCGGAGACTCCAGCTACGCGGTTTCAAACAAATCAAATCTGACCCTACATCTCTCTCTATAGACAATAGGGAGAAGCATCATCACCTCATCCACCAACGCCACCCAGGCACGCTCACGTCCCCGTGTTGACCACCATGGTTGAGCGCGCGGGGAGTAGGGGTGGGGGCGGAACAGGGAGGGAGGAGGGAGATGGAGAGGGAGAGATGGAGAAGAGGGGCGGCACGCGGCAGGGCGGGCGGGAGGTGGCGGCGGCAGGGGTCGCGGGGCGGGGCGGGGCAGGAGGTGGCGGCGGGGGGGACGGGCGGCGCGCGGCGGCGGCGGGTGGCGCACGGTGAGGCGGAGCGGGGCAGGAGGTGGCGGCGGGCTGGAGGTGGAGATGGGATCGAGGAGGCAGGGTGGTGCAGGCGGCTGGGCAATTTTTTTTCTTTTTCTCTCCTCCGTACCAGTTCCGCCTGACTTATGACGAGGAGTGCGGGTTAATTTCTCATAAACGGGGGGACTTTTTTGCAAAAAGGCCGACGACGGCTGGTTTATTAGTAGGTAAAAGATTATGCGCTACTTTAATAATCCTGAGAAAACCTCATTCAACTATATAATGGGAGTAACATTGGATCAATGTGAATACTTTAGGGATTATCACTTGACTCATAAAGGGAAACTGTTATGGGATCAAATTCATATATTGCATTGGTATGCTCGGGAGCTATGCTTGAGATATGATTATACTTGTTGCTCTAGGATGAACGCTCCACACCTTCCCTCTGCGGTCAATAAGGTTGCCAAAGCCTCCAAGAGCTTGGATAATACCTGAGCCAGTGGGCGCATAGAGCCGCTAGCACCAGCCGTCGCCGCAGCCGTTGAGCTGGAGGTCAAAGCCGCAGCAGTCATCGAACCGAGCACCGGTTGTGTACCGTCCACGAAGATCGCAACCCTGTTCGGTGGCTCATAGGGGTCCAGAATACTGTCACCATCGAAACAGCCCCCAAGCCTACTGTTCTGCAGTTGATACATTGAATCGGTCTCACCAGTTGAAGACTCACCATCAGAATAAATTACCGTCTCTCCCCTGGACACAAATCCTTCCTCAAGATCCGCCCCATGGATGAAACTAACAAAGGCATGCTTCGCGGTGGCTTGAACCTTGGCGGGTCGTGCGCGCTGAGCCGTCTCGATGATATCGGTGCAGGTGTCCGGCTCAGGCTCTGACTCGCCAATCTTGCCGATGAAGACATGGATTCCACCGAAGGGACCCGGTACCCGTACTCGATTGAGCCGGCCTTGGGGCCCTAGACTGCGTCGTCGATGTAGAGCTTGCCGTGGTGGCTTTTAGTCATCCGGCCGACGGCATATCCCTTGATCCCTGCGAAGCTGCCCTTCAAGAACTCGAAATCACTGTGCGCTGGCCCCATGGTGGGCGCCAACTGTCGTGGACTTAACACGGCAGATGCCCTAGCAAAAGGACATAGATGTGGAGCCATCGCAACTAGGTTAGCTTGAAGGGGTTAAATGGGACAAAGGACATAGGGAGTTTTACCCAGGTTCGGCCCCTCTCAACGAGGTAAAAGCCTACTCCGGATTTAGGTTGTATTGCTTGGGTTTGGATTACCAGGGAGCGAATATGCTTAACCTAGTTCTCGATGAGTTGTTTCTTGAGTTAACCTGCCGCTGGGTGACCCCTTTATATACAGGTTGATGCCCGGTGGCTTACAGAGTCCCGACCGGCTCAAACACAACGTGTCCAGCTCGGTAACTAACTAAGCTTGCCTTACAATACAAGTTAAACATATGGCGGCTCACACCCGTGGGCCTCAAGTCATCCCCGGGTCTTGGGCCTTCAATAAGCTTGATCTATGAATCGCCATCTTCGTATCCTCTTGGGCTTATTCATCATGAGCCGCCAGTGGCATGACCCGACCCCTCCTGGGCGGGTCATACCCAATAATTATATCCCCAACAGAAAAGGTTCTTTCAAGAAGAATGAAAGGGCTAGCAACACTGGTTCCTTTAGGTGTGGTTGTAAGGAACACACTGAAAAGAAGTGTGACACTTCAAAGCATTTGCTGGAATTATACGAGCAGTCACTTGGAAAGGGAAAGAAGGCTTAGGGGAACCAATATGAAGCGCATTTCACTAGCAATGAGGATATTACCCCTACGGTTGATGGTTCTCGAGATGATTATCTGAACATGGACAACCAGGAGCAGAATCAGCAAGTGTAAGATCCAGTACTAGATGTCGGTGACATGCTAGTTGAATTTGGTTCTAGTGACGTACATGGAGACCAGATTTAGTCTTATTTGTCGTAGTATTGTAATGGTATTATTAGACATATTACATGTGTTGTAAAATAAGTTATGTCCTTAAGACATAATGTATTAGCTTTGTTATGTAACATAGGGCTTGTAATAAGTACAAGACATATATAGTGTGTAATGTTTGTATTGATTCTATATGAGTTTGATTATATACTGAACTTTGTTCGTTTAGTCTATAGAACTTCAAGAAATAGTACAATGGAGGAGGAAATGTGTTTAGTGGATAGTGGATCTACTAACACGATACTTAGGGAGATGAAGTATTTCCTGACACTCAAGAAGAGAAATGGAAGTGCAATGACAATTCTTGGTTGAGACACGGTAACTGTTGGTTCTGGTCAATACAATTACACTCCCTATGGGTACTAAATTGGTAATCCAGGATGCTCTACTGTATCCAGATTCTACTCGTACCTTGCTGAGTTTTAAGGATATCCACAAAAATTGTTTCCATGTGGAAACTTATGAAGAGAGTGGGGTTGAATGCCTACTCATAACTCAGCAAAAGGGATTTCAAAAGGAATCCTTGAGAATTTGCCTTCTCTATCTTCTGGGTTGTATTATACATACATTAAGCCAGATACGCATATGGCGTACAAGATAGTTTTTTAGAATCTTGATAAATTCAAGATTTGGCATGGTCGCCTGGGTCATCTTGGCATCAGTATGATAAGAAAATTATTGGTGGTTCTGTTGGGCACAACATAACGGATAGAAAGTTCCCAAAATCATCGGATTTTGTATGCACAACACGTGCAACTGGGAAATTGATCACAAGGCCATCTTATGCAAAATTAAAGGATGAGCCACTTGATTTCCTTGAACGCATTCAAGGAGATATTTGTTGTCCAATACAACCGTTAGCTGGACCATTCAAATATTTCATGGTCCTAATTGATGCATCAATAAGATAGTCAAATATATGTCTACTATCAACAAGGAACCATGCTTTTGCAAAGCTAATTGCTCAGATCATTAAATTGAGAGAAAATCATCCTGAGCATAGGATAAAAACCATTAGAATGGATACTGACACGGAATTTAGTTCATGAGCATTTAATGATTACTACCTAGCTTGGCATTTCTGTGGAGCACTTGGTACCTTATGTGCATACCCAGAATGGTCTTGCGGAATCACTTATCAAGAGGATCAAGTTGATAGCAAGACCGCTCCCACAGAATAGTAATCTTCCAGCTTCATGTTGGGGTCATGTAGTTTTACATGCTGCAGAGTTGATACAAATTCTACCAACTGCATATCATACAGTCTCCCTGTTGTAGTTAGTACGTGGAAACCAGCCAAGTATTTCCCATCTGCGACAATTCGGATGCGCCGTATATGTACCAATCTCACCACCGCAGCGTACATCAATGGGCTCTCATAGACGACTGGGGATCTATGTGGGGTACAATTCTTCGCCAACCATTAAGTACCTGGAATCCTTGACAGGGGATTTGTTTACAGCCTGGTA
Organism: Aegilops umbellulata; assembly: GCA_032464435.1. Lineage (NCBI taxonomy): Eukaryota > Viridiplantae > Streptophyta > Magnoliopsida > Poales > Poaceae > Aegilops > Aegilops umbellulata. The sequence goes on along the minus strand of CP136054.1, from coordinate 82,810,927 downwards.
CGCTGATTGCGACAATTTCCCGACATTAGGGGGAGAGAATAACCACAAAGGATGTCGATAATAGATCGGGATGTGAAAGGCATCCAGTCCTTAGATCCACGTATGGATGAGTCTGAACTGGAGGTTTAGAAGATTATAAATTTGCAAAATATTGCAAATAATCTGCCAGATGCATTTACTGATTATAAAGGTGTCGGAAAATCAAATGTTCCCGCTATGAATGTGCCAGACAGAGTAGATGTGACCCATAGATCTACTTAGCCACCTAAGAAGGGGAGGAATTTGTACACAAAGGGCAAGGCTTTGCAGAAGCGTCCAAGGGGAATGAGGAGTCCTCAAATAATAAATGCAAGTCAACAAGATGTTGATATTCAACCTAGGGTTGAAGGACACCTGAAGGACATTAGACATCCAGAACCCAGCACAACTATGCACACAAATTTTTGGTGTTGGGACATCAAAATACCTTCATCCAATTGTTGAGGTAAATCATGAAGGATCAAAAGGTATTGATGAGATATCCATTAACTATATTCATTCAGGAGAGTCATACAATACAAAGACTACAGTTGTTGACATTTATTTCTCCTCTAGAATTGCAAAAGGCCTTGATTTGGATTGCGCACCTAAGTCCATGGCAGAGTGTATGAAGCACTCAGACTGGTCCAAATGGAAGGTAGCAATTGAGGATGAATTGCGCTCGCTGATGCGACTTGAACTACGTCGGTATTTCCCCAAAGAGAAAGGGATGATGCAGCACAGCTACGGTAGGTATTTCCCTCAGTGATGAGACCAAGGTTATCGAACCAGTAGGAGAACCACGCAACACTACGTGAACGGCACCTGCACACAAATAACAAATACTCGCAACCCGACGTATTAAAGGGGTTGTCAGTCCCTTTCGGGTAACGGCGCCAGAAATTGGCAAGTAGACGGGATAAAAATATGATAGATTGGATAAATAGATCTCGAATAAACGCAAAATAAAATAAAGTGCAGCAAGGTATTTTGGGTTTTTGGAAACATAGATCTGAAAATAAAAGCAAATAAAAATAGATCGTGAAGGAAAATAGAATAAAGAAGAGACCCGGGGTCGTAGCTTTCACTAGTGGCTTCTCTTGAGAAAAATAGCACACGATGGGTAAACAAATTACTGTTGGGCAATTGATAGAACTTCAAATAATCATAACGATATCCAAGCAATGATCATTATATGGGCATCTTGTCTAAAATTAGTAGACCGACTCCTGCCTGCATCTACTACTATTACTCCACACATCGACCACTATCTAGCATGCATCTAGTGTATTAAGTTCATGGAGAAAAGGAGTCGTGCAATAAGAACAATTACATGATGTAGACAAGATCTATTTATGTAGAAATAGACCCCATCTTGTTATCCTTAATAGCACCGATACATACGTGTCGGTTCCCCTTCTGTCATTGGGATCAAGCACCGTAAGATCAAACCCATCACAAAGCACCTCTTCCCATGGCAAGAAAAATCAATCTAGTTGGCCTAACTAAACCAAAGATTCGAAGAAGAAATACGAGGCTATAAGTAATCATGCATATAAGAGATCAAAGAAGACTCAAATAACTTTGATGGATAAAAACATAGATCTGATCATAAACTCAAAGTTCATCGGATCCCAACAAACACACCGCCAAAAGAGTTACATCAAATAGATCTCCAAGAGACCATTGTATTGAGAATCAAAAGAGAGAGAGGAAGCCATCTAGCTACTAACTACGGATCTGTAGGTCTACAATGAACTACTCACGCATTATCGGAGAGGCACCAATGAGGATGATGAACCCCTCCATGATGGTGTCTAGATTTGATATGGTGGTTCTAGAAGTTGCGGCGGCTGGAATTGATTTTCGTCGACTCCCCTAGGGTTTCTGGAATAATTGCGTATTTATAGAGCAAAGAGGCGGTGTGGAGGCCATCGAGGTGGGCACAACCCACCTGGGCGCACCTGGGCCCCCAGGCGCGCCCTGGTGAGTTGTGCTCCCCTTGGAGCACCCCTCGAGTACTTTCTTGGCCCATCTGGTGTCTTCTGGTCTAGAAAAAATCCACAAAAAGTTTCGCTGCGTTTGGATTCCGTTTGGTATTGACTTCTTGTGATGTAAAAAACAAGCAGAAAACAACAACTGGCACTTGGCACTATGTCAATAGGTTAGTACCAAAAAATGATATAAAGTGATTGTAAAACATCCATGAATGATAATATAACAGCAGGGAACAATCAAAAATTATAGAAACGTTGGAGACGTATCACCCGCTCATAAAAGGAGGGTATTTACTTCTGTAATACCCACTCAGCATGTGTGCAAAATGGGTTTTCGTTCATAAGAGGAACGAGAACAATGAGGTGGTGAGATACAAGGCGAGGCTTGTAGCATAGGGGTTCACGGAGAGACCCGACATCTATTATGATGAAACATATTCTCCTGTTATGAGTAGGACAACATTTCAATATTTAATATCACTGGTAGTGAAATGAATTGGTCTATCCAACTCATGGATGTTGTGACTGCATATTTATATGGGTCACTGGATTCAGATATTTATATGAAAGTTTCTGAGGGAATGAAGCTTCCGAATCCAAAGGCTAATCGCACCATGCATTGCTTAAAGCTTTAGAAGTCATTGTATGGCTTGAAGCAATCGAGAAGAATGTGGTATAACCGACTGAGTTTATTCCTTCTTCTGAAGGGTTACTCAAGTAATAATAATGATTGCCCATGTGTGTTTATCAAGAAATCAAAAGATGGATTTTGTATTATTTCTGTGTATGTGGATGATCTGAATATCATTGGGACTACACAAGAAATACATGAGGCAAGTAATCATCTTAAGACAGAGCTTGAGATGAAAGATCTTGGTAAGACTAAATTTTGTTTGGGCTTACAACTCGAACATGTTCCTTCGGGAATACTTGTTCCTCAGTCTGCTTATATCCAAAAGATTCTTGAGAAATTTAATATGGATAAAGCATATCCATCGAAAATACCAATGGTTGTTAGATATCTTGATACAGATAATGACCCATTTAGACCTAAGGGTGATGATGAAGAGGTATTAAGACCTGATTTTCCTTACCTCAGTGCTATTGGAGTGCTAATGTATCTAGCAAACTATAGCCAACAAATTTATTATAATTTACCTCAGGCCTGGTATATCATTTGCAGTAAATTTATTGGCTAGATTCAGTGCATCACCAACAAAGAGCCATTGTGTTGGTGTGAAGATCATTTTTAGATATCTTCAAGGCACCAAAGATCTTGGTTTGTTCTATTAGAAAGATCAAGATAAGACCATGGTGGGATATTGTGATCTTGGATACCTATCGGATCCCCATAATGCCAGATCACAGACTGATTTTGTCTTCTTGAGTGGAGGTACGACTTTTTCTTGGAAGTCGGCAAAACAAACTCTAGTGGCTACGTTCACAAATCATTTTGAAATTATTGCTTTGTTTGAAGCATCACGTGAATGTGCGTTGGCTTCGCAGAATGATAAACTTTATTGAAAGTTTAAGTGGGATTGGATCATTGGAATCACCCACTGTTATCTATGAAGATAATGTTGCATGTATTACACGGATGCAAACAAGTTATATAAAGAGTAATATTACAAGCATATTTCTCCTAAGTTATTTTATCCCCATGAGTTACAGTCGGGGAGGTAAATATTTTGCAAACGAATTCATGTGATAATCTTGTGATTTTTTTACAAAGTCATTACCAAGTTCTTTATTCGAGAAGTACATCAATGGAATTGGTCTAATACGGCTTTGGGACTTGCAAAGTTCAGGGATAGTGTATTCCTGAATGATAATCTGTTTGTGATCCTCGGATCTTTCATATTGCACTCCTTTTCTTTATATGTTTTTTCCTAAATGGTTTCTTATGAAAAGTTTTTAATGAAGCAATAGTAATATAGACATTGTGATATGCCAGTTTCTCCTTATTTTCCCACCGTGTTTTTTTCTCGAATATGCACGAGTGTGCATATCATGTATTAAAGAAGAAAGGCAAAGAGTGCCTCCACCGTTAGTTACATGAATTCTATTACATGCTAATCCTCACCACTCACCCACCTCTCTACCCTATGAAAGAAGGGAGTTACATTACCTTCTAGTAGACCCGTAGAGGACCATACTACACCCTCCTCTCTCACTCTATGCAACAGCTAATCGATAGATGGCCGAGCTCCGTCAAATACAATCGCATTCTGGTGCTTCCACAACTCCCACCAAACAAGCGCGAAAACGGTGCGTAGATCTTTCATGCCCACATTGTTAACTCCCTTCTTGTCAATGGCCCAGTCAGCCAACACATCATTTGGCGAGGGTGTCCATTCTAGTTTTCCCAGCGAGCCACAGATGGCTGCGCAAGCATTCCGAGCAAAGACACACATAAGAATTATGTGATTGATCGTTTCTTCATCTTGATCACAGAACGGGCACACATCCTGGTGAGGTAGACCCCTTCGTGCAAGGCGATCCGAGGTCCAACATCGGTCCTTCATTGCTAACCAAGTAAAGAATCTGCACTGCATGGGGGCACGCGACTTCCATGTTAGATCTACCGTAGGGATGACCTCCCTTCCGCAAAGAGCAGCCGCATATGCCGATCGGACTGAGAAGTATCCCTTTGCCTCCCATATCCAGACAATCTTATTCGGCAAATCATCATTAGCTTCCCAAGCAGAGACCGCTTGCCAAGTGCAAAGAACTCATGCAACGTATCCGGTCCAAGGTTGGGGCCAAGGTTCGCTGCCCAAGACCCGTTCTCCATAGCTTCGCAAACTAACGTCCTTCCCCGTGTCCGTGGTGCAATCAACTCATACACTCGAGGAGCAATCTCCTGGACTCTTCGCCATCCAGCCATCGGTCCTCCCAAAAGAACGTTGTCCGACCAGAATGCGCTGTAAACCTCATGGCTGCATTACACAACATGGTTGCTTCCTCAGCCACCTTGATCTTGAACTCACTCCACGGCCTTGTCCCATCAGTTCTTTTTAACCACAGCCAGCGAGCATGCATGGCCACATTCATCCATCTAAGATTGGGCAGCCCCAACCCACCTGCCCATTTGGGCGTGCACACCATGTCCCATGCAACCGCACAGTTACCACCGTTTGCTTCTGCCCTTCTGCACCACAAGAACCCTCGACAAATCTTATTCATCGCCGCAATAGTTTTCATAGGTAGATCCAGCGCCATCATTGCATGGATAGGCATGGCACACAGCACAGATTACACAAGAGTAAGATGGCCACTCTTCGGCATTAGTGCTGCCTTCCACCTGGGTAGTCTATTTGCCATATGATCCACCAAATATTGTAACTGCATTGCAGATTTCTTCCTCAGCGATAATGGCAGCCCGAGATACTCTATTGGGAACGATCCAAAGGGGAATTGAAGGGCATTGCATGTTGTTGCTATGTCCTCATCGGAACACCTTATTGGTAGAGCTGTTGATTTGCTCATATTAATTTTCAGCCCGGCAGCCTCACCAAACAACTCCAGGATGCACTTGCACACATCTAGATCCACAGGCCTCGGCTTGACAAAAAGAACTACATCATCGGCAAAGATGGATAGACGCTTCATCATGCCCTCACGTGCAAGAGGCGCCAACACACCTCTACTAGCAGCCACCTCAAACATCCGCTGTAGAGGCTCCATGGTAAGAATGAAGAGCATAGGAGAGATGGGTTCCCCCTGCCTCAGCACTTTGCAGTTACAAATCGTGTCTCCCGGATCACCATTCACCATAACCTTGGTGGTAGAAGTGGCAAGTATCCCACATATCCATGCTCTCCACCTTGGCCCAAAGCCAAGCTGCTGCAAAACCTCAATAAGGAAGGGCATTTCATGGAATCAACTGCTTTTGATATGTCAAGCTTTAGCAAGATAGTTGAGCTCTTCAAGGCATGTAGGCGCCTTGCCATGCTCTGCACCAGCATGAAATTATCATGTAACGATCTGCCCTTGACAAACGCACTTTGATGATTACCAACCAAATTGGGTAGATCCCCCACCAATCGGCACGCTAACACTTTTTAAAATATCTTGATGGCCCCGTGGACAAGGTTGATGGGCCTGAAATCACCCACCTCCAAGGCACCCTCCTTCTTGGGAAAGAGCGAGACGAGAGATTTATTGATCGAGGCCAGCCCTCTCATATCACCATTGTAAAAGCAACCCATCGCCCTCATAAAATCCTCCTTGATGATAGTCCAACACGCCGCATAGAACCTTCCAGTAAACTCGTCCGGTCCCGGAGCTTTGTCAAGAGGCATGCTTTTGATCACCTTCTCTACCTCCTCCTCCATAAACGGCAGCTCGAGATGCGACAAGTCAAGATGCGGAAGACCCAATATGTCCAGATTCAGCATGTGGTGCCTACTCTCCGAGTCTCCAAAGGCCACACCAAAATACGCGTCAACCGCGGATGCAACCTCTTCCTGCCCAGCATAGATGTTTCCATTGTACCGAGTTGTACGTATGATGTTCTTCCTTTGTCTGTGGCTAGCTTGCTGATGGAAAATCCTAGTGTTTCCATCCCCTTCTCGCAGCTGCATAAGCCTTGATCTCTGCCTAGCAATCGTCCTCTCCAGAGAACTCAACCCAAGGAGTTTCTTCTTTAAGCACCTCCTCAGCTCCCTCTCGTTCTCCATCAGAACCCTATTCTCCATAGCAGTATCCAGTTCTTTAATGACTTCCAGAGCGATCGCAATTTGCAACTTCACGTTGCCGATCCATTTATCACTCCACCTTTGTAAGCTGACCGCAGTTGCTCTGAGCTTGTTATGCAGCGTTAGATAGTCATTCAAGGCAGCTGGTGTTGAGCTCCATGCTAGCTTGACCACATCCATGAAACCTTTCGCCTTACCCAGAATGATTCGAACTTGAAACGGCTCTTTGTGTCGATTTTCACATTCATATCAATCATCAGTGGGCAGTGATCCAGGATCGCCATACCCAAGGCCGAAAGAAAGCAGGCTGGGTAAGCCTCATCCCACTCCTTAGAAACGAACACATGGCCGATCTTTTCTAAGGTAGCAATTCTTCTTTCATTTAACCACATGTACTGATATGTCTTCGTCGTATCTATAATTTTTGATTGTTCCATGCCAATATTATTCAACTTTCATATACTTTTTGGAAACTTTTTATATTATTTTTGGGACTAACATATTGATCCAGTGCCCAGTGCCAGTTCCTGTTTGTTACATGTTTTATGTTTCGCAGAAACCCAATATCAAACGGAGTCCAAACGGGATAAAAACAGCCGGAGATTTTTTCAGGAATATTTATGATTTTTGGGAAGTGGAATCATCGCGAGACGGTGTCAGAGGGGGGCACGAGGTAGGGGGTGCGCCCCTGACCCTCGTGGCCACCCCGTAAGGCGGTTTATGCTCTTCTTTTGCCGCAAGAAAGATAATTTTATGAGAAAGATCTGAGCAAAAGATTCACCCTAATCGGAGTTACGGATCTCTAGATATTTAAGAAACGGTGAAGGGCCAGAAAACAGAACACAGAAACAGAGAGAGACAGAGAGATAGATCCAATATCGGAGGGGCTCTCACCCGTCCCATGCCATGGGAGCCAAGGACCAGAGGGGAAACCCCTCTCCCATCTAGGGAGGAGGTCAAGGAAGAAGAAGAAGAAGGGGGGCCCTCCCCCTTGCTTCCGGTGGCGCCGGAGCGCGGCCGGGGCCATCATCATCACCGTCATCTTCACCAACAACTTCACAGCCATCATCACCAACTCTTCCCCCCTCTATGCAGCGGTGTAACCTCTCTCTTACCCGCTGTAATCTCTACCCAAACATGGTGCTCAACGCTATATATTATTTCCCAATGATGTATGGCTATCCTATGATGTTTGAGTAGATCTGTTTTGTCCTAATGGCTATTTGATGATCGTGATTGGTTTGAGTTGTATGTTTTATTATTGGTGTTGTCCTATGGTGCTCTCTGTGTCACGCAAGCGTGAGGGATCCCCGCTGTAGGGTTTGCAATACTCTTATGATTTGCTTATGGTAGGTGGCATGAGTGACAGAAGCACAGACCCGAGTAAGTAGGTTGTTTGCGTATGGGATAAAGGGGACTTGATGCTTAATGCTATGGTTGGGTTTTACCTTAATGAATCTTTAGTAGTTGCGGATGCTTGCTAGAGTTCCAAACATAAGTGCATATGATCCAAGTAGAGAAAGTATGTTAGCTTATGCCTCTCCCTCAAATAAAATTGCAATAATGATTACCGGTCTAGTTATCGATTGCCTAGGGACAAATAACTTTCTTGTTGACAAAAGCTCTCTACTAAAACTAATTTAGTTGTGTCTTCATCTAAACAGCCCCTAGTTTTATTTGCGTGCTCTTTACTTTCTTGCAAGCTTAACCAAAAACACCTACAAAGTAGTTCTAGTTTCATACTTGTTTCCGGTAAAGCGAACGTCAAGTGTGCGTAGAGTTGTATTGGTGGTCGATAGAACTTGAGGGAATATTTGTTCTACCTTTAGCTCCTCGTTGGGTTCGACACTCTTACTTATCGAAAGAGGCTACAATTGATCCCCTATACTTGAGGGTTATCAAGACCTTTTTCTGGCGCCGTTGCCGGGGAGCAATAGCGTGGGGTGAATATTCTCATGTGTGCTTGTTTGCTTTATTACTAAGTAATTTTTATTTGTTGTTATTAGTTGTTCTCTATCTTTAGTTATGGATATGGAACACGAAATACCAAAAAAATTAGGTGTACTTGCTGCTCATGGAGATGGGGAACCTCCTAAAACCCTCGACGCTCAATATGTGAAAAATATTATGTACCACTTTGATAATCCTAAGAAAACCTCATTTAATTTGGTAATGGGAGTAACGTTGGATCAACGTGAATACTTTAGGGATTATCACTTGACACAAAAAGGGAAACTATTAGGGATCAAATTTATATATTGAAGTGGTATGCTAGACAACTATGCTCGGAATATGATTATACTTGTTGCTCTAGGATGAATGCTCCACACCTCCCCTTTTCATGCAGATTTAATGATAATGAAACCTTGGCTTCTTATGCTAGAGGTATATATGATTACTATGATGTGGAACAAATAGAAGAATTTGTTTCTTTTATGGGTGCTTATGAAATTGAATCTATGTTTAAAGAGTTTGATGATTTTGATGATGCTTGTTATAGAGCTGAAAATCTAGCTATCCTGAAATATTGTTATGAGAATTATAAATAAAATTATGAAATTAATGCACTTATTGAGAATGTCTCCGCTGTCCAAGAAGAGACTAATATTTTGCAGGAAGCTATGGAAGAAGAAGTTGATGAAACTGTGAGCTCATTGGATGAAAAAGATGAGGAGGAGAGCGAATAACAAAAGGAGGAAGAGCGGATTGATCACACGTGCCCACCTTCTAATGAGAGTAACTCTTCAACTCATACATTGTTTAATTCCCCTTTGTGCTTACCGAAGGATGATTGCTATGATGACTGTTATGATCCCTATGATTCTTTTGAAATATCCCTTTTTGATGATGCTTGCTATGCTTGTGGCCAAGATGCCAATATGAATGATGCTTATGGAGATGAACTTGCTATAGTTCCTTATGTTAAACATGAAATTGTTGCTATTGCACCCACACATGATAGTCCTATTATCTTTTTGAATTCTCCCGACTATACTATATCGGAGAAGTTTGCACTTATTAAGGATTATATTGATGGGTTACCTTTTACCATTGCACATGATGATTTTGATAGATATAATATGCATGTGATTGCTGCTCCTACTTGCAATTATTATGAGAGAGTAACTATATCTCCACCTCCCTATGTTTCCAACATGAAAAAATTGCAAGAAACTGTTTATACTATGCATGGGCCTTTACTAGGTGTGCATGAATTGTTCTTTTATGACATGCCGATGCATAGGAAGAGATTTAGACTTCGTCATTACATGATATATGTTGCTTTGTGCTCTCTACTAAATTACAAATCATTGCTAATTAAAATTGGCTTTGATATACCTTGGGATCCGGGTGGATTCATTACTTGAGCACTATATGCCTAGCTTAATGGCTTTAAAGAAAGCGCTGCCAGGGAGACAACCCGGAAGTCTTAGAGAGTAATTTATTTCTGTTGAGTGCTTTCATATAGTTTAAAAACAATAAAAATAAAGAGGGGAACCCAAAACTTTTTCAAAAAGGAAAGTGAAAGTGAGAAAGATAAGCATCGTTGAAGTGGGAGAGCTCCTTGAACTTTATTCATGCTCATGGCAACTTTGTGAATCTTGATTACAGAAACTTTTCAACAAAAATAATCATCCCCTTGTACAATTCCATTGTATTATAAAAATAATGTGCCAAGGTTTGCCTTTAGGATGTTTACGATGCTTGTTGGTTTGTGCGGTGCAAGACAGAAACTTTGGCTGTAGTGCATGAATTTTAATTTTTTACTGGAACCTCAAATGGTTCTGATTCTTTTTGTACTGTCTTTCTGTACAAATTGTTTATTTTTCCTAATTGTTTCATAAATTTTCAAGTAACAGAAGTATGGTGAATGTTCAGATTGCTACAGACTGTTCTGTTTTAGACAGATTCTGTTTTTGATGCATAGTTTGCTTGTTTTGATGAAACTATAAATTTATATCAGTGGATTAAGCCATGAAGAAGTTATACTACAGTAGACACACTGAAAAAACAAAATATGAATTGGTTTGCAACAGTACTTAGAGTAGTGATTTTCTTTATTATACTAACGGATCTTACCGAGTTTTCTGTTCAAGTTTTGTGTGGATGAAGTGTTAGATGATTGAGAAGGTTTCGATGTGCGAAGAAGGAAGAGAGGCAAGATCTCAAGTTTGGGTATGCCCTAGGCACCCCAAGTAAATATTCAAGGAGACTCAAGCGTCTAAGCACGGGGATGCTGGGGAGGCATCCCCTCTTTCTTCAACAAGTATTAGTATGTTTTCAGATTCGTTTCGTTCATGCGATATGTGCAATCTTGGAGCGTCTTTTGCATTTAGTTCTATTTTTTATTTTTTGCACCATGCTGGTATGAGATTGTCCTTGGTTGATTTATAGAATGCTCATTGCACTTCACTTATATCTTTTGAGTGTGGCTTTATAGAATGCTTCATGTGCTTCACTAATATCATTTGAAGTTTGGATTGCCTGCTTCTCTTTACATAGACAACCGCCATTTGTAGAATGCTCTTTTGATTCACTTATATTTGTTAGAGCGTGGGCATATCTTTTGTAGAAAGAATTAAACTCTCGTGGTTCACTTATATCTATTTAGAGAGATGACAGGAACTGGTCATTCACATGGTTAGTCATAAAATCCTACATAAAACTTGTAGATCACTAAATATGATATGTTTGATTCCTTGCAATAGTTTTGCGATATAAGGGTGGTGATATTAGAGTCGTTCTAGTTGAGCAATTGTGAAATTGAGAAATACTTGTGTTGAGGTTTTCAAGTCCCGTAGCATGCACGTATGGTCAACCGTTATGTAACCAAGTCGGAGCATGAGGTGTTTATTGATTGTCTTCCTTATGAGTGGCGGTTGGGGACGAGCGATGGTCTTTTCCTACCAATCTATCCCCCTAGGAGCATGCGCGTAGTACTTTGTTTCGATGACTAATAGATTTTTGCAATAAGTATGTGAGTTCTTTATGACTAATGTTGAGTCCATGGATTATACGCACTCTCACCCTTCCATCATCGCTAGCCTCTTCGGTACCGTGCATTGCCCTTTCTCACATCGAGAGTTGGTGCGAACTTCGCCGGTGCATCCAAACCCCGTGATACGATACGCTCTATCACACATAAACCTCCTTATATCTTCCTCAAAACAGCCACCATACCTACCTATTATGGCATTTCCATAGCCATTCCGAGATATGTTGCCATGCAACTTCCATCATCATCATATACATGACTTGAGCATTTATTGTCATATTGCTTTGCATGACCGTAAGATAGCTAGCATGATGTTTTCATGGCTTGTCCGTTTTTTAATGTCATTGCTACGCTAGATCATTGCACATCCCGGTACACCGCCGAAGGCATTCATATAGAGTCATATCTTTGTTCTAGATATCGAGTTGTAATATTGAGTTCTAAGTAAATAAAAGTGTGATGATCATCATTATTAGAGCATTGCCTACATGAGGAAAGGATGATGGAGACTATGATTCCCCCACAAGTCGGGATGAGACTCCGAACGAACAAATAAAAAAATAAAAAAGGAGAAAGGCCAAAAAAAAGAGAAGGCCCCAAAAAAAGAGAAAAAAAAAGAGAGAGAAAGAGAGAAGGGGCAATGTTACTATCCTTTTACCACACTTGTGCTTCAAAGTAGAACCATGTTCTTCATATAGAGAGTCTCTTGAGTTATCACTTTCATATACTAGTGGGAATTTTCATTATAGAACTTGGCTTGTATATTCCAACGATCGGCTTCCTCAAATGCCCTAGGTCTTCATGAGCAAGCAAGTTGGATGCACACCCACTTAGTTTCAGTTTGAGCTTTCATACACTTATAGCTCTAGTGCATCCGTTGCATGGCAATCCCTACTCCTCACATTGACATCAATTGATGGGCATCTCCATAGCCCATTGATTAGCCGCGTCGATGTGAGACTTTCTCCTTTTTTGTCTTCTCCACATAACCCCCACCATCATATTATATTCCACCTATAGTGCTATGTCCATGGCTCACGCTCATGTAGTGCGTGAAAGTTGAAAAGGTCTGAGAACGTCAAAAGTATGAAACAATTACTTGGCTTGTCATCGGGGTTGTGCATGATGTGAATGCTTTGTGTGGTGAAGATGGAGCATAGCCAGACTATATGATTTTGTAGGGACGAGCTTTCTTTGGCTATGTTATTTCAATAAGACATAATTGCTTGGGTGGTATGCTTGAAGTATTATTGTCTTAAATGTCAAATGATAGACTATTTCTTTGAATCACTCGTGTCTTAATATTCATGCCATGATTAGACATATGATCAAGATTATGCTAGGTAGCATTCCACATCAAATTTTATCTTTTTTATTATTTACCTACTCGAGGACAAGCAGGAATTAAACTTGGGGATGCTGATACGTCTCCGTCGTATCTATAATTTTTTATTGTTCCATGCCAATATTATTCAACTTTCATATACTTTTTGGCAACTTTTTATATTATTTTTGGGACTAATATATTGATCCAGTGCCCAGTGCCCAGTGCCAGTTCCTATTTGTTGCATGTTTTATGTTTCGCAGAAACCCAATATCAAACGGAGTCCAAACGGGATAAAAACGGACGGATATTTTTTCTGAAATATTTATGATTTTTGGGAAGTGGATTCATCGCGAGACGGTGTCCGAGGGGGGCACGAGGTAGGGGACACGCCCCAGGGTGTCAGGCGCGCCCCTGACCCTCGTGGCCACCCCGTAAGGCGGTTGACTCTCTTCTTTTGCCGCAAGAAAGATAATTTTATGAGAAATATCTGAGCTAAAGATTCACCCCAATCAGAGTTACGGATCTCCAGATATTTAAGAAACGGTGAAGGGTCAGAAAACAAAACGCAGAAACAGAGAGAGACAGAGAGATATATCCAATCTCGGAGGGGCTCTCGCCCCTCCCACGCCATGGGAGCCAAGGACCAGAGGGGAAACACTTCTCCCATCTAGGGAGGAGGTCAAGGAAGAAGAAGAAGAAGGGGGGCCCCTCCCCCTTGCTTCCGGTGGCGCCGGAGCGCTGCCGGGGCCATCATCATCACCGTCATCTTCACCAACAACTTCACAACCATCATCACCAACTCTTCCCCCCTCTATGCAGTGGTGTAACCTCTCTCTTACCCGTTGTAATCTCTACCTAAACATGGTGCTCAACGCTATATATTATTTCCCAATGATGTATGGCTATCCTATGATGTTTGAGTAGATCTGTTTTGTCCTAATGGCTATTTGATGATCGTGATTGGTTTGAGTTGTATGTTTTATTATTGGTGCTGTCCTATGGTGCTCTCCATGTCGCGCAAGCGTGAGGGATCCCCGCTGTAGGGTTTGCAATATTCTTATGATTTGCTTATGACGGGTGGCCTGAGTGACAGAAGCACAGACCCGAGTAAGTAGGTTGTTTGCGTATGGGACAAAGGGGACTTGATGCTTAATGCTATGGTTGGGTTTTACCTTAATGAATATTTAGTAGTTGCGGATGCTTGCTAGAGTTCCAATCATAAGTGCATATGATCCAAGTAGAGAAAGTATGTTATCTTATGCCTCTCCCTCAAATAAAAATTGCAATAATGATTACCGGTCTAGTTATCGATTGCCTAGGGACAAATAACTTTCTTGTTGACAAAAGCTCTCTACTAAAACTAATTTAGTTGTGTCTTCATCTAAACAGCCCCTAGTTTTATCTGTGTGCTCTTTACTTTCTCGCAAGCTTAACCAAAAACACCTACAAAGTAGTTCTAGTTTCATACTTGTTTCCGGTAAAGCGAACGTCAAGTGTGCGTAGAGTTGTATTGGTGGTCGATAGAACTTGAGGGAATATTTGTTCTACCTTTAGCACCTCGTTGGGTTCGACACTCTTACTTATCGAAAGAGGCTACAATTGATCCCCTATACTTGTGGGTTATCATGTACCTCCTCCCATAGAGGTAGAGCTCTTTTAACTCAAGTCGGTTTTAATTAGCACAGAATCTTGCCAACATTCTGCGGTTTATTAGGGCATTACTCTTATCCTCCTCCTGAGCAATAAGGTTGAAATCACCGGCCACGAGCCAAGGCCCAACATGCAAGTCACTAATATCCACCAAGTCTTGCAAGAATTCCAACTTGTCATTCTCCTCTTGCGGCCCGTACACACATGTGAGCCACCATGGCTGCTCGTCCACCGGGCAGTTAACAAGCGCTGTCAAAGTGTGACAAGTATAATGCGGGTTTGAAAGTTGTGTCAACATGGCATCGCAAGCCACCAAAATCCCCCCATGCCCGAACGCAAGCAAGTAAAAAACTTCTCAAACTTAGCACCCAGGCATTGTCTTACAACATTTATCGATACGTCTTGCAACTTTGTCTCTTGAAGACACACTATGGCTGGGGCAGCTGTAGTCACCACCTGATACACTGCATTCCGTCGGGCAGGAGTGTTAAGCCCGCGAACATTCCACACTAGCATCCGCAACGGTTGCGCATTCATTTAACTATCCTACCAAGCCACCAGCGAGACCGCTAGCACGCTTCCTCCACTACCAGCGGTGCGACCGGGGACTCCCAGCCGAACAAGGCCAGCACCGTGGCTATGTGCGCATCGGAGAGCGGGCGTGAAAACAGGTCCACATGAGTAGGCACATCAGGGCTCAAACAACTCCTACTCATGCTAGTGGGTTTCATCTATTTACTGTGGCAATGACAGGTCATGCAGAGGATAAAGGGGTTCAACTACCGCAGCAAATAACAACTGAATCGTTGTTGTCCTAATGCAGTAAAAGAGAGCGGGAGCGAGAGAGTGGGATTGTATCAGAATGAACAAGGGGGCTCTCCTTGCCTGGCACTTCTGAAGATAGTATAGTTCTTCATCGGTGTCATCGATCAAATCGTCGGAATGTGTCTACTGAGAGGGGACAAACACCGGCAACAGAGAGGAAACACAATCAATGCAATGCAACAATATGATGCATGAATGTGACATGGCGATATGATGTGAATTGAGCTAATGCAGCTAGCAACAAGTGCAAGGGAGTCCATTTGAACCAAAGGTTCAAATGCAAACTCTAGTTTGAGCATTTAAAATGTCATTTGAATGTTTTCACTTATACAGCAGGTATAAGTTGGTTTTTCATGCATGAAAGTAGCATAAATGGATAGATTGGATTTTTTTAATCATTTTTCATATATAAATCTTTTCATTTGGAGTTACGGTTGATTTTCTATGAATTTTTGAAGTTAGCACTAATTTCTGAAATTTCCTGAAAAGAATAAATCCAGAAATGAGTTACTGCGGCAGCATGACATCATGCTGACGTTAGCAGGTCAACGGGCGACCCAGGTCAAACTGACCAGTCGGTCCTGCGTGTCAGTGACTAACCTAATAACTGGGTTAATTAGCATTTAACTTAAGCTAACCTAGGTTAATTAGGCGGGCTGGGCCCGCATGTCAGGAATGGTCATTAGCGCTAACTTAACCAGATCCGCGTTAAGCCGTGTGCGAGGTGCCGAGCAGCGGAGTTGCTCGAAAATCTCCTAGAGTGCACCGCTCGATGCGCGGGCGGGCTCTCTGGAGAGGTGCGGTGATGGCGCGTCCAACGGTGGGCTCGGACGGATCTGGGGTGGACGGAGTCAGCGGCGGTGATCTCAAACGCGGCGGCCGGCGCTCGGGAGCTTGCGGGCATGGGGATGCGAGAGGAGAGAGGGAGATTGAGCGTGGGGAGAGAGGGAGAACGCTCAGGAGCTCACAGAGGACTCGCAGAGAAGCCCAGCGTGCTCGGGGAAGCGTCGAAGGCGACGGATTGACGACGGCGATCTCGGGTGCCCGTCGGTGTAGATGATGATGATGGCATCGCTGCGGTGCTTCCCGGATTGATTGGCTCGGTGGAGGTGACGAGGACGATGGCGCGGAGCTCATAGCACGTCGGAGGGGTGTGTGGAGGCCGGTGGCCGTGCGAATGGTGGACGGCGGTGATGGCGCGTTCGGTTCTGCTCGGGAGAGGGGACTAGAAGCCGAGGGAGAGAGCAGAGAGCGAGGGGAAAGTGAGAAGGGGCCTCGGGCGTCTCCAGACGCGGATCAGGTCGAGGGAGGGCAAGCAGGAGGTGGCCGGGGATGCACGCGCACGTGCCACGCTTCCCCTCTGCCTACTGGCAGGAGGAAGAAGACGGCTCTGCCCTCTGGTGGGCTGGGCCGGCCAGGTGGCTGCATATTGGGCTGTCCAGGTAAGTTAGGTGAGTTCTGTTATGTTTTAATTTTTGTTCTGTTTTCTATTATTCTATAGTCTTTAGGGCTTGATTAAAATACTTAAACAGATCAAAAAATCATGAAACTTCTCAATGCCACTGTTTGGAATATAACCAACAGCAAACATTTTAGTTTATGATTATTTTAGCATTTAAAATATTTAATAGCATTTATATACCCAAAGGCAAATACTATATGATTTAATTTAGAGCCCAAATATGTCATGGAAAAATGTGCAACACCTCTGGTTATTGCTTCTAGCATTTTCCAGAAAGGATGAACATTTTTTAAAGCCATTTGGATTCACTGAAAATATTTGAATTGAACCTAGTGAATTCCTTTGATGCTAGGGTTTAAACAATCCCCATTTCAACTTTCTGAAAAATTTAAACATGATGCACACATGAAGGGATAGCCTAGTGCATACCAGAACTAGGGATGTGACAACTCACCCCTACTAAACAAGAATCTCGTCCCGAGATTCAAGACGTGAGGTAAGAGGAAAGGGGGTCACAAAACTATCACAATCATCATGATCCAATTGCCCTTCTCAAGAACGTTGATTCGATCATCATCTTTATCTTAACATCCTTGCTTTTGAAATCTTCATCCAACACAATGACGATAGGAAGAAACTCTACAAAAAACGATCTTATCAAAGATCGGGTAACTCAAGACCAACTCATGGAGCGAGATGTTGAAACATCTCTTGAGCTGAGACACAAAACACACATCGAGAGGAAGGGAAGAAAAAATTTATGAAGGTTTAATTTGGTAGGCAACAATTCAACACTTAAATAGATGGTGAGGGGGGTTTCAAAGTAGCGAGGAGGTAATTGTCATGATACCATAACGGGACACCTCGGGGAAGGTGACTGGTAGAATTATTCCCTTAAGTGGCAAAAAGAATTACTTTTGATACACAGATCATTGAAACTCTCTATACCAGCCTAAGGAAAATCACAATTGGTCATTTGAATGAATTCGAAAGAATGGCATACTTAGTTTGGAGAGGAAACTAGAGTTATAGGACAACTCAGCAAAGAAAGGCACATTCCAATTGATACCGAGGATATAACCCAATGGCTGAGGGTGCTCTCAAGAACTTGAGCATTTCCGTATTCATCAAGGTTTTACCAACATCTGTGTCGAGGATCCTGGCAACACATCATACTACCATGATAAACAGTGATGGAGGATGCAGATGCAAAGGAGGACATCACTTTCTCAGATTTTTCCTTAGCAATGCCAAAGAAGCAAATCTGGACGATCGACCGAGAGACATTTAGTTTCTCCTTGATGTACTAGGTACCACGGTCAATGATTAAAAGCATCAACATGGTCATCAAGTAAAGGTCGGACTTCGGGAGCACAAAAAATCCATAAGGGACAACTTCTATAATAAGTCACTCAAATTCCTCATGGAGAAGATTGGTCAACTTGCTCAATCAAAATACTACAATAATAGGTCTTCCAACTAGGTGTGTCGGCCAAAACATCAACCTTGCCAGAACCTACGTCATAGATCTTGGAAAAGTTCCAACCATCATATCTGCCTGAGATTCAGATCCAGTTGGTAATAGGATATTGCAGACAGCATGTCTGAAAAAGAAAATTGGCAACACAAACCAACGAGATGAGTTGCGAGATTCTCGGGAAATGAACTACGATAGCAAGCTCCAAAACATGAGCCGGTTCTGCTACATACATGTGAGCATGTTGTCCAAGACAAGAATGACCACATAGTAGTCTTATAATAAAACACTATCGAGTTCTGGTTGGGAACCATCATCGAGGATAATGAAATCTTGTGCATGATCTAGAATTAGCACAACACGCTCCTTTTCCTTGAGCAAATCAATCAGTGGCTTGGTGTGCTAGGAAACACATATGGAGTGGAGGCGGCCAACCTATCAAACCATAGAGTACTTCGCACATATGCGTGACTAACTTGGGATGATTCCAGAGGAAACAAAAACAATCTTTCTCGAACTCACGGCGGCAGCTTGCACCAAATGCACATGAATTCGAGGAAGTCACTTCTTCCATCCAAGCATAAGCTTCATGAACGGAACACGAAGGCATTGCTTACAAAATTTTCAACACTAGGTTGATGTTCAACATGAATCATGGGGGAGACAAAATGTTGCTGATGGGCTCAACAACAACTCATCGGAATTTCCATATCACTGGACTTCCACCATCATGTGAACACGGTGATAGCATTGGTCAGACCAAAGGATGTAATGGTGTATGCTCGAGGGATCAACCACGAGTAAGACAACATTACAAACATCGTTGGTTCTGATTTGACTTGACGATAGCCCATACTCAAGTCAAAGTTTTGACAAGGCAATAGATTGAACAACTGATCACGAGGACCAATCGATGGAGATATCATCTTTCTTCAACACACACACACACAAAAAGATATCCCTTAACATGAACTAAGTGAGGCAAGCTTTTTTCTTCCAACTCTCCAAGTTGTTGTTTAGATTAACCAACTAGCTCAGGGATATCCGACACAAATTCTTGGAGAAGGGGTGGTTTACAAGAAACCAACTTGATCACGAGCTCAACATAACAGTCAGGGGACAACCTGGTGATACTTCTGAGAAGATATTCGGAAAATCACGAACCACCGATATGTTACTAAGCTCAAGAACAATCTTGCTTTTCAAGGCAAGACGATGTGATCAAAAGAGCAAGGGTTTGACAAAATCCTAACTCATCGATCGAAGGGTGCACCGACAAAAATGGACTAGGTAGTGCGATCAATCTTAGGATGATGATATAATTACCAACACGCTAAGAATGAGAATATTGTCCATTTACTACAAAGCAATGAGTTGCTTGGAGTAGGATTTCACACATCACAGTTCACTTGCCGGCATTCCGGTTACAACAACACGGGACCGAGGAATGAATAATGATGGCGAGAAGTATCACTGCATCAAGAATTCATAAGAGGTGGTGCAATTCTCATGACACTCTTGACGTAAAGATGGTAACACTCCAAGGTAGAACAGAACAAAAGCTGGATTGGCATTTTGATCTGCGGAATACAACTACTTTGACCCAATCCTAGAAATGGATGAGGTACTAGAGTTTGTTTCTCCTAGTCATTTCGGAATAGGATGGCTTGACGGACCACAAGAATAATAGGCGTCGATAACATGAATGCACAACTATTCTTGACCAACAATTGATACAAGAGGGTCAGAATACAACTAAAAAGGGAAAACTCAGAGGAACATATAATTTCTTTAAGTTGTAGATGCATCGGTTAGCATGTTGAATAAATTCAACATGTTTCTTCCGGATAACCCATGCAGAAAGGTAGGACTGGCAGGTTCACAATATAGGGTCGAGAACTCATCAAGAGCACTCCTATTGTGATCTTTTGGTTCAAAGAACTTCTGCCACATCGATCCATGGTATTTGGAAGAATGATATACCACGGACCTCGAGGACTATCACAAGGTTACTAATATCCTAAAGGAACTAGCAAACAATATCAACATTGAGTAAGTAGGGTGAATCTCGGGTTCAAGAACCCAGGAATAGATTACCTACCAACTAAATGGCATCACAGGATGCTTTCAAGAATGATGGCCAGAATCATCACACTGGGAACACAACCATGGCCAGATTACTAGGTGATCCTCTACGAAACCTAGGGTCTTAATAATAGCTCCGACATATATACTGAGGCAATGGAATACCTCAACAGACCGATTAGTGTGCTTAATCTGGCCCAAAAGGACATCGGGAACGGGAGGAAGGAATTTGCAAATGCATCAGCCTGTTTAGAAACCTGGGATGACTCGGATAGCATAACGGTTGTAAATGCTCAAAATGAGTAGAGACAACCTGCAAAATGGTGGCATAACCACTCAACATCATAATATCAAGGTTCTGAGGCCAGCTATGAACATATGATAGTAGTAGGAACTGAACTGAGGCTTGAACTCAACAATCCTAGGCAACTACGGTTTAGTAACACGTCATCCTGAGAGATAGAAGAGAAGCCTAGTTCCTTAACCCCGTAGAAAAGATAAGATGACTCATATCAAAAGGTCATGGGGATAAGGAGTAAAAAGAGCCTTACGTTCCCTTCCACAATCAATTCCCTTATATAACTAAAGCATTTCTAGACACAACTTCGACCAGTTTAGCTTGGTAATCCTACAGGCAGTCAGGCTCTGATACCAAAGCTGTCAGGACCCCGATCCTAAGTCACACCGATCTAGCATGTAACACATCATATCACTTTGCGGCCTCACGCACGGTATTCCACGGGTGCCACCTTACCTGGCCCGGGACCGTTTGCGCCTTTTGGCTCACGTATATGATAGTGTCGCTAGCATCCATATGACAAAGAACCCGGGCCGACATTGCTAGTCGTGAACCCAAAGCGGCACTAACCCATGGGGATAGGCATACATGAATCAACTTCGAGCATGTCGGTCAACAGCGTGTGAATCCGGGCTGTAGCACTGGGCTAACAGGACTCCGGTAACCCGGGCTGTAGCAAGCTAGGCAGGACTCCGGATGTCACCGCGTGACATTTCCCCGAAGGGACAGACACAGGAACGAAGTGAAACACATGCCGGCCAGTCAAGTGTCCTGAGCAGTAGTGCTGGGCTAGTAGGACTCCGGTGAACCGGGCTATAGCGGACTACTATGGCCCAAGGAAGCACAAGACTACATTTCCCCATAAGAGAGGCTGCCAAGGATAAACAACTAGATATGGCTCGGATCCCACACATACCAAGCATTTCAATCATACACACAATATGCTCGATATGTGTAAATACAACATGGCATCACAACAAGACTCTACGACTCAAGTATTTATTCATTAGGCTCCGAGGAGCGAGATATTACAAACATGGGTCTCATGACCCAACATTCAGAGCAAACAAGTCAAAGCACACGCAGAAGCTTAACATGTCTGAGTACAGACATCTACAAATGAAAAGGGCTGAGAAGCCTGACTATCTACAAGATCCTGCCGAGGGCACAAGATCGTAGCTGAGGTATCAAGCTAAACGTCGAAGTCCACGCGGAACTACTAGCGAGACCGAGGTCTCTCTGCAAAACATAAAATAAG
Organism: Aegilops umbellulata; assembly: GCA_032464435.1. Taxonomy (NCBI): domain Eukaryota; kingdom Viridiplantae; phylum Streptophyta; class Magnoliopsida; order Poales; family Poaceae; genus Aegilops; species Aegilops umbellulata. The sequence continues at coordinate 82,788,834 of CP136054.1, read as the reverse complement.
CAAACGTGAGTACAAATGTACCCAGCAAGACTTACATCAGAACTATCTACACATGCAGCAGTATCAACAAAAGGGGGTGGTGGAGTTTAACTGCAGCAAGCCAGCTTTGACTCGGTGGCTATCCTGAACTACGACTGCAAGTGACTCTTTTGAGGTGGCGCACACGAGTCCACATATTCACCATGTCAATACACCACTACGGATCCGCTCCCGTCTCCTTACGAGAAGGCCATCCATAGCACTCACGCTTATCTTGCGCATTTTAGAGTATCCACTTTCAGTTGTCTATGAACTATGCAAGGGGTCCAAGTTTCCATATTCGAGGAATCCGGCTATTCGAATAGATAATGATAACCCTGCAAGGGTGTACTTCTTCACACACGCTCTCGCCACTTACCCCCATGTACACGTCATGTACCTCGGCAACCTTCAAGCGGAAGCCTGGCAAGGGAGTCGGCCACGACCTGACTAACCACACAAGTCTCTAGTCCAGGTTTATCGCCTATTCGGGTTCCATCCGCAAGGAGATCCGGCCGGGGTGTCGCTCACGGCCCCAAACGATGTGTGCAGGGTTCCCAAGCCCACCTCGACGGGTGGATCTACGCTTGGTACACCGTGCCACGGTGCCTAGTCTGTCCCAAGCCCACCTGTACAGGGTACCACTTGGTAGACTACTAACACTACCTACAAACACCAGAAACTAGTTGCAACTCCTGGACAGAGATCAAGTGGATTAATAAGTTGAGAGGGGCACTTAAGCATTCCAATGTGTGGTAGTAACTGTTCATGGATCACAAACACAGAACTCAGTTCCTGAGGACGGCTGCAATGAGACAACCCACCATGTACTCCTACATGGCCTCTCACCGCTACCTCTACCAAATCGTGTTCACACACTTAGCTCTCATCAGTAGGACATGTTCACCACATTCCAATTCATCCCCGATGAATCAGACCTGACTCAACTCTAAGCGATAGCAGGCATGACAAACAAGCATGAATGAGTAAGCACATCAGGGCTCAAACAACTCCTACTCATGCTAGTGGGTTTCATCTATTTATTGTGGCAATGACAGGTCATGCAGAGGATAAAGGGGTTCAACTACCGCAGCAAATAACAAATGAATCGTTGTTGTCCTAATGCAGTAAAAGAGAGCGGGAGCGAGAGAGTGGGATTGTATCAGAATGAACAAGGGGGCTCTCCTTGCCTGGCACTTCTGAAGATAGTATAGTTCTTCATCGGTGTCATCGATCAAATCGTCGGAATGTGTCTACTGAGAGGGGACAAACACCGGCAACAGAGAGGAAACACAATCAATGCAATGCAACAATATGATGCATGAATGTGACATGGCAATATGCTGTGAATTGAGCTAATGCAGCTAGCAACAAGTGCAAGGGAGTCCATTTGAACCAAAGGTTCAAATGCAAACTCTAGTTTGAGCATTTAAAATGTCATTTGAATGTTTTCACTTATACAGCAGGTATAAGTTGGTTTTTCATGCATGAAAGTAGCATAAATGGATAGATTGGATTTTTTTGATCATTTTTCATATATAAATCTTTTCATTTGGAGTTACGGTTGATTTTCTATGAATTTTTGAAGTTAGCACTAATTTCTGAAATTTCCTGAAAAGAATAAATCCAGAAATGAGTTACTGCGTCAGCATGACATCATACTGACGTCAGCAGGTCAACAGGCAACCCAGGTCAAACTGACCAGTCGGTCCCTCGTGTCAGTGACTAACCTAATGTCAGCAGCCCACTGTCACCCCTTACCAGTACTGAAGATCAAAGCACTGGAGCTGGTGCCGACAACGGCAAGATAGCTACAGCCCCAGAACCGCGGCCCAAGTCGACTAGGCCCAAGAAGTTACCCCAGTGGCTTGCTAGCCCAAACTAGGCCCGTTAACTCGGGTGTAACAGTACTTATAGCCGTTGCTAGCCTTTCTCCTTTCCTTGGCGATGGACCAGACGGCTTCGGCCGATATTGTAGTGCTAGAGAAGTGTGGGTGGTTGGGTGGATTGCTTCTGAAATTCAAATACCTAGTTCGTTCGTTCCCCAACCTCTTCTAGATCGTGTGAGCCTAATTCGAGAGCCCCACAGTTGGTAATCAGAGCCTTTCGTCCTGGGTCTTCCCCTGCATCGCCACTACACCAGATTTGGCAACCGCCGCCGACGCCAAGTCATGGAGGAGCTGAGCGACGAGAGCCGCGCCGTGTTCGATCTACTTGGCCATGAGATCTCCGTCGATTTGGACCAGAAGCTCAAGGCGCAAGGTGAATCTTTGCTCAAGTCCATGAACAAGCTGCTGGAAGCCAACAATTCGGCGCTCAACGGACTTATGTCGGCACGCGCTGACGCCATCCGCGACGAAATCGCCCTCGACCTCGAGCAGGTGAGATCCGACGTCAACAAGCTCGAGGCCACAGATCAGGGACCCAAACTGGACAGGAGTTCTTCGTCGCGTGTCAGTGGCCAGGTACGAGGGAGCGCCGCGAGCGACGGCCCAGGAATCGAAGGCCACCACCGTGGCAAGGCGCATAACATCTATGTACCTCCTCCGGCAAGAGGTGTGTGCGATCCAAATCCTTCGCCCAAAATTTTTGCATCTCGCGAGTTCTCTGTTCCGGATACTGCAGAGGCGTCCTCATTTTCTCTGCATATGGAAATGCCTCGATTCGACGGCAACAACCCGCGACTCTGGCAGAACCGTTGTGAAGACCAGTTCAAACTATGGAGTGTACCTGCATACAGATGGATTTCCTTGGCCACTGCCCAATTTGAAGGTGCCGCAGCGCGGTGGTTGGAGTTTGTACAACGTCAAATGCCAAACTGCAGTTGGCCTGAATTCTACTGGGCACTCCAAAGCAGGTTCGGGCGTAATCAGCACCAAACTCTTATGCGCAAGTTGTTCCGCATTGCTCAAACTAGTACAGTGGAGGATTATGTAGAGCGTTTTGCATAGCTCTATGATCAGTTGACAGCATATGAGGATTCACCAAACGCTCTACACTATACCACCAGATTCCTTGATTGTCTGAAACTAGGTGTTAGAATTGTTGTAGCTCTGCAGAAACCCAAGGATCTAGATGCTGCTTATGAGCTCGCTTTGCTGCATGAAGAATTAGGGGAAGGGATCACACCGATCAACATTTAATCAGCTAAACGAGCAACCTCAGTTGTTTCTACAGCTACTTCACCTAAGGTTAAAGTTACAGAGGAACGAAGGGGAACTGAAGGTGTCAAACCTCACCGTACTGAAGATAAATGGTCAGCACTGCGAGAGTACAGGATATATAAGGGCCTTTGTTTTGTCTGTGGAGAAAAATGGTCCAGAGATCATGTTTGCAAGTCTACTGTGCAGTTGCACTTTGTTCAAGAGATGATCGCGCAACTACAAGCCAGTTCTGTGGAAGATTCTGAAACCTCTGATAATGAACCTCCTTCCTCAACTTCATCTTCAGTACACTCCATTAGGCTTTCTGCGGCTGCCATGGGCAGATAACCTGAAGCCCCTATTCTACAGTTAAGGGTGGTTATTCAAGGACATGAACTGAACTTCTTAGTGGACTCAGGAAGTACTCATTCTTTCCTAGACAGCAAGTTTGTATCACTGACAGGAGTTGAGCCCATTACTCCAGTTAATGTAACAGTGGCAGGTGGAGCTGTTATCACTTGTCAACACAGTATTAATGATTGCAGCTGGACCAGCAACGGGATACAATTTACATCCAACCTCAGACTGCTAACACTCAATACATACGACGGTATTTTAGGGTTAGACTGGTTGGCTCAGCACAGCCCTATGAAGATTGATTGGGTGGAGCAGTGGATGTCTTTTAGTTATGAAGGAAGAGTGGTCACTCTACGAGGAATTCATGCAACTGAATACACTTTTGCGTGTGTCTCCATATCAGCTACTCAACAGTCAGGAACTGTTACAGTTCCTACAGAAATACAACAGCTCATTGATGAATTTGCAGATGTATTTGTAGCCCCAACAGAATTACCTCCTAGAAGGCAGAGTGATCACCATATTCCTTTAATTCCAGGAGCAAGACATGTCACTTCACGACCCTACAGAATTGTTCCTCAGTTGAAGGATGAATTGGAAAAGCAAATCAATGAACTGCTCGCAGCTGGGTTGATCAGAGTCAGCAAAAGTCCATTTTCTTCGCCAGTATTGCTTGTTAAGAAAAAAGGGGGAGAATGGAGGATGGTGGTGGATTATAGAATGTTGAATGCCATCACTGCCACTGGCAAATTTCCAGTTCCCGTGATCGATGAGTTGCTGGATGAACTATTTAGTTCTGCTTGGTTTACTAAATTGGACTTAAGAGCTGGCTACCATCAAATCAGATTGGCACCTGGTGAAGAGTACAAAAATGCGTTCTCTACCCACATTGGCCACTATGAATTTACTGTACTAGCCTTTGGGTTGAGTGGAGGGCCTGGCACGTTCATTAGCTCTCTGAACACTACCTTACAACCTGTTAACAGAAAGAACACACTCTGTTTCTTTGATGACATTCTAATATTCAGTAAAACTTACAAGGAGCACCTTGCTCATGTTAGAGAGGTGCTAGCTCTACTTCGAGCTGATCAGTGGAAAGTTAAACTATCTAAATGTGCTTTTGCTCAGCAACAAATTGATTACTTGGGGCATACTATCAGTGCTGCAGGAGTGTCAACTGATGCTTCCAAAATTTCTACTATTCAGAACTGGCCTACTCCTACAAATGTCAAGGAAGTAAGAGGTTTTTTGGGTCTCAGTGGATATTACAGAAAGTTTATCCAACACTATGGCATAATCATCAAACCCCTGACTGAACTACTGAATAAGGGGGTACCATTTGTCTGGTCTCCTGTTACTGAAGAAGCCTTTTTTGTTTTGAAGAAGAAGTTAATTGAAGCACTTGTTTTAGCCCTGCCTCAGTTTAATAAACCTTTTGTCATTGAAACTGATGCCTGTGACAAGGGGATTGGAGCAGTGTTAATGCAGGAAGGCCACCCTTTGGCCTATGTTAGTAAGGCTCTAGGTCCCAAGAACAGAGGCTTATCAGTATACGAGAAGGAATATATGGCTATCTTGTTAGCAGTACAGCAGTGGAGACCTTATCTCCAGATGCAGCATTTTGTAATCAGAACTGACCAGAAAAGTTTGATTCACTTGCAGGATCAGAAATTGCATACTGCTTGGCAACAGAAAGCACTCACTAAGTTAATGGGACTGGATTATCAAATTGTGTATAAAAAGGGTATTGGGAATTCTGCAGTTGATGCCCTATCCAGAAGACCACCAGATCAACAGCTGTTCTTAGTTTCAAAAATGCAACCTGTCTGGATGACTGAAGTCATTGACAGCTACAGTGCAGACAAAGCAGTTACTGAACTTCTACAACAGTTAGCTATGTATCCCTCTGCCAAACCCAATCACAAGTTGAACCAAGGAATTATCAGATACAAGGGAGCTATATGGATAGGTAATAAACAAGAGTTACATGACAAAATCTTTGTTGCCTTTCATGACAGCCCAGTGGGTGGTCATTCAGGATTTCCTGTCACATATCACAGGATACACACCCTTTTTAGATGGTCAAGGATGAAAAACTTCATTAAGGGAAAAGTGCAATCCTGTCTCATTTGTCAACAAGCTAAACCAGAAAGGATCAACTACCCAGGGTTGTTGTCACCTCTGCCAGTTCCCAAGAAAGCCTGGGAATATATCACCATGGACTTTATATCTGGTTTGCCAGTATCAGGACAATTTGACTGCATCTTCCTGGTTACTGATAAGTTCACTAAATATGGCCATTTCATTCCATTAAAGCATCCCTTCACTGCTACTAAAGTTGCTGAGGTATTTCTGGATAATGTGTACAAGTTGCATGGAATGCCATAATACATAGTATCTGATAGAGATCCTATTTTCACAAGTACCTTTTGGCAAACTCTGGTAAAAAGAACTGGCACACATCTTAACATGAGTACTGCTTATCATCCTGCTACGGATGGCCAAACAGAGAGAGTAAATCAACAGGTTGAGTGCTATCTCAGAAGCTTCATCAGTGCACACCCCAAGCAGTGGAGCAAGTGGCTTTCAATGTGTGAGTTCTGGTACAACACCAATTGGCATGCTGCAGTGGTTAAGACTCCCTTTGAAATCCTATATGGGCACACCCCCAGATATTTTGGAATTTCTGCTGGTGATACTGTTGCTGCTCCTGATATACAGCAGTGGCTGTTGGAGAGACAAGTGGTTTTGGATTCAGTTACCCAGCACTTACACAAAGCTCAACAGAGAATGAAAAGTCAAGCTGATAAACACAGAACTGAACGTGTTTTTGAGATTGGTGACATGGTATTCCTCAAACTTCAACCCTATGTGCAGTCATCAGTTGCTCGCGGGGCCAACCATAAGCTCTCCTTCAAATTTTCTGGGCCATACAAGATCATTGACAAAATTGGTGCAGTAGCTTACAAGTTGGACCTGCCTGTTACCAGCAAGATTCACCCTGTATTCCATGTGTCACAACTCAAAAAGTTGATCCCTCCTGCAATTTCAGTCATACCCAAATTGCCTTCCCAGCTTTCTGAACTGCAGGTACCAGTACAAGTCCTTCAGTCCCGAGTTTGTCAAGTTGGGCAGAAGACAGTGGCCCAGGGTCTGATCTTATGGAGCAATTCTTCTCCGGATGAGGCGACGTGGGAAGACCTGGAGTCCTTGCGCCAGCAGTTTCCTAGGGCTGCGGCTTGGGGGCAAGCCGCTACTCAAGAAGGGGGGATGTCAGCAGCCCACTGTCACCCCTTACCAGTACTGAAGATCGAAGCACTGGAGCTGGTGTCGACAACGGCAAGATAGCTACAGCCCCAGAACCGCGGCCCAAGTCCACCAGGCCCAAGAAGTTACCCCAGTGGCTTGCTAGCCCAAACTGGGCCCGTTAACTCGGGTGTAACAGTACTTATAGCCGTTGCTAGCCTTTCTCCTTTCCTTGGCGATGGACCAGACGGCTTCGGCCAATATTGTAATGCTACAGAAGTGTGGGTGGTTGGGTGGATTGCTTCTGAAATTTAAATACCTAGTTCGTTCGTTCCCCAACCTCTTCTAGATCGTGTGAGCCTAATTCGAGATCCTCACACCTAATAACTGGGTTAATTAGCATTTAACTTAAGCTAACCTAGGTTAATTAGGCAGGCTGGGCCCGCATGTCAGGAATGGTCATTAGCGCTAACTTAACCCAGGGTTGACCGGCGTTAAGCCGCCGGCGAGGTGCCAAGCAGCGGAGGTGCTTGGAAATCGCCCAGAGTGCACCGCTCGATGCGCGGGCGGGCTCTCTGGAGAGCTGCGGTGATGGCGCGTCCAACGGTGGGCTCGGACGGATCTGGGGTGGACGGAGTCAGCGGCGGTGATCTCAAACGCGGCGGTCGGCGCTCGGGAGCTCGCGGGCACGGGGATGCGAGAGGAGAGAGGGAGATTGAGCGCGGGGAGAGAGGGAGAACGCTCGGAGCTCACAGAGGACTCGCAGAGAAGCCCAGCATGCTCGGGAAAGCGTCGAAGGCGACGGATTGACGACGGCGATCTCGGGTGCCCGTCGGTGTAGATGATGACAATGGCGTCGTTGCGGTGCTTCCCGGATTGATTGGCTCGGTGGAGGTGACGAGGACGACGGCGCGGAGCTCATAGCATGTTGGAGGGGCGTGTGGAGGCCGGTGGCCGCGCGAATGGTGGACGACGGCGACGGCGCGTTCAGGTCTGCTCGGGAGAGGGGACTAGAAGCCGAGGGAGAGAGCAGAGAGCGAGGGGAAAGTGAGAAGGGGCCTCGGGCGTCTCCAAACACGGATCAGGTCGAGGGAGGGCAAGCAGGAGGTGGCCGGGGACGCACGCGCGCGCGCCACACTTCCCCTCTGCCTACTGGCAGGAGGAAGAAGATGGCTCTGCCCTCTGGTGGGCTGGGCCGGCCAGGTGGCTGCATATTGGGCTGTCCAGGTAAGTCAGGTGAGTTCTGTTATGTTTTAATTAGTGTTCTGTTTTCTATTATTCTGTAGTCTTTAGGGCTTGATTAAAATACTTAAACAGATCCAAAAATCATGAAACTTCTCAATGCCACTGTTTGGAATATAACCAACAGCAAACATTTTATTTTATGATTATTTGAGCATTTAAAATATTTAATAGCATTTATATGCCCAAATGCAAATACTATATGATTTAATTTAGAGCCCAAATATGTCATGGAAAAATGTGCAACACCTCTGGTTATTGCTTCTAGCATTTTCCAGAAATGATGAAAAATTTTGAAAGCCATTTGGATTCACTAAAAATATTTTAATTGAACCTAGTGAATTCCTTTGATGCTAGGGTTTAAACAATCCCCATTTCAACTTTCTGAAAAATTTAAACATGATGCACACATGAAGGGCTAGCCTAGTGCATACCAGAACTAGGGATGTGACAAGAGGCCATCCATTTGCCTCCTGCTCCAGATCCGGACATCTTCGGAAGACCTTTTGTGGGCAGAGAATATGAATGCTTGGGCGCTGGAGCTTGAGCAGAAGGGAATGAATCTGGAAGTAGAAAGTGTGGGTGCAAAAGGGAGTCCTTATCCCCTTATAAAGGCAGTAGGGATTCTGGGCCTCCCCACTTGCCTGGTAAAACCTCTTATTCCCCAAGCGCCGTAATTGATGGCGCGGTTGGGTAACCCATACCCGTATTGATGAGAATTCCATGATAAGGGGACACGATCTCTGCTTCGACAAGACATCCCAAGGAAACCGCCTCGCGAGATGTGCAGTGGCTGGTTGTGAAAACGGTTCGAATAACGACTGGGCTGTGGTGCGATGTCATGCTGCAAAATGCGTCAGCAGATTAGATTTGTGGAAATGTTATTCTCTCTATGGTGGTATGTGGAATTTGTTTTGCAGAGCCGGACACTATCCTTGTGTTCAAAATCTTCTATGGAGTATTCATAGGAAGAACCCGCCTTGCAATGCCGAAGACAATCTGCGCGTCGGACTCATCGTCATTGAAGCCTGGTTCAGGGGCTACTGAGGGAGTCCTGGATTAGGGGGTCCTCGGACGGCCGGACTGTTGGACTATGAAGATACATGATTGAAGACTTCGTCCCGTGTCCGGATGGGACTCTCCTTGGCGTGGAAGGCAAGCTTGGCAATACGGATATGTAGATCTCCTCCCTTGTAACCGACTTTGTGTAACCCTAGCCCCCTCCGGTGTCTATATAAACTGGAGGGTTTAGTCCGTAGGACAACAAAAATCATACCATAGGCTAGCTTCTGTAGTTTAGCCTCTACGATCTCGTGGTAGATCAACTCTTGTAATACTCATATCATCAAGATCAATCAAGCAGGAAGGAGGGTATTACCTCCATCGAGAGGGCCCGAACCTGGGTAAACATTGTGTCCCCTGCCTCCTGTTACCATCCGCCTTAGAGGCACAGTTCGGGACCCCCTACCCGAGATCCGCCGGTTTTGACACCGACGGTTACTGCCTTACGTTCCGCTCGTTCGGCTAAGGTAGTAAAGGGAGAACTACTGCGATTGTGTTTCTGGTTCATCCGGATAAACACCTCAGTAGAGAAAGCCAAAAACTGACTATCATGATGCGGCGAGAGTTGGTCAGCTATTCGGTGACTAATTATAAATCTCTTGTGACTTTTTCCGCATTACACGAAGAACCGGTTTTCACCCGGTCAGGCGTCTACAACACCCAAATTTGGATAATCGAATAATACCAGGGTTTGCGCCTACAATCTCATTGTCAAACTCCTATGGCTAAGTGAGAGTGATAAAGCCACATAGTCTGATTGCCTGGTTCACTACACTAACACCTCCTACAAGGACCAAATCGTTATGTCAAGTGTGTTCAGGTGCTATTCCGAACACCCCCGTACTACCTACGTGGGGGCTGAAGCCGACGACTGGCCAACTCTCAGATACCGTAAACGGCCGCACAGGAGGAAAATAATTTGTGGTAAGACAAGCAACATATTATACATAAACCTTGTCTCATAATACAAAGTTCGGGCAGCACGGATACATTCATTCAAAAATAATGTCCTTCGAACACTGTCCCTCTACAATGCGGGATCCTTCCAAGACGTCATCAAAATACCGCTCCGGCGTGCGGTGCTCCTTGCCTACGGGCGGTCCCTCAGTTGCAAGCTTGACGGCATTCATCTTCACCCACTACACCTTGACACAGGAGAAGGCCATCCGGGCACCTTCGATGCAGACCGACCGCTTTATAGCATCAAGCCGGGGCAGGCACTGACTAGCCGCTTCACGAGACCAAAATAGTTGTTGGGTATGGGTTCAGCTAGCCAAAGATGGACTATAACATCCTTCATGGCCTATTCGTCTACCCTATGCAGTTCGGTCAGCTATTTCAGCTGATCACTGAAGGGCACTGGATGCTCTAGCGCAAGGTGCTACGACCAGAACAGCTTCTCCGTCAAGCTCCCCTCTTCAGCTCGGAAGAACTCCGCAACATCAGCAATACTCCGGGGTAGATCCACAAACGCTCCTGGAGAACTCCAAATGCGGGTCAGTAAGATGCACCTTCTTCTTACAAATTTTCTCTCCATACTAAAGGCCTTACCCGCCGCGATCTGCTTAGCCTCTTGGGTCTCCCAGCGGGCACCTTGGGCTTCAACCCGGGCTTCCTTCGTGCTTTGAAGGGCCTTAGCAAGTTCGGAATCTTGATCTAAAATCTTGCGCTCCAACGATTCACATTTTCTTATGGCATCCTTGAGCTCTTGTTGGACTTCCTCCACCCTTGATTCATGTTCCTCCTCCACCTCCTTCTTGGCTTCAGCCAATGCACTCTTGAGGGTCTCGACCTCAGACGCATCAGCTATGAACATAATCATAAAACTCATTCAGATAACAAATCAGAGCTGATATCATTTCAGATGTGTTTCGGTATCACATACCTTGACTTTCCTCTAATTTCCGCTTCAGTTCGGACACTTTGGCGGCATGGGAAGCTGTTGCCAACATCGCAACCTGTTTGTTCAAATAGATAGGTATGTTAATCTCCTGCGAGAGCTATTCGATCCTCTATTCGGCCTTTCTTTCCGAACACTGAACAGAGTCTCAGGGGCTACTATCTATACACAGGCATTCCTTTTATATAGCTAAAAAGTATTGCATGACATACCTCAAAGCCTCTCAGAAGGCTAGTATAGGCCTCGTTCAATCCGCTTTTAGCGGACCGAACCTTTTCAATCACCTTATCCATAAGGGTACGATGTTCCTCCACAATGGAGGCGCTTTGAAGCGCTTCCACCAGAGCGTCCGGCGCCTCCGGATTGACAGAGGTCGCCGGTGGAGTTGAGGCGCCCCCTTCTTTCGAAGGAGGCTGCTCACCTGATTCCGGAGCCGTGTGAGTCTCCGGAATGACATTTGGTTGGGGGCCAAATTGGACATGGCCCCCGTCGCCAGTCTCCATGGGGGTCGGTTCCCCCATGTTTTTGGCAGCAGAGGTATCACCCACTGGCGCCGCCTTGACGGCTTCCCGCACCTCTCCTGACCCGGAAGGGTCCTTCGGAACAACACTTCGGTGTTGTCCATAGCAGTAGGGGGGAGGCCGACGCAGGTGACTCGCTCTCCATCATGTTCGGACCCAATGAATTCCCAGAAGATGAGGATCGCTGGGGGAGGTCACGAGCCGGACTGCAGCACATAATTCAATGTGTTAAAACCACAAGGTGAAAAACCGGATATATATACAGTGCCCTTGAGTACTTACGATCCGGCCAGGGGCTTTGGCCTGGGGTGCCACTCGGGGATGTCGTCGGCGTCCAATTCGGAATCATCCATAAGGGAGATTCTCCCTTTCTTGGACGCCTCCGCCTCTAGATTCATGGAAGCCCCTTCTCTTCTTTCCCCCCTTAAGGGGAGAATTGCTCTCTTCCTCCTCCGCTTCATTGTCGTCATGAGAGGAGAGAATTTCGGTATCTTCGGACACTACGTCCAAAGCGCCTTTACGGCGGAGGCCACCTTTGGCCTCCTTACCCTTCTTCTAGGCCTTCTTTTTCGACGCCTGATACGGCGCTGGAACTAGCATCCTCGTAAGCAGAGGAATGGCTGGGTCTTCGGGTAGCGGAGCCGGCAGTGGATCCGCTCCGCCTTCTTCATCCAGCTCTGTGAGGAGAACGGAAAGCTCAGTATACTCCTCGGGTCTACAAATTAAGGTTATTAGAAAACTTACGGGAGTGGCTGGACGAGTGCGATCGAGGCCAAGATCATCGGTCGTTTTCGGCCATGACTTCTGGGCCTTGAAAAGCAGCTTCCATATGTCTTCATGCGTTGTGCCGAAGAACCATTGCAGGGTCCGGGGAACCGGCCAGATCGAACTCCCACAGATACTGAGTTCGGCGTTGGCAGGGCAGAATCCAGCGAAAAAGTATTACCTGGATCACACTGGCAAGACTAGTGTTCTTGTCTATCACACTCTTGACGCGCTTCTGCAGCGTCATCACCTCATCGGACGATGCCCAATCCAGGCCCTTGTTGAGCCTGGATGTGAGTCGCAGCCCAGACTTAAACTTGGTAAGGGCGGCCCATGTGGTGTCACGAGGTTCCAAGATATAGAACCACTCCTGTTGCCATCCCTTCACGGTCTCCACAAAGGTGCCCTTGGGCCAGGTGACGTTGGGAAGCTTGCTCACCATAGCGTCGCCGCACTACGCGTGTTGACCATCAACCACTTTCGGCTTCACATTGAAGACCTTGAGCCATAGGCCGAAGTGGGGGATGCGGAGGAATGCCTCACACACAACGATGAACGCCAAAATGTTGAGGAAGGAATTCGGGGCTAGATGATGGAAATCTTGAAGGAAATATGCCCTAGAGGCAATAATAAAGTTATTATTTATTTCCTTACATGTCATGATAAATGTTTATTATTCATGCTAGAATGGTATTAACTGGAAACATAATACATGTGTGGATACATAGACAAACAGAGTGTCACTAGTATGCCTCTACTTGACTAGCTTGTTAATCAAAGATGGTTAAGTTTCCTAACCATGGACAAAGGAGTTGTCATTTGATTAACAAGGTCACATCATTAGTTGAATGATCTGATTGACATGACCCATTCCATTAGCATAGCACCCAATCGTTTAGTATGTTGTTGTTGCTTTTATCCATGACTTATACATGTTCCTTTGACTATGAGATTATGCAACTCCCGTTTGCCGGAGGAACACTTTGGGTGCTACCAAACGTCACAACGTAACTGGGTGATTATAAAGGAGTACTACAGGTGTCACCAAAGGTAGATGTTGGGTTGGCGTATTTCGAGATTAGGATTTGTCACTCCAATTGTGGGAGAGGTATCTCTGGGCCCTCTCGGTAATGCACATCACTTAAGCCTTGCAAGCATTGCAACTAATGAGTTAGTTGCAGGATGATGTATTACGGAACGAGTAAAGAGACTTGCCGGTAACAAGATTGAACTAGGTATTGGATACCGAAGATCGAATCTCGGGCAAGTAACATACCGATGGACAAAGGGAATAACGTATGTTGTTATGCGGTCTGACCGATAAAGATCTTCGTAGAATATGTAGGAGCCAATATGGGCATCCAGGTCCCGCTATTGGTTATTGACCGGAGATGTGTCTCGGTCATGTCTACATTGTTGTCGAACCGTAGGGTCCGCACGCTTAAGGTTACGATGACAGTTATTATGAGTTTATGAGTTTTGATGTACCTAAGGAGTTCGGAGTCCCGGATGAGATCGGGGACATGACGAGGAGTCTCGAAATGGTCGAGACGTAAAGATCGATATATTGGACGACTATATTCGGACATCGGAAAGGTTCTGAGTGGTTCGGGTATTTTCGGAGGTACCGGCGAGTTACGGGAATACGAGGAAGAAGCAATGGGCCTTGATGGGCCTTAGTGGGAAGGACCAGGAGGTGGCGCGCGCCCCTCCCAAGCCCAGTCCGAATTGGACAAGGGGTTTGGGGCGCGGCCCCTCTCTCCCTTCCTTCCCCTCTTCCCCTCTTTCCCCCCTTGACCTAGTTGGACTAGGAAAGGTGGAATCCTACTCCCGGTGGGAGTAGGACTCCCCTGGCGCGCCCAAACCTAGGGCCGGCCTCCTCCCTCCCTTGCTCCTTTATATACGGGGGCAGGGGGCACCCCATGGACACACAAGTTGATCTTCGTGATCGTTCCTTAGCCGTGTGCGGTGCCCCCCTCCACCATATTCCACCTCGAATATATCGTTGCAGTGCTTAGGCGAAGCCCTGCGCCGGTAGAACATCAAGATTGTCACCACGCCGTCGTGCTGACGGAACTCCTCCCCGAAGCTTTGCTGGATCGGAGCTAGGGGTGCGTCATCGAGCTGAACGTGTGCCAAGAACTCGGAGGTGCCGGAGTAACGGTGCTTGGATCGGTCGGATCGGGAAAACGTACGACTACTTCCTCTATGTTGCTTCAACGCTTCCGCTTCGGTCTACGAGGGTACGTAGACAACACTCTCCCCTCTCGTTGCTATGCATCACCATGATCTTGCGTGTGCGTAAGAAATTTTTGAAATTACTACGTTCCCCAACAGTGGCATCCGAGCCTAGGTTTTTATGGTTTGATGTTATTTGCACGAGTTGAACACAAGTGAGTTGTGGACGATACAAGTCATACTGCCTACCAGCATGTCATACTTTGGGTCAGCGGTATTGTTGGATGAGATGACCCGGACCAACCTTACGCCTACGCTTACGCGAGACCGGTTCCCTCGACGTGCTTTGCACACAGATGGCTTGCGGGAGACTGTCTCACCAACTTTAGTTGAACCAAGTGTGGCTACGCCCGGTCCTTGAGAAGGTTAAAACGGAGTCTATTTGACAAACTATCGTTGTGGTTATGATGCGTAGGTAAGATGAGTTCTTGCTTAAAGCCCGTAGCAGCCACGTAAAACTTGCAACAAACAAAGTAGAGGACGTCTAACTTGTTTTTGCAGGGCATGTTGTGATGTGATATGGTCAAGACATGATGCTATATTTTATTGTATGAGATGATCATGTTTTGTAACCGAGTTATCGGCAACCGGCAGGAGCCGTATGGTTGTCGCTTTATTGTATGCAATGCAATCGCCCTGTAATGCTTTACTTTATCACTAAGCGGTAGCGATAGTCGTAGAAGCATAAGATTGGCGAGACGACAACGATGCTACGATGGAGATCAAGGTGTCGCACCGGTGACGATGGTGATCATGATGGTGCTGCAGAGATGGAGATCACGAAGCACAAGATGATGATGACCATATCATATCACTTATATTGATTTGCATGTGATGTTTATCTTTTATGCATCTTATCTTGCTTTGATTGACGGTAGCATTATAAGATGATCTCTCACTAATTATCAAGAAGTGTTCTCCCTGAGTATGCACCGTTGCAAAAGTTCTTCGTGCTGAGACACCACGTGATGATCGGGTGTGATAGGCTCTACGTTCAAATACAACGGGTGCAAAACAGTTGCACACGCGGAATACTCAGGTTATACTTGACGAGCTATGCATATAAGATATGACCTCGGAACACGGAGACCGAAAGGTCGAGCGTGAATCATATAGTAGATATGATCAACATAATGATGTTCACCATTGAAGACTAAGCCATTTCACGTGATGATCGGTTATGGTTTAGTTGATTTGGATCACGTGATCACTTAGAGGATTAGAGGGATGTCTATCTAAGTGGGAGTTCTTAAGTAATATGATTAATTGAACTTTAATTTATCATGAACTTAGTCCTGGTAGTATTAGCATATCTATGTTGTAGATCAATAGCTCGCGTTGTTGCTTTCATATGTTTATTTTGATATGTTCCTAGAGAAAATTGTGTTGAAAGATGTTAGTAGCAATGATGCGGATTGGATCCGTAATCTGAGGTTTATCCTCATTGCTGCACAGAAGAATTATGTCCTTGATGCACCGCTAGGTGACGGACCTATTGCAGGAGCAGATGCAGACGTTATGAACGTTTTGCTAGCTCAATATGATGACTACTTAATAGTTTAGTGCACCATGCTTAACGGCTTAGAATCGGGACTTCAAAGACGTTAACGTCATGGACCATACGAGATGTTCCAGGAGTTGAAGTTAATATTTCAAGCAAATACCCGAGTTGAGAGATATGAAGCCTCCAACAAGTTCTATAGCTAAAAGATGGAGGAGAATCGCTCAACTAGTGAGCATGTGCTCAGATTGTCTGGGTACTACAATCGCTTAAATCAAGTGGGAGTTAATCTTCCAGATAAGATAGTGATTGACAGAATTCTCTAGTCACCATCACCAAGTTAGTAGAACTTCGTGATGAACTATAGTATGCAAGGGATGACGAAAACGACTCCCGAGTTTTTCATGATGATGAAATTGATGAAGGTAGAAATCAAGAAAGAGCATCAAGTGTTGATGGTTGACAAGATCACTAGTTTCAAGAAAAGGGCAAAGGAAAAAAGGGGAACTTCAAGAAGAACAGCAAGCAAGTTGCTGCTCAAGTGAAGAAGCCCAAGTCTGGACCTAATCCTGAGACTGAGTGCTTATACTACAAAGGGACTAGTCACTAGAAGCGGAACTACCCCAAGTAATTGGTGGATAAGAAGGATGGCAAAGTCAACAAAGGTATATTTGATATACATGTTATTGATGTGTACTTTACTAGTGTTTATAGCAACCCCTCGGTATTTGGTACTGGTTCAGTTGCTAAGAAGTAGTAACTCGAAACGGGAGTTGCAGAATGAACAGAGACTAGTTAAGGGTGAGGTGACGATGTGTGTTGGAAGTAGTTCCAAGATTGATATGATCATCATCGCACACTCCCTATACTTTCAGGATTAGTGTTGAACCTAAATAAGTGTTATTTGGTGTTTGCGTTGAGCATGAATATGATTTGATCATGTTAATTGCAATACAGTTATTCATTTAAGTTAGAGAACAATTGTTGTTCTGTTTACATGAATAAAACCTTCTATGGTCATACACACCAACGAAAATGGTTTGTTGGATCTCGATCGTAGTGATACACATATTCATAATATTGAAGCCAAAAGATGCGAAGTTAATAATGATAGTGCAACTTATTTGTGGCACTGCCGTTTAGGTCATATTGGTGTAAAGCGCATGAAGAAACTCCATGTTGATGGAATTTTGGAATCTCTTGATTATGAATCACTTGATGCTTGCGATCCATGCCTTAAGGGCAAGATGACTAAAAACGCCGTTCTCCGGAACAATGAAGCAAGCAACAGATTTATTGGAAATCATACATACTGATGTATGTGGTCAAATGAATATTAAAGCTCGCGACAAGTATCATTATTTTCTAACCTTCACAGATGATTTGAGCAGATATGAGTATATCTACTTGATGAAACATAAGTCTGAAATGTTTGAAAAGGTCAAAGAATTTCAGAGTGAAGTTGAAAATCATCGTAACAAGAAAATAAAGTTTCTACGATCTGATCGTGGAGGAGAATATTTGAGTTACGAGTTTGGTCTACATTTGAAACAATGCGGAATAGTTTTGCAACTCACGCCACCCGGAACACCACAGCGCAATGGTGTGTCCGAACGTCATAACCATACTTTATTGGATATAGTACAATCTATGATGTTTCTTACCGATTTACCAATATCGTTTTGGGATCATGCATTAGAGACAGTTGCATTCACGTTTAAAAGGGCACCATCTAAGTCCGTTGAGACGACACAATCTGAACTGTGGTTTAGCAAGAAACCAAAGTTGTCGTTTCTTAAAGTTTGGGATTGTGATGCTTATGTGAAAAAGTTTCATCCTGATAAGCTCAAACCCAAATCGGAGAAATATGTCTTCATAGGATACCCAAAGGAGACAGTTGGGTACACCTTCTATCTCAGATCCGAAGGCAAGACATTCGTTGCTGAGAATGGATACTTTCTAGAGAAGGAGTTTCTCTCGAAAGAAGTGAGTGGGAGGAAAGTAGAACTTGATAAGATAACTGTATCTGCTCCCTTATTGGAAAGTGGTTCATCACAGAAATCTGTTCCTTTGACTACTACACCAATTAGTGAGGAAGTTAATGATGATGATCATGTAAACTTCAAATCAAGTTACTACCGAATCTCGTAGGTAAACCAGAGTAAGATCCGCACCAGAGTGGTACGGTAATCCTGTTCTGGAAGTCGTGTTACTAGACCATGACGAACTTGCGAACTATGAGGAAGCGATGATGAGCCCAGATTCCGCGAAATGGTTTGAGGCCATGAAATCTGAGATATGATCCATGTATGAGAACAAAGTATGGACTTTGATGGATTTGCACGATGATCAGCAGGCCATAGAAAATAAATGGATCCTCAAGAGGAAGACGGATGCTGATAGTAGCGTTACTATCTACAAAGCTAGAATTGTCGCAAAAGGTTTTCGACAAGTTCAAGGTGTTGACTACGATGAGAGTTTCTCACTCGTATCTATGCTTAAGTCTGTCCGAATCATGTTATCAATTGCCGCATTTTATGAAATCTGGCAAATGGATAACAAAACTACAATCCTTAATGGATTTATTAAAGAAGAGTTGTATATGATGCAACCAGAAGGTTTTGTCAATCCTAAAGGTGCTAACAAAATATGCAAAGCTCCAGCGATCCATCTATGGATTGGTGCAAGCATCTCAGAGTTGGAATACACGCTTTGATAAGTTGATCAAAACATATAGTTTTATACAGACTTGCGGTGAAGCCTGTATTTACAAGAAAGTGAGTGGGAGCACTACAGCATTTCTCATAAGTATATGTGAATGACATATTGTTGATCAGAAATAATGTAGAATTATTCTGCAAAGCATAAAGGAGTGTCTGAAAGGAGTTTTTCAAAGAAAGATCTCGGTGAAGCTGCTTACATATTGAGTATCAAGATCTATAGAGATAGATCAAGACGCTTGATAAGTTTTTTCAATGAGTACATACCTTGACAAGATTTTGAAGTAGTTCAAAATGGAACAGTCAAAGAAAGAGTTCTTTCCTGTGTTACAAGGTGTGAAATTGAGTAAGACTCAAAGCCCGACCACGACAGAAGATAGAAAGAGAATGAAAGTCATTCCCTATGCCTCAGCCATAGGTTCTATAAAGTATGCCATGCTATGTACCAGATCTATTGCATACCCTACCACTGAGTTTGGCAAGGGAGTACAATAGTGATTTAGGAGTAGATCTAGGAGTAGATCACTGGACAACGGTTGGAATAAGGATATGTTTATCGATTATGGAAGTGACAAAAGGTTCGTCGTAAAGGGTTATGTCGATGCAAGTTTTGACACCGATCTGGATGACTCTAAGTCTCGATCTAGATACATATTGAAAGTGGGAGCAATTAGCTAGAGTAGCTCCGTGCAGAGCATTGTAGACATAGAAAATTGCAAAATACATAACGGATCTGAATGTGGCAGACCCGTTGACTAAACTTCTCTCACAAGCAAAACATGATCACACCGTAGTACACTTTGGGTGTTAATCACATAGCGATGTGAACTAGATTACTGAATGTAGCAAACCCTTTGGGTGTTGGTCACATGGCGATGTGAACTATGGGTGTTAATCACATGATGATGTGAACTATCGAGTTAATCACATGGTGATGTGAGTTAATCACATGGTGATGTGACCTAGATTATTGACTCTAGTGCAAGTGGGAGACTGAAGGAAATATGCCCTAGAGGCAATAATAAAGTTATTATTTATTTCCTTACATGTCATGATAAATGTTTATTATTCATGCTAGAATTGTATTAACTGGAAACATAATACATGTGTGGATACATAGACAAACAGAGTGTCACTAGTATGCCTCTACTTGACTAGCTTGTTAATCAAAGATGGTTAAGTTTCCTAACCATGGACAAAGGAGTTGTCATTTGATTAACAAGGTCACATCATTAGTTGAATGATCTGATTGACATGACCCATTCCATTAGCATAGCACCCGATCGTTTAGTATGTTGCTGTTGCTTTTATCCATGACTTATACATGTTCCTTTGACTATGAGATTATGCAACTCCCGTTTGTCGGAGGAACACTTTGGGTGCTACCAAACGTCACAACGTAACTGGGTGATTATAAAGGAGTACTACAGGTGTCACGAAAGGTAGATGTTGGGTTGGCGTAATTCGAGATTAAGATTTGTCACTCCAATTGTGGGAGAGGTATCTCTGGGCCCTCTCGGTAATGCACATCACTTAAGCCTTGCAAGCATTGCAACTATGAGTTAGTTGCGGGATGATGTATTACGGAACGAGTAAAGAGACTTGCCGGTAACGAGATTGAACTAGGTATTGGATACCGACGATCGAATCTCGGGCAAGTAACATATCGATGGACAAAGGGAACAACGTATGTTGTTATGCGGTCTGACCGATAAAGATCTTCGTCGAATATGTAGGAGCCAATATGGGCGTCCAGGTCCCGCTATTGGTTATTGACCGGAGATGTGTCTCGGTCATGTCTACATTGTTCTCGAACCGTAGGGTCCGCACGCTTAAGGTTACAATGACAGTTATTATGAGTTTATGAGTTTTGATGTACCTAAGGAGTTCGGAGTCCCGGATGAGATCGGGGACATGACGAGGAGTCTCGAAATGGTCGAGACGTAAAGATCGATATATTGGACGACTATATTCGGACATCGGAAAGGTTCTGAGTGGTTCGGGTATTTTCGGAGGTACCAGGGAGTTATGGGAATACGAGGAAGAAGCAATGGGCCTTGATGGGCCTTAGTGGGAAGGACCAGGAGGTGGCGCGCGCCCCTCCCAAGCCCAGTCCGAATTGGACAAGGGGTTTGGGGCGCGGCCCCTCTCTCCCTTCCTTCCCCTCTTCCCCTCTTTCCCCCCTTGACCTAGTTGGACTAGGAAAGGTGGAATCCTACTCCCGGTGGGAGTAGGACTCCCCTGGCGCGCCCAAACTTAGGGCCGGCCTCCTCCCTCCCTTGCTCCTTTATATACGGGGGCAGGGGGCACCCCATGGACACACAAGTTGATCTTCGTGATCGTTCCTTAGCTGTGTGCGGTGCCCCCCTCCACCATATTCCACCTCGAATATATCGTTGCAGTGCTTAGGCGAAGCCCTGCGCCGGTAGAACATCAAGATTGTCACCACGCCGTCATGCTGACGGAACTCCTCCCCGAAGCTTTGCTGGATCGGAGCTAGGGGTGCGTCATCGAGCTGAACGTGTGCCAAGAACTCGGAGGTGCCGGAGTAACGGTGCTTGGATCGGTCGGATCGGGAAAACGTACGACTACTTCCTCTACGTTGCGTCAACGCTTCCGCTTCGGTCTACGAGGGTACGTAGACAACACTCTCCCCTCTCGTTGCTATGCATCACCATGATCTTGCATGTGCGTAGGAAATTTTTGAAATTACTACATTCCCCAACAAATCTAGCCCGTAGTAAAACATGAGACTACGGGCGAAAGGATGGAGGAGAAACCCTAATCCATGAAGAAAGTGGGGAATGAATACTACCCTCTCATTGGGCTCCGGAGTGGGGAGATTTGCTTTTTGGCTGGAAGCCGGTGGGCTATTTCCTTGGCTAGGTACCCCGCTTCCCGGAGTTCCTTGATGTTCCCCTCCATGACGGAGGAGGCCATCCACTTTCCCTACTCTCCATATCCGGACATGGCTGGAGTGTTTGCTAGGGATGGAAAGGATTGAAGCTTGGGCGCTGGAGCTCGAGGGCGGATGGGCTGAGGAGGAGGAAGGTGTGGGGTAAAAAGGTGGATCCTTATCCTCTTATAAAGGCAGGGAATGTCAAGCGCCCCCTCCCCGGCCTTAAAATTTTGCCTACGTGCGAATGGCACGGTTGGATTACCCAAGCCCTCATTGATGAGAATCCCATAATAAGGGGGCATGATCTCTGCTTTGACAAGACGTGTCACCGAAGGTTGCGTCTCGAAACGTGAAATGGGAGGTCGAAAAACGATTCGAAATAATGAAGTGGCCAGACGTAATGTCTCACTAGAAAAGTTGTCAATAAAGACATACCATGTTTTTTGATTAAGTATTATGCCCTTGCGGTTGAGGATTGTAACTGTTAAACAGGGCCGGATATAGTTATTTTGATCAACTACTTTGAAGTATTCGGAGGAGCAACCCGCCTTGCAATGCCGAAGACAATCTGCACGTAGGACACATCATCATTGAAGCCTGGTTCAGGGGCTACTGAGGGAGTCCTCGATTAGGGGGTCCCCGGGCGTCCGGGCTATGTGACATGGGCCGGACTGGTGGGTCGTGAAGATACAAGACAAAGGGCCTTTCCCCGTGTTCGGATGTGACTCTCCTTTGCATGGGTGACAAGCTTCGCATTCGGATATGAAGATACCTTTCTCTGTAAACCAACTCTGTACAACCCTAAGCCCCTCCGGTTTCTATATAAACCGGAGGGGTTGGTACGTAGAGGGAATCATAATCATACATGCTAGACATCTAGGGTTTATCCATTACGATCTCGAGGTAGATCAACTCTTGTAACCCCTATATTCGTCAAAGTCAATCAAGCAGGAAGTACGGTATTACCTCCATTAAGAGGGCCTGAACCTGGGTAAACATCATGTCCCCTGTCTCCTATTACCTTCGATCCTCAGACGCACAGTTCGGGACCCCCTACCCGAGATCTGCCGGGATTGACACCGATAGTGGGTGTGCATCCAACTTGCTTGCTCATGAAGACCTAGGGCGTTTGAGGAAGCCCATCGTTGGAAAAATATACAAGCCAAGTTCTATAATGAAAAATTCCCACTAGTATATGAAAGTCATAGCATAAGAGACTCTCTATCATGAAGATCATGGTGCTACTTTGAAGCACAAGTGTGGCAAAAAAGGGTAGTAACATTGTCCCTTCTCTCTTTTTCTCTCATTTTTTTTCTTCTCTTTTTCTCTGTTTTTGGGCCTTCTCTTCTTCTTTTTTGGCCTTTCTCTCTCTTTTTTTTATTTCCTCACATGGGACAATGCTCTAATAATGACAATTATCACACTCCTATTTACTTACAACTCAAGAATTACAACTCGATACTAAAATAAAAATATGACTCTATGTGAATGCCTCTGGCGGTGTACCGGGATGTGCAATGAATGAAGAGCAACGTGTATAAAAATATGATGAACGGTGGCTTTGCCACAAATACGATGTCAACTACATGATCATGCAAAGCAATATGACAATGATGATGCGTGTCGTACTAAACGGAACGGTGGAAATTTGCATGGCAATATGTCTCGGAATGGCTATGGAAATGCCATGATAGGTAGGTATGGTGGCTGTTTTGAGGAAGGATATGTGGTGGGTTTATGGTACCGGCGAAAGTTGCGCGGTACTAGAGAGGCTAGCAATGGCGGAAAGGTGAGAGTGCGTATAATCCATGGACTCAACATTAGTCATAAAGAACTCACATACTTATTGCAAAAATCTATTAGTCATCAAAACAAAGTACTACGCGCATACTCCTAGGGGGTAGATTGGTAGGAAAAGACCATCGCTCGTCCCCGACCACCACTCATAAGGAAGACAATCAAAAAACATCTCATGCTCCAACTTCGTTACATAACGGTTCAGCATACGTGCATGCTACGAGACTCACAAACCTTAACACAAGTATTTCTCAAATTCACAACTACTTACTAGCATGACTCTAATATCACCATCTTCATATCTCAAAACAATTATAAGGAATCAAACTTCTCATATTATTGAGTGCACTTTATATGAAAGTTTTTATTATATCCCTCTTGGATGCCCATCATATTAGGACTAATTTTATAACCAAAGAAAATTACCATGCTGTTCTAAAGACTCTCAAAATAATATAAGTGAAGTACGAGAGTTCATCAATTTCTATAAAATAAAACCACCGCCGTGCTCTAAAAAGATATAAGTGAAGCACTAGAGCAAAATTGCCTAGCTCAAAAGATATATGTGAAGCACATAGAGTATGCTAATAAATCACGATACATGCGTGTCTCTCCCAAAAGCTGTGTACAGCTTGGTTGATTGTGGCAAAAAGCAAAGACTCAAATCATACAAGACGTGTCACATCCTAGCTAGTCATGCATTAGAGTGTTGCATCATGTCTATCTTTCATCAGAAACTTGAATTGGGGAAGACAGAACCCCCAGCACCCCCTCTGAAATCAACTAAGATTTACTAAAAAAATATTTTCAATGAACCTGAAATGCCCTTCTAAAAAGTTCACCCTCTTTGTCTTGGGTTAGAACCTCTAGCAAAATTGGTGCACACCTCACTCGCCCCCCTGCCTCTCTCCCTCGCTCTCCCGCACCATGGCCGACGCCACCGCAGCCGCACCGCCGCCGTAGTCGCACCCTCCGTCGTCCCTGCGCCGTGCCACTGTGTCGAGAAGCTCCGCCACCCTCCAATCCTTCGAGCAAGCCGAGCCCCGAGCGCTTGCTTGCCCCGCAGCCTCTGCAACAACCTCGCCCGACTCCGCCATCGCCGGAGATCCCCTTCGTCGTCACCGCCGCATCAGCTCATCCCCGACCTCGCCGTCTGCTTCTACGTGATCGCCGTGAGCTGCTGCACCTCCCCATCCTCTCCGTTCTCTCCCTCGAGCACCGTAGCGACTGCACGAGGCTTCACCGCATGCGCCTCCGCGAAGCTCGTCGCCGACGATGCTCCGGCCACCCACTAGCCACACCACCATGTCCAATGCACTCACCGCACTCGCAGGAACCCGTAGCAGCACTCCACGCGCCTCGCCGTGCCCCGTAGCTTCGGGTTCATCTTCACCCGACTCCGGCGACCACCAAGCTCGTCACCAGCGACGTTCCCGGCCACCCCGAGCTCAACCACCACCACCACCAAACGCCGCGGCTTGCACCCAGCTACGCGTAGATGCCCTCCGCCGCTCATTTGGTCGCCGGAACACGCTAATGCACTCTCACCGCCGCGTCTGGCCTCGCCGGCGGCTAAACGCCGGTGGGGTTGACCCGTTGACCTTGACTGGGTGGGCCCAGGTTGACTCCCCTGAGTCAATGACAAGTGGGGCCCCCCTCTGCTAATTAACCCAGATTAGTTTTAATTAAATTTAGTTAGTTTAAATAACTGCTGACACGCGGGACCCACTGGTCAGGTTGACCTGGACGTTCCCTTTGACCACTGGCGTCACCCTGACGCACTGCTGACGCAATAACTAATTTTTGGATTTATTTTTATTTAGAAAATTCCAGAAATTGTTGCAAACTTCAAAAATTCATAGAAATTAATCTGTAACTCCAAATGCAAAGATTTATATATGAATTTTGATCAGAAAAATTCAATCTATCCATTGGTAATGGTTTCATGCATGACAAAACAAGTTAACCTTGCTGTTTAAGCAAAATAAGATAATGCACTAATATGGCTATGTTAAATGAACTAACATTTGAATCTTTGATTTAAATGAGTTCATTCCTTTCTGTTCTAGCTTGCATTAGGCCAGGACACATTCATATTGCCATTTCATAGCATGCATCATATTGTTACATATCGTCATGTGTTGATTATGTTCGGTGTGTCTTTCGTGGTAGGTTCTGGCTCCGAGGATAACCCTGAATATCCATCTGAAGGGCAGTACCCTACTACCACTACATCAGGCAAGCAACCCATTGATCATTCCGATACAAACCCATGTTCTCACTTCTGCTCTTGTTTACTGCATTAAGACAACGCGATTCAAACTGCTGTGTGTTGCGGTAGTTGAACCCACTTCCTTTGCATGACCTGTCATTGCCACAGTAATTAGATGAAACCCACTAGCATGTGTAGGAGTTGATTGAGCCATATTTGTGTTTCCTACCATGCTATGCTTGGTATGCTTAGAGTTGTGTCAGGTCTGGCTCATCGGGATGATGAACTAGAGTGAAAGGTTGTGTCGGTAATGAGAGTGAAGTGTTGAATATGTTTGGTAAAGGAATCGATGAGAGGCCGTGTGGGAGTACATGGTGGGTTGTTTCATTGAGGCCGTCCCTAAGAACTGAGATCTGTGTGTGTGTGATTTAAGATTCAGCTACTACCACACATTGGGATCCTTAATTGACCCTCTCGACTTATTACCCACTCTTGTCCTCTGTCCGGGAGTTGCAAAGTAGTTTCTGGTGTTTGTAGCATGCTGGGGGCCGCATGCAGCGCTGACCTTAGGGGTGGGCTGTGTTGCGGTAGGCACTTGGCACGGTGTACCGATTCGCCCTTTTGGTTTCTCGGGAACCCTGCACACATCGTTCGGGGCCGTTAGTGGAAACCTCGGCCGGACTCCCTGCGGATGGAACCCGAATAGGCGATAAACCTGGACTAGGGACTCGTGTGTGTAGTCAAGTCGTGGCCGACACCCTCGCTGGGCTTCTGCTTGAAGGTTGCCGAGTACACGTCGTGTAGCGGCGATAAGTGGTGAGAGCGTGTGTGAAGAAGTACACCCCTGCAGGGTATAAGACTATTCGAATAGCCGCGTCCGCGGTAAAGGACTACTTGGTCACCTATGCAGTTCATAGACAAGTAAATGGATACTACTAAAAGCCTCAAGATAAGTGTGAGTACCGCGGATGGCCCTCTCGTAAGTTGACGAGAGAGGATCCACGGTGGAGAATTGTGTTGGTTATTAGTGGACTCGTGTGCGACAAATGCTTTACAAGTTGTGTCTATCGTAGGATAGCTTAGCCATGAGTCAAAGCTGGCTTGCTGCAATAACCCCACTACCTTCTTGAGAATGTGCATGTATAGTAGGATTCTGTTGTAAGACTTGCTGAGTACCTCCATACTCATGTTGCTCTAATTAATGTTTTCAGACGACAACACCGCCCCCTCCGATGGGTTCTATGTAGACCTCGACGTTGAGGAGTGACTACCACCCAGGTGATGATCCAAGACTTGTAAAGGGTCGATGTAGATAGACAGGCTTCGTTAAGCCTTCTTTCTTTCTAGTGTCTGTACTCAGACTAGTTTGCTTCCGCATGTGCTTGTATGATTGTATGACTTGAGTGTCGGGTCATGTGACCCCTACCTGTATGGTTATGTTATGTATGGCTCCTCGGAGCCTTTTAAATAAAGTACTTTGAGTTGTAGAGTTTTGTTGTGATGCCATGTTGTATGTACTCATATCGGGCATATTGTGTGTATGCTTGAAATGCTTGGTATGAGTGGGATCCGACAATCTAGTTGTTTATCCTTGGCAGCCTCTCATATGGGGAAATGTAGTCTAGTGCTTCCTGAGCGATAGTAGTCCGCTACAGCCCGGTTCACCGGAGTCCTGCTAGCCCAGCACTACTGCTCTGGACACTTGACTGGCCGGCATGTGTTTCACTTCGTTCCTGTGTCTGTCCCTTCGGGAAATGTCACGCGGTGACATCCGGAGTCCTGCCTAGCCTGCTACAGCCCGGGTTACCGGAGTCCTGTTAGCCTAGTGCTACAGCCCGGATTCACTCATTGATGACCGACATGCTCTATGTGATTCATGTATGCCTGTCCCCATGGGTTAGTGCCGCTTTGGGTTCACGGATAGCCACGTCGGCCCGGGTTCTCTGTCATATGGATGCTAGCAACACTATCATATACGTGAGCCAAAAGGCACAAACGGTCCCTGGCCATGGTAAGGCGATACCCGTGGGATTACTGTGTGTGAGGACGCAAAGTGATATGAGGTGTTACCGGCTGGGTCGATGTGACTTGGAATCGGGGTCCTGGCAAGACGCTCCAAGCAAAACAAATAGCATGTGGTGAATAAAAATATAGTCTCTAGTAAAGTTACCGATTGACGAAGACGAAAGAGGGGATGCCTTCCCGGGGCATCCCCAAGCTTAGGCTTTTTTACATCCTTGAATATTACCTTGGCGTGCCTTGGGCATCCCCAAGATTAGGCTCTTGCCACTCCTTATTCCATAGTCCATCAAATCCTTACCCAAAACTTGAAAACTTCACAACACAAAACTCAACAGAAAACTCGTAAGCTCCGTTAGTATAAGAAAATAAATCACCACTTTTGGTACTGTTGTGAGCTCATTCTTTATTTATATTGGTGTAATATCTACTGTATTCCAAATTTTCCATGGTTCATACCCCCCGATACTAGCCATAGATGCATCAAAATAAGCAAACAACACGTGAAAAACAAAATCTGTCAAAAACAAAACAGCCTGTAGCAATCTGAATAGTTCGCATACTTCTCTAACTCCAAAAATCCTAAAACATTAGGACGTCCTAGGAAATTTTTATATCAATCTACTGTAAAAAAATTCAGGATTTTATCACGCTTATGTGATTTTAAACAATTCTGGTACTAAGCGCAAAGTTTCTGTTTTTTTCAGCAAGATCAAATCAACTATTACCGTAAGCTATCCCAAAGGTCTTACTTGGCACAAACACTAATTAAAACACAAAACCACATCTAACCAGAGGCTAGATGAAATATTTATTGCAAAACAGGACATAAAAAGCAAGAACAAAAATAAAATTTGGTTGCCTCCCAACAAGTGCTATTGTTTAACGCCCTTAGCTAGGCATAAAGCACGAATAGATCTAAGTATTATCATATTTGGCTTTTATCTTTTTAATGGAATTATGCTCGAATCCGGGAGGTTCCTTACGCTTCCCGTCATTCTCAGAGATTTTTAGATCTAGAGCATCCAACCGCTTATTGCAAAGAGTGATCAACATATTCCTGCGGTGAAGGTTCCCGCTAACATTTTTAAGAGGTTCAAGAGATTTTTGCAAAAAAATTGTTACTTCGCATAGTTTCTCAAAAACTTGAGTCCCTTCTTGAGTGTGATGTATTCCCTTTTGTGGGGGTAGTACTCCTACTATTCCCTATATAATCTCATACGCAATACTGGGATCAATTTCAATAAAATTCCCTTCAGAGGCAAAATCCAAGAGTTGACTATGGGACATGGTTAGCCCAATAAAAAATTTCTGAAGTAAAATCTTGAAATCTCCCTCTATAGTGCAATTACGATAGGATTCTATCATCCTATACCAAGCATCTTTTAAGTTTTATCCTTGTCTTTGTTTGAAGTGAAGAACTTCAAAATCGGGAGACAAAGGAAGAGAGAAAGGGCTAGCCATGAGAACTAACCGGGTGTTTAAACACATGGTCACACAAAAAGCAAACGAAGCAGACAGACGAAAGAGGGTCGAAGAAAAGGCGAATCTTTTCAAAAATCGTTTTAGAAGTGGGGGAGAGAAAAACGAGAGGGAATGGCGAATAATGTAATGCGAGGGATGAGAGTTTATGATGGGTACTTGGTATGTCTTGGCTTGGCGTAGATCTCCCCAACAATGGTGTCAGAAATCCTTCTTGCTACCTCTTGAGCTTGCATTGGTTTTTCCCTTGAGGAGGAAAGGGTGATGCAGCAAAGTAGCGTAAGTATTTCCCTCAGATTTGAGAACCAAGGTATCAATCCAGTAGGAGACAACACGCAAGCCACCGAATACCTGCACAAACAAACACCAACCTTGCACCCAACGCGATAAAGGGGTTGTCAATTCCTTCAAGGTTTTTTGCAACGTGAGATCTGATAGAGATGGATAAACGGTAAAGTAATATTTTTGGTATTTTTGGTTTCTGGAACGGAAAGTCAATGATTGCAAAAAAGTAAATAGGAAACTAGAATTGTAGATCAGAAACTTATATGATGGAAAATAGACCTGGGGGCCATAGGTTTCACTAGAGGCTTCTCTCAACATAGAAATTATTACGGTGGGTGAACAAATTACTGCCGAGCAATTGATAGAAAAGCGCAAAGTTATGATGATATCTAAGGCAATGATCATGAATATAGGCATCACGTATGTGTCAAGTAGACCAAAACGATTCTTCATCTACTACTATTACTCCACACATCGACCGCTATCCAGCATGCATCTAGAGTATTAAGTTCATCAAGAAGGGAGTAACGCATTAAGCAAGATGACATGATGTACAGGAATTAACTCAAGCAACATGATGAAAACTCCATCTTTTTATCTTCGATGGCAACAATACAATATGTGCCTTTCTGCCCCTACTGTCACTGGAAAAGGACACCACAAGATTGAACCAAAAGCTAAGCACTTCTCCCATTGCAAGAAAAACCAATCTAGTTGGCCAAACCAAATCGATAGTTTGAAGAGACTTGCAAAGATATCAAATCATGCATATAAGAATTCACAGAAGATTCAAATAATATTCATAGATAAGCTGATCATAAATCCACAATTCATTGGATCTCGGCAAACACACCGCAAAAGAGTATTACATCAAATAGATCTGCAAGAACATCGAGGAGAACTTTGTATTGAGAATCAAAGAGAGAGAAGAAGCCATCTAGCTACTGGCTATGGACCTGCAGGTCTGAGGTAAACTACCCACGCTTCAGCCGAGAGGTAATCGCGTTGATGTAGAAGCCCTCCATGATCAAATCCCCCTCCGGCAGGATGCCGAAAAAGGCCCGAAGATGGGATCTCACAGGTACAGAAGGTTGCGGCGGTGGAAAAGTGGTTTCGTGGCTCCCCTGGATTTTTTTCGGGTATAAGAGTATATAGAGGAGGAAAATCTTGGTCGGGAGGTGAATGAGGGGCCCACAAGGTTGGGGTGCGCGCCCTCCACCCTTGTGGCCGCCTCATGGCTGTTCTGACTTGCACTCCAGGTCTCATGGGTGTCTTCTGGTCCAAGAAAAATCATCGCGAAAGTTTTATTCCGTTTGGTATTCCTTTTCTGCGAAACTCTAAAACAAGGAAAAACCAGGAACTGGCACTGGGCTCTAGGTTAATAGGTTAGTCCCAAAAATCATATGAAATAGCATATTAATGCATATAAAACATCCAAAACAGATAATATAATAGCATGGAACTATCCAAGATTATAGATACGTTGGAGACGTATCACACACAAACATCGACGGATGAATATTGGATCCGAGTATATCCACCAAAGACAACCACCGACCGAATCCTGCGAGATCCACCAGAGACACACCTCCACATGCTCTCCGAAGAAGCTAAGCGCACCACCAGAACGGGCTAGGCAGTGAGAACCTTCTTCAGGGAGCCGTCATCCTCTCGTCTTTCTAGAAGGAAATATGCCCTAGAGGCAACAATAAAGTTGTTATTTTATATTTCCTTATTCATGATAAAGGTTTATTATTAATGCTAGAATTGTATTGATTGGAAAATTAAATACATGTGTGAATACATAAACAAATACCGTGTCCCTAGTATGCCTCTACTAGACTAACTCGTTGATCAAAGATGGTTAAGGTTTCCTAACCATGGACATGTGTTGTCATTTGATAACGTGATCACATCATTAGGAGAATGATGTGATGGACAAGACCCACCCATTAGCTTAGCATTTGATCGTACTGTTTATTGCTACTGCTTTCATGTATGTCAAATACATATTCCTTTGACTATGAGATCATGCAACTCCCGGATACCGGAGGAATGCCTTGTGTGCTATCAAACGTCATAACGTAACTGGGTGACTATAAAGATGCTCTACAGGTATCTTCGAAGGTGTTTTGTTGGGTTGGCATGAATCGAGATTAGGATTTGTCACTCCGAGTATCGGAGACGTATCTCTGGGCCCTCTCGGTAATACACATCATAAGCTTGCAAAAAAACGACTAAGGAGTTGGTCATGAGGTGATGTATTACGGAACGAGTAAAGGGACTTGTCGGTAACAAGATTGAACTAGGTATGAAGATAACGTCGATCGTCTCGGGCAAGTAACATACCGATTGACAAAGGGAATTACGTATGTTGTCATAATGGTTCGACCGATAAAGATCTTCGTAGAATATGTAGGAGCCAATATGAGCATCCAGGTTGTGCTATTGGTTATTGACTGGATAGGTGTCTCGGTCATGTCTACATAGTTCTCGAACCCGTAGGGTTCGCACGCTTAACGTTCGATGACAATTTAGTATTATATGAGTTATGTGATTTGGTAACCGAATGTTGTTCGGAGTCCCGGATGAGATCACTGACATGACGATGTGTCTCGAAATGGTCGAGAAGTAAAGATTGATATATAGGACAATGGTATTCGTACACCAGAAGTGTTCTGGAGGGTACCAGGTACTTATCGGGTCACTGGAAAGGAGTTTCGGGCACCCCCGACAAAGATATGGGCCTTATGGGCCAAGTGAGGGAACACACCAGCCCTGGTGCACCCCTATAGAGGCCGAACCTATGAGGAGGAGAAGAAAAGAGGGGAGGGCAAGGAAAGTGTGGATTAGGATTCCTACTTCCTTCTCTCTCTCCCCCCCCCCTCTTTCCTTCCACCTCGGTTATATATGGCAGGGGCCGCGCGGCTTGGGAGGGACCCGAAGTAGGATTCCTCCTACTTGGGGTGCCCCCTTGGCTGCTCCCTCTCCCTCACACCTATATATATGAGGGGGGAGGCGCCTAGAACACACATCAACATCTGTTAGCCGTGTGCGGCGCCTCCTCCACAGTTTAAGCCTCTAGTCATATTCACGTAGTACTTAGGCGAAGCCCTGCACGGATCACTTCACCATCATCATCACCATGCCATCGTGCTGACGGATCATTATGCAACTCCCGTTTACCGGAGGAACACTTTGTGTGCTACCAAACGTCACAACGTAACTGGGTGATTATAAAGGTGCTCTACAGGTGTCTCCAAAGGTACATGTTGGGTTGGCGTATTTCGAGATTAGGATTTGTCACTCCGGTTGTCGGAGAGGTATCTCTGGGCCCTCTCGGTAATACACATCACTTAAGCCTTGCAAGCATTGCAACTAATAAGTTAGTTGCGGGATGACGTATTACGGAACGAGTAAAGAGACTTGTCGGTAACGAGATTGAACTAGGTATTAAGATACCGACGATCGAATCTCGGGCAAGTAACATACCGATGACAAAGGGAACAACGTATGTTGTTATGCGGTCTGACCGATAAAGATCTTCGTAGAATATGTAGGAGCCAATATGAGCATCCAGGTTCCGCTATTGGTTATTGACCGGAGACGTGTCTCGGTCATGTCTACATTGTTCTCGAACCCGTAGGGTCCGCACGCTTAACATTACGATGATAGTTTCATTATGAGTTTATATGTTTTGATGTACCGAAGGTTGTTCGGAGTCCCGGATGTGATCACAGACATGACGAGGAGTCTCGAAATGGTCGAGACATGAAGATTGATATATTGGTAGCCTATGTTTGGACATCGGAGGTGTTCCGGATGAAATAGTGATTTTACCGAAGTACCGGAGGGGTTACCGGAACCCCCCGGTAACCTAATGGGCCTTAATGGGCCTAGTGGAGGAAGAGGAGAGGAGGCCAAGGGGCAGCCGCGCGCCCCTCCCCCCCCCCCAAGTCCGAATTGGACAAGGAGGGGGCGGTGCCCCCCCCCCCCCTTTCCTTTCCCCTCTCTCTCTCTCTTTCCCCCCCCCCAAGTCCTAGTCCAACATGGAAAAGGGGGAGTCCTACTCCCGTTAGGAGTAGGACTCCTCCTGGCGTGCCCCTTGCCTGGCCGCACCTCCTCCCCCTTGCTCCTTTATATACGGGGGCAGGGGGCACCCTAGACACAACAATTGATCATTGATCTCTTAGTCGTGTGTGGTGCCCCCCTCCACCATAATCCTCGATAATATCGTAGCGGTGCTTAGGCGAAGCCCTGTGACGGTAGAACATCAAGATCGTCACCACGCCGTCGTGCTGACGAAACTCTTCCCCGACATTCTGCTAGATCGGAGTCCGGGGATCCTCATCGAGCTGAACGTGTGCTAGAACTCGGAGGTGCCGTAGTTTCGGTGCTTGATCGGTCAGGCCGTGAAGACGTACGACTACATCAACTGTGTTGTTATAACACTTCCGCTTTCGGTCTACGAGGGTACGTGGACAACACTCTCCCCTCTCATTGCTATGCATCACCATGATCTTGCGTGTGCGTAGGAATTTTTTTGAAATTACTACGTTCCCCAACAGTGGCATCCGAGCCTGGTTTTATGCGTAGATTTTATGTGCACGAGTAGAACACAAGTGATTTGTGGGCGATACAAGGCATACTGCTTACCAGCATGTCATACTTTGGTTCGGCGGTATTGTTGGATGAAGCGGCCCGGACCGACATTACGCGTACGCTTACGCGAGACTGGTTCTACTGACGTGCTTTGCACATAGGTGGCTAGCGGGTGTCAGTTTCTCCAACTTTAGTTGAACCGAGTGTGGCTACGCCCGGTCCTTGAGAAGGTTAAAACAGCACTAACTTGACGAACTATCATTGTGGTTTTGATGCGTAGGTAAGAACGGTTCTTGCTAAGCCCGTAGCAGCCACGTAAAACTTGCAACAACAAAGTAGAGGACGTCTAACTTGTTTTTGCAGGGCATGTTGTGATGTGATATGGTCAAGACATGATGCTAAATTTTATTGTATGAGATGATCATGTTTTGTAACCGAGTTATCGGCAACTGGCAGGAGCCATATGGTTGTCGCTTTATTGTATGCAATGCAATCGCCCTATAATGCTTTACTTTATCTCTAAGCGGTAGCGATAGTCGTAGAAGCATAAGATTGGCGAGACGACAACGATGCTACGATGGAGATCAAGGTGTCGCGCCGGTGACGATGGTGATCATGACGGTGCTTCGGAGATGGAGATCACAAGCACAAGATGATGATGGCCATATCATATCACTTATATTGATTGCATGTGATGTTTATCTTTTATGCATCTTATCTTGCTTTGATTGACGGTAGCATTATAAGATGCTCTCTCACTAAATTTCAAGATTAAAGTGTTCTCCCTGAGTATGCACCGTTGCCAAAGTTCGTCGTGCCCAGACACCACGTGATGATCGGGTGTGATAAGCTCTACGTCCATCTATAACGGGTGCAAGCCAGTTTTGCACACGCAGAATACTCAGGTTAAACTTGACGAGCCTAGCATATGCAGATATGGCCTCGGAACACTGAGACCGAAAGGTCGAGCGTGAATCATATAGTAGATATGATCAACATAGGGATGTTCATCATTGAAAACTACTCCATTTCACGTGATGATCGGTTATGGTTTAGTTGATTTGGATCATGTGATCACTTAGATGATTAGAGGGATGTCTATCTAAGTGGGAGTTCTTAAGATATGATTAATTGAACTTTAATTTATCATGAACTTAGTCCTGGTAGTATTAGCATATCTATGTTGTAAATCAATAGCTCGCGTTTAGCTCCCCTGTTTTATTTTTGATATGTTCCTAGAGAAAAATAAGTTGAAATATGTTAGTTGCAATGATGTGGATTAGATCCGTGGTCTGAGGTTTATCCTCTTCGTGATGCTAAAATCGACGAAGGTAGAAATCAAGAAAAACATCAAGTGTTCATGATTAACAAGACCACTAGTTTCAAAAAAAGGGCAAAGGGAATAAGGGGAACTTCAAGAAGAACGGCAAGCAAGTTGCTGCTCAAGTGAAGAAGCCCAAGCCTGGACCTAAGCCTGAGACTAAGTGTGTCTACTGCAAAGGGACTAGTCACTGGAAGCAGAACTGCCCCAAGTATTTGGCAAATAAGAAGGATGGCAAAGTGAACAAAGGTATATTTGATATACATGTTATTGATGTGTATTTTACTAGTGTTTATAGCAACCCCTAGGCATTTGATACTAGTTCAGTTGCTAAGAGTAGTAACTCGAAACGGGAGTTGCAGAATAAACAGAAACTAGTAAAAGGCGAGGTGACGATGTGTGTTGGAAGTAGTTCCAAGATTGATGTGATCATCATCGCACACTCCCTATACTTTCGGGATTGGTGTTGAAACTTAATAAGTGTTATTTGGTGTTTGCGTTGAGCATGAATATGATTTTATCATATTTGTTGCAATACGGTTATTCATTTAAATTAGAGAATAATTGTTGTTCTATTTACATGAATAAAACCTTATGGTCATACACCCAATAAAATGGTTTGTTGGATCTTGGTCGTAGTGATACACATATTCATAACATTGAAGCCAAAAGATGCAAAGTTAATAATGATAGTGCAACTTATTTGTAGCACTACCATTTAGGTCATATTGGTGTAAAGCGCATGAAGAAACTCCATGATGATGGGATTTTGGAATCACTTGATTATGAATCACTTGATGGTTGCGAACCATGCCTTATGGGCAAGATGACTAAAGACTCCGTTCTCCAGAACAATGGAGCAAGCAACTGACTTATTGGAAATAATACATACTGATGTATGTGATCCGATGAGTGTTGAAACTCGCGGCGGGTATCGTTATTTTCTGACCTTCACTGATGATTTGAGCAGATATGGGTATATCTACTTGATGAAACATAAGTCTGAAACATTTGAAAAGTTCAAAGAATTTCATAGTGAAGTGGAAAATCATCGTGACAAGAAAATAAGGTTTCTACGATCTGGTCGCGGAGACAAATATTTGAGTTGCGAGTTTGGTCTTCAATTAAAACAATGTGGAATAGTTGCACAAATTCGTGCCACCTAGAACACCACAGCATAATGGTGTGTCCGAATGTTATAACCGTACTTTATTGGATATAGTACAATCTATGATGTTTCTTACCAATTTACCACTATCGTTTTGGGGTCATGCATTAGAGATAGCTGCATTCACATTAAAAAGGGGCACCATCTAAGTCCGTTGAGACGACACAATATGAACTGTGGTTTGGCAAAAAACCAAAGTTGTCGTTTCTTAAAATTTGGGGTTGCGATGCTTATGTGAAAAAGTTTCATCCTGATAAGCTCAAACCCAAATCAGAAAATATATGTCTTCATAGAATACCCAAAGGAAACTGTTGGGTACACCTTCTATCACAGATCCAAAGGCAAGATATTCGTTGCTAAGAATGGATCCTTTCTAGAGAAGGAGTTTCTCTCGAAAGAAGTGAGTGGGAGGAAAGTAGAACTTGATGAGGTAACTGTACCTGCTCCCTTATTGGAAAGTAGTTCATCACAGAAATTTGTTCCTGTGACTACTACACCAGTTAGTGAGGAAGCTAATGATGATGATCATGTAACTTCAGATCAAGTTACTACCGAACCTCGTAGGTAAACTAGAGTAAGATCCGCACCAGAGTGGTACGGTAATCCTGTTCTGGAGGTCATGTTACTAGACCATGACAAACCTACAAACTATGAGGAAGCGATGATGAGCCCAGATTCCGCGAAGTGGTTTGAGATGGGATCCATATATGAGAACAAAGTATGGACTTTGGTTGACTTGCCCGATGATCAGCAAGCCATAGAAAATAAATGGATCTACAAGAAGATGACGGACGATGATAGTAGTGTTACTATCCACGAAGCTAGAATTGTTGCAAAAGGTTTTCGACAAGTTCAAGGTGTTGACTACGACGAGAGTTTCTCACTCGTATCTATGCTTAAGTCTGTCCGAATCATGTTAGCAATCGCCGCATTTTATGAAATCGGGCAAATGGATAAACAAAATTTCATTCCTTAATGGATTTATTAAAGAAGAGTTGTATATGATGCAATCAGAAGGTTTTATCAATCCTAAAGGTGCTAACAAAATATGCAAGCTCCAGCGATCCATTTATGGACTGGTGCAAGCATCTCGGAGTTGGAATATACGCTTTGATAAGTTGATCAAAGCATATAGTTTTATACAGACTTGCGCTGAAGCCTGTATTTACAAGAAAGTCAGTGGGAGCACTACAGCATTTTTGATAAGTATATGTAATTGACATATTGTTGATCGGAAATAATGTAGAATTATTCTGCAAAGCATAAAAGAGTGTTTGAAAGGAGTTTTTCAAAGAAAGACCTCGGTGAAGCTGCTTACACATTGGGCATCAAGATCTATTGAAATAGATCAATACGCTTGATAAGTTTTTTTCAATGAGTACATACCTTGACAAGATTTTGAAGTAGTTCAAAATGGAACAGTCAAAGAAAGGGTTTCTTGCCTGTGTTACAAGGTGTGAAATTGAGTAAGACTCAAAACCTGACCACGGCAGAAGATAGAAAAGAGAATGAAAGTCATTCCCTATGCCTTGACCATAGGTTCTATAAAATATGCCATGCTGTGTACCAGATCTATTGTATACCCTACACTGATTTTGGCAAGGGAGTACAGTAGTGATCTAGGAGTACATCACTGGACAGCGGTCAAAAATATCCTTAGTGGAATAAGGATATGGTTCTCGATTATGGACGTGACAAAAAGGGTTTGTCGTAAAGGGTTACGTCAATGCAAATTTTGACACTAATCCAGATGACTCGAAGTCTCAATCTGGATACATATTGAAAGTGGGAGAAATTAGCTAGAGTAGCTCCGTGCAGAGCATTGTTGACATAGAAATTTGCAAAATACATACGAATCTGAATATGGCAGACCCGTTGACTAAACTTATCTCATAGGCAAAACATAATCACACCTTAGTACTCTTTGGGTGTTAATCACATAGCGATGTGAACTAGATTACTGACTCTAGTAAACCCTTTGGGTGTTAGTCACATGACGATGTGAACTATGGGTGTTAATCACACGGTGATGTGAACTATTGGTGTTAAATCACATGGCGATGTGAACTAGATTATTGACTCTAGTGCAAGTGGGAGACTGAAGGAAATATGCCCTAGAGGCAATAATAAAGTTATTATTTATTTCCTTATATCATGATAAATGTTTATTATTCATGCTAGAATTGTATTAACCGGAAACATAATACTTGTGTGAATACATAGACAAACAGAGTGTCACTAGTATGCCTCTACTTGACTAGCTCGTTGATCAAAGATGGTTATGTTTCCTAGCCATAGACATGAGTTGTCATTTGATTAACGGGATCACATCATTAGGAGAATGATGTGATTGACATGACCCATTTCGTTAGCTTAGCACTTGATCGTTTAGTATGTTGCTATTGCTTTCTTCATAACTTATACATGTTCCTATGACTATGAGATTATGCAACTCCCGTTTACCGGAGGAACACTTTGTGTGCTACCAAACGTCACAACGTAACTGGGTGATTATAAAGGTGCTCTACAGGTGTCTCCAAAGGTACATGTTGGGTTGGCGTATTTCAAGATTAGGATTTGTCACTCTGTACGATCGGAAGTATGTCTAGAGGGGGGTGATTAGACTACTTGACCAAATAAAAACTTAACCTTTTCCCAATTTTAGTTCTTGGCAGATTTCAGCAACTTTAGGACAAGTCAAGCAGTCATCACACATTTCAAGCAAGCATGCAAAGAGTATATAGGCAGCGGAAAGTAAAGCATGCAACTTGCAAGAATGTAAAGGGAAGGGTTTGGAGAATTCAAACGCTATTGGAGACACGGATGTTTTTCCCGTGGTTCGGATAGGTGGCGCTATCCTATATCCACGTTAGTGGAGACTTCAACCCACGAAGGGTAACGGTTGCGCGAGTCCACGGAGGGCTCCACCCACGAAGGGTCCACGAAGAAGCAACCTTGTCTATCCCACCATGGCCATCGCCCACGAAGGACTTGCCTCACTAGCGGTAGATCTTCACAAAGTAGGCGATCTCCTTGCCCTTACAAACTCCTTGGTTCAACTCCACAATCTTGTCGGAGGCTCCCAAGTGACACCTAGCCAATCTAGGAGACACCACTCTCCAAGAAGTAACAAATGGTGTGTTGATGATGAACTCCTTGCTCTTGTGCTTCAAATGATAGTCTCCCCAACACTCAACTCTCTCTCACAGGATTTGGATTTGGTGGAAAGAAGATTTGAGTGGAAAGAAACTTGGTAAAGGCTAGAGATCAAGATTCATATGGTAGGAGTGGAATATCTTGGTCTCAACACATGAGTAGGTGGTTCTCTCTCAGAACATATGAGTTGGAAGTGTAGATGTCTTCTGATGGCTCTCTCCACGAATGAAGAGGAGGTGGAGGGGTATATATAGCCTCCACTTAAAATCCAACCGTTACACACAATTTACCAATCTCGGTGGGACCGAATCAACAAACTCGGTCGGACCGAAAAGGTAAACCTAGTGACCGTTAGAGTTTTTCGGTGGGACTAACATGCATCTCGGTAGGACCGATATGGTTATGGTTGGGCATAACGTAATCTCGGTGAGACCGATTACACAAACTCGGTGAGACCGATTTGGTAATTAGCTAACCAGAGAGTTGGTCAGGCAAACTCGGT
Organism: Aegilops umbellulata; assembly: GCA_032464435.1. Classification (NCBI taxonomy): domain Eukaryota; kingdom Viridiplantae; phylum Streptophyta; class Magnoliopsida; order Poales; family Poaceae; genus Aegilops; species Aegilops umbellulata. The sequence continues at coordinate 82,748,678 of CP136054.1, read as the reverse complement.
GGGACCGATTTGCTCTTTCGGTGAGACCGAAAAGTTACAAAAGGGAAAGAGAGAGTTTGCATTGCAATCTCGGTGGGACCGATCCGCTCTTTCGGTGAGACCGAAAAGTTACGAAAAGGAAACAGAGAGATTGCAATCCCATCTCGGTGAGACCGAGATCCCTATCGGTGAAACCGATTTGCTAGGGTTTCGGCAGTGGCTTTTGACATATGAAGACTCGGTGGCGCCGGATACAAAGAATCGGTATGACCGAGTTTGGCTTATGGTTTAGGTCATATGTGGATATGGGAAAGTAGTTGAGGATTTTGGAGCATATCATTAAGCACATAAGGCAAAGAGCTCATTAAGAAACACCTCATCCCTCCTTGATAGTATTGGCTTTTCCTATGGACTCAATGTGATCTTGGATCACTAAAATGTAAAATGAAGAGTCTTGAGCTTTTGAGCTTGAGCCAATCCTTTGTCCTTAGTATTTTGAGGGTTCCACTTTCACCATTCATGCCATGCCAATCATTAAGCTTTCCTGAAATAGTTATCTTGGAATATCATTAGCTCAATGAGCTATATGTTGTTATGAATTACCAAAACCACCTAGGGATAGTTGCACTTTCAATCTCCCCCTTTTTGGTAATTGATGACAACATATAGATCAAAGCTTCGACAAATGATAATAAGAATGAATTACATCGTCGCTTTGAGAAGTATGTGATAAGTAAGAGTTCCCCCTAAAATTTGTGCATATTTAAAATTTGCTTTGGACTGCAAATGCACAAGAAGTTATAATTATGGGTTACTCTTCCATGTCACATACATCTTGGTGGAGTGATCAAAATGATTAATAATGAAATACATGCACTCATCACCAAGGAAAAGTGAATGACCACATAAGATAGATAAGATATATCAAGCATGCATAAGTGTAGCTTATGATCAAACACATGATCATCAATGTCTCACAAACATATCAAAGTATCTCAACCAAAAGCAAACAATGTTTTAAGGACCACCAAATAAAAGCAAGAGAGAATAAAAGCAACACACTCTCTCTCGAAGCCTATGATCTATACATTTTTCTCCCCCTTTGGCAACAAGTTACCAAAAAGTTCCTAGAAAATGCATAGTACTAGATCGACACTCAGGCTTGATCTTCAGGTGGTGGTGGAGTCTGGATCACTCCAAGGACGAAGGCTTCCGTAGATGCTATTGGAGTTGGAGCTGAAGTGGATGCTGGAGCAGGTTGGGTTGGTGCTGAGGCGGTTGCTCTTGTGTCAGGAACTGGCTCTGCAGACGACCTTGGACCTCGTGGCACTCTGGCAAATGCATCTGTCACTACTAGAAAAAGGGCTACTAATGGCGCACCTAATTTGGCCATTAATGGCGCATTAGTGGTGCGCCATTAGTACCACGCCATTAGTATATTTTACTAATGGCGCACCGCTGGTGCGCCATTAGTATCTGGTATACTAATGGCGCACCTCAGATGCGCCATTAGTATATACAATAGTGCGCCATTAGTATGCCTCCCAGGGGCCATGTATACCCAGGTGTTTTGGCATACTAATGGCGCACGACAACAAGATGCGCCATTAGTAACTTTGGCATACTAATGGCGCACTGCTTAATGATGCGCCATTAGTATCCTCTGGCATACTAATGGCGCACTGTGTTGTGATGCGCCATTAGTATGAATATTAGGTTTTTTTTTTAATTTTTTAATTTTCTATTTTTTGCACAGATTACAAAATGCATAATTGGACAAAATATAGACATCACACATCAACAACAGATTCATCGAATACAATAGAAGATTAGTCTCTGAATACAATTCATCATATTAGTCTCCGAATACAATTCATCATATTAGTCTCCGAATTGAAAAGACCGAACAAAGATAGAACATTATATTACAAGTCTCGAGACCGCGAGTAGCGAGTTTGTCTTCACATTACAAGTCGATATCGATCATCTAAACTACCATCACATAGAAGAGAGTTGCGGTCATCACGATGAGCATCATCACGATGAAACTCGTCTTCATCCGGTTCCTCCAACGCTCCCTCCCCTCTCCCGCTAGATAGCGGGCGTATCTAGATTCGGCCTCGGCCCTAGTGGTGTACCCTTTGTAACTGTTACCGCTGAATCGGTGAACCTGTCTCCGACACTCCTCCTAGTCGTCGTAGACTCCGGGAACCTTACCCTTGTACACGACATACGACGGCATCGCTATGCACTAGCCAAACGAAACGTTAGTACCAATTCACAGACAATACATAAGCAATATATAAGTATGCAACAGAACAATCGGAAGAGAAAAGCAAGACATTAATAGCATCGATTACATCTAAGTTGAACGACTCTCGAAACCAAAGAGACATACTACAAGTTCATTAAAGTTTAATTACAGCATGAGCCAATCGATGTTTCAGAACTAGACACAGCATCACTGCTTTCGACTCGACTCAAGGGACCGGAATGTGGATGAAGCCGCCGTCTATCGTGGGAGTCATGAAATTACGGGCGTTGTCAGCCTGCATTTGTAGTATTGTGTCGATGTCACTGTTGGACGGTTGATTTCTGAGGTAGAACTTCCCCGAGGTACGAAGGACATCTTGATGGATGATTTCCGCAAACTCCGACTGGATGCGAAAGAATTCTTGTCTGATGTCCGCGTCCTGGATTGCCGACACGCTCGTGGCCCAATCTTTGAGTTTACTCGGTAGCAGAAGTTGATGATGGTCCCGTACGATCGCCCGCATATGATGGATGGCGTAGTAGGCAGCCTTTTGACCGCCAGGCGGCTGCTTGACGCAGCAGAATGTCGTATTGTGGAAGAACACGTGCTTGCCGTACTTACGAATAGGCCTGGTGAAGGTGCCTCCAGATTTGGCGTAGCCGGGGAGAACATCATCAAGAACCTTCTTGACATTTGTGTAGTCTACGTTTGACTGGCGGTCTAGGTCGAAATATGTGGCCATGGAATATTTGGGGCTTAGGAGGATGAGCGTGCAATGTGTGTCACTGCAGAAAACACGGAATGTTAAAAGAAAACGATCGAAATCTAAGAATTCATATGTTACGGGGCGGTTGAGGGGAGGACTTACTCGGGAAAGTAAGGCACGAGGAAGTTATCCTTATCTGGGTTTGCCAGAATGACGCCTTCGAGGTAAGAACTCGCGACTTCCCGGTCCCCAGCGCTGCCCAAGATCTTGGCACACATGTAGAAGGGGTCGACTATCACGATGTCTGGGGTCTTGTCGCGAATGATCCGCATCTCCATACTCAGCGAAAATAGCCGAACAAAGGTGTAGTGCAGCAGATGAAGGTTCAACATAGCGTGGATGTCATCAAACCGCAGGACGATCGTACCCCCGATGGAGTTATCCACAAAGCCCTTGCCCTCTGGCACCTTGGCCGCGAAAACCGGGTATGCCACATCCTTCTCTCTGAGACGCCACTTCTCCAAAGAAAGAACACTGTCATGCAGACTCCGCATAGCACCGGCTGCAACATCGAGCATATTTCTTGGTAGCATCGGCCTACTCGCCACATGCTCCCTCCTCATTAAATCCTCAGGTGAAGGTGGCCCGTCCTGAGCATGGATCGTACTCGGTGCCGGGTGGCCCGCACCCTTGTTAGTCTTTCTTTTGCGTGCCTTCTTCTTCTCCTGTAATGGGACTGAGTTCTGCTCACAGACCTCCTTCTTGAGTGTGTTGGGGCTGAGAATATTTCGCACCTCGCCTATCTGAGGCTCGGTGAAGTCGGCAGCTGGAGGCGTCTCCTGAGAGCTGAACGACAGACAACGCCTGTTGCAACTTGGCTTCTCCGCGGTACCAGCTAGATCGCGCACGTCTTTTGTTGGGTTGGGTTCTTGAGAAGGAGGCCCCATGAAGTCGCCATCGTACCCATGATCGGCAAAGTACTGATCGGCGTTGGCAAATGTATCGTCGTCATCGTTGTTCTGATCCTGTGCCATATGCATGTTTGGATCCAGTGGCATAGGGATGTCCGGCACCGTTGCGGCGGTCTTGCCATGGGGCCGACTTGGCGCCAGCACGACTGGCGGTGTTGTCTTTGGGGTGGTGTCCCCCGCCCCCAAACGAATCTGGCTCTTCGGCCAAAGCAGGGGCCAGCTCAGGCAGGCGCTGAGGGTCATCACGTCATCATCGTAGGCCCCGACGGGTCGAATCGGAGGTAACAACTCGTCGCAGCCTGGCAGCACCCGAACCAGTTGAACCCTAAACAAGTTGGGTGGCATCTGGGTACCGTGGAACAAGGGGTTGCCCGGTTGAACGATTTTGCCCTTGGCGACATCGACCAACTCATTGTTCATGAAGTGCAGGAGAGTGCACGGAACGTTGGCGGCGCCCTGCGAAAACATGTAGGGCGTCAGGGATGCCCAGTCAAAGGCAAGGAGATGAAGTCCTCGGCCGAGAGAGGCTTAATTAGTTACCGTGATGATGGCATCGAGCTCGGCTAATGTCGAGGCACCGCCAACGGCGGGCGTGCAGTTGACGGAGGGGCCGCTTGCTGCAGAGGTGCTGGCCGGCGTACACCCGGGTGCATTAAGCTCCCGTGACGGCGTCGGAGACACCAATGGCCCCGCCATCGCGTTCTGCGAGTTGTTGGTCGTGAAGCTAGGAATCGGGGGCGGCCCCTGTTGGCCGCCCGCAATCCACGCACTCAACCCCTGGATCAAGGTAGGCACAATGGCGGTGATCGTCGCTCCGAGTTGTTGTTGCACTTGCTCTTGGACAATCTCCGGAATCCACGCCACCTGTGCCTTGAGTTCTTGAACCTCGCGCGCCTGGCTTTCCGAGCTGGTCTTTTTCTCCTTTCGCCCACCAGTGTTATAGTATGACCCCCATTTTGTCGACAAGCCTTTGCCGGCCACATGACCAGCTGACGTCGGCTTACTGAGCTTATCCTTGTTCTTCATTACATTCAATGCCCTATTTAGAGTGGTGTCCCAAGGGTTGCTCTTAGTCGACCCCACGCTACTGCTTTCAGTCGCCTGCGGAAGGAATGTGAACCATTTAGAAATTTGGCTTCATTAATTAGAATGCAACCATATGGAGCTAATTACGCGGGGGTGTATTCCTTACCAGAACAAGCTCAAGCACCCTGGTCTTCGGATCCGTGGTAAGCTCCTTTGTTTTCGGGTCCTTCTTGTACCGGGCCCTGACATAGTCCCTGGTCTGCTTGTCACCGTATTTATCGAAGAGGGGCGGTAGGCCTTGCTCGGCACGGTCCGCCTCCTCCTTGTCCCATATAGGCTCCGCCACTCTGTAACCACCGGGACCGAGTGTGTATTCCCCTAAGTTTAGCTCCCGCATTTCTTTCCCCCACCGACTTGATTCGTAGTTTGCGGTGCTTGAGCAATTGATCTTGAAGTCATTGTAGTCATCTTCGGTGATCGAAGGATTTTTCTCCTTGATCTTCTCATAACTCTCACCTTTCTCGATCATTCTCTTCACATTGCTTTTCCAAGTAGACAGGGCCTTGCTCATCTTCGTGAGGGCAGCATTGTTCACTTTATTCCCTTTGAGGCTTGTGTTTTCAAATTCAGCAGGGAACTTGTATCGTTCGTGCAGCTTCGTGAAGAGGAGGTTTCGCAAATTCCCTCGGTCAGGATGCCTCAGGTTCTCGGTGTTGATCGAGACGGTGCTCCGGAGAATGCACCCGAGCTGAAGCGAGTACCCCTTGACTATTCGTTCGGGCGCCGTTGGATTCCCGTCGGAGTCCACTTCAGTAACTTCCTCCTTGAGGGTGCGGAGCACGGTCGGGCACCGGTCCTTCCGTTGCCTCTTCGGTTAGCTGCCATCTGTGCGTGTGCCTCCATCATCAGTGGTGGCATCCTCGGCGGCACCATTAGTGGTGGCATCAGTGGGGTCATCCTCGGCGGCACCATCAGTGGTCTCAGGATCGGTGGGGAAGGCGGCGTCCTCATACAAGTGAGGTTGTTCCTCCATCTCCTGGGACAGCTCCCAGAATGCCTTGCCGCCTGAACCCCCAGCCTCATCGTTGTTGGCCATGTTTCTCTCTAAATAGGAACAAAGTTTGGTCAAAAATTTGGTTATTGTCAAGGAACAATATCATGGTCTCATCATTTAGGGTTTGTCGACACCGAGGCATCCTAAAAGCTAAGCTTTTATCATTGAGGGTTTTTCGACGCCGAGGCACCCTAAAAGCCTAAGCTTTCATCATTTTGGTTTTTATCGACACCGAGGCACCCAAAAAGCCAAGGTTGTATAATTAATGGTTTGTCGACACCGAGGCATCCTAAAAGCTAAGCTGGGAAGGAGAATTCTAAGTTGGGCCTAATCACTTGGCTCTATTGCCACGTATGGTTTAATGCAGCTAGAATAAAGAGGCACTTGATCCTACTTAATTAACTACTAAGATACCCCGGACCATGCATTAGTCACAAGTACCCCATATGTCCTATTTTTAGCAAAGTCATGTTAAAATTCACGGAAAATTTCAGCATGACCTTTGCTGAAAATAGGACCGCTCTCCTTTCTCACCGAACGACGGCTGCTTGAGCGCCAAAGGGGACCTCCTGAGCATCGCGACTCAGGGGCTCTTACCGGACCCCGGGTCGCTCACCTCCTGGCCTTGACCACGGCATCGCGACCTGGCATACCAGCGACGGCTGAAGCTGCCTTGGGACTGGGACCTGTCGGCGCATAGCACCAAGCCCTCGCGAGGTTCGAAAGGGAGAACTGAGCTAAGACGGAATGAGTAACTCGCACAATTCTACGACAAGGGTTATATTAACAAACAGGATCACAGGCACCTTACAAGCCCCCACGGGACGCGTCTTTGATTCCTCGCAGGGAATAGATCCTAAAAGGACGCTAACTACACGCGCCCCTGCAAAAGACACCATCATCAACAGTGGGCCGTCAAGCACCGGCGCCAACCCCATCCAGATCAGAGTTGGCGACGGCCTGACGAGCCCGCCCTGCTCCAGGAGCGGCGCCGGCTCGGGGGCTCATAGCTGTCGTCGCTCGTCTCTGGAGTCGCGAAGAGCTCGCCGGAGTCGCTGGATCCTCCGACGCATCCGCAGCCTGAGGAGCTGCCAAGGGAGCGGTCGGCGGGCCCAGTCCTCGCCGTAGCAGGGTCCCGACCACCTCTCCCGGGGCAGCACTCCAGCCGGCGCCCGTTCGCATCGAAGTCCTTGAAGAACGTCACCGAAGCACCGTCGTACTCCAAGTGGATCGCGAAGGCGCCTCTTGTCCTGCAAACCCGGGTGATTTTGCCCCAGCCTCGAGTCATGAAGACCTCACCCGGGGCAACGACCGCGACCTCTGCCTCGATCGCGAGGGTGCTGCAGCCGGCGTGCTGCAGCCAAAGCTCCAGGAGTTCTCCCTGCGGGATGATGGAGGCGAAGAAGGGAGGAAGGCGAATCCAAGACCGAGGAGCCATGGCGGCGTGGAGCACGAACTCTCGGGAGGAGCCCTCGGTGTGGACCCCAGGGGGACGACCCACACCTTCGTGACCCGTCGGCGCCGACGGCGGCGCCGCCCGTGGCAATCGGCATCGACTCCTTCAGAGCCCTCGATGTGGGCGTACAAGGGAAGCGGGAACCCTGGCGGTGGCCGCTCGCACCAGGGCCTCGACACCACCTGATGGGCCCCCTCGTCCCGGCGGCAGAGGGTGAGCCGTTTCTTCGGCGGGAGCGGGTCTGGTTCCTCTCGGGGAGCCTTTCCCTTCTGTGCCGCCGAGAACCGGCGAATCGGAGCCATCGCAGCAAGACAGAGCAAGGACCGGGAAGAAGGAGAAGCAAGAAGAGATGGACTGGAAGGGCGCGTGTCGTTCCGTACTTATGGCCGGCGAAGGCCAACCGTCCACCTCCATGATCGCAGGTAATCATGACCTGCTTTGCATGCAGGGATTTGTCCAATCCGTGTAGTTGCCGAGGAGTCGTGGGGAAGTGGAGACACCCACGCCCAATCAACCGCCATGCGGCGCCCAAGGCCGCAGGCTATTAGGGCCGCGGCGCTTCGCTCTTGACCTTTCGCCTCCCTGCACGGCCAAGTCCGGGCGCGCCTTGGGCCTGGGGGCTACAGTCGGTGTTCTGGAAATGGGGGTCCCCAGACTTGCCTGCCTACGGCCTTCAGCGTGGCTCAAAGGGGGGCCCAGCACGGCCCATCTTCATCAACACAGACCCAAGACCCTCGCGAGGGGCCAAGCCTCGCGGGGCGGACGACACGGAGCTTCCTCAGGCACGGCCCCGTCAGGCTGGCTCGCGAGGAGGCGGAGAGTTCAAGGTGGGGCACCTCACGAGGTGCCCGTGACGCAAGCCATGACGACCAAGGGCGCCAGGCAGGCGCCAGCCCGCGCAGTGTCCTCCTTTCCTCTTTGGTGCAAAGGGAGCAAGCGCAGGCGAGAGCATCAACAAAAGGCACCCATTTCGGTGCAACGAGACCATGACCAGCCCAACGGCAGGGAGGAAGTCATTGTGGAGCCCAAGCCAGCGTCACCACCAGAGCCTTTGGCAGGCGAGGACCTACTTTAGTCAGGATAAGTTTACCAAACATTCCCCTTCAAAATGGCCAATTGTTGGCGCCCTTCCCGCTCAATATTTGGAAAGAGGCCCAGGGCCTTTGCCTATAAATAGGACTAGCCACCCCCAGGGTAGAGGGGAGAGAATCTAGAATCGGCCAATCCAGAAACAAGCTGGGATCGGATCGAGTAGCATCACAGAGAGAGAGAGAGAGAGAGAGAGAGAGAGAGAGAGAGAGACGAGGGTGACTGAACTCCTCCTAGAAGTTCATCGCCCCAGCCAAGAACAGACCCTCGCGAGGCTGTTCTTCCTTGTATTGCTCATCATCATCAGCCCAAGAGGCAATCCACCACACCACAAACTAGAGTAGGGTATTACACCACAATGGTGTCCCGAACTAGTATAAACCCTGTGTCTCTTGTGCTGTTCTTTCCATAGCTTAGATCTTAGCGAGGCGGTGGAGTGCAGGTAGGTAGAAGGCGAAATCTCCGCGTGCACGCCAGTGTTCGAACCTCAAGGGTCTGTCGGAACCCGAAATCCGACACAACCAGCTGGGCGGGCACCTGCGTAGCAACATGCAGCTCCCAGGCCAACTCATCAAGCGCCTGCCTGACGGCATGCAAATCTTCGTGAAGGCCCTACCACCGCGCCACCTCAGCTGCCTGCCTGCCTAAATGGCACCACCCGCATCATGGCCAAGGCGCGTGTCGAAGCCAGGCGAGGCGGCAACGGACGGGACGGGCTCCGTTCCCACCCCCAATAAAGCAAGAGGACACCTAAGAGATGCATTAAATGCACCTTGTCATGTAATAAGAGGGATAACCTCGTGCCACTGTAGACCTTTCCACCTCCTGTGTGCCACTGTGGCAGCCCCTTTTTCCTATAAAAGGAGGCCTGAGGCGACCAGGAGAAGGATTCGGCTTTTTGGAGCTCGTTACACTCCGTAGCTAGTTCAAGAACTCAGAATACATCCACCAAAGCAGGACTAGGGTTTTACGCATCCTCGCGGCCCGAACCTGGATAAACGAACCGCGTGCTCTCTGTTAGATCCGCTCTTCTCTCAACCCCGCGCCCCGCAACCGCAGTAGGGATTCTTGTGATCCCATAGGTGTCATTTTCCATCGACATCTTTGGCGCGCCAGGTAGGGGGCGCATTTGTGAGAATCTGGTCTGGTAGTTAGCCTAGCGGTTCTTCGTCGCCATGGCCCCTAAGAAGAAGACGGCCACGGCGATCGGCTCGTTGGGGGCCGAATGGCCCGTGCCGGTGCGGACGAGCAGCGGACTGGTCACGGACAGGACTCGGGCCGCGGCCCACGAACGCCAGCACCACCCAGGTAGTCGGAGCCTAATGAGCGGCGTAGTTCGTGCACCAGACGATCGACCCCACACCACCGGACCCAAAGACGGAGCGAGGGCCCCTGCCGGCGGCGTGGGGCCCTCCAGGGGTGTCGTTGCGCCGATTCCGGGCGGCGCGGCGACCTCCAGGACGCATACACCGGCGACCACCGCCCGTTATTTCCATGGTGTGCGCGCCAAACAACGTCACCACATTGGTGACCCTGGGCACCGCCGTGGGAAGAGCCATGTGCGTCGTCAGCAAGACGAAGGAGTTCAACACGCTCGCCGAAGCACTTGTGAAAATGGCATGCAGCCGCTGGGTCGTGACAGAGCTCCTTCTAACATAGTTAGAAGTCGAAGCGCGCCGCGATCCACTCAGCTGTCACCGCCACCCACGCCAGCGGAAGCCTTGGCGCGTGCACAGCTGCTCCTCGACTTCCCTCCTGCTGCGGAGAAGCACGATGAGTGGAGGGCCACTATCCGGAGCCTCGTCGCCGTCGCGAACAAAGATGATCCGCGACCGGCAGGGCCCTCGTGTCGGCGCTCCACTGAACCACCACATGCTGGCGCTAGGAAGACCGGGGGAGCTGCGGCCATGGTGCACTCTCCTCCTCCTCGCCAGCCGTCGCGGGCGTCGGCCCGTCCCGACGACGCTGGTGATGACATCTCCATAGTGTCGTCCCATCCACGGACCCTCCGCGACCAGCGCCAGGTCCTTCAGGAGCGAGCTCACGAAGACGCTCGAACCACCGTTGAGGGCCGACGTGAAACGTGCCGCCAGTCGGACAAGCGGGCGGGACTCGCTATGGACCACCCGGCATCAGGGGGCCCCGGCGGCCTACCTTATGAGGTGGGCTGCCCGGCTTTTTCCCATGAGCTGAGGCAGTTCCAGTGGCCGTCCCACCGCACGTTCAAGCCCGACGTCGGTGAGAAGTACACCGGCAAGATCCATCCATCCGAGTTCCTCCGCATCTACACCATCGCGATGCAGGCCGCTGGGGCTCGCGACGACAAGGTGCTTGCAAACTACTTCCCGCTGGCGCTCAAGCCCAATGTAATGTCTTGGTTGATGCACTTGCCGGCGGACTCCATCTCTTCCTGGTCAGATCTGTGTCGTGAGTTCGTTGGCGCCTTCACAGGAGGCCACCAAGCTCATGGACAGGCCAGTGATCTGCATATCATTCCCTAGAAGGAAGGGGAGACCCTGCGCATGTCAGATTTCAGGTTCCGGTAGACCCTTAAGGTTCGAACTCTGGGGTGCGCACGAAGATCTTTCCCCTACCGACTCGCGTTTCGATGGCTCGCAAGAAATCTAGGCCGGGAAGAAGAACACACAAGGGACACGAGATTTATACTGGTTCGGGCCACCGATGTGGTGTAATACCCTACTCCAGTGTGTGGTGTGGTGGATTGCCTCAGGGGCTGATGATGAACAATACATGGGGAAGAACGGCCTCTCGAGAGGTGTTCTTGGGCTGGTGCGGTGTGTTCTACTTGGCCCGGATTTCTCTCCCTCTGGATCTCTCGATGCCCCTTTTTTCGATCGATCCCCCCTTTGTACTGTGGTGGCTAGTCCTACTTATAGAAGCCCTGGTCCTCTTCCCAAATAATGAGCGGGAAGGGCACAAAAAATTGGCCATTTTGAAGGGGAACATCCAGTACAAGTTATCCTGACCAAATGTGGTCTTCGGCTGCCAAAAGCACTGGCGATGACGCCGTCTTGGGCTCCACGGTGACCTCCGTCCTGCCGCTCTGCTGGTCTTGGTCTCGTTGCACCGGAATGGTAACCTTTGCCTAATGCCTTGGCCTGTGCTTGCTCCCTTTGTACCGAAGGGGAAACAAGGACACTGCGCAGGCCGGCGCCCGCCTGGCGCCCGCGTGATCTCGATCGTCATGGCTTGTGTCATGGGCTCCTCGCGAGGTGCCCTTGCCTTGATCTCTCCGCCTCCTCGCGAGCCTACCTAATGAGGCTGCTCCTGAGGAAGCTTCCTGTCGTCCGCCCCGCGAGGCTTGGCCCCTCGCGAGGGTCTTGAACTTGAGCTGGTGAAGCTGGGCCACGCTGGGCCCCCACTTGAGCCATGCTGTAGGCCACAGGCAGGCAAGTCTGGGGACCCCCGTTCCCAGAACACCGACAGTAGCCCCCAGGCCCAAGGCGCGCCCGGGCTTGGCTCAGCAGAGAAGCGAAGGGGCAAGCATGAAGCGCCGCGGACCCCAATAGCCTACGGCTTTGGGTGCCGCGTGGCGATTGATTGGACATGGGCGTCTCCGCTTCCCACGATGCCTTGTTAGGCGCCCGGCTAAGGGGACCCGTGGTTGCACACAGTTGTTCCCCTTCCGCTGCTCGCACGCCTCCTACCCTTCCTTCTTCTTCGAGCTCCAACCTTCGCCGCCAACTCGGCTCGAGCTCTCCCCTCTTTCCATCGCCATGGCACCAACAAAGAAGGAAAAGGGAAAGAAGCCCTCGCCTTCGCCCCGTTCGCCTCCGATGGCGGCCCCCGCCGTTGATCGGTCGATCATACTCAATCCTGAAGCCTTGAACAAGGTCCGCTCTGCCCTTGCCACCATCTTCAACGAGTGCGGCAGGACCACGGTCTAGCCTGCGTCCCATGCCTCCTTTGATAGGGTCGTCACGGAGGTTCGATTCTTCGCCGATGCCCTGTGGGCGGGTCTAGTTCCCCCCTTTTCCGCTTTCTTCAATGCAGTGCGCTCCCATTATCAGATCCGCATGATGCACCTCGGGCCTGAGTCCATTACCCTTATGGTTGTCTTTTCTTTTGTTTGCGAGGCAATGATAGGCATTCCTCCTTCCGTTGCCCTGCTGCGCCACTTCTTTTCTTTGCGCCTGAGCGACCCCACTCAACGCTCGGGGTGTGTGGGCTTCTTCGCCGTGCCAGAGACGGCCGCTTCAAGGATCAACTTCGGCCTTTCTCCTCCTGAGGCCAGGTTTAGAGAGTGGCTGTATGTGGATGTCGGAGTGCCCAACCCCCTGCTCTCGCACCCGACCTCGCCTACTGTTCCCAACTCGGGCTAGGATCATGAGATGCTCGCGAGCCCCCGGCTCGCCTTCGTTTGGCGCCGCTTGCAGAGTTTGAGGGCGCTCAATGTGACAGCACCCAAGGTGGTGAAGGAGTTCCTCCAATGTCGCATTGCTCCTCTCCAGCGCCACTCTTGCTGGATGTGGAACTTTGCAGGGCACAGAGACCGCATGTGACTTTAGGAGGAGGACCTGGCACCTGAAGTGCTGCGGACGGTGCTCGGGATCTTGACTGGCGACCCTTCCCCAGGCAGCCTTCGACACGATGGTGCCCTTTTATATCTTTGCTCTGGCAGGGCCGATTTTGTGAGGCAGATGCCCAGCTTCGACGAGTGGGGGCTGCGCCCAGCTGGCTTCACGGGGCCCCGGGAGAACCAAGCCGCTGTGGTTGCTCTCCCTGTCGCCCACAGCGGTCCTTCCTCAGGCGATAGAGCGGGGAGGCGTGAACCGGTGGGAGCTGAGGTGACTAATGTCGAGGTGCTGACGCCGCGAGAAGCCTCGAAGGCGGCATCTCCTGAGGCCCGCCCTGGAGCAGCGGTAGGCGCGGAGTTGCGGCCTACGGCTCTTGAGGCCGGGGATCCCGAGGCACCGGCCGTTCCTCGCGAGGCGACGCCTGACGGCGTCCCCCAGGCCGACTCCTTCGGCGCTGATCATCTTGACTCTTCTTCCACGCCACAAGCCGACCCCTGCGTCGAGCGCTTAGGTCGGTTCTGTGTAGACTTCGAGGCCCTCCGCAAGAGGAAGGAGGCCTTGGGTGGCGATGACCGCCCTTGCCGCATGTTGAAGCGCAGGAAGTACTTTGCCATGGACGAGTAAGTCCTCTTCTTTCTCTACTCATTTACTTTACTATCCCTGCGGCTGATTGTGGCCTTTCAGGCCCCGTCCCACCAAACTCGCCGAGTCGGTCCGGGAGCCAGCCCCCAAGCTTCGCCTTCTCCGCTGGCCCTGGGCGCGCCGAGCTCGAGCAGCACCCTGATACGTCTCCAACGTATCTGTAATTTTTGATTGCTCCATGCTATATTATCTACTGTTTTGGACTATATTGGGCTTTATTTTCCACTTTTATATTATTTTTGGGACTAACCTATTAACCGGAGGCCCAGCCCAGAATTGCTGTTTTTTTCCTATTTCAGTGTTTCGGAGAAACAGAATATCAAACGGAGTCCAAACAGAATAAAATCTTCGGGAACGTGATTTTCTCACCGAACATGATCCAGGGGACTTGGACCCTACGCCAAGGCATCAGAGAGGCGGTCACGAGGGTGATGGGCGCGCCCCCCCTAGGGCGTGCCCCCTACCTCGTGGGCCCCTCGAAGCTGCACCGACGTACTCCTTCCTCCTATATATACCTACGTACCCCCAAACGATCAGAACAGGAGCCAAAAACCTAATTCCACCACCGCAACCTTCTGTATCCACGAGATCCCATCTTAGGGCCTGTTCCGGAGCTCCGCCGGAGAGGGCCGTCATCATGGAGGGCTTCTACATCATCATAGCCTCTCCGATGAAGTGTGAGTAGTTTACCTCAGACCTTCGGGTCCATAGTTAGTAGCTAGATGGCTTCTTCTCTCTTTTTGGATCTCAATACAAAGTTCTCCCCCTTTCTTGTGGAGATCTATTCGATGTAATCTTCTTTTTGTGGTGTGTTAGTTGAGACCGATGAATTGTGGGTTTATGATCAAGTCTATCTTTGATTAATATTTGAATCTTCTCTGAATTCTTTTATGTATGATTGGTTATCTTTGCAAGTCTCTTCGAATTATCAGTTTGGTTTGGCCTACTAGATTGGTTTTTCTTGCCATGAGAGAAGTGCTTAGCTTTGGGTTCGATCTTGTGGTGTCCTTTCCCAGTGACAGAAGGGGCAGCAAGGCACGAATTGTATCGTTGCCATCGAGGATAACAAGATGGGGTTTATTTCATATTGCATGAGTTTATCTCTCTACATCATGTCATCTTGCTTAAAGCGTTACTCTGTTTCTAACTTAATACTCTAGATGCATGCCGGATAGCGGTCAATGAGTGGAGTAATAGTAGTACATGCAGGCACGAGTCGGTCTACTTGTCACGGACGTGATGCCTATATATATGATCATACCCTAGATATTCTCATAACTATGCTCAGTTCTGTCAATTGCTCAACAGTAATTTGTTCACCCACCGTAGAATACTTATGCTCTTGAGAGAATCCACTAGTGAAACCTATGGCCCCCGGGTCTATTCTCATCATATCAATCTCCATCACTTTAATCTTGCTTTGCTTTTTTACTTTGCCTTTTACTTTTCACTTTGCATCTCTATATCAAAAATACCAAAAACATTATCTATCAGTTCTCACTCTCGTAAGTGACCGTGAAGGGATTGACAATCCCTAATCGCGTTGGTTGCAAGTTGCTATCGTTTTGTGCAGGTATGAGGGACTTGAGCGTGGCCTCCTACTGGATTGATACCTTGGTTCTCAAAAACTGAGGGAAATACTTACGCTACTCTGCTGCATCATCATCTCCTCTTCGGGGAAAACCAACGCAAGCTCAAGAGGTAGCAAGAAGAATTTCTGGCGCCGTTGCAGGGGAGTCTACGCAAAAAGTCAACATACCAAGTACCCATCACAATCCCTATCTCTCGCATTACATTAGTTGCCATTTGCCTCTCGTTTTCCTCTCCCCCACTTCACCCTTGCCGTTTTATTTGTCTTCTCCTTCTCCTTCTCCTTCTCCTTCTCCTTCTCTTTTTGCCGTTTGCCTTTTTTCTCGCTTTCCTTTTGTTTGCTCATGTGTTGGATCGCTTGTTTGTCACTATGTCTGAAATTGGGGAGGTTATCGCCGATATGGGCGATAACAATATCATAGAAAATTCTGATGCTCCTGCTGAAGAACCCCCTACCTATCATACAAAAAGATTTCGAATCAGTAGTGGTAATATTATTGGAAAAGGAGTTATTCAAGATTTCTTTACTTGTGTCGGTGCTTTGCCCTCTATGGGCAGTTCTATTCTCCATAGAACTAGTAGTCTTGCAAACGCTATTGCCATGCTTATTGTTGAACTTGAAAGGCAATTCATGAATATGCACCCATCTATACAAAGAATTTTCTTAGAATTTTCTAATATCGAGCATTCTTCTGTTAAGCGTGCCGCTACTATCTTTTTGGCTCATGAATTCAGATTTATAATAAAAGAAGCCAAAGAAATTTTTGCGCATTATAGGGTGGACGTCGGTCGTCCTCCCATAGAATCTATCCTCTTTGATCAAGAAGAAATTATGCGCTTTCAATCTCTTGACTATGTTGCTTTCAATGAAAACCTTAGAAAAAAGGTGCCAATCAATATCTTAATTGATAGAATCTCTGAACTTAATGATGATTTGGCTATTCGAAATAATGAGCTAGGATGCTCTCTTGAGTTTAGGCTCACAAGGTTCTGTCAAAAGAATGCTTATAATGATGAATGAGTTGTGGAATAGAAGGGCCGAAAGAGGAACCTATACCTCCTAAAATTGATCTTGGGGACTTTTGTCCTATTAAATTTAGCCCTTTTGATTAGTTTTTCTTGCCTCAAATAAAACTTTCTACCGAATGTAGAGAATATGAAATGAGTTTCACCGATCTATCTTATTACAACAGCACTACCTAAATCTATCCTCGCTTTTATGCCTAGCTAGGGGCGTTAAACGATAGCGCTTGTTGGGAGGCAACCCAATTTTATTTTGAGTTTTTTTGTGTTTGGTTCTGTTTAGGAATAAATAATCCATCTACCTTCTGTTTAGATGTGGTTTTGTGTTTTAATTAGTGTTTGTGCCAAGCTAGACCTATTGGATCTTCTTGGATGATAATTATTTGATCTTGCTGTAATTTCCAGAAACTTTGCGCTTAGTGCCCGAATTATTAAAAATCACCAGAACGTGATAAAATTCTGATTCCAATTGCTGATGATCAATAAACAAATTGTCTAGGTCTTATAATTTTGGTAGATTTTTTGGAGCTCCAGAAGTTTGCGTTAGTTACAGATTTCTACAGACTGTTCTGTTTTTGACAGATTCTGTTTTTCGCGTGTTGTTTGCTTATTTTGATGAATCTATGGCTACTAAAATAGTTTATAATCCATAGAGAAGTTGGAATACAGTAGGTTTAACACCAATATAAATAAATAATGAGTTCATTACAGTACCTTGAAGTGGTTTTATGTTTTCTTTCTCTAACGGAGCTCACGAGATTTCTATTGAGTTTTGTGTTGTGAAGTTTTCAAGTTTTGGGTGAAATCTTTTGATGGATTATGGAACAAGGAGTGGCAAGAGCCTAAGATTGGGGATGCCCATGGAACCCCCAAGATAATCCAAGGACACCAAAAATTCAAAGCTTGGGGATGCCCCGGAAGGTATCCCCTCCTTCGTCTACTTCCATCGGTATTTTACTTGGAGCTATATTTTTATTCACCAACATGATATGTATTTTGCTTGGAGCGTCTTGTATTATTTGTGTCTTTGTTTGTTAGTGTGCCAAAATCATCCTTTCTTTACACACCTTTGAGAGAGCCATCTATGAATTAAAAATTTGTTAGAATACTCTTTGTGCTTCACTTATATCTTTTGAGTTATGTAGTTTTGCTCTATGTGCTTCACTTATATCTTTTGAGCGTCATAATTTTGCTCTATGTGCTTCACTTAGATTTTTTAGAGCACGGTGGTGGACTTGTTTTAAAGAAACTATTGATCTCTCATGCTTCACTTAGATCATTTTGAGAGTCTTAATAGCATGGTAAATTGCTTAATGTTAATATGCTTGGTATTTATGATTTGTGAAATTTTCTTTTGAATGCGTTGAATACTAAGAAAAGATTGAAGCATGATAATTGTTTTGAGATATGGAGGTGATAATATTAGATTCATGCTAGTGGAAGTAGTAGTGAATTTAAAGAATACTTGCATTGAAGTTTGTGATTCCCGTAGCATGCACGCATGGTGAACCGTTATGTAACGAAGTTGGAGTATGAGGTGTTTATTGATTGTCCTCCTTATGAGTGGCGGTCGGGGACGAGCGATGGTCTTTTCCTACCAATCTATCCCCCTAGGAGCATGCGCGTAATACTTTGCTTTGATAACTTCTAGATTTTTGCAATAAGTATATGAGTTCTTTATGACTAATGTTGAGTCCATGGATTATACACACTTTTTCCCATCCTTCCACCATTGCTAGCCTCCCTAATGTCGTGCACTTTTCGCCGGTATCATACACCCACCATATATCTTCCTCAAAACAGCCACCTGTCATCCGCCCAACGAGGCTTGGCCCCTTGTGAGGGTCTTGAGCTTGAGCGGATGAAGCTGGGCCGCGCTAGGCCCCCACTTGAGCCACGCCGCAGGCCGCAGGCAGGCAAGTCTGGGGACCCCCGTTCCCAGGACGCCGACAGCGCAAGTACAGACAGAGATTCAGCCGGGTGCAGTACAACATCCCTGACGTTCATCCCGCCCTATGATTAGCACGTTCCATCAGAACGTGCGCAATCGCAAGATGCGCGAGGAGCTGGCGATGACCAAGGTTAAGGATGTGGCCGAGCTCTACGTTCTGGCCGACAGGTGCGCCCAGGCTGAAGAGGGAAGGAAGTACCCCGGCGAAGACGCCGGCACGGAAACCGACTCTACCGATGAGGACGCCGCCACCACGACGAAGAAGGGTCGGCGTCGCAACAGGAAACGCAAAGGCAAGGCCGTGCTTGCCGTTGAGGGATCTGACGATACCGGTGCTGGCAAGAAGGTCAAGGCAGACACCCCCGGGCCTTGGCGGCTACCGACAAGCTAGGAAGCCCCGGAAAGCAATACTGCAAGATCCACCGCAGCAAGGGCCATGATCTCCAGAACTGCTGACAAGTCGAGCTGCTTGCTGAGAAGCAAAAGGCTGAGTACGAAAGGTGGGACAAGGAGAAGGACCAGGATGGTGCTGAGGGATCCGGCAAGAAGCGTGGCATCCAAGGAGGCAACCCCGGCAAGGACAACCAGCAAGAGAGGCCCGCCCGGGGCCGCGACAAGAAACAAGAAGACGACGATCACGATGAGGACGACGAGTCTGGTGAGAAAAGGTTCCAGAAGGCTACGGAGGCCATGTGCGTCGATGGCGGTGCCTCGCTGCATGCCTCTCACCGCCAGCTCAAGCAATGGGCGCGAGAGGTTACAGCAACAGAGCTGTCGTTCGGCGCTCAGAAGTCACTAAAGTAGTCCAGCACGCCCCTCATCTTTGACGCCGAGGACCACCCTGATCGCACTATCGCGGTCGGGTGTTTGTTGTTGTTGGTTTTGCCAACAATACACAACCTCAGGGTGCACAAGATGTTGGTTGACGGCGGGGCTGGCCTGAACCTGATCTCGCCTGTCGTGATCAAAAGGTTACAAATCCCTGACGGAGACCTCGAGGAAACGGGCACGTTTCAGGAGGTCAATCCGGGGAGAAGTCAGCCAAAGGGAAAGGTCACACTGCCCGTGACATTTGGAGGAGAGTTGAACTACCGGACGGAGAGGATCGTCTTCGACGTGGCCGAGATCCCCTTGCCCTACAATGGGATCCTCGGTCGTCCGGCACTAGCCAAGTTCATGGCGGCATCACACTACGCCTACAACATGCTAAAGATGCCCGGGCCATTGACCATCATCTCCGTCCCCTCCGACAAGAAGGATGCGCTGATCTGCGCCGACCAACTCTACCGGGAAGCAGTTGCAGCAGCTGCCGTCAAGGCACCTGCTCCTACCGCCGAAGGCCCGGGAGGAAAGAAGGAGACTGGGATGTGCCAGAGAGCTCTGCCGACAAGAGCAAGAGGTCCAGAGCCGAGCCACCGCAGACCAAGAAG
This sequence comes from Aegilops umbellulata, assembly GCA_032464435.1. Lineage (NCBI taxonomy): Eukaryota > Viridiplantae > Streptophyta > Magnoliopsida > Poales > Poaceae > Aegilops > Aegilops umbellulata. The sequence continues at coordinate 82,728,969 of CP136054.1, read as the reverse complement.
GTGCCCGTCGCGGAGGACGGCACGGGAGGGGCCTTCATCATAGGCTCCGCCCTCAACAGCAAATAGGAAGGCGAGCTCGTCACCTTCCTGCGGGCAAATGTCGACGTGTTTGCATGGAAAGCGTCCGACATCCCCGGTGTTCCCAGGGAGGTGATTGAGCACCACCTAGTTGTCTGCCCCCACGCGCGGCCCGTCAAGCAGAAGGTCAGAAAGCATGCTCTGGAGAGGCAGGAGTTCATCACAGAGGAGATCGGGAAATTAGAAGCGGCAGGTTTGGTGAGAGGGGTGCTCCATCCGACATGGTTGGCCAATCCGGTAGTGCTGCGCAAGGCGAATGGGAAGTGGAGGTTGTGTATTGATTACACAGATATCAATAAGGCTTGTCCTAATGACCCCTTCCCATTGTCGCGCATCGACCAGATTGTTGACTCCACGGCCGGGTGTGATCTGTTATCATTCCCCGATGCCTGCTCAGGCTACTACCAAATCTTATGACAAGAGAGGATGAAGAGAAAACAACATTCATCACCCCATGTGGTACGTATTGCTTTTTACGAATGCCTTTCGGGTTGAAGAGTGCTGGCTCAATGTTTGCAAGAGCGGTCCAAATTGGTTTTGAACCTCAACTCCATAGAAATATGGAAGCCTACATGGATGACATAGTGGCCAAAACCAAGGACTGGCCGACTCTTGTGCAAGATCTAGAAGAGGCATTTGCCAACCTGCGCAAGATCAACCTCAAGTTGAACCCTGAGAAGTGCGTCTTCGGCGTCCCGTCCGACAAGCTTCTCGGGTTCTTCGTGTCACAGCACGGGATCGAGGCAAACCCAGACAAGATCAAGGCTATTGAGCAGATCAAGGCACTCAAGCGGATCAAGGATGTGCATTGGCTCATCGGCTGCGTTGCCGCCATGAGCCGGTTCATCTCCAAGTCCGCCGAGCGCGCCCTTCCCTTTTTCAAGATCTTGAAAAAGGCGGGCCCAATAGAGTGGACCCCAGAAGCCGAGGCCGCACTACAGGACCTGAATAAATACCTTTCCTCCACGCCAATACTAGTTGCGCCTAAACCAGAAGAGCCGTTACTGCTGTATCTGGCGGTGACGAATCAAGTGGTCAGCGCCGCACTAGTGGCACAGAGGGAGGTCGACGAGGAGGCAGCAATGGCGGCAGGACCAGCGGATGGCAAGCCGAAGATTCCCCCGGCAGGGCCTGGTGCCGACAAGGCACGGCCCCCGGCAGAGTCTGGTGCCACCAAGGCGATGCCCGCGCGGTCAAGTGAAATGGTGCCCAAGAAAAAGATGATGCAGCACCTGGTTTACTTTGTCAGCTCCCTCTTGCAGGGGGCTAGGTCAAGGTATTCCGGTGTGCAAAAATTGCTCTTCGGCCTCCTTATGGCCTCGAGGAAGCTGCGTCACTACTTCCAAGCCCACGAGATTACTGTCGTCACCCGCCTCCCGTTGCAACAGATACTGCGCAACCCGGACGCAACCGGAAGGATTGTGGAATGGGCCTTGGAGTTGTCAAGCTTCGGCTTAAAGTTTGAGAGTACCTCGACAATTCAGAGCAGACTCTTGGCGGAGTTCATCGCAGAATGGACCTCGACGCCTGGCGAAGAAATCCAGGAGACTACTCTCCCCGGCAAGGAAGCAGACCGCAACTGGATCATGTACTTTGATGGAGCCTTCTCGCTGCAAGGCGCCGATGCCGGTGTGCTGCTCGTCGCACCCACCGGAGAGCACCTCAGGTACGTGATCCAGATGCACTTCCCCAGGGAGATGTCCACCAATAACACTGCCGAGTACGAGGTATTGCTTGCCGGTCTCAGGATCGCGGCAGACCTCGGGGTTAAGAAGCTCATCGTCAGGGGTGACTCGCAGCTCGTTGTCAGGCAAGTTAACAAAGATTATCAGAGCCCACTGATGGAAGCATACGTAGATGAGGTGAGGAAGCTGGATGAACGCTTTGACGGTATGCAGGCGGAGCACGTCCCCCGAGCGGAGAACGACATCGCCGATTACCTGTCAAAGTGTGCCACATTCAAGCTACCTGTGGAACTAGGTACCTTTTTGCTCCAGTTAACTCAACCATCCGTCGATCCATCAGCAGGGTAGAGCAAGCAGAGAAAATCAGGTCCCAGCAAGTACTTTCCTACCGAGCACCCCGGGGCTGCCGGCAAGGGTACTGCCGCGGACGCTAAGCTTGCCCAAGAGCAACTGGCTCCGGCGGGGCGCCAGGCCCTGGTCATAGAGAAAGCCGCTCCCATGGCGGAAGAGAGGCCTTTAGTCCTTGTCGTCGAGCCTCAGGCTCCGGCATGGGTGCAGCATACCGTCCAATTCCTCCAAACAGGGGAGCTTCCTGAGGAGCAGGAAGAAGCGGAGAAAGTAGCCCAGCGGTCCGCCCTGTACCAGTTCGTCGATGATGTCCTGTACCGGAGAAGACCGAACGGTGTGAAACTCAAGTGCATCCCCCGGGAGGCAGGACTAGAGCTGTTGGCAGAGATACATGGAGGCATATATGGCTCGCACATAGGGTCAAGGGCCCTTGCCGGGAAGGCGTTCCAGCATGGTTTCTTCTGGCCCACCGCCCTCCAGGATGCGACGGCACTAGTCACCAAGTGTGAAGCGTGCTAGTTCCATTCAAAGAAGCTTCATCAACCAGCTCAAGCCTTTCAAACAATTCCTCTCTCCTGGCCATTCTCGGTCTGGGGGCTCAATATACTGCACCCTTTCCCCCGCGCTGTCGGGGGCTTTGAGTACTTGTACCTTGCAATCGACAAGTTCACAAAGTGGCCAGAGGTGGAAGCCGTGAGGAAGGTAACTGCTCAGTCAGCCGTCAAATTCTTCAAAGGATTGATCTGTCGTTTTGGTGTGCCAAATAGAGTCATCATCGATAACGGCACGCAGTTCACAAGCCACACTTCATGCAGTACATCCGAGACCTCGGCAGCAAGGTCTGTTTTGCTTCCATGGCACATCCACGGAGCAACGGCCAAGCGGAGAGGGCAAATGCTGAAGTGTTGCGAGGCTTGAGAACGAAGACCTTTCACAAGCTCCACAAGAGTGGAAGGCGCTGGATTGATGAGTTGCTGGCAGTTCTTTGGTCGATCAGGACGACGCCAAATCGAACCACCGGCCAGACACCTTTTGCCCTAGTATACGGGGTGGAAGCAGTTCTCCCCACGGAACTCATACATGGGTCACCTCGAGTGCTCACTTATGACGAGCTTGAGCAAGAGCCGTTGCGCCAAGATGACGCGACGCTCCTTGAGGAAGATCGTCTTCGGGCAACTGTGAGAGCGGCACGCTACAAGCAAGCCTTGTGCCGCTACCACAGCCGCAAGGTTCATGCCCGAAGCTTTGAGGAAGGCGACCTTGTTCTTCAGCACGTTCAATCAGCAAAGAATTCCAACAAGTTGACATCAAAGTGGGAAGTCCCTTATCAGGTAATACGAGTCACTAGGCCTGGCGCAGTCCGCCGGGAGACCGAGGATGCCGTACCAGTGAGCAAGTCCTGGAACATCGAGCATCTTCGCAAGTTTTACCCATAAGGCGTGGCTTGCCGGGCCTCCTGGCAAGCCACCTTTTGTACGAGTTTTGCCGACAAGGCATGTGACCCTTTGTACAAAGCCAGGCGCAGACCCTGAGCATAAATAAATGAAGCGCTGGCGCCCTAAGTTATAGCATGCATGCTAGGTCGACTCTTCCTTTGTTAGGGTTGATAGTGCTTAGCGGCGACTAACCCCTAGCCTAGAGGTCGAGTGCGCGTCTATCTATTCCTTTCCTGTCATCCTTTGGTTCGCAGGGCACATGAGCATTTCTGCTGAGCTTCTCGGAAAGAAGGAAACGGACCGACGCCCCAGCCCCGGCATACCAGAGTTGCCGGGGGGCTGCAAGCATAAGGATCCAACCGCGGCAAGATAAGATTACTGGGGGCTGCAGATCCAGATAAGTCTTTTATCCCCTGTCATGCGTTTCAGACCCGGACTGGGGTATATGAAACCTCGTTCTTATCTCTAGGCTGCCGTGCTCCCTTTTTTCCTATACCCAAGGGTTATTTCCTGGGTCCGGATTTGGTCGCAAACGCGGCAGCAAGGAGATGGGATGAGGAGCCTAAAGCCCACTTCGTCCCTGCCTCCGCCAAGAGCGCGAGGACGGTTGAGTAGAGTGGGGGCGGCAAGGCCTGTTGCCGGGAGAAAGACGTTTATCTTAAACAATAACAAGGATTAGCTCCTTGTCGTGGGATTTACCCACGAACGAAAAACCCGGCAAGCATCCCTTTTTCATTAAAAAAACATCCCATACAGGTACAGTTCATGCGGGATGAAAAACATGAACAAGGGGTTTATAAGTTTTAAATTCAACAAAGACCCGCAGGCTTACAAGCAAAAAAATAGATAAGATGCCTGTAATCCCTTTCTTGTCCCTCTCCTCAGGAGGCAGGTCAAGGAGGCGAAAAGGGCAAAAGGGGTGCCTAGGCAAGCTACGAGCAGCAGAAGACACCGAGAGAACATCTCGGCGGCCGCCCATGGGCAGGCCGGTGATGACGGTGTTGGGAAAAGAGCTGGAAGACGAGGTGGCAGGACCGGCGGTACGCGACGAAGGCGTCGGTGCCCGCGTACTCCGAGTTGACGGCCTTGCCGCCTGCCCTCTTCCTCTTCCGCAGCCTCCTGACGCCAGCCGCCCAAGGAGACGGCCCCGAGAAGTTCAAGGAGTTGGCCCGCCCCCGGCAAACCCCTGCCGAAGGAGAGGCTAGGTGCAGATGCTGCTGCTGCCGCACCTGCCCAGGCGTGGGGCGTTCGACACCTAGTCAGACTCGTCCCCGCTATCCGCCCCGCTGTCCTCCTCGTCACTTTCGCTCGAGGAAGAGCTTCCATCGTCAGAATCTCCATTGGAGGAGCTCTCCACGCAGCACTTCAGGCGAGTCCCGAACTCCCCGAAGACCTTGACGGAGAGTAGGCCGGCCTCCATCAATTTGAAGTAGACGAGGAGCCCCACCGTCAAGCTGTGGATGCGAGCGAACGTCTTCCACCCACGACAGAGGTACATGACTCGAGGAGCCGGGAAGTCGACATCGACCCGCGTGCCCCCGTTCCTGCAACCCCTCATGTGCAATCTAAGGGATTGGGGCCGGTCACACTCCATCTCTCGAGCAAATGGGGTGGGAATACGAACACGGCGACGCGCAGGCCGGCGTAGCCTAATGAAGAACTCGCGGGGCTGGTCTCCGACATGTCCTTCCATCGGGAAAGGCACCATGGGAGGGGGCGAAGCTGGCACGCCACCCCGCCCTCCTCTTCCCTGAGCATTGTGACCTCTGCCCCGGCCTCGCCCCCTCCCCCTTCCCCTCGCGGCCGGCTCTGCCACCATGGGCGCAGGAGGAGGAGGAACGCGTTGTCGAGCGGCGACCCTTGCCTCCACCGTCGAAGGACCGGGATTCCCTTTCTCCATGACGAATGAAAGGAAGGAGCGGAAGCAAAGGGAGGTAGAAGATGGAAGAATGCAGGATGCCATCTCCCCTTCCCGCTCTTTATAAAGGAACGGGGTTGGGGCTCGGCTGCCCCGCTCGGCCAATCAAGACACGGGAGGTGCAGGGAACCAGGACCGACCTGCTGCCCCAACCAATGACCGCCCGGTTTCCCGCCTCCACCATTTGCCACCCCGAGCGCATTAAAGACGCGTGGCAGACATGCAAAACCGGGGGGATAGGTGAGACGACCTCTCCCCACCCCGTGATCGTGGGGAGTGGACGCCTTGAAGACCGCGCCCCGGCCCCATTCAGTAAATGAGCCGCGCCTCCACGCCTCTGAAAGCACAAGTGCTCCCCAGGTGGTTTTGGTAATTAATGTCAACATATCTCTTGTTGGACTAACGTTTCTATCTAGCATGTTTCAGATAAGTTCAACAATGGAGTGGCATGGACTAAAGGTTGTGGGAACCCCTTCAAGATGCTAAGGACAAAGGATTGGCTAAAGCTTCAAGCTCAAGACTCTTCATTTTACATTTTAGTGATCCAAGATCACATTGAGTCTATAGGAAAAGCCAATACTATCAAGGAGGGATGAGGTGTTGCTTAATGAGCCTCTTGCTTCATGTGCTTAATGATATGTTCCAAAAACCCTCAGCTACTTTCCCACTTCCACATATGACCTAAACCCAAAGTCAAACTCGGACCTACCGATTCTTTCTATCCGGCGCCACCGAGTTTCACATGTCATAGCTACTGCCACAAACCCTAGCAAATCGGTTTCACCGACAGGGATCTCGGTCTCACCGAGATGGGATTGTAATCTCACTATGTATGTCCATTACCAAAATCGGTCTCAGCGAGTTTAGGCAATCGGTACTACCGAGATTACAATGCAAACTCTCTGGTTAACTTATTACCAAAATCGGTCCAACCGAGTTTAGTAATCGGTCCCACCGAGTTTGCCAGACCAACTCTCTGGTTAGCTAATTACCAAATCGGTCTCACCGAGTTTGTGTAATTGGTCTCACCGAGATTACGTTATGCCCTAACCCTAACCATATCGGTCCTACCGAGTTGTATGTCAGTCCCACCAAAAATCTCTAACGGTCACTAGGTTTACTATTTCGGTCCGACCGAATTTGTTGATTCGGTCCCAACGAGATTGGTAAATTGTGTGTAATGGTTGGATTTTGTGTGGAGGCTATATATACCCCTCCACCTCCTCTTCACTCGTGGAGAGAGCCATCAGAACACATCTACACTTCCAACTCATATGTTCTGAGAGAGAACCACCTACTCATGTGTTGAGACCAAGATATTCCATTCCTACCATATGAATCTTGATCTCTAGCCTTCCCCAAGTTGCTTTCCACTCAAATCTTCTTTCTACCAAATCCAAATCCTGTGAGAGAGAGTTGAGTGTTGGGGGGACTATCATTTGAAGCACAAGAGCAAGGAGTTCATCATCAACACACCATTTGTTACTTCTTGGAGAGTGGTGTCTCCTAGATTGGCTAGGTGTCACTTGGGAGCCTCTGACAAGATTGTGGAGTTGAACCAAGGAGTTTGTAAGGGCAAGGAGATCGCCTACTTCGTGAAGATCTACCGCTAGTGAGGCAAGTCCTTCGTGGGCGATGGCCATGGTGGGATAGACAAGGTTGCTTCTTCATGGACCCTTCGTGGGTGGAGCCCTCCGTGGACTCTCGCAACCGTTACCCTTCGTGGGTTGAAGTCTCCATCAACGTGGATGTAGGATAGCACCACCTATCCGAACCACGGGAAAAACATCCTTGTCTCCAATTGCGTTTGAATTCTCCAAACCCTTCCCTTTACATTCTTGCAAGTTGCATGCTTTACATTCTGCTGCTCATATACTCTTTGCATGTTTGCTTGATATGTATTGTGTATGTTGAAATTGTGCCTAAAACTCCACTCAAACCGAAAAAGTTTAAAAATTGCAACTTTAGCACTAAGTGTCTAATCACCCCCCCCCCCCCTCTAGACACACCTACTTCTAGATCCTACAAGTGGTATCAGAGCTTTGGTCTCCATTGCCTTGGTTTAATCACCATTGGAGGAAGATGGATGTGTCTACTTTAGGGAGTCTTAGACATAGAGTGCCTATTCTTGATGGAGAATATTTTCATGAGTGGAAAAATGAGATGCTTGTAATTTTCAATCAATATCATTTGAACAAGTACATTGCTAGCCCTTGTGCACCTAATATTGATTCTTTGCATCCTACCCTAGATGAAGACGTTGACATGATTCGCAATCTTAGAACTGTTGAGCTCATCATTAGAGGATTGCCCAAAAACTTGATTGCTAGTTTACCTACTCTTAATTGTGCCTATACTATATGGAAATTTCTTGAGGAACGATTCCCCGATTATTCCTTGAAAATTTGGATGAAATTCTCCATAAATCTATTGCCTTGAGTAAAATGAACTCTAGTGATCCTAGTTTTGGTGATTGTCTATTTGAGCTTACTAATCTCATGCATGCTAAAGGAAATGTTGGAATCGTTAGTGATATTATATCCGAAGCTATAAGAATTCATAAAAGTGACCACTTTGATGATCATTTATCTAATGAATCACTCTCTCTAGGAAATGATGAGTCACAAGATCATGTTGAACATGGATACTACGATGAGAATGATGATGGTGACTTCGATCTTGATGATGCAATAAGACACTTTGGTCTTATGGCTAATCTTCGGGGATATGTGTCAGGAAGAAAGGAATGGGTTCTCGACAGTGGATGTACTGATCATATGACCAGAGACTAAGAGATGTTCCGTGAGCTTGCTGAAAATGACGGCCCTCAAAAATATGTCACTTTTGGTGATAATTCAAAGGGTAAGGTGGTTGGCCTTGGTAAGGTGGCCATCTCACATGATAGCTCCATTCAAAATGTCATGCTCGTTGAATCTCTCGGCTACAACTTACTTTCAGTATCTAGACTTGCTGATTTCGGTTTGAATGTCCTATTTACTGAGGTAGATTGCCAAGTGTTTCGTCGAGACAATCATAAAATGGTCTTTACCGGTATACGTAGAGGTGATCTTTACATTGTCGATTTCTCTAAAAAGGCACAACCTAAAACTTGCTTTATTGCTAAATCCTCAAAAGGTTGGTTGTGGCATAGACGACTAGGTCATGTTGGCATGAGAAACCTTGACAAGCTTATTAAGGGAAATCATATCCTTGGAGTTAACGATGACATATTTGATAAGGATAGACTTTGCAGTGCTTGTCAAGCAGGTAAACAGGTTGGAGGAAGGCATCCCGTGAAGAACATCATGACCACAAGGAGGCCACTCGAGCTACTTCATATGGATCTTTTTGGTCCCAATGCCTACAAGAGTCTCGGTGGAAATTCTTTTGGTCTAGTTATAGTTGATGATTTTTCAAGATTTACGTGGGTGTTCTTTCTTGATGATAAATCGCAGGTCCAAAAGATCTTCAAAAACTTCGCTAGGAAGGCCCAAAAACAGTTTGACGTGAAGATCAAGAAGGTTTGGAGTGACAACGAAACGGAGTTCAAGAACGCAAATGTGGACACCTTTCTTGACGAAGAAGGGATTTCACACGAGTTCTCGTCTACGTACACACCTCAACAAAATGGAGTTGTTGAGAGGAAGAACCGGACGCTCATCGAAATGGCGAGAACGATGCTTGATGAGTACAAGACGCCGAAGCACTTTTGGGCAGAAGCGGTTGAGACAGCTTGTCATGCAACAAATCGCTTGTATCTTCACAAGCTTCTCGGCAAGACGGCATACGAGCTCCTCACCGGTAACAAACCCCAAGTTGGATACTTTCCAGTATTCGGCTCAAAGTGCTACATTCTTGATAAGCATCGTCGTTCAAAGTTTGCTCCTAAATCTCATGAAGGTTTCCTACTTGGTTATGGCTCAAACTCTCACACTTACCGTGTCTACAACAATTTCACCCGAAAGGTTGAAGAGACGGTAGATGTGAAGTTTGATGAATCCAACGGCTCGCAAGTAGAGCAATTGCCAATTGATGTAGGAGACAAAGACCCTTCAGAAGCAACCCAAGACTTGTCCATTGGCAAAGTTCGTCCAACGGAGGTGAAGGAGAGTACTTCATCTGTCCAAATGGAAGCCTCTACTTCACGACAAGGTGAACCAAGAATCGACACGGAGGCATCCACAGGTGGGACACACCAAGATGAAGAAAACGAGGAAATGCATCAAGACGAACATCAACAATCTCCTTCTCCACCACGACAAGAGAACGACAACGTCAACAATGAAGAAGACCAAGAAGAAGAACAAGATGAAGAAGATGTTCAACAAAGACCAAAGCAAAAGCTTTCACGAGTTCAAGCAAGAATTGCCAAAGATCATCCCGTCGAGCAAATCTACAATGATATTCAAACTGGGAGAATTACTCGCTCAAAAACTCGTTTAGCTAACTTTTGTGAAAACTATTCATTCATCTCTAGCATTGAACCTATGAAGGTTGAAGAAGCATTGGAAGACCCGGACTGGATAAACGCTATGCATGAAGAGCTACATAACTTTGAGAGAAACCAAGTTTGGACATTGGTTGAGAAGCCCGACAACAACCACAACATCATTGGTACCAAATGGGTGTTTCGCAACAAGCAAGATGAAGATGGACAAGTGGTTCGCAACAAGGCACGTCTCGTCGCCCAAGGGTACACACAAGTCGAAGGTATGGACTATGGTGAGACATATGCTCCCGTTGCTAGACTTGAGTCCATTCGCATCTTACTTGCCTATGCTAATCACCATAATATCACCTTGTACCAAATGGACATTAAAAGTGCTTTTCTAAATGGTGAAATAGAGGAGGAAGTTTATGTCAAACAACCTCCCGGATTTGTCAATCCTAAGAAACCAAATCATGTTTACAAACTTCACAAAGCCCTTTATGGTCTTAAACAAGCTCCTAGAGCATGGTATAAATGCTTGACCAAGTTCCTTATTGCAAGTGGTTTTGAAATTGGAAAAATTGATTCCACACTTTTTACTAAAAGGGTTAATGGAGAACTATTTGTATGCCAAATTTATGTTGATGATATCATATTTGGATCAACTAACCCTCTTTTTAGTGAAAAGTTTGGAAAGCTTATGTCGGAGAAATTTGAGATGTCTATGATGAGTGAACTCAAATTCTTCCTCGGTTTGCAAATCAAGCAAACTAAGGAAGGTACATTTGTCTCCCAAACGAAGTACACCAAGGACTTACTCAAGAAGTTCAATATGCAAGAATGCAAAGGTATGCCTACACCCATGCCTACTAGTGGACATCTTGATTTGACCAAAGATGGTGAACCGGTTGATCAAAAGGTTTATCGCTCTATGATTTGTTCATTGTTATACCTATGTGCTTCACGTCCCGACATTATGCTAAGTGTGTGCATGTGTGCACGATATCAAGCTGCTCCTAAAGAATGTCATCTTAAAGCGGTGAAAAGGATAGTGAGATACCTAATTCATACACCAAATTTTGGCATTTGGTATCCTAAGAGGTCCTCTTTTGATCTTGTTGGCTATTCCGACTCGGATTATGCCAGAGACAAGGTTGATAGAAAGTCCACTTCGGGTACTTGTCAATTTCTTGGTAGATCTCTTGTGTCTTGGTCTTCCAAGAAACAAAACTCGGTATCCTTATCCATCGCTGAAGCGAAATACATTGCCGCTGGTTCATGTTGTGCTCAATTACTTTGGATGACCCAAACTCTTAAAGATTATGGGGTCTATGTGAAACATGTTCCACTGCTTTGTGACAATAAAGTGCTATCAAAATTGGTCATAATCCTGTACAACATTCTCGAACTAAGCATATTGAAGTTCGTCATCATTTCATTCGAGATCATGTTGCTAAGGGTGACATTGATCTTAAGCATGTTCGCACCGATAAGCAATTAGCGGATATATTCACTAAACCACTTGATGAAAAAGTTTTTGCAGGTTGAGAGGAGAATTGAACATTATTGATGCTTCAAATTTGGAGTAGAAACTCCATTGGATACATGCAACACATGAGCTTATGACTAATCCATGACATATCTCTTATGATGACTATCTTGTGTCTTGGATATATGTTGTACGTTGCATGTTATCTAACCCATGTAGGCACTTGGTTGAATCTAATTCTATGATATTGCAACTTACTCACATCTTGAGCAATCTCTACATCACCAAGTCTCTACACAACGGTGGTTGACGACAAGGAAGCACGAAACCATTCGAACATATCCTTTGACAAATTCTATGTTGAGCTTCATGATAGTCATTTTTGGATATACAAGTGCTTTTCCTTGCAAGAACTAACCCATGTAGGTAGATGAACTCAAATTCCAAGTGGTGCTCCCAACTCTTGATGAGCTACATCAACCTTGAGCACCCACACAAGTTCCACTACATGAGCAAGACCCACACCACCACCCAAGGTATGATATTCCATCTTAGAGAAGCTTTACTCCAAGTCATGAGTCAAAGCAACTCAACAAGATGAGAATACATCAAGATGCTTACACGAAAAATGGTAACCCCATTTAGAGCTTAAACGATGAGTATGACCTATGATCAAGTGTTCTCACTTGACTCCTAGGTCAATATACTCTAACATAGGTGACTATGTCACCGCCCAACTCTAGATGAAGTTCTCTTGTGTTCTTTTCTGTGCTATTGCATTTGTCTCATGCATATTTATTTGCTTTCTCTTTTTTTAAAAAAAACTTCATCTAGATCCTTCATTTTCTTCTCTTTTCTGTTTTTCTTTGTTCTGCATTTTCTGCATCCAATTCCTTGCAAATCCTTCAGTTAATTCATTGCAAATCTTTGTGAAGATCTTATTTGACTAGTGAGCTGAGGTGACAAATGTTTTTCTTTGTGATGAACTCGGCTTCACCGAGTTATTGTTTTCGGTCCAACCGAATCCTTTCGGTACCACCGACACATGCCAACTCGGTGCCACCGACTTCACAACAGGAAAAACAGTTTGCCACTTGTTCCATATTTCTTCTGATCTAGCTCCACTCAATGAATCTTGTCCTCTACAAGCATAACAGTTTTATCCACTGCTTTGTGCTGAGTCTCAAGGACCAAACCCATTCGACGGATTCCAGAAAAACCTTCTTGGAAATTGATGTCAAAGGGGGAGAGAGATATCACATCAAAGCTTATCACCTACAAAGGAGAAAGTATTAAGGGGGAGAAAGAGATCTCCAGGGGGGAGAATACTCAAGGATCCCAGATGCTTGATGTTCAAGAGGAGAGATGCCACATGTCTTTTTGGGGGAAAGACATGTTCATATGTGCTTGTTTGCACTAAGTTCTATTGATTTATATCTTTTAGCTCTGATTTTTTGTTTCCTATCTTCTCCCAATATCCCATGTCATATTCAGGGGGAGCAAGACATCTAAGGGAAAGAAATCATTCAAATTCATTGCATATCTTTACTCTTGGGGACATGTCTAATCCAATGTGGTACCTTGTACTCACTCTCTACATGTCATCCCAGTCTTGGTATTCTTGTGGTTTCTTTTGTTTGCTCTGGCTAGTGGATGTACCTGTGTTATCTAACCTTGTTTGTGCAGGTTCATTCCATCCTAAGCCAACTCAAAACTACAAGGTAAGTATATGCATCAAAATCATGAGTATGAGGAATTCTTGCTTACGTACATACTATTTGCAAGAAGGACTCATAAGCATGAAGGTATTTCTCTTAATAATCTTTTGCTCTGATGCATATGGCCAAGATACATGTAACACATTGCCTACTCTGTCATGATTATGCTCTCACATGCTTCTATATTTTATATTCACATGATTGCATACATCTAGGGGGAGCCTATGTTTGTTACATGTCCTTCCAAAGCTTTACTTGTTATTATTTGTATCTTTATCTAAAGCTTTGATGTATGTTGCCATCAATTACCAAAAAGGGGGAGATTGAAAGCACAAGTGCTCCCCGGGTGGTTTTGGTAATTAATGTCAACATATCTCTTGTTGGACTAACATTTCTATCTAGCATGTTTCAGATAAGTTCAACAATGGAGTGGCATGGATTAAAGGTTGTGGGAACCCCTTCAAGATGCTAAGGACAAAGGATTGGCTAAAGCTTCAAGCTCAAGACTCTTCATTTTACATTTTAGTGATCCAAGATCACATTGAGTCTATAGGAAAAGCCAATACTATCAAGGAGGGATGAGGTGTTTCTTAATGAGCCTCTTGCTTCATGTGCTTAATGATATGTTCCAAAAACCCTCAGCTACTTTCCCACTTCCACATATGACCTAAACCCAAAGTCAAACTCAGACCTACCGATTCTTTCTATCCGGCGCCACCGAGTTTCACATGTCATAGCCACTGCCACAAACCCTAGCAAATCGGTTTCACCGACAGGGATCTCGGTCTCACCGAGATGGGATTGTAATCTCACTGTGTATGTCCATTACCAAAATCGGTCTCACCGAGTTTAGGCAATCGGTACTACCAAGATTACAATGCAAACTCTCTGGTTAACTTATTACAAAAATCGGTCCAACTGAGTTTAGTAATCGGTCCCACCGAGTTTGCCTGACCAACTCTCTGGTTAGCTAATTACCAAATCGGTCTCACCGAGTTTGTGCAATCGGTCTCACCGAGATTACATTATGCCCTAACCCTAACCATATCGGTCCTACCGAGTTGCATGTCAGTCCCACCGAAAATCTCTAACGGTCACTAGGTTTACTATTTCAGTCCGACCGAATTTGTTGATTCGGTCCCACCGAGATTGGTAAATTGTGTGTAACGGTTGGATTTTGTGTGGAGGCTATATATACCCCTCCACCTCCTCTTCACTCGTGGAGAGAGCCATCAGAACACATCTACACTCCCAACTCATATGTTCTGAGAGAGAACCACCTACTCATGTGTTGAGACCAAGATATTCCATTCCTACCAAATGAATCTTGATCTCTAGCCTTCCCCAAGTTGCTTTCCACTCAAATCTTCTTTCTACCAAATCCAAATCCTGTGAGAGAGAGTTGAGTGTTGGGGAGACTATCATTTGAAGCACAAGAGCAAGGAGTTCATCATCAACACACCATTTGTTACTTCTTGGAGAGTGGTGTCTCCTAGATTGGCTAGGTGTCACTTGGGAGCCTCCGAAAGGATTGTGGAGTTGAACCAAGGAGTTTTTAAGGGCAAGGAGATCGCCTACTTCGTGAAGATCTACCGCTAGTGAGGCAAGTCCTTCTTGGGTGATGGCCATGGTGGGATAGACAAGGTTGCTTCTTCGTGGACCCTTCGTGGGTGGAGCCCTCCGTGGACTCTCGCAACCGTTACCCTTCGTGGGTTGAAGTCTCCATCAACGTGGATGTAGGATAGCACCACCTATCCAAACCACGGGAAAAACATCCTTGTCTCCAATTGCGTTTGAATTCTCCAAACCCTTCCCATTACATTCTTGCAAGTTGCATGCTTTACATTCCGCTGCTCATATACTCTTTGCATGCTTGCTTGATATGTATTGTGTATGTTGAAATTGTGCCTAAAACTCCACTCAAACTAAAAAAGTTTAAAAATTGCAACTTTAGCACTAAGTGTCTAATCACCCCCCCTCTAGACACACCTACTTCTAGATCCTACAGCCTCCCTCCCTTTACAGGGAAGGCGTGAGCCGCCTCTTTACTATGATGTGACACATGCGTCTGAAAACTGCCCTACGCATGCCGCCCATGTCACGCACGCCCCTCCACGCTGTGCCATGCGCGCAGGTCGTGGGAAGCACAGCAAGCAAAAAAATTTACCACGGTAAAAATCGCCCCGCCTGCCCGCGCACCGTTTTGGGCCTGACCCAACACCTAGCGCAAGAAGACGGCTGTCAGGCCTGGCGTGACAAGCATAACTACATTCGGGCCGAAAACCGCATACAGACTTCATCCGAACTGCGTCGTAACGTGGCCCAATATAGAGGCGCCACACACCCCCTATGCTTCACCGAAGAGGTAATGGAGCACCAGTTCCCAGAAGGCTTTAAACCCGTGAACATCGAATCATAAGATGGCACAACAGATCCCGCAGTATGGATTGAAGATTTTCTTCTCCACATTCACATGGCTCGTGGTGATGATCTACATGCCATCAAATACCTCCCCCTAAAACTTAAGGGACCAGCTCGACACTGGTTAAATATCCTCCCAGAAAACTCTATTAGAAGATGGGAAGAGTTGGAAGATGCCTTTAGAGACAACTTCCAAGGCACTTATCTCCGGCCTCCGGACGCCGATGACCTCAGTCACATAGTCCAGCAGCCTGGAGAGTTGGCCATGAAATTTTGGACCAGGTTCCTAATTAAAAAGAACCAGATTGTCGACTGCCCGTACGCCAAAGCCCTGACGGCCTTTAAACACAGCATCCGCGGGGAATGGCTCACCCGACACCTCGGACAAGAGAAGCCGAAGTCTATGGCAGCCCTTACAGCACTCATGACCCGCTTTTGCGCAGGTGAAGATAGCTGGCTAGCCTGTAGCGGCAACAGTACCAGCGACCCCGACACTTCTGAAGCTAGAAACGACAACGGTAGGCCCCGACGCAACAAACACAAGCGTCGAAGCAACAATGATAATACCGAAGACACGATGGTCAACGCCAGATTCAGTGCCTCCAAATCCGGGCAGCGGAAGAAGCCATTCAAAAGAAACAAAGACGGTTCGTCTAGCTTGGACCGAATACTTGATCGACCTTGCCAGATTCACGGCACCCCTGACAAGCCTGCCAACCATACCAATAGAAGTTGTTGGGTCTTCAAACAGGCCGGTAAGTTAAATACCGAACATAAGGAGAAAGGGTTACCCAGCAAGGATGACGATGAGGAGCCTCACCCACCAAGCACAGGGGGGCGAAGAAATTTTCCCCCGAGGTCAAAACGGTGAATATAATATACGTTAATCACATCCCAAAGCGGGAGCACAAGCGCGCGTTAAGGGACATCTATGCGATAGAGCCAGTCGCCCCAAAATTCAAACCATGGTCAGCCTATCTGACCACTTTCGATTGCAGAGACCATCTGACCAGTATTCGTCATGGAGGTTCGGCCGCGCTGGTCCTCGATCCAATTATCGATGGATTTCACCTCACACGGGTCCGCATGGACGGCGGCAGCAGCCTTAACCTTCTCTATCAGGACACAGTCCGCAAAATGGGTATTGATCCGTCAAGAATCAAGCCCACCAAAACTACCTTTAAAGGAGTAATACCTGGTGTAGAGGCCCGCTGCACGGGCTCAATCACATTGGAAGTCGTCTTCGGCTCGCCAGACAACTTCCGAAGCAAATACTTGATCTTCAACATTGTCCCTTTCCGCAGTGTCAATCATGCACTACTCGGACGAACCGTGTTTGCTCGCTTCAATGCGATCCCGCACTATGCCTATCTCAAACTCAAGATGCCCGGACCACGCGGTGTTATAACAGTCAACGGAAACATGGAGCGCTCCCTCCGCACTGAAGAGCACACCACGGCCCTCGCAACGGAGGTACAGGGCGGACTTATCAAGCCAAATACCACAGCGGCAGTCAAACTCCTGGACACTGTCAAACGAGTCCGGACTACCCCTCAAAACAACAGTCCAGCTCGTCAGGGGCTCCATTAGCAATTCCGCCTCCGTCTCAGCCCCAACTGCATTGCGGCATATGTACCATGCGTACATAACTACACACTAAAGATACCATGGGCAAAGATGGAGGCATAGTAAAGATAAAGTCCACAATACGGCTCAACCCTATCTGGACACGCATATTTTTTTATTTTATTTTTATTTTTTCAGGTCCCTTACAACCCACATCACCTTTCGACGGTACCAAGGGCCCTTTTTCCAGGCCCCTCATGAAAACCCAATCGTTGATCCTTTCGAAGGATAATACACCAAGGAGAAAAGCAGCGTGGACGTGCGGTGGAGTATCCAAAGGAACTTTAAAGATCACCTCTTCCTTTTTTAGGATCCGTACACAACTTTCCCTTGTGCTGGGTATGTAAAATAGCCTTGATGCTTATCGCATTATGTGTACAAATACGTTTTCACGTATCAATCAGACTATAATGGAAACAGTTCTTTCACCCAACCTATTCGGTACTGGCTTATTTCCTAATCTGTCTTCCCTCTTTTTGTCCAATTTCCATGTACACCTCGGTAAGACTTAAATCACCAGTGGCTCCATTCAGCCACGTACATAAAATAAGTCTGAACACTTTTATAGTACAATTCGGCATCACGAATATAGCATTATATGCATCGGATCCGAATCATGTCTTTGGTCAATAGTTGGGTTGCCCAGCTCCTGTGGTTACTGAGGGAGTCCTGGATTATGGGGTCATCGGACGGCCGGAATATATACTTTAGCCGGGCTGTTGGACTATGAAGATACAAGATTGAAGACTTCGTGTCGTGGGTTTGTCACGGCAGATGTCCTAGCGAAAGGACTTAGTCGTGGAGCCATCGCAACGGGTTAACTCGAAGGGGTTAAAGCGGACACAGGGACACAGAGGGTTTATACTAGTTCGGCCCCTTCGATGAAGGTAAAAGCCTACGTCTAGTTTGTGATGGAATTGATGGGGTTTCGATGACTAGGGAGCAAACAAGCCTCGCCTAGGTCTCGAGTTGTGGTTGTCTGTCCTTGAACCGCTATCGGGTCGTCCCCTTATATACATGGGTAACACCCGTCGGTTCACAGAGTCCCAATCTCTGGTTCATACTCGTATCCGGGTTGGTCTCTCCCTATTCCTAACTTACAATACAAGTTCATATACACATCGGTTGTCACATCCCTAGCTTTTGGCATTGCATTAGGGTAACCTCATGTGTGCATCATGTTTAAACTTTGAAAGAAACTTGAAATGGGGATTGCCTAAACCCTAGCATTAAAGGAACTCACTAGGTTCAACCAAAATATTTCCAGTAAATCCAAATGGCTTTCAAAAATGTTCATCATTTATGGAAAATGTTGTAAACAGTAACCAGAGGTGATGCACATTTTTCCATGACTATTTGGGCTCTGAGTTAAATCATACTCTATTTGCATTTGGGCATTTAAATGCTATAAAATAATTTAAATGCTCAAATAATCATAAACTAAAATGTTTACTGTTGGATATATTCTAAACAGTAGCCATGGTTAGTTTCATGAATTCTGGTAATGCCCTGGCATTTTTCATAAAGCCCAACAGTTGCAGAAAATTAGAAAACAGAAACAATAAAGAGTGAGAGAGGACTTACCTGGCGCTCACCTGGAAGCCCAGCTGGCCCAGCTCCAGCTGGTGGCCCAGCCCACTGGCCTGAGCGGTCGTCCTCTACCTCTGCCAGTAGGCAGAGGAGGGAGGACAGCGCACGCGCGCGCCGTGGCGACACGCCACCTCCCTGCCTGCCTGCGTCCCTCGCCACCGCGACGCCTGAACCGCCTCCCCTCGACCCCCTCGCTCCTCCCCCTCACTCGCCGCTCTCTCCCCCTACCTCTGTCTCTCTCCCTCTCGCGCCCGAGCGCGCTCATCACCGCCGCTCGCTGCTGCCACGGCCACCGGCCACCGCACGCCTCACCGATGCGCCTAGGAGCTCCGCCTCGCCGTCCTCTTCCTCATCGCCGAGCCACGAGACGTCGGGTGCCCTGCTTCACCGCCATCGTTGCCTTCTTCAACCTCGGGACCGCCGGCCATCTCCATCAAATTCGTCGGCTCCGGACCGTCCCCGACCTCGTCGAGCATTCCCTCGTCATCGCTGTGAGCACCCGCGTCCTCTCCCCCTTCTCCCCTAGTCGCGCTCGCCCTCTAGGCCGTAGCCCTGCCGTGGCCGAGCTTCCCCTGCCGCCGGCCATGTCGCCGCCGTCACTCCAGCCGCTCGAGCCTGATTCGGAGCGCGTCGTCGTGCTTAGGAAGCCACCAGGAGCATAACGCGCACGTTAACTTGCCCTCCCGTGCACCACAGCGCCAACCCCGCACTCGCCGAACTCCGGCGCCGCCGCGAGCTCGTTTCCGGCGAGCTCCGGCCACCCCGCGCCTCCCGCGTGCCTCCCCTGGATGCGCGCGAGGAAGGGCAACCCTCTGGTGCCCTTGGCTTTGCCCAACACCGCCTGTAGCACCACCCCGGCGAGCTCCTGCCGCGGTTGTGGTCGTCGCCGGCGACGACCCGGCGTGCTGACGTGGCTCCGCCATTAGGGGCTAATGACCCAGCTAACTAACCCTCTCTCACACTGACAGCAGGGCCCCACCTGCTAATTAAACTTAGATTAGTTTCTGTTTAGTTTTAATTAATCTTAGTGGCCCACGCGTCAGCGTTGACCATGCTGACGTGGCCATTGACTGGGTCCACATGTCAGTGACTCTAACTGGCACTGAGGCACTGACTGTTGGGTCCCACGTGTCTGGTTTGACCCTGGTCAATCCTGTTGACCTGCTGACGTCACTGTTGACCCTGCTGACGCAATAACTCATATTCTGGATTTATTCTTATTCAGGAAATTCCAGAAAATCCTATAAACTTCTAAAAATCATAGGAAATAATCTATAGCTCAGAATGAAATAATTTATATATGAAAAATTATCAGAAAAATTCAAGGAATCCATCTGTACCATTTTCATGCATGTTTAAACAATGTTTGTCCTCTGTTTTGGACAAAACACATAAAGGGCATTTAAATAATCATATATGGAGTTGGAATTTGAATCATGTATTCAAACCAACTTCATTTAAATCATAGCTAGATGCATTAGCTCAAATCACAGCATATTGCCATGTCATGATCATGCATCATATTGTTGCATTGCACTAAATGTGTCCTTCTCTATGTTGCCGGTACTTGTCCCCTCTCAATAGACGTGATACCGACGATGAGATCGCTGACACCGATGAAGAGCTATATTATCTTCAGAAGTGCCAGGCAAGCAAAACCCCCTTGTTCATTCCGATACAATCCCACTCTCTCGCTCCTGCTCTCTTTTACTGCATTAGGACAACAACGATTCAACTGTTACATGTTGCGGTAGTTGAACCCCTTATCCTCTGCATGACCTGTCATCGCCACAGTAAATAGATGAAACCCACTAGCATGAGTAGGAGTTGTTTGAGCCCTGATGTGCCTACTCATTCATGCTTGTTTGTCATGCCTGCTATTGCTTAGAGTTGAGTCGGGTCTGATTCATCGGGAATGAATTGGAATGTGGTGAACATGTCCTACTGTTGAGAGCTAAGTGTGTGAACACGATTTGGTAAAGGTAGCGGTGAGAGGCCATGTAGGAGTACATGGTGGGTTGTCTCATTGCAGCCGTCCTCAGGAACTGAGTTCTGTGTTTGTGATCCATGAACAGTTACTACCACACATTGGGTTCCGGTAACTCGACCCCTCTCGGCTTATTAACCAACTCGATCTCTGTCCAGGAGTTGCAACTAGTTTCTGGTGTTTGTAGGTAGTGTTAGTAGTCTACCAAGTGGCACCCGGTACAGGTGGGCTTGGGACAGACTAGGCACCGTGGCCGGGTAGACCAAGCGCCGCCCGTTTGGTGGGCTTGGAACCCTGTACACATCGTTTGGGGCCGTGAGCGACACCCCGGCCGGATCTCCTTGCGGATGGAACCCGAATAGGCGATAAACCTGGACGAGAGACTTGTGTGGTTAGTCAGGTCGTGGCCGACTCCCTCGCCCGGCTTCCGCTTGAAGGTTGCCGAGGTACATGACGTGTACAGGGCGATAAGTGGCGAGAGCGTGTGTGAAGAAGTACACCCCTGCAGGGTTATCATTATCTATTCGAATAGCCGGATTCCTCGGATATGGAAACTTGGACCCCTTGCATAGTTCATAGACAAGTGAAAGTGGATACTCTAAAATGCGCAAGATAAGCGTGAGTGCTATGGATGGCGTTCTCGTAGGAAGACGGGAGCGGATCCATAGTGGTGTATTGATATGGTGAATATGTGGACTCGTGTGCGCCACCTCAAAAGAGTTGCTTGCAGTCGTAGTTCAGGTTAGCCACTGAGTCAAAGCTGGCTTGCTGCAGTCAAACTCCACCACCCCCTTTATTGATACTGATGCATATGTAGTTAGTTCTGATGTAAGTCTTGCTGAGTACATTTGTACTCACGTTTGCCTATTTTATGTTTTGCAGAGAGACGTCAGTCTCGCTAGTAGTTCCGTGTGGACTTCGACGTTTAGCTTGATACCTCAGCTACGTTCTTGTGTCCTCGGCAGGATCTGGTAGATAGTCAGGCTTCTCAGCCTTTTTCATTTGTAGATGTCTGTACTCAGACATGTTTAGCTTCCGCATGTGCTTTGCCTTGTATGCTCTGAATGTTGGGTCATGAGACCCATGTTTGTAATATCTCGCTCCTCGGAGCCTAATGAATAAATACTTTGAGTCGTAGAGTCTTGTTGTGATGCCATGTTGTATTTACACATATCGAGCATATTGTGTGTATGATTGAAATGCTTGGTATGTGTGGGATCCGACTATCTAGTTGTTTATCCTTGGCAGCCTATCATATGGGGAAATGTAGTCTAGTGCTTCTGAGCGATAGTAGTCCGCTACAGCCCGGTTCACCGGAGTCCTGCTAGCCCAGCACTACTGCTCAGGACACTTGACTGGCTGGCATGTGAATCACTTTGTTCCTGTGTCTGTCCCTTCGGGGAAATGTCACGCGGTGACTTCCGGAGTCCTGCCTAGCCTGCTACAGCCCGGGTTACCGGAGCCCTATTAGCCCAGTGCTACAGCCCGGATTCACACGTTGATGACCGACATGCTCGATGTGTTTCATGTATGCCTGTCCTCATAGGTTAGCGCCGCTTTGGGTTCATGACTAGCCATGTCGGCCCGGGTTCTCTGTCATATGGATGCTAGCGACACTATCATATACGTGAGCCAAAAGACGCAAACGGTCCCGGTCCAGGTAAGGTGGCACCCGTGGGAGAACCGTGCGTGAGGCCGCAAGGTGATATGATGTGTTACACGCTGGATCGATGTGGCTTAGGATCGGGGTCCTGACATCGGTTTACGGCTACACGTGCTGAACCGACTATGGCCTTAGGCCTTTATCTAGCTTCTGGGCTTTAACACCTTTGGACTACTGATGAAGTTAACCCGGCCCAGGTAGGCCGGTTTACACCCAGTAGTAATATCCCCAACATTAGGCCCCAGATTGATTTGAATGGGTTCATGTCAATCCTTAGCAGAAATCTTCACCTTCAACATCTTCTCGTAATTGTTGAACCGTCGTGTCGTCATCTTCTCTGGTCGCTGTAAACCGGAATGACGTCATCTGCCGTTATGAAGTGATACTTTCTTATTTAATAGATCTGCAACAATCGAGGCGTCAGCTCCGCTTCGTGGCTCCTTGATTCTCGCGCCTGACACATATCCCTTTTCTTTATAAATAGGACCGAGGGGTCATTTCCTTTTTTTCCCTTGTGTGCCCTTCTGCTTCGTCTTCCTCAAGCCATCCTGCTCTGGAGCTCCGCCGCCATCGTCAACTTCTGCATCGACCTAGGCCGCTGCATCATCCTGAACGTACCAGAGCACCGCGGCGATTCCCCGCATTCCCATAGCTCCGGTAAGTCTTCTGCTCTTTTCAGCTCAGATCAGTTCTTAGGGTTTCCATGTTCTTCTAGTGTTCTTCATCTGCTTCGAGCTCAAATGAGATAGATCTTCAGATGAATCTATGAACCTTTGCTCTGTACAACGGTAGTTTTTAGCATCCGCCTTTACTGTAATATTTTTGGACCGTAGATCTGATCCATGACTACACAACTCCTTCTAGGTCTTGAATATTTATCCCTTTTACGAGCACGCTCCAGATCCAATGCTATTATAGAATTTTGTGAAATCTGTTTCCGCACACTTGTTCATCCGCAATCCCAACGGTTTCATCATTTAGATCCAGCGGTTTAACTTTGTAGAGTAGAAATACCAAACTGGTATACACCATTAGTCCCCTTGTTGAACCGCCAGAATTCCTTAACCAATTATGCCGCTTTGCAAACTCCGATTTATAATTAGCTTCCTCCGGTTTAACATTAATCATATCAGCATATAACCTGTACTCAACACAACCTTGAACCGGAATGGCTTTGTTCTGTAGACTCCATCATGGCTAAACAAGTGTACGAGTGCAACTGGGCTCCTTCTCGGGTTACAGAAACGCAGCTGAACAACTTGGTCTTGACCGGCGCTTTAAGCAGTAAAAACACCATCCACTGGAGGGTCCCAGGCAAAGAGTGTCCTCCCACACCTTGAGAAGGAGAGGTTGTAGTCTTTGCGGATCACCTAGCCCGAGGTTTTAATCCGCCCGGTTCAAAATTCTATCGGGATGTCTTAGCCAACTTCCAGCTTCATCCACAAGATACTGGCCCCAATTCTGTCACCAATATATGCCATTTCCAAGTGCTCTGCGAGGTGTTCTTTCAAGAGGAACCTACAGTGGAGCTGTTCCGAGATTGTTTCCATCTGAACCGCCGTACAGAATTTCCTGACGGTTCCAATATGGAGCTGGGCGGCGTGGCGATTCAAAAAAGGAAAGAGGTCACTTATCCTCATGCGAAACTGCATAGTCATCCCCAGGAATGGAATAATACATGGTTCTATTGCCAAGACACCTCCCCTGATAATGAAAATCCCTTGCCTGGTTTTCGTCCGGAGCGCCTTAGCAACACGCACCCCTTTCCCCAGAGGTTAACTGGCAAAGAGAGGATGAAGTACGCTCCCCAACTGTCCAAGCTCAGAGCCTTTATGGCCAACGGTTTAACAGGAGTTGATCTTGCCCGTTGCTGGATATCCTAGAGTATACTGCCGCTCAGCCAACGCTCCGGTTTGATGTGTGAATATACGGGCAGTGTTGACGATCCGCTGCGGCATGTAAACATCCAACTTACTGATGAAGAAGTCACAGAAGCTGTGAAGAAAGTTTTGAACGAACCGGAGCACATCTGTGCCCGTACCGGCCTGCTTCCTTTCTGTGCTACCAACAAACCGCCAGCCGTAAGTCTGCATTTTCCCTTTCATTAGCTCTGATACTATTGTATTTGCTTATTACTGATACCAATATCTATTTGACGCAGGGCAATGATCCATTTTGGAGCAAGAAACTCCCGCAAGAGAAGGCAGATAAACCGGACAAACCAACCCGGCCTAAGACAAAGGTTGTTAAGAAGTCCGCTCACAAAAGGAAAACCACCGCCTCCTCTAATCCGCCCGCTGATGACGATGTGGGTAATCCGGACCTTGAGGCAGAACTTGATTCCCTCGGTTTACTTTTTATACACCTTATTTATGATGATATTTGTCAGGACGATGCCGAAGCTAGCCATGCTGACGATGCAGAGGTAATTACTCTTTCTTCCGATTCAAGTCTTCCGCCTTCACAAAAAATCCGTCAGGCAAACCGAAAAGTTAAATTTTCTCATCCTCTTGCTTACTTGGATCCCAACTTTCTTATGAAGACCCAACAGCATGAGGTGCGCCGCACGACCCGGCACAGTGGCCAGGTAGTTACCTCCGCCGGCTTACCGAACAGTCCGGTTCAGAGACGTCGCTCAGAGGTCTCTGATTTGTTTGTCAGTATTTGTCCTAAAGCGGGCTGTTTTCGTCAACCGCTTAACCCATCTGACTCCGATTATCAGGTTACCTCCCACTCATCCTCTGGCGAGTCACTGGTACCCAGCTGCCTCCACTTAAAACCGTGCTTGGGTAAGTGTGCACCTACCATAATGTTGTTGGTATTTGAAGCTTTCAACATACCCTGTCTTTGATTTTGCTGCTCCTTTTAGGGCCAAACCGAGGCCAAGCAAGAAAGCTCGCCTGGATAAAGCAGCCGAGGAAGACACTGCTCTTGAACCGGGCGCTACCCCAAATGTCGAAGCGGTCATCCATGACGATGTGCCAAATGACCCGCTAATGCAAGATGACATTGTCACTGTTGAAGAAAAATCTGTTGATGCCTCCGGTCCCGCTGATAAGTCTGCCAGCCCCATCCGGATTGAGAAATCCACCAGTCCCTCCAAACCGGCCAATAAATCGACTGCGCCAGTACAAACCGGCGAGTCTAAGGATGATGAAGTCGTAATCACTGGCATTGGTCGTTTCGAGCCGGGGAATCCCGTCGCTTTAGCCAAGCATACTGCCAAAGAAGAATTTTCTGTCATGAGCAAAGGCAAATGGGATGTTGATCTGGCAACGTACACTGCTCTGAGCGCTCAAGACGTTCATTCTGGTTATTTGAACCGGCTATATACTAGCCGTGATTATGAAGCTGGTCTAGTAAAGATGATGAAGGAAAAACTTGAGGTAACTTCCATGAGCTTGTTCATGTTTATCGCCAATGTAGCCCCCAAGGGCCGGTCCAACTTATTATAGTTGAATCGGATCTTGACATAAGACTCAATGCTCCAAAGCTCACTGATGTAGCCCCCAAGGGTCGGTTCAACTTGATGTAGTGAAACCGAGACTTATTAACATGGGCTTGAATACTTCAAAGCTCACTGATGTAGCCCCCAAGGGTTGGTTCAACTTAACGTAGTTAAACCGAGACTTTAATCTTCATACAGTAGCATCAGAAATAATATCAGAGCAAATAGCCATTAGCCCCCAAGTGCCAAGCTGAATACTTGCATTGAGCTTGGGACTTTGACAATTAATTGACAATTGTAGATCAAATAGGCATTAGCCCCCAAGTACAAAGCGCATAACTTGTTATGTGGTTGGTACTTCATTTTCTGCCTCATTTGTTAACCATATAATTATCTGAATGCAGTCTAAACTAAAGGCCAAAGAAAACCAAGTCGCCGACCTTCAAGAGAACTTGAAATCCCAACAAGCTGAAACCTCCAAGGCAAAAGAGGAATTAACCAGCGCTTTAAGCACCATGGAACAGCTGAAGGAGGGCTTCAATAAGGAACGGGCTGATTGGGCCACAGAAAAGGCTGCTTTAACCAAGAAGATTGGAGACGCTGAGGCTGCCCTTAAACCGGTAACAGATGAATTGACCAGCGTGAAACGACAAGTGCATGCAATGACTGCCGCCATCTTTGGTAAGCATCCTGTGACTTCTATGATAATCTTGATCCTCTTATAATAGGTCCGGTTTGTGAACCGCTCTATCATGTTGCAGGCACCCGCATTAGCCACTTGGGGTCGGATGTGCGAATGAAGCTGAAAGCTACCTACACCTTAATCGAACAGCTGTACACTGGAGCGCAGCGGATTATCTCAACTGTGTCACATAATAATCCAGCACCCTCCTTGATTCAAGATACGCTGAAGAGATTCTCAATGCTGCCTGCTCGGATTGAGGAGCTAAAAAAGTCTGCTGCTCGAGCCGGAGCCATCAATGCCTTAATCCGAGCCAAAGCATGGGTGCCTGATTTTGATCATGTTGAGGAAGCTCAAGGCTATCCTAGCTTGAAAGAAGATGGCTCAGAATTCAACGAAGAGGATCTAAGAGCGATAAACCGGGCGGTGCGCCCTCTGGCCTGCCAATTGGCAGAAGAAGCTGATTTGTCGCATTATCAAGCTCAGTATAATGATCAGAACAAACGAGTGGTTGGACCAATCCCCGAAGCGGAGAACCTGATTCCTCCAATCCGTAAGCATACCTACGCTCCTGATATTGAACCGTCTTCGCTGATCCATGAGGAGGCTGTCTTTCAAGCATTAATGGGAATCGACTGGACCACTGTTGACTTCCAGCCACTGGGTAGGGATGAGGAAGCTGAAGCGGCGCAGGATGACCCACAACAGTCAAACCGGGGCGGCGAGCAGGCGTGAACCGGAAGCAAGATTAACTAGCTGCCTTATTATATTCCGCCAAAAGAACAATGATCTTATTCGGGTACCATGCTGCCTTGTAATAGGATAGATAATACTTTTGCTTCTTGAGATGCCTTCGTGCATTTGTGCTGATACTTTTATTTGGAAGATCGACATTGCCAATTTATATCTCCATTATTGGGCATGAAGTAGGCGTTAGCCAATCTTGAAACGGAGGTTTAATAACCCTAAACCGTCATGGGAGAAAACAGCTCCTGTATATATAACGCCGGTTTACTGTGTAAACCGTGCTTTTGTCATAATAAACATTTTGTTACTCCAAAAAAGGATGTTAACAGAAAAAAAAAACCAAACCGGGTAAATAATCTCCGGTGTAAAATGGACCGTGTTCTGCCAATTTGGCTGCTTGAACCGGTGTAAAACGCTGTCGGTTTAAGAACGCAACCAAAACAAAACAGCAATTTTATCAAGAAAAGATATGTGAAGCAAAAGGCAATAATAGAACCATTTGCAAAAAAGAGGCTTTACTGAGCCGATCAAATGGTGTTACCGTGGTCGGACACGGCCAAGCTCCCAATAGGCGTAGCTGTGGTTCAAGTCAGCCAGGTCCCCAAATGAAACCGTGGCATTACGCCGATCAAGTGGCATGGCAATGGTTCGGGTTCGACCAAGCCCCCAAGTGACTCTAAGGCCTTTAGGCCGATCAAGAGGCGTGACCGGTTCAGACTTGACCGTGTCCCCAAGTGATCTGGTGGCTTTCGCCGATCAAAAGGTGTTGCATCGGTTCGGACACGACCGAGCCCCCAAGTGATCTGGTGGCTTTTGCCTATCAAAAGGTATTGCATCGGTTCAGACATGACCGAGCCCCCAGGTGATATTTATAATTTTTGCAAGGGGTAAACCGGAGGTCGCTTTAAAACAGAATAACTCCATGTAACCACACATGATATAAACGAACAGATACCCCGCTTTAGCTGAGGATCCGGTTTATTGTATTTATAATATATACATTGTTATACTCCACCGTGACCCGGCCCAGATCCAGAACCACCACCAGAACTGGGGTCATACCGGAAAGCATTGGAGCTCTTGAACTCTTGCATAATATAACAATCCTTCCAAAGGTGGTTTGTTGGTGCCTCCCTTGTCCCATGCTTTGGACAGGGCTGGTTCAACAGATAATTTAAGCGTTCCGGATTAGGACTAGGCGCACCGCTGCGATTTTTGCCCTTACATCGTTGGCCCCTGTCCTGCACGTTAGTATTAGCCACAAAATCCATGTTGCCATCCGCTTTACGCTTGCCTCCACCACCGTTTCCTGCCGAGTGATGCTACTGACCTTTGGAGTTGTTGTTCTTCCTTCCCTTCCCTGTCTTTTCATCGTCAGACTCGGGATCCTTGGTACTATCAGAATCAGCGTACTTTACCAAAGCGGCCATGAGAGTTCCCATGTCAGTACAATGGCGCTTCATCCGTCCTAACTTCAGCTTCAAGGGTCCAAACCGGCAATTGCCTTCCAAGGTTATAACTGCGGTGTCCGCATTGATGCGGTCTGATGAATGCAGAACTCGTGAGACCCTGCGCACCCAATGAGTCGTTGATTCTCCTTCCACTTGGACACAGGCAGCTAAATCCACAATCGACATGGGCTGCTTACACGTGTCTTTGAAATTATTGATGAACCGGGCTCGCAACTGGGCCCATGAACCGATAGAATTGGGCGGCAGGCTCTTTAACCAAGTACGGGCTGTCCCTTCAAGCATCATGGTGAAATATTTTGCACATGCCGCCTCATCCACATCAAGCATCTCCATGGCCATCTCATAACTCTCCACCCATGTCTCCGGGGGTTGATCCGCCGTATAGTTCGACACCTTGCGCGGGCCCTTAAAATCCTTAGGCAAACGCACATTGTGTAAAGTGGGGACAAGGCAAGGCACTCCCAAAGCGCTAGAAGTGAGTCCCGGTTCAACCGAAGTGGTGGGACGAACCGGCGTAAGCTGACGAGTCTGATGCTGTGCTGCTAACTCGGCTTCCCTGCGCGCTCGGGCCCGGTCTACCACCTCCTGGGCATCGGGAGCCGGATTGTTGCCACGGGGCGCTCCACGCCGTGCATTACTTGACTCAGTTGGCTCCTCCACATGTCTGCTATAACTCTGGCTTGGATGTGGGGTAGAATGAATCCACTCACGGCTGTACGAATACGCTTTGTGTTGGACCAACGCCGTCCTGAGGAGCTCCTTGACCCGGCGTGTCTCTATCGCCTGCAATGAATCCCCCTCGACCGGAATAGCCTCCAACCATGCCGCCGCTGCAACAAGGTTATCCAGCGGATTGGAATAG
The DNA here is from genome assembly GCA_032464435.1 of Aegilops umbellulata. Taxonomy (NCBI): domain Eukaryota; kingdom Viridiplantae; phylum Streptophyta; class Magnoliopsida; order Poales; family Poaceae; genus Aegilops; species Aegilops umbellulata. Next base: position 82,699,370 of record CP136054.1, on the reverse strand, counting down.
TGATCCGGAGGTGTGGGCACAACCTGCGGTACTCCAGTGTTATGACGGGGTAGATCTATTACACGGGGCTGAACCGGCGCACCCGTCCCGGGCGCCTCCGCCCGGTTTACCACTGGTTGATTACTGGTCCCTGCTCCAGGGGTGTTGAAAAGGTCCCTTCCTTCAAAAACTGAGGGCAAACGAGATCGGTACTTCCTCCTCATGACTTCCTGTGAGGCGTTCTGGTCCAGCATGAGTTTATAGGCTTGCGCGTCCAAAGCGGCCCGCTCCGCAATCATCCTGACCTCTTCAGCTGCAAGATCCGCTTTGGCTTGGGTAATCTGCTCTCTCACCTTTGCGATCTCTACGTTATGAGCATCCTGATCTGCCGGATTAGCCTCCGCCATGAGTGCAGCCAATGCGTCGAATAGATCAGATAACACTTGAGCCGGCGGGCGCACAGAGCCTCCTGCTCCGGCAGCCGTTGCCGCTGCTGAACCGGAAATCATTGCCGCGGCAGTCGATGAGTGAGGTGCTGCTTGTGTACCAGCTATGAATATTCCAACCCGGTTGGGCAGATCGGAGGGGTCCGGAATACTGTCGCCATCGGAACAGCCCCCCATCCGGCCATCTTGTAGCTAATACAACGACTCAGTTTCTCCGGTCGGTGACTCGTCGCCAGAGTAAACGACGGTTTCACCACCAGATCCTAATCCGTCCTCATAGCTTCCTCCATGGATGACTCCCACGAAGGCACGTTTCACGGCCGGTTTAGCTCGGGCAGGTCGCGCACGCTGAGCTGTCTCGATGAGGTCGGTGCAGGTGTCCAGCTCAGGGCCCGGTTCACCGATCTTGCCGATGAAGACGTGTATGCCACCAAAGGGGACCCGGTACCCGTACTCAATTGAGCCGGCCTCGGGGCCCTAGCCTGCGTCGTCGATGTAGATCTTGCCGCGACGACTCTTGGTCATCCGGCCCACGGCGTATCCCTCGAGTCCTTCAAAGCGGCCCCTCCAAGAACTTGAAACCATCGTGCGATCTCGTGTCCAGATGGGACTCTCCTTGGCGTGGAAAGCAAGCTTGGCAATACAGATATGTAGATCTCCTCCCTTGTAACCGACTCTGTGTAACCCTAGCCCCCTCCGGAGTCTATATAAACCGAAGGGTTTAGTCCATAGGACAACAACAATCATACCATAGGCTAGCTTCTAGGGTTTAGCCTCTACGATCTCGTGGTAGATCAACTCTTGTAATACTCATATCATCAAGATCAATCAAGCAGGAAGTAGGGTATTACCTCCATCGAGAGGGCCCAAACCTGGGTAAACATTGTGTCCCCCGCCTCCTATTACCATCCGCCTTAGATGCACAGTTCGGGACCCCCTACCCGAGATCCGTCGGTTTTGACAACGACATTGCTGCTTTCATTGAGAGTTCCACTGTGCCGTCACCATAAGGCTTGATGGCTCCTTCAATCATCGGCAATGTTGCGATCCAGGGTGAGGTTTTCCTCCCCGAACAGATCTTCGTATTCAGCGGCTTCGCACTGCGGGCCAACTCGCTTGGCCATCTGGAGCAGACCGAGAGCTACGCCCCTGGCCATCAGGTCAGGTTCAGAAACTTGAACTATACTGCCGACATCCGCGGAGACTTGATCTTTGACGGATTCAAACCCATGTTGGGTGCGCCGCACAATCACGACGAGCATGATGTTACTCTGCCGTCAAACAGTGTTCGGGAGATCACACCTGCAACTACTCCGGCCCTCAATCCGGAACAAATTGCACCATCCGAGGATAGGTGGATAGACCCCGCCATGGAGGTCGCACTCTCAGTGGCGATAGAGCCGAATACTGACTTCACCCCTTACGAGATCCGTGTTGCCGAACCATTGGATTCGTCCCCAGCCACTGGCTCCGGGCTGCCTGCGTCCATGCCTATCGAATCCGATTGGGCATCGATCATGGAGTTTACCTCCGCTGATATCTTTCACCACTCGCCTTTTGGTGATGTGCTATATTCATTAAGGTCTCTCTCCTTGTCAGCAGAACCTTGGCCGAACTATGTCCGGCTAGAATGGGATGCGGACGACGAAGAAATTCGCTCCCCACCCACCACCCACTTAGTAGCCACTGTCGAAGATTTAACCAACATGCTCGACTTCGGCTCCGAAGACATCGATGGTATGGACGACGATGCAGGAGACGAACAAGAACCACCGCCCGTAGGGCGCTGGACGGCCACCTCATCGTATGACATATACATGGTGGACACCCCCAAAGAAGGGGATGGCGACAAGACAACGGAGGATAATCCCTCCAAGAAGCAACCCAAGCACCGACGTCAGCGGCGCCGCTCTAAGTCTCGCCATAGCAAAATCAGCGACACCGGCACAAGAGACAAGAACACTCCGGATAGTGTCGAATACGACGATAATCCCCTCCAGCCAGACCTCGAGCGGGAGGATGAACAAGCTAGCCCTCCGGAACAGGCAGCAAACAGAGAATCAGAGGATGACAATTACATGCCTCTCTCCGAAGACGAAGTGAGCCTCGGCGACGAAGAATTTATCGTGCTTGAGGATCCCGTCGAGCAGGAGCGCTTCAAGCGTCGGCTTATAGCCACAGCAAACAGCCTGAGGAAAAAGCAACAACAGCTTCGAGCTGACCAAGATCTGCTAGCGGATAGATGGACCGGAGTCCTGGCAGCCGAGGAATACGAACTCGAGCACCCAACCAAGAGTAACCCAAAGCGCAGGTTGCTACCCCAACTCGAGGAGGAAGCATTGAAACCTACATCACCAGCGTATGATGCGGCTGATCGGCCACCTTGTGGCCGAGACAGAGAGGCATTTCAGCCTGAAGTCCAGCCTGCACCCCGCCGCCACTCAAACAAAAGTACCAAGGCCCGGGGCAACACGCGGGACCTGCGAGACGTATTGGAAAACAAGGCAAAACATGCAAGATCGATCTACGGATCACGGGGGCGCGCACCAACGCGGGACGATGACCGTCACGCCGGATACACTAATAGCAAATCCGGCTGGGCCGAACACAGCAGACAAGACTCATATGAACTGTGTCGTGATATAGCCCAGCACAGAGGCGCCGCACACCCCCTATGCTTCACTGATGAAGTAATGGATCACGAATTCCCAGAGGGTTTTAAACCCGTAAATATTGAATCATATGATGGTACAACAGATCCCGCAGTATGGATCGAGGATTTCCTCCTCCACATCCACATGGCTAGCGATGATGATCTACAGGCCATCAAGTACCTCCCACTAAAACTCAATGGACTAGCTCAGCATTGGCTGAATAGCTTGCTAGCAGAATCAATTGGCAGTTGGGAGGATTTGGAAGATGCATTCCTTGACAACTTCCAGGGAACTTATGCGCGACCACCGGATAATGACTTGATCCATATAACTCAGCAGCCAGGGGAATCGTCCAGGAAATTCTGGACCCGGTTCCTAACCAAGAAGAACCAAATTGTCGACTGTCCGGATGCAGAGGCCTTAGCGGCATTTAAGCATAATATCCGTGACGAATGGCTCGCCCGGCACCTCGGCCAGGAGAAGCCAAAATCCATGGCAGCCCTCACGACACTTATGACCCGCTTTTGTGCGAGCGAAGATAGTTGGTTGGCTCGTAGTACCAGTACAGCAAGCAAACCTGGCATATCAGAAGCCACGGATAGCAATGGCAAACCACGACGCAACAAACACAAGCGCCGCAAATATGGTGAAAACGCCAAAAATACGGCAGTTAATGCCGGGTTCAGGGGCTCAAAGCCCAGTCAGCAAAAAGGGCCACCCAAAAATAAAAATCTGGGTCCATCCAGTCTGGACCGCATACTCGATCGCCAATGCCAAATTCATGGCACCCCAGAAACGCCACCCATACCAACAGAGAATGTTGGGTCTTCAAACAAGCCGGCAGGGCAGGCGCCAAAGACGAAGGGGGGTCTCAAAGCGACGAAGAGCCCAGATCACCGAACACAGGAGGTCAAAAGAAATTTCCCCCGCATATTCAATCGGTGAATGTGGTAAGTACCACCCAAATTACCAACTCGGACCGGATATGCACCCTTAGGGATGGCGACTCAACGGAACTAGTCATCCCACAATATAAACTAGGGCCGGTCACCTTCAACCGCACAGATCATCCGGTTATCGCCAATCAGGGCAATCCAGCCACACTAGTCCTCGACCCAATAATAGAAGGGTTCCACCTCACTCGAGTCCTTATGGACGGAGGTAGTAGTCTAAATCTGCTTTACCAGGGCACAGTGTGCAAGATGGGCATCGATCATTCGGTGATCAAACCCACTAAAGCCACTTTCATAGGCATTATTCCAGGTGTGGAAGTTATCTGTACATGCCCCATTGCCCTTGAGGTAGTCCTCGGATCACCAGAAAATTACCATATCGAAGAGTTAATCTTCAAAATCATCCCTTTCCGCAGTGAGTATCAAGCACTGCTCGGACGAACCGCGTTCGCTCGATTCAACGCGTTGCCACATTATGCCTACTGTAAGCTCAAGATGCCCGGTCCACACGACGTCATCACGGTTAATGGCAAGGCCGAACCTTCCCTCGGCACCAACAAATACACCACTGCCTTAGCAGCAGAAACAATGAGCGGCACCTTGCAGCCGCACCTCGAGTCGACGTCCAGGCTCCCGGACACCATCAAAGGACTTTGAACTACTTTGTGGAAGGATAGACCGGCTTGTCCAGAGCCCAACTAAACACTCCGGCGAAGGCCAGGACAGGCCGAACTCAGCGGCTCAACCGCCCTCCGGCACGTAAATATTTCTTACATTTCCTTCGCAGGTTCACCTTTGCGCCGACCAAGACGGGCTACACGGAGGCAGCTTGAGCGCGTAAGGGAATCCTTAGACATTCCCCGCAGTGACCGTCTGGCTATATTACGGATCCACACTCAGCCTCTTCCCCCTGGTCTCAGCAGGTTCCGCAATCATATTCCTTTTTTATCACATTACTTGTACCCATACGCATAGATGTACTATTCAAATACACATGTGGATTTATATGACGTTTACCTGCTGCTATTTCTTATTGAAATCATTTTGTCAAGTATCATCCGTACACAGCGATATGCCTTAAAATATGCCAGGGGCTTCATTTTACCCATGACACAGCAATAAAGTCCAACACCTTCATGGAAGTTCGGCACCCCGAACCTATAGCATTATATGCATCAGCTCCGAATCATGTCTTGGGTCAATAGTTGGGTTTGCCCGGCTCCCATGTTTTGGTACCTTACGTTCCGCTATATCGGCTAAGGTAGCACTGGGAGAACTACTGCGATTGTGTCCCGGTTCTTCCGGACGAGCACCTCAGTAGAGAAAGCCGAAAACTGACTGTCATGATACGGCGAGAGCTGGTCAGCTGTTCGAGAGGTCATAAAATTTTTAAGGATTTCTCCCGCATAATGCCATAACCAATGCAGCATGCGATGGATCGGTTTTTTTCTCCGATCACGTGCTTATAGAGCCCCTAGTACGGTCTTCCGAACACCAGGGGCTGCACCTACCATACTACTATGGCCCAAGGAAGCACAAGACTACATTTCCCCATAAGAGAGGCTGCCAAGGATAAACAACTAGATTGTCGGATCCCACACATACCAAGCATTTCAATCATACACACAATATGCTCGATATGTGTAAATACAACATGGCATCACAACAAGACTCTACGACTCAAGTATTTATTCATTAGGCTCCGAGGAGCGAGATATTACAAACATGGGTCTCATGACCCAACATTCAGAGCAAACAAGTCAAAGCACATGCAGAAGCTTAACATGTCTGAGTACAGACATCTACAAATGAAAAGGGCTGAGAAGCCTGACTATCTACCAGATCCTGCCGAGGGCACAAGATCGTAGCTGAGGTATCAAGCTAAACTTCGAAGTCCACGCGGAACTACTAGCGAGACCGAGGTCTCTCTGCAAAACATAAAAAAAGCAAACTTGAGTACAAATGTACCCAGCAAGACTTACATCAGAACTATCTACACATGCATCGGTATCAACAAAAGGGGGTGGTGGAGTTTAACTGCAGCAAGCCAGCTTTGACTCGGTGGCTATCCTGAACTACGACTGCAAGTGACTCTTTTGAGGTGGCGCACACGAGTCCACATATTCACCATGTCAATACACCACTATGGATCCGCTCCCGTCTCCTCACGAGAAGGCCATCCATAGCACTCACGCTTATCTTGCGCATTTTAGAGTATCCACTTTCAGTTGTCTATGAACTATGCAAGGGGTTCAAGTTTCCATATCCGAGGAATCCGGCTATTCGAATAGATAATGATAACCCTGCAGGGGTGTACTTCTTCACACACGCTCTCGCCACTTACCACCATGTACACATCATGTACCTCAGCAACCTTCAAGCGGAAGCCTGGCGAGGGAGTCGGCCACGACCTGACTAACCACACAAGTCTCTAGTCCAGGTTTATCGCCTATTCAGGTTCCATCCGTAAGGAGATCCGGCCGGGGTGTCGCTCACGGCCCCAAACGATGTGTGCAGGGTTCCCAAGCCCACCTCGACGGGTGGATCTACGCTTGGTACACCGTGCCACGGCGCCTAGTCTGTCCCAAGCCCACCTGTACAGGGTACCACTTGGTAGACTACTAACACTACCTACAAACACCAGAAACTAGTTGCAACTCCTGGACAGAGATCAAGTGGATTAATAAGTCGAGAGGGGCACTTAAGCATTCCAATGTGTGGTAGTAACTGTTCATGGATCACAAACACAGAACTCAGTTCCTGAGGACGGCTGCAATGAGACAACCCACCATGTACTCCTACATGGCCTCTCACCACTACCTTTACCAAATCGTGTTCACACACTTAGCTCTCATCAGTAGGACATGTTCACCACATTCCAATTCATCCCCGATGAATCAGACCTGACTCAACTCTAAGCGATAGCAGGCATGACAAACAAGCATGAATACATTTGCAAAGCCTCATCTGAGATGGTCTCCCCTTCATGTGCCAAACAGAGCTTCCTGATGAGCACATGCTGTTGTTTCGATGCCCCGTGCTTGGCTAGCCTCGCGCTTCTCCTTGGCGTTATGTCAACCTTCCTTTTCTTCCTTGGGTTACAAGTTTGCACCACGGGCGAACGAGTGGGCGGGGGTAGCAGCAGAGGAGAGAGCGATTTGCGCATGTCCTCCCGCATCTGTTCATAGTCTCATGCACAGGCAAAACCCTAGCAGGCTGCTGCATTAAACCCTGGTCATGCGCTGCCTTCAACACGCTCAAGCTGGCAACCCTATCCACAATCAGCCCACAGTCGACGTTACGTACGGGCGTGCATGTTGCATGGGTGCACCCATCATCCGATAGGCACACTTGGAAGGTGGCCATTGGCTCCACCTGCCAAGTTCGCCCGCGCGTGGCCGAGCTACCCCACGAATTGCCACAAAAGCTGACACAATCATCATCCTCCGGGCCCAACAGCGTGATCCGACAGGAACCAATTTGGACAGATGCGCAGGCACGCAGGGCCCCAACCGGCTCCTGGTCCCCAAGCGCAGCCACCTCGGGCGCGGGGTCTATCATGTCGGCCCTTTCCCACCTTGACAGCTGGACCGAGGCTGGGGATGCAACCGGACTTTGCACCTGGTCCGCTGCCCCGCATGGCCCCACCGATACTTCTTGACCAAGGCAGATCCCATACCGGTCTGCGATTGGCTGGCCAAGCGCCTCACCATCCACTAGGCCCAAAGCCGTCCTCGAAAGCACCCCAGTGACGGTAGCCACGCGACTGTGGCTGACGAGAGAGCCAGCAGTATCTGAGGCAATTTGAATCGGTGCCCTGCCGGTGGTGGCGCCGCCGTCGACGAACCCACCATGCTGGCCGAGAAGCCACCGGCGGCAGCAGCGCCCCTCTGAGACCCATCCTGAGCAGAATTAGGACCAGGCACATCCTCCCTGGAGGGCGGTGATGGCGGCGGCGGCGAGGGAGGATGCCAGCCGCCGTTCTCACCAACCTCCACTAGCTCCGGCTCCGCGAGAACCCGAATGTCGATAGGGAACCATAACGTATTCGCCCTTCCGCCGGCAAGCACTTGCCGACTGCTTGTCTCTGCCCAAAGGTTCCTTCTTGGCTCATCGATGTAGAGCATCCGGCGACGCGGAATTCGCCGTGGCCTGTCCGTGCGAAGCTAGACGCGAAAATCAGCCATGTCTAGCCTCCGAGCAGTGCTATCATCGATGCCGGCGACATAGCCAAGCCCTCGCAGAATCACGCTCGCTGCCCTCTGATTCCAGGCGTGCGCTGGGACGCCGCGCAGCGAGTTTGGGACCAGGTACGGGAGCGCAACCGCCGTGGCCTGCGTCTGCCTGTTCCATGGCCTGAGATTGAGCTCAAACCAGGAAGAACGCGCGCGCCCAGCATGCACCATCCTGTCACGGATCGCCCCTTCACGAGATAGCACCAGGAAATCGTCGGGGAAGAAAGCCCGGATCGACATGTCCGCCGGACCAATGTCAAACTCCGCATGCAGCGCCTCCGCTGCCGATGCCAAATCCACCGTAGGCCTGTTGCCTGTGACTGTGACCAGAACTGCCCGAGCGAGCTCGGCCTCCATCTGCCGAGTGTCATCCGCCGCCTCCAAGAAACAAGCTTCCACCAGATCGTCTTGCTCTGCCACGGTGTGCGCCGCCACCGGCAGCACCGGAACATGCAGACCGAATGGCACCGAGAACTCCGAAGCGGCAGACCCCCGAGCGTCTTGTCGCGCTCCCCGGGCAGGCTCCCGCACGACCTCACTCCAGAGCCGGACCACGCTCGGAGGAGGAGGACCAGGTGGCGGCGGCGGCAACGAGGAGGTCGAGCGCCGGGGCGACGCAGGGGCGGACACCTCCACTCGTCGACGGAGAACAGGTGGCTACAGAACCGACTGATCCACCGGAGATGGGCTACGCGGCCTAGTGCACCCGCGCGAGATGTGGCCGACGCCGCGGCACCTCACACAAAAGGGTGGGTTGGTGCAGTCCACCGAGATAAGACTGTCGCTCCTGCAGTTATAGCAGCACCGATGGAGCTCGGCAGGCAGCTGCGAGGAAGGCGGTGGCCGGGGTGCCGGTAGCGCGCGAGGCCGACCAGGCGGCAGGAGACGCCGCGGACGCCGATCCCGACCCGGCGGAGCCCTGGGCCGACGGCTCACCTTGGTGCGCCAAGCCCCATCCTCCCGCCGCGGAGCAGGCACACGCGACGGACCCCCCGCCTCGCCCTGAACAATCGGGCCGAAGGTCGTGCCCATGACCGGCGGTACGATGATGGAGCGAAGCTGCGGACGCGACGGAGGGGGAACCGGGCGAGACAAAGGCGGAGGGGAAATTGGGTGATGAGGAGGCGGAGGGGGCGGCGGGGCCATAGGGGAGGAGGGTCGTGCCAGATGCGCCGGAGACGACACGGACGAGAAGCCGGAGTCCGAGCCCAAGAGGGAGACGCAAGAGGCCATAGCGCTGAGGTGAGGAGAGGCCGCCGCCTCCGGAGTGGCGGCCGGCGCGGAGCGCTAGGCGCATGACTGAAACTCCCACTGTGTTTTTGAAAGGAGTTTTTGATGGCATATTGTTCGTATCTCCTCATATTTTTCCTACATAGTTTTTGGAGAAGACCGATGATAATGATGAGGATGATGATGATGTTTACAAGAATAATTGAAGCATGGATTAGGATGAGTGTTACGGTATAATTAATTAGTTTAATTAAAGGAAATCCCAGCTTTTCCTTAACTGACATGAATGTGTGGTTTCGTACCGAGGGGATGCATCCGTTCTCTCTCTCTCTTATCCTAGCCGATGCAACATTTCATTCGCGTCGTTTGTAACCATCGCGCGTGTGCGATGCATCATTTCAGAGGATATAAATATGTGCACATCATTATCAATCAAGATCAGTGATTACTGTTCTCTTACAAATCACATTCTCTCCTCCTCTGATCGAGGGTCCTCACAATCACAATTCACAAGCCCGACGACGACATGTGGCCCGTAGTCCGGGATGCCAAACCGCCAACCACTCCTCCCACGGCCACGGTCCCGCCTCCCTCTTCATCTCTTGTTCTTTTCCGTGAGTATATCCAGGACTCCTCACACGGTGGACACCTCGTATTTGCCCGGCCGGTCGGCCTCCGCCAGCGACGCAACACAAAATGACACTTGCACGTCTACCCGAGCAGACCGATGATTGAGGCCAAATCACTAAATATGGATTGATCACTCCACCTGTGGTCTGTGGCTGCCTGTCAGCAGGTGGCCACGCACATGATTTTCCATCTCACATAACCAACTCAGACTCGCCACACAGAAATTGGATCAACCGATCAAAGCTCATCTCACCGTCCCGGCGTGACACCTGTGACATTTCTCATTTGTCTATGTAAATCAAAGGATGGCACATGATACTCCCCCGTCATGCCCGTGATCCCGTCCGCCGCAGCACGCAACCCATCGCCGCGCGCGGCGCCACCATTATTTTTATTCTCCTCTTCTATAAGCACCCACTCCTCCTACTGGCCCGGAGAGAAACAAATCCCAGAGACTAGATTAGCGAACTCGGGAGCCGTAAGGCACTCCCGCTCCCGCACTTCTCTCTGTGCCCGCGACTGGGCCCCGTCGACTCTTCCCGCTCGGCAAACCACCCCGCGCGCGATCCGAGAACGGCGCGCGCCATGGCGGACAACAGGTCGGCGGCGGCGGCGGCGGTGGGGCCGCTGCTGCTGCCGCGGAAGAAGTCGTCGGCGGCGGCGGCGCAGTACACCCGCAGCGCGTCGCACGCGGGGGACGAGCTGCGCAGCTTCCGGGCCTGCCTCCGCTGGATGTGCATCGACCACACCGACGGGCCGCGCTCCGCGGGCTCCTGGGCGGTCTTCTTCCTGCTCGCCGTCGCCGCGCCGGCCGCGGTCACCCTCGCCCTCCCGGCCTCGGCCCCGCCGCGGCCGCTGGACGGGCAGGTGCAGGTCTCCCTCACCCTGGCCGCCACGCTCGCCTTCCTCTCCCTCTGCTCGCTGCTCCGGGTCGGCCTCCGCCGCCTGCTCTGCATCGACCGCCTCCGCCACGACTCGGACGAGGTGCGCGCCGGGTACACCGCGCAGCTCAACCGCTCCTTCCGCGTCCTCGCCTGCTTCCTCGCGCCCTGCTCCCTCGCCGACGCCGCCTACAAGGTCTACTGGTACTGGACCGCCGCGCCCTTCCGCTCGCCATGGTGGAACGCCGCCGCATGCGCGCTCGAGGCCGCCTCCTGGGTCTACCGCACCGCCGTCTTCTTCATGATCTGCGTGCTCTTCCGGGTCATCTGCTACCTGCAGGTGCTGCGCATGGTGGGCTTCGCGCGCGAGTTCGGCAGGTTCGCCGACGTCGCCGTCGTGCTGGAGCACCACCGCCGTATCAGGGACCAGCTCCGCCGGATCAGCCACAGGTACCGCCGCTTCATCATCTTCTGCCTCGTGCTCGTCACCGCCAGCCAGTTCTCCGCCCTGCTCGCCACCACCAGGCCACATGCGCGGATCAATATCGCCACCGCCGGCGAGCTCGCGGTGAGTACTTACTGAGTTACTGTATACGTATATTGCGTTGTAGACAGAGTATCTACTAGAGTATTTTTAAAGATCCATGATGAAATTTCGCCACGTATTTCTTCAATTTCAGTAGTAGAAATTTCAAATCGAGTAAGATAAAATTAAAAAAATTAAGATATCATGTCTCCAGCTACTCGGATAACAATTATGTGGTTGTGGTGCTCGAAATCAAGAAACTCGTGGTTGTAGCTACAGTATCATGGCACACACAAGATTATGTGGAACATTTAAAAAACAAGCAGTATCACAGCGAGTATCCGTGAAACATAAATAGGCTGGCTGGTACATATGGATAGGATACAAATCGAATTCACTAGGAGTTCGGTGACACAATATGCAGATGGTTCTAGTAAATCAAAACTATCGTTCTTTTAGCTATTTGGCTTCCTTATTCCTTATTTTAACATGTCGTTAGATGTCAAACGAACGACGGATGTTCATCTTCAACCTCCAAGTGTCACGTACTGTTCCTGTTCTTCTTCTTCCCCAACCGACTCATGTACCACTGACCTAACCATAGGCCTCCGTCGCCCGCGGCCGACGGCGTTCCTGTGTCAGCCTCGCTTCCCCGCCCTGCTCTCTACCGTCGACCACTGTAGTGCTGCCACCCGATCATCCCTCTCGAGCAATTTTAACATGGCCCCTCCCACCTCCTATTTTCACATGAAAAAAATGATACACTTACGAAATTGTTACAAACTCTTAAGAAACCTTCCCCACTAAACTCTTCACTCCCACCTAATTTCATTCGGTGGACCACTTGCCCTGATATTTATCCAATCCGAAAATCCTAGCTAGGCCTTTACGTTAATTACGTATCATGCATCCCATGAGTGTAGCGTTACTCTTTTCACATAGAAGGTAACAAGGTAAGAGTTACTCAATCCACTATTTCATGAAATCAATGGCTTAGGCCTATTATATACTCTTATCTCTTCTGTGAAAAGGGGAGGTAAGAAGGACTATGTTAAAATTGCCCCTTTAACCCCAACGATGAACAAAAGATTTCGGCGAACTTGAACCCCCCCCCCCCCCCCTCAACACACACACACACACACACCCCTATGATATATACCGAGGTCGCCTGCAACCCTAATTAAGATAGACATCAGGGTCGTCTGCCACCCTAAGATAGATCCAGGGGGCTTCTCCGATGAGCCAGTGGTGCTCCTTCCTTCCCTCCGGCGGTTGCTAATTCATTCATATGAAACCGACTCAACCAAATATTACTTTTAAGCGATTTACATCCACCTAAACTGGATACATATAGACATGATAAACAAAGAGTATCTGGAGTTGTTTCGTCTGCGTCTCTCCCTTGAGAGACCGGGTGAAACCATAGGCGCCGCCACCCTCACGCCCCTTCCGTCTCCTCCCCCTCGCCGCCGGGCGAAGCCCAACCGGCATCGAAGGCGGCGGGGATCCTTCTCCTCCTCGCTCTGTCTGCAGCGACACGGGTGCGGTGACTTGGCGAGGGCGCCATGCTGTGGTGCAGGGCGTAGTGGCGGGGCAACGTGTGGGCGAGCCGACACCGTGGTCGGACGGTGGCTCTACAACGATTGTAGGGCGACAGTGAGGTTCCTCTTCTCCTGTTGTCCTCGACTCTCTCTCCCCAAGCTCCTGCTTGGCCCTGCTGGTCAGGCTCCAAGCCAGGCCTTCAGGCGGCCAGCGGCGGCGGCTGTGTCCAGGCCAGGCCTTTGGGTTCGGTGGTGCACTGTCTTGGTTCCCTACCCTTGCGGGGGGGGGCATCTGCCTTGGAGGTCGTGGCCATGGCCCCGGGGGCCTACGACCGCCTCCTCCTCCATCGTCCAGTGGTTGGGGTACCACCGGGGTGGAAAACCGTGCTCGTCGGGGCGTGGTGGAGGCAGATGTGGAGGGTTGCTCCCGGTCAGATCTGGTCTCAGCCGACCAATTTGAGTTCGTTGGGTGTCGCCGCAAGTGGTTGTGGCACCGACGGCCATGGTGTGCCGTGGGACTCAAAAGGAGGGGACTTTCCATCTCGTCGCCGATGTGTGCAGTGCTAAGGGTTTGGAGTAGGTGTACGGGAGTGAGGCAGAAAACCTGGACGCCCGGGCGGCGACCTCGGGTGGTGGTCCGTCAGATTTGCTCTTCAGCAGACATCTTGGCGGCGGTGGTGGCAGCGTCTTTTGGTCGTGTGGGCAACGGAGGATGTTGCACGCGGTGATCCTGGTGTCGGCGGTACCGCAACAGTGGCAATTCCCAGATCGTGCTCTGGAGGTATTACTTGGTGGCGGCGTGTCCTTCCTCAAGGTGGGCAGGTGCTTGGAGTTCCTCGGTGTGGCGTGGGTGAGAGGTTCCAGCCGAAAGTCTTTTGCTCTGGCGCCAGCGGCAATGAGGCCCGTGGGTGTCACTTCCTTCTTGGGGGTCCCGCTGTGGGCCCTCTTGCCAAGCCAGGGTTCCGTGGGAAAACCCTTGACCGTTTCCTCGGTCTCGATGGCGATGACATGACGCGTCGCCTTCCTCTTGAGGATGTCGTCGTGGAGCCCAGGTTGCCTCCAAAGCACCATGCCGTCATCGGTGGACAATTTCGGATCCTGGCTTGAGGTCTTTGTGGCTCTGGCATAGGTGGTCGCACTTGCTTCCTTGTCCTCTACATGTGTCCTCATTCGTGCCACTCCGACCTTTGTTGTCTACAGGCAGGATCGGGCTCCACGATTCGGAGCGGGAGGGCAGGGGGCCCTCTTCGGCGTCAACTTGGTATGGGCGGCGGATTGAGACTCAGCGATTTCCCTTGGTGGCTAGTCTTCGGATAATGCTTCGGTGCCTTAAGGCACCTGCTTTGTGTCTATGACATGTGGGCCCAACAGGTGGCTGGCCCACATGTCAGCGACCCAAAGGCAGGTGCCTTTAAGGCTGCGTCCCTAGTCTTCCTCCTTGTTAGTAGTCTAGGGTTCCTTGTGGTAGGGTGTGTTTTTCTCGCTTTCTTTTGATCTGCTTTGTAAAAGGATCCCCTCATCACCATGCATTAGTTCGGCTATATTGTTTTGTATATAAAGCGGGGCATAAACCTTTTTCGGCGATACATATAGACATTGAATCGAAAATGAGAATAATTAAAATGAGTGCGTCTAGGGTACATCTAGATGTACACTAGTTACTGCGCATCTAAGTGACTCACTCAAGCATAGAAAGAAAAATAAAAAAGAGAAAAAATGCTCACACGAATCTCCGTGTAAAATCAATGACATATGGCTTAGATGCGCAATCATTATGGCACATCTAGATGTGCTTTAACAAAACTGAAATAGAATCTGTCTAATTAGAGCCTCATTGGATTAGCATATTTCTAATTTAGTCTCATCTGTTGGATATATTTGTGGAGTGTCATCTGTTAAACTAACTGCAAATCCCTGCATTGGCCACGATGCCAGCAGTGCACTGACCAAGATCTCCATTGTTGTCTGCATGCAGCTCTGCTCAGTGAGCCTCGTGGCGGGGCTGCTGGTCTGCCTCCACAGCGCGGCCAAGATCACGCACAAGACGCAGGCCATCACGAGCGTGGCGGCGGCGTGGCACGCGGACGCCACCATCCACGCCTTCGACAACGACCTGGAGGACCCCGACCCCGCCCTGCCCGCCGCCACCGGCTACCTGGCGCCGGCCAACGCCTACAGGGTGGCCCCCGGCGAGGAGTCCGACGGATACGGGGACGACGACGATGACGACGACAACATGAGCGAGGGCTCCATGGACGACTCCAAGCTCGTGCCCTTCCAGGTCAACAACATGTGCTTCCAGAAGAGGCAGGCACTGGGTAAGCGCAAGCGCGCACGCAGGAATCGAATCGATTGTGGGCTTGCATCAACACCAGCTTAGCTTCTTGTTGGTTGCTAATGGCGGCCGGTGTTTTCTTTTTCAGTGAACTACCTGGAGAACAACCGGGCGGGCATCACGGTGTACGGCTTCGTGGTCGACCGGACATGGCTGCACGCGCTCTTCATGATCGAGTTCTCGCTCGTCATGTGGCTGCTGGGGAAGACGGTCGGTATATCTTAGAAGGGGCGGCGCTGCCCTTTGTTTGATGCTGTCGCCGATTCTCCCGACGTCTGATGCAAGGGCTCACCTCGGATGTACAAATTGAGCGCACATAGTCCAGTACTTCAGTATTTCGCCACGCATAAAACACACACGTCGTTCTTTTTTGTCCTCCTAAGTATTAGTTGTGCAGTGTTTTTTTTTTTGCGAAAATTAGTTGTGCAGTGTTAAAAAAAAGTATTAGTCGTGCACGTTGATTTGATGAAATGAATACATATGTGGCAATATTAGATGCCAAGGTTTTGATTGGATGAAATATGTCGAGTAATATTAGTCCTCAACTTTTGCAGGTCGATCTATGAAAAGTATTTTTTGAACCATCAGGGTACACGGATCATGTCTTGTGGCGTAATTACTGATGCTCAAAAAAAGTCTTGTGGCGTAATTTCTTTACATGAAAAAAATAGAGAAAAGTATATTTTTCGTCCTTCAGCTCTTCGTTGAGTTTAGTTTTCGTCCCTCAACTCTAAAACCGGACAGAGTGCACCTCAAACTCTCGAAACCGGTCATTTTTCGTCCCTACGACTGAGTCAACCCGGTTTTGACCACGTGTGAACGGTGCATCAGATAAACAGTAAATTCAAAGAAAAAAAAGCAAAGAAAATATAAAAAAAATCTGAAATTTTATGACATCGAAGATACTTAGGTGCGCCACGTGCGTGCAAATTTTCGTCATGTTTGGAAGTTCAAGGAGCTCGCAGAAAAAAAAAGTAAATCTACTCTGAAGTGAACAATAAATTCAAAAAAATAGCAAAAAATAATAATAATAAATGCTGAATTTTTTTGGTGTCGAAGATGCTCACGTGTGCAAGATGCGTGCATATTTTCGTGGTCAAATAACATCCGAGAAGGTCGTGCCAATAAAAACAAAATAGCGTACGTGTGCATGCCGCTCCGGGTGATTTCCAAACCCTCGGATCTTATTTTACCATGAAAAATTACATGCACCTTGCCCACCCGAGCATCTTCAATGCAAAAAAAGTTCAAAAAAGTTTGACTTGTTTTCTAATTTTTTGAATTGCTGTTCACTTCAGAGTAGATTCACTTTTGCTTTTTTTGCTGCGAGTTCCTCGAACTTCCAAACATGACAAAAATTTGCACGCACGTGGCGTACCTGAGTATCTTTGATGTCATAAAATTTCAGATTTTTTTATATTTGTTGCTATTTTTTTCGAATTTACTGTTCATCATATGTACTGTTCATACGTGGTCAAAACCGGGTTGACTCAGTCGCAGGGACGGAAAATGACCGGTTTTGATAGTTCGGGGAGCACTCTGTCCGGTTTTAGAGTTAAGGGATGAAAATTAAACTCGGCGAAGAGTTGATGGACGAAAAGTATACTTCGGATTCACCATTACATCATCCACTGGATTTACTACAGTACTAGGAGCTTGTGCGCGCTTTGCGCACGGTTGATGTTGTTGGGTTTCTTAAAAAAATTACACACTCTATTTCAAAATATAAGGTGTATTATTTTTAGAAAAAAATCAACCATTCCAAGTTTGATCAAATTTGTAGAGAAATATATCAAGCCATGATATCAAATCGATATGATTAGATTCATCATGAAATGAGTTTTCATATATTAGTCTTGTGGATGTCAATATCTTTTGCTCTGAACTTTGTCGAAGTTAAGAAATTTGATCTTCTAAAAAACTAATGCCTCTTATACTTTGAAACTAATGGAATATTTAGTTTGGCCGGTGAGGTAGATGACGGAGTGTGTTTTATTTTTATTTATAATGTGTGATTTGATGGGCCTTTCTTGTGTGGTCTTGTGTTATCCGCTAACTAACATATATTTATGTGAGGAATTTTTTACATCGGTGGCTGCATATACTATATTGGTGTTATAGTATCACATGGTTGCGCTTTTCTTTTCCCAGGTCGTGGGAGGGTGCGCGGATATTTTTATAGGCCGGTTGCTGCTGATTGATTTGAAAAATCATTGGGCCGGTCAAAATCATATACCAAATCCAAAATTGAATACCTCAATTGCATGAAAGAGCTTCAAAATTAGGGAATGTAGAGAACTAAAATAGTTGAATGAGAGAGCTCCTTGAGAAATTGTTGACCCGATCAAAATCGGGTGACCAAACTCTAAATTGAACACCTCAATTAATTATGAGGTCTTAAAAATTAGGAAGCAAAGTGTATAGTATTAAAAAATTGAATGAGAGAATTTTGATAAATTGTTGACCCGGTTAAAATCGGGTGATCCAATTTCAATTGAAGACCGCAATTAAATGTGAGTTATTTAAAACTAAGAAGCTTAGTGTTACAGAGGATATAATAAGTCATCCAACTAAATAGAAGGTTGATCAAGGCATGACTCCCGAACACACTAGGACTAACCACCTAATCCGAGGCGTACTCGGAGGGGACACCGACATAGTTCAGGCGTGCCCAAGAAGGATGGCGGCGAGGCGTCCGACCTTCTGTGTCGTCGTGAGGTCGAGGCGGGGCCTGGCCTCCCGTCGATGCGGGGCGGTTCCGCGGCAGAGCTCCTCTTCGCGTGGTGGCAACACCGCTCTCCGGCCATGTCTTCGTGATTGATATATCTCTGACAAACTATACCATGCCTTTGTGGGCAATTGGGGTTTGTTTTGGTTTGCCTGATCCGGCGATGGCATGGCACGCAAAGGGACCCTCCCGTTGCTTGGCCAACCCTAACTGCTCGCAGAGGCGTTGTATAGTTTGTCAGAGATGCAATTCATGTTCACCGGAATACCGAACGTGTTTTTGGCAAGACTCTTTTAGAGAACTTCACCATAGTTCCGAGTCCCGAGTTGGCGCACGATTATTTGAAAAAAAAATCTTTCCCTAATAATAAACCGCGCAGTGCTTTGGTCGTCCGTCGTGGCAATTTTCTAGAAAAGTCCCTCCTGTTTTGGATATTTTACCCGCAGTACAATTTTAAGTGCTATTGTGGGAAAACGTTTCGTTCTTACAAAAAGGACCCTGCGTTTTTTATATTCAACAAAGTGGTTGTTGGCGAGCGAAGCGAACTGGAGTGGAGGTCGAGACTAGCCGCGATGCAGACGACGCTGGGCGCGGCGGCGGCGATCTCCGGCCAGATCCGGTCAAGGAGGCGCGGCGGCGACCGGATCCTGTTGCAAGGACGGCGTGGAGGTGATCTAGGAGGCGCGGGAGGAGGTCCAGCGGCGGGGCTTGAACTCCAAGTTCATGGCGGCGGCGTTCCTCGGCGGTTCCTAGCGAGATGGTGAGCTCCGGTGGGGTCTCTCCATGGCGACGATGGTGCTGCGCCTGTGAGGAAGACAGAGGTAAGGGGGGATAGAAAGGAATGAGGAGAGGCCGGGAGAAACACACCAGCCCACAATCCTTTATTTGTGTATCTTATCTGGACACACGTGGCCATTCGGTCATGCGCCGCCGGCAGCCGTCTCCGGCCTCCGCCAGTCGTAGCCCTGTCGTCCGTCCGGCACAGCGGCGAAGACGGCTACGGCCGCTGCTGGGGGTGAGAGGGCGGTCGCCGTTTCTCGGGCGGGAGGATGGAGGAAGCCTCGCCGGGAGGATATCCGGCTCCCTGGAGAAATCGAGAGAGAAGTGAGGATGAGCCGCAAGCAGAGGAAGCAGCGAGGCTGCTCGTACGAGAGGATGGCGGCTCCTGGAGAAACCGAGAGAGGAGGGAGGATGAGCCGCGAGCAGAGGAAGCAGTGAGGATAAGTGGTGCGGGATCGGTCGGACCTGGTGGGGGGCTATGGCGCGCAGGTGGTGGAGGCTGTGGGCGTCCGAATTGGGTCGAAGGCGAGGCTGCTGGCCGGATCCGAGGTGGCTGCTGGTCGGAGGCGAGGCTGCTGGCCCGATCCGGAGCACTGGGCGGGCGGGCAGATCAGAGGATGATAGAGGAAGCTCAAAGGCGCCATCGTTGCGTGTGGTCGGTGCCCTGGCTCTGGCCAGCCACCACGGCCGCGCACTGCAGGAGTGGCAGGGCGACGGCAAGCCGTTCCTGGGCACTCTGGATAGAGAAGGGAGAGCAGCGCGTAGAGGAGGAGGAAATGTGCGGTGGGTGTTGCGATGTTGTGTGGATAAGGGGCACGTGGTTGGTAGTGGCGTTGTGCTAGATGCTGTGCTGGACCGACCGACGTTGCTGGATCAATGCACAGATTACAATTTTTATACGGGATGAGCTCTTACTTGCTTCTGTTTGTTTGTTAGTTCACTATATATATTCATGCCTACTACATCTTACAAATACAGTATCTGATACACTCCCTCTGTTTCTAAATATAATTTTTCTTAGAGATTCTAATATGAACTAAATATGAAGGAAAACAACTGAATCTACACTCTAAAATACGTCTATATTCATCCGTACGAAATCCATATTCAAATCTCTAAAAGACTTACATTTAGAAACATAGGGAGTAATAATTAAAAGTGAGTGAAATACTAAAAAATAAATTCTTAAAGGAGAAGATATTAAGGGCTCATGGTTACTTGCTGAGCATCAAGATATTCCTCAATTCTAGATGGCATCGATGTCTTGGTGGGATTAGGAGGAGAAAGCGAGGGATGAAAAGTAGAGAGAGTACGACAATAGCGCATCTTGCTCGCGTCTTGTTTAGCCCCGCATGGCAGCTAGGAGGGGGGAGCACTCATTTCCGTTGTATCATCTATCTCGAAGTTCTGTCTATCCTAATCCCTATCCCCATCGAGAGCCGTTGATAATATCCAGGGAAGTAGTCATGTTGGCATGGAGGATGTGCTCGTACTACTGGCGGCAACGTGTCAATAAAAGAGCACGAACCACTGTAAACTCTTTACTTTCTGGCCATCATATTTTTGAAGGGGGAATGCATAAATATTAATGTTAATAGGGATTGGGAGATATAGGAATTAAGATATTACCTATTTGAAGGTGCTACAGGTCTGTGAATGATGCACAATTACTTACGCATCGAAGGATCGATAATTTTTAGATTTACGTAATTACTTTAACGCAGGGTTGTTGAATATCAACAACTTGTTACACGTAATCCAATTTCTTTAAAGCGGGTCAAATGAGTGGGTTTTATTAGCAAAACAGAAGAAGATTACAAGCTTTTAGAATATAACTGGATCTTCATAAAGTGGATTTTTATGAGTCTTGCAATTGAAAATCATATTATTCACATCGACTGACGGGTAAGCTCTCAAATACCACACAAACTCTTAGATTTATTTTATACCCGTTGCAATGCACGGGCTTTTTACTAGTTAAAATAAAATTGGCGCACGATGCTCGTCGCGAAAATTGGAAATAATGAAGTGCGTTTTTTTTTCTTTTTCGCAGAAAAAAGAAAGAAAGAGGAGAAGTGCACTTTCTGGGCCTTTCCATTCGATATCGTTCTGGCCCAAGAAAACAGAGCGTTTGGATCTCCTCACTTCGAAAACCCCAGGTCCGTCTCACCGGTCACCACCGCCGTCGTGCCGGCCTCTGCCTCTCCTCCCGCCGGCCGCCGCGCACCCGCGTGCGGGCATCCTCTTTGCGCGTGGACCTCGCTCCGTGGCTGATTCGCCGCCTTCTACCGCCGCCCGCCGCCTGGAGTCAGCTCCGTCTGCCGCCACCGGTGGCCGCCACCATCCCCAGTTGGTCCCAAAGCGGCTGCTGCCATCTCCACTTGTCGGACCCCACCATTCACGGCCACCTCCCGAGCGCGGCACAGACGGCCGCTCGCTTCAGGCGCGCTCCTCCAATCGCGCTTGTTGCGGACGATGGGATGGGCATGGGCAGCCCTCCGGTCCGGAGTTCCAAGGTGGCGCACCCCAAATTCATCGTCCCCGTCCGGCTGGGTCGGCTCGATCAGCCTCATCATTCGATCGCAGCCTTATTCGACCGCTCCCAGCCCCAGCCACGGCGGGGAGGAGGATGCGGATGAGGCCAGGCAAGAGATGCTGAACAGATGGGTACACCGCGCCGCACAGACAACTTTCAGGGACTACCTCCATGTCAAGCGCGGCCTGTGCCTCACTGACGCCAAGCATATCAGCGAGCGATCGCCCGTCTTCCTCAGCGAGCTGCTGGAGAAGGTGAACAATGCGGTGCCGAAGCCTGCTGATCAGGTTGCAGAGGGGGCGAGATTCAGGTCCAAAGTGAAGAAGAGGGTCAGCAGGGCGCTGGTGCGATTGCTCCACCGCCGCCCCGTCAACGAGTTCAGGCCCTTCTTTGAGAGCATCGGCCTCAGGCCGGACGAGTGCGATTCCCTCTTGCCGCAGGATCTCACATTCCTCTCGGATGCCAGGATGCTGCTCCAGAGCTACCGTGCACTATACAGTTACGGCATTGCGCATGACAAGATTGGAGAGATATACCGGAATGCTACCGAGGTGTTTAGTCTTGGCCAGGGCGTTCTTGCATCTAAGCTCGAGGCCCTTGAGGGTCTAGGCTTCGGTAAGGCCAGTGTGATCAAACTAGTGATCTCTACTCCTACCGTATTGGTTCATGATCCGGCTGTGGAACTGAAGACGATCTTGCAGTGGCTAGATGACATTGGGATTCAGCCAGACTGGATTGGCCAGTTCTTCACTGAATATCAGTCCTATAATTGGCAAAAGTTGGTCGAAGCCCTTCAGTTCTGGAGTGATTTGGGGTTCACCAAGGATGATATTGGTAAAGCGGTGAGGAAACATCCAGATTTGTTGTTGGAATGGTCTGGTGAGATGCTACGACAAGTGGTTGCCGACATGCAAAGGTTGGGATCTGGGAAAAGGGAGTTACTTGATCTTTTTCTGAACTACCCCAATCTTAAATGCAGGGATGTTGGTAAGAACATATGGACGGGAACATGTTTCTTACGTGACATTAGCATGAGCCATGAGGATGTGAAGAAGTTTCTGGATTCTCATGGATGGATATTCGGCGCTGCCCCCATGAAGGCCGCGAGCACCATTCTTGGGCAACTCAATGTGGGGAAGGCAAGGTTGCGAAGGATCGTAATGGAGGAACCACGTCAGTTGATGAATTATAAGATTGGCTCAAAGGTCAGCAGATTACCAAGATGTAAACCTAAACCCTGTGTCAAGGAGAAGAGGGAATTCTTAAGACGCATAGGGTTTGTCGAAGGCTCAGAAGATATGGAGAAGGCACTCAAAGCTATCAGTGGAAAAGGCGCCAACCTGCAAGATAAATACAACAATTTAGTGGAGGAAGGGCTGGACCCAAAAGATGTAACTCACATGGTGAAGATGGCTCCTCGGATTCTGAATCAGAAGATGGACGCCATTGCTTATAAGATATCCTTCCTTGTGCATGTGGTGGGCTATCCCCTGAGTGCTGTGGCTGCTTTCCCACGGTACCTAGAGTTCACTGTGCACATAAGCAAACTTAAGATGTTGATGTACAGTTGGATGCTACAAAGGGGGCTGGCTACGCCCCAACTTACTCTAAGCACAGTCCTATCTTCCTCAGAAACAGAATTCACCAAGGCTCATGTATATAAGGTTCCCATGGGTCGTGAAGTTTGGTGGAAGTTCAAGCAGCAGGGAGGTAGCTTCGGCCAAGAGGAGATCAGATGGCTGAGACGCAGGGTGCACCTTGGATGATAGTATAATCGAATGCATGAGTTGGCTGTTTTTTCCCTTTCTTTCTACATTTCCGGCTCAATACAATATTCAGGTGCAGGCCACCCATAATCCATGCCTCTTCATATATGCCAAGTTCTCTTTTGTAACGGCCATGTGATAATCCAGTCCACATGTGTCTATATGATTTTGATTATTTTCTGATTCCCTATGCCCGGTTAACTGGTAAATTGTGGAGTGGCGATCTGCAGACATGATTTGAGGTGATCTTGGTACAGCAATTGGGCAACAATGTATATATTCTTTCTGATTTCTATGGTTTCTTCACTTAGCATGCCATGATGGGCCACATGTCTTCTTTCTGGTTCAATTTCGTACTTTAATCTGGAAGGATTTCATTGGGTTCCTTGATCCCTTTTTGCAGGTTATGGGGACTCCATCTGAAGAGGGAATTCGATTGCAATTTTATTTCAGGCATAGCTGGTACAGTTTTCTCTTTTCGTTGGTACTTCATTACTGCTGGCAGAGTCCAGAATCCCATTGCGTGGCTAAATAGTTCATGCATGTTTGAAAATGATCCGAATTGCTCACACAATTATATGGCAAAATAAACCAAAATATTTCCAAGTAATGTTGCTTCAGAGTAGTAGAGTCATGCCAATTTCTTGCAATACGAATCTGATGCCTGTGATTGAGTATAGATCTCCACACCAGTATTTTGGACCGATCATACCTTGTGTATTTCTGTCCTTTTTCTACATATGATCCCTATAGGGAGGTCCATTTTAACATCGTTTTGCATGACCTACATATAGTACAGGCCCAGGTCAAGGTTCTTTCCAAGTCAAATAAATTTGTTGAAAGCAAGAATGGTAATTCGACAATCTGTGATTTTTTGGACATCCGCAGTTTTCTTAAAGGATCTCTCTTGAAGTTCTATTCACACAGTACATGCACTATTTGAAGTTTTGAATATCATGTAGCCAATTTTACAGTGTGATGATACTAAGTTTATGAACTTAGCGAACTCAGATGTACATCAGAGCTGAAGAGAATGATGGAAGATTAGAACATCTTTTTTCAGGCTCACTGTCCCTTGCATCGATTGGACTACAGACCCTTGGTAAAAATGGTTTACCATTGAAAATCTCTTCACTTACTAAGAGCACCCCATATCTGCCCCAACGCCCGGATGTAAAATTGCCACCCAACCGAACCTGGCAAATCCGGCCCAACCACCCGGACTGACCGATACTCCAATACCCGGCCCCATATCTAGGGCAGATATGGGGATGTTGGGACATGCCCGCCACGTTAGATTCGGCCCACTGTTGCTCATCTGACCCCACATATATTCAACTCAGTCCGCACTCCGGACGAAATCCTAGCTGCAGTCCACTCCACTCCACTCCCCTCCTACATTACCCAAGCTCCTCTGCGCGCACTCCTTCATGGTGGGCACTAGATCCGACTCTGAGATGTCCGGATCCGAGGACTGGGACCTCATCCCTTGTAGTCCCGAGGAGCAGATGGCCGTCACCGGTGCTCTATGACGCTCTGGAAGGAGTGTGCCCTCCCGCGGTCTTCATCCATCTGGTGGGAATCCATTGCATCCGCTAAAATGGCGCCAGGATCCATCGAGGCCGGTGGATCACAATGCATGATAGCGGCCTTGCCGGAAGGGGTGACCACCGCATGGCAAAGCAACCCCGCTTTGCCGGCAGAACCGTTTAGGTGTCACCTCGTTCCCGCGGCGTCGGCCACTGAATGGAGGCCATATCCGCCTCCATGGTTCATGAGCAAAATGAGGAGGCGCGGCGTGCCCGCCGTGTGAGCTTACGGGCGCGCCTTGAAGCGAAGGCGGCTTTGGCAACCTGTGAGGCGGAGCCGGCGGAATCGCACGCCAGTATGGGCAGCGAGGAGGAAGCCCTCTGTGCCTGCATCGTCGAGATGCGGCGAAGGAGGGCGGTTCGTGCCATGGCAAAAGAACAAAGCAAGGTGGTCTCTGCCATGGCCTGACTGTCGCCCAAGGAGGAAAATGATGAGGACGGCGACGGATCGGGCAACCCCGACAGTGAGTAGATCCGCCTCGATCCGTTTTGCGTCTTTGACCGCTACTGCTGCATGGAAGACATCAAGGGCAAGGGCGCTCGTGGATAAACTTAGTAGAACATGCCAATTTTTGATAGTTCGATGACATGTGTTGAACTACATATGTTTAACGTTGCATGAGACTTAGTACGGATTTGAGGATTTGGTTTGATGGATCCGGTTGTGGACGCGTACTTTGGATGCTTGCCCGGTAACTGTCGGCGGATGCACCCTCCGCGGACGTATAGGGGCCCGCATTAGGCAACTCCAGTCGTAGATGCTCTAAGCTCCCTTACAAGCTGGATGTTGTGAGCTCTGGGGATTGCTTTCTTTCACGACCACATAATATTGAAATTCTTGGAACTTGAATAGTTTAGGAAAAGTGGAGGAAGATTGTTGATCTCCACATTGCGCAAAACACAAGCATTACATTGCGATTTTTCATTGAAGAGTACATAATGGGCCTAATGGCCTGGGCTAGCGGTATAACCCGTTAGTCTTAGGGTTAATTAGAGGTAATGGTCGTTTGTTTAGGGGTCAAGTAAGCCTTGCTTGAGAGTCAAGTAAACCTCTCTATATAAGGGAAGGAGATGTATCAATCTAATCAAGCAAGAATTAAGAAGAAAATCCCTTCCATCTTGCCCGGCCGTGGGCAAAAGGCCCCCGGCCGGCCCTCTCACGCCCTACTTCTAGCAGCCACATAACAATTTGGTATAAGCTAGCGTCGGTTCGATCATGTCTTCACCGCCGCCCAACCCGTCTCTTCCGCTGCCGGTCACCTCGTCGCCTCCGGCGACCACCACGACCGTCGACCTGCTCCTGCCCGCGCTGGGATCCTTCGTCGGCCCGCCCCGGCCGTCCTCACCCCGGAGGAGGTGTCCGGGGCGCTGCGGGACCTAACCCAGGCGGTCCAGGAGAGACGCATGTTCTTGGCCGAGTCCTACGGGCCGCACACAGCTGCGTCGCCCATCGCTGCCACCACGCCGCCATGGCTGCCGCTACACCAGGCGGCCTCCGCCGCGCTCGCCGGGCCGCTGCAACAACCGCTGTAGCTGCCATCCACCGCCCCACCCTGGCTGAAGTGGCAGCCGCCGCTCCTGGCGGCCTTCGCCGTGCCCGGTGCTCTGCCGCAGCAGCTGCCGCTGCCCCAGGGCGTCCCCGCCGCGCTCGCCGGGCCGCTGCAGCTGCAATCCACCGCCACCACCGCCCCGCCCTGGCTATAGTGGCAGCCGTCGCTCCTGACGGTCTCCGCCGCGCCCGGCGCTCGCAACCACCGCCGGTCAGCTCCGGCCCCGCATCGACCGTGCCGGCGGGAGTCCCGATCTACCAGATCAGGTTCCCGCCGTCGCCATTACCGCTTCCCCAGGGCGTCCCCATCAAGTTCCCGCCGTCGCCGTCACCGCTTCCGGCTTGGATCACTATCCGCCACGTGTCAACGGCGGTGAGGCTGCAGGCTGCTGCGCGCGGCCTCCTAGCGCGTCGGCGTGTGCGGGAGATGCGTGGTTTGCAGTTGCCGCTCCTCCCAGCTGCACTTCGCTGCGCAAAGGAACTCGCTCTCGTCCGCTGCATCGGGGATCTTGGGCATTGCTGTTTTCCCCGTGGGCAGCGACCTCAAAGTCTGCGACATCGGGGGTTGGGGGGGCGCACACCTCCTCGTCATTCTCCATCGCAAGCCCTCCACTATTCTCTGTGCGGTGCAGACCAACAGCCGTCTGGCGGGGAGAAGGCAGGGTGTCACCGACAGGAGCGCACCGCGTCGCACCACTGCATTCCGCCGGCCGCCGCGAGGGCGCCTCTGCTGGTCGCTCTTGCGACCATTTCCAGGTGGCCATACACATGCACTCCTTTTGTCCAGATGATGTCCATGGGATCCAGCTGGCTGTATACGTGCACTTCCGACGTGCGGATGGTGTCCACTTTTTGTTAAGGGGTCCAAAATAAAGCGTCCCAGTCCATTTCAGGTTGAGAGTAATAAAACAAGCCGAGATGTAAAAGGCTTGTTTTTAGGTGTTAGGTTTGTGTTGCATCGAGTCATGGTTATAAGTTGGTTGGGCTGTAGCTCGAGGACAAGCTGCATGTCCAGGTGGGGTGTAGTGTTAGAGTACATAATGGGCCTAATGGTCTGGGCTGGCGGTATAGCCGTTAGTCTTAGGATTAATTAGAGATAAGGATCGCTTGCTTAGGGGTCAAGTAAGTCTTGCTTGGGAGTCAAGTAAACCTCTTTATATAAGGGGAGGAGATGTATCAATCTAATCAAGCAAGAATTAAGAAGGAAATCCCTTCCATCTTGCCAGGCCGTGGGCAAAAGGCCCCTGGCCGGCCCTCTCACGCCCTCCTTCTAGAAGCCACGTAATAACATCACACATGCATGCACTAGATGCTTCCACTGCATACGCATCACTTCCTGTAGCTCATGATCATCCTAGCTCCATTGTTGTCACTCTAGATTCAGGTCTTGCACTCACCTCTCCACTTTTGAAGACATATGCTCTATGTTCTTAGGTGCTGGCATTGGCAGGGGGCGCACCAGGGCGCGCTGAGAGGTGGCGCCAGAGGTCATTAATCAAGCATTAAGGAACTGAGCCGGAAAAGATCAGGTCATCATGGGGCTTTCTGGCAGGAGAAAACAGGGTAGGAGTGTGCAGCGCCTGGTGTCCCATGGCAGGCCGTGCGGCCGTGCATCCGATTGGTTGCACGGTGGTGGTGGCGCGCATGGCAATCGCACGCTGTCGGAGGTACCGTACCAGCGTCGGCGGGAGCACGGCGTGCAGCGAAACCACGGAGGCGGGGCGATTGTTGGCGGAGGACTGTAGGACTAGCGCCGGTTTTCCTCCGTACTAATTTTCATCGGTGGTTCGGGCTGAAACGATTATACCGTACTGCTTAGCAGGACAACGTAGACCCAATTTAAAATAGACGGCTGGTCACGTCACTTCGCACCCGGCAAGGGTGCAAAGGCAAAAAAAAAAAGATGTTGTATATTAGTATAAATTATGAATAAATTATAAATTGTACATATGTACAAAAGAAAATGTTGTACAGTATGTAGCATGTACAGATAGACGAATGTGCTAGACATTAGCACATGGCATTTTTTTTTCTTTTGCAAGTTTGTCTCCGTTTTTATCACACATTATATTTTTTAATTTCAAGTAAATACCAATGTTTTCCGTCTTGTTGCATTTGTCGAGAAAAGAACGTCTTATACACTTAGTGAAAGAGTGTTACGTGGAAGTCTTCACAAAGACCATGGCCAAAATTAGAATGGCATGTCCCTAAACGCGGATTCGTTGGAAAAAGAGAGAATTGTGTAAAAGTCTCAAGAAAAATCATACTGGAGATTCACCAACACCGATACCGGAGAATGAGGGGAATTAGATCAAAATTTGTTCTATACTGGACCCCACGGCGCCCTCTCTGGCGACTTGGGGGCGAAACCCTACCGCCGCCACAACCCTCCCTCTTCTCGCCGCCGCCACCACTCAGCTGGATTCAGGGACGGCGGTAGCGAGGCGCTGCATCAGCAGTCGCGAGGGGGAAGTGGACATCCCTCGGGTGTGTGGCTAGCGGCGGCTGCCGCAACAGGACTCGACGTGGTGGCCAGGTGAGTGCGGGAGCGAGGCAGGAGCGGGCTGGTAGCTGGGCTACAACTCGATGCGCGAGGTACGGGTGCCCACTCTTGGGGACCACACATCTGGCCGCCGGGTGCAATTCTCACCGGATACGGCCACCCCAGGCTCGGCTAAGCCAACGGCTGTCCGTGGCCGCAACTGGACGGGCTGGCCGCGGGGATGGTGGTGGTGGTTATGGCCGGCGTGGTTAGGTTCGTGGTGGTGGATGGATTTTTGGTTGCTGGTGGGGGATTGGATGTCCACGTCGACGACAGCGGGGTGCTACCCACATATTCCTGCGGTGTGTGTGTGTGTGTGGGGGGGGGGGGCATAGCGGTTTGTGGGTGATAGAGGTACTAGTGCAACGGTCAGGACCAATCCTACCTTCCATTGACTCTTGTGCTCGAGGTGAGTGACTGCGTTTGAAGACGTTCTCCTTTCGGACATGGCGAGGATGCTCGTTGTGGTCTGGCAGGAGGGTGGTAAAGTCTTGCGCTCATGTGCTTGCCGAACTCGAAGGACAGTGTGTCAAGGTGAGGCACAGTCGCGACGCTTCAGGCAAAAGCCTAATGCCGATTTGGTCGGCGACGATGATGGTGTTGCCATCAGGCATCGCTTACCTTCTTGAAGACATCATTGTAAAGCTTTCGTCAACCGCTTTGTGTGCTCTTGGCGCACTTTTAGTGTGCTCTGGGCGAAAGCCTAGAATTTATCTTTGGATTGGATGACGACGACATCTATGATGTCGCTTTCCTCCATGGGGGTGTTGTCTTGGTGTCCTTGGTCCGCTACCGGTCATTTTGATGTCTCGGTTGGAGCGTGGTGGGTATTTTGGGGTGTCTGGTGGTGGCGGTGGATCTGATCTATGGCGACGATCTTTGCCTTGGCCATTCTGGTGTTGTTGGTCGACCTCTCTGTTGGGGGCTCGTGGCGGTGGTGAGCTCTCGGAGTTTGGTGTCCTTCGATGAGGTTTGAGGTTTGGTTGCCTCATAGTGTCCTGGTTATCTCTATTTGTGATGGTGGTTGTGGTGTGGCCCAGAGGAGGTGCAAAGCCGTCTCGCCGAAACATTGCCCCTCGGCACGACCTGCGGTTGCTATGGATCCTGGTCCTTGCCGATGAAAGGGCTTCGTTTTTAGATGTTCTATTTTTATTTTGTAGGGTTTGTGTCCTGCTTAGAAATGTTGTGAAACGTAGCATGCAATTTTAAAAAAAATCCTACGCTCATTCAAGATCTATCTAGGAGATGTATAGCAACGAGAGGGGGAGAGTGTGTCCACGTACCCTCGTAGACCGAAAGCGGAAGCGTTTGACAACGCGGTTGATGTAGTCGAACTTCTTCTTGTTCTGACCGATCAAGCACCGAACGTACGACACCTCTGAGTTCTGCACATGTTCAACTCGATGACGTCCCTCGAACTCTTGATCCAGCAAAGTGTCGAGGGATAGTTCCGTCAGCACGACGGCGTGGTGAAGTGATCCGCGCAGGGCTTCGCCTAAGCACTACGTGAAATATGACCGGAGGCGTAAACTGTGGAGGGGGCGCCACACACGGCTAACAGATGTTGATGTGTGTTCTAGGCGCCCCCCTCATATATATAGGTGGGAGGGAGAGGGAGCAGCCAAGGGGGCGCCCCAAGTAGGAGGAATCCTACTTGGAGTCCCTCCCAAGCCGCGCGCCCCCTGCCATATATAACCGAGGTGGAAGGAAAGAGGGGGGAGAGGGAAGGAAATAGGAATCCTAATCCACACTTTCCTTGCCCTCCCCTCTTTTCTTCTCCTCCTCATAGGGCTGGCCTCTATTGTTAGAATACAACTTGTAATAGGATTAGGACTCCTACTCGGTTTGTAATAGGGCTAGGTCAGGTGCGGCTTGGCTCTTATATATACCTCTTGTACTGGCACAATATTGCATCAACAATTATTCAATACAATTCTACATGGTATCAGACTTTCGATCCTAGGGTATGGCTAACCCGCCAGCCCCGCCACCACCGCCGCCGCCCGGCTACTTCGAGCGGCATGCCGCAATCGTCGCCGCCAAGGTCGCTGCGGCCACGGCCTCCTCCGCCTCTACCTCTACTCTAGCTTTACTCCCACCAATACCCCCTTCCATCTCCTTCACCGACACCATCTTCGATATTGGCCCCTACATCCCCATAACCCTAGACCTTACTGCTCACAACTACTACCATTGGTGTCACCTTCGACGTCCACCTAGGGCGATGCAATCTCCGCTCTCACGTTGCCGATGACTCTCTACCTCAACTTCATGATCCGCAATGGATCAAGGATGATCTCGCCATTATTCAATGGATCTACATGCGAGTCTCCACAGAGATCTTCAATCTCGTCCACTGTGACGGTGCCTCCGCTGCCGATCTATGGGCAGCCCTTCGTCAGATCTTCTAGGACAACGTCGATGCTCGCGCCAACAATCTCCACACCGAGCTTCGAAATATGGTGCAAGGTGATTCACTGGTCGGCGTCTACTGCCAATGCCTCAAGGCGATCGCGGATGAACTCTGCGAACTTGGTGATCCGATTGACGATCGCCAACTCATCAACGTCCTCCTCGTCGGCCTCAGCGAGCGGTTCGAGAAGCAGGCCTCCTTCATCCCTATGATGCGTCCGCGTCCCTCATTCGCCGAGGTTCGCTCGATGCTCCAATGGGCCGATCGTGCCCTAACTACGAAGGACTCCCGTCCTTAGATCTTCACTGCTTTTCCTCGCCCGCCTGCGTCGACGCCGCCACCACCACCTCCACCAACAACACCTCCTCAACCATCCGGCTGGCGTCCAAGTCCTAACTACCGGGGCAAAATCCCTAGGCTGCCGCTGTTCCGCACGGCGCCCGCTCCTGCTCCGCCCCGGCTCCACCAACTGCACCACCACCACTCCCGGCTTCATCGACTGCACCATCACCGCTGCCCGGATGGCGCCCATCTCCTGATCCATGGACATGGCTAGTCCAGGTGTGGCCTATGCCCTGGTCTGCCCCTACGTCATATGGTGCCCCGCCTACCTATACCGGTGGCTGGCAGCCCGGTGCTCGCCCTCACACCGACGCGCCCGTCCTCGCGCCCCGACAGCCGACGGCCGCGTACCACGTTGCTCCCGCCTACGCGCCACCGAACTACAACACCAGTCCTTATGCATCAGATGGTGCTCCATCATCCCCTACATGCAGAAGTACAATGATGGCGCCTCTCTTTACGCCGATGTCGGTCCTATTGCCGACGCCACCACACCCGCAAGCTCCCATGACTACACCAGCCTCTACTTCGACTCCGAGCCGGGACCAAGCTGCTTTTCTACAAGCCATGAACAACTTTGCTGCACAAGGGAACTCAGGTACGGATTGGATTATTGATTCTGGTGCTTCTCGTCATATGTGTGCATCGAGTAATTTGCTTTCTTCTTGCGCACCTTCGCCTTTTCCCTCCATTACTCTCGGTGATGGATCCTCTATTCCTATTTACTGTGTCTATCAGGCTCAAATCCAATCCCCAACTAAGCCTTTGCTTCTTCGTGATGTTCTTGTAGCTGCGGCTCTTATTAAAAATCTGATTTCTGTTCACCAAATCACCACTGATAATCATGTTTCTATTGAGTTTGACCCATTTGGTTTGTCTGTGAAGGACTACCCGACCAAGGCCGAGATCGCTCGATTCAATAGCTCCAGTGATTTATATGTTGGGGAACGTAGTAATTTCAAAAAAATTCCTACACACACGCAAGATCATGGTGATGCATAGCAACAAGAGGGGAGAGTGTTGTCCACGTACCGTCGTGGACTGGAAGCGGAAGCGTTATAACAACGCGGTTGATGTAGTCGTACGTCTTTATGGCCCGACCGATCAAGCACCGAAACTACGACACCTCCGAGTTCTAGCACATGTTCAGCTCGATGACGATCCCCGGACTCCGATCCAGCAGAATATCGGGGAAGAGTTCCGTCAGCACGACGGCGTGGTGACGATCTTGATGTTCTACCGTCGCAGGGCTTCGCCTAAGCACCGCTACAATATTATCGAGGATTATGGTGGAGGGGGGCACCGCACACGGCTAAGAGATCAATGATCAATTGTTGTGTCTAGGGTGCCCCCCTGCCCCCGTATATAAAGGAGCAAGGGGGAGGAGGTGCGGCCAGGCAAGGGGCGTGCCAGGAGGAGTCCTACTCCTACCGGGAGTAGGACTCCCCGCTTTTCCATGTTGGACTAGGACTTGGGGGGGGGGGGAAGAGAGAGAGAGAGAGGGGAAAGGAAAGGGGGGAGCGCCGCCCCCCTCCTTGTCCAATTCGGACTTGGGGGGGGGGAGGGGCGCACGGCTGCCCCTTGGCCTCCTCTCCTCTTCCTCCACTAGGCCCATTAAGGCCCATTAGGTTACCGGGGGTCCCGTAACCCCTCCGGTACTCCGGTAAAATCACTATTTTACCCGAAACACCTCCGATGTCCAAACATAGGCTTCCAGTATATCAATCTTCATGTCTCGACCATTTCGAGACTCCTCGTCATGTCCGTGATCACATCCGGGACTCCGAACAACCTTCGGTACATCAAAACATATAAACTCATAATGAAACTGTCATCGTAACGTTAAGCGTGCGGACCCTACGGGTTCGAGAACAATGTAGACATGACCGAGACACGTCTCCGGTCAATAACCAATTGCGGAACCTGGATGCTCATATTGGATCCTACATATTCTACGAAGATCTTTATCGGTCAGACCGCATAACAACATACGTTGTTCCCTTTGTCACCGGTATGTTACTTGCCCGAGATTCGATCGTCGGTATCTTAATACCTAGTTCAATCTCATTACCGGCAAGTCTCTTTACTCGTTCCGTAATACATCATCCCGCAACTAACTTATTAGTTGCAATGCTTGCAAGGCTTAAGTGATGTGTATTACCGAGAGGGCCCAGAGATACCTCTCCGACAATCGGAGTGTGAAAGTGCAACTATCCCTAGGTGGTTTTGGTAATTCATAACAACATATAGCTCATTGAGCTAATGATATTCCAAGATAACTATTTCAGGAAAGCTCAATGATTGGCATGGCATGAATGGTGAAAGTGGAACCCTCAAAATACTAAGGACAAAGGATTGGCTCAAGCTCAAAAGCTCAAGACTCTTCATTTTACATTTTAGTGATCCAAGATCACATCGAGTCCATAGGAAAAGCCAATACTATCAAGGAGGGATGAGGTGTTGCTTAATGAGCTCTTTGCCTTATGTGCTTAATGATATGCTCCAAAATCATCAACTACTTTCCCATATCCACATATGACCTAAACCCTAAGCCAAACTCGGTCATACCGATTCTTTCTATCCGGCGCCACCGAGTCTTCATATGTCATAAGCCACTGCCGAAACCCTAGCAAATCGGTTTTGCCGATAGGGATCTCGGTCTCACCGAGATGGGATTGCAATCTCTCTGTTTCCTTTTCGTAACTTTTCGGTCTCACCGAAAGAGCGGATCGGTCCCACCGAGATTGCAATGCAAACTCTCTGTTTCTCTTTTGTAATTTTTCGGTCTCACCGAAAGAGCAAATCGGTCCCACCGAGTTTGCCTGACCAACTCTCTGGTTAGCTAATTACCAAATCGGTCTCACCGAGTTTGTGTAATCGGTCTCACCGAGATTACGTTATGCCCAAACCCTAACCATATCGGTCCTACCGAGATGCATGTCAGTCCCACCGAAAAACTCTAACGGTCACTAGGTTTACCTTTTCGGTCCGACCGAGTTTGTTGATTCGGTCCCACTGAGATTGGTAAATTGTGTGTAACGGTTGGATTTTAAGTGGAGGCTATATATACCCCTCCACCTCCTCTTCATTCGTGGAGAGAGCCATCAGAACACATCTACACTTCCAACTCATATGTTCTGAGAGAGAACCACCTACTCATGTGTTGAGACCAAGATATTCCACTCCTACCATATGAATCTTGATCTCTAGCCTTCCCCAAGTTGCTTTCCACTCAAATCTTCTTTCCAC
This sequence comes from Aegilops umbellulata, assembly GCA_032464435.1. NCBI lineage: Eukaryota > Viridiplantae > Streptophyta > Magnoliopsida > Poales > Poaceae > Aegilops > Aegilops umbellulata. The sequence continues at coordinate 82,664,466 of CP136054.1, read as the reverse complement.
CAAATCCAAATCCTGTGAGAGAGAGTTGAGTGTTGGGGAGACTATCATTTGAAGCACAAGAGCAAGGAGTTCATCATCAACACACCATTTGTTACTTCTTGGAGAGTGGTGTCTCCTAGATTGGCTAGGTGTCACTTGGGAGCCTCCGACAAGATTGTGGAGTTGAACCAAGGAGTTTGTAAGGGCAAGGAGATCGCCTACTTCGTGAAGATCTACCGCTAGTGAGGCAAGTCCTTCGTGGGCGATGTCCATGGTGGGATAGACAAGGTTGCTACTTCGTGGACCCTTCGTGGGTGGAGCCCTCCGTGGACTCGCGCAACCGTTACCCTTCGTGGGTTGAAGTCTCCACTAACGTGGATGTAGGATAGCACCACCTATCCGAACCACGGGAAAAACATCCGTGTCTCCAATAGCGTTTGAATTCTCCAAACCCTTCCCTTTACATTCTTGCAAGTTGCATGCTTTACTTTCCGCTGCCTATATACTCTTTGCATGCTTGCTTGAATTGTGTGATGACTGCTTGACTTGTCCTAAAGTTGCTAAAATCTGCCAAGAACTAAAATTGGGAAAAGGTTAAGTTTTTATTTGGTCAAGTAGTCTAATCACCCCCTCTAGACATACTTCCGATCCTACAAGTGGTATCAGAGCTTTGGTCTCCATTTGCTTTGACTTCCATAGCTTTTGGTGGTCATAGCCTTGGTTTCACAACCTAGGAGAGTATGGCGTCTAGTGAGGGAAATTATCACCGTAGAGGTCCTTACTTTGATGGTACTAACTTTGCTAGTTGGAAGCATAAAATGAAAATGCATATTTTTGGACATAATCCCGCCGTTTGGGCTATTGTGTGTGTTGGTTTGCAAGGTGACTTCTTCGACGGGAAGGAACCAAACCGTGAAGCTACCGCGGATGAGTTGAAGATGCTACAATACAACGCTCAAGCTTGTGATATTCTCTTCAGCGGATTGTGCCCCGAAGAATTCAACAAAATCAGCCGTCTTGAGAATGCAAAGGAAATTTGGGATACTTTGATTGATATGCACAAGGGTACCGACTCCGTCAAGGAATCCAAATTGGATGTGCTTCAAAGTCAACTTGACAAGTTCAAAATGAAGGATGGTGAAGGTGTCGCTGAAATGTACTCTAGGCTTGCTCTCATCACAAATGAGATTGCCGGCTTAGGGAGTGAAGAGATGACCGACAGATTCATCATCAAGAAGATCCTAAGAGCCTTGGATGGAAAATATGATACCGTGTGCACTTGATCCAAATGATGCCCAATTACAAAGATCTCAAGCCAACGGAAGTCATTGGAAGAATTGTTGCTCATGAGATGTCACTCAAGGATAAAGAGGAACTTCACAACAAATCAAGTGGTGCTTACAAAGCCTCATGTGAAGCCCCCACATCATCAAGTGAGAAACAAAACTTCAATGAAGAACTGAGCTTAATGGTGAAGAACTTCAACAAGTTCTACAAGAGTAGAAGCAAAGATAGAAGCTCCAAGTCAAGGTCCTACAATGAAAAAAGATCTTCTAGTCGAGAGCGAAACTGCTACAATTGTGGAAGACCCGGACACTACTCCAATGAGTGTATGCCTCCCTACAAAAGAAGAGAAGATTCTCCAAAAAGAAGAAGCAAAAGAGAGGAATCACCATCACGAGAGAGAAGGAGTAGAGATGATCGTTATGAACGAAGATACTCACGGAGAAGCAAGGATTCGGAAAGGAAGGAAAAATCATCAAGGAGCTACACAAAACGAAGACATCAAGCTCATGTTGGTGAATGGGTATCCGGCTCCGACTCCGACAACCACTTCGACAGAAGTTATCACTCCGACTCCGAATATACTCAAGATGAAGGTGTTGCCGGTCTAGCACTTGTGTCAACCAACTTCTACGACATATTTGATTCACCAAATGAAGGAATTGGAAGATGTTTCATGGCCAAAGGTCCTAAGGTAACTCATCCTGAGTATGTAGATTTTAATAGTGATGAAGATGACTTGTTAGGCGATGATGATTTACTTGTTGAGAACTCTAGTGATGAATCCTATGATGGAACGTCAATTAATCATGCTAAAACGAATGACAATGATAAGGAGAAAATTGAGGCTCTAACTAAAGAACTAAACACTCTTAAGTTAGCTCATGAAACTATCTTCGAAGATCATCGAGAACTTTTAAGGGCTCATGAGAAGTTACGCTTTGAAAAGCTCAATCTTGAGCAAGAGCATGAGCTTTTAAAGGCAATCAATGATGATCTCCGCAAGAAAAGTTCTTCTTACATTGCCAAACGTTTACTCTTATCCACTTACATGCCTCAAGTCAAGTCTAGTAACAAGAACAAGAAAGATTCTTCTTCTAGTAGTAACAATGATCATGTTAAATCCAGTATTGTTGCTTCTAATAGTTCTCTTGATTCCACTAATGATTCTCTTAGCCAAGTTACACTTGAGCAAGAAAATAGCATATTGAAGGAAATCATAGAGAAAGGAGTGTACAAAAGCCTTGCCGGAAGTAAGCAATTCGAGGAGATTGTACGCAAGCAAGGAAGGCACCGGAAGAATCAAGGTGTTGGTTTTGAACGAAAGTTCAATGCCAATGGAGTTGAGTGGGAAGAAGATCAATACCCCAAGACAAAGTTTGTTCCTCAACAAGAGAAGTATGACCCAACTTCTTGCAAGGGGACACAAACTCAAGATGATCTTCCACCACAAGACTACAAGCAAAAAGGCAAGGACAAGCTTCAAGAGGAAATAGATGCATTTGAAGAAGCTCCTAAGACCTTAGTCAAGTGGATTGCCAAGACTACTTCAAGTTCCACTTCATCAAGTACGACTACAACTCCAAGGATTCCCATCAAGATGGTGTGGATCCAAAAGAAGAAGAACTAGAGAGTTCTTGAGGGTGACTCCGCCAACAAACTTCACTCTTATCATTTTGGCAAGAACAAGTGCAATCAACTTCCACATCTTGCACTAGTTCAAGGAGTCACAAACCCTCTTGTTGGTAAGTCAAGGGACAAGGTAACCTAAAAGCTTTCATAGACATCATCTTGTATGTGCATCACTCTATGTCTATGGATATACTTGCTTGTTCCTTGTGGGACTTACCCATGTAGGTATTGAAAGTGCAATTCACTCAAAAGGATAGCTCCAAGTGATCTACATCAACATTGAGCATCCACATCTTCAACATCTACATGAAGTCATCATCGACAAAACCCAAGGTTAGTTCATCCCTCTTCGGGGGGATATCACATCTAGGGGGAGCTTTACTCTAAGACTTGAGCTAAAGCGACTCTAATGATGTGAACACAACAATGCTTTGTGTAAAAGTGGTAACCTCACTTGAGCTTAAACGATGAGTATGACCTATGATCAAATGTTCTCATTTGACTCCTAAGTCAATATACTCATATATAGATGACCTAGTCATCGCCAATTGCTTGATAGATGCTAGAATTGGCTGTGCATGTTTTGTCACATATTTCAATCGCCATTTTATTGTGTGAGCATGTTGGTTGCATGTTTTACTCATTCGAGGACATCCACTTGTTGTTTTGATTGTTTGGCTTTATTTTTCATTTGCCAAGTGGATGGATAAGAATGCCTAAGAACCTCCTCCTAGCTATCTATGCTTTTCTCGTCTCAAACTCTATTCATGCTACATCACAAAATTGATCAAGTCAGATTCGAACCACTCTGTGTGAGGAGCACTTGGAGTCCCCGATTCGTCATAGACTTAAACTTCCAAAACCTCTTTGTGATTTTCGGTCTGACCGATACCCCACTTTCGGTCATACCGAGATCATCAAGTTGATCTAAGTTTTTAATCTCGGTGCAACCGATTTGAACTATCCGGTCACACCGAGTTGCAATAACTGTACACAGTTTTGCATCTCGGTGCCACCGAGTTGTTCCACTCGGTCACACCGACAGGGTCGGGCTATATATAGACACGGGCAAAATTTTGGAAATTTCTCCGAACCTCTTCGCCCGCGCCATAGCTTAGTCTTCCGACGTGGTCTCCGGATCGTCTCCTCGTTGCCAGCAGCCTCCAGTAGCTGGTCTCCGTCGCCGTCAAAGGGAACCAACCCCGCCATTGCCGCCGTAGCGAGTCTCCGCCGAACTAGGGTATGGACTCGATCTTTGTGCTATTCCCCAATCCGATTCCTAGCACATTGTGATCATAATGATTCTTGCCACGTTTGATAAACTCCTATCCAGTCAATGAACTCTTTGATTAGGTTTGATTCGAAAATTTTAGGGTTAGGTTTCCGCCGAAACCATCTTGGACCCACCGAGTTGAAAAACTCGGTCCCACCGATTTGGCCTATGCCATTGCACAAGTGAAACTCGGTCTGACCGAGTGTAACTAATCGGTGTGACCGATTTTTGAACTTTGTGAAACCCTAGCAGTCTCGGTGCCATCGAACTGTGACTCGGTCTGACCGAGTTCACTAGTTTAGGTTCCAAAAACTGCTTCGGTATCACCGAGTTTAAAAATCGTTAGATCCGAGATGCTTTCTGTGGGAAACTAAAACTAAGTTTTTGAATCATTCTTTTTGCAAAAATCTCTGCATTTTGTGATGCTCATCCACTCTACCTCATCTATAAACTATTCACAAGGGTCAGCAGTCAGCAGTCAGCTTGTTCATCATGTCAGATCAAAGTGATAGTCAGAATCAGTCAGAGCAGCTTGTGCACATGAGTGAGGGCACTAGTCCCTCCAGTTCCTCAGATGATGGCAGCAGGAGCACCCCTAGCAATCTGCCAAAAGCTGCCACAAGACAGAGAAAGAAGAGAACTTCAGACTCAGAGGATGAAGATTATGTGGCAGAGGAGGAAGAAACTTCCAAGAGAGTTGTGCTCAAGAAGGAATATGTCTCAGCTGCAGCCATCAAGCCAGGCTTAAAGGTCAAAAGGCCAGCAGGCAGGTAGTGAAGGAAATATGCCCTAGAGGCAATAATAAAGTTATTATTTATTTCCTTATGTCATGATAAATTTTTATTATTCATGCTAGAATTGTATTAACCGGAAACATAATACATGTGTGAATACATAAACCTACAGAGTGTCACTAGTATGCCTCTACTTGACTAGCTCGTTAATCAAAGATGGTCATGTTTCCTAACCATAAACAAAGAGTTGTTATTTGATTAACGAGGTCACATCATTAGTTGAATGATCTGATTGACATGACCCATTCCATTAGCATAGCACCTGATCGTATAGTTTGTTGCTAAGTGCTTTTCTTCATGACTTATACATGTTCCTATGACTATGAGATTATGCAACTCCCATTTGCCTGAGGAACACTTTGGGTGCTACCAAACGTCACAACGTAACTGGGTGATTATAAAGGTACATTACAGGTGTCTCCGAAGGTACATGTTGGGTTGGCGTATTTCGAGATTAGGATTTGTCACTCCGATTGTCGGAGAGGTATCTCTGGGCCCTCTCGGTAATGCACATCACATAAGCCTTGCAAGCACTGCAACTAATGTGTTAGTTGTGAGATGATGTATTACGGAACGAGTAAAGAGACTTGCCGGTAACGAGATTGAACTAGGTATTGGATACCGACGATCGAATCTCGGGCAAGTAACATACCGATGACAAAGGGAACAACGTATGTTGTTATGCGGTCTGACCGATAAAGATCTTCGTAGAATATGTAGGAGCCAATATGGGCATCCAGGTCCCGCTATTGGTTATTGACTGGAGACGTTTCTCGGTCATGTCTACATTGTTCTCGAACCGTAGGGTCCGCACGCTTAAGGTTTCGATGACAATTATATTATGAGTTTATGAGTTTTGATGTACCGAAGGAGTTCGGAGTCCCGGATGAGATCGGGGACATGACGAGGAGTCTCGAAATGGTCGAGACGTAAAGATCGATATATTGGACGACTATATTCGGACATCGGAAGGGTTCTGAGTGGTTCGGGTATTTTCGGAGGTACCGGGGAGTTACGGGATTACGGGAGAAGTAATGGGCCTTGATGGGCTTTAGTGGGAAGAGGAAAAAAAAGGGGCTGCTGCGCCCCCCCTCCCCTCTAGTCCGAATTGGACTAGGGAAAAGGGGGCCGGCCACCTCTCCTTCTCCTCCTATTCCTTCTCCCTTCCTCCCCTTTTTGTGGACTCCTACTAGGACTTGGAGTCCTAGTAGGACTCCACACCCTGGCGCGCCAAGCCTTGGCCGGCCTCCTCCTCCTCCATCCTTTATATACAGGGGCAGGGGGGACCCCATAGACACACAATTGATCATTGAGATCTTTCCTTAGCCGTGTGCGGTGCCCCCTTCCACCAAATTCCACCTCGGTCATATCGTTGCAGTGCTTAGGCGAAGCCCTGCGCCGGTAACACATCAAGATCGTCACCACGCCGTCGTGCTGACGGAACTCTTCCCCGACGCTTTGCTGGATCGGAGCCCGGGGATCGTCATCGAGCTGAACGTGTGCCAAGAACTCGGAGGTGCCGGAGTAACGTTGCTGTGATCGGTTGGATCGCGAGGAGAACGTACGACTACTTCCTCTACGTACGACTACTTCCTCTACGTTGTGTCAACGCTTCCGCTTCGGTCTACGAGGGTACGTAGACAAACACTCTCCCCTCTCATTGCTATGCATCACCATGATCTTGCGTGTGCGTAGGAAATTTTTTGAAATTACTACGTTCCCCAACAGTGGCATCCGAGCCTAGGTTTTATGGTTTGATGTTATTTGCACGAGTAGAACACAAGTGAGTTGTGGACGATACAAGTCATACTGCCTACCAGCATGTCATACTTTGGTTCAGCGGTATTGTTGGACGAGACGATCCGGACCAACCTTACGCGTACGCTTACGCGAGACCGGTTCCCTCGACGTGCTTTGCACATAGATGGCTTGCGGAAGACTGTCTCTCCAACTTTAGTTGAACCAAGTGTGGCTACGCCCGGTCCTTGAGAAGGTTAAAACGGAGTCTATTTGACAAACTATCGTTGTGGTTTTGATGCGTAGGTAAGATGAGTTCTTGCTTAAGCCCGTAGCAGCCACGTAAAACTTGCAACAACAAAGTAGAGGACGTCTAACTTGTTTTTGCAGGGCATGTTGTGATGTGATATGGTCAAGACATGATGCTAAATTTTATTGTATGAGATGATCATGTTTTGTAACCGAGTTATCGGCAACTGGCAGGAGCCATATGGTTGTCGCTTTATTGTATGCAATGCAATCGCGATGTAATGCTTTACTTTATTACTAAGCGGTAGTGATAGTCGTGGAAGCATAAGATTGGCGAGACGACAACGATGCTACGATGGAGATCAAGGTGTCGCGCCGGTGACGATGGTGATCATGACGGTGCTTCGAAGATGGAGATCACAAGCACGAGATGATGATGGCCATATCATATCACTTATATTGATTGCATGTGATGTTTATCTTTTTATGCATCTTATCTTGCTTTGATTGACGGTAGCATTATAAGATGATCTCTCACTAAATTATCAAGAAGTGTTCTCCCTGAGTATGCACCGTTGCGAAAGTTCTTCGTGCTGAGACACCACGTGATGATCGGGTGTGATAGGCTCTACGTTCAAATACAACGGGTGCAAAACAGTTGCACACGCGGAATACTCAGGTTTAACTTGACGAGCCTAGCATATAACAGATATGGCCTCGGAACACAGAGACCGAAAGGTCGAGCGTGAATCATATAGTAGATATGATCAACATAAGATGTTCACCATTGAAACTACTCCATCTCACGTGATGATCGGACATGGTTTAGTTGATTTGGATCACGTGATCACTTAGAGGATTAGAGGGATGTCTATCTAAGTGGGAGTTCTTAAGTAATATGATTAATTGAACTTTAATTTATCATGAACTTAGTCCTGGTAGTATTAGCATATCTATGTTGTAGAACAATAGCTCGCATTGTTGCATCCCTGTATTTATTTTGATATGTTCCTAGAGAAAATTGTGTAGAAAAATGTTAGTAGCAATGATGCGGATTGGATCCGTAATCTGAGGTTTATCCTCATTGCTGCACAGAAGAATTTTTGTCCTTGATGCACCGCTAGGTGACGGACCTTTTGCAGGAGCAGATGCAGACGTTATGAACGTTTTGCTAGCTCAATATGATGACTACTTAATAGTTTAGTGCACCATGCTTAACGGCTTAGAATCGGGACTTCAAAGACGTTTTTGAACGTCATGGACCATACGAGATGTTCCAGGAGTTGAAGTTAATATTTCAAGCAAATACCCGAGTTGAGAGATATGAAGTCTCCAGCAAGTTCTATAGCTAAAAGATGGAGGAGAATCGCTCAACTAGTGAGCATGTGCTCAGATTGTCTGGGTACTACAATCGCTTGAATCAAGTGGGAGTTAATCTTCCAGATAAGATAGTGATTGACAGAATTCTCTAGTCACCATCACCAAGTTAGTAGAACTTCGTGATGAACTATAATATGCAAGGGATAACGGAAAATATTCCCAAGCTCTTCGCGATGCTAAAATCGGCGAAGGTAGAAATCAAAGAAAAACATCAAGTGTTGATGGTTGACAAGATCACTAGTTTCAAGAAAAGGGCAAAAGGAAAGAAGGGGAACTTCAAGAAGAACGGCAAGCAAGTTGCTGCTCAAGTGAAAAAGCCCAAGTATGGTCCTAAGCCTGAGACTAAGTGCTTCTACTGCAAAGGGACTGGTCACTGGAAGCGGAACTACCCCAAGTGATTGGCGGATAAGAAGGATGGCAAAGTGAACATAAGTATATTTGATATACATGTTATTGATGTGTACTTTACTAGTGTTCATAGCAACCCCTCAGTATTTGGTACTAGTTCAAGTTGCTAAGATTAGTAACTTGAAACGGGAGTTGCAGAATGAACAAAAACTAGTTAAAGGGCAAGGTGACGATGTGTGTTGGAAGTGGTTCCAAGATTGATATGATCATCATCACACACTCCCTATACTTTCGGGATTAGTGTTGAAACTAAATAAGTTTTATTTGGTGTTTGCGTTGAGCATGAATATGATTTGATCATGTTAATTGCAATACGGTTATTCATTTAAGTAAGAGAATAAATTGTTGTTCTGTTTACATGAATAAAACCTTCTATGGTCATACACACCAATGAAAATAGTTCATTGGATCTCGATCACAGTGATACACATATTCATAATATTGAAACCAAAAGATGCGAAGTTAATGATGATAGTGCAACCTATTTGTGGCACTGCCGTTTAGGTCATATTGGTGTAAAGCGCATGAAGAAACTCCATGCTGATGGGATTTTGGAATCACTTGATTATGAATCACTTGATGCTTGCGAACCATGCCTCTTGGGCAAGATGACTAAAATGCCGTTCTCCGGAACAATGGAGCAAGCAACAGATTTTTTGGAAATCATACATACTGATGTATATGGTCCGATGAATATTAAGGCTCGCGACAAGTATCATTATTTTCTAACCTTCACAGATGATTTGAGCAGATATGGGTATATCTACTTGATGAAACATAAGTCTGAAACATTTGAAAAGTTCAAAGAATTTTAGAGTGAAGTGAAAATCATCGTGACAAGAAAATAAGGTTTCTACGATCTGATCGCGGAGACAAATATTTGAGTTACGAGTTTGGTCTTCAATTAAAACAATGTGGAATAGTTTCACAAATTCATGCCACCTGGAACACCACAGCATAATGGTGTGTCCGAACGTCATAACCGTACTTTATTGGATATAGTACAATCTATGATGTTTCTTACCGATTTACCAATATCGTTTTGGGATCATGCATTAGAGACAGCTGCATTCACGTTAAAAGGGGCACCATCTAAATCCGTTGAGACGACACCGTATGAACTATGGTTTAGCAATAAACCTAAGCTGTCGTTTCTTAAAGTTTGGGGCTGCGATGCTTATGTGAAAAAGCTTCAACCTGATAAGCTCGAACCCAAATCGGAGAAATGTGTCTTCATAGGATATCCAAAGGAAACTGTTGGATACACCTTCTATCACAGATCCGAAGGCAAGACTTTTGTTGCTAAGTTTGGAAACTTTCTAGAGAAAGAGTTTCTTTCGAAAGAAGTGAGTGGGAGGAAAGTAGAACTTGATAAGGTAATTGTACCTTCTCCCTTATTGGAAAGTAGTTCATCACAGAAAACTGTTCCTGTGACTACTACACCAATTAGTGAGGAAGCTAATGATGATGATCATGTAACTTCAGATCAAGTTACTACCGAATCTCGTAAGTAAACCAGAGTGAGATCCGCACCAGAGTGGTACGGTAATCCTGTTCTGGAAGTCATGTTACTAGACCATGATGAACTTGCGAACTATGAGGAAGCGATGGTGAGCCCAGATTCCGCGAAATGGTTAGAGGCCATGAAATCTGAGATATGATCCATATATGAGAACAAAGTATGGACTTTGATGGATTTGCCCGATGATCGGCAAGCCAAAGAAAATAAATGGATCTTGAAGAGGAAGACGGACACTGATAGTAGTGTTACTATCTACAAAGCTAGAATTGTCGCAAAAGGTTTTCGACAAGTTCAAGGTGTTGACTACGATGAGAGTTTCTCACTCGTATCTATGCTTAAGTCTGTCCGAATCATGTTAGCAATTGCCGCATTTTATGAAATTTGGCAAATGGATCAACAAAACTGCATTCCCCAATGGATTTATTAAAAAGAGTTGTATACGATACAACTAGAAGGTTTTGTCGATCCTAAAGGTGTTAACAAAATATGCAAGCTCCAGCGATCCATCTATGGACTGGTGCAAGCATCTCGGAGTTGGAATATACACTTTGATAAGTTGATCAAAGCATATAGTTTTATACAGACTTGCGGTGAAGCCTGTATTTACAAGAAAGTGAGTGGGAGCACTACAACATTTCTGATAAGTATATGTAAATGACATATTATTGATCGGAAATAATGTAGAATTATTCTGTGAAGCATAAAGGAGTTTTTGAAAGGAGTTTTTCGAAGAAGGACCTCGGTAAAGCTGCTTACATATTGGGCATTAAGATCTATAGCGATAGATCAAGACGCTTGATAAGTTTTTCAATAAGTACATACCTTGAAAATTTTTGAAGTAGTTCAAAATGGAACAGTCAAAGAAAGAGTTCTTGCCTGTATTACAAGGAGTGAAATTGAGTAAGACTCAAAGCCCGACCACGGCAGAAGATAGAAAGAGAATGAAAGTCATTCCCTATGCTTTGGCCATAGGTTCTATAAAGTATGCCATGCTGTGTACCAGACCTATTGTATACCCTACCCTGAGATTGGCACGGGAGTACAATAGTAATCTAGGAGTAGATCACTGGACGGCGGTCAAAATTATCCTTAGTGGAATAAAGGATATGTTTCTCGATTATGGAGGTGACAAAAAGGTTCGTCGTAAAAGGTTACGTCGATGCAAGTTTTGACACTAATCTGGATGACTCTAAGTCTCAATCTAGATACATATTGAAAGTGGGAGCAATTAGCTAAAGTAGCTCCGTGCAGAGCATTGTAGACATAGAAAATTGCAAAATACATAACGGATCTGAATGTGGCAGACCCGTTGACTAAATTTCTCTCACAAGCAAAACATGATCACACCGTAGTACCCTTTGGGTGTTGGTCACATATCGATGTGAACTATGGGTGTTAATCACATGATGATGTGAACTATTGATGTTAATCACATGGTGATGTGATCTAGATTATTGACTCTAGTGCAAGTGGGAGACTGAAGGAAATATGCCCTAGAGGCAATAATAAAGTTATTATTTATTTCCTTATGTCATGATAAATGTTTATTATTCATGCTAGAATTGTATTAACCGGAAACATAATACATGTGTGAATACATAAACCTACAGAGTGTCACTAGTATGCCTCTACTTGACTAGCTCGTTAATCAAAGATGGTCATGTTTCCTAACCATAAACAAAGAGTTGTTATTTGATTAACGAGGTCACATCATTAGTTGAATGATCTGATTGACATGACCCATTCCATTAGCATAGCACCTGATCGTATAGTTTGTTGCTAAGTGCTTTTCTTCATGACTTATACATGTTCCTATGACTATGAGATTATGCAACTCCCATTTGCCTGAGGAACACTTTGGGTGCTACCAAACGTCACAACGTAACTGGGTGATTATAAAGGTACATTACAGGTGTCTCCGAAGGTACATGTTGGGTTGGCGTATTTCGAGATTAGGATTTGTCACTCCGATTGTCGGAGAGGTATCTCTGGGCCCTCTCGGTAATGCACATCACATAAGCCTTGCAAGCACTGCAACTAATGTGTTAGTTGTGAGATGATGTATTACGGAACGAGTAAAGAGACTTGCCGGTAACGAGATTGAACTAGGTATTGGATACCGACGATCGAATCTCGGGCAAGTAACATACCGATGACAAAGGGAACAACGTATGTTGTTATGCGGTCTGACCGATAAAGATCTTCGTAGAATATGTAGGAGCCAATATGGGCATCCAGGTCCCGCTATTGGTTATTGACTGGAGACGTTTCTCGGTCATGTCTACATTGTTCTCGAACCGTAGGGTCCGCACGCTTAAGGTTTCGATGACAATTATATTATGAGTTTATGAGTTTTGATGTACCGAAGGAGTTCGGAGTCCCGGATGAGATCGGGGACATGACGAGGAGTCTCGAAATGGTCGAGACGTAAAGATCGATATATTGGACGACTATATTCGGACATCGGAAGGGTTCTGAGTGGTTCGGGTATTTTCGGAGGTACCGGGGAGTTACGGGATTACGGGAGAAGTAATGGGCCTTGATGGGCTTTAGTGGGAAGAGGAAAAAAAAGGGGCTGCTGCGCCCCCCTCCCCTCTAGTCCGAATTGGACTAGGGAAAAGGGGGCCGGCCACCTCTCCTTCTCCTCCTATTCCTTCTCCCTTCCTCCCCTTTTTGTGGACTCCTACTAGGACTTGGAGTCCTAGTAGGACTCCACACCCTGGCGCGCCAAGCCTTGGCCGGCCTCCTCCTCCTCCATCCTTTATATACAGGGGCAGGGGGGACCCCATAGACACACAATTGATCATTGAGATCTTTCCTTAGCCGTGTGCGGTGCCCCCTTCCACCAAATTCCACCTCGGTCATATCGTTGCAGTGCTTAGGCGAAGCCCTGCGCCGGTAACACATCAAGATCGTCACCACGCCGTCGTGCTGACGGAACTCTTCCCCGACGCTTTGCTGGATCGGAGCCCGGGGATCGTCATCGAGCTGAACGTGTGCCAAGAACTCGGAGGTGCCGGAGTAACGGTGCTGTGATCGGTTGGATCGCGAGGAGAACGTACGACTACTTCCTCTACGTACGACTACTTCCTCTACGTTGTGTCAACGCTTCCGCTTCGGTCTACGAGGGTACGTAGACAAACACTCTCCCCTCTCATTGCTATGCATCACCATGATCTTGCGTGTGCGTAGGAAATTTTTTGAAATTACTACGTTCCCCAACAGGTAGCCCATGCCAAAGGCCAGAGCCTCAACAAAGATCCCTGAGAAGCCTGCACCCAAAGAGCCAGTTGCAGCTGAAACAAAGAAAGAAAGGAAAAGAGACAGATGGTGCAAGAAAGTTGATCCCATGGCTGAATTTGAACATCATTCTTCTGATGAAGAAGAAGAAGAAGAAGAGGAAGGTGTTGCACCAGCACCTAAGGCACCCAAGCTGATGGGTGATGCCATTAGATCAGGAGCAGCTGCATCTAAGCCAAAGGAAGCCCCCAAGTCTGCTTCCAAGGCCATGCCAGCTCCAAAGCCAAAACCAAAGAGGAATACAAGGAGCATCCCAGCTGCTGAGAAAAACAAGGTTCCAGTGCCTGAACCTGCAGAAGAAGAGGAAGGCCAAGTGCTGAGAAAGTTGAAGCCCAAGATCCCAGACCACAATGATGCTCATCCTGTGGCTGAGGATATGAAAATCAGGAGAGACTCTGGACTGAGAAAATGGAGAGCAGAGGATCCCTATGCTACCAGGAGAAGGACTGCTGTAGACTACAGGTTCCATACTAAGGAACAACAAGACTTCTATGAGACAGTCTTGTTAGACAAGAAGCCCATTGTATGTGACATGAGATGGGTCGATTGGCAATACATCAAGGACAATGAAGAGAACTACCCTGGAGTGCAGGACAGCTTTAAGGCGTGTGGAGTAGCAGACTTTGTTGGGCAAAAGCTCACAAAGTGGAATGAGGAACTTATCATGCAGTTCTACTCCATAGCACACTTTTACCCAGATGGAAGGATCACATGGATGTCTGAAGGTACAAGGTACCACTCAACTGTTGAGGAATGGGCAAAGTTGATCAATGCCCCAGAGGAAAATGAAGATGACTTGGATGTCTATTCCAAGAAGAAGATGGACCACAACTCCATGATCAACATGTACAAAGAGATCCCTGACAAGGCACTTGAAACTTTCAAGTATGGATCTGTACACTATCTTCTGTCAGGATTGCCAACCATCAATTGGATCTTAAGGCACACTCTGTTGCCCAAGTCAGGTGATCACAAGATGATCAGAGGCCATGCAATCAATTTGCTTCATATCTTTGATGTGCCTCAGAAGTTCAAAGTCATGAGCCTTATGATAGAAACAATCAAGAGGACTGCAGTAGACCAGAAGAGGAGCTGTGGATATGCCCCTCAGATCCAGGAACTGATCAACTCCAAGATGGGCACTGGCATATATCTTTTGGATAAGGAACATCTGCCTATTTATCCTGATTTTGAAGACAATGAGGTTGTGATGAACAAAGATGAACCATCTTCAGCCCATGCACAAGCACAAAAGGAGAAGGCAAGGAAGGAGAAAGCTGCAAGGATGCCAACTCAAGAGGAGGCATCTGAATACTTCTTGAAAACCAAGCAAGAGCAGCTTAGTTACCTGATTGCGTCCACCCTGCGGATTGAGAAAGGTTTGGCCAACCTAACTCAGAACCAGGCAAGCTTAGAGAGAATCATAGAACAGAAGTTCTATGACTTGGATATCAAGGTGACAGAGATTCAGACTGCAGTGGAGCAACTCCAAGATGACATTCAGGAGAGGAGAGGGAAGACAACCACACACTACTAGAAAAAGGGATATAGATGGGATTGACACTAATGGCGCACCAGACAAGCGGTGATCCATTAGTATATACTAATGGCGCACCACATACAGATACGCCATTAGAGTTGAAACTACTAATGGTGCACCTGGCCCAGGGTGCTCCATTAGTATCAAACAATTTTTTTTGAACTAGTGCGCCTGTCCAAACATACTAATGGCGCATCCAGACAAAGTGCGCCATTACTAGTTGTAACTAGTAATGGCGCACCTGTCGGAAAGTGCGCCACTAATGTTGTTTTTTATTATATTTTTTATTCCTTTCTTTGCAAAATTACTAATGGCGCACTGTTCACCATGCGCCATTACTAGTTTAAACTAGTAATGGCGCACTGTTAGTATGTTTTTTTTCAAAACTACTAATGGCGCACCAGCAGAAGGTGCGCCATTAGTAACCTGGATTACTAATGGCGCATTTGTTGTTGGTGCGCCATTAGTAAGTGGGCAGCAACAAGATATTTTGGACAGCCTCTCCTACCCACACTCACTTTCTCCCCACTTCATTCTCTCCACCTCCTCCTTGTCTCGGGTGCCTCCTCTTTTTCACCTCATTTCCATCATAGATTCATTCAAATTAAGTGGTTAAATTACCTTGTTTTGATAGGTAAGTAAGGGGGGAAGCTATATTTATGTTGTTCTCCCTACAACAATTTGCACATGCACTTTTTATGGCCTAGCTAGATCTATGTATGTTCGTGGTGTTGCATATGTTTGTGGTGTTGCATATGTGTTTGTGTTTGGAGGTGTACCGGTATTTGAAATGCGATAGTTGCCAATATTTTGCCGGAATGTTGATTCATTTCCGTTTCAGCGATAATTTTGGCATTAAGCATTCTTTTTGGTCCTATTTTTAGGGAAAGTCATGCCAAATTTTTTCTTGGTTCTAAAATATCATTTTGCTCTACCCCGCAGGCGACCATGGTCCGCACGATGACCGAAGGCATCGTGAATAGGTTTTTGAGGTCCGCGAAGGCCGAGATGCTTCAAAGAACGAGACGGAGATAAGATGTCCGTGTCGAAGATGCAAGCTAAAGAGCCTTATTGCGGACCCGGATTTCGGGCAGGTGCGGGACCACCTGCTCTTGCGTGGTTTCATGGATAGCTATCGGTGGCAAGGTGATGAAGATGACTACGAAGTCGTCCATGGGGGCCAGGCAAGAAATGAGGAAGGGCAGCAAGACAACCACCGCGGCTCGGGCGGGCGAGAAGACGAAGAATCCCCAGGAGATGATCACGACGGTGATGCTGTACACAATCATCATGTAGAAGATGCAGGACATGATGATGAGGAAGATGCCGGAGCAGACGACGGGCATGATCATGAAGATGATGATGCCGGCAGAGCAGACAACGGTGGACCATCGATGGGCTGGGTGCAGGACCCTTATATTCAAGAGCTGCTTCTCAAGCAGACGGATAACGCAAGAGATGCCGCCTGAGAGAAAGCCAAGATGGATCAACTTGAGTTAGACGCGGTTACTCCATTGTATGAAGGATGCAGGCCGAGGATACCTGCCTGAAAGTAACGCTCATGGCTCTGGAGATGAAGGTAAAACACAAAATGACCGACGCATGCTTCGACGAGAACATGTCATTCTGGCACGAACGTCTTCCAAAGGGGAACAAGTGCCCGACCAGTTTGGAGGAGGCGAAGAAAATCATGTGTCCTCTGGATTTACCGCACGTGAAATACCATGTGTGCATGAACAATTGCATCATTTATCGGGACGAGCACGCGGAGTCTACCATATGTCCGGTGTGCGGCGTCACTCGATACAAGAAGAGGAAGAAAGCTCCTCGAAAAGTGGTGTGGTACTTTCCGATCACTCCTCGTCTGCAGCGGTATTTCGCGGATCCTAAGGTAGCAAAGCTCCTGCGTTGGCACGCGGATAGGGAGGAGAAGAAGCGAGAAGATGACGCAAATGATCTGTAGATAGATAAAAAAGACAAGATGCTGAGTCACCCTAAGGATGCGAGCCAGTGGCAAGCGTTGAACTTCGAATACCCACAATTTGGGAAGGATCCAAGGAACATTGTGCTGGGCGCGAGCACCGATGGAGTCAATCCGTTTGGCAGCCAGAGAAGCACACATAGCACCTGGCCTGTGTTTGTGTGGATGTACAACCTTCCCCCCTGGTTGTGCATGAAGAGGAAGTACATTCACATGAGTATGCTAATTGAAGGGCCGAAACAACCAGGGAACGACATCAATCTATATCTGGGGCTGCTGAAGGAGGAGCTAGACACGTTGTGGAAAATGCCAGCCAATACGTGGGACGCCGCAGAGAAAGAATATTTCCCTATTAGAGCCGCACTGCTCACGACGGTGCACGACTATCCCGGTTACGGATATCTCGCGGGGCAGGTAGTCCACGGATTTTCTGGATGCGTAAGGTGCATGGATGACACAACGTATCGCTAGCTAGATAGAGATCCCGGGTCTTCGAAAACCGTGTTCATGGGACATCGAAGGTGGCTTCGCGACGATGACCCGTGGAGGAAACGCAAGGATCTGTTCGATGGTGAAATCGAACCCCGAAAACGCCCGTGTACGAGGAGCGGCGAGGAAATAGACAAGCTGTTGAAAAATTGGAAAGACTGCCCACTGCCGGGAAAGAAGCAAAAGGCGCCAGAGCTAGGAAAGAAGCAAAAGGCGCCAGAGCCGCTGCTGAAGGTATGGAAAGCGAGGTCTGTTTTCTGGGACTTGCCGTACTGGAAGATCCACCGTGTGCCTCACAGCCTTGATGTCATGCATATCACGAAGAACGTGTGCGAGAGTCTGCTTGGTACCCTGCTCAACATGCCAGAGAGGACCAAAGATGGGCCGAAAGCAAGGGCAGACTTGAAATCAATGGGCATCAGGCAGGAGCTTCACGCTATATATGATGATGATGATGATGATGATGATGATGAGGCGAAGCAGGACACAGAAAGTCGTCGCAAAGGCAAAAAGGCCAAGAAGACCGGAAATGACTACCCTCCCGCGTGCTTCACTCTAAGTCAGGAGGAGATCGAGCAGTTTTTCACCTGCCTCCTAGGAGTAAAACTTCCTTACGGTTACGCGGGGAAGATAAGCAGATACCTAGACCCAGCGAAGCAGAAGTTCAGCGGGATGAAGTCTCACGACTGTCACGTGCTGATGACGCAGATACTTCCAGTTGCAATCCGTGGGATCATGGACACACACGTTCGTGAAACGCTATTTGGCCTATGCAACTTTTTCGACGTCATCTCTCGGAAGTCGATTGGCGTGAGGCAACTCAGAAGGCTACAGGAAGAGATCGTGGTGATACTACGCGAGCTTGAGATGTACTTCCCGCCCGCATTCTTCGACGTTATGGTGCATCTGCTGGTCCATATAGTGGAGGATATCATCCAACTCGGGCCGACGTTCCTGCACAGCATGATGCCATTCGAAAGGATGAATGGTGTCATCAAAGGATAGGTTCACAACATGTCACGTCCAGAGGGAAGCATAGCCAGGGGCTTTCTGACCGAAGAGTGCATCTCCTACTGCACGAATTATCTAGGCATCGAGAACCCCGTTGGTCTGCCCGTTAACAGGCACCTCGGCAGGCTCGCTGGATGGTGTCACCGTGAGGGTCGCCGCGAAATGCATGTCGACTTCGAGGGTCGACTCGCCGACTTTGAAAGAGCAAACCTAGTCGCGCTACAACACATAGACGTGGCCGATCCTTGGGTGGTAGAGCACAAAACCTTTATTAAGAAGACGTACAATGACCGAGGCCAATAGAGGACGGATGGAGATATACTCAAAGAGCACAACTCATGTTTCACGCGTTGGTTCAAGCAGAAGCTTCTGTCGTACCCTTTACATGAGGATTCTTCCGCGGAAGAACGACTCATATTCGCCTTATCATAGGGCGCCGAGCACAACCTGATGACCTATGAGGCGTACGATATCAACGGCTACACATTCTACACCGAGGCCAAGGACATGAAGAGCGATGGTTATCAGAACTCCGGGGTAACGGTGGAATCCTACACCGGTAACAACAAGGACAGATACTACGGAAGGATCGAGGAGATCTGGGAGCTGAGCTACGCTGGAGAGAAGGTCCCGATGTTCCGTGTCAGATGGGCCAAGAGTGTCCTAAAAGAAGACCGGTATTTCACCACCATGGTTATACCCGAAGCCAAATCCAAGACCGCGGGCGCAAACGTCACCGCGAAAAATGAGCCATGGGTACTGGCTTCCCAAGTGGACCAATGCTTCTTCATTACCGACCCATCAAAGACCAGTCGTGTTGTCGTGAGGAGAGGCAAAAGGAAGATCATCGGAATGGATGGAGTAGCCAATGAGCAAGACTTCGACAAGTACGGCGACCCGAGGATCGAACATGACGACGATGATGAAGTAGCAGCATACACCACAAGAAGAAGCAGGACCACCCTACCTAAAGGACGTCCGTTCCACAGAAGAACTCCATTTGCGAAAAAGAAGGGCAAGAAGATTGTGAACAGATAGCTAGCTAAGATCGATTGTATTTAAATCGTAGCCTTCATTTCTTGATTGTATTTCATGGGCACTTTTTGAACTATCATGAATATTTTTAAGTTTCATGGACACTCGATCTCGATCCCCCTCCATCTCGATCGCTATCCCACCTCGCCAGATCCGCCCCCCCTCGCTGCCGAGCACCCCCCGGTCCACCGGCCGCCGCCGCCGACCCCCGCACCCTCGATTCCCCTACTCAACCGCCGCCGCCGACCCCGCGCACCCCTCCCCTACTCAACCGCCGCCGCCGACCCCCCGCACCCCCCGCACCCTCCCCCGCTCCACCGGCATTACTGTTTGATGATATTTTTAAAAAATTATTACTGTCTTATAAAAAAAATATCACTGTTATGATTTAAACAAGTTTGAACATATTTAAACACAAATAAGTATCAAACAACATTTTAAATGCATAAAAAAATTGTGGAGCCTGGGAATCGAACCCAGGACCTTCTGGTGTGAGAACTGGCTGCTGACCAGTCGAGCTAGTAGAGGGGACTTGATGTGGATCAGGTCAGGTGGGAGATAACCTGTTGGCTCGAGCAGAAATCAAAAAAAATTTACTAATGGCGCACCAGGGTGAGGTGCGCCATTAGTATGGATGTACTTATGGTGCACCGAGGGGTGGTGCGCCATTAGTATTGTGCCGCCCCCATCCATATTCCCTCCCCGGCCGGCCCAAACCTATCCCCTCTCTCTCCCTCGCCCTCGCCCTCGATCCCCTTCCCCTCTCCTCTCCCGACGCCGCTGCCCCGCTGCCTCGACGCCGCCCCGACGCTACGACGCCGCCCCGACGCCTCGACGCCGCTCCTTGCCCCTGCGCCCATCGTCGGCGCCCCGTCGTCCCTGTCGCCCGTCTCCAACCACCGCCGCCTGAGGCCCCGACGTCGGCGCCGCTCTCCCCGTCGCCCCACCTCGTTGGACGCCATCGCCCCGCCGCCCTCGACGCCATCACCCGTCGACGTGGCCTTCACCCACCGCCGCGGGACCGCGCCGCGGCCGCTGCTCGACGCGCTCCCCGGCGTCCGCGCCTTCCGCGCCGACCTCCGCTCCGGCGACGGGCTCGAGGCCGTCTCCGCGTCCTTCGGCCAGGTACTTGCACCCCCTCCCCATCCTGGGAGCGCCCCATTCCGTCCTGGTTACTGCTGCCGTAGCGCTGCCGTGTGTACTACTACTGTCTGACCGTGAATGGAATTTCGCCCAACACCTCCTTCGCCAAGCTGCAGCCGGCCGGCACTGCGAGTGTTTGCTCACTTGGATTCTCAGCAGAACGGCTACATGACTGGTCAGTGCGCGTGCCTAACCAGCGCCGCAGTCCATGGCCCGATGGCGTCGCGGCAAATTCGTAGACGGAGACAGCGTCGCCGTTCGCCATTCTCTGGGGATTCACGCTCTTCTGTCGCACTTTACTTGCACACGAACATTCAGCCTAGCACTGTTAGCGTTATCTCGACCCGAACGAGCAGTTGGCTCAAGTTGTCTGCTACCTCTGGTTCAGGGTTGCAACACAGACTACAAAGAACATTGTAACATGCAGGCCAATAGTCAAGTTTTCTTTGATAAGTTTGTAGTAATGTTGTTGCCTTTAGGTTCCCAACTAGTTTGATTGTTTTGTAGCTGGGAGAAACGGTTCAGTTTGACTGCAATGCACGATTTTAAAGTATTTTTACAGTATTTTTGCTGCTTTCACTCTTATTAGTGGGTAACGGTATTTTGTATGCATAAATGTGCACCACCTGGGATAATGATTTTACAGTGAACTCAACCATCTGATCTGCTTTTGTGTTACAAATAGAAAAATGCTGAAATTGTGATGGCCATGCAAGTTTGCAACCACACTGAAGCACAATCTTTTTTACTGCTTATGCTTTACTCAACATGGATATGGTGGTATGTAGGCTTTTTGCTGGACACAACAAAGCAATCAGAGTGCTTGACGTTCATCGGCCTGGTAGAGATTTTGAGCAATACTCTTTGCTTAAAGGGGGTGAAGGGCCAACTGGTAAGTGAAAGTTCCACTGGTTTACTTAGTACTTACTATGCTTCAAGACAACATATGACTTCAGTTGGGGTTTGAAACAGAGAAATGCGCTAATGTTGATTTAATCTGCATGCAACTTTGGTTCTCTGTTTAAGGATTCACCAAGAAAGAAAGAAATTACTTTCCATCACATGAATTAAATTTTAATGTTCATGACCTATTAAGTTTACCAATGATTTTTTGTTTGATGAAACTATGAGTAACAATGTCAGTTTATTACCACAATACTGATGAATGAAATCTTGAGATAGTATTCATTTTCATTATTAGTTTTGCATAATCAAACTCCAAAGTAACTTTGTGCCAGGACCTTGTTTTTCCTCTTATATTATTTTTCTACAGAACTTTGCATTAGAACTTCGGAAGGACTTTCACTATTAAAAATCAGGCTATAAATTGTGACTAGGACAAGTAGTTTAAACATAAATACATTTTTCATGCAGAGTGAAAGATTCTGCACAGATGCTTATTGTAGATATCTCTTGACTTGTTTTTATCAGTTCAAGTTTTGGCTAATATTGATGAATATGCTTTATTATCATGTTCCCATGGCTCATTGGACAGACATTTAAGCAAGTAGCACATTGCCTTGTCCACCTGGGATAATGATTTTGCAGGTACCCCGAGAGGCCCTTGAGTTTGCCGGAATGTCGATTAACTTCCGTTCCGGCAAATCCGGGTAGGTACGGGGATGGTGCCACGGTAGCTGGTGCTTCCGGGTGGTGACTTATCTCGAGAATCACGGGCCGCTCCCTGGTGTGTCGCCGGGTCCGTGCATCGGTAGGCGTGAGGTTGCTCGGCGAGGTCCTCGCGTGTCCCTCCCCTCTCGCCTTTGCTCCCGTTTCTACTCTACGTCCTCGGGTCCCAGCCCTCGAGCGAGTCTCAGCCGTCGCTGGTATGCCAGGTCGCGATGCCGTGGACAAGGCCAGAGGGTGAGGGCTAGAGAGCCAGTAGGAGCCCTGAGTCGCGATGCTCAGGCACCCCCCCTTTAACGTGCAAGCGGTTCGCGCGGATGAGAGTGAAGGAGACACCGCAAGGGCCTCGCCTGACGGAGCTCCTTTAGGAGATCCTGTAGACTCATCAGAGAAAGAACGAGGGGTTGCCATGACAATTGACAGTCAGCCGTTGGTTGCTTCTGAGGGGCGATGAGGCACTGAAGGCTTGACGAGGTGGCACCATGCGGGGCTGCCGCGGCCAGAGCTCAGCCATTCAGGTTTGTCGGTGTTGTACGGACGGACCCATGCGCAAGCGTCGTGCCGTTTTGGGAGCAGCTCCGTCAGTTGGCGTCAGTTGAGCGGGCAACTAGGTCAAACACATTAGCCGCGAAGGAGTGGATTCATTCAAATAGATGCTGGGAAGGCGGACATCACTGGGTCAGGCCCGAGCGACTTGGGGATGATGCAGCCCGAGGGGTGCCCCCAACAAAGTAAGCTAACAACATGAAATAAAAGGGATACATGCTGCGGGGACGGACCCACGCGGCCTGGTAATAATGCAGCCCTGGGGGCACTCCCAGCTGGAAATGAAACTTGAAAGATGTCACCTGATGATGTTGAGGACGAAGGAGTGTTGGTGTAGCAGACTCGGTGGGCTGCGGAAGCCGATCCTCATGAGACCCCAGGCCCAGGGGCCTCGGGAGGCTTCGGAGGTGCTGGTGGCTCCTCGCGGACCATCTCTATCTCTGCCAAGACTGCGGAACGCCTTGCCTCTTGAGCCTCCATGATGCCCCTCATGAGGCGCTGGTAAGTGGCAGCCGCGTTCGGCAAGCCGTAAGGCATGCGAATGTAGCTGTGGGGTGGACCTTCGCAGCGCCCCACTCGCGAGGGCCAGAGGCGCTCCAGAGAGGCGACTCGATTGAGCCCTGGTATGTCAATGCAGACGCGCAGCCCACCATCCTCGCCTGGATGGGGAGCCACAGCTGGTAGGCGGTGGCTGCCTCTCATGACTCTTGACTCCTGTAGCTCCTGAATGGCCTTGCTGACGAACTCACCGCGCCGGGTCGGACGATGTCTTCTTCTTCTTGGTGGTGGTCTCGGGAAGCCTCCTGCTTCTGCGATCCGGGTCTTCTAGTGATGCGGCCTGAAAGGCTCGTTCCAGGGAACACACCGCGTCCTTCTCTTCACAGGGCACCGTGATGACTCCGCCACTTCCTGGCATCTTGAGGACGTTGTAGCCGTGGTGAGTTACGACCTGAACTTGGCCAGCGCTGGGTACCCAAGGATGGCGTTGTACGGAAGGCGAATGTGAGCGACGTCGAAGTCGATGAGCTCGGTGCGGTAGTTGTCGTGTGCCCCGAAGGTGACAGGGAGGCGGACCTGCCCAATCCGGACCGTGGAGCCGTCGGTGACTCCGGAGAAAGACTTGGTTGGCTGAAGCTGGTTGTAGGGCACTTGGAGATTGTTGAATGTTTCCACAGACAGGGCGTTGAGCCCTGCCCCGCCATCGATGAGGGTCCTGGTGACCAGCACGTTGCTGATGATTAGGGAACAAAGCATCGAGAGGACTCTGGCTGTGGCCGCATACTTGAGCTGATCCGCTGAGCTGAACGTGATGGCGCACGCCGACCACCTGAGAGGGCGCGTGGCTTCGAGCTTGGGGAGGACTGCATTTACTTCGCGGGTGAACTGCTTGAAGATGCGGTGAGAGGCTGGGGCTTGAGCGCCGCCCAGGATGCAGGCGATCGCGCGCGGCTCCTGGAAGCCCCCAGCCCCCTCGTCCTGATGGCGGTCCTTGTTTCTCCTTGGCTGCGGCGGCAGCGGAGTGAGGCCTGCGTTGCCTTGCGGGCGATCCTCGCGAGGCTGATCCCTCCAGTCTCCCTCGCGAGGCGGGTCTTGCCAGCGGTCCTTGCGAGGTCGATCGCGCCACCCTTGGTGCGGGCCGCGGTCTTCCCAGCGTCCTGCGTTCCTTCCTCCTCCTCGACCGTTGCCCCGGTCACCGCGGTCGGGGCGACGACCGATCCTTCCTTCTCGCATGGCTCGGAGCTCTTGACATTCCTTGTTGTTGTTGGTGTGGAGGTCGTGGTACACACAGTACCGACTGCCCTTGGAAGATTCGGGCTGATCTCTGCCCCGCTTGGTGTCTGGTTCTGCCGCGAGCACGACAGCCCCCTTGCGCTTCACATCCTTGGCCTTGGGCTTCTTCTCTTCTGGGTCTGCGGCAGGCAACTCGAGGAGGGAGAGATGCCCTTCCTCAGCCCTGGCGCACTTGGTCGCCAAGTTGAACAGCTCCAAGGAAGTGCACAGGTCTTCATGCATCGCCAGCTCCTCCTTCATCTTGACGTCGCGCACGCCGTCGGAGAAGGCTGAGATGATGGCCTCCTCGATCACCTTGGGAATCTTGAGGCGTGTGTTGTTGAAGCGCTGCAGGGTCTCTTCGGGTTGTTGCTTGATGCAATGCATGTTGCTCACGGCGGGTGGCCGGTCGCGAGTACCTTGGAAGTTGGCGATGAAGCGGGCGCGCATCTCGTCCCAGGAGGAGATCGTGCCTGGAGCCAGGTTCAGGAGCCAGGTGCGGGCCCCGTCCTTGAGCGCCATGGGAAACCAGTTCGCCATGACCTTCTCATCTCCGTTGGCGGCTTCGATGCCCAGCTCATTGAAGGAAATATGCCCTAGAGGCAATAATAAAGTTATTATTTATTTCCTTATATCATGATAAATGTTTATTATTCATGCTAGAATTGTATTAACTGGAAACATAATACATGTGTGAATACATAGACAAACAGAGTGTCACTAGTATGCCTCTACTTGACTAGCTCATTAATCAAAGATGGTTATGTTTCCTAGCCATGAACAAAGAGTTGTTATTTGATTAACGAGATCACATCATTAGTTGAATGATCTGATTGACATGACCCATTCCATTAGCATAGCACCCGATCGTTTAGTATATTGCTATTGCTTTTATCCATGACTTATACATGTTCCTTTAACTATGAGAATATGCAACTCCCATTTACCGTAGGGACACTTTGTGTGCTACCAAACGTCACAACGTAACTGGGTGATTATAAAGGTGCTCTACAAGTGTCTCCGAAGGTACATGTTGAGTTGGCATATTTCGAGATTAGGATTTGTCACTCCGATTGTCGGAGAGGTATCTCAGGGCCTTCTCGGTAATGCACATCACATAAAGCCTTGCAAGCATTGCAACCAATGAGTTAGTTGCGAGATGATGTATTACGGAACGAGAAAAGAGACTTGCCGGTAACGAGATTGAACTAGGTATTGGATACCGACGATCGAATCTCGGGCAAGTAACATACCGATGACAAAGGGAACAACGTATGTTGTTATGCGGTCTGACCGATAAAGATCTTCGTAGAATATGTAGGAGCCAATATGGGCATCCAGGTCCCGCTATTGGTTATTGACCGGAAACGTGTCTCGGTCATGTCTACATTGTTCTCGAACCGTAGGGTCCGCACGCTTAACGTTACGATGACAGTTATTATGAGTTTATGCATTTTGATGTACCGAAGGAGTTCGGAGTCCCGGATGTGATCACGGACGTGACGAGGAGTCTCGAAATGGTCGAGACATAAAGAATTATATATTGGAAGCCTATGTTTGGACATCGGATGCATTCCAGGTGAAATCAGGATTTTACCGGAATACCGGGAGGGTTACCGGAACCCCCCGGGAGCATAATGGGCCAACATGGGCCTTGGAGAAGAGGTGAGAGGGCTGCCCTCATGGGCTGTGCGCCTCCCCCCTTCCCTAGTCCTATTAGGACTAGGAGAAGTGGGGCGCCCCCTCTCTCTCTCTCTCTCTCCCCCTTGAAGAATCCTAGTCCAACTAGGATTGGGGGGGGGGGGGAATCCTACTCCCAGAGGGAGTAGGACTCCTCCTGCGCCTCCCTCCTTTGGCCGGCCAGCCTCCCCCCCTTCATCCTTTATATACGGGGGCAGGGGACACCCCAAGACACACAAAATTGATCTACGGATCGTTCCTTAGCCGTGTGCGGTGCCCCCTTCCACCAAATTCCACCTCGATCATATCGTTGCAGTGCTTAGGCGAAGCCCTGCGCCAGTAACACATCAAGATCGTCACCACGCCGTCGCGCTGACGGAACTCTTCCTCGACGCTTTGCTGGATCGGAGCCCGGGGATCGTCATCGAGCTGAACGTGTGCCAAGAACTCGGAGGTGCCGGAGTAACGGTGCTGTGATCGGTTGGATCGCGAGGAGAACGTACGACTACTTCCTCTACGTACGACTACTTCCTCTACGTTGTGTCAACGCTTCCGCTTCGGTCTACGAGGGTACGTAGACAAACACTCTCCCCTCTCGTTGCTATGCATCACCATGATCTTGCGTGTGCGTAGGAATTTTTTTGAAATTACTACGTTCCCCAACAGTGGCATCCGAGCCTAGGTTTTATGGTTTGATGTTATTTGCACGAGTAGAACACAAGTGAGTTGTGGACGATACAAGTCATACTGCCTACCAGCATGTCATACTTTGGTTCAGCGGTATTGTTGGACGAGACGATCCGGACCAACCTTACGCGTACGCTTACGCGAGACCGGTTCCCTCGACGTGCTTTGCACATAGATGGCTTGCGGAAGACTGTCTCTCCAACTTTAGTTGAACCAAGTGTGGCTACGCCCGGTCCTTGAGAAGGTTAAAACGGAGTCTATTTGACAAACTATCGTTGTGGTTTTGATGCGTAGGTAAGATGAGTTCTTGCTTAAAGCCCGTAGCAGCCACGTAAAACTTGCAACAACAAAGTAGAGGACGTCTAACTTGTTTTTGCAGGGCATGTTGTGATGTGATATGGTCAAGACGTGATGCTAAATTTTATTGTATGAGATGATCATGTTTTGTAACCGAGTTATCGGCAACTGGCAGGAGCCATATGGTTGTCGCTTTATTGTATGCAATGCAATCGCGATGTAATGCTTTACTTTATTGCTAAACGGTAGTGATAGTCGTAGAAGCATAAGATTAGCGAGACGACAACGATGCTGTGATGAAGATCAAGGTGTCGCGCCGGTGACGATGGTGATCATGACGGTGCTTCGAAGATGAAGATCACAAGCACAAGATGATGATGGCCATATCATATCACTTATATTGATTGCATGTGATGTTTATCCTTTTATGCATCTTATCTTGCTTTGATTGACGGTAGCATTATAAGATGATCTCTCACTAAATTATCAAGAAGTGTTATCCCTGAGTATGCACCGTTGCGAAAGTTCTTCGTGCTGAGACACCACGTGATGATCGGGTGTGATAGGCTCTACGTTCAAATACAACGGGTGCAAAACAGTTGCACACGCGGAATACTCAGGTTTAACTTGACGAGCCTAGCATATACAGATATGGCCTCGGAACACAGAGACCGAAAGGTCGAGCGTGAATCATATAGTAGATATGATCAACATAATGATGTTCACCATTGAAACTACTCCATCTCACGTGATGATCGGACATGGTTTAGTTAATTTGGATCACGTGATCACTTAGAGGATTAGAGAGATGTCTATCTAAGTGGGAGTTCTTAAGTAATATGATTAATTGAACTTTAATTTATCATGAACTTAGTACCTGATAGTATCTTGCTTGTCTATGTTGTGTAGATAGATGGCTCGTGCTGTTGTTCCGTTGAATTTTAATGCGTTCCTTGAGAAAGCAAAGTTGAAAGATGATGGTAGCAATTACACGGACTGGGTCCGTAACTTGAGGATTATCCTCATTGCTGCACAGAAGAATTACGTCCTGGAAGCACCGCTAGGTGCCAGGCCTGGTGCAAGAGCTACGCCAGATGTTGTGAACGTCTGGCAAAGCAAAGCTGATGACTACTCTATAGTTCAGTGTGCCATGCTTTACGGCTTAGAACCGGGACTTCAACGACGTTTTGAACACCATGGAGCATATGAGATGTTCCAGGAGTTGAAGTTAATATTTCAAGCAAATGCCCGGATTGAGAGATATGAAGTCTCCAATAAGTTCTATAGCTGTAAAATGGAGGAGAATGGTTCTGTCAGTGAGCATATACTCAGAATGTCTGGGTATAACAATCACTTGATTCAACTGGGAGTTAATCTTCCGGATGATTGCGTCATTGACAGAATTCTCCAATCACTGCCACCAAGCTATAAGAGCTTCGTGATGAACTATAATATGCAAGGGATGACCAAAACTATGCCCGAGCTCTTCGCGATGCTAAAAGCCGCGGAGGTAGAAATCAAAAAGGAGCATCAAGTGTTGATGGTTAACAAAACCACTAGTTTCAAGAAAAAGGGCAAAGGGAAGAAAAAGGGGAGCTTCAAAAAGAACAGCAAGCAAGTTGCTACTCAAGAGAAGAAACCCAAGTCTGGACCTAAGCCTGAAACTGAGTGCTTCTATTGCAAGCAGACTGGTCACTGGAAGCGGAACTGCCCCAAGTATTTGGCGGATAAGAAGGATGGCAAGGTTAACAAAGGTATATATGATATACATGTTATTGATGTGTACCTTACTAATTCTCGCAGTAGCACCTGGGTATTTGATACTGGTTCTGTTGCTAATATTTGCAACTCAAAACAGGGGCTACGGATTAAGCGAAGATTGGCTAAGGACGAGGTGACGATGCGCGTGGGAAACGGTTCCAAAGTCGATGTGATCGCGGTCGGCACGCTACCTCTACATCTACCTTCGGGATTAATATTAGATCTAAATAATTGTTATTTAGTACCAGCGTTGAGCATGAACATTATATCTGGATCTTGTTTGATGCGAGACGGTTATTCATTTAAATCAGAGAATAATGGTTGTTCTATTTATATGAGTAATATCTTTTATGGTCATGCGCCATTAAAGAGTGGTTTGTTCTTACTTAATCTCGATAGTAGTAATACACATATTCATAATGTTGAAACCAAAAGATGCAGAGTTGATAATGATAGTGCAACTTATTTGTGGCACTGCCGTTTAGGTCATATCGGTGTAAAGCGCATGAAGAAACTCCATACTGATGGACTTTTGGAGTCACTTGATTATGAATCACTTGGCACTTGCGAACCGTGCCTTATGGGCAAGATGACTAAAACACCGTTCTCCGGTACTGTGGAGAGAGCAACAGATTTATTGGAAATCATACATACTGATGTATGTGGTCCAATGAATGTTGAGGCTCGTGGCGGATATCGTTATTTTCTCACCTTCACTGATGATTTAAGCAGATATGGGTATATCTACTTAATGAAACACAAGTCTGAAACATTTGAAAAGTTCAAAAAATTTCAGAGTGAAGTGGAAAATCATCGTAACAAGAAAATAAAGTTTCTACGATCTGATCGTGGAGGAGAATATTTGAGTTACGAGTTTGGTCTACATTTGAAACAATGCGGAATAGTTTCGCAACTCACGCCACCCGGAACACCACAACGTAATGGTGTGTCCGAACGTCGTAATCGTACTTTACTGGATATGGTGCGATCTATGATGTCTCTTACCGATTTACCGCTATCTTTTTGGGGTTATGCTCTAGAGACGGCCGCATTCACGTTAAATAGGGCACCATCAAAATCCGTTGAGACGACGCCTTATGAACTGTGGTTTGGCAAGAAACCAAAGTTGTCGTTTCTTAAAGTTTGGGGCTGCGATGCTTATGTGAAAAAGCTTCAACCTGATAAGCTCGAACCCAAATCGGAAAAATGTGTCTTCATAGGATACCCAAAGGAGACTATTGGGTATACCTTCTATCACAAATCCGAAGGCAAAATTTTTGTTGCTAAAGTCGGAAACTTTCTAGAGAAGGAGTTTCTCTCGAAAGAAGTGAGTGGGAGGAAAGTAGAACTTGATGAGATAACAGTATCTGCTCCTTTATTGAGAAGTAGTACATCACAGAAATCTGTTTCTGTGACACCTACATCAAATAAGGGAGGAAGCTAATGATAATGATCATGAAACTTCAGATCAATTTTCTACTGAACTTCGTAGATCAACCAGAGTAAGATCCGCACCAGAGTGGTACGGTAATCCTATTTTGGAAGTCATGTTACTAGACCATGATGAACCTACGAACTATGAAGAAGCGATGGTGAGCCCAGATTCCGCAAAGTGGCTTGAGGCCATGAAATCTGAGATGGGATCCATGTATGATAACAAAGTGTGGACTTTGGTTGACTTGCCCGATGATCGGCAAGCAATAGAAAATAAATGGATTTTTAAGAAGAAGACTGACGCTGATGGTAATGTTACTGTCTATAAAGCTCGACTTGTTGCAAAAGGTTTTCGACAAGTTCAAGGGATTGACTACGATGAGACTTTCTCACCCGTAGCGATGCTTAAGTCTGTCCGAATCATGTTAGCAGTTGCCGCATTTTATGATTATGAAATTTGGCAAATGGATGTCAAAACTGCATTCCTGAATGGATTTCTGGAAGAAGAGTTGTATATGATGCAACCAGAAGGTTTTGTCGATCCAAAGGAAGCTAACAAAGTGTGCAAGCTCCAGCGATCCATTTATGGACTGGTGCAAGCCTCTCGGAGTTGGAATAAACGCTTTGATAGTGTGATCAAAGCTTTTGGTTTTATACAGACTTTCGGAGAAGCCTGTATTTACAAGAAAGTGAGTGGGAGCTCTGTAGCATTTCTGATATTATATGTGGATGACATATTACTGATCGGAAATAATATAGAATTTCTGGATAGCATAAAGGGATACTTGAATAAAAGTTTTTCGATGAAAGACCTCGGGGAAGCTGCTTACATATTGGGCATTAAGATCTATAGAGATAGATCAAGACGCCTAATAGGACTTTCACAAAGCACATACCTTGACAAAGTTTTGAAAAAGTTCAGAATGGATCAGGCAAAGAAAGGGTTCTTGCCTGTGGCACAAGGTGTGAAATTGAGTAAGACTCAATGCCCGACCACCGCAGAAGATAGAGAGAAAATGAAAAATGTTCCCTATGCTTCAGCCATAGGCTCTATCATGTATGCAATGCTGTGTACCAGACCAGATGTGTGCCTTGCTGTAAGTTTAGCAGGCAGGTACCAAAGTAATCCAGGAGTGGATCACTGGACAGCGGTCAAGAACATCCTTAAGTACTTGAGAAGGACTAAGGATATGTTTCTCATTTATGGAGGTGACAAAGATCTCGTCGTAAACGGTTACGTCGATGCAAGCTTTGACACTGATCCGGACGATTCCAAATCGCAAACCGGATACGTATTTACATTAAACGGTGGAGCTGTCAGTTGGTGCAGTTCTAAACAAAGCGTCGTGGCGGGATCTACATGTGAAGCTGAGTACATAGCCGCTTCGGAAGCAGCTAATGAAGGAGTCTGGATGAAGGAGTTCATATCCGATCTAGGTGTTGTACCTAGCGTATCGGGTCCAATGAAAATCTTTTGTGACAATACTGGTGCAATTGCCTTGGCAAAGGAATCCAGATTTCACAAAAGAACCAAACACATCAAGAGACGCTTCAACTCCATCCGGGATTTGGTCCAGGTGGGAGACATAGAGATATGCAAGATACATACGGATCTGAATGTTGCAGACCCGTTGACTAAGTCTCTTCCACGAGCAAAACATGATCAGCACCAAAACTCCATGGGTGTTAGAATCATTACTTTGTAATCTAGATTATTGACTCTAGTGCAAGTGGGAGACTGAAGGAAATATGCCCTAGAGGCAATAATAAAGTTATTATTTATTTCCTTATATCATGATAAATGTTTATTATTCATGCTAGAATTGTATTAACTGGAAACATAATACATGTGTGAATACATAGACAAACAGAGTGTCACTAGTATGCCTCTACTTGACTAGCTCATTAATCAAAGATGGTTATGTTTCCTAGCCATGAACAAAGAGTTGTTATTTGATTAACGAGATCACATCATTAGTTGAATGATCTGATTGACATGACCCATTCCATTAGCATAGCACCCGATCGTTTAGTATATTGCTATTGCTTTTATCCATGACTTATACATGTTCCTTTAACTATGAGAATATGCAACTCCCATTTACCGTAGGGACACTTTGTGTGCTACCAAACGTCACAACGTAACTGGGTGATTATAAAGGTGCTCTACAAGTGTCTCCGAAGGTACATGTTGAGTTGGCATATTTCGAGATTAGGATTTGTCACTCCGATTGTCGGAGAGGTATCTCAGGGCCTTCTCGGTAATGCACATCACATAAAGCCTTGCAAGCATTGCAACCAATGAGTTAGTTGCGAGATGATGTATTACGGAACGAGAAAAGAGACTTGCCGGTAACGAGATTGAACTAGGTATTGGATACCGACGATCGAATCTCGGGCAAGTAACATACCGATGACAAAGGGAACAACGTATGTTGTTATGCGGTCTGACCGATAAAGATCTTCGTAGAATATGTAGGAGCCAATATGGGCATCCAGGTCCCGCTATTGGTTATTGACCGGAAACGTGTCTCGGTCATGTCTACATTGTTCTCGAACCGTAGGGTCCGCACGCTTAACGTTACGATGACAGTTATTATGAGTTTATGCATTTTGATGTACCGAAGGAGTTCGGAGTCCCGGATGTGATCACGGACGTGACGAGGAGTCTCGAAATGGTCGAGACATAAAGAATTATATATTGGAAGCCTATGTTTGGACATCGGATGCATTCCAGGTGAAATCAGGATTTTACCGGAATACCGGGAGGGTTACCGGAACCCCCCGGGAGCATAATGGGCCAACATGGGCCTTGGAGAAGAGGTGAGAGGGCTGCCCTCATGGGCTGTGCGCCTCCCCCCTTCCCTAGTCCTATTAGGACTAGGAGAAGTGGGGAGCCCCCTCTCTCTCTCTCTCTCCCCCTTGAAGAATCCTAGTCCAACTAGGATTGGGGGGGGGGGGGAATCCTACTCCCAGAGGGAGTAGGACTCCTCCTGCGCCTCCCTCCTTTGGCCGGCCAGCCTCCCCCCTTCATCCTTTATATACGGGGGCAGGGGACACCCCAAGACACACAAAATTGATCTACGGATCGTTCCTTAGCCGTGTGCGGTGCCCCCTTCCACCAAATTCCACCTCGATCATATCGTTGCAGTGCTTAGGCGAAGCCCTGCGCCAGTAACACATCAAGATCGTCACCACGCCGTCGTGCTGACGGAACTCTTCCTCAACGCTTTGCTGGATCGGAGCCCGGGGATCGTCATCGAGCTGAACGTGTGCCAAGAACTCGGAGGTGCCGGAGTAACGGTGCTGTGATCGGTTGGATCGCGAGGAGAACGTACGACTACTTCCTCTACGTACGACTACTTCCTCTACGTTGTGTCAACGCTTCCGCTTCGGTCTACGAGGGTACGTAGACAAACACTCTCCCCTCTCGTTGCTATGCATCACCATGATCTTGCGTGTGCGTAGGAAATTTTTTGAAATTACTACGTTCCCCAACACTCATAGAGCTGGAGGAACTCCGCAGGGTGGGCCGTGCCGTCGTAACGAGGAGGCAGGTCTGGCTTGAACTTGCTGGGCCACGCGACGCTGCGTAACTCGGTGGTAAAGGCACGGCAGCCTGCTGTGGCCACGGGAGGCCTTGGGTGACCGAGAGCTTGGTCTTGCAGGTCCCCATGCGCTACAGCTGGGAGCAGCGCGGGGTCTTGACGTGCGGGAGCAGGAGCATGGTCGCGACGTGCTGGAGCAGGGAGCGCCCGGGCAGCTTCTTGCGGGCGAGGGACTTCTTGGCAGCTCTGCTCTTGCTGTGCCGGCACCTGAAGGAGGGGGTTCCGCCCAGGGGACACGCGCCTTGTAGCCAGGGCGCCTTCTTGAGGAGGAGGCGGCTGGGGCGCCCCCGGAGCTTCGTCGCCCGCGCAGGGCGGGGTGCGGTGCAGCGGACCTGACGGCGCAGGAGAGCCCCCTGCGGCACGGACGAGCTCGGCGACGCGGTCGAGCCATTCTTCGTAGACGTCATCGACGGGACGGTAGCGCAGGAGCTCGTTTGATGCGATGAGCGCAGCTCGAGCCTCCATGGGTGTGCGGAGCGTGCGGGACGAAGAACCAGCTGGGGTGAGCGAGGGAGTAGCGGTGCGGCCGTCTTGCCGCACGGACGGATGCTGAGGCGACGCTTGCTGCTCGTTTCCCGCCGGGCCGGTGGCGGCGTTGACGGCAGGTGACAGGGAACGGCGAGGACGCCCGCCGACAGGAGCCGTCTGGGCGACGCGGGAAGCTAGAGAGGCTCGGCGCTCGGCGCGGGCCCGACGAGCGTCAGACATGGACGCGATGGTCGGAGGAGAACGGGGCGGTGGAAGACGAATTCCGGCGCACCCCTACCTGGCGTGCCAAATGTCGAATTTCGGGTTCCGGCAAACCCTTGAGGTTCGAACACTGGCGTGCGCGCGGAGATTTCACCTTCTACCTACCTGCACCCCACCGCCTCGCTAAGATCTAAGCTATGGAAAGAACAGCACAAGAGACACAGGGTTTATACTAGTTCGGGCCACCATTGTGGTGTAATACCCTACTCTAGTTTGTGGTGTGGTGGATTGCCTCTTGGGCTGATGATGATGAGCAATACAAGGAAGAACAGCCTCGCGAGGGTCTGTTCTTGGCTGGGGCGATGAACTGCTAGGAGGAGTTCAGTCACCCTTGTCTCTCTCTCTCTCTCTCTGTGTGATGCTACTCGATCCGATCCCAGCTTGTTTCTGGATTGGCCGATTCTAGATTCTCTCTCCTTGATTCTCTCCCCTCTACCCTGGGGGTGGCTAGTCCTATTTATAGGCAAAGGCCCTGGGCCTCTTCCCAAATATTGAGCGGGAAGGGCGCCAACAATTGGCCATTTTGAAGGGGAACATCTGGTACACTTATCCTGACTAAAGTTGCTCCTCGCCTGCCAAAGGCTCTGGTGGTGACGCTGGCTTGGGATCCAGAATGACTTCCTCCCTGCCGTTGGGCTGGTCTTGGTCTCGTTGCACCGAAACGGGTGCCTTTTCTTGATGCTCTCGCCTGTGCTTGCTCCCTTTGCACCAAAGAGGAAAGGAGGACACTGCGCAGGCTGGCGCCCGCCTGGCGCCCTTGGTCGTCATGGCTTGCGTCACGGGCACCTCGTGAGGTACCCCGCCTTGATCTCTCCGCCTCCTCGCGAGCCAGCCTGATGAGGCCGTGCCTGAGGAAGCTCCGTGTCGTCCGCCCCGCGAGGCTTGGCCCCTCGCGAGGGTCTTGGGTCTGTGTTGATGAAGATGGGCCGTGCTGGGCCCCCCTTTGAGCCACGCCGCAGGCCGCAGGAAGGCAAGTCTGGGGACCCCCGTTCCTAGAACGCCGAAAGGTTGGGCTGGCAGCTGCATGGGAACGGTGGTGGAAGCTTGGTTGGCGTGGGCCTGGCGGTGGTCCCGCTGGCGTCCTTGGCGAGGGCCTTGCCGGGTGGCCCGACATGGGTCTTGCCGTGTGGCCTGGCAAGGGTCTTGCCGTGGCGCGCTGTCGTCCCCGGCAAGGATCTTGCCGGGGGTCTGGTGGCCTTCCTCAGCAAGGATCTGATCGAGAGTCGTCGTCTTCTAATCCTCATCTAATCTTGAATATGTCTTCACAAAGATCTGCATGCCACCATAGAGGTTCCTTTGCAAGCCCTGGCCCCACGCTAATGATGGCGCTGGGGGCCGTGGGCTCAAGGGTGGCTCGCTCCGTTGGTATGGGGCGAGCTGCCCCGGCAAGGGTCTTGCCAGGGCTGCCGAGGCTGCCCCCGGCAAGGGTCTCCTGCCAGGGGAACCTGCTTAGTCCCTTTGTTCTTTGTGTCCTTGGCCTTGGCGTTGCTCTGGCCATCTTGGGCTTCGGTCTTACCTTGGCTCACCTCCCTCGCTCTGCTTGGTGTGGTCGCGGCGTGGCTCTGACTGCTCGTGCACAGGTAAAGGGGTGCAAAAATGTTCCCCTAGTTTTGTACACCGACGCTGGGGCACGCCCCCGTGATCCGTAGATTGATTTGGTCTACCCGGCTCTATTTTCTAGGTCCCGTCGGAGGTCATAGGTGTATCCTGGAGTCGCTGCTTCTCTGCCTCTACGGCGAGGTTGTGCGGGCTGGTGTTCGGCTTGAGTTGCCGCTCTGTCTCGTCCACACGATGGTCGGTCAGGTCTGTAGATAGCATCACGCGTTGGCAGTGTGGGCTCCAGGGCCTCGTCGTCGAATTGGGGTAGCATCTTGCGCTTTGGGTAGCTCTTTGTTGGGCGTTCAAGGCCGTATTCTTCGGCTGCCAAGACTTTAGTCCATCTGTCGTTGAGCGTATCCTGTTCAGATTGGAGCTGTCGCTGCTTCTTCTTCTTGCAGTTGTGATTAGCTGGCGCTTAAAGCGTTCTTGTTCAAGGGGTTCCTCCGGCACAATGAAATCTTCGTCGCCGAGGCTCATATCGTCTTCGGAGAGTGGTAGATAGTTGCTATTCCCCGAGTCTTCGTTCCCTACCGGCTCGTCAGGGTCGACTTGCCCGTCGTCCCGATCATCCTGTTCGGATGTTGGTTCGATGTTAGCTTCTTGGTCTTCGGCGTTCTCCAGAATATTATTGTCCCCGGTGCCGGTGTTGCTATCTTTTTACTGACGCGATTTAGAGCGGCGCCGCTGACATTGATGCTTTGGAGGTATCTCAGGTGGTTCGTCCTCGACTAGATCCTTCTCGTCATCGCCGTTGTCTTCTTTGGGTGTGTCCACCATGTACACGTCATATGAGGAAGTGGTCGTCCAGCGTCCGGTGAACGGCGGGTTTTAGCCCTGCTGATCTCCAGCATCGTCGTCCATATCGTCGATGTCTTCGGAGGTGTAATCGAGCATGTCAGTTAGATCCTCGATAGTGGCTATGAAGTGGGTGGTGGGTGGGACGTAAAATTCCCCGCTCTCAGTCCCTAGAATGGGCTAGGCATAGTTCGGCAGCAGTTCATCTGCAATGGCGAGGGATCGCATTAAGTCTAGGGCCTCGTTTAAGAGCGAGGTTTGGACGGGGAAGTGAGAGTCCGTGGAGTTGGGCGGGACAGGCGTTTCCTGCCCAAGTTCACATAACACGGACCTCGAGAGTTCAGAGCTAGTGTCCGGAGGAGAGTCCGTCTTTTTGATGATAGAGGGAGCCTGCCGTAACTCTGGACCCACCGGTGACGCGATCCCCTCTGATTGTTCGGTGACAAGCTCTATAGCTGCAGAGAGTCCGGCGGGCTCTAAACTCCCGTTTTCAGACCTGGTGATGTGCTCCAGATCTGAGGCCGGAGTGGTGGTTGGGGCCGCAAACCCCTGGAAGATCAAGTCTCCTCGGATATCAGCGAGATAGTTCAGGTTTCCAAAACCGATCTGATGACCAGGGGCGTAGTTGTCGATCGGCTCCGAATGGCCAGTCGAGTTGGCCCGCAGTGCGAAGCCGCCGAATTCGAAAATTTGGCCGGGGAGAAAAGTCTCCTTCACAGCGGCATTGTTGTAGATGATCGATGGAGCCATCAAGCCTTCTGACGATGGCACATTGGAACTCTCAATGAAAGCACCAATGTCGGTGTCAAAACCGGCAGATCTCGGGTAGGGGGTCCCGAACTGTGCGTCTGAGGATCGAAGGTAACAGGAGGCAGTGGACACGATGTTTACCCAGGTTCGGTCCCTCTTAATGGAGGTAATACCCTACTTCCTACTTGATTGACTTCGATGAATATAGGGGTTACAAGAGTTGATCTACCTCGAGATCGTAATGACTAAACCCTAGATGTCTAGCCTATATGATTATGATTCCCTCTACGTAATAACCCCTCCGGTTTATATAGACACCGGAGGGGCCTAGGGTTGTACAAAGTCGGTTTACAGAGAAAGGAATCTTCATAACCGAATGCCAAGCTTGTCACCCACGCAAAGGAGAGTCCCATCCGGACACGGGGAAAGGCCCTCTATCCTTGTATCTTCACGGCCCACCATTCCGACCCATGTCACATAGCCCGGACGCCCTGGGACCCCCTAATCCAGGACTCCCTCACCCACTTAGTTTTATTTTTTGAGATTTCATAAACTTATAGCTCTAGTGTATCCGTTGCATGGCAATCCCTACTCACTCACATTGATATCTATTAATGGGCATCTCCATAGCCCGTTGATATGGCTAGTTGATGTGAGACTATCTCCTTCTTTTTTATCTTCTCCACAACCACCGTCTATTCCACCTATAGTGCTATGTCCATGGCTCACACTCATGTATTGCATGAAAGTTGTAAAGGTTTGAGAACATCAAAAGTATGAAACAATTGCTTGGCTTGTCATCAGGGTTGTGCATGATTTGAATATTTTGTGTGACGAAGATGGAGCATAGCCATGCTATATGATTTTGTAGGGATAAGCTTTCTTTGGCTATGTTATTTTGAGAAGGCATAATTATTTTGTTAGTATGCTTGAAGTATTATTGTTTTTATGTCAATATTAAACTTTTGTTTTGAATCTTACGGATCTGAACATTCATGCCACAATAAAGAGAATTACATGGATAAATATGTTAGGTAGCATTCCGCATCAAAAATTCTGTTTTTATCATTTACCTACTCGAGGACGAGCGGGAATTAAGCTTGTGGATGCTTGATACATATCCAACGTATCTATAATTTTTTATTGTTCCATGCTATTATATTATCTGTTTTGGATGTTTAATATGCATTAATATTCTATTTTATATGATTTTTGGGACTAACCTATTAACCTAGAGCCCAGTGCCAGTTCATGTTTTTTCCTTGTTTTAGAGTTTCGCGGAAAAGGAATACCAAACGGAATAAAACTTTCACGATGATTTTTCTTGGACCAGGAGACACCCATGAGACTTCGAGTGCAAGTTAGAAGAGCAATGAGGCAGCCACAAGGGTGGAGGGTGTGCCCAAGGGGTAGGGCGCGCCCCCGACCTTGTGGGCCCCTCGTTGACCTCCTGACCTGGATCTTCCTCCTATATATACTCTTATACCACAAGAACATCCAGGGGAGCCATGAAACCACTTTTCCACTGCCGCAACCTTCTATACCCATGAGATCCCATCTTGGGGCCTCTTCTGGCATCCTGCCGGAGGGGCATTCGATCACGGAGGGCTTCTACATCAACACCATTGCGTCTCCGATGAAGCGTGTGTAGTTTACCTCAGACCTACGAGTCCATAGCTAGTAGCTAGATGGCTTCTTCTCTCTCTTTGATTCTCAATACAAAGTTCTCCTCGATGTTCTTGGAGATCTATTTGATGTAATACTCTTTTGCGGTGTGTTTGCCGAGACCTGATGAATTGTGGATTTATGATCAACTTAGCTATGAATATTATTTGAATATTCTCCGAATTTTTATATGCATGATTTGATATCTTTGCAAGTCTCTTCGAACTATCGATTTGGTTTGGCGAACTAGATTGGTTTTTCTTGCAATGGGAGAAGTGCTTAGCTTTGGGTTCAATCTTGCGGCGTCCTTTCCCAGTGACAGTATGGGCACCAAGGCACGTATTGTATTGTTGCCATTGAGGATAAAAAGATGGGGTTTTCATCATATTCCTTGAGTTAATTCCTCTACATCATGTCATCTTGCTAATGCGTTACTCCGTTCTTTATGAACTTAATACTCTAGATGCATGCTGGATAGCGGTCGATGTATGGAGTAATAGTAGTAGATGTAGCATCGTTTCGGTCTACTTGACACGGATGTGATGCCTATATTCATGATCATTGCCATAGATACCGTCATAACTTTGCACTTTTCTATCATCTGCTCGAGAGTAATTTATTCAACCACCATAATAATTTTTATCTTGAGAGAAGCCTCTACTGAAACTTATGGCCCCCGGTGTCGGTGTCAAAATCGGCGGATCTTGGGTAGGGGGTCCCGAACTATGCGTCTAGGATCGATGGTAACAGGAGACGGGGGACACGACGTTTACCCAGGTTCGGGCCCTCTGTATGGAGGTAATACCCTACTTCCTGCTTGATTGATCTTGATGAATATGAGTGTTACAAGAGTTGATCTACCACGAGATCGTAATGGCTAAACCCTAGAAGTCTGGCCTATGATTATATGGTAATGAATCTGTCCTATCCGGACTATGCTCTCTGGTTTATATAGACACCGGAGAGATCTAGGGTTACATGAGGTCGGTTACATAGGAGGAAATCTTCATAATAGGTCGCCTAGCTTGCCTTCCACGCCAAGGAGAGTCCAATCCGGACACGGGTATAGTCTTCGGTCTTCCTGTCTTCACAGCCCATCAGTCTGGCCCATAGATAATAGGCCGGATGCCCGAGGACCCCTTAGTCCAGGACTCCCTCAGTAGCCCCTGAACTTGGCTTCAATGATGAGGAGTCCGACACGCAGATTGTCTTCGGCATTGCAAGGCGGGTTCCCCTTCTTCCGAACTCCAAGATAGTATTCGGACGCGATGATTGTATCCGAACCTATTACACACCATGCACAACTGCAGAGAGAATATATATTTTACACGAGTTCCATCCGTTGACAACTTTCTATGACATTACGTCTGTTTGGTCATAATTTCGAACCATTTGTCCCACGTTTCAAGACGCGGTTGCTATTGGCACGTCTTGTCGAAGCAGAGATCGTGTCCCCTTATCGCGGGATTCTCATCAATGCGGCCATGGGTAACCCAACCGTGCCGTTTACACAGCCCTTGTGAATAGGCGAATCTCAAGGCGAGTGAGGAGGCATTTAATATTTGCTGCCTTTATAAGGAGGTAAGGATTCCCCCTTCCTCTTATCACGGTTTCTCTCTGTCTCTACTTTCCCAACCTCGAGCTCCAGCGCCCAAGTTCAAATCTCCTTTCCACCCTAGCAACCATGTCCGGATCCGGTGGTCAGGGCAAGTGGATGGTCTCCGCGGTCACGGAGGAGGGCATCACTGAGCTCCGGGCGACCGGATATTTGGCGAAGGAGATCGCCCACCGTCTGCTGGCCGAGCGACTGATCGTCCCCATGCTGGAGCCCACAGAGAGGGTGGTATTCCTCCCCCATTTCTTCCGCGGGCTAGGATTTCCACTCCACCCCTTCATCCGCGGTTAATGTATTATTACGGGGTAGATTTCCATGATATGTCCCTGAATTCCTTCCTTAACATCTCAACGTTTATCGTCGTGTGCGAGGCCTTCCTCCGCATCCAACCCCACTTTGGGTTGTGGCTCAAAGTCTTCAATGTGAAGCCGAAGGTGGTGGATAGCCAGCACGCGGAGTGCGGAGTAGCAATGGTGAGCAAATTGTCCAACGTCTCCTGGCCCAAAGGCACCTTCATGGATACGGTAAAGGAGTGGCAGAAGCAGTGGTTCTACGTCACAGAACCACGCGGCACCACATGGGCCGCAGCTGCCGAATTCCGCTCTGGCGCTCCTATGCGACTCACCTCCTGGGTCGAGAAGAGTCCGGACTCATGTTCTCTTGACGAGCTGATAGCGCTGCAGATGCGCGTTTAGAGCATGGTAACCAAGAGCGTCAAGCTTGTTGATGTGATCCAGGTGATGTTAGTTCGCCGGATCCTTCCATGC
This sequence comes from Aegilops umbellulata, assembly GCA_032464435.1. Classification (NCBI taxonomy): domain Eukaryota; kingdom Viridiplantae; phylum Streptophyta; class Magnoliopsida; order Poales; family Poaceae; genus Aegilops; species Aegilops umbellulata. The sequence continues at coordinate 82,622,359 of CP136054.1, read as the reverse complement.
CAGCGTCGAAGCCGCCCGCTGTGGGAGTTTAATCCAAAGAAGCACCGGACCCTGGCGAGGCTCTTCGAGACTACACACGAAGGCGCATGGAAATTGCTCTTCAAGGGAAATAAAAACCACCGGCCATGGATTCAGACCGTGGTCACGATTGTACACACCCCGCCAGCAAGGTATGTTATTTCGAATGAGTCCTCAACCTAATTGTTTTGAGGATGATGTCTGAGCTTTTATTACTTCTCTTTCAGGACTAGACGGAGAGGGCAAAGCGGATCCAGTGACCGTCTCCGCTACCCGAAGAACCAATCATCCCGCGCTTGGCGGAGATGCTAGTACCGTCGCCATATAAGGCACCGGAGAAGAAGGCCACGAAGAAGGCAAAGGGGGCCAAGAGTGGCCTCCGTCGTAAGGGTACTTCGGACGCGGCGTCCAAAGACGACGAAAGTCATTCGTCTGTCCCTGAGGAGAATGACGGGGAAGAGGAGGAGGAGGAAGAAAACAATCCTCTCCCTGAGGATAGGAAGAAGAAGAGGGCGGCCCCGGCGCATCTGGAGGGGGAGGCGCCCAAAAAGGGGAAGGGCGTTCCGGCGGCCAGCACCGCGTGGGACGTTGACAATAGTCCAGAACGACGCCCCCGCACAAAGCCCCAGGCCGCATCGTAAGTGACATGGCTTATTTATGCGCACATCCAGCCCTTTCTCTCCATTATCTTGATGTACTTAGCTGTACTATTGTAGTCCGGCCCGTGACCTAATCCTGTGATCCTCGTATTAAAGTTCGTTGGCTCCGTCGGAGATGGCGAGCCAGTCGCCACCGCCTGCTTACTCCCCCGGGGCCGGGGACGACACCGAAGTGCTGTCCCGGAGGGCCGATCCATACCAGGGAGGAACCCAGGACGCTGTCCGGGAGGCGCCACGAGGCGAAGCCTCCACTGCCGGACATATGGAGGGGACGATCCCCATGGAGAATGGCGAAGAGGGCCGCATCCAGCTTGGCCCTCAGCCGAATACGATTCCGGAGGCCCATATGGCTCCGGAGTCGGGTAGGCAGCCCCCTTTGAAGGAGGTGGGGGGGGGTGCACCGCTTCCGCCGGTGGTCCATGTCCATCCAGGGGCGCCGGATAACCTGATGAAGGCGCTAGGAGGTGCCTTCTTTATGGACGAGCATCGTGTCCTTATGGGCATGGTGATCGAGAAGGTTCAGTCTGCCAAGAGTGGACTGAACGAAGCCTGCAGCAACTTGTTGACAGGTTTCGAGGTAAGTGACATAGAAAGAGAAAAACTCCATGTAGTTAGTAGCCCCTGAGACACTGTCCGGTGCTCGATAAGAGGAACCGGACAGAGGATGAATCCTCTAGTGTAGGAGACTAACATGATACGTGTGCATGAGCAGGCGTCGCTGTTGGCCGTGACCTCACATGTTGCCAAAGTCTCTGAACTGAAGCAGAGGCTGGAGCGAACCGAGAACGAGCTCGGCGAGGTTAGAGTGCGGCTGCAGGAGAAGCAAGATAAGTAACGTCTTGCTATGTGTTCGGAAAGCGGAGACGCTGTGTATTGACTATAATGTCGAAATGTATGCAGGAGCCGTGACCGAGGTCGAGGCCCTGAGGAAGGCCCTGGCGAGGCCGAGGAGAAGGTTGTACAGCAGCAAGCCGCCCATAAGAAGCTCAACGCCCGTGTCAAGGAAATCCAGCAGGAGCTCCAAGATGCAGTGAAAAAATGTGAGACCTCGGAGAATGATGCGTCGGCTCAGGAGGCCGAACTCACCAAGGCTCGTCAGGGCATGGAGACCGTGCGGAATGAGGCCCAGGCCGTCATCCAGGAGATCCAGGAGGCCAGGAAGATCACGGCGGGTAAGGCTTTTAAGATGCAAAGCAAGTATGGGGAGAGGCAGTACCTTTTACTAACCCGGGTTTGGAGTTCCCCAGGAGCTTTTGCGGATCTACCATGCAGCGTATCAGACACTGCAGCGTTCTACCGAGACGAAGGAGGAGGTTCTACGGAGAAGCTATTCTGGTTGCAGTATGCGACGCCAGAGCATCACGTGTCCTTCACCGATCAGCTGAAGCAGCTGGTGGAGCTGCACAGGATGGCTGAACTAGCCATGAAGGATTTGACAATCCGGCTATGCCTAGCCGAAGCTATACCCGGCAGCTACTTCGAACTCGTGAGGCGGCTAGTGGAAGCCTGTCCGTGGCTGGACGTCGCCAAGCACTCTGCATGTATTGAAGGCGCCCGTATGGCCTTCGCTCGCTGCCAGATGTGGTGGGCGAAGATGAACACTATTGAAGTGGCCAGCGGGCCGCCGGAGGGCAAGGAGCACCGCACACCCGAGAAATATTTTGCGGATGTCATAGAAGGGTCTCGACTTGTGGTAGCTCAATGTTTGCAGGACGTTATTTTCGAATGAATACATTCGTATTGGGCCATTGCCTTATATTATAAATACAGAGCTTGTTTTGTAATGTAATTTTGTTATGCTTTAAATTCTTTCCTCCTGTGAGGCCGTGTTATATGCAATCTGAGGGTTGGCCAGTCGTCGGCTTCTACCCTCATGTAATTAGTACGGAGGTGTTTGGGATGGGATCTAAACAATCTTGATCCAATTGTATGGTCCTTAAAGGAGTTGTTTAGCGCAACGAACAAGGCAATCAGACTATACGGCTTAAACACCCTCACTTAGCCATATGAGTTTTATAATTAAGCAAGTGCGCAACCCCTGGTCCGAGCCAGGGTGCTGTCAGCATCTGATCGGGAAGTGCCGATCCTTCGCGTTAGGTGGAAAGAATCTCCAACGATTTTGTAACCCTTGAACAGCTGACCGGCTCTCGCCGTATCATGATAGTCAGTTTTTGGCTTTCTCTACTGAGGTGCTCATCCGGTCAAGGCCAGGGCACAATCGCAGTAGTTCTCCCTTTACTACCCTAGCCGATAGAGTGGAACGTAGGGTAGCAAGCATAGGAGCCGGGCAACCCAACTATTGACCAAAGACATGATTCGCAGCCAATGCATATAATGCTAAATTCGGGGTGCCAAACTTTTATACAAGAAGTGTTCGGACTTTGTTGCCGTGTTATGGGGTGATAAGCAGCCCCTGGCGAATATGAAACGTACAAAGAGTACCGATGTAGCTGATAAGCAGATCGAAATAAAATGAAGTAAGAAGCAAAAACCACAAAATCTGGGCCGCAAATCATTTTTATTATAACTGAAAGGATACATCAAGGCGTATCTTATACAAATAGTGTGATAAGCACCCGGACTATTTAACATGTCGGGATCAAGAAGGAGCAGCGTGCGGGTCCTGGGAAATAAGTAAAAATACCGTCAAGAAGAACGTATGTAGATTACCCTACGCACCTATGTTGTGTGCCCCCTTTGTATGCCGATCCTTCAAAGGGGCTGGTGATCAGGCTCACGGGAAAAGGAACCTGAAACAGAGAGGAAAAAGTGTGTCTGGGGTCGGTTAGCCGAACTTTAGATCCTGGGTTAGCTTGTGCCTCCGTCGATGTCCATGGAGTTTCGAGTGCGTAATTATGTACGCGTGGTACGAATACCACTACTTCATCGGGACTGGGACGAAGGCCGAATTGCTAGTCGAGCTCTTTATGAGCCTTGCTGTACTGCTGCAGTGTAGTTCAGAACCTCTTGATGGTGTCCAGGGGCTCGGCAGCCATGCTATGGTGCTGTTTGAGAAGGCCGCTCTGTACCCCTGCTGCTAGGGTGGCGGTTTGCTCCTCTGTTCAAAGGGAGCGTTCCGTGTTGCCATTGACTGTTATGACGCCGCGTGGACCGGGCATCTTGAGCTTGAGATAAGCGTAGTGTGGCACTGCGTTGAATCTAGCAAATGATGTTCGTCCGAGCAATGTGTGGTAGCCGCTGCGGAACGGGACGATGTCGAAGATTAACTCCTCGCTTCGGAAATTTTCTGGAGAACCGAAGACCACTTCCAATGTTATTGAGCCCATACAGCGGGCCCCGGCGCCTGGTATGACTCCTTTGAAGGTAGTCTTTGTTGGATTGATTCGTGAGGGGTCGATGCCCATCTTTCATACTGTGTCTTGATAGAGCAGGTTGAGGCTACTACCACCGTCCATCAGGACTCGTGTTAGGTGGAACCCGTCAATAATTGGGTCCAGGACTAGTGCGGCTGAACTGAGGGAGTCCTAGATTAGGGGGTCCTCGGACGGCCGGACTATATACTTTAGCCGGACTGTTGGACTATGAAGATACAAGATTGAAGACTTCGTCCCATGTCCGGATGGGACTCTCCTTGGCGTGGAAGGCAAGCTTGGCGATAGGGATATGTAGATCTCCTCCCTCGTAACCGACTCTGTGTAACCTAAGCCCCCTCCGATGTCTATATAAACCGGAGGGTTTAGTCCGTAGGACAACAACAATCATACCATAGGCTAGCTTCTAGGGTTTAGCCTCTACGATCTTGTGGTAGATCAACTCTTGTAATACTCATATAATCAAGATCAATCAAGCAGGAAATAGGGTATTACCTCCATCGAGAGGGCCCGAACCTGGGTAAACATTGTGTCCCCTGCCTCTTGTTACCATCCGCCTTAGACGCACAATTCGGGACCCCCTACACGAGATCCGCCGGTTTTGACACCGACATTGGTGCTTTCATTGAGAGTTCCACTGTGCCGTCATCGTAAGGCTTGATGGCTCCTTCGATCATCTGCGACGATGCGATCTAGGGTGAGGTTTTCCTTCCCGGACAGATATTCGTGTTCGGCGGCTTCGTACTGCGGGCCAACTCGCTTGGCCATCTGGAGCAAATCGAGAGCTACGCCCCTGGCCATCAGGTCAGGTTCGGAAACTTTAACTATACTGCCGACATCCGCGGAGACTTGATCTTCGACAGATTCGAGCCCATGTCAGGTGCGCCGCACAATCACGACGAGCATGACTTAACTCTGTCGTAGGACAGTGTTCGGGAGATCACACCTGCAACTACTCCGTCCCTCAATCCGGAAAAAATCGCGCCATCTGAGGACGGGTCGATAGGCCCCACCATAGAGGCCGCACTCTCAGTGGCGATAGAGCCGAGTACTGACTCCACCTCTTACGAGAGCCGTGTCGCCGAACCATTGGATTCGTCCCCGGCCACGGGCTCCGAGCCACCTGCGTCCGTGCCTATCGAATCCGATTGGGCACCGATCATGGAGTTTACCTCCGTGGATATCATTCAGCACTCGCTTTTTGGCGATGTGCTAAATTCATTATGGTCTCTCTCCTTGTCAGGAGAACCTTGGTCGAACTATGTCCGGCTAGAATGGGATGCGGACGACGAAGAAATTCGCTCCCCACCCACCACCCACTTAATAGCCACTGTCGATGATTTTAACCGACATGCTCAACTTCGACTCCGAAGACATCGACGGTATGGACGACGACGCAGGAGACGAGCAGGAACCACCGCCTACAGGGCACTGGACAACCACCTCATCATATGATATATACATGGTGGATACCCCCAAAGAAGGTGATGGCGATAAGGCAGCGGAGGATGACCCCTCCAAGAAGCAGCCCAAGCACCGACATCAGCGGCGCCGCTCTAAGTCCCGCCATAGCAAAAGTAGCGATACCGGCACAAGATACAATAACACTCTGGATAGTGCCGAAGATGACGATAATCCCCTCAAGCCAGATTTAGAGCGGGAGGATGAACAAGCTAGCCCTCCAGAACAGGCAGCACACGGAGAAACGGAAGATGATAATTACATGCCTCTCTCCGAAGATGAGGTGAGCCTCGGTGATGAAGAATTTATCGTTCGTGAGGATCCCGTCGAGCAGGAGCGCTTCAAGCGCCGGCTTATAGCCACATCAAATAGCCTGAAGAAAAAGCAACAATAGCTTCGAGCTGATCAAGATTTGCTAGCGGATAGATGGACTGAAGTCCTTGCGGCCGAGGAATACGAACTCGAACGCCCCTCCAAGAATTACCCAAAGCACAGGTTGCTACCCCGACTCGAGGAGGAAGCATTAAAACCTATGTTACCAGCGTATGATGCGGCTGATCGGCCACCTCGTGGCCGAGACAGAGAGGCATATCAGCCCGAAGTCCATAACGCACCCCGCTGCCGCTCAACCAAAAACACCAAGGCCCTGGGGAACATGCGGGACCTGCGAGGCGTATTGGAAAACAAAGCAGGGCATACAAGATCAATCTATGGATCACGGGGTCGTGCCCCAACGCGGAACGATGATCGTCTTGCCGGATATACCAAAAGCAAATCCGGTCGGGCAGAATACAACAGACAAGACTCGTATGAACTGCGTCATGATATAGCCCGGCACAAAGGTTCCGCACACCCCCTATGCTTCACTGATGAAGTAATGGATCATGAATTCCCAGAGGGTTTTAAACCCATAAATATTGAATCATATGATGGTACAACAGACCCCGCGGTATGGATCGAGGATTTTCTCCTCCACATCCACATGGCACGCGGTGATGATCTACATGCCATCAAGTACCTCCCACTAAAACTCAAAGGACCAGCTCAGCATTGGCTGAATAGCTTGCCAGCAGACTCTGTTGGCAGTTGGGAGGATTTGGAAGATGCATTCCTTGACAACTTCCAGGGCACTTATGTGCGACCACCGGATGTTGACGACTTGAGCCATATAGTTCAGCAGCCAGGGGAATAGGCCAAGAAATTCTAGACTAGGTTCCTAACTAAGAAAAACCAAATTGTCGACTGTCCGGATGCAGAGGCCTTAGCAGCATTTAAGCATAACATCCGTGACGAGTGGCTCGCCCGGCACCTCGTCCAGGAGAAGCCGAAGTCTATGGCAGCCCTCACGACACTCATGACCCGCTTTTGTGCGGGCGAGGATAGCTGGCTGGCTCGCACCAAGAAAACAGCAAGCAAACCTGGCATATCAGAAGCCAGTGATAGCAACGGCACACCACGACACAACAAACACAAGCGCCGCAAACACAGTGAAAATGCCAAAAATACGGCAGTCAATGCCGGTTCAGGGGCTCAAAATCCGATCAGCGGAAAGGGCCACCCAAAAATTACAATCGAGGTCCATCCAGTCTGGACCGCATACTCGATCGCCAATGCCAAATTCACGGCACCCCAGGAACGCCAGCCAACCATACCAACAGAGAATGCTGGGTCTTCAAACAAGCTGGCAAGGCAGGCGCCAAAGACAGAGAAGGGGGGCCTCAAAGCAATGATGGGGACGAAGAGCCCAGATCACCGAACACAGGAGGGCAAAAGAAATTTCCCCCGCATATTCAATCGGTGAATGTGGTAAATACCACCCAAATTGCCAACTCGGACCGGATACACACCCTTAGGGGTGCTGACTCAACGGCACTAGTCGTCCCACAATATAAACTAGGGCCGATCACCTTCAACCTCATGGATCGTCCGACTAACGCCAATCAGGGCAATCCAACTGCACTAGTCCTCGACCCAATAATAAACGGGTTCCACCTCACTCGAGTCCTTATGGACGGTAGCAACAGTCTAAATCTGCTTTACCAGGACACAATGCGCAAGATGGGCATCGATCATTCGGTGATCAAACCCACTAAAGCGACTTTCAGAGGCATTATACCAGGTGTGGAAGCTAGTTGTATAGGCTCCATTGCCCTTGAGGTAGTCTTTGGATCACCAGAAAATTACCGTACCGAAGAGTTAATCTTCGAAATCGTCCCTTTCCGCAGTGATTATCAGGCATTGCTCGGACGAACCACATTCGCTCGATTCAACGCGGTGCCACATTATGCCTACCATAAGCTCAAGATGCCCGGTCCACGCAGTGTCATCACGGTTAATGGAAAGGCCGAACCTTCCTTCGGCACCAACAAATACACCACTGCTTTAGCAGCAGAAACACCGAGCAGCATCTTGCAGCCGAACCTCGAGTCGACGCCCAGGCTCCCGGACAACGTCAAGGGACGCTGAACTACTCCGTGGAAGGATAGCCCGGCTCGCCCAGAGCTCAATTAAACACTTCGGCGAAGGTCAGGACAGGTCGAACTCAGCGGCTCAACCGCTCTCCGACACGCAAATATTTCTTTCATTTCCTTCGCCGGTTCACCTTTGCGCCGACCAGGACGGGCTATACGGAGGCAGCTTGAATGTGCAGGGGAATCCTTAGACATTCCCATCAATGACCATCCGGCTATATTACGGATCCGCACTCAGCCTCTTCCCCCTGGTCTCAGTAGGTTCCGCAATCAGATTCCTTTTTTTATCACATTACTTGTACTCATACGCATAGACGTACTATTCAAATACAACATGTGAATTTATATGACGTTTACCTACTGTTATTTCTTATTGAAATTCTTTTGTCAAGTGGCATCCGTACACAGCGATATGCCTTAAAATATGCCAGGGGCTTCGTTTTACCCATAACAAGGCAATAAAGTCCGAACACCTTCATGGAAGTTCGGCACCCCGAACCTATAGCATTATATGCATCAGCTCCGAATCATGTCTCAGGTCAATAGTTGGGTTTGCCCGGCTCCCATGTTTTGGTACCTTACGTTCCGCTATATCAGCTAAGGTAGCACTGGGAGAACTACTGCGATTGTGTCCCGGTTCTTCCGGACGAGCAGCTCAGTAGAGAAAGCCGAAAACTGACTATCATGATATGACGAGAGCTGGTCAGCTATTCGAGAGGTCACAAAATCTTTAAGGATTTCTCCCGCATAATGCCATAACCAATTCAGCGTGCGATGGATCGGTTTTTTGTCCGATCAGGTGCTTATAGAGCCCCTAGTACGGTCTTCCGAACACCAGGGGCTGCGCCCACCATACTAAAGCTCCTATGGCTATGTGAGAGTGATAAAGCCCTATAGTCCGATTGCCTGGTTCGTTGTGCTGAGCACCTCCTTCGAAGGACCCAAAACTGGGATAAAGAGTGCTCAGGTTTACCCCGAACACCCCCGTACTTCTCACATGGGGGCAGAAGCCGACGACTGGCCAACTCTCAGGTTTAGCATATAAAACGGCCGCACAGGAGGGTAAACTTTTATTTAACAAGCAACAAATAAAAGACCTTATTTAAATATTACAAAGGACAACATGATTGGCATTCATGAAAATATAATGTCCTTGGTGCATAGCTCCGCTACAAGGTAGGATCCTTTTAGGACACTCTCATAATACAATTCAGGCTTGCAGTGCTCCTTCCCCTCTGGCGGTCCTTCGATCATCAGCTTTTCAGCATCCATCTTCCCCCAGTGCACTTTTGCGCGGGCGAAGGCCATTCGCGCACCTTCTATACAGACCAACCGCTTGATGACGTCAGGTCGAGGGCAAGCGCTTACAAGCCGCTTCACAAGCCCGAAGTAGCTGCTTGGAATCGGCTCGGCAGGCCATAACCGGATAACCAAATCTTTCATGGCTAGTTCCGCTGCCTTATGCAGTTCGATCAGCTGTTTTAGTTGATCGGCAAAAGGCACCAGATAATTCGGTGCCAAATACTGCGACCAGAAGAGCTTATCCGCAGTGTTCCTTTCTTCGGCTCGGTAGAATTGGGCGGCATCTGGTATACTGCGGGGTAGCTCGGCAAATACCCCTGAGAAATCCGGATTCAAAATTAGAAACATAGTTTTCCCCTCAAATACTTGCTCTGCATGAAAAAAAGCCTTACCAGCCGCAATCTTTCTCGCCTCTTGGATCCCTTGCAGGGAGCTTTGGGTTTCTCCCCTGGCATCGCTCGTGGCCTGAGGCGCCTTGGTGAGTTCGGATTCATTCTCCCTTAAACTCTGCTCCAAGGTCTCGCATTTCCTCACGGCCTCTTGCAGCTCCCGCTCAGCTATAATAACCCTGGCCTTGTGCTTCTCACGAAGAGCCTGCTCTGTGGCTGCCTTTTTCTCGACCTCAGCCATAGCCTTCTTAAGGGCTTCGACTTCGGTCACAATCCCTAGCGCAAATCATGAAGCTTATTTCATATTGAAAATTCATTCGCAATAAACGCGAACAACACTTGTGCATACCTTGTTTATCTCTCAACTGCTCTTTCAATTGGCCAAGTTCTTCTTGGGCCCGCTCCAGACTTTGATTCAGACCGGAGATCTCCACAGCATGAGAAGCAGCAGCCGCCACAGACGCCTGCTTATAACAGAAGAGAAATAGATGTCATTCAATGAGTCTTCCTGCGAACATAAATTCGATCCTCTGTCCGACTCTTTCTTTCACCGAATAGTGTATCAAGGGCTACTATCTATACTATGACACTCTTCGAAAACTCATAAAACATACCTCAAATCCTTTTATAAAGATGATACAAGCTCCGTTCGGTCCACTCTCACCAGACTGAACCTTCTCAATCACCGCACCCATAAGGGCACGGTGTTCATCGATGATGGAGGCGCCCTTCAGCGCCACCAACAAAGCATCTGACGCCTCTGGTTGGACAGAGGTCGCCGGTATACCTCCTCTAGCTGGGACAGGCTGCCTGCTTGATTCTGGAGCCGTATTGGTCTCCGGAACGGCATCCGACTGGGAGCCAAATTCAAGATGGCCCCAGCCGTCAGCTCCCATGGGAATCTGCTCCCCCATGTGTTCGGCCCCTGAAGTTGGACCTCCAGGCGCTGCCTTCACGGTCTTTCCCGCTCCTCCTGGGTTGAGGTCCCATCGGGACAAAGACTCGGTGGTATCCACCTGTTTGGAGGAATGGGCCTTCGGGGGCGTCCCGCTTTCCATAGCATCCGAGCTCAGCGAATCCTCCAATGAGGATTGTTCGGTACGGGGCCTCGCCGGACTACAAAAAATGTATGGCTCAGATTAAATAAATTATGCCATGATAAGTCCGGACACATAAGCATGTTCGGACTGTATATACTCACGGATTCACCTGGGGCTGGACCCTGGGGTCCCACACTGGGCCACTGGCGGTGGCGGCAGTGAACTCCTCCGGGAGAGGAGCTTTCCCCCTTTTGGGCGACTCAGCCTCCAGGTGTGTGGAGGACGTCCTTTTCTTTCATCCCCCCGCAGGGGATTCATCTTGCTCCTCCTCCCCGTTCTCTTCGGAGGCGGAACGGGCATCAGAGCCTTCGGATATTGTGTCCGAAGTGCCGCGCCGACGAAGGCCGCCCCGGGTCTTTTTGGCCTCCTTCTCGGCCGTCTTCTTCGGCACCTTGTAAGGCGCCGGGACCAGCATCTTAGTTAGAAGAGGGACTGCCGGTTCTTCGGGCAGCGGGGCGGACAATGGATCTGCTCCGCCTTCTTCGTCCAGCCCTAGGAGAATTATGGAAAGCACGTTAAACGCTCCCCTTGGGTTATGTGGGCAAAAAGTACGATTACTCACCGAACTTGCAGGACGGGACAATTGGTACCCACGGTCTTCGGAGGAGTCCGGCCTTGATTTGCTGGACTTGAAAAGCACCTTCCAGATGTCCTTGTGCGAGTAGCCGAAGAGCTCCCACAAGGTTTGGTGCTTGGCCGGATCGAATTCCCATAGATTGCAAGTACGGTGTTGACAAGGTAGGATCCGGAGAACTAACATCACCTGGACCACGTTGACCTGTTCAATGTTCTTGTCTCCCATATCTCTAACACGTATCTGGAGCATCAACAACTCGTCGGACGAGGACCAGTTCAGGCCCTTCTTGACCCAGGATGTGAGCCGCAGGGGGGACCGAATCAAAACTCGGGAGTAGCAGCCCATTCTATGCCGCGCGGCTCAGTGATGTAAAACCAATGTTGTTGGCACTCCTTGACGGAATTGTTAAAGGTGCATGTTGGCCATATAACTCCGGTCGCGAGTGCCCTGGAAGTTGGCGATGAAGCGAGTGCGCATCTCGTCCCAGGAGCCCGGTTCAGGAGCCAGGTGCGGGCCCCGTCCTAGAGCGCCATGGGAAACCACTTCGCCATGACCCTGTCGTCTCCACTGGCGGCTTCGATGCATAGCTCGTAGAGCTGTAGGAACTCCGCAGGGTCCGCCGTGCCATCGTAGCGAGGGGGGAGGTCAGGCTTGAACTTGCCTGGCCATGCGATGCCGCGCACCTCGGGGGTGAGGGCACAGTAGCCTACTGTGGCCACCGACGCCTTTTGTTGGTGTTGGGTTTGTTCCTGGGGATTACCGTGCGCCGCCGCTTGGAGCAGCACGGGGTCTTGGCGTGGAGGCGCAGGGACGCGATCTTGGCGTGCCGGCGCTGGGAGCGCGCGAGCACGTTCTTGGGGACAAGGGATCTCTTGGCAGCTCCTTTCTTGCTGCGCGGGCGCTGGGCGCGGAGGGCCTCGCCCTGGGGCTGCGCGCCTTGGAGCCAGGGCGCCTTCTTGGGGAGGAGGTGGTGGAGGCACCTCCTGATCCTCGCCTCCCGCGCAGAACGGAGGGCGAGGCAGCAAGAGGGACGGCAAGGGGAGCCCCCTGCGGCACTGACGACCTCGGTGATGCGGGCGAGCCAGTCCTCGTAGAGGTCGTCGATGGGGCGGTAGTGCAGAAGCTCTCTTGCTAGGAGCAGCGCGGCGTGCGCGTCCGTGGGGGCGCGACGGGTGTGGGGCGACGAAGCGGCTGGAGTAAGCGACGGTGTGGCGGTGCAACCCTCCTGTCGCACCGAAGGATGCTGGGACGAGGCCTGCTGCTCGTTCCCTGCCGGGCCGGTGGCGGCGTTGGCGGCAGGTGACGAGGAATGACGAGGGCATCCACTTACGGGCGCCGTCTGGGCGACGCGGGTGGCGAGAGCAGCCCGGCACTCGGCGCGAGCTCGACGAGCGTCAGCCATGGACACGACGGAAGATCACACGCGGACAGCGGAAGACAGATTCCAACGCACCCCTACCTGGCGCGCCAAATGTCGAATTTCGGGTTCCGGCAGACCCTTGAGGTTCGAACACTTGGGTGCGCGCGGAGATCTCTCCCCTAACGATCTACGTCCGATCTCCTCGCGTGATTTGAGCTAGAAACAACGAACAACACAAGAGACATGAGGTTTATACTGGTTCGGGCCACCGGTGTGGTGTAATACCCTACTCCAGCGTGTGGTGTGGTGGATTGCCTCAGGGGCTGATGATGAACAGTACAAGGGAAGAACAACCTCGCGAGAGGTGGCCTTGAGCTGGTGCGGAGTGTTCTACTTGGTCTGGGTCTGTCCAGATTCGATCTAACTGCCCCCTACTCTATGGTGGCTAGCTCTATTTATAGAGGCCCTGGGCCTCTCCCCAAATAATGAGCGGGAAGGGCGCCAACAATTGGCCATTTTGAAGGGGAACATCTAGTACAAGTTATCCTGACCAAAGGTGGTCTTCGGCTGCCAAAAGCACCGGTGATGATGCCATCTTGGGCTCCATGGTGACCTCCGTCCTGCCGCTCTGCTGGTCTTGGTCTCATTGCACCGGAATGGTAACCTTTGCCCGATGCCTTGGCCTGTGCTTGCCCCCTTTGCACTGAAGGGGAAACAAGGACACCGCGCAGGCCGACGCCCGCCTGGTCTCGATCGTCATGGTTTGTGTCATGGGCTCCTCACGAGGTACCCCTGCCTTGATCTCTCCGCCTCCTCGTTAGCCTGCTTGATGAGGCTGCCTCTGAGGAAGCTTTCCGTCGTCCGCCCCGCGAGGCTTTGCCCCTTGCGAGGGTCTTGAGCTTGAGCTAATGAAGATGCGTCGCGCTGGGCCCCCACTTGAGCCACGCCGCAGGCCGCAGGCAGGCAAGTCTGGGGACCCCCGTTCCCAGAACGCCGACAAAGATGTGGCAAGAAAACCACCTTGCAATATGTGTAGTAGCTGGTTGAGAAAAATGGTTCGAATAATGACTCGGCCGTGGTATGATGTCATGTTGCCGAACGCGTTAGCAGATTAGATTTGTGGAAATATTATTCTCTCTACGGTGGTATGTGGAATTTCTTTTGCGGAGCCGAACACTATCCATGTGTTCAAAATCTTCTATGGAGTATTCGGAGGAAGAACCCGCCTTGCAATGCCGAAAACAGTCTGCGCGCCGGACTCGTCGTCATTGAAGGCTGGTTCAGGGGCTACTGAGGGAGTCCTGGATTAGGGGGTCCTCGGACGACCGGACTATATACTTTAGCCGGACTGTTGGACTATGAAGATACAAGATTTAAGACTTCGTCCCGTGTCCGTATGGGACTCTCCGTGGCGTGGAAGGCAAGCTTGGCGATACGGATATGTAGATCTCCTCCCTTGTAACCGACTCTATGTAACCCTATCACCCTCCGGTGTCTATATAAACCGGAGGGATTAGTCCATAGGACAACAACAATCATACCATAGGCTAGCTTCTAGGGTTTAGCCTCTACGGTCTCGTGGTAGATCAACTCTTGTAATACTCATATAATCAAGATCAATCAAGCAAGAAGTAGGGTATTACCTCCATCGAGAGGGCCCGAACCTGGGTAAACATTGTGTCCCCTGCCTCCTGTTAGCATCCGCCTTAGACGCACAGTTTGGGACCCCCTACCCGAGATCCGCCGGTTTTGACACCGACATGAACCGCCGTGGCAGATGCTAGTTGGGTGGTCTCGTCGATCGAAAGTGATCGGGAATGACGACCACGGATTGAACTTTGGGGCGATTGGCTCTACCGCGTAGATGTCCCTGAGTGCTCGCTTGTGCTCCCTTTTGGGATGTGTGTAGCGTATATCATGTTCATCGTTTTGATTTGGGGGGGGGGGGGTATTTCTTCTGCCCCCCAGTGTTCGGCTCCTAGGGCTCTTTGTCCTCGTCCTCACTTTGTGATCCCTTTTCTTTGTTTTCGGCATTTAACTTGCCAACCTTCTTGAAAACCCAACAATCCCTGTTGGTATGATTAGCTTGCTTATCCGGGGTGACGTGTATTTGGCATGGACGGTCGAGTATGCGGTCCAGGCTGGAAGGTCCTTCATTGTTTCTTTTGTAGGGCTTCTTCCGTTTGCCGGACTTGGAGCCACTGAATCCGGCGTTGACTATGGTGTCATCGGTGTTGTTGTCATTGCTTCGGCGTTTGTGCCTATTGCGCCGGAGCTTGCCAGTGCTATTCTTGGCCTCAGAGGGGCCTGGGTCGCGGGCTGTGTTGTTACTACGGGCCAGCCAACTGTCCTCTCCCGCGCAAAAGTGGGTCATGAGTGTCGTGAGGGCTGCCATGGACTTCGGCTTTTCTTGGCCGAGGTGGCGTGCTAGCCATTCGTCACGAATGTTGTGTTTGAAGGCTGCTAAGGCCTCGGCATCCGGAAAGTCAACGATCTGGTTCTTTTTGGTTAGGAACCTAGTCCAGAATTTTTTGGCTGATTCTCTAGGTTGTTGAACTATGTGGCTTAAGTCATCGGCGTCTGGTGGCCGGACATAAGTTCCTTGGAAGTTGTCTAGGAAAGCTTCTTCCAAATCCTTCCAGCTGCCGATAGAATTTTCGGGCAGGCTGTTAAGACAGTGCCGAGCTGGCCCTTTGAGTTTTAGTGGGAGGTATTTATTGGCATGGAGGTCGTCTCCTCGAGCCATATGGATATGGAGAATGAAATCCTCGATCCATACTACGGGATCGGTTGTGCCGTCGTATGATTCGATATTGATGGGCTTGAATCCCTCGGGGAATTCGTGATCCAGTACCTCATCTGTGAAGCAGAGAGGGTGTGCGGCACCTCTGTACCGGGCCGCATTGTGGCGTAGCTCTGATGGAGTCTGTCTGCAGCATTCGGCCCGAGCATGGTTAAATTTATCACGTCCGAATAGGTAGCCGTCTTCGTGCCTCGAGGCATGTCCTCGCGATCCGTAGATCGATCTTGCATGTCCTACTCTACTATCTAGGGTCTGCCGAAGGTCGTACGTGTGACCCCGAACTCTGTCATCTTTATTTTTGCAGGGTGGTGGGGCAGGCTGTTGTTCGGCCTGAGTTGCCACTTTATCCCGACCACGGGGTGGCCGGTCAGCCGCCCTGTCTCGACCGCGCGGTGGTCGTTCCGCATTACACGAGGGAGATATGTGTTCCGGTGCCTCCTCATTGAATTGTGGTAGCAGTCTACGTTTAGGGTAGCTTTTGGCTGGGTGCTTGAGGTCATATTCTTCGGCTGTCAGGACGTCGGTCCATTTGTCGACGAGCAGGTCCTGTTCGGCTTGAAGCTGCCGCTGTTTCTTTTTCAAGATCCTTGCAGTGGCTATGAGCTGAAGCTTAAAGCGCTCCTGCTCCAGAGTGGCTTCCGGCATGATGAAGTCTTCATTGTCGAGGCTTGTCTCCTCTTTGGAGGGTGGATGGTAACTATCGGCCTCCGAGTTATCTTCTATGGCATGTACATCAGGGTTGTCTTGCGTGTTTTCAAGTTCCTCCTGTTCGGATGCAGTGCCGACAGGGTCTTCATTGTTTTCGGCATCGCCCGGAGTACTATTTTCTCTGATGCCAGTGTTGCCGTCCTTTGAGCGACGAGTCTTAGAACGGCGCTTGGGGCGCCAGCGCTTGGACTGCGTCTCAGAGGGTTTGTTCTTATCTGGCTCTTCTTTGTCGTCGCCAGATACTTTGGGTGTATCAACCATGTACATGTCGTATGAAGAGGTGGTCTTCCAACGTCCAGTGAACGGCGGGTCTTGGCCTTGCTCATTGTCGGCATCGTCGTCCATACCGGTGATGTCTTCAGAGCCATAGTCAAGCACGTTGGTTAAGTCGTCGATGGTGGCTATGAAGTTGGTGGCAGGTGGGAAGCAAAATTCCTCGTCGTCCGCCTCTAGCTCGAACCAAACATAGTTCGGCTGTGAGTCATCCTCCAAGGACAAGTTCTTCAGAGAATTTAGTATGTCACCCAAAGGCGAATGTTGGAAGGTGTTTGCGGTGCTAAATTCGAAAATCTGTAACCGATCCAGCTCGCTGTCTGCAGGCGCTCTTGATCCGGAACGTGTAGCCGGAGCCGAGTCCGGAGTTCCATTGACGCAAGCATTACAGGATGTCGAGTCCGTGTGCGGCTCCAACGCCGCAGACTTTATGGCCTCGAAGGGGATGATCTTCTTTGGTAATGAGGCCGTTACAGCAACATGATCCATCTCCTGGGTGTGCTCCGATGACAGATTTAAGTCGTGTTCATCAGAGAGAAGGGAGCGATCGCCGCGGTCTCAAATACATCGAAGATCAAGTCTCCACGGATATCCGTGACGTAGTTCAAGCTTCCAAATCTGACCTGATGGCCAGGGCGTAGCTATCGACCTGCTCCAGATGGCCAAGTGAGTTGGCCCGCAATACGAAGCCGCCGAACACAAAGATTTGTCCTGAACGACGCCATTACCGATGACTGAAGGGGCCATCAAGCCATATGTCAATGGCACAGTGAAACTCTCAATGAAAGCACCAATGTCGGTGTCAAAACCGGTGGATCTCGGGTAGGGTGGCCCGAACTGTGCATCTAGGATCGATGGTAACATGAGACGGGGGACACGATGTTTACCCAGGTTCGGGCCCTCTATATGGAGGTAATACCCTACTTCCTGCTTGATTGATCTTGATGAATATGAGTGTTACAAGAGTTGATCTACCACGAGATCGTAATGGCTAAACCCTAGAAGTCTAGCCTATGAGTATATGGTAATGAATCTGTCCTATCCAGACTATGCTCTCCGGTTTATATAGACACCAGAGAGATCTAGGGTTACATGAGGTCGGTTACATAGGAGGAAATCTTCATAACAGGTCACCTAGCTTGCCTTCCACGCCAAGGAGAGTCCAATCCGGACATGGGTATAGTCTTCGGTCTTCGTGTCTTCATAGCCCATCAGTCCGGCCCATAGATAACAGGCCGGACGCCCGAGGACCCCTTAGTCCAGGACTCCCTCACCCGGGTCTATTTTCCATCATATAAGTTTCTGATCTACCATTCCAGTTTCCTATTTACTTTCTTTGCAATCTTTTACTTTATGTTCCATAAACCAAAAATGCCAAAAATATTACTTTACCGTTTATCCATCTCTATCAGATCTCACGCTGCAAATAACCGTGAAGGGATTGACAACCCTTTATCGCGTTGGGTGCAAGGTTGGTGTTTGTTTGTGCTGGTATTCGGTGGCTTACGCGTTGTCTCCTACTGGATTTATAGTTCTCAACACTGGAAATACTTACGCTACTTTGCTACATCACCCTTTCCTCTTCAAGGGAAAAACCAATGCAAGCTCAAGAGGTAGCAGTGTGTCTTCCGTCTGTATTGTTTTGATCCACGCGTCTCTTCGTCGGTGATGGCTGCTGCTTTGATGCGCTGGTCTTATGGACCTTAGCACGATGACTTCCCGATTGTGTACTACAAGTTTTTCCGGGCTCCAGCGAGGAAGGGGTTATGACGGCGGCGTACCAGCATCTCACTTGAGTGCTTTTAGTCATCACTAGGTGGTCCATGGATGTAGAGTGATTTTTATTATTTCTGGCACTCCCTCCGTCCGGAAATACTTGTCATCAAAATGAATAAAAGGAGATGTATCTAGATGTATTTTAGTTCTAGATACATCCTCTTTTATCCATTTTGATGACAAGTATTTCCGGACGGAGGAAGTATTTTTTATACCATCATGATTGAAGATGAATAGATCTCATTTGCCTCACAATGCAGAGCAGAGCAGGAGAGAGGAGATCGATTTCGAGAAGAATGGACTCTCAATACTCAATTCAACTTAGCAGCCCCGTGCCTACATAAGTGCGCCCAGAGAATCAAGGAGAGGCCACCGCAATCGGCCGAGAGCAAGATCAGCCAAGGGTCGCTGGGCGATCCTAGATCAGAAACGCCATGTGTCCTCGAAAATGTTTTGCCCACTATAAGAAGTACTTTCGGTTTGTCCTTTGCTATATAAATGATTGTGCCGCCTTGCTACACTATTGTCACTTGTTACTTGCTACGAATTATCTTGCTATCAAACTACTTGTTACCACTACTTCTAGTACTTGCAGAGAATACCTTGCTAAAAACCGCATGCCATTTCCTTCTCCTCCTCGTTGGGTTGGACACTCTTACTTATTGAAAGGACTATGGTTGATCCCCTTGTTTTTTTGGGTCATCACTCTGTAGAGTGTAAAACTAATCGATTAGCGGTGTTCTCGATTACGGACAATTTTGAGCAACTAGACTTGGAACTCTCGAAGATATTCTCACCTCAAATTACTATTATTATATGGGTATAATTAAACCATGATCCGGGGGGGCTCTCATGGTAATAATGAGAACCTATGATCTCTAGGAGGCTCTCATAGGCGGGTTAAATTGGAGGCGGTCCAATTTAACATTAGGCTAACTAAAATGTAATAAAACTTGACTATAAAGTAGAAGTAAGACAAAATTGGCTTTACGAAAAATAGAACTTAGAGTTCTCCACTTGATATAAATGACCAAAAGTCGGGCATTTCATCGAACAGATAGAGAGCAAGGTGTATATCCAGAGGAGTTGGATGTACTGGGGTGGTGTACAATGGCAGCACGGTCAGTGGCGTTGTGGGTTGGGGCCTCTTGTGGCAGTGTCATGGGTTAAGTACAATTGCGGAGGAATAATGGCGCGCGGTTGTGCGGAGGAGGTAGAAAAGAGAAGAGGAACATGGCAGGTTGGGTAGAGCAGGAAGACTTCAAGCAATTTGGTGCGGGCCCTTGGATACATGGTGAAAAGCGTCCAGGCATCCCCACATCTGTCGTATATATGGTTCGAATATGGGGAGTGCCGGTCAGCCCAGGCATTTGGGCCAAATTTTCCAGGTCCAGTTGAGTGGAAGTTTTCTGTCTAGGCAGGTAGCCAAAACATTTGGGACGGAGATGGGGCATTTGGTTGTAGATGATGTCATGCATTTAGGGGTGTTTCGAGTGCTCACTCGAAGGTGGTACATGCAACAAGACCGTTAGAGGCATGATAGAGTTTTTTTAGAAAGTATGCTTCTATTCAAATCATGAAATAATACAAAATCGTTATTGTACAAGCACACCCTAACCCAGACACAATGAAACCAGAATAAGAAAGAACACCCTAAAACAACCAGTAAAACATGTCGATCTTCTGAGCTCCGTATCATCATCACTAAACCTTGCGAGAAGAACCCTGCAACACAAAAATCTACAACAAAGGCAATCAGGCCCTCATCTTCAACCACAACATAATCGCTGCCAAGCTGCTCCCCCTTTTTTCCGCTATGGTGCTGAAAAGACAAGGACACACATGTGCATCCAACACGCATGAACCAGCCTTCGCCATCTATGGCTTTGAGTACCTCTATATGTGCCCCTTCCAAATGGAAGAGAACTAGGATCCGGTTCTGACGCGGCCGCCTGGACAAAGCAGGACATCCCTCCAATAGCAGCACAAAGAAAGAGGGAGGGCACCAATAAAAAACCATACTAACGAGGAGGAAGAAGAATCTCCGTCTCCACACAACCACCACCCATCCGAGGACCAACCCAGCCTGTGTCGGTCGACCTCCAAACACCATAACCCATGACCTCGACGAGATCCAGGGATCCCCCACCCCTCTAGCTCCTAGATGAAGGCAATAGCCCCGCCTAGCTGCAAATGGAGCCCGGGGAAACCTATCCAGACATGACGCTACCACAACGGCCTTGGTAGCATTTCCCTCAACCCTATCCCTACCAAGAACCCACCCGACACATAGATCCGAGGCCCCTCCCTCCCACGCTGTCACAAAACTCCAACATGATTAATGTGTCTCTAACAAACCATACCATGCCTCCGCGAGTGGTTAGGGTTTGTTTCTGTTTGCCTGATCCGACGGTGGCATGACATCCAAAGGGACCCTCTCGTTGCCTTGCTGAACCTAACTACTCATAGAGGCATGGTATAGTTTGTCAGAGACATATCAATCATGTTGAGAGTTTTGTTAAAGCACAAAATGTGAAAGTACCCTTTTTTGACATGGAACACTTGTATTCCATTTACCACATAGCAAGATCACCGGTTACAACATAGATTACATCAACTGGGTAGTCATTATACCAAATACGCCTAGTACCATAGTCTAAACCGGCACGCATAGCCGCCATCACATGCGTTAGATTGTTACAATTGCGAGGAACATGATATATCTCAGCTACAATGAATTGCATGTCCATTCTGAACTTGATTTCCCAGACAGATGTCTGAATATGATAAGATCAAAGGAGCTGGACCCAATAACCTGCTAAAGCAAGAGACCGTGTGTTTAAAAAATCACCCTGCCATTTGATCAGCCAACTTTACAGCTTCCATTAGTGCTACTCTCTCGGCATGCAGAGCGTTCGTCAAGTGATTCACTGAACCCACCGCGGCAAATTGGATATCAGACGATGAATTCCTGCAGATCATCACCCATCCCCATGTCCCAATCTCACATTAAATGCGGCATCCACATTAACCTTTGTCATATCCTCTAGTGGGGGAGTCCATCTGCGATGAACTTTGGTATCTTTCACTCCCTTAGAGATCAGAAAATACTTCCACTTGCGAACATGGTGGTTGACCGAGAATTGGAGCTCACGTACACTTTCTCGTTTCTCCCCGTGGTTACCACGGTTCCGGTCGGTCCACCATAGCCATAGTAAGGCAACAATCTGAAGTTTCTTTTCATCCGGGAGTTGTAGAATTGCCTGAACAACCCCTTCGCTGATCTCAACAAGGAGAGTTGACTCTCTTCCAGCACTACGGCTCTCCATCTCTGTTTTACAAAGTTGCACTTAAAGAGCAGGTGCCCACCATGCTCAAAAAGGCGTCCACAGACTGTACATCTCGTGTCCAATTCTACACCTCGTTGGATGCTATTCATATACATCGGATGACTATTGTGTGCAAGCTACCAAGGCAAATCGTGTACCCTTGGGGGACAATCAACCTTCCAAATTGCCTCAAAATTCTTCATTTTTCATCATATTAACATGGACCTTATACGCAAGATTTCACGGAGAAGACCCCTTTGCTGCCATAGTGCAAGACATAGAATCCTCTGCTTGTTCGCACAAAGGAATGCTCAAGATGACTTGCACACCAACCAAATTAGAACATGTCCTTACCAATTCGTCGTCCCACACGCCCATTATAGGATCGATGAGCTCAGACACACGTGTCAGGAGACATTGCCTTTGGTGATTGGATGGTCTGCGGGTCTCGCATAGAGGGATCCATGGATCTTCTCATTTTTTGACCTTCCATCCATCCCCAGTTCTTCAGATCAAGCCGACTTTCAAAACATCCAAACCCTTCAAGAGGCTTCTCCATACATAGCAAGTTGGGTGCAGTCTTAGTTATGAGTCCGTCCCGAGTGCCGGTTCCGTAAATTACGCTCTGGCGATCGGGAAGTGATCCGATCGGCCTAGGGTTCATCTGCGATTGCCCGGCCACCATCACCATCAGCACCAAAATCCAGCATGTACTTTCTCCCTCCTGAGAAGGTGACTCGTCTGGATCTCCCTGTCCCACCACTTAAAGCCTTTCGTAGGTTTGTAGGGCTCACGACCGTACACACAAATTGACCTAGACTTGTAGGAGGTGTGAGGGAGAGAAGGAGGGTGAGATGGAGGATGTGGAGCGGATGATGAGGGGCCTTAAGCTATCAGCGGCAGAGAAGAAGGGGTTGAAGCTGTTAGAAGTGGAGCCAGAGAAGGTGCTAGAGTGGGCGGAGGAGGAACTACAAGCGGTGGGGAAGCTGTTCTCGAAGAAGCTAGCACATGCAAGTGTGATTGGGAACACGTTGGGTAAGATTTGGTGCCCGATCAAGGGGCTAGGGTGTAAGGAGATCGAAGAAAATGTTTTCTTGTTCACGTTCCGACAACCGGCAGGGTGGAGGAGGGCTTTGGAGGATGGACCATGGTGGTTCGATAAGGAGCTGCTGGTAATGGAAGACTTTGATCCTGATAAAACAGTGGACGAGTACGACTTTACTCGGATCCCCATGTGGGTTCGGGTTTTTGGACTGCCACTTGGCTCCATGAACACGCAAACAGGTGAATTGACTGGGAGGGATTTCCACGAGCTGCTAGAAGTGGATGTCGGTCATGATGGGAAGGCTGTGGGAAAATTCCTGAGAATAAAGGTTAAGGTAAATATTGAGCAGCCTTTGATGCGTGGTTTCTTATTGGCAGAGAGAAAGAGAAGGGAGATGTTGACGCAGTAATGGATGGTCCGGCGCCAAGTAAGAAGAAGAAGAAGAAAGTTCTCTGGTGCAGGTTTGAATATGAGTATCTGCCGGATTTCTGCTACACCTGCGGGATTGTAGGGCATTGTGAGCAAGAATGCATGAACAAGACTCCAAAAGGGAAATCACCTCAGTTTGGGCCCTGGTTAAGAGCGGAGGAGAATGGTAGGAGGACGGAGGAAGGAGGTAGAGGGAGATAGGAGGAGGGTAGGGGGAGTGGTGGTAGAAGGAGCTGGAGTAGAGGGAGAGGAGGAAGTGTAAATTCTGACCATGGAAACACGAGGAACTAGAATTTTGGGATAGGAGGAGGTTCTCCAGGTAGTGACGCGCCATCATGGTGAAATGAAGCGCAAGTTTCAAAGAACCTGGGCAAAAATAGGAGGGATGATGGCAATGAGGTGACTAGTCCATTGAAGAAGAATGTAAACGGGGGAGGCAATGAGGCCACGATAAGCTCTGTCCAAAGGAAGTTAGAACTAAACCCGGGGAATAGTGGCAGTCCTAAGGGAGGGAATAATACGGGAAGCATGCTTGTCGATGTGCCCGCCCATGTAGTAGATAAGCCTGATGGTGGCTGATACGTCTCTGTCGTATCTCTAATTTTTTTATTGTTTCATGCCAATATTATACAAGTTTTACATACTTTTGGCAACTTTTTATATAATTTATTGGACTAACCTATTGATCCAGTGCCCAGTGCCAGTTCCTGTTTTCTAAATGTTTTTTGTATTGCAGAGTATCCATATCAAACGAAGTCCAAATGCAATAAAAAATACGAAGATTTATTTTGGAATATTTGTGATTTTGGGGAGTTGGAATCACCGCAAACGGAGGCCCACACAGGGCGCGCCAGAGGCCCCTGGTGCACGGTGGTGGGTTGTGCCCACCTCATACATCAGTTGGACCTCTACTTCGGGTGCAAGGAAGCTTATATCTGGAAAAAAATCGTGTTAAAATCTCAGTGCAATCGGAGTTACGGATCTCCAGGAATATAAGAAACGGTTTTCGGCCAGATCTGAGGAACGCGAAACAGAAGAGAACAGAGAGGGAGATCCAATCTCGGAGGGGCTCTCGCCCCTCCCATGCCATGTGTCGGTGTCAAAACCGGCTGATCTCGGGTAGGGGGTCCCGATCTGTGCGTCAAGGTCGGATGGTAACAGGAGACAAGGGACACTTTATTTTACCCAAGTCCGGGCCCTCTCGATGGAGGTAAAAACCCTACTCCTGCTGGATTAATATTGATGGTATGGGTAGTACAAGAGTAGATCTACCACGAGATCAAGGAGGCTAAACCCTAGAAGCTAGCCTATGGGTATGATGATGGTTATGATGTGTTCGTCCTATGGACTACAACCCTCCGGTTTATATAGGCACCGGATAGGGTTAGGGTTACACAGAGTCGGTTACATTGGTAGGAGATCTTGAATATCCGCACGCCTAGCTTGCCTTCCACGCCAAGGAAAGAACCTTCCGGACACGGGACGAAGTCTTCAATCTTGTATCTTCATGGTCCTGGAGTCCGGCTGAAGATATAGTTCGGCTATGCGAACACCCCCTAATCCAGGACTCCCTCAGTAGCCCCCGAACCAGGCTTCAATGACGACGAGTCCAGCGCGCAAATTTGTGTTCGGCATTGCAAGGCGGGTTCCCCCTCCGAATCTTGTGTACCTGTATGAATAATGTCCGTAGCGCTCCTCGGTCTCGGTGCCCAATAATTGCCGTCTTCCACGTGTTGAACGAATGCGAAAAGCCCGGGGGTGTTTTTATATTCACACCCTTGGTCATATAAACGAGCCGCCTATTTAACGGGATGGGGATCTAGATCCAAACCGCATCTTCTTCTCCCCGCGAGTTATCATCAGAGCGTCTCCAGCAAAGGTCCATTCCAACATGGCCAGCCGTCGTAGCTCCTCCCCTCGCCCCTCCAGCCCCAAATCCGGAGACTGGGAGAGTTGCACCATCCCACACAGCGAGCTAGTGTCACTGCAGGCCAAGGGATTCCTTCCCCAAGCATATATGGTCCCGGTCCGAGCCGGACTCGCCACCTACAACGGCGGCAAGCAAGCGGATAGCACCCCCAATCCTTCTAAAGGAGAGCGGGTGTGCCTCGTCCCTTATTTATTAAGGGGTCTGGGATTTCCAATTCATCCATTCCTCCGCGGGCTTCTGGAGTTCTACGGCCTCCAGCTGCACAACCTCACGCCTGGCTCCGTGCTACATATTGCAGGCTTCGTTTCCCTTTGCGAGCTATTTTTAGGCGTCGAGGCTCATTTTGCGCTGTGGAAGAGGTTGTTCTGCTTGGTGCCCTGTTCTCAGAAGGGGTCTATATACCAAGTGGGCGGAGCCGAAATATGGCGCATCGCCGGGACCGGATACCTATCCGGAACCCCAAAGAAGGCGTCCGAGGACTGGCCTTCAGAATGGTTCTACATAGACGACGTCCCGCTGCCGGACCCTGTCCGGGTCGGCCTCCCTGAGTTCAGCATGGCTCCCTTAAGGAAACGCTTAAGTTGGCGTCCACGGAGCTCTCAGAGAGAAAACAACAGAGACGTTCTTTACCTGATGGGCCGGATAAGACTATTGGCTCATTCCGGACTAACCATGATTGGAGTCATGGCCGCATGTATTATGCGGGGGGTGCAGCCGCTTCAATATAGGAGCCACCCCATGTGGGATTTCAACGGGGAGGATGACGCCACCCATTACGGCCGCAAAGGGCCAGACACAGCTGCTACTCTAGTAAAGATTCTGACATCTTTGTACAAGGGAGAAAAGGAGGACTTCCTCCGCGTCAACCCGCGGGCCGGATTCACTATGTATGAACCTCCAAGTTGGGTAAATGAACAATTGCACTTGCCCGCTTATTTAATGCTCCCATGACTAGATACGTAATCTGGTGATTTCAATGCAGGAGCTTCGACATGAGGTAAAGGACATCAATAGCTGCCCTCCACAGCCTGAGGACCCAGAACGGTCCCTTGATCCGGACTCCGAAGAGGATCCGGACATATCGGTGGAGCTCCTCGACGGGGTGTTCCACCAGTTAAGCAAAGATAATACCTTGGTGGCCATTATGGCTGATTATCCCGGGTTAATCCCGGCCTCCCAGGTGATAGAACCCGAGTGTTTATTCCCGCAAGAGAGATTCCGTCCTTACATATTCCGGCGTTTCCAACGACAACCGTATTTTACAGGGGAGATTTCCGAGGAGGGAAGCCGAACCTGCGGCGGCTAGCCAACGAGGAGCCGCCGGGCCCCATGGGGTAAAAAGAGATGAAGTCCGGACTGAGAGTTCGGCACAAAGGTATAACGCGCCCTCTGTCTTCCTGGCGTTATTCTGTCAGGGCATGTTAACATCCGTACCGTTTCCAGGACGAAGAGGCCTCGTCGGACTATATCCGGAGGGGCCGCCAACCACGCCTCTACCAGCCAGGCTCCAACGTCTGGTCCAGAGGCGGGGACGAACACCAGGCTTGCGCCGGACGCTCCTCCAACAGAGGATGCGGACCGGCTATCTGCCACAACTTCAGAAGTGGAGAGTGCCATGAACCATAGGCGTCGCCAGACAGTTCTACGCGACGCTTGTTTCTACCGAGAGGCCTTAAATGCCTTCAATTCGGGAGATGCGTACCTTCGTGCTGCTCAAGATGGTTTAGCCAGAGCCACGGAGCAGTATGTGAAAGACATACGGGTAAGAAAATTTAAATATATATATACCAATAGCCCCCGAGACTTGAAACAATTAAACTAACTGATTTAAGGATCATATAATATGTAGGTTCTTACTGAGAAGAACACCGTGCTGTCCCAGGAGCTGGAAAAGTGCAAAGCCCAACTAGAGGCCGCACTAGCCGCAACAGGGGAGCCCAAAGGGACCCCCTCAGGTATGATATACGTTGAGAGATTGGTATTGTGCGGCTTATGTGCGAATCTGACAATTAATGTTGCAGATAGTGCCAGACTAGATCCGGAGAGGCAACAACTCTTACGCCAGTTAAAGGCTGGCGAGAGTACGTTGACAAGGGTGAGGCGAGAGAAGAATGATCTTCAGGATGCCAACACCAAGCTGGTTGTTGAACTGAAAGACGTTCGTGGCCAGCTATCTAACTCCACGAAGGAGAATCAGCGTCTTCGACGCAGCATATTTAGTAAGTGCTTGAGCGAGCCCTTTGAAAAAAAGGAGTTCAGCGAGGAAGACGAATAACAGAATTATGTTTGTAGGTACGCTCACAGGTCGTCCTGCAGAAGAGATGCCCGGTTCTACGGGTGACCTTCTTCCCGAACTCCTGCAACTGCACGAACGAATTCGACAGGCAATGCAAGGGGTTGCCCGGGCCTTATGGCCTACCCACTCCATGCCCGAGGGCCTTGGACAGCTTGTGGAGAAGCTGACGGGAGCTCGGCGGCGCATCCGGTTGTGTAAGATATCAGCCTGCCGACAAGGCGCGAGGGAGGCCTGGGCCATGGTGAAGACCCGCTTTACAAAGTCTGACCCCAATCACATGGCCGAGGTCGGACCAGTGGGGCCTGACGGGAAGGAGATCCCTGTGAGCTTGGTGTATGGCCAGGTAGAGCTGGCCGCAAAGTATTCCCAGCAGGACTGTAAATTAGACAGCCTGTTAGATGGTATAGAGGAGGAATACGATCAGTCAAGATGACTATGTAATTTATAATTGACATGTGTAATGCCTTCTAGCCGGATTGTAGATCGTTTGTCGTTGCCGACCTTTTCGCTTCGACCTCGGGACCTGACGGTCCGGAGTGTGTCCGAATACCATAATGGCTATATAAAAGCCGGGGTATGCATGGAGACCAGGCATAGGGGCCATTAGAGCTTTATCAGACAAGTGCCCAACTAGTTATGTTATATTACATGGTTAGTAAGAAACACCTTCCACAGAGAATAGTTCCGTTAAGGGTTCCTTTCGCTGGGGTGGCGTGCCCTAAAGTGCACGTCCGGACTGCAAATGCATAAGATCATCTGGGGGCATGTATAAAATAAAAAGGTTCATCTTTAGTTCACCGACCGAATATTCCCTTAAGAACGCTAGCTTTCGGCTTCACCCAGTCTGAGGTACACATCCGGCTTATCTGGCAGTAACAATCGCAGAGGTGCTCCCTTTACCGCCTAGCCGAACAATCGGGAACGTAGGGGTAAGCACAGGAGCCAAGCAACCCAGCTTGGCCAAAACTTAAGTAACATCGATGCATATAATGGCGAAGAAAAGGTGCATGCAGAAGTCTGACGCATGCGTTGGGCGTGAAACCTGGTAGCGAGCAGATCGCACAGCGGCCTGAAGACGGTCCTCCTCGAGGAGCAGCGCGCCATCTCATCGCAGCTGCTCTCGCTCAAGCTCAGCGTGAGCGAGCACTCGAGGTGGCCCGTATGCGAGATCCGTGGGGCTAACTGTCCCCGCTCCATGCGATGGGGCGAGAGGCTGCCTGGTCATACCAGGGCTTACCTGCGCCGAGATGTGTCGGCGTATGTTCGGATGCCGTGGCACCGTGAGCTGGCTCGGTGGCGCCCGTTCCGCCGCCGGTGCCGTCCCCACTACCCGCTTGCTCCAGGGGCGGTGGGTTCGACACGGACGGACCAGCCACCTCCGGAACCTTCTTCTTCGGTGGCATGTCGATGAAGATGAAGGAGATCTAGCTCGTGCAGACGCCGGATTAGGTTCGCACAACTTCGACGCCCCCCACCTGGCGCGCCAAAGATGTCGGGGGGAAATCTGCCTCCACCAACACCTATGGGGACCGAGCCCCTTTCTTGGTTCGGCGGGGGGCGGAGGTCGCACGAAGAGCGGATCGAGGCGGTGCACACGAGGGGTTTACCCAGCTTCGGGCCGCAAGGATGCGTAAAACCCTACTGCTGCTTTGTGGTTTTGGTATTGTGTTCTTGCTCGAGAGCGTGTGGTGCTACAGTACACGCGAGCTGCTGGCGAGACCGAGCGTGAATGGCCTCTTCCTCCCTTCCTCCTCTCCCGTTGCACATGGGGCCTCCTTTTATATGTGCAAGGGGTTACCCACAGGTGGCAAAGTAGGCGGGGGCAAAACTGGAAAACGTTGTGTTGGGTACAGCTGTTTGCACAGTGCTAACATACTTAACTCTGACGGCAGGGGACAAGGGCATTAAATGCCCGTCCGCATCGCCCAGACGGTGCAGGGAAGGGACCGTCAGGAGCGCCACCGTTTGCCACGATGGCTACTCTGTCAGCGTTGCCTTGCCACCGCATGCTCCTGGCTGCGCGGCCTCTCGCCACGTACGCCTGGAATGGCCCCAGAGCGACGCGTGGGTGGATGAGCTGGAGCGCAGGCGCGGGGTGGTGGCTTGCCGCGGCAAGCGCCTTGCCGCGGCTGATGTCTTGTCGCGCCCGGGAGCTTGTCGCTCACCGGTCCTTGCCGGGACGCGGAGCGCGTCGCGGCAAGTCTCTTGTCGCGCCTCGGTCGGCCTTCCTGGCAAGCTCCTCTTGCCGGGGCCTTGTGCTTCGAGCGGTCGTCCCGGCGAGCTCCTCTCGTCGGGGCCTTGCTCTCTTCGGGTGGACTTCCCGGCAGGCTCCTCCCGCCGGGGCCTTGGCTTAAATACTTTGTTCTTGGATGGCCCAAAAAAGGGACCGTGGAGAGTCTTGGCGATCGCCTGGCAAGCCTTGCCGCGGGGTGCTACGACTGCCCGTGCACAAGTTCAGGGTACTAAGGTACCCCTATTTTAGTACACCGACATAATCTCTACTTAAACATGGTGCTCAACTCCATATATTATTTCCCAATGATAAATGATTATCCTATGATGTTTGAGTAGATCCATTTTGTCATATGGGTTAATCATGATCTTGGTTGGTATGATTGTATATTTTATTTGTGGTGTTGTCCTACCGTGCCCTCCATTCACGCACAAACATGAGGGGCCCCCTGCTGTAGGGTGTTGCAATATGTTCATGATTTGCTTATTGTCAGTGTTGCGAGAGTGATAGAATCTTAAACGCGGATAGGTGGGTTATGGCGTATGGGAGTAAAGAGCTTAATTCTATGGTTGGTTTTCACGACCTTAATGATCTTAAGTAGTTGCGGATGCTTGCTAGAGTTCCAATCATAAGTGCTTATGATCCAAGTAGAGAAAGTATGTTAGCTCATGCCTCTCCCTCATATAAAATTACAAGAATGATTACCGGTACTTTTATCAATTGCCTAGGGACAAATGACTTTCTTATTGGCAAAAGCTATCCTCTTTTATTATCTTGCAATTTCCGTAGTTTTATTCTCGCAAAGTACTCATAGATTTATTAAATAGTTTCATACTTGTTTCCGGTAAAGTAAACGTCAAGCGTGCATAGAGTTGTATCCGTGGTCGATGGAACTTGAGGGAATATTTGTTTTAACTTTAGCTCCTCATTGGGTTTGACACTCTTATTTATCAAAAAAGGCTACAAACGATACCCTATACTTGTGGGTTATCAAGACCTTTTTCTGGCGCCGTTGCCGGGGAGCAATAGCGTGGAGTGAATATTCTCGTGTGTGCTTGTTTGCTTTATCACTAATTAGTTTTTATTTTCTGTTCTAAGTTGTTCTGTATCTTTAGTTATCGATATGGAACATGAAACACCAAAAATATTAGATGTACTTGCTACTCATGGAGATGGGAACCTCCTAAAACCCTCGATGCTCGTTATGTAGAAGTATTATGCACTATTTTGATAATCCTGAGAAAACCCCATTCAACTATATAATGGGAGTAACGTTGGATCAACATGAATACTTTAGGGATTATCGCTTGACTCATAAAGAGAAATTGTTATGGGATCAAATTCATATGTTGCATTGGTATGCTTAGGAGCTATGCTTGAGATATGATTATACTTGTTGCTCTAAGATGAATGCTCCACATCTTCCCTTTTCATGTGAATTTAATGATAATGAAATATTGGCTTCTTATGCTAATGGTATATATGATTATTATGATGTGGAACAAATAGAGGAATTTGTTGCTTTTAAGGGTGCTTATGAAATTGAATGTTTGTTTCTAGAGTATGAAGATTGTGATGATGCTGTTTATAGATCTCAAAATTTTTCTATATTTGAATATTGCTATGAGAACTATGAAAATAATGCCGATATTGATGCATTTCTTGAGAAAGTCTCCGCTGTCCAAAAAGAGACTAATATTTTGCAAGAGTCTGTGGAGGAAGAAATTAATGACATCGTGAGCTCATTGGATGAAAAAGATGAGGAGGAGAGCAAAGAACAAAAGGAGTAAGAGCAGATTGATCACACGTTCCCACCTTCTAATGAGAGTAACCCCTCAACTCATACGTTGTTTAATGCCCCTTCATTCTCACTGAAGGATGAATGCCATGATAATTGCTATGATCCCGTTGATCCATTTGAAATATCCCTTTTTGATGAACTTGATGCTTGTTATGCTTGTGGCCAAGATGCCAATATGAATGATGCTTATGGAGATGAACTTACTATATATCCTTATGTTAAGAATGAAATTTTTGCTATTGCACCCACACATGATAGTCCTATTATCCTTTTGAATTCTCCCAACTACACTATATCGGAGAAGTTTGCTTTTATTAAGGATTATATTGATGGGTTGCCTTTTACCATTGCACATGATGATTTTGATGAATATAGTATGCATGTGATTGCTGCTACTACTTGCAATTATTATGAGAGAGTAACTACATCTCCGCCTCTTTATGTTTCCAACACGAAAAAATTGCAAGAAACTGCTTATACTATGCATTGGCCTTTACTTGATGTTCATGAATTGTTCTTGTATGACATGCCGATGCATAGGAAGAGAGTTAGACTTCGTCATTGCATGATATATGTTGCTTTGTGCTCACTACTAAATTAAAAATCATTGTTAATTAAAATTGGCTTTGATATACTTTGGGATCCGGGTGGATTCATTACTTGAGCACTTTATGCCTAGCTTAATGGCTTTAAAGAAAGCGCTGCCAGGGAGAAAACCCGGAAGCTTTAGAGAGTCATTTATTTTTGCTGAGTGCTTTTATAAATTTTAAAAACAAAAATAATATAGAGGGGAACCCAAAACTTTTCAAAAAGGAAAGTGAAAGTGAGAGAGACAAGCATTGTTGAAGTGGGGGAGCTCCATGAACTTTGTTCATGCTCACGGAAACTTTGTGAATCTTAAATACAGAAAATTTCAACAAAAATAATTATCCCCTTGTACAATTCCATTGTATTATAAAAATAATGTTCCAAGGTTTGCCTTTAGGATGTTTAGATTGCTTGTTGGTTTGTGCGGTGCAAAACAGAAACTTTGGCTGTAGTGCGCGATTTTTCATTTTTACTGGAATGTCAAAAGGTTCTGAAACTTTTTGCACTGTCTTTCTATACAATTTTTTTATTTTTCCTAATTTGTTCAGAATTGTTGGAGTACCAGAAGTATGGTAAATGTTCAGATTAGTAGAGACTGTCCTGTTTAAGACAGATTCTGTTTTTGATGCATTGTTTGCTTGTTTTTATGAAACTATCGATTTCTATCAGTGGATTAAGCCATGGAAAACTTATATTACAGTAGATACAATGAAAAAACAAAATATGAATTGGTTTGCAACAGTACTTAGAGTAGTGATCTTCTTTATTATACTAACGGATCTTACCGAACATTCTGTTGAGTTTTGTGTGGACGAGGTGATCAAAGATCGAGGAGGTCTCGATATGAGGAGAGGAAAGAGCTCAAGCTTGGGGATGCACAAGGCACCCCAAGTAAATATTAAAGGAGACTCAAGCGCCTAAGCTTGGGGATGCACCGGAAGGCATCCAATCTTTCTTCAACAAGTATCGGTATGTTTTAGGTTTCATTTCGTTAATGTGATATGTGCAAATCTTGGAGCGTCTTTTGCTTTTAGTTTTCATTTTTATTTTATGCACCATCCTGGCATGAGATAGTCCATGGTTGATTTATAGAATGCTCATTGCACTTCACTTATATCTTTTGAGTATGGCTTCATAGAATGCTTCATGTGCTTCACTTATCTCATTTGAAGTTTAGATTGCCTGTTTCTCTTCACATAGAAAACCGTTGTTTGAAGAATGATCTTTTGCTTCACTTATATTTATTAAAGCATGGTATTTTATAGAAAGAATTAAACTCTCATGCTTCACTTATATCTATTTAGAGAGTCAACAGGAATTGGTCAATTGCATGGTTAGTCATAAAATCCTACATAAAAATTATGGATCACTTAATATGATATGTTTGATTCCTTGCAATAGGTTTGTGATATAGAGATGATAATATGTGGGAGGTACTAGTAAATGGTTGTGTTTAGTAGGAATATTGGTGTTAAGGTTTGTGATTCCCGAAGCATGCACGTATAGTCTCTCGTTATGCTATGAAGTTGGAGCACGATTTATTATTGATTGTATTCCTTAAGAGTGGTGGTCGGGGACGAGCGATGGTCTTTTCCTACCAATCTATCCCCCTAGGGGAATGCGCAGTAGTGCTTTGCGTCTAGGGCTAATAAAATTTTGCAATAAGTATATGAGTTCTTTATGACTAATGTGATTCCATGGATTATACGCACTCTTACCTTTCCACAATTTGCTAGCCTCTACGGTACCGTGCATTGCCCTTTCTCACATCTAGACGTGGTGCAAACTTAGCAGGTGCATCCAAACCCCGTGATATGATACGCTCTATGTCGGTGTACTAAAGTAGGGGTCCCTTAGTACCCTGAACTTGTGCACGGGCAGTCGTAGCACCCCGCGGCAAGGCTTGCCAGGCGATCGCCAAGACTCTCCGTGGTCCCTTTTTGGGCCATCCAAGAACAAAGTATCTGAGCCAAGACCCCGACAGGAGGAGCCTGCCGGGAAGGCCACCCGAAGAGAGCCCGGCCCCGGCAAGAGGAGCTTGCCGGGATGCCCGCTCGAAGCACAAGGCCCCGGCAAGAGGAGCTTGCTGGGAAGGCCGACCGAGGCACGACAAGATACTTGCTGCGACGCGCTCCGCGTCCCGGCAAGGACCGGTGAGCGACGAGCTCCCGGGCGCGACAAGGCACTTGCCGCGGCAAGTCACCACCCTGCGCCTGCGCTCCAGCCCATCCACCCACGCGTCGCTCTGGGGCCATTCCAGGCGTACGTGGCGAGAGGCTGCGCAGCCAAGGGCATGCGGTGGCAAAGCAACGCTGACAGAGTAGCCATCGTGGCAAACGGTGGCGCTCCTGACGGTCCACTTCCCTGCACCGTCTAGGCGATGCGGACGGGCATTTAATGCCCTTGTCCCCAGCCGTCAGAGTTAGGTATGATAGCACTGTTCAGCCACTGTGCAGGCAGCTGTACCCACTACAACATTCTCCCATTTTTGCCCCCCACCTGCGCTGCCACCTGTGGGTAACCCCTTGAGCATATAAAAGGAGGCCCCATGCGCACGTAGGAGAGGCGGAGGACACCCGCTACGCTCTCGCTCGCCAGCAGCTCGCGTGTACTGTAGCACCACACGCTCCCGAGCAAGAACACAATACAATCCACAAAGCAGCAGTAGGGTTTTACGCATCCTTGCGGCCCGAAGCTGGGTAAAATCCCTTGTGTGCATCGCCTCGATCCGCTCTTCGTGCGACCTCCGCCCTCCGCCGAACCAAGAAAGGGGCTCGGTCCCCATAGGTGTTCGAGGAAGCCGAGTCCCCCCGACATCTATCACACATACGCATTATTATATCTTCCTCAAAACAGCCACCATACCTACCTATTATGGCTTTTCCATGGCCATTCTGAGATATATTGCAACTTCCACCGCTTCCGTTTGATGACTTGAGCATTCATTGTCATATTGCTTTGCATGATCATATAGCTGACATAGTAGTTGTGGCTCAGCCACCGTTCATCATTTTTCATACATGTTACGCTAGATCCTTGCCAGAGGCATTCATATAGAGTCATATTTTGTCATAGGTCTCGAGTTGTAATTTTTATTTCCTTTGAGTTATAAGTAAATAGAAGTGTGATGATCATCATTATTGAGTTTTAGAGCAGTGCCCCGGTGAGGAAAGGATGATGGATACTATCATTTCCCCACAAATCGGGATGAGACTCCGGATAGTGAAAAAATATATAAAAAGAAAAAACAAGAAAAAGAAAAAAAAAGAAAAAAATTAAAAAAAATTAAAAAAATAAATAAACAAAGAGAGAAGGGGCATTGCTAGTATCCTTTACCACACGTTGTGCTTCAAAGTTGCACCATGTTTTTCATATGGAGAGTCTCCTATGTTGTCACTTTCATATACTAGTGGGAATTTTTCATTATAGGATTAGATGCACACCCACTTAGTTTCATCTTGAGCTTTCATACACTCATAGCTCTTAGTGCATTCATTGGATGGCAATCCCTACTCCTCACCTTGATATCAATTGATGGGCATCTCCATAGCCCGTTGGTTAGCTGCATCAATGTGAGACTTTCTTGCTTTTTGTCTTCTATATATTCACCTCTATCATCATACTCTATTCCACCCATAGTGCTATATCCATGGCTTGCGCTCATGTATTGCGTGAGAGTTGAAAAGGCTGAAGCGCGTTAAAAAGTACGAACCAATTGCTCGACTTGTCATCGGGGTTGTGCACGATAAATACTTTGTGTTAAGAAGACAGAGCATGACAAGACTATATGATTTTGTAGGGATAACTTTCTTTAGTGTTGATATTTTGAAATACATGATTGTTTGTTGGGATACCTGAGTATTGATTTCTTTATGTCAAATTATTGACTATTGCTTTGAATCACTTATGCCTTAATATTCACTAGACCAATGATGGCGCGCGTTGCCGCACCCGTATATATTGCTGTTAGAATGATAGGAATTTTTGTAAATAGGAGACAAAAAGTAAGCATAGCTGGAATAAAATATTGAAAAGAATAAAATAGTCCAAAAATGTTTTACATTAGTTTTTATTATTGTTTGGAAGTGTTGGTATTCCACTCAGTAGTAAGTAACAATAAAAGGAGAAAGATATTAAGCTAGGACATGTTATTCCCATTTCAGTTGCATATATACAATGTACGTGTCCATTTGTACCTTATGGCTACTTTCAAATGAAAAAGGTCAAAAAATAACTTGACATAATAGGAAAACTCATATAAAAGTTAATAGCCTTGATAAAGGAGCAAAGGCTAGCCTTCACTAAGTGGTCCAATGACAGTAACCTAAACAAGAATATGCAGGAAACCACAAGAGCGATAAATTCATGAATTGACGAAACATTGACATACTGACTAACTCTGCCAAAGGCGCTGGATAGAAGCTTTGCTTTTTTGGGTGGCATAGTACACACTTCATGACATGTCAAATAATTGTAGAATCTAACTTCCAAAGCTGAATTGACATGCATGTATGCATCTCTGATCCATAATATCATCATACTAATTTTGAAATTGAATAAAAAATGTTTATTCTTTTCTTTCAGAAAATCAGAGGTATATGTATAAACCCTTCATCTTTGGTTTCTAATGTCATCCCAGATTGACATTGACTTAGATTCTTCTGCTTTGTCTTGCGATAGTCCTGCAAAGATGTGTACAACGTATCAACTAAAGTGATTCATAACACAAGAAAGGAGTGTCAACTCACCCATGAAATTGTCAGTCTTCTTCATCAAATCAAGCAAAAAGACAAAGATTGTTTAAACATGGCACATATGTTACATGTAATGAACCTGCAAGTTAAACAAATAAAGTAGCTATTATGTGCAAGAATCCATGCAATGTTTTCGAGGTAAATCTGGACTGAAATGGGATTAGGGAAGCATTGCATGAATTCTCAGCAGATCAAAATCTATATTATCTTCCTTACAACCCTGCTTTCATTGGTATTTACAGTAGTTGATTAGTTCAACACCTACAGGGCTACACTACTTTCGCAGATGATTCTTAAGCATTTGAAAATTAAAGGAAGAAAAACATGCACGTGATGTGATCATATACAAGGTATAGATTATGAAGAACCTTCGTTTTTTGGTAAGAAAGCTTCAAAAGAGCCGAATGTTCTGTAAATTTCTAATAAGAGGCAGACATGAATGAATTTACTTAAAAAGCGTGATCAAGATACTATAGTATTGCAGCTTTAACAATTGATTTTTTATGATACTCCAGATTAGGTGTTGCCTAAAAAAACCAAAAAAAGAATCATATTCTGTTTATCCTTGTTGAAGATAGTTGGACCAAAAGTAGTTACTGAATTAGCAGGTTAGTTTACAATTAACATAGTTATTGCAATGCTCATGCATCATCTGTGGCAGCTGAAAGTTTGTGAATGGTTAACAACTCCTGGTATGTACCTTTACTCAAGGAATTGTGCTGAATAACATAATCGTACAGATATTGATGACTTCTTAATCACAAGATCAGGCATACTTGCTTCTGCTAGCACAATGAATGATGTGCAGTTGCAATAACAAAAGCGGCATATGTAACGTACATGTATTATAATCTTACTTAAAATGTTGGGAAGGATGCATGTCAATGTCCTTTTAGGATGCATAATAATTTTCAGTTATAGCAACAATCATAGTTTCACCATCCTTAACCTTTAATAGCGCGCAACACTAACAAGTTGTGCACAACTCTAGTAGACATACAAAATTACAAATGCAGATATTCAATTTGATATGTATTGAACTCATAATAGATGCAGCCAACATGACATACCTGACTCAGGTATCTTTACTACCATGGTCATGGCAAGAAATTCGACATTATTATATTTCCTCATCACTTCACCATGCTTTGCAAAAATAACCGGAGGTGCTCCATGCAGTAAAAGGCAACATCATGGTGCCATGGTGGAGAAGATAACTTATTTGGTTCTTTAAATGAGCTTAGCTTTGTCTCTCCTTGCTCAATAACTTCCTTAGAAAAATACATTTTCAGTGTCTCGATCTCTGCATCAGTATCACTGGTGCGCGTTGGTCCTAAAAAACGGTTTTTAACCCATTTCCGCGACGACATTTGGAACCATCGCCAAGTGAGTGTGTGCGATAGGGTGTCCTTCCCACACGACCCAGAAACCGTCGGGGATATGAAGAAGTGATCCAGAGGCCTTCCAAAATGTAATCGTGTGCGATGCAACACACACTAAATTCTTCCGCACGTGTGGTATCAGTGATTAAGCATTTATAGTGACGCAGTGAAACCATACGGACTGTCGTAATGAACCGTTTGGGAAATAGTATGTAAGGCACACGGGCCAACATATGAACTGTGTGTGATTCGTGCCCTATTGCACACGAGTTTTCTGCATAACCCGTCTGCCATGCTAGACTCCATCGCACATGTTTTACAAAAATTACCGTCTACAATAATGTTCTATCACAAACGATTCAGGAGCCCCTTCACAGACATACAAGTGCTGCAGACCGTTTGTGATTTGTTAGGTATCACCGATGGTTGCCGCAAGAGTGACGTTTGCTTTTCGTTTGGGATCCCACACGGTTCTTGAAAAAAAAGACAGGGATTGTATTTTGCATTGGGCACGGTTTACTCCCAGTTCTCGTGTGCGATAACGCGATATCACAAACGGTTCCGGAGAACCTACGCACACGTAGTAGCGCTGCAAATCGTTTGCGATCTGCTGTGTATCACCGACGGTTCCGCTACGGTTGACGTATGCTTTCCGATGTGGATTGTACACACTCATTTAGTTGAACCGTGTGCAGAGCAATTGCCAGGTTAAAATAAAAATATCCCATTTTGAATCGGCACGCAAAAAGCAAATTCGCCACAATATTCAATTGAACAAATAAATAATAATATCCCATTTTGAATCGGCACGCAAAAAGCAAATTCGCCACAATATACAATTGAACAAATAGTGTCCACAGCAAGAACATTTATCAGATTTCGCAACAATTGCAGTTGAACATATGGTATCTAAATTACAATGATTTGTCCACACATATATGCATTACATAATTAATCATAGTGTACGAAATACGAAGACCTCATCAGATGGAAAACAATGGATCCATGCGTTATATGTTTAGCGGCTAACTCTTACTCAATGTTTCAGGAGAACGCATGCTGCAATCTTCATTATCACCTGTGGGATTGATGTACTGATCCAGGAAGAAGTTGCTGATAAATCTCCGAACCATCAACAATTCACCAGCCGAGAGCGGTTCAGGGGTCCTCGGTTTTAAGATGAGCTGCAGCATTTTTAAGATCAGAATGTGCCATATGAGTGGAGTAGAAGAAATTAATTAAGATAGACTTATTGGTACTAATTCGCGAGGATCGTCACAAGTATTAGCAAATTTGCACATGGAGATCATGTGTCTGCAAACATAATATCCACAAAGGTTGGTCCCTGCTTCTTGCTGAGGACACTGAAATTTTTTGTACAAAATTAGTCATGTATTTGTCCTGTTAGGAACAACCTAACCGGTGTTAGATGTATTATTTTTTCTTTGGGAAAAATAGAAAGAGGTTTATTTAGAAGCTTGAACATCTGACTAGCGTAAGGAAAGGTATTTGCAGACTGTTGGATAAATTTTCTAAAAATAATGGATTTCGGTGTGTTACCGGAGAAATGATCTCGTGCTGCAGAGGTAGTTTCCTCTTGAACAGGTTCCCTAGTTTAGTTTGCCACAATGCGAGCACACTGCAAATGATGATGAATTTTGACAACATCAATTATTGAACCAGATATGAATGCAAATTAATTTCAACATCATAGAATTCAATACCTATCCAAGAATTGCTGAAGATGCGTCAGATCCTGAGCGTTTGTTGACTCTCTGAGAGAATTGATGTAGTAAACTATGTTCTTGTTTGGAACAATGAATACCAATATCCAGTGATTGCTACATATTAAGAAAGCCATGAACTTACGAATGATGTCGAAATCGACAATCAGTGTATGCGTGGTTGTTTACTTGACTTACCGTTCATGATATCGCTAGAGAAATGATTCTGCATGGGACGTGTTTTTGATGTACGGACGACCGTGTTAACAGCCCAGTCCCGTCGGTCCTTTTCATGTAATGTTGTGCCATTTGCTAACGCATGATCTATGAAATACACACTCTCACTTTGTCTTCTCTGCGCGTTCAATCCCCCGAGAGGAATAAAATGCAGTAGTTGTTTATCATTTACAACCTTGTATGGAGAAGTTGATCAGAGTTTGTTAAGTACTTACAAAATCACGCATCTAACAAGAGTGGCATCGAGCACGTTGAAGTTGAAGAAGAGATGCAAGTCCTCGAAACTCACAATGATGGAACCAACATCGTGTCAGAAATTATCTCTGTTGTAGTGCACTAGCAAGTAGTGATGACCTTCTGACATTTGATCCATGCAATATTCGTGTAACTCGCGGCAACTGGAGCTGCACTCATCAAAGTATTCGCCAACAAGAAATGGCTGGCCATGGATGTAATTGCGTGCTTCAAGTACTCCTGCTTTATTTTTAGCAAGCAACAAACGTACTTCTTCATCACCCATGACGCCAGAAATAATATTACTCCCCGATTCGAGCAAGTTGTTGTTAATTTGGTTCTGGGCGATGAGTGCTTTAAGTAAGAGGCAAGCGTTCTCTTTCCTCTTCACTCTCCCGCTGCGCTTCCTCGTGGTCATGGGTGTAGCCTTCTTGGTACTTGAAGCATTTCTGGCACAACGTCTGGTTGCCTGCACGGTAGACTGCCGAGCAGATGGTGAAGCTTGGACGGACTACTTAGCAGATGGTTTATCTATGTCGGACTGCTGAGCTGGTGTTGCTGCTATGACAGACTGTTGGGTTGTAGGAGCAGAGGCATCGGACTGCTGACCATGCATTGAAGCTATGTCGGGTTTCTGCGCAGGTGGTGCCAACTTGTCGGTGTGCTGAGGAGGCCGTGCCAATGCATTGGTTTGTTGAGCAGGAAGTGCTGATGCATTGGTATGCTGATCACGCGCCTGCGGACCAACTGACTGATAAGCAGTCGGTCCTGGACCTACATACTGCTTAGCAAGCGGTTCCAAAGCATCATACTGCTTAGTAGTCTGTTCCACCAAGTTGGTCTGCTGAGCATGTGCTGCAGCCGGGTCTCCCCCTGCTGCTTCAACGGCCGGCATCTGAATCGGCGGTGCATCATCAGTAGTTGTAGGCCTTGCCACTGGCTGCTTTGACGCGGAGGATGACATGGCCTGTACGCCACAAAGTTGGTCCGGCTAATCACAGGTTGATGCATCAGCCCGCTAGAGCTGCTGTGGCAAGGAGAGCGTCACCGGTTGAGTCGCGACAGTGGTTGCTCTTGGCGGGGCTTCATGAATCTCATCGATGAACTCTATTTCCTTTAGTGGCCACTGGATGTGATGTAACAGTGTTTCTCCCAAGGTCCTTTGCTCATCGAAGTCTCCTAAGACATTCTTCAGGGCAAATTCATTGAATTCAGGCTTTACTTTAGTCACGTAGCACTTCACACAGCCCGGGTTCAATGGCACATTGTCCAAGAAGAGGCCATCTTCCAAGAAGGGTGGGCAAACCCATGATGTTGCACATTTTAATGTACCTTCATAATGTGTAAGCACGCCCTTCAGTCTGTCTTTCATTCCAGATAGATCAGATATAGCATCATCACCAACAGCTGCAGTCTCAGTGTCACTGGGGTCAGCTGATGCACAGCTACTCTTGTGTAGTGTTCTCGCGCAATAAGAAGCATCATCCATGCCCACCTCCCATCTGCTGGCTATCTGTCAGTGTTAGAGTCTTCTGCATCATCATTTACTCCTCAACATCCTTTCGAACAGCCGGATAAATCTCATTCTTCAACTTTTCAGACAATGCATTTTGCTTCATTTCACTCCTTGCATTTTTCATGTTGGGCCTCTCTTCTTTGCTGAGTGTGAAAGCCCTCTTGTGCGGGACATTAACACCTATACCCCTTGCACGGCTAGGGGGGTCTTTTGTGTCTAGAGCAATGGACAGAATGTCATATGGCCCTGAGTTCCTGTAGAACCTTCCAGGGATGTTGGAAGCCTCTACCATCACTTCATACAGCTTGGCGTCACGTGCGTTTTCAAAGTAATAAGTTCCGTCATCACGCCTCTTTGCATGTGCCCGCAAGTAGTCTTTGGCGTGTTCGCCCCTGATTTCACTAAAGGCCGGATTCTCGCCCGCCGCTACTGCTTATTTGACCTTCTGTTCCCATATCAGTTTCATGCAATAGTATCCTGCCACACCCATACGGTGGGGGTGTATGTTCTTCTTCTGAAGTTCCGATTGCTTGAAACTCTTCTCAGCAAACTCTAGAGTTTCCCTGACCTTGAATTCTGCCCAGTCTGCCTTTGTAATTTGGGGGTATGCGGGGATTGGGTCCTTGCCTTCACTCAAGTACTTCTTGTACAACACATGCTTCCAGTTTCTCCAAGCATCCCTAGCCTTCTTCAGTGCAGCGTGTTCCACTTGCATTCTCCACAGCTCTGGAACCTTGAAGTGATCCATGATCTCCCGGACTATCCTTCGTTGTGTTTCCGTGTCAGCCTTCCAAAACCCCGACAGATTAATGTTGAGCCTTGCCCTGCCAACAAATCCACACACACTCCTGAACCTCATGCATGCTTTATCTGGTTTAGTTGGAGCCCAGGACTTTAAATCAATCTCGGTTACTTCATATACACCTTTAGGCTGGTGTGCGGGCTTCCTTGGAGCGTTCCTCCGTGTCCTGACCGGAAGGGTAATTATTGCAGCTCTATCCCGTTCAAGACTACTTGATCCCTCACAATCTGCTGAAGACCTAGGGTTGTCCGAATCAGATGAAGATACAAGGCCTGAATGAGTGTTGTCGCTGCTACTCGGCATCTACATAGAACACATGCGAAACTCAGGAAGGAGGATAAGCATAAAGCTAACAACTTGGTATCAAGCTTTCTAAACATGCCATGCAATAAATTAGAAAATGTACGGCTAATTTGTTAAGTTTGTGTGACTCGGGCGCTCGTGATATGTAAATAGGCAGTAACTTATTGGAACAAATACAACTTATATGTAGTAAGGAAGGTAGATAATTAACATATATACGCTCTCCGTTATTTTATGGCCAATTTGGGAACATACGAAACGAAATTGGAAGAGGGATTGCGAGGAAATATTACTCACCGCGATGGAGAGCAGTAACTAACAGGCTTCTTAATGCAAACCCGACCAGACCATAGGAGAGGCGAGGGTTACTGCATCGATATGCTCGAGGGTGGCTGGCGAGCAAACAAAGACGGCGAGGCGCGGGCCGCCGCGTGTTGGGAACGACAGTGGAGGTAGGCTTCACGCCGAAGATCTAGGGTAGGGGGTCCCGAACTGTGCGTCTAGGCCGGATGGTAACAGGAGACAAGGGACACGAAGTTTACCCAGGTTCGGGCCCTCTCGATGGAGGTAAAACCCTACTCCTGCTTGATTAATATTGATGATATGGGTAGTACAAGAGTAGATCTACCACGAGATCAAGGAGGCTAAACCCTAGAAGCTAGCCTATGGTATGAATGTTGTATGATGGAGTTGTCCTACGGACTAGAACCCTCCGGTTTATATAGACACCGGATAGGGTTAGGGTTAGACAAAGTCGGTTACAATGGTAGGACATCTTGAATATCCACATCGCCAAGCTTGCCTTCCACGCCAAGGAAAGTCCCTTCCGCACACGGGACGAAGTCTTCAATCTTGTATCTTCATAGTCCTGGAGTCCGGCTGAAGGTATAGTCTATCCGAACACCCCCTAATCCAGGACTCCCTCAGTAGCCCCTGAACCAGGCTTCAATGATGACGAGTCCGGCGCGCAGATTGTCTTCGGCATTGCAAGGCGGGTTCCTCCTCCAAGTCCTTCATAGAAGATTGTAAACACCAAGAGTAGTGTCCGGCTCTGCAAAATAAGTTTCCACATATTGCCATAGAGAGAATTAACACAAATCAAATCTGCTGACG
This sequence comes from Aegilops umbellulata, assembly GCA_032464435.1. Classification (NCBI taxonomy): domain Eukaryota; kingdom Viridiplantae; phylum Streptophyta; class Magnoliopsida; order Poales; family Poaceae; genus Aegilops; species Aegilops umbellulata. Next base: position 82,578,414 of record CP136054.1, on the reverse strand, counting down.
TATTCTGCACTGCGTCATTACACTAAGGCCAAGTCCTTTACTCGAATAGTTTTTACTTTTCCACCTCAACACATCTTGCGAGGCGATTTCCTTGGCACGTCTTGTCAAAGCAGAGATCGTCTGCCCTTTTTACGGGATTCTCATCAATATGGAGGTGGGTAACCCAACTGCGCCATTTATCATGGCGCTTGGGAGGCAAGCGAGTTTTATTAGGAAGGTGGAGACGCACAACCGCATCCGCCCATATAAGGGGATAAGGATCCACCTTTTTACCTACGCCTTCTTCCTCCTTTGCCTATCCAACTCCTGCGCACTTGAGCTCCAGCGCCCAAGCCCGCACTTCCCACCTCAACCTTCTCCAGCAATGTCCGGAGCGGGAGGCAAGTGGATGGTCTCCTCCGTCATGGAGGGCCAAGTTAAAAAGCTAAGGAAGGCCGGATACTTGTCCAAGGACATCGCGCACCGGCTTCCTGAGAAGGGGCAGCTTCTCCCCACCCCAAGGCCCCATGAGAGGGTAGTGTTCCTTCCCCACTTCCTCCGCGGACTGGGTTTTCCACTCCACCCATTTGTCCAGGGGCTCATGTTTTACTACGGCCTGGATTTCCACGACCTGGCCCCGAACTTCATCCTCAACATCTCGGCGTTTATCGTCGTGTGCGAGGCTTTCCTCCGCATCCGCCCCCATTTCGGCCTTTGGCTCAAGACCTTCAACGTCAAGCCCAAGGTGGTGCGCGGCAGCCAGGCGGAGTGCGGAGGAGCCATGGCGGGCAAGATGGCCAACGTCCTATGGCTCGGGGGCTCCTTCGTGGAGACCCTGAAGGGGTGGCAATCCGGGTGGTTTTACATCACCGAGCCACGCGATCCGAAATGGATCGCGGCCCCTGAGTTCCGATCCGGACCCCCCACGCGGCTTATGTCCTGGAAAGAGACGGGCCTGTCATGGGGTGACGAGAAAGAGGTGACCGGACTGCAGACATGCATCCAGTAACTGGTGAGCAAGCCAATCAGGCTTGTTAATGTAGTCCAGGTTATGCTCGTCCGCCAGATCCTCCCGTGCCAACAACAGGATTTTAATATGTGGGAGTTCGATCCGGCGCAACACCAAACTCTCAACCGGCTCTTTGACACGACGTACGAAGATGCCTGGAAGGTGCTGTTCAAGGGCGCCGAGGCTCCCGCATCCGCTTCCGAGGACCGCGGATACAGCTCGCAGCGTCACGCTAGCGAGGTAAACTACTTTCACCTTTTACAGGATGTTAAGTTTTTTCATAGTTTGACTCTATGCGGGATCTAAACTCCCTTACCTTTGACAGGCTTGGCAGGCGACGTCTGGACCGATCAACTGTCCGGCTCCCTTGCCTGAAGACCCAGCCCCTGCTCTCCTAGTGAAGCTGCTGGTTCCGACGCCTTATGTGGTGCCGGAGAAGAAGGCCAAGAAGAAGAAGGCCACGGGGACTCGAAAGAGTGCCCGTAACGTGGCGGTGTCGGACTCGTCATCTGACGAGTCCGAGAGGCTCTCCTCCCATGAAAACGAGGAGGAGGAGGAAGAAACCTCTCCCCCTCTAGCGAGGGGAGGAAAGAAAAGGAAGGCCGCCCCAACGGGGGAGGCCGGAGGGTCCAGGAAGAGGAAGACCCCTCCGCCGGACTACTCCCCCGATACCAACGAGGACGACGAGGAGTGGCCGGACAGGGCCAAGCGCCCGGCGAAATCGTAAGTACTCGGATACTAGATTGACTCAAGATATTCCTTTGTCGTTCAGCTTTCCCTAATGCCGAACATAATTGTGCAGCCCGCCCCGGGCCGGACTCGACGAGTCGTCGAGCGGCTCCCTGGATTCGTCAGACGTGAACTCAGTTCCGCCCGCTGTCTCCCCCCGCACTACAGATGACGCTGAAGTGGCGTCGCAACGAGCTCCGGGGCAGGAAGAGGTGGTCCTGGAGGAGCCGCAAGGCGACCTCCCGGACCCCAGGAGTAAAGGGGACAAAACCCCCAGGGCTCCAAGTCCGGCTTTGAGCCGGACACCGTGCCGGAATCCTCAATGGTTCCGGACCACGGCAGGGAAACTCCTGTCAAGAGGAGCAAGCCTTCTAAGCCGTCGGCCTCCGTCCAACCGGAGGTGTCGGACAGTCTGCTGGAGGTGCTTGACGATGCCTCCATCGACGAGGAGCACCGTACTATTATGAGTACGGTGATCCGGAAGGTTCAGTCTGCCAAGAGCGGACTGAACGAAGCTTGCGCTAGCCTTCTAACAGGCTTTGAGGTAAGTAAAAAATATGCAAGAATATAAGCGCATAGATAGTAGCCCCTGATGCTCTGTTTGGCGTTCGGAAAGAAAAGCCGAATAGAGGATCTATTAAAATTCGCAGGAGTCTAACAAAAAGGAGTCAAATATGCGTATGCAGGCTTCGCTGCTAGCCACTGCCGCGCTGACTGTGGAGGTGGATGCCCTGAAACAGGGCCTTGAGCAGACCGAGCAAGAGCTCGGCCTTGCCAAGCGACAGCTCGAGGAGAAAGAAGGTAAGAAATACCTTACAAAAAAAAGCCTATAAAAAGACGTGATTAAAATAACAGGATTGTACTGCCTATTGTAGGGGCCACGACTGAGGTGGCGACCCTTAAGCAGGCGTTGTCTGAGGCCGAAAAGAAAGCGGCCGCAGGGCGCACCGAGTGAGAGAAAGTTGAGGCCCAGGTCGGCGAGGTGCGGCAAGAGCTTCAGACTCTTATGAAAAAACATGAGAGTTTGGAGCTTGAGTCAAAAACGCAAGCTTCCGAGCTCGCGATGGCCTCTGAGGCTGCCAAGTCCGCCAAGGCCGAAGCCCAAAAGGCCCTCCAAGAGTTGGAGGAGATGAAAAAGATAGCAGCGGGTAAGGCATTCTTTATGCAAAGCAGAAATATAAAAGTAAACTACTTGTTACTTACCCGAATCCGGAGCTCTCCAGGGGCATTCGTAGATCTTCCCCGCAGCGTATCCGACGCTGCCGCATTCTACCGAGCTGAAGAGGGCAACTCGACGGAGAAGGTGTTCTGGTCTCAGTATGCTGTGGCCGGACACCCTATGCCCTTGAGCGACCAGCTGAAACAGCTGGTCGAGCTCCACAAGGCGGTCGAACAGGCCATGAAGGGCTTCATAGTTCAGCTGTGGCCCGGAGAGGCCCTGCCTGGGAGCTACTTCGGGCTGGTGCGGCGGCTGGTGGAGGACTGTCCAAGGCTCGATGTCATCAAGCGCTCCATCTGCATCGAAGGTGCCCGTAGGGCCCTTGCCTGTGCAAAGGTGCACTGGGGTAAGCTAGACGATGAGAAGCTTGTGAGGGACGGGCCGCCGCCGGGGAAGGAGCATCGCGAGCCCGAGAACTACTATAAGGATGTTCTTGCGGGTGCCCGCCTTGTGGCGGATGAATGTACCAAGGATGTAATTTTTGAATGAACTTGCTCGTGTTTATCCTGTGTGCTGAAAACTTGTTCATATGCGCTAAGCAATGCTTGTTGAATTTAAAATATTATTTTCTGTGCGGCCGTTTATCAAAAAATTGAGAGATGGCGAGTCATCGGCTTCCGCCCCCATGCCACTAGTGCTGGGGTGTTCGGGATAAAACTGAGCTCTCTTTTTCCCATATTTGGGTCCTTCGAGGGAGGCGCTCAGCACAACGAACCAGGCAATCGGACTATAATGTTTGAACACTCTCACTTAGCCATAGAACTTTATAATTTTAAATTTCGGCGAAGCCCCTAGTTCGGAAGACCGAGTTCGGGGCGCTATCCACGCCTTGGCCGGACAAAGCCGGTTCCTCGCTCGAAGCGGCATAAGTCTTTAGGGACTCAAAAAACCTCTCGAACAGCGACCAGTCTCTCGCCTCATCATGATAGTCAGTTTTAGCTTTCTCCACTGAGGTGCTTAACCCAGCTCAACCGAGGCACAATCGCAGTGGTTCTCCTAGTGCTACCTTAGCCGATATAGCGGAACGTAAGGCACCAAAACATAGGAGCCGGGCAAACCCAACTATTGACCCAAATCATGATTCGGAGCCGATGCATATAGTGCTATAAGTTCGGGGTGCCGCACTTATGAAGTGTTCGGACTTCTTACACCATATTAAGGGGTACTAAAGCCCCTGGCGTATTTGTCGTACCATAGTGTACGGGTGCCACATGTCATTAATGAACATATATATATATAAGGGGATAATGCAAAAAACAGACAAAAAGCTATGCATTGTTTATAAAGAGGCTGCTATCAAAGCAGAACGATACAAATAGTGCGATAAGCAAAAGATATTGGACTATTTAACATGTCCTGGGCGGGGGCAGGCCGCGGAATTGTATTTAAAACAGGTATACGGCTCGTAACAGAGACCACCTGGGAGTTCCATAGTGCGGCATGGCTTGTCTGCTTCCCCGGATCTTGCATCGTTCGTGCGGCAGTTGAATTGTCGAACAGGTCATCCGAAGTATGGAGTCCTGAAAGTAAGAAAAAAAAAAGAATTCGGCAGCCCCTAGTACGTTTTAGGCCGTATTTTGGGCTTGCCATTATTGTGCCCCTTCCCCTGCGCCCATGGTATTTCGAGAGCGTAGTTATGTACGCGAAGCACTGGTTTCCCTATGTCGCGAGGGCTGGGGTTGGGGCCGCATTGCTACGCCTGCTCCGAACGTGTCAGGCGGTCTTGTTGTAGGTTACTCCGGGCGCGCTTGGCGGTGTCTGGCTTTTTAACGGCCGGACTGGAGAATTGCTTGAGAAGGATGCTTTGTACTTATGCTGCGAGAGCCGCCGTGTGCTCCTCCGTACGGAGGGAGCGTTCGGTGTTTCCATTGACCGTAATTACTCCTCGAGGGCCTGGCATCTTGAGCTTGAGATACGCATAGTGCGGCACCGCATTGAACTTTGCAAATGCGGTTCGCCCGAGCAGGGCGTGATAGCCACTGCGAAACGGGACTATATCAAAGATTAACTCTTTGCTTCGGAAATTATTCAGAGATCTGAAGACCACTTCAAGTGTTACTGAGCCTGTATAGTTCGCCTCTACACCTGGTATAATGCCTTTAAAGGTCGTTTTTGTGGGCTTGATCCTTGAGGGCTCGATGCCCATTTTCCGCACTATTTCCTGGTAAAGCAGGTTCAGGCTGCTGCCGCCGTCCATGAGGACTCTTGTGAGATGAAATCCGTCGATAATTGGGTCGAGAACCAATGTGGCAAACCCGCCATGACGGATGCTAGTGGGATGGTCCCTTCGATCAAAGGTGATCGGGCAGGAGGACCATGGGTTGAACTTAGGAGCGACTGGCTCCAGCGCGTATACGTCTCGTAGCGCACACTTCCGCTCCCTCTTGGGAATGTGGGTTGCGTATATCATGTGCACCGTCCGCACTTGTGGGGGAAAACTCTTCTGTCCACTGTTGTTCGGTGGCCTGGGCTCCTGCTCGTCATCGCTGTGCAACCCCTTGTCTCTGTTTTTGGCTCTTTAACTTGCCTGCCTGCTTGAACACCCAACAATCCCTACTGGTGTGATTTGCTGGCCTTTCGGGGGTGCCATGTATCTGGCACAAGCGGTCTAGTATTCGGTCCAAACTGGACGGGCCCTGAGTATTCTTTTTGAATGGCTTTTTCTGCTAACCGGATTTATAGCCTCTGAATCCGGCATTTACTGCTGTATCCTCGTTGCTGTCGCTGTTAACATGGTGCTTTTGCTTGTTCCGGCGTGTCCTGCCACTTTTATCCTTGGTATCCGAATTACCAGGGTTCTTTGATAAGTTGTTACTGCGAGCTAGCCAGTTGTCTTCTCCCACGCAAAACTGGGTCATGGGTGTCATGAGGGCTGCCATAGATTTCGGCTTTTCCTGTCCCAGGTGCCGGGCAAGCCATTCGTCGCGGATATTATGCTTGAAGGCTGCTAGGGCCTCAGCGTCCGGACAGTCGACTATCTGGTTTTTATTTGTTAGGAACCGTGTCCAGAATTGCCTGGCCGATTCCTCTGGCTGCTGAATTATGTGGCTTAGGTCATCGGCATCCGGTGGTCGCACATAAGTGCCCTGGAAGTTGTCGAGGAATGCGGCTTCCAGGTCCTCCCAAGAACCGATTGAGTCTGCTGGCAAGCTGTTGAGCCAATGCCGGGCCGGTCCCTTGAGCTTGAGTGGGAGGTATTTGATGGCATGTAGATCATCACCACGGGCCAAGTGGATATGAAGGAAATAATCCTGGATCCAGACCGCGGGATCTGTTGTGCCATCGTATGATTCGATGTTTACAGGTTTAAAGCCCTCTGGGATTTTATGATCCATTACTTCATCTGTGAAGCATAGTGGGTGTGCGGCGCCTCTATACTGGGCTATATCACGACACAGCTCAGAAGAGCTATGTCTGTTGTGTTCGGCCCGGCCGGATTTGTTGTATCCAGAATGAATATCACCGTCACGTGCCGTAGGGCGCCTGCGTGATCCGTAGATCGATCTTGTTTGTCTTGCCTTATCCTCTAGTACGTCTCACAGGTCTGGCGCGTTTTCCCGTGCCTTAGTTCAACGGCGTCGGAGCATGGCTTGGGTGGAGGGTCGAGAGGCCTCTCTGTCGAGGCCGCGCGGTGGCCGGTCGGCCATGTCGTGCGCTGGTGATGTGGGTGCTTCCTCCTCTGATCAGGGTAGTGGCCTGCGCTTTGGGTAACTCTTGGAGGGGCGTTCGATTTCATACTCTTCGGCCGCAAGGACTTTAGTCCATCTGTCAGCTAGCAAATCTTGATCAGCTCTAAGTTGTTGTTGCTTTTTCTTGAGGCTGCTTGCTGTGGCTAAAAGCCTGCGTTTGAAACGCTCTTGTTCGGCGGGGTCTGATCGCACGACGAATTCGTCGTCGTCGAGGCTTGCCTCGTCTTCGGAGGGAGGCATGTAGTTATCATCCTCAACCTCTTGGTCTGCCGCTCTCTCATGAGGGCTGGCTTCTCCATCTTCCTGTGCCGAATCTTTCTGGAGGGGGTGTTCTTCGGCGCAATCCGGGGTAGTATTATCTCCCATGCCGGAATCACCGTTTTTGCTTTGGCAGGATTTAGAGCGGCGCCGCTGACGCCGGCGCTTTGGCTGTTTCTTGGAGGTATCATCCTCCGCTGTTCCATCGCCATCTCCATCTTTTGGAGTATCCACCATATATATATCGTATGATGAGGTGGCCTTCCAGCGCCCTACAGGTGCTGGTTCTTGTTCGTCTCCTGCATCGTCGTCCATACCGTCGATGTCTTCGGAGTCGAAGTCAAGCATGTCAGTTAAATCGTCGACAGCGATGGGCTTTGAATTTCTTCATCGTCCGTATCCCATCCTCGCTGACCGTAGTTCGGCCAAGGCTCTCCTGATAAAGAGAGAGACTTGAGGGAATTCAGGATGTCGCCAAAAGGCGAGTGCTGAAAGATGTCCACGATGCTGACCTCCATTATCGGCGCCCAATCGGATTCGATCGGCAGGGGCGCGGGGGGTTCGGAGTCCGGATCCTCGGAGTCACGGGTCCTGCAGAGTGCGGGGCTGGCGTTCGACTCGATCGCCTTTGAGATCGCAGCCCTCGAGGTGACGTCCAACCGATCATCCTCGATCGACGCAACTGGCTCCGAATTGAGGGTTAGAGCTGGTGCGTTTGCGGCCTCCAGGGCACTGTTCAGTGGAAGAGCTAGATCATGCCCCACGAGACAGTGCGACGCGCTTGGCTGTGGCTCAAATCCGTCGAAGATCAAATCTCCGCGGATGTCTGCCGTGTAGTTTAGGCTTCCAAACCTGACCTGATGGCCAGGGGCGTAGCTTTCGATCTGCTCCTGGTGGCCAAGCGAATTGGCCCGCAGTGCAAAGCCGCCGAAGACGAAGATCTGTCCGGGGAGACAAGTCCCACCCTGGACCACATCGTCGTTGATGATCAAAGGAGCCATCGGGCCCAAAAGCGACGACACAGAGGAACTCTCAATGAAAGCACCAATGTCTGTGTCAAAACCGGCGGATCTCGGGTAGGGGGTCCCGAACTGTGCGTCTAGGCCGGATGGTAACAGGAGACAAGGGACACGAAGTTTACCCAGGTTCAGGCCCTCTCGATGGAGGTAAAACCCTACTCCTGCTTGATTAATATTGATGATATGTGTAGTACAAGAGTAGATCTACCACGAGATCAAGGAGGCTAAACCCTAGAAGCTAGCCTATGGTATGAATGTTGTATGATGGAGTTGTCCTACGGACTAGAACCCTCCGGTTTATATAGACACCGGATAGGGTTAGGGTTACACAAAGTCGGTTACAATGGTAGGAGATCTTGAATATCCGCATCGCCAAGCTTGCCTTCCATGCCAAGGAAAGTCCCTTCCGGACACGGGACGAAGTCTTCAATCTTGTATCTCTCAGCGGGCACACGGCCGGGGTGAGCACGGCGGCGCCGAAGAGGGTTCTGTTGTGGATCTAGGGGAGGGAGCATCTGGCAAAGGAGATTGGGTGGACTAGTTGAGTGAAATGCGGGCGGACGGTGGGGGGTGTTGGCGCCCTAGGTGAAAAGGGTAAAAAATATCCCCGGTCACCGCGCGCGCGGAAAGGTCTATGCAAACGGTTGCCTCTAAGCGCTCGTGTGCACAAACAGAATAATTTCATTTGAAATGAAGACGTACTAATTTTGAAATGAAGATATGAGTTCATCGTTTCGCCTCTAAATTTTTCACACGTAAACCAATCACAATTTTACCACGGGTTTGATTTGCTGGTGCATTTCAGGTCTCGTGTGCTATATGTAAGACATCTTTTGGCATTTACCATGCATGTTGGCATATAAATCAATTCCTAGCCAGACTGCATTTCCTCTCCAAAGGGATGAGGATTTTCGTTCGATCTGGGAGCATCTGTAGACGTACGATCCGTGGGGTTTGGGTTCTGGCCAATTAGAACGCATGACGCAGATCGCGCACGCAGTGAGGGTGGCATCAGCCACGGTTTGGTAGGCACACAGCTTTCATGTGTGAACCGTGTGCTATCTTAAATTTTTTTTGGAGGGGCTATTTGAAAACATGTACATGTGTTGTTGAAAGGGATGAGGATCGTCGTTCGATCAAGGAGAATCCAACGGTGCAGACGTACGAACCGTGGGGTTTGGGTTCTGGCCAATCAGAACGCACGACTCAGACGCGCGGGTGGAAGAGGGGTGGGGGTGCATCGGCCACGGTTTAGTGGACACACGGCTTTCGTGAGTGAACCATGTGCTCTTTGAAAACATTTACATAACCTAACACCATATTTTTGTTCGAATGAAAACATGAGTTCATCGTTTCACCTCCAATTTTTTTCCACGGTAAGAAATCATGAGTATAGTGGAGAGTGTCAAATACTAGTATCAAGAATATAGAGTCAATATGATACTAGTGTATGATACTATCTTTAATTAATTATAGCGCATAGTATAATACATAGAGTATAGTATCATATTGTCACAGCCCTAGAATTTGATTGCTATAAGTTTCATAAGCATCCATGCATCATGCCTATATTTGTTTGAAATTTGAATTGGGATGACAAACCCTAGCACCAAATGAAATGCAATTAGGATCAAAATAAAAATATTTTCAATGATCCCAAATGCCCTTTAGAAATGTTCATCATTTCTGAATTGGTCCAACACCTCTAACAAAAATGATGCACATATTTCTAGGCCATTCTGGATTTTTGAATTAATTCATATTGTATTTGCATTTGGGCATTTAAATGCTATAGGATATTTTAAATGCTCAAATAATCATAAACTAAAATGTTTAATGTTGGATTTATTTTAAACAGTAGCCATGATTAGTTTCATGATTTTTGGTAATGCCCTGGCATTTTTAATAAAGCCCTAAAGTCTACAGAATAATAGAAAACATTAATAAATAGAAAACCAGAGAGAGTCACCTGAGCCTACCTGGCGGCCCAGCTGGCGGCCCAGCCCACAAGGCGCTCTCCTGTCGCCTTCCTCCTCGCGCCAGTAGGCGAGGGCGCGTGCCCGACGCGCGCAGCTACACGCCGCGACCACCTCCTCCCTCAGTGCCTGCCTGGCTCCTCCTCGATGCGTCTGGACGACGCCACGCAACCCCCCTCGACCGCCTCTCACTCCCTTCCGAGCTCTCTCCCTCCTCTGCTCTCTCTCCCTCTCATGCCCGAGCGCAGCCGTCGCCACCGACGCCGTTCGCCGTGGCCACAGCCACTGCCTCGCCTCGCCAAAGCGCTCAGAAGCTCCGCCTCGACCCCCTCTTCCTCCCCACCGAGCCACGCCCCTCCGGAAGCCCTGCAATGTCGCCCTCGAGCTCGTCTTCAACCTCGGTCCGCCGAGATCGCCATCGCCGCCCCGCTTGCTCCGGCCCTTCCCCGAGCTCGCCGTTCGCTTCGTCGCAACCGCCATGAGCTTCTGATCATCCTCCCCCTCTCCGTTCTCTCTCTTGCACTCCGTAGCCGCCACGCCCCGCTCGCCTGACTGCGCCGCCGCCTGCACTCGTCGCCGACACGACTCCGGCGACCATTTGGTCCGGGCGTCGTGTCCAACATGCTCACCGCCTCGCGTAGCTTCTATAGGTGCCATGAGGGCGATACCATGGCCACCGCAGCCCCGTAGCCGCCAACACCCGATCGCCGGTGCCACCCCGAGCTCGTTTCCGACGAGCTCCGGCCGTCCCCGCTGCTGCCGCATGCCTCCCTGGATGCGGGCGAGCCCCAGCTCCCCGCGCGTGCTCTCGGACGCCCGTTTGGTCGCCGGAGACGCAAACCTGCATCGCGCCATCGTCTCGGGCCTCGCCGGCGTCGAGTCGCCGGTGGGTTTGACCCCGCTGACCATTGACCTTGTGGACCTAGTTTGACCCCTGGGTCACTGACATGTGGGCCCCTGGCCACTAACTAAACTAGAACTAGTATTAGTTTAACACTAACTAACTATTGACCAGTGGGTCCCACCGGTCAGTTTGACCTGGGCCGCCCCTGTTGACTTGCTGACGTCACGCTGACGCAAGACTGACGCAGTAACTCTTTTTCTGGATTTATTCTTATACAGGAAATTCCACAAAATGTTGCAAACTTCAAAAATTCATAGAAATTAAACTGTAACTCCAAATGCAAAGAGTTATATATGAAAAATGATCAGAAAAATCCAATCTATCCATCTGTATCATTTTCATGCATGTTAGAACACTTTAACCTTGCTGTTTAGGTGAAACAATTTAATGCACTAATATGACTTCATGAAATGGGTTTGCATTTCAATCTTTGGTTCAAATGGACTCATTCCAATCTGTTCTAGATTGCATTAGCCCAAAACACATCTATATTTCCATGTCATGATCATGCATCATATTGTTGCATTGCATTGATTGTATTCTTCCTTGTTTGCCGGTAATTGCTCCCCCTCAGCAGACGACGTTCCGACGATGAGTTCGATGACACCGATGAAGAGTTATATCATCTTCAGAAGTGCCAGGCAAGCAAAACCCCCTTGTTCATTCCGATTCAATCCCACTCTCTCGCTCCTGCTCTCTTTTACTGCATTAGGACAACAACGATTCAACTGTTACATGCTCCGGTAGTTGAACCCCTTTCCTCTGCATGACCTGTCATTGCCACAGTAAATAGATGAAACCCACTAGCATGAGTAGGAGTTGTTTGAGCCTTGATGTGCCTACTCATTCATGCTTGTTTGTCATGCCTGCTACTGCTTAGAGTTGAGTCAGGTCTGATTCATCGGGGATGAATCGGAGGTGTGTAAACATGTCCTACTATTGAGAGCTAAGTGTGTGAACACGATTTGGTAAAGGTAGCGGTGAGAGGCCATGTAGGAGTACATGGTGGGTTGTCTCATTGAAGCCGTCCTCAGGAACTGAGTTCTGTGTTTGTGATCCATGAAATAGTTACTACCACACATTGGGATCCTTAATTGACTCTCTCGGCTTCTTGACCACCCTTGTCCTCCGTCCAGGAGTTGCAAGTAGTTTCTGGTGTTTGTAGTATGCTGGGGGCCGCACGCAGCGCTGACCTGAGGGGTGGGCTGTTTTGCGGTGGGCACGTGGCCAGGCATGCCGGGCGCCTGTTTGGTGTCTCGGAACCCTGTACACATTGTTCGGGGCCGTATGTGGAAACCCGGCCGTACTCCCTGCGGATGGAACCTGAATAGGCGATAAACCTGGACTAGAGACTCGAGTGATTAGGTAGGCCATGGCCGACACCCTCGCTGGGCTTCCGCTTGAAGGTTGCTGAGTACATGTCGTGTAAACGGCGATAAGTGGTGAGAGCGTGTGTGAAGAGGTACACCCCTGCAGGGTTAACATCATCTATTCGAATAGCCGTGTCCACGATAATGGACTTCTGGGTTGCCCATAACAGTTCATAGACAAGTGAAAGTGGATACTCTAAAACTCGCAAGATAAGCGTGAGTGCTATGGATGGCCTTCTCGTAGGGAGACGGAAGTGGATCCATAGTGGTGTATTGATATGGTGAATATGTGGACTCGTGTGTGCCACCTCCGAATAGTTACTTGCAGTCGTAGTTCAGGTTAGCCACCGAGTCAAAGCTGGCTTGCTGCAGTTAAACTCCACCACCCCCCTTTCTTGATACCGATGCATATGTAGCTAGTTCTGATGTAAGTCTTGCTGGGTACATTTGTACTCACATTTGCCTATTTTAAGTTTTTGCAGAGAGACTTCAGTCTCGCTAGTAGTTCCTGTAAGTGCATCTAGTGCCCCTTAGTGATTTTGGTGTATTGAAGACTTATAGGTTAAGTATCTAATGCGTTTATGAGTGTACACAGGTCTATAAGTCTATGAGGAGTTTGATATTTACAAAGAAAGTCGGCCCCTAAAAATGAAGTTCTTCAAGTGAAGACTTTGATATTCTGAAGACTTCCTGAAGACTTTGAAAGTGAAGAAAATGGTGTGACCTTGAAGACTTGGTATTCATTCGAGGAATATGAAGCGTGAAGACTTTTGTTTTCGTAGTTTCATTTTTCTCTTTCTTGAGTCATAGGAAACACCGTACTGTTAAAGGGGGTCGAGGAAATACTAAGGAGAAAATTTCCATGTGATGCTCATCTCAAATCCTACACCTACCAATCCCTTCGAGTGAAGCCATTGGAAATCTCATATAGTTCAGTCAATTTCTTCAGTGATAGAGACGCAGTTCCTCTAGTCACAGAGGACTTTCCTCTGACTGAGGAGTTAGGAATTCGCTAGTGCGAATTGCCTACACAGTGAGGAACATGATAGCCCTGAGGAATTTGTACCTCAAATTTCCGACCGTTGCTGTGCTACGCGCCAGCTGTCCCAAAATATCTTGTCCACCTAACGGTCATATCATTGAAGGGCATTTATGTCTTATCATGTCGGGCTGCTCCCTAGGCTATAAATAGCCGCCCCCTACAACCACTAGCTGGTTGGTTGCTCGGCGTGAACTTGACACTTGTCATTTGAGAGCAACCCATCCTCCGAGGACTTTGAGCGAAAATCATCAAGTGAGGAAAATCCAAACCCAAACCCAGAACACCTACAAACCCAAAGTGATTGAGCATCACTGAAGAGATTGATCCTGCGTGGATCTGACGCTTGTTACCTTTGAAGACTGTGCTTCTTCCAGACAGTTAGGCGTCAAGGTCTAGAGCATCCAAGAGGAATTGTGGATCACCGAGTGACCAAGTCTGTGAAGGTTTGGAAGTCACCTGAGGACTTACCACGAGTGATTGGGTGAGGACTGTGTGTCCTTAGCTCAAGGATAATACGGTGAGGACTGTGTGTCCGGGACTAGGTGTCCTCTAGTTTAAACGCCGCTCCAACCAGATGTACAACTGAGACAGTAGTTGGAATTGGTCTACCAAATCATTGTCTTCACCAAGCTTACTGGTTTTATTTCCTCAACACTTTAATTTCCTCATTATTGTGTTGTGTGTTTTTTCATATCTGTGTTTGAAGACTTTGACTGAAGACTTTCTCAATTTCCTCAGTTCAATTTCTTCAGTCTGTTTTGTCTTCATCTAGTGTTATCCTGTGTTTACGCTTTTTGTACTCTATGTTTGTCTTCATTTCACTATGATGACTATGCCTGGATTCTGTTATGTTTTCATCTGAGTACTTATTCCGCTGCTAGTAGTTCTTCGCTAAGGAATTTCCTCACGAGCAAATTTCTCAGTGAAGAATTTCATAAAAATCGCCTATTCACCTTCCCTCTAGTCGATATAACGCACTTTCAATTGGTATCAGAGCAAGGTACTCCCTTGTTCTGCGTGATTTTGGTTTAACCGCCTGGAGTTTTAGTTATGTCGACCGCAGGTATGATCAAGGTCTCTGTTGGGTGTCCTACCTTTGATGGGACGGACTACCCCTACTGGAAGAACAAGATGCGCATGCATCTTGAGGCAATCGATAACGATCTCTGGTACGTTGTGGAAAATGGTGTTCCCTCTGTCTCACCCTCACTGAACGCTACCGATATGAAGAGATTCAAGCAACTCAACTCTCAAGCGAAGAATATCATATGTGGCCATCTGAGTAAAGGACAGTATGGTAGAGTGAGTGCTTTGGAAACTGCTAAGCTTATCTGGGATAGGCTGTCCAAGGTCAATGAAGGAGTTTCAACTCAGCGTGACTCTCGAGTTGATGTTCTTCGCAATCTCTTCAACCGCTTCAAAAGACTCGACAATGAAAATGTTCAGCAAACCTTCGATCGCCTCACTGACATCTCAAATGAGCTTCAAGCACTTGGTGCCACTGACATCACCTACCATGAGGTGGTGAAGAAATTGCTGAGATCGCTTGATTCCTCATTTGATACTCTGGCACTGATGATACAAGAGCGTGCTGATTACAGGTCACTTGACCCCGCTGATATCCTCGAGAGGCTAAACACTCATGAGTTCTAGCTTGCTGAGAAGAGAGATCTCTATGGTTCGAGCTATGGCAGATCACGTGCACTGAAGGCCAAGGTAGTATCTGAGTCCGAAGATGAAGACTCTGGTAGCAGCCTTGGTGATCCTGAAGAACTGAGGCATGATCTAGCACTGCTTGTGAAGAATTTCCAGAAGTTCTCAAGACGTGGTCGCTTTGGAAAACCCTCAAGGAGCAATGATTCCTCATCCACTGACTATAAGAAGAGGCTTTTTCACAAGTGCAAGAAACCAGGACATTACATTCAAGATTGTCCTCAGTGGGAAAAGGAATCAAAGAAGAAGAAATACAAGGATTACAGTTCTGATGATGCGAAGAAAAATAACAAGTCCTCAACATCTTCATCATCAAAATCCTCGAAGTCTTCGTCTCACAAGAAGAGTAGTTCCAAGAAGGCTCGGGCATTCATTGGCAAGGAAATGGACTCTGAGGCTGAATCTGAAGAAAATGAAGTAGAAGAGGAATCTGATGACTCTGAGTCTGGTGTGGCGAGCCTAGCCCTCACTACTGCGTTCATCAGCAAGCTCGTCTTCACCTATGAAGAAAGTGATCTCACCAACAAGGCTGATGAAGGCAGTGATGACTACGCTCCCACCTATTGCTTCATGGCAAAAGGTGCGAAGGTACTCAAATACGCCTCCTCTGAATCTAGTGAGGATGAATCTAATGAAAATCTTAAGCCTAGCTACTCTAAACTTGCTAAGATTGCTGTGCAACAACAAAAGGCTTTTGAAAAGGTTCAAAACATGCTAGACAAAAAGTGATGATATGTTGGGTGAAGAAATGGATCGCACTAAAGCCTTAACTGAAAATCTTCAGAGACTTCAGACCAGGTTTGATAACCTTCAAGGTCATCATAACACTCTCTTATCTGATCATGAGAAGCTTTCTTACGAATATCTTCAAAAGAAGCAAGATCTTGAAAAGCTAAGAGTGAGTTATGAAGATCTTCAGAAGGAGCGCGATTCATTACTTGCTCAACAAATCAGCGCTGCTCAAGAAGAATTTATTCCTCCATGTTTGAAATGCATTGAACGAGAATCTGCTAATTCCTCACCTGAATGTTCAAATGCTTCTAATGTTATAAATTCTTCACCTGTCTCTGCTATCACTAATTCCTCATCTGAGGACATTGCTAGTATTACTGACGATGCAGGGCTAAAGGAATTGTACATGACAGGCATGTACAAAAGCCTCAAAGGGCATCAGACTCTTTGTGATGTGCTTAAAAAGCAGATCCTCAACAGGAACCCCAGGAAGGAGGGTATTGCCTTTGAGAGGAAACTCAATGCTGATGGTACATATTGGAAGCCTGAGCAGTGTCCCAAAACCTCATGGGTTGCTGCAAAGGGACCTCCAGTTGATCCATCTAATTTATCTGGCTATACATGTGAATCTTCTCATTCTTCTGATGAGTCATTTGACTCCAACTATAAACTGTTCAAAAATCAGAATGGTGAAGTATTTGCTAGATATGTTGGCACTAACTGCAGGAATGGTTCTCCTATGAAGAAAATCTGGGTTCCCAAAAGGTGCCTTGAAAGTCTTCAGGTGAATGTCCTCATGACACCACCTGTGAAGAAAAGGAACCCTAGACCAAATTCCTCATATGGACCAAATTCTTCATATTGATCCAAGTCCTCATACGGACCAAATTCCTCAAGAGGATCAAATTCCTCCCATGGATCAAAGTCCTCATATGAACATCATCGTGCTAACAACTCTGTTTCGCAGGGAAGAGCCAAGGACTATGAATATGAGCATTATTCTTCAAATTATTATGTTCATAGGTCCTCGAAGAATTTCTCTGCTTATTCATATGCTTACCCTAACCGCTC
The DNA here is from genome assembly GCA_032464435.1 of Aegilops umbellulata. Classification (NCBI taxonomy): domain Eukaryota; kingdom Viridiplantae; phylum Streptophyta; class Magnoliopsida; order Poales; family Poaceae; genus Aegilops; species Aegilops umbellulata. The sequence goes on along the minus strand of CP136054.1, from coordinate 82,561,704 downwards.
TTATGTGAAACAAAATGGTTTGGCCGCTATGCCACCATTCTCATATGGAGCTCGCAGAGTGATGAACTCTTTGCCACCCCTTCAGATGTGGGTGGTGAAGAAAAAGAACTAATCTCTTATGCAGGGTCAGGTCTCCAGACGTACCGTAACGTCTGAAGAATTTGCTGGGGACCTGACAAAGTACCTGAAAGGACGCAGGCTAACCATGATGAAATGAACTTTCATTTCACACGTCCTCCCTCTGTTTTATCTGTCCTACTGCTTGATGAAATTGATCTAATGAATTGTGATATCATATTCTTCACTGCTGAAGTATATGAGGTCGTAAGTTGCACTAATTCATCTGCAGGATGATCAACCCAAAGCCACTGAGTGGGTACTTGATAGTGGATGTACAAATCACATGACTGGTGACAAGAATCTTTTGATGGATGCTCCCTTATCATCGTCACATATGAAGCATATCATCTTCGTTGACAAAAGCAAAAGTCAGGTATTGGGTCTAGGTAAAGTTGCTATCACAAAGGATCGACACATGGACAAAGTCATGCTTGTTGAGTCCTTAGGATACAACCTTATGTCTGTCTCAATGCTTTGTGATCTTGATATGGTCGTTGTCTTTGGCAAATATCGTTGTGTTGCGATTATGGAAGCTGACAATTCCAAAGTCTTCGAAGGCTTTAGGAGAGGAGACTTGTATATTGTTGATTTCTCTGCAGATTCACAACCAGCCGTGTGCCTACTTGCAAAAGCTTCAGAAGGATGGCTATGGCATCGACGACTTGGTCATGCAGGCATGCGGAATTTGAACACGCTTGCGAAGAAGAAGCATGTTATTGGCATTGATAATGTCAAATTCCTCAAGGATCACTTATGCGGTGCTTGTGAAGCTGAAAAAATGACCAAGGCCAAGCATCCAACAAAGACCATCATGACCACCACTCGTCCATTCGAATTGCTTCACATGGATCTCTTTGGTCCTAATCACTATTCCTCTATTTCAAATGAAGCATCTCATTATGGATTTGTTATTGTTGATGATTACTCTCCTTACACATGGGCACACCTTGTCTCTTACAAACATGAAGTGCAGGAAGTCTTCAAACGATTTTCCTCAAGGGCTTCAACCAACTTTGGTGTGAAGATTAAGCACATCAGAAGTGACAATGGCACTGAGTTCAAGAATTCGGGTCTCGATGACTATCCTGATGAACTTGGTATTACTCATGAGTTATCTGCTCCTTATACTCCTCAACAGAATGGCGTCGTGGAGCGCAAGAACATGACTCTTGCTGAGATGGCTCGCACTATGCTCGATGAGTACAAAACCCCTCGTCGTTTCTGGGTTGATGCAATTGATAGTGCGTGCCATATCATCAACAGAGTATATCTTCACAAATTCTTCAAGAAGACTGCCTATGAACTCCTCATTGACAAGAAACCCAATGTGAGTTATTTCAAAGTCTTCGGTGCTAAATGCTGGATTAGAGATCCTCATCACAACTCTAAATTTGCACCGAAAGCACATGAAGGTTTTATGCTTGTTACGGAAAGGACTCGCACACCTACAGACTCTTCAACAATGTTCTTCACAAGATTGTTGAAACTGTAGATGTGCGGTTCGATGAAACTAATGCCTCGCAAATAGAGCACCTACCTTCTGTGTTAGATGAACCAGCACCTGAGGATTCTATCAAGCACAAGGCTACTAAAGATGTCATTCCTACTGAAGAATCTGCTAAAGAATTCATTCCAGAATGTGAAGAACGTCGAGCTGATGCACCTGAAGAAAATGCTGAGGAAATTGATGCTGAAGATAATGCTGATCAAATTCCTCAACGACAACCAGCTCACCCTCGCGTTGCAAAAGAAGTGCAAGTGGAGAAGATCATCAATGACATTAGGGCACCAGGTCCTCTCACACGCTCAAAAGCTTCACATCTATCTAACTTTTGTGGGCATTTTGCTTTTGTCTCTATCACAGAGCCCACTAAGGTAGATGAAGCATTTCTGGAGCCTGAGTGGATTCAGGCCATGCAAGAAGAATTACATCAGTTCAAGCTCAACAACGTCTGGGAATTAGTCGATCGTCCTGATCCTCGCAAACATAACATCATTGGCACAAAGTGGATCTACCGCAACAAGCAAGATGAAAATGGTGTTGTGGTGAGGAATAAGGCACGACTAGTAGCTCAAGGCTACACACAGGTTAAAGGAATTGATTTCGATGAAACTTTTGCACCTGTTGCTAGACTTGAGGCTATTCGCATATTGCTTGCTTATGCTAACCATCATGATATCATCTTACACCAAATGGATGTGAAAAGTGCATTCCTCAATGGTAAGCTTGAGGAAGAAGTATATGTTGCTCAGCCCCTAGGTTTTGAAGACCCAAAACATCCTGACAAAGTCTTCAGACTCAATAAGGCCCTCTATGGACTCAAGCAGGCCCCACGGGTGTGGTATGATACATTGAAGAAATTCTTCATTAAGAAAGGCTTCACACCCGGTTCACTCGATCCCACTCTCTTTACTAAATCTTATGATGGTGACTGTTTGTGTGCCAAATATATGTTGATGATATTATCTTTGGATGTACTAACCAACGTTACAGTGATGAATTTGCCTATATGATGAGAGAAGAATATCAAATGTCTATGATGGGAGAGTTGAAATTCTTCTTAGGTCTTCAAATTCATCAACAGCGCAATGGCATATTCATATCTTAGGAGAAATACCTCAAGGATGTCCTGAAGAAATTTGGCATGCAAGATTGCAAAGGCATCAAAATTCCTATGCCCACAAATGGTCATTTATGCACTGATGAAAATGGTACTGACTTCGATCATAAGGTATACCGCTCCATGATTGGATCTTTCTTGTACTTATGTGCATCTAGGCCAGATATAATGCTTAATGTTTGCATGTGTGCACGATTTCAAGCTGCACCGAAGGAATCACACCATAAGGCTGTGAAGCATATTCTTCGATCTCTAGCTCACACACCAACACTTGGATTATGGTATCCCAAGGGCTCGGATTTTGATCTCATTGGATATTCTGACTCTGACTATGCTGGTGACCATGTGGACCGCAAGTCAACATCTGGTACTTGTCATTTCCTCGTATGATCCTTGGTCTGTTGGTCCTCGAAGAAACAGAACTGTGTATCACTGTCTACTCCTAAAGCTGAGTACATTGCTGCTGGTTCTTGTTGTGCTCAACTGCTATGGATGAAGCAAACACTCAAGGACTATGGCATCAACGTGAAGAATGTGCCTCTCCTCTGTGACAATGAGAGTGCCATCAAGATTGCTCACAACCCAGTTCAGCACTCGAAGACAAAGCACATTTAGATTCGTCATCATTTACTTCGTGATCATGTGTTGAAGGGCGACATTTCTATTGAGCATGTGAAGACTGAAGAACAGCTAGCCGATATCTTCACTAAGCCCTTGGATGAGAAGAGATTTAGCAAGTTGCGGTGTGAGCTAAATATCTTAGAGTCTTCGAATGTACTTTGAAAAGGCACTCATCCTAACACTTATGCAAAATTGATGACTTAGATGTGCAACACATGAAGAAACGTTTTTCTTCAATCAATGAAGAATAACACTCTAATGTGAAGAAATTAATGAAGATTTTGATTCTCAGAACCCTATGACAATTGTACGCGGTGTCTGAAAACATCATTCTTATACGGTGGGTCACGCCACCACAAAAGTTGAAAATCTTGAATTTGAGTTTTTCCTTAGGTTTTGAAATTCCTCAGTTGTTCAACTTGCAAAATCTTCACTTGTGCCGTCGTTTTTCTTCATTGGCTATATATATATATATATATATATATATATATATATATGAGTTTATGTCCTCTACAGCATTCACTTATAGCTATTTCTTCTAGTTGGATCTTCTGCTAAGTGAATGTGATCGGACCCTTCCCCTCTATGCTATACTCAATCCAATCTATTCACAAATTCTTCATGAGCGTTCTATTTGAAACTCGTTCAAAATCTTCACTGTGTCCTTGTCAACTGAAGAAATTGCGAACGGAACGTTAAAAGTAACCTTATCCAAATTTTCGGTTTTGCCGCTCAAGCCGTTCCGCATCCCACGATGCATTATTTTACTCACCCACGATCTTACACGATCTCCACTACACAGTACGTGGGTGACACATGTCGTGAGAAGGAGAACGGGCAGGGGCATGTTCGTCCTAAATCTTCGGACGAGCAGTTTTTCACCGTGGCTATAAATACCCCTGTCCCCTTCCTCACTTCCTCTTACTCCGCTCTATCTCACTCTCCCGCTCGAGCTTCCCGAACCCTAGCGCCACCGCTATTCCATCGTCGCCGGTGAGGAAGAGCTTCACTACCTCGACCTCGTCGCCGTCATACTCGCGCCGACCGCGGAAATCTTCACCTCCGCCGCCTTAGACGTCTTCCTCCGCCAAGTTAGGGCGTGGAAGATCTGCATCGATGAACTTCACTGTTTCAACTCATAGTTCGTCGTGTTCTTCGTTCAGGGTAATTAAAAGTCACCTTTACTGCCCTCTTTGATTCGAAATTTTTCTACAAAATCTTCAAAGGTGTTTTATTCTTCAAATCCTCGCTCACAAAACACCTCACATGTTATCCGTTCTTGATTCATTTCCCTAAGCATCATTTTCTTCAAGATTCCTCAATTTTGTGGATCTTCGATCTATACAACTCTGGAACCTAAGATATAGCGCGCTTAGTGAAATTCTTCAAGACGCATCTGGTCAAATTCCTCAAACTTGTTCTTTATGAAAAACCCTCTCAGAACGCATATGACCTCTCCAAATTCCTCGCAACTATACTCTATTCACAGGTACACATGTCCGCTGCTGAATCATTAGGTTCTCATCAACTTAACTCATTTGCAGCGTTCCTCGAAGAAAAGTTGCATACCTCTTCAGAAAATTCAATTGTTCAAATTCCTCAACTGAAGAAAATGGCTGAAGGTAAAAGGCCACAGAAAGGAGGAAAGAGGCCTGAAGTCATGACTGCCTTTGAAATCCCTGAGGATTTATACAAGGATTACTGCACACCTCCTGAGGAAGACAAAAATCAGCGCAAGGTGCGCATTCAGAGGATTGAACGGAGATGGGCACGTGAATGGAGGGAGTACAGATACGTCACTCCCAAGTATATGAAGAAATTCGCACTAAACCCTCCATGCCCAAGAGCCCCATTGGCACCTGGCCAAGTGGCTGATCCCACTAGCATCAAGCGCGGTGAGGATTTTCCTGAAGAATGGGCCAAGCGCCAAGCAAAATTGGCAAGGCAAGCCAGAGAAGCAGTGAGGAAGTTTAATGAAGACTCTGCTGCTGCTGCTGCTGCTGAGGCCTCTGTCAAGCCGAGGAAATCGGTGCTCAAGAAGCCCGCTCGCAAGCCAAGTGCTTCACCAGCAATGCCCTCATGGCCAAGTTCCTCTGCTATGCCCTCACGGCCTGAAACTTCAAAGTCTTCAAAGCAAATTCCTCAAGCTGCCACTGGTCCTCCAAAGTCCTCAGCTGATCCGACAAAGTCCTCAGCACCTGCGCATCCTGCCACATGCCAAAGGACTGTAGGCATCCCTATTGCCTCGGGTGTCTCAGCTAGTTCCTCAGCTGCACCAAGTTCCTCAGCTGGACCCTCTCTGCTGAAGAAAAAGGCTACTGCTGGATGCGGCACTCGCCCATGTCCTAAGAAGAAGCAGGTAGTCTTCACTGTACCGTCTGATGATGATGAAGCTGATGAAGAAGAACTTGCTGAAATCATCAGGGACCGCCAAGAAAGGGCTGCTAAGGCCAAAGGCACACCTGTGCCCCTACTGCTGGATCCAAAAGCGATCCTCGATTACATCAATATCTGGCATAAGGATCCCAACACACCTATTCCTGACTTCAAACTGACACCTGGCCAAAGTCACATGCTAACTCACTTCATCCAAGAGGAGAAGTGAAAATATGATAGGGCCAGGCAGATCAAGAAATCGCAGTACAGGAAAGAGAAACTGCTGAGGAAAAATGTTCTCACGATGAAGCCTGAAGAACTCATCAAGATGCAAGCTGACATCAAAGCCCTCAGCGATGACTTTGATGCATACTATGCTGACTGGAAAGGAGCAAAAGTCAGGTTTGTGCAACTGACTGAGAAATTCACCAATGTTGCAGCCCCATCGCAACAAGAAGTTCCTCAAGTTGAAGCATCTGTTCGGCAAACTGAAGAACATGCCAGCACCGCTGATGACTTTCAGGCTGCTAAAGAAAATGCTAGTTCCAGGGCTGATGACTCCATTCCAGCCACTGAAGAAATTGCCAGGGCATCCACTAGTGGTGCGCCTGAAGAAACTGAAGAAGAAAGGACAACTGCATCAGTTGCTCCTGAGGAAAATCAACCAGATTCCTCAGCTCCACCTGCGCCTACACCAACTCCTATCCTTCCATCTGCATTGGATGTGAAGAAGACCAAGGCTGCAGAGCGAGCTGCAGTGAAGAAAAGGAAAGCATCAACTGCTTCAGAATCTTCAGCCCCAAAGAAGATGAAGCCGATGACCAGCTCGTTTGCAAATCCCATTGATGTTGTTCCTATCTCATCCATGCCATCAAAGGACCTTGTTTCTTTTGGTGAATAATATGAGATCCCAAGTGGATCAGATGAACAAACTCAGTCTGCTGCTTCATCAGAGCAGATTGATGAAGAAATTGAAGTGGATGGAATCCCTTCAACTCCAATGGTCTCATCACCAATGCCTCAGTTTACTGCTGAAGAGGCTGGTGTTGAAGAATTAGAGGATGAAGATGTGGATATTGGAAGCACAACTTCGTTGATGAATGACGACTTTTGGGGAAGTCAGCATCCCAATTCCCCACTCTTCACCCCACTGCAGGAAATTCCTCACTCCCCTGCACCAACTGTTCCGATGGGCTCTGAAGAAACTCATCCCACTGCATCTGTGAATGAAGAAATTCCAGCCACTAGTGCTGAAGAAACTGCTGCTGATACTGAAAAGGTGACTGCACCTGAGGAAGAACCTGAAATTCCTCGTCCTGAAGAACCTGAGATAGTGATGCAACTCACTGACACTCCTCTGCCCAAGCCAAAGGATCTGTTCTCAAGGAAACAAAAGTTCAAGGCTAAAGACTTCTTTGGCGAGCACGTGTTCTTCAATGAATACAACCCTTATGACTCTGCTCCCATAAGGAAGAGGCGTTTCTGGACTGCCAGTCAAGCTAATTTCTATTCCTCAGTGCTTTTCAACAAGGACAAAGTCTTCGACCATGCACATATTCCTCATGTGGATATGGAGTCCATGCCGTGCTTCATGCCAGTCCTTAGTGTTCTTCACTACGCTGGGCTGCTCAACTTCTACACTGACATATGCGACTGGAATGAAGAACTCATTCTTCAGTTCTATGCAACGCTGCACATCACCGGCAACGCTGAAGATGTGAATTCGTGGGTTCTGGGCTGGATGACTGAGAACACCCATTATAAGGCCCCAGCATCTGAATTGCTTCATGCCCTTCCTCTGAGTCCACCCACTGAAGATGCATGTTGTATTTACAACGAATCTGAGCTTTCAAATCACTATATGCAAGTGCTGATGAAGCCTTTGAAGCCAGGGCAAGCCCCTCGAACCACATTCCTCGTCAAGGAATTGTTGTATGTGCCTAGGACTGTCTATCGCATTCTGACGAAGACAATGAGTCCCATCAAAGGCCATGACTCAAGTGATGAAGAAGTCGTTGGCATCATGAAGAATATGCTTTTTAACATCATTCATGGCATTCCCGTCAACTTCCATGATTTCTTCATGAGGACTCTGGCCAACATTGCTATGTCACCATTTGAGCTGAAGCCTTATGCTCCTTGGATTATGAGACTCATCAGGACAAGGTATTCACTCAATTACAAGGCTGAAACTCTCAACCACTGCAGCTACTTGCCTCCTATTGAAGTCCTCAAAAGCACATTTTCCTCAGCTGATGAAAAGGGCAAAGCTACTGCAGAGATCGATGAAGGCATTTGTCCATTGGATGGTCAATTTCGCAAGGCTGCTTCTTATTCCACCAATGATGACTCTGCCACACATGACACTGCCCCCAACACTGCCAAGCCAAATCCTCAAGCCACAACACCCAGGATGATGACTGATCGTGAGTTACTCCTCAGTCTTCATCAAAAGGTTGATCGCAATCACAAATGGGTCAAGCGTCAGTTTGGTTCTATTCTTCACAACATGACTGCAACACATAATGCAGTGAAGAAAAACCACTACTACCTTCATGAAACCCTCAATCACACCTGGGCTGTCCTGTCTCAAGTCTACAGCGCTGATGATCTGAAGAAAATGGGTCTCAATGAAGAATTTGCCTGGTCTGCACCTCCTCCGAAGAAATACAAGAAGGTCCCAGTTCCTTCTTTGGCGGCCAGTTCATATTCTTCATCACGCGACACTGATGAACATGAAGACTTGGACGACACTGCGGCAGGCCCTACATCAACGACCGACCCCAACAACGCTGGCGCTCCTTCATCAACTTGATTATCTTCAGGAGCGTTAGTCCTCAGTTTCGATCCTTTTGGTCATTCGATGACAAAGGGGGAGAAATTTGAGTTAGTTTTCAAGCGGGTCTAGTTTAACGCCCTTATACATCATTTTTTTTGCTAAGTTACAACTCTTGTTCTTCCGAAACTTTTATTGGATCGAGTTGTAATCTTAAACCCGATGGTGCGCTAATACTTTTACTGCACTAGGTTCTGATACTTTTGATGCTCTATTCGGCATGCTTATTCCTCGTTAATAATATTGCATGCATGCTGAATTTCATCAGGCACCATATTTCATCATGCATTTCAAATTCTTCATATTATATATCAAATGCGTGTATGAGTTACAAGATATAGTGGGAGATCTCCATGATTCAACTCTTCATGTGTGCATTGCTTCAAAAGCAAATTCCTCACTATGCACAACTTCAGGGGGAGTTCTTATATATCTTGCAATCAAATTCCTCAATATCAGTATTTACACTCCATATATTTATCCCCGTTGAAAACTTAACCTATGTTGTCATCAATCACCAAAAAGGGGGAGATTGTAAGTGCATCTAGTGCCCCTTAGTGATTTTGGTGTAATGAAGACTTATAGGTTAAGTATCTAATGCGTTTATGAGTGTACACAGGTCTATAAGTCTATGAGGAGTTTGATATTTACAAAGAAAGTCGGCCCCTAAAAATGAAGTTCTTCAAGTGAAGACTTTGATATTCTGAAGACTTTCTGAAGACTTTGAAAGTGAAGAAAATGGTGTGACCTTGAAGACTTGGTATTCATTCGAGGAATATGAAGCGTGAAGACTTTTGTTTTCGTAGTTTCATTTTCTCTTTGTTGAGTCATAGGAAACACCGTACTGTTAAAGGGGGTCGAGGAAATACTAAGGAGAAAATTTCCATGTGATGCTCATCTCAAATCCTACACCTACCAATCCCTTCGAGTGAAGCCATTGGAAATCTCATACAGTTCAGTCAATTTCTTCAGTGACAGAGATGTGGTTCTTCTAGTCACCGAGGACTTTGCTCTGACTGAGGAGTTGGGAATTCGCTAGTGCGGATTGCCTACACAGTGAGGAACATGATAGCCTTGAGGAATTTGTACCTCAAATTTTCGACTGTTGCTGTGCTACGCGCCAGCTGTCCCAAAATATCTTGTCCACCTAACGGTCATATCATTGAAGGGCATTTATGTATTATCATGTCGGGCTGCTCCCTAGGCTATAAATAGCCGCCCCCTACAACCACTAGCTGGTTGGCTGCTCCGCGTGAACTTGACACTTGTCATTTGGGAGCAACCCATCCTCCGAGGACTTTGAGCGAAAATCATCAAGTGAGGAAAATCCAAACCCAAACCCAAAACACCTACAAACCCAAAGTGATTGAGCATCACTGAAGAGATTGATCCTGCATGGATCCGACGCTTGTTACCTTTGAAGACTGTGCTTCTTCCAGACTGTTAGGCGTCAAGGTCTAGAGCATCCAAGAGGAATTGTGGATCACCGAGTGACCAAGTCTGTGAAGGTTTGGAAGTCACCTGAAGACTTACCACGAGTGATTGGGCGAGAACTGTGTGTCCTTAGCTCAAGGAGAATACGGTGAGGACTGTGTGTCCGGGAGTAGGTGTCCTCGAGTTTAAATACTCAGCCGCTCCAACCAGATGTACAATTGAGACAGCAGTTGGAACTGGTCTACCAAATCATTGTCTTCACCAAGCTTACTGGTTCTATTTCCTCAACACTTTCATTTCCTCATTACTGTGTTGTGTGTTTGTTCATATCTGTGTTTGAAGACTTTGACTGAAGACTTTCTCAATTTCCTCAGTTCAATTTCTTCAGTCTGTTTTGTCTTCATCTAGTGTTATTCTGTGTTTACGCTTTCTGTACTCTGTGTTTGTCTTCATTTCACTATGATGACTATGCCTGGATTCTGTTATGTTTCCATCTGAGTACTTATTCCGCCGCTAGTAGTTCTTCCCTAAGGAATTTCCTCACGAGCAAATTCCTCAGTGAAGAGTTTCATAAAAATCGCCTATTCACCCCCCTCTAGTCGATATAACGCACTTTCAGTTCCGCGTGGACTTCGACGTTTAGCTTGATACCTCAGCTACGATCTTGTGCCTTGGCAAGGTCTTGTAGATAGTCAGGCTTCTCAGCCTTCTTCATTTGTAGTTGTCTGTACTCAGACAAATTAAGCTTCCGCATGTGCTTGTTGCTTGTATGCTCTGTATGTTGGGTCATGAGACCCATGTTTGTAATATCCCGCTCCTCGGAGCCTAATGAATAAATACTTTGAGTCGTAGAGTCTTGTTGTGATGCCATGTTGTATTTACACATATCGAGCATATTGTGTGTATGATTGAAATGCTTGGTATGTGTGGGATCCGACAATCTAGTTGTTTATCCTTGGCAGCCTCTCTTATGGGGAAATGTAGTCTAGTGCCTCCATGAGCCATAGTAGTCCGCTATAGCCCGGTTCACCGGAGTCCTGCTAGCCCAACACTACTGCTCAGGGCACTTGACTGGCCGACATGTGTTTCACTTCGTTCCTGTGTCTGTCCCTTCGGGGAAATGTCACGCGGTGACATCCGGAGTCCTGCCTAGCCTGCTACAGCCCGGGTTCCCGGAGTCCTGTTAGCCTAGTGCTACAGCCCGGATTCACACGCTGCTGACCGACATGCTCGATGTGATTCATGTATGCCTGTCCCCATAGGTTAGTGCCGCTTTGGGTTCACGACTAGCCATGTCGGCCCGGGTTCTCTGTCATATGGATGCTAGCGACACTATCATATACGTGAGCCAAAAGGCGCAAACGGTCCCGGGCCAGGTAAGGTGGCACCCGTGGGAATACCGTGCGTGAGGCCGCAAAGTGATATGATGTGATACATGCTAGATCGATGTGGCTTAGGATCGGGGTCCTGACACATATATAGATCATATTTATTGCCATGAATGACACAAATTAGCATCGCATTTAACATGATACGGTATCTACCTACTATATGTTACTCTAACCCTCTTTATATATATTTAATTCTTTGCCACATCAGCATACTTGCTATTTCCGAGTGCATGACATCGTCGGCTATGATACCACCACTATGGCCAGCCTTATATAGTGGGGAATGTTATACATGGGCATGTTACTAGTCTATGTTACTACCCATTGTGGCTATTCTGAGTAACATCACACATCTCAAGGCAAGATTAGTCTATAGCCTAATAAATGAAGTGTTGCATTTTACTACACATATGTTACTCCCCACTATAGAGGTAGTAACATAGACTGGTAACATTCTATGTTACTACGCATTGTCGCTAGTCTTATGTCACTCTATTGTGTACTTACTTGCTCTAATGCATAGTATCATAGAGTAGCTAGTATCATATGTAGTACTTTATTTATATTTTCATGCATGACACATAGTAGCATAACATTTATTATGATACGGTTTCATGATATGATACTTAACCCTCACTTTCTTCATTTAATTAATTCTATGACAGCTCATCAAAATTGCCTAGTTGGCATGCATGATACTAGCTATGATACCCCCTTACTATCAGCCTAGCAAAGGTGTATAGATCATTTGTGCGTCGCTTTGTGAGTTTTCATCCGTTAGTTCGAGAAGCGGGGAAAAGTTTCAAACATTTCGGCCACGAGGTGCGGCCACTGGTGTAGGCCTAGTTGGTATTTTAATTACAGAAAATTCAGATGGAGTTCGGATATCATCAAAATCGATGTGTGCCTGTGGCATGCTCTCACGACCCTGTGGGAAAAAATTGGTAAAGTTTGGCACAAGTTTTGATGACCGCTCCTTCCAAACCGGAGCATCTCACATGAAGGATCATGGTTTTCCAAAAGGAGACGTGTCAATTAAAACTCCTGTGGCCGGTGACTTCATAGTTTGGCCGCATAAAAATTTCCACGGTATGCAATCACCATTATACCATGGGTTTGATTTTCTGGCACATTTCAGGTATCGTTAGCTATATTTAAGACATTTTTTAAGATTAACGTGCATTTTGTGCATAAAAATAAAATTAGAACCGGAACTGCATGTGTTGTCGAAAGGGATGAGGATCGTTATTCGATCTGAGAGCATCCAATGATGCAGACGTACGATCTGTGGGGTTTGGGTTCTGGACAACCCGAAAGCACGACTCAGATTGTGGGCGGGGTGGCGGGGTTTGGTCGGCACACGGCTTTCATCAACGAACCATGTGCTATTCGCAAACCAGATTGCATAATTTTGTTCACACATACTGTAGTGAGATCGATTGAGTGTGCTACCTCTATGATATAATAATAATAATAATAATAATAATAATAATAATAATAATAATAATAATAATAATAATAATAATAATAATAATAATAATAATAATAATAATAATAATAACAACAACAAAAGACAGTTCATATTCATTGCTTGAGCTGACAGCATATCAAGGTCAACATATTAACGGTTCTTACATCAACAGAAAACTGGGCATAACTCACAAATTTAGTACACACGACAATTCTAAATTTAACGAATTAAGTTGCAGGGTAGGCATAAAGACTAATCTTACGGCTTAATTCCCATGTACATGGGGGAACTGGGATCATTAAGTTGACCCCGAATGAACTTGGGGTTTTTGATGATTTTACGCTTCTCTGTTGCACTGGTGCGTGATCCCTTGGCTGGCAACTCCTCAAATTCATCGTACTCGTCCTGATCGGCAACATCGTCGACACCCAGTACCCTTCTCTTCCCATGCATCGCTAAATGGCCATTCTTATGCAAGGGGTCTTCCACAAAGAAAATCTGGGTAGCATCGCTAGCAAGAATGAATGGGTCCGCGTGATATGCCATTGTTGTCCTTCTAACACAGGTCTTCCTGTAATCATCAATCCTTACCTGACCAAGAGGGATCCATGTGCACCTGAATAGTGCCACCTTAACTTTCACATAGTCAAGCTCCCAAATCTCTTTGATGGTTCTATAGTATACCCTTTTATCAGCTTCATTTACAGTCATGCATTCTATTCGAACAGAGATGTTCTTATATGAGGTCTTCTTATCACGCTCCTCAGTCTAGAACGTGTATCCATTTATGTCATATGCTTGGTACATCAACACCATAGGTGATGGCTTTTGTGCCAACCACGTAGCAATGTCATCGATGGATCCTTGTGCCAAACGATTCTTCAGCCATTCAGTGTACTTCTTAGTGTGCTCCTCCATATCCACTTATGATGAAGGCACCATTGGAAAGAAGCTTTGGCGTATCTCCAACAAGTGTTCTTCGACATAAGCAATGAGAACTGGGATGTTAAGCAATACCGTCAAATGGGCTTTCTCTGCCAATTCTCCGGGTGCAGCCATTTGCGTGCCAGCAAGGACCGGCTTACCTTTCAGTCTTCCCTCGTGGCGAGAGAGGGGCAAACTTATAGGTCTTTGTTTCATGTATTCGGTGCAAAACTCAACCACCTCCTCCGCGGTATAACCTTGTAGGATGCTTGCCTCTGGATGGTTTCGGTTCCGATAAAAGCGCTTCAGTATTCCCATGAACCGCTCGAAGGGATACATGTTGCGGAGAAACACAGGACCACAATACTTTATCTCGTCGATAAGGTGCGAAGTGAGATGGACCATGACATCAAAGAATGACGGTGGGAAAAACATCTCTAGGTTGGAAAATATTCTTGCAATATCATCTTGCATATGATCCCACTCTTCAGGATTTACAACTTTCTGCTATAGTTGGTTGAAGAAATCACAGAGGTCAATGAGTGTGTTTCTTATATCTTTGTCCATTAGATTCCTGATGGTTACTGGAAGGATTTGTGTCAACATTACGTGGCAATCATGTGACTTCATGTGTCCCAACTTCATTTTACCTGAGCTCACATCCACGAGACTTCTGATGTTTGCGTAGTAGGAAGAGTGTGTCTTAACTGACAACAAATAGGTGAAGAACTGTGTTGCTTATTTTGTACTGAAATTGTAACTCTGGCGAGCTTTGATGAATTTGTCATCATCTTCTGCTTCACTCTTGCATTGTGATTGATCAGCAAGCATATCGAGCCATGAACCGGCACCATCCTTTCTTTTACCTTTAATCTTGAGCAGAGTACCAAGGATGCTTTCACATACGTTCTTCTCTACGTGCATGACATCGATGCAGTGACGTACACGTAGAATCTCCCAGTAAGGTAATTTCCAGAACACTGATTTCTTCTTAAACACTTGATCCTTGGGTGTTAGTTTGACCATCAAAGGGTGGTTCTTGTCAAGCAGAACATTAATTTTTTAGCCATATTGTGGACCACCTCCCCTTCATAGGGTCTTGGGACCACAGTTGCCTCTGCCGTACCATCAAATTCAGCTTTCATCTTTCGGTATGGGTGATTTTTCCGTAAGAACCTACGATGACGCAAATACACTATTTTGCACGAGTTGGGAAGTCTTCTGCTAGCTGTCCTATCCATGCATGTGACACACCCTACATCTCCCCTTCTTTTCTGCCTTGATGTGTTGCCTAATGCCGGCGTATCTTGAATGGTGTGCTCCAGCATCGCATGTAGATCAAAAATCTCCTTTCTGTAAGCATCATAACATTTTACAGCAGGCGCATCTATCCACATTGTCAGCAGTTGTCGGGTGTACTAGAGTAGGGGTACCCTAGTATCCCGAACTTGTGCACGGGCAGTCGCAGCGTCCCGCGGCAAGGCTTGCCGGGCGACCGCCAAGGTCCTCCGTGGTTCCTTTGGAGCCATTCAAGAACAAGGTATTTAAGCCAAGGAGACAAATCCCCGGCAAGAGGAGTTTGCCGGGAAGGCCACTCAAGGCACAAGACCCCGGGAAGAGGAGCTTGCCGGGAAGGCCAACCAGGGCATCTCAAGGAACTTGCCGCGACGCGCCACGCGTCCCGACAAGACCCGGCGAGCGACAAGCTCCCGGACGCGACAAGACAACGGCCGCGGCAAGGCGTTTGCCGCGGCAAGCAACCACTCTGTACCTGCGCTCCAGCACACCCAGCTACGTGTCGCTCTGGGACCCTTCCAGGCGTACGTGGCGGGAGGCTGTGCAGCCAGGGGTACACTGTGGCAAGCGGCGCTGACAAGATCGCCATCGTGGCGAGCGGTGGCGTCCCTGACGGTCCCTTTTCTGCACTGTTTGGGCGACATAGATAGGCATTTAATGCCTTTGTCCCCTGCCGTCAGGGTTAGGCATGATACACTATGCAGGTAGCTGTACCAACCGCAACACCTTTTCCATTTTTGCCCTTGCCTACGTTGCCACCGGTCGGTGGCCCCTTGAGCATATAAAAGGAGGCCCATGCGCAACGTAGAGGAGGAGGATGAACAGTAGAACACTCACGCTCGGTCTCGTTAGCTGCTGGTGCGTACTGTAGCACTCAGCGCTCCCGAGCAAGAACTCAATACGATCCACAAAGCAGCAGTAGGAGTGTTATCTCTCCGGAGAGCTCCGAAGCTGGGTAAACCGCTCGTGTGCTTCGCCTCGATCTGCTCTTCGTGCGACCTCCGCCCCCTGCCGAACCGAAAGGGGCTCCGTCCCCATAGGTGCTCGTGGAGGCAGCTTCCCCGACATCTTTGGCGCGCCAGGTAGGCCTCCCCGGCAAGGCCAAGCAGCGGCAAGGAGATAGACCTCCCCGCGGCCGCGGCAAGGATGAAGATGACGACGATGATGAAGACATGGATGATGACGAGACCAGTGAGCAGGAGTTTCAGAAAGCCACAGAGGTCTTGTGCATTGACGGCGGTGCTTCTCTGCATACTTCACACCACCAACTCAAGCAGTGGGTGCGGGAAGTCAATGCGGCAGAACCACCCGTTGAGTCATGCAAGCTTCTGAAATGGTCCAGCACGCCTATCATCTTTGATATTGAGGACCACCCTGATCACACAACTGCGGTCGGGTGTTTGCCGATGTTGGTCTCACCAACTATCCGCAACCTCAAGGTCACTAAGATGCTAGTTGACGGCGGGGCCGGCTTGAACCTGATCTCCTCCGCTGTGCTCCGGAAACTCCAAGTCCCTGACAGCGAGCTCGAAGAGACCGACACATTCCAAGGTATCAACCCGGGAAGGAGCAAGCCGAAGCGGAAGATCACGCTGCCGGTGACATTTGGCAGCGAGCTAAACTTCAGGACTAAGAGGATCACTTTTGACGTTGCCGATTTCCATTGCCTTACAATGGGATTCTCGGCCGTCCAGCGCTCGCCAAGTTCATGGCAGCCTCTCACTATCCATACAACATGCTGAAGATGCCAGGCCCAATAAGTGTCATATCTGTCCTTGGCGACAAGAAAGATGCTCTTATCTGTGCCGACAATATCTACCGGGAAGCAGCAGCCGCAACGGATCGCGAGACACTTGCCGCTAAAGCTCCCGCGGGGAAGAAGAAGACCAAGTCCGGCAAGAGTTCTGATGCCCACTCCGGCAAGCGCACCTCTTCGGAGTGCTGCGCTACCGTCGAGGACGCACCATCGAGCTTCACCGGCAAGTGTAAGAAGACAATGGCAGCTCCGCCAGCGACCAAGAAGGTGTCCGCCAAGGAGGACGGCACTGGTGGTACTTTCACCATCAGTGCCACTCTCGACCCTAAATAGGAAAGCGCGCTCATTGCTTTCCTGCGGGCAAATGTCGATGTGTTTGCGTGGCAACCGTCTGACATCCCCGGTGTTCCCAGGAAAGTAATTGAGCACCACCTTGCCGTCTGTTCTCATGCGCGGCCCGTCAAGCAGAAAGTCAGGAAGCAAGCAGTGGAGCGCCAAGAATTCATCGCAGAAGAGATCAAGAAGTTGGAAGCAGCAGGCCTTGTCAGAGGAGTGCTCCATCCTACGTGGTTGGCCAATCCTGTAGTCGTGCGCAAGGCAAACGGGAAATGGAGGCTTTGTATCGACTTTACCGATGTTAACAAAGCTTGTCCCAAAGATCCATTTCCCTTGCCGCGCATTGACCAGATTGTTGACTCCACGGCTGGATGTGATTTGCTTTCATTTCTTGACGCATACTCAGGATATCATCAGATCTTCATGGCAGAA
Source organism: Aegilops umbellulata (assembly GCA_032464435.1). Lineage (NCBI taxonomy): Eukaryota > Viridiplantae > Streptophyta > Magnoliopsida > Poales > Poaceae > Aegilops > Aegilops umbellulata. Next base: position 82,544,090 of record CP136054.1, on the reverse strand, counting down.
GAAGATGAGGAGAAAACCGCATTCATCACTCCATGTGGCACGTACTGTTTCATACGGATGCCTTTCGGTTTAAAGAATGCTGGTTCAACATTTGCAAGGGTAGTCCACACTACTTTTGAACCGCAAATACACAGAAATGTGGAGGACTACATGGATGATATAGTGGTCAAGAGTAGGGACAGAGCAACTCTGGTTCAAGATTTAGAAGATACTTTTGCAAATCTGCGCAAGATCAGCCTCAAGCTCAACCCCGAGAAGTGCGTGTTTGGAGTCCCTTCTGGCAAGCTTCTCGGGTTCTTCGTGTCTCAACGGGGAATTGAGGCCAATCCCGACAAGATCAAGGCCATTGAGCAGATTGAAGCACCGAAGCGCGTCAAGGATGTGCGGAGACTTGCCGGCTGCGTGGCGGCTCTCAGCAGGTTTATCTCTAAGTCTGCTGAGCGCGCCCTGCCGTTTTTCAAAATTTTGAAAAAGGCAGGTCCAGTGAAATGGACTCCGGAAGCGGAGGCTGCGCTGCAGGACTTGAAGAGATACCTGTCCTCCACTCCAATACTTGTCGCACCTAAACCACAAGAGAAGTTGCTGCTGTATCTGGCGGCAACCAATCAAGTGGTTAGTGCTGCGTTAGTAGCGGAGAGGGAGGCTGATGATGAGCCAGCGAACGCGGCAAGCACATCCAGCGACAAGCAGGGGGCTTCCCCGACAAGCTCTGGTCCCGACAAAGATGGATCTGTGCGGGTGTGCGAAGAGATACAGCAGAAGAGAATGGTGCAGCGCCTAGTCTACTTTGTCAGTTCCCTTCTACAGGGGGCTAGGTCAAGGTACTCTGGTGTGCAGAAGTTGCTTTTCGGCCTTCTCATGGCCTCGAGAAAGCTGTGCCATTACTTCCAAGCACATGAGATAACAGTTGTCACTCGCTTTCCGCTGAAGAGGATACTGCAGAATCCCGAAGCAACAGGCAGGATTGTTCAGTGGGCACTGGAACTGTCAAGCTTTGGCCTCAAGTTTGAGAGCACTTCAACTATCCAAAGCAAAGCATTGGCAGAATTCATAGCAGAGTGGACGCCAACACCAGATGAAGAAATTCCAGAAACGAGCATCCCCGTCTAGGAAGCAAGCAAAGAGTGGCTGATGTACTTTGATGGTGCTTTCTCGCTGCAAGGCGCCGGTGCTGGCGTGCTGCTTGTCGCACCCACCGGAGAGCACCTCAAGTATATAGTCCATATGCACTTTCCCAAGGAGCAAGCAACGAACAATACTGCAGAGTATGAAGGTTTGCTTGCCGGTCTCAGGATCGTGGCAGACCTTGGGATCAAGAAGCTCATTGTCAGGGGTGACTCGCAGCTTGTCGTCCGCCAAGTGAACAAGAATTATCAGAGTCCGTTGATGGAAGCTTACGTTGATGAAGTGAGGAAGCTAGAAGAGCACTTTGTCGGCCTACAGATGGAACATGTTCCAAGAGCTCAGAACGACATTGCCGATGGCCTGTCAAAGTGCGCAACACTTAATTTACCTGTGGAACCAGGGATCTTTGTGCTCAAGCTGACTCAACCGTCTGTAACGCCATCAACTGGACAGAGCAAGAAGAGGAAGTTGATTTCTGGTGACTATTTTCCGGCAGAGCTTCCCGAAGCCGCCGCCAAGAAGGTCCCCAAGATCAACGCCAAGAGTGCTGAGGAGCAGTCTGCTCCGACAAGCCCCAGGCTTTGTTTCGTTGAAGCAGACGCTCCCGACAAGTTTTGCTCCGGCAAGCTTGCCGGGGAACGTCAAGCTCCGGCTGAGCCATAGGTTCTCGCCGTAGAAGCGGATGTTCCTGCAGCAGTACATATGCCTTTAGTCCTTGTTGTCGAGCCGCAAGCTCCAGCATGGGCACAGCAGATCGTCCGTTTCCTCCAGACAGGAGAACTTCCCGAGGAGCAAGAAGAAGCGGAAAGAGTAGCCCGGCAGTCAAGTATGTACCAGTTTGTCGACAACACACTGTACAGAAGAAGACTCAACGGTGTGAAATTGAAGTGTATTCACCGGGAAGATGGACAGAAGCTGTTGGCAGAGATACATGGAGGCATATGTGGTCACCACATTGGCGCAAGAGCGCTTGCCGGCAAAGCTTTCCGGCAAGGTTTCTTTTGACCGACAGCCCTCCAGGATGCGACTGCACAAGTAACCAAGTGTGAAGCGTGCCAGTCCATTCCAAGCAGATACACCAGCCAGCTCAAGCTCTCCAGACGATCCCTTTATCCTGGCCATTTTCGGTCTGGGGGCTCGATATCCTCGGCCCCTTCCCTCGAGCAGTCGGGAGCTTTGAGTACTTGTACGTTGCAATCGACAAGTTCACAAAGTGGCCGGAAGTGGAAGCAGTGAGGAAGGAGACAGCACAGTCAGCAGTCAAGTTCTTCAGGTCGATTGTTTGCCGCTTCGGGATCCCTAACAGGATCATCACCGACAATGGTACACAATTCACGAGCCGCACCTTCATGCAGTACGTCCAAGATCTTGGCGCCAAGGTCTGCTTCGCTTCTGTTGCTCACCCCAGGAGCAATGGTCAAGCGGAGAGGCAAATGCTGAAGTGCTGCGTGGGCTCAAGACCAGGACTTTCAACAGGCTGCACAAGTGCGGAAGAAACTGGATTGAGGAGCTGCCGGTGGTTCTTTGGTCGATCAGGACGACGCCAAATCGAGCCACTGGCCAGACACCTTTCGCTCTAGTCTATGGAGCAGAGGCAGTTATCCCCACGGAACTCGTATACGGGTCACCTCGAGTGCTCGCTTATGATGAGCTTGAGCAAGAGCAGCTGCGAGAAGATGACGCGCTGCTCCTTGAGGAAGATCGTCTTCAGGCTGCTGTGCGAGCTGCTCGCTACCAACAAGCTTTGCGCCGCTACCACAGCCGCAAAGTTAACGCCAGAAGTCTCGAGGAAGGCGACCTTGTTCTTCGGCACGTTCAGTCCGCCAAGAATTCCAACAAGTTGACGCCGAAGTGGGAAGGCCCTTATCGGGTGAAACGAGTCACTAGGCCTGGCGTTGTCCGCCTTGAGACCGAAGATGGCATTCCGGTGAGCAACTCCTGGAACATCGAGCATCTTCGTAAGTTTTACCCGTAAGGCGCGGTTGCCGGACCCTGTTCCGGCAACCACCTTTTTGTACAAGTCTTGCCGCTATTGCATGTAATCCTTCGTACAAAGCCAGGCGCAGACCCTGTGCACAAATAAAGCTCATGTGCTCCGCACATCTTGTCAATTTCATGCTTTTTATTTTTTGCATGAGTTATCTGACACTTTTTGCAGCGAACACCCCCGGTAAGCAATAACGAGCCGTAAGGCTCCATATCCTTATTTTCTCTACTTTCTTTTTTCTCAAGGAAAGGAAGGTTCCTTCGCCCACAAGTTTGCCGGGGGGGGGGGGGGAGGGGAAGATAATGGTATGGACCAGGCGTTGTTCAAGAAAGTCTCGCCTTGCCGGGAAGCAAACGACAGAAAAGCTAAGTTGCCACAGTTTGAGCAATCAGATGTTTTTAAATTTTTTAAGTTATCTTCCTTGAACGACCATGATTTGTATGGAAAACCTGTGCGCGAAGGAACCGGCTCGTGGCTAGTTGCGCCCTTACTTTGTTTCGAGTTCGCTCAACAGTTTAAGTGTGCTGCGACTAGAGTCGCGCCCTTACTTTGTTTCGAGTTCGCTCAACAACTTAAGCGAGCTGCTGCTAGTTACGACAAGGTTTCTTGTCGGCAACGGCACTGCAGCAGGCTGCTGACGTCCCACACTCAGCGCTCGCGGCGAGGGTTCCTGCGCCGGCAAGTTCCCTAAAAGCGTAGGGCAAAAACATACAAAGGAAGGAGTCAAGTAAAGGAAATAACATTGCAATCACTACCCAGAATAAAGTTATATATTACAAGATAGCTTGTCGCGGCTCTAATAGACTGTTTTCGTAACATGACCAGCAGCGACAAGAAAAGAAGAAAATAGGCGGCCTAGTCCATGCGGTCTCCCTCAACCCTGTTGATTCCGCTCACCTTGTCCACAATGGGTGCGACAAGGTCCTTGAGCGCCTCCAGATCAGCTTCCGCCGGCAGGGATCTGAGGACATTGGTGAGGTTGAGGCCCGGGTTGCGGAAGGCTACCTTCACCAACACCTTCTGAAGAGCTCCCGCGCAGATCTTGCGCGACTCGTCGGCCAGCTGCTTTGGGATCCTCTCCCGGAGTCGCTGGAGGGCCGTCGCCACGCCTTTGAAGAACAGAGTGAGCTTGGCGCTGGATGGGAGGGTCTCATCGGAGGGATACCCGAGATCCCCCATCCCCAGCTGCGCCAGCTCCTTGTCGATGTCTGTGGCAGCATTCACAAGACCCTCCGTCCACTGCTCCACAGTTTCCCTAAAATCGTTCTGGGTGGCGGCAATGCTCTCCAGCAGCGCCTTGTCGGCCTTGATCTCCTTCTTCAGGGCCGCCTCCTGCTCCCTGGCACCGTCCAGCGTCTTGGTCAAAGCAGCCAGCTTTAGCTCAAGATCGGCGTTGGAATCCTTGGTGGCGCTAAGCTCCTTGATCTTCTCGGCGAGACAACCCTGCAGCTCGCCAAAGGTGTAGGCGTCCTTCTCATGCTCATGCTTGAGCGCGGCAAGCTCTTCACCGCTCGCCTTGAGATCAGTCTCCAGCTGCGCCACCTTCGTCTCCAGCTCCTTCTTGGTGGCCTCGGCAGCTGCGGCAGCGTCCTTTGCTTCCTTGAGAGCTCCGCTGAGTGTTTGCTCACGCGCAGCAAGCTCCTCTTCGTGGCTGTCCAGGCTGGCCTTCAGCTGCACCAACTCGCCCTCCCGTGCAGATAGCTCCTCGGCGGCAAGCCGCTGTTGCTCTGCAACTTCTGCCTTCTCGAGGATGAAGGCCTTCTGCGCCTCATCGAGCTGCACACGCTCCGCCGCTAGCGACCAGAGAGCTGCCTGGTTGAGACCTCGGAGCTCCTCCGCGCGCTTCTCCATGTCCAGCCCCGCCTTCGCGATAAGCGCTTCGCAGGACTCCAGTTTGGCTTGTCGAGCGCGGTAAAGCGACACCAGCTTCCGCAGCAGTTGCTCCTCCTTAGGCTCGTCGCTGCTACTGCTTGGCGCGTCGACCAGCGTCAGCCCAGCGGAGGCGAGCACCTCCACGTCAAAGCTTTCTCCTTCGACCGACGCCCTAGACGTTGACGCCCAGGGGAGGTTGATGAAGACGCCATCGCCGGCCTTCAAGTAGACGCCTGGCTGGGGCTCTTCGGAGCCTGACGCTGCGGCAGCGGCGGGAGGATCGGCGGTCGGTGTAGCGCCTGTCGCTCTTGCGGCCTCAGGGTCGTCAGTGCGATCGCCAAACCCCTCGTCAGTTGCTGCGGCGGCAGCCTTGGCGGCCTCTTCGCCGACGGGATCATCAGCGCCGGCCGCTTCTTCGGTGGCGGCGGCATCATCAACAGCAACCTCGGTCTCCATCGGCTCCGCAGTAGATGGATCTGACGGCGGAAAAAGGAAGAGAAGTCAAGCAAATATCCAAAAAGAAGAGAAACCCAAGGGAAGTTTCGAAGCAAGAGGTTTACCTGCACCAGGCTCGGCAGTTGGGATCTCCACTGCTGGAGGGTCGCTGGTACTATCCCTTGCCGGAGACTTCTCCCTTACCGGGGAGCTCTCCCTTGTCGGAGGATTCTCCCTTGCCGGAGAGCTCTCCCTTGTCGGAGGATTCTCCCTTGCCGGAGAACTCTCCCTTGGCGGCGTTGTCTAAGCAGATGACATGTCAGGGGCGGCATCCGGACGCTCCTGATGGGGCTGGTCTGCTCCTACACAAGCCAACAGTCAGATATCAGCAAACAAAGAGTACCTATGCGCGCCTAACAGCGGGAAGCAAACCATATACTTACGCTGGGGGCTGCTCTGAAGAACAGCCGCCGAGTCCGGCAAGTTTGTCTTGGGCGCACCCCCTGCTGGCACGGTGGGATCGTCCTCGATGACAATCACCGGGACCTTGGCTCTCTTTGACGCTCTCTGGGCCAGAGTCCTCAAAAGGAATAAATTCGGAGTAAAGCGAATGAGATACAAGACAAGACAGCAAGTATTGAAGACATACAAGTACAACAAGAATCTTACTCTTCTTCTTCCTCGTCGGAGCTGAGCGCGGAGAAGTCAAAGCCTGGCCCACCTCCGGCGCGAGGAGGCGGAGGAGTAGGATCCCTTGGCCGCTTGGCGGGAGTTGGAGCGGCGGACCGGGAGGACCCCGCTCCAGTTGCCGCTGCTGTGTGAGGTGCTTCCGCGGCAACAGAACTCGCCGAGGTGGAGCGTGTCGTGCGGCGCAGCGGGGGTTGACTCGTCCGCCGCTCCGCTACGTCCCCGGCCTTGTGAAGACGCCTTCTTGGTGGGGCCGGGGGCTCTGCTTGTGGAGCCGGGGGCTCTGCTTGCGGCAAGCTGCCCGAAGACGAAGAGGAAGAGGAGCCGATCTCCAACGAGCCGCTCGTACCCTCGGCGGGCCCGCTCGGCCCGGCGTCATGCCCGGCAGGCTCTCCCTCGCCGGCCAGATCCTCTCGCTCGGCAAGGCTTGCCGCCTCTGCTATCTCTGCCTCCTCCACGGTGAACCCAAACTTGCCCGCAGCTGCGGCTGCCGCCGCCTCTTCCAGCCTGGTGGCGATGCGCTTGAGCTCCTCGTCGGTGGTGTCCCGGGTGAGGCCCCTCTGCTCATCGGCGTCGACCGGCACTTCTACCAAGCCATCGAAGAACGCCCGCACGACATCATCTGCAGGCTCTATCCAGGCTGGGTCAATTCCATGCGAGTCGCACAGCGGCATCATTGCACGGATGCGGTCGAGCGAGGAGTTGTTGCACAGCGGAACGACGCCACTCGGCAACCTAAACACTTCGGGATGCTGTGGGTCGTACTTGAACAGCTCCTGGAGCATCGAGTTGAGCTCCAGGACAGTGAAGTTGAAGTTGAGGCCCGGCCGCAGCCTCATGATATCCGCCGCGTTCTGGAACTCCCAGGCGGGTCTCCTCCTCTTCTGCAGGGGGGCGATGCGGCGGCGAAGGAAATCTGCGCCAACCGCTCCTACAGTAAGCCCGGCAAGCCTGAGGCGTAGGATCCGGGCGACGGCAATCTTCAGTCTGTCGTCTTCCGGGGCCAAGCTACTCCAATCACTGCCGCGCACTACTGGAGTTTGGCGCAGGGCGGTAAACGGCTGCGGGTTCTCCTCGACAATCAGGCACCAGTCCGCCCTCCATTCCACCCACTTGCTGCCGAACTCTCCATCCAGATAAGTATCCTTCTTGCCAGCTTTTGAGATCCAGGCGATTCCTCCGGATAAGGGCTCTCCTTTCTCAACTCGAGGCGAAAAGAAGTGGCGGAAAAGGGCTACGTTTGGATGGATTCCGACAAAGTTTTCGCAGAGATGTGCGAAAACTGCCATGGTCAGGACAACATTGGGGGTGAAGTCAAGGAGGCGGGTCCCATAGGTGTTCATGACGTCACAGAAAAATTCAGAAAAGGGCGGGCAGAGCCCGCAGTAGAAGAACAAGGCGAAGAAAGGGTACCCAGTAGGAGCCTTTTTCCAAGCGGCGGCTGGGAGTACCCTCGTGCGCGGGTGCGCCCGCGTCGCCGTCGACCAGAAGAGGTAGTAGTACTCCTTCAGCTCTTCCGCGTCAAGCCTCGGAGAGAAGAATGCCCGCTCCTTTCGCAGCGCCGCGAGCCGCTGCGCCTCGGCCGACTTCGCCTTCTGGGCTTTCGGAGCCATGGCGGGAATGGTGAGGGAGGACGACGGCGTTGGTGGTGCTGGTGGCGATGGGGGCGGAGCGCTGCTCTCCTTCGGCTTTGGGAAGAAGGGGAGTGGCGGAGATTCTCGAGGAAGGAATAGCAACGGGCGGATGGGCGAACTGCCCCTGTTTCCCCTGCTTATAAGGAGGGAGGGGCGGACGTTCCGCCTTTCCGAATAAAGAAACCACCCACGACCTCTCCCACGACGCCGCAATCGACGCGTGCCGTTCGGGGAGGCCGCGGTGGATACGGAGTAAGATACGGCGTGATCCAGGCCGCGCGTGCCCGTGCCCTGTTTTGGGCCTGGCCCAACAGCGCTCGGCACCGTGTATGGCCCAGGCCCGGGGGCTCCTGTCGGTGTACTAGAGTAGGGGTACCCTAGTATCCCGAACTTGTGCACGGGCAGTCGCAGCGTCCCGCGGCAAGGCTTGCCGGGTGACCGCCAAGGTCCTCCGTGGTTCCTTTAGAGCCATTCAAGAACAAAGTATTTAAGCCAAGGAGACAAATCCCCGGCAAGAGGTGTTTGCCGGGAAGGCCACTCAAGGCACAAGACCCCGGCAAGAGGAGCTTGCCGGGAAGGCCAACCAGGGCATCTCAAGGAACTTGCCGCGACGCGCCACGCGTCCCGACAAGACCCGGCGAGCGACAAGCTCCCGGACGCGACAAGACAACGGCCGCGGCAAAGCGTTTGCTGTGGCAAGCAACCACACTATACCTGCGCTCCAGCAAACCCACCTACGTGTCGCTCCGGGACCCTTCCAGGCGTACGTGGCGGGAGGTTGTGCAGCCAGGGGTACACTGTGGCAAGCGGCGCTGACAAGATCGCCATCGTGGCGAGCGGTGGCATCCCTGACGGTCCCTTTTCTGCACTGTTTGGGCGACGTAGATAGGCATTTAATGCCTTTGTCCCCTGTCGTCAGGGTTAGGTATGATACACTGTGCAGGTAGCTGTACCAACCGTAGCACCTTTTCCATTTTTGCCCTTGCCTACGTTGCCACCTGTCGGTGACCCCTTGAGCATATAAAAGGAGGCCCATGCGCAACGTAGAGGAGGAGGACGAACAGTAGAACACTCACGCTCGGTCTCGTTAGCTGTTGGTGCATACTGTAGCACTCAGCGCTCCCGAGCAAGAACTCAATACGATCCACAAAGCAACAGTAGGAGTGTTATCTCTCCGGAGAGCTCCGAAGCTGGGTAAACCGCTCGTGTGCCTCGCCTCGATCCGCTCTTCGTGCGACCTCCGCCCCCCGCCGAACCGAAAGGGGCTCCGTCCCCATAGGTGCTCGTGGAGGCAGCTTCCCCGACAGCAGTTCTTCTACCAGTAGCTGAAAGTAAATGTCAATGTCATTTCCAGGTTGCTTCGGGCCTTGGATAATCATTGACATCATAATGTATTTTTTCTTCATACACAACCAAGGATCTAGGTTATATCTGCACAGAAGCACCGGCCATGTGCTGTGATTGGTGCTCATATCGCCAAAAGGATTCATCCTGTCACTACACTCCCCGAGCCTTATACTTCTAGGATCCTTGGCAAATTTTTCAAACTTGTTGTCGATTAATTCCCATTGAGCCCCATCTTTCGGGTACCTCATAAACCTATCCGCAATTCGCTCATCATGATGCCACCGCAACCTCTTTGCCTCTCTAGAGTTTGCAAACAAACGCCTCAACCTTGGAATTAAAGGCAAGTACCAAAAAACCTTGAACGGGATTCATGTCTTGATCTCGTCGTCCAATTTGTACTTGTCCTTTGCTCTCTTGCGCTTGTATCGTGCATGCTTGCATGTGGGACATGCACGAAAATCTTTGTACTCACCACGATACAATATACAGTCATTCACACAAGCGTGTATCTTCTGTACTTCAAGTTCCAATGGGCAAACAATTTTCTTCACTTCATTCATGCTTCTGGGGAGCACATTATCTTCCAGAAGAATATCTTTGAAAATACCTAAGATCTCTGTGAAGCCCTTGTTTGATAGACCTTTTGCTGCTTTAAATCTGAGAAGCGCTAGGGTGGCACTCAACCTATAATATTTCTTTTTGCAACCTAGATATAATTCTTTCTTGGAGTCCGCATCAATGGTTGGCAGATCCTTGTACCCAATCATATCCTTTTTTGGGCCCTCAAAATCTGCAAACATAGCAGCAAAATCTGGCATATCAAGATCGTCGTCAGCTGCGTGGACGTCTTGGTTTTCCAGTGGGCATTTCGGCTTTCCGGTGTTCCATTGGTAGCTTGACGCCTCTGCCCCGATGTTAGATTCAACATCCATGTGACACTGATCGGGGTTTGGCATCTCGCTGCCCTGGGTATCTTCATCCATGACCTCCTCTTCACCGTGTCTGGTCCAATGTGTATATCCATCCATGAATTCCCTAGAGACTAAGTGCATCTGGACATCTGCTACTTCATGTGACTCTGTATTGGCACAATCAGTACATGGACACAGGATGTAATCCGCATCACCATTTCTCCTCTTTGTACTTTCAGCCAAATTCATGAACTCTATCACGCAACTGATAGAATCTGCGGTTTTTCGAATCTTCATCCATCGAGATCGTTCCATCTGCAGCAGACGAATGGTAATTAAAAACAAAACAACAACATTAATACACAGATTAACTGCTGCCCAGAGATGCGTGCATAAATCATAAAGTTTTATTTTAATAATTACTGAGGGCGCTCCATGTTATCCAGACATGCAATGACAAAAATTAATGGCCAGTCAATTTACACACAGAGTACTAGTACAACAGTACACTTAGGAATTGAATACCTTAATTAAGCCACTCATGAAAAGAATACCTTAATTAATTAGCCGCGGGGCGACCTCCACCGAGCAGACAGACAAGCGCGATGCGGCGGCACGCCGAGACAGCAGGGTCGAGGAGCAAAGCTTAGTGCAGCTGCTACCTGAAGTTCGACCTCCATTATCCTACCATCGACCGCGTTGGATGTGCTCGAATCACGCCGCCGCCGACCTTGATGGTTGAGCTCCTCCTATCTCCTGCCACAGACCAAGGATTGACCTCCTATGACGCTGCCACCACCCACCGACCGAGGATTGACCTCTTCTTCGGTAGCCGCTGCCTAGGCCGCCGCCGCCATCTCTATATGCAGAGCGGCTTTTTTTACGAATATCCGTGGAGCGGCTGTTTACACGGTATCTCACCATAACCAATTATATGGATAGGGTAGTACATCACATACGGTTATGTAACGGCAACCATGTCTAAGCTACGTTGTCTTCTTACACGGTTTGGTGCGGAAATCGTGTGTGACATTGTAATACCTAACACAAATGACATGTACAAATAGTGTGTCATATATAACATATATATAGTGCTATTAGTAGTTCCTGACCACTAGCTTATCTCCACAGTTTCCCCATTTCCCCCAAATCCCTACATAGCCTCCGAATTCCCTCACGTGGCGCTGACATTGGGGGAATGCAGACGAGTGGCGCTGATGGTTTCGGTGCGGCTGCTCCTGCTCGTATCGCCGCCATGATGGCGGTCGCCGCTGAGCACTTGCCTAAGGTCATCAGAAGGCAGGTGTACTACGGATCCGAATCGTCCTGTCAGGTTCCAATCTATCCCGATCTTTTTTAGCATGTCCAAAGTATAGATCCTTGCTGAATCCGTCCTGAATGACCCCCCCCCCCCATGAAAGCGATCTGCTGCTGGATCCGGAGCTTGATTCCAGACTCCCGCAACACAAGTTCGACTCCGAGTTTTGCGCCACCGAGAAGTACCAAAAGCTGAGTTGTGTGCACGGGCACACTCTCGCTCGACGTGTATGCACGGAGGGATTCGACATTGGCAGGCGGTTTCTCAGTTGCCCCTCAGAGGTTAGTGCTAATTAAGTTCATCATTTTACTTCAGTTAATGCCACCGCTCATCTAGAATACTATTTAACATTGGCAGGGATATGAGGCTTGTCCCTTTGTTGACTGGCTGGATGAAGAATGGCATGGAAGGGCTCAGAGTGTTATCACCAAGCTAGCAGAAGATAACGTAAAGCTGAAGAAGAAACTAGCTGAACTGGAATGTACAATCAGTACAATGAAGCAAGAAAGAATCAATCACAGGCAACAGATGAAAGCAAGAGACAAGAAGGAACTAGCATGTGTAGTTGTGGTTGTCACATTAGCCATGTTCTATGCGCTATTTGCAATGATGATTAGGGGTTTTGTTTGACAGTATTGCTCAAGCACATCTGGATGTGCTCTAAGTAATGCACATCTAGGTCCTATGCCATTGATGTTACGCGAAGATTCATGCAGATATTTTTCTTTGTCTTTTTTCTTTTCCTTTCTAGTTTGATTACTACTGGCTTTATCAATAAGAAGAGCTCAATGTATTGCTTGCCAACTATCCTACTCCATTCGTACTAGTACCGGTGCATAATCCCAAAGCCCGTTCCTTGTTTTTGTCCTGAAAAAGGAAACCAGCCAAATAACCTATAGGAGTCCTGCGCAACCCCGGGAATTTGGACCGACTGGGTACAAATAATTGCGGTAGATTATATCAGCGGTTAGATAATACGTCAACCCCCGCTTCAATCCCCGCTTCAATGGCAGTCCCTCTTCTCTGCATACCCCGCTTAAGTGTCCACCATCTTCATCGTCCCCGGCAGGCCGCGCTACACACTGGAACACACTCTGCAACCATGTCGAGCGATAGCGAGGACAACAGTTCGGCCAGCAGTCTGGCACCCGATGATAGGTCAACATCGGAATCATCCCGCTCTTCTTCCATGAGTCCGTCATCGAGCCCAGACCTCGATTATATCCGGTTCATGGAAGGGACACCGCCTCCGGAGTCGTCAGACGACAACCAGATGGACGAGGAGCCGTCGGAGGATGAAGAAGAGGACGATGATGATGAGGAGGAGGAATGGTCGAACGAGGAGGAGGAGGACGACGACAGCAATGACGATGATGACGACGGCGGCGATGAAAAGCCAACGGTCAGCGGCAAGAAGCGTCCTCGCCAAGACAATGTCGCGAGGCCATCCAACAAGAACAATAACAAGAAGAAGGACTAAATTAAGCAGACTGTATATATCTCTATTTATCCTGTCATTCTCATCGCAGACGGTTAGTAATATGTATTCGACAGAGATCTTCTACATTATCGCCAACAAGTTGGTTTGTTGAACTGTGTGCCTTGACGAGCACACAATTCAAAAAAAAAAGACTGTATGGGCTGTCTATAATGATCACACACAATTATGATTACCGACCTGTTTACCGGGTATCACACACATCTTGTTACGCCGAATCGTTTGTGTTCACCTCACTCATCGCAAACGGTTCATCGGAGTGAACTGTATGTCGTATATCGCACACACCTTGATCTGGCTGCCCGTTTCTGTTGTTCTGTCTCATCACAAACAGTTCATACAGATCAACCGTATGCCCCTCATCGCACACGCAACTATAATGTGAACCATGTTTGATGTATCATTCATCGCAAACGTTTTGCATCATTTATGATGGTTTCATAGAGCATCGTTTGCGATTATTGCATCGCACACAGTTTCTCGAATGGTCTCTGATCGTAATGTCGCGTTAGTAGCATCCTGCAGTAGTGTATCAACATGTGACGTACGTACTTGTAAGATCGGGAGACGTAGTTAATAAAGAGCATCCAGAAAACATAGGATGATAAACAAGACAAATTTAAGGTAGGACCATCCCTACTTTTGACACCGAACAGTCATTCACTTGAATTATTATTTTCAACAATACATTCAGCAGAAATTTGGCGAGTCACATACTCACATTACAGATGCTAATTAAAATGAAGAGAGATAAACTTAGTAACCATTTTGCCAGATAAAGTTTAAGAAATAAAGATAATAACAAAAGGAGTGACTGGTGTTTCCTATGTAACGAGTAGTGGCTTGGTCGACTATGGAACATCAACAACAAATTTGACATATGACATGTGGTGAAGCATAATTCAGAAGGACGGGGAGGAGCAACAAGGGCGGCGACTCTGGAGCCTCCTTGAAGCTTGTATCTGGTCATCGAGGAGTTGTCCAATGGGTACTCCAGGGAAGTTCGTAACACAAGGTTTTCACTGCCTGCGTCCAGGTATTTCTGGAGAGGGGTGGCTTCCATGGGGCTGACCATCGACTGGAAGGAGAAAAGGGAAGGCGAACCAGGTGGAGCGATGGACAGGGAGTGTGCAGGTATTGCCCAGTGCCATCAGAGGGTTTCGTACCATCAGCCCATCAACAGAAATTCGGCACACACTTTGCATCAACAACTTAAGAATGGAACCATGGCGAGGGATCCATCTTGATGCTTCCACCGCCACGTACATGTTTACCGAAGATGAAGGCACGACGGCTCTACGGGGTGAGAGCAGAGAGGTCGAGAGGGCTGGGATCTCAGAGGTGGGCATGGAGACTACTCGACAGCGCACCTGTGCTTCGCCCTAGATCGAGATTGCCAAGGGATGGGAGAAATCGGGCAGCATGTAGTATTGTGCAGGATTCACTACAAAAAAATGCACTTCTGTGATGATACATGTTTGTCAAAGTAGGTCACGTTTTCTTTCATGCATGTACATCCATGAAAAATTTATGACAGAATCAAGATAGTCATACCTGTGCTGTCGTAGAAGTGTTCGATGACATTACCAAAATTATCATCATGGAAGTGTCCACTTCCATGACGATAAATCACGCGTCACAGAAGTGCTTTCGTCAAGGGTGACCGACACGTGGCATCCACCGTAAAGGAACACCGTTAAGCTATCGGGTCCAGTTTTGGATCCGATAACCCGTTAACAGCCCCGACCAATGGGGATTTTCCACGTGTAAAATCATCATTGGCTGGAGGAAACACGTCTTGGCTCACTGTTGGGATAGATGTCATCCACTCATTGGACCCAAAGCGCCTATGATACGTCGACACATGTCATGGCCCAACAGAGGCCCATTCCTATGAAAGGTTGGCCCGTTTGACTTGGTCAAAAGGTGGCAGGCCGGCCCACGGCAAGCCTGTTAACGGCTTGTTTGCATATAGCCCATTTACAGCCCGCTAACCCAGGGCCCGTTTATGGCCTATCCGAATTAGGCCCAGTAGCGTCATCTGGGCCGTCCAATATAGTTCCATCCCGTTTTAACTTCCGGCCCATGTATGGCCCATGACGTCTTTTGGCCCATATGAGGCCCTTAGTAACCCTCGTCCCATTAATGGCTCGTGGTAAAACTGGCCCGTAATGAATAGTGTATCACTTTATACCCATTAATGGCCCATTATTCTGTTGGGCCGTTTCCAGCCCATGTTATCTTTCGGCCTTCTCAGGGCCCATTTATTCTTGGGCTCATTTCCAGCATTCGTTTACTTTCGGCCCGTTACTGTCATTTTCTGCTTGTGGGACAAATACAGCCCGTGGTTACAGTCGGCCCATTTG
Source organism: Aegilops umbellulata (assembly GCA_032464435.1). Classification (NCBI taxonomy): domain Eukaryota; kingdom Viridiplantae; phylum Streptophyta; class Magnoliopsida; order Poales; family Poaceae; genus Aegilops; species Aegilops umbellulata. Next base: position 82,528,910 of record CP136054.1, on the reverse strand, counting down.
TGGCTCGTAAATACTTTGGGCCGTTTTCATAGCGTCATCAAATACGACCTATTAACGACGTCCCATTATGGTCGGCCCATGAATGGACGATTTCAACTCTAGCCCATTTACGGCCATAATGTGGTATGTTATTGGCCCATGTTTGGCCAACCGATCATACGGCCCGTAGAAGGTCCATTGATGATACGGCCCATAGAAGGCCCATTGTGTCTACGCCCCGTAGAAGGCCCATTGTTTCTGCGGCCCTTAGAAGGCCCATTGTTTCTACGGCCCGTAGAAGGCCCATGTTAACTACAGTAAATATGTAGCCCATTGTTAATGTGGCCTAGGTTTAAAAAATAGGTTATTGCGGCCACTAGCAAACCGCGGAAAAAGAACTGCACTGACTACAAGAAAACAAATAAACAAGACAACGGAGATAAATAAGCAAGCAACTTATGCTAGGCTATCACGGCTATTACACATATTACATCCACTGGGCATCAAAGTTCACCACAAGTGCGAATATAGGGAACAAAGCAGCATATAAACGCCGCGGCAAAACAAGTCCAGAACTAAAACTACTTCAGAAGAGCTCAAGAAACAATATCCTGGGTACCCATAATGCTGGCAAGATGCTTAGCAAGCTTATTAACTTTCTCTTGTTTGGCGCTTAAATCCTTTAGCACTTGTTGTTGCACTAGAAAGTATGCATCTGAATTCTGCAGGGACTTCCTCAGTCCTTCTGCTTCCTGTCGCATAACATCCGATCGATCTCTTTCAACTTGAAGTTGAGACTCAAGAAGCCGAACTGATTCGGGCAGCGAGTTCGAAGAGCTGGGGCCAGCAGTAGTAGCCAGTAACTCGAACACTACATCAAGGCAGGACTTTGGGGTTGTCTCAGTGTCTACAATATAGTTTTTATCAGCTTTCTTGGGGAACAACAGGGATGTCTCACTATCTTGAACCTAATCTGCATTACTTCCTTTACCATTGCATAACGGGGTACTCTTCTCCAATATTTTATCCGCGTTCTAAAGGAGAAACAAACAAACACATCACAAGTTTACAATGTAGTATATGAAACTCATTTTGGTAAACCAGTTCAGTAGTAAGGTGGACAGGATAACAACATGAAACAAATATATATCTATGTAGTATGGTCACTGTATGGTCTATATCATTCTAGTTTATGTTGCCAAATCAAGATAGATACAGTTCGAATCATATCTATTTAAGACAAAGCAGCATAGACAGAATATAAGTGTGGGAAACTACACAGCAATAACAACACTTGTAATGTGCATGGCATGAGAACATAACTGTTTATTCATTTGAAACTGAAATCAACATAGAGCAAGTTAAAACAGCAAACATGTTAAAGAAATAGGTTTAAAACATACCTGTTGTGCCATTGGAGTCTCAATTGCATCCTTTCAAATTTGAAATTAGTTGGTATGAGTAAATACAGTGATGCAAGAGCAAAGTAGTATGAACCAGAGCTACAGAACCTGACCTGAGAACAATTCTTCTTCTGCTTTAAGCGTTGACTTGGGGTTCGGAGTGGTGGTCCTCGTCCTTTGGGCACTGCAGTTGCCTTACTAACTGCTCGTGTTTGGGTGCTCTGCGGTGGAGACGGTGTTGTGTCAACGGGAACTGGGTTACTATCTGCTGGGGTTGGGGTTAGAAGGGGTGTAGCTGGTTCTCTGTCCAACTAGGTAGGGGTACAATCTGCGTGAGTCTGGGTTATGTGTGGTGGGGCTGGTTCTTGGGCAAGTACAACCATGGTTCTATCTCCATCGACAGGTAGCACGATCTTTTCTGAAGACCGTGTTTTACTCCCATAGATACTGCCATCACCCCCTCCAATTGAAATGGCTGATAAACAAAAAAGTAATTGAATGTGCAGACATTGTAAGATAGACAGGTGCAATGGATAGTAGGGAAGAAAACAGGGCATGAAATGATTCACATTTATGTTGTCTAACCAAACAGAATAGCAGGACATAATTTCAAATATATGATGGCTAGTTAAACAGGATAGCATGACACAATTTCACATGTATGATGGCTAACTAAACATGATAGAATGACATACTTCAAAATATGATGACTAGGTAAACAGGATGACATGATATAACTATATGATGTGTCTATTAAAGTGGTTGGCATGCCATAAATCACAAACATGCCGTCGATGGAAACATGATGGCATGATATAATTCACGGATAGAATGACATAATTCAAAATATGATGACTATGTGAACAGGATGAGATGATATAACTATATTATGTCTTTAGAAAATGGGTTGGCATGCCATAATTCAGATACATGATGTCTATGTAAACATCATGGCATGATATAATTCAAATATATGATTTATATACTATGGAAGTGAGCAGAGGGCAATCGCATATATGATGTGTCAACTAAGGAGATGGCATTCAATATCGTGTATATGATGTAAAAACTAAGCATTGCAATACAACATATGCATAATATGAGTAATATAACCCTGCCAAGTTTGAGTATACACCTCAGGGGGATAATAGGACTGGTCATCCGCCTCTAAATCCTCCTCTGAAGAGCTATCTGTAACCAGCAACATATCTGCTTCACCAGGTAGTATTGTCTGCTCTGAAGACCTTGTTTTCACTCCAGATTTCTCCATCACCAATTCAAATGGCTGATGCACAGGAAGAGCAGTTGAATATACAAACATTGTCGACAAAAGCAATGAGAAATACAAAAAAAATTACGACATGATATAATTCACATATATGACGCTTGGCTAAACAGCATGGCATTGCATAATTCACATATATAATGCCTTGCAACAAGATAACATTGCATAATTCACATATATAATGTCTTGCAAAAAGATGGCATTGCATAATTCACATATATGGTAATTAGACACTAAACAGGTGGCATTCACACAGTTCATGTCTAAACTAAGCAAATGACATAGCAATGCAAGATACCATATGCACGATATGAGCAACATAACCCTGCCAAGTTAGAGCATGCACCTCGGGGGGAATAGGACTGGTCATCTGTATCTGAATCCTCCTCTGTGGAGCTATTTGTAACCAGCAAGACATGCGCTTCGTTAGATAGCATATTCTGCTCTGAATACCTTGTTTCTACTCTAGATTTTTCCATGACCGTGCCGAATGGTTGATGCACAGGAAGAGTAATTGGATGTACTAAAATTGTTGACAAATTTAACATGTAATAAAAAAATGATGTCATGATATAATTCACAAATAAGATGACTGGCTAACCAGGGTGGCATTGCAAAATTCACATATATGATGCCTGGCTAAACAAGATGGCATTGCATGATTCACATATACGATAAAGAAACTAAATAGATGGCATTGACACGAAGCATGTCTAAACTAAGAAGATGACATCTTTGTTGTATACAGTAAGCAATGCAAGGCACCATATGCATGATATTACCAACATAAGCATGCCAAGTTAGAGCGAAGACCTCATGGGATAAATAGGAGTTCTGTTCTACTTCTGAATCCCCCTCAGAACAGTTATCTTCCTCTTGATTTCGATCCGAAATGGGTGGAGGTGGGGCTGCCTTTGCGCCCACTGAGGGAGTCCTTGATTAGGGGGTCCTCGGACGGCCGGACTATATACTTTAGCCGGACTATTGGACTATGAAGATACAAGATTGAAGACTTCGTCCCGTGTCCGGATGGGACTCTCCTTGGCGTGGAAGGCAAGCTTGGCAATACGGATATGTAGATCCCCTCCCTTGTAACCGACTCTATGTAACCCTAGCCCCCTCCGGTGTCTATATAAACCAGAGGGTTTAGTCCGTAGGACAACAACAATGATACAATATGCTAGCCTCTAGGGTTTAGCCTCTACGATCTTGTGGTAGATCAACTCTTGTAATACTCATATCATCAAGATCTATCAAGCAGGAAGTAGGGTATTACCTCCATCGAGAGGGCCCGAACCTGGGTAAACATCGTGTCCCCCGCCTCCTGTTACCATCCGCCTTAGACGCACAGTTCGGGACCCCCTACCCGAGATCCGCCGGTTTTGACACCGACATTGGTGCTTTCATTGGGAGTTCCACTGTGCCGTCATCGTAAGGCTTGATGGCTCCTTCGATTATCGGCTACGATGCGATCCAGGGTGAGGTTTTCCTCCCCAGACAGATCTTCGTATTCGGTGGCTTCATACTGCGGGCCAACTCGCTTGGCCATCTTGAGCAGATCGAGAGCTACGCCCCTGGCCATCAGGTCAGGTTCGGAAACTTGAACTATATTGCCGACATCCGCGGAGACTTGATCTTCGACAGATTCGAACCCATGTCAGGTGCGCCGCACAATCACGACCAACATGACTTAACTCTGCCGTCGGACAGTGTTCTGGAGATCACACCTGCAACTACACCGGCCCTCAATCCGGAACAAATTGTCCCATCTGAGGATGGGTGGATAGACCCCGCCACGGAGGCCGCACTCTCAGTGGCGATAGAGCCGAATACTGACTTCGCCTCCTACGAGAGCCGTGTTGCCGAACCATTGGATTCGCCCCCGGCCACGGGCTCCGAGCCGCCTGTGTCCGTGCCTATCGAATCCGATTGGGCACCGATCATGGAGTTTACCTCCGCGGATATCTCTCAGCACTCACCTTTTGGCGATGTGCTAAATTCATTAAGGTCTCTCTCCTTGTCAGGAGAACCTTGTTCGAACTATGTCCGGCTAGAATGGGATGCGGATGACGAAGAAATTCGCTCCCCACCCACCACCCACTTAATAGCCATTGTCGACAATTTAACCGACATGCTCGACTTCGACTCCGAAGACATCGACGGTATGGACAACGATGCAGGGGACGAACAGGAACCACCGCCCACAGGGCGCTGGACCGCCACCTCATCATATGATATATACATGGTGGATACCCCCAAAGAAGGCGATGGCGATAAAACAGTTCGGCATTGGTTGGATAGCTTGCCAGCAGACTCCATTGGCAGTTGGGAGGATTTGGAAGATGCATTCCTTGACAACTTCCAGGGCACTTATGTGCGACCACCGGATGCTGATGACTTGAGCCATATAACTCAGTAGCCAGGGGAATCAGCCAGGAAATTCTGGACCCGGTTCCTAACTAAGAAAAACCAAATTGTCGACTGTCCGGATGCAGAGGTCTTAGCGGCATTTAAGCATAACATCCGTGATGAGTGGCTCGCCTGACACCTCAGCCAAGAGAAGCCGAAGTCCATGGCAGCCCTCACGACACTCATGACCCGCTTTTGCGCGGGTGAGGATATCTAGTTGGCTCTTAGTACCAATACAGCAAGCAAACCTGGCATATCAGAAACCAGGGATAGCAACGGCAAACCACGACGCAAAAACACAAGCGCCGCAAATATGGTGAAAACGCCGAAAATACGGCAGTTAATGCTGGGTTTAGGGGCTCAAAATCCGGTCAGCGGAAAGGGCCACCCAAAAATAACAATCCAGGTCCATCCAGTCTGGACCGCATACTCGATCTCCAACGCCAAATTCATGGCACCCCAGGAATGCCAGCCACCCATACCAACAGAGAATGTTGGGTCTTCAAACAAGCCGGCAGGGCAGGCGCAGAAGATAGAGAAGGGGGGCCTCAAAGCGATGATGGGGACGAAGAGCCCAGATCACCAAACACAGGAGGGCGAAAGAAATTTCCCCCACATATTCAATCGATGAATGTGGTAAATACCACCCAAATTACCAACTCGGACCGGATACGCACCTTTAGGGATGCCGACTTAACGGAACTAGTCGTCCCACAATATAAACTAGGGCCGGTCACCTTCAACCTCATGGATTGTCCGGTTAACGCCAATCAGGGCAATCCAACCGCACTAGTCGTCGAACCAATAATAGACGGGTTCCACCTCACTCGAGTCCTTATGGACGGAGCCAGCAGTCTAAATCTTCTTTACCAGGACACAGTGTGCAAGATGGGCATCAATCATTCGTCGATCAAACCCACTAAAGCCACTTTCAGAGGCATTATACCAGGTGTGGAAGCCAGCTGTACAGGCTCTATTGCCCTTGAGGTAGTCTTTGGATCACCAGAAAATTACCATACCAAAGAGTTAATCTTTGAAATCGTCCCTTTCCACAGTGATTATCAGGCACTGCTCGGACGAACCGCGTTCGCTCGATTCAACGCGGTGCCACATTATGCCTACCGTAAGCTCAAGATTCCTGGTCCACGCGGTGTCATCACGGTTAATGGCAAGGCCGAACCTTGCTTCGGGACCAACAAATACACCACTGCTTTAGCAGCAGAAGCAACGAGCAACACCTTGCAGCCGAACCTCGAGTCGATGTCCAGGCTGCCGGACACCGTCAAGGTACCCCGAACTACTCCGCAGAAGGATAGCCCGGCTCATCCAGAGCTCAATTAAGCACTCTGGCAAAGGCCAGGACAGGCCGAACTCAGCGGCTTAACCACTCTCCGGCACGCAAATATTTCTTTCATTTCCTTCGCAGGTTCACCTTTGCGCCGACCAGGACGAGCTATACGGAGGCAGCTTTAACGCGCAGGGGAATCCTTAGACATTCCTCGCAATGACCATCCGGCTATATTACGGATCTGCACTCAGCTTCTTCCCCCTGGTCTCAATAGGTTCCGCAATCATATTCCCCTTTTATCACATTACTTGTACTCATATGCATAGACGTACTATTCAAAAACAACATGTGAATTTATACAATGTTTACCTGCTGTTATTTCTTATCAAAATTCTTTTGTCAAGTGGCATCCGTACACAGCGATATGCCTTAAAATATGCCAGGGGCTTCGTTTTACCCATAACACGGCAATAAAGTCTGAACACCTTCATGGAAGTTCGGCACCCCGAACCTATAGCATTATATGCATCAACTCCGAATCACGTCTTGGGTCAATAGTTGGGTTTGCCCGGCTCCCATGTTTTGGTACCTTACGTTCCGCTATATCGTCTAAGGTAGCACTGGGAGAACTACTGCGATTGTGTCTCGGTTCTTCTGGACGAGCACCTTAGTAGAGAAAGCCGAAAACTGATTGTCATGATACGACGAGAGCTGGGCAGCTGTTCGAGAGGTCACAAAATCTTTAACGATTTCTCCCGCATAATGCCATAACCAATGCAGCGTGTGATGGATCAGTTTTTTCTCCAATTAGGTGCTTATAGAGCCACTAGTACGGTCTTCCGAACACCAGGGGCTGTGCCTACCATACTAAAGATCCTATGGCTAAGTGAGAGTGATAAAGCCCTATAGTCTGATTGCCTGGTTCGTTGTGTTGAGCACCTCCTTCGAAGGACCCAAAACTGGGATAAAGAGTACTCAGGTTTACCCCGAACACCCCCCTACTTCTTACGTGGGGGCAGAAGCCGACGACTGGCCAACTCTCAGGTTTAGCATATAAAACGGCCACACAGGAGGGTAAACTTTTATATAACAAGCAACAAATAAATTACCATGTTTAAATATTACAAAGGACAACATGATTGGCATTCATGGAAATATAATGTCCTTGGTGCATAGCTCCGCTGCAAGGTAGGATCCTTTTAGGACACTCTCATAATACAATTCGGGCTTGCGGTGCTCCTTCCCCTCCGGCAGCCCTTCAGTCATCAGGTTTTCAGCATCCATCTTCCCCCAGTGCATCTTTGCGTGGGCGAAGGCCATTCGCGCACCTTCTATACAGACCGACCGCTTGATGACGTCAAGTCGAGGGCAAGCGCTTACAAGACGCTTCACGAGCCCGAAGTAGCTGCTTGGAATCGGCTCGGCAGGCCATAGCCGGATAACCAAATCTTTCATGGCTAGTTCCGCCGCTTTATGCAGTTCGATCAGCTGTTTCAATTAATCGACAAAATCCTCTATCCGATTCTTTCTTTCACCGAACAGTGTATCAGGGGCTACTATCTATACTATGACACTCTTCGAAAACTCATAAAACATACCTCAAAGACTTCAATAAGGCTGATACCAGCTCCGCTCAGTTCACTCTTAGCAGACTGAATCTTCTCAATCACCGCACCCATAAGGGCACAGTGTTCATCGACGATGGAGGCGCCTTCCAGCGCCACCAACAAAGCATCTGACGCCTCTGGTTGGACAGAGGTTGCCGGTATACCTCCCCCAGCTGAGAGAGGATGCCTGCACGATTCTGGAGCCGCATTGGTCTCTGGAACGACATCCGGCTGGGAGCCGAATTCAAGATGTCCCCCGCCGTCAGCTCCCATGGGAATCTGCTCCCCCGTGTGTTCGGCCCCTGAAGTTTGACCTCCAGGAGCTGACTTCACGGTCTTTCCCTCTCCTCCTGGGCCGGGGTCTCTTTGGGACGAAGCCTCTGTGGTATTCACTTGTTTGGAGGAAGGGGCCTTTGGGGGCGTCCTGCTTTCCATAGCATCCAAGCTCAGGGAATCCTCTGATGAGGATTGTTCGGTACGGGGCCTCGCCGGACTACAAAAACGTATGGCTCAGATTAAAAAATTACGCCATGATAAGTCTAGACGCATAAGCATGTTCAGACTGTATATACTCACGGGTTCACCAGGGGCTGGACCCTGGGGTCCTGCACCAGGCCACTGGCGGTGGCGGTAGTGAACTCCTCCGGGAGAGGGGCTTTTCCCCTTTTGGGCGACTCGGCCTCCAAGTATGTGGAGGCCATCCTTTTCTTTCTTTCCCCCGCAGGGGATTCATCTTCTTCCTCCTCTTCGTCCTCTTCAGAGGAGGAACGGGCATCAGAGCCTTCGGATATTGTGTTCGAAGTGCCGCGGTGACAAAGGCCGCCCCGGGTCTTTTTAACCTCCCTCTCGGTCGTCTTCTTCGGCACCATGTAAGGCACCGGGACCAGCATCTTTGTCAGAAGAGGGACGGCCGATTCTTCGGGCAGCGGGGCCAGACAATGGATCCGCTCTGCCTTCTTCGTCTAGTCCTTGGAGAATTATGGAAAGCACATTAAGCGCTCCCCTTGGGTTATGTGGGCAAAAAGTATGATTACTCACCGAACTTGCAGGGCAGGACAGTTGGTACCCACGGTCTTCGGAGGAGTCCGGCCATGATTTGTTGGACTTGAAAAGTCCGGTGTTGACAAGGCAGGATCCGGCGAACCAACATCACCTGGACCACATTGACAAGTTCAATGTTCTTGTCTCCCATATCTCTAACACGCATCTGGAGCATCGACAATTTGTCGGACGAGGACCAGTTAGGCCCTTCTTGACCCAGGATGTGAGCCGTAGGGGGGAACCGGATCGAAACTCGGGAGTAGCGGCCAATTATGTGCCGCGTGGCTCGGTGATGTAAAACCACTGTTGTTGCCACTCCTTGACGGAACCGTTAAAGGTTCTAGTTGGCCATATAACGTTGGGCATCTTTCTCACCATAGCGCCCCCGCACTCGGCGTGCTCGCCGCCCGCTACCTTGGGCTTCACATTGAAAATCTTCAGCCACAATTTTAAATGTGGCGAGATGCGGAGAAAGGCCTCGCACACGACAATGAATGTCGAGATGTTTAGGAAGGAATTAGAGGACATATCGTGCAGATCAATCCCATAATAATACACGATGCCACGAATAAACGGGTGGAGGGGAAACCCTAGCCCGTGGACAAAGTAAGGGAGGAATACAACCCTCTCGTGGGGTTCCGGGGTAGGGACGATCTGTCCCGCCGTTGGGAGATGATGGTTGATTTTCTTTGCCAGATACCCGACCTCCGAAAGCTTTTTTATATCCTTCTCCCGGATGGTAGAGGCCATCCATTTGCCTCCTGCTCCAGATCCGGACATTTTTGGAATGCCTTTGTGGGCGAAGAAGACGAACGCTTGGGCGCTGGAGCTTGAGCAAAGGGGAATGGGTCGGGAAGGAGAAAGCGTGGGTGTGAAAGGGAGTCCTCATCCCCTTATAAAGGCATCAGGGATTCTGCGCCTCCCCACTTGCCTAGTAAAACCGTTTATTCCCCAAGCGCCGTAATTGATGGCGCGGTTGGGTTACCACACCCATATTGATGAGAATCCAGTGATAAGGAGACACGATCTCTGCTTCGACAAGACGTGCCAAGAAAACCGCCTCGTAATATGTGCAGTAGCTGGTTGAGAAAAACGGTTCGAATAATGACCGGGCCGTGGTATGATGTCATGCTGCCGAACGTGTCAGCAGATTAGATTTGTGGAAATATTATTCTCTATACGGTGGTATGTGGAATTTGTTTTGCAGAGCCGGACACTATCCATGTGTTCAAAATCTTCTATGAAGTATTCGGAGGAAGAACCCGCCTTGCAATATCGAAGACAATCTACGCGCCAGACTCATCATCATTGAAGCCTGTTTCAGGGGCTACTGAGGGAGTCCTGGATTAGGCGGTCCTCGGACGGCCGGACTATATACTTTAGCCGGACTGTTGAACTATGAAGATACAAGATTGAAGACTTCGTCCCGTGTCCGGATGGGACTCTCCTTGGCGTGGAAGGCAAGCTTGGCAATACAGATATGTAGATCTCCTCCCATGTAACCGACTCTGTGTAAGCCTAGCCCCCTCTGGTGTCTATATAAACCGGAGGGTTTAGTCCGTAGGATAACAACAATGATACCATAGGCTAGCCTCTAGGGTTTAGCCTCTATGATCTCGTGGTTGATCAACTCTTGTAATACTCATATCATCAAAGATCAATCAAGCAGGAAGTAGGGTATTACCTCCATCGAGAGGGCCCGAACCTGGGTAAACATCGTGTCCCCCGCCTCCTGTTACCATCCACCTTAGACGCACAGTTCGGGACGCCCTACCCGAGATCCATCGGTTTTGACACCGACACCCACCATGGAGCGACGTCTGCATGAAATTTTATTGCCACGTAAGGCTCGTCTCTTTTGCTCTACATGTTCAGTTCCATTGTGTACAATAACTAACATGCATAGGAATAAAACATAGTGAGATTATGTAAGGAGTGCATGCACAAATCCAGAGTGATGGTAGCAAACTGTGGATAGACCCAAAACAAATGATAGCAGGCAGATAATAGCTTTAGTTAAAAATACAGATAATGGCCCCTTTAATGTTTCTTTGCACCCAACATAAAACTCATAGTAGACACCCGAGATTAACCAGATAGTAGACAGATAGTAATGATTGTTGCCCCAATATGTACCCCACAACCATTTAAAAACTCAAGTTTCAGCATAATTTTGGACCTGAGTCGGATTCAATAAGTGAACACGACGATAAAGTAGCATGTCATCATATTAAGCAATGCATAATGTAACCAGACACGGAAGAGTGCGACCTCTCTTGCGGACCCGTGTAGTCCTCAAGGTCATCTTCTTAGTTGATGATGGTAATGCAATAGTCGTGGTTGCCCGCGGCGGGGAAGAAGATCTGAGGCGGCGAAAGACAGTTTGGAGAGCGGATCCCTGCTGTGGTGAACCCTTCCGTCGTTGGAGCAGCTAAGCTGGGGTGGAACACAACATCGCAAGAGCAGGACAAACCACACAAGGTTTTCTTTGACACATATCTATAACAGAAGTAATTGTGATGGGCTTGTTTGAATTTGAGGATCCTAACAATGCAGGGATAGGAAATAGACAGGAATAGGATAGGAATGCACGTGCAAAATAGAGAATTTAAAAACACAGGATTTCTGCCAATCTGGGTGTTTGGTTCACAAGAATTGGAAGATCACATGATGCAAAGAAGCATGGTGAGATTAAGTCAAGCCACAAGAAGTGTACAACCTCTTTGGCGAAGCCATGTCGATCCCAGCGTGATTGGGTTGGCCGGTGAGGATGCTCTGGCTGACTTGGTTGTCGGAGGACGGGAAGAAGATCTTAGGCATCTAGAGATGGAGCCCAAGGTACTGCTCCACTGCGATGGAGGGTTTCATCGTTGGAGCAGCTCTTGTGAGTTGTACGATGCCGAGGCTGAAGCAGGACAAGAGAGACAACGTTAACCTGAGTGGAATTCTAATAGCATCTCCAATAGATGACGTAAAATACATAACCACAAAGTGCTAGATGTATACATCAGCCGCTCATCTCTGAACTTAATTGTCAAAACTGAATTTAACTGTTGAAACTGAACTTAACTGTCAAAACTGAATTTTGTTGTCAAAACTGAATTTTACTGTCGAAACTGAACACACTAGAGGTGAGGCTACACGTCAGTCGACTGGCTTTTTCATCTCTGGTCAGTCAATTTTGCAGCCGTTGGATACAAAATCAAGGGCCTGCAGTTCATCTTCAACCTCCACCCCCTTGAGCCGCCAGCCACCACCGGCCAAACAGCCGCCCCCATCGCCCGTGGCCGGCGGTGCACCGCCCCGCCGCTCACCCTGAAAACACTCCCCACCGACAGTCCGCCGCCGCCCGGCCATCCCTGTAGCCCCCCCCCCCCCGTGCTGAGCTTTTTCTCCAGTGATCCCCACGCCACCGCCCCACCACCATCGGCGACCACCGCCCCCATCCTGAACCCTAAGATAGATAGTGGGGTACCTCTCCGGCGAGCCCCCCTCCCCGTTGTGGCTGGTTCTTCTTTAACTCCGGCGAGCCCCCCCCCCCACCCCCTGAAAATTGATTGACCCAAAACTCAATTCAGTCGACTGAAGTGTAGCTAAATCGGAGCAACATCGCAAGCAAGAGCAAGAGCGAGAGCAGTAGCGCGAGCAAGAGCAAGAGCAAGAGCAAGAGCAGACCAGGTAGGGGACCGAGAGCACGAGCAGAGCAGCAGCGCGAGCGAGAGCTAAAGCAGCAGCAACTCCTACTGATGTGGACGTCGCCGTCGAGGGAGCGACGTCGTGGAGGAAGTGGTCGGCGACGCCGCCGTGGATGGAGCCGTGCTGTGTCGGCTCGGGACCGAGCGCCGGCAGCACCGTGAGATCGAATCAAGAAGAAAATGCGGCGATTAGTGTACAACCTCTTTGGTGGTGCCGATTAGGCCGCAGCTTCATCCGAGGAAAGGGTTATGATGATGCTCTTCCGGTGGTGCAGGTGAAGACGGCGGTGTGGGAATGGAGGTGGCGCGAAAGACGAGGAGAACATCGGGGCAGATCCTTGGAAGTGGAGGACGGGGTGGCTGAACCGGCGGGACGACCAGATCGATGACGGATCCTCATCCAGTACGGTGGATGAGGGACGTCGAGGTGTTGCTGTGGACGATGTCGTCAGGGAAGAGGCTCCGACTGGGTGGCAGACGGAGGAGAGTGTGGGGCTTCGCGGGTTTTGCTGGCCTCGGTGTATGAATTGGTGGGCGGATGGAATGGGAGTGGGGAACCATGGCTTAGGGACACGCTTGTCTGAAATGTGGGGTAAGTTATGAAAGTACCCCCACCGATTTGAGGCGGTTCTTTCGGTTCATGGGTATCACGGGCATTTCGCGTGTCAGGATTTCACAGGAGGTGGGAGTTTTCGCGCACGTTGTAATTTTGGAATAGCAAGGCACGGGTTGAGATGGAGGGAGTTGTCGGAGCACAACGAGACAAAGATATATCTTAAATATTTCCGGCTAACAAGGCGCGGGTTGAAATTTCTGGACAAGCCTAACGTGTACTGTACCAAATCAATTCGCACTACAAATGTCATTCAAAACTTTGAATTCATGTTATGTTCAATTAAAATATTTTGCTACGTGTATAATGCATGCAACCTAGTACTCAAATGAACGTTTTAGTGCATTCCAAACGTATATACTACCGCTTCAATATGAACTAAATTTGAATTCGTTTCTCTATTTGAATAAGATCTACAATAATGATTGTTGTGAAGTCAAAGCATTTGAATTCGTTTCTCTGTTTTAATAAGATCTACAATCGTCATTATTGTCAAGTTAAACCATCGTTTGTGTATTATCTTCACAGCACACCACATGATTAGTCTCGAGTTACATATGAACTATGTGTACTATATGAACTCGTACTCGATTTTTTGAATCCACTTTATGTTGATTTCAAATCATAGTACATTTCAAGCTCTAGCTAGATCTTCACAAACTAAACCATGTCTCATTATGTATGGTGCCCCGCCCCCTACGCCTACAAGTATTTAGATGTGAGTTGCAAACACCACACATTACCACAAATTCAAATAAAATGTGAGAATGTTCGATATATAGTATTGTTTAGATTGTTTGATATTTAATTGTAAGCTGCAAACGCCACACATTATCACAAATTCAAATAAAATTTGAGATTGTTTGATGTATATTATGGTTTAGATTGTTCAACATTTAGCTGTGAGTTGCAGACGCCATGCATTATCACATTATGGTATAACATGTGCAAAACCACAACATGCGTATCACCGCTATATTCATGCATGCATATGTCTAAAACACTATGATCTCCTATTCAAATATATGAATCCACTTTCATATCAAATTATGATCTTTGTTAGTCTCTTACACCCACACAATGCTCTAACCTTTGTAGCTACCACTAACTTTCTCTCGTGCATGCACACGCCCTCCTCGCCCTGCCCCTCCCTCAGCATTCTATCCATCGCGCACATTCATTTTTTTTCTTTAGGTCGTTCTCCCACAGTCTCCACAACTCCTTTCCGACACACACCGAACGATAAACCTCTCCAGTGATGTCTGCCTACAACATACACACGCACCTTCAATCTCCTCCTTTATGTGTCCTTGCCTCGTGTCTCCCATACGGTCCCACACACGTGTGAACTCTCACGCCTCTTTTCATCGATCTCACAACCGCACACTCCTCCCCCTATCTAGCTAGTAGCTGGGCCTCCCGCACCACCTCCTAGCTCCATTTCTCTCTGTCTATCCGTCTCTCCGGGCCTTATTTGCCTCTAACAAATGGACGTACACCGACCGGTCTCCCGCTATACATATAGCTAGCTAGGTCCTTATAACTCATTTTTTCCCACGCGTCGATCGATCTTCCTTATTAGTTATGTCTCTCCCTTCCTCCGGCAAACAACAATTGATCTACCGATCTAGTTAGGTTTGCTTACCAAACACATGGTTCCCCTTCATGATCCATGGATGTGTCCCGACAGATCTATAACGCACAGGCACACACACAGAAACACATCCCCACTCTTATTGATAATATTGCAGTTCCACCCTCAGTTTGTCTAGTAGGCCAATCCCACCATCTTTGAGAAGCAACTCCATCACCCATCCAGCACTCTACCCCTCTCCCTCCCTCTCTCTCTCCTCTCTCTCTCTCTCTCTCTCTGTCCCATCATATTTCCCGTCCTTCAGTTATGTATGGATGTCGACCGATCTCCCTCAAGACATAGCTGGGTCTCTCCTTCTCAACACATATACGAGTCGTTCTACCTCTATAGTTAGGCCTCTGCCTACCCCTCCCCCCACCCCCTCCCACACACACGCACCGATACATCGAGCGCTCTAGTCATGTCTCCCTGCCACACACAAACTTGACCTGTGCCCTCTGACGTTCCGGTAGCTAGGTCAGTCGCCCTATATCTTTGACTTGCGCACACACACACACACAATTTCGATGGCTCTCTTCATCGATATCGCACCCGCCCACTTGATCCTCTCTTCGACTCTATCGATATCTATGACCCCTCCCTCTCTTCTCATGGATCGCCCGACCCTCTATATATGATATGGATAGGCCTTCATTTCACACGCATTGCATGCAAAATTTTGTTTGAGATGTCATCGACACATATTCCCACAAATACATTCATGAAATCAACCTCCCCCCCCAAACAAAAAACACTCAAAACACACAAGTCATTTGTCTAGGTTTGTATCTCTCACACACACCCACGTAGGTGGGGGACGTGCACGAAGAGAAAGAGGCGCACGCACGGCACACGTACTCCCGTCTCTTTCCCAACTACACCCGCGCGGGTACACGGTGGAGCTCATTTCTGTACGAAAAGGCAGCCCACATGGTAATTTGACACGTGTACTGGTTTTCCACTAGATGGAGGGAGGATCGCCTACCATGGGTGAACAAACAAATTGAGACTTGACGCGTTATGTTAAAAAAGAGGCAAACCATCTAGGGCCTACCTTAGAGGCAAGGCTCTATACACTGGAGTACTTTTGATGTGTCCCGTCAACTCGCAGAATGAGGAGAAGCTTGCTTAGTACGTCGTCTCCCCCGCCAACGGGCGCAGTGGCTCGCAGGATGAGGTGAAGCTTGCTTACTATGCCTTACGCCCGCTCCCTCGCCCACACGCGCGGTGGCTCGTAGGACGGAGAGAAAATTTTACTAGTACTCCCTCCGTTTACTCCTCGTCCCTACCTTGGTTAGAGATATTATCATATTATTTGGAATATATGTCCTTTAGTAGATTTCAATATGAACTAGTAGTACATACTCCAAACACTGATGTATATAGACGTATCTTAGAGTGTAGATTCACTCATTTTGCTCCGTATGTAGTCCATATTGAAATGGAAGTAATAGTACGCACTCTCCCTCGCCCCTCGACCCTCGCCACGTGGTGGACGTGTAGCAACTCATTCGGTTTCATATAGCCAGAACGATATGTACTGCAGTACCATTATTGCTCGACTTCCCGAAGAGGTGAAGAGCCAATTGCAAGGTTAATTGTTTGGAGATGTCAGGCGCAAGGTTTATAGGAGAACAAGTAGTAGGTGCCGCATCATTTATAAATAAAGTTTCTTTTCTTCAGTGGCACATACGCAATATAAATAGGTTCATATGGAGAGAAAAGGAAACCGCTCCACTATATACATAGGCAGGACGAGCCTACACGGTTGCTTGCTGAGGTTGCTCTCTTCAGTTTTCACACTCTCTCGCACAGAACCACTATGGCCACATCTCTAACATCCTGGCGGATCATGTCCGCCAGGGGAAGGGGTGTATGCTTAGTGTAGATGCGGTTGCCGTCCCCGACGGTGAAAACCCACTATCGGCATGTCCCGATCAGGGGTCCCCGCCATTCTCTCTCACAAAGCCGGTGAGGTTGCCTTCGTCCATTGCTCACTGCCGAGACGTGGGTAGTTGCCTCCTCCCGCCGCCCTCCTCTAGGTTGAGCTACGTCCCGACATCCCTCAGGTACAACTCCCTTTACAGCCGGCTTGCACCACTACTCCAGCTGCCCACATCACTCCATGTGGATATTTCTCTATTTCTTTGCCTCGCACATACCTCTACTGGCTTCTACGTACTGTATTTGTGATGAGTTTATGTCTCATCAACTAGTCCCAGTAATCTTATTCTAATCACGCTTCTTCAATTTCTCTGCTACAGGGATGCTCATCTCGATTTTGGTGAAACTGCACAAAATGATCCGATGGTCAAAGGGTTGCAAACTTCATTTCTTAGGAAGCGCGACGTTGCCAGCAAATTAAAGCCTGGTCAGGGTTTACAGTTCAAGGGCTAGGGACTGCATGGATCATTTCTTTCTTTAGCTATCTCTGTTTCAATGGCTAGGGAGTGCATGAGTAGTAGTAGTAGTAGTAGTAGTAGTATTGTATGCCTTACATCTGCTCCCTCGCCCACGCGCACGGTGGCTCGCAGGACGAGGAGAAAATTTTACTACTCCCTCCGTTTACTCCTCGTCCCTACTACCTTGGTTAGAGAGATTATCATATTCCTTGGAATATATATATATATATATATATATATATATATATATGTATATATATATATATATATATATATATGTCCTTTAGTAGATTTCAATATGAACTACTAGTACATACTCCAAACACTGATGTATATAGACGTATTTTAGAGTGTAGATTCACTCATTTTGCTCCATATGTAGCATAAAGTTGAGACACTTATTTTGGAACGGAGGGAGTACATATTTGCTATGATCTGTCAATCATTGAGATGCAATAGCATGCATGTTAGTCTCCTTTGTATTTGATGAAATGTTGCAACGGGCAACCTTGGACACAAGATACATGTAATAGAAGCTGGAAGCTTCATAGCATTGTACTATCTCGCTGATAAATTACAGTACGTACTATACAAGTACTTCCTCCGTTCCTAAATATAAGTCTTTGTAGAGATTTCACCATGAACCACATACGGATGTATATAGATGCATTTTAAGTGTAGATTCATTCATTTTGTTCCGTATGTAGTCCACCTAGTGGAATCTCTACAAAGACTTATATTTAGGAACGGAGGGAGTACTATGTAAAGAGTTAGGTGGCGCACGGTGTCTAGAAAATATGGTGATAGTGTGAGGTGGACCATGTGATCACTGAGCCTGCGTGTTTTCACTACTCTTGCACTCCTCCGCCGTAAGAATTGAGAAAATTGTAATCTAGTAGTACCTCCTTTCGCCGAAAGTGTGGGACATCCAGCAGTCCTTCCACCTCAGTAATAATGACCAATGAGCCGTCAAATCACATAGACCCAGCAGTAAGTTGGACGGACGAAGCAACCATCACTCTTGAATCCGCTTCTCCCTTCAACGCAGGCGCCAGTGAGAGGTCGCGTCCGCTCTGCCTGGGCATGATTGTGTCACCGATTATTTGGAGCGGTGCTGACCGTTTCGGGCGGGAAGCACGCGCGGGCGATGGGGGGCTTTGGGTGGGCCAGGCTGGTCAGGAGCGGGTGTGGCAGCTGTCCGCCTGTCCCTACCAGACGCCCGGAAACAAGAGGATGCGCTGACTCTCGCGGCTAAAATCGTACACTACACACCATCTCTCTGTAGGAGTAGGTCGTTCGGTCACTCTCTCTAACACACACATGTTGTTAAACACACATGCACACGCACACACACACACAGGTTCATAGAATAGGAAAACCATGCGAGTGTGAAGCCACAGGAAGTGAGATACAAATGGAGTACGTACAAGAAGAGAAGAGGTGATGAATATTCCATCAAACCTAGACTGAGGAGTAGTACTCCCTCCCTCTAGGTGTTAAGTCATCCTACGGAAATCAGATATTCCCAAAATGTTTAGGCGTCGTCCACTAACTTCGCATCTCAATCCCCTCCTGGCCTCGCTGCTAGCGAGCGTCGTTACTTAGGGAGTGTTTGGATCCTTAGCATGAACAGCTTATAGCATAGCCAGGCAAGGTTAGGCGTTTGGAACTGTTAAAATATGTTAGCTTTTGTGGGCCAGCTAGCTTGGGTGGGCTAGAAAAACCTTGCTAGCTCAGGAGAGCCAGATCGGCTCGCCTCGGACGGCAAACTTCTCGTAGTAGTAACATAGACTAGTAACACATGCATGTTGTGCTAGTCCAAGTTACTCACCACTATGACCAGCCTAAGCAATGTAACCAAACGCTCCTTACTCTGCCTTGTTATCTCCCTCGAAAACCCAATGCATGGAGCACAACTACGCGTTGATCAGTCAAGAAATCAAAGTCGGCTTGCTTGCGAGTTAATACGTAGCCCTGCATGGTAGCTAAAACAGCATCTCTTAGTTGTTTGGATTAATTGTTGCGTTTAGAGACAGAAATCAGGGCTTTGATTGGAGGAATGACCGGTCAAGTTTCTCCTTCTCCTCCAATCTGCTTGCACCTTGGTCCCGTTGCACCTTCTAACGTGACTTATTACACCTAGACGGAGAGAGTCATACGAGATACGGTGGCACACTGAATTAGGTCGAATACAAGTGCCCAAAATTGTGTGCATGTTATAATAAGGATTCACTTAAAATAGTACGTGAGCGAACAGAGGGATCAATTGGACAGTGTTCTCGACCAGTAGCGAGATGTGTGAGGTAAGATACACTGCTGGCGCTTTTAATTTTTCTTGTTAATTTGTTTGTTTCACCCTCTGACTGGTGGGACCCAACGTACTACGTGGAGAGAGGTAAGGTGACTAAGGCTGCATTATTTCTGCACCACTATGGATAGTCTTGCCACCAAAGCCACATGGCACGATTATGATTTGAATCCCAATGAATCCCACACACAAAAAAACACAGCATGTGAGGGAGTCCTGGATTAGGGGGTGTCCGGACAGCCGGACTATGACCTTTGGCCGGACTGTTGGACTATGAAGATACAAGATTGAAGACTTCATCCCGTATCCGGATGGGACTTTCCTTGGCGTGGAAGGCAAGCTTGGCAATACGGATATTTAGATCTCCTCCCATTGTAACCGACTCTGTGTAACACTAGCACCTCCGGTGTCTATATAAACCGGAGGGTTTAGTCCGTAGGACACAACAAAAAACAACAATCATACCATAGGCTACCTTCTAGGGTTTAGCCTCTCTGATCTCGAGGTAGATCTACTCTTGTACTACCCATATCATCAATATTAATCAAGCAGGAGTAGGGTTTTACCTCCATCGAGAGGGCCCGAACCTGGGTAAAAACATTGCGTCCCTTGTCTCCTGTTACCATCCACCTAGACGCACAGTTCGGGACCCCCTACCCGAGATCCGCCGGTTTTGACACCGACATTGGTGCTTTCATTGAGAGTTCCTTTGTGTCATCGTCATCAGGCTTGATGGCTCCTTTGATCATCGTTGGCGATGTAGTCTAGGGTGAGACTTTTTCTCCCCGGACAGATCTTCGTATTCGGCGGCTTTGCATTGCGGGGCAATTCGCTCCGACCTTCAATTCGGAGCCAACTGCGCCGACCGCGAGTGGATGGCTAGACCCCGCCGCGGAGGCTGCAGTCTCAACGGCGATCGAGCCGAACACCAGCCTTATCCTTTGCAAGGCCTGTGACTCCACATTGCCGGACTCTTCTACGGACTCTGAACCCTCCGCGCCCTTGCCAATCGAATCTGATTGGGCGCCGATCATGGAGTTCACCGCCGCGGATATTTTTCAGCACTCGCCCTTTGGCGACATACTGAGTTCACTAAGGTCTCTCTCTCTGTCAGGAGAGTCCTGGCCGGATTATGACCGGCAGGATTGGGATGCAGATGACGAAGAAATTCGACGCCCACCCACCACCCACTTCATAGCCGCTATCGATGATTTAACTGACATGCTAGACTTCGACTCTGAAGACATCGACGGTATGGACGACGATGCTGGAGACGAACAGGAACCAGTGCCTATAGGGCACTGGAAAGCCACCTCGTCGTATGACATATATATGGTGGACACACCCAAAGAAGGCAACAGCGACGGATCAGCGGAGGATAACCCCTCAAAGAAGCAACCCAAGCATCGACGTCAGCGGCGCCGCTCTAAGTCCCGCCAGAGCAAAAACGGTGATTCCAGCACAGGAGATAATAACACTCTGGACAGCGCCGAAGACAACCCCCTCCAGCAAGATTTAGCGCAGGAGGATGGAGAAGCTAGCCCTCATGAGAGAGCGGCAGCTAGAGAGGAAGAGGATGACAATTACATGCCTCCCTCCGAAGACGAAGCAAGCCTCGACGACGACGAATTCATCATGCCTGAGGATCTCGTTGAGCAAGAGCGCTTCAAGCGCCGGCTTATAGCCATGGCAAATAGCCTTAAGAAGAAGAAGCAGCAGCTTAGAGCTGATCAAGACTTGCTAGCTGACAGACGGACCGAAGTCCTTGCGGCTGAGAAATATGAACTCGAACGCCCCTCCAAGAGCTACCCAAAGCGCAGGTTGCTACCCCGTTTAGAGGAGGAAGCATCTAAACCTACATCTCCAGCGTATGACGCGGCCGACCGGCCACCTCGTGGCCGCGACAGAGAGGCCTCTCGGCCCATAACTCAAGCCGCACCCCAATGTCACTCAAAAAATACCAAGGCACGGGAAACATGCTAGACCTGCGAGATATGTTGGAGGACAAAGCAAAGCAAACAAGATCGATCTACGGATCGCGTGGGTGTCCCACAACACGAGACGATAACCATCATACCGGATACAGTAAAAGTAAATCCGGCCGGGCCGAACATAGCAGACAAAACTCATTTGAGCTACGTCGTGATACGCCACACACCCGCTATGCTTCACAGACGAAGTAATGGATCATCAAATCCCAGAGGGTTTCAAACCCGTGAATATTGAGTCATACAATGGTATGACAGATCCTGCGGTATGGATTGACGACTATCTCCTCCATATCCGCATGGCCCGCGGCGATGATCTACACGCCATCAAATACCTCCCACTCAAGCTTAAAGGACCATATAGGCATTGGCTCAATAGCCTGCCAGCAGAATCCATTGGGTGTTGGGAAGACTTGGAAGCCACATTCCTCGATAACTTCCAAGGCACCTATGTGCGACCACCAGACGCTGATGACCTGAGCCACATAATTCAGCAGCCAGAGGAGTCAGCCAGACAATTCTGGACACGGTTCCTAACCAAGAAAAATCAAATCGTCAAATGTCCGGACGCAGAGGCCCTAGCGGCTTTCAAGCATAACATCCGCGACGAGTGGCTTGCCCGGCACCTTGGACAGGAAAAGCCGAAATCTATGGCAGCCCTTACGACACTCATGACCCGCTTTTGCGCAGGAGAAGACAGCTGGCTGGCTCGTAGCAATAACATGTCAAAGAACCCTGGTAATTTGAATACCAAGGACAGCAATGGCAGGTCACGTCGCAACAAGCACAAGCGCCGCATTAACAGCGACAACACTGAGGATACGGCAGTTAATGTCGGATTCAGAGGCTCTAAGCCCGGTCAGCGGAAAAAACCATTCAAGAGAAGCACTCCGGGCCCGTCCAGCTTGGAACGTATACTTGATCGCTCGTGTCAGATACATGCACCCCCGAAAAGCCAGCCAACCACACCAACAGGGATTGCTGGGTATTAAAGCAGGCCGACAAGTTAAATGTCGATAACAACGACAAGGGGCTACATAGCAACGACGAAGAGGAGCCCCGACCACCGAACAATAGAGGACATAAGGGTTTTCCCCCACAAGTGCGGACGGTGAACATGATATACGCAACCCACATCCCCAAGAGGGAGCGGAAGCATGCGTTAAGGGACATATACGCGTTGGAGCCAGTCGCCCCAAAGTTCAACCCATGGTCGTCCCGCCCGATCACTTTCGATCGCAAGGACCACCCCACTAGTATCCGCCATGGAGGATTTGCAGCATTGGTTCTAGACCCAATCATCGACGGATTTCACCTCACTCGAGTCCTCATGGATGGCGGTAGCAGCCTGAACCTGCTTTATCAGGACACAGTGCGCAAAATGGGCATAGATCCCTGAAGGATCAAACCCACAAAGATGACCTTTAAGGGTGTCATACCAGGTGTAGAGGCCCATTGCATGGGCTCAGTCACACTTGAAGTGGTCTTCGGATCCCCGGATAATTTCCGAAGCGAGGAGTTAATCTTCGATATAGTCCCGTTCCGCAGTGGCTATCACGCACTGCTCGGGCGAACCGCATTTGCAAAGTTCAATGCGGTGCCGCACTACGCATACCTCAAGCTCAAAATGCCAGGACCTCGGGGAGTCATTACAGTCAATGGAAACACCAAGTGCTCTCTTCGAACAGAGGAGCACACGGCGGCCCTCGCAGCGGAAGTACAAAGCAGCCTCTCAAGGCAATTCTCCAGTCCGGCAATAAAACGTCCGGACACCGTCAAGCGTGCTCGGAGTAACCTACAACAAGACCACCTGGCACATGCCGAGCAAGCGTAGCAATGTGGCCCCAACCCCAGCCCTAGCAAAACGGCGAAATCCGTGCTACGCGTACATAACTACGCTCTAAAAATACCATGGGCACAGGGGGAGGGGCATGACCACGGCACGCCCCAATACACGGCTCAACCGCACTAAGGGCTGTCGATTCTATCATTTTTCTTACTTTCATGACCTTACTCTCTGGAAGACTTGCTCGGCAGTACAATTGCCGGACACACGATACAACACCCAGGGAGGCAGAAAACTACGTCGCATTATGGAATTCCCAGGTGGTCTCTATAACGAGCAAAATACCTGCTTTAAATACCTTTCCGCAGCTCGCCCCTGGAGGGGACATGTCAGATAGTCCCATCTCTTGCCTATCACACCATTTGTATTGTTCTGCTTTAATGCACCTTTTCGAATAAAAATGCATAGCTTTAGCCTATTATTGCATTGTCTATTCCTTTATCTTTTATGTATATATGTTCATTCATGACAATCAGCACCCGTACACTTTGGTACGACTAATACGCTAGGGGCTTAAGCACCTCATAATACGGTGTGATAAGTCCGAACACTATCACAAGTGCGGCACCCCGAACTTATAGCATTATATGCATCAGCTCCAAATCATGTCTTGGGTCAATAATTGGGTTTGCCCGGCTCCCATGTTTTTCTACCTTACGTTCCGTTATATCGGCTAAGGTAGCGCTGGGAGAACTACTACGATTGTGCCTCGGTTCAGCTGGGCTAAGCACCTCAGTAGAGAAAGCTAAAACTGACTGTCATGATAGGGCGAGAGTTGGTCGCTGTTCGAGAGGTTTTGAGTCCTTAAAGACTTATGCCGCTTAGAGCGAGGAGTCGGCTTTGTCCGACCTAAGGCATGTATAGCACCCAGAACTCGGTCTTCCTGACACTAGGGGCTTCATCGAAATTTAAAATTATAGAATTCTCTGGCTAAGTGAGAGTGATAACGCATTATAGTCTGATTGCCTTGTTCGTTGTGCTGAGCACCTCCCTCGAAGGACCTAAGAATGGGAAAAAGAGTGCTCAGGTTTTATCCCGAACACCCCAGTACTCGTAGCATGGGGGCAGAAGCCGACGACTCGCCATCTTTCAGGTTTAATAAACGGCCGCATAGAAGGTAATATTTTAAATTAAAACAAGCGTTGCATAGCGCACATGAACAAGTTTTCAGCGTACAGGATCACACGAGCAAGTTTACTCAAATATTACATCTTTGGAACATTCATCCGCCACAAGGCGGGCACCCTTCAGGATGCCCTCATAGTACATCTCAGGGTGGCGATGCTCCTCGCCCTGCGGTGGCCCATCCTTCCCCAGCCGCTCCACGTCGATTTTGCCCCAGTGTACCTTCACATGGGCAAGGGCCCTACGGGCACCCTCCATGCATACGGAGCGCTTGATAACCTCAAGCCACGGGCAGGCATCCGCCAGCCGGCTCACCAGCCCGAAGTAGCTCCCAGGCATGGCCTCTCCAGGCCACAGCCGGACTATGAGACCCTTCATGGCCTGTTCGGCCACCTTATGGAGCTCGACCAGTTGCTTTAGCTCGTCGCTCAAGGGCACCGGGTGTCCGGTCTCAGCATACTGAGACCAGAACACCTTCTCCGTCGAGCTCCCTTCCTCGGCCCGGTAGTAGGTAGTGGCATCGGACATGCTGCGGGGCAAATCTGTGAATGCTCCTGGAGAGCTCCGGACTCGGGTAAGTAACAAGTAATTCACTTTCACATGCTTGCTTTGCATATTGAAGACCTTACCCGCTGATATCTTCTTTATCGCCTCAATTTCCTGGAGGGCTTTTTGGGCTTCGGCCTTGGCAGACTTGGCGCTCTCGAGGGCCGCAGCGAGCTCGGACTCGCGAGTCTTCGACTCAAGCTCCAAACTCTCATGCTTTTTCACGAGAGCCTGGAGTTCTTGCTGCACCTCAGCAACCCGCGCCTCTTGCTTCCCCCGCTCGCTACACTCCATGGCCGCTTTATCATCGGCCTCGGAGAGTGCTCGCTTCAGGGTCACCACCTCGGTCGTGGCCCCTAGCACATCAATAACGATCCTATCATTTTTTGCAACCACATCTTTTTTATATACACATACAGACAAGGCATTACGTACCTTGGTTCTCCTCGAGCTGCTTCTTGGCAAGGACGAGCTCTTTCTCGGACCGCTCAAGGTTCTGCTTCAGCACATCAACCTCCACAGTCAGTGCAGCAGAGGTTTGCAGCGAAGCCTGCACACGCATATCGACATAATTATGTTAGACTCCTGCGAATATTATTAGATCCTCTATCCGGCTTTTCTTTGTGAACACCGAACAGAGCATCAGGGGCTACTGTCTATGCGGTAATATTTTCACATATTTTTTACATACCTCAAAGCCCGTTAGAAGGCTAGCACAAGCTTCAGTCAGCCCGCTTTTGGCGGACTGAACTTTCTGGATCACCGCACTCATAATAGTGCGGTGCTCCTCGTCGATGGAGGCGCCGTTAATCACCTCCAGCAAGTTATCCGGTGCCTCTGGTTGGACGGAGGTCACCGGCGCGGTAGGCTTGCCCTTCTTAGCGGGGGGCCGCCTGCCGAACTCCGGGACCGATGAAGGTTCCGGGGCGGTGTTCGGCCCAGGGCCGGACTTGGAGCCCCTAGGGGTCTTGCCCCCCTTGCGCCTGGAGTCCGGGACATCGCCTTGAGGCACCCCCAGGACTGCCTCCCCTCGATTTGGGACCTCTTGGGACAATACCTCGGCATTGTCCGCAGGGCGAGGGGAGGAGGTGGCCAGAAGTGAAAGGCTATTCACATCTGATGAACTCAAGGAGCCGCTCGATGACACATCGATCTGGCTCGGGGCGGACTGCATGATTATATTCGGCGTCAGGGAAAGTTGTGCAATAAAGGAACACTATGAGTCACTCTGGTGTCCAAATACTTATGACTTCGCCAAGGGCTGGGCCCTGGGCGGCCACTCCTCCTCGCTGTCAGCGGCGTTGGTGGAGTAGTCCGGAGGAAGGGTCCTTCCCTTCTTGGACCCTCCGGCCTCCCCAGTTGGGGCGGCCTTCCTTTTCTTCTCTCCCCCTGCTGGGGGGGAAGTAGCCTCTTTTTCCTCCTCCTCGTCTTCATGGGAGGAGTGCGCCTCGGAGTCATCGGCCGATGAGTCCGACACCACCAGACGCCGGCAACTCTTCCGGGTTCCCGTGGCCTTCTTCTTGGCCTTCTTCTCCGGCAACACGTAAGGTGCCGGAACCAGCAGCTTCGTCAAGCGGGCGTCTGCTGGGCCTTCGGGCAAAGGAGTCGGACAGTCGATCTGTCCGGCCTTCTCCTGCGAGTCCTGTCAAAGGTACGGGAGCTTAGATCCCGCATAGAGTCAAACTATGAAAAACGAGTATCCTGTAAAAGGTAAAACAACTTACTACGCTAGCTTGGCGCTTCGCGCAGAATCCGCGATCCTCGGTAGTGGGAGGGAGAACCTCGGCGCCCTTAAATAGCACCTTCCAGGCATCCTCGTGTGTTGTATCGAAGAGCCTGGTCAGAGTTTGGTGCTGGGCCAGGTCGAACTCCCACAAGTTAAAGGCCCGTCTTTGACACGGGAGGATCCGGCGGATGAGCATGACCTGGACTACGTTGACAAGTTTAACCTTCTTGTCCACCAGATTTTGGATGCAGGTTGGGAGTCCGGTCAGCTCTCCTGAATTACCCCAGGACAGGCCCTTCTCTTTCCAGGAGGTGAGCCGCGTGGGGATGCCAGATCGGAACTCGGGGGCCGCTGCCCATTCAGGGTCGCGCGGCTCGGTGATGTAGAACCACCCTGATTGCCACCCCTTTATGGTCTCCACGAAGGAGCCCTCGAGCCACATAACGTTGGGCATATTGCCCACCATGGCGCCTCCGCACTCCGCCTGGCGGCGGCCCACTACCTCCGGCTTGACATTGAAGGTTTTCAGCCATAAGCCGAAGTGGGGCTTGATGCGGAGGAAGCCCTCGCACACGACGATAAATGCCAAGATGTTGACGATGAAGTTCGGGGCCAGATCGTGGAAGTCCAGGCCGTAGTAGAACATGAGCCCCGGGACTAATGGGTGAAGTGGGAAGCCCAGTCCGCGGAGGAAATGGGTGAGGAACACCACCCTCTCATGGGACCTAGGGGTGGGGATGAGTTGCCCCTCATCTGGGAGCCGGTGCGCGATGTCGTCGGGAAGGTATCCGGCTCTCCTTAGCTTTTTTATGTTTGCCTCCGTGATGGAGGAGACCATCCACCTGCCTCCCGCTCCGGACATGGTTGGAAAAGGTTGAGGTAGAAAACGCGGACTGGGGCGCTGGAGCTCGAGTGTGCGAAAGCGGATGAGCAAAGGAGGAAGAAGGCGTGGATGAAAAGGTGAATCCTTATCCCTTTATATGGGCGGATGAAACTATGCGTCCCCACCAGCCTGGTAAAACTCGCTTATCCCCCAAGCGCCGTAATCAATGGCACGGTTGGGTTACCCACGCCCGTATTGATGAGAATCCCGTGATAAGGGGACACGATCTCTGCTTCGACAAGACATGCCAAGGAAACCTCCTCGCAAAACGCGCTAAGGTGGGACGGTAAAAAATGATTCGAATAAAAACTTGACTATGGTGTGATGTCATGCTTCAGAATACGTCAGCAGACTAGATTTGTGAAAAAGTTATTCTCTCTCTACGGTGGTATGTGGAACTTGTTTTGCAGAGCCGGACACGACCCTTGTGTTCAAAATCTTCTATGAAGTATTCGGAGGAGGAACCCGCCTTGCAATGCCGAAGACAATCTGCGCGCCGGACTCGTCGCCATTGAAGCCTAGTTCAGGGGCTACTGAGGGAGTCCTGGATTAGGGGGTGTCCGGACAGCCGGACTATGACCTGTGGTCGGACTATTGGACTATGAAGATACAAGATTGAAGACTTCGTCCCGTATCCGGATGGGACTTTCCTTAGCGTGGAAGGCAAGCTTGGCAATACAGATATTTAGATCTCCTCCCATTGTAACCGACTTTGTGTAACCCTAGCCCCTCTGGTGTCTATATAAACCGGAGGGTTTAGTCCGTAGGACACAACAAAAAACAACAATCATACCATAGGCTAGCTTCTAGGGTTTAGCCTCTCTGATCTCGTGGTAGATCTACTCTTTTACTACCCATATCATCAATATTAATCAAGCAGGAGTAGGGTTTTACCTACATCGAGAGGGCCCGAACCTGGGTAAAAACATCGTGTCCCTTGTCTCCTATTACCATCCGCCTAGACGCACAGTTCGGGACCCCCTACCCGAGATCCGCCGATTTTGACACCGACAGGATGCTTGTCACACGAATGCAGGAATGTATAAAAGGTTATTTTCCTCTTGTTGAACATAACGGGAGGGTTGTGTAGCTGGTTAGCCTGTTCGCTCATCAAACTTGAGGTCTCGGGTTCGATAACTACACTTGAGCATAATTCATGCCAGGAGGATTCTTTGACTGGTCAAAATGGATGGATACGGAGCTATACGGTCTCGTAGTGACCGTATAATCACCTCATCACGTATAAGCTGCAGCCTCGGCGCTTGTTTTCTAGGGTTTGCACTCTTCACACTCTCTCAAGTATATATATACATGTTGGAGCCTCGGCGCTTGTAGATGCTCTCTTCACACTCTCTCACCCTTTCCGGATCTAAACAAGACTTCGTTGGCCTCTCTCTCTCTCCCCTCACTGCTGGTCTGCTTGTAGTTGCTCTCTTCACACTCTCTCACCCTCTCCAGATCTAAACAAGACTTCGTTGGCCTCTCTCTCTCCCCTCGTTGCTGGTCAAAGAGCTGGCAGGATCCATCCGCCAGGAAGGGCAGGAGGCTTAACACTGTCGCCATCAGCGAGGGAGGGAATCCACTACCGGCGCAGCTGTTCACTTTCACCCAGCGGCGGCGCGGGAGGGCCTTCGACCCCTTCTTCTTCGCCGCCATACATAGTGTGGGTCGAACGGCCTCCGGTCGCCCACCGAACCACAGCCCAAGAACCTGAAGGTATAATTTACTTATTCCACATGCATTGCTCTAGCTGCATGTGGGCTTTTTCCGCTTCTGCACTCGAATCTAGGTGTTGGATCAAACAGGAAAGTAGTGGGGAAAGTTGTATACCATGAATCTAGGACGTGGTTCAAATAGGAAAGGAATGGGGGAAAGTAGTGGGAAAAGTTGTACAGCATGAATCTAGGACGTGGTTCAAAAAGGAAAGTAAGGGGGAAAGTAGTGGGGAAAGTTGTATCGCATGAATCTAAGACATGGTTCAAAGAGGACGGGAATGGGGGAAAGTAGTGGGGAAAGTTGTATAGCATAAATCTAGGAGTTGTTTCACAGAGGAAAGGAAGTGGGGAAAGTACTAGTACGGACTGGCTATCCAGCACCTACGTTGGGAAAACAATGACAAACGCAGTACGCACATCTGTAACGAACTAATCTTTTGTTTTGGGGGACAAGGCTGTAGAGTTTGAGCAGGACTAGATTTGTTGCGCTCACATAGGGAAAGGTGTCTAAAGATAAAAAAAACTGGGACCAACACAAATATGCTCCTTGGTTGTTTGTTCTTTGTTGCAACAGACTGTGCATCACCCCAGTACATTAGTAGATGCACATGGTGTTGGTGCGTCCACTGTCCCGTGCAACTCTTTAGTTGTTGTTAATCTAAGGCCCTGTTTGGTTAAAAACTCCCTAGTCCCTACTTGCTTGGTTCCAGGGACTAAACATGCACTAGAGGTTATTAAATGACATGCTAAAAGACCATGTTACCCCTAGTAATGAACTAATAGAGACAAGGTGCGATGCATGGCAGGGGCAACTGTTGGAAGAAGTCCCAAAAAGACTCTCCCTCGGGGTCTTCTTTCTTTAGTCCCAAATGCCCACTTTTAATCCCTAAAAGTCCCTCCTGTTTGGTTTAGGTGGGACTGACACGGAGTTTTTTTAGCCCCTCCACCAAAATGTCCCTGTAAACAAGCACCCTCTAATAGTGCCGCTGGAAAATTGATGCAATGTCACAGTTAAAAGCAAATTACATGTTTAACGAATTGTATTGTTAATATAATATCTCTGTTAATATTAATAGATGCCACTGTCGGTGTACAAAAAGGGGGGTACACTTTTTGTACCCCTATAACTGTGCACGGGCAGTCTGAGCCACGGGCACCGCCACACCGAGCACAACGAGGGAGGTGAGCCAAGGTAAGGCCGGAGCTCAAGAGAAGCAAAGCGACGCCAAGACCAAGACCACAAAGAGCAAAGGGGACGAAGCGGAATCCCCCGGCAAGATCCTTGCCGGGGGCAGTTCTAGCAAACCCGGCAAGACCCTTGTCGTGGCAGCTCGCCCCACACCTACAGAGCGAGTCACCCTTGACTCCACTGCCCCCATGGGGCAAGGATTCGGGAGAAATCCCCGTGGAGGCATGCAGATCTTTGTGAAGACATTCATGATCAGATACACACCTTTAGAAGATGATGATCCTTGGCGGGATCCTAGCCAAGGAGGACCACAAGGCCCCCGGGAAGAGCCTTGCCGGGGATGATAGCAGGTGCCACGGCAAGACCCTTGCCAGGGCCACGGCAAGACCCTTGCCGGGGCCACGACAAGGCCCTTGCCATGAACCCCCGTGGGGCCACCATCAGGCCCACGCCAATCAAGCCTCCACCGCCGTTCGCATGCAGCTGCCGACCCAACCAGCTGGGCAGGCACCTGCGTGGCAGCAAGTAGATCTTCGTGGAGACCCATCACTGCGCAACCTCAGCTGCCTGCCTGCCTACATGGCACCGCGGGCACCGCTGGCCAGGGCGCGTGTCGACGCAAGAGGGAGCGGCGACGGACGAGACAGGGCTCTCCCCGTCCCTGATAAAGCAAAGACACCTAAGCGAGACGCATTAAATGCCCCTTGTCATGTAATGCGAGGGATAACCTTACATCACTGTATCCTTTCCACCTGCTGTGTGCCACTGTGGCAACCCCTTTCCCTATAAAAGGAGGCCCAAGGTGACCAGGAAGAGGATTCGGCTTTTTGGAGCTCCTCACACCCCATTGCTAGTTCAAGAACACAGATAAACAATCCACCAAAGCAGGAGTAGGGTTTTACGCGTCCTCGCGGCCCGAACCTGGGTAAAGGAACCGCGTGCTATCTGTTCGATCCTCTCTTCTCACGACCCCGCACCCCGCAACCGTAGTAGGGATTCTTGTGATCCCATAGGTGTCGTTCCACACCGACATCTTTGGCGCGCCAGGTAGGGGGCGCAATTGTGAGAATCGGCTTTAGCAGTTAGTTCGACGCTTCTTCATCGTCGTGGCGCCCAAGAAGAAGACGACGGTGGCAGTTGGCCCGTCGGAGGCCGGACATCCCTCCCGATGCGGGCGAGCAGTGGACCGGTCGCAGAAAGGACCCGGGGCACCGTTCGCGAACACCAACACCGCCCCAGCAGCCGGAGTTTGGGAGGCGGCGATGTTCGTGCGCCTGGTAAAGGGCCGCACGCCGCCAAATCCAAAGACGGAGCCAGGCCCTCCACGGGTGGCGCGGGGCCTTCCAAGATTGCTGCCACCCCGCCCGAAGGCGATGCGAGGGCTTCCGAGACTCCCACGCTGGCGCCGACGGCGCGCTCCTCTCAAGCGGAGCGTGACGAACGGCGTAACCACGTTGAAGACCCCGGGCGTCGCCGCGGGAAGAGCCCCGAGCGCCACTCCCAGGATGTAGAAGACATGCCCGCTCGCTGAGGCGCTGGTGAAGATGGCATGCGACCGCGGGGTCGTGATAGAGCTCCTTCTGACATGGTCAGAAGTCGAAGCACGTCGCGATCCATGCAGATTTTGCTGCCACCAATGCCAGCAGAAGCCCTGGTGCACGCGCAGTTGCTCCTCGATTTTCCTCCCACTATGGGGAAACTCGACGAATGGAGAGCCACTATCCGAAGCCTTGTTGCGGTGGCAAACAAAGACGAACCGAGTCCGGTGGGGCCCCCGGGTCGACGCTCCGACGGAGTCCCACGTACCAGTGGCAGGAAAGTCGGCGGCGCCGCAACCACGGTGCACTCGCCTCCTCCTCGCCCGGTGCCGCGGACGACAGCCCGTCGCGACGTTACGGGCGACGAAATCTCCATAGCGTCGTCCGACCTGCGGACCAACTGTGACTAACGCCAAGTTCTTCGGGAACGAGAACATGAAGACGCTCAAACCACTATCGAGCGCCGGCACGGAGCGCGCCACCAGTCAGATAGGCGAGCAGGGCCTGCTACGAACCACCCGGCACTGGAGAGCCCTGGAGGCCTACCTTACGAGGTAGGCTGTCCAACTTTTACCCGTGAGCTGCGGCAGTTCTAGTGGCCCACTCACCGCACCTTTAAACCTGACGTGGGCGAAAAGTACAGCGGCAAGACCCATCCGTCCGAGTTCCTCAGCATCTACACCATCACAATGCAAGCTGCCGGAGCCCGTGACGATAAGGTGCTTGCGAATTACTTTCCGTTGGCTCTTAAACCCAACGCCATGTCATGGTTGATGCACTTGCCGGTGGACTCTATTTCCTCCTGGTCGGATTTGTGCCATGAGTTCGTGGGCGCCTTTACTAGAGGCCACCAAGCCCATGGCCAAGCAAGCGACCTGCACGTCATTCCCCAGAAGGGAGGCGAGAGTCTCCGCAGGTATATACAGAGGTTCAGCCGGATACAGTACAACATCCCTGATGTTCACCCTGCCGCCATCATCAGCGCGTTCCATCAGAATGTGCGTAACCGCAAGATGCGCGAAGAGCTGGCAATGAACAAGGTGAAAGATGTGGCAGAACTCTATGTTCTTGCTGACAGATGTGCCCGGGCTGAAGAGGGAAGGAAGTACCCCGGCGAAGATGACGGCGTGGAAACCGACTCCTCAGATGAGGATACTGCCGCCCCGGCGAAGAAGGGTCGGCACCGCAATAGGAAGCGCAAAGGTAAAGCCGTGCTTGCCGTCGAGGGATCTGATGACACCGGCTCCGCCAAGAAAACCAAGGCAGATGTCCCCGGCAAGGAAATTGCCGGATGTGTCACCTGCCAATTTTTTTAGTGAAATTTGAGAAGAGAAGAGTCAAAACTCTACGTCAGGATGCCTTACCAGAGCGATGAGGAGACTGGGAAGTAAAAAGAATTCCTAAACTCTTCGATATATAATTCCTAAATGACTCAAAACATTTTTCTAGACACAACTCGGCCGCTAAAAACGATCAATCAGTGGGGGCTCCTAAGGTCGGGGAAGGCTCTGATTACCAACTTGTAACGCCCTCGATGCGGCTATATCTCCCACGTGTCGAAGCACGACTTAGAGGCATAACCGCATTGAAAGCAATGTCGCAAGTGAGGTAATCTTCACACAACCCATGTAATACATAAGGGAAAAAGATACATAGTTGGCTTACAATCGCCACTTCACACAAATACATAAATAAAACATTACATCATACAGTTACAATCAAGGCCCGACTACGGAGCCAAAATAAAAGAAGAAACCCCAAAAGCGACAAAGGTCCACGATCGACCCCAACTGGGCTCCACTACTGATCGACTAGAACGAAACAACACAATGAACAAGATCTTCATCAAGCTCCTCCTTGAGCTCGGGTGTGTCACCTACACGGTCTCATCGGCACCTGCAAACTAGTATTGGAAGTATCTGGTGAGTCACGGGGACTCAGCAATCTCACACCCGCGAGATCAAGACTATTTAAGCTTATAGGTAGGGTAAAAGGTGTGAGGTGGAGCTGCAGCAAGCGACTAGCATATATGGTGGCTAACATACGCAAATGAGAGCGAGAAGAGAAGGCAAAGCACGGTCGAACAACTATGATCAATAAGTGATCCTGAACTACTTACGTCAAACATAACTCCAACAACCGTGTTCACTTCCCGGACCCCGCCGAGAAGAGACCATCACGGTTACACACGCGGTTGGTGTATTTTAATTAAGATCAACTTTGGGTTTTCTACAACCGGACATTAATAAAATTCCCATCTGCCCATAACCGCGGGCACGGCTTTCGAAAGTTCAAACCCTGCAGGGGTGTCCCAACTTAGCCCATGATAAGCTCTCGCGATCAACGAAGGATATTCCTTCTCCCCGGGAAGACCCAATCAGTCTCGGAATCCCGGCTACAAGACATTTCGACAGCAATAAAACAAGTCTAGCAAAGCCGCCCGATGCGCCGACATCCTGATAGGAGCTGCACATATCTCGTTCTCAGGGCAACACCGGATGAACACTCCGTACAACTAAAACCAGACCTCAAGTTTCCCTGAGGGGGCGCTGCAAAGGGCTCTAGTTCGGACCAACACTTAGACAAGCATTGGCCCAGGGGGGGGGGGCTGAAATAAAGATGACCCTCGGGATGCGCGACTCCCAAGGGAAAAAGTAATAGGCTCAGACAAATGGTAAAACCAATGTTGGGCCTTGCTGGAAAAGTCTTATTCAAAGCAAACTATCAAGGGGGTCCCATAAATCACCCGACCGCGTTAGGGACGCAAAAATCCGGGAACATAACACCGATATGACGGAAACTAGGGCGGCAAGAGTGGAACAAATCACCAGGCATAAGGCCGAGCCTTCCACCCTTTACCAAGTATATAGATGCATTAATTAAATAAGATATATTGTGATATCCCAACAAGTAAACATGTTCCAACAAGGAACCACATCTCCATGTTCCAACAAGGAACAAACTTCATCTTCACCTGCAACTAACAACGCTATAAGAGGGGCTGAGCAAAGCGGTAACATAGCCAAACAATGGTTTTCTTGGACAAAGTGGGTTAGAGGCTTGGTTTAACAATATGGGAGGCATGATAAGCAAGTGGTAGGTATCGCAGCATAGGCATAGCAAAAGAGCGAGCAACTAGCAAGCAAAGATAGAAGTGATTTCGAGGGTATGGTCATCTTGCCTGAAATCCCGCAAGGAAGAAGAACGAGTCCATGAAGAAGACAAACGGACGTAGTCGAACGGGTCCTCACAACTCCGGAACGAAAACCGAAGCTAACGAGAGAAACAACCCGGAAACAAACAAACAACATAGTAAACAAACAACACATAAACATGGCATGATGCACAATCAAGTATGATGCATGTCCGGTTTAAATATGCATGGCATGGCAAAGTGCAACAAACAACACTACAAGTTAAATGGAGCTCAATATGCAACGAGTTGCATATTGACGAAACACCACATTTAATTATATGGTTCTCTCTTGTTTATGTACCCAACAATGTTAAATGTTGATTAACATGGCAAGAGGTGAAACATATGAAAACTAACTATCTAGGCAAATTTAAATGAGACCGGAAACAACGAACAACAAGTCCGGAAGAACCTCATGAGCATATATTAGATTTGGTACTGTTCTGCCCTAAGCCATATTTTATTGTTGTTAAACAGGAAAATAAAGTGCACCATATTAATCTACGCATTTTTCTACCCCATTTACATATAAAGTTTATTTAAATCCGAGCTACGGTTATTTAGTTATGAAATGAATCATTTTAACATGGCATTTATATAAATTTAATCAAACAGCAAGTTTAAACATTTTTAACATGGACGAAACTTGGATATTATTAAACTACACAAATTTCTGAGCATTTTACATATATAAATTATTTTAATATGATGCACGGTTCATGAGTTATTATATGCATGAAGATGAGGGTCTTTTCTGTAAAACGGTAAATTACTGGATAATAGAGAAATTCGCCAGACGGAAAAAAACACATCATGGGCCGAAAACTGCTGGGCGCTGGGGCGCTCACCATGGGCCAGGCCCAGTTCGGTGGAGGAGGCTGGACGCGGGCTGCAGATCAGGGCGAGGCAGGGCGTAGAGGAACGAGGCGAGGCCGGCCCTGGATCAGGAAGCAGCGACGCTGGTCAACGCGGGAGGAACAGGCTCGGCGGCGCTCGTTTCTGAAGAACAGAAACAGCCGCAGACGATGCAGAAGACCGGGAGAGGCGCGATGCATGGGCATGGGGCCAGCGGGCGCGGCGGATCCCGCGACGAGGAACTCCGGCAGTGGCGCTGCTCGATCGAGCGAAGCAGGCCGGCGCCGTCCTGCTCGTGCAGGGGCGAAGCAGAGGAGACGAGTGGTGCTCGATGCAGAGGAGGCGCAGGGGACTTGGTGGCCGGAAGCGGGGCTTGCGGCGGCGCAAGATCCGGCCGGTGCTTGCCGTATCCGGCGCGGAGGAGGACGGGAATGGGTTCCCGGTGGACCGAGGCAGGTCGGGGACGGCAAGAGTGGAGCTCCGGGGCAACGATGATCTCTTGCGATTGCTGACAGAGATAGAGACGAAGAACGGCCGCAGGGTTCAGAGAGGTCGCGAGGTTCAGGCGGGGATGGACGCCGGCGACGCGGATGAGGTGAAGGCCTCTGGCGGAGAAGCTCTGGGCGGTGGCGCTGCAAGATCAGGGACGCGAGCATCCATGGTGTCGGGTTCCTGCTAGAGAAGGGAGAGGCGAGAGAGATTATAGAGGGAGAGAAGCAGGGGATAGAAGAAGAGAAGGCAGGGCGTGGCGACCTGGTGGTTGCCGGCTGCTGCTACTCCGGCGAGGAGGCTCGGGGAGGGTCGGAGACGCGCGGGAGCAGAGGTCTCCGGCACGAGAGGCGAACGAGGCAGGGGGAGCTCGGTGCCAACGGCTTCAGGAACGAAGCAGGGAAGGATGGGCTGTGGGTGGAGCTTGAAGGAGCTGCTGTTTCGATCGATGGAGGGATTGGGAGGATCTGAAAACGAGGAAGGGATTTTGGATCGGGGGAGGATCCCGATGAGGAAGAGACAGGAAGAGTGGCGGCGCTCGGGAGGATCCCTAGAAATTAGGTGGGGTGTCTAGATTAGGTTAGGGGGTCTATATATATACGAAAACGGGATGAGTAGGATCCTCCGATCGCGATCGGGCGGTACGGAATAAAAGGGTTAGGGAGTCCAAATAACAAAATGGAGATGTTTTGTAGACGTTAGGGGATGATCCGGACACAACGGTGACGACTGCCCGGGTCGGGTCCGAGACAGCTTTCGGACGCCCGCGCGAGGGGGGCTGCAGGCTGACGAGAGAGGTTAGGTTGGGTCTGGCGGATTGTGAATAGCGGGTTGGTCTGAGAGAAGAGGGGAGAGATGCAGCCTGGCACGGTTTTCGGAGACCGAAAACATCCGACGTTAGACCGGCTAAACTGCCGCTATAGTTTAACGGTTGGGCTATCAGACGAACTCCGAATGCGATAAAACTTGACAGGCGGTCTATCTACACTATAATAAGACCACACGTCAAATCTCGTCCCATTTCGAGAACATCTCCCAGCCACTTATAAAATAATATTTCGGACATGCCGCGGGCGCGTGCAAGTGTGTGTGGGCTCAGAACGGACAACGGAGAGAACAAAGAGACCGGGACGGATACACGTTTTTGAAAACATGATGATGCAATGCGGATGATGACATGGCAAGATGCGACACGCAAGCAAATGACAAAGCAACCACAGCGAATAACTGCAGGACAACTGGCACATCGGTCTCGGGGCATCACAAAGAAGAAGAAGACCGGTGAGACCTCGGACACCCACTCCTGCAAGCGCACCTCTTCGGAGTGTAGCGCTGCCGTCGAGGACGTGCCAGAGAGCCCCGCCGGCGGAAACAAGAAGCCCAGGGCCATACCGCCGGGAACCAAGAAGGTTTCTGTCAATGAGGACGGCACGGGAGGAGCTTTCACCATAAGCTCCACCCTTGACGACAAATAGGAAGACGCTCTCGTCACCTTCCTGCAGGCGAATGTCGATGTGTTTGCATGGAGAGCTTCCGACATCCCCGACGTTCCCAGGGAGGTGATTGAGCACCACCTTGCTGTCTGTCCTCATGCGCGGCCCGTCAAGCAGAAGGTCAGAAAGCAAGCTTCGGAACGACAAGAGTTCATCACAGAAGAGATCCGGAAACTGGAAGCAGCGGGTTTGGTAAGAGGAGTGCTCCATCCAACGTGGTTGGCCAATCCGGTCGTAGTGCGCAAGGCAAATGGGAAGTGGAGGCTGTGTATTGATTACACAGATATCAATAAGGCTTGTCCTAAAGACCCCTTCCCGTTGCCGCGCATCGACCATATTGTTGACTCCACGGCTGGGTGTGATCTATTGTCATTCCTCAACGCCTACTCCGGCTACAACCAGATCTTCATGACGAGAGAAGACAAAGAGAAAACAACATTCATCACCCCATGTGGTACGTATTGTTTCATGCGGATGCCTTTCGGGTTGAAGAGTGCTGGTTCGATGTTTGCAAGGGCGGTCCAGATTGGTTTTGAACCCCAGCTCCATAGAAATATGGAAGCTTATATGGATGACATAGTGGTCAAAACCAAGGACAGGGCAACTCTCATACCAGATTTGCAAGAAACATTTGCAAACCTGCGCAAGATCAATCTCAAGCTGAACCCTGAGAAGTGCGTCTTTGGCGTCCCGTCCGGCAAGATTCTTGGGTTCTTTGTGTCACAGCGTGGGATAGAGGCCAATCCGGACAAGATCAAAGCTATAGAGCAGATTGAAGCACCCAAGCGAATCAAGGATATGCGTCGGCTTGCTGGTTGCGTCACCGCCATGGGAAGGTTCATTTCCAAGTGTGCCGAGTGCGCCCTTCCCTTTTTCAAGATCCTGAAAAAGGCGGGCCCGATGGAGTGGACGCCAGAAGCCGAAGCAGCATTGCAAGATTTGAAAAAGTACCTCTCCTCCGCGCCGATACTAGTTGCGCCCAGGCCACAGGAGCCGTTGCTGCTATACCTGGCGGCAACGAACCAGGTTGTCAGCGCCGCACTAGTGGCACAGAGAGAGGTTGACGACGAGGTAATGGCAGCGACAGAGCCCGACACCACCAATGTAGAGACGACACAGCCAGTTGAGGTGACGCCGAAGAAGAAAATGATGCAGCACCCGGTCTACTTTGTTAGTTCCCTCCTGCAGGGGGCTAGATCAAGGTACTCCGGCATGCAGAAACTGCTCTTTGACCTTCTTATGGCCTCGAGGAACCTGCGTCACTACTTCCAGGCACACGAGATCACTGTCGTCACTCGCCTCCCTCTGCAACGGATATTGCACAATCCAGATGCGACGGGAAGAATTGTGGAATGGGAACTGGAGCTGTCCAGCTTTGGCCTCAAGTTTGAAAGTACTTCGATGATTCAGAGCCGAGTCCTGGCGGAGTTCATTGCAGAATGGACCGCAACGCCTGACGAAGAAGCCCAAGAGACTGCTCTCCCCGGCAAGGAGGCAAGTTGCGATTGGATCATGTACTTTGATGGAGCTTTCTCCTTACAGGGCGCCGGGGCTGGTGTACTGCTTGTCGCGCCCACTGGAGAGCACCTCAAGTAGGTGATCCAGATGCATTTCCCCAGGGAGGCGTCGACCAACAATACGGCTGAGTACGAAGGGCTGCTTGCCGGTCTCAGGATCGCGGCGGACCTCAGAATCAAGAAACTCATCGTCAGGGGAGACTCGCAACTTGTTGTCAAGCAAGTCAACAAGGATTACCAGAGCCTGTTGATGAAGGCCTACGTCGATGAAGTGAGAAAGCTGGAAGAGCGTTTCGACGGTATACAGGCTGAATACGTTCCCCGAGCAGAGAACGATGTCGTCGACTACCTGTCAAAACGCGCTGCCCTGAAGCTACCTGTGGAACCAGGTACCTTTGTGCTTCAGCTAACTCAGCCATCCATTGA
Organism: Aegilops umbellulata; assembly: GCA_032464435.1. Taxonomy (NCBI): domain Eukaryota; kingdom Viridiplantae; phylum Streptophyta; class Magnoliopsida; order Poales; family Poaceae; genus Aegilops; species Aegilops umbellulata. Next base: position 82,488,715 of record CP136054.1, on the reverse strand, counting down.
TCCATCAACAGAGCAGAACAAGAGGAGGAAATCAGGGCCCGACAAGTACTTTCCCGTCGAGCTCCCCGGAGCCGTCAGCAAGGATGTTGCCGGGGACACTGAGCCCACCACGGGACGGCTAGCTCTGGCGGAGCATCAAGCTCTTGCCATCGAGACAGCCGCTCCTTTAGCGGAGGAAATTCCTTTAGTCCTCGCCGTCTAGCCCCAGGCTCCGGCGTGGGCACAGCATACCATCCGATTCCTCTAGACAGGGGAACTTCCTGAGGAGCAGGAAGAAGCGGAAAAAGTAGCCCGTCGCTCTACCATGTACCAGTTCGTCGATATCGTCCTGTACAGGAAGAGACCGAACGGTGTGAAATTGAAGTGTATCCCTCGAGATGAAGGACTGGAGCTGGTGGCGGAGATACACGGAGGCATATGTGGATCCCACATCGGGTCAAGGGCCCTTGCCGGCAAGGCATTTCGGCAAGGTTTCTACTGGCCCACCGCCCTCCAGGATGCGACGACACTAGTCACCAGATGTGAAGCGTGTCAGTTCCATTCAAAGAAGCTTCATCAGCCAGCTCAAGCCCTTCAAACCATTCCTCTCTCCTTGCCCTTCTCGGTCTGGGGGTTCGACATACTGGGCCCTTTCCCTCTCACTGTCGGGCTTTGAGTACTTGTACATTGCAATCGACAAGTTCACAAAGTGGCCGGAGGTGGAGGCAGTGAGGAAGGTCACAGCTCAGTCAGCCGTCAAGTTCTTCAAGAGACTAGTGTGCCGCTTTGGTGTACCCAACAGGGTCATCACCGACAACGGCACACAATTCACAAGCCGCACCTTCATGCAATGTACCCAAGACCTCAGCATCAAAGTCTGTTTCGCTTCCGTTGCTCACCCGCGAAGCAATGGTCAAGCTGAGAAGGAAAATGCTGAAGTGCTGCGAGGCTTAAGGACCAAGACCTTTGACAGGCTGCACAAGAGCGGAAGGCGCTGGATTGGTGAGTTGCCGACGGTTCTTTGGTCGATCAGGACGACGCCAAATCAAGCCACCGGCCAGACACCCTTTGCCCTAGTATACGGGGCATAAGCAGTTCTCCCCACTGAACTCATATACGGGTCACCTCGAGTGCTCGCTTATGATGAGCTTGAGCAAGAGCAACTGCGGCAAGATGACGCAATGCTCCTTGAGGAAGATCGTCTTCGGGTGGCTGTGAGAGAAGCACGCTACCAGCAAGCCTTGCGCCGCTACCATAGCCGCAAGGTTCATGCCCGAAGCCTTGAGGAAGGCGACCTTGTCCTTCGGCGCGTTCAATCGGCCAAGAATTCCAACAAGTTGATGCCAAACTGGGAAGGCCCTTATCGGGTAATACGAGTCACCAGGCCCGGTGCAGTCCGCCTGGAGACCGAAGATGCCGTTCCAGTGAGTAACTCCTGGAACATTGAGCATCTTCGCAAGTTTTACCCATGAGGCGCGGCTTGCCGGGCCCCCCGGCAAGCCACCTTTTGTACAAGCATTGCCTATGATGCATGTAACCCTTCGTACAAAGCCAGGCACAGACCCTGAGCGTAAATAAATGAAGCGATGGCGCCCTAAGTTATAGCATGCATGCTAGGTCGAGTCTCGTCCTTGGTTAGGGTTGATAGTGCTTAGCGGCGACTAACCCCTAGCTTAGAGGTCGAGTGTGCGTCTCTTTGCCGTTCTTTTGTCTTCTTTGGTTCGCAGGACTCACAGATATCCTTGCCGGATCACTTGAGGACGAAAAAGAGAAGAGGGGCAGACCAGCATCTAGACCCCGGCAAGCCAGTATTGCTGGGGGCTGCAAGTACAAAGATTCACCCACGGCAAACCAGAGTTGCCGGGGGCTACAGCTTCAGATAAGTTCTTCATCCCTTATCATGCATTCCCTTATGGACTGAGGTATGTGAAACCTCGTTCCTTCCTAAAGCTACCGTGCTCCCCTAGACTCTGGGGCCAAGGGCTCGTTCCTGGGACCAGGTTTGGTCGCAGTCGCGGCAGCGAAAGGATGAAACAAGGAGCCTAAACCCACCTCATCCCTGCCTCCGCCAAAAGCGTGAGAAAGGTCGAGCGATGTGGGAAGACGGCAAGGCCTGCTGCCGGGCAAGGAAATGTTTATCTTAGAGATATCAAGGATTTACTCCTTGACGTGGGTTCTACCCGCAAACAAATGACCCGACAAGCATCCCTTTTTCATTAAAAACATTCCACTCAGGTACAGTCCATAGGGAATGAAAAACATGAATGATGGGATTACAAGCTTTAAATTCGGCTAAGGCCCGAAGGCTTACAAACTAAAAAGAGATAAGGTGCCCGTAATCCCTTTCTTGTCTCTCTCCTCAGGAGGCAGGTCAAGGAGGCGAAAAGGACAAAAGGAGCACCCAGACGAGGTACGAGCAGCAGAAGGCACCAGGAAAACATCCCAGCGGCCAGCTGCACGGGAAGCTGGTGATGATGATGACGGTAGAAGAGCTGGAAGACGGGGCGGAAAGACCGGAAATACGCGACGAAGGTGTCGATGCCCGCGTACTCCGAGCTGACGGACCGCCATCCGCCTTCTTCGCCTTCCCGCACTTGCTACGCCAGCACCCAAGGAGACGTCCATGAGGAGTTGGTGGGGGCTTGGTGCAGATGCTGCTGCTGCCAACATCGCCCCAAGATGACGGGACCGACGCCTAGTCGGACCCATCATCTTGCCGCCCACCACCCTCGTCACCGTTGTCGCTGTCCTCCTCGTCACTCTCGCCCGAGGAGGAATCTTCATCATTGGAGGAGCTCTCCACGCAGCACTTCAGGCGAGTTCCAAAATCGCCGAAGACCTTGACGGAGAGAAGGCCGCCCTCCATCAGCTTAAAATGGAGAGTGACCCCCCCCCCGCCAGGCGGTGGATCTGAGCAAATGTCTTCCATCCCCGATGAAGATACATCACGTGAGGGGCTGGGAAGTCGACGCGAACCCGCGTACCGCTGATCCCACAGTCCCTCATGTGCAGCCGCAATGACTCCGGCGGATCCAGCTCCATCTCCCGCGCAAATGGGGTCGGGAGACGAAGCCGACGGCGAGGCGGCCGGTGCAGCCTGACGAAGAACTCGCAAGGATCCCAACGTGGCCCTCCATGGGGGGAGGAACTGCTGGCGGAGGCGAGGCCGGCGCGCCGCCCCGTCCTCCTCTTCCCCGAGCGCCTCGGCCTCGCCCACGGCCTCGCCCCCTCTCCCTTCCCCTTGCGGCTGGCTCTGCCACCGCGGGTGCAGGAGAAGGAGGGACGCGTTGCCGAGCGGCGACCCGCGCCGCCACCGTTGAAGGACCAGGGTTCCGTCTCTCCATGGAGGATGGAAGGGGGAGTAGAAGCTGAAGGAAGGAGGAGATGAAGGAATGCGGGACGCCATCCCCCCCCATCCCTCTCTGTTGGCGTTCTGGGAACGGGGGTCCCCAGACTTGCCTGCCTGCGGCCTGCGGCGTGGCTCAAATGGGGGCCCAGCGTGGCCCATCTTCATCAACACAAGGCTCAAGACCCTTGCGAGGGGCCAAGCCTCGTGAGGCGGACGACACGGTGCTTCCTCAAGCACGGCATCCTTAGGCTGGCTCACGAGGAGGCGGAGAGATCAAGGCGGGGTACCTCACGAGGTGCCCATGACGCAAGCCATGACGACCAAGGGTGCCAGGCGGGCGCCAGCCCGCGCAGCGTCTCCCTTTCCTCTTTGGTGCAAAGGGGGCAAGCGTAGGCGAGAGGATCAAGCAAAGGCACCCATTTCGGTGCAACGAGACCAAGACCAGTCCAATGGTGGGAAGGAGGTCACCATGGAGCCCAGGACGGCGTCACCACAGGGCCTTTGGCAGGCGAAGACCAACTTTAGTCAGGATAAGTGTACTAGATGTTCCCCTTCAAAATGGCCAATTGTTGGCGCCCTTCCCGCTCAATATTTGGGAAGAGGCCCAGGGCCATTGCCTATAAATAGGACTAGCTACCCCCAGGGTAGAGGCATCGAATCCGGCATCTCACAGAGAGAGAGAAGGGTGATCGAACTCCCCCTAGCAGTTCATCCCCTAGCCAAGAACAGGCCCTCACGAGGCTATTCTTCCTTGTACTGTTCTTCATCATCAACCCAAGAGGCAATCCACCCACCACAAACTAGAGTAGGGTATTACACCACAATGGTGGCCCGAACTAGTGTAAACCCTGTGTCTCTTGTGTTGTTCTTGCAGTAGTTAGATCCTTATGAGGCGGAGAGGTAGAGGGCACGATCTCCGCGCGCACCCCAGAGTTCGAACCTTAAGGGTCTGACGGAACCCGTGATCCGACATTTGGCGCGCTAGGTAGGGGTGTGCCGGAATCTGCCTTCCCATCGCTCCGTCTCCCGTTGCGTCAACGTCACCATGTCCAGCGACCAGGCGGGCAACCAAGGCCTATGAGCGGCATGGCCCGTCTGCGCGAAGCCTCCCGCTCCGGGCAACCCCGCGCCACAGGCAGCTCGTGGTCCGCAGGGTGCTGCAGGCCACGGGCGACGCGGGCAAGCTTCTGCGACCCTCACACCGCGGCAGGCGCGGTCGGCAGCGAGGGCCTCCAATCACGCCGCAAACACGACACCGTACACCCGCCGGGAACAGGCGAACTCGAGGGCCGCGCTCACAGTAGCACGGGAGCTGCTGCAATGCAGGCTACTGGAGGGCGGCCGCGACGTGCAGCTGGAGCGGGTCGCCGAACTCCTAGGCTTCGCCGCTTCGGGGGCTCACCCCTTCTGCACTCGACTTCCGCCTCCATCTCAGGGCGACGCACGAGGAGGCCACGCGCGCCCCCGTGGGCCTCAAGACTACGCCGGCACCTGCGAATCCGTCGGCGCTAGACTGGCGGTGGCGCTACCCCCGCCCCCGGCGCGAGAAGGAGAAGGGCTCGGCGGGGCCCACGGCGTGAACGGGCAACTGCGCTACCACCCCACGGTGGGCATGGCGAGCAACGCCGCGTGGCGCATGGAGCACTACAGCACGTCATTCGGGGTGGCGGCGCCAGAGGAATACGTGCCCCACATGATGGACCAAGGGCACGCTCACGAGGGTGAACAGGGCTCACTCTTCAGCCCCAGCTGGGGGGACAAGACGCCAGAGGCCGAGCCCTTCCAGGAACCCCAGGACGGCTCCGTCGGTCATGCTGGAGGCAACGACTATCAGGTACTGTTAATTCCTCAAGAGCAGGCATACGCTAATCATGGGTCACAGGAGGTGCAGGTCGCCGCAGCAAGTAGCTGCCCCGCTCCCGCGGCCTCCTACCCCTCGGGAGGAGGGCGCAGGGGGCTGCAGGAAAGGGGTAGGGATCCTACATCACCACCGCGGCGTTCGGAGCAAGGCGTTCTTAGAAGGTAGGCCTTCCGCTGGGGAGGCGCCTGAGGGCCTGCCCCTGGCGGAGGACCCGTGGTCGTCGGGGGAACCGCTGGCGACCGCTCTACCCCACCGGCGGCGTCCTGGTTTCCGGTCGTCGTTGGTGGCACTAGAGTGTGGCGCAAGGCGGGGCCGTCGTCTGGCGATATGAAGCAAGGCCGGTTCCTGTGAAGAAGGCCCAGTGCCTGTGAAGCTCGCCGCCCCGTGACACTCTCACGTAATAATGAGTGGGGCTGTACACGCCCCGGAGTCTCAAGGGTGCCGGCCTCAGGCCCTGGGGCTCCCTCCCATGCCCAGTGGACAGCACTTAGCTACGCACTGGTGAGAAGACGTCGAAGACTAGATTAGGTGCCGGACGCGGCCTTTTTGTTTGCTTTCCTTGCCTTCTTCCTTTGGATGTAACCTTTTTCCCCCACTGGATTTAAGTTGAATTCGAATTTGAGCTTTGCGTGCGTTCGGGGAAGGGGTGCTTGGTCTTGTTTGAACCATTTCCCGCGTTCTGGTCACCACCTCACCACGGCTGCCTCCCCTCGCGAGCCCCTCGCGAGCCGGGCCAGGCCTAGCTTGAGCACGGCCCAGACTGCCGCTGTCGCTCCCTCGCGAGGTGACCTATGGTGCTTGCGGAGATCGTTTTCTCATGAAAGGCCCGGAGCCTATGAAGAAGGCAAACGCCTGTGAAGACGTCCCGCTCGGGAGAAGGCCCGGAGCCTATGAAGAAGGCAAACGCCTGTGAAGATCGTCTCTTTTTGGAAAGGGCCCTGAGCCTATGAAGAAGGCGAACGCCTGTGAAGATCGTCTCTTTTTGGAGAAGGCCCTGAGCCTGTGAAGAAGGCGAACGCCTATGAAGATCGTCTCTTTTTGGAAAGGGCCCTGAGCCCGTGAAGAAGGCGAACGCCTGTGAAGATCGTCTCTTTTTGGAGAAGGACCTGAGCCTGTGAAGAAGGCGAACGCCTGTGAAGATCGTCTCTTTTTGGAAAGGGCCCTGAGCCTGTGAAGAAGGCGAACGCCTGTGAAGATCGTCTCTTTTTGGAAAAGGCCCTGAGCCTGTGAAGAAGGCGAACGCCTGTGAAGATCGTCTCTTTTTGGAAAAGGCCCAGAGACTGTGAAGAAGGCGAATGCCTGTGAAGCTTATTACTCTAAGGAGAAAGGCCCTGAGCCTGTGAAGAAGGCAAGTGCCTGTGAAGACGCCTCGCTCAGGAGAAGACTCGGAGCCTGTGAGGAAGGCCCACGCCTGTGGGGTTTCCAGTCAGCAACAACCCCACATCCTGAGGGTTCAACTAGACAGCACCCGAGACGTGACGCCCTTCAGCAGGCAGCTTCGGAGCCAGCAAGGAACGAGGGTAAGCCGGCCTACCGTTGGGCGCGCGTGCGATTTAATTACCACTGATATAATGGGTACAAGTTCTTACATGAGGGGCTTCCCCTCCCAAAACGCTCTCACGACTGTCAGGCCAAACGCCTGAGTTCTATCTATGCAGGGTAAAAAGACGGGAAGAGTACACGGTCAATCTGACAAATCACCCAATGCATCCTTGGAGGCGCCTCCTGAGTTGTCCGTGGCGTTGCTGAACTCACCTTCGTTGTCTGCGCCACCATCAGCGGCATTGGGATCATCCACCACGCCACCTTCGTCGGCAGCCACCACCACATCGTCATCATCAAAAGTGAAGGCCCGGACGAGAGCATCCACATTGTTCTCCACCCATTCAGCCAGGTCGCCCCGAACGACCTGGGGAACTGGGGCGATGGCGGCGTCGAAGTCAAAGTGGGGGTCCAAGTTCCGAAGATGGCTGAAGACGCGGGAAAAGGCGCGCCCGAGCAGGACGCGGCTCCTCTCCTCCACCAACCTATCGGCCCTGACCGACCGTGCCTCCAGCTGCATCACCACGGCGGTGAAGAACTACAAGTTGCCGGCGTAGTTGATCGTGTGTGGCTCGCCAACGGTAGCCTCACAGATGTTGCCCAGGGCAATGTTAGCCCTCTCCCTAAGCGTGGTGAGCATGGGGCCATGCACGTGCTCCAGGACTTGCCGTTGGCGTATCTCGTCGGCATTCTGACGCTCGACGGCCACAGCCTCTTCCACACGTTGGCGAAGGCGGAGCACCTCGGCCTGGGAGGTGGCCAGCTCCTTCTGCGCTGCCTCAAGAGCGACCCAGGAGGCGTCGGCTCGTCGCGTCGCCTCATTCCGTTGGGCCCTCAAGGCGGCGGTTCTACCCTCAGCTTCGACTCGGATCATCCCCAGCTTCCCCTCGAACTCACGCTCGAGGCCTTGGCGCGCTGTCGCCACCCGACGGCAAACCTCCTCCAGGACACGCGTTTCCCGCGCGGCGACATCATCTTCCGCCTGCGTCACTAGGCGCTCCCTCGTCCCTAGCTGCTCGTGCTCGCGAGCGCGTTCGGCGGCCTCCAGCACCAACGCTTCTTCGCACTTCCGAAGCTCAGCCGGGTCGCCAGAAGCCACCTCCATCGATGCAAGGGCTGCCTCGCGCAGCTCCGCTTGCTCCTCCAACGAGCGAAACCGGGCCAAGAGCTCCCGTGCCCGTTCTTCTGCTGCGTCTCGCCGTCGGTCTGCTCCTCGGGCCTCCTCAACAGCCTGAGACCGAGCAGCCAGAGAAGCCTCCAGCGACGCCTTCGCTTCTTCGTCATCAAGGTCGCGCTGACGGCGCGCGAGGGCAGCGGCGGCCTCCAGCTCGCGCCACTCTGCGGCCAGGCGCAGGCCCTCGGCTTCCAGGCGCGCGTCTTCCTCAGCGAGCTCCTGCCCAAGCAGGTCTACGGCGCCTCTCGCCCTCCGGAGGAATTCGTGGTGACGGGCACGGCGCTCCCGAGCACGCTCAAGCACATCTGCCACACCATCATCCGCCCCAAGCGGGCGTCGAGGACCTCGGACCATCGGTCCGGCCCCGGGCAGGGGGCTGGGGGTTGGCGCCCTCACGACAGCCGGCCGCGCCGCGTCAGAAGCCCGGCCTGAGTCCAACCTGACCTTAGGAGAAGGGCCCAGGGGGTGCCTCCGCCAGTCGCAGCCCGCGACCGGACGGGAAGCCCACGGCAGGCTACCTATGTGAGGGAAGGCCCGCGAAAGGAGATCGCGTGAACAGAAGAGTCACCACGCGCTGTGTGACGGTCCGCGCTGTCGCTCGCCCAAACCACAAGGGCAGTGCAGCCCGAGGCACCCAGGGGTGGCGAAGGAGACGAAGCCAAGGAAGGCGTCGACTCGGTGGCTTCACCGAGCTTAGTAGGGAGAGGCCTGCAGAGCAAGGATTAGCGGATGCGGCAAGCAGGATAGGGAACAGAAAAGGAGAAGACTTACTCATCGACAGCAAAGTACTTCTGGCGCTCCAGCAAGCGGCAAGGGAAGTCGTCGCCCAGGGCCTCCCTTTTTCTCCGGAGGGCCTCAAAGTCCACACGAAAACGGCCCAGGAGGGATGCACAGGAATCAGCCTGCGAAGAGGACGGAGCACCAAGGCCACTTGCGTCGAGGACACATGCCTGATGCGCACGGGCAGTTGCCTCGCCAGAGATCACGACCGGGGGTTCAGGAGCCTCGGCCTCAAGCATCGGAAGCGGCAGCACCTCACCCGCGGCCTCGGCAGCGCGAACCTCGTGAGCTTCCCCATCAGGAGCATCGCCAGGTGCAGTCACATCATCCGCGGCTCCCTCGACCCTCGCTGTCTCCTGCCTCCCAGCGCCACCACTCGAGGAGGATTCACCCAGGCCAACCGGAAGGGAAATCACCACCACAGGGTTCTCACGAGGCCCCTGGAGGCCGACAGGGCATAGCCCCCACTCGTCGAAGGGGGGCATCTGCCTCACGAAGTCACCCCTGTTCTGGCAGAGGTACAACAAAGCTCCCCCCTGCCGGATACCCCCGGGGTTGGGATCGCCTGTCAGGACCAAGAGCACCTTCCTCAGCGCCTCGGGCGTCAGGTCTTCTTCCTGAAGCCTAATGCGGTCACCATGCCCGCTGAAGGCCCACATTCGACGAGAATGGCGTTGGAGAGCGGCAATGCGGCACAATAGGAACTCCTTCACCACCTTGGGCGCCGTTACGCCAAGCTTCTTCAGGGACATGAAGCGGTGCCAGACGAAGGCGAGCCGGGGACTTACGAGCGTCTCCTGGCCCCAGCCCGAATTAGGCACAGCAGGCGATGTCGGCTTCACGAGCCGGGGGCCGGGCACCCCAACATCAACGTACAACCACCGCTCGCGGAACCCGACTGAAGGCAGAGGGAGGTTGAAGTCGATACCAGAGGCTGCGGTCTCGGGCGAAGCTACAAAGCTCACGCATGCCGAGCATTGCGTGGGGTCGGCAAGAGGCAAGGAGAAGAAGTGGCGCAGCAGGGCAACAGAAGGAGGGATGCCCACCATCGCCTCACAAACAAAAGCGAAGACTGAAAGGAGAGCAATGGACTCAGGACCCAGATGCATCATGTGGATCTGATAATGATTGAGGATGGCGTTGAAGAAATTGGAGAAGGGAGGCACCAAACCCGCCCACAAGGCGTCGGCGAAGTAATGGACCTCGGTGATTATCCTATCAGTGGGGAAGTGATACGTAGGACAAGCCGTCATCCTCCCACACTCGTTGAAGGCGGTGGCCAGAGCCGGGCTGAGCTTGCCCAGGCACTCCAGGTTGAGTAAGATTGAGCGGCCGACAGCAGGCGCCACCGGCGGCGGCGGGCGAGATGGAGCCACAGGCTTCTTTCCCTTCCCTTTCTTTGGAGCCATGGCGACGGGTGGAAGAGAGGAAATACGATATGGTATTGGAAGCAAGGGTCAGAGTTCGGAGGGAGGAAGAGCAGGAGACGGTCAAGCAACAGGAAAAGGGGCGGCTGTGTACAACTGTGGGGCAACCTAGCGCGGCGCAGAATAAGGAAGCGTGGGTGAACAGTGCCGCCCACGTCCAATCAACCGCCACGCGGCGCCCAAGGCCGCAGGCTGTTAGGGCCCGCGGCGCTTCGCCCTTGCCCTTTCACTTCTCGGCACGGCCAAGTCCATGCGCGCCTTGGGCCCGGGGGCTACTATCGGCGTTCTGGAAACGGGGGTCCCCAGACTTGCCTGCCTGCGGCCTGCGACGTGGCTCAAATGGGGCCCGTCATGGCCCATCTTCATCAACACAAGGCTCAAGACCCTCGCGAGGGTCCAAGCCTCGCGAGGCGGACGACACGACGCTTCCTCAAGCACGGCCTCCTTAGGCTGGCTCGCTAGGAGGCGGAGAGATCAAGGCGGGGTACCTCACGAGGTGCCCATGACGCAAGCCATGACGACCAAGGGTGCCAGGCGGGCGCCAGCCCACGCAGCGTCTCCATTTCCTCTTTGGTGCAAAGGGGGCAAGCGCAGGCGAGAGGATCAAGCAAAGGCACCCATTTTTGTGCAACGAGACCAAGACCAGTCCAACGGTGGGAAGGAGGTCACCATTGAGCCCAGGACGGCCTCACCACAGGGCCTTTGGCAGGCGAAGACCAACTTTAGTCAGGATAAGTGTACTAGATGTTCCCCTTCAAAATGGCCAATTGTTGGCGCCCTTCCCGCTCAATATTTGGGAAGAGGCCCAGGGCCTTTGCCTATAAATAGGACTAGCCACCCCCAGGGTAGAGGCATCGAATCCAGCATCTCATAGAGAGAGAGAAGGGCGATCGAACTCCCCCTAGCAGTTCATCCCATAGCCAAGAACAGGCCCTCACGAGGCCGTTCTTCCTTGTACTGTTCTTCATCATCAGCCCAAGAGGCAATCCACCCACCACAAACTAGAGTAGGGTATTACACCACAATGGTGGCCCGAACTAGTATAAACCCTGTGTCTCTTGTGTTGTTCTTGCAGTAGTTAGATCCTTACGAGGCGGAGAGGTAGAGGGCACGATCTCCGCGCGCACCCCAGAGTTCGAACCTTAAGGGTCTGCCGGAACCCGTGATCCGACACGCTCTTTATAAAGGAACGGGGTGGGGGCTTGGCCGCCCTGCTCCAATCAAGACGCGGAAGGCGCAGGGAACTGGGACCGACCCGCTGCCCCAGCCCGCGGCGGCCCAGTTTCCCGCCTCCACCGATCGCCACCCCAAGCGCATGGGAGCCACACGGCAGGCGTGCAGGACCGAGGTGACAGGTGAGGCGACCTCTCCCCACCCCGTGATCGTAGGGAGTGGACGCCTTGAAGACCACGCCTCGGCCCCGTTCAGTAAATGGGCCGCGCTTCCACGCCTCCCTCCGTTTATGGGGAAGACGCAAACCGCCCCCTTTACTATGACGTGACGCATGCGTGCAGAGCTCAGCCCCACGCGTGCCACCCACGTCACGCACATCTCCCCACACCGCGCCCCGCGCGGGACGCGTGGGAAGCGCAGCACTCGAAGGAACTTACCGCGGTAAAAACCGCCCCGCCTGCCCGCGCACCATTTTTGGGCCTAGCCCAACAACGCGTTGCGCTTATATGTGGCCCAGGCCCGGGGGCTCCTGTCGGTGTACGAAAGCACAAGTGCTCCCCAGGTGGTTTTGGTAATTAATGTCAACATATCTCTTGTTGGACTAACACTTTTATCTAGTATGTTTTAGATAAGTTCAACAATGGAGTGGCATGGACTAAAGGATGTGGGAACTCCTTCAAGATGCTATGGACAAAGGATTGGCTAAAGCTTCAAGCTCAAGACTCTTCATTTTACATTTTAAGTGATCCAAGATCACATTGAGTCTATAGGAAAAGCCAATACTATTAAGAAGGGATGAGGTGTTGCTTAATGAGCCTCTTGCTTCATGTACTTGGTGATATGCTCCAAAACCCTCAGCTACTTTCCCATTTCCACATATGACCTAAACCCAAACCCAAACTCGGACCTACCGATTCTTCCTATCCGGCGCCACCGAGTTTCATTTGTCATAGCCATTGCCAAACCCTAAGCAAATCAGTTCTACCGATAGGGATCTCGATCTCACCGAGATGGGATTGCAATCTAACTGTGTATGTCCATTGTCAAAATCGGTCTCACCGAGTTTGAGCAATCGGTACTACCGAGATTACAATGCACACTCTCTGGTTAACCTATTTCCAAAATCGGTCCAACCGAGTTTAGTAATCGGTCCCACCGAGTTTGCCTGACCAACTCTCTGGTTAGCTAATTACCAAAATCGGTCTCACCGAGTTTGTGTAATCGGTCTCACCGAGATTACGTTATGCCCTAACCCTAACCATATTGGTCCTACCGAGTTGCATGTGAGTCCCACCGAAAATCCTAATGGTCACTAGGTTTACTAAATCGGTCCTACCGAGTTTGTTGATTCGGTCCCACCGAGATTGGTAAATTGTGTGTAACGGTTAGATTTTGTGTGGAGGCTATATATACCCCTCCACCTCCTCTTCATTCGTGGAGAGAGCCATCAGAACACATCTACACTTCCAACTCATATGTTCTGAGAGAGAACCACCTACCCTTGTGTTGAGGCCAAGATATTCCATTCCTACCATATGAATCTTGATCTCTAGCCTTCCCCAAGCTGCTTTCCACTCAAATCTTCTTTCCACCAAATCCAAATCCTGTGAGAGAGAGTTGAGTGTTGGGGAGACTATCATTTGAAGCACAAGAGCAAGGAGTTCATCATCAACACACCATTTGTTACTTCTTGGAGAGTGGTGTCTCCTAGATTGGCTAGGTGTCACTTGGGAGCCTCCGACAAGATTGTGGAGTTGAACCAAGGAGTTTGTAAGGGCAAGGAGATCGCCTACGTGGACCCTTCGTGGGTGGAGCCCTCCGTGGACTCGCGCAACCGTTACCCTCCGTGGGTTGAAGTCTCCATCAACGTGGATGTAGGATAGCACCACCTATCCGAACCACGACAAAAACATCCTTGTCTCCAATTGCGTTTGAATTCTCCAAACCCTTCCCCTTACATTCTTGCAAGTTGCATGCTTTACTTTCCGCTGCTCATATACTTTTTGCATGCTTGCTTGATATATATTGTGTATGTTGAGATTGTGCCTAAACTCCACTTAAACCGAAAAAGTTTAAAAACTGCATCTTTAGCACTAAGTGTCTAATCACCCCCCTCTAGCATTACAAGAAATATGTCAACTTGTGACCACCACTATTGGTCACTGAAAGGTCACAAATTTCCATTTGCGACCTTTTTTTGACCAAAAACAGAAGGTCAAATGCTGGCGGTCGTAAACTGACTATAGCGACCTTTCTTCTGGAATGGTCGAAGACGTTTACGACCAAAGTACGTCTACTGTGGCGTTTTGGTCACTAGCAACCTCCCCAGGCCACGTAGGCATCCAGCGTGGCAATCTGACGTGGCACAAGATTCAGCCCGGTCCAATTTGATGTTCTACGTGGGCCAGGCCCATTAATTCAGCCTTTTATATATTTTTCCCCTATTAATTTTGGTCAGCTACATGGGCCAGGCCCAACATTATAGCCTTTTTATTTTTGGGCTGTAGCCTTTGTTTTTCTTTTTTTTACGCGCCCCAATTGTCAAATTCTGGCAAATAGGTACCAAATGTGGCGTTTTGGTTCATGGGACCCTGCTATCAAGGTCATGTTCTTCAAATTTCAATATACCAATATAGAAAACTGACACAATACTTCAAGTAACAGCAAGAAGCAATCTGCTATATCATATAACATACGTACAATGTGATCATCATCAAGTTTACAATTGGATAACAGCTCTACAAGTGTATGGTTTACCACATGATTATCACATGAGCCCTACAAGTGTAGGGTCTACCACATGAGTCTACCACATGAGTCTACAAGTGTAGAGTCTACATCATATAACACACATACAAATAGGATCAACCTAAAGGGCTTCATTACTCCCAGAACTAACTCCAATGAGCTAGAACTATGCTTCTTCCAACTTTGTCCTGATGCTCGTGAAGAAACATGAAAGGCCAACATCTGCACGTTATAGAACAAAATGATTAGGAACAAAATAAAAATAAATCTGAAAGCATATTTACTTTGCAAGGAACCACAACATATTTCTGCAGGAAAAGAACACGTATGCAAACCAACCACCAAACAAATAACGAGCTGGTTCATCTTATACCAGAATAAAAAGAACACCGACAAGGAATAGAAGCATTCCTTGGTTTTCAAGCACACCAATTCATAGACATGATTTGGATATGGAAAAGACAAACATAGCAACAAGAGATAATCATAGAAAGTCGGCCATCCTACTATTCAATAAATGGTTCAGATTTCACCGTAACAAAACACTTAACAAGCTCAACACTTGTATTTTTGCTTGCTGCAATCTAAACAACACCACCACAAGTTCTATGATGCGTCCAAACTAGTGAACTGTGTGCATAGATCGGATCGAATTGAAGAGAAAAGGGGAAGGGAAGGGCTACCTTGAGGATCGGATCGAATCAGCCTGCTTCTTCCTGCCATCTTCTTGTGAACAGCCTTCTTCTTCCTGCCATCAGCAGAAAGCTTTTTATGAAGTACAACAGGAGAAACGTTTCATACAGCGGAAACGGTGACTTGATCAACATCCACTAACTTCACAAAAGAAAGCACCTATCCAGGCAATAATTTCCCCCTGATTTAATAAGACAACATGCATGTTAAAAAAAACTAGGCTCATTTACTTCTTCATGGGGTTCAAATAAAAAAGGGTTCAAAAGGGACCTATCCAAGAACCACATGTTAAGATCTGGAGAATGGACGTAAATTATTTGACCATGGACATTCGCTGATCAAGGTAAACTGTAGCTAACTAGCTGATTGACCAATCAGAAAATGTATAAAATAACCACCAATGCAACAGATTATGTTCTACTTCTAGCGCATTCATTCATAAGCGAAACATGGTGAACTGGAATCTAGAACTCATCGACATAGGGAGACTTGATCCACATCCAACAAATAGACACGAGCTAGATTTGAGGAAGTCAGTCAAACAAATCTGTAAAAGTAAGCATTCATGCCTGCTGGATTTGTAAGCAATTAGTTGATCCACCAAATGGGAAAGAGCATTGAGAGCATTAAATTGCAGAAGCAAAACTAACAGCAACCCAAAATCACCCAAATCACTAGTTGATTAGCAACACACAAGACACGCGTGCGTGGTAATTCAAAGAAGAAACGGCCCTGCCGACAACGGCGCCGCCCATGACAAGGAGCTGCCCTGTATAATCCACCAATTAGTATACATTACATGATAGGTTATTTACTACTCCATAAGTACATAAGAAGTATTTGTATCAGTACAGCTACACTGGCACGTAGTACAAACATGGTATCTCAGCATTCACTTTTAGGTGGCATCTGTATATACCTAGAGGTTAGCTCATCTTTTTATGTCAAGAATAGAAATCATATAGATTTCCTTGAATAACATAGGAGAAGAAAATTGTTCAGCAAATATGTATCACAAATTTAATGATGAGACAAGGCTAGATGAAGACATTTTCTAATTGACAAGCACCCAAATATATACAGGCACCAGTTCAGGAAATTCATGACTTGGACAGTGTATTAATAACAGATATGACGAACTAATGTACTTGTACTTGATCTAGTTGAATACATGCAGAATAAGTTCATGGTATAATTTGAATAGGATCAACAAGCCATTTATGTTGCCTTTCATCCAAATTTGATGTATTTCCATGCTAAGGTGCATACGATTGTATTTCCATGAGGGGGGTTATTTCATATCCCTTAATTTTAATACATTGGCATGATAACATGCTAGCTTTGGCAACATTGAGACAATCAATTAATCTGCACCGAGCAAACATGAATAGGATTGAAGGAATAAATTTTGTTCAGATTCAATTATATATAACACATTCACATCAGATTTAATTGGAAGCAACTTAAACTGCTGCATGAAGGAAACATCCCTGGACCGCTCGGCCATGTAAACAGCTGAATTTGAATAAATATAAACATGTAACAAAATGGAGATGTTATGATATCTCTGTTGCAAGAGTTTTTATCATCAATCGCATCTCGACTCGGCAGATCTACCCGACTTCGTACCCGAAAGTCCCCATCGCCAGCGTAGACACATGGCTGTGTCGTCTTCGTGCTGGATCTTGGCCAGACCAAAGTCAGCAACCTGCACAAGACAGAAAAAGCCCCATCACGCTTTGAGATGAACATTCAGAATATATCTTCCAAGCACATGTACGCATGCATGTCCCAGTTGAATAAAAGACTTCATTTTAATAGTTGGACTCCGGAGACAATTCTTAGTGCTTCAAATCATTCAGCTATCTGAATTAACAGTACAGAAAAGAATTGAAGATCTCAATGACAGTAGTAATTGGCGGGATAAATCAACACTTGTGCTAAGGACAATAAGATGATTGGTGCCAGGCAGTGTGGGGTCTCATCAGTCATGAGTGTTTAAATTTGCCAACTAGGACTAACAAAAGTGCCAAACAGAGCTTTTCAGGGTACAGCAGCAACATATTAAACTATCCTGGACCTACCTAACTCTCAAAGCACTAATCCATCCCCAATTAGTTCAGATAAAAAAGTCCCACATGGCTAAATGGGCATGCACCTCTCTGTAATTCTGCAGATAAACCTTGAGGGGCTCAATGTACTCCTGAAAGCCTAGCGTGGCCATCGCCCAGAGCAGGTCGTCGATGCTGATGGTCTTGCACTTCTCCCTCTGGCACTTGCCGCTCGCCCTACAATACAGACAAGACAAAACAGTGACAGGTCAGCACCAGACCACACTTGATTCGGGCAGGCAAAACAGAGCGGCAGCGGTCAACAGAGGCACTCACTCGCTGGCGATGAAGCAATGAACTCCGAGATGCACTCTCGCACGGTCTCCTTGGCATCCTTGGCGATCTTGCCGTTGGCCAGGATGGCCTTCTTCATGATGCTGCTGATATTGGCGATGGGCAGGAACCTGTCCTGCTCCCTGACGCCGCCGAAGCCGCCGCTGTCGCCGCCCGGCGGGCTCGCCGGCGCGTCCGACATATGGCCTCCCTCCTGCAGCACACCAGCAACCCCGCCAGATCCATCAGCGCACCGGCGCACCAAACCCTAGACCCCGACTTCCGGAAGCGCGGGGAGAGAGGTGAGGGGAGAGGGAGGCGTACCTTATATAGACGGGCGTGTAGAGGGGAATGGATGTGCGGTGAGGGCGGCGAGCGACGTCCCCGTTCTCCGCGAGCCTCCGCGGTGCCTTTCTGGCCACTGGAGGAGCTGAGGGCCGAATCCGCTGCGGTTGGCTCGCCTGCCCAAGCCCCGTCGATGGAGAGCGCCTGCTCGATCCAGATCGAGGTCCTGATTGGCATGGGGTTGCCTGCGAATCTTGGGGGCGGCTCTGGGCATGGGCTCGATCTTGGGTCTGCCTCGACCTCGTCTACGGTGAGGGTCGTCGATGGTGGCAGTGAGGGTGGGGTTGGGGGCGGCAGCAGATCGAGATCTGAGGGAAGGAGAAGGGGGTGGGGTTGGGGGCGTGGGCACGGGGCGTGGGTGGGAGGGAGAAGGGGGCAGCGGCGGCTGGAGTGGGAGGGGAGTTAGGGCGGGACGAGCGCGGCGAGTGAGGCATCAGGGACGGCGTGGGCAGCAGAGTGTGGTGGCGCGCGGGCGTGGGCGGCGGGATCTGAATTGGGGGCGGGAGGTAGGTGGCGGCTGCGAGTGGATCTGAATCGGGGGAGAGAGGGGAGAGGAGTGGAGTTAGGGTTTGGGTTGGCCTGCTGAGAGGTGAGCGAGAGACGTTGGATTCGCCTAGTGTGGACGGTTCAGATCATATAGAGTGGGGTGATCCGTGAGAAGTGTTCTGATTGGTTCGAGAATCTGTAATTTAAAATAATTTCCAAGCACAAAAGATAGAGCTATTTTGTGAAGCAACTATCAAAAATATTTTGCAAAAGGGCATTATACAAATTTTCACTCAAGTTAGACCACATTTTATGGATGAGCACCAATTTGTATGCATTTCTTATCTTTCTACCTATTTTTAATCATTTTTCGAGTGTCCAAACTGAGTTTTTTTGTGAAGGACCTATAATATATTTGTTGCAAAATTGGACCAAATTATTTTTCTAAAATACTAGGACATATTTAATGCACAATTGACCAAATGGTTGGGTGTCAAAAGTTATGATCCACCTCTCGTGAAAAAGAAAAATGTCTGCCGATTCTGCTGGAAGTGGGTCAAATTTGAACTGTAGCTGCCTCATAGTTTGCTATTTATTTGTGGGGACCCCGACTCATAAGTCGAGATCACCTAATGCACGTGTACAGTGATCCTAGAGATCAATGCTCACTGAACACACAGAAGCTGAATAACAAGAGTCTTATATCCATACATACCGTATTACACAAGTAGGACCATTATGGTCAAGCCTTGAGTATAACATTGCAGCGGAAATCTTCGCCGATAACTTGGACCCATGCCATCTGCCTTAACCCTACAGGCATTCTGACTGGGGAGTGTCCTAGCTCGCATGTTCGTCTCGAAGTATTCTTCATCATATCCTGTTCTTTCATGCCTGGCCAATAAAATAACCAGTGGCAAGCCAATGAGTACTTCGAATGTACTCGCAAGCAACCCATGTTTTGGCTCAAGATACAACAATGCATGATATAGGTAAATTTTTGTGAAAAGCTAGTTTTGAGTGCAATGACATGTTCAACAACTTGTAAGACATGCATCAGAAGAATTCAAGTAACCATGAGGACAGGTTACAGATATCAACATAAATAGAGTGGGCACCAACCCAACTCAATCGTGTCAAGTCCTTGACTTGACCCAAGTAGTTCTTCCCACTTATCCATCACACACACTGGTTCGAAAACACGTGGACGTAGTTTAAGCAGCACCGCCCAACTGTCCTTGACCGTGGACACGGCTATTCGAATAGTTTTACACTCTGCAGGGGTTGCACACTTTACCCACAAGATCCGGGGAACTTCCGTGTCATCCACGACCCGCGGTACCTCAAGTACCCGGGGTAAGCACCCGATCACTATCTTTCCCTAGACGACACTAACAAGGAGTCCACTCGTTGTTTCGTATCCTCACGATGTACATCATACGAGACTCACTCGAGATCGTAACATCCGAGAGGGGACACAACGGTGTATCCGGTGCCCTGTGAAAACAGTCATGGCCGCCCTACCTGGCACGACCCCGTCCCGAGATAGAGCACCAACTCTCTCCCATCACTAGTAATGCGGGCTCCAAGCTAGTATCGACCTAAGTAATCAATAATGCCCTTTCCCATATAAGGGTAGAGTGGTTGCGCATGTAAGGTTGGGACAGTCAACAAATCTTAAATCTAATCCGTTTTTGAAAACAACACACACACTTGCCTCGGTACACCACTTCGTCATCAAGTGGTTACCCAACTCATTATCTCCCTCGGGCATAAGTGGCACCCGACAGGGTTTTCAAAAAGTCCTTTGAAAGTACTTTGTCTCCATCAGCATGTATATTCCCGTGCCTTATTGCGTAGCACTACTCTTGCATCCTATCTACTCCCACCGGCATAACCCTCATAAGGAGGTAGGGTCATGCACAATGCAAGTATCAACAAGGAAGTAACAAAGGCAACCCACCAAGGTGGTTACCATCACATCATAATTTCGGAGCAACACTAGTAAAGTGCTATATGACATGCATAGAAAGGTTTCATAGACATGGTCAAAGGGCTGCTTGCCTGGTTCATCAGAGTCTTGAGATCTTCTGGTCCTTCTCCAAGTACTCCGTCTACTTCGGCAACTAACGTCGGAAATAATCACAATAAGCAACACAACAAGGCAAGAATAAATGTGCTCTAAAAATATGAGTTGGACTTTTCTAGAATACCCTTGGTCATATGAGGAGTGACCAAAGTGGTTTCATTGGGAGTTGATGAATGGATATCTCTGAACATTTCCATATGATGGAATCAAGGGATTTATGAATTGCAAGAAGTGTTCAGAAGAATTATTTGAAAAATGAGCAAAGGCACTCATTTAACAAAGGATGATTTTAGAAGCATCTAGGAATTGGTTTTACTGGATTTGGAGTTGAAATGATTTTCCTATGAATTTGCAAGGTTGATAAATATGAAGAAATGGCTCAATAATTTATGCGGTACAGAAAGTATTAGTAAAAATGTTCAAAAACTAAGTTTTGAACTTATAGACATCTAGGATTTTGAATCATGGAATTTGGATCAAAAATGGGCTCTCTGTGATTTTCTAAAGTTTATCACTAAAATAGGAAAAATAGGACTTGATAAATATTTGTGAAGAAAATCTTTATGGAACAATGTGCAAAATGCACCATGTGATAGATCAGGAATTTATGAACTTATAGAAATTAGAATCATCAAATTTGGAGCTAATTTGAATTGTTTATGGATTTTTAAAGTTCACTGGAAAAAGAAAAAGAGAAGGGAATAGGGCTTTAACCTTATCCTGTGCGCTGGGCGGTAGATAGACCGTGGGCCGGCCCAGCTGCGTAGCCGCACGGGAGAAGAGGCCACGTCGAAGGCGCCCCAAGAGGAATGCGCCTCCGCGCGGCGGAAGGCGGACTCCAGTCGACCCGCTTCCACTTAAACCGCGGGGCCGGCTCGGTGGGTCGCTGACCTGCGGGGCCCGCCTGTCGGGTTCATCGCCCTCCTCCCGCCCGCGACAGAGGAGGCAGAGGAGGCGGGGCCGAGCACTTGCCGGTGCCCGTTCCGGTGGCTCCAGCCATCTCCGGCGACGCCCAGCACACCGGCGGACTCAGCGCGACGAGGCGCACCTGTCCATGGGCTACACGCATGCACTGATGCTCTGAGTTGAGTAGGGCTTCGCCCGCGGCGGACGGCGGCGTCGGGCGAGAGTGGGAATGGCGCTATGGTGCGCCCTCGGACGAGGGAGGGAGCGTGGGAGCTCCGCCTTGCTCCGGGAAGCCTACTGGTGGAGAGAGAAGAGGGAGAAGAGCTCGGGCTCGGGTGGATTTAGGTGGATGCCGGCGGTGGTTCTCTGGCCATGGCGGAATATGGAGGGCGCGAGGAGAGGAGCGGGTTGGTCCAGGGGGTCTCTGGGAGGGAGAGGGAGGCAAAGGAGCAGAGAGGAGGCTCGGGGGCGGCCTCAAATAGGAGGGGGCGAGGTGCACAGCGAGGCCGTGCACCGGCGAGCTCGAGCTCATCGCTACGGGCCACGAGAGCTCGTCGCGGTGTGTCTGGGGCGTTCCTTGATTCGGTCCAGAGCCAGGGGAGAGAAGAGAGAGAGCAGGGGGGTCAGGGGCATCGCGCGTGTGAGCGTGCTCACTGGTGCGCTCGGGCGGCCATGGTGCGCGTGTGAGCAGGGGCAGGGGAGAGGGAAAGAGGAGGGGGCCGACCAGCTGCCGTGTTGCGGACGTCGAGGAGCATCGGCTGGCGTGAGGGGGAGAGCCGAGGTGGCCAGAGGTGGTTGGAAGGGGGCGGCTATAGTGCGGGAGCGCACTGTAGCGCGCTCCAGAGCACCCATATGGCCGGCATGGCATTCTTTATGCAACTAGGGCGCGGCCAAAGGTGTCTAGTGGCTCTAGGGGAAAGTAAAGAAGAGGGGATGGATATTGGATGCCCTGGTGGCCACTGGAGTGAGGAGGGAGATGAGAAAGGGAGGGAAATGGGCTTGTCCAGAGAGAGAAGGAGAGGGTTTCACCCACCAATAATTGAGCCATGGATTTGCCATTGCTACTGGAGGTGCAAGGGGACTAGTAGGGGCTGTGGTAAAAAGTTGAGGCCATGGAGATTAGTGGAAGGGGTTAAAAATGGAATTTTGGTAAAGTGGCAGAAGGTGTTTGATGCTTGTTTGGGTAAGCAAATGAAATTAATTTGGAATGAGACTCCACAGGGTGAAATGTAACATATACTTAGGGTGTTCCACCAAATTTGAGCTCATTTGGTCAAAGTTGCCAATGCAACTTTTGTGAACCCTAGAAATCAACAAAAATGGGTATACCAAGATTTAGTCATGTAAATATATTCTCCTTGATGCACCACTTGGTGTAGTGGCCTCATTTGGCCATATGAACATGCCCACAAAAGTTGGGGTCAAGGAGAAAAAGTTGGCAGTACAAACTTGTTCAAATTTGATTCTGGTCAGAGAGGGTTTTGGGGCACTTTGCTCAAGATAAAATTCTCTCCAACTTGTGCCATTTGGTCTAGATGCATTGTTACACCATTTGAGAATGTTCACCAAGTTTGAGAGCATTTGGACATGTTTGACAGTGCAAAGCTATTCAAACTTGAAAAAGGACAGAAGTGGTTTTGAGAGGGTTTCATGGGGTTGTCCTGTTCTCCATGACATGAGAGTTGGCAATATCATCAAAAATGTCATAAGTGACATGCTAGAATTTTCTTGGATTTTTATGAAAATATTTCCTGTAGAAATATTTCAAATCCTTGAAATGAGCAGAAATGGTTTTGGGAAGTTTTGTCCAATATTTTGATCATGACCATATGTTGAAACTCATATATATGGAAACTATATGTCCATTGAGTCTCCCTAATTTTTCTCAAATATTATTAAAGCTTTAAAATAATTTTAACCTATTTAAGACCATTTCTGGCCTGAAGAAAAAGCTTTTAAATAAAATAGGGAAATAACTTTTAAAATTATATTTTTGTGGTTTCTGGGTAACCTATATCTAATAGGAGTCAAAAATATTTTTGGAAAGATTTTTACTACCCTTAATTAAGTATTTTCAGTGCAAACCTCAACTCAGGGGTTTTTGGAAAACTAATTTTTGAAAATACTTTTTGGCCAAATTATTTTTGTAAGAAAATACTATATTGCTCTACACACATGGCATGATCATTGGGAAAAGGTTTTGGATCAAGGAGAAGAATTATAAGAGTTGGAGGATTTATTTGATTTTTAGAGCACTTGCAAACAACACACAAAAGTCAAATCAAGCAAAGTCCAAAACACTCAAAAGTTTTTGTCAAACCACATGTTATCATGATTTATTAGCTTAAGTGTTGTGGCATGAAAATTAGGGTGTGACATTATTTTTCCTAAAAATCATTTTTAGGTACAAAAGTATCTATTTAATCAGAGAAACACCAAAAATTTTCCAAGATTCAACCACTAGCTAGGAACGGTCATGCCCGTCGTTTTGATCGCATTTTGAAACAGGCATAAAATATTCAAAAAAAATTAAAAAAATGCAAAACCTTCGCATTGTGTCATTATATGTGGCCAAGTTACCAGGAAAAATAATAAACTTGAAATACGGCAATTCTTTTTCAAAAAGTGTTCTCAGAAACGAGCCATCATGTGTGGAGATCAATGCCTTTCAAGCCAGATGGTCAATCTTATGGCCACATTCATGGAATAGTTTTTTCAAATGATCTCATACTGTGCACAAGGGTGCATATTGGAATGGCAAACAATGTTGCCTAAGGGAGTTTTCATTTTCTTTGCACGGAAAATTCGTTTTCCATTTTTCGAGTGCCCGAAATGAGTTTATTTTGTGAAGGACCTACCATATATTTGTTGCAAAATTGGACCAAATCAATTTTCTAAAATACTAGGCCATATTTAATTCACAATTGATCAAATGGTTGGGTTTCAAAAAAATTTATCCACCTCTCGTGAAAAAGACAAATTCCCGCCGATTCAGTTGGAAGCGGGTCAAATTTGAACTATGGCTGCCTCATAGTTTACTATTTATTTTTTCCAAAAATCATTTCTAGGTACATAAGTATCTATTTAATCAGAGAAACACCAAAAAAATTCCAATATTCAACCACTAGCTAGGAACGGTCAAGCCCGCCGTTTTGACCGCATTTTGAAACGGGCATAAAAAATTAAAAAAAAAAATTTCCAAAACCTTTGTGTTGTGTCATTATATGTGGCCAAGTTACCAGGAAAAATAATAAACTTGAAATACGGCAATTATTTTTAAAAAGTGTTCTTAGAAATGAGCTATCAACTGTGAAGATTCATGGCTTTCAAGCAAAATGATCAATCTTATGGCCACATTCATGGCATAGTTTGTCCAAATGATCTCATATTGTACATAAGGGTGCATCTTGGAATTCTAAACAATGTTGCCTAAGGGAGTTTTCATTTTCTTTGCATGGAAAATACATTTTTCATTTTCCGAGTGCCCGAAATGAGTTTTTTTGTGAAGGACCTACCATATATTTGTTGCAAAATTGGACCTAATCAATTTTATAAAATACTAGACCATATTTAATGCACAATTGACAAAATGGTTGGCTGTCAAATTTTTTGATCCACCTCTGTTGAAAAAGACAAATTCCCGTCGATTTAGGTGGAAGCGGGTCAAATTTGAACTGCAGCTGCCTCATAGTTTGCTCTTTATTTTTTTCAAAAATCATCTCTAGGTAAATAAGTATCTATTTAATCAGAAATACATGGTTTGATGGAGAGACATCGAGGTTTGGACGGTGGCCGAGGGCCCCAACCCTAGAGCGCGTAAGCTCGCATGCCCGCCGCATGGTCACCGCGTGACCGTGGCGTTGCCATGTGTTTTGGGCGGCCTAGGCATGTCTAGTGGGTTGGGCACTCCCCAGGTAGGTGCTAGGAAGAAAATCACAACATAATATTCTCATGAGGAGACCGATCGATGCTCAAACATGAATAAGCAGCCAAGTGTTTGATTAGCGGTACGGGAAATGTACATGGCTAATGGAAGTGAGTTTTGGCTGAGGATGATCAGTTACTAAGAAGACCGTCTTCACAAATTTTCAGCTCAAAAGGAGGAGCCTAGGTGGTACTTGTTTTGCAAACCACCACACTGGACATAAATACGAATGTTGAAGCTCGGCTCAAAATAATGAATGGATTCAGCTGGCATTTGGTGGAGGATGGTTATTTGGGCATAGGAAAGCACTGTAGGAAATGGATACTATTTGGACATGCCAAAGTGGTACTTCCTTCACAAACTGTTACTCTGAACAGAATAGGAAAATGAATATTTTTGAATTATTTTTGAACTAGGCAAGGAAGGTTTTTACATATTTGACGAATATATGACCCAAAGAATTTATGAGATTTTTTTGGGAATTTTGGGAATGACAGAAATATAGGTTGCTTCACAACCTAGGGCAAAAACTGCCACATGGACATGACACATAGGCAAAACTGATGAGGTGGCGCCTAGTCATAGCAACCCACCACAATTTACAAGGCTATGACCATCTATATTGGTCGTTAACAACTAGAAATAAGACAGCGGACTAGCGCTGTTTGCTTTATGACCATTTCGTGTAAGGAAATTACGACCTTTCTGACCAAAATGGTCGCAATGGTTTAGGGTTTGGAGCCCCCCGAACAGCTTTTGACCAATTGGTCTGAAATGGTCATAGATCTATGACCAATTCTTCCAGGGTCACTGACAGAAGGTCATAAGTTGACATATTTCTTGTAGTGTAGACACATCTTCTCAAGATCCCACAAGTGGTATCAGAGCTTTGGTCTCCATTGCCTTGGTTTAATCACCATTGGAGGAAGATGGATGAGTCTACTTTGGGGAGTCTTAGACATAGAGTGCCTATTCTTGATGGAGAGTATTTTCATGAGTGGAAAAATGAGATGCTTGTAATTTTCAATCAATATCATTTGAACAAGTATATTGCTAGTCCTTGTGCGCCTCATGTTGATCCTATGCATCCCACCCTAGATGAAGATATTGACATGATTCGCAATCTTAGAACTGTTGAGCTCATCATTAGAGGATTGCCTAAAAACTTGATTGCTAGTTTACCTACTCTTAATTGTGCCTATACTATATGGAAATTTCTTGAGGAACGATTTCTCGACTATTCCTTGAAAAATTTGGATGAAATTCTCCATAAATCTATTGCCTTGAGTAAGATGAACTCTAGTGATCCTAGTTTTGGTGATTGTCTATTTGAGCTTACTAATCTCATGCACGCTAAAGGAAATGTTGGAATCATTAGTGATATTATATCCGAAGCTATAAGAATTCATAAAGGTGACCACTTTGATGATCATTTATCTAATGAATCACTCTCTCTAGGAAATGATGAGTCACAAGATTATGTTGAACATGGATACTATGATGAGGATGATGATAGTGACTTCGATCTTGATGATGCAATGAGACATTTTGGTCTCATGGCAAATCTTCGGGGATATGTGTCAGGAGGAAAGGAATGGGTTCTTGACAGTGGATGTACTGATCATATGACCGGAGATGAAGAGATGTTCCGTGAGCTTGCTGAAAATGACGGCCCTCGAAAATATGTCACCTTTGGTGATAATTCAAAGGGTAAGGTGGTTGGCCTTGGTAAGGTGGCCATCTCACATGATAGCTCCATTCAAAATTTCATGCTCGTTGAATCTCTCGGCTACAACTTACTTTCAGTATCTAGACTTGCTGATTTTGGTTTGAATGTCCTATTTACTGAGGTAGATTGCCAAGTGTTTTGTCGAGACAATCATAAAATGGTCTTTACCGGTATACGTAGAGGTGATCTTTACATTGTCGATTTCTCTAAAAAGGCACAACCTAAAACTTGCTTTATCTCTAAATCCTCAAAAGGTTGGTTGTGACATACACAACTAGGTCACGTTGGCATGAGAAACCTTGACAAGCTTATTAAAGGAAATCATATCCTTGGAGTTAGCGATGTCATATTTGATAAGGATAGACTTTGTAGTGCTTGTCAAGCAGGTAAACAGGTTGGAGGAAGGCATCCCGTGAAGAACATCATGACCACAAGGAGGCCACTCAAGCTACTTCATATGGATCTTTTTGGTCCCAACGCCTACAAGAGTCTCGGTGGAAATTCTTTTGGTCTAGTTATAGTTGATGATTTTTCAAGATTTACGTGGGTGTTCTTTCTTGATGACAAATCACAGGTCCAAAAGATCTTCAAAAACTTAGGAAGGTCCAAAATCAATTTGAAGTGAAGATCAAGAAGGTTCGCAGTGACAACGGAACGGAGTTCAAGAACGCAAATGTGGACACCTTTCTTGACGAAGAAGGGATCTCACACGAGTTCTCGGCTACGTACACACCTCAACAAAATGGAGTTGTTGAGAGGGAGAACCGGACGCTCATCGAAATGGCGAGAACGATTACAAGACGCCGAAGCAGTTTTGGGCAGAAGCGGTGTAGACAGCTTATCATGCAACAAATTGCTTGTATCTTCACAAGCTACTCGGCAAGATGGCATACGAGCTCCTCACCGGTAACAAACCCCAAGTTGGATACTTTCGAGTATTAGGCTCAAAGTGCTACATTCTTGATAAGCATCGTCGTTCAAAGTTTGCCCCTAAATCTCATGAAGGTTTCCTACTTGGTTATGGCTCAAACTCTCACACTTACCGTGTCTACAACAATTTCACCCGAAAGGTTGAAGAGATGGTAGATGTGAAGTTTGATGAATCTAACGGCTCGCAAGTAGAGCAATTGCCAATTGATGTAGGAGACAAAGACCCTTCAGAAGCAATCCAAGACTTCTCTATTGGCAAAATTCGTCCAACGGAGGTGAAGGAGAGTACCTCGTCCGTCCAAGTGGAAGCTTCTACTTCACAACAAGGTGAACCAAGAATCGACACGGAAGCATCAACAAGTGGGACACACCAAGATGAAGAAGACGAGGAAATACATCAAGACGAACGCCAACAACCTCCTTCTCCACCAAGACAAGAGAACGACAACGCCAACAATGAAGAAGGCCAAGAAGAAGAACAAGATGAAGAAGATGTTCAATGAAGACCCAAGCAAAAGCTCTCATGAGTTCGAGCAAGAATTGCTAAGGACCATCCCGTCGAGCAAATCTACAATGATATTCAAACCGGGAGAATCACTCACTCAAAAACTCGTTTAGCTAACTTTTGTGAAAACTATTCATTCATCTCTAGCATTGAACCTATGAAGGTCAAAGAAGCATTGGAAGATCCGGAATGGATAAATGCTATGCATGAAGAGCTACACAACTTTGAGAGAAACCAAGTTTGGACATTGGTTGAGAAGCCCGACAACAACCACAACATCATTGGTACCAAATGGGTGTTTCGCAACAAGCAAGATGAAGATGGACAAGTGGTTCACAACAAAGCACGTCTCGTCGCCCAAGGGTACACACAAGTCTAAGGTATGGACTATGGTGAGACATATGCTCCCGTTGCTAGACTTGAGTCCATTCGCATCTTACTTGCCTATGCTAATCACCATAATATCACCTTGTACCAAATGGACATTAAAAGTGCTTTTCTAAATGGTGAAATAGAGGAGGAAGTTTATGTCAAACAACCTCCCGGCTTTGTCAATCCTAAGAAACCAAATCATGTTTACAAACTTCATAAAGCCCTTTATGGTCTTAAACAAGCTCCTAGAGCATGGTATAAATGCTTGACCAAGTTCCTTATTGCAAGTGGTTTTGAAATAGGAAAAATTGATTCCACACTTTTTACTAAAAGAGTTAATGGAGAACTATTTGTATGCCAAATTTATGTTGATGATATCATATTTGGTTCAACTAACCCTTTTTTTAGTGAAAAGTTTGGAAAGCTAATGTCGAAGAAGTTTGAGATGTCTATTATGAGTGAACTCAAATTCTTTCTCGGTTGCAAATCAAGCAAACTAAGGAAGGTACACTTGTCTCTCAAAGGAAGTACACCAAAGACTTATCCAAGAAGTTCAATATGCAAGAATGCAAAGGTATGCCTACACCCATGCCTACTAGTGGACATAATGATTTGACCAAAGATGGTGAACCGGTTGATCAAAAGATTTATCGCTCTATGATTGGTTCATTGTTATACCTATGTGCTTCACGTCCCGATATTATGCTAAGTGTGTGCATGTGTGCACGATATGAAGCTGCTCCTAAAGAATGTCATCTTAAGGCCATGAAAAGGATAGTGAGATACTTAATCCATACACCAATTTTTGGCATTTGGTATCCTAAGAGGTCCTGTTTTGATCTTGTTGGCTATTCCGACTCGGATTATGCCGGAGACAAGGTTGATAGAAAGTCCACTTCGGGTACTTGTCAATTTATTGGTAGATCTCTTGTGTCTTGGTCCTCCAAGAAACAAAACTCGGTATCCTTATCCACCGCAGAAGCGGAATACATTGTCGCTGGTTCATGTTGTGCTCAATTACTTTAGATGACCCAAACTCTTAAAGATTATGGGATCTATGTGAAACATGTTCCATTGCTTTGTGACAATGAAAGTGCTATCAAAATTGGTCATAATCCTGTACAACATTCTCGAACTAAGCATATTGAAGTTCATCATCATTTCATTCGAGATCATGTTGCTAAGGGTGACATTAATCTTAAGCATGTTCGCACCGATAAGCAATTAGCAGATATATTCACTAAACCACTTGATGAGAAAGTGTTTTGCAGGTTGAGAGGTGAATTGAACATCATTGATGCTTCGAACTTGGAGTAGGAACTCCATTGGATACATGCAAGACATGAGCTTATGACTAATCCATGATATATCTCTTATGATGATTATCTTATGTCTTGGACAAATTTGCATCTTGCATGTTATCTAACCCATGTAGGTACTTGGTTGGATCCAATTCTATGAGATTGCAACTCACTCACATCTTGATCTATCTCTACACCACCAAGTCTCTACACAACGGTGGTTGACAACAAGGAAGCACAAAACCATTCAAACATATCCTTTGACAAACTCTATGTTGAGCTTCATAATTGTCATTCTTGGATACACAAGTGCTCTTCTTTGCAAGAACTAACCCATGTAGGTAGATGGACTCAAATTCCAAGTGGTGCTCCAAATTCTTGATAAGCTACATCAACCTTGAGCACCCACACAAGTTCAACTACATGAGCAAGATCCACACCGCCACCCAAGGTATGTTATTCCATCTTAGAGAAGCTTTACTCCAACTCATGAGTCAAAGCAACTCAACAAGATGTGAATACATCAAGATGCTTAAACGAAAAATGGTAACCCCATTTTGAGCTTAAACGACGAGTATGACCTAAGATCGAGTGTTCTCACTTGACTCCTAAGTCAATATACTCTAACATAGGTGACTATGTCACCGCCCAACTCTAGATGAAGTTCACTTGTGTTCTTTTCTGTGTTATTGCATTTGTCCCTTGCATATTTGTTTCCCTCTTTTTTTCAAACAAAACAAAACAAAAAAAACTTCATCTAGAACTTTCATTCTTTTCTTTTTTGCTTCTTGTTCTGCATTTTTTGCATCCAATTCATTGCAAATCTTTTAGTTAATTCATTGCAAATCTTTGTGAGATCTTATTTGTCTAGTGAGCTGAGGTGACAAGTGTTTTTCTCTGTGATGAACTCGGTTTCACCAAGTTGTAGTTTTCGGTCCAACCGAATCCTTCCGGTACCACCGAAACATGCCACTCGGTGCCACCGATTTCACAACAGGAAAATAAGTTTGACACTTGTTCTATATTTCTTCTGATCCAGCTCCACTCAATGAATCTTGTCCTCTACAAGCATCAAAGTTTTATCCATTGCTTTGTGCTGAGTCTCAAGGACCAAACCCATTCGACAGATTCCAGAAAGCCCTTCTTGGAAACTGATGTCAAAGGGGGAGAGAGAGATCACATCAAAGCTTATCACCTACAAGGGAGAGAGTATTAAGGGGGAGAAAGAGATCTCCAGAGGGAGAGAATACTCAAGGATCCCAGATGCTTGATGTTCAAGAGGAGAGATGCCACATGTCTCTTTGGGGGAAAGACATGTTCATATGTGCTTATTTGCATTAAGTTCTATCCATTTATATCTTTCAGCTCTGATTTTCTGTTCCCTATCTTCTCCCAGTATCATATGTCAGATTCAGGGGGAGCAAGACACCTAAGGGAAAGAAATCATTCAAATTCATTGCATATCTTTACTCTTGGGGACATGTCTAATCCAATGTGGTACCTTGTACTCACTCTCTACATGTCATCCCAGTCTTGGTATTCTTGTGGTTTCTTTTGTTTGCTCTGGCTAGTGGATGTATCTGTGTTATCTAACCTTGTTTGTGCAGGTTCATTCCATCCTAAGCCAACTTAAGACTACAAGGTAAGTATATGCATCAGAATCAAGAGTATGAGGAATTCTTGCTTATGTACATACTGTTTGCAAGAAGGACTCATGAGCATGAAGGTATTTTCCTCAATAATCTTTTACTCTGATGCATATGGCCAAGATACATGTAACACATTGCCTACTCTGTCATGGTTATGCTCTCACATGCTTCTACATTTCATATTTACATGATTGCATACATGTAAGGGGAGCCTCTGTTTGTTACATATCCTTCCAAAGCTTTACTTGATGTTCTTTATATCTTTATATAAAGCTTTGATGTATGTTGTCATCAATTACCAAAAAGGGGGAGATTGAAAGCGCAAGTGCTCCCCAGGTGATTTTGGTAATTAATGTCAACATATCTCTTGTTGGACTAACACTTTTATCTAGTATGTTTCAGATAAGTTCAACAATGGAGTGGCATGAACTAAAGGATGTGGGAACTCCTTCAAGATGCTAAGGACAAAGGATTGGCTAAAGCTTCAAGCTCAAGACTCTTCATTTTACATTTTAAGTGATCCAAGATCACATTGAGTCTATAGGAAAAGCCAATACTATTAAGAAGGGATGAGGTGTTGCTTAATGAGCCTCTTGCTTCATGTGCTTGGTGATATGCTCCAAAACCCTCAGCTACTTTTTCATTTCCACATATGACCTAAACCCAAAGCCAAACTCGGACCTACCGATTCTTCCTATCCGGCGCCACCGAGTTTCATTTGTCATAGCCACTGCCAAAACCTAAGCAAATCGGTTCTACCGATAGGGATCTCGGTCTCACCGAGATGAGATTGCAATCTCACCGTGTATGTCCATTGTCAAAATCGGTCTCACCGAGTTTGAGCAGTCGGTACTACCGAGATTACAATGCAAACTCTCTGGTTAACCTATTACCAAAATCGGTCCAACCGAGTTTAGTAATCGGTCCCATCGAGTTTGCCTGACCAACTCTCTGGTTAGCTAATTACCAAAATCGGTCTCACCGAGTTTGTGTAATCGGTCTCACCGAGATTACGTTATGCCCTAACCCTAACCATATGGGTCTACCGAGTTGCATGTGAGTCCCACCGAAAATCCTAACGGTCACTAGGTTTACTAAATCGGTCCGACCGAGTTTGTTGATTCGGTCCCACCGAGATTGGTAAATTGTGTGTAATGGTTAGATTTTGTGTGGAGGCTATATATACCCCTCCACCTCCTCTTCATTCGTGGAGAGAGCCATCAGAACACATCTACACTTCCAACTCATATGTTCTAAGAGAGAACCACCTACCCTTGTGTTGAGGCCAAGATATTCCATTCCTACCATATGAATCTTGATCTCTAGCCTTCCCCAAGTTGCTTTCCACTCAAATCTTCTTTCCACCAAATCCAAATCCTGCGAGAGAGAGTTGAGTGTTGGGGAGACTATCATTTGAAGCACAAGAGCAAGGAGTTCATCATCAACACACCATTTGTTACTTCTTGGAGAGTGGTGTCTCCTAGATTGGCTAGGTGTCACTTGGGAGCCTCTGACAAGATTGTGGAGTTGAACCAAGGAGTTTGTAAGGGCAAGGAGATCGCCTACTTCGTGAAGATCTACCGCTAGTGAGGCAAGTCCTTCGTGGGCGATGGCCATGATGGGATAGACAAGGTTGCTTCTTCGTGGACCCTTCGTGGGTGGAGCCCTCTGTGGACTTGCGCAACCGTTACCCTCCGTGGGTTGAAGTCTCCATCAACGTGGATGTAGGATAGCACCACCTATCCGAACCACGACAAAAACATCCTTGTCTCCAATTGCGTTTGAATTCTCCAAACCCTTCCCCTTACATTCTTGCAAGTTGCATGATTTACTTTCCGCTGCTCATATACTCTTTGCATGCTTGCTTGATATATATTGTATATGTTGAGATTGTGCCTAAACTCCACTTAAACCAAAAAAGTTTAAAAACTGCATCTTTAGCACTAAGTGTCTAATCACCCCCCTCCCTCTAGACACATCTTCTCAAGATCCCATAGTGTACAAAAAGGGGGTACACTTTTTGTACCCCTATAACTATGCACGGGCAGTCTGAGCCACGGGCACCGCCACACTGAGCACGGCGAAGGAGGTGAGCCAAGGTAAGGCCAGATCTCAAGAGAAGCAGAGCAACGCCAAGACCAAGACCACAAAGAGCAAAGGGGACGAAGCATACTCCCCCGACAAGATCCTTGCCGGGGGCAGTTCTAGCAAACCCGCCAAGACCCTTGCCGTGGCAGCTCGCCCCACACCTATAGAGCGAGTCACCCTTGAGTCCAGTGCCCCCATGGGGCAAGGATTCGGGAGACATCCCCGTGGTGGCATGCAGATCTTTGTGAAGACATTCAAGATCAGATACACACCTTTATAAGATGATGATCCTTGGCGGGATCCCAGCCAAGGAGGAGCACAAGGCCCCCGGCAAGAGCCTTGCCGGGGATGACAGCAGGTGCCACGGCAAGACCCTTGCCGGGGCCACGGCAAGGCCCTTTCCATGAACCCCCGTGGGGCCACCATCAGGCCCACGCCAATCAAGCCTCCACCGCCGTTCGCATGCAGCTGCCAACCCAACCAGCTGGGCAGGCACCTGCTTGGCGGCAAGCAGATCTTTGTGGAGACCCATCACTACGCCACCTCAACTGTCTGCCTGCCTACATGGCACCGCGGGCACCGCTGGCCAGGGCGCGTGTCGACGCAAGAGGGAGCGGCGACGGACGAGACAGGGCTCTCCCCCGTCCCCGATAAAGCAAACACACCTAAGCAAGACGCGTTAAATGCGCCTTGTCATGTAATGCGAGGGATAACCTCGCATCACTGTATCCTTTCCACCTCCTGTGTGCCACTGTGGCAACCCCTTTCCCTATAAAAAGAGGCCCAAGGCGACCAGGAAGAGGATTCGGCTTTTTGGAGCTCCTCACGCCCCATTGCTAGTTCAAGAACACAGATAAACAATCCACCAAAGCAGGAGTAGGGTTTTACGCGTCCTCGTGGCCCGAACCTGGGTAAAGGAACCGTGTGCTATCTGTTCGATCCGCTCTTCTCACGACCCCGCGCCCCGCAACCGTAGTAGGGATTCTTGTGATCCCATAGGTGTCATTCCACACCGACAGCCACCGTTTGAGAAATGCTACTGTCTTGCTTTCTTTCACATTTAGATAAGGTAGATGCTTGTTTTTTTGGCTTCTGTGTCATCCACCGCTATTGACCACTAGTTGTTTCCTTTGCACCTCTATGTAAACAGGGTTATCTACTTCACCTCTTGCCATTGTGACCTTTTGTTGCACTGCACAAAACACTTTTGTTTTAAGAGTTTTTTGTGCAGTTCAACCAAAATGTCACACCGACAACGTTGCTTGATTGCTTGATTGCTTGATCTTAGTGGAACTACACAAGAGGAGATCTTACTTCCTATCCGTGTTGGCAAATTGGTTCAGATCTTCTTCTTGTGAGTGGTTTGAATTACGCGTCATGAGAGGTCAGTACTAGCCTTCTTTCACATGATTCTGCGGTGTGCTTTCATATGTTGTGCTACTTGTACGGTAATGTTGCTTGATTTTAGTGAACTGCACAGATGGAGATAAGACTTCCAATCTGTGTGTGCACCGCAATATCCCATTGAGGTAAGATAAGGATATTTCACAACTGTTGGCCTGTCTTTTGCCACTTTCATCAGAAAATTAATGTCATTGTTTAGTGCTATACTTGTGCAACCTAATTGATATGCCAAATCCTGCATTGAATTCGAAGCTTGTCTGTTATTGAACCATGTGATGAAGGGTAAGAACAAGCGGAAGAAAAACAAAAATCAACTCCTGGTGTTGTAATGAAGCACTGGAACTGTGATGACACAAGTAATGATATAGTTTTGCATCTTAATTTATTGCTATGGCTCGAACGAGCAATTGTTTTGCCACTGTTTTGGTGCCACTCTTAATGTAATACGTAATTATCTCTACTTGTGCAAATACGGATCTTCTTTGAACATACCATATATTTTAGCGGAACTACACAAGAAGATGTTGGAAACATTAATCTAATCGAGGAATATATAGTAAGCATGGCCACCACAGTAGATAGCAACAGATGGTTCTGGAGAAGTGCTTCATCTGTATGCTCTACACAATAAGCCTCCTGACAAAGGTTGGAACTCGCCCACTGATTTCATCCATATGATTGAGCTTTGTCATCTCTATTGGCGTTGTGCTACTGTTTAGATACTGTCATCAGAAAGTGGTATTGTCCTTGAGAAGTGCTTCATTTGTGCTGTTTTAAATATTTCCTTTCCTTTTTTTCGAGCAAACAGGGATGCTAGCATATAGTTATCCTCTTGTCTTTCCACAACATGATCATCCTCCTCTGAAGAAGAATATGGAGTACATGAAGTGACTAGTTCCGATTATGCCAGGATGAAGAAGCCCTGTCTATCTTGTCATCAGAAGGAGCAGTGAAGGATGGTTACATTACCCCCACAAGACCAAACTAACTTCAGCTCAGAAGGACTGACAAATCTCCATTTTCTTGTTGTGATGCGCGAGTACAATGTTGTTCTAGGATTCTTTTTGGTGAGTTCCATTTTACTAAAAGTGTGCTCTACATGGACCATGTAGGTGCCTCTTTAAACTGTTAATTCATAGTACAGTTTGCTTTATACTAATCACTATTTTTGTATTTGTGCAAACAGGGGTGCTCAGCTTGATTTCAATGGGAACTGCACAAAATGTTCATGAATGCATTGAATCATTCATTTCCACCACAAGAAAGGAGGTGCCGATAAGTTCAAGGCGTTGCAACATATAAGGGCGAAATCATACAAGCTACGCGCGAATTTGGTTGATTTTGGTGGAACTTCACAAAAAGAACAACTGGTTTATTTAGCATGAGGTGCCATGTCAATGTTGAACTGATGGCAAACCCTGCCCATTCCACAATTATAGGCATTTGATAATTTGAATGGGAAAACCTTGTCAAATTTTGCTCATTGATTTTAGCAAGAAGACATGCGTTTGATATTATCGAATGGGACGCCCTTTGCTGTCAGCAGCGTCGATCCATTTTTTCTTTATTCTTTAGTTGTGAAGTAAATATTGGCTCTGACATGTGAATCGCTGAGATGCATAATCATCGATTGTTTTGAATGTTCTCACGAATTGCCAGGCCTGTGTGTTTGATTGCAATGTACAGGAACGCTAAAAAGCTGCTCAAACTCTTTGTACTCCTTCTGTTCCTTTTTACTTCGCACATTGTGAAGTGCATACTTTTTTCTATAAGATTGGTCAAAGTGGAGATACTTTGACTGCAGACAAAACTTGTATGCAGACTAGAAAGGACCGGAGGGAGTACATGTGAAACTGCTCCAAACAAGGTGATCACCCTGGGAATAATGCTAGTACGTATTGTTTTGCATGTTCATCCAATGCCAGAGATACAAGAATTCGAACTAATCAAAATAAATTCATTCATGCACGGTCGGATTTCATATAAACATGTCGGATTTCATTACATTTCATACATTCTTCAACTAAAAAGGGGTGCGCTGGAGGTATAATTGATTAACCGAAGCTACACACCTATGTCCGGCTGAGCTGGACAGAAGCTTAAGTGACTTAACTGCAGGTGCAGTTGCGTAACTAACATGTGGCCCAGATGCCTGTTGGGCCCACGTGTCAGTCAGCCAACTGCACCAACAGTTAAGTAGAAGTAGCGTCCTTCTCCAACATAGCTCTCCGACTCCACGTGGCCGCCAAGAAGCTAACCGGCTGTCAGTGGTCAACCCGCCTAGCTTGTCATAGCTATTAGGGCAACTAGGAGCCCAATGATCAGGATCCTCACATGACAAACACCTTTCTTCATGTCATTCTTCTTCTTGAAGTTCGTGTGTTGCACAGCCTTGTTCTTCCCATCAAGCTTGGCCTTGTTCTTGAACTTGTGGGGCTGGAAGTTCTTCTTCTGTACCAGATTGGCACTAGATCCTCCCTCAATTCCTCGAGCATGTGTGTCCTTTGCTCTCGCCTTTTCTTCCACATCAAGAGTGCCAATGAGATTCACGAAGGAGGAAGCTTAGTGATGATACCTCCGGCAAAAAACTTGTCCGGTAGCATACAACTAAAGTGCTCAAGTTCTCTAGCAAATGACTGTATCTCATGAGCTTGCTCAACCACAGAGCGCTCTTCAATCATCCTGTAATCATAGAATTGCTCCATGATGTACAGCTCAGTGCCAGCAACCGGAGGGTAGCAGCGGTGGCCTTACTTGGACCCGAGCGGCGGCGACCTACCATGTTCTAGTCTTCCTCGTTTTCTGTGTAGCGCGGCCTCGTTGGTAGCGGGGCGGGGCCTCGGCAGAGCCGGCGATGTCCTCTATCTCGTTGCCAGCGCACGGCGCCTCGGCAGAGCGGGGGAAATCCTCCCCCTTGTTGCCGGCAGGGTGGGGCCTCGGTGGAGCCGGTGGTGTCCTCTGCCTTGTTGTTGGCACCGCGGGGCCTCGGCGAAGCAGGGCCTCGTCGACGCCAGCGGAGCAGGGACTCGTCGGAGCCGGCATTGTCCTCTACCTTGTCCTCAGTCTCGCCAAACAGCGCCTCGCCCGCTTCATCGCCCTCTTTGTAGGCGGCCGCAGCCTCCGCCACCCGCATGCGGTACCGCCAGCGCTTGAGGCAGCCCTCGCGGGCGGAGCGGTATGAGTCGAGCAGCGCCTCCTGCTCCGCCCTCTTCGCGGCGATCTGCTCCTCCGCCTGCAGGTGCTCCTGGAGGAGATGGTGGATGTAGGCGACGTCGGCCTACGCCTCCCGGAACTGCTCCTCACGCGTCTGCCTCACCGTGTCCATATATTGGGCACGGGCCTTGCCGATGGTCATAGTGCCATGCACCGGCGAGCATGGCGTGGAGGAGGGGGTTGGCGTCGGATCATTGACTACCATGTTCTCCATTGGGACGTTGTCGTCCTCCGGCTGCCTGCAGGCCAGCCAGTCGGCAGCAATGGCTGCCATCTCCTTGTGGTCCATCGTCCGCCCGTCCCGAAGAGCATTAGAGCGCGAGGAAGCCATGGTGCACAGTAGTGGTGTGGACAGGAGAATAGAAACAGATGCGGATGACTGCGGCTATGGCCGGCGCAGTAGTTTATATAGCAATGGTGGGCGGCGGAGGGGTGGACGTGTGGCGCCGGAGTAGCCGCCTCGGCAACCGCGTATCATTAATGTGGGCGGCAGAAGGACGGACGGACGACACTTGTGTCGTTTGAAGGCAGAGCAATCGCATGCACCGGGAAGCGGGGCGGGCAGCGCTGACCGTTTCGGGCAGAAAGCGCACGCGGGCGAGGGAGGCGGTATGGGTAGGCCAGGGCAGTTAGACTCATGCTTGGCAGTGGATCGGTCCAGTAGACGGACATGCTTGCTCGCCAGCTACCTCGCCGAGCTGAGCGACGACAATCAAATGATGGACATAGCTTCCGACCAGCAGCCGGCTCCACTGTCCAAGCCGGTTCATGCCGTGTTCACCATAGAGCAGGTGCGGCTGCACTTCGACGCCCTAATGGCGGAAGAGCTACCATCACAGGAGGACCTGTGTTGCAACCTCTGTCTCCTCAACGAGCACCGGTGAACTAGCGAATGACAATGCCATCGCGGACATGTGGCCCAATGATCCTGGCGTCCCGAATGAGCAGCGGGCGTTGTATCAGACCATCCGTAGGGCCTGCGAGGCCCTCTCCATCATCCATCGAGTTGTTGCGCTCTCCGTTGCGCCTCCGTCTCACGTTGTCAACATGGTCAATGGACATGAGGATGAGGAGATGACTTTACTTGGAGAGGATGACAGTGGGGACCCACTAGGGCCATAGCCGCATGTACGCAAGTGTCTCCTTATTAGTATATAAAAGTATAAATTTTTTGCTTCCTCCTGGTTTCCTGACATCACGGTCCCACACCATTGTCATAAACGAGAGAATTGCACAAGAAGCGAACGATAGCTGGGACCAAGCAGCTCGAGTAGTATTTGTGTTTTTGAGGTGTGAGCACTTCAGAGTTTTTCTTGAGCGATGTTTAGCCCAGATATTAATGTTCTCCTCTGAAAAACAACGAAAACATCGCTATAGCTATTAACTGGGCGGGCTGTGGCCTATCTAGCACAGGCCAAATATCCAGCCCAGATAATAATTTTTTTCAAGCTGAAAATGGCTAGCTCAGCCATACTTTTTTTTAGGAATACCCAGGCAAGGTCAAGTTGTTATTCTCCACCCCGCTGGGCTGCAAATCTTTCCTAGGAGGGATGCATTAGGCTTAACAAGAAAATGGGCTTTAAGAAATAATAAATGGGATGTAATTAAAAAACTGGGCAGTAACTATAAAAAATGCACCAAACACGTAATTACTTTATAAAATATTATTTTTGGATATTGAAAATTTTAATTTCATTAATTGTTGCGAGCGCAATGTTTCGTTGGATTTTTACGTAGTACAAATTTATATTGAAATTGTATTTATTCTGACTAGAAAATTCGGGATAAAAATATTTCGGATCCCATCAAAATGTGGGAAATTTTATTGACTTAAATGGGCCGTACTTTTAACAAACTGTAAATGGGCTGTAGTAAATTCCATTAGAATTCAAAAATTGGCTGCACATTCTTAGAAATCTCAAATGGGCTATAAGTTCTCTGCCACACACTTGTGGCCTTACAAAGTTGACGCGTCCCCTAAAAAAAGAGTTGATGCGTATGCAAGGCTTTGTCAACTTATAGTCAACACACGATTCTAGCAGCAGTGGTCGTTGGATGTCCATCCAACGGATGCCGTGCTTCTTCTTCAATCTCGGATATTCTAGCTTCACCCGCCCAAAAAATGATTTCTCCTCCTGACATCTGGGGCGCAGCATTCCGGAAGCTGACTTGTGGGCCTACTAAGTTGACGCATACCAAGGGCTTTGTCAACTTAGTAAATATAAATGATTCTCGCTGCAGTGATCGTATGATGTCTATCCAACGGTCGTCGTGCTTCTTCAACCTCTGGTCTTCTTTCTCCAGCCGCCCAAAGCAGCACCGGTCGTGCCGCCTGCTCCTGCCTCCCATGGTCGGCTGTGCTGCCGCGTAGGCCTCACCGCCCCCTACTACTCCCACCGCTGGCCAGGGCATCCCTCCACTCACCCACACCCCCTATTATTCTGCGGCGACGGCAACCTCACACCGCAGCCGAACCAGTGAACCCTCATACTCCTCTCCGCTTGGGCATCCACTGCCGCGTCTTCCCCGGCTCCGCGTCGTCCCCTTCCTAGGCCTCGCCGTCGTCCACCGCCCTGGTGCTCTCGGCGCGGCATGGTCAACGCGGTCAAGGAACGACTTCCATTGGAAGAGTACTGTACGTGGAGAGGCTGACATCTAGGTCCAGGGCAGCTACAAGGAAGTGCCTCTTTATTACGCGGAAAATAATTATTCCTCCACCTGACAGCAGGGACCCACCGGACGGGCCATCGTATTTGGCGAAAAAGCCTTTTCCCCCTGACTGCTGGGACCCACCGGACGGGCCCACGTATTTCGCAAAAAAAGTTCCCCCCGCTGTCAGCTCGGACCCACTGGAGGTGCCTCCTTATTACGTAGAAAAAAATGAATACTCCCCCTGCTAGTTGGGACCCACCTTGGTGGGAGGCTGACTTGTGGGCCTACTAAGTTGACGGGGACGGAATGCTTTGTCAACTTAGTCAATATGAACGATTCTAGCTCCAGTGATCGTACGATGTGTATCCAACGGCCGTAGTGCTTCTTCAACCTTTGGTCTTCTTGCTCCAGCCGCCCAAAGCAGCGCCGGTCATGCCGCATGCTCCTGCCTCCCGTGGCCGGCTGTGCTGCCGCAGAGGCCTCACCACCCCATACTATTCCCACCACTGGCCAGGCCCTGCGGCGACAACAGCCTCACACCGCAGCCGAACGAGTGAACCCTCGTACTCCTCTCCGCGCGGGCTTCCACTGCCGCGTCTTCCCCGGCTCTTCGTCGTCCCCTTCCTAGGCCCCGCCGTTGTCCACCACCCTGGTGCTCTCAGTGCGGCGTGGTCAACGTGGTCAAGGAACGACTTCCATCGGAAGAGTACTGTACGTGGAGAGGCTGACAGCTGGGTCCACGGCGGCCGCAAGGAAGTGCCTCCTTATTACGCGCAAAATAATTATTCCTCCACCTGACAACAGGGACCCACCAGACGGGCAACTATATTTCGTGAAAAAAACATTTCCCCCTGACTGTTGGGACCTACCAGCTACATCTTCGCATGCAAGGAAGTGCGCTCGAGCAAAAAAATGATTCGCCCCCTGACTATTGGCACCCACCAGCTACATCTTCGCAGGCAAGGAAGTGCCTGACAGTCGGGACCCACCTGGTCGAAGCGTACGTAGTGTTGTCATTCTAGTCACGAACGTGTACGTACATACTAGTCGATGTAGAGGTGCGCATGTGTCGTAGTAGAGGCACACACGTAGAATGTACACGTACGTACAGCGGCCAGTGTGCAAGAAAGAAAATACGGCCACGTACGTACATACGGGCAGGGTCTCGAACGCCTACTCGTGCATACGTATGGCCAGGGCTCGTGTACATGGCTGGGTCAGAACGGAGAAACTGCGTCGTCGTCGTGTTCATGGGGAGCCAACTGGCTGGGTCGGAATGGAATGCATCGCCATGTTCATCGGGAGGGCTTGGACGGAATAGCCGATGGAAACGAGGCCTGGCGTACCGCAGAACGGAGGAAACGGCCTTGTGTTCGATCGGCCACGGTCAAAACAGGATCCTGTTCATCGGGAGGGGTCTGGCGTACCGCAAAACGGAGGAAACGGACCTCCTACGGTCGAAACAGGGGTCCTGTTGATCGGGAGGGGTGTGGCATACCGCAAAACGGAGGAAACGGACTTGTGTTGGAGCGCTACGGTCGAAACGGGGGTCCTGTTCATCGGGAGGGGTGTGGCGTACCGCAAAACGGGACTCCACGGGATACTGTTCATCTCCACCGTCGACCCCCTCCAGCCTCCACGGGCTACTGTTCATCCACCGTCGACCTCCTCCAGCCTCCACCTGTGATTGTTCATCCACGGGCTCCTGTTCATCCAGCCTCCACCGTGCGCTACTCCACCGGCTACTGTTCAACCAGCCCTCTCCACGGGCTCCTATTCAACCACCCCTCCACGGGCTACTGTTCATCCAGCCCTCCACCGTCTACTGTTCATCCTGCCCTCCAGGGGGTGGTCCTGTTCATCCACCCCTCCACGGG
The DNA here is from genome assembly GCA_032464435.1 of Aegilops umbellulata. Lineage (NCBI taxonomy): Eukaryota > Viridiplantae > Streptophyta > Magnoliopsida > Poales > Poaceae > Aegilops > Aegilops umbellulata. Next base: position 82,446,134 of record CP136054.1, on the reverse strand, counting down.
GTCCTGTTCATCCAGCCCCAACCGGCTCGATCGATCGGGGTCCTATTCATCCAGAGGCAACACCACGGGTCCTGTTCATCCACCCCCACCAGGAACTGTTCATCCAAATCCCCTAGCAACGCTCACTGTTCATCCAGAGGCAGCATCGATCAGCTTCAGTTAGTAGCAGTAGCTAAGGAATCGCTCGATCGGGTTCAGTTAACAGCCATTGATCGATCGCTCGGGTTCAGTAACGTGTAGCCTGCAGTGCAATTGCTCGGGTTCAGTTAGAGACCAACGCCTCGCTCGGGTTCAGTTAGAGCCCAACTCCTCGCACCCACGCGCGTGCGTGTACGAGAGAAACGCGCATCGCTCGGCCCCGACCACCCACCGTAACTGGGAACACCCCGATATTTTCCTCGCCCTCGCTTCTACCATGGTTTTTTCCGTCATGGACGGCCCAAAGAATGTCATGCAGCTGCGTCTCCGGCCCGCCCAGGACGAAAAGCCCATTTTCTGTCATGATTTTTTGTCATAGAAGTAGGACCCCACCACATCTATGATGATACCGGGTTTTGTCACAATTATCGTCATAGAAGTGTCATAAGTATGACAGAAAAACAAATCGTTCGGTCCAAAATGTCACGGATGTGTCTTTTCGTTGTAGCGATTGAGGCATGGGGAGGGAGGAGGGTAGGGGCCAGAGTCGTGGACTCATGGCAGATTTTGGTCATGTACATGGTGGACCGTCCATCAAGGATCGAATGAGAGGCCTCCAATTTTGTTCCCAGAGTAGCGGGCCTTGGACATCTGGTCTGGCGCATCTGACGACCAAGAAAGATTGGAACAAGAGATCGAATGATCAAAATCAGTGATTGTCGGTGTCAAAACCGGTGGATCTCGGGTAGGGCGTCCCGAACTGTGCGTCTAAGGGGGATGGTAACAGGAGGCGGGGGACATGATGTTTACCTAGGTTCGGGCCCTCTCGATGGAGGTAATACCCTACTTACTGCTTGATTGATCTTGATGATATGAGTATTACAAGAGTTGATCTACCACGAGAGCGTAGAGGCTAAACCCTAGAATCTAGCCTATGGTATGATTGTTGTTGTCCTACGGACTAAACCCTCCGGTTTATATAGACACCACAGGGGGCTAGGGTTACACAGAGTCGGTTACAAGGGAGGAGATCTACATATCCGTATTGCCAAGCTTGCCTTCCACGCCAAGGAGAGTCCCATTGAGACACGGGACAAAGTCTTCAATCTTGTATCTTCATAGTCCAACAGTCCAGCTAAAGTATATAGTACGGCCGTCCGAGGACCCCCTAATCTAGGACTCCCTCAGTAGCCCCTGAACCAAGCTTCAATGACGATGAGTCCGGCGTAGATTGTTTTCGGCATTACTGGGCGGGTTCTTCTCCAAATTCCGAGTACCTATTGAGTAGTGTCCGGCTTCCCATAAATGTTGCACTCCTTGGCTTCCGTGCCTAATAATGGCTATCTTCCACGTGTTGGGCGAATGTGAGAAGCCAAGGCATTTTTACATTTGCCACCCTAGCCATGTGATTAAACCATCTATTAAAGAGACGGGGATTCTTAGATCCAGATCACACCATTCTCCCACAGCGAGTATCCATCAGAGCGCACCTAGCAAAATCCATTCCAACATGGCCGGCCATCGCAGCTCCTCCTCTCGCTCCCGCAGCCCTAAGCCCGATGATTGGAAGAGGTGTTCCGTCCCTCACAGCCAATTAGTACAGTTACAGACCCAGGGATTTCTCCCTCCAGCGAATATGGTTCCCGTTCGAGGCGAGCTCGCCACCTATAATGGCGGGGAGCAAGCGGAGAGCTCCCCTAATCCATCCAGGGGGGCGGGTATGCCTTGTCCCTTTTTACTAAGGGGACTTGGATTCCCAATTCATCCGTTCCTCTGTGGGCTCCTGGAGTTCTATGGCCTCCAGTTGCATAATTTTACCCCCGCTTCCCTCCTACACATCGCTGGCTACGTCGCCCTTTGCGAGCTGTTTCTGGGCTGCGAAGCTCATTTTGAGCTATGGCGGAGGCTATTCTGCCTCGTGCCCCGTACACAGAAGGGGTCACTATATCAAGTGGGCGGAGCCAAAATATGGCGCATCGCCGGTACCGGATACCTGTCTGGTACACCGAAGAAGACGTCCGAAGACTGGCCTTCGGAGTGGTTTTATATGGAGGACGCCCCCCTTACAGATCCTATTCGGATTGGCCTTCCTGAGTTCGACAACGCTCCTTTGAAGAAACACCAAAGCTGGCGCCCTCGGAGCTCCCAGGAGGAAGATAACGGGGAAGTCCTTTATCTGATGGGCCGGATAGATATGTTAGCCAAATCAGGATTGACAATAATCGAGATTATGTCCATATGTATAATGCGGGGTGTGCAACCACTTCAATATCGGGGACAACCCATGTGGCACTTCAATGGGGAAGACGACGCCACCCGCTGCGGCCGTAAAGGTCCGGACTCCGTCGCTGCCTAGCGAAGATACTGTCCGATTTGTATAAAGGAGAGGAAGAGGAGTTCGCCCGTATCAAGCCACGGGATGGATTCTCCATGTACAACCCCCCAAGCTGGGTGAGCTGCTACTTTCTACTCCAGTCCTTTCCGCATTCTTTGTCATAAGTATTTACCTTGTTATTTCATAACAGGAAGTGCGAAAAGCCGTGAGGGAGGTCCACAGCCCGTCTCCACAACCAGAGGACCCTGACCGGGCCCTCGACCCCAGACTCAAAGAAGATCCGGACACATTTGTGGAGCTCATCAACAGAACGTTCTATCAGTTGAGCTGCGACGATACCCTGGTGGCCATCATAGCCGATTATCCTGGACTGCTCCCCGCGTTGCATGTAATTAAAACCGGAGCCCTAACTTCCAAGAAGGATCCCTTTTTCTGTACTTCAACTACCACACACATATGGTGTTTTATAGGGAAGGCCCTCGGGATGCCATACCGAACCCACAGTGACCCGCCAACAAGGGGCACCGAAGCCGGGTAGGCTTAAAAGGAAGGCGGTCAGGACTGAGACGCCATCGCAGAGGTACGAAAGAAAACCCTGCTCCATGGTGGTCGTCTTTTTAAAATATAATAACGCCCATATTTCTTGGTAGGAAAAACGCTCGCCGGACTATATCCGGAGAGGCTGCCGGTCACGCCTCTACCAGTCGAGCTCCAGAGCCGGACATAGAGGCGGACGCTAACATGGGGCCAACGCCGGATGTTCCTGTTGGGGAACGTAGCAGAAATTCAAAATTTTCCTACGTGTCACCAAGATCTATCTATGGAGAAACCAGCAACGAGGGGAAGAAGAGTGCATCTACATACCCTTGTAGATCGCTAAGCGTAAGCGTTCAAGTGAACGGGGTTGATGGAGTCGTACTCGTCGTGATCCAAATCACCGATGATCCTAGTGCCGAACTGACGGCACCTCCGCGTTCAACACACGCACAGCCCGGTGACGTCTCCCATGCCTTGATCCAGCAAGGAGAGAGGGAGAGGTTGAGGAAGACTCCGTCCAGCAGCAGCACAACGGCGTGGTGGTGGTGGAGGAGCGTGGCAATCCTGCAGGGCTTCGCCAAGCACCGCAAGAGAGGAGGAGGGTGAGAGGTAGGGCTGCACCAACAGGGAGATCAAATCGTGTGTCTTTGGGCAGCCCCTAGGTCTCATATATATAGGGGAAGGGGAGGAGGGTGCGCCCCCTCTAGGTTTCCCACCCCTAGAGGGGCGGCAGCCCTAGATGGGAAAAGGGGGGCGGCCAAGAGGGGAGGAGAGGGAGGCGCAGGGAGTATGGGCCTTAGGGCCCATCTGCCCTAGGGTTTGCCCCCTTCTCCTCTCCCTTGCGCCTTGGACCCTTGCGGGGGGCTGCACCAGCCCACCTGGGGCTGGTCCCCTCCCACACTTAGCCCATGCATGCCTCCGGGGCTTGTGGCCCCACTTGGTGGACCCCCGGACACCTCCGGTGGTCCCGGTACACTACCGGTGATGCCCAGAACACTTCCGGTGGCCAAAACCATACTTCCTATATATAAATCTTTACCTCCGGACCATTCCGGAACTCCTCGTGACGTCCGGGATCTCATCCGGGACTCCGAACAACATTTGATAACCACATACAAACTTCCTTTATAACCCTAGCGTCATCGAACCTTAAGTGTGTAGACCCTACGGGTTCGGGAGACATGCAGACATGACCGAGACATTCTCCGGTCATTAACCAAGAGCGGGATCTGGATACCAATGTTGTCTCCCACATGTTCCACGATGATCTCATCGGATGAACCACGATGTCAAGGACTTAATCAATCCCGTATACAATTCCCTTTGTCTAGCGATATAGTACTTGCTCGAGATTCGATTGTCGGTATCTCGATACCTTATTCAATCTCGTTACTGTAAAGTCTCTTTACTCGTTCCGTAACACATCATCCCGTGATCAACTCCTTGATCACACTGTGCACATTATGATGATGTCCTACCGAGTGGGCCCAGAGATACCTCTCCGTCACACGGAGTGACAAATCCCAGTCTCGATTCGTGCCAACCCAACAGACACTTTCGGAGATACCCGTAGTGCACCTTTATAGCCACCCAGTTATGTTGTGACGTTTGGCATACCCAAAGTATTCCTACGGTATCCGGGAGTTGCACAATCTCATGGTCTAAGGAAATGATACTTGACATTAGAAAAGCTTTAGCATACGAACTACACGATCTTGTGCTAGGCTTAGGATTGGGTCTTGTCCATCACATCATTCTTCTAATGATGTGATCCCGTTATCAATGACATCCAATGTCCATGGTCAGGAAACAGTAACCATCTATTAATCAACGAGCTAGTCAACTAGAGGCTTACTAGGGACATGGTGTTGTCTATGTATCCACACATGTATCTGAGTTTCCTATCAATACAATTCTAGCATGGATAATAAACGATTATCATGAACAAGGAAATATAATAATAACTAATTTATTATTGCCTCTAGGGCATATTTCCAACAGTCTCCCACTTGCACTAGAGTCAATAATCCAGTTCACATCGTTATGTGATTGCAATGATTCCAACACCCATGGGGTTTGATCATATCTCGCTTGTGAGAGAGTTTACTAGTCAACGGGTCTGAATCTTTCAGATCCGTGTGTGCTTTACAAATATCTATGTCATCTCCTAGATGCAGCTACCACGCTCTATTTGGAGCTATTCCAAATAACTGTTCTACTATACGAATCCAGTTTACTACTCAGAATAATCTGGATTAGTGTCAAAGCTTGCATCGGCGTAACCCTTTACGACGAACTCTTTTTCCACCTCCATAATCGAGAAAATTCCTCAGTCCACTAGTTACCAAGAATAACTTTGACCGTTGTCCTGTGATCCATTCCTGGATCACTGTTGTACCCCTTGATTGACTCATGGTTTGCCACACTTCAGGTGCGGTACACAACATAGCATACTTTAGAGCCTACGACTAAATCATAGGGGACGACCTTCGTCCTTTATCTCTATTCTGCCGTGGTCATGTCTTGAGTCTTGCTCAATACTCACACCTTCTAACACAGCCGAGAACTCCTTCTTTGCTGATCTATTTTTGAACTCCTTCAAAATCTTGTCATGGTATGTGTTCGTTTGAAAGTACTATTAAGCGATTTTGATCTATCCTTATAGATCTTGATGCTCAATGTTCAAGTAGCTTAATCCAGGTTTTCCATTGAAAAACACTTTTCAAATAACCCTATATGCTTTCCAGAAATTCTACATCATTTCTGATCAACAATATGTCAACAACATATGCTCATCAGAAATTCTATAGTGCTCCCACTCACTTCTTTGGAAATACAAGTTTCTCATAAACTTTGTATAAACCCAAAATCTTTGATTATCTCATCAAAGTGTACATTCCAACTCCGAGATGCTTACTCCAGTCCTTAGAAGGATTGATGGGGCTTTGCATACTTGTTAGCATCTTTCAGGATTGACAAAACCTTCCGGTTGCATCACATACAACCTTTCCTCAAGAAAATCGTCGAGGAAACAATGTTTTGACATCTTATCTGCACGATTTCAGAAATAATGCAGTAATCGCTAACATAATTCCAACAGACTTTTAGCATCGCTACGGGTGAGAAAGTCTCATCGTAGTCAACTCCTTGAACTTGTCGGGAAACATCTTAATGACAAGTCGAGCTTTCTTAATGGTGACATTTACCATCATTGTCCGTCTTCCTTTTAAAATCCATTTGTACTCAACAGCCTTACGACCATCGAGCCGTTCTGCCAAAGTCTACACTTTGTTTTCATACATGGATCCTCTCTTGGATTTTATGGCCTCGAGCCATCCATCGGAATCCGGGCCCACCATCGCTTCTCCATAGCTCGTAGGTTCATTGTTGTCTAGCAACATGACTTCCAAGACAGGATTACGTACCACTCTGAAGTAGTACGCATCCTTGTCATCCTACGAGGTTTGCGAGTGACTTGATTCGAAGTCTCATGATCACTATCATAAGCTTCCACTTCAATTGGTGTAGGTGCCATAGGAACAACTCATGTGCCCTGCTACACACTAGTTGAAGTGACGGTTCAATAACCTCATCAAGTCTCCGCCATCCTCCTACTCAATTCTTCCGAGAGAAACTTTTCCTCGAGAAAGGACCCGATTCGAGAAACAATCCCTATTGCTTTCGGATCTGAGACAGGAGGTATACCCAACTGTTTTGGTTGTCCTATGAAGATGCAGTTATCCGCTTTGGGTTCGAGCTTATCAGCCTGAAACTTTTTCATATAAGCGTCGCAGCCCCAAACTTTTAAGAAATGACAGCTTAGGTTTCTCTAAACCATAGTTCATACGGTGTCATCTCATTGGAATTACGTGGTGCCCTATTTAAAGTGAGTGCGGTTGTCTCTAATGCCTAACCCATGAATGATAGTGGTAATTTGATAAGAGACATCATGGTATGCATCATACCCAATAGGGTGCAGTTATGATGTTCGGACACACCATCACACTATGGTGTTCTAGGCGGTACTAGTCGTGAAACAATTTCCACAATGTCTCAATTGTGTACCAAACTCGCAACTCAGATATTCATCTCTATGATCATATCATAGATATTTTATCCTGTTGTCACGACGATATTCAACTTCATTCTGAAATTACTTGAACCATTCAATAATTCAGACTTGTGTTTCATCAAGTAAATATGCTCAGTATGTACTCAAATAATCTGTGAAGTAAGAGCATAACGATATCCACTGCGTGCCTCAGCACTCATTAGACTGCACACATCAAAATGTGTTACTTCCAACAAGTTGCTTTCTTGTTCCATTTTACTGAAACCGAAGCTTTCAGTCATCTTGCCCATGTGGTATGATCTGCATGTCTCAAGCGATTCAAAATCAAGTGAGTCCAAACGGTCCATCCGCATGGAGTTTCTTCATGCGTATATACCAATAGACATGGTTCACATGTCTCAATCCTTTAAAAATGAGTGAGTCCAAAGATCCATCAACATGGAGCTTCTTCATGCGTTTTATACCAGTATGACTTACATGGCAGTGCCACAAGTAGGTGGTACTATCATTACTATCTTATATCTTTTGGCATGAACATGTGTATCACTATGATCGAGATTCAATAAACCATTCATTTTAGGTGCAAGACCATTGAAGGTATTATTCAAATAAATAGAGTAACCATTATTCTCCTTAAATGAATAACCGTATTGCGATAGACATAATCATGTCTATGCTCAACGCAAACACCAAATAACAATTATTTAGGTTTAACACCAATCTCGATGGTAGAGGGAGCGTGCGATGCTTGATCATATCAACCTTGGAAACACTTCCAATACATCTTGTCAGCTCACCTTTAGCTAGTCTCCGCTTATTCCGTAGCTTTTATTTCGAGTTACTAACACTTAGCAACCGAACCAGTATCTAATACCCTGATGCTACTAGGAGTACTAGTAAAGTACACATTCACATAATGTATATCCAATATACTTCTATCGACAGCCTTCTCATCTACCAAGTATCTAAGGTAATTCTGCTCCAGTGGTTGTTCCCCTTATTACAGAAGCACTCAGTCTCGGGTTTGGGTTCAACCTTGGGTTTCTCCACTAGAGCAGCAGCTGATTTGCCGTTTCATGAAGTATCCTTCTTGCCCTTGCCCTTCTTGAAACTAGTGGTTTCACTAACCATCAACAATTGATGCTCCTTCTTGATTTCTACTTTCGCGGTGTCAAACATCGCGAATATTTCAAGGATCATCATATCTATCCCTGATATGTTATAGTTCATTATGAAGCTCTAGCAGCTTGGTGGCAATGACTTTGGAGAAACATCACTATCTTATGTGGAAGATCAACTCCCACTCGATTCAAGTGATTGTTGTACTCAGACAATCTGATCACAAGCTCAACGATTGAGCTTTTCTCCCTTAGTTTGCAGGCCAAGAAAATCGTCAGAGGTCTTATACCTCTTGACGTGGGCACGAGCCTGAAATCCCAATTTCAGCCCTCGAAACATCTCATATGTTCCGCGACATTTCAAAAATGTCTTCGGTGCCTCAATTCTAAACCATTTAACATTACTGAACTATCATGTAGTCATCAACACGTGTGTGTCGGATGTTCGCAACATCCACAGATCACATTCGAGGTCCAGCACACCGAGCGGTGCATTAAGGACATAAGCCTTGTACTGTCCGCATAATTGCTACTGTCAACTTTCAACTATATTTTCTCTAGGATCGTATCTAACACAGTACAACTAAAGCGTAAGCTATAACATAATTTGCAAAGTTCTTTTGACTATGTTCAGGATAAACAAGTTCATCTTATGAACTCCCACTCAGATAGACATCCCTCTAGTCATCTAAGTGATTACATGATCCGAGTCAACTAGGCCGTGTCCGATCATCACGTGAGACGGACTAGTCATCATCGGTGAACATCTTCATGTTGATCGTATCTACCGTACGACTCATGCTCGACCTTTCGGTCTCTTGTGTTCCGAGGCCATGTCTGTACATGCTAGGCTCGTCAAGTTAACCTAAGTGTTTCGCATGTGTTCCGAGGCCATGTCTGTACATGCTAGGCTCGTCAACACTCGTTGTATTCGAACGTAAGAATCTATCACACCCAATCATCACGTGGTGCTTCGAAACGACGAACTTTCGCAACGGTGCACAGTTAGGGGGGACACTTTCTTGAAATTTTAATGAGGGATCATCTTATTTACTACCGTTGTTCTAAGCAAATAAGATGTATAAACATGATAAACATCACATGCAATCAAATAGTGACATGATATGGCCAATATCATATTGCTCCTTTTGATCTCCATCTTCGGGGCTCCATGATCATCGTCGTCACCGGTCATGACACCATGATCTCCATCATCGTGTCTTCATGAAGTTGTCTCGCCAACTATTACTTCTACTACTACAACTAACGGTTAGCAATAAAGTAAAGTAATTACATGACGTTTACGTTTGACACGCAGGTCATAAATAAATTAAAGACAACTCCTATGGCTCCTGCCGGTTGTCATACTCATCGACATGCAAGTCGTGATTCCTATTACAAGAACATGATCAATCTCATACATCACATATCATTCATCACATTCTTCTTGGCCATATCACATCACATAGCATACCCTGCAAAAACAAGTTAGACGTCATCTACTTGTTGTTTGCATGTTTTACGTGGCTGCTATGGGTTTCTAGCAAGAACGTTTCTTACCTACGCAAAACCACAACGTGATATGCCAATTGCTATTTACCCTTCATAAGGACCCTTTTCATCGAATCCGATCCGACTAAAGTGGGAGAGACTGGCACCCGCTAGCCACCTTATGCAACTAGTGCATGTCAGTCGGTGGAACCTGTCTCACGTAAGTGTACGTGTAAGGTCGGTCCGGGACGCTTCATCCCACAATGCCGCCGAATCAAGATTGACTAGTAACGGTAAGCATATTGAACAAAATCAACGCCCACAACTACTTTGTGTTCTACTCGTGCAAAGAATCTACGCAATAGACCTAGCTCATGATGCCACTATTGGGGAACGTAGCAGAAATTCAAAATTTTCCTACGTGTCACCAAGATCTATCTATGGAGAAACCAGCAACGAGGGGAAGAAGAGTGCATCTACATACCCTTGTAGATCGCTAAGCGGAAGCGTTCAAGTGAACGGGGTTGATGGAGTCGTACTCGTCGTGATCCAGATCACCGATGATCCTAGTGCCGAACTGACGGCACCTCCGCGTTCAACACACGTACAGCCCGGTGACGTCTCCCATGCCTTGATCCAGCAAGGAGAGAGGGAGAGGTTGAGGAAGACTCCATCCAGCAGCAGCACAACGGCGTGGTGGTGGTGGAGGAGCGTGGCAATCCTGCAGGGCTTCGCCAAGCACCGCAAGAGAGGAGGAGGGAGAGAGGTAGGGCTGCACCAACAGGGAGATCAAATCGTGTGTCTTTGGGCAGCCCCTAGGCCTCATATATATAGGGGAAGGGGAGGAGGGTGCGCCCCTCTAGGGTTCCCACCCCTAGAGGGGCGGCAGCCCTAGATGGGAAAAGGGGGGCGGCCAAGAGGGGAGGAGAGGGAGGCGCAGGGAGCATGGGCCTTAGGGCCCATCTGCCCTAGGGTTTGCCCCCTTCTCCTCTCCCTTGCACCTTGGACCCTTGTGGGGGGGTGCACCAGCCCACCTGGGGCTGGTCCCCTCCCACACTTAGCCCATGCATGCCTCCGGGGCTTGTGGCCCCACTTGGTGGACCCCCGGACACCTCCGGTGGTCCCGGTACACTACCGGTGATGCCCAGAACACTTCCGGTGGCCAAAACCATACTTCCTATATATAAATCTTTACCTCCGGACCATTCCGGAACTCCTCGTGACGTCCGGGATCTCATCCGGGACTCCGAACAACATTCGATAACCACATACGAACTTCCTTTATAACCCTAGCGTCATCGAACCTTAAGTGTGTAGACCCTACGGGTTCGGGAGACATGCAGACATGACCGAGACGTTCTCCGGTCAATAACCAACAGCGGGATCTGGATACCCATGTTGGCTCCCACATGTTCCACGATGATCTCATCGGATGAACCACGATGTCAAGGACTTAATCAATCCCGTATACAATTCCCTTTGTCTAGCGGTATAGTACTTGCCCGAGATTCGATCGTCGGTATCTCGATACCTTGTTCAATCTCGTTACCGGCAAGTCTCTTTACTCGTTCCGTAACACATCATCTCGTGATCAACTCCTTGATCACACTGTGCACATTATGATGATGTCCTACCGAGTGGGCCCAGAGATACCTCTCCGTCACACGGAGTGACAAATCCCAGTCTCGATTCGTGCCAACCCAACAGACACTTTCGGAGATACCCATAGTGCACCTTTATAGCCACCCAGTTACGTTGTGACGTTTGGCACACCCAAAGTATTCCTACGGTATCCGGGAGTTGCACAATCTCATGGTCTAAGGAAATGATACTTGACATTAGAAAAGCTTTAGCATACGAACTACACGATCTTGTGCTAGGCTTAGGATTGGGTCTTGTCCATCACATCATTCTTCTAATGATGTGATCCCGTTATCAATGACATCCAATGTCCATGGTCAGGAAACCGTAACCATCTATTGATCAACGAGCTAGTCAACTAGAGGCTTACTAGGGACATGGTGTTGTCTATGTATCCACACATGTATCTGAGTTTCCTATCAATACAATTCTAGCATGGATAATAAACGATTATCATGAACAAGGAAATATAATAATAACTAATTTATTATTGCCTCTAGGGCATATTTCCAACAGTTCCTCCTACAGAGGATGTTGATAGGCTATCCGCTACAAATTCCGAAGTGGAGAGCGCCATGAATCACAGGCGCCGTCGTGCCGTACTCCGTGACGCTTGTTTCTCCCAAGAGGCGTTCGATGCCTTCAACTCAGGAGACGCGTACATCCGAGCTGCTCAAAATGGTCTTGCCAGAGCCACGGACCAGTATGTGAAAGATATACGGGTAATGAAATCTGATAATTATATATATATATATATATATATATATATATATATATATATATATATATATATATATATCAGTAGCCCCTGAGACTTGAAACAGTTGACACAACTGATTTAAGGATCATTATTTGTGCAGGTTCTTAAAGAGAAGAATACCCAATTGTCTCAAGAGCTGGAAGAGTGCAAACCCCAGCTACGGGCCGCAGTTGCCGCACTGAAGGAGTCCGAGAAGGCCCCCTCTGGTAACACTTGTCTCCATTGCAAAGAATGACAGGTACCAGATAGTATACGGCATGCATGCAAATCTAACCATAGATTCTGCAGATGACTCCGGAGTGAATTCGGAGGCCGTGATAGGGAATGAGCCGCATGCCCAAAGACAGCTAAAGGCTGGTGAGAGCGTGCTTAAAAAGGTTAGGCAGGAGAAAAACAATCTCCAGGATGCCAATATCCAGCTGGGCGTGGAACTGAAAGATGTTTGGGCCCATCTTGCTGACTCCGTAAAGGAGAATAAGAGGCTTCGACGCGGCATTTTTAGTAAGTGCTTGAACGAACTTTTTATAGAGTTCGGCGAAGAAATCGGCTAACAGAGTTATATCTGTAGGTATGCTGACGGGTCGTCCCGCAGAGGAAATGCCCGGGTCTGTAGGTGATCTTCTGCCAGAGCTCTCACAACTGCACGAACAAGTTCAGCAGGTGATGCAGGGCATTGCACAAGCCTTGTGGCCATCCGCCTCCCTGCCAGGAGGCATGGGGGAGCTCGTACAGAAGCTCAATGGAGCGCGGCGGCGCTTCCGATTATGGAAGATATCAGCCTGCCGACAAGGTGCAAGGGAAGCCTGGGCCATGGTGAAAACGCGATATACCAAGGCTGACCCAAACCACATGGCCGAGGTCGGACCTGTGGGGCCCGATGGGAAAGAGATCCCCGTCAGTTTGGTGTATGACCAAGTAGAATTAGCCGCAAAGTATTCCCAACAGGATTGTAGGCTAGACAGACTGTTGGATGGTATAGAAGAAGAATTTAGTCAGTCTAAGTGACTGTGTACTTCAAATGACATGTATTGTCCCTAGCAGGATTGTAAATCATTTGTCATGGCAGACCTTTTCGCTTCAACCTCTGGACCCGACAGTCCGGAGTGTATCCGAATACCCACTCGGAAAAACCGGGGTATGCTTGGAAACCAGGCGTAGGGGACATATGTGCTTGAACAGACAAGTACCCAACTAGCTATGTTATATTACATGGATAGTAAGAAACATCTTCCAGGGAGAATAGTTCCGTTAAGGGTTCCTTTCCCTGGGTGCGCATGCCCTAATGTGCATGTCCGAACTGCAAAAAGAGACGCGGGCTATAAACATCTGGGGGCATATATTAGAGTAAATAAAAGTCATATTTTGTTCACCGAACGAGTATTCCCTTAAGAATGCTAGCTTTCGGCTTCACCCAGTCTGAGGTACACATCCGGCTAACCCAACAGTAACAATCGCAGAGGTGTGATACGTCTCCAACGTATCTATAATTTTTGATTGCTCCATGCTATATTATCTACTGTTTTGGACTATATTGGGCTTCATTTTCCACTTTTATATTATTTTTGGGACTAACCTATTAACCGGAGGCCCAGCCCAGAATTGTTGTTTTTTTTGCCTATTTCAGAGTTTCAGAGAAACAGAATATCAAACGGAGTCCAAACAGAATGAAACCTTCGGGAACGTGATTTTCTCATCAGATAAGACCCAGGAGACTTGGACCCTCCGTCAAGAAAGCCATGAGGCAGTCACGAGGGTGGGGGGCGCGCCCACCCCCCTAGGGCGCGCCCCTGCCTCGTGGGCCCCTCGGAGCTCCACCGACGTACTTCTTCCTCCTATATATACCTACGTACCCCCAAACGATCAGATACGGAGCCAAAAACCTAATTCCACCGCCGCAACCTTCTGTACCCATGAGATCCCATCTTGGGGCCTGTTCCGGAGCTCCGCCGGAGAGGGTCGTCATCACGGAGGGCTTCTACATCATCCTAGCCCCTCCGATGAAGTGTGAGTAGTTCACCTCAGACCTACGGGTCCATAGTTATTAGCTAGATGGCTTCTTCTGTCTTTTTGTATCTCAATACAATGTTCTCCCCCTCTCTCGTGGAGATCTATTCGATGTAATCTTCTTTTTGCGGTGTGTTTGTTGAGACCGATGAATTGTGGGTTTATGATCAAGTCTATCTATGAATAATATTTGAATCTTCTCTGAATTCTTTTATGTATGATTGGTTATATTTGCAAGTCTCTTCGAATTATCAGTTTGGTTTGGCCTACTAGATTGGTTTTTCTTGCCATGGGAGAAGTGCTTAGCTTTGGGTTCAATCTTGCGTTGTCCTTTCCCAGTGACAGAAGGGGCAGCAAGGCACGTATTGTATTGTTGCCATCGAGGATAACAAGATGGGGTTTTTATCATATTGCATGAAACTATCCCTCTACATCATGTCATCTTGCTTGAGGTGTTACTCTGTTTTTAACTTAATACTCTAGATGCATGCTGGATAACAGTCGATGAGTGGAGTAATAGTAGTAGATGCAGGCAGGAGTCGGTCTACTTGTCTCGGACGTGATGCTTATATACATGATCATACCTAGATATTCTCATAACTATGCTCAATTATGTCAATTGCTCAACAGTAATTTGTTCACCCACCGTAGAATACTTATGCTCTTGAGAGAAGCCACTAGTGAAACCTATGGCCCCCCGGGTCTATTCTCATCATATCAATCTCCATCACTTTAATCTTGCTTTGCTTTTTACTTTTCACTTTGCATCTCTATACCAAAAATACCAAAAATATTCTCTATCAGATCTCACTCTCGTAAGTGACCGTGAAGAGATTGACAACCCCTAATCACGTTGGTTGCGTTGAGCTATTGTTTTGTGCAGGTACGGGGGACTTGCGTGTAGCCTCCTACGGGATTGATACCTTGGTTCTCAAAAACTGAGGGAAATACTTACGCTACTTTGCTACATCATCCTCTCCTCTTCGGGGAAATCCAACGCAGTGCTCAAGAAGTTGCAAGAAGAATTTCTGGCGCCGTTGCCGAGGAGTCTACGCAAAAGTCAACATACCAAGTACTCATCACAATCCCTATCTCCTGAATTACTTTAGTTGCCATTTGCCTCTCGTTTTCCTCTCCCCCACTTCACCCTTGCCGTTTTATTCTCCCTCTCTTTTCTATTTGCCTTCTTCTCGCTTGCTTTTTGTTTGCTCGTGTTGTCATGTTCCTTCTATATGATTGCATCTTCGCTTGCTGAAAATCTATTGATATGGATCCACTTAAAGTGTTCTACTTGGATAATCTTTGATCCTTATGCGCTCGTGGTGAAACCCCAACTAGCCTAGTTGATGGGAAATCTTTAGATGAGCATGCTCATTTTGTGCGTCACCGTTTGTCTGAAAAAGGGAAACTCTAATGGAGTCAAATAAACAGATTGCTATGTTATGCTTGGAATCTTTATGAAATTTATGATTTTACTTGTTGCTCTAAGAACCCTAAAAAACACCTTCCCTACCTATGTGAGTTTAATGAAAATGAAATCTTATCTTCTTATGCAAAGGGTGTTTATAGTTACTATGATATCAAACAAATTGAAGAATTTGTTGCTTTTAATGGTGCTTATGAAGTTGCTTCTTTGATTGAAAAGTATGATATTACTCTCTACGAATCTGAAAATTTTGACATACTTAAATATTGCTATGAAAACTATGCTCATAATGTCTATGTCAAAGAATTTATTGAGAGAATGACTGTTGCTTTGGAAGAAAATAATGATATGCATGAATCTATAGATAATGATGATTCCAATGATTTGATTGAAATATCCCTTGATGAACATGATGCTTGCTATTCTTGTGGCCATGATGTCAATATTTATGAAGATGAATTTGTTATAG
The DNA here is from genome assembly GCA_032464435.1 of Aegilops umbellulata. Lineage (NCBI taxonomy): Eukaryota > Viridiplantae > Streptophyta > Magnoliopsida > Poales > Poaceae > Aegilops > Aegilops umbellulata. The sequence continues at coordinate 82,430,143 of CP136054.1, read as the reverse complement.
TTCCTTATGTTAAACATGAGATCGTTGCTATTGCACCCATACTTGGTAGTTCCTTTGATGAAAAGCATGATTGCAACGATGTTACGATAAATTCTCTTGATGTCAATTGTGCTAATAATATGCAAAACCCTAAGCTTGGGGATTGCTATGTCTACTACTTGTTGCAATGATCATGATTGGGGTGATTCTTCTTATGATCTTGAAAATTTATTTAAGACCCATGATGAATATGAGATTGATAGTAGTGTTTGCAATAATATTTAAAGTGGGTTTGGAATAGTGTCAACTTTAGATCCCACATATTTGGAGAATGTTCAATCTTACGATATTTTTGATAAAAGTGGGTTTGGAGAGGTCATGACTTTAGTTAAGGTTAATCCCACTATTTTGGAAGAGCGTCAACTTTGCATGCATTTGGATCGTGTTGAAAATATTTTATGTGATAGCTATTTTGTTGAATTTTCTTATGATCCCACATGTAATTATTATGAGAGAGGAAAATATGCTTGTATAAATTTTCATGATAATAAATTACCTCTCGTTATGTTAAGCTTGCTATCGTTTCTTTCCACTTCCTTGCATGTGCTAGTTTTTGGTTGCTATGATAATTTGTTTGCCTATAAGATGCCTATGCATAGGAAGTATGTCAGACTTAGATGTGTGTGTCATGTGTTTTATGATGCTCTCTTTGTGCCTCAATTCTTGCCTTTCTTGTGGGCATCACTGAAATCTCAATGCCTAGCTGAAAAGGCTTTAAAGAAAAGCGCTTGTTGGGAGACAACCCAATATTTTTCCTTGCTGCTTAGTAATAAATAATCCATCTACATTCTGTTTAGATGTGGTTTTGTGTTTTAATTAGTATTTGTGCCAAGTTAGACCTATAGGATCTTCTTGGATGATAGTTATTTGATCTTGCTGTAATTCCCAGAATCTTTATGTTCATGAAAACAGTTGTTAAAAATCACTAGAACGTGATAAAATACTGATTCCAATTGCTGCTGATCAATAAACAAATTGTCTAGGTCTTCCTACTTTGGTAGATGTTTTGGAGTTCCAGAAGTTTGCGTTAGTTACAGATTACTACAGACTGTTCTGTTTTTGACAGATTCTGTTTTTCGTGTGTTGTTTGCTTATTTTGATGAATCTATAGCTAGTAAAATAGCTTATAATCCATAGAGAAATTGGAATACAGTAAGTTTAACACCAATATATAAGAATGAGTTCATTACAGTACCTTGAAGTGGTCTTTTGTTTTCTTTCACTAACGGAGCTCACGAGATTTCTATTGAGTTTTGTGTTGTGAAGTTTTCAAGTTTTGGGTGAAATCTTTTGATGGATTATGGAACAAGGAGTGGCAAGAGCCTAAGCTTGGGGATGCCCATGGCACCCCCAAGATAATCCAAGGACACCAAAAATTCAAAGCTTGGGGATGCCCCGGAAGGCAACCCCTCTTACGTCTACTTCCATCGGTAATTTTACTTGGAGCTATATTTTTATTCACCACATGATATGTGTTTTGCTTGGAGTGTCTTGTATTATTTGTGTCTTTGTTTTTTAGTGTGCCACAATCATACTTGCTGTACACACCTTTTGAGAGAGCCATACATGAATTGGAATTTGATAGAAGAGCTTTATAGTTTTGCTCTAGTGCTTCACTTATATCTTTTAGAGCACGGTGGTGGATTTGTTTTATAGAAACTATTGATCTCTCATGCTTCACTTAGATTATTTTTAGAGTCTTAATTAGCATGGTAATTTGCTTAATAATAATAATAAGCTTGGTATTCAAGATTTGTAAAATTTTCTTTTGAGTGCGTTGAATACTAAGAAAAGTTTGATGCTTGATGATTGTTTTGAGATATGGAGGTGATAATTTCAAAGTCATGCTAGTAGAGTAATTTTGAATTTGAGAAGTGCTTGAGTTGAAGTTTGCAAGTCCCGTAGCATGCACGTATGGTAAACGTTATGTAACAAATTTGAAACATGAGGTGTTATTTGATTTTTCTCCTTATGAGTGGCGGGCGGGGACGAGCGATGGTCTTTTCCTACCAATCTATCCCCCTAGGAGCATGCGCGTAATGCTTTGGTTTTTGATGGCTTGTAGATTTTTGCAATAAGTATGTGAGTTCTTTATGACTAATGTTGAGTCCATGAATTATACGCACTCTCGCCCTTCCATCATTGCTAGTCTCTTCGGTACCGTGCATTGCCCTTTCTCACATTGAGAGTTGGTGCAAACTTCGCCGGTGCATCCAAACCCCGTGATATGATACGCACTTTCACACATAAACCTCCATATATCTTCCTCAAAACAGCCACCATACCTACCTATTATGGCATTTCCATAGCCATTCCGAGATATATTGCCATGCAACTTTCCACCATTCCGTTCGTCATGACACATCCATCATTGTCATATTGCTAGCATGATCATGTAGTTGACATAGTATTCTTGGCAAAGCCACCGTTCATAATTCTTTCATACATGTCACTCTTGATTCATTGCATATCCTGGTACACCGCCGGAGGCATTCATATAGAGTCATACTTTGTTCTAGTATCGAGTTGTAATCATTGAGTTGTAAATAAATAGAAGTGTGTTGATCACCATTTTCTAGAGCATTGTCCCAAGTGAGGAATAAAAAAAATAAAAAAAGAGAGAAAGGCCATAAAAAAGGAAGGCCCAAAAAAATGAGAGAAAAAGAGAGAAGGGACAATGTTAATATCCTTTGCCACACTTGTGCTTCAAAGTAGCACCATAATCATCATGATAGAGAGTCTCTTGTTTTATCACTTTCATATACTAGTGGGAATTTTTCATTATAGAACTTGGCTTGTATATTCCAACAATGGGCCTCCTCAAGTGCCCTAGGTCTTCGTGAGCAAGCAAGTTGGATGTACACCCACTTAGTTTATTTTGTTGAGCTTTCATACATTTATAGCTCTAGTCCATCCGTTGCATGGCAATCCCTACTCCTTGCATTAACATCAATCGATGGGCATCTCCATAGCCCATTGATTATCCTCGTTGATGTGTGACTTTCTCCTTTTTTTGTTTTCTCCACATAACCCCCATCATCATATTCTATTCCACCCATAGTGCTATATCCATGGCTCGTGCTCATGTATTGCGTGAAGGTTTATGAGTTTGAGATTATTAAAGTATGAAACAATTGCTTGGCTTGTCATCGGGGTTGTGCATGATGAGAGCATTCTTGTGTGACGAAAATGGAGCATGACTAAACTATATGATTTTGTAGGGATAAACTTTCTTTGGCCATGTTACTTTGAGAAGACATAATTGCTTTGTTAGTTTGATTAAAGTATTATCGTTTTTATGTTAATATGAACTTTTGTCTTGAATCTTTTGGATCTGAATATTCATACCACAATTGAGAAGATTTACATTGAAATTATGCCAAGTAGCACTCCACATCAAAAATTCTCTTTTTATCATTTACCTACTCGAGGACGAGCAGGAATTAAGCCTAGGGATGCCTGATACGTCTCCAACATATCTGTAATTTTTGATTGCTCCATGCTATATTATCTACTGTTTTGGACTATATTGGGCTTTATTTTCCACTTTTATATTATTTTTGGGACTAACCTATTAACCGGAGGCCCAACCCAGAATTGTTGTTTTTTGCGTATTTCAGAGTTTCGGCGAAACAGAATATCAAACGGAGTCCAAACGGAATGAAACCTTCGGGAACGTGATTTTCTCATCAGATAAGACCCTGGAGACTTGGACCCTCCGTCAAGAAAGCCACGAGGCGGTCACGAGGGTGGGGGGCGCGCCCACCCCCTAGGGCGCGCCCCCTGCCTCGTGGGCCCCTCGGAGCTCCACCGACGTACTTCTTCCTCCTATACATACCTACGTACCCCCAAACGATCAGATACGGAGCCAAAAACCTAATTCCACCGCCGCAACCTTCTGTACCCACGAGATCCCATCTTGGGGCCTGTTCCAGGGCTCCGCCGGAGAGGGCCGTCATCACGGAGGGCTTCTACTTCATCCGAGCCCCTCCGATGAAGTGTGAGTTGTTCACCTCAGACCTACGGCTCCATAGTTATTAGCTAGATGGCTTCTTCTCTCCTTTTGGATCTCAATACAATGTTCTTCCCCTCTCTCGTGGAGATCTATTCGATGTAATCTTCTTTTTGTGGTGTGTTTGTTGAGACCGATGAATTGTGGGTCTATGATCAAGTCTATCTATGAATAATATTTGAATCTTCTCTAAATTCTTTTATGCATGACTAGGACAAATGCCCGTGCGTTGCAACGGGGGAGAAAACTGACCTATAATCAAATTTAGTGAGAACTTTATATGCAAATATAACGGCACGTGCTTCATACAAAGAAACCGCTAGTTCATGAAAATGTCCACCAGCAAAGTACAATGATATCAGAATGATTTATTCAAGAATCGAAACAACTCACTGCAATAAACTCACTACAATAGTAGAATCCCATTGCGCAGTAGGACCCTGAACCCTATGTGTGGCCAACATTGTTTTTGGATTTGCTAAACTTTTAGTTTCAACTGTTGGAGCTCCCGCCGCACAAATCCGCAGGGGCACAAACCCGCCAAGCCCTGTCCGGTGTCTCGACTGCCACGCGATTTGTGAAGTAGTTGGATCACGCACGAGGAAACAATAAATTTGAAGTTTCGGTCGTTGATACTTGATTTTTTATTTGAAACTTGCTATTTTCTCATTCGCTTTTACCAAATTTATAGATAAAATTTTAAGACTTTTTTCTTCTGTCGGTCATAGGCGCAAAAATTGTGATTTTATTGTTTGCGTGCTAAGTTTCAAGTGTTGAAACTTAACATTTAATTTTAAAATCCATCCAAACATATTTAAGATGGATCTTATTTGAAATCCCTCGACACGAGAAATACAAATACAAAAACAAAACTTAATTTAAACTTTCACTTAAAAGATATAAAAGTTTGAAAATCGAAAGCCAGAAATAAAATCACATCCGAGAGACCGCGGCACAAATCCTCAACCGCTCTTACCATATTGCTTTTGGTTTTAGAGTCAATAGTGCTGCCTCAAATTAGCACCACTTAACTTGTAGCAATTTCTGCATGGGGACAATATTTTCTGTCATTACCATATGAATTGTTGGAGGCCTATTTTAGCCTCTAGTGAGGAAAGAAAGCAGTTCCCGGCTATGCTTTTAAGCCTGACGTTGAAGACCAAGCAAAATCCTGCTTAGTAAAGAAACCAATTAAGGCATCATCATGCAACAATGTACATTTTTTTCATTATTCTACGGATGAATCCTTTGAATTTGGCCACGTTGTGCGCCCTTCTTCCTAATCTCCTGTAATTCTCTTTTATTAGGGATGAATCCATTTAATTTGCCCACATCATGATTCAACCTTCTTATTTTTTTAAATATGGATGAATCCGCTTTATTCAAGGACGCCATGCGCCGGAGGCCCGGAGCCTTGCCTTTCTAGCTCCTTTAATAACGTCCGTGTGCTAGAACCTTCATCGTCCTCCGTTAATTTCGTTTAGTTTAACCTTCCCTCGTTATCGCACATGGCCATGTACATTATTACAATGGAGATCGCTAGTTCGATTTTGGAGAGCAATTTTTTTCCTTCTATTTTCTTGGACTACAGTCAGCCCGCCGGTGTGTGTGTGTTTTAAACGGGCTACAACTAAGATATAATATGGGCCACAACGACACAACACGGGCTGTGCTCGACGGACATGCGTGCGTGTGTCATATGTCCCCGAATTAGTACCACCTCACATATATCTGAAATAGAAAATAAAATCACCACGGGACGAAACCAAGAATATCACCTTGCTTTATTAGTAGGTATAGATATAGATTGGTTATCTTTTCAAGTCTCTTCGAATTATCAGTTTGGTTTGGCCTACTAGATTGGTTTTTCTTGCCATGGGAGAAGTGCTTAGCTTTGGGTTCAATCTTGCGGTGTCCTTTCCCAGTGATAGAAGGGGCAGCAAGGCGCATATTGTATTGTTGCCATCGAGGATAACAAGATTGGGTTTTTATCATATTGCATAAAACTATCCCTCTACATCATGTCATCTTGCTTAAGGAGTTACTCTGTTTTTAACTTAATACTCTAGATGCATGCTGGATAGCGGTCGATAAGTGGAGTAATAGTAGTAGATGCACGCAGGAGTCGGTCTACTTGTCTTAGACGTGATGCCTATATACATGATCATACCTAGATATTCTCATAACTATGCTCAATTCTGTCAATTGCTCAATAGTAATTTGTTCACCCACCGTAGAATACTTATGCTCTTGAGAGAAGCCACTAGTGAAACCTATGGCCCCCTATTCTCATCATATCAATCTCCATCACTTTAATCTTGCTTTGCTTTTTACTTTTCACTTTGCATCTCTATACCAAAAATACCAAAAATATTCTCTATCAGATCTCACTCCCGTAAGTGACCGTCAAGGGATTGACAACCCCTAATCGCGTTGGTTGCGTTGAGCTATTGTTTTGTGCAGGTACGAGGGACTTGCGTGTAGCCTCCTACTGGATTGATACCTTGGTTGTCAAAAACCGAGGGAAATACTTATGCTACTTTGCTGCATCATCCTCTCCTCTTCGGGGAAATCCAACGTAGTGCTCAAGAGGTAGCAAGGTGCTCCCCTTATGCCCTAGCCGAATTAACGGGAATTTAGGGCATAAACACAAGAGCCAGGCAACCCAGCTTGGCCAAAACTTAAGTCATATCGATGCATATAATGGCAAAAAAAGGTACATGTGGAAGAATAACACATGTGTGGGGCATAGAGCCCAGAGAATAGTTATATTAAGCTTCTGTATAAGAAGCCCCCAGGTATAATGAGTGTGGTTAGCGCGTCAAGATTGTATAGTTAAGACACAATTTAGCCTTTTAAGGCCTCGAAGAGAAAGGAAAAAAGAAAGAGATAAAAGACAGATAACGGATATGTAAAAACTTAACGGAGGTAAGGAGACGAACATAGAGTCCGGCACTAGGCGTAGAACCTTCGGAGTCTGGCTGCGTTCCATGGGTTTGGCTCGAGTCGATTATCCGATGCATCCCGCAGACGGTACGCTCCACCGGTCAGAACTTGGTCAATAATGAAGGGACCTTCCCATTTGGGCTTGAGCTTGTTCTTTTTCTTCTCCAGTAGGCATAGAACGAGTTCGCCAATGTTATAGGTTTTGACCCGTACTTCTCTACTTTCATACCTTCGAGCCTGTTGCTAATAGAATGCGGAACGAGCTTTTGCCACGTCACGCTCCTCCTCTAGGGCGTCCAAACTGTCCTGCCAATCAAGTTCAACCTCTTTTTCTTCATACATGCGCACTCGAGGTGAGTCATGAATTACGTCGCAGGGCAGTACCGCCTCTGCGTCGTACACCATAAAAAAGGGTGTGTACCCGGTAGTGCGATTCGGCGTGGTCCGCAACCCCCATAGTACGGAGTCGAGCTCCTCTACCCAGTGCGTGTTTGATTCCTTTAAGGACCGCACTAATCTGGATTTAATGCCGCTCATGATAAGACCATTTGCTCGCTCGACTTGACTGTTAGTTTGCGGGTGATAGTCAGAAGCGTAATCAAGCTTGATGCCCATGTTGCTGCACCAAAGTTTTACCTCGTCGGCTGTAAAGTTCAAGCCGTTATCGGTGATGATGCTGTGGGGGACGCCATAACGGTGTACAACCCCAGATATGAAGTCTATCACTGGTCCGGATTCAGCTGTTTTAACTGGTTTGGCTTCTATCCATTTGGTGAATTTATCCACCATGACCAGTAAGTATTTTTTCTTATGGGTTCCCCTTTGAGGGGTCCGACCATATCAAGCCCCCAGACCGCAAAGGGCCAAGTAATGGGGATTGTTTGGAGAGCGATAGGCAGCATATGGCTTTGGTTTGCAAAAAGCTGGCACCTGACGCAACGTTGAACAAGGTCCTGTGCATCTACTCGGGCCGTCGACCAATAGAAACCTGTACGGAAGGCCTTACTTACAAGGGACCGGGCTGCGGCGTGGTGGCCGCCGAGTCCAGCATGGATTTCTCCCAAAAGTTTCCGCCCTTCCTCTTAGGAGGTGCACCTTTGAAGGACTCCGGTAGTGCTTTTCTTATAAAGCTCTCCCTCATGGACCTTGTAGGACTTAGACCACCGCACTATGCAGCGTGCCTCATTTTGGTCCTCGGATAGTTCCTGCCTAGTTAGGTAGGCCAGGAATGGTTCTGTCCATGGGGCGATGACAGCCATTATCACGTGGGGTGAAGGTGTTATTTTGGCGGCAGAGCCTCTGATTGTGTCAGAGTGTTCGGTGTCTGGTGTTGTGGCCGGGTCCGGACTATTGTTACCGGTGTACCCTTCCCATACCACGGATGGCTTAAACAGCCTTTCCAAGAAGAGGTTAGGTGGGACAAGGTTGCGCTTAGCCCCGATACGGGCGAGGATATCCGCCGCCTGATTGTTTTCCCGAGCCACATGGTGGAATTCAATCCCCTTGAACCGAGCTAACATTTTGAGGACGGCGTTGCAATAAGCCACCATTTTCGGATCCTTGGCGTCGAAGCCTCCATTTATTTGAGATATTGCGAGGTTCGAGTCCCCATGCACCTCCAGGTGTTGAATGCCCATGGAGACTGCCATCCGCAGATCATGTAATAGGGCCTCGTATTCGGCTGCTTTGTTGGAGTTTGTGTATAGTATTTGGAGTACGTATTGGACTATATCTTCGGTGGGGGACGTCAGGACGACGCCAGCCCCCAGACCAGCCAGCATTTTAGAGCCGTCGAAGTGCATAATCCAATTGGAGTACGCGCCGTACTCTTTAGGGAGTTCAGCTTCTGTCCATTTGGTGATGAAATCAGCGAGTACTTGAGACTTAATGGCTCATCGTGGTTTGTATATTATGTCGAACGGGAGGAGCTCAATAGCCCATTTAGCAATCCAGCCGGTGGTCTCGCGGTTGTTTATTATGTCATTGAGTGGCACTTCAGAGGCCACCGTAATTGAACCCTCTTGAAAGTAGTGTCGTAGATTACGGGATGCCATAAAGACCGCATATGCTACCTTTTGATAATGCGGGTACCGTGATTTGCACGGAGTGAGGACGGTGGATACATAGTATACCGGCTTTTGAAGCAGTGATTTATGTTCGTCCATCTCTCGTTCGACGACGAGCACTGCGCTTACAACTTGGTGTGTTGCCGCTATATATAGCAGCATTGGTTCACCGACGTTAGGTGCGGCCAGGATTGGGTTTGTGGCCAAAACGCCTTTTATTTCTTCTAATCCAGTCGTGATTGCGTCCGTGCACTCGAAGTGTTCGGTGCATCGTAGGAGGCGATAAAGATGTAGTGCCTTTTCTCCTAATCGGGAGATGAAGCGGCTTAAAGCAGCCACGCATCCAGTTAGTTTCTGGATTTGCTTGAGGTCCGTTGGGATGGCCAACTGTGACAGAGCTCGGATTTTAGCCGGATTTGCTTCGATTCCTCTGTTGGAGACGATAAAGCCTAAGAGCTTTCCGGCGGGCATGCCGAAGACGCATTTTTCCGGGTTGAGCTTAATGTCGTATGTTCGGAGATTATCGAACGTGAGCCTCAAGTCGTCTATTAAGGATTCGACGTGTCTTGTTTTAATGACCACATCATCTATGTATGCCTCCACTGTTTTGCCAATCTGTGTCTCCAAGCATGTCTGAATCATGCGCTAATAGGTTGCACCGGCGTTTTTTATCCCAAAAGGCATGATGTTAAAACAGAAGGGGCCGTATGGAGTGATAAATGCCGTTGCGGCTTGATTAGACTCCGCCATCTTATTTTGGTGGTATCCGGAGTATGCGTCGAGGAAACACAGTGAGTCATGTCCTACAGTAGCGTCGATAATTTGATCGATGCGAGGGAGGGGGAAGGGATCCTTTGGGCAAGCCTTATTAAGGTCCTTTAAGTCGACGCATAGGCGCCAGGATTTGTCCTTCTTTGGTACCATCACCAGGTTTGCTAGCCAGTCCGGATGTTTTATTTCTCGAATGAATCCGGCCTCCAGTAACTTGGCTAGCTCCTCTCCCATGGCTTGTCGCTTAGGCTCAGAGAAGCGCCGGAGAGTTTGCTTGACCGGCTTGAATCCCTTTAGGATGTTAAGGCTATGCTCGACCAGCCTGCGTGGGATTCTTGGCATGTTTGAAGGATGCCAGGCGAAGATGTCCCAATTCTTGCGCAAGAACTCCCGTAGTGCGGCGTCTACTGTGGGGTTTAACTGTGCCCCGATGGATGTTGTTTTTGTAGGGTCCGTTGGATGGACTTGGAATTTGACTATTTCATCCTCTGGTTTAAAAGAGGTGGACTTGGATCTTTTATCAAGTATCACATCATCCCTGTCCACTGTGGAGCGCAGCGCAGTTAATTCCTCGGCCGCGAGGGCTTCGGATAACGCCTCGAGGGCCAGTGCGGCTGTTTTATTTTTGGCGTGGAGCGCCTTGGGTCCGGGCATTTTGAGCTTCATGTACCCGTAATGGGGTATGGCTTGGAAGATCGTGAATGCCTCCCGCCCTAAAAGTGCGTGGTATCCGCTATTGAACGGGGCCACTTGGAATGTGATTTCTTCGGACCTATAATTCTCCGGCGTGCCGAATACCACATCTAGTGTGATTTTGCCAGCACATTGTGCCTCCCGACTAGGGATGATTCCTTTGAAGGTCGTGCTGCTTTGCTCAATGCGGCTTCTGTCTATTTCCATTATTCGAAGGGTCTCCTCATAGATGAGGTTTAGTCCGCTGCCGCCGTCCCTGAGCACTTTAGTAAGCCGGAAGCCGTCCACAATTGGACTAAGGACTAAGGCGGCTGGTGCTCGGGCTGTTTGGAATTTATGTTCGTCACTGGCATTGAAGGTGATAGCCGTGTCGCTCCATGGATTTATTGCTGCTACGTGGCAGACTTCGGCGAGGCTGCGGAGTGCTCGCTTACGCCTATTATTTGAGGCGAAGGTCTCGAAGACTGTCAATACTGTATTGTTGTTCTCCACGGGATGGTGCTCTGCGGTATTGTTGATGAGGATATCCTCACCGCTCTTGGCCACCTGCCGGAGTACCCAACATGCTCTAAGGTTGTGTGTTGGTATGGTATCCGCTGTACTGTGAATTTTGCATGGCCCGTTGAGCCATCCCTCCAATACGGTTCCACGCCCTGTAGTGGGTTTTTGCTTCTTTGTAATTGGGTCGGGCGACTTATGAGAGTACACCCTTTTAGTTCAGACAGGGAGTTTTGTTAGAGCCGGAGGATCCCAAAATTTTGTTTGGGCTTTCCAGGCGCTTTCCATCGCGCAGTACTTCCGTACTATGGCCGCCAAGTCAGCGAAGTGTGCTATGTCACGGCGACTTATGGTGTTGAGGATTCCCTTGCCCGTGCAATTATTGCGAAAGAATGAAATTGCATCTTCCTCGCGACAGTCCTTGACCTTGTTCATTACAAGGAGGAACCTGGCCCAATAGTGGTGTACTATTTCCTGGGGCTCTTATCTAATGTGGGAAAGATCGCTTATATCTGGGTGGGTGGGTGGATTTAAGTCTGAACCCTGACCCGATCTGAGACCCAAGGGCGGAGGAGTTTCCGATCTTGGAAGTTAGGGCTCCGGGATGTTGCCCAATAGGTCTGGCTCACTGCCTGATTCTAGGTTCAGGGTTTGGGCGATGTCCTCCCGTAGACGGGTATCCGACTCGGAGAGCTCGGGAATCCGGACATAGTTTGTCCTCAAGATACAGGAAGAATCACCGCATTGCTCCTCCACCACCGCTATCTGATGGGTGACCGGCGGAGAGTTAATCTCCCTTTGGTCGGGTTTAAGCCCAATCCGATCATAGTCCGTAGCGACTCCCAAAGCGGTGATGCGATCCAAGAGCTCGTTCAAAGAGGAGAGCTCCATAGGATCCATCTGCTCGGTGAATTCCGAGCCGATGTGGTGGCTGTTTTCGATGACCCGAGAAGTCATCGTCGTCGCAGCGGCCGAGCGGGCGATCATGACGAAACCGCCTAGTCGGAGAGTTTGGCCTACAGCCAAGGCTCCCCCAGAGGTGACGTTGTCCTTGACAACAAGACGAGCCATCCAGCCTTATGATGATGGCACAGTGGAACTCTCAATGAAAGCACCAATGTCGGTGTCAAAACTGGCGGATCTCGGGTAGGGGGTCCCGAACTGTGCGTCTAAGGCGGATGGTAACAGGAGGCGGGGGACACGATGTTTACCCAGGTTCGGGCCCTCTCGATGGAGGTAATACCCTACTTCCTGCTTGATTGATCTTGATGATATGAGTATTTCAAGAGTTGATCTGCGACGAGATCATAGAGGCTAAACCCTAGAAGCTAGCCTATGGTATGATTGTTGTTGTCCTACGGACTAAACCCTCCGGTTTATATAGACACCGGAGGGGGCTAGGGTTACACAGAGTCGGTTACAAGGGAGGAGATCTACATATCTGTATTGCCAAGCTTGCCTTCCACTCCAAGGAGAGTCCCATCCGGACACAGGACGAAGTCTTCAATCTTGTATCTTCATAGTCCAACAGTCCGGCTAAAGTATATAGTCCGGCCGTCCGAGGACCCCCTAATCCAGGACTCCCTCAGTGATGGCGTGAGAGGGCTCCTAAGGTGCACAGTTATAATGTCTTAAAATGCCATGACTAGACATATGATCAAGTTTATGCTAGGTAGCATTCCACATAAAAAATTATCTTTTTTATCATTTACCTGCTCGAGGACGAGCAGGAATTAAGCTTGTGGATGTTGATACGTCTCCGTCGTATCTATAATTTTTGATTGTTTCATGCCAATATTATACAAGTTTTACATACTTTTGGCAACTTTTTATATGATTTATTGGACTAACGTATTGATCCAGTGCCCAGTGCCAGTTACTGTTTTCTGCATGTTTTTTGTATCGCAGAGTATCCATATCAAACAAAGTCCAAATGCAATAAGTAAATACGGAGATTTATTTTGGAATATTTGTGATTTTTGGGAGTTGGAATCACCCCCAACGGAGGCCCACACAGGGCACAATACACCAAGGCGCGCCAGAGGCCCCTGGTGCACGGTGGTGGGTTGTGCCCACCTCGTACGTCAGTTGGACCTCTACTTCGGGCGCAAGGAAGCTTATATCCGAAAAAATCGTGTTAAAATCTCAGCGCAATCAGAGTTACGGATCTCCGGGAATATAAGATACAGTTTTCAGCCAGATATGGGGAACGTGAAACAGAAGAGAATAGAGGGGGAGATCCAATCTCGGAGGGGCTCTCGCCCCTCCCATGCCATGGAAGCCAAGGACCAGATGGTAAATCCTTCTCCCACCTAGGGAGCAGGCCAAGGAAGAAGAAGAAGGAGGGGGCTCTCCCCCCTCGCTTCCGGTGGCGCCAGAGTGCCGCCAGGGGCAACGATCGGGACAGCAATCTACATCAACAATCTTGCTACCTAAGAGTGCGTTATATCGACTAGAGGGGGGGTGAATAGGCGATTTTTATGAAATTCTTCACTGAGGAATTTTCTGGTGAGGAAATTCCTTAGCGAAGAACTACTAGCAGCGGAATAAGTACTCAGATAAAAACATAACAGAATCCAGGCATAGTCATCATGATGAAATGAAGACAAACACAGAGTACAGAAAGCGTAAGCACAGGATAACACTAGATGAAGACAAAACAGACTGAAGAAATTGAACTGAGGAAATTGAGAAAGTCTTCAGTCAAAGTCTTCAAACACAGATATGATAAACAAACAGCACACTACTAAGGAAATGAAAGAGTTGAGGAAATGGAACCAGTAAGCTTGGTGAAGACAATGATTTGGTAGACCAGTTCCAACTGCTGTCTCAGTTGTACGTCTGGTTGGAGTGGCTGAGTATTTAAACTCGAGGACACCTAGTCCCGAAAACACAGTCCTCACCGTATTCTCCTTGAGCTAAGGACACACAGTCCCCGCCCAATCACTCGTGGTAAGTCTTCAGGTGACTTCCAAACCTTCACAGACTTGGTCACTCGGCGATCCGCAATTCCTCTTGGATGCTCTAGACCTTGACGCCTAACCATCTGGAAGAAGCAAAGTCTTCAAAGGTAACAAGCGTCGGATCCACGTAGGATCAATCTCTTCAGTGATGCTCAATCACTTTGGGTTTGTAGGTGTTTTGGGTTTGGGTTTGGATTTTCCTCACTTGATGATTTTCGCTCAAAGTCCTCGGAGGATGGGTTGCTCTCAAATGACAAGTGTCAAGTTCACGCGGAGCAGCCAACCAGCTAGTGGTTGTAGGGGGCGGCTATTTATAGCCTAGGGAGCAGCCCGACATGATAAGATATAAATGCCCTTCAATGATATGACCGTTAGGTGGACAAGATATTTTGGGACAGCTGGCGCGTAGCACAGCAACGGTCGGAAATTTGAGGTATAAATTCCTCAGGGCTATCATGTTCCTCACTTTGTGGGCAATTCGCACTGGCGAACTCCTAACTCCTCAGTCAGGGCAAAGTCCTCAGTGACCAGAAGAACTGCGTCTCTGTCACTGAAGAAATTGACTGGACTTTATGAGATTTCCAATGGCTTCACTCGAAGGGATTGGTAGGTGTAGGATTTGAGATGAACATCACATGGAAATTTTCTCCTTAGTATTTCCTCGACCCCCTTTAACAGTACGGTGTTTCCTATGACTCAAGAAAGAGAAAATGAAACTACGAAAACAAAAGTCTTCACGCTTCATATTCCTCGAATGATAACCAAGTCTTCAAGGTCACACCAATTTCTTCACTTTCAAAGTCTTCAGAAAGTCCTCAAAATATCAAAGTCTTGAGTCGAAGAACTTCATTTTTAGGGGTCGACTTTCTCTGTAAATATCAAACTCCTCATAGACTTATAAACATGTGTACACTCATAAACGCGTTAGATACTTAACCTATAAGTCTTCAGTACACCAAAATCACTAAGGGGCACTAGATGCACTTTCAATCTCCCCCTTTTTGGTGATTGATGACAACATAGGTTAAGTTTTCAACGGGGATAAATATATGAAGTGTAAATACTGATATTGAGAAATTTGATTGCAATATATAGAAGAACTCCCCCTGAAGTTGTGCATAGTGAGGAATTTGCTTTTGAAGCAATGCACACTTGAAGAGATGAATCATGGAGATCTCCCCCTATATCTTGTAATTCATACACGCATTTGATATATAATACGAGGAATTTGAAATGCATGGTGAAATATGGTGCCTGATGAAATTCAGCATGCGTGCAATAATATTAACGAGGAATAAGCATGCCGAATAGAGCATCAAAAGTATCTGAACCTAGTGCAGTAAAAGTATCAGCGCACCATCGGGTTTAAGATTACAACTCAATCCAATAAAGTTTCAGAAGAACGAGAGTTGTAACTTAGCAAAAAAATGCCCTTTATTATAGACCCGCTTGAAGACTAACTCAGATTTCTCCCCCTTTGTCATCAGATGACCAAAAGGATCGAAACTAAGGACTAACGCCCCTGAAGATATTCAAGTTGATGAAGGAGCGCCAGCGTTGTTGGGGTCGGCCGTTGATGTAGGGCCTGCCGCAGTGTCGTCCAAGTCTTCATGTTCATCAGTCTCACGCGATGAAGAATATGAACTGGCCACCAAAGAAGGAACTGGGACCTTCTTGTATTTCTTCGGAGGAGGTGCAAACCAGGCAAATTCTTTGTTGAGACCCATGTTCTTCAGATCATCAGCGTTGTAGACTTGAGATAAAACAGCCCAGGTGCGGTTGAGGGTTTCATGAAGGTAGTAGTGGTTTTTCTTCACTGCATTATGTGTTGCAGTCATGTTGTGAAGAATTCAACCAAACTGATGCTTGACCCATTTGTGATTGCGATCAACCTTTTGATGAAGACTGAGGAGTAACTCACGATCAGTCATCACCCTGGGTGCTGTGGCTTGAGGATTTGGCTTGGCAGTGTTGGCGGCAGTGTCATGTGTGGCAGAGTCATCATTGGTGGAATAAGATGCAGCTTTGCGAAATTGACCATCCAATGGACGAATGGCTTCATCTATCACAGCAGTAGCTTTGACCTTCTCTTCATCTGAGGAAAATGTCCTTTTGAGGACTTCAATGGGAGGCAAGTAGCTGCAGTGGTTCAGAGTTCCAGCCTTGTAATTGAGTGAAGACCTTGTCCTGATGAATCTCATAATCCAAGGTGCATAAGGCCTCAGCTCAAATGGTGACATAGCAATGTTGGCCAGAGTCCTCATGAAGAAATCATGGAAGTTGACGGGAACGCCATGAATGATGTTGAAAAGCATATTCTTCATGATGCCAACGACTTCTTCATCAGTTGAGTCGTGGCCTTTGATGGGACTCATAGTCTTCGTCAGAATGCGGTAGACAGTCCGAGGCACATACAACAATTCCTTGACGAGGAATGTGGTTCGAGGGGCTTGCCCTGGCTTCAAAGGCTTCATGAGCACTTGCATATAGTGATTTGAGAGATCAGGTTCGTTGTAAACACAACGTGCATCTTCAGTGGGTGGACTCAGAGGAAGGGCACGAAGCAATTCAGATGCTGGGGCCTTATAATGTGTGCTCTCAGTCATCCAGTCCAGAACCCATGAATTCACATCTTCAGAGTTGCCGGTGATGTGTAGTGTTGCATAGAACCGAAAAATGAGTTCTTCATTCCAATCGCATATGTCAGTGCAGAAATTGAGCAGCCCAGCGTCGTGAAGAACACTGAGGACTGGCGTGAAGCACGGCATAGACTCCATATCCACGTGAGGAATATGTGCATGGTCGAAGACTTTGTCCTTGTTGAAAAGCACTGAGAAATAGAAATTAGCCTGACTAGCAGTCCAGAACTGCCTCTTCCTTATGCGAGCAGAGTCATAAGGGTTGTATTCAGTGAAGAACACGTGCTCGCCAAAGAAGTCTTCATCCTTGAACTTTTGTTTCCTTGAGAACGGATCCTTTGGCTTGGGCAGAGGAGTGTCAGTGAGTTGCATCACTACCTCAGGAATCACGATCTCAGGTTCTTCAGGCTGAGGAATTTCAGGTTCTTCCTCAGGTGCAGTCACCTTTTCAGTAGTATCAGCAGTTTCTTCAGCACTAGTGGCTGGAATTTCTTCATTCACAGATGCAGTGGGATGAGTCTCTTCAGAGCCCATCAGAACAGTTGGTGCAGGGGAGTGAGGAATTTGCTGCAGTGGAGTGAAGAGTGGAGAATTGGGATGCTGACTTTCCCAAAAGTCGTCATTCATCACTGGGGTTGTGCTTCCAATGTCCACATCTTCATCCTCTAATTCTTCAACACCAGCCTCTTCAGCAGTAAACTGAGGCATTGGTGATGAGACCATTGGGGTTGAAGGGATTCCATCCACTTCAATTTCTTCATCAATCTGCTCTGAGGAAGCAGCAGACTGAGTTTCTTCATCTGATCCACTTGGGATCACATATTCTTCACCAAAAGGAACAAGGTCCTTTGATGGCATGGTGGAAATTGGAACAACATCAATTGGATTGGCAAACGAGCTGGTCATGGGCTTCATCTTCTTTGGGACTGAAGATTCTGAAGCACTTGATGCTTTCCTTTTCTTCACTGCAGCTCGCTCTGCAGCCTTGGTCTTCTTCACATCCAATGCAGATGGAAGGATAGGAGCTGGTGTAGGCGCAGGTGGAGCTGAGGAATCTGGTTGATTTTCCTCAGGAGCAACTGATGCGGTTGTCCTTACTTCTTCAGTTTCTTCAGGCGCACCACTAGTGGTGCCCTGGCAATTTCTTCAGTGGCTGGAATGGAGTCATCAGCCCTGGAACTAGCATTTTCTTCAGCAGCCTAAAAGTCATCAGCGATGGTGGCATGTTCTTCAGTTTGCTGAACAGATGCTTCAGCTTGAGGAACTTCTTGTTGCGATGGGGCTGCAACATTGGTGAATTTCTCAGTCAGTTGCACAAACCTGACTTTTGCTCCTTCCCATTCAGCATAGTATGCATCAAAGTCATCGCTGAGGGTTTTGATGTCAGCTTGCATCTTGATGAGTTCTTCAGGCTTCATCATGAGAACATTTTTCCTCAGCAGTTTCTCTTTCCTATACTGCGATTTCTTGATCTGCCTGGCCCTTTCATATTTCCACTTCTCCTCTTGGATGAAGTGAGTCAACATGTGACTTTGGCCAGGTGTCAGCTTGAAGTCAGGCATAGGTGTTGGGATCCTTATGCAAGATATTGATGTAATCGAGGATCGCCCTTGGACCCAGCAGTAGGGGCACAGGTGTGCCTTTGGCTTTAGCAGCCCTTTCTTGGCGGTCCCTGATGATTTCAGAAAGTTCTTCTTCATCAGCTTCATCATCATCAGACGGTACAGTGAAGACTACCTGCTTCTTCTTAGGACTTGGGCGAGTACCGCGTCTAGCAGTAGCCTTTTTCTTCAGCAGAGAGGGTCCAGCTGAGGAACTTGGTGCAGCTGAGGAACTAGCTGAGACACCAGAGGCAATAGAGACACCTACAGTCCTTTGGCATGTGGCAGGATGCGCAGGTGCTGAGGACTTTGTCGGATCAGCTGAGGACTTGGTCGGAGGTGCTGAGGATTTCGGAGGAGCAGGGGCAGCTTGAGGAATTTGCCTTGAAGATTGTGAAGTTTCAGGCCGTGAGGGCGCAGCTGAGGAACTCGGTCGTGAGGGCATTGCTGGTGAAGCACTTGGCTTTCGAGCGGGCTTCTTAAGCATTGATTTCCTCGGCTTGACAGAGGCCTCAGTGGCAGCAGCAGCAGCAGAGTCTTCATTAAATTACCTCACTGCTTCTCTGGCTTGTCTTGCCAATTTAGCTTGGCGCTTGGCCCATTCCTCAGGAAAGTCCTCACCGCGTTTGATGCTAGTGGGATCAGCCTCTTGACCAGGTGCCAATGGGGCTCTTGGGCATGGAGGGTTCAGTGCGAATTTCTTCATGTACTTTGGAGTGACGTATATGTACTCCCTCCATTCACGTGCCCATCTCCGTTCAATCCTCTGAATGCGCACCTTGCGCTGATTTTTATCTTCTTTGCCAAACTTGGATTCATTAGGCGTGCAGTAGTCTTTATATAAATCCTCAGGGATTTCAAAAGCAGTCATGACCTCAGGCTTCTTTCCTCCTTTCTGAGGCCTTTTACCTTCAGCCATTTTCTTCAGTTGAGGAATTTGAACAATCGAATTATCTGAAGAAGTGTGCAACTTTTCTTCGAGGAACACTGCAAATGAGTTAAGTTGATGAGAACCTAATGATTCAGCAGCGGACGTGTGTACCTGTGAACAGAGTATAGTTGCGAGGAATTTGAAGAGGTCATATGCATTCTCATAGGGTTTTTCATAAAGAACAAGTTTGAGGAATTTGACCAGATGCGTCTTGAAGAATTTCACTAAGCGCGCTTTATCTTAGGTTCCAGAGTTGTATAGATCGAAGTCCACACAATTGAGGAATCTTGAAGAAAATGATGCTTAGGGAAATGAGTCAAGAACAGATAACTTGTGAGGTGTTTTGTGTGTGAGGATTTGAAGAATAAAACACCTTTGAAGATTTTGTACAAAAGTTTCAAATCAAAGAGGGCAGTAAAAGTAACTTTTAATTACCCTGAACGAAGAACACGACGAACTGTGAGTTGAAACAGTGAAGTTCATCGATGCAGATCTTCGATGCCCTAACTTGGCGGAGGAAGACGTCTATGGCGGCGGCGGAGGTGAAGATTTCCGCGGTCGGCGCGAGTACGACGGCGACGAGGTCGAGGCAGTGAAGCTCTTCCTCACCGGCGACGATGGAGTAGCGGCGGCGCTAGGGTTCGGGAAGCTCGAGCAGGAGAGTGACATCGAGCGTAGTAAAAGAAGTGAGGAAGGGGACAGGGGTATTTATAGCCATGGTGAAAAACTGCTCGCCCGAAGATTTAGGACGAACGTTCCCCTGCCCGTTCTCCTTCTCACGACATGTGTCACCCACGTACTGTGTAGTGGAGATCGTGTAAGATCGTGGGTGACTAAAATAATGCATCGTGGGATGCGGAATGGTTTGAGCGGCAAAACCGAAAATTTTGGATAAGATTAGTTTTAACGTTCCGTTCGCAATTTCTTCAGCTGACAAGGACACAGTGAAGAATTTGAACGAGTTTCAAATAGAACGCACATGAAGAATTTGTGAATAGATTGGATTGAGTATAGCATAGAGGGGAAGGGTCCGATCACATTCACTTAGCACAAAAAAAACCAACTTGAAGAAATAGCTATAAGTGAATGCTGTAGAGGACATAAACTCATAAATATATATATAGCCAATGAAGAAAAACGACGGCACAAGTGAAGATTTTGCAAGTTGAAGAATTTGAACAACTGAGGAATTTCAAAACTAAGCAAAAACTCAAATTGAAGATTTTCAACTTTTGTGGTGGCGTGACCCACGTATAAGAATGATGATTTCAGACACCGCGTACAATTGTCGTCGAGTTCTGAGAATCAAATTCTTCATTAATTTCTTCACACTTAGAGTGTTATTCTTCATTGATTGAAGAAAAACGTTTCTTCATGTGTTGCACATCTAAGTCATCAATTTTGCATAAGTGTTTGGATGAGTGCCTTTTCAAAGTACATTCGAAGACTCTAAGATATTTAGCTCACACCGCAACTTGCTAAATCTCTTCTCATCCAAGGGCTTAGTGAAGATATCGGCTAGCTGTTCTTCAGTCTTCACATGCTCAATAGAAATGTCGCCCTTCAACACATGATCATGAAGAAAATGATGACGAATCTGAATGTGCTTTGTCTTCAAGTGCTGAACTGGGTTGTGAGCAATCTTGATGGCACTCTCATTGTCACAGAGGAGAGGCACATTCTTCACGTTGACGCCATAGTCCTTGAGTGTTTGCTTCATCCATAGCAGTTGAGCACAGCAAGAACCAGCAGCAATGTACTCAGCTTCAGCAGTAGACAGTGATACGCAGTTATGTTTCTTCGAGGGCCAACAGACCAAGGATTGTCCGAGGAAATGACAAGTACCAGATGTTGACTTGCGGTCGACACGGTCACCAGCATAGTCGGAGTCAGAATATCCAATGAGATCAAAATCCGAGCCCTTGGGATACCATAATCCTAGTGTTGTTGTGTGAGCTAGATATCGAAGAATATGCTTCACAGCCTTATGGTGTGATTCCTTCGGTGCAGCTTGAAATCGGGCACACATGCAAACACTAAGCATTATATCTGGCCTAGATGCACATAAGTATAATAAAGAGCCAATCATGGAGCGGTATACCTTATGATCGAAGTCAATACCATTTTCATCTGTGCATAGATGACCATTTGTGGGCATAGGAATTTTGATGCCTTTGCAATCTTGCATGCCGAATTTCTTCAGGACATCCTTGAGGTATTTCTCCTGAGATATGAATATGCCATTGCGCTGTTGACGAATTTGAAGACCTAAGAAGAATTTCAACTCTCCCATCATAGACATTTGATATTCTTCACTCATCATATAGGCAAATTCATCGCTATAACATTGGTCAGTACAGCCAAAGATGATATCATCAACATATATTTGGCACACAAATAGTTCACCATCATAAGATTTAGTAAAGAGAGTGGGATCAAGTGAACCGGGTGTGAAGCCTTTCTTCATGAAGAATTCCTTCAATGTATCATACCACGCCCGTGGGGCCTTCTTGAGGCCATAGAGGGCCTTGTTAAGTCTGAAGACTTTGTCAGGATGTTTTGGATCTTCAAAACCTGGGGTTGAGCAACATATACTTCTTCCTCAAGCTTACCATTGAGGAATGCACTTTTTACATCCATTTGATATAAGATGATATCATGATGGTTAGCATAAGCAAGTAATATGCTAATAGCCTCAAGTCTAGCAACAGGTGCAAAAGTTTCATCAAAATCAATTCCTTCAACCTGTGTGTAGCCTTGAGCTACTAGCCATGCCTTATTCCTCACCACAACAGCATTTTCATCTTGTTTGTTGCGGTAAATCCACTTTGTGCCAATGATGTTATTCTTGCGAGGATCGGGACGATTGACTAGTTCCCAAACATTGTTGAGCTTGAACTGATGTAATTCTTCTTGCTTGGCCTGAATCCACTCAGGCTCCAGACATGCTTCATCTACCTTAGCGGGCTCTGTGATAGAGACAAAAGCAAAGTGCCCACAAAAGTTAGATAGATGTGAAGCTTTTGAGCATGTGAGAGGACCTGGTGCTCTAATGTCATCGATGATCTTCTCCACTTGCACTTCTTTTGCAACACGAGGATGAGCTGGTTGTCGTTGAGAAATTTGATCAGCATTTTCTTTAGCATCAATTTCCTCAGCATTTTCTTTAGGTGCATCAGCTCGACAATCTTCACGTTCTAGAATGAATTCTTCAGCAGATTCTTCAGTAGGAATGACATCTTCAGTAGCCTTGTGTTTGATAGAATCCTCAGGTGCTGGTTCATCTAACACAGAAGGTAGGTGCTCTCTTTGCGAGCCATTAGTTTCATCGAACTGCACATCTACAGTTTCAACAATCTTGTGAAGAACATTGTTGAAGACTCTGTAGGTGTGCGAGTCCTTTCCGTAACCAAGCATAAAACCTTCATGAGCTTTCGGTGCAAATTTAGAGTTGTGATGAGGATCTCTAATCCAGCATTTAGCACCGAAGACTTTGAAATAACTCACATTGGGTTTCTTGTCAGTGAGGAGTTCATAGGCAGTCTTCTTGAAGAATTTGTGAAGATATACTCTGTTGATGATGTGGCATGCAGTATCAATTGCATCAACCCGGAAACAATGAGGGGTTTTGTACTCATCGAGCATAGTGCGAGCCATCTCAGCAAGAGTCCTGTTCTTGCGCTCCACGACGCCATTCTGTTGAGGAGTATAAGGAGCAGATAACTCATGAGTAATACCAAGTTCATCAAGATATTCATTGAGACCCGAATTCTTGAACTCAGTGCCATTGTCACTTCTGATGTGCTTGATCTTCACACCAAAGTTGGTTGAAGCCCTCGAGGAAAATCGTTTGAAGACTTCCTGCACTTCATGTTTGTAAGAGACAAGGTGTACCCATGTGTAACAAGAGTAATCATCAACAATAACAAAGCCATATTGAGATGCTTCATTTGAAACAGAGGAGTAATGATTAGGACCGAAGAGATCCATGTGAAGCAATTCGAATGGACGAGTAGTGGTCATGATGGTCTTTGCTGGATGCTTGGCCTTTGTCATCTTTCCAGCTTCACAGGCACCGCATAAGTGATCCTTGAGGAATTTGACATTCTCAATGCCAATGAAATGCTTCTTCTTCGCAAGCGTGTGCAAATTCCTCATGCCTGCATGACCAAGTCGTCGATGCCATATCCATCCTTCTGAAGCTTTTGCAAGTAGGCACACGGCTGGTTGTGAATCTGCAAAGAAATCAACAATATACAAGTCTCCTCTCCTAAAGCCTTCGAAGAATTTGGAATTGCCAGCTTCCATAATCACAACACAACGATACTTGCCAAAGACAACAACCATATCAAGATCACAAAGCATTGAGACAGACATAAGGTTGTATCCTAAGGACTCAACAAGCATGACTTTGTCCATGTGTCGATCCTTTGTGATAGCAACTTTACCTAGACCCAATACCTGACTTTTGCTTTTATCAGCGAAGATGATATGCTTCAGATGTGATGACAATAAAGGAGCATCCATCAACAGATTCCTGTCACCAGTCATGTGATTTGTACATCCACTATCAAGTACCCACTCAGTGGCTTTGGGTTGATCATCCTGCAGATGAATTAGTGCAACTTACGACCTCATATACTTCAGAAGTGAAGAATATGATATCACAATTCATCAGATCAATTTCATCAAGCAGTAGGACAGATAAAACAGAGGGAGGAAGTGTGAAATGAAGTTCATTTCATCATGGTTAGCCTGCGTCCTTTCAGGCATTTTCGTCAGGTCCCCAGCAAATTCTTCAGACGATACAATATGTCTGGAGACCTGACCCTGCATAAGAGATTAGTTCTTTTTCTTCACCACCCACATCTGAAGGGGTGGCAAAGAGTTCATCACTATGCGAGCTCCATATGAGAATGGTGGCATAGCGGCCACACCATTACGTTTCACATAAGAGGGGTTAGGGTAAGCATATGAATAAGCAGAGAAATTCTTCGAGGACTTATGAACATAATAATTTGAAGAATAATGCTCATATTCATAGCCCTTGGCTCTTCCCTGCGAAACAGAGTTGTTAGCACGATGATGTTCATATGAGGACTTTGATCCATGTGAGGAATTTGATCCTCTTGAGGAATTTGGTCCGTATGAGGACTTGGATCCATATGAAGAATTTGGTCCATATGAGGAATTTGATCTGGGGTTCCTTTTCTTCATAGGTGGTGTCATGAGGACATTCACCTGAAGACTTTCAAGGCACCTTTTGGGAACCCAGATTTTCTTCATAGGAGATCCATTCCTGCAGTTAGTGCCAACATATCTAGCAAATACTTCACCATTCTGATTTTTGAACAGTTTATAGTTGGAGTCAAATGACTCATCAGAAGAATGAGAAGATTCACATGTATAGCCAGATAAATTAGATGGATCAACTGGAGGTCCCTTTGCAGCAACCCATGAGGTTTTGGGGTACTGCTCAGGCTTCCAATATGTACCATCAACATTGAGTTTCCTCTCAAAGGCAATACCCTCTTTCCTAGGGTTCCTGTTGAGGATGTGCTTTTTAAGCACATCACAAAGAGTCTGATGCCCTGTGAGGCTTTTGTACATGCCTGTCATGTAAAATTCCTTCAGCCCTGCATCGTCAGTGATACTAGCAATGTCCTCAGATGAGGAATTAGTGATAGCAGAGGCATGTGAAGAATTTGTAACATTAGAAGCATTTTAACATTCAGGTGAAGAATTAGCAGATTCTCGTTCAATGCATTTCAAACAGGGAGGAATAAATTCTTCCTGAGCAGCGAAGATTTGTTGAGCAAGCAATGAATCGCGCTCCTTCTGAAGATCTTCATAACTCACTCTTAGCTTTTCAAGATCTTGCTTCTTTTGAAGATATTCATAAGAAAGCTTCTCATGATCAGATAAGAGAGTGTTATTGTAACGCCCTCGATGCGGATATATCTCCCACGTGTCGAAGCACGACTTAGAGGCATAACCGCATTGAAAGCAATGTCGCAAGTGAGGTAATCTTCATACAACCCATGTAATTCATAAGGGAAAGAGATACATAGTTGGCTTACAATCGCCACTTCACGCAAAACATGAGTAAAGCATTACATCATACAGATACAATCAAGGTCCGACTACGGAACCAAAATAAAAGAAGACTACCCCAAATGCTACAAAGATCCCCGATCGTCCCAACTGGGCTCCACTACTGATCAACTGAAATGAAACAACACAATGAACAAGATCTTCATCAAGCTCCTCCTTGAGCTCGGATGCGTCACCTGCACAGTTTCATCGGCACCTGCAAACTGGTTTTGGAAGTATCTGTGAGTCACGGGGACTCAGCAATCTCACACCCGCGAGATCAAAACTATTTAAGCTTAAAGGTAGGATAGGGTAGTGAGGTGGAGCTGCAGCACGCGACTAGCAAATATGGTAGCTAACATACGGAAAAGAGAGCGAGAAGAGGAGGCAAAAGCACGGTCGAACAACTATGATCAATAAGTGATCCTAGAACAACCTACGTCAAGCATAACTCCAACACCGTGTTCACTTCCCGGACTCCGCCGAGAAGAGACCATCATGGTTACACACACGGTTGATGTATTTTAATTAAGATCAACTTCAGGTTTTCTACAACCGGACATTAACAAATTCCCATCTGCCACATAACCGCGGGCACGACTTTCGAAAGTTCAAACCCTGCAGGGGTGTCCCAACTTAGCCCATTATAAGATCTCGCGATCAACGAAGGATATTCCTTCTCCCCGGGAAGACCCGATCAGTCTCGGAATCCCGGCTACAAGACATTTCGACAATAATAAAACAAGACCAGCAAGACCGCCCGATGCGCCGACAATCCCGATAGGAGCTGCACATATCTCGTTCTCAGGGCAACACCGGATGAGACAGGCTACGAGTAAAACCAAGCCTCGAGTTTCCCCGTGGTGGCCCCGCAGGCGGCTCGGTTCGAACCAGCACTTAGAGAAGCACTGGCCCGGGGGGGCTAAATAAGATGACCCTCAAGAGAGCGACTCCCAAGGGAAAAGTAGGTGGTGGTGAGGCAAATGGTAAAACCAAGGTTGGGCCTTGCTAGACGAGTCTTATTCAAAGTGAACTGTCAAGGGGGTCCCATAAATCACCCAACCGCGTTAGGGACACAAAATCCAGGAACATAATACCGATATGACGGAAACTAGGGCGGCAAGAGTGGAACAAAACACCAGGCATAAGGCCGAGCCTTCCACCCTTTACCAAGTATATAGATGCATTAATAGTATAACAGATATTGTGATATTCCAACAAAATATCCATGTTCCAACAAGGAACAAGCTCCATTCTTCACCTCCAACTAACAACGCTATAAGAGGGGCTGAGCAAAGCGGTAACTTAGCCAAACAACGGTTTGCTAGGAAAGGATGGTTAGAGGCTTGACATGGCAACATGGGAGGCATGATAAGCAAGTGGTAGGCATCGTAGCATAGGCATAGCAAAAGAGCGAGCATCTAGCAAGCAAAGATAGAAGTGATTTTGAGGGTATGGTCATCTTGCCTGAGATCCCGCAAGGAAGAAGAATGAGTCCATGAAGAAGACAAACAGACGTAGTCGAACGAACCCTCACAATCGCAACATTACCGGAACTAAGAAGCAACACCGGAAAGAAGCAAACAACATGGTAAACAACCATCACATGAACATGGCATGATGCACAATCAAGTATGGTGCATGTCCGGTTTAATGATGCATGGCATGGCAAATGCAACAAACAAAACTACAAGTTAAGTGGAGCTCAATATGCAACGAGTTGCATATTGACGAAACACCACATTCAATTATTTGGTTCTCTCTTGTTTATGTACCCAACAATGTTAAATGTTGATTAACATGGCAAGATGTGAAGCATAAGTAAACTAACTATCTAGGCAAGTTTAAATGAGGCCGGAAATAACAAACAACGATTCCGAAAAATCCTCATGTGCATACTTTTGATTTGGTACTGTTCTGCCCTAAACACAATTTTAATATTGTTAAATAGCAAAATGAAGTGCAACATGTTAATCTACGCATTTTTCTACCCCATTTACATATAAAGTTTATTTAAAATGGAGCTACGGTTATTTAGTTATGAAATAAAGCATTTTAACATGGCATTTGAGCAAATTTAATCAAACATCATTTTAAACATTTTAAACATGGATGAGAGTTGCATATTATGAAACTACACAAAATTCTAAGCAACTTCCATATATTAAGTTTTTACATGTGATGCACCGTTTGTGAGATATTATATGCATGTTGCTTGGGGGGTTTTCTGCAATTCCGTAATTCACTGGATAATAGATAAATTCGCAGACGCTGGAAAAAATATGATATGGGCCAAATCTGGTTGGTCCGACAGGAGCACTGGGTGCGGCTTGGGGGTTTCTCACCATGGGCCAAGCCCAGAACCATGGAGAGGGCGCTGGGGCAGGCCGGCTGGGCCTTGCGGGCTGCTGTGGGACTTGGCGCTCCCGAGGCCACGCGGAAGCGACGCGCTGCGGGCGCGGTCAACGCGCCTGACTAGATCGAGCCATGCTCGATGCAGGGGAAGCAGAGGGCGACGGCAGCGGGTCTCGGCGCGGGGAAGGAGGCAGACGGCGGACGCGACAGGAGGTGGGGCCCACGGGCTGAC
The DNA here is from genome assembly GCA_032464435.1 of Aegilops umbellulata. Classification (NCBI taxonomy): domain Eukaryota; kingdom Viridiplantae; phylum Streptophyta; class Magnoliopsida; order Poales; family Poaceae; genus Aegilops; species Aegilops umbellulata. Next base: position 82,402,304 of record CP136054.1, on the reverse strand, counting down.
GACGTCACGGACGCGAGCGGAGGAGCTCGTTGCCCACGGCCATGGCTGCTCTCCCGTGCAACAAAACGACGACAGGGCGGGGGAAATCAGCAGCGACGCGAGGGAAAAAGGCAGGGGGAAACGGTGGGGGAGCTCACCCACGGCTCCGGTCAGCTCGAGGATCTCCGGCGATGAAGAGGGCGTTCCACGACGGAGCTTCGTTCGGTTCTCTGGGAGCAAAAGAGAGAGAGATTAGAGAGGGAGAGAAGCAGGGGGATAAAAGAAGAGAAGGCAGGGCATGGCGACCTGGTGGTTGCCGGCTGCTGCTACTCCGGCGAGGAGGCTCGGGGAGGGTCAGAGACGCGCGGGAGCACAGGTCTCCGGCACGAGAGGCGAGCGAGGCAGGGGGAGCTCGGTGCCAACGGCTTCGGGAACGAAGCAGGGAAGGATGGGAGCTCGAGGGGAGCTGCTGGTTGGATCGATGGAGGGATTGGGTGGATCTGAAAACGAGGAAGGGATTTTTGGATCGGGGAGGATCCCAATGAGGAAGAGACAGGAAGAGTGGGGGCGCTCGGGAGGATCCCTAGAAATTAGGGGGTGTGTCTAGAGGTTAGGGGGTCTATATATATAGCAAAGTGGGATTTGGGTAGGGACTAACCGGTCCGTCTGATTATAATCGGGCGATCATAAAAGAGTAGCTTAGAGAGTCCACTTAATAAAACGGAGATATTTTGTAGACGTTAGGGGATGATCCGGACACAACGGTAGCGACAGTCCGGTTCGGGTCCGGGACAACTTTCGGACGCGCGCGCAAGGAGGTCCGCGGGCTGACGAGAGAGGTTAGGTTGGGTCTGGCGGATTGTGAAGAGCGGGTTGGTCTGAGAGAAGAGGGGAGAGATGCAGCCCAGCACGGTTTCCGGAGACCGAAAACGTCCGACGTTAGGCCGGCTATAATGCCGCTATATTTATTCGTTGGGGCGTCAAACGGACTCCGAATAAGATGAAAATTGGCAGGCGGTCTACTGACACCAAAACAACACCGCACGCCAACTTTCATCCCATTCCGAGAACATTTTCCGGCCACTTATAAAATACTATTTCGGACATGCCGCGGGCGCGTGCAAGTGTGGTTGGTCTCAGAACAGACAAGGGAGAGAACTCGGAGAACCCGGACGGATGCAAGTTTCGAAAACATGATGATGCAATGCGGATGATGACATGGCAAGATGCGACACGCAAGCAAATGACAAAGCAACAATAGCGAATAATGGGAGGACAACTGGCACATCGATCTCGGGGCGTTACAACACTCCACCACTACGAGAGGATCTCGTCCCGAGATCTAGGATGGCACCGGAGAGAAACGGAAGAGGACGAGAAGAGGTAAAACTAAGTTGCTTCTTTGACAAAAGAGTGAAACCAATGAACCTTGAAAGGTTGAACAAATTGACAGAATACAACGAAGGTTAACAAAGTTGAAAACACTTCGTTAGAAAAGGAACAAGGAACATTACTGGAACCTTGTAGGTTGAAAGACATGGAAAAAAGAGCTTCACGAACAAAAAGAATATGACCACCTCGGTATAATGAGATAGTCAAGGAACAAGAATGACAGAATTTGGACAGCACTCCGGTAGAAAAGAGAAGGAAAACTTGATAAGATGGAAAGAACTTGAAAAGAGAACACCACACTCCGGTTGGAAATGGAAGGAATATAATATGAACTTGGCAAAATGAAAGCACTTGGATGAGACTCCGGTTAAAAGAGGAATGATAGTCACAACACTTCGGTTAAATGGATAACCAAGGAAAAGGAACATGATCTTGGCAAAACGAGACTATTGGACGAAGGGAGCAACTTCACAATGCCTCCGGGACGGATGAATAGAAGATAGATCATCGGAATAAGAGAACGGAGAAGGAAATGATAACTCTCACAAATAAAATTGAAAGAGAAAGCTTACGAAGAAAAGGTTGAACGGAGTTGTTGGATTATCAACAACGAAAGCTTAAACTTGATGTGGACTTATGGAAGACATCCCAAAATTATGAGGTGACAACCTGCCACTCACGGAAGAGATTGGGTTGATAAAAACAAGGAGACTAGAAACTATTTCACCGGGAGGATAAAATAAGAACTTGGGTCATTGATAAGCACCATAATAGCAACAAGCCTAAGGGAAGGCTTTAGGTGAAAACAGACACAAGATAACTCCAACGAAGAAATTGATTGGTTGAAACAAAGTCCTGAACGAATAGAAAATGATGGATTTAGGATATCTCATTCCTGAAAAGTTGCGAATCATGAAACACGAAGGGAAATTGTCAAGAATGACATAACACCACCTCAAATGATAATGTAGAACGAATTGCACTTCGGAATGCAAGATGAAGTATACTTGAACTCCTCAAAACAAAACATGTGTTGAGCACCATGTTTATTTTTGAGTATAGCTTAGCGGATCTTAACTCCGAGAGAAATCTTGAAGACCAAATCGAGAATGAAAGAAATCCTTGATGAACCATCATGAAGAGCTCCGGTGACAAAAGGATGATGAGATAAAATTGAGGGATGAATGAGTAAGATTAAAGTCTTACGATGATTTAGATTGAGCTTCACGGCAAGACAACCGAAAAAAACTTGGAACTCCGGATAAGAAAAGATGAAATAATTGAAACCGAGAATTTTGATGAACCTCCGGAATAAGGAATAGAATTTACTCGATGAAACAAGAATAAGAATTACATTATGCTTATCCTTCACCAATTTAAATTGATGACAAGCAACGGACTTGGCATACCACTTATTCTCATTGGAAAAAAATGAATTAAGAGAGCTAGAACAAACTTGGAAAGGTCTTCAACGATCCGCCGGTAGGATTCGGAAAGAACGAATTAATTGATATGATAACAAAGGAAGAGGAATGTTGAATGAACCACCGTAAAAATTGAAAATGAACGAAGAAAAGATAAGGAAACACCGGGAAGACTTAGCAAATGAACGAAGATGCTTGCTAGGATTTAGATACATGAGAACGAAGAGATCATGAACTGATTAGAGAATATTGAATGATGCACCGGTAAGATTTGGAGAACGATAGACGAAGCTGAGAATGAATAATTCTTCTGAAATGATGGCCTTCGGAGAATCAAACTGAAAAGACTCCTGAAATGCTCCGGATGGGTGAAAATTATTCTCACAATCGAAAACAATTATGAGAGAATGGCAACAAGCTAGAACAATGAATCTTGAAGAGAATGGGGCAAGATTTAAGAGAAACTCTTCTTCGGTCTTCAAATGTTGAGAATGATGACGAGAAACACCACCATGAATTGTTGAGGCACTCCGGAATGAGAATTGGAAAGGTTGAACCAATGACGAAAAGAATTTGAAAGATCTTGGAGAAAGACATATGACTGATGGAATACATTCTTACATCACACTTTGAAATGAATTTGGTAATAGCTCCGGAAAAATTAGAAGATTCAGGTAAGATCCTGGGAAAAGACCTGTGGGTTAGGGCCCACTGAAAAGAAACACCGTTGAGAGGCATTGAAGAAGAGACGATGCACCGGAACGATTAAAAGATTTGAATGAGGTGACAACCTCAAATTAATTGGATGCAAACACGAATCTTCTGAGATGACTTCAACACTCCGGGATAATAAACGGGCGAGAGGCGAACGAGCAAGGGGAAAACACTTCGGTGAAGGAAAAGAATACGATCAACACCGAAAACTTGAATTGGATCCACCGGACAGAAAATGCGATGAACAATGATGAACTAGACGAGACTTCACCGGTAGAAACAATTGAGGAAAGACTGAACATACTCCGCATGAATGAAATTGATACTTGAATAGAGGCTCAGACTCCGGAATAGAAGGGGTGGGAGGGCGGGAAAAAACAAAGGCAACTTGAACGAGGAATCGGTGAGTAACTTGAAGAGAAAAATGCCGATTGATACAATTGAGGAAGAATGCAGAGGCTTCACACGAGTAGGAAGGATACTCGATTACGGATTCTGGTTCCGAAAAGAAGAAGGGTGGGCGGGTGGAAAAAAACAATGACAACTTCGGATAGGGAAAACAACGACGATTGGAAAGAACTGAGGATTGATCTCGCGAAAGACAAAGAGGATCGAAACATCTCGAAGAGAAAGGCACCGGATTGAAAAGAGGATGGACAACGAACGAAAACTAACCGCGTGATCCTAAAGAAAAAATTTGAAGGGGAAGAGGAGTAGTTCAAAACACCTACGTCAAGATTTCACACCAGAGCGACGAAGGGGCTGAGGAGTAAAAAGAAATCCTACTCTCCGATATAACTAGACTCCGAAAAGTTTTTCTTCTAGACTCGACAACGGCCAGACTACACGGTCAATCAAGGGGACTCCTAGGGTCGGTCAAGGCTCTAATACCAACTTGTCACGCCCTCGATGCGGATATATCTCCCATGTGTCAAAGCACGACTTAGAGGCGTAACCGCATTGAAAGCAATGTCGCAAGTGAGGTAATCTTCACACAACCCATGTAATTCATAAGGGAAAGAGATACATAGTTGGCTTACAATCGCCACTTCACGCAAAACATGAGTAAAGCATTACATCATACAGATACAATCAAGGTCCGACTACGGAACCAAAATAAAAGAAGACTACCCCAAATGCTACACAGATCCCCGATCGTCCCAACTGGGCTCCACTACTGATCAACTGAAACGAAACAACACAATGAACAAGATCTTCATCAAGCTCCTCCTTGAGCTCGGATGCGTCACCTGCACAGTTTCATCGGCACCTGCAAACTGGTTTTGGAAGTATCTATGAGTCACGGGGACTCAGCAATCTCACACCCGCGAGATCACAACTATTTAATCTTAAAGGTAGGACAGGGTAGTGAGGTGGAGCTGCAGCACGCGACTAGCAAATATGGTAGCTAACATACGGAAAAGAGAGCGAGAAGAGGAGGCAAAAGCACGGTCGAACAACTATGATCAATAAGTGATCCTAGAACAACCTACGTCAAGCATAACTCCAACACCGTGTTCACTTCCCGGACTCCGCCGAGAAGAGACCATCACGGTTACACACACGGTTGATGTATTTTAATTAAGATCAACTTCAGGTTTTCTACAACCGGACATTAACAAATTCCCATCTGCCACATAACCGCGGGCACGACTTTCGAAAGTTCAAACCCTGCAGGGGTGTCCCAACTTAGCCCATTATAAGATCTCGCGATCAACGAAGGATATTCCTTCTCCCCGGGAAGACCCGATCAGTCTCGGAATCCCGGCTACAAGACATTTCGACAATAATAAAACAAGACCAGCAAGACCGCCCGATGCGCTGACAATCCCGATAGGAGCTGCACATATCTCGTTCTCAGGGCAACACCGGATGAGACAGGCTACAAGTAAAACCAAGCGTCGAGTTTCCCCGTGGTGTCCCCGCAGGCGGCTCGGTTTGAACCAGCACTTAGAGAAGCACTGGCCTGGGGGGGGCTAAATAAGATGACCCTCGAGAGAGCGACTCCCAAGGGAAAAGTAGGTGGTGGTGAGGCAAATGGTAAAACCAAGGTTGGGCCTTGCTAGACGAGTCTTATTCAAAGTGAACTTTCAAGGGGGTCCCATAAATCACCCAACCGCGTTAGGGACGCAAAATCCAGGAACATAATACCGATATGACGGAAACTAGGGCGGCAAGAGTGGAACAAAACACCAGGCATAAGGCCGAGCCTTCCACCCTTTAGCAAGTATATAGATGCATTAATAATATAAGAGATATTGTGATATCCCAACAAAATATCCATGTTCCAACAAGGAACAAGCTCCAATCTTCACCTGCAACTAACAACGCTATAAGAGGGGCTGAGCAAAGCGGTAACTTAGCCAAACAACGGTTTGCTAGGAAAGGATGGTTAGAGGCTTGACATGGCAACATGGGAGGCATGATAAGCAAGTGGTAGGCATCGTAGCATAGGCATAGCAAAAGAGCGAGCATCTAGCAAGCAAAGATAGAAGTGATTTTGAGGGTATGGTCATCTTGCCTGAGATCCCGCAAGGAAGAAGAACGAGTCCATGAAGAAGACAAACAGACGTAGTCGAACGAACCCTCACAATCGCAACATTACTGGAACTAAGAAGCAACACCGGAAAGAAGCTAACAACATGGTAAACAACCATCACATGAACATGGCATGATGCACAATCAAGTATGATGCATGTCCGGTTTAATGATGCATGGCATGGCAAATGCAACAAACAAAACTACAAGTTAGGTGGAGCTCAATATGCAACGAGTTGCATATTGACAAAACACCACATTCGATTATTTGGTTCTCTCTTTTTTATGTACCCAACAATGTTAAATGTTGATTAACATGGCAAGATGTGAAGCATAAGTAAACTAACTATCTAGGCAAGTTTAAATGAGGCCGGAAATAACAAACAACGATTCCGAAAAATCCTCATGTGCATACTTTTGATTTGGTACTGTTCTGCCCTAAACACAGTTTTAATATTGTTAAACAACAAAATGAAGTGCAACATGTTAATCTACGCATTTTTCTACCCCATTTACATATAAAGTTTATTTAAAATGGAGCTACGGTTATTTAGTTATGAAATAAAGCATTTTAACATGGCATTTGAGCAAATTTAATCAAACATCATTTTAAACATTTTAAACATGGATGAGAGTTGCATATTATGAAACTACACAAAATTCTAAGCAACTTCCATGTATTAAGTTTTTACATGTGATGCACCGTTTGTGAGATATTATATGCATGTTGCTTGGGGGGTTTTCTGCAATTCTGTAATTCACTGGATAATAGATAAATTCGCAGACGCTAGATAAAAACATGATATGGGCCGAATCTGGCTGGCCCGACAGGAGCACTGGGTGCGGCTTGGGGGTTCCTCACCATGGGCCAAGCCCAGAACCGTGGAGAGGGCGCTGGGGCAGGCCGACTGGGCCTTGCGGGCTGCTGCGGGACTTGGCACTCCCGTGGCCACGCGGAAGCGACGCGCTGCGGGCGCGGTCAACGCGCCTGACCGGATCGAGCCATGCTTGATGCAGGGGAAGCAAAGGGCGACGGCAGCGGGTCTCAGCATGGGGAAGGAGGCATACGGCGGACGCGGCAGGAGGTGGGGCCCACGGGCTGACGATGTCACGGACGCGAGCGGAGGAGCTCGTTGCCCACGGCCATGGCTGCTCTCCTGTGCAACAAAACGACGACAGGGCGGGGGAAATCAGCAGCGACGCGAGGGAAAAAGGCAGGGGGAAACGGTGGGGGATCTCACCCACGGCTCTGGTCAGCTCGAGGATCTCCGGCGATGAAGAGGGCGTTCCACGACGGAGCTTCGTTCGGTTCCCTGGGAGCAAAAGAGAGAGAGAGAGAGAGATTAGAGAGGGAGAGAAGCAGGGGGATAAAAGAAGAGAAGGCAGGGCGTGGCGACCTGGTGGTTGTCGGCTGCTGCTACTCCGGCGAGGAGGCTCGGGGACGGTCGGAGACACGCGGGAGCAGAGGTCTCCGGCACGAGAGGCGACCGAGGCAGGGGGAACTCGGTGCCAACTGCTTCGGGAACGAAGCAGGGAAGGATGGGAGCTCGAGGGGAGTTGCTGGTTGGATCGATGGAGGGATTGGGTGGATCTGAAAACGAGGAAGGGATTTTTGGATCGGGGAGGATCCCAGTGAGGAAGAGACAGGAAGAGTAGGGGCGCTCGGGAGGATCCCTAGAAATTAGGGGGGGTGTCTAGAGGTTAGGGGGTCTATATATATAGCAAAGTGGGATTTGGGTAGGGACTAACTGGTCTATCCGATTATAATCGGGCGATCGTAAAAGAGTAGCTTAGAGAGTCCACTTAATAAAACGGAGATATTTTGTAGACGTTAGGGGATGATCCGGACACAACGGTAGCGACAGTCCGGTTTGGGTCCGGGACAACTTTCGACGCGCGCGCAAGGAGGTCCGCGGGCTGACGAGAGAGGTTAGGTTGGGTCTGGCAGATTGTGAAGAGCGGGTTGGTCTGAGAGAAGAGGGGAGAGATGCAGCCCGGCACGATTTCCGGAGAACGAAAACGTCCGGCGTTAGACCGGCTATAATGCTGCTATATTTATTCGTTGGGGCGTCAAACGGACTCCGAATGCGATGAAACTTGGCAGGCGGTCTACTGACACCAAAACTACACCACACGCCAACTTTCATCCCATTCCGAGAACATTTTCTGGCCACTTATAAAATACTATTTCGGACATGCCGCGGGCGCGTGCAAGTGTGGTTGGTCTCAGAACAGACAAGGGAGAGAACTCAGAGAACCCGGACGGATGCAAGTTTCGAAAACATGATGATGCAATGCGGATGATGACATGGCAAGATGCGACACGCAAGCAAATGACAAAGCAACAACAGCGAATAAGGGGAGGACAACTGGCACATCGGTCTAGGGGCGTTACAGTTATGATGACCTTGAAGGTTATCAAACCTGGTCTGAAGTCTCTGAAGATTTTCAGTTAAGGCTTTAGTGAGATCCATTTCTTCACCCAACATATCATCACTTTTGTCTAGCATGGTTTGAACCTTTTCGAAAGCCTTTTGTTGTTGCACAACAATCTTAGCAAGTTTAGAGTAGCTAGGCTTAAGATTTTCATAAGATTCATCCTCACTAAATTCAGAGGAGGCGTATTTGAGTACCTTGGCACCTTTTGCCATGAAGCAATAGGTGGGAGCGTAGTCATCACTACCTTCATCAGCCTTGTTGGTGAGATCACTTTCTTCAGAGGTGAAGATGGGCTTGCTGACGAACGCAGTAGCGAGGGCTAGGCTCACCACACCAGACTCGGAGTCATCAGATTCCTATTCTGCTTCATTTTCTTCAGATTCAGCCTCAGAGTCCATTTCCTTGCCAATGAATGCTCGAGCCTTCTTGGAGTTGTTCTTCTTATGAGACGAAGACTTCGAGGATTTTGATGATGAAGATTTTGAGGACTTCTTCTTTTTCTTCGCATCATCATAACTATAATCCTTGTATTTCTTCTTCTTTGATTCCTTTTCCCACTAAGGACAATCTTGAATGTAATGTCCTCGTTTCTTGCACTTGTGACAAAGCCTCTTCTTATAGTCACTGGATGAGGAATCATTGCTCCTTGAGGGTGTTCCAAAGCAACCACGTCTTGAGAACTTCTGGAATTTCTTCACAAGCAGTGCTAGCTCATGACTCAGTTCTTCAGGATCACCAAGGCTGCTACCAGAGTCTTCATCTTCGGATTCTGATACTACCTTGGCCTTCAGTGCACGTGATCTGCCATAGCTTGAATCATAGAGATCTCTCTTCTCAGCAAGCTGGAACTCATGAGTGTTTAGCCTCTCGAGGATATCAGCGGTGTCAAGTGACTTGTAATCAGCACGCTCTTGTATCATCAGTGCCAGAGTATCAAATGAGGAATCAAGCGATCTCAGCAATTTCTTCACCACCTCATGGTCGGTGATGTCAGTGGCACCAAGTGCTTGCAGCTCATTTGAAATGTCAGTGAGGCGATCGAAGGTTTGCTGAACATTTTCATTGTCGAGTCTTTTGAAGCGGTTGAAGAGATTGCGAAGAACATCAACTCGAGAGTCACGCTGAGTTGAAACTCCTTCATTGACCTTGGACAGCCTATCCCAGATAAGCTTAGCAGTTTCCAAAGCACTCACTCTACCATACTGTCCTTTACTCAGATGGCCACATATGATATTCTTCGCTTGGGAATCGAGTTGCTTGAATCTCTTCACATCGGTAGCGTTCAGTGAGGGTGAGACGGAGGGAACACCATTTTCCACAACGTACCAGAGATCGTAATCAATTGCCTCAAGATGCATTCGCATCTTATTCTTCCAGTAGGGGTAGTCTGTCCCATCGAAGGTAGGACACCCAGCAGAGACCTTGATCATACCTGCGGTCGACATAACTAAAACTCCAGGCGGTTAAACCAAAATCACACAGAACGAGGGAGTACCTCGCTCTGATACCAATTGAAAGTGCGTTATATCGACTAGAGGGGGGGTGAATAGGTGATTTTTATGAAATTCTTCACTGAGGAATTTGCTAGTGAGGAAATTCCTTAGCGAAGAACTACTAGCAGCGAAATAAGTACTCAGATAAAAACATAACAGAATCCAGGCATAGTCATCATGATGAAATGAAGACAAACACAGAGTACAGAAAGCGTAAGCACAGGATAACACTAGATGAAGACAAAACAGACTGAAGAAATTGAACTGAGGAAATTGAGAAAGTCTTTAGTCAAAGTCTTCAAACACAGATATGATAAACAAACAGCACACTACTGAGGAAATGAAAGAGTTGAGGAAATGGAACCAGTAAGCTTGGTGAAGACAATGATTTGGTAGACCAGTTCCAACTGATGCCTTAGTTGTACGTCTGGTTGGAGCGGCTGAGTATTTAAACTCGAGGACACCTAGTCCCGGACACACAGTCCTCACCGTATTCTCCTTGAGCTAAGGACACACAGTCCTCGCCCAATCACTCGTGGTAAGTCTTCAGGTGACTTCCAAACCTTCACAAACTTGGTCACTCGGCGATCCACAATTCCTCTTGGATGCTCTAGACCTTGACGCCTAACCGTATGGAAGAAGCACAGTCTTCAAAGGTAACAAGCGTCGGATCCACGCAGGATCAATCTCTTCAGTGATGCTCAATCACTTTGGGTTTGTAGGTGTTTTGGGTTTGGGTTTGGATTTTCCTCACTTGATGATTTTCGCTCAAAGTCCTCGGAGGATGGGTTGCTCTCAAATGACAAGTGTCAAGTTCACGCGGAGAAGCCAACCAGCTAGTGGTTGTAGGGGGCAGCTATTTATAGCCTAGGGAGCAGCCCGACATGATAAGACATAAATGCCCTTCAATGATATGACCGTTAGGTGGACAAGATATTTTGGGACAGCTGGCGCGTAGCACAGCAACGGTCGGAAATTTGAGGTACAAATTCCTCAGGGCTATCATGTTCCTCACTTTGTAGGCAATTCGCACTGGCGAATTCCTAACTCCTCAGTCAGGGCAAAGTCCTCAGTGACCAGAAGAACTGCGTCTCTGTCACTGAAGAAATTGACTGGACTGTATGAGATTTCCAATGGCTTCACTCGAAGGGATTGGTAGGTGTAGGATTTGAGATGAGCATCACATGGAAATTTTCTCCTTAGTATTTCCTCGACCCCCTTTAACAGTACGGTGTTTCCTATGACTCAAGAAAGAGAAAATGAAACTACGAAAACAAAAGTCCTCACGCTTCATATTCCTCGAATGATAACCAAGTCTTCAAGGTCACACCAATTTCTTCACTTCAAAGTCTTCAGAAAGTCTTCAAAATATCAAAGTCTTCAGTCGAAGAACTTCATTTTTAGGGGTCAACTTTCTCTGTAAATATCAAACTCCTCATAGACTTATAGACCTGTGTACACTCATAAACGCATTAGATACTTAACCTATAAGTCTTCAATACACCAAAATCACTAAGGGGCACTAGATGCACTTACACTACCATCAACACCAACTCTCTCCCCCTCTTTGCAGCGGTGTAACACCCCTTCTCCCCGCTGTAATCTCTACTTAAACATGGTGCTCAACTCCATATATTATTTCCCAATGATCTATGGTTATCCTATGATGTTAGAGTAGATCCGTTTTGTCCGGTGAGTTAATCCTGATTTTGGTTGGTATGATCATATATTTAATTAATGGTGTTGTCCTACCGTGCCCTCTGTTCTCACGCAAACGTGAGGAGCCCCCGTTGTAGGGTGTTGCAGTATGTTCATGATTTGCTTATTGTCAGTGTTGCGAGAGTGACAGAAACTTAAACGCGGATAGGTGGGTTATGGCGTATGGGAGTAAAGAGGACTTGATACTTAATGCTATGGTTGGGTTTCACGACCTTAATGATCTTTAGTAGTTGCGGATGCTTGATAGAGTTCCAATCATAAGTGCATATGATCCAAGTAGAGAAAGTATATTAGCTCATGCCTCTCCCTCATATAAAATTACAAGAATGATTACCGGTACTTGTTATCGATTGCCTGGGGACAAATGACTTTCTTATTGGCAAAAGCTATCCTCTTTTATTATCATGCAATTTTTCCGTAGTTTTATTCTCGCAAAGTACTCGTAGTTTTATTCTTGCAAAATAGTTTCATACTTGTTTCCGGTAAAGTAAATGTCAAGTGTGCATAGAGTTGTATCGATGGTCGATAGAACTTGAGGGAATATTTGTTTTACCTTTAGCTCCTCGTTGGGTTCGAGACTCTTATTTATCGAAAAAGGCTACAACGATCCCCTATACTTGTGGGTTATCAGTGGCATAGGAGTATGCAAGGAAAATAGTGTTGGCTGGGACACAAAAGACTCAAGTAACAACAAGAAGGTAGATGGTGGTATGGAAGGGACGGGGAAGAAATTAAGAAGGAAACATCAAGCAACGACAAATGCAAAAATCTTAGCCACAAGAAAGTTACAGTTGGGAGGTACGGGCAAGTGAGCAAATGGACATTGATGAACCTGCCCCGGCAAAGAAAGGATGGATGGAAGGCGAAGAAGGACAGACCGGGGAAGGGGAGGAGAATGTAGAAAAGGCAATGGAAAGTTTGAAGGGAGAGGGAGTGCAGGTGACATCCTACAAAAACAAAAGCATATCGACTGGGCTGTAGGAACAGCCCCACCGGGAGCAATGAGGATCATCAGCTAGAACTGCCCGGGACTCGGGAACGGCCCGGCAGCTCGGTCTCTTCTCGAAATGGGAAGAGCGGAGGATCCCGATACTTTATTTCTCTATGAAACAAAGCTGACAGAGAAGGAATTGGGCAGATTTAGGTGGTTGCTCGGGTTAACTAATATGATTGCATGGAAGTCTAAAGGTAGGAGTAGGGGTGGCGTTATTCTGGAAGCGTGAAGTGTACGTGACACTAAGATCATATGGGAGAAGACCTGTGGACGTGGATGTAACACAGGAGGATGGCTCGAAATGGCGGTTAACCGGAATCTACGGGGAATCTGAAGCGGACATGAAGAAAGAAACATGACGAACCTTGGGTCTGTTGAACCAACAACACCAGGATGGTCATCCATGGCTATGCATTGTGGACTTTAATGAGATCTTGGCCAGTTTGGAGAAAGCGGGGGGTGCAGACCGACCACAAGCATGCCTGGATTGCTTCAGGGATGCTTTGAACCTATGTGAATATGAGATCTAGGCTTTGAAGGGGATCTTTTCACCTGGAGAAATCACAACAAGGAGCAGCAAAGTTATATCTGCGAAAGACTGGACAAGGCTGCGGCAAATGCACAATGGTGTGAGAAGTTCCCCAATTATGCAGTCATCAATGGTGAACCGAGACACTCTGACCACCGTCCTGTTATCATGCACACGGAGGGGAATGACCAAAGCTGGAGCAGGGGGTGGGGGTTTCCGTTTTGAAGCAAGGTGGTTGAAGGAGGATGGATGTACAGAGGTAATCCGAGGGGCCTGGGAGGAGAGTCGTAGCATTGAGGGGGGAGGAGTAGCACAAACATTGTGCTTTGTAGCTGGGCGCCTTACCAAGTGGAACAAAGAGGTTGTGGGGGAGGTAGAGGGCTGTTTAAAGCAAGCTCGGCGCACGCTCGAAAGGTGCATGCGTGATCCTGTTTCTGCACAAAAACTCATTGAGGAGACAACTTTCCATCGGGAGGTGGAGGAGCTAGAAGAAAAACAATACATTCACTATAAACAACGAGCACATATGTGGTGGTTGCGTGATGGAAATAGAAATACGGGGTATTTGAAGGCTGTTGCAACAGCAAGAAAGAAAGTAAATGGGATTAAGGAGCTTAGGAAGGAGAGTGGGGAAGTAGTGAAGGAAGAAGGAGAACTAACCAATTGTGTGTGTTCATTTTTTCAGGAACTTTTCACCTCACGCTCGGGCGACAGAATACTTGAACTCATTGAAAAAGTGAAGCCTTGTGTTACAGATGCTATGCAGGCCGTCCTCGAAGCAGAATTCACCCGGGAAGAGGTGAAAGCAGCTCTCGATCATATAGGTGATCTAAAGGCCCCGGGGCCAGATGGAATGCCATCAATTGTGTTAAAGAGCCATTGGGAGGTCATGGGAGATCAAGTGGTGGAGGAAGTCCTTGGGATTTTGAATGGAGGTGACATTCCTGCAGGATGGAACTACACCTTAGTAGTGATCATCCCGAAAGTCAACAACCTGCAAAGTATAAAAGATCTCCGGCCAATTAGTCTGTGTAATGTGCTATACAAGTTGATATCCAAAGTCCTTGCACATCGGCTTAAAGTGGTGCTGCCTGAGATCATCTCCGACAACCAGAGTGCAATTGTACCTGAGAGACTAATAACTAACAATGTTTTGATTGCATATGAGGTTTCACATTACTTGATGAATAAGAGAAATGGCAAAGAAGGATATGCTGCAGTAAAGGCGGACATGAGCAAGGCATATGATAGAGTTGAATGGGGGTTCCTTGAGGTTATGATGATCAAGCTTGGGTTTCGAAGGCCGTGGGTGAACCTGATCATGAAATGTGTATCCACGGTGAGATACCAGATTAAAGTGAACAGAACACGCACATTACAATCCAGGCCTTCAAGAGGGCTCCGGCAAGGAGACCCACTTTCGCCGTATCTCTTTGTGACATGTGCAGAAGGGCTCTCAAATTTGCTGCATGAGGCAGAGGAAAAAGGAACAATTGATGGAGTGAAAATCTGCACAGCAGCCCCACGTGTGTCGCACCAGTTCTTTGTAGATGTCTCCATGTTGTTGCTTAAAGCAAATCAGGTGGAAGCAGTGGCTCTGCATGAGGCGCTGGCCCTTTATGAGAACTGCTCTGGGCAGTGTATAAACGTGGAAAAATCAGCCATTATGTTCAGTCTAAGCACGCTGGAAGAGGGAAAACGCAGTGAAAGATGCACTTGCGATTCACAACGAGAATTGGAACGAGAGGTATCTCGGTCTCCCGGTTCATGTTGGGAGATCAAGGAGGAAATCATTTGCATATATTAAAGGTAGCATCTGTGGGAGAGTGTACGCATGGCAAGAGAAACTCCTTGCAAAGGAGAGTAAAGAGGGGTTGGTAAAAGGAGTCGCACAAGCCATTCCTACATACGCTATGTCTTGCTTTGACCTCACAACACTACTAGGGAAAAGCCTAGCAGCAGCGAGGGTTTTGGGCCTCTCAGTAGCGCGGGTGGGCGCGCTACTGGTAAGGCGCTACAGCTAATGCTTAGCAGTAGCGCCTACAGGCACTCGCTACTGCTATATCTACTTAGTAGTAGCGCTTGCCTAGTCAGGCGCTACTGCTAATTACTAGTAGCGCTTTCAAAAATAATCGCTACTACTATCATTCCCTATTCCATTTCTCTTGAATTTTAGGTCGTATTCGAATACCTGTATACAATTTTTCATACAGTAGCAATTTAGAGATTGTTTTTATATCATAATGAGTTATTAAATCACTAGGTGAAAGAACCTTGGATGAGTTTCAAGTGCATGGATCCAAAGTAACCAATGGTCACTTTGGATCCATCCATTTGAAACTAATCCGCGGTTCTTTCACCCAATGATATAATAAATATCATCATCATCATCATCATCATCATATCATTAACAACTTATATATCATCATCATCATCATCATCATATCATTGGTCACTAGTCGTAATCACAAGTACTCCTCACATCTTCAACTCTAACACATTGTATCACATAATAAACATATTGTACCTCATAGGACCTACTACATTCTCTTAGGACCTACTATATTCTCTAAGGTAAAATAGCAAAAAACAAGATAGCCCCTGGCTCTTCATTATGGAGAATGCAGATTATCCTGTCTCCAATTCTTGCCTTTCGCTTAATGTTGCTTCCAAGAACCTCCTTACGAATGTCCAAACATTTTTTCCACTCTTTGATTAGCATGTGTTCACCGGTTTTAGAAATTCGATATGCACAGGTGAGATCCGTAGGATGACCTGGCTGTAGGTTCAGAACTTCAAGGCGACCATTGTAATACATCAGATGAGGCACACACTCCATCGGGATTTTCTGTTGAAAAACATAGTAATAACTTCATAGTTAGCAATGATGTACTAGTTTTAGAAGTATGCAAAAGATGCACGGATGTCGTAATAGTAAAATATCTAACCAGGGTATCTCCATAGAAGTTATCGTGGTTCAACACGTGCACTAGTGGCACATATTCACCATAATTTGGAGGAGTTCGATAATAGGTATTGTAATTCTCAAAAAAAGTACAATAAGCAATCAGATGATTTTTCTCCTTATAAGTTAATTCGGAGCCCTCAGTGTAGTGGGTTTTGTCTACCATCTTCTGCACACTCTTTGAAGATTCAAAATAAGCTGTCAATGGAAATAAGCTGTCAACTATTTTGAAATAAACAATATAAATTAGTTAATAACTATGTTTGAGAAACTCACATTGCGGTAGAATCGGAAGCGTATCAACAAGGACCCAAATGTCCATATTGTCTTGCTCGATGTCAGGATCACCAAGATCCATGGTGACAAACATACCCTCATAAAAACCATACATTTTGCAAAGTGCTTCCTAATTTTGGCAACCAAAATGGGTTACGCTCTGAGAATTGTACAGATTTACTTCAAAATCGATATCATGATGGGTCCTTAGGTGTATTTTCTTTGTTTGAAAATTTTCATGGTCTTCAAAACCCATCCTCTCCAACACATAGCGTCTTGCATGGCATGGGATAAGCTAGTCGAATTGTAAAAGATGAAAATTAGACGTTGAAATAGTTGAAGTCATGCTTAATTACGGAAAAAAAACACTTGTCGTTGTTGCGTACCGTTTCAACATCGAAGGTCTCCTCGAGCTTAATGCTGAAGCGCCAATCTCCATCCAGCTCAACGAACCTGTCGCACATACCTCGATCATCGTGGCACCAGCTGCACTCCCCCGGGAGACTGTCGTCGTCTGAGTACGACATTTCCTACGTTCATAATTCAAAGATTAAACTTGTACATATTCTAGCACAAGTCATGTCAGAATTCATGGAAAAATCCGGCATGACCTTTGCTAAAAAAGGACATATCGAGAGCCTAAAATTTGCCGGAACGGAAATTAATCAACACTCCGGCAAAACATAGGACACTCGGAGGTGTAACCAAAACATGAAATAATTGCTTAAACTAAAAAATAACAACAAATATGGCATGTTCAACTAGTTCTATTAATTCAACTAGTTCTTACTATACTAGTTATTAATTTACTTACTATACTAGTTATTAATTTACTTACTATACTAGTTCAACAAAAACTTAACTAGTTCAACTAAAACTAAACTACTTCTATTAATTCAACTACTTCTTACTAAATATAAACTTACTATAAATAGAAAGAAACTAGCACATCTACTACTACTAATTAACATCTAACTACTACATCTACTACTAATTAACATCTAACTACTACATCTACTACTAATTATACAACTAGTTTACCATCACTACTAGTAATTAATATCCACTACTTCTAAAAATCATTATCTATGAACCCTAAATTAACATCTACTACTACTAAAATCATCTACTAACTAAGCAAAGAGAGAGGGGGTGGGGGAGGGGTGGGGGGCTTACAGAGGGAGAGACGGTGGCGGGGAGGTGCTCGGCGACGGAGGGGCGGCGGGCTCGGTCGAGGGCGGCGGTCCTGGGCGGCGGGCTCGGGAGGGCGGCGGTCCTGGGCGGCGGGCTCGGGAGGACGGCGGTCCTGGGCGGCGGGCTCGGGAGGGCGGCGGGCTCGATCGAGGGCGGCGGCGGTGAGGTCGAGGGCGGCGACAGTGTGCGTCGAGAGTGGCGGCGGTGAGGTTGAGGGCGGGCAGCGGCGGCGGTGAGGTTGAGGGCGGGCGGCGGCAGCGGCGGTGAGGGCAAGCGCTCGGGCTCGGGCGGGGGCGACAGGGGGAGTAGGAACAGGCCGGTGGGGGGGAAGAGGACTTAGCGAAATTTTTATGCGGGGGGTGGTTAACTCGAACTAGCAGTAGCGCGCGTACAGAAAACGCGCTGTAGCTAACATATCTACAACGCATTTTAGTGAAAATCGCTACTGCTAATGGAAGCAGTTATTTTTTTTGTTTAGTAAAAACATCAAATATATACATTGGTCATCATTGATCTTTTTGTGTATAATCTAAATAGTCAACATGGATCCTCACTGTACCTGTATAGGTACAGGCGAGGATTCATATTGCAACCACAAATCATACACATATAGTTCAATGAAGACCAAGTGCTCGAGATAGGTTGAGAAGCAACATATTTAAGGTGGTAAACACCTTGTTCGCCTAGCAGTATGGGACTAAACTTAATTAGTTGCGGTCTTACTTAGCAGTAGCGAGTTTTAAGAAAACTCGCTGCTACTAAGTTCTTTAGCAGTAGCACGTCCACGGGGAGGGTGCTACTACTATATCTAGCCTGGAGGCAACACCGTGGCAATTATAGTAGTAGCGCTCTTTTCACCTAGAGCGCTACTGCTACTAGGTCATTAGCAGTGCTCTTTTCTAAAGCTCGTTGCTGCTAATTAGCAGTAGAGCCTATTTTTAGACCGCGCTGCTGCTAAGATTCTGTGTATAAGGTTTTCCCTAGTAGTGCAAAATCCCTTTGCACAAAGATAAACAGCCTGCTTGGGAAGTTTTGGTGGAGTCAGCAAGATAAGGACAATAACTTGCATTGAGTCAGTTGGGATAAGTTCACACGGCCAAAGGCGAAGGGGGTTTGGTTTCTAGGATATGCACAGCTTCAACATTGCAATGTTGTCCAAACAGGGGTGGCGCCTCGTACAGAACCCGGACAGCCTATGCGCAAAGGTTTTGAAGGCCAGATACTTCTCCACTACCATGTGCTCGACGCTGAACCGAAAGAGGGGATTTCCTACTCGTGGAGGAGTATTATTCAAGGACCGAAGTTGATCAAAGCAGGGTTACATTTGGCGAATTGGGGATGGTGAAGGAAATGTTTATTATTCAAGCTAGAATTGTATTAACCGGAAACTTAGTACATGTGTGAATACATAGACAAACAAACTGTCCCTAGTATGCCTCTACTTGACTAGCTCGTCAATCAAAGATGTTTAAGTTTCCTGACCATAGACATGTGTTGTCATTTGATGAACGAGATCACATCATTAGAGAATGATGTGATGGACAAGACCCATCCGTTAGCTTAGCATAATGATCAGTAAGTTTTATTGCTATTACTTTCTTCATGACTTATACATATTCCTCTGACTATGAGATTATGCAACTCCTGAATACCGGAGGAACACCTTGTGTGCTATCAAACGTCACAACGTAACTGGGTGATTATAAAGATGCTCTACAGGTGTCTCTGAAAGTGTTTGTTGGGTTGGCATATATCGAGATTAGGATTTGTCACTCCGAGTATCGAAGAGGTATCTCTAGGCCCTCTCGGTAATGCACATCACTATAAGCCGTGCAATAAATGTGACTAATGAGTTAGTTGCGGGATGATGCATTACGGAACGAGTAAAGAGACTTGCCGGTACGATATTGAACTAGTTATGATGATACCGACGGTCGAATCTTGGGCAAGTAACATACCGATGACAAAGGGAATGACATATTTTGTCATGCGGTTTGACCGATAAAGACCTTTGTAGAATATGTAGGAACCAATATGAGCATCTAGGTTCTGCTATTGGTTATTGACCAGAGATGTGTCTCGGTCATGTCTACATAGTTCTCAAACCCGTAGGGTCCACACGCTTAACGTTCGATGACGATTTGTATTATGAGTTATGTGTTTTGGTGACCGAAGTTTGTTCGGAGTCCCGGATGAGATCACGGACAAGACAAGGAGTCTCGAAATGGTCTAGAGGTAAAGATTGATATATTGGAAGGTTATGTACGGAATGGTTCCGAAAAGGTTCGGGGATTTTTTGGAGTATCGGGAGGTTATCGGAACCCCCTGAGAAAGTTAATGGGCCTCATGGGCCATAGTGGAGAGGAGGAGGCAGGCTACAAGAGGTGGCACCCCCCCACCATAGCAGTCTGGACAGGGGTGGGGACGCGGCCCCCCTTTCCTTCTCCCTCTCCCCCTCTTTCCCCTTTCCCCCTCTCCGTTGGAAGGAAGGGGGGAGCCGACTAGGACTAGGAGTCCTAGTGGGACTCCCCCCACTTGGCGCGCCCCTAGGGCCGGCCGGCCTCCCCTCCTCTCCTTTATATACGGGGGCAGGGGGCACCCTAAAGGCACATCAATTGTTCTCTTAGCCGTGTGCGGTGCCCCCCTCCACAGTTTACTCCTCTGGTCATAGCGTCGCAGTGTTTAGGCGAAGCCCTGCGCGGATCACATCACCATCACCGTCACCACGCCGTCGTGCTGACGGAACTCTCCCTCGACCCTCTGCTGGATCAAGAGTTCGAGGGACGTCATCGAGCTAAACATG
The DNA here is from genome assembly GCA_032464435.1 of Aegilops umbellulata. Lineage (NCBI taxonomy): Eukaryota > Viridiplantae > Streptophyta > Magnoliopsida > Poales > Poaceae > Aegilops > Aegilops umbellulata. Next base: position 82,381,845 of record CP136054.1, on the reverse strand, counting down.
TGCTGAATTCGGAGGTGTCGTATGTTTGGTACTAAGATCGGTTGGATCATGAAGATGTTCGACTACATCAACCGCGTTAACCTAATGCTTCCGCTTTCGGTCTACAAGGATACATGGACACACTCTCCCCCTCTCATTGCTATGCATCTCCTAGATAGATCTTGCGTGAGCATAGGAATTTTTTTGAAAATGCATGCTACATTCCCCAACAGTGGTATCAGAGCCAGGTTTATGCATAGATGATATGCACGAGTAGAACACAAAGACTTGTGGGCGATAATAGTCATACTGCTTACCACCAACGTCTTATTTTGATTCAGCAGTATTGTTGGATGAAGCGGCCCGGACCAACATTACATGACCATGTTCATGAGACCGGTTCTACCGACGTGCTTTGCATACAGGTGGCTGGCGGGTGTCTATTTCTCCAACTTTAGTTGAATCCAATTTGACTACGGCCGGTCCTTGTTGAAGGTTAAAACAACACACCTGACAAAAAATCGTTGTGGTTTTGATGCGTAGGTAAGAACGGTTCTTGCTAGAAGCCCGTAGCAGCCACGTAAAACTTGCAACAACAAAATAGAGGACGTCTAACTTATTTTTGCAGGGCATGTTGTGATGTGATATGGTCAAGATGTGATGCGGTATAAGTTGTTGTATGAGATGTTCATGTTTTGTAAAAGTTATCGGCAACTGGCAGGAGCCTTATGGTTGTTGCTTTATTGTATGAAATGTAATCGCCATGTAATTGCTTTACTTTATCACTATGCGGTAGCGATAGTCGTAGAAGCAATAGTTGGCATGACGACAACGACGCTGCGATGGAGATCAAGGTGTCAAGCCGGTGACAATGGAGATCATGACGGTGCTTTGGAGATGGAGATCAAAGGCAGAAGATGATGATGGCCATATCATGTCACATATTTTGATTGCATGTGATGTTTATCTTTTATGCATCTTATTTTGCTTAGTACGACGGTAGCATTATAAGATGATCCCTCACTAAACTTCAAGGTATAAGTGTTCTCCCTGAGTATGTGCTACCTCTTGAGCATGCGTTGGTTTTCCCTTGAAGAGGAAAGGGTGATGCAGCAAAGTAGCGTAAGTATTTCCCTCAGTTTTTGAGAACCAAGGTATCAATCCAGTAGGAGGATACACGCAAGTCGCCTCGTACCTACACAAACAAATAAGAACCTTGCACCCAACGCGATAAAGTGGTTGTCAATCCCTTCACGGCCACTTGCAGAAGTGAGATCTTATAGAGATAAAAAGATAAATATTTTTGGTATTTTTATAATATAGGTTGGAAAGTAAAGATTGCAAAATAAAATAAATCGGAAACTTATATGATGGAAAATAGACCCGGGGGCCATAGGTTTCACTATTGGCTTTTTCAAGATAGCATAATCTACGGTGGGTGAACAAATTACTGTCGAGCAATTGATAGAAAAGCGCATAGTTATGAGAATATCTAGGCATGATCATGTATATAGGCATCACGTCCGTGTCAAGTAGACCGAAACGATTCTGCATCTACTACTATTACTCCACACATCGACCGCTATCCAGCATGCATCTAGAGTATTAAGTTCATAAGAACAGAGTAATGCATTAGGAAAGATGACATGATGTAGAGGGATAAACTCAAGCAATATGATATAAACCCCATCTTTTTATCCTCGATGGCAACAATACAATACGTGTCGTTTCCCCTTCTGTCACTGGGATCGAGCACCGCAAGATTGAACCCAAAGCTAAGCACTTCTCCCATTGCAAGAAAGACCAATCTAGTAGGCCAAACCAAACTGATAATTCGAAGAGACTTGCAAAGATATCAAATCATACATATAAGAATTCAGAGAAGAACCAAATATTGTTCATAGATAATCTTGATCATAAACCCACAATTCATCGGATCTCGACAAACACACCGCAAAAATAATTACATCGAATAGATCTCCAAGAGAATCGAGGAGAACTTTGTATTGAGATCCAAAGAGAGAGAAGAAGCCATCTAGCCAATAACTATGGACCCGAAGGTCTATGGTAAACTACTCACACATCATCGGAGAGGCTATGGTGTTGATGTAGAAGCCCTCCGTGATTGATTCCCCCTCCGGCGGAGCACCGGAAAAGGCCCCAAGATGGGATCTCACGGGTACAGAAGGTTGCGGCGGTGGAAATAGGGTTTCGTGATGCTCTCGGATGTTTTCGGGGGTATATGAGTATATAGAGGCGAAAGAAGTAGGTCGGTGGAGCCACGAGGGTGGGGGCGCGCCTACCCCCTAGGTGCGTTGCCTCGTGGCGGCCTCATTGCTTCCTTGACATCCACTCCAAGTCTCCTAGATCACGTTTGTTCCAAAAATAACTCTCCTGAAGGTTTCACTCCATTTGGTTTCCGTTTGATATTCCTTTTCTGCGAAACACTGAAATAGGCAAAAAAACAACAATTTGCACTGGGCCTTTGGTTAGTAGGTTAGTCCCAAAAATAATATAAAATTGTATAATAAAGCCCATTAAACATCCAAAACAGATAATATAATAGCATGGAACAATCAAAAAATTATAGATACCTTGGAGACGTATCAAGCATCCCCATGCTATCCTACTCGTCCTTGAGTAGGTAAATGACAAAAACAGAATTTTTGATGTGGAATGCTTCCTAACATGATCTTCAATGTAATTTTCTTTATTGTGGCATGATTGTTCAGATCCGAAAGATTCAAGATAAAAGTTTAATATTGACATAAAAATGATAATACTTCAAGCATACTAACTAAACAATCATGTCTTCTCAAAATAACACGGCCAAAGAAAGTTCATCCCTACAAAATCATATAGTTTGGTCATGCTCCATTTTCGTCACACAAGAATGTTCTCATCATGCACAACCCCGATGACAAGCTAAGCAATTGTTTCATACTATAGTAATCTCAAACTTTTTCAACCTTCACGCAATACATGAGCGTGAGCCATGGATATAGCACTATGGGTGGAATAGAATATAATGATGGGGGTTATGTGGAGAAGACAAAAAAGGAGAAAGTCTCACATTGACGCGGCTAATCAACGAGTTAGGGAGATGCCCATCAATTGATGTCAATGTAAGGAGTAGGGATTGCCATGCAATGGATGCACTAGAGCTATAAATGTATGAAAGCTCAACAAACGAAACTAAGTGGGTGTGCATCCAAGTTGCTTGCTCACGAAGACCTAGGGCATTTGAGGAAGCCCATTGTTGGAATATACAAGCCAAGTTCTATAATGAAAAATCCCCACTAGTATATGAAAGTGACAAAATAAGAGACTCTCTATCATGATGATCATGGTGCTACTTTGAAGCACAAGTGTGGAAAAGGATAGTAACATTGTCCCTTTTTGAGCCTTTTTTTATTTGGCCTTTCTCTTTTTTGGGACAATGCTCTAATAATGATGATCATCACACTTCTTTTTATTTGCAACTCAAAGATTACAACTCGATACTTAGAACAAAATATGACTCTACATGGATGCCTCCGGCGGTGTACCGGGATGGGCAATGAATCAAGAGTGACATGTATGATGAATTATGCATGGTGGCTTTGCCACAAATACGATGTCAACTACATGATCATGTAAGGCAATATGACAATGATGAAGCGTGTCATAATAAATGAAACGGTGGAAAGTTGCATGGCAATATATCTCGGAATGGCTATGGAAATGCCATAATAGGTAGGTATGGTGGCTGTTTTGAGGAAGATATAAGGAGATTTATGTGTGATAGAGCGTATCATATCACGGGGGTTGGATGCACCGGCGAAGTTTGCACCAACTCTCGAGGTGAGAAAGGGCAATGCATGGTACCAAAGAGGCTAGGAATGATGGAATGGTGAGAGTGTGTATGATCCATGGACTCAATATTAGTCATAAAGAACTCACGTACTTATTGCAAAAATCTACAAGTCATCAAAAACCAAGCACTACGCGCATGCTCCTAGGGGGGATAGGCTGGTAGGAAAAGACCATTACTCGTCCCCGACCGCCACTCATAAGGATGACAATCAAAGAACACCTCATGTTTCAAATTTGTTGCACAACGGTTACCATACGTGCATGCTACGGGACTTGCAAACTTCAACACAAGTATTTATAAAATTCACAATTACTCAACTAGCATAACTTTAATATCACCACCTTCATATCTCAAAACAATCATCAAGTATCAAACTTCTCATAGTATTCAATGCACTCTATATGGAAATTTTATTATATCCATCTTGGATGCCTATCATATTAGGACTAATTTTATAGCCAAAGAAAATTACCATGCTGTTCTAACGGACTCTCAAAATAATTTAAGTGAAGAATGAGAGATCAATAATTTCTATAAAATAGAACCACCACCGTGCTCTAAAAAGATATAAGTGAAGCACTAGAGCAAAATTATTTAGCTCAAAAGGTATAAGTGAAGTACAAAGAGTATTCTAATAAATTCCGATTCATGTGTGTCTCTCCCAAAAGGTGTGTACAGCAAGGATGATTGTGGTAAACTAAAAATCAAAGACTCAAATCATACAATACGCTCCAAGCAAAACACATATCATGTGGTGAATAAAAATATAGCATCAAGTAAAGTTACCGATAGACGAAGACGAAAGAGGGGATGCCTTCCGGGGCATCCACAAGCTTAGGATTTTGGTTGTCCTTGAATTTTACCTTGGGATGCCTTGGGCATCCCCAAGTTTAGGCTCTTGCCACTCCTTATTCCATAATCCATCAAATCTTTACCCAAAACTTGAAAACTTCACAACACAAAACTCAACAGAAAATCTCATGAGCTCCGTTAGCGAAATAAAACAAACCACCACTTTAAGATAATGTAATGAACTCATTCTTTATTTATATGGGTGTTAAACCTACTTTATTCCAACTTTTCTATGGTTCATACCCCCCGATACTAGCCATAGATTCATCAAAATAAGCAAACAACACACGAAAAACAGAATCTGTCAAAAACAGAACAGTCTGTAGTAATCTGTATCAAACGCAAACTTTCTGTAAATCAAAAATTCTACCAAAATAGGACGACCTAAATAATTTGTTTATTGATCTACTGCAATTGGAATCAGTATTTTATCACGTTCTGGTGATTTTTAACAAATTTTTTCGTGAGTAGAAAGTTTCTGACTTTTTCAGCAAGATCAAATAACTATCATCCAAGAAGATCCTATAGGTTTTACTTGGCACAAACACTAATTAAAACATAAAACCAAATCTAACCAGAGGCTAGATCACTTATTTATTACTAAACAGAAATAAAAAGCAAGAAACAAAAATAAAATTGGGTTGCCTCCCAACAAGCGCTATCGTTTAACGCCCCTAGCTAGGCATTGATAATTTCGATGATGCTCACATGAAATACAAGAATTGAAATGCGAAGAGAGCATCATGAAACACGTGACAAACACATCTAAGTCTAACATGCTTCCTATGCATAGGCATCTTATAGAAAAACAAATTATCATAGCAACAAAAACTAGCATATGCAAGGAAGCGGAAAGGAACAATAGCAATCTCAACATAACGAGAGATAATTTAGTAACATGAAAATTTCTACAACCATATTTTCTTCTCTCATAATAATTACATGTGAGGTCATAAGAAAATTCAACAAAATAGCTATCACATAAAATATTTTCATGGATTCCTTGTGCTTGGTCTGGACAAATCCGGTCACGCCTAAGGTTGCAAACCTGATGTCTCATGTAAACGAACTCAACTGCCCAATCACTGGTGGATGGGATGAGAGATTAGTCAGGGACACCTTCTGCCCGGAGGATGCTCAATATATCTTCCAAATCCCATTAAGGGATGGTGTGGAAGATTTTGTTGCATGGCATTATGATGGAGGGGGAACACATTCAGTTAAAAGTGCGTACAAACTCCAAACCCAGTTAGTAAAACAAGCATGCAATGGAGCACCCAACAATAGTTCAAGTGGCCGGCCAATTTGATAGGCAGGAGGATGACAGGTGGAAATTAATATGGAAATTACCCTGCCCAAAGAAACTACAGATGTTTATTTGGCGGATGAAACATGAAGCTTTGGCACCCTGTACGAACCTGGAGAGGAGAGGAATGGTCTTGGATAACAACAAATGCTATTCGTCAAATGCCAAGCAGTGAAGGAGGTTTGGCGCGCACTGAACCTGGAAAATGAACGTGCAGAGATGGAGAAATTCACTAACGTGCACGCAATGCTGGATAACTTATGGGCGCTCGATGAGAGGAAAAGGCCGCTAATCATAACCTTTTGGTGGCATTGGTGGAGTAATAGAAATAAAATCCGAGAGGGAGAACTACCGATGCAAGTCCCCGAAGTGGTGCGGCGTACGTAGTGCAATGTTATGGAATATCTAGAGTACTTCACTACCAAAGGGAAGACACCAGGCAAAGCACAATGGCAGCCACCTAAGGAGGATACAGTGAAGGTCAACTTTGATGGCTCGCTAATCCCGGGGCAATCCCATGGAGGATGGGGAATTGTAGTCCGAGACGCTGCTGGGGAGGTGTTAGTTGCACAGGCGGGATGCAATGAAAATGTGTATGATGCGTTTGGTACAGAGGTGAATGTCATGTCAACAGCAGTGGCATTAGTAACTGAATTGGGAGCCATCAGAGTGATTTTTGAAACTGATTGCCAGCTGCTTGTGGAAGCCCTTGATCTACGAAAAGTGGACTCGTCACCATATGCCACTGTCATTGAGGATATCAAGCTCCAGCTCAAAATGTGGTTCTCCAAGCAAAGAGTCCAACATTGCAAAAGAGAAGCAAACTCTATAAAAGAAAAGTTGGATGCAGTCTTTCTTATTGGAATACCGACTGTGTTTTTGGCAAGCCTTTTTTTTAAGGCTAGTCATAGTGGGAAGTAACTTAGAGTAGTAATATGTATATGTTATTAGTCTATGTTACTACCTTCATAGTGGATAGTAACATAAGTTTAGTGTCATGCAAGCCTTCATTTATTAGGTTGTAGACACATTTTGCATTGGGGTGCGTTATGTTACAGTAACATATTATGTTATCACAAACACCTCTCTCCTCATTAACTCTTTGCCACATAAGCACATTTGACTTGGGATGCATTACGTTACTAGCTAAGTTACTCCCACTATGACTAGCCTAAGACTTCACCATAGCTCCGAGTCCCGAGTTGGCGCCTGACACCCGCGAAAATTGGAAATAGTGAAGTGCCTTTTTTCAGAAGAAAAAAAAGAGAAAGAGAAGTGCACTTTCTGGGCCTTTCCATTTGATATCGTTCTAGCCCAAGAAAACAGCGTTTGGATCTCCTCGCTTCGAAAACCCCAGGTCCGTCTCCCTGGTCTCCACCGCCGTCGTGCCGGCCACTGCCTCTCCTCCCGCCGGCCGCCGTGCACCCGCGTGTGGGCATCTTGTTTGAGCGTGGACCTCGCTCCGTGGCTGATCCGCCGCCTTCTACCGCAGCACGAACCTTGCTCCGCCGCCCGCCGCCTGGAGTCAGCTCCGTCTGCCGCCACCAGTGGCTGCCGCCTTGGTCCCAAAGCGGCTGCTGCCATCTCCACTTGTCTGACCCCACCATTCACAGCCACCTCCCGAGCGCGGCATAGACGGCCGCTCGCTTCAGGCGCCCTCCTCCAATCGCGCTTGTTGCGGACGATGGGATGGGCATGGCCAGCCCTCCGGTCCGGAGTTCCAAGGTGGCGCGCCCAATATTCACCGTCCTCGTCCGGCCGGGTCGGCTCGATTGGCCTCATCATTCGATCGCGGCCATATTCCACAGCTCCCAGCCATGGTGGGGAGGGGGATGGGGATGAGGCCAGGCAAGAGATGCTGAACAGATGGGCATTCCGCGCCGCACAGACAACTTTCAGGGACTACCTCCATGTCAACCGCGGCTTGTGCCTCACTGACGCCACGCATATCAGCAAGCGCTCGCCCATCTTCCTCAGCGAGCTGCTGGAGGAGGTGAACAAGGCGGTGCCAAAGCCCGCTGATCAGGGTGCAGAGGGGGCGAGGTTCAGGTCGAAAGTGAAGAAGAGGGTCAGCAGGGTGCTGCTGCGATTGCTCCACCGCCGCCCTATCAACGAGTTCAGGCCCTTCTTTGAGAGCATTGGCATCAGGCCGAGCGAGTGTGATTCCCTCTTGCCGCAGGATCTCACATTCCTCGCCGATGCCGAGCTGCTGCTCGAGAGCTACCGTGCACTGTACAGTTATGGAGTTGCGCATGACAAGATTGGAAAGATATACCGGAAGGCTCCGGAGGTGTTTAGTCTTGGCCAGGGCGTTCTTGCATCTAAGCTCGAGGCCCTTGAGGGTCTAGGCTTCAGTAAGGCCAGTGTGATCAAACTAGTGATCTCTACTCCTGCCGTATTGGTTCATGACCCGACTGTGGAACTGAAGATGATCTTGCAGTGGCTAGACGACATTGGGATTCAGCCAGACTGGATCAGCCAGTTCTTCACTGAATATCAGTCCTATAATTGGCAAAAGATGGTCGAAGCTCTTCAGTTCTGGAGTGATTTGGGGTTCACCAAGGATGATATTGGTAAAGTGGTGAGGAAAAATCCAGATTTGTTGTTGGAATGGTCTGGTGGGATGCTACGTTCAGTGCTTTCCAGCATGCAGAGGGTGGGATCTGGAAAAAGGGGGTTACTTGATCTTTTTCTGAACTACCCCAATCTTAGAAGCGAGGATGTCGGTTGGAACATATCTACGGGAGCACGTTTCTTAGATGACATTGGCATGAGCCGTGATGATGTGAAGAAGTTTCTGGATTCTCATGGATGGATATTCGGCGCTGCCCCCATGAAGGCCACGAGCACCATTCTTGGGCAACTCAATGTGGGGAAGGCACGGCTGCGGAGGATCATAATGGAAGAACCACGTCAGTTGATGAATTATAAGATTGGCTCAAAGGTCAGCAGATTACCAAGATGTAAACCTGACCCCTGTGTGAAGGAGAAGAGGGAATTCTTAAGACGCATAGGATTTGTTGAAGGCTCGGAAGATATGGAGAAGGCTCTAAAAGCTATCCGTGGAAAAGGCGCCAACCTGCAAGATAAATACAACAAATTAGTGGAGAAAGGATTGGACCCAGAAGATGTAGCTCACATGGTGAAGATGGCTCCTCGGATTCTGAATCAGAAGACGGACGCAGTTGCTTATAAGATATCCTTCCTTGTGCATGTGGCGGGTTATCCCCTGAGTGCTCTGGCTGCTTTCCCACGATACCTAGAGTTCACTGTGCACAAAAGCAAACTTAAGATGTTGATGTACAGTTGGCTGCTACAAAGGGGGCTGGCTGCACCCCAACTTACTCTAAGCACAGTCCTAGCTTCCTCAGAAACAGAGTTCACTAAGGCTCATGTATATAAGGTTCCCATGGGTCGTGAAGTTTGGTGGAAGTTCAAGCAAGAGGGAGGTAGCTTTGGCCAAGAGGAAATCAGATGGCTGCGACATAGGGTGCACCTTGGACGATAGTTTAATCGAATGCATGAGTTGGCTGCTTTTCCGCTTTCTTTCTACATTTCCGGATCGATACAATATTCAGGTGCAGGCCTTCCATAATGCATGCCTCCTCATACATGCCAGTTCTCTTTTGGAAGAAACATGTGATAATCCAGTGGGTGATATTTGCAATGTGGTCCAACGTCATATCGGGCCCGTTAACGGCCCATATAAAAATGACGATAATCTAGCCCGACCGAAGTTTTGGCCTGTTAAAGGCCCGTGTATTAGGTCGGCGCATTTACGGCCCGTCCGAATTTCGGCCTGTCAAAGATCCGCATCGTAAATGGGCCACCATTTCGGCCTGCTAAGTCCAATGGGTTATTTGGCACAATCAGGGCCCAATTTCACTTTCGGTTTATTAAAGGCCCATGTTTTTTATGGGCTCGAGATATTTACACCTGTAAACGGCCTATTTTTACTGAGGGCCCAAATTATGTTTAGGCTTGTTAAAGGCCCACTATGGGCACAGGCCTACCAGAAAAATATGAAAGCTTATGCTGATTTAGGCCCAGATATTTTTAGTGGGCTACATGCCAATTTCGGCCCGTAATCGTTTTTAGCCCAATTGGAATGGGCCGAGGAATGTTGGCATGTTGGGCTCCTACGAAGCTTTCGGACGAATACATTACTAAGATAAACCTACACTATATAAAATAGCGTCGTAATTACTGCAACCTGAGGCAGCATCATAAATGTTGTATCACAACAAAATAAATTTCAACCATACAACAAAAGGCATGTTGGCATAAAGTTTACAGTCCTTCCAGATAAAAGCACCATCAGATGTATAGAAGCACAAATCATTTGACCTGAGTGCTAATGTTTCAGGCTGTAGAATCTGATGGAGCAACACGATTTCCACATTTTTTCCGCCATTGCTCTTGAACAACGAAGTGAATGTCTGATAGTCTGGTTTCAAAATCATCCATATCTTGACGATATTTCTCAACCACTATTCTTGTTTCCGAAACAACGTCCATTAGGGATTGGACTTGTGTTTGGAGCACAGATATATCACTCTGTCTAGCAGAAAGATTTTGTTCAGTAGGCGATTTGGACGAGGTTACCTTGACAACAAACCCAAAATTACGCAGGAAGGTGCTTTTTTGCACTGTTAGTGAGAGATACTGACGCATTGCAGCAAGAGGTGACATTGTGCCTGTAGCAGCCTCGTCACCTTCAGGTGGTTGTGACTATTCAATCATTTGTTACATAGCTTCTTGAAAGTTTAAACTTGTAGATTAGTGTACCAGATAAGTTACTAATGAGACAAAAACAAACAAAGTAGGTTAAACGTTTATACATAACTTATTTCGGTGAACTACTGTAATACATTAGCATGTATTGTAGTGCCAACTACATAATAAAATCACTTTCGGAACATATGTCCATGTAGCATGCCTATTGTATTGTCTATTTTCTCACATTCGTTGACATCTAAGGATAAAGAGACATGGTTTAAAGTAGGATGAACATAGTATGACATCATTCATATCATGGGCAAACAGATATAAAACAAACAAGCTATTTTATCATTGTGTGCGCACGTGAACATAACAACTAGATTACAGATCAAGACCAAAAGAATATCCTTCATCTCTTTTAAACCATGTAAGGTGAAATGATACGTTAAGACAACTGTGAATAAAAGTGAACAGAGTAACTGACATTGGCTGCAAATCAAGTAGTTAAATGAACACATCACAGTACCAATCAGTTCAAGGCAGGAGGAGTAAGGACTTACAACAGCGGCTTGAACTGGTGTGCTCATGCCCTTCATCTTGCTGGTGTGGCAATCCTTGAAGATTTGCACTGCATTCGGTTCAGGTTCTTTTTGGTCCGCACGGGCTTTCCTCTGTATTTGGAACAAGTCAATATAGATACGATAATATGGCACCAAAAAAGAAGGAAGTAGCTGCTATTTACAAGAGCCTCGCAGTGTGCAATATAGCTACGAGATCCTGTTGTCCGTTGGAAATTCACTTAGAACGGTTGGTTTTGTTGTTCAAATAGTTAGCCTAGAAGAAGATACACTTGTAAGGCACATACATAAATACAAGTTCAATATGTGGTCTGATCAAATACATATAGCTTACCTGATACTTTGGATCAGACCAGTCTTTAACGAGGGCTGTCCAGTCTTCATCTGTAATATATTCTACTAGAGATGTTTGGGCGATTGCATTGTTAGCCTTGCCTTCAAAGTGAGATTTTCTAAGGTGGTACCGATACTGTCGCAGAGCAGACTGAAAAACATGAGTGCATGCTTGTTTAGTTGCATCATCTTTCGGATCCAACTTGAACCTCATCTGTTGAAAAAAGAATGTGAGTCTTATTAGGAGGAAGTTAGAAAGTATGGGACAGAGCAAGACAATATTACTAATTGCGATGAATAACATTACTTACGGATAAATGGTCAAGGAAGGTGTTAAACTGGGTATCGTCTTTCTGATTCCTGTATTGGATCCACGTTGTGAGGATACGTGCATGACACCTAACGGCAACGGCTGCCTCTGATACTAACTTGGCTGACTCTGTAGCATCACGTGGCCTTTTTAAACCTGCCTCAAAATGGATCTCCATTCTTCCTCCTTTAGATTTTGTTAATCTTTCAAGCATTATCCCTGATGTCTGTTTCCGCTTGCGCCGTGGTGTTAGTTCAACAACGAATATGGAAAGTGTTAGTGTACATCAAACTGTGAGAGTACATATAAAGGAGCATGCGACTGCAACTTGACTCGGTCAGGTACCGTCTTGGTGTTGATGCTCATGAGGTTCATCTGATCTTGCCAAGTCTTGTTGTGTCAGCAGTGCTTCAGAAGTAGTGTTAGGTGTGAAGGCAGCTTGAGAACTGGCGAGTTCCGGAGCAAACGAATGAGTAACTGGTTGAGATGCTGGTACAGTTGAAGCGGATGCTGCAGCTGGTGGAGTAGGTGATACTGTGTTTGTAGATTTAGCCGGTGGACTTGGACCTTCTACTGCACCATAAGTACCAGCAGAATCTCGACGACAGAACCTTTTCCGTTTCACCCGACGAGTAACAACACTCCCTACTATATTTTTTGCCTTGCTCTTTTTTGACTTTGCCATGTCAAGCTGTACCCACAACACAAAAGAATAAAATCACTCTTCAGAACTCATTGATGCAGGATACAGACAAGCAATACTTTGATGTAAGACAATCGTATGAGGATGGAATATGTAAGAAAAACAGGACGGCATGACATATTCACAACTACGATGTGCAAACTAAGCAGAAGGATTTTCAAGAAAATAGAAATAATGCAAGCTAGACACCGTATGAAAGATGCAACCAATATTACTCTGCCAAGTTAAAAGTGTCTTGTCATAAGTGGCAATTCAAAAAATTAGAAGCAGTACAACGTAGAAATCAATGCAAGATGCAACCACTATCAAACTGCCATGTTAAAGCGTCCAATCATGAGTGATTGATGCGGGATACACAACAGCAGTACTTTGATGTAAGAACATGGTATGATAGATAGATGCAGTGTATTCTAGACACAGAAAGCCATGTCATATGCACATGTATAACGTATAAACTCAGCAGGTGCAATTTAATCAAAATAGAAGAAATACAGGCTAGACAACATATGCAACATGAAACCAATTATCACATTGTCAACTTAGAGAAAGCACCTGCGATGGAGTGCAGGAGATGAACTCATCATGTAGACTTGGGACTTCAACTTTATTAGCAGTAGCAGTGACAAATCTAGAGAGTCTCTGTTTGCGTCGGTGCAGAGGACCACCAACATCCCCTAACTTACTCTTTTCCTTCCTATTTTCTGATATTGCCTTATGAAGTCAAAACCACAAGAAGATGAATAAAATTAGCTCTGCATAACTAGTTGATGCAAGCGCGGTGTCGTGGATTTGTCACGGCAGATGTCCTTAGTGTCAGGACTTAGTCGCGAGGCCAACGCATCCATGTGGTAGCTTGAGAGGGGTTGATTGGGACGAGAGACGCACGGCGGATCAACACGCAAGACAAGGGTTTAGACAGCTTCGGGCCCCGGGAAACATCATCCGGTAAAAACCCTACATGCTGTTTGAGGCTAGGTCTCATTATCATCCCGAGGGAGACGCCGTAAACCGGCTCTTGTGTCTAGCCCTAGAGATTATTGTTTGTTTGTCGCTTGTAACTTCTAACCTGTCCCTCTTTGGGGAGCCCTGCCCCTCCTTATATATGTTGAAGGGGCGGTTTACATGTGGAGTCCTATTAGGATTAGGACTAGTCTATCTCTAATACAAACCGGATACAAGTCCTGGTCTTAACTCTTTGTAAGATAAATATTCCTTTCCTCTTAAATCGGCCCACCATAGTTGAACCGGCCTTCTAGGCCTTGGGTCTTGTCATCCGTCTGATCCGCCCGTCGGTTTACCAGTGAGTCATAACGACCAAGCGGATTGCTTGTAAACCGCCAAGGTCAGGGCGGGTCTTCAGATAAACCGCCAAGTCCGGCCGGGTTAACTCCCGGCCGGTTTACACTGCGGGGTATATCCCCGACATTAGACCCCAAGTTTAGCTTGGATTCATCCATGGTAAACTTATGCTGCAAAATAAACATAAGAACAAATTTGACAGGTTGCGCTCCGGGTTAAGAATTCTTGTAAACCGGCACCTGATCATCCTTAAGTCCTTGTCATTCCTCCTTCTAGAAAATCCAGGTTAAGAACCAGCTTCATACTCAAATTGCTGACATTGGTTTCTCATAGAAAAATATTGTAAAGAATAATCCACTTGAGTTGGCTTCCAAAGCGCCGGTTTAAGAAATATTGGTCTTGTAATACTCATCTGATATTCAGCCGGTTTGAAAATGTAGACTCGTCGGTTTATCATTGTCAAGATTGCCGGTTTATAAGAACTGAATTCCAGGTCATGATTATTTCCAATGCCGGTTCATGATTGTTGTAGACACCGGGTCATAATGATTGGCTCAAAACAGAAAATTGGAAGATATTTCTCCCTTATATCCATATTACCTGTAGCCCCCAAGTGTCGGGTTGTCATGCTTGCAGCAACCTGGGACTTGTAATTGACTGATGCCCATAAAACTTCAACCAATGTAGCCCCCAAGGGCCGGCTCATTATGTAATAATCAGCAGGGACTTTGTAAATATAATCTTTTAAACTTTGAACAGCAGCATGTAGCCCCCAAGGGCCGACTCAGTAAGATAATATTGAGCTGGGACTTTGATATACACTTCAATGAAAATAACATCATATGATGTAACCCCCATCATGGGGCTTGAATCCACGTCCACAAGGTTAAGAGCCTTGTGCTTTACCAACTGAGCAGTGGACCCTTCAATATAATGGATAAATAGCTTTGTACCTTGAATAGTTGACAAGAGCAATTGGTAGCCCCCAAGTGTCATGGTGCATGCTTGCAGCGACATGAGACTTGCATATTTGATATAATCTCAACTTTGAATAATGTAGCCCCCAAGTGCCGGGTTGTAAGCCTGCAGCAACTCGGGACTATTCCTTCAATTGTAGAAAATGATAACCATTGCGCTAAAGCGACTTTGAAAACCTTAATCATAATATTAATAACCATAATAAAAATCCAGCCATGTTGGCTATTCAAGATAATATAATCTGGTATGAAAACCTTATTCATCCAATATCATAATGAAAATTCAGCCAAGTTTGGCTATTTGAATAATATAATCCAATAATTTATAAGCGCATGATTCCAATGGCGCAATCCAAATATATACTGGCGACTTATAGTCCAAAGCCAGACCGGTTTAATAAACACTGGATAATTTATCATCATACTGGCGACTTATTGTCTTAAAGCCAGGCCGGTTTAACAAACACCGAATAATTTATAATCATGCTTTATTCAACCTGTTTCTGCATACAACAAGTTTAAAGTGTCCTGGCGGTTTACCGCCGGACGGGTCATAATGCTCAACATATAACCTGGGTTTATAACCAGGGCTGCACTTAAAAATATGAAATATATCATACCTGTGACATTGAATCACATCGTTGGTTTACCAACTTTTTGTAGTAAGAGTGATAACCCCAATCTTGAATAATGATAACTCCTTCCATATTGCGCCGATTTAAGATAAAACCGTACCGGGTTGTGATAAACACCGGATTAACCATATATATACTGGTGACTTGTAGTCAAACCAGACCGGGCTGATAATCTCCGGATTATAATTTGATCATGCACTCACAACTTGTAGTTGAAAGCCGAGCCGGGTTGATAAACACCGGTTTACTCCATAATAGGATGGTAACAGAAAATTAAACCAGACAGATAATCTCCGGTCTAAAAATGGACCGTGTTCTGCCAATTTAACTGTTTGAACCGGTACAAAAAACTGTCGGTTTAAAAAACGCAAATAAAATAGCAACTTCTCAAGAAAGGCTATTAAAGCAAAAGCAATGGCAACAATTTTTTGCAAAAGAAGAGCTCTACTGAGCTTGGTCAGATGGAATTACCATGGTCAGACGCAACCAAGCCCCCCGAAGGCGTAGCAATGGTGCCAGTCAGCCAGGACCCCAAAATGGACGCGTGGCGTTACGCCGGCCAAGTGGCATTGCATTGGTTCGGATTCGACCAAGCCCCCAAGTGACTCAGTGGCCTAGGGCCGATCAAGTGGCATTGCATTGGTTCAGACACGACCAAGCCCCCAAATGACTTATTGGCTGTTTAAAAGCCGGTCAGAAGGCATTACCATCATCAAGACATGACCGAGCTCCCATAAGGTGTAACTACGGTTCAAGTCGATTAGGTCCCCAACTGACTTAGTGGCAAATGTGCCAGCCAGAAGGCATTACCGTCGTCAAGACATGACCAAGCTCCCAGGAGGTGTAGCTACGGTTCAAGTCGACTAGGTCCCCAACTGACTTTGTTGGTCTTCTGTGAAGCGACCTCAAGGGGTAAACCGGAGGTTGCCCTAAAGCGAATCCACTCCGTGTAACCACGCATGATATAAAGAATAGATACCCCACTTTACAAAGCGGGAGCCCCCATGTGATAAATAATATGTCAAGCCAATAAGGCCGGATACCCATGTTTGAACCGCGCATCATGGCAGCAGGTCCTCTTCGGTAATTTTCAACTTTTTTCAAGAGATAAATTCTTCTTGAACCGGGATTTTGAACCGGATGTTAAGAGCTTCAAAGCTTGTGGGAGACATACTTCCCTTGAACCGGATCGTAAACCGGAATCTTCATTTTCAGTCGGAAATTTTCTGACGGCCTTTAAACTCGAATTTGCAAGAGGTTAATTCCTTTTTGAACCGGAAATTCTTAAACCGGATTTGAGTGCTTCAGAGCTTTGTGGGAGAATAGATTTCCCTTGAACCGGATTTGTAAACCGGATATTTGAGAGCTTCAATGAGACTGACTTCCCTTGAGCCGGATTTTAAACCGGAATCCTTTCTGATGACCCGGATCTTCTTCATTGAGCCGTGATTTCGTAACTGTCATATACTTTCTAAGCCGGAATTTTTCTGACGGCCTTTAAACTTTCATCAATATAACAGTAGCATCCGGGATCGGGTTATCTTTCCCTCCATCGTCCTGGGTTTCTTAAACCGGCTGAAACTGGCAAGATTTGCTGAGTCATGTCATCGTAGCCCCCGAGTCTCAAAGGTGACTCGAGGAGTTGGCTTGAGACTCTCCATACTTGACCATAGCATAAGGTATATATCCACAGAAGATTGAGATGACTGTGGCGGGTTAGAAATGACCCCGTATGAGCCGTGTCAGCAACTCGGCCCATGGTTCCTTCCAACTGGTGATTTGAAGCTTAACCAAACTGTAGTGACAGCGACTTGTGCGCCTGCCCATTGAGCCATCCAGTGCAAACGGCGGTTGATGATAATTTGCCTCCAATTTGAAAGAAAACCGGGCTACCCAAGCTCTGACTTGCTCATACCCAATAAACAGCTCATGCAGACAGGTGCGGCCCGGTATGTTGATGTAGACCAGGCCGTGAGAGACGGACGACAAAACGACCGCAGCATCAGAAGCGGCATAGACAGATGAGCCAGCCGTGGTGTTGTAAACCGGTTCGGACGGGCGAGTCAAATGCAGGCGTGGTCCCGGCAAGCTGATGTAGACCGGGCCATAAGGGCGACGTCTTGCACGCATCCATTCACCGTGTAATATGGCACGGATGATCACCGGGCAGGACGTTGCCAGCGCGTGCTCCGTACCCATGGTATAAACCATGTTTATAATGAATAATTCTCCTGCATAAAATATTGCAAAGCAGAGTAACTGCTCTTTTTTTTAAAGAAAGCAATATATAATATAAAATATATAGGATGGATATCACCTGATATATTATGTCAGGGGTTATCCACCGTATTGTTGATGATCACCATGGTGGAGCTGAAGTTAATCACGGCCGAGTCAGCCATGGTGTTGTAAACCGGTGCGGACGAATGTCGGCCGCGGGAGTTGTAAACCGGCGCGGACGGAGAGTCGCCTGCGGGCATTATAAATCGGCGCAGACGGAGAGTCAGCCGCAGGTGTTGTAAGCCGGCGCAGATGGAGAACCGGCCGCAGTGTGGTAAATCGGTGCGGATGAACAAGTTGCCCTCCGTGTTGTAAACCGGCGCGGACGCATGAACCGGCGGCGAGGGCGGACGGCGAGTCGTCCGTGGCGTTGTAAGGTGGTGCGGACGGATGTAATCCGAATCATCGGGGCGGCGACTTGCACGTGTATCCGTTGAGCATCATGGCCCGAAGGAACGCCAGTGCAAAATTATGCTGGCGCGCGCTCCATGTCCGCGGTATAACAATACCTTTGTCATAAATAATTATCCTGATTTGTCCAAACAGATGAGGCAGCAGAGCCTGGCCTGCGGCCACAGCGGCAGAGATGGGCCTTTGGAAATTTTGATTCGCTGTTGTTTGTTGATGTAGCATCTTCACGTCCACAGACTTCTTCAAAATCAATCAGTACATGTGTACTAGTACTTGATGATGTGCCCCACGCCTCCATTAGTAGTGTATTTGAGGACGCGCTACTTCACCCAAGAGTTAATGGCTGTCTCGGGACTTGATGGGAGTAGATCACGGGTGGGGGAGCAGCATCAGCCAGCCGGTCAGGTATGCACGCGACGCTGCGTCCGTACGCCCAGGAAGCGAGGGTTTCTTGGGTTTTGATCCGCCTGTGGAAGAGAATACGCACTCGCGCATCCAAACCTAGCCAACACACAGTCGGTCTAGGCGACACGGGGTTGACGCGGGCTCGCGGAGAGGCCGCGGCAGCTGCAGCAAGCGGCTCTGAGCAAGGAGGCAGCCCAGAGGCGGAGGCGAGGTTGGAGTGGTGACAGGTGACTTGATCCGAGGCCGTAGCTGGCTTGAGGCCATGACGAGCAGAGGCGGACGGCTCGGAAGCTGTGGAGCTAGAGCCCGTCAACGGCGCGGCCGACCTGGAGCAGTGTGACTTGGCAGAGGCGGAGAAAAGGCCAGCGATGTCTCGTAGGCGAGGCGGCTCAAGGCCATTCCGGCGAGGGCGGCTCGAAGCAGGAGAGCGAACTAGCGGCGGCTCGGTGCAGCGGTTCAAAGTGCAGCGACGGAGGACGCAGGAGCCGGCCGGCGCTCCGGGGACAGCGAGCGTGCGGGAGGCAACCGGTGGAGACGGATGCGGCCCCAGGCCTCGGAGGCCGGTCGTCGAAACGGTTTGACCAAGCGGCGTCTCCGCGGGGTGCGGCGGTTCAACAGCAGCTCGGAGCTGGAGGTGGAGGCGGCGATTTGGACATAGTCTAGCCGGAGTGTATCCGCGGTGGCTCGGAAGCGGAGGCGTGACAGGCGAGTCCGAGTCCGGCTCAAATTGGAATCTCATAATGTGCTTCAGGATTTTCCTTGCGATGGTGGTTTTGTAAAGAAGCAACTTAAACCGCTCACGGCGACGGCGGCGGCTTTGACCAAAAAATCACCGTAGCGAATCCGAGTCATAACCATGGCTCGATTTGTAATCCGCCGTGTAACCCTAACTCCTCTTAAACTTTAAATCTCACAGATTGTAAACTTGGACTGATGATCTTCAAGTTGATGTAGATCTGTTCAATTCGGCTATTCTTCCTTCAGAAAATTGCGAGCTTCTCGATCCCTCGGAGAGATCCCTTCAAGAACTCATCACCACCGTGCGCAGGCCCCACGGTGGGCGCCAACTGTCGTGGATTTGTCACGGCAGATGTCCTTAGTGTCAGGACTTAGTCGCGAGGCCAACGCATCCATGTGGTAGCTTGAGAGGGGTTGATTGGGACGAGAGACGCACGGCGGATCAACACGCAAGACAAGGGTTTAGACAGCTTCGGGCCCCGGGAAACATCATCCGGTAAAAACCCTACATGTTGTTTGAGGCTAGGTCTCATTATCATCCCGAGGGAGACGCCGTAAACCGGCTCTTGTGTCTAGCCCTAGAGATTATTGTTTGCTTGTCGCTTGTAACTTCTAACCTGTCCGTCTTTGGGGAGCCCTGCCCCTCCTTATATATGTTGAAGGGGCGGTTTACATGTGGAGTCCTATTAGTATTAGGACTAGTCTATCTCTAATACAAACCGGATACAAGTCCTGGTCTTAACTCTTTGTAAGATAAATATTCCTTTCCTCTTAAACCGGCCCACCATAGTTGAACCGGCCTTCTAGGCCTTGGGTCTTGTCATCCGTCTGATCCGCCCGTCGGTTTACCAGTGAGTCATAACGACCAAGCGGATTGCTTGTAAACCGCCAAGGTCAGGGCGGGTCTTCAGATAAACCGCCAAGTCCGGCCGGGTTAACTCCCGGCCGGTTTACACCGCGGGGTATATCCCCGACACGCGGGATAGGAGGATGGAATATATACAAAAAAAGACAGCGTTTCATATTCACACGTACGATAGGAGGATGAAATATGTATGAAAAAATAGTAAGAGGAAGGCATTTCAACAAAAATAGAAGAAATGAAAGTTAGGCACCATATGAACATGCAACCAATATCACTCTATCAGGTAAAATGTGTCTCGTCGTAGGTGCCATTTCAAGAAATTAGAAGCAGTACAAGCTAGAAGACAATGCAAGATGCAACCTATATCACAGTCCCAAGTTGAATGTGTCTTATGGGTAAGTGATCGTTGCAGGTATAAGTTGTAAGCTACGCAGATGCAATTCAACATAATCAGAAGCAATACAAACTAGACATCATACGGAAAACGCAACCACTTATAACAGTTCCAAGTAAGAGTAACCACCTGCGATGGTGGAGTAGGGGAGATGTGCTCATCATGTACACGTATGTTCTAGAAAGAGGAACACATGTCATATTCACAGGCATTATGTGTAAAGTAAGCAGATGCAATTCAAGTTAGAAGCAATACAAGATAGACATCATAAGCAACATGCAACCACATATAATAGTGTCAAGTTAGAGCAAGCACCTGTGATGGTGGAGTAGGGGAGATGTGCTCATCATCTACATAGCTATGTTGACTGTCCAGCCTTGTGTTGTCTTGCAAATCTTGTTGGGAGGATGGCAGAGTAGAATCTATAGAGACCCCCTGTTTGAGTTGCTCCGAAGGACCACCATCATCCACTTCCAGACTAATTTCCTTCAGCTGTAATGATTTTGCATTGTGAAGTCAAACCGATAAGAAAAAGGAATAAAATTTGCTCTTCAGAACTCATTCATGCATGATACTGACGAACACTACTCGGATGAAAGGCAAACACATGATGCGAGGATGGAATTATGAAAAACAGGATGGTGTGACATATTCACACCTATGATGTGGTAACTAAGCAGAAGACATTTCAACAAATTAGAAGCACTGCAAGCTAGACACCATATGAAAGATGCAACCAATATCACTCTGCCAAGTTCAAACTGTATGGCCTTTCAACAAATTAGAAGCAGTACATGCTAGAAATCATATGCAAGACACAACCAATATCACAGTGGCGACTTAAAGGTGCCTTATCATAAGTGACTGATGCGGGATATGCAAGAATAGTAGTCTGATGTAGAAACAAGAACACATGTCATATTCACAGGCATTATGTGTAAAGTAAGCAGATGCAATTCAACAAATTTAGAAGCAATACAAGCTAGACATCATACGCAACATGCAACCACATATAATAGTGCCAAGTTAGAGCAAGCACCTGTGATGGTGGAGTAGGGGAGATGTGCTCATCATCTACACAGCTACGTTGACTGTCTAGCCTTGCGTTGTCTTGCGAATCTTGTTGGGAGGATGGCGGAGTAGAATCTGTAGAGAACCTCCGTTTCAGTTGCTTGGAAGGACCACCATCATCCAATGCCTTGCCAATTTCCTTCAGCTTTATTGATTTTGCATTGTGAGGTCATACCGACAAGAAAAAGGAATATAATTCGCTCTTCAGAACTCACTCATGCATGATACTGACGAACACTACTCTGATGAAAGGCAAAGTTGTGATATGAGGATGGAATATGTACGAAAAAATGGACGGCTTGACATATTCACACCTATGATGTGATAACTAAGCAGAAGGCACTTCAACAAATTAGAAACACTGCAAGACACCATATGGAAGGTGCAATCAATATCACTCTGCCAAGTTAAAATTGTCTCGTCATAGGTGGCGTTCATCAAACTAGAAGCCATACATGCTAGAAATCATATTCAAGACGCAAACCAATATCACACTGCCAACTTAAAGGTGTCCCATCATAAGTGACTGATGCAGGATACACAAGAAGAGTAGTTTCATGTAAGAACATGGTGTGATAGACAGATATAGTATGTACCAAAAACAGGAAAGCGTGTCATATTCACATGTATCATGTGTAAGCTAAGCAGATGCCGTTTACACTAATTAGGAGCAATACGAGCTAGACACCATATGCAACATGCAACCAGATATCACACTGCCAAGTTAGAGCAAGCACCTTGGATGGTGGAGTAGGGGAGCGGAGACTTGGACCTTGTAATGCACTATCAGTACAAGGAGAATCGATACAGATGCTCCGTTTACGTTGCTGCAGAGGACCACCATCATCGCCTTCCTTACTATTTTCCTTCCTCTTTCTTGATTTTGCCTTGTCAAGTCAAACCCACAAGAAAAAGGAATAAAATTTGCTCTTCAGAACTCATTGATGCATGATACTGACGAACACTACTTTCATGTAAGGCAGCCACATGATAGGAGGATGGAATATGTATGAAAAACAGGATGGCATGACATATTGACATGTATGATGTATAAAGTGTAAACTAAGCACAAGGTGCTTGAACTTGTTAGAATCGATGCAAACTAGAAACCATATGAAAGATGAAACCAATATCACCATGCCAAATTAAAAGGGTGCCCTAACAAATGTATTTGACCAAATTAGAAGCAATACATGACAACAGGCTAGAAATAATATGCAATATGCAACGGATAAAGGTGACTCATTGTAAGTGATTGATGCAGGATACAGAAGAGAGGTAGTTTCATGTAAGAACAAGGTTAACACATAGATGTAGTGTGTACCAAAAATAGGAAGGCATGTCAAATTCACAGGTATAGTGTGTAAACTAAGCAGATGCAGTTTACCCTAATTAGAAGCATTACAAGCGAGACACCATATGCAACATGCAACCACATATCACACTGCAAAGTTAGAGCAAGCACCTGTGATGGTGGTGTAGGGGAAGTGCGGTCTTCAGGTACAGAGCTACGTTCAATATATTCATTTAGGCTTGCTGTTTCTTGAGAATCATGTGGAGAGGATGAAATTGCATTCTTTATAAGAGTATTGCGTCTCATATTAACCCACGCGCACGACTGTCTAGTCATAAGCGATAGACGCAGGATACGCAAGAACAGTAGTTTGATGTAAGAACATGGTGTGATAGGCAGATGTAGTATGTATGAAAGTGCAACTATCCATGGGTGGTTTTGGTAATTCCTAACAACATATAGCTCATTGAGCTAACATTATTCCAAGATTAATATTTCCGTAAAAGCTCAACGAATGGCATGGCATGGATGAGGAAAGTGGATCCCTCAAAATTATAAGGACAAAAGATTGGCTCAAGCTTCAAGATCAAGACTCTACATTTTATATTTTAGTGATCCAAGATCACATTGAGTCTATAGGAGGGATGAGGTGTTGTTTAATGAGCCTCTTGCTTCATATTCTTAGTGATATGCTCCAAAACCCTCAACTATCTTCCCACATCCACATATGACCTAAACCAAAAGTCAAACTCGGCCCCACCGATTCTTTCTATCCGGCGCCACCGAGTTTCACATGTCATAGCCACTGCCACAAACCCTAGCAATTCGGTTTCACCGATAGGGATCTCGGTTCCACCGAGATTGCAATGTAAACTATTTGTTTCCCTTTCGTAACATTTCGGTCTCACCGAAAAGAGCGAATTGGTCCCACCAAGTTTACCTGACCAACTCTCTGGTTAGCTTATTACCAAATTCGGTCCCACCGAGTTTATGTAATCGGTCACACCGAGATTATGTTATGCCCTAACCCTAACCATATCGGTCCTACCGAGTTGCATCTCAGTCCCATCGAAAATCCTAACGGTCACTAGGTTTGCCGAATCGGTCCGACCGAGTTTAACTATTCGGTCCCATCG
Organism: Aegilops umbellulata; assembly: GCA_032464435.1. Classification (NCBI taxonomy): domain Eukaryota; kingdom Viridiplantae; phylum Streptophyta; class Magnoliopsida; order Poales; family Poaceae; genus Aegilops; species Aegilops umbellulata. Next base: position 82,357,701 of record CP136054.1, on the reverse strand, counting down.
AGTTTGGCAGATTGTGTGTAACGGTTAGATTTTGTGTGGAGGCTATATATACCCCTCCACCCACTGTTCATTCATGGAGAAAGCCATCAGAACACATCTACACTTCCAATACACATGTTCTGAAAGAGAACCACCTACACTTGTGTTGAGGTCAAGATATTCCATTCCAACCATATGAATCTTGATCTCTAGCCTTCCGAAGTTGCTTTCCACTCAAATCTTCTTTCCACCAAATCCAAATCCTGTGAGAGAGAGAGAGTTGAGTGTTGGGGAGACTATCATTTGAAGCACAAGAGCAAGGAGTTCATCATCAACACACCATTTGTTACTTCTTGGAGAGTGGTGTCTCCTAGATTGGCTAGGTGTCACTTGGGAGCCTCCGACAAGATTGTGGAGTTGAAGCAAGGAGTTAGTAAGGGCAAGGAGATCGCCTACTTCGTGAAGATCTACCGCTAGTGAGGCAAGTCCTTCGTGGGTGACGGCCGTGATGGAATAGACAAGGTTGCTTCTTCGTGGACCCTTCGTGGGTGGAGCCCTCCGTGGACTCGCGCATCTGTTACCCTCCGTGGGTTGAAGTCTCCATCAACGTGGATGTACGATAGCACCACCTATCGGAACCACGCCAAAAACATCTGTGTCTCCAATTGCGTTTGAATCCTCCAAACCCTTCCCTTTACATTCTTGCAAGTTGCATGCTTTACTTTCCGCTGCTCATATACTCTTTGCATGCTTGCTTGAATTGTGTGGAGATTACTTGACTTGTGCTAAGATAGCTAAAATCTGCCAAGAACTAAAATTGGGAAAAGGCTAGATTTTTATTTGGTCAAGTAGTCTAATCACCCCCCCCCCCCTCTAGACATACTTCCGATCCTACAAGTGGTATCAGAGCTTTGGTCTCCATTTGCTTTGATTTCCATAGCTTTTGGTGGTCATAGCCTTGGTTTCACAACCTAGGAGAGTATGGTGTCTAGCGAGGGAAATTATCACCGTAGAGGTCCTTACTTTGATGGAACTAATTTTGCTAGTTGGAAGCATAAGATGAAAATGCATATTCTTGGACATAACCCCGCCGTTTGGTCTATCGTGTGTGTTGGCTTGCAAGGTGACTTCTTTGATGGGAAAGAACCAAACCGTGAAGCTACCGCGGAAGAGTTGAAGATGCTGCAATACAACGCTCAAACTTGTGATATCCTCTTCAATGGATTGTGCCCCAAAGAATTCAACAAAATCAGCCGTCTTGAGAATGCAAAGGAAATTTGGGATACTTTGATTGATATGCACGAAGGTACCGACTCCGTCAAGGAATCCAAATTGGATGTGCTTCAAAGTCAACTTGACAAGTTCAAAATGAAGGATGGTGAAGGTCTCGCTGAAATGTACTCTAGGCTTGCTCTTATCACAAATGAGATTGCCGGCTTAGGGAGTAAAGAGATGACCGATAGATTCATCATCAAGAAGATCCTAAGAGCCTTGGATGGAAAATATGATAATGTGTGCACATTGATCCAAATGATGCCCAATTACAAAGATCTCAAGCCAACGGAAGTCATTGGAAGAATTGTTGCTCATGAGATGTCACTAAAGGATAAAGAGGAACTTCACAACAAATCAAGTGGTGATTACAAAGCCTCATGTGAAGCTCCCACATCATCAAGTGAGAAACAAACCTTCAATGAAGAATTGAGCTTAATGGTGAAGAACTTCAACAAGTTCTACAAGAGTAGAAGCAAAGATAGAAGCTCTAAGTCAAGGTCCTACAATGACAAAAGATCCTCTAGTCGAGAACGAAACTGCTACAATTGTGGAAGGCCCGGACACTATTCCAATGAGTGTACGGCTCCCTACAAGAGAAGAGAAGATTCTCCCAAGAGAAGAAGTAGAAGAGAAGAATCACCATCTAGAGAAAGAAGGAGTAGAGATGATCGTTATGAACGAAGACACTCACGGAGAAGCAAGGATTCAGAAAGAAAGGACAAGTCATCAAGGAGCTACACAAAACAAAGACATTAAGCTCATGTTGGTGAATGGGTATCCGGCTCCGACTCTAACAACCACTCCGAGAGAAGCTATCACTCCGATTCCGAATATACTCAAGATGAAGGTGTTGCCGGTCTAGCACTTGTGTCAACCAACTCCTACAACATATTTGACTCACCAAATGAAGGAGTTGGAACATGCTTCATGGCTAAAGGCCCAAAGGTATCACATCCCGAGTATGTTGATTTCAATAGTGATGAAGATGACTTGTTAGGTGATGATGATTTACTTGTTGACAACTCTAGTGATGAATACTATGATGAAACGTCAATTAATCATGCTAATCAAGATAAAACGAACGACAATGATAAGGAGAAGATTTAGTCCCTAACTAAAGAACTAAACACTCTTAAGTTAGCTCATGAAACTATCTTAGGAGATCATCGAGAACTTCTAAGGGCGCATGAGAAATTACGCTTTGAAAAGCTCAACCTTGAGCAAGAGCATCAGTTCTTAAAAGCAATCAATGATGATCTTCGTAAGAAAAGTTCTTCTTACATTGCCAATCCTTTACTTTTATCCACTTACATACCTCAAGTCAAGTCTAGTAACAAGAACAAGAAAGATTCTTCCTCTAGTAGTAACAAGGATCATGCTAAATCCAATATTGTTGCTTCTAGTAGTTCTCTTGATTCCACTAATGATTCTCTTAGCCAAGTTACACTTGAGCAAGAAAATAGCTTATTGGAGGGAATTATAGAGAAAGGAGTTTACAAGAGCCTTGCCAGAAGTAAGCAATTCGAGGAAATTGTACGTAAGCAAGGAAGGCAACGGAAGAATCAAGGTGTTGGTTTTGAACGAAAGTTCAATGCCAATGGAGTTGAGTGGGAAGAAGATCAATACCCCAAAACGAAGTTTGTTCCTCAACAAGATAAGTATGATCCCACTTCTTTCAAAGGGACACAAGCTCAAGATGATCTTCCACCACAAGACTACAAGCAAAAAGACAAGGACAAGATTCAAGAGGAAATTGATGCATTTGAAGAAGCTCCTAAGACCTTAGTCAAGTGGATTCCCAAGACTACTTCAAGTTCCACTTCATCAAGTACAACTACAACACCAAGGATTCCCATCAAGATGGTGTGGATCCAAAAGAAGAAGAACTAGAGAGTTCTTGAGGGTGACTCCGCCAACATACTTCACTCTCATCATCATCTTGGCAAGAACAAGTGCAATCAACTTCCACATCTTGCACTAGTTCAAGGAGTCACAAACCCTCTTGTTGGTAAGACAAGGGACAAGGTAATCTAAAAGCTTTCATAGACATCATCTTGTGTGTGCATCACTCTATGTCTATGGATATCCTTGTTTGTTCCTTGTGGGACTAACCCATGTAGATATTGAAAGTGCAACTCACTCCAATGGATAGCTCCAAATGATCTACATCGACATTGAGCATCCACATCTTCAACGTCTACATGAAGTCATCATTGACAAAACCCAAGGTTAGTTCATCCCTCTTAGGGGGGATATCACATCTAGGGGGAGCTTTACTCTAAGAATTGAGCTAAAGCAACTCTAATGGTGTGAACACAACAATGCTTTATGTAAAAGTGGTAACCCCACTTGTGCTTAAACGATGAGTATGACCTATGATCAAATGTTATCATTTGGCTCCTAAGTCAATATACTCATATATAGATGACCTAGTCATCGCCAATTGCTTGATAGATGCTAGAATTGGTTGTGCATGCTTTGCCACATATCTCAATTGCCATTTTATTGTGTGAGCATGTTGATTGCATATTTTACTCATTCAAGGACATCCACTTGTTGTTTTGATTAATTGGTTTTCTTTTCTTTTGCCAAGTGGATGGACAAGAATGCCTAAGAACCCTCTCTAGCTATCTATGCTTTTCTCGTCTCAAACTCTATTCATGCTACATCACAAAATTTGATCAAGTCAGATTCAAACCACTCTGTGTGAGAAGCACTCGGAGTTCCCGATTTGTCATAGACTTAAACTTCCAAAACTTCTTTGTGCTTTTCGGTCTGACCGATTCCTCCATTTCGGTCATAACGAGATCACTAAGTCGATCTAGGTTTTCACCTCGGTGCAACCGACTTGAACTTTTCGGTCACACCGAGTTGCTATAACTGTCAACAGTTATGCATCTCGGTGCCACCGAGTTGTTCCACTCGGTCACACCGACAGGGTCGGGGTATATATACTCACGGGCAAAATTTTGGAAATTTCTCCGAAACCTCTTCGCCCACGCATAGCTCGCTCTGCCTACTAGGTCTCCGGATCGTCTTCCTCGTCGCCAGCCGCCTCCTGTCGCTGGTCTCCGCCGCCGTCAACGGATTTCATCTCCGCCGTTGCCGCCGTAGCGAGTTCACCGCCAAACTAGGGTATGGACTCGATCACAATGCTATCCCCGTCTGATTCCTAGCACATTGTGTTCATTATGATTCTTGCTACAATTGAAACACTTCTATCCAGTCAAAACAATCCTTAGAATAGATGCGATTTGAAAATTTAGGTTTAGGTTTCCGCCGAAACCATCTCGGACCCACCGGGTTGCGGAACTCGGTTCCACCGATTCGGCCATGGCCATTGCACATGTGGTTCTCAGTCTGACCGAGAATTGCAAGTCGGTGTGACCGAGTTCAGGACTTTGTGAAATCCTAGCAGTCTCGGTGCCACCAAACTCTGACTCGGTCTGACCGAGTTCACTAGTTTTGGTTCCAAAAGCTGCTTCGGTATCACCAGTTTGCAAATCGGTTGATCCGAAATGCTTTTTGTGGAAAACTAAAACTAAGTTTTTGACTCATCCACTCTATCTCATCTACAATCTATTCACAGGGTCTGCAGTCAGTATTTGCAACATGTCTGATCAAAGTGACAGCCAGAACAAATCAGAGGAGCAGGTTCACATGAGTGAGGGCACTAGTCCCTCTAGTAGCTCTGATGAGGGTAGCAGAAGCACCCCAAGCAACTTGCCCAAGGCTGCCACTAGAGCAAGCAAGAAGAGAACTTCTGAGTCTGAGGATGAAGATTATGTGGCAGAGGAAGAGGTAGCCACCTCAGAGAAGAAAGTTCTCAAGAAAGAATATGGCTCAGCTGCAGCCACAAAACCAGGTATGCATAAGAAGGCACCTGCAAGGAGAGTTCCTACTTCCAAGCCTAGGAAGGTTGCCACTGGAGAAACCTTGAAATTTACCATGGAGTCTGAAGAAGAAGCAGGTGGCAAAGACAAGAAGAAAAAGAGAGTCAGAACCACTACTGCTAGAGTTCTTGGCAAACCCTCCATGAGGAGAGACTCTGAGGATTGAGAAAGGACTGGCCACCCTGACTCGAAACCAAGAGAGCCTGGAAAGAATCATGGAACAAAAGTTATATGACCTAGATGTGGAAGTAACTGAGATTCAGTTTGCTGTGGAGCAACTACAGGATGATATGCAGGAGAGGAAGGGCAAGACCACAACTGATGCATTTGCCAGAGTACCCAGAGCTCAGAGATCATCTGCAGTGCCAGTTCCTGACACCAGAGCTACTACTTCTGCACCAGCTACAGCCTCAGTTCCACCAGCTCCAGCTCCTACCCCAGCAGCTCCAACTACTTCTACTGAAGCCTTCGTCCTTGGCGTCATCCGGACTCCACCACCTGAAGACCAAGCGTGAGAGTCGTTTTAGTGCTATGCATTTTCTATGAACTTTTTGGTAACTTGTTGCCAAAGGGGGATAGAATGTATAGATCATAGGCTTCGAGAGAGAGAGAGAGAGTTTGCATTTGTTCTCTCTTGTTGTTCTCTCTTGTCTTCTTGGTTGAACTTTATTTTCTTTTGAGTGCTTGAGATACTGTACTTTTGTCTGTGAGACATTGATGATCATGAGTTTGATCATAAGCTACACTTAATGCTTGTTAACATGTTACTATCAGTTTATCCTTATTTTGATCTTTCACTTTGCTTGGTGATGAGTGCATGCATTTAATTCTTATCATTTTGAGCGCTCCACCAAGATGTATGTGACATGGAAGAGTAACCCATGATCCTAACTCATTGTGCATTTGCAGTCCAAAGCAAATCTTAAAATATGCACAAATTTAGGGGGAGCTCTTGCTTATCACATACTTCTCAAAGCGACGATATCTTTCACTCTTATTATCATTTGTCGAAGCTTTGATCTATATGTTGTCATCAATTACCAAAAAGGGGGAGATTGAAAGTGCAACTATCCCTGGGTGGTATTGGTAATTCCTAACAACATATAGCTCATTGAGCTAACATTATTCCAAGATTAATATTTCAGTAAAAGCTCAATGAATGGCATGGCATGGATGAGGAAAGTGGATCCCTCAAAATTATAAGGACAAAAGATTGGCTCAAGCTTCAAGATCAAGACTCTACATTTTATATTTTAGTGATCCAAGATCACATTGAATCTATAGGAAAAGCCAATACTATCAAGGAGGGATGACGTGTTGTTTAATGAGCCTCTTGCTTCATGTGCTTAGTGATATGCTCCAAAACCCTCAACTATTTTCCCACATCCACATATGACCTAAACCAAAAAGTCAAACTCGGCCCCACCGATTCTTTCTATCCGGCGCCACCGACTTTCACATGTCATAGCTGTTGGGGAACGTTGCAGAAAATAAAATTTTTCTACGGTTTCACCAAGATCTATCTATGAGTTCATCTAGCAACGAGTGATCGGAGTGCATCTACATACCTTTGTAGATCGCGAGCGGAAGCGTTCAAAGAACGGGGTTGAGGGAGTCGTACTCGTCGTGATCCAAATCACCGGAGATCTTAGCATCGAACGGACGGCACCTCCGCGTTCAACACACGTATGTTCAGCGTGACGTCTCCTCCTTCTTGATCTAGCAAGGGGGAAGGAGAGATTGATGAAGATCCAGCAGCACGACGGCGTGGTGGTGGATGCAACAGTCACCGCAGCAGGGCTTCGCCGAGCTTCTGCGAGAGGGAAAGGTGTAGCAGGGGAGAGGGAGGCGCCAAGACTTCAGGGTGCAGCTGCCCTCCCTCCCCCCCTTTATATAGGCCCCCTGGGGGGCGCCGGCCCTGGGAGATGGGATCTCCTGGGGGGGCGGCGGTCAAGGGGGGTGGAGTGCCCCCCAAGGCAAGTGGGGCGCCCCCCACCCTAGGGTTTCCAACCCTAGGCGCAGGGGGGCCAAGGGGGGGCGCACCAGACCACTATGGGCTGTTTGCCCTCCCCACTTCAGCCCATGGGGCCCTCCGGGATGGGTGGCCCCACCCGGTGGACCCCCAGGACCCATCCGGTGGTCCCGGTACAATACCAGTGACCCCTGAATCTTTCCCGATGGCCGAAACTGCACTTCCTATATACCTCCGGACCATTCCAGAACTCCTCGTGACGTCCGGGATCTCATCCGGGACTCCGAACAACTTTCGGATTACTGCATACTCATATCTCTACAACCCTAGCATCACTGAACCTTAAGTGTGTAGACCCTACGAGTTCGGGAGACATGCAGACATGACCGAGACGCCTCTCCGGCCAATAACCAACAGCGGGATCTGGATACCCATGTTGGCTCCCACATGCTCCTCGATGATCTCATCGGATGAACCACGATGTCGAGGATTCAAGCAACCCCGTATACAATTCCCTTTGTCAATCGGTATTTCACTTGCCCGAGATTCGATCGTCAGTATCCCAATACCTCGTTCAATCTCGTTACCGGCAAGTCACTTTACTCGTACCGTAATGCATGATCCCGTGACCAAACACTTGGTTACTTTGAGCTCATTATGATGATGCATTACCGAGTGGGCCCAGAGATACCTCTCCGTCATACGGAGTGACAAATCCTAGTCTCGATCCGTGTCAACCCAACAGACACTTTCGGAGATACCCGTAGTACACCTTTATAGTCACCCAGTTATGTTGTGACGTTTGGTACACCCAAAGCACTCCTGCGGTATCAGGGAGTTACACGATCTCATGGTCTAAGGAAAAGATACTTGACATTGGAAAAGCTCTAGCAAACGAACTATACGATCTTGTGCTATGCTTAGGATTGGGTCTTGTCCATCACATCATTCTCCTAATGATGTGATCTCGTTATCAATGACATCCAATGTCCATAGTCAGGAAACCATGACTATCTGTTGATCAACGAGATGGTCAACTAGAGGCTTACTAGGGACATGTTGGTGTCTATGTATTCACACATGTATTACGGTTTCCGGATAACACAATTATAGCATGAACAAAAGACAATTATCATGAACAAGGAAATATAATAATAATCCTTTTATTATTGCCTCTAGGGCATATTTCCAACAGTCTCCCACTTGCACTAGAGTCAATAATCTAGTTACATTGTGATGAATCGAAGACCCATAGAGTTCTGGTGTTGATCATGTTTTGCTCGCGGAAGAGGTTTAGTTAACGGATCTGCGACATTCAGATCCGTATGCACTTTGCAAATTTCTATGTCTCCATCTTGAACATTTTCACGAATGGAGTTGAAGCGACGCTTGATGTGCCTGGTCTTCTTGTGAAACCTGGGCTCCTTGGCAAGTGCAATAGCTCCAGTGTTGTCACAGAAGAGTTTGATCGGCCCCGACGCATTGGGTATGACTCCTAGGTCGGTGATGAACTCCTTCACCCAAATTGCTTCATGTGCTGCCTCCGAGGCTACCATGTACTCCGCTTCACATGTAGATCCCGCCACGACGCTCTGCTTGCAGCTGCACCAGCTTACTGCTCCACCATTCAACATATACACATACCCAGTTTGTGACTTAGAGTCATCCAGATCTGTGTCGAAGCTAGCGTCGACGTAACCCTTTACGACGAGCTCTTCGTAACCTCCATAAACGAGAAACATGTCCTTAGTCCTTTTCAGGTACTTCAGGATATTCTTGACCGCTGTCCAGTGTTCCTTGCCAGGATTACTTTGGTACCTTCCTACCAAACTTACGGAAAGGTTTACATCAGGTCTGGTACACAGCATGGCATACATAATAGACCCTATGGCTTAGGTATAGGGGATGACACTCATCTCTTCTATATCTTCTGCCGTGGTCGGGCATTGAGCTGAGCTCAATTTCACACCTTGCAACACAGGCAAGAACCCCTTCTTAGACTGATCCATATTGAACTTCTTCAATATCTTATCAAGGTATGTGCTTTGTGAAATACCTATGAGGTGTCTTGATCTATCTCTATAGATCTTGATGCCTAATATATAAGCAGCTTCTCCAAGGTCCTTCATTGAAAAACTCTTATTCAAGTAGGCCTTAATGTTGTCCAAAAGTTCTATATCATTTCCCATCAAAAGTATGTCATCTACATATAATATGAGAAATGCTACAGAGCTCCCACTCACTTTCTTGTAAACGCAGGCTTCTCCATAAGTCTGCAGAAACCCAAACGCTTTGATCATCTCATCAAAGCGAATGTTCCAACTCTGAGATGCTTGCACCAGCCCATAAATGGATCGCTGGAGCTTGCATACCTTGTTAGCATTCTTAGGGTCGACAAAACCTTCTGGCTGCATCATATACAGTTCTTACTTAAGATAACCGTTAAGGAATGCCGTTTTGACGTCCATTTGCCATATCTCATAATCATAGTATGCGGCAATTGCTAACATGATTCGGACGGACTTCAGCTTCGCTACGGGAGAGAAAGTCTCATCGTAGTCAACCCCTTGAACTTGCCGATAACCCTTAGCGACAAGTCGAGCTTTATAGATGGTAACATTACCATCCGCGTCCGTCTTCTTCTTAAAGATCCATTTGTTTTCTATCGCTCGCCGATCATCGGGCAAGTCTGTCAAAGTCCATACTTTGTTTTCATACATGGATCATATCTCGGATTGCATGGCTTCAAGCCATTTGTTGGAATCTGGGCCCGCCATCGCTTCTTCATAGTTCGAAGGTTCACCGTTGTCTAACAACATGATTTCCAGGACAGGGTTGCCATACCACTTTGGTGTGGAACGTGTCCTTGTGGACCTACGAAGTTCAGTAGCAACTTGATTCGAAGTATGTCGGGTGGTTGGTGTGACATATGCCAACGGGTGGCTTATCTGTGTGGGAGCCAGTAAGACGTCGCTGGTGCCTGGAAGCAGGATAAGGCAAAGACATGCATGCCGGTGAATCTTACCCAGCTTCGGGGCTCTCCGTGGAGATAACACCCCTACTGCTGCTCTGCGGGGTCTCCGCATGATCACTCGATGAACAAGTAGCTACAAGGTGCTCCTCGAGCTGTTTGGCGAGAGGAAGAAGAAGGGCCAGGCTAGCTCTCCTCTTCCCTCTATGTGTAGTATAACCTAGATGAGATCAACCCTTTGCATGGGTGCCCCGGGGGATTTATATAGGCCTACCCCCCGGGGGTACAATGGTAATCCGGCTGGGAGCGGGTCCCAGCCGTCAGTGTCTGCGCTCGCCGGCTTATGCGCCGGCCGCTGGGGCCCGCCGGCTGGTGGGCCCCACCGGCTGCCGGCATCTTGGTCGACAGGCAGGCCCTACTGCCTAGGGCCCTGTCGGCGGCCAATTACTGTTTCCTCAATCCTGATGATGAGGGCTTTATCGAGGTAAGCGTGGCTACAGCGCCGCCGCCTGGCGGGCGATCGCTGTAGCCTCACGTCGTCTTGTCTTCTTAATGGGGCGCCTCCTTCGAGGGAAGGAGCAAGCCGGCTCGGGAAAGCCGGCCATGTCTTGGGCTGACTGGGGGAGGCCTGGCCGCCTTCGGGTGTCTCTCTGCCCAAAGGGGCCCACCGCCCGTGGGCCGCGCTGACAGCCCGCCGTGGATGGCGCCATAGTCATCATGGCAACAGTGCCGCGCCGGGCAGGTCAGGGCTAACCCGTACGGCGCACTGTGCCAGGCGTGCTCCGGGTTTCGGGGGTGGCAGGCTTTACTGTAGCCACGCCCCGTCCCATCGCCGTGATGTGGATGCGGGCCTCGAGGGTACGATCTTGACCGCGTCGTGGGAGCCGGCTTCTTGGAGTCAGCCCTCTCGTGGTCGGCTTCTCGGAGCCGGCCCTCTCGCGACTTTCTTCATGAGGGTTAAGGCCAGGCCGCCTTCCGACAGTCGGCCTGAGAGGCAACCGGCAGGGGGAAGGCGGCCCCACGTCTTGGTTTCTTGGAGGCCGGATCGGCTCGTAATTTTTCTGAAGTGCTAAGGGGAGCCGGCTAGGCTACCCGTGGTCATTTACCCCGATAGTAGTTCCCAAAGCTGGTCGCGCTCCGAGGTCGGCAAGGGGAACAAGAAGCTCGGTCAGCTTCCTATCTTGAGAAGCCGGCAGCTGGGAGCCGGCTTTGCTTATGCGCGCCGCCTTGGATGGGCGTTGTGGTCTCGTCAACGGGATTGTGGGCCAACTCGCGCGCTGACCGCGCGCCTCCCTGCGTGTCACGTGGCAGGAAAGGCCTGCCATGGCGCGTGCGCGACGGGACGTCGCCGCAGGCCTGGGCCCGCCACTCCTGGCCTCGGCCCAGGTGTGGATCTTCTGCGGCCCAAGGTGGGCGGTTTGCCTTCCCGCGGCGGTTTCGCCACGCCGTCAAGGCGCAGTTATAGCGGGACATGGGGGAGTGGGCGCAGTTAATCCCACGTCCCCCACACCACGCCTCCTTGGCTCCGCCGCGAGGGTCTATAAGTAGGGGGAGGAGAGGGAACGGCAAAGGCTCGCACGCTCTCCCTCGCTCCACCCTTCCCCGTCTTCTTTCCTTACTCTCTTCGCCGCCGGCATTGCTATACAGACGACAACATTACAGCCGACGGCTGAACGATCCTACGTGGAGGGCCAGCAGTGAGCGTGCACTTAGGAGGTTATTTGTTTTTCTTTTTTTAGCTGATGCTAGTGCTATTGGAGAGGAATATCGTTTGCAGATCGTGCATGAAGTGTTGTCCCTGAAGCAATTTCGCTTCGCCGCTGCAACGCCTCTTCCCCGCGCCGTTCCGCCACAGCAGGGTCGCCCGCGCCTTTGCCGCCACCGCACCTTGCTCCTCACCGCGCCGCTCCAATGGCGCTGTCGAGCTCGTGGGACAGCTACAGCGTCCTCGACGAGCACATCGAGTTCCTCCGCCGGACGCGGCGTCTGCCCGGCGAAAACTGCGTGCGGGTCCGGCGTGCGCCGGAGGAGGAGATCTCGCCGGCACCGGAGGAGGGCGAGCGGGTGGTCTTCCGCTCGCACTGCATACGCGGCTTCGGCCTCCCGGCGAGCAGATTCCTCCGCTCGTTCCTTGAATTCTACCACCTTCAGCCGCATCATCTCACCCCCAACGCCGTGATGCTGCTGTCGGCCTTCATCACCCTCTGCGAGGGTTTTCTTGGCGCCCTCCCCACCTTAGAGCTCTAGGGAGAGTTCTTCCAGAGCAAACTCGGCACCGTCGTCGCGGGCGTGCCCGCCCCATGCGGAGCTTTCATCGCCATGAGGCGGACGGGCGAGAACAATCCGTTCTCGTCCATTCCGCTGATCCAGTCGGTGAAGCTCTGGCAGAAGTCCTACTTCTATGTGAGGAACGTCGCCCCGCAAGGCGACTTTGTCAACCTGCCGGCTTACGCAGCCGGATCGCCGGCTTTGAGGCCGGCCTCATGGAGCTACCGGGCCAGGACGCTGTCCCAGGCCGGGAACGCCGCCGTCGCCCGCCTCCGGGTGATGGTCCAGTCGAAGGGCCTGGTCGGAGCCGACCTAGTGGCCGCCTTCGTGGAGCGTCAGGTACTCCCGCTCCAAGGTCGGCCGCACATGATCTGCCAGATGAGCGACCGCTTCGACCCATGCCGGCTGAGCACCAGGGAGATGCCTCATGCCGAGGTGTCCTACCTGGTGAACTACATCACCAACTGCAAGCTCGCCGAGGATTGGCGATTCGGCAAGGAGCTGTACTCTCGCGCCAACCCTCCGCCTATCGTAAGTATTTCTCCTTTCCTTTCTTTTGTGTTGCCGGCTTCGATATGACCGGCCTCTGATCCACCGGCTTGCTTTCTGCAGAATCCTCTACTTCAGCCGGCGGCGGGGGCCGCGGGGGCAGAGCGCCCGTTCCACCCCGACCGCACGGTAGATGACGTCGACGATCCGGACCTTGGAGCAGCCGCCATGGAGGACGCAGCCGCGGGGGAAGGCGGCGAGGCAGGCGGCGCCGGGCTCGGAGACGGCCTCCAGGACTGGGCGGACGACGACGAGGTCGAAGTCGTCCCGCACCGCCAGCCAGCGTCGGATCCTCAAGGCACGGGCCCCTCTGCCGCGTCGGCCGCCCGTGGCGCCGCACCGAAGCGCCGGGCCGTGTCGACCTACTTCGGCAGCCGGCCGAAGAAGCCCAGGGGCACCGCCGCGGCAACCAAACAGGATGAGGCGGCCGCGAAGGCGGCCCGCTTCCAGAAGGTCGTGAAGCGGCCGCAGGCGGTTTCGGCGTAAGTGTTAATCGTCTCGTATTCTTGTCGTGTTCTTTGATTGGAGTTCTTCTAAATTCTTTCTTGGTTGACCGGCCAGGGCGCCGCTTTCCCTTGAACGGGGCCCTGCCGGCTCCGTGATTGGATCAGCCGGAGGGTCTTCGAGCTCCCGCCGCGTGGAACCCCGCGCCGACCTCATGAAGGCCACGGCGCGGAACGCGCGGGAGGCGCAGGAGGAGCGGGAACGTCGGAGCGGAGGGCCGCCCAAGCGGCGAAGGAGTAGGCCGACGCGGCGGCCAAGGCCCAGGCGGAGGCGACGGTCGCGGAGAAGGAGGCAGAGGCCTCGTGCAACCGGCCTCCACAGCTCGTCATCCCCCTACAGAGTGTGGCTCCCAACGCCCCCGTGCCTCCGTCTGAGCAAGCCGACCGCAGCCAGGCGGCGGCGGAGCGGAGGGAGGATGATGTGATCGTCTTGGAGGAGGTGCCGCGGACGGCGCCGACTGGAGCGGGCCAGGGCGGCCAGCCGGCAGCGGCGCCGGTGCAGCCGGCCGGGAGCGAGCCGGCAGCAGGAGCCGGCCTGGTGGTGCAACCGTCATCACGCCGGCGCGCGGGGGAAGCTACCCCCGTGCCGGAGCCGGACAGAGCTGCGAGCGCCAGCCGGACGGCGGTGGCCCTGGAGGTGGCCAGCTCCAGCACGTCCGAGTGGACGTCCAGCGGGGGGCCGGCCGAGCTGAACGCGGTAGCCCAGGAGGTCCGGGGCCGGCTTCAGGCTCATGCTACTGCGCTGCAGCGATATACCCGAGATTTCCTCATGATGCGGGCCATCGTACGGGTGAGTCTTCTAGCCTTGGTTGTTTTGCTTTTTTGATTTCTTCCGTGGGGGCGCGTCAGCGCACCCACTGGGTGTAGTCCCCGAGTTCCGAGTCGGCTGCTGAGCAGGCGGCTTGGAACTTACTAGGTCCTGACAGTTATCTTATTCCTGCATTCTGTCTGATCTTCCAGGAGTACCATAACCAGAGCACCGCCGCCTTCGACTCCCGGGCTCAGGAGCTACGCCAGAAGATCAAGGATCTGTCCGACAGCCGGAGGACGTGCTCGGTTTTGTTCATATCCTGTGGGGGCGCGTCAGCGCACCCACTGGGTGTAGTCCCCGAGATCCGGGCCGACTGCTGAGCAGTCGGGTCGGATCTTCCCCGACGACTTCTTCCTTATTGTTTCTCCCTTTGTCTTCACGCTTGCAGGGGCCAATGCCGACTTGAGGGAGCAGCTCGGCGGGGCCCAGACCGCCCTTCGCGCCAAGGAGGCCGAGCTCAATGCCTTAGTCCAGGAGCGCGACCGTCTGGCCAAGAAGTTAGCCGACCAGGAGGAGAGCCACAAGGCAGCCCTGAAGGAGGCGCGGGATAGCGAGGCCGCCCTCAAAGCTGAGTTCGAGACCGAAGCGGCAGGCTGGGCTGAGGCGAAGCAAGCGTTGAGCGAGGGTTACAGCCGGATCAAGGATCTGATCGACGGTAAGCCGCCTCCCTTACTCCTTGCTCGCCCCCTTGCCCTTTGATTTGTCTTCTGATTTGTGCTGCTTTTGTTCTCTGCGCAGACTACTTCCCCCGCCACTCCGTCGCTGCCACCCAGACCATCGAGGCCTACCGCGAGGCATGCCGGCAGGCGGGGGTTGAGATCGCGCCGGACGCGAGCCGGACACTTGAAGAGCAGCTCTTGGCGATCCAAGCCCGGCTGCAGCCGGCACACCGCATGCTCCGCCGCCTCCAGCGCGCCGGAGCGCAGGTGTTGGCCGCCCTCTGGCCAGGCGAGGCGATTCCCTTACCCCCGAGCTGGACTGCCAACTGGCTGGAGGTGCCAGTCGGCCGCTTTGAGGCCTAGAAGGCCTCCGCTGCTCGATCCGGTGCCAGGAGGGCGCTGGAGTTCGTCCTGGCCTGGTACCCCGGGCTGAATTTGGAGCAGCTGAGGACTTGGCGGGAGGAGGTTGATGAAGAGCTGGTGGGGGTGCGGCCGGCTATCATCCAGCGTGCTTCGGCTCTTGCCGATTTCACCGACACCAGTGTCTTCGCTCCTGAGGTGGACGACAATGGCGTCGCCCAGCCAGAGGAGTGGTTCGGGCTGAATCCGGCGGAGGGTGAAGACTCGGCGGAGGAGATCGCCTCCAGCGATGAAGGTGAAGACGAAGAAGGGGAGGAGGGCGAAGACGTCGAGCCGGCCGGTGAAGCAACCAGCCAGCCTCAGCATGACCGTGCCTCCAGCAACGAGGCGCGTGCTAGCGCGCCCTCTGCGAGAGGCGGTGATCATGCCGAGGTTCACCAGCCGGCAACTCCTCCAGCCAGCGCTACTATCTCCACCGACCTGCCCGACTCGCCAGTCGTTCCCTTGGCTTGATCTGCCGTCTTTGCTTTTCCTGCTTGTTACTCTTTGAACAATTCTTATTATGGTTGCGCAGTTCCACCCACTGGGGGTGTATTCAAACTATGTTGAATGTTGGACTTTTCAAGGCCTTTTGTGTAAATATAATCATGCATGTGTTTGGCTTCCATTCTCGTATGCTTTTTATCCTTAGGCTATTTCCTTTGTCGCCTTCCCCTGATTGGTGCCTTCCCAGGCGTCAGCTGCTCTGCAGTCTGTGGCTAAGGAAGGACTCGGCTATCTTTTTTGGGGAAGGCAAGTACTCGAGCTTTCTTAGATTGTAGCAAAGTGAATGGAAACCGGCCGGCCGGCTACTCTTGTAGTCGGTCGGCGGTGGGAAAAAGCCGGCTTTTGTTATATTAGTCCATTAGTCCCTAGCCGTTTTTCGTGTGGGCGTCCTTTCCTGCCTTTGGCTCTTGCCAGCCGAACAGCCGATTCTTCGAACTGTGACTTTTGGCAAGAGAGGGCTTTGGAGCCGGCACACTACTTGTCTGACCACGGGTAGGACTTCTAATATAACTTAAGGCGGCCAGTCCCCGGGCCGACTAGTCGAACCGGGTGCCGGACGAGAGAAGTGAATGTAATGACATAATCATAAGCATGATACTCTTCATTCATAGATGAAAGATGGCAGTCCCCGAGTTCTCCTCGGGGGGCCTATTGTCTCGTACTTAGTACAAAAGTTAGCGTGATACATACTGTATTTCAACTGTAAAATCTGCGGAGGAGGTTGGCGTTCCATGGTCGTTCCGACTCCTTGCCGAAGTCGTCTCTCTTTCGTGCCTTCGTCTTCTGCGCGTCGATCAGGTAGTAGGAGTCGTTTCCTAGCGCTCTGCTGATGACGAAGGGGCCTTCCCAAGGGGCCGAGAGCTTGTGCTGGCCGGCTGTTCGCTGGATCAGCCGGAGCACAAGGTCGCCCTCTTGGAAGGATCTTGGCTTGACCTTCCGGCTGTGGTAGCGACGCAGACCCTGCTGGTAGATGGCGGACCGGCTGAGGGCTAACAGCCGGCTTTCTTCCAGCAGGTCAACATCGTCTTCTCGTGCTTCCTTGGCCTCCGCCTCTGTGTACATGGTCACCCGAGGCGAGTCGAACTCGATGTCGGTTGGGATGACCGCCTCGGCACCATATATGAGCAAGAAAGGGGCGAAGCCGGTTGACCTGTTTGGGGTAGTGCGCAGACTCTAGAGGACGTCCGGCAGCTCATCGAGCCAGCAGCCGGCCGAACGCTCCAGTGGCACGACCAGACGGGGCTTGATGCCGGAAAGGATGAGGCCGTTGGCTCATTCGACTTGGCCACTTGACTGCGGGTGGGCAACGGACGCTAGGTCCAGTCGGATGCCCTGCGTCGCGCAGAAACGTGCCAATGCTCCCTTGGCAAAATTTGTGCCATTGTCGGTGATGATGCTGTGCGGCACGCCGTACCAAGTTGTTATATCTGCGATGAATGTCACGGCAGTCGGCCCATTCAGCTTCTTGATCGGCTTTGCTTCGATCCACTTGGTGAACTTGTCCACAGCAACAAGCGGATGTGTCATGCCGCCGCGCGCCATCTTGAATGGGCCCACCATGTCCAGACCCCAAACAGCAAAGGGCCAAGTGAGGGGAATGGTCTTGAGTGCCGAAGCCGGCAGGTGTTGCTTGGAGATGAAGACTTGGCACCCTTTGCAATGCTTGACTAATTCCTTGGCGTCGTCCAAAGCAGTCGGCCAAAAGAATCCATGGCGTAAAGCTTTGGCGACTAGTGATCTTGAGGCCGCATGGTGGCCGCATTCACCTTGGTGAATGTCTCTGAGGATTGCTATGCCCTTCTCTTGTTCAACGCATCGCTGGAAGACTCCAGTGACGCTGCGCCTGACGAGCTCTCTGTTGACGATTGTGTATGCTCCGGCTCGGCGTCGGACTTGTCTTGCCTCTGTCTCGTCAGCCGGCAGTTCTTGGTTTGTCAGGAAGTTGAGGATGGGCTGGGCCCATGATGGAGCTGTGACTTCTTCTATTGCCAACGCGGCTACTGCAACCAGGGTGGGCGGGCTGGGTTGTGAGATGCTGGAGTTTGCCGCCACCTGTGGTGCTGGTGCAGTCCCTGGGCCGACTACCGCAGTCCCCGAGCCGGGTTCAGAAGTCCCCGGGTCGGGTGCGACTACGGAAGTCCCCGAGCCGCCTGCTGAAGTCCCCGCGCCGCCTGCTTGGCTCTTCAAGCCGGATCCGGCTGCATTGGGGCTAGGCGGCACGAAGATGGAATCGGATTCTGGAGACGGCTTGATAGACTGCTTGAGGAGGCGTTGCAGAGAGATGCCGGTTGGTATTGCTTGCCGAGTAGAGCCTAATCGAGCCAGGGCATCTGCTGGCCCGTTGTCGGCTCGTGGTACATGGAGGAACTCGCATCCTTCAAAGTACCCGCTGATCTGCTGGACGAGGAAGCGGTAGCTTGCCATGTTTGGGTCCTTGGCATCCCAATCGCCGGATGACTGCTGGACTATCAAGTCTGAGTCGCCGTAACACAGGATCCGGCGTATGCCGAGCTCTTTGGCAAGCCGGAGCCCGTGTACGAGCGCCTCATACTCGGCCACGTTGTTGGAGGCGGCAAAGTGAATTTGCAGCGTGTATCTGAGCTTGTCGCCTTTGGGAGAGGTGAGGATGACGCCGGCTCCCAATCCGGTGAGCATCTTGGACCCGTCGAAGTGCAGGCGCCAGTGAGTGGAGTCGGGAGCCGGCGGCAGGTACCGGGTCTCGGCCCAGTCGACGAGGAAGTCGGCCAATGCTTGGGATTTTATGGTGGTGCGAGGCTGGTAGAAGATTGTGTAAGGGGCCAGCTCGATGGTCCATTTCGCCACCCGGCCGGATGCATCCCGGCTGCCTATGATCTCGCGAGCGGGGCGGTGCATACGACCGTGATGGGGTGCTCTTGGAAGTAGGGCTTCAGCTTCTTGGCGGCAAAGTACACGCCGTAGCACATCTTCTGGTAGTGCGGGTAGTTCTGCTTCAAGGTAGACAGCACCTCGCTCAAATAGTACACCGGCCTCTGGACCGGCTGAGCTCGGCCCTCTTCTGGGCGCTGGACTACGATGACGGTGTTGACCACCCGGCTGGCTGCAGCAATGTAAAGGAGCATGGGCTCTTTCTCAGTCGGCGCCGCCAGGACAGGCGGCGTGGTCAGCATCTTCTTCAGCTCATGAAAAGCTTGGTCGGCTTGGTCGTTCCACTCGAAGTGAGTGGTCTTCTTCATGAGGCGGTAGAGGGGGAGAGCCTTCTCTCCGAGCCGGCTGATGAAGCGGTTCAGGGAAGCCAAGCATCCGGTAAACTTCTGGATGTCTCGCAGCTTGGTGGGAATCGCCATTCTCTCAATGGCCTTGATCTTCATTGGGTTGCATTCGATGCCGCATTCAGAGACCAGGAAGCCTAGGAGCTGGCCAGGTGGCACTCCGAACACACATTTCTCGGGGTTGAGCTTGATCCGGAATCGGCGCAGGTTCTCGAATGTTTCCTTGAGGTCATCCAGCAGGGTGTTGCGCTTCTCCGTCTTCACCACAATATCGTCCACGTAGACGTGGGCATTTCTGCCGAGTTGCTTGAGGAGGCACTTCTGCATGCAACGCTGAAAAGTGGCACCGGCATTTCTCAAGCCGAATGTCATAGTCAGGTAGCAGAAGGCTCCGAATGGTGTGATGAAAGCGGTCTTCAGGCGGTCGGCCGGGTCCAACTTTATCTGGTGGTACCCGGAGTAAGCATCCAAGAAACTCAGCAGCTCGCATCCGGCTGTGGAGTCTATCCCTTGATCTATCCTTGGCAGGGCAAAAGGATCTTTGGGGCAGGCCTTGTTGAGGCTCGTGTAGTCTATGCACATGCGCCACTTGTTGTTCTTCTTCAGCGCGAGGACCGGGTTGGCGAGCCATTCCAGAAAGAACACTTCCATGATGAAGCCGGCAGCCAGAAGCCGGGCTATCTCTTCTCCTACAATCCTTCTCTTTTCCTCCGACAATCGGCGGAGGGGTTGCTTGACTGGTTTTGCACCTTCTCGGACATGTAATTTGTGCTCGGCGAAATCCTTCGGAACACCCGGCATGTCCTTGGGGGACCATGCAAAGATGTCCCGATTCTCACGGAGGAAATCGGCGAGCTCGCCTTCCTATTTGCTGTTTAGGTTTGCCCCAATGACGGCAAACCTTTCCGGGTGCTCGGGGCCAAGAGGTATCTTCTTCGTTTTCTTGGCCGGCTGGAAGGAACCTTGGGCATGACATTCCTTGGGGTCGGGGGACAGGGCCAGCTGCTTGCCAGCCATGGCCACGACCCGGTCCAACTTCTTCTTCTCTTCGGCAATCACAAGGGACTCGGCCAGCCGGCTGCTGGCTGCTGCGCACTCAGCCGATTTCTTGTAATCGCCGACTATGGTGATGATGCCCTTGGCGCTCGGCATCTTCATCTTGAGGTAAGCATAGCGGGGAACAGCCATAAACTTGGCCAAGGCAGGTCGGCCAAGCAGCACATGGTAAGAGCTTTCAAGGTCCACCACTTCAAACCAGATGGCCTCTCTGCGGAAATGATCCTTGTCCCCAAAGAGGACATCAATCTTGATCTTGCCAATGGGGGAGCAGGACAGGCCGGGTACGATGCCGTGGAACACAGTCCGGGTAGGCGTGAGCTGCTTCGTCTTGACGTTGAGCTTCTTCAGGGTGTCAAGGTACAGGATGTTGATGCTGCTCCCACCGTCTATCAACACGCGGGAGAAACGGGCTGCGCGTCTGTCTGTTGCAAGGGTGGCATCCAGAACCAGTGCATAAGAGCCAGGAGATGGCATCACCTCTGGGTGGTCGGCCCGGCTCCAGCTGATGGGCTTTTCTGACCAGTGCATGTGCTCAGAGGGGTTGGAGGAAACCGCGTTGACTTCCTAGTGCTCTCGGCGCCTGCTGCGCCGGTCTTCAGGCTGGCTGGTGAAGACGACATAGGCGGCATGCTCGTCGGGGAACTCGTCATGCACGGCTCCGACTGCCAGCCGAGCAGCCGTTTGCTACGGAGCCGGAGGCGGCGGACCAGCAGGTGGAGGCGGCGCCAGCCCTTTGCCCTTGGAGATTCGGGTGAGCCAGTGGCACTTCCGGGTTGTGTGGTTGGACGGCTTCGCTCCACTGTGGAACTTGCATGGGGCGTCGAGGGTTTGCTCGTTTGGCAGCCGGCCTGCCGCCTTTATGCTTCTTGGGTGTGAGCCGCCCTTCGGGCTGCTCGCCCTCGACCGTGGCCACCTGCCGACTGGTGGAAGGCGGCATGGGGCCCTTGCGCTTGTGGTTGTTTTCGTACGGGCGTCGGCCGGAGTCCCTAGCCGGCGTCTTGGGCGCCGGGTTGAGTACCTTCCCGGACGCGTCAACCCGAAGTCTAGTCTTCATTGAGGAGTCGGCGGTGGCATACTTGTCCGCTATGACCAGGAGCTCGTCGAGGGTAGTCGGCTCGTCGCAGAGGAGCTTGTGCTTGAGGAGGGTGCCCTCTTGGCACCCAACTGTGAAGTATTCGATGGCTTGCACCTCGTGCACTCCTTCGCAAGAGTTGCCGAGCTCGGCCCAACGCATGAGGTAGTCGCGGGTGGACTCGGCGGGGCCTTGTACGCACAAGGAGAGCTGTCTGGGCTTGGGAGCCCGCTTGTAGGTGATGGTGAAGTTGCAGACGAAGGCTTCTGTGAAGTCTAGCCAGCTGTTTACGCTGTATGGCTTGAGGCTGTTGAGCCAGGTCCGCGCCGTGCCTTGGAGCATGAGGGGCACGTACTTCACGGCAACGCTCCTGTTGCCGTTCGCGATGCGTACTGCGGTGGAGTAGTCGATCAACCAATCTTCCGGCTTCACGGAGCCGTTGTACTTGGGCGTGTCTCTTGGGAGCGAGAACCCTTTGGGGAAGGGCTCGTCGCGGATGCGGGGGCCGAAGCAAGGCGGGCCGACATCATCTTCTTCTTCTAGCGCCAGGGATCGCGCTAGGCAGTCGATCCGATGGCGGGCGTCGTTCTCACCGACTCCTTCGCGGCGACCTAGTCGGCCGCTGAGAGTCGGATGCGTGATAGACGGTGGGGTGGGATACCTTTCCCCACGAGGCGGAGGCGGAGGCGGGTTGCCCCGCCGCTCCACGGCTCAAGGGTGGCCTTCTGCGTCCCGCTCGATGGAGATCCGGGTTCGGCTTCGGCTCGCAGCCGGTTCTTTCTCGTGTCGCGCGCGGGTTTTACCCGCAGTCGGTGTCCGGGACGTCGTGCCGTGCTCTCGGCGCGGTGGAGGGCTTTCCTCGCGGGCGTCGGCTTCGTGCCGCTGCGCGGCTGCATCAATTAGCTGCTGGATGCGTCTGGTCATGTAGGGGAGCTCTTCGGCCCCCAGTCCATCCAGCTCGTCTACGGCCGCCTGGGCGGTGCGCATGTTCTCGAGTGGGGTGGCATAGACTGGGTGGTCGACCCCAAGCATGTCGGCGATGACGGCGCCGTGTTGCCTGACGACGCTGACTCGGCTCGGTCCACCAGGAGGGGGCGTGTCGAAGGCGGCGCGGTCGACTTTGCGCTGGTGGGCCTCGATGAGGCGTCTCAGGGAAGCTAGCTTCCGGCCCTCCGCAAGGAGGGCGAGGTGGCGAGCCTCCAGTGCTTCGGCGTCGGCATCGGCCGGAAGGGGGACGGACAGGTCGTGGATCACCGCTTGCGGGGCGTCGTGGGCGTTCTCGCCAGAAGCGCCGCCATGGCTGATGACCATCACCTCGGTGGTCGCAACGTCACAGCCATCGGCTCAGGGAAGCGGGTCGTCGTAGAGCACGACGTTAGTGGGGAAGGCGTCGGGGGAGGCAGTGTCGGAGTCGACATGCATCGGATCGGTGGAGCCAACGGATTCCTGGTCCACAGCAGGCTCGCTGGAGACGTGGAGCTGGCCGAGGAGGTCGACGAGGCGGTCGGTGCCCGCGTCGGAGGCGGGCTCGTCGGAGATGAGGGCCTCGCCAAGGGGATCGACGAGGTCGCTTGCTGCGCAAGCGTTGGTGAGGCCTTGCAGCGCGTCGTGGCAAGCGTCATCGGGCGTGCCGGGCTGGCTACGCTCGCTGGGGAGGAAGAAGGTTCCCGTCCAGAACAGGTCTCCGGACGACGGTGCACCTGGCCACACGGTGGGCGCCAAATGTCAGGTGGTTGGTGCGACATATGCCAATGCGTGGCTTATCTGTGTGGGAGCCAGTAAGACGTCGTCGGTGCCTCGAAGCGGGATAAGGCGAAGACATGCACGCCGGCGAATCTTACCCAGCTTCGGGGCTCTCCGTGGAGATAACACCCCTACTGCTGCTCTGCGGGGTCTCCGCATGATCACTCGATGAACAAGTAGCTACAAGGTGCTCCTCGAGCTGTTTGGCGAGAGGAAGAAGAAGGGCCAGGCTAGCTCTCCTCTTCCCTCTATGCGTAGTATAACCTAGATGAGATCAACCCTTTGCATGGGTGCCCCGGGGGGGTTATATAGGCCTACCCCCCGGGGGTACAATGGTAATCCGGCTGGGAGCGGGTCCCAGCCATCAGTGTCTGCGCTCGCCGGCTTCTGCGCCGGCTGCTGGGGCCCCACCGGCTGCCGGCATCTTGGTCGACAGGCAGGCCCTACTGCCTAGGGCCCTGTCGGCGGCCGATTACTGTTGCCTCAATCCTGATGATGAGGGCTTTATCGAGGTAAGCGTGGCTACAGCGCTGCCGCCTGGCGGGCGATCACTGTAGCCTCACGTCGTCTTGTCTTCTTAATGGGGCGCCTCCTTCGAGGGAAGGAGCAAGCCGGCTCGGGAAAGCCGACCATGTCTTGGGCCGACTGGGGAGGCCTGGCCGCCTTCGGGTGTCTCTCTGCCCAAAGGGGCCCACCGCCCATGGGCCGCGCTGACAGCCCGCCGTGGATGGCGCCATAGTCATCATGGCAACAGTGTCGCGCCGGAAGGGTTAGGGCTACCCCGTACGGCGCGCTGTTCCAGGCGTGCTCCGGGTTTCGGGGGTTCCAGGCTTTACTGTAGCTATGCCCCGTCCCATCGCCGTGATGTGGATGCGGGCCTCGAGGGTACGATCTTGACCGCGTCGTGGGAGCCGGCTTCTTGGAGTCGGCCCTCTCGTGGCCGGCTTCTCAGAGCCGACCCTCTCGCGGCTTTCTTCATGAGGGTTAAGGCCGGGTCGCCTTCCGACAGTCGGCCCGAGAGGCAGCCGGCAGGGGGAAGGCGGCCCCACGTCTTGGTTTCTTGGAGGCCGGATCGGCTCGTAATTTTTCTGAAGTGCTAAGGGGAGCCGGCTAGGCTACCCGTGGTCATTTACCCCGACAAAGTACCTTGATCATCATCATTAATTTCCTCTTCAGTGGATGTAGGAACCACAGGAACATTTTCCTGAGCTGCACTACTTTCCGGTTCAAGAGGTAGTACTTCATCGAGTTCTACTTTCCTCCCACTTACTTCTTTCGAGAGAAACTCTTTCTCTAGAAAGGATCCGTTCTTGGCAACAAAGATCTTGCCTTCGGATCTAAAGTAGAAGGTATACCCAATGGTTTCCTTAGGGTATCCTATGAATACGCATTTTTCCGACTTGGGTTCGAGCTTTTAAGGTTGAAGTTTCTTGACATAAGCATCGCATCCCCAAACTTTTATAAACGACAGCTTAGGTTTCTTCCCAAACAATAATTCATACGGTGTCGTCTCAACGGATTTAGACGGTGCCCTATTTAAAGTGAATGTAGCTGTCTCTAGAGCGTATCCCCAAAATGATAGCAGTAAGTCAGGAAGAGACATCATAGATCACACCATATCCAATAGAGTGCGATTACGACGTTCGGACACACTGTTACGTTGAGGTGTTCCAGGCGGCGTGAGTTGTGAAACGATTCCACATTTCCTTAAGTGTGTACCAAATTCGTGACTTAAATATTCTCCTCCACGATCTGATCGTAAGAACTTTATTTTTCAGTCACGTTGATTTTCTACCTCATTCTGAAATTCCTTGAACTTTCCAAAGGTCTCAGACTTGTGTTTCATCAAGTAGACATACCCATATCTACTCAACTCATCAGTGAGAGTGAGAACATAACGATATCCTCCGCGAGCCTCAACGCTCATTGGACCGCACACATCAGTATGTATGATTTCCAATAAGTTGGTTGCTCGCTCCATTGTTCCGGAGAACGGAGTCTTGGTCATTTTGCCCATGAGGCATGGTTCACATGTGTCAAATGACTCATAATCGAGAGACTCTAAAAGTCCATCAGCATGGAGCTTCTTCATGCGCTTGACACCAATGTGACCAAGGCGGCAATGCCACAAGTATGTGGGACTATCGTTATCAACTTTACATCTTTTGGTATTCACACTATGAATATGTGTAACATCACGTTCGAGATTCATTAAGAATAAACCATTGACCATCGGAGCATGACCATAAAACATATCTCTCATATAAATAGAACAACCATTATTCTCGGATTTAAATGAGTAGCCATCTCGTATTAAATGAGATCCTGATACAATGTTCATGCTCAAACTTGGCACTAAATAACAATTATTGAGGTTTAAAACTAATCCCGTAGGTAAATGTAGAGGTAGCATGCCGACGGCGATCACATCGACCTTGGAACCATTCCCGAAGCGCATGGTCACCTCGTCCTTCGCCAGTCTCCGCTTATTCCGCAGCTCCTGCTTTGAGTTACAAATATGAGCAACGGCACCGGTATCAAATACCCAGGAGCTACTACGAGCACTGGTAAGGTACACATCAATTACATGTATATCACATATACCTTTAGTGTTGCCGGCCTTCTTGTCTGCTAAGTATTTGGGGCAGTTCCGCTTCCAGTGACCCTTCCCTTTGCAATAAAAGCACTCAGTCTCAGGCTTGGGTCCATTCTTTGACTTCTTCCCGGCAACTGGCTTACCGGGCGCGGCAACATCCTTGCCGTCCTTCTTGAAGTTCTTCTTACCCTTGCCTTTCTTGAACTTGGTGGTTTTATTGACCATCAACACTTGATGTTCCTTTTTGATTTCTACCTCCGCTGATTTCAGCATTGAAAATACTTCGGGGATGGTCTTTTCCATCCCATGCATATTGTAGTTCATCACAAAGCTCTTGTAGCTAGGTGGGAGCGACTGAAGGATTCTATCAATGACCGCCTCGTCCGGGAGGTTAATGTCCAGCTGGGACAAGCGGTTGTGCAACCCAGACATTTTGAGTATGTGCTCACTGACAGAACTATTTTCCTCCATTTTACAGCTGTAGAACTTGTTGGAGACTTCATATCTCTCGACCCGGGCATGAGCTTGGAAAACCATTTTCAGCTCTTCGAACATCTCATATGCTCCGTGTTGCTCAAAACACTTTTGGAGCCCAGGTTCTAAGCTGTAAAGCATGCCGCACTGAACGAGGGAGTAATCATCAGCACGCTCCTGCCAAGCGTTCATAACGTCTTGGTTTTCTGGGATGGGTGCTTCACCTAGCGGTGCTTCTAGGACATATTGTTTCCTGGCAGCTATGAGGATGATCCTCGGGTTCCGGACCCAGTCCGTATAGTTGCTGCCATCATCTTTCAGCTTGGTTTTCTCTAGGAACGCGTTGAAGTTCATGTTGACATGAGCATTGGCCATTTGATCTACAAGACATTTATGCAAAGATTTTTAGACTAAGTTCATGCTAATTAAGTTCATCTAATCAAATTATTTAATGAACTCCCACTCAGATTAGACATCCCTCTAGTCATCTAAGTGAAACATGATCCGACTCGACTAGGCCGTGTCCGATCATCACGTGAGACGGACTAGTCATCATGAGTGGGGCGTCTCACAGTAACCCACTCGGGTGACTGTCTCATCATGAGTGATTGACGAGGGATACAAAAGAGCATTAGTTTGATGTACGAACATGGTTAAGACATATGTAGTATGTATCAAAAACAGGAAGGCATGTCATTATCAAAGGTATAATGTGTAAAGTAAGCAGATGCAATTTAACCAAATTGGAATCAATACAAGCTATACACCATATGCAACATGCAACCACATTTGACAGCGCGAAGTTAAGGCAAGCACCCGGGATGGTTGTGTGTGGCAATTGAGATCATCAACTACAGAGCTATGTTTACTGTCTCCAACTGCTGACACTACACCCTTTAGAGCATTGAAACGCTTAGTGCTTATCTTCGAATTACACTGGAGCGACTTCTGTCTTTTCTTTTCTGCATTCATCAACACTACGTCAGAGTCTGAAATACCCATGCATAAAAAAACAATAGTGTGAGTATGGGTGAAGTGTGTGCACAATTAGTACAGTGTAAAGGTAGCAGATAGCAGGTTGGTGAGAAATAAATGATGGGAGACATATGATAGCTCTACAACATGCATGGCACACTAAACTACTACAGGATTCTATGAAAATAACAGTCGACTGAAAGCAAATAGGTCAATCCATTTTTTCTGCATCGTCCGATGTACAAAGAACGGGCAGATCGCCTTCATCTACCTCCAGCCAGTCAGTGTTGACGATCTTCCTCGAAAAGCTAGCGACCATCGGTCCAGTATTCCTCCCCTGCCTGCGGCCTCCCATCGACCTCACCGCACCGCCGTGCTTGGCACCGCCCCCTCGGCCATCCATTCAAGCCCCGCCGACCTCCAGATCGGGCGCAAGCAGCTCCTGCGCCCCACACCCCTATGATAGACACCGATGCACCGCTTCCCCGGGGAATAGGCGGACTAGGTGCTCTGCGCGCCTAAGCGGGTGCTGCTTCTTTTAATTGCGGTTCGATTGACCCTGAATTAAAATCCAGGTGGGCTACTGACCTCTAGCAAAAGTGAAATAGTAAAAGGGAGGAAACCTTGTGCATTTAGTATCACGAAGAACATGCAGTAGGAAGCTCTCAACTAGTTTCTTTCGTGGGATGAATACGGTGTGAGTGGAGACGTAAGTTTTGCACGAATAAGGGAAGAGGAGTACCTCTTTCTGCTGGCAGTGTTGTGTCCTCCTTCTATTTTTCCGACAATCCTCTTGTTGTTCGCCGGAAACCAGAAGTTGTGGAGGACGGTGCAACCTTGGACGGACCCATGGCCAAGTTGTTGAGTGTGGTGCGGTGGCCGTCTGTCGGCGGCGGGGAAGCAAATCTGAGGCGGCGAACGACGGCGTAGAGGGAACAGCTCCGGTGCGGTGGACGGTTGCGACAGTGGAGCCGCAGCAGTGAGGCGCAGGACGGCGTGGTCGGAGTGGTTCTGGTACGGCGCACGTCGGCGTCGGCGTCGTGGAGGCAGCTCTGCCTCGGCTTCAGCTGCTAAGTCCTTGAGGGCGTTGCGGTTGCGGTTGCGGTTGCGTTGGACGACGACGTCGGGGTACCGGCTCCGGCGTGATGGAGGAGGGCGGCAGTGGATTGGCCGCTATGGGGTGGAGGACGGAGGAGGCTGGGGTTTCGCGGCTGGTGGAGAAGGCGTTTTCGCACCCACGGAGTATGAATGGGGAAACAGAGGGAGGCGGGGAACTAAGGGGGAACAATGTTTCGGTTTGAGACGCGCTTGTTTGAAATTTGGGTAAAGTTACAAACTTTGCCCCCATCTAAAATTTCGGACATATTGCGGGTTGGGGGTAGGACAGTCATGTCAGGTGTCCCAAATGTGGGCGGGATAGATTTCGGCCGAGCGCATGGGTAGGCGCCCACGGCGTATGAATGCTTCTCGGAGGCGGTTGAGACTGGCGTCTTGGTGAAGTTACAAACCTACCCCGGTTTAGACCTTTGGACATCGAGCCGATAGGCTACACGGGCCAGAGTCAGGACAGTAATTTTCTACCACCAAAACATTAGTCTCGCGCGATTTCGGGTGACCAGAGGCCTATTTGGCGCTTCGTTCAATATTTAGGAGCAGAAGCATTAACGTTTTCGGTTCTCTTGAATTGAACTTTCAGGATTTGTCAAACTTCACAAATCTTTACTTTTGAAAATCCTAAAGCTACGATTATTTTGGAATGGAGGGGGTACATTTGATTATACATTGTACACGAGTATATATTAAAAAATATGCAACTTACCTCAGTTCATGCATGGTTCCAGATATAATCTTCTTGGTTGCAAAAAAAAAGTTAGATATGCGTATGAATACATATAGCATGTTCAAACTCACAACAAAGATCGATGCCCCCTTTTAATTCTAATTTACAAATGCCATTATCTCGGGTTCAAATAGATGAATGCACTTCCTATGAATTCGAATCCTCGAAACCCCCTTTATGTTGAATTTGACATGTATTCTATTTTGTAGCTAGCAATTTGGAATGTATCCATGCAAGTGACAAATGTATAAAGTGCTTCACACTAACAACATGGAGTTCACTAATTAATGTTTATATATGAATTGCAAACGCATCCATTGCCTGTATTTCAAACCGCTCTCACTCTATGGATCGATAATATGAAATAAACACATGCACATGCTAGAATTCAATAGAGTATGGGTGTCTGATAGACCGATTTTCGTCCATACGCAATTTGCAAAATTCATGATCTCATCCAAAAATGATAATGCCATTTATATTTTAATTTAATGCGTAGAACCGCCTTTTACACGTAGATGCACTATGCATCGCCCCGTTCTCACAAACGCGTTATATATCTCTCTCTATCTAACGCATAAGTGCACACACTTTATATGCATCGGCATTTCTCTTTCACACATGCTCACAATCTCTCTCAGGGTGTCGGGGTGTCTCACGCACATGCTCTCTCTATTTCTCTCTCTCTCTCTCTCTCTCTCTCTCTCTCTTTCTGACTACTATGTACCACTCTTTTCACTAATCTCAGTTGGAAAACACTATTTCTCTCACATGCATATATACACATGCACGGTCTCTACTAGCCCTCTATACGCACATATATGTGCCTACGTGTCTCCCGCACGCACATTATCTTTAGGCCTCTCTCGCACACATTGCCCCCCCCCCCCCCGACACACCTCTCTCTTAGTAGTTGGTAGATATGATTTCATAATATCATTCGGTAGGATATGCCTGGCTGTTAGGCTGGATGGTAATATGAGGCAAAGTTTTACCCTAGTTCGGATCAGACCCTTGCAGTTGAAGAAAGAGCCTACTCCTGGTACTGTATATTAGTGATAGGGGTGTGTACAAAGTACACGTGAATATCAGGCATTGTGCGTGTGTGTATACTATCGACGAACTAGCCCCCAAGCTTGTATAACATACTAAGGGCCTAGGGTTACAAATCATATATAGTCGACTTATCACCAGTGGGGATAGAGTCCTCCACGACTCTGGTAGCTTCGTGTTGTACGCGAGTCCTCCACATGGGTCTTCGTATAACACGTCTCGGTCCAACCTATATGTGGCGCAGGATGGAACCGACCCATGAGTCTTCATGTTGACCCACCACAACTAGAAATGATGTGCCCACCACACCACACACGCAATCCGCCACTAAGAAAATAAGCATATACAATAGTACAACGGTATCTAGCTCACGATACGTCTCCATATTTTGTTGATGACACTGACGGACTTTGCATTTGATGCGTGCTCCGTATTTTGTTGACGACACTTACGGTCATTGTATTTGAAGCGAAAGCACGATATGGTCACTGGACTTCAGAATAATCTCATCACGGTCACCACATACATTTTGTCGTGCTAACCAACATGTGGTTGGATGGTTAGAGGACAGTGGTTTCTCGAGCCCACCAAGGTTAAAGTCTCGGTGCTCGCATTTATCTTGTGTTAATTTCAGTATTTTCCGGCGATGTACGTTCGGTAGGAGGAGACGTTCCACTCGACTACGAGGGACCTATGGTGACTTCGTAAAATCTCAAGATTATATATGCTGGCCCACTCTCTCGAAGGTGCTCATAGGGGTAGGGTTCGCGTGTGTGCGCTTATAGCGGTGAGTGCTTGCGCGTATATATGAGCCCTTGCGTCTGTACCGTGTTAAACAAATACATATCATGATTATACGGTCACTGGCTCACCCGTACAACTCCGTATTTTGTTGATGACACAATCAATTGACCAGTCACACGTTCCACGCGGCACAACTAGTGTTGCACCATCGAGGCGCGTAACCGTGGGGGCCACCTGTCAGCCCGTATATGAAAGAAAGAAATGGTAGTTTGAGTCTGTACTATGTTAGTAAAATAGGAGTACATTTTAGGGTGATCATACGGTCACTTCCTCACCATACAGCTCCGTAATTTGTTGATAACACGATCAATTGACCAGTCAAATGGTCCACATTCAACAGCGCACATTACCATAGGGCCCACCCGTCAGCGCATATATGAAGGACAGAAATGGTAATAAATTAGTGGACGGTGGGTATTCGAAGTCGTGAGACCTCTGGTTGGCAGTCACCGGCGGTTGGGGGCGTTCATTGGGCGGTGGGGTGGGGATCCCCGGAGAAAAAGCTCCGCGCGGGGGGGGGGGGCTAGAGGGATGGCCGGTACGGCGGCAGACCGGCGGTGGGGAGTGGTTTCGGGGAGGGCGGGCCGACCGCGGGCGGCGGGGGTTGGCGGTTCGGCCGGTGGTGGCTGGCGGGTCAGGGGGGGTGGAATTTGATGATAAACTGGAGGCCCTTGATTTCGTATCCAACGGCTGGAAAATCTTATGACCAGAGATGAAAAAGTTAGTCGACTGACGTGTAGCCTCACCCCGCACGTACACATGCACGCACGCAAGACACGCACGCATGTAGGCGTACAACACTGACACGTACACATGCACGCATGCTGGCGTGCAACACTGACACGTACACATGCACTCACGAATACACGCACGTACGCACCCATGCATGCAACACTAAAACGTACCCTTGCACACACGCAACACTCGCACACATGCATGCAACTTCAACTCTTGCCTTTTCCGGAGATGTGATATGTTATTCCCTCGTGGTTGGGTTCTTCTTCGTTTTGCTTTTGTCTGTGTCATGCATTCCTTATCATGTCATCATGTGCATCGCATTCGCATACGTGTTCGTCTCATGAATCCGAGCATTTTCCCCGTTGTCCGTTTTGAAATCCGGCGCTCCTACGTCCTCCGGCGTCCCCTTTTACCTTTTTCCGTGAGCGGGTATTAAACTTTCTCGGAATGGACCGAGGTTTGTCAAGCGGCCTTGGTATAGCACCGGTAGACCGCCTGTCAAGTTTCGGGTCATTCGGAGGTCGTTTGATACTCCAACGGTTAACCGGGTAACCGTGAAGGCCTCTTTCGTGTGCAGCCCAACACCCCTTCAAAGTGGCCCAATAAACCCACCTAAACCCCTTCCATCATCTCGGTCGTTCGATCACGATCGCGTGGCCTAAAACCGCTCTCCATTTGGAGCCTCCTAGCTCCTCCTACCTATAAATATAGCCCCTCCTTCGAAATCCCGGATCAAACCCTAGCCTTCCTCTTCCTCGCGCGCCGTACATGTCCACTCCGCCGCCGGACATGTCCGCCGGCCACCTCACTCCGGCCAATCAGCGCCCGCCACGTCGCCTCCTCCGCCTCCCGCGACCAACCAGACGCCGCCACCTCACCGCGCCGGCCCTCTTCCTCTCTCCTCCGCCGCCATGGGCCCGCGCGGCCCAGATCTGGCCCGCGGGGCCCGGATCCGCCGCCGCCCGGCCTTCGTCGCCCGAACCGCCGCCCAACCGCGCGCCCGAGGCGCCTCGCCTCATCCGCCACCGCGCCAGACTCGCCTTGCGCCGCTCCGCCGCCGCCGCACTTGCGCCGCCTCCCGGCCCGCTCCTCCGCCGAGTCGAGGCGCGCCCTGCCTCCGCCCTTGCGCCACGCCGCCGCGGTGCCATCGCGGCCTCCCTCTCCACCGGCGAGCTCCTCCTCACCTCCGGTCGTCTCCTCCGTCTCCGGCGAACGTCTCCGACAAGATCCGCGAAGCGGGATCAGATCCACCCGCGCGTCCATCCAAACACCTCGTCCCCGTTCCGTACCGCTCCGTCCCGCTCCACCTCGTCCCGGTTTGACTTTTTCCGGAGGTATAATTTTCACCAAGTCCTTGAGATTTTTGCATTATATTGCTCTGATCATCATGTCATAACTTCATGCATACTGCTCCGTTTCGTGCGTGTAATATGTCAAATTGTTAGTCTTGTCGATTACATCATTTCATCTCATTGCATCATTTTCATTTGAGCTCATATTGATGCCCGAAATGCTGTTGGAAGAGGGCTATGTGATGTTAGTTTCAGATCTGTTTCAGTACATGCACTTTTGTTATTTTTGCCATGATTTATGTGTGCATCCTATGAAGTTGAGTCCTACATGTGTTTTGTAATATGCCATGCCATCTTTACAGGGGTGTATTCCATGTATTTTTGTGATCTTTGTGGTGACTAGCACAAGCATGCAAACTAGGGATCATATTGTTGCTGATTTCAGGGACTTAGTAATTTCACTAAGTTATTCCCTGCTGTTATTTTTATGCCATGTGTTCATGTTGTTTAAGAGAGATCCATGCCTCCTTTGAGGATGATCAGTAAGGATGTTTTGTAGATATGGTTATGCTCTATCCGTCCATGCCTCTGTTTGCATTTATAGAGTGTTCTAGCATGTCTTAATCTTGCTCTACGTTTGCTATAAAATGTTACTGGCAGATTGTTTACATGTTATTCGATTTTGCCAAGCTTGTTGTAGTTGGTCCTTGCATGATATGATGTTATTCTTGCCATGTTTAGCTTCTATGCCATGTATTCTTGATGTATGTATACTTAGTTTATCATGCAATGCTCTGTAGTGAGTGCATCGAGCTCGTAAACATGCCTACTTGTTATCTGTTTTTTACATGTCCAGTTTTCTGCTAAGTCTGAAAACTGTAACGAAACTTGCTTAATTGACATGGGTGCTAGTATATTTTCTGAACCTTTTTGGCTCATGGTCAGTAAGGGACTTTTGTTCTATGTTTTGAGTAGATTCATTCTATGCCGTATTTTGGTATGTCCTGTTCCTGTAGCATGTTGTTTGCCTGCTCTAAACATGTCATCCTGATGTTAATTTCTGGCATGTTGTTATTTTCACTAAGTCTGTGTACCTGTTATCTTTTGCACTTTTGTCATGCTTGTTTGAACCTGTTATGGAGTGATTTAGCAGTAGCTCAGTGTTCATCTTTTGTCAAGCATATTGAGTAGATCACTGTCATATGCTTTGTTGTTAGTTTGGGCGCAGTAGCTTAATTTCTTGTTGCTTGCTAAGTAGCATCATGCTGTTAATGGCAGAATCTTGTCATTCTTGTTTTGCTTGTCATTTGCAAAACGTGCATCCGATTCCGGTGATCTTTATATCGATTTCAACCGAAATCACCTCACCTTTCCAGTGACATACTTGGTTTGCCAAGATTATGCCTTGTTCATTTTTTCCTTCCGGAGCACGCATATGCATTACATACCACATCTCGCATATCATGCCATGTTTTGCATCATGTTGATTGCGCATTGCATCGTGGTTGATGTTTGTCCCCTTTGCTTGTGTTCTTGCCTTGGGTAGAGCCGGGAGACGAGTACGTGAACGAGGAACCTGTTGAGAACACTTACGAGGATCAAGCCTTCGACTACCCTGAGAACCTTGCAGGCAAGATGATCATACCCTCGAAATCACTTCTATCTTTGCTTGCTAGTTGCTCGCTCTTTTGCTATGCCTATGATGCGATACCTACCACTTTCTTATCATGCATCCCATATTGTTAAACCAAGCCTCTAACCCACCTTGTCCTAGCAAACCGTTGTTTGGCTATGTTACCGCTTTGCTCAGCCCCTCTTATAGCGTTGTTAGTTGCAGGTGAAGATGAAGTTTGTTCCTTGTTGGAACATGGAGATGTGGTTCCTCGATTGGAACATGTTTACTTGTTGGGATATCACAATACCTCTTATATTATTAAAGCATCAATATACTTGGTAAAGGGTGGAAGGCTCGGCCTTATGCCTGGTGTTTTGTTCCACTCTTGCCGCCCTAGTTTCCGTCATATCGGTATTATGTTCCCGGATTTTGCGTCCCTAACGCGGTCGGGTGATTTCTGGGACCCCCTTGACAGTTCGCTTTGAATAAGACTCCTCCAGCAAGGCCCAACCTTGGTTTTACCATTTGCCTCACCACCAACTACTTTCCCTTGGGAGTAATTAACCCAAGGGTCATCTTTATTCAGCCCCCCTGGGCCAATGCTTGTCTAAGTGTTGGTCCAAAACAGAGCCACTTGCGGTGCCGCCCCTAGGCAACTTGGGGTATCGTCGGTTGTCGTACGTACTGCTCATTCGGTGTTGCCCTGAGAACGAGATATGTGCAGCTCCTATAAGGATGTCGGCGCATCGGGCGGCTTTGCTGGACTTGTTTTATTACTGTCGAAATGTCTTGTAGCCAGGATTTCGAGACTGATCGGGTCTTCTCGGGGAGAAGGAATATCCTTCATTGATCGCGAGAGCTTATCATGGGCTAAGTTGGGACACCCCTGCAGGGTTTGAACTTTCGAAAGCCGTGCCCGCGGTTATGTGGCAGATGGGAATTTGTTAATGTCCGGTTGTAGAAAACCCGAAGTTGATCTTAATTAAAATACACCAACCATGTCGTGGGTTTGTCACGGCAGATGTCCTATCCGAAGGACTTAGTCGTGGAGCCATCGCAACGGGTTAACTCGAAGGGGTTAAAGCGGACACAAGGACACAGAGAATTATACTAGTTCGGCCCCTTCGATGAAGGTAAAAGCCTACGTCTAGTTGGTGTTGGAATTGATGAAGTCTCGACGACTAGGGAGCAATCGCTTCTCCTAGGCTTCGAGTTGTTGGTTGTCCCCTGAACCGATATCGGGTCGTCCCCTTATATACACGGGTAACGCCCGTCGGTTCATAGAGTCCCAATCTCCAGTTTATACTCGTACCCGGGTTGGTCTCTTGCTTATTCCTAACTTACAATACAAGTTGTACACAGGCCGGTTTACGGCTACAGATGTTAAACCGACTACGGCCTCGGGCCTTTACATAGCCTCTTGGGCTTTAACATTCTTGAGCTACTGATGAAATTAACCCGGCCCAGATAGGCCGGTTTAGGCCCAGTAGTAATATCCCCAACATTAGGCCCCAGGTTGATTTGAATGATTTCATGTCAACCCTTAGCATAAACCTTCATATTCAGCATCTTCCCTTCATTGCTAAACCGATATGTCATCATTTTCTCCATTGGCCCTAAACCGGCATGACATCATCATGAAGCTAGCTTTTATGGTGCCTTCTTTGTTTAACCAATTCGCACTAATCAAGGCGACAGCTCTGCTTCCGAAACCCGTGGCTCCTGGATTCGCGCGTCCGACACACGTGCCTTGCCTTATAAATAGGGGTGAAAGGTCATTTCTTTCTCCCCTTCATACCTTTCCTCTTCGTCTTCTCCGTGTCGCCAGCCTCGAAGCTCCGCCGCTGTCGCTGACCTCTGCATCACCTCGGGCCGCCGCATCAACCTGACTGGACCAGAGAAACTGCGGCGTTCTTCCGCACCCCTCGAAGCTCCGGTGAGATCCCCACCTTCTCAACTCAGATCCGCCTCTAGGGTTTACTGTGTTCTTCCCGTTCCTCGAGTTCTTTGCGTTCTTCGCGTTCCTCACGTTCTTCGCATTTAAACTGGGATATACCTTCAGATGACCCCGCGACTTTTGCTCCGTTCAGTAGCAGTTTTCCGCCTCTGTTTTCAGGGTAATATACTTAGACCGTAGATCTGATCCACAGTTTGACCTTGCTGTTCTTGCACAATCTTCAAAAACTCATGAGTTTTTACCCCTTTTATGAGATCGCCTCAGATCCAATATCACACTAAGACAATGTGAAACCTGTTTCCGCACACCTGCTCTTTTGCATTTCCAACTGTTCCGCGGTCTTAGATCCAGCGGTTTAACCTTGTTGTAGAAGATCACCAAATCGGTACATACCATTAGTCCCCTTGTTGAACCGCCAGTAATCCTTTGATAGACCGCACCGCTTTACCAATGTCAGATTGTAATTGATTTCCTCCGGTTTAACATTGATAGCATCAACATGAAAAAATCTGTTCAGAACATAAGTCCTGAACCGGAATCATTTTCATTTTGTAGACTTCCCCATGGCTAAGCAAGTGTATGAGTGCAACTGGGCTCCTTCCCGGGTCACGGAAACTCAACTGAATAATCTGGTCCTGACCGGTGCTTTGAGCAGCAAAAACGCGATTCATTGGAGGGTGCCAGGCAAAGAGTGCCCCCCTACACCCCGAGATGGAGAAGTCGTTGTGTTCGCAGATCACTTAGCCCGCGGTTTCAACCTGCCCGGTTCAAAATTTTATCGCGATGTTTTGGCTAATTTCCAACTCCATCTACAAGATATTGGCCCCAATTCTGTCACTAACATATGCCACTTCCAAGTGCTCTGTGAGGTGTTCTTTCAAGAGGAACCTACAGTTGAGTTGTTCCGAGATTGCTTTCACTTAAACCGCCGCACAGAATTTACTAATGGCTCCAACATGGAACTGGGTGGCGTGTCAATCCAGAAGAGGAAAGAGGTCACTTACCCTCATGCGAAACTGCATAGTCACCCCCAAGAGTGCAATAACTCCTGGTTTTACTGTAAAGACACCTCCCCAGAGAACGAGAATATCCTGCCCGGTTTTCGTCCCGAACGGCTCAGCAACACTCACCCCTTTCCTTAGAGGTTGACTGCTAAAGAGAGGAGTAAATACGCTCCCCAACTGTCCAAACTCAGAGCCTTCATGGCCAACGGTTTAACAGGAGTCGACCTCGCTCGTTGCTGGATATCTTGGAGTATACTGCCACTCAGTCAACGCTCCGGTTTGATGTGCGAATACACAGGCAGTGTTGATGACCCGTTACGTCATGTAAACATCCAGCTTACGGATGAAGAGGTCACCGAAGCCGTAAAGAAGATTCTAAATGAACCGGAATGCGTCTGTGCACTAACTGGCCTTCTTCCCTTCTGCGCCATCAATAAACCACCAGCGGTAAATCAAAATTTTCTTCTCATTAAGCCTGATGTTATCTTGTGTGCGTATGATTGATTCCAATATCTGTTGACGCAGGGTGATGACCCGTTTTGGAGCAAAAAACTCCCTCAAGGAAAGGCGGATAAGCCGGAGAAATCGACCCGGCCTAAGACGAGAGTCGTCAAAAAGTCTGCTCACAAGAGGAAAACCGCGGCCTCTTCCGATCCTGCCGATGATGAGGTGGGTAATCCGGGTTTTGAAGCTAAACTTGACTCCCTCGGTTTATTGTTTGTGTAGTTTATTGACGATGCAATTTGTCAGGATGATGCCGAAGCGAGCCATGCTGATGATACAGAGGTAATTACTATTTCTTCTGATTCAAGCCTTCTGCCTTCCCACAAAATCCGTCAGGCGAACCGCAAAGTTAAATTTTCCCATCCTCTTGTTTACTTGGATCCCAACTTTCTTATGAAGACCCGTCAGCACGAGGTGCGTCGTACAACCCGACACAGCGGTCAGTTAGTTACCTCCGCCGGTTTACCGAACAGTCCGGTTCGGAGACATCGTTCAGAGGTCTCTAATTTGCTTGTCAAATTTTGTCCTAAAGCGGGCTGCTTTCGTCAACCACTTAATCCGTCTGACTCCGATTATCAGGTCACCTCGCACTCATCCTCTGGCGAGTCAACTGGTACTCAGCTGCCTCCACTCAAAACCGTGCTAGGGTAAACTTTATTTTTCTCATCAGGTTATCCATTGTTATAATTTTCAACATATGTTGTCCTTAACTTTGCTGCTTCTTTCAGAGCTAAACCGAGATCGAGCAAAAAAGCTCGCCAAGACAAAACAGGAGAAGAAAACGCTCCTCCTGAACCGGACACTGCCCCGAACGTTGAAGCGACTATCCCTGAAGATGTAATTGATGACCCATCAGTCCGAGATGAAGTCGTTGTTCCCGAAGAAGGCTCTGTTAACCCCTCCGGCCCAACGGATCAACCAGCCAGTCCAATTCGTGCTGAGAAAACCATTAGTTCCTCAAAGCCTGCCGAAAAACCGACCGTGCCAGTCCAGACCGGCGACCACAAAGATGACGAAGTCATGATTACTGGCATAGGTCGTACTGAACCGGGAAATCCCATCGCTTTAGCCAAGCACACTGCTAAAGAAGAAATTTCTGCTTTAAGTAAAGGTAAATGGGATGTTGATCTGGCAACGTACTCCGCTCTTGGTGCTCAAGACATTCATTCTGGCTACTTAAACCGGCTATATACTAGCCGTGACTATGAAGCCAATCTTGTGAAGATGATGAAAGACAAATTCGAGGTAACTTCCATGCCCTCACTCCTGCTTCTTATCACCGTAGCCCCCAAGGGTCGGTTTAACTTTATCATAATTGAATCGACACTTGTAATCATCATACCGTAGCATCCGAAATATCATTAGAACAAATAGCCATTAGCCCCCAAGTGCCGAGCTGAATACTTGTATTGTGCTTGGGACTTTGATAATTAACTGATAACTTGAGATCAAATAAGCATTAGCCCCCAAGTACAAAGTACCTAACTTGTTATGTGCTTGGTACTTCCTTTGTTTAAACCGTACAACTGTCGGACTGCAGACTGAACTGAAGGTCAAAGAAAGCCAAATTGCCGATCTTCAAAAGAATATAAAATCCCAGCAAGCAGAAACTTCCAAAGCCAAAGAGGAACTAACCAGCGCTTTAGGCAGCATGGAACAATTGAAGGAAGGTTTTCAGAAGGAGCGGGCTGACTGGGTCACAGAAAAGGCCGCTTTAATCAAAAAGATTGAAAATGCAGAATCTGCCCTTAAACCGGTAACAGACGAATTGACCAGCGTGAAGCGACAGGTGCACGCAATGACTACCGCCATCTTTGGTAAGCCTCGCGTGACTTGTGTAATAATCCTGATTCTTCTATAAAACAGCTCGGTTTATGATCTGCTGATCGTATTACAGGCACTCGCATCAACCAACTGGGATCAGATGTGCGTATGAAGCTGAAAGCGGCCTATACTTTAGTCGAGCAGCTGTACACCGGCGCACAGCGGGTTATCACTACTGCTTCACACAACAATCCGGCGCCCACATTGATCCAGGACACGCTGAAGAGGTTGTCGATGCTTCCCGCTCGGATTGAAGAGTTAAAAAGATCCGCTGCTCGAACCGGAGCCATTAATGCCTTAATCCGGGCCAAAGCATGGGTGCCTGATTTTGATCCCGTTGAAGCGGCTCAAGGTTATCCTAGCTTAAAGGAGGATGGCTCCGAATTCGATGAAGAAGAATTAAGAAAGATAAACCGGGCAGTGCGCCCCCTGGCCTGTCAATTGGTAGAAGAGGCAAACTTGTCTCATTATCAAGCCCAGTATAATAACCAGAACAAACGGGTAGCAGCGCCAATCCCTGAAGCAGAAAACTTATTTCCTCCAATCCGGAAACACACGTATGCCCCTGATATTAAACCGTCGTCCCTGATACATGAGGAAGCTGTCAAGCTTTAATAGGGATTGATTGGACCACTGTTGACCTCCAGCCGCTGGGTAGGGAGGAGGAAGTGGAAGCGGCGCAGGATGATCCAGAATCATCAAACCGGGATGACACACAGGCATGAACTGAGGGCAGCTTTAATCGGTTTCCTTTTGATACTTTGTCAAGAAACAATCATCTTATTTAGGCACC
Organism: Aegilops umbellulata; assembly: GCA_032464435.1. Classification (NCBI taxonomy): domain Eukaryota; kingdom Viridiplantae; phylum Streptophyta; class Magnoliopsida; order Poales; family Poaceae; genus Aegilops; species Aegilops umbellulata. Next base: position 82,317,321 of record CP136054.1, on the reverse strand, counting down.
ATGTTGCCTTGTAATAGGATAGACCGTACTTTATGCTTTATGAGATGCCTTCGCGCATTCAGTACTGATATTCTCCTTTGAAAAATTATTTTTGCCAGCTTATATCTCCTGCAATCACAAAATTTTAAACTACCAAGGCGGTTGTACCGTCATCCGGCTTGTGAATCTTTATGTAAATAAGCAAGGAAACTTGCAAGTATGATCAAACTATTTGTGATACAAAATACCTGCCATATAGTAGGCCTGAAATAGGCGTTTGTGGCCAATGTTAAAACGATAGTTGATATCTTTTAAACCGTCGTGGGAGAACCGAGCTCCTGTGTATATAACACCGGTTTACCGTCCTTTACTGATAACAATCTTTCGTTGCTCGAAGAAGGATGTTTAGCAGAAAAACTCAAACCGAACCAACAATCTCAGATTGTTGAAAAAAAAGAAAGGCCGTGTTCCGCCAAATTGGCTATGTAGAACCGGTGTAAAATATTGTCGGTTTAAGAGAAAGGTAATAAACCATCAACCCTTAGGGAAAGAAACGGTGACAAAAACCTTTTGCAAAAGAAGAGCTCTATTGAGCTTGGTCAGACGGAATTACCATGGTCAGACACAACCGAGCCCCCCGAAGGTGTAGCGATGGTGCCAGTCAGCCAGGACCCCAAAATGACGCGTGGCATTACACCGGCCAAGTGGCATTGCTATGGTTCGGGTTCGACCAAGCCCCCAAATGACTCTAAGGCCCGTAGGCCGATCAAGAGGCGTGACCGGTTCAGACGTGACCGTGTCCCCAAATGATTCTGCTGGCTTTCGCCGGCCAAGAGGTATTGCATCGGTTCGGACATGACCGAGCCCCCAAATGACTCTGGTGGCTTTCGCCGGCCAAGAGGTATTGCATCGGTTCGGACACGATCGAGCCCCCAAATGACTCTGGTGGCTTTCGCCAGCCAAGAGGTATTGCATCGGTTCGGACACGACCGAGCCCCCAAATGACGTCATAAGGATAGCTATGTTCTCTTTGGTTCGAATACGACCTATGTTTGAACAGGAAGCCTCAAGTGATCTTGTTAAGACTTGCAAGGGGTAAACCGGATGTTGCTTAAAGACAACCCCGTGTAACCACACATGATATAAAAGAACAGATACCCCGCTTTAGCTGAGGATCCGGTTTATTATAATATATACATAGTCATGATATATACATAAGCAGAGCCCATGGCTCAAGTATAGTAAGGCCGAAGATGAGCTATATTCCACGGCCTGTCGGTCTCTTGTCCTGATTTGCATGAGTCTTTGTGCTCTCGAACATCTATCAGGTAGTATGAACCATTATGTAGATTCTTGCTGACCACGAAAGGCCCTTCCCAAGGTGGGGACAATTTATGCATCTCGGCTTGATCTTGAATAAGTCGAAGCACCAAATCTCCCTCTTGAAAGGTTCTGGTCCTGATCCGACGACTGTGATAGCGGCGAAGATCCTGTTGGTAGATCGCTGAGCGGGCAGCTGCTATGTCTCGCTCTTCATCTAGCCGGTCCAAAGCGTCCTGCCTAAAACTTTCGTTGTCTGCTTCAACGGAAGCCGCCACACGAGGTGAATCGTGACGGATGTCGCTAGGAAGAACTGCCTCTGCCCCATAAACCATGAAGAACGGCGTATACCCAGTTGACCTGTTAGGCGTGGTGTTGATGCTCCATAACACAGAGGGTAACTCTTCGACCCAACAACCCGGTGTCCGCTGCAAAGGAACCATAAGCCTGGGTTTGATGCCTCTCAAGATCTCCTGATTAGCTCTTTCTGCTTGACCATTGGACTGTGGGTGCACCACTGATGACACATCAAGGCGGATGTGCTCTCGTTCGCAGAACTCTTTCATGGCACCTTTAGATAAATTGGTACCATTGTCTGTGATGATACTGTGTGGAAAACCAAACCGGAAAATCACTTTTTTGATGAACCGAACCGCGGTGGCCGCATCACACTTGATAACGGGCTCTGCCTCTACCCACTTTGTAAATTTGTCCACCGCCACCAGAAGGTGGGTCTTCTTGTCCTTGGACCTTTTGAAAGGCCCAACCATGTCCAGCCCCCAGGTTGCAAACGGCCAAGTAATTGGAATCATCCTCAATTCTTGAGCCGGAACGTGAGCGCGTCTTGAGAATTTTTGAAAACCATCACACCGCCTGACCAGATCCTCCGCATCAGCATGAGCAGTCAGCCAATAAAAACCGTGACGAAAAGCCTTTGCCACTAAAGACTTTGAACCAGCGTGGTGACCACAATCTCCTTCATGGATCTCACGCAAAATTTCACGGCCTTCCTCAGGAGATACACACCGTTGAAATGCTCCTGTCACACTGCGATGATGTAGTTCGCCATTTTCAACTACCATGGACTTGGACCGCCGTACTATCTGCCTGGACAGAGTCTCATCCTCTGGCAACTCCCCTCAGTTCATGTACGCCAGGTAAGGAAGCGTCCAATCCAGGATGACATGTAATGCCGCCACCAATTGAGCCTCTGGATTAGGAACCGCCAAATCTGCTTCGCTAGGCAGTTGAACCGACAGGTTGTAAAGCACATCAAGGAACACATTAGGTGGTACCGGTTTACGCTGTGAACCTAGCCGACTTAAAGCGTCTGCCACCTCGTTCTTTCGTCGGTCCACATGGTCCACCTGATAACCTTTGAAGTGACCTGCGACCACATCAACCTCACGACAATAAGCAGCCATGAGTGGATCTTTAGAATCCCATGTACCAGACACCTGCTGGGCCACCAAATCAGAGTCGCCAAAGCACCTAATCCGGCTTAAATTCATCTCCTTATCCATCCGGAGGCCATGGAGCAAGGCCTCATATTCTGCTGCATTGTTAGTACAAGGGAACATTAAACGGAGAACATAACAAAACTTATCACCTCGTGGGGAAGTTCATATGACTCCAGCCCCCGATCCTTCCAATTGACGTGATCCGTCAAAATGAATGGTCCAGTAAGTGTGATCCGGCTTCTCTTCAAGGACTTGCAACTCCGTCCAATCATTGATGAAATCCACCAATGCCTGAGACTTTATCACAGTGCGAGGCACATACTTTAAACCGTGCGGTCCAAGCTCAATAGCCCACTTGGCAATCCGACCAGTCGCTTCTCGGTTCTGGATGATATCACCCAAAGGAGCAGAACTGACCACCGTGATAGGGTGGCCTTGGAAATACTGCTTCAGCTTCCGACTTGCCATAAAAACTCCATATACTAGCTTTTGCCAATGCGGATATCGTTGTTTGGATTCAATAAGCACCTCGCTGATATAATAAACCGGACGTTGAACCGGGTATTCTTTGCCTGCCTCCTTCCGCTCTACCACAATAGCCACACTGACCGCGCGAGTGTTAGCAGCTACATACAACAGCAATGGTTCCTTATCAGTGGGAGCAGCGAGTACGGGCGGATTGACCAACTGTCGCTTTAAATCCTTGAATGCCTGATCAGCGGCGGAATTCCAGACAAACTGATCCGTCTTTTTCAACATTTGATACAGAGGAATTGCTTTCTCTCCGAGGCGGCTGATAAACCGGCTCAACGCAGCAATTCGGCCTGCCAGACGTTGGACGTCATTGATGCATTTCGGTTTAGCTAGAGAGGTGATAGCCGTAATTTTTTCCGGATTAGCCTCAATTCCCCTGTTGGACACCAGGAAACCCAATAGCTTGCCAACTGGTACACCAAAGACACATTTGGCCGGATTGAGCATCATCTTGTATGTCCTTAAGTTATCAAAGGTCTCCTTCAAATCATCGACCAACGTTTCCTTCTTCCTTGACTTGACCACAATATCATCCACAAAAGCGTGCACATTACGGCCAATCTGCTTGTGGAGACAATTTTGCACACATCGTTGATAAGTTGCCTGGGCACTTTTGAGCCCAAAAGGCATAGATACATAGCAGAAGGCTCCAAAGAGAGTAATGAACGCCGTCTTCTCCTGGTCCTTAACCGCCATCTTAATCTGATGATAACCGGAGTATGCATCCAGAAAACATAAACGCTCGCAGCCCGCCGTAGCATCAATGATTTGATCAATACGGGGGAGGGCAAAAGGATCTGTAGGGCAGGCCTTATTAAGATCTGTATAGTCCACACACATACGCCAAGTGTCGTTTTTCTTAAGGACCAACACCGGATTAGCAAGCCATTCAGGGTGAAAAACTTCAACAATGAAGCCAGCTGCTAAGAGCCTGGCCACCTCTTCTCCAATAGCCTTTCTTCTCTCCTCGTTGAACCGACGGAAGAACTGTTTCACCGGTTTGTATTTAGGATCCACATTAAGGGTGTGCTCAGCGAGTCGCCTCGGTACACCTGGCATGTCAGAAGGTTTCCATGCGAAGATGTCCCGATTCTCACGGAGGAACTCGATGAGCGCGCTTTCCTATTTTGGATCCAGATTGGTACTGATGTTGAATTGCTTGGATGAATCACCAGCCACAAAATCAACAAGCTTGGTCTCCGCGGTTGATGTGAATTTTAAAGCCGGATCATGCTCTGTGGTAGGCTTCTTTAAAGGAGTCATATCCGTCAGGTCAACCTTATCTTTGTAGTATTTGAGCTCCTCAGTAGCACAAACCGATTCTGCATAAGCGGCATCTCCTTCTTCACACTCCAAAGCGATCCTGCGACTCCCGTGAACCGTGATGGTTCCCTTGTAGCCCGACATCTTGAGCTGTAGATATACATAACAGGGTCGTCAAGCCGGCCGACCAAACAGGGCATGGTACGGGCTTTGAATCTTCACCACCTCAAAAGTCAGTGTTTATGATCGGGAATCGTGATCATCTCCGAAAGCCACCTTCAATGCTATCTTGCCCACGGGGTACGCAGACTTGCCTGGCACCACGCCATGAAAAACCGTATTTGAAGGCCGTAGATCCTTATCCTTGAGCCCCATACGTCGAAAGGTCTCATAGTATAGGATGTTAATACTGCTACCCCCATCCATGAGCACCTTGGTGAACTTATAACCTCCTACCTGAGGCGCCACCACTAAAGCCAGCTGACCCGGATTATCCACCCGAGGAGGGTGATCCTCTCTACTCCAGATGATCGGCTGCTCTGACCATCGTAGGTATCGGGGCACGGCCGGTTCAACAGAGTTAACTGCCCTCTTCCGGACCTTCTGGTCTCGCTTGTCCAAGCTAGTGGTGAATACATGATATTGGCCACTGTTTAGCTGCTTTGGATTGCTCTGGTACCCCGACTGCTGCTGATTATAGCCCCCTTGATCATTTTGGTTATGTTGATTACCATGTCCGCCCGGATTGCTATTCCCGCTCGGATTACCATTAAACCCTGAACCGGAGTTTCCTCCACCGTGGCTTGGCTCGGATCCTGAACCGCCACCAAGATTGTGATCATATCGGAAGGCATTGGAATTCTTGAACTCTCGCATGATGTAACAATCCTTCACAGATGGTTTGCTGGTTCCTCCGTCGTCCCATGCTTTGGGCAGGGCTGATTCAACAAACTATTTAAGCGCTCTGGATTGGGGCTGGGTCCGCCACCGCGGCCTTTGCCCTACACTGCCGGCCCCTGTTCTGCACATTGGTGTTAGCCACAAAATCCATGGAACTATCCGCTTTACGCTTGCCTCCGACGCTGCTCCCTGGGTGATGCTGCTGTCCTCTGGAGTTGCCGTTCTTCTTTCCCTTCCCTGCCTTTTCATCATCAGACTCGAGATCCTTGGTACTATCAGAATCAGCATACTTTACCAAAGCATCCATGAGAGTCCCTATGTCAGTGCAATGGCGCTTCATTCGTCCTAATTTCAATTTCAAGGGCCCAAACCGGCAATTGCTTTCCAAAGTCACAACTGCAGTGTCAGCATTGATGCGGTCTGATGAATGCAAGATTTGCGAAACGCGGCGCACCCAATGAGTGGTTGACTCTCCTTCCGCCTGGACGCAGGCGGCTAAGTCCACTATCGACATGGGCTGCCTGCACGTATCTTTGAAATTACTGATAAACCGAGCTCGCAATTGAGCCCATGAACCGATGGTATTGGGCGGCAGGCTTTTTAACCAAGTGCGGGCCGTTCCTTCAAGCATCATAGTAAAATATTTTGCACATGCAGCTTCATCTACGTCAAGCATCTCCATGGCCATCTCGTAACTCTCCACCCACGCCTCCGGGGGTTGATTTGCTGTATAATTCGGTACCTTGCGTGGCCCCTTGAAGTCCTTAGGCAGGCGCACATTGCGCAAAGCAGGTATAAGGCAAGGCACCCCCAAAGCGCTAGAAGCAAGCCCTGGTTCGACCGAAGTGGTGGGACGAACCGGCGTAAGCTGGCGGGTCTGATGTGCTGCCAATTCGGCTTCTCTGCGTGCACGGGCCCGGTCTACCAACTCCTGAGCATCGGGAGCCGGATTGTTGCCGCGGGACACTCCATGCCGTGCATTGCTGGACTCAGCTTGTTCTTCCATGTGCCTGCTATAACTCCGGGTCGGACGTGGAGTAGAATGAATCCGCTTGCGGCTGTATGAATAAGCCTCCTGTTGGACCAGCGCCGTTCTGAGGAGCTCCTTGACCCGGCGCGTCTCTATTGCTTGTAACGAATCTCCCTCGACCGGAATAGCCTCTAGACGCGCTGCCGCAGCAACAAGATTATCCAGCGGGTTGGAGTAGTGATCCGGGGGTGTGGTCACAATCCGTGGCTCCGGGTTATAACGGGGCAGATCTATTATGCGGGGCTGAACCGGCGCGCCTGTCCCGGGCGCCTCTGCTCGGTTTACCACTGGTTGATTACTGGTCCCTGCTCCAGGAGTATTGAAAAGATCCCTTCCTTCAAAAACCGGTGGCAGGCGGGACCGATATTTCTTCCTCATGACCTCCTGCGAAGCGTTCTGATCCAGCATGAACTTATAGGCTTGTGCGTCCAAAGCGGCCCGTTCCGCAGTCATCCTGACCTCCTCGGCCGCCAGATCCGCCTTGGCCTGGCTAATCTGTCCTCTCACCTTTGCAATCTCTGCGTTATGAGCATCCCGATCCGCCGGATTAGCCTCTGTCAATAGCGCCGCTAGTGCGTCGAACAGATCGGATAATACTTGAACCGGTGGGCGCACAAAACCTCCTGCTCCGGCAGCCGTTGAACCGGAAACCATTGCTGCGGCCGTCGATGAATGAGGCGCTGCTTGGGTGCCGGCCATGAATATGCCGACCCGGCTAGGCAGATCGGAGGGGTCCGAAATACTGTTGCCGTTGGAACAGCCCCCAATCCGACCATCATGCACTTGATATAGGGACTCAGTTTCCCCGGTTGACGATTCATCGCCGGAATAAACGACGGTTTCGCCACCAGATTCTGATCCGTCCTCATAATTTCCTCCGTGGATGACTCCCACAAAGGCACGCTTTACGGCTGGCTTAACCCGGGCAGGTCGCGCACACTGAGCTGTCTCGATGAGGTCGGTGCAGGTGTCCAGCTCAGGGCCCGGTTCACCAATCTTGCCGATAAAAACGTGTACACTGCCAAAGGGGACCCGGTACCCGTACTCAACTGAGCCGGCCTCGGGGCCCCAGCCTTCGTCGTCGATGTAAACCTTACCGCGGAGACTCTTGGTCATCCGGCCCACGGCATATCCCTTGAGTCCTTCAAAGCGGCCCTCCAAGAACTTGAAACCATCGTGCGATAGCCCCACAGTGGGCGCCAACTGTCGTGGGTTTGTCACGGCAGATGTCCTATCCGAAGGACTTAGTCGTGGAGCCATCGCAACGGGTTAACTCGAAGGGGTTAAAGCGGACACAAGGACACAGAGAATTATACTAGTTCGGCCCCTTCGATGAAGGTAAAAGCCTACGTCTAGTTGGTGTTGGAATTGATGAAGTCTCGACGACTAGGGAGCAGTCGCTTCTCCTAGGCTTCGAGTTGTTGGTTGTCCCCTGAACCGATATCGGGTCGTCCCCTTATATACACGGGTAACGCCCGTCGGTTCATAGAGTCCCAATCTCCGGTTTATACTCGTACCCGGGTTGGTCTCCTGCTTATTCCTAACTTACAATACAAGTTGTACACAGGCCGGTTTACGGCTACAGATGTTAAACCGACTACGGCCTCGGGCCTTTACATAGCCTCTTGGGCTTTAACATTCTTGAGCTACTGATGAAATTAACCCGGCCCAGATAGGCCGGTTTAGGCCCAGTAGTAATATCCCCAACAAACCGTGTGTGTAACCGTGATGGTCTCTTCTCGGCGGAGTCCGGGAAGTGAACACGGTGTTGGAGTTATGCTTGATGTAGGTTGTTCTAGGATCACTTCTTGATCATAGTTGTTCGACCGTGCTTTTGCCTTCTCTTCTCGCTCTCATTTGCGTATGTTAGACACCAGATATGCTAGTCGCTTGCTGCAGCTCCACCTCACTACCTTCTCCTACCCATAAGCTTAAATAGTCTTGATCTCGCGGGTGTGAGATTGCTGAGTCCCCGTGACTCACAGATACTTCCAAAACCAGTTTGCAGGTGCCGATGAAACCGTGCAGGTGACGCACCCGAGCTCAAGGAGGAGCTCGATGAAGACCTTGTTCATTGTGTTGTTTCGTTTCAATTGATCAGTAGTGGAGACCAGTTGGGGTCGATCGGGGATCTGTGTAGCATTTGGGGTAGTCTTCTTTTATTTTGGTTCCGTAGTCGGACCTTGATTGTATCTCTATGATCTAATGCTTTACTCATGTATTGTGTGAAGTGGCGATTGTAAGCCAACTATGTATCTCTTTCCCCTTATGTATTACATGGGTTGTGTGAAGATTACCTCACTTGCGACATTGCTTTCAATGCGGTTATGCCTCTAAGTCGTGCTTCGACACGTGGGAGATATAGCCGCATCGAGGCCATTACAAGTTGGTAATCAGAGCCATCCCCGACCTTAGGAGCCCCCACTGATTGATCGTTTTTAGTGGCCGAGTTGTGTCTAGAAAAATGTTTTGAGTCATTTAGGAATTATGTATCGGAGAGTTTAGGAATTCTTTTTACTTCCCAGTCTCCTCATCGCTCTGGTAAGGCATCCTGACGTAGAGTTTTGACACTTCTCTTCTCAAATTTCACTAAAAAAAATTAGGATCACACGGGTATCTTAGAATCGTTTCGATGGTTTTGTGATGACAACATTGTCTTGGTGCCTCCTGTCAGCAGGGGTTTAGTGGAAGTGTCCCGGGGAGTTGAGCTCTGAGGTGTTGTCATCATAATTTTATCGTTGCAGTTCCGGAATACCTGAGTTTAGTACGCCGACATCGAAAATCTCTTTTGTACAGTTGTTGGTGAGATAACCCTGATAGCCCAGTACTGAGGCGAGTGCGGGAGTATTGCCATAACTTGTATAACGGATGCTTTTCGAAGGTTGAGGTAAACGATTTCCGAAGGTTTCTTGGTTATGTGTTGAAGGATGGATACAGCTGGATCTAGGTATTGTTAGTTTGGGTGATATATTTTGTGTCCCCTGTATCCCCAACACCTGATTGCATAACCAGAAAGTTTCGGGAGTTTATAGGTGGGAATTCAAGTAGCTTCTAGAATATCTTTCCGACAGATGCATGATATGGGATTGGGTAAATCTCTATCATATGTATTTGTTTCCAGCTTATTCTGCAAGTCAAATCCTTTGTTTTTGTTTTGTTTTGTGTTATTCGAGTTGCTTCGAAGTCAAGTGTTGATTCCATACCTTTTCCAAGTGGTGTTCTCATGTTTCTATGGGAGTGCTAATCCTTCTTGATCATCGAGATTGTCATGTTAATTCTTTTCCAACCGGCGTGCTTCTCTTCAAGTGGATCCGATCACTTCAACATTCGCAAGATCAATTATCAGTTCTTCTCAACGGTGTTTGCTTCATCCGTTCCAAGTTGTCTTTGTTTTTCCCGCCCTCCCACCCTTATTTCTTCAAGGACGCAGATTTCTTGATCAAGTATCCATTTTATTGATGTGAAGCCTCTCCATTCTTCTCCTTCATGTTCTTACCCGGTGTTTCTCATGAAGATGCTAATGGAGCCTCAAGTTTATAATTATTTGTTCTTTTATCTTCCCCGGTGTGTTCAATGCAATCTTTCAATGGTGATCACATCTTTTCCTCGTTTCAATACCTTCTCATACCGGTGCACCTCATAATAATTCACTTCTCGCTATTCATTTGTTCGGGAGTGCTGAAAATATCTCAGAAGGCTCGTCTTGTCTTTCAAGATCAGTTCAACCTATTTCGAGGTTGTTATCTCATTCTAGCCATTTAAATCAACCGGTGCAATCTCCCTTTCAAGTAATCGTTCAACGGTGTTTCTTTTGAGTGGGCCCTAACCCACATGTCTTTTCCCAGGATCTTACCTGACTCTTCTAATCTTCCCGGAGCTATTCTCAAATTCATTTAAAAGTTTGACGTAAGAATGAATTATCATCAGTCAAATGTCTTTCTCCAAGATCTTCCAAATTCTTTTCATCGTTGGTTCAACCTTTCTAATTTACATCCCGGAGCACTTCAACAATTCATGGTGGTGTTTCCCATCATCATTCTCAACATTGAAGACCGAAGAAGAGTTTCCCTTAAATCTTGTCCATTCTCTTGAAGATGCGTGGTTCTAGATTGATGCCATTCTCTCATAATTATTTCGATTGTGAGAATTCTTTTCATACCCATCCGGAGCATTTCATGAGTTGTTTCCATTTCTTTTCCCTGAAGTCCATCATTTCATAATTCCTCATTCTCAGCTTTCAGCTCTTGTTTTCAAAATCATACCGGTGCATCATTCAATATTCTCTAATCAGTTCATGATCTCTTCGTTCTCATGTATCTAAATTCTCTCAAGTATCTTCCTTCATTTTCTAATTCTTCCCGGTGTTTCTTTATCTTTTCTTTGTTCATTTTCAATTCTTACGGTGGTTCGTTCAAGAGTTTTCTTTTCTTGGTTATCATATCAATTCAATCGTTGTTTCAACCCTACCAGTGGTTCGTTGAAGACCTTCCCAAGTTTGCGCCATTCTATCTTAATCCTTTCTACGAGTATAAGTGGTATGCCAAATCCGTTGCTTGTCATCAATTTAAATTGGTGAAGGATATGCATAACGTAATTCTTATTATGGTTTCATCCAAGTGATCTAGTTTCTTCTTTCCAGAGCAGTTCATCATGTCACATTTCTCGGTTCGAGATGCTTCATCTTTTTCTTTTCCGGAGTTCAAAGTTTTTCTCATTATATCGTCCTGAAGCTCCATATAAATCATTGCAAGACTTCACCTTGTTCTTTCAACTTCTCTTTTCTTTCTATCATCCTTTTATTTACCGGAGTTCTTCATGGAGGCTCTACATGGTGGTTTATCAAGGACCCTTTTCATTATTCAAATGTTCTTCAAGATTTCTCTCTGAGTTAAGATCAGCCAAGCTATACTCTAAAATAAACATGGTGTTCCAACACATGTTTTGTTTTGAGGAGTTCAAGTATTCTTCATCTTGCATTTCGAAGTGCAATTCTTTCTACCTTATCTTTTGAGATGGTGTTATGTCATTCTTGACAATTTGAGTTCGCGTTTCATGATTCACATATTGTTAAGAATGAGGTATTTTAAATCCATCAATCCCTCCATTGGAGTTATCTTGGTAAAGATTTCACCTAAAGCTTTCCCTTAGATTTGTTGCTATTATGGTGCTTATCAATGACCCAAGTTCTTCTTTTATCCTCCCGGTGAAATAGTTTCTGGTCTCCTTGTTTTTATCAACCCAATCTCTTCCGTGAGTGGCAGGTTGTCACCCCATAATTTTGGGAGGTCTTCCATAAGTCCACATCAAGTTTAAGCTTTCGTTGTTGATAATCCAACAACTCCGTTCAACCTTTTCTTCGTAAGCTTTCTCTTTCAATTTTATTTGTGAGAGTTATCATTTCCTTCTCCGTTCTCTTATTCCGATGATCTATCTTCTATTCATCCATCCCGGAGGCATTGTGAAGTTGCTCCCTTCGTCCAATAGTCTCGTTTTGCCAAGATCATGTTCTTTTTCTTGCTTATCCACTTAACCGGAGTGTGGTGTTCTCTTTTCAAGTTCTTTTCATCTTATCAAGCCTTGCATCACTTTTCAACCGGAGAGCTGCCCGAATTTGTTCTTCCTTGTTCTTTGTTTATCTCGTTTCAACCAGAGTGCTTTCGGTTCCTTCTTGTCCATTGTGCTCGTCATTCATAGGTTTGCAACCTCCAAGGTTCACATGGTGTTCCTTGTTCCTCTTATCTAACGGAGTGTTCGCAATCTCATTCATCTCCATTTTATTCTTCTTTAAATTGTTTAACCTCTCAAGGTTTTTTGGTTTCACTCTTTTGTCAAAGAAGCAACTTAGTTTTACCTCTTCTCTTTCTCTTCCGTTTTCCCCTCCGGTGCCATCCTAGATCTCGGGACGAGATCCTCTCGTAGTGGTGGAGTGTTGTAACGCCCCGGATACAACTTTCCATATTCGTAACTTCAACTCTTGCCTTTTCCGGAGATGTGATATGTTATTCCCTCGTGGTTGGGTTCTTCTTCGTTTTGCTTTTGTCCGTGTCATGAATTCCTTATCATGTCATCATGTGCATCGCATTCGCATACGTGTTCGTCTCATGAATCCGAGCATTTTCCCCGTTGTCCGTTTTGCAATCTGGCGCTCCTACATCCTCCGGCGTCCCATTTTTACCTTTTTCCATGAGCGGGTATTAAACTTTCTCGGAATGGACCGAGGTTTGTCAAGCGGCCTTGGTATAGCACCGGTAGACCGCCTGTCAAGTTTCGGGTCATTCGGAGGTCGTTTGATACTCCAACGGTTAACCGGGTAACCGTGAAGGCCTCTTTCATGTGCAGCCCAACACCCCTTCAAAGTGGCCCAATAAACCCACCTAAACCCCTTCCATCATCTCGGTCGTTCGATCACGATCGCGTGGCCGAAAACCGCTCTCCATTTGGAGCCTCCTAGCTCCTCCTACCTATACATATAGCCCCTCCTTCGAAATCCCGGATCAAACCCTAGCCTTCCTCTTCCTTGCGCGACGGACATGTCCACTCCGCCGCCGGACATGTCCGCCGGCCACCTCACTCCGGCCAATCAGCGCCCGCCACGTCGCCTCCTCCGCCTCCCGCGACCAACCAGACGCCGCCACCTCACCGCGCTGGCCCTCCTCCTCTCTCCTCCGCCGCCACGGGCCCGCGCAGCCCAGATCTGGCCCGCGGGGCCCGGATCCGCCGCCGCCCGACCTTCGTCGCCCGAACCGCCGCTCGACCGCGCGCCCGAGGCGCCTCGCCTCATCCTCCACCGCGCCAGCCTCGCCTTGCGCCGCTCCGCCGCCGCCGCACTTGCGCCGCCTCCCGGCCTGCTCCTCCGCCGAGTCGAGGCGCGCCCCGCCTCCGCCCTTGCGCCATGCCACCGCGGTGCCATCGCCGGCCTCCCTCTCCACCGGCGAGCTCCTCCTCACCTCCGGTCGTCTCCTCCGTCTCCGGCGAACGTCTCCGACGAGATCCGCGAAGCGGGATCAGATCCACCCACGCGTCCATCCAAACACCTCGTCCCCGTTCCGTACCGCTCCGTCCCGCTCCACCTCGTCCCGGTTTGACTTTTTCCGGAGGTATAATTTTCACTAAGTCCCTGAGATTTTTGCATTATATTGCTCTGATCATCATGTCATAACTTCATGCATACTGCTCCGTTTCGTGCGTGTAATATGTCAAATTGTTAGTCTCGTCGATTACATAATTTAATCTCATTGCATCATTTTCATTTGAGCTCATCTTGATGCCCGAAATGCTGTTGGAAGAGGGCTATGTGATGTTAGTTTCAGATCTGTTTCAGTACATGCACTTTTGTTATTTTTGCCATGATTTATGTGTGCATCCTATGAAGTTGAGTCCTACATGTGTTTTGTAATATGCCATGCCATCTTTACAGGGGTGTATTCCATGTATTTTTGTGATCTCTGTGGTGACTAGCACAAGCATGCAAACTAGGGATCATATTGTTGCTGATTTCAGGGACTTAGTAATTTCACTAAGTTATTCCCTGCTGTTATTTTTATGCCATGTGTTCATGTTGTTTAAGAGAGATCCATGCCTCCTTTGAGGATGATCAGTAAGGATGTTTTGTAGATATGGTTATGCTCTATCCGTCCATGCCTCTGTTTGCATTTATAAAGTGCTCTAGCATGTCTTAATCTTGCTCTACTTTTGCTATAAAATGTTACTGGCAGATTGTTTACATGTTATTCGATTTTGCCAAGCTTGTTGTAGTTGATCCTTGCATGATATGATGTTATTCTTGCCATGTTTAGCTTCTATGCCATGTATTCTTGATGTATGTATACTTAGTTTATCATGCAATGCTCTGTAGTGAGTGCATCGAGCTCGTAAACATGCCTACTTGTTATCTGTTTTTTACATGTCCAGTTTTCTGCTAAGTCTGAAAACTGTAACGAAACTTGCTTAATTGACATGGGTGCTAGTATATTTTCTGGACCTTTTTGGCTCATGGTCAGTAAGGGACTTTTGTTCTATGTTTTGAGTAGATTCATTCTATGCCGTATTTTGGTATGTCCTGTTCCTGTAGCATGTTGTTTGCTTGCTCTAAACATGTCATCCTGATGTTAATTTCTGGCATGTTGTTATTTTCACTAAGTCTGTGTACCTGTTATCTTTTGCACTTTTGTCATGCTTGTTTGAACCTGTTATGGAGTGATTTAGCAGTAGCTCAGTGTTCATCTTTTGTCAAGCATATTGAGTAGATCACTGTCATATGCTTTGTTGTTAGTTTGGTTGCAGTAGCTTAATTTCTTGTTGCTTGCTAAGTAGCATCATGCTGTTAATGGCAGAATCTTGTCATTCTTGTTTTGCTTGTCATTTGCAAAACGTGCATCCGATTCCGGTGATCTTTATATCGATTTCAACCGAAATCACCTCACCTTTCCAGTGACATACTTGGTTTGCCAAGATTATGCCTTGTTCATTTTTTCCTTCCGGAGCACGCATATGCATTACATACCACATCTCGCATATCATGCCATGTTTTGCATCATGTTGATTGCGCATTGCATCGTGGTTGATGTTTGTCCCCTTTGCTTGTGTTCTTGCCTTGGGTAGAGCCGGGAGACGAGTACGTGAACGAGGAACCTGTTGAGAACACTTACGAGGATCAAGCCTTCGACTACCCTGAGAACCTTGCAGGCAAGATGACCATACCCTCGAAATCACTTCTATCTTTACTTGCTAGTTGCTCGCTCTTTTGCTATGCCTATGATGCGATAACTACCACTTGCTTATCATGCCTCCCATATTGTTAAACCAAGCCTCTAACCCACCTTGTCCTAGCAAACCGTTGTTTGGCTATGTTACCGCTTTGCTCAGCCCCTCTTATAGCGTTGTTAGTTGCAGGTGAAGATGAAGTTTGTTCCTTGTTGGAACATGGAGATGTGGTTCCTCGATTGGAACATGTTTACTTGTTGGGATATCACAATACCTCTTATATTATTAAAGCATCTATATACTTGGTAAAGGGTGGAAGGCTCGGCCTTATGCCTGGTGTTCTGTTCCACTCTTGCCGCCCTAGTTTCCGTCATATCGGTATTATGTTCCCGGATTTTGCGTCCCTAACACGGTCGGGTGATTTATGGGACCCCCTTGACAGTTCGCTTTGAATAAGACTCCTCCAACAAGGCCCAACCTTGGTTTTACCATTTGCCTCACCACCAACTACTTTCCCTTGGGAGTAATTAACCCATGGGTCATCTTTATTCAGCCCCCCTGGGCCAATGCTTGTCTAAGTGTTGGTCCAAAACAGAGCCACTTGCGGTGCCGCCCCTAGGCAACTTGGGGTATCGTCGGTTGCCGTACGTACTGCTCATCCGGTGTTGCCCTGAGAACGAGATATGTGCAGCTCCTATCAGGATGTCGGCGCATCAGGCGGCTTTGCTGGACTTGTTTTATTACTGTCGAAATGTCTTGTAGCCGGGATTCCGAGACTGATCGGGTCTTCCCGGGGAGAAGGAATATCCTTCATTGATCGCGAGAGCTTATCATGGGCTAAGTTGGGACACCCCTGCAGGGTTTGAACTTTCGAAAGCCGTGCCCGCAGTTATGTGGTAGATGGGAATTTGTTAATGTCCGGTTGTAGAAAACCCGAAGTTGATCTTAATTAAAATACACCAACCGCGTGTGTAACCGTGATGGTCTCTTCTCGGCGGAGTCCGGGAAGTGAACACGGTGTTGGAGTTATGCTTGACGTAGGTTGTTCTAGGATCACTTCTTGATCATAGTTGTTCGACCGTTCTTTTGCCTTCTCTTCTCTCTCTCATTTGCGTATGTTAGACACCAGATATGCTAGTCGCTTGTTGCAGCTCCACCTCACTACCTTCTCCTACCCATAAGCTTAAATAGTCTTGATCTCGCGGGTGTGAGATTGCTGAGTCCCCGTGACTCACAGATACTTCCAAAACCAGTTTGCAGGTGCCGATGAAACCGTGCAGGTGACGCACCCGAGCTCAAGGAGGAGCTCGATGAAGACCTTGTTCATTGTGTTGTTTCGTTTTAGTTGATCAGTAGTGGAGCCTAGTTGGGGTCGATCGGGGATCTGTGTAGCATTTGGGGTAGTCTTCTTTTATTTTGGTTCCGTAGTCGGACCTTGATTGTATCTGTATGATGTAATGCTTTACTCATGTATTGTGTGAAGTGGCGATTGTAAGCCAACTATGTATCTCTTTCCCCTTATGTATTACATGGGTTGTGTGAAGATTACCTCACTTGCGACATTGCTTTCAATGCGGTTATGCCTCTAAGTCGTGCTTCGACACGTGGGAGATATAGCCGCATCGAGGCCGTTACATACAATGGCTTAGAAGAGTAGTTATTCCGCATCCAAGCTGGCTGGGTAGCCCGCCGGATACGAGCTATGCAGCTCGCTGATCCACCTCCCTCCCCTCGCCCGACGGAGCCAGTTGCCGCCCCAAGCCGGCGCGCGGTTCAGCAACTCGCCGCTCCAGGCCAGCTCGACAAGGAGCGGCACACGGGCGTCGTTGCTGCCGTCCATGCCGCCGCCTCGTACCGAGTCTCCCGTTTCTGTGGCCGAGACTCCATGCCAGCGGACGCGCCATGCAAGCAGCGACAGAAGTCGGGTGCGCGGAGAGCGACGAGTCGGTGGTCAGCGCCTCCGCATCCGCCGCCATCATCGAGGAGAAGTAGAACACGGGAGGCCGCTGCCGCTTGGGTCCCATGAAGGCCACCGCGGAGGTGATGCCGGCATACGCAGCAGGTGTCTTGCCGGATCCTTTTGTTGCGAGGACCTTCGTCGACCCCGCATGGGATCCACGGAAGAGGGGAATGTTATGATGAACTCGAGCCGGTGTCGGCCATGGCGAAGTAGTCGCCAATATTTTGGCTACCCCGGGCAAGATCCAAACAGCCCCTCCCAACATATTCAAATCCCTCGTTCGCCGTGGAATTTTTCCATGTGTTGTTTTCATGGACTAGCATGATGCTCGTGCATTGCACGGAACATCAAGATGCATTTTTTTACAAACTCCCGCATGCATGCAAGGGATAATTAATGTCCTCCTTTGCTAGTACCATGAGGCAAACACCATTAATATTGCATCGATTAGTGTTAGTGGCCTTGTATATCTGCAAATTGTAATTTTGATAGTGGCCCTTGTATATAAAAATGGAGGGAGAAAGATGAGAGATAAGGTGAGGAGGAGTGGGGCGTGGTGGTGACTGGTGGTCGGACTGGGCAGAGGCATGGGGATGGACGGCGCATTATGTCTAGGTTTATATCTCTCTCACACACACCCACGTAGGTGGGGGACGTGCACGAAGAGAAGATGTGCACGCACGGCGCACGTACTCCCGTCTCTTTCCCAACCACACCCGCGCGGGTACACGGTGGAGCTCTTTTCTGTACGAAAAAGGCAGCCCACGTGGTAATTTGGCACGTGTACTGGTTGTCCACTTGGTGGAGGGAGGATCGTCTACCACGGATGAACAAACAAATTGCGACTTGACGCATTATATTAAATTAAAAAAAGAGGCAAACCATGTGGGGCCTACCTTAGAGGCAAGGCTCTATACACTTGAGTACTTTTGATGTGTCCCGTCAACTTGCAGAAAGAGGAGAAGCTTGCTTAGTATGCCGTCTCCCCCGCCCACGGGCCCGGTGGCTCGCAGGATGAGGTGAAGCTTGCTTACGAGTAGTAGTACTACTACTACTACTGTATGCCTTTACGCCCGCTCCCTCGCCCACGCGCACGGTGGCTCACGGCACGAGGAGAAAAATTCACTACTCCCTCCGTTTACTCCTCGTCCCTACTACGTACTTTGGTTAGTACTCCCTCCATTTACTTATACAAAGCCACTTAAAAAAATACATTTTGCATCTATACAAGGCCACAAATAGTAACCGAGACAAAAGTTACTACTCCCTCCTTTCCAGTTTATGGCTCAATTTCAAAATCTCTCCAACCAAGGTAGACGGTGAGTGGTCGAATTAATTTCGTAGTTTGCACAAGTAATTAGTACGCTCGTTTTTTTCAAGAAGTTATGTTTACTGAGGCATTAATTAGAACGAATGCATGAATGACCACTAAATTTCCATGAACTTGTACATGCATTGGTTAGTTTCCTCTTGACATTGCTTGCGTCGGGTGATCTAACGCACCTCAAAATCCAACATGTAATGGTACTACTACTAGTATAGTAGAATTGAGACTTATCAAACGGAAAAACGAATGTTTTTTAGATGATCCCTATAAACCCTAGTGGGTACGTACTCCGTAAAAACAGATTTTTCCAAAACTAAGTCGCTCCCTTTCATGAATTCTGTAGTATACTTCTCCGTCGATGCTCCCTTTCATGAATTATGTACTTCCTCTCGCCGACATGTGGGACATATAGCAACCGGGTCGATGTGTCAAGCACCAAATAACAGTGCAGAACAGAAGGGGGGACGCACCCCACTCGTACCGGCCCAGTAGTAGTAATGAGCAATGAGACGTCAAATCACAATGCCGCACCTTCCCAGACGGACGAAGCAACCATTATTTCACACTTCGGTTCGCCATCATCTCAAACCACGTAGTATCGCTTTTGCCTCAAGAGGGACACATGCATCGCCTTGGTACATCATGACACGTGGGACCGCATGACAGGCCATGCTCCCCCGCCGATCGCTCGGTAAAATCACCTCATTTTTACTATACTTCCTCCGTATCGGTTTACTACATGGCATGCACGTCGTTCTAGGTTGAGAAGTTAACTGGCTATATATGTGATGAACAGTACTCTAGCCTTTTAAAAATGTATACTTTTGTACAGTAATACTATCGATGGATTGCGCCATGGAGCAAAAATTGAAATAAAAAAAAGGTAGTACATATAGAGAGCGCTCGTCGCCAAATTATGCATATAGTACTATTAAAAAACCTAGTACGTGCTTAATTGGGGTGCTAAATTCTATTAAAGAAATACTAGTAGTATGTACATACTGAAGAGTTAAAGTAACGAGAAGAAACATAACATAGTTCTGCTAGGGGCTCAGCACAACACACCCCTCAAATTAAACTAAGCACACCTAAAATTAAACTATGCAACTAATCCGGTAGACACTACATTAGAAGTTTAGAACCACCATGAGCAACGACACTGCCACCTTACTTGGAGTCCTCGTCCACGTCCTCGACTTTGTCCTTGTCC
This sequence comes from Aegilops umbellulata, assembly GCA_032464435.1. Classification (NCBI taxonomy): domain Eukaryota; kingdom Viridiplantae; phylum Streptophyta; class Magnoliopsida; order Poales; family Poaceae; genus Aegilops; species Aegilops umbellulata. The sequence continues at coordinate 82,297,635 of CP136054.1, read as the reverse complement.
CTCTTCCTCTTGGCCGATACTTCTTTGCTTGAACCGCACACTTGGTTGTTGCTCTTCATCCAACCCTTGTAGATATTGAAACAAAGGTAGCCATCCATTGCATCGTAGTGGATGTGGTCTATATCTAGTACATTTCGCTGCCTTGCATGACGATGAAACGTGTAATGAGGTTTCTCCAGTTTACGGTACGAAGGATGAACCATGGCTCCTGCCAGGGTCAGCATTGAAGGTTAACGAGAGGGCACCAGCCGATTCTTCTTGAGGTCGAAGGGGTTGCCTACAATGAGGCCTATCCAGCCCAGGACTTCTTTGTCGTTCTTAAAGTCTACAGTAACGAATTTCATTGTTTTGTCCTTGAGGAAGTTCTTAAAATCCTGGCACTCAACGTCGGCATGGCATATGTGGTAGACTAAGCAAACATTATGTACGCAAACCTAGATCACAGCGGGCTTCTTCCTCTCTTCGTCCTTTAGATCCTTCTCTCGTCCCAGGACTGTGGTGTACTAAACATCTAGCCCAGCGACCCACTCATCATCTGAGTCTTTGAACATGCGTCTGAAGCGAGAAAGGCACCCTTTCACCGTCGCGGAAGAATGGGTGTAGATGACGTCGAAATCATCGCCGGTGATGGTTCTAACCTTGTACTCACCGCCGATCGTGGAGATTTGGGACGCCATGGATTTGGCAGGAGGGTTAGGATTAGTGGAACTGCCATAATGTGAATGGACGGGACGACTAGGAGCGAACCGCCGTAGTATTGAAGGACGTGCAGGGACAAGTAGGAGCGAACTGCCAGCGTGCGAACGGCAGGGTAGTGGCTTTCCATTCTCCCATGATACGGGCTTCCGAGAGCCCTTGGATCTGAGATCGAACGGTTGCATGGCGTGATTCTATACCTATGGGTGAATATCCTATCCTGGAGGGTTATTCTGCAAATTTTCAGCAACTTAGCATGCGACCGTTTGATCTCAGATCCAAGGGCTGCCAGCAGCCCATATCATGGCCGCGCCTACCACGACCGTCGCGTCGCTCGCGCGGTCGCGCCCTTGGAGATTTAACATGGTGCGTTAGGCTATCTGATGTTGGCATGTCATACATAGTCATCACTTAGTCACTCATACTACAACAAGGTTGGCTATAAGGTTGGCTATAAGTGTATTTTTTTACTCCTCTCTATCTCTTTCTTCGTACTCCCTCCGTCCCATGATATAAGAACGTTTTTGACACTAGTGTAGTGCCAAAAACATTCTTATATTATGGGACACAGGGAGTACTAGTATTTATTGCATTTGCCAAGGAGTGACCTCTTCCAATGAAATGGTGTTGCTAAGTTTGCTTCATTTAATTAGCTATAGACTCAAAATTGTCTTTTCACCTAGGTACACGCGCTTAGCACCGTTTCTTCCTTGGGTCACCAAACTAGTCTCTCTCTTCTTGATTAACTTGCCACATCAGACTTTATGCCTATGTGACAAGCTTAAGCACCTGTAGGAGCAAGTAAAAGTAAGTACAATAGTGCGCTTTACATGGCATTTTTGCATATGTGGAGGAAAGAGAGGCAAGGAAAAAGTGGAGAAGTGGGATCTCATGCAAGAGCCAGCCTCTACTACATGGTGGACCATTGGGAGAGGCGCCTGTATGGAAGTGGTCAGGAATCGGGAGACTCACGCCGGTCGTAGCGCCGCAGTTAAAATGATAATGGCAAGTCAAATCACGGGGCCCACCTATCCAGCAGTAACTCACTGTCAAATCACACAGCCCTACGTTTGCAGCAGCCTACTCCCTCATCTTCTCGCGTCTCTGTCGAACCGACTAGGCAGAACTGCCCCGCCTACCACGTAGGAAAAGCCCCGCCCTTGACTTTTAAATACAACTACATCCGCTTAAAAATCCAATGATATACTTTTTGTGACATAGTAACTCATATTTAGTTAGTCAAATGGATGACCTAGAACTACGTGCAGGCCCTATAAACCGAGACGCCTAAAAATAAAAAAACCGAGACAGAGAGGGTAGTTCAACACGTATCTTTTTAGATCAATATAGTCGGGATTCACAAAGGAGCAAAACCAAGTGGTAGGCTGCTCCTATCGTGTTGGTGTAGCAACTCAAGCAGGGTGAGTCCGCACACGAAATGGTGACACACTTAACAGGACCCCTTTGGCCGACATGTGGCTCATCCACCATCTTGTTCCACGTGCGATGCACCAAATTATAGTTCGGAGCAGCGGTTGGACTTGGAGGCACTCCGGTCGTAGCGCCGCAGTAGTAGAAAATGAGTGATGAGGGGTCAAATCACAAAGCCCCACCTTTCTCGCATTAAGCTGGACGAACGAAGTAACCATCATTTCACTCTAGGGCGCAAGAGCATAAAGAAAAGAGAAAACAATGATGCGTGCGGCAGCTACCTAGGGCACCCTAGGGTAGGAGTCTCCACTACAGATCCTTTTTTTAAAGCGCCTCCACTACAAATCGGCTTCTCCCTCATCCTCTTGAAGAAAACCGATGATGAGTGCGGCGGTAGGGTTTGTAGGAGTACTACGGCGTGCGGGGCCACGTCGTAGTAAACGGGTTCGAGTCGACGCCTAAAATATGTGTGGTCCGCTTGGTTTTATGGGAACGAGGCCGCATTTTGGGTTCGAGGACCAGTGGAGATATAGTACGTACAAAAAATTGTGGACGTAGGTTCGACCGAAAGGCAATGATGCATGGGCCCTGCATATTGATATACCCGGGGCTGCGTGAAATTTGCTACTCTACTCAAAACTAGTAAGGTACACATGTATTGAACGCATGAGATTTTGAAAATAAATTATGAATAAATACACACTATAGCATGTAAAGCTTTGAGTCATATATGCATGATGTAGATGTTCGTTTAGTTCTTATAGTTCATCTCATTCAAAATCAATTAGTTTTATAAAAATGTTAAGATTCATGGGGTTGTGCATTGTAAATCATAAAGTAAAAACAAATAATGGCAATTTATTAATAAAAAATAATCAATTATGATACAGAAGATTCTAGAACAAAGGAGAAGTGCTTGTGTTTTGAGGTTTGTGCATTATGCTTAAGCTCAACTATGGAGTCTTCTAAATTGTACATGTGGCAGATATGGTGGAATATTGATGATATCCAATGGCCAGTAGTGCTCGGATTTGCCTATCTCTGCATTGTCGGGTTAGCTTCATCCAGCGACCATCTTTCAAAGTTATTGGCACACTATATAGTTCTTGTGCCATAGTTGCATGTTTTGGAAAAAAGCTACTAGTGGGTTGTACTATCTATTTAGGAATAGAAGATGTATACATGGAAGTTGTAGGGAAAGAGATGACATGGAGCATCTCAATTCCTATGAGTAGGGATTGGAAAAGATATGTCATTTGGTTCACATCATAGGAACTTTTCTATTGAATCTAGAGATGACATGTATCTCAATTCCTATGAGGAGGGATTAGAAAATAGATGTAATTTGGTTCATATCATAGGAACTTTTCTATTGAACATACGCTAATGTTTATTTTCCTTTGAAATTAAGGGAGTATAGGAATCCATTCATATGAACCAAGTGGCTCTACAGCTATAGAAATGATATCATGTTTATTTCCTTTGAAATGTGGAGTATATGAATCTATTCCTATGAACCAATTGGCTCTAAAGGAAAAAATCGCATAAAAATCATATCATATAGAGTTCCTATGATATTCCTCGAAACTAAAGGATGCTTGAAATTGCTGGGGGTGATACGATGGTCTTTCTTTGTAGACTCCTCACTCATCTTTATAGTTACCTCTCGAAGATGAATGAAATGATATATACATGGTATTCTACATGTGCAATTTGGTACAGGAAAACTCGGTAAAAGTTTGCGAGGTTCAAATTTTCAATAAAGCTATATGCACTGCATTTTGGAACGGAGGGAGCATACGGAAGTTACTAACACACACGTGGAAGATTTGTGTGTAGGAGGAGTGGCTGTTCTGTTAAATGACATGGCAAAACTGACACTGTCGGATGCCGATCTAACAGTTCATACGGCGTTCGTCGGGAAAAGGCTTGTGGCGAACGTTTGTCGGATAATGATTTATGGACACATGCATTGCATTGATACGTGCCCCCTCTCTCTCACGCACATGCACCCTCACGAGTCACGACTCTCCCGAGTCCACTCGCAGACTCGCACGTCGCACCCACCGTCTATCTGTAAGTAGACGTCACGCACATATGTGCTCTTCACACCCTACCCTCAGAACTTCTAAAAAACAAAAGACGGCGTGCACATTTTATTTTAGCTCACACGTCACACACTTATACTATTACTCTTGCGGCGAACGTTCTTTGGGCATAGTATATTGTACTCTCACGAAGAGAAGCGGTGCACGCACGCACTAGTTCTCTCACACCCACTCGCGGGTACACGTAGGAGCGCATTTTTTTGAAGCTGGTACAACAAAATCACTCCACTATATATAAAAGCAGGAGCCTTAGCGCTTGCTTTACTAGGGTTCCTCTCGTTCACTCTCTCATGCTCTCCAGATCTAAGCAACACATAGGTGGCCACACTCTCTCTCAGCTCACGGCTGGTCACAAATCCGGCCGGACAACCTCGACCGGGGCAGGGGTGTAGGTGCATCGTTCACGTTGTCGTCGGCGGCGAGGGAGGAGACCAACGGCTGCCCGCGCGTCCCGATCAGCGGCCGTGTCGTTCTCTCCGAGAGAGCGCCAACTCGGGAGGGCCTCCGACCCCTTCTTCCTCCCTGCGGTATTGTGGCCAAGATGCGGCCTCCCGACGCCATCTTTGCCACATGCCGACGACCCTCAGGTATATATTCCTTCGAAACCTGCCTTGCTCTACTGCCGCAGCTCCCTTCGTGTGGATCCTTTTCTACTTCCGTCCGCTCTTCCAAAGCCACCTAGACTTCTACTATTATTAGAAGTAAAGCTAGTTCATACAGTCGACTCAAAGCGTTGGTTCAAACAGGGAAGAAAGTGGGAAAGTTGTAGCATGAACCTAGGACTTGGTTCTAAGAGGAAACGGGGGAAAGTAGTAATATCTGTCACTGTTTAAATAACCGTATTTCGTATTTGCGCAAACAGGGATGTCTGTCTCCATATCGTTTCGGGATATTTGTCTCCGTATCATTTCTATCCGTGCAATCAAAAGCACACACCTCAGTTTTAGTACAACTGCGCAAAATGAGATGGCTATCCCTCGTTGCCGTCGTCTAACCTCCCGTCTTCAAGGTATCCCTACATTGGTACTAACTAAGGTAGAATGACCAACGCAATCTAAAAAAAGTTGATTCGTACATTTTACTTCCTGATTGCAGTGCAGGGATGAGCGAAAACAACTGCATCCTAGTCCGGAATGCACTTTCTACCAGTTCATCCATGGACCGAGGACAAGCTGGCACAGCTGCACGGCGGTTTTTTGGACAGGTGCGCGGACAAGAGGCATTGTGGTCTGCTTATTTCTGCAAATAGCGGTGCTTAAATTTAGTGGAATGCACAAGACTTTCAGCTGGTCAGTACACTGCATGGTTCAGTTCAGCATTCCAGCTGAGACCACAATTATAATTGGTTATTCTGGAATGAGAGAACCTAACCCTGGATGGTGGCAACAAGAAAAAACCAGAGTGAACTCCAAGAAATTTAAGCCTGCCGGGAGGCCCTTTGCTCAGAGAAGCCTTGCTTGTTTTTTCCTGATTTGTAAACCTTCTCACAACTTTGTCTTTTGCTGTGAACTAGTATATGTTTGTTATGTTCTATGAATCATTGAGATGTATAAAATTGCTTAACTTATGCTTTTCAAGTTTTTTATGAAGACGAGTTTAATGTGAGTGTTCCACATGAGCGATGGACTAGCGTGTGAACGTTTGGAATTTATTACATTGTGGCCTCAATTAACTGCATGAACCACTGTAACAGGATCCATAGTTGCTTATATGTCAGACAACAGATTGTTGATTGTTAGCTGGTCGATAGCCTAGTGTTGAAGCAAGCTGAGCCAATGTGTCGTGTTTTGCACAACTGCTTACAAGTGGGGTAGCACCAACAGTGTTTACAAGTACTTATGTATACGTCAGCGCACGGTTCTCGAACAAGTGCTCTATTTCATCAAAACGCACACTGCTCGTATGATAAACGGTGACAACTTATGTCTTACCATGCCATATTCATGAAAAAACTAGTGAGGACGCGTCTGTTTCGGCAACAATTACGATGGTTCTCACATGATTCACGGGCACACAAAAGTAGCAGCAGTTCCCATAGACGGATTCAAACAGAGTACTAGCCCCAGAGGGGTCGATAACAGGCAAGGTTCGGATAATTAGACACAATCCAAACTACTATTAAACACTAGCTGGGGCAACTATTTCATGCCTCGATCTAATTTGGGCTGGACACAAGACGGACCTTGCCATGAACATCATCGAGGATGTCCCGCAGCAGCTCAATCCTGTTGAACCTTCATGAAGACAACCTTGTGGCCTTGCCACTGATAAACTTGTTTGTGGAGGCATGCCACGTCATCTTCCTGCGTAAGCTTGACAAGAACAGTATGCCTCACAAACGAAGGAGTAGCTTTGAACTTCTTGTGCTTCAGTACACCCTAGACAACACGCCTGACAATAGTGAGGCTGGAATACAACTCTTCATTGGTATAACCGCAAATGGCTTCCAGGATCCAACAGTCTAAGAACTCTGTTTTCCCAGTGCGTATATTCAAGTCATCCACCTCATAGCGAGTGACATGTACAACCACACAATCCTTGTCTGCATCGGGGCTCTAATTGAAATAGAAACAAATTCTGAATTACTTTTCACTATAAGAAACACAAGTTATTTAAACCACTATGTATAGCATGGCATCGAAGCTAATAAAATTTTGCATTATTAATCACCACATACTTCCTTTTCTAAAAAAAATCACCACATACTTAGATGAAAAACCACAATCGAGATTGGCAAATAAGGAAATCACCTTGGGCAGCTCAGCGGGGGGGACACATCCTCGAAGGGGGAAAACTGCTCCTGCAGTGCCACGGGGGCTATAACCTCAAACGGGGCGTTGACCATCTCAGTAGTGGCCGTGAGCGTATCTGGGGTCGGCTCAGTGGTTGCCTCCATCTTCTTGGAGCTCTCTATCTCGTGGGGATCAGCCTCCTGTGTCTGCTCCAATATCGACCACTGAAAGGAAAACACAATCGCAATGACAATGAAACAAAAAAGAGAGTGAGGACCGGTTACTGCTTTGCAAAAGTTTTTTTATATACAAACATCACGGATCCGCTTACCTTCCCTTCGTTCGGAGAGAAGAACAGTGGCAGATGCGAGTGTTGCCTTTCTTGAAGACGGTGAGGGAGAAGGGATTCAGCGAAGAGTGAAATGATGGTTGCTTCGTCCGTCAAACTTAGACTGTGGGGAGGTGGGGTTTTGTGATACGACGGCTCGTTACTGCCGCGCTACGACCGGGTTGACTCTCCGCCTGCATACTGCCTTCTAATTTGGTGGATGGCATTTGGGCCCGCGCGCTGCATGGCCCGCATGTCGGTGAACAAAAGTATAACGGCATTCAGTAGAGGGAGACGTTTCAGTGACCTAGGAGGAGCCAGAAGCGGTAGATTGTCTCCACTGTACTAGTAGTAATTGTTTTTCTGGGTAGCTGTAGACTGTCTCCACTATACTAGTAGTAATTGTTTCTCTGGGCCCAAGACAAAACAGCCCATCCACACTAGTAAATAGTAAAATCAATTCAAAATCCCATATATTTACTGAATGAGAGGCGCTACCCACACCCAGCACACCGCCCCAACCCCCCCCCCCTCCCCCAAAAACCGGGGTGCTCTTCTTCCTCCTCTCTCCCACCCACCTCACGTCAGCTCGCTCCACTCGTACCCCCAAATTCCTCACCTCACTCCTACAGAAAACCCCAGCTCCCCTTCTTCCTCACTCCTATAGAAAACCCCCAGCTCCCCTTCTTCTTCGCTCGCACTACAACTAGGCTCGTCATTCGTTACTCTGCTCAAATCCGTGAGCGCGACGCGACGCCCTCGAGGAAAATGGAGTCGGCTGACCCCAACGCCAAGAAGATGAGGCTCCCGCCAGCTGTGACGCCTGTTGTAGATCCTGAACCCGGCAGCGCGGGGAGAAGCGGCGACCCCGCCCCCACCGGATCCCAAGAACCCGTAGAATCTCGGGTGGACCGCATCAGTGATCTCCCGGACGCTGTCCTTGGGGAGATCATCTCGCCCACCAAGATTTGCTGCCGCACCCAAGTCCTCTCAATTCGGCGGCGCCCTCTATGGCGCGACGTACCCCTTAATCTCGATTGTCGTCAGCTATCTCTCTTCAATGATTTTGAAATCCACAGAGCCATCATCTCCTCCCACCAGGGCTCCGTTCAAAGCCTCTGCATCCCATCATACTACCTGAGCAAGCATACCATGCCCTACACGGTGGACGCCTGGCTGAAATCCCATGAATTCACAGAACTACAGCTGCTTGAGTTCTACTATTCCCCTGGAAATCACATACCACATACCGAACGCCATGAACTTGTGCCCTCGGCACCGATGTCCATCTTGCGGTTTTCGTCCTCTCTCCACACCGCCACCTTTGCACTATGCTACCTACCAGACAATCTGGTACTAAACCTTCGACTCCCATTTCTCAAGAAACTTTCACTTGTGCGGGTTCGTATATCGGAGGCCTCATTGCACAACATCATCCACTCCAGTTGCCCTGTGCTGGAGTGCTTGGTGCTTGTTTTCACAGTTAGAATCGGTTGTCTCCAAATAAAGTCGCCTAACCTTATAAGAATTGGAATTTCTTTTGACGGAAGGCAGCTCATCATCCAAGATGCCCCTTCACTTCAAAGGTTGATCCTTGATTCTAGTATTCACCGTTGCAAATAACCGTCCTCTCTGCGCCTAAACTGGAGACCTTGGGTGTAATACATGATCTCTGTGCTCATTTCAATATGGTGTTTGGCTCCACAGTTCTTCAGGTACTTTATATTATCATCTACACTTGTAACCATAAGCTGCATTTTAAATTTCTACCCATAATTTATATATCATCTTGGAGTACACATTTTGTACTAATATTATGTTCTATGCTCAATAAAGAGTTTCTCCATGGATGGCCTATCAATGGTGCTGGATTCTGTCAAGATCTTATATATCCAAATGAATAGTTTTGATCTGAACAAGATTATTGGCTTGCTGCAATGCTTTCCATGTCTGGAGAAGTTGTATATAAAGGTGATAATTTCACGCACATTGGAAGCCCGCATATAGTGTACTAGAATTAACCGTTCAGCTGTTGCTCTTTCGACACTCTTCTTTTAGACCTTAACTGTTTTCAATCTTCATGTCTATTTAGGCAACAGGACGGGGTAAGAAAGTTATAACCAATCGGTGGATTCGTAAGCATCCGGATTTTCTCACTTCTCATGAGATTCGATTGAAGATAATAACGCTAGAACGATATGTAGCCAACCATGCAAACACAAGATTTGTCACATTCTTCCTGCTGAATGCGAGGTTGCTATTGTCCATCAGGCTTAAGTTTATCAGCAGCATGGTTTTGACGGATGGCTATGTCGAAGACAAAAAAAGGAGTTTCAGGTAGGCAAAAGAGCTTCTGAACGGGCCGGGCTTCTATTTACAACATATTGTGGTCATAATCCAGTAAATTTTACGACCCAGGATGTTCATTCTATGGACCTGACCGATCCATTTGACTGTGACTGCCGAAAATAGTGCTGGAGTTAGATGTTGTTGCCCTTTTCAATCTGGTTTTTTTGTAAACCTGATGAACAATTAACCCTCGTGCTTTTGTACAGTTTGTAAGCTGGAGTTAGATGTTCCTGCCCTTTTCAACTCAGTTGTGACTATCATATTTTCTTTGAAACAAGGCAAATGGCTTGCCATTCGTTTAATTTAAAGTGAAATATTGTAACAAATCCCAACCAAGGGAAATAACATCACTCTCGCCGGCTGCTTGAGCTCACTGTGCATTACAGAAGCCAAGTGATTAGCCCCCACCAGCACCCACAAACTTATTTCGAACTAGCACATCAAATGGGTTGTAAATTTTCATAGGAAAGGCTGCATGACCGTGACAGATTTGGATTCTGACATTTGGGACCCGCGAGGAAATAACCTATCCAAGGTGGTGTCGACTTACTAGCCAGTCAACAAATGATTCTGCCTACCAGCCGTTGGATTGACATCCAACATCTGTCGTGTATCTTCTATCTCTTGTCTTCTTCTTCCTCCAGCCGCCCAACCCAAACCACCCCGTCGGCTCCGCCTGCTCCCGCCTCCCATGGCTGGCTGCGCCTCCGCCGCCCTACCGTACGTACCCTCCAACGTTGGCCAGTCCCGCCCTCTATTCCCCCACACATCATGTTATTCTTCGGCGACGTCAGCCCCAACACGCACCCGCGCCCGAACCAGTCAACCCTCGTACTCCCCTCCGCATGCGACTGGACCGGCTCATCTTCAACGGCTCCTGTTCGTTCTGTCCGAGGCCTCGCCGTCGTCCTCCGCCTTGCGGCCTTGGTTCGCTCGCCATGCGCGGTGCACCACCCTCTTGCGTTGTCAACATCGTCAACAACCGAGAGGAACAAGGAGATGACTGTACGTGGAGAGGATGACAGTAGGGACCCATCAGCGTCATGGCAGTACGCAAGCAAGTGCCTCTATAGTACAAGCCCAAAAATGTGGTTCCTCCTAATGGTTGGACATCTGGGGCTCACGCCATTGTCAACGTAGTCAATAAACGAGAGAATTACACTACGAGCGGCTGACACCAGGGACCCAGCAAGTCGCGCAGTTTTTTTTTAGGAACAAGCAGTTGTTATTTATACTAGTTTTAGCGACGGATCAGGGTAAAAACGGGGTTGTGCGGGGGTTGTGCTGTCTAGCCAGGGTTTTATTTATGTTTACCACATCATGAGCCCAGTTGTGTTTTTTTCTTGCTGAAAATGGCTAGCCCAGTTCTATTTTTTTTTTTAAGAAATACCCAAACAAGGCCTACTTGCTTTATCGGCCCTGCTGGGCTGCAAATCTTTCAAGACGAGGAGAGTTTCATTCGGTTTGCCCAGAAATGGGCTGTACATTTTTAAAACACATCAAACCGGGAATTAGTTTCAATTTTTTTTCATTACAAGATCTTAAATTCCATTGATTTTTATGCGTGGACAATTATTTGGATTTTATATTTATATAAATTATTTTTCAAAATAGTTTGAATGTGAATCGATATTTCTGGACTAAAAACAATTGACCGCACCGAAATATGCAAAATTTCGTATACTTTTTAACTATGGCCACAATATGGGGTGTAATGCTAACAAAAAGAAGATGGGCTCCAAAAAAATTCTTAAGAATTAGCAAATGGGCTGTACATTATTAGAAATAATAGTAGATGGGTTGTATGCTGTTTTCCACAGATTTGGCTGACTTGTGTGCCTACTACAGGTTGACGCGTATTCTTTCATAAAAAAAAGGTTGACGCACACGCAACGCCCTGTCAACTTAGTCAACACACGAGAGTAGTGACTGTTGGATGTCCACCCAATGGTCGTCGTGCTTCTTCAATCTCTGCTCTTCATGCTCCAGCCGCTCAAACAAGCACCGGCGGGACTGCCTGCTCCCTCCTCCCGCGGCCGGCTATGCTGCCGCGCAGGCCTCACGGCCCCACCGTACTCCCATCGCTGGCCTAGCCATCCCTCTACTCACCCACACATGCTGTTATTCTCCGGCGACGACAGGCGAACTAGTAAACCCTCGTACTCCTCCACGTGGGAAACAACTGCCGAGTATTCCCTGGCTCCGTGTCATTCCCTTCCTAGGCCTCGCCGTCGTCCACCGCCCTGGTGCTCTCGGCGTGGCCTGGTCAACATGGTCAATGAACGACATCCATCGGAAGTGGACTGTACGTGGAGAGGCTGACAGCTGGGTCCATGGCCGCACGCAAGGAAATGCCTCCTTATTATGCGCAAAATAATGATTCCTCCACCTGACAGCTAGGACCCACAGGAAGGGCCTCTGTATTTCGCGAAAAAACGTTCCCCCCGTTGACAGGTCAGACCCACCAGCTATATCTTCGCACGCAAGGAAGTTCCTCCTTATTACGCCCAAAAAAAAAGAATACCCCTGCTAGCTGGGACCCACCATATTGTTGGGCTGACTTGTGGGCCTACTAAGTTGACGGGGACGGAGGGCTTTGTCAACTTAGTCAATACTCCAGTGACCGTATGATGTCCATCCAACGGCCATAGTGCTTCTCCAATCTCTGGTCTTCTTGCTCCAGCCGCCCAAAGCAGAGCCGGTCGTGCCGCCTGCTCCTGCCTCTCGTGGCCGGATGTGCTACCGCGGAGGCATCACCGCCCCCATACTACTCCCACCACTGGCCAGGTCATCCCTCCACTCACCCACACGCCCTGTTATTCTGCGACAATGACAGCCTCACGCCGCAGCCGAACTAGTGAACGCTCGTACTCCTCTCCACGTGGGCATCCACTGCCGCGTCTTGCCCGGCTCCGCGTCGTCCCCTTCCTAGGCCTCGCCGTCGTCCACCGCCGTGGTGCTCTCGATGCAGCGTGGTCAATGTGGTCAACGACCGACTTCCATCGTAAGAGTACTGTACGTGGAGAGGCTGACAGCTGGGTCCACGGCAGCCGCAAGGAAGTGCCTCCTTATTACGCGGAAAATAATTATTCCTCCACCTGACAGCGGGGACCCACCGGACGGGCCACCAGTATTTCGCGAAAAAAATCATTTCCCCCTGACTGCTGGAACCCACCGGACGGGCCACCGTATTTCGTGAAAAAAACGTTCCCCCCGCTGTCAGCTCGGACCCACCGGAAGTGCCGCCTTATTACGCACAAAAAAATGAATACTCCCCGGGCTAGCTGGGACCCACCTTGGTGGGAGGCTGACTTGTGGGCCTACTAAGTTGACGGGGACGAAGGGCTTTGTCAACTTAGTCAATATGAACGATTCTAGCTCCAGTGACCATACGATGTCCATCCAATGGCCGTAGTGCTTCTTCAACCTCTGGTCTTCTTGCTCCAGCCGCCCAAAGCAGCGCCGGTCGTGCCGCATGCTCCTGCCTCTCGTGGCCGGCTGTGCTGCCACAGAGGCCTCACCTCCCCCTACTATTCCCACCGCTGGCCAGGCCCTGCGGCGACGGCAGCCTCACACTGCAGTCGAACCAGTGAACCCTCATACTCCTCTCCGCGCGGGCTTCCACTGCCGCATCTTCCCCAGCTCTGCGTCGTCCCCTTCCTAGGCCTCGCCGTCGTCCACCGCCGTGGTGCTCTCCGTGCGGCGTGGTCAACGTGGTCAAGGAACGACTTCCATCGGAAGAGTACTGTACGTGGAGAGGCTGACAGCTGGGTCCACGGCCACAGCCTAGTTTTTGTGATTTGCCAAGTAAGTCGCTTTGTCAGCCCTGTTGGGCTGCAAATCTTTCAAGACAAGGAGAGCTTTCATTCGGCTGATCGAGAAAATGACCCATTAGTAATGAGAAATGGGTTGTACATTTTTAAAACACATCAAACCGGCAATTAGTTTCGAATATCTTTTTTTCATTTTAAGATTTTAAATTACATTAATTTTTATGCGTGGAGAATTTGTTGGATTTTATATTGATATACATTGATTTTTAAAATCAGTTTGAATGTGAGTCGAAATTTTGGGATTAAAAACAGTTCGGACCGCACCGAAATATGCAAAATTTCGTATAATTTTTTAACCGTGGCCACAATATGGGTTGTAATGCTAACAAAAAGAATATGGGCTCCAAAAAAACCTTAAGAATTAGCAAATGGGCTGTAAATTATTAGAAATAATGGCAGATGGGCTGTATGTTGTTTTCCATAGATTTAAGGCTTTCCTAAAAAAAGATTGGCGCACAAGCCCTGACTGTTGGATGTCCATCCAACGGCCGTCGTGCTTCTTCAGTCTCTGCTCTTCCTACTCCAGTCGCTCAAACAAGCGCCGGTGGGACTGCCTGCTCCCTCCTCCCCGCGGCCGGCTATGCTGCCGCGCAGGCCTCACCGCCCCGCCGTACTCCCATCACTGGCCTAGCCATCCCTCTACTCACCCACACCTGCTGTTATTCTCCGGCGATGGCAGACAAACCAGTGATGATGGCCTCCTCCTCCATGGCCTCCACCCTCTGGTCCTTGGCCTTCATGGTGATGATGGCCCCTCCGGGATACTCCTTCATGGCCACCGGTGATGATGGCCCCCTCCGACAGGGTGCCAGAGAGGGCCTAGAGAGGATTTCTCGTGGCTACAGAGGCTTGCGGCGGCGGAACTTCCGATCTAGGTTAATTTTCCGAGGTTTCTATATTTATAGGAATTTTTGGCGTCGGTCTCACGTCAAGGAGGTGCCCGAGCTGTCCACGAGGCAGGCCCACGCGGCCTGGGGGGTGGGCGCGCCCCCCACCCCCGTGGGCAGCTCGGGACTCTTCTGGCCCAACTCCGATACTCCGTGGTCTTCTTTTGGTCCATAAAAAATCATCAAAAATTGGCACGTCAATTGGACTCCGTTTGGTATTCCTTTTCTGCAAAACTCAAAAACAAGGAGAAAACAAAAACTGGCACTGGGCTCTAGGTTAATAGGTTAGTCCCAAAAATCATATAAAATATCATATAAATGCATATAAAACATCCTAGAAGGATAGTATAATAGCATGAATACTTCATAAATTATAGATACTTTGGAGACGTATCAACATCCCCAAGCTTAATTCCTGCTCGTCCTCGAGTAGGTAAATGAAAAAAGAAATAATTTATGAAGTGTGAATGCTAGCAAGTGCATATGTTTGATCAATGATAATTCCAATCACTTTTTCTAGCATCATTATATGTCATAACAATAGCTCATCTCATAAAACTTTTCATGATCAAGTAACAAGCAGGTCACATGTTTAAAGTATAGATCATAAACTTTCTTGAAAACTAACAAACAATATTCTCAGTCATCAAACAATTGCAATCCATCTTATTTTCAGGAAGAGTCTATGTCAGAGCTTTGATTTAGTAAACTCCGCATACTCAACTATCATTTAATATTTCACAATTGCTAACACTCATGCAATACTTGTCGTTATGGAGTTTTAATCGGACACAGAGAAAGATAGGGGCTTATAGTTTCGCCTCCCAACCTTTTACCTCAAGGGTAATGTCAACAATAATAGCTCATGCTAACTTACATCCAATTAGATATATATATCAGGATCCTTCCAACATCCTGTGCTTGCCAAAGGATAAAATGTAAAAAGAAAGGTGAAGATCACCAAGACTCTTGCATAAGGTAGAAGATAAAAGTAAAAGATAGGCCCTTCGCAGAGGGAAGCAGAGGTTGCAATGCGCTTTCAGGGTTGAATGCACAAAATCTTAATGCGAAAGAACGTCACTTTATATTGCCACTTGTGATATGGACCTTTATTATGCAGTCCGTCGCTTTTATTTCTTCCACATCACAAGATCGTATAAAGCTTATTTCCTCCACACCAATCAATCATACATATTTAGAGAACAATTTTTATTGCTTGCACCGATGACAACTTACTTGAAGGGTCTTACTCAATCCATAGGTAGATATGTTGGACTCTCATGGAAAAACTGGTTTTAAGGGTATTTGGAAGCACAAGTAGTATCTCTACTTGGTGCAAAGAATTTGGCTAGCATGAGGGGGAAAGGCAAGCTCAACATGTTGGATGATCCATGACAATATACTTTATTTCAGATATAAGAAAACATAACCCATTGTGTTGTCTTCCTTGTCCAACATCAACTCTTTAGCATGTCATATTTTAATGAGTGCTCCCAATCATAAAAGATGTCCAAGATAGTGTATTTATATGTGAAACCTCTCTTCCTTCAATATTCTTTCATGAATTGTTCAAGTGACCAATTCCATGTTTGCTAACTTTCAATAAGTTTACTACCTATACTTATTATGTGTGAAGTCATTACTCCCCATGTTATAAGCATACGAAACATATATAAATTCAGATTTGTGACATTCAATTTATTCAACCATTTAGTCGTAGGATATACATGAAGCACATGAGCAAATGACAAACTACTCCAAAAGATATGAGTGAAGAACACTGAGTAGTCCAATAATTAACTAGCCATGGGAGGATTCTTTTTCATTCAATATTTCAGATCCAATGATTTTATTCAAATAGCAAGTAAATTAAATATATGCTCCAAGCAAAACACATATCATGTGATGAATAAAAATATAGCTCCGAGTAAGGTATACCGATAATTTTGAAGACAAAAAAGGGGATGTCTTCCGGGGCATCCCCAAGCTTAGGCGCTTGAGTCTTCCTTGATTATTACCTTGGGGTGCCTTGGGCATCCCCAAGCTTAGGGTCTTTCCACTCCTTATTCTCCACATATCGATATCTCACCCAAAACTTGAAAACTTCAATCACACAAAACTTAACCAAACTTCGTGAGATAGGTTAGTATGATAAAGAGTAAATCATTCACTTTGGTACTGTCAATGACAAGGTTCATAATTGTTCTCACACAATGCCTACTGTACCATATCATTTCTACAATTTATATTGAGAAATATAAGCCATAGAAACTAGAAAACAAGCAAACTATGCAATGAAAACAGAATCTGTCAGAAACAGAATAGTCTGTAATGATCTGAACAATAACCATACTTCTGCTACTCCAAAAATTATAAAATAAATTGGTGTACGTGAGGAATTTTTCTATTAATCTTCTTCAAAAAGAATCAACTCAAAATCACTCTTCTGTAAAAAATGACAGCTAATCTCGTGAGCGCAAAGTTTCTGTTTTTTACAGCAAGATCACATTAACTTTCTCCCAAGTCTTCCCAAAGGTCTTACTTGGCACTTTATTGAAAAAAATCTATAAAACATGATTAATACAGTAGCTTAATCATGTGAGCACGCAAACACAGTAAGGACAAATATAGGGTTGTCTCCCAACAAGAGCTTTTCTTTAATGCCTTTTAGCTAGGCATGATGATTTCAATGATGCTCACATAAAAGATAGGAATTGAAACACAAAGAGAGCATCTTGAACAATATGACTAGCACATTTAAATATAACCTACTTCCTATGCCTAGGGATTTTGTGAGCACACAATTTATAAGAACAACAATCAACTAGCATAGGAAGGCAAAACAAGTGTAACTTCAAAACTTTAAGCACATAGAGAGGAAACTTGCTATTATTGCAACTCCTACAGGCATGTATTCCTCCCTCATAATAATTTTCAGTAGCATTATGGATATCAACTTTGTTCTCATACTCAATTGGAACCTCTTTCGAAATAGTGGAATCATTACTAGCTAAAGTTGACACTCTTCCAAATACACTTTCATAAATATCTCACTAAGATTCAACATCCTCCGAAATAGTGGGATCACTAATTCCTAAAGTTGACACTCTTCCAAACCCACTTTAAATTATAGTATTATTCATACTCCAAAAGATATAAGTGAAGTTCATGGAGCATTCTACAATTAATATAGACTAACCAATATCCAAGCTCAAAATGTATAAGTGAAGCACATGAAGCATTTTATAAAACCATACTCAAAAGATTTAAGTGAAGCACAAAGAGCAATTCTATAAGATCATACTTAAAAGATTTAAGTGAAGCAGATGAAGTATTCTATAAATCAATGAAGGGCTATCTCATGCTAGCATGGTTCTTAAAGGAAAAACAAAAACACAAAAGACACAAATCATGTGAACAAAACAAAAACCGAGGTATACCGATAATTGTTGAAGAAGAAAGATGGGATGCCAACCGGGGCATCCCCATGCTTAGATGCTTGAGTATCCTTTGAAATATTTCCTTGGGGTGCCTTGGGCATCACCAAGCTTAAACTCTTGCCTCTCTTTATTCTCCTCACATTGGTAACTCCTCGTTCTTCGAACACTTCATCCACAAAAACTTAACAAAAACTTTGTGAGACCCATTAGTATAACAAAGCAAATCACTACTATAAGTACTGTTGCAAACCAATTCATATTTTTTTTTTGCATTATAGCTACTGTAATATAACTTTTCCATGTCTTAATCCACTGATAGAGACCGATAGTTTCATCTAAACAAGCAAGCAATGCATCAAAAACAGAATCTGTCTTAAACAGGACAGTCTGTAGTAATCTGGAAATTTAGCAAACTTCTGTAACTCCTAAAATTATGAACTAAATTTGACAATTTGAAATTTGTACAGAAGTAATGTGCAAAATGTTTCAGACCCATTTGACTTTCCAGTGAAAAATGTAAATTCACGCACTATAGTCAAAGTTTCTGTTTTTGTTCTGCACATAGCAAACAAGCAATCTAATCATCCTAAAACCAAAGCTTGGCACGTTTATTTTTATAATACAATGGATATATACAAAGGGGATAATTATTTACAGAGAAACTTCCATGAAAAATTCTACATTGTTTCTGTGAGCATGAACACAAGTGCTCAAGGTCGACCCTCACTTCTTCGATGCATAACTTTCCAATCACTTCTCTTTTTGGAAAAACTTTTTAGGCATGAGAGGCAAGTAATAATTTTTTTTGTATTTTCATTTTTAAATTTTTTTTGTATGTTTCACCCACAACTAAACAGAAACTACTTATTGAAGAAAGCAAACAAGCACACACGAGAATATCAACCCCACGCTATTGCTCCCCGGCAACGGCGCCAGAAAAGAGCTTGATAATCCCCAAGTGCAGGGAATCATCGTAGTAATTTCCAAAGGTGGAAGTGATAAGTATGGAGTGTCAAACCCACAAGGAGCTAAAGGTAAGATCAATATTCTCTCAAGCCCTATCTTCCACTGATACGACTCTACGTGCACCAAACCTTTGCTTCCAACTAGCAACGAGAAACAAAACTATGTTGTGGGTATGAAGAGGATAACTTTGCATGGTATCGAAGAGCTAAAATATAAAGTAGGTGATGTTACCATAAAGTTAGAATATATTACTAAATATTATAAATAGCGAGTGTGGAATAATGGTGGATCGGTGTGCGGAATTGTCCTAGGAAATTGTTAACAAGACCGGTAATCACTATTGCAGTTTCATATGAGGGAGAGGCATAAGCTAACATACTTTCTCTACTTGGATCATATGCACTTATGATTGGAACTCTAGCAAGCATCCGCAACTACTAAAGATCATTAAGGTAAAACCCAACCATAGCATTAAAGCATCAAGTCCTCTTTATTCCCATACGCAACAATCCCTCTTACTCGGGTTTGTGTTTCAGTCACTCACCAACCCACTATAAACGAATCATGAACGTATTGCAACACCCTATAGCGGGAACCCCTCACGCTTGCGCGACACGGAGGGCACCATAGGACAGCATCAAAGTAAAACATACAACTCATACCAATCTAGATCATCAATCAACCCATAGACAAAAGATATCTACTCAAAACATCATAGGATGGCAACAAATCATTGGATCATAATATGTGGCATAAAGCACCATGTTCAAGTAGGGATTACAGCGGGGTGCGGGAGAGTGGACCGTGTAAAAGAGATGAGGATGGTGATGATGATGGTGATGTTGATGAAGACGATCACCGCGGCGATGATTCCCCTCCCAATGGCACGCCGGCGCCACCAGAAGAGAGGAGGAGAGGTTCTCCCCCTTGTGATTCCTCCTCCATGGCCTCCACCCTCTGGTCCTTGGCCTTCATGGTGATGATGGCCCCTCCGGGATACTCCTCCATGGCCACCGGTGATGATGGCCCCCTCCGGTAGGGTGCCAGAGAGGGCCTAGAGAGGATTTCTCGTGGCTACAGAGGCTTGCGGCGGCGGAACTCCCGATCTAGGTTAATTTTCCGAGGTTTCTGTATTTATAGGAATTTTTGGCGTCGGTCTCACGTCAAGGAGGTGCCCGAGCTGTCCACGAGGCAGGCCCATGCGCCCTGGGGGGGTGGGCGCGCCCCCCACCCTCGTGGGCAGCTCGGGACTCTTCTGGCCCAACTCCGATACTCCGTGGTCTTCTTTTGGTCCATAAAAAATCATCAAAAATTGGCACGTCAACTGGACTCCGTTTGGTATTCCTTTTCTGCAAAACTCAAAAACAAGGAGAAAACAGAAACTGGCACTGGGCTCTAGGTTAATAGGTTAGTCCCAAAAATCATATAAAATATCATATAAATGCATATAAAACATCCTAGAAGGATAGTATAATAGCATGAATACTTCATAAATTATAGATACGTTGGAGACGTATCACGCGCTACTCCACCGGCTACTGTTCAACCACCCCTCCACCGTTTACTGTTCATCCAGCCCTCCACACCACGGGGTCCTGTTCAACCACCCCTCCATGGGCACCCCTCCACCGTCTACTGTTCATCCAGCCCTCCACACCACGGGGTCCTGTTCAACCACCCCTCCACGGGCACCCCTCCACCGTCTACTGTTCATCCAGCCCTCCACCGCACCACGGGGTCCTGTTCATCCAGAGGTAACGCCACCGCTCACTGTTCATCCAACCCCCCCCCCCTGCAATGCTCACTGTTCATCCCAGAGGCAGCATCGATCGGCTTCAGTTAGCAGCAGTAGCGAAGGAATCGCTTGATCGCGTTCAGTTAACAGCCATCGATCGATCGCTCGGGTTCAGTAACGCGTAGCCTGCAGTGCAATCGCTTGGGTTCAGTTAGAGCCCAACGCCTCGCTCGGGTTCAGTTAGAGCCAACGCCTCAGACACACGCGCGTACGTGTACGAGAGAAACGCGCATCGCTCGGCCCCTGACCTCCCACCGTAACCGGGAACTCGCCGAAATTTTCCTCGCCCTCGCTTCTACCACGGTTTTTTCCGTCATGGACGGCCCAAAGAATGTCATGCAGCTGCGTCTCCGGCCCGCCCAGGACGAAAAGCCCATTTTCTGTCATGATTTTTTGTCATACAAGTAGGAGCCCACCACATCTATGATGATACTGGGTTTTGTCACAATTATCGTCATAGAAGTGTCATATGTATGACAGGAAAAAAATTCGTTCGGCCCAAAATGTCACGGATGTGTCTTTTTTTGTAGTGTTGCCCTGCGTGAGAGAAGTTTGGCAGCCCACCGGCAGAGGTATTTTAGGAAGCGTTGAATGATAGATTCAAAGGCGAGGGGGGAAGGAGAGTGTGAGAGAGTGGGAGTCCGAGGTAGATTTGGGAGAAGGAGGAGAGGCCACACCTAAAGGTGGATGCAATGTTGTGGCTAGCGGTGGGGTCCGTGTGAATTGGAACAAAGGTGGTTTTATGGAAGTTGATGGCTAAACCTGTAGCTAGGGCAAAGTTGTCGAGGATCTCCTTGAGTGTAGTTGCAACTTCAAGGGTTGCGCGAGCTATGATTAGAGTAGCATCAGCGTATTGAAGGACCGTAGGGGGGCGAGCAGGCAAGATTGGGTGGCATAGGTGATTTGAGGAGGAGGTGTGTAGGATTAAGCGTTGGAGCAGGTCAGCGACGATTATGAAGAGGTAGGGGGATATAGGGTCACCCTGTCAAAGGCCCTTCTTGCAGTTGATCCATGGGCCCGGCGTCCCACTGAGGAGGACGGCAGTCTTGCCAGAGGTAAGTAGAGTTCCGATCCATTTAATGGTGGTGAACGGGAAACCCCGAGCGTGAAGGATGAGAAGGAGCGAGTCCCAACAGATGGAGTCAAAGGCTTTGCGAAAGTCAAGTTTGAACACCATGGTTGGAGCTTTCCTGATGTGACAAGCACTGAGGAGGTCAATAGCATAGATGAAATTCTCGGCAATGTATCTCCCGGAAATGGAACATGTTTGGTCGCTATGAACTAGAAGAGGAACGAGAGGTTTGATCCTATTAGTGATAACTTTGGCGAGCGCCTTGGGTGTGCAATTTTGAAGAGAGATTGGCCTAAAATCATCCGGGGTCCTAGCTGCTCCTTTTATGGGAAGCAGGATCATGTGGGCCTTGTTGAAGCGTTCGACATCAACTTGGAGGTTGGTGAAGTCTTCAAATAAGTGGAGGATTGTGTGCTTGATGTTGTGCCAGAATTTTCGGAAGAAACCCGGGCCGAGGCCATCAGGACCTGGACTGGCATTTACATTCATCTGAAAGAAGGCATCTTGGATTTCCTGAGGGGAGAGGGGAGAGCCAAGGTGACGAAGCCGTGGGAGGGGTGATGGATAAAGATCAGAAAGCGAGAAACGCCGGGATGTTTTAGTTCGAGAGCCTAGCAGGTTCTGGAAGAAGTTGTGCAGGATGGCGGCTTTCTGCTCGTGGGAAGAGAACTCCGTCCCATTTTCTTCGAGGATGGCGACGTTGTTTTTGCGGAACCTCTCGGAGGCAGAAACGTGGAAAAAATGGAGTTTTCGTCACCGTCGACTACGGCTTTAACTTTCCCTCGTTGCTTCCAAAAGAGAAGTTTTTGGCGGACAACACGTTGACGAGAAGTGATAACGACAAGTTTGAGGGAGGCCTCGGGACGAGAGAGAGCGCGTTTTTCCTCCAAGCGATCGATCCTGTCAATGACAAGTTTGCAGTCGATGTCGCATTGGTGTACAAGTCTAAGACTTTTGGACCAAGCTTTGGGACCTGCTCTAGTCCGCTTAACAGCAGAGGCCAGGGCGAGGTCCGATTGGATAGACGGCAGGATAGTAGGCCAAGCGCAGCAAATGATGCGGTTGCACGCCGGGTGAAGAGCCCAGAAGGATTCAAAACAAAAGAGGCGGGAGCGAGGGATATGCGAAGAGACAAATATCACATCTTTGGTTTCCATTGTGGATCTACGTATGCTCCACAAGATCATTGAGTAGCTGCGCGTGCATCTGATGATCTCGAAGATTTTGATGCATCTGCAGAAAGTTCATAAGCTAAGCTGCATCTTGATCTTCTGTGATTTCAACTTGTTCTCCACGTGCTTCAAAATCATTGGTTAGGGCTACACCATCACCCTCATCCTCAACAATCATATTGTGCAAAACAACACAACATGACATGACCCGCCACAAAGCTCCGTCGGTCCGTACTCTTCGTCCGACGAAGCATTTCCCCAATAAAATCACAAAAAGTCCGGTTAGACAATGTGTCGAACACATCAAGCGCAAGGTGGAGCCAGAGAGTTACCGGACGTACCGTTGTGGCGTCCGAGCCGGCGACGATGTCTCCCACGGCGAGGACGGGAGATAGGACTGCTTTGCCGAAGCTGGTGGCGCAGAGGCTAGGAACGGCTGCGGAGTGAGCAGGGCGACGGATCTGCAAGACGGACAACAAAGAGGAGGAAGAAGAGAGGAAAGAGCAAATGGATCCGGCAGCTCGGGGGTGGATTTGGGATGGGGTCGGACTGTCGGATCCGACGTGACAAGCGCGCTGGGCGTCCTCATATCCGCCTCATATTTGGGCTGAATACGAGGGGTGCCGGTCAGCCTGGATGTTTGAGATCCGTTTGAGGCGTTTGACCGGGTCAAAATTTTATGACTGGTCTGTAACCGGACGACCCGCCCGGACGTTTGAGGAGTGTTTGGGCGCCCTAGATGCTCTTAATCAAGCATGAAGGAACTGAGCCGGAAAAGACCTGCGTCATGGGGCTTTCTGCCAGGAGAAAACAGGGTAGGAGTGTGCCGCGCCTGGTGTCCCATGGCAGGCCGTGCTGCCGTGCATCCGATAGATTGCACGGCGGTGGCGGCGCGCATGGCAATCGCACGCCGTCGGGGGTACCGTACCAGCGGTCGGCGGGAGGGCGGCGTGCAGCGAAGCCACGGAGGCGGGGCGATCGTTGACGGAGAGGACTGTAGGGCGTCGGTTTTCCTCCGTAATATTCATCGGTGGATCGGCCTGAAACAGTTATACCGTACTGCTTAGCAGGACAACGTAGACCCAATTTAAAATAGACGGCTGGTCACGTCACTTCGCACCCGGCAAGGGTGCAAAGCCAAAAAAAAGATGTTGTATATTATAAATTATGAATAAATTATAAATTGTACATATGTACAAAAGAAAATGTTGTACACTATGTAGCATGTACAGATAGATGAGTGTGCTAGACATTAGCACATGGCATTTTTATTTTATTTTGCAAGTTTGTCTACATATCACACGTCATTTTTTTTCTATTTCGAGTAAATACCAACGTTTTCCGTCTTGTTGCATTTGTCGAGAAAAGAACGTCTTATTATACACTTATAGAGAGAATGAGTGTTACGTGAAAGCCTTAAGAAAGACCATGGCCAAAATTACAATGACACGTCCCTAAACGCAGATTCGTTGGGAAAAGAGAGAATTGTGTACAAGTCTCGAGAAAGATCATACTCGAGATTCACCAACACCAATACCGGAGAATGAAGGGAATTAGATAAAAATTTGTTCTATACTGGACCCGCGACGCCTTCCCAGCGACTCGGGGGCGAAACCCTACCGCCGCCACAACCCTCCCTCTTCTCGCCGCCGCCACCACTAAGCTGGATTCAAGAACGACGGTGGCGCGGCACTGCATCAGCAATCGCGAGGGGGAAGTGGACATCCCTCGGGTGCGTGGTTGGCGGTGGCTGCCGCAATGGGACTCAACGTGGTGGCCAGTGAGCGGGGAAGTGAGGCAGGAGCGGGCTGGTAGCTGGGCTACGACCCGACGCGCGAGGCACGGGTGCCCACTCTTGGGGACCACACATCTGGCCGTCGGGTGCATTCCTCACTAGATATGGCCACCCCGGGCTCGGCTAAGTTGACGGCTGTCCGTGGCCGCAACTGGACGGGCTGGCTGCCGGGGGCATTTCTCACCGGATATGGCCACTCCAGGCTCGGCTAAGCCGACGGCTGTCCGTGGCCGCAACTGGACGGGCTGGCCGCCGGGGGCATTTCTCACCGGATATGGCCACTCCAGGCTCGGCTAAGCCAACGGTTGTCCGCGCCCGCAACTGGACGGGCTGGCCGTGGAGATGGTGGTGGTCGTTATGGCCCGCGTGGTTAGGTTCGTGGTGGTGGATGGTTTTTTGGTCGCTGGTGGGGGATTGGGTGTCCACGTCGACGACAATGGGGTACTACCCACATATTACGGCGGTGGGGGGGCATGGCGGATGGCGGGTGATAGAGGTACCACTGCAACAGTCATGACCAATCCTACCTTCCACTGACTCTTGTGCTCGAGGTGAGTGACTGCGTTTGCAAAGGGTCTCCTTTCGGACATGGGCGAGGACGCTCGTTGTGGTCTGGTTGGAGGGTTGTAAAGTCTTGCGCTCATGTGCTTGCCGAACTTGAAGGACAGTGTGTCAGGGTGAGGCACGGCCGCGACGCTTCAGTCGAAAGCCTAATGCCGACTTGGTCGGCGGCGATGATGGTGATGCCATCGGGTATCGCCTACCTTCTTGAAGACAGCATTGTGAAGCTTCCGTCAACCGCTCTTAGTGTGCTCTGGGCGAAAGCCTAGAATTTATCTTTGGATTGGATGACGACAGCATTTGCGATGTCGATTTCCTCCTTGGGGGTGTTGTCTTAGAGTCATTGGTCCGCTACTGGTCGTTTTGATGTCTCGGTTGGAGCGTGGTGGGTGTTTTGGGGTGTCTGGTGGTGGCGATGGATCTGATCTATGGCGGCGGTCTTTGCCTTGGCCATTCTGGTGTTGTTGGTTGACCTCTCTGTTGGGGGCTCATGGCGGTGGTGAGCTCTCGGAGTTTGGTGCCCTTCGATGAGGTTTGAGGTTTGGTTGCCTCATAGTGTCCTGGTTATCTCTATTGTGATGGTGGTCGTGGTGTGGCCCAAAGGAGGTGCAAAGCTGTCTCGGCGAAACATTGCCCTTCGCCACGGCCTGCGGCTCGCCGTGGATCCTGGTCCTTTCCCAGTGGAAGGGCTTCGTTTTTAGATGTTTTTTTGTATGGTTTGTGTCCTGCTTAGAAAGACGAGACAGTGACGGCTGCCTGAAGATGAAATAATGTTATCCCCGGCTAGCCCCTCTCTGATGGTGCATCTAGCATCGTCACAGGGTGTGTGAAGTGTGTCTCCGGCGGATCTCACAGGATTCGGTCGGTGGTTGTCTTTGATAGATCTACTCGAATCCAATCTTCGTCTGTTGTTTATGTCTTGAAGTTTCAAAAAAGAAAAAGAAAAAATGTCTTACATTTTTTTTGAAATAAAATATCTTTTTATTTATTAGTAATAATGGTTACATCGTCTATAAAAAAAATTACAATATCGTTCATAGGTTCCTCAAACCAATTCCTTGTCTCAGAAAATTTAGCTACTCTAGCAATTTCATGAGCTACTTTATTTGCCTTTCTATTACAATGTTCAAATCTAACTAACGGAAAATCACAAGCCATAAAATAACAATCATCAAACACAGCTGCCGCCACTCCTGCTGTATGTCCTCCATTCTTCATTGTGTTGAAGAAGAATGTCTTACATTATAAGCCCGAGGGAGTAATGCCTTTGACCAGTTTGAAAAAAAGTAGTGTCTTGACCCAAGCACATCCCCGCCCCACTCCATCTCTTGTGGCCCAGTCCGCCGCCCGCCGGCGGTTTTCGTGGACGAGAAAAGTGTCAGGGCCAGTCTGCCCGACGGCGCCGTGCTCTCTCCTGGACATGCCGCCCAATTCGCATCCGAGCTGGACGCGGCAGAGTTGCAGCGTACGAATTCGTATCGGATTGCCAATTCGTTTGTGCGTTAGCCTCGCACCGCAGAGCAGAGCAGAGCAGGAGAGAGGAGACCGATTCCGAGAAGAATGCAGTCTCTCTCCGATTTAGCAGCCCCGTGCCGTGCCTACTACAAAAGTACGCCCAGAGAATCAAGGAGAGGCCATCGCGATCAATCAGGCTAGAACAAGATTAGCCAGGGCTCGCTGGGCGGTCCTAGACCGGAAACGCTTCTCACGGGAGAATCCGGCCAGTCTTTTCTCGCCGATCGATGGGGATGGAAGACGAATCATCAGTGATCTTGCCGCTGCCGGTGCTTGTGCACGATCTTGGAACTCGTGCCGAAGATTCGCAGACGCAGTACAGCATCTCAAGCCAAGCTTTGAGCACGGCAGCCGGCGACGTGCTGCGAGACCACCGGTGTTTCGAGACTCCGCAGGGCTGGGTGCTCGCGCTCGACCCTGCCTCCTTACACACGTTCCTGCTGCGGCCTCAGGACGGCGAGAGGATCCGGCTGCCGCCCTTGGAGGAGGCGTTCCCGTTGCGCTGCAAGTGCTTGCTCTCCGACAATTCCGTTGCCAAACCAGGCTGCGCCGTCGTGGTATTTGATCTCGACGACAGCAACATGTGGACGTGCAACATCGGGGCGAGCAAGTGGGACAGCCACCGCTACCAGCTCACCATGTTCCTCGACGGCGACGTGCCCCGGGAGAAGAACATAGCCAAGTGCCATGGCATGGCGGCCGTCGGCGGCAAGATTTACTACGAGATAACCGGCGATGAGCTGGGGTTCATCCGTTTTAACGATGACGGTAGTCCAGAGCTCGACACCATAGCTGTCGACATGGTCGATCTGCCGCGGAGCATGCCGATGGCGGCGACCTACTTGGTTGAATCCTGCGGCGACCTCTTCCTCGTCGTCATCTTCTTCGACGGCGACAATGTGCACAAGATAGCGGAGCATGCGCTTTACAGGATGGACTTCTTGAGACCCGCGTGGTGCAAGGTGGACAGCATTGGTGATGATAGAGCGTTCCTTCTTGGTGGAGATAGGATTGGGATCTCCAATTTCGGGGCATCGTGCTCGACTGGTTATCACACTGGTGGTGGTGGTCTGCGAGGCAACTGCATATATTTTCTGAATCACATGGCCATCACTGAGAACTTTCTGCATGTCATCGACGTGGGCAAAGGGACTGAAGAGGTTCAACGGCCTTTCAGGCACAAGGGTTATATCATGCCAGTTCGACCGCCGTTCTGGTTGGTACCTACAGAATGTACCCCATGATATACACAACATATATAAATTTGTGCTTGTACTTAATGTCAAATAGGTTTTCAGATCCACTTATTTTGTGTCATCTGTATATATGCAAGATATATGTCAGGCTAATTATTAACTTTCTCAAAATTGCAGACAACTTTACCACATTTCTCTAAAATAAATTTGTTTAACAATATTGATTCATAAGCCAAAAGGCAAAGCAAAAAAACTCCTACTTAGGAGCTTTTGTGGCTTTTTTGTCAAAATGAAAAAGCTGTAAACGTATAAGCAAAAGCCCAAACAAACAGGGTCCAACTTCTTTGTTACTACAACAGTTGTCAACAACGATCAACGATACTAGCCATATTTAGAACGAAAACACTTCACACACAACACACATTTTGCTGGACAACGCTTAAACAATGGCTAATCTAACAGGCTGGTATTTGAAACGGAAACTTCTAACAGGGCCAGGGTGCCATATACACGTTTTGCAAACGATTTCACCTGCAAAGTTTTACATAACTCTGGATTCCGCCACAAACCATTTCCCATTATCATCTTCACTCCAAGTTACAGCCAAGTGACTCCCCTGAATTGGCACGAATATAAACAGACGAGTTGCCGGTCGTAGGCATTGAAGCAACAAAATGGGAATCGTCGTTATAAGCATACGTTCCGCAATATCACCCCAGGGCAACTGAATTCAAAAGATCATACGCAGGGAAAGAAGACCAGCAGGCCTATTAGGCCCTAACCTACAGCGAAGGAATCCCAGGGTCAATGCCTACATGAGCTTTTTGCTTGTGTCAAACAAAGCCAACAAAACAGTGGTGGAAGCCTGCTATGCTATCACGATGCCTGCAATGTCACCGAGTTCACAGTCAAACCCGCATAGTTGTTCTTGTCACACGTTAAGTCTTTCTAGCGTCCCGTATATGAAAGATAAGCTGCAAATAAGATTAACGAACAATGAGAAGATCCATTTCTGTGAGTTCAAAAGAAATTATATAAGCAAATAATCACCTTGACGCCCACATAGAAAGTAGTGAATATGATGCCAAGGGCAGGAAGGGCTGCAAAAATGGAGACATGTATTAGCTACATAGTTTGTGTACATTTCACCAACAAAACTGTATTACAAGTAATGGATGTGAACATGTAACTCACCATCCTTGTGGAGCATCCGCGACATCAGAACCTTAATGCCTGACGGCCCTACAACGTAGCCAACAAGGTTTGCCACCTACACGCATTGGACACGTAAGGAGCAGCAGTTTGCTTACAACCAGGAATTTAAGTAGTACTCCTAGCTGACTAATCTAGTCTGTAGCTCATGATCTCTACATGTCTGAAGATTGTGCAGAAAATTGTGACTAATCAACACTCAAATATAAAGAGGAAAGTACCATAAGGGAGCTGACTGTCACAGCACCAGCAATTGCACATAATTCACGATGAATGAACTGCCCAAGGGTAGTTTTTGCCTGCAGAAAATATTATTTTGGATGTATTACTTGCTAACAATGTAAAATTGAAGCGTCTAGCAAGAATGCTGAAAGATATATGCGTGCAGGAGAGGACAAACATAGAGACTTGAAACATCTAGCATAAAAGGAACAAGACCACAACATTGTTGTCGTACTGCAGATACCTAGACATCATGTTAGCTTTGTTGTTTGGACATTCAATTTGTATGTCTTTCTTAACTTCAGATTTAAAGAGTGTCCGACTTTCTCCAAGCAAAAAAGTAAGTTGATACAGTAAGCTAAATTTAGACACCAGGCAAGCGGTTCAGAAAAACTGAAACTTGATAAAAAGCAGATAAACTGCAAGAGTGGCCAATAATAACCTTCGGAGATTACCTGGAAGTTGTTGGAAAAAGACTTGATCACTATTTCAGGGACAAAACATAAGCATGTTAACCATGCCCATGACATAAGTTTCCTGTTTAAGAGAAGGCAACCAAATGGTCAATGTAAGTTACACAAGTTTGTTCATAACTTGGATGTTTACAAGACTTAAGGAGATTGTTTGAAAGGTACCATTCCAGGTCATGCCAGACTGCTACAAATGTGAATACAATCCAGATACTAAGTAGTTTTCTTCGAGACCCACCAAGAGGTATGTAAACATACCTGCAACAAGAGATGGATAATGCAACTTACACTCTGGGCTTAATCAATGCCTGTGTATTGACTGCAAATGCACCTCTGTATAGACATATACCAACTCTAGAGCTCCATGGGATTAACTATATCTGAACTTCATGCACTTTCTATTTAAGTAGTAGGAAAGATTTGCTAATCATTACATACATCCCATTCCATTACCTTATGTATACATCAAAGTGCAGTGATGCTACGAATAACAGTAAACTAGATGGGAAAAATTGCTAGCATGGTACCATAATACTTAAGCCGGGTACTTCTACACAGACCTGACCAGCCATTTGTTAAAGGAAGCATGCCAGCTTTTCCAGAAACTCTCCAGGTCAGGACAATTATTTATGCACCTAGGCATGTTTTCAGGTGTCTCAACTCCTCCTACCTGTAATAAAATGCCAAGGTTAAATCCTTGTCTGTTTATGTCCACTTGAATCTCAGCACAAACAAGAACATTTGTCCAGCAACAAGGACATAGTGAAGTCATTTTAGCACAAAATACAACAAACTGAGAGTTATCACTTCAAGAGGAAGTATGCAGTGCTGCAAAATGAACTGACGGTGCATATTGGGTACAGAATTTAAATGTTGTATTACCAGTGACCAGAATCTGAAGTATCGCCAAATAAGGAAGAATTTTAACCACATAAAGATCAACACCTGCATAGGAGCTCCAGTGTGTTAGCTAACAAAAGAGACATCAGAAATAGTACAAGTGACTAATGTGGTAGTCTAGTGCATCACAACCCATGCAAAGACCTATGAAAATGCAATGTTGTTACAGTTAAACCTATTCAGATTACACCCGTTAAACCTCTGATGCAGGTTCCAGCAAGGGCCTAGAGAGGCCCAGCCTAGAAAAGCAAGGCTGTGTCAAGGAAGACAAGCCTTAAAAGGCAGGCCCGAGCCCAAAAATCTTTTTTTCTGAATAAAGTTAACACCAACATTATCTAAATTATTGTTATACTTTGCGGGGCTTTCTCAGGCATCTGGCTGAGCCTGCAGGTTGAAAAATTGGGCCTGAACCCAGTAAAATCACACTTGCCTCACTGCCCATGAACATTCAGACGTTAGTGAAAAATGGAAACTGCTTTAGTTTTTAGTGGAAATGAAGAACTTACATGCAGGTCACTTAATTAATAAGAACTTCACTTGAAACAGAAATAATAAGCACAAGTGAGAATATCAACTGCCACACGCTCACCCTAAGTGGCTACTGATGAATATTAATTGCAATGTGTATATAATCTTACCCCATAACTAATGATGAAGATCTCAAACGGTGTCAACTGCCGCCATAATCGGCTGCCATCAGAGTATTTAATTCAAATTTCAGAATGGGTATCATGATAATCATAATAAAGGATTATCGTAATGTATAAACAGAAGTACCTGACTACAAACGCGTTGTAGTGGAAAAAGTGTGTCATGACTTCGATTAGAAGGAAATTTAGGATCCACCTTAGTCCATAACAACATATCTGCCCAACTGAATAGTTTTTCTGAGGTACATCTAACTGCAAGGTCGCTACATAAACAACCGGTTAGTAATATGTAACTGGGGGATCTTTATAGCACCAAAGAGTAAAGTCACTGCTTAAACACACAGATCAAATCTTCTATGGACTACTGCAACACAGATTTTAAAGTCACCAATTACAATTTGAAATTGAAATCAGTTAGTGTTATGTCTGGTCGATGCCATACATGAACCGAAGACCTACTATTCCTTTTTCAAGCTACTAAGGCAGCATGTGTGTTTGAATGCATAATAGGTAAGACTGACAGCCTGTAATAAGACTCATAGATGTTTCATTCGGAATGTTGCAAATATTTATGCATTGTTTTGAACTTTTGATTATGTAGCTTAAGAATCAAGTAATGTGAAAAAAAATCCTTTCGTAAATCATAATCCATAACCAAAAATCATTCAAGAAAGCACTTCTTTTGCTGTTTTCAGCTTTCAAAATTGAAATAAGACAAATCAGCTACAGCAGAAAACTACCTAGATAAAAGACTAACCTGAGCTGCAAATGCGTTGTAGCTTACAACAGGTCCAGCAATATAGAGTGGAGCATATGTTAAGTAGCATAAATATGTTAGGAATGTGTATTTGTCAACGCTGAGTCCTTTCTCCTGCCAAGAACAATGTAATAGCTTATCACCAGATACAAAGAATGAATATTAGCTCAATCTGTAAAGGTGTGACTTATAAGATAAAGATATTGACCGAGGCTTGGAATTCCGCAATGTCATGATATGCAAAAAGGAGAAAAAGAAATAGTAATGTTGAGACCTGCTTTATATGCATCTGCCTATAGAAAACAACAGGTAAATCTCACGTCAACAGAACATCAACCATTCATTTATGCTTGGAAATTACCGACATCTCTATATAAAATTCTTAGTTCCATTCTTCCATGTGTCAACACCTAATCTGTAGACAAACTCAAGCAGTACAATCTTACATGTCCAAAACTAACAGTGGGTCTCTCCTCTATCACTGCCATACTACACATCACCTGGATAATACACATTCTAACTTAACTGGTACGAGTAAACTGGAATAGTGAAGTACCTGCAAAGCAAAGTAGCATGTCTTGCCAGAATAACAAACTTCACATTTCTGCATGTGTTTCTGTACCAAGAGTACTCATGTCAGCACAGTCCAGTATTTGACAAGATACTGTGCTGTGCAAATGGAAGATGATGGTATGCCAGGTACATAAATATGTCCAATGTATGGTAAAAAACAAAATAAAGGATCTTTCTTGTCATTTTAATAGAAGTAAATTGAGTCAAAAAAATCAGAGAGTTAATGTTGGCAATTTAAGTAGTTGAAAACACCACAAATACTTCTTGGACTAGAATTCACATCTGAATTTGGATGCACATCCACGTGTTCACGAGATTAGCTTGAATTTCAAATCCAAACTATTACTTAATAAATGCGCGGAAATCAGAAAAACCCTGTTTCTAGCTATCTGTGTATTTTAAAGCATCTCACGGATGCAAAACTTAATATGCATAACATAGGACAGAAAGCTGTAAGTTATAAGTGTACATAGTACCTTGTGATCAAAGTGAGACGAACTAAGTGTCCAGCAGTAATCACATCCAAAACTAATCATCCGTAATACAGCTGTCACATGAAATGGAGAAGGGCATCAAAACAACAAATTTGATGATAATGGCATATATCAATAATCCAGACAAATTAGAAGAAACACAAAAGGCACAAAATATGATGCATAAACACTATGATGAACTATATATATGATGTAACTGTTGTGATAGCCAGATAAAACCTACACGGCAGGACAGTTCTCTATATGAGGTAGTCAAGTTCTATGACACTTCCCCGCAAAAAAAAAAAAAAAAAGTTCTATGACACTTGATCCCACAAAAGCAACCATAATGAAACGGTCTTCATTGACTAGATACAGGAGAGGAAAGTAGCCATGTAATTCAATAGCTTAAGTTTACTGCCGCATCGGTTCGAAACTCTATGAGATTTGGGGAATCTGTTCCTACTGACTGAAAATATAATTTAACACAGTTCATGTGATAATAACTCGTGGTCTCTAGATGAGATCTACATGAACTACTTATAAGTCTAGTTTTGCAATTCAAGTATTCAACACAAATAATGCTCCAGAATTTAAGCCTATCAAAACCTCCTAACTACTATTTCAAGTGAGAGTAACCCTACATTTCCATACAGTAAGCATCAACAGCAAAATCTGTCAACATTTTTTCAGAGTCAAACCAAGTAACAAACACGACATGGAAATCGTACCGAAATTGAAGCATATGTGCCATCGAAATGTACCCCGATAGTTATCGAGAAAAGCCAGTTGTTGCCTATTTATATGAACATAAATATCATCAGAACCTAAATGAAAAGGAATCTTACTAAGGGAAAGTGCAAAAAGCAGTACAGCAACATTAAAAATCTCACCCGAACAATGAGAACGAATAGCCTTCATAGACCCGGTTAAGTGTAAGCATAGCTAAGTTGAAGCTCCATATGATGCCAGTGCAATACTTATATCGAGCAAATAACTACAAACAAAAGGTTGTGATCAACAATAAATGCTAATTTGATTAATATCAGGTGGCCAAATGAGTTGATGCTTCACAAAGTAAGTGATAAATGTTGTTTCTTCGTTTGTTCTGACCATTCTCTTAGCTTAGTACTCCCTCCGCTCCTAAATATAAGTCTTTTTAGAGATTTCAATATAGACTACACACAGATGTATATAGACATATTTTGAGTGTAGATTCACTCATTTTGCTCCGTATGTAGTCCATATTGAAATCTCTAAAAAGACTTATATCTGGGAACGGAGGGAGTACTTAGTAGATTCATCAAATAACCATTAATCAAACCTATAACAGTAGAGAGAAGAAATCAATTCGGTCAGTTCAGCCTACATGATCGAGTTCAACTGATGGTGCCATTTACTGGTAGATGATATAGACCCACATAGCAGATCAGGTGTAAGCTTGACTTTATTTTCACCATGTTCACTATGTCAACTACTCGATTCTTAAACGGAGTAATTGTTATGGTGAACAGGTTTGCATTGGTGAATGGAACACGAATAGAGACCAGGCTTGCTCTTAAATGCACACATCAGCGGATTAGCCAAACAAGTAATGTGCCTAGATAAAATTTCTAGAAATACTTGATCCACTAGAAACAAATGGTTGCTTTTAACTGATGATGATTCAGAACAAGAGTTCAGCTAGTGAACCAATTAGCCTACCATGTCCTTCCATTATTCCTTTCCTAAAAGTATCTTTATAGGTTTATTTACACAGACAGCAGAACAGAAAAGATTTTGACAACTGAAATGAGAACAATAGCTTTGATTAAAAAAATGTCAGCACCGACCTTCACTATGGCGTAATTAATCCCTGCTATTACAAGAATGAAACCAACACTGCCACATAAGTAAACAAGTTAGCACGTTTATTTATTTTTTTAAAGAGAAAAGTGGCATAAAACTAGGATCAGTCGGTCGCCTACCAAGCACCATGTAGGTAGCATAGATAGATCAGGGACAATATAAGCCAGACCAACGAGGCCCCTCTGCCCTTCAAGCCACAGCCGTATCGCAGCCCATTCGCCACAATGAGAAATGCAGCCATGACAACGGTGAGAACAGGCAAGTTCCCACGGAAGTTTCTCCACTGCGCATCAGACGAGTCCTGCGACATCCATACGAGGAAATCAAACCGGGTGGCTCTTAATCCTTGAGGTGAACTGAACGAGTGAAGGCGCAAAATTACACACGTTCAGACGGCCGGGGATTGATCCAGCTCTTAGGCCGTAGAGTTTCCCGGTGTAATCTGCGCGTCAAGAGAGAAGAATGCGATGTGATGCCGAGCAGCACTGAGATGATGTCAGAGGAAGGGTAGGCGGAAGTGGGGGGAATGGCTGGTACCGCGGGCGAGGCGAAGCGACCTCTGGACCATGGCGCTGTAGAACACCACCGCGTAGGCGCACAGCGCGGCGAGCTCCAGCCGCTTCCACGGGACGCTGCTCATCTTGCTTGCACCGGGAGAAACCAGCGAGCCGGGGACGGTCATAGAGGCGCGGGCGGCGGCCGGGGCGGCGAGGATCGAGGGCGGAATGGGGCCAGGAGGCGGTGCGCGCCGGCCCTGATGGTCGCCGGCGGGGGAGATGCGGGGTTGTGCCTCGCCGTCGGATCTAAAAAACTTCGGAACAAAACCACCTCCCGTCAAGCCGCCATCGCTGAAGCTCTAGAGGCGTATTCTCCGTCTCCGCTTTCAGCGCAGCAATACGCACTCTCCGTGCCTACGTTTTCAGTCCCACATCTGGGGCCACGTAAGGGGCCCGACCCCACGACGGCCACGCGTCCACCTCCTCGCCCTCGCCTCGTCCCGCGGAGCGCGCACGTACACGTCAGCGCACTCGCTCCACGGGCTGGGCCCACGCGTCAGGGAGAGCGGTACGAGACTGCGGGACCCGTGTTTTGCTGAAACGCCCCTCCCCTTCTCCGCAATCCCAATCCAATCTCATCCCATTCACCACAGTCTAGTCCCCGCCCCTCCCCACTCCTCCACCCCCTTCTTCCTCCGCCGGCCGCTCCGCCGAATCCAACCCAGGTACCGCCTCTCCGGCCTCCCGCTTCGATTTCGCGCTCCGCCGACGCAATCGGACGAGCAGAATCCGCTCCATATCTTTTTAGCTTTTTTTTTACCCATCATTCCGTCGTAATTTCGAGCGGCGGAAGGTCCGGGGTTGAGCAAAACCCTGCCTGCCTGCTTCGTGTTCTGTAATCACGCTGACATCCGAATTCTGTGCAGGATCCTGTTGATTTCCCTAAATTGATCCGCTCGAATCCTACCAAGCCGGTGTTGAGAAGCAGTTCGTTCCTGTGCCCTTTGGTGAGTGGCAATGGCGGCGGCAGGGAGGCTGCGGGGCAGACGGCGGACACAAAAGGAGGTGGAGCGCGAGCCCGAGCCGTTCACCATCGAGGAGGAGGTGTCCCACCTCACCCGGGTCCGGTCGGAGCCGTGCCCCGGCACCCGTGCCGCCATCCATGGCGCCAGGCGGAAGAGGGACTTCTCGGCTTTCGAGATGCTGTCGTCGAGGGAGTCAGGCCGCTCGGGAGGCGGCGGGTTCTGTTCGGCCGACCGCGCCTACGCCGCCGGGAAGCACCTCCCGTCGGAAGGACCCTGGTGCGTGGAAGACATGGATAGCGAGGCCTATGTCTCGCAGTTCTCCAGCGACGGCTCGATGCTCGTTGCCGGGTTTAGGGTAGGTGATTCTGCTTCTTCTTCTTTAGAAGACCCGTATGTGAACCTGCGAATAGATAAGTTGTGCAGCTAGTGTGGCTAATGTTTCTCTACATTCCTAAATTTGATGATAAGGGAAGCCGCATCAGAGTTTATGATGTCGATAAAGGGTGGAAGGTTCATAAGAACATAAGCTGCAGAAGTATGAGGTGGACGGTTTCAGATATTGCGCTCTCCCCTGACCAGCGATACCTTGTGAGTCTGTTTTGCTTCCATATTCTCCCTTGGGTTGGATCAACCATTATTTTTCTTCATGATTCTTGGACACAGATAAAATGAATAGTTAAAGATTGAAGCACTGATTGCATTACTTAGTTGTGGATCATTTATAGTACTGACATTTGCCTGCACTTTTTTCTCGAGAAAACGCAAAGCTTGCGTTTCAATGCATTGATCATTTTTTACAAGCCTAAGACTAGGCCATTTCATCCAACACTTATGGCAAGATTGCAACTCTTAGAGTTTAGTTTGAACGCAACAGCCCATGTCCAATAGTTTTTTGTTAGGTCAATAGTTTTTCCCTTAACATATTTTTGTAGTGCATTTGGATTCGGACACAGACGTTTGGCTCTCGGGTGTGCAGCACACCGGTATCTGTACCAATGTTAATTGCATGGAGATGGTCGCATTAAATTAGGCATGAATTTGGCCGATTGCTATACATATTCAATACTACTTCGCTATATACTTTGAAATAATGCTTTGAAGACATACTGTATCCAAAAATAAAAGTTAATCCCCTTTCTTTTGCGGGAACAAAAGCTAATTCCCTAAAACAAGGCTTTTGAAAAGCCACCACGATGTCAAACGATGTCTATTGCTTTTTAATAGCATTTACTCGATCAGTCATTTCAAGGTTTGCTACTTTACATTACCATTTTAAGTTGAAAGTTAAATCAAATTTATACACAACACTCACTTTTTGTCCGGAATTTTTTCCTTGAGGTGTACTTTCTAGGTTTTTTTATGCAGTTGTTTGCTGACTAATCAAGTTGTACTCTGGTTATTTCATGCTTGTTTATATGCTTTCGTATTCATTTTTCACTCAAGTCGTTCGATCCTTCACAGGCCTATTCCAGTTTGTCGCCTATTGTTCACATTGTGAATGTGCAGAATGCTGGAAGGGAATCGGATGCTAATGTTACTGTATGTTCTATACTCTGAAACTATGACTGCATGCTCATGTGGTCATGCCGTACTTATAAAATGTAAGTGATGTGCATGTAACCATGTTTTGAATTTTTTTTTCTTTTTCTGCAGGAAATTCACGATGGTTTGGAATTCTGTGATGACGATGAATACTCTTTCGGGATATTCTCTGTGAAATTTTCGAAAGATGGTAGAGAAGTAGTTGTTGGGAACAATGATTGTTCAATATATGTCTATGATCTTGGAGCAAATAAAGTGTCAGACCGTATCCGTGCTCATACGGTATGAAATAACTCGATTAGCCATATGCATCTTGGTTCAGTCATTTCTCTGGCTGCTTTATTCTTTCTTTCATTCCATTCCATGTTGTCTCGGCTATCTCATTCCATACCATGTTTAAGATTCCTAAAAAAAATGCTTGTTATCCACACAAGAACAATTATTGCCTCAAAGGTCAAAGCGAATCGCCATCACTTAAAATTCCTAAACAACATCATAAAAGGGTTGTGGTGTTGACGTGTTTTTTGGGTCGTGCCATCCTTGGCAATGTAAGGGTTGTGCCGTCTTTGGCGTTGTATCTCTTTGTATTTTACCTGGCTACGGCCCAGCAATAATGAAGAGTACAGATAAGACGTATGTATGCGGAGGCGTCCTGTGGACCAATAACTCTATGAGAGCCTGTAGCGACGTTAGGCCGGCAGCCCCTTGCAACTGGACCGTCCATGGTACAGTATCACACAAATATAACCAATGGCCCAGAAACTGAGCTGGATTAGATTGATGAAGCAAACGAATAGCACATAGTAGGAGGAAGAAGGAGCTGTGAATCTGAGCACTGGAATTCATAGTGAATCTGGGCAATCGGACGGAAACGTGATAATCGAGTACTTTGAAGTTGTAACTACTCGATTTGTAGCTCGCCGGGCATTCAGTCAAGT
This sequence comes from Aegilops umbellulata, assembly GCA_032464435.1. Lineage (NCBI taxonomy): Eukaryota > Viridiplantae > Streptophyta > Magnoliopsida > Poales > Poaceae > Aegilops > Aegilops umbellulata. Next base: position 82,258,652 of record CP136054.1, on the reverse strand, counting down.
ACTGCTCCCTATCTTCAGTCAATGGCAGCCTGTTTTTACAAGTGTCTAGTCATTATTTTGTACGTGATTTCAGATTAAAACGTAGCTCATATTAATTCAGAAGTATCTTCGGTGTTTTAGCGGTGATATTAGTATATGTTCGATTCCCCCGCAAAAAAAAAATCAGTATATCTTCGATTCATTTGGCGATTGGCATAGCAAAGTAGAAATAAAACAATGTGCACTTTACATGCAAATGAAAAATTCATTCCAAGATCAAGAGACATTTTCTTTGTTCTAGCAATGGTAAATGTGCAGTTCATTTTTTATGTGTTAGCTGGATTGAAAGTTTAAAACATGTGTGCACTGTTTCCTTCGGAGAAAATTAGTATCGAGAATTGAAGCATGTTGGATACAAGCTGACGTAGTAGGTCTGCTCCATGTGATTGTGCGAAATGTGCGAACAGAGTTGGAGTACTCAAGAGGTCGATCAGGGGTTTGGGTAAGAGAATTGAAATGCCATGAGCCGGACATTAGAGACGACGCTCGTTTCGTTGGGTGAGGCATGTGACCTCTACATCCTCTACTCCTAGGAGATTGGGTTTGGAATTTGGTACGGCAAGAGCAGGTTGAGCGTGGAGATGACAAAGTCGATGTGAGGACAAATTTTGTAGAGATGCCATGACTTACCATACAAACCATTACGGCATGCCAATTAGGCTATTAGTCGGTGTGAACAATCACTTTCAGCATGCGTTCAACTATTATATGTGCTCGTGCATTTATAGAGAAGGTCTGCAAGGTGAGAAGAGATTTATCTTGTAGTGGTGATGTGTAGAATTTTCCATTAGCTCCGTTTGTGTAGAGAATTTTCCAAGGTTTTTTAAGCGCTAGGCGCTGAGCGAGCGTTGTGCCTCTGCTTAGTTCAATGACAGCATAAGCGGCACCTGGGTGCTCTTAAGCATTATGTACGGACGTCATACGAACAGGAACAAGGGCACCCAAAATCAGTTTTCATAGCATGCAAGGCATGTATACCAAAAAAGGGTTTCCCCTGCTTTATATTATAAAGCAACTATCACCGATTACAACCGAGAGACCGATACAAACACACACCACCACTGCACCCAACACACACACCCAAGGCAATATACAAAGGTGTCGGGCACCGACACACTGCCCCACCGACCACCAAGCAAACTACAAATGAGCGAGGAAGACCGCTTGGGGTCGACGGAGACCTCCACCATGAGCAACCACAATAGAGAGGTGAGCTGGACAACAACGAAGCCAGGACTCAAAAGCGGTGCCTCCCAGAAGGGTACGACCATGGATAGCCGCCACCGCTCAATCCCGAAGATCAGTTTTTCACCCGGAGCAAGATGACAGGAGAGGGAACGCCGCAACAGAGCCTTCAGGAAGGATAAGGCGTCAACGGCCGCCGCCATTGTCGGCCAGTCAAAGGACTAAGCAAGTGGTGTATCTCGGTGCTCACCCCCTCTGTTGCACCCTAGCTCCATCAACTATCCGCAACCACGCCACCCGCAACCACGCCACCCGCATGGCCATGGTTGCCCGCCTGCACCTGACTCCGCCCCCAAACGCCGCGCCTCCCACCGCTAGATCCGCCGCCCTGCAACAAGACAACCCTGATACCACACAAAGTCCCCGGCTTTGGCCCAACTTACAGCCCCCGACAGGCGGAGCCACAACAAACGCTCCACCCCGAACATCGGCAGACCTGTGCCAACACGCCCGCGGCCGAGGAAAAGGGGAGAAGGAGGAGCGGACGCATCCGGACCGGCACACCCCCGTGCCAGCGACAGGTGACGCGGCCGCATCGAAGCCACCCATCCCTCCTACCGAGCTCCCCGCCGAACACGAGGAAAGGGGGAGAAGGAGCGGGTGCATCCGGACCGGCACACCCCTGTGCCGGCGACAGGTGACGCGACCGCATCGAGGCCACCCATCCCTCCTACCGAGCTCCCCATGGAACACACCCCACCATGGCAGCCGGCACACATCCCTGCGAGGCCACTGGCAATTGCGCGCCCACCGACGAGGTATACCAAATTGATCCGCAGCCGCAGCCAAGGTAGCCCACTAGGCAGGCCCTCCCGCATTGAGCGGCGCCGTCCAGCCGCAAGGGCCCGACTGAACGGGGGCTGCCCAACTCCACTGCTGTCGCGCCGCCCCCTCACCATCGCGCCACGGTGAGAGAGGTCGCCCACGGCCCAGGCCGCCCGTGACCCGCAGCGTGAGAGGCAGATCCGGAGCGCCGCAGCCGCTGTCACCACCACCATGCTACCTGTCACACCGCCGTCGCGCTGCCGTGCCCGGCATCTAGCGCCGCATTCCGGCTCGCGTCGCACCCCCCGCGCGGGGAGACGAAAGAGCCCCACCGCCGTGGGCGATGCACGGGCTTTGCCCGCACGCCCCCGGCAGCGGCGAAGAAGTGGGGAGGAGGGGAGGGGAGGCGGCGACGCTAGGGTTAGCCTCCCGGACGCTCGCGGGAGGAGGCGAGGAAGCGGGTTTCCAAGTGCTCGCAAGGCATGTATATATAAGCCTAAAATAGCAAGCATGTTGGGGAAGGCGAGATGAGGAGGAGCTCGGGGTCGGGCAAGGGGAAGAAAGCTGGCAGCAGCGAGGTCGGGGAAGAGAAGCCACCAGGCTCCAGCCTAGATGGGGAGGAGCTTGAGATCGGGGAAGAGGGGGGAGGACTAGCCGCAAGGTCAGGAAAACTCGAGGTGGAGCAGCGCTAGGTCGGGGAAGAAAGCCCCAGATCTGGCGGCACAAGGTCGCCTTGCTCTCCTATGTCTCTCTCACCCTGCTTTCCTTTGTCTAACCCTAGGCGTCCGAGCGCTTTTTTCAGTGCTTACCCCAAAAGTGAAGCGGTAGGCCTCCCCTCAGCGCTTAAGCGCGCCTAGGCGTACGCTCAATTTTTCACTGGAATTTTCCATTTGTGCAGTCTCATACTCCCTCCATAAGTGTCTTGACTTTGCACTAACTTTAGTACAAAGTTGTACTAAGTTTGAGACACTTATTTTGGGATGGAGGGAGTACAATGATAGCAATTCAATTTGTGAGCTTCCAAAATCTGAATCGGTTGGAGGGGAACACTTAACTGAAGCAACTTCAGTTTTCAGTATTGCCGAACTGCTAGCTTGGCTCCTGCTAGAAGTCCATCCAGAAAGTCTAGCATGTCAGACCAGGATGTAAAATTCCATCTGCGCCGTTTCCATGAATAGCCATTGTCACATTTAATTAGGATGCCAGCCAGGCGTGGGCCACGAACGATTGGAAATGTCTATAAAAGCTGGCTATACATGCAGAAATACACAGTTCGTCGCTAATCCCAAGAGGACTGCTTGGTCCAGATTTCATGTGCAAGTGTGCTCGGGAGCCAAAGCGGATTTCCGTATATCTCAGTCCTTTCATCATAAAAGTGTATGTGGTACCTTGAGATTTTCCGTACTTTCTTTTGGGAAGTTGGAAGTAGTCACACCGTTTCATTGAATGTGAGTCTGCCATCTTGAATACTGATGAAATGCTTTGGAGGAAACATAAGAAACAAAATGAAATAGCACTGTTTGCAACATAGTTTTCATTCTTCCATCACAGTATATCATGATGGGTATGTATTCCAGGTTTGAGGTAGTCTGGGTTTATGGGAGTATCGTGACTAACGACTGGATCGTCAGTTCATTGCATTAATGCATAATCATGTGTTACATTTTACATAAGAGGACTTCATGTAAAATTAGAATCACATGGATGTAGATGATGTACTGATGGTGTCAAAGCTAGAACTATCCTCAGTTGAGCGGTATAAGATTCATACAATTGTTGGATGCCCTGGAGTAAATTAGTAATACTTTGTTTTTCACGATCTCATTTCCTTCTCCATTGGTTCTGCAAGTCTGATGTCAACACGGTCACCTTTGCTGATGAAAGTGGGAATTTGTTGTACTCTGGAAGTGATGATAATCTCTGTAAGGTCAGTATTCTTGTTAATTTCTCTAGATTGCTGTTTTAATTCTCTTCCCTTTTTTTATCTTGCTTCAATACTAGTACTATCTAGTAATTATATTCTAATTTATCCTATAGAGAACAGAACTAACATACAAACTTTGTGTATAATAAACGTAGCTGCCTAGGGCCTAGCTGGACTTGAAGAGTAGTTAATAAAGCATAACTTTTATGCTTCTGGTGGCTTTAAAAGGAAGAATAGAGCTGTTACCATTTACATTCTGCTACAAAAGTAAACAATTGAGGGCCTGTTGGAAGTTCGAACAACCTTTTATATATGCACCATCTTTTTATCCAATTATGCATTAGCCTAACGATACTTCATAACTCTTAGGTCTGGGATAGGCGTTGCCTTGTAAGAGAGAAACCAGCAGGTGTTTTGACAGGTCACTTAGATGGGATTACATGTATTGATAGCCGTGGTGATGGGCGTTATCTAATCTCCAATTGTAAGGATCAGACTATCAAACTTTGGGATGTCAGAAGGATGTCCGCCACCATAAAAGGGTAATGCTTTTGTTTTACAGATGCACATAACGTTAACAATGTTCTAGTGCAATTCGACAATGACAAGTCCCAATTTTGTATATTTCTCAATTTTCTACCTTTTTCACAGGCGACAACCAAGATTATATGACTGGGACTACAGATGGATGTCGTTCCCATCACACGCTAGATATTATAAGCATCCAAATGATCTGTCTCTGGCAACATACAGGGGTCATTCAGTTCTGCGGACACTTATCCGCTGCTACTTCTCTCCAATGCACAGGTTAGGAGTGAATTAGGGATTATGTTTTGTCACATTCAAATTTGGTTGTTGGTTGCTCCTCTTTGTCAATTAAGTTGGCATTGCACTGCTCTCCAGCTACAGCTGATGGTATGAGGCCAACAAAGCATGTTTGGTAGTCAGGATTTCTGGTACTTGGATCTTGCAAGTACTAAGTATTAACTCGTAAGCTGCACAACAAGAGATCTAGGACAGTAAGAAGTTGCACACGACACATAGCCTCACCACTGAAGCCTTCTGATTAAAATGTTTTCAACTGATTGTACTTGCACTATTGAGCAATTTGGCGTGTGCTATACTTATCTGGGCTAGATTTATGTTACATTGTTGATGCTTTACTAGCTCCCCTAGAAAATTTCAAGTTGCCATGTGAAAAAGCTGGTGGACGAAGTAACCTAATTAAGTTGTTTCTAGGTTCCCAACAACCTTGGTTGCTAGAGTTCTACCCACTTGAAATAAAACTTGTGAAGATGCCACATTATTGGTCATAATGCATTTAAATTAGCATTTTCAACAGATATTTAGATCAACATGAATCGTGTATAACTACGCAAGTCACCCCATTGTTTTCTCTTTTTCATTCTTATGTTATCTTTTGCAGCACGGGCCAGAGGTACATATACACTGGATCAAGTGACGATTCCGTGCATATTTACGATGTGGTATGTAAATCCAATCTTCCCACATTTTCCAAATTATAGCATGCCTACTTCAGTGTTTGCAGATTGTTGTTATCCACTACAAACCTGCTGCTCGTGCAGGTAACCGGGGCGACCGTCAAGAAGCTCTCATGGCACGGTTCGATCATCAGAGACTGCACCTGGCATCCTTACCGCCCAACGCTCGTAAGCTCTTCCTGGGACGGCTATCTGGCCCGGTGGGAGGCATCAGGCGACAACGGGGACCCCTCGGTGCTCACGTGCGACGAGCAGAGGACTAGCCCTTACGACCAAACATACGGGCTCTCTTTTGCCCTGTAGTAAGTTGCAGAGGATCTGGCGTGATAAGCAGAGCCGAGCCGAGCTCGTGATGAACCTTGATGTTGGGTTGTGGCGGTTTATGATTGATGTGCTTGTATGGCAGTATAAGCACAAGCAGTCATGCACTGTATGTCTGGGGCAACTTGTGCTCCTCTTGCTGTCACTGATAGAAAATAGTGATGTAAACAAGATGTAGCCGTTGCTTTTGTAAATTTGTTTGCAGTTGATCAGGTGGTGTCAGTGACAAAGTCATATGTAACTATGCAAGTTTTTTTGTTGTTGTTATTGTTGTTGTTGTTGAGAGAACTGTAACTATGCAAGTTAATAATGCATGTGCATTCTGTTGCCATACAGAAATGTATATTTGGTGATGAGTAAATAAAGCTGGTGATACAATAACTTGACCTGCGGGTGTGGTTTCATCCTCAAAATCTTGCCCCTGCCCTTCCAGTTACATTGATGTGTTTGAGGTCTGTGAGTCGCGAACATTGATGGTTGGCAGGCAGGCGACGGCATCAGGCTCACCTCAGTGATGCCGGCGATCATGCGGGTGATGAAGAGCAAACCGTGGTGTCGTGCCAGGCTGCCGATCGTGCGGGTGACGAGCATTGCTCTGCTCTCTACTATGGTGAGAGCTTCACCATCCCACAAACATTAGGTAGGGTTTTGTGCCTTTTGATTAAGTCATGACCGTTGGGTTTGTGGTTGATTTGGTAGTTGTATGCGACCATAATGACGTTTAGGCTGGCCATTAGGTGGTTCTTTTGTGTTACGTGTTGCCAATTTACGGCTAGTTGTGCATTCATGTGCAGTTGCCAATTTGGTAAAGTTGCAAGACATAATACTTAGCGAGGTGAAAGTGTACGAATTTTAGAGGTGCTACGCGTGCATGCAATGATTCATCGAGGGTGGCATCATGCAATTATTCAGGCAAAGTATTGTCTTATGGTAATGTGCAAAGAGTAGTGGTGTGATGATGTTTAATAGGGTAGGAACCTATTGCCAATAACTTCCTCCGGCTTCTACTCACTGTCATTGACAAAATTGCACAAATATGGTAACAAATGCATCATTTCTTTGCTACATCACCAAAAGAGATGCAATTACCGAGTATTTAACCAAAAACTACCACAATTCACGGAAACGTGACAGAAAACTACCACTTTACGATTTTGTCCCGAGAACTACCATTTTTTTATTAATCCGTGGCAAAAAACTACCAAGTGTGAAAATTGCTTGCTTTGCCTGGGTTAAACCCGAATCTGACTGCCCGACCCCACACATAAAAATGCAATCGGGTCCCTAGTTTTTCTTAAAAAAAAGCAATCCAGTCCCTGTGGGCCAACCGCTCCAGGCCCTCGCCGCCGCTGCCGCTCTCCGGCTCGGTCGGGCCCAAGCGCTCGCCGCCCGACAGCGCGCTCGCGCCGCAGTGGTACACCCTGGAGGGCCACGCCGAGGACGGCGCCCCGGCCTGCGACGTCATGCTCGCCGTGTGGGTCGGCACGCAGGTGACTCCGGCGGCAACCTGGTGCACACCCGCTCCAAGGCTTACCTCTCCCCCAAGCTATGGTACCTCCGCCTCAGCGTCATCCAGGCGCAGGACCTGTGCCTGCCGTCGCCGCCGGACGCCGCCAAGGCGAAGCAGTTCGGGGCCACCTTCCCGGAGCTCTACGTGAAGGCACAGTTGGGCGCCCAGGTGTTCAAGACCGGCCGCATCGCGCTCGGCAGCGCCGCGGCCCGGGCGTCCAACCCGAGCTGGAACGAGGACCTGCTCTTCGTCGCCACCGAGCCCTTCGACCCTTTCCTCACCGTCGTCGTGGAGGACGTCTTCTTCGGGCAGCCGGTCGGCCAGGCGCGCGTGCCGCTCTCCACGGTGCACCGCCGCTCCGACGACCGCGTCGAGCCGCCGTCGCGGTGGCTCAACCTCTGTGGCGACGAGGCCCGGCCGTACGCCGGCTGGGTGCACGTCCGCGTCTGCCTCGAGGGCGGCTACCACGTGCTGGACGAGGCTACCACGTGCCGGGTGCACGTCCGCGTCTGCCTCGAGGGCGTCCTCCCGCCGCCGCTCTCAGGGAGGCGGCCGCCACGGGCTGAGAGGAGTGAGAGGAGGTCCCCGCCGGCGTAGAGGTCGACGACGAGGTGCACGGCGTCTGCGTCGTCGAAGGCGGCGTGGAAAGCGACCGGGTGCAGGCTGCAGGGACTAGATTGCTTTTTTTAAGAAAAACTAGGGACCTGATTGCATTTTAGCCCGCTTATGTGTGGGGTCGGGCAGTCAGATTCGGGTTTAACCCAGTCAAAGCGAGCAGTTTTCACACTTGGTAGTTTTTTGCCACGGATTAATAAAAAAGTGGTAGTTTTCGGAACAAAATCGTAAAGTGATAGTTTTCTGTCACGTTTCCGCGAATTGTGGTAGTTTTTGGTTAAATACTCTGCAATTACCCAGTCATTCCATCATTTCACTTCCACTTCACTAACCTAATCAAAGCATCCTAATCCAAACAACGACCCTCACAATGGCATCCAACCTATGTGCTAGCACATCATGGCCACTAGCAGCAACTACAATTGCATCTTTCACCTCTTAACTCCTCTCTTTGTTCTTTTGTCCTGCTGATGAAACGTAGCAAAGATTACTAGCTACCACCCCACCGTGACCATCAATTCTTTACCTCCATTGTCTGCCACCTGCATTTGCGCACTGCTACCACCATGGCCACCATTGTTGGAGCTCCCATTGATGCCATAGTGAATTGTCGGTAGAATGGGAGTAGGATCAATCATGGTATAGACCTTCACCACCCTTCACTTGCAACAGGGGAACTTCATAAATTCATGCTCTAGTCAATTCATCTAAATATTCGAACCGATGAAGAGAGGCGGGCAATATATTTCAACACCCCCCCCCCCCTCCACACACATACGCGTCTAGTCTTTTTTTACTACTTGGGCATGGATCGGTGTAGGCCGCATATTATTTAATACCGAGTTCTCAGGATCTTAAACTCAAAACTTCTTTCTCGGATACTATATTTAATGAGATCTTTTATGGTACATCACCTTAAGTGGGCCATTCATTTCTGTGATTGAACAGTCCAGATGAAGCAATTAACTACTAGGGGCAAGAGAAAGGGCAAGTACTGAGCTACTATGTGACGAAAGGTCCAAGAGGATGCAACCGGCCGTGTGCGTATGAGGAGATGGCCTTTGGGTGGCACGGGCAACTGCATCGTTGCTTGGTCAGGAGGGAGGGGGATCTCAATCCCGTCATGCGACGGGAGAGACCGACCTTGTGCAGCCGACGGGTGGTGCGGGGGGATTGCGTCGCTAGGTTGGCCAATTAATATTGGCCACTGGATCAACCAAATTTATGCTCCATTTAACCCCATCCAAATGTTCGAAATGAAGAGAATCAGTCAATATATTTCAATGCATGTCATAACTCTGACACAGCTCCTACTCATCCTCTTCCAGTGCCCGGCGGGTAGCGAGAAGACTTGTGGCGAAGTGCGGCGGCGTTTCAACAATGTGTAGTGGCGGCAGTTCCGCGACGTTCGATGGGCTGCAACGTGGTGGTCCGGCGGCATCGCACTGACCTGGCAGTATTGGGGATTGGATTGTGAGAAGGCCAACTCCCCCACCAAATGGGAAAAGGTGGACTGTTTTTTGGTGATCACCATTAATTTATTAGGAAAAGGACAATTGTTGGAGCAGCTTTTTTTTGACCCAACTCCGCCAATATCAGGATTTTATTGGGGCAAGGGGAGCTGCTAGAGATGCTTCTAGGAGACCTTAACATTCGTTGATTAGTTTCCCCACCCATTTCCGTTGCATGAGTGCTCTCACCTTCTTCCTTCTCCACTCATTCTCGGGCTTCCTCCTCTTTCTCCTTTTGCCCTACTTCATCCTTGATGGAGAGTTCGGTCCCTGTGAGTGGTTGATCACTTCCTAGCAATTCGACAATTGTTTCATATACGTACGTACTAGATCACTACTTTAGTGATTTAAATGATTTTGTATTTCTTTATAGAGAGACTAGTTTTGATGCGGCCTTTCATGCGTCACAAGCAATCAACCGGGTACTCAGTTAACTATGCCAAGATGGTTGTTCAAACCATGAGCATGTTTGATTCTTATCACCGTGTTGTTACAGGGGATGAGCCTTTGATGAGTATTTCTATAAAAAATTGATGCATCAATAAGATTCTCGGTTCAGTGCCTTCGGCTTGCCTCAGCGCTTGTAGTCGTCGCTAAGTGGTTTATGGATCTTAATGTAATTTTTATTGTTTTTTGTGTTCGTTATACTGCCATGATAGAAGATGAATAGATCAGAAGTTTTCTCGCCAAAACAAATTCTTGGTTCTTGCAACGCAAGAGAAAAAAAAGATTCTCGGTTCTTAAAAAGAACTTTGCTAAGGCCAGCGGGAGATAGTTGACCCGCGAGTGTAGCGCGTCAATTCGTGTAGACAGCATCTGGTTAGGTGAGCATGAGCTGTATATATACGATACGAGTAGCAAAGCCCTAATTTAGGGCCTAGGTTGCTCGGTTGGCTTATATTAAGCCCTAATTGGCTAATTATCTTTGCTTGTTGCTCTCTAGCTAGGCACGCAAAGAGCATGTTAACAATATAGTCAGCATGTTACCATGTCATTTATAGCCAACATGTATAATAGTTGACTATAAAGTACTTCTTTTGTTAGCTTGCAAAAACGTCTTGTATTATGAGACAGAGGACGTACTACATTCTTAACATATCTTTCACTCTCATAAAGTTTTTTGGAGCCCGTGCTTGCTCCAGTAGCTTCAAGGCCTAACTAATTGTCTGGGTTGCTTCTTGCTTGTAGTGCTTACCCAACTGCAAACGCATGCTTCGATCATTCCACGAACAGTACATCATACATACCACACATACATGCACCTAGCACCACCCACATCTCCCACTCCTACAACCAACGCTGTCCAAGTCGATCAACTGATATTCGCCTCTGCTCTGTCGCCGGCCGTTCATCAGCTGAACAGATCAAACCGGCCGGTACGTACGCAAGCTCAAGGTCAACTGGAATCCTTCGATCATTCCTACAGTCTGGTACTCCAGTTACCGATTGTCCGGTCGCGGTGGTGCCGTGTGTGCGACGATGAGCTCCACGGGCAACGTCGCCGGCGGCGGCAAGAAGGCGACGTGGCCGGAGGTGGTGGGGCTGCCGGCCGATGAGGCCAAGGTCGTCATCCTCAAGGACAAGCCTGACGCCGACGTGATCTTCCTGCCTTTCGGGGCGGGGGTGCAGCAGGACCTCAGGCAAAACCGCGTCCGCGTCTTCGTCGGCACCATCGCCAGCGTGGTGACCGTAGTCGTCGCCCCCAAGGTTGGCTAGCTAAGCTAGCTAGCCAGGGAGCTATGGTTAGCTCATGAAATAAATTCATAAACTGATATCATCTTGCAAATTGGTTCCATTTATATGTGTTGTCGTATTGTTTAATGTTTATTTTTGAGCTTCGGCTGTAAGACATGTAATGGTGAAACATTGAATTTGCGAGCATGTATGGCCTGTGGAGTAGCTAGCAGGCTGCATATTTGACCCTGCAAGATGGCAACAGTAAATAGCTGGAGCAGCACCTGACTGCAAGGGCATGTCATTATATTTGACCATGATTTGGAAATAATCAAAAACTACTTCGCTTTCAGTTTACATTACCCCCCTCATGTTTCCCTTCCAACATTGACCCACCTATTTAAATGATGAGTCATCTCGAAAATGCCAAATGGAGACCAAGCTCCATGGAGACCTTAATTTGAAAAGTTTCAAACTTTGTTTCTAAAAATTCTGAAAGAAATACATATACCTAAAGACATACTGTACATGTGAGTAAATTTTCAGGTCAATAAGTTCAAATGAGAGCTACACAAAAAAGACAAATCTGAGGCCTTTTAGCATATGTACTGTTCATCCTCAAAGTTCATGATTTTTTTCAGCACACAATTCAAAGTATTTCATCCTGAAATTTTACAAACTTGCACATTACATCCTCATATACATGTGTAAATTTGTTTGAATTTTTTGAAACTGAAAAGTTTGGATTTTGAATTTTTTCAAATTAAGGTCTCCACATGGACCAGTCTCCAAAATGCCCTACTCGAATCACGTACCCTTAAAATTATACTCCCTCTATTCACTTTCATAAGGCCTTGAAGACATTTCAGACAAGGTGCAAAGTAGCTCATTTGTAGTTGTCTGAAACGACTTATAAAAGTGAAGGAGGGAGTAATTTAACTTGCATTCAAAAGAGGTTTCCGATGTATACCATCCTACGAGCACAATGCTAGGAGAGGCGACGACATATGGATTTTGACATGCTTGAGCATTTTGCGACTTGCCGTATGGAACTGCACCCACAGGTGAAGTACCAACGTCACTTAACTCTTGTGATGAACAAAGAGCAGTTGGCAATGCAATGTTCTTTTACAGTTGAAACGCAGTTTTCATAGTGATGGAGATCATGCTTTCCCTGAGAACATAATTATCTATTACAGTCGATACAAAGATGGTAAGAAGTCTGATATACAGAACCTGCCCGACGGAGGCCGTTTTCAGGCCAGACATGAGATGGAGCGACAAACTAAAATTCAAGCGACGCGACTCCTTTAACCCCCTCAGCAATACTAACAAGGCAAATTGTAGAACTATATTTTCCATAGCCTTGTCAGCACTGGTCTCCCCCGTCAATTCAAGTTGTTTTCGACTCCCAGTGAGATTGCCCATGTTCCTCGCCGTGTTGGAACATACACCACACATTTAGCGGCGAGGGCGTTTGCTGCTCATGGATAAATAAATGTGTCAGCGCAAGTGTCAAAAATCATCTTATATTTTGAGACTGGTTATGCTTAACAAATGGAGTGCAAGGTATTTTAGACCTCGAGCAAACAAATGGACATAACAACAAAGGTCGCTGAAGCTTTCTAATCAGTGATTTTGGCCTTCAGGCGAACCAAAGGAGATAACAATGTTCGCTAATACTTCGTAATCAGCAAAGCTACTTCAACTTAAATAATTTGTATGTAAGACAAGCAAAGAAAGACAGACCTTAATTTCTTATTTGGTGCAAGTATGCCACGTTTTTCAATGCTCTTATAGCGATCCCTCGCTAGATTGCAGCATCCCTGCACAAAGATATTGCAGTTAGCCCCTGCAGAATTCTACTCCCTCTGTTCTAAATTACTCGTCGCAGAAATGGGTGTATCTAGAACTAAAATACATCTAGATACATCCATACCTGTGACAAGTAATTCGGAACGGAGGGAGTAGTAGACAGCAACAAAACCAGAGAATGTTACCTTCAGCTTTCTAAGCGAGCCACTAATCTCCTCTGTCAACAGAACTTGAACGGGAGCAGGTTCAAACCTGTTGCATTCATATTTTAGTTATTGTCGGAGAATCAAATATCATAGCCAAATATGACACCATGTGCCCAAAAAGAATACTACAATATAACCCAAAAAATTAGTGATGTCATCAAACTTTACAGCATAGTAGAACGAGTGGTATAAAAAAGATTCAATGAGCAGATTAACTATTATTTAAACCTCTACCGAAGTAAACCAGATTACACTGGCAGTTGTAAGTTTCATGAAAACAGCAACACTAATATATGTAGCCCAGACTTGCAACTGTTAAAAAAACCATCCGGGTTAGAAATGTACTTGTGTCTACCCAGACGACGTGGGGCTGACTTGAGTCTTTCCTGCTTAGCCACAGTTAGCCTTATGCGCTTTTCCTCCTTTTCCTTGTCCTCTTTCGCTATCTCCTCTAATATATTTGGCAAGCTGCAAAAAAGAATAGCAAAAATATGGTAACCAGAGAACTAAAAGTAGACCATTCTTGGGAGCTTGATGAGACAGGAATGTGAAACCTACCTATCTATTTGCTTTGAAAAAACTTCCAGTTTCTTCGCATCTGCTTCTGTCCTTAACCTCTCTTTACGACGAGCCCTTTTGTTCAGTTCCACTCTCGTAACTCTTTTTGTTTTCTTCCTGAAAATTAATAGATCATACCATTAAAAGATATCATCTATAAAGAGATCATCTATAAAGATAAACCAGACATAACAGCTATTCCGATAATATTTTGCAAATTGACACCAAAGCAACTAAATTGAAACGTCAAAAAGGTATGTCTGAAAAAGCACATAATCTTCCAATCGGATTCTAAAATGTGAGCTGCAATCCTCCTGCACTCTACTAGCTTTCTAATGCTACCAATGGAAGAATAAGACAACACTTAGCAGCACCCAACTTTCTGAAAAACCAACTCATTTTGCATAATATATAAACATGTCAAAAATAGTGAATGGCGGTGTGACACTAAGCTTCAACCATCATTAACATGTACTCCCTCCGTCCGGAAATACTTGTCGGGGAAATGGATACCTGACAAGTATTTCCGGACGGAGGGAGTACTACTCACAAAAGCCATGAGGATAGAAGTATGATGTACTGAAGCCAAAATGCTTTACTTCATAATAACTATATATTTTTCATAACATAGTCGAGTGTAACCTCTCTCCAGTTAGAGCATCAGCATCCTGGTCTTTATCACCTTCTGCAGCATCTACATCTCCATCAGCAGCAGCATCTCCATCATCAGCAGCATCAAGAAAAAATTTCTGCAGGCCAGGTGAAAGAAAAGGGATAAGCATGTCGAATCACAAGAACACAATCCAGTAATACAGCATGGAACGATACTATACTGTTCCGAGACTAAAGTCAGCAGCTGACAAGTACTCCGAAATGGTTTTGATGAAATTCCAATATATATACAGGCCATATGATTTGCAGAACACAACTTGCAAAAATGGAATTCATGTTACATTGCTTACATAGCTCGTTACAGCCTAGATGGCACGAACCTGGGTATGGATATATGTGGATCAAATAACTTGTCATTTCATGATATACTTACGAAACACCTCTATACACTAGAATGAAAAATCTCAGAATAAACTAGACAGTAAGATAGCACCTTAAAAAGACTAGATGAATAATCTCAGTCTTTATACTAATGTTAATTGTGCCTGGATGACAACCTTCGTCAATAGAATTACAAGGATTTTTTTTCTATTACTTGGTGCAAGGTAGACTTGCGAGAATACAACAGTCCACTTCCTTGGTACCTAAGTCTCTAAAAAAATCATAGTGCATGCCTATGTTCATCAGAAGCAATATACCAATATAACGAGTGAGAAAGTATTCAAAAGCAGATAGAAGGTTGGGATATTGTCCAAATTCCAGTCATCTCCTAGAGGGGCTATGTGTAAAGGCAGTCGTAGAACTTACATCTTCTTCAGCTACTGCTTGACCAAGAACAGTAAGTGGCACTGGTGTGGGGCCTAACTCTTTCGTGTAGATCTTGCGCATTTCATCAGCAACGGCTAGAGCAAGAGCATCCTACAAACACCAACACAAACAACATGAAAAAAGAACTTACTATTAAAAGCGCCCAGACATCCAACAGCCAATGGTTTAGCAATTAAAAAGTGGATGATAATACAAACATCCTAAACTTAAAACATATCTTCAAGCACATACTTGATGGGCTTCATGTGGAGGATTAAATGAACATCCTTGAGGCTCAACTTCAACCGCAGGAATCACAGATGTGGTAGATTTCTGCAAGAAGTAATCCATTAAAGCTAGACATTTTGATACCAACAAAAATGCATAAGCTACCAGATGCAGCATTTGGCAAGAAAATATGTTTGTAAATTTGCATAAATATGACTGCAAGCTTTACACACTCAAGCTTACATTTTTCTTAAGCCTTTTCATTCCCTTTTTGGGCAAAGCAGCCCCTTTAGCATCTCCACCCCAGATGTCGAGGTTCTTCTCAGCTGAATCCTCTTCCTGTAAACGAAATAAATCCCGCAATTAGCAAGCTGAGCCTCAAAGAGAAAGGAAGTTGCACAACTCTCCAACAGTTAATACCATGGGAACACTTTTTTCTTCCCGTGACTCCTGCAATTCCTTTTTCTTCGCGTGTTTCTTGAACTTCTTCTTATCCTTCTTCGACATCAAAGAAGATGGAATCGTCTGTATATAAGGGTTCCGCTTCAACACACTCTCATGGTGAAGGACCTTCTCCCTGTTTTTCTCAATCTTCCTTTTGACAGGAACATCTACAAACAGCAACAAATGTTCAGCACCACTATACTATACATGAGTGGCAACAGAACTAGCGATTTCGACGAACTTTTGCAGCTTGTTGAACATGGCAACTTTTAGTCCTCTACAATTCAGTACATCGAACATATCATGCGGTGATGCAGACTCTGAGCCCCAATAGGAAACTAATGTAACAATTCCATCATGGATACCAAGTACTTAGTGCTTAACATTGAAAGGAGCAGCTACAACATCAGGTAACTAGATTAACAAACTAACAAAACCATATGATCAGCATTTTTCACGTCACTGCACTCTAGCATCACAAACTTTAACCTCCAATTCGGGACTGGTGCCTCAATCCTAGTCTGGAGCCACATCACCAAACCTCATACTAACGCCGGGGGCCGCAGAAGAACAAAGAGGGGCTGACTTGCTGACCTTTGGGGGTCGGATCGGAGGCGTTGGCAGCAGACGAGGTGGACGCGGAGGCGGGCTTGTCGACGAAGAAGAGGGAGTCGGAGGGGAGGGAGGGGATGGCGGCGGCGCCGGCGTGGGCGTCGCGCGTCTGCTTCTCGTAGAACTCGTCGATGTCGTCGGTGCTGATGTTGGACCGCCACGCCTTCTTCCCTTTCCGCGAGCTCTTCGCCGCCTTGCCCATCGCCGCCGGTTGCTCGCTCGCTCGCGCCGCCGCCTCGGGGGAGCGGGAAGGGTCTTGGAGGGAGAGGCTGGGAAGTTATTAGGGTTTCTGGCCTTCGTCGGGTTGGGTTATTTGGAGAGGGCTGCTGCACTGCCTGGTGGGGTCCCCGAGTTGTGGGCCCGGCTCTATGAGGGTGTCGGTTGGTTGTGCAACCTGTGTCATGGGAAAAAACGTAGCAAAGGAAAAATGGAAGAAATTTTCTTCAGATCTTAGTTTCGGAGGAAAGATGCACGAATCATATAACTCATTTAGAGCGTGTTTGGTTGCAGTAGTGAACAATAGCTGCATTGCATAGCCTTCTCAACTCAGTCATGCAACATCAAATGCACCATCTAAAAGTTGTTTGATTGCCTGCATGCCTTCTTGCCTGCATGGGTTGAACCACACTGTCTGGTGTTTGGTTGCCTGCATGTTAGTGGACAAACTCAAGGCATGATGTTTGGTTGTATGCAACGCCTCATGTGTGGTAATCTCTTTGGCTAGTTGGTGAGGTTACCAGCACACTTCGGCATAACCATGTAGCACACATCATAAGCAAAGCAGAGTATAAACAGAGGATCAACTACTTAACAACATATTTCAGATAAGCAGTACCACACGTCATAACAGTTTAACGCACTAAACCGTAAACAGTTCAAAGCAGACTCGATAGTACTTAGGAAGGAGGTGCCCCGGCCCTAGTCCTTGGCGGCGAAGGCTTCGTCATGCTTCCTGCACTTGCTGACGACCTCAATGCCATCGTCGTCGAAGATGATGACCTTGAGGATGTTGGGAGTGAGGAGCTTGAACGTCACCACGTAGCCGATCTTTTTTTTTTGCGCGAAAACTTTTGATCTATTCATCAACTGTCAAGATAGTACAAAGAACACTAGAAGTAAAATTTACATCCAGGTTCGTAGACCACCTAGCGACGACTACAATCACTGGAGCGAGCCGAAGGCGCGCCGCCGTCATCGCCCCTCCCTCGTCGGAGCCGGGCAAACATTGTTGTAGTAGACAGTCGGGAAGTCGTCGTGCTAAGGCCCCATAAGACCAGCGCACCAGAACAGCAACCGCCGCTGATGAAGAGAAGCATAGACTGGAAGGATCCAACCTGCAGACACTCAGACATAGAGGAACGAAGACCGGATCCAGTTGGATCCACCGAAGACAAACGCCGACCGGATCCCACGAGATCCGCCGGAGACAAACCTCCACACTGAAGGAAATATGCCCTAGAGGCAATAATAAAGTTATTGTTCATTTCCTTATATCATGATAAATGTTTATTATTCATGTTAAAATTGTATTAACCGGAAACATAATACTTGTGTGAATACATAGACGAAACTAAACGTCACTAGTATGCCTCTACTTGACTAGCTCGTTAATCGAAGATGGTTATGTTTCCTAACCATAGACATGTGTTGTCATTTGATTAACGGGATCACATCATCAGGAGAATGATGTGATTGACATGACCCATTCCATTAGCTTAGCACCCGATCGTTTAGTATGTTGCTATTGCTTTCTTCATGACTTATACATGTTCCTATGACTATGAGATTATGCAACTCCCGTTTGCCGGAGGAACACTTTGTGTGCTACCAAACGTCACAACGTAACTGGGTGATTATAAAGGTACTCTACAAGTGTCTCCAAAGGTACATGTTGGGTTGGCGTATTTGGAGATTAGGATTTGTCACTCCGATTATCGGAGAGGTATCTCTGGGCCCTCTTAGTAATGCACATCACTTAAGCCTTGCAAGCAATACAACTAATGAGATAGTTGCGAGATGATGTATTACGGAACGAGTAAAGAGACTTGCCAGTAATGAGATTGAACTAGGTATTAAGATACCGACGATCGAATCTCGGGCAAGTAACATGCCGATAACAAAGGGAACAACGTATGTTGTTATGCGGTCTGACCGATAAAGATCTTCGTAGAATATGTGGGAGCCAATATGAGCATCCAGGTTCCGCTATTGGTTATTGACCGGAGACGTGTCTCGGTCATGTCTACATTGTTCTCGAACCTGTAGGGTCCGCACGCTTAACGTTACAATGACAGTTTCATTATGAGTTTATATGTTTTGATGTACCGAAGGTTGTTCGGAGTCCCGGATGTGATCACGGACATGACGAGGAGTCTCGAAATGATCGAGACATAAAGATTGATATATTGGACGACTATATTCGGACACCGGAAGTGTTCCAGGTGATTTCGGAGAAAACCGGAGTGCCGGAGGGTTACGAGAACCCCCCCCCCCCCCCCCGGAGAAGTATGGGCCTAATGGGCCTTAGTGGAGAGAGAGAGGGGCGGCCAGGGTGGGCCGCGCGTCCCCTCCCCCTCTGGTCCGAATTGGACTAGGAGAGGGGGGCGGCGCCCCCCTTTCCTTCTCCCTCTCCCCTTCCTTTCCCCCTCCTAGTAGGAGTAGGAAAGAGGGGAGTCCTACTCCTACTAGGAGGAGGACTCCTCCTCCTGGCGCGCCCTGCTAGGGTCGGCCAGCCTCCCCCCTTGCTCCTTTATATACGGGGGCAGGGGGCACCTCTAGACACACAAGTTGATCTTTGTGATCGTTCTCTTAGCCGTGTGCGGTGCCCCCCTCCACCATAATCCTCGATAATATTGTACCGGTGCTTAGGCGAAGCCCTGAGATGGTAGAACATCAAGATCGTCACCACGTCGTCGTGCTGACGGAGCTCATCCCCGACACTTTGCTGGATCGGAGTCCGAAGATCGTCATCGAGCTGAACGTGTGCTAGAACTCGGAGGTGCTGTAGTTTCGGTGCTTGATCGGTCGGGCCGTGAAGATGTACGACTACATCAATCGCGTTGTCATAACGCTTCCGCTATCGGTCTACGAGGGTACGTAGACAACACTCTCCCCTCTCGTTGCTATGCATCACCATGATCTTGCGTGTGCGTAGGAATTTTTTTGAAATTACTACGTTCCCCAACACACACGCCTTTCGACGATACTTGAAACATCACCGGGACAGGGGCTAGGCGGGGAGGACCTTATTCCATCTTCAAGAAGACGCCGCCACCTCATCTTCTTGAGCATGGCACAAACCCTAACAAAACTCAGAAAAGCACCTAAAAACGGAGCCCTCCCGCCGGCAAGGGCCGGGATCCACCGTGCCTCCATGATCCGAGGACCATAGAAGATAAGGCGGACCGGCGGCGCCGGCGAGAGGCAAGGAAACCCTAGATGGGAGTTCGGGCGTGGGCAGGAGGAGCAAAGGGTTTTCTTACCATGTAGCCGATCTTGATCTGATGAACGGCTGCGTAGGTGACCCAACCCTGCTCCAAGGTCACTCTGGCGTTCATCAGCTTCACCATCACCTTCCAGGAACAGCCGGTGTTGTTCCTGAGCTTGAACTCCGCCGGCATCGTGACGAAGTGCTTGGTGAAGTCCAGGGGCATGGGGATGCACTCAAACTTCGGTGCAAGGATGACCTTGCAGAAGTGACTTGGGCCATCCTCCTCATGGTAGTGGTCGTAATTGCGGCGCTTGTTGCTAGGGGGATCCTCCATGCGCTCGTCGTCGCCAACCTCAGGCGTCTTCGGTTCTTCCTCGGCGGTGGGCGGCAACACAACCTCCTCGGGCATTGGATGAAGGGGTTGCTTGCCCTTGTTGTCAACGGTCGGGAGCACCTCTGTGCCCATGTCATTGCTCTCCTCGATCTGCACACAATTCATGGAGTCAGGCATAGCACAGAGTTCATGGCTTATTGAAGAGCATGTAGTTAAAAAGGCATGACTGTCACTCTTCTCCTCCTCTCCATGGCCCCTATATTTACTCACCCTGCCCAACACTACTTACCCACCCCCTCTCTTCTCTCATTGTCAACCTTCCTCCTCTCCATCGCCATGAGCTCTAGCTCTAGCTCCAACGCCAACCCCTTCCCTTGGGGTATTGGCTGGAGGGCCTTCTTCCTCGGGTGGTCGGTTGGTGACCGCACCAAGTTCGAGAACACCATGGAGGTGTGCTCGAACTTCGGCTCCATGCCTGACATGCAGAAAGAATCTGATGCAGTGCTCATGAGGGCCGTTGCACAAGAGCTGAAGACGCTGATTCCTGACCCGGCGAAGGGCGCAATGGCAATCGACATCATTCGTTGGGCCATGAATCAGGTCGTCTCCGACGACACTAAACAAAGGAAGAAGTGGTCCAAGTACAAGAACTACTGAGCTCATAATGACCGACGTGCCGCAGTGTGCTGGGAGACGGCAATCGTGCCACCGGTGGTCATCGGTGGGGAGCCTAAGGAGGAGGAAGAACTGTTGGAAATATGCCCTAGAGGCAATAATAAAATGGTTATTATTATATTTCCTTGTTCATGATAATTGTCTATTGTTCATGCTATAATTGTGTTATCCGGAAATCGTAATACATGTGTGAATACATAGACCACAACATGTCCCTAGTGAGCCTCTAGTTGACTAGCTCGTTGATCAACAGATAGTCATGATTTCCTGACTATGGACATTGGATGTCATTGATAACGGGATCACATCATTAGGAGAATGATGTGATGGACAAGACCCAATCCTAAGCCTAGCACAAGATCGTGTAGTTTGTTTGCTAAAGCTTTTCCAATGTTAAGTATCATTTCCTTAGACCATGAGATCGTGTAACTCCCGGATGTCGTAGGAGTGCTTTGGGTGTGCCAAACGTCACAATGTAACTGGGTGACTATAAAGGTATACTACAGGTATCCCCAAAAGTATCTGTTGGGTTGACACGGATCGAGACTGGGATTTGTCACTCCGTATGACGGAGAGGTATCTCTGGGCCCACTCGGTAATGCATCATCATAATGAGCTCAATGTGACCAAGTGTTTGGTCACGAGATCATGCATTACGGTACGAGTAAAGTGACTTGCTGGTAACGATATCGAACGAGGTATTGGGATACCGACGATCGAATCTCGGGCAAGTAACGTACCGATTGACAAAGGGAATTGTATAGGGTATTACTTGAATCCTCGACATCGTGGTTCATCCGATGAGATCATCGAGGAGCATGTGGGAGCTAACATGGGTATCCATATCCCGCTGTTGGTTATTGACCGGAGAGTCGTCTCGGTCATGTCTGCATGTCTCCTGAACCCGTAGGGTCTACACACTTAAGGTTCGGTGACGCTAGGGTTGTAGACATATGAGTATGCGGTAACCCGAAAGTTGTTCGGAGTCCCAGATGAGATCCCGGACGTCACGAGGAGTTCCGGATTGGTCCGGAGGTAAAGATTTATATATAGGAAGTCCAGTTTCGGCCTTCGGAAAAGTTTTGAGGGTCATCGGTATTGTACCGGGACCACCAGAAGGGTCCCGGGGGTCCACCGGGTGGGGCCACCTATCCCGGAGGGCCCCATAGGCTGAAGTGGGAAGGGGAACCAGCCCCTGGTGGGCTGGTGCGCCCCCCTTGGGCCTCCCCTGCGCCTAGGGTTGGAAACCCTAGGGGTGGGGGGCGCCCCACTTGGCTTGGGGGGGAAGCGACCCCCTTGGCCGCCGCCCCCCTTGGAGATTGGATCTCCTAGGGCCGGCGCCCCCCAGGGCCCTTATATAAAGAGGGGGGAGGGAGGGCAGCCGCACCCTTGCTCCTGGCGCCTCCCTGATACGGCCGGTCCTAGCTCCAGTCATATTAACGTTGCACTTGTTCAAGAGATTGTTACTGTGCATGAAGAAATAGTGCATGCTTCCTATCATATGTTTGACATGGACCAGGAGGCGCATGCATATGCTGGTAGCACATACACGTGCAAGTATGAGGGCAAAGAATTATCTGGTACAGTACATACATCGGATTTAGGTCTTGTTTGGAATTCCATTAAAATAGGAGATGAGATGGATTCGTTTGAGTTGCCGAGGCCGCCGGAGTTAAAACTTGATTCGGTTAGGAGAAGTAATAATTTCAAAAGGGATTTACTTTCGTGGTACCAAGTACGCATGCATGCATTATTACGTGGGAAGAGTTACATGTGTGTGCATGCAAGGAAGGATTCGTACATGTTTGGCCAAGGTGTGCATCAATTTGATTGTCTCTTCTGGTTGCCACGCTCAAAACAAATCCATGTTGTACACGTACAAGAGTCAAGTTTCCTTGGGATCTACTACTTCTCACGTTCAAGGCACCAGAACCGGAGGTGCACACCGGTATGTTTGGATGGTGGAGATTATTTTCCCTGAGACAAATCGGATGGGGGCCACCAGAGATATTTGTTTTATTTATTTTGTAATGATTACCTGCTAAAATAAAGTACGTAATCAGTTTTGCTCCTTTAGGTGTTTGGTCCAGAGTTAGAGATAGCGTGAGATTTTCTTCGGTCAACTTATCACGCAAGTTTAAGTCAGCTAGCTATACTATAAATAGTTATGCTACGGTCATTGTAAAAGCAGGTTATTTTAAGATGAATTAGACACGTGTGTTTTTCAGCCGTCGGCCATTATCGAGTTTTGAGAAACCTTGTCAAAAGTCTCTACCGGCGTGTGAGTTCCTGTGACGCGACGCGTAGGAGATTACAAGCTGAACCTATACGGTTCGTCCACGTTATTCCTTCAGACCAAGGGGTTGGCGTGTTGTTTTTGCGAGGTTTGTGAACATCTTTGTAAACCCGCATCTAGTTCTTGCTGTGATGGAGTTTTGTGCCGTGAAAGATCGGGCCAACAACGGATCGACACTCGCCTCGAGGTTCGCTCCTCATCACTCCCTCTCCCTCCGTAACACCTCTCCTCCCCGCTTGCGCTTGGCGAAGCCCTGCCGGGATCCCGCTACTTCCACCACCACGCCGTCGTGCTACTGGATCTCCATCAACCTCTCCTTCCCCTTGTTGGATCAAGAAGGAGGAGACGTCTTCCCCAGCCGTACGTGTGTTGAACGCGGAGGTGTCGTCCGTTCGACACTTGGTCATCGGTGATTTGGATCACCGTGAGTACGACTCCATCAACCCCATTCTTTTGAACGCTTCCGCTCGCGATCTACAAGGGTATGTAGATGCACTCCTCTCTTTCGTTGCTAGATGACTCCATAGATTGATCTTGGTGAAGCGTAGAATTTTTTTATTTTCTACAACGTTCACCAACAAGAACCGTGCAGATGCTAGTGAGGGCACCGGAGCCAGGTCGTCGTACCTGGCAGATCGACCTCGACTCCGCCGAGGACGACGACAATGACTGATAGAGGTAGAGGTGTCCCGATGTTTCGATGAGATGGTGGTTATCGTTTCTGTGGGAGTCGACCTTGACGATCCGACTACGAACGTGCGAGACGTCGCGCCTTAGCAATCGCTAAACCAACTTCCGAGGGTTATTGACCACGCCGGAGCACGATCAACCTGACCACGAGGGCCTGTTTCCTGCGAGCAAACGAAGAACAAGCAAGAAACTAAGATTGCAATCTGGATATTGCGAATAAAAGAGGAAAGCTTTATTAACGAAGGTGGGGTTCTGTGACGCCTTTGTCTGGTCATTGAACACAAACGAAGTACGCGAAGTTGCAGCTATGGCGAACTTTTAATCTAAACAAAACCCAAAGTCTAAACGATGCCCTAAGGGCTGTATATATGGAGGAAGAGGGGGGGATTTCATGGCCCTTGAGGAAGGGGTCCGAAACCAACCCTAACTCTTGTTTCCCCACACATACGGACTCTAAAAACAGCCTATACTTAAGTATTTCGAAATTACATGGGCCTGGCCCAACAATAAGGTGACGCAACACCTAGAATAGCCTCTGGACGAAATTTATGAAGTGGCATCTTGTATTTCATCCAAGGCTTCAGTCACTCCTTATGGTGGCTTTAGAGTCCTGAAATCATCACTTGTAACTCCGTTCTTGTTCCCCTTGCGCATGCCATCAACTCCATGCTTGTTCTTGCTCCAATGTTCATCCTTCTCCAAGCTAGGCCCTTCATTTGTAAGCAAAACAAATGTATCCAATTTAAGCAGCATCATATTCTCATGAACATTAGAATCATTACCAAGAAACGAAAGTACCTGGTAATTTAATTGGCGTGCGCGAGCTCTAGTAATTGGTCCATCATATGTAATAGTAGGGGCTGTGGGTGTAACAATGGTATTGATGTCCTCATCATCCTCCCCTTCTTGAAATGAAGTCGTCCTCGACGGAAGCTCATCTTCCTCACCCAAATAAGGCTTCAAATCTGCAATGTTAAAAGTGGGACTAACCCCAAAATCTACAGGCAACTCAAGTTTATATGCATTATCATTTATTTTCTCTAACACCTTAAAAGGACCATCAGCACGTGGCATTAGCTTTGATTTGCGCAAATTAGGAAATATATCCTTACGCAAATGTAACCAAACAAGATCTCCAGGTGCAAACACAACATGTTTTCTACCCTTATCTCCAGCAAGTTTATATTTAGCATTCATACGCTCAATGTTTTCCTTAGTTAACTCATGCATTTTTAAAATCAATTTAGCACATTGTTTAGCATCAAAATTAACCTTCTCCGAAGATGGAAGAGGCAACAAATCAATAGGTGCACGAGGTAGGAAACCATACACAATTTCAAAAGGGCACATCTTAGTAGTAGAATGCAACGAACGGTTATAAGCAAATTCAATATGAGGCAAGCATTCTTCCCACATTTTCTTATTATTCTTCAAAACAGCCCTAAGCATAGTAGACAATGTTCTATTGACTACTTCACTTTGTCCATCAGTTTGGGGGTGACAAGTAGTACTAAAAAGCAGTTTAGTCCTCAACTTAGCCCATAAACATCTCCAAAAGTGGCTAAGAAATTTAGTATCACGATAAGAAACAATAGTATTTGGCACACCATGCAAGCGAATAATTTCACGAAAGAATAAATCAGCAACATTAACAGTATCATCGCTTTTATGACATGGTATAAAGTGTGCCATTTTTTAGAATCTATCCACGACAACAAATATGCTATCCCTCCCCTTCTTTGTTCGAGGTAAACCTAAAATAAAGTCCATAGATATATCCTCCCAAGGAACACTAGGCACAGGCAAAGGCATATATAAACCATGAGGATTGAGTCGTGACTTAGCTTTTTGACATGTAGTGCAGCGAGCAACAAAACGCTCAACATCCCGTCTCATCTTTGGCCAAAAGAAATGTGTAGCAAGTACGTCCTCCGTCTTCTTCACGCCAAAGTGTCCCATTAATCCTCCTCCATGCGCCTCCTGCAACAACAAAAGACGAACAGAGCTAGCAGGAATGCATAGCTTGTTAGCGCGGAACACAAAACCATCATTAACAACGAACTTGTTCCATGTTCTTCCTTCTTTACAATTCTGCATTACTTCTTTAAAATCAGCATCATGCACATATTGATCTTTGATGGTCTCCAAACCAAATATTTTGAAGTCAAGTTGTGAAAGTATAGTATAGCGACGAGACAAAGCATCAGCAATAACATTTTCTTTAACCTTCTTGTGTTTGATGACATAAGGGAAAGTCTCAATGAATTCAACCCATTTAGCATGTCTACGATTCAGTTTAGCTTGACTTTTAATATGTTTCAAAGATTCATGATCAGAATGTATAACAAATTCTTTGGGCCATAAATAATGTTGCCATGTCTCTAAAGTCCGAACAAGAGCATATAATTCCTTATCATAAGTAGAATAGTTCAGACTAGGCCCACTCAATTTTTCAGAAAAGTATGCAACAGGTTTGCCATCTTGTAATAACACACCTCCTAATCCAATTCCACTAGCATCACATTCAAGCTCAAAAGTCTTATTAAAGTCAGGAAGTTGAAGTAAAGGGGCATGTGTCAACTTATCTTTCAATACCGCGAAGGCTTCTTCTTGTGTGGTACCCCAAACAAAAGGCACATCCTTCTTTGTAAGCTCATTGAGAGGTGCAGCAATGGTGCTAAAATCTCTCACAAAACTCCTATAGAAACCAGCGAGTCCAAGAAAACTCCTCACTTGTGTGACCGTTTTGGGCTGCGGCCAACTCTCAATAGCTTCAATCTTGGCTTTATCAACTTCAATTCCCTGTGGAGTAACAACATAGCCAAGAAAAGACACTCGGTCGGTGCAAAAGGTGCACTTCCCAAGGTTACCAAACAAACGTGCATCACGTAGAGCATTAAAAACAGCACGTAAATGTTCCAAATGTTCTTCCAAAGATTTGCTATAAATCAGTATATAATCAAAATAGACTACCACAAATCGTCCAATGAAAGCACGTAAAACTTCGTTCATTAGTCTCATGAAAGTACTAGGTGCATTAGTTAACCCAAAAGGCATGACTAACCACTCATATAAACCAAACTTAGTTTTAAAAGTTGTTTCCCATTGATCTCCCAATTTCAAACGAATTTGATGGTATCCACTACGCAAATCAACTTTGGAGAATATTGTAGAGCCACTCAATTCATCAAGCATATCATCTAGCCTAGGAATAGGATGACGATAACGAATAGTAATATTATTAATGCATCTACAATCAACACACATACGCGAGGTACCATCCTTTTTCGGCACTATAATAATAGGAATAGCACAAGGACTAAGGGATTCGCGTATATAACCTTTGTCGAGTAGCTCTTGTACTTGACGCATAATCTCCTTCGTCTCCTCTGGATTGGTACGGTATGGTGCGCGGTTGGGTAATGATGCACCGGGAATTAAGTCAATTTGATGCTCAATCCCTCGAATAGATGGTAATCCCGGTGGCACGTCTTGTGGAAAGACGTCAGCGAACTCCTGCAAAATGTTAGTAACAGCAGGAGGCAAAGAGGAAGGCACGTCCTCGAATGAAAATAATGCCTCTTTGCACACAAAAGCATAGCAAACAGATTTGCTAACATCTAGATCATCAATATCAGATTTGGTGGCAAATAAACATGCACTTTTCAATTTAATTTCAGAAGCAACACTAGATGGTTTATTATTAGGCTTCATTTGTTGCTCAAATTCTTTTGCCACAATCTGATTTTCACTCTTATTTTGCTCCTGTTTTGCTTTATTAGCTCGATTAATATCATCTTTCAAAATGGAATCAGGAGTCATAGGAAGCAAAGTAATATTTTTGTCCTTATGAACAAGAGTATACTGATTGTTTCTACCATGGTGTACAGAATTTTTATCAAATTGCCATGGTCTACCAAGTAATAAGGAACATGCTTGCATAGGTACCACATCACAATCAACATAATCAGCATATGTAGAGATACTAAAATGCACACGAACAGTACATGTTACCTTAACCTTACCGCTGTTGTTGAACCATTGGATGTAGTAAGGATGTGGATGTGGTCTTGTGGTGAGGGATAGCTTCTCCACCATCTCCATGCTAGCCAAGTTGTTGCAGCTCCCTCCATCTATGATGACGCGAACAGAACGTTCCTTCACAACTCCCTTTGTATGGAACAAATTATGCCTCTGATTGTGCTCAGCTTGCGTGACCTGCACACTCAAAACACGTTGAGCAACTAAACATTCATACCTGTCAGCATCTTCAGCAGCCATGTATTGCGTCTCATGATCAGAATCATCTCCATTGTGTTCTTCATGTGTAAGAAGAGCCAAAGTCTCCTCATCATAGTCACTAGCGAACTCATACCCACCATCCTCAGTAGCAATCATCACACGCTGAGATGTGCATTCGTGCGCAAAATGTCCTCTTCCCTTACAACGACGACAAATAATATCACTAGTGTGCCATGTAGACGCCATGGAAGAAGCAGAGCTCTGTGCAGTCCCGGCAGGTGTGCTCTTGGCAGATAGTGGTGGTTGTGCCTGCTTTCTTGTATCACGGTTGGAGGTGGCAGCTGACGGAGGTGCCGGTGTAGCAGAACGTGTGGAAGTAGATGATGCACGTGGTGTCCACGATGAAGGTTGACCTGCAGAAAAGTTAGTTCGCGCCAATGCCTGTCGATCCTGCACTTCACGTTCAGCTTTACAAGCAAGATGGAATAAACGAGTGATATTATTATAATCCTTATAGTCTAGAATGGTCTGAATCTCTCTATTTAATCCACCCAGAAAACGTGCAAGCATAGCTTCATTCTCCTCAACGATACCACATCTAATCAAGCCAGTTTGTAATTCCTGATAATATTCTTCTACCGAATTTTTTCCTTGTCTTAAGCGCTGCAATTTTTTGAAGTAATTCACGTTGATAATATGGTGGAACCCAACGAGTACGCATAGCAGTTTTCAAAGCAGCCCAAGTAGCTGGAACAGGATATAATCTACAATATTCAGACCACCAAACACATGCAAAGCTAGTGAAAGCACAAACAGCAGCAGGAACACGTAACTCCTCAGGATATTGTAAACATGTAAATCGTTGTTCAGTTTCTGACTCCCAAGTAAGATATATATCAGGAACATATCTACCCTCAAATGGTGGGATATTCAATTTCAGTTTAGGGAGATGGTCATGATCTCGTACCTGAGGGGAAGCCCTAACATTACCATTATTTGCATGTGGACGACCTGGTGGTTGTGGTGCTGGTGGTTGCACGTAGTTCTGATGTTGATCAACCTCATCCTCGTAATCTCCCACATAATCATCCTCCTCCACATCATCAGCAGGAGCCACAAAAGTATCAACAGCAGCACCAGCAGCTTGGCCAGACTGAAGAGGGACACGGGTCGCTCGGCGGAGGGCTGTGTCGCGATGTGGAGGTAGTCGTTGTTGCTGTTGTAGAGGTGCGTTAGGTGCAGCTGGTGGTGGTGGTGGTAGACGCGCGAGCAATTCATTAAACTTGTTATCGAGCTTTGTTTCGAACGCCTTCTCAATGCCATCTATCTTCTCCATGGCCTCTTCAAATCTATTTAGCACATCTTCCACCTGTCCACTCATCATTTGCTGAAACTTATCATGTAACGCTTTGTTTGTCATGTTCTCCCAGTCAGTCTCGTCGCTTGTGATCCTGCCATGGTTAGCAGCAATAGAAACACACAAGAATATGATTCTACAGACTACTAGGAAGTGGTGGTGGTGGTGTGGTGGACAGTCACAAATCCGTCAAGCAAATCTCAAATTCTTACTAGTTCTTACCCAGCAGCAGGCGGTGATCGGCAACCGATGTAGTCAAAACTCTCAAAGCTTGGATAGAGCGATTACCAGGGAGAGTCAAACGCACGATGTAGATGTATGTGGAGCTGGGAAGGCTTTTAATATGGTAGCAAAAAGGGTCAGCAATAATCAATTCAGAGATGCAAAGTTGAATAAACGCTCAACGACGGTACTGTGCTGGTCCTAGGCTAGACCGTGCTAGAGACGCGAGCCTAGAACACTAACAAAATCACGGCGCTGCACGTAAACAAGGGAAAAGCACACTCTGGAAAAAAAATTGGCCCTGATTTTTTTTGCGCTCTTTTTTTTGCGCTCCTCTTTTTTTTTGCGAAAAATCACTATAATGGCGAGTGTCTCAAAACTCTTCCCAGGTCAAACTGACAGAATAGACACGAAATTTTTGCGAATTTTTTTTCGACTGCCCGGACCCAAAAACTGGAAACGGCTCAAAAAGAAATTTCAATAACGGCGACTGTCTCAAAAGGCTAAGAAACACCTAAAAATAGGATAGCCAGAAATTTTTTTGTCAAGTGCGTTTTTGGAAAATTTTGGGCCTAAACGGAGGGTGGTTTCCGGACTCTTTTTTTTTTGGATCCAACCTCTTCTACGGACAGCAAAAGATTGATGGAATCCCAAACCTACTCAAACAAGGAAACACGAATCTGGCAACAGATGGATCTCGAAAGCAAACCTAATATGAGATGGACTCAAAGTGATGGTGGTATATGGATACGGATCGGTGGCGGATAAGTGGTGGTGGAAGATGGCAGGGACAATGATGATGGTGCGGCGGCGGCGTGACTAATATGACCAAAACTCGAAACTCTAAAAGACTAGACGCTAAGACCAGCAACTTGACACGACGATGCAACCGCAAATTCAACAAAGCAAATACAGAAAAGATTATGCAAAGGCTCAGATTGGTTCGGATAGGATGAACTAACCCTAATTTTTTTTGGCTTTTTCGTGGACTATAGGTATGAAGAACAGACTCGATCTAAACTACGAAAAACTGTAAAATCTCACCGAGCAACCTGAAAATCTGATACCACTTGATAGAGGCAGAGGTGTCCCGATGTTTCGATGAGATGGTGGTTATCGTTTCTGTGGGAGTCGACCTTGACGATCCGACTACGAACGTGCGAGACGTCGCGCCTTAGCAATCGCTAAACCAACTTCCGAGGGTTATTGACCACGCCAGAGCACGATCAACCTGACCACGAGGGCCTGTTTCCTGCGAGCAAACAAAGAACAAGCAAGAAAAGATTGCAATCTGGATATTGCGAATAAAAGAGGAAAGCTTTATTAACGAAGGTGGGGTTCTGTGACGCCTTTGTCTGGTCGTTGAACACAAACGAAGTACGCGAAGTTGCAGCTATGGCGAACTTTTAATCTAAATAAAACCCAAAGTCTAAACGACGCCCTAAGGGCTGTATATATGGAGGAAGGGGGGGATTTCGTGGCCCTTGAGGAAGGGGTCCGAAACCAACCCTAACTCTTGTTTCCCCACACATACGGACTCTAAAAACAGCCTATACTTAAGTATTTCGAAATTACATGGGCCTGGCCCAACAATAAGGTGACGCAGCACCTAGAATAGCCTCTGGACGAAATTTATGAAGTGGCATCTTGTATATTTCGTCCAAGGCTTCAGTCACTCCTTATGGTGGCTTCAGAGTCCTGAAATCATCACTTGTAACTTCATTCTTGTTCCCCTTGCGCATGCCATCAACTCCATGCTTGTTCTTGCTCCAATGTTCATCCTTCTCCAAGCTAGGCCCTTCATTTGTAAGCAAAACAAATGTATCCAATTTAGGCAACATCATATTCTCATGAACATTAGAATCATTACCAAGAAACGAAAGTACCTGGTAATTTAATTGGCGTGCGCGAGCTCTAGTAATTGGTCCATCATATGTAATAGTAGGGGCTGTGGGTGTAACAATGGTATTGATGTCCTCATCAATGACCGCTGCCCCGCACGGCGATGAACAAGAAGATGAAGACCAGCCACTCGACCCGCCGCTCCGCACACCCGTGACGGCCACCGTGGTTAGAGGGTGCCCATTGTGTACCCCAATCCCCCTTCTACTGCATTCGCATCTACCTCTATTCTGATCTTGCATGAACTAGTATGAACTCGTATGAACTAGTATGAACTACCTCTACATGCTTATCTACCTCTATTCCCCATTCCCCTCTCCGAAGTGGATCGAATCTATCGTCGGATTGAATGGGAAAAAGTAGTGCATGACGAACAGAGAGAAGTGCTTACCGCCATTGCCGGGGCCAAGTGATGATCCGCTCGCCGATGATGGAGTCCGGTGGTCTTCTTGCTCTCCTTCGATCCGCCGCCGCCGGTGAGAGTTGGGAGAGTGGGGGAGAGTGGGGAGAGGGAGAGGTGAGGCTAATAACTGTCGGCGCTTCGGGAAGCAACGCGACTTCTCGAGCGTTGTCGCGCGCGTGCAACCGCCGCCGCCCACGTGCACCGCTCGGGCTTGGCCCTGGAGAACCGCCGATTCGAGCGTTCCCAAGGAGCCAGGCCCACGAGTGCTTTAAGGTTCATGCCATGCAGGCCAAACAGTAAAAGCAGGCAACCAATCGGCCCGTTTGCGTCCCGCGCGAGCCAGGCCGGGCCTCATGCAGGCAACCAAACACGCCCTTTGACCTCATTTTCAAATTCCACCCTCTGAAGAACACGACTAAGTTTTTTTCCGAGAAACTTCCGATCTATTCACCTTCAATCATGGGCGGTACAACGAACACCAAAAATAATAAATTACTCTCTTCGATCCAAATTAATTAACGCAGCTTTAGTACAATATTAATTTGGACCAAAGGGAGTACATACAGATTCGTAGACCATCTAGCGACGACTGCAAACACCGAAGCAAGTCAAAGACACGCTGCCATTATAGCCCCTCCCTCACCGGAGTCGGACAAAGCTTGTTGTAGTAGACAGTCGAGAAATCGTCGTGCTAAGACCCTATAGAACATACGCACCAGAAGAACAATACTAAGTGATATAATAACATACTAATTATACCTTTCCATGTGGTTTGAGTTTGTCTTGACTCTATTTGTTAGGGTTCTTGTTTTTTTTCACTCCTGTGAATCAAACAATAAGTCTGCAAAATTTCATTGTTTTCTAGACCTTTGTTTTATACTCCCTCTGTTCCTAAATATAATTCTTTTTAGAAATTTCAATGGGGAATTTCTAAGAAGACTTTTATTTAGGAACGGAGGCAGTACATACATTCATATCCTTTTTTGTGTTTTTTATTTTCTGTATTTTTAGAATCATGTGAACCAAAGGAAGCCCTAGAAGGGGAAAATACCATGCATTTATTTTGAAAAATACTTGGATCCAAATGTTTTTTAGAATAAATCTGCATTGTTCCCTATTCATAGATACTAGTAAACATGCACGTGCAACGCACGTCTCAAACATAAAACAGGTGAGTTCACATAATATAAAAAATAAACGTTTTTAAAAATATAAATCAAATGGATACACAATGTTTGATGTCGCTCAAATTGTATTTTCAAAAGCGAGACACAATAGCGGTTATGTTGCTGCATAGAGTAATAGCAGGAAAATATTCTCATTTAAATAAAATCAGCAATTATTTATTAATGCAGTAATATAGGCATGTAGTATAGTCTTCTCTTCGAGTGTAGCCAGGAAAAAAAAGTATAAACTGCCTTACGGTGCAATTATATTGTTCAAGATGCTTAATTCTCGAATCTTATTTTATTCTACTAATCTGCATAGCAAAATATATATTTGTACTAATTTGGGTCAAATTAATTTTTTTTTGGTTGTGTGGACTGCCAAAATTATATAGCTACCTACTATGGATAATAGGAAATAGAAGATGATATGTGACTACAACGACTTCTATATGAAATAAAGATGATTTACAAGAACTAATTGAAATGTAAAAGGGCTAAAAGAAATCCAATAATTATCATGATAGAAAATATTTATCCGTTTTTGTATGTGTTTATGCGTTGGCAACCATACTAACTTACAATGACGTAAGACGCTTTGTACGTATAGAAACTGAAATGAGTTATGAAGAAAAATAAAGATGGAAGGAAAAGTATTCTAGAGTATTTGTCAAGCTTAACCTTATCAAGCTTTCAGGTCAGCTTCTAAATTACAAAAATAATGATGAATCCTCAAATAAGAAAGAGCCAACAATTTGGAACATGCTACAAAACTGGTGAAGATAGAAAGCATGCATCCTCTTTTTCCTTGTCGTAAGAAGTAGCTTCAGCATACATTTGTAACAGTGTAATATCTGATCCGGAAAAGGTTGTTCATTATTATTATTGGAGGAAAGAGGCGCGCAGACAAAGAAAGAGAGGCGGTGCAAATAAGGCCTTAAACAACATGTCTTCAAGTTTGATGACTGCAGATATGTTGGATCATTCGAAACTGCACAAGTATATAAGAATAAATATATGTGCCAAAATAGCGAAAGGTATTTGGTTTCTCTGTCATGAAACAAAATAAATCCGACTGAGTACAGTTTATATGGTTTCTCTATACCAATATACGGCAGCTGTATTAGGACAGATCCTTTGAAGGATCTATTTATTGGAACTCAGCCGGATTAGTTTCTTCATTGGATCCTTCTGTATGGTAAAATTCTCTTTATTGGAATGCAGTAGAGATTGCATACCTTTACAGAACAGCGAGAGATATTCTCTAACAACAGTTACGGAGTCATGTGACCCGTTTTAGATGTATAAAATCATGTAACTGAAATAGTAGTACATCTTCAATATCTTGCCTCCTACTGAATCTTACATAATTTACTGGATTGCTATACAATTATGTTAAAGTGACGCCTGTAAAGTTTTCTCTAAGAATGAATCATATATTCTGATTTCCAACCTATCCCTGGAGCTAGTGCCTAGGCAGGCGCAACCCACCTTAATTCCAGGTAAAGCAACGTCATACGTAAAACATACACTGATCAAATAGCACAAATAAAGCAATTCTAACCAAGGGGATGGCGTTACCTCTTGATACGGTCCAATTTAATGCATATGGTGGTACGAAGTAAAGCCCAAGGAAGCCGACATGAACATGAGAAGTAATCATGGGAAATAGACTCTGCATCTTAACTTCTTCAGTATTCCTCTTGATCCTACTTTGTAAGACAAGATTGCTGCATTCTTATGTACGTGCCATATATAATTACACATTTTCAGTACAGCAATCGGCAACCTAAGATAATCCCAAATCTATAATTCTAGATTGCTTGAAGCCCCACGATTCTTATTTAATATGTAATGCACGTGCACCCAGACACTTTGTCGGCGTGGGTGCTGCGAACGGAGCTGAAGTCAACGCGGATGCCGATGGTTGCCGGAGAGCATGCCCTGGACGTGGATGGAGTCGTCGCGGTAGCGGCAGAAGAGCGCCTGGCCTCCAGGTAGAAGACGATGGCGGCGATAGCACGTGTGTTTCTGGAGGAAGACGAAGCTCCTCACGCTTCCCCCATCGTGGCTAGCGTGCATGATGGCGGCAGGCGGCTCGCGATTAACTTCCTAATAAGATGGATGCGTCTGAGATAAGTTTTTTAATAGGATGGATTTGTCTGAGATTAGTTTCCTAATAGGATGGATGCACTCTGATTTAGTTTCCTAGAATAGGATGCACCCGTGATTATTAGTTTCCTAATTGCTCAGACGTGGAGTTTCATATTTTCCTCCACGGTGGAGTACGGTCAGTCAATGTAAATTGCTAAGTGCACACAAAAAATGGTTTAGGTTAAGGCTAACCGTTAGATTGATTTTAGTGGGCCTAATTGTGCAGTGGTATTGGATCTGTATACGCTTTGTGGGGTGTGCTTAAAGAAGTTCTTGTTTGATTGTTTAATAGTAGTATAGATACGGCTATCAACTGATTGAGTCAATGGATCAGTCACGTTTTGTCACTCGTTCTCTCAAGCGCTTTCCTATCTTCTTAGTTTCCTCGTGCCGCTTTGTTGCTGGCCATCCTAAATTGCTCACTTTGCTCCCCAATTGTTCTCCATCCTCGCGGCTCGTGGTCCTTGGAGGTTAATGGGTCCGAGGGCGTTAGATCTGACACTAATGGGTCGACGAGCTCAATCTGGCGAAGCCGGTGCTAAAAATAAGGTTAGCATTTGTAATTTTTCAAAGTATCAAATGTATTTTTGGCACGCTGCAAACTTGGGTTTGTTTACACAGGGGCGATGACTCTAGGGTGTCTGCTTCAATCGTTGTGCCTTTGTGATGCAAGTGTTCTTGTGATGTTGGAAAATTTTGCTCCCATCCTACATGGTGCATATGCACGACAATTTGCTGCGACCAATGGGCATTTGTTGCATTCATATGCTCTTCGATTTGATGTTTCTTTTGCTATTGTCCATGTTTTCCCTAGCAGTTTTTCCATATTTTGAAACATGTGAATTTCAAATGAATTCAACAAAGGAAAAATAATGCATTTGAAGCAAGGGCATCCCATTCGGGCACTACAATTTAGGCATCATTTGATTCAAAGGATTTTCATAGGAATTTTGGAGGATTAGAATCCTTAAAAAAATCTATGTTGGTTGTTGGATTCATAAAATTGAATCCTATAAGAATTTTGTCTAAGGATTTTTCTTTTTACTACTTTTCACAGGATTTCTAGCATCCACTCAAACCTCTTTGAAAAAATCCTTTGTTTTTTCTATGATGCAATCAAACAACCCAAACTCCTGTAAGATTGAGATAAACATGACATTCCAATCCCAAGTTTTTTTCTATTCCCGCGCATTTAGAATCCTTCGAATCAAAGAGGTTTGGAGAGATTACACCGTCCCAGAGAAAGCCTCGAGCAAGGAAGGCTTTGGGCCAAAGCATCGGCTTCTACTGGAGCATTAGTTAATTTCTTGAAAAACAGGACAGTAAACATGTTCTGCAATTCAAGAAACTTATGTCACAACTCCCGCTTTTACTCGGGCTACTAAATCACTGCATACATTATTACAAATTCCGCACAAAAAAACTGGGGTTTCAATAGCGAGCAGGGTTCAAATAATGTGTTATCAGAAATAGCAGTGTTCAACAGTTCAATACTACAGCTGGATGACAAGACTACAAGCAACAAGAACATACTTTAAAGTCAATTAATTAACTCCGTGTTACAACATTAGATAGTGTACAATGGGCTCTCTGAACCTCCCTCAGGGCCACCAGCTTCGAGAAACGAATTGAGGAACACCATCAGTCAGGTCAGTAACAGTCCTTTGTCGCGAATGCCGCTCAAAGTTTCCAGTTTTTTGGTTATACTTGTTGAACAGTTGAACTGGATCTACCCAATTGCAGGTAACCAGACCAGAGTTGAGCTTAACAGGAGACTAGCCTGCCGCAAAGACTTCGCATACAGTTTTATCGTCTCCGGGAGATGTAAGCGTGACAGATAATATAACTCTGTACAGAATGGCATGTTTGAAGGTGTGTCCTTGGAATGTGTAAACCTTCCTGATCCAGTGACAAGGATTTTCTGGCATTCCTACTGCCGTCTACCAGTGCCCGTTGCGGCCATCCACGGTTGCAGGTAGTTTATTTCCTGTATATGGCTTTGGTGGCACAGCTTGGCTCACGTCGATCCTTTCAGCTTCACCTGTTTCGCTTTTGCAGGTGTTATTTCTTCTAGGGTATGAGCTGCCCGAAGGAACGCCGTTTGGAACAATTCCTTGGCTTGTGATGACCCTTCGCTGTTCATATTGCTCAGTACCAGATGTTGAACAGTTACCATAACGAAGTGCCGAACCAACCACTTTACCAGGCCTTGCGACAGCAGCACCTGTATGATGAAGTGGTGTGTCAAGTTAGTCTCGAGTTACGAGGCCCGATAGATACAGTTAAGGATACAGTCATGCAGGCTTGTTGCAGATTCAAAAGTATTGGACGACCCAGGTGCTTACCTTGAGGAACTCTGTTTGCACCAACTGAAGCAGGATCTCTGCGTGGCTTTTGTGCATTATCTCTGATTATACACCTGGAAAGATCATCCGTAATGTTGGCAGCACCCTGTGGTCGGCTATCTGAACCCTGTGGCCGGTTATCCGAATAGATAACACTCGGCCTTTTAACAGAAAAATAGATAGTCAAGAACCACACTTCCAAACCTCACAAAAAAAAAAGAACCACACTTCCAATTTGTGTCTAGAAGTGACACCACTCCATCATACAATGTTAAAGCAAAGTCAATATCATACCTTGGTAATGAATTATGTTGCCTCTCAGGCGGTGCTGCTGTTGATCCCTTTGCATAATGCTCTTCAAGGAATGTGAATTGCTTTTTGAAATGATCTACTGCACTGAAATCCGAATAGAGCAAACGATGTTAGA
Organism: Aegilops umbellulata; assembly: GCA_032464435.1. Lineage (NCBI taxonomy): Eukaryota > Viridiplantae > Streptophyta > Magnoliopsida > Poales > Poaceae > Aegilops > Aegilops umbellulata. The sequence continues at coordinate 82,220,621 of CP136054.1, read as the reverse complement.
TCGATGAATCGGTCAGTATCTTATGCAGTGCGCGACTGACTCCAAGCAACAAATAAGAACAGAGAATAGGTATGCACTACCTAATCAACAATAAACAAAAACAATTTCCGCATGCTTTATTTAGCAATATCACCAAAAGAGCAGGAAAAAAAACCATAATAGTGTGTGTATAACACTTGATATTTATTCATGAACCTGCACAGACATTATTGATACAAAAAAAATTGTAGAACTAGACTGACCCACAAGAATAATGTCACTACATTGTCTCTGGAATTAAACAAGGCACTCCACTCCAGTTAAGGATGTTAAAGTATTGAAAGAGAACTCTGCACCTTGGGTACATGAAATTAGTTGGCTCTGCCCCCTCAAGGAATTCCCTCAGCATGTTTGGATGATATTCCAGAATTTCTCTGTATATGAGTTCCCTTATGTCGTCCTTCGTAATTCTTCGTCTCTCAAACTCGAATTCAAGCTTAGTAATGGGCTGTGCAGAAGGCTCCCTATCCACACTCGCAATGTTCTTGAAATAAAGATCAGCAAGAGCCTGTCAACATGCCTAATACATTAGCTAATGGTATTCAAGGTTATAAGGAAAGTAGAAACACAGGAAAAAAATGCTGGCAGGCATGGTACTAAAACAAACTACCTCTTCAGCACTTGGCCTGTCTTTTGGATCAAATGCTAGCATTCTCTCTAACAAATTTAATGCAAGTGGATCTGCATTTGGAAACTTCTGCGTAAACGGTACAGGCTTTTTCCGCCTCATACTGCTCAAGTAGCGCCTGGCCTTCTCATTTCGAATCTGTAGGATAGCTACAAACATCAGAGGATTGTATTGGAAACAACACACTGTTTTATGCCAACCATACTGACCCTAGCAATTGTTTCTGGAGCAGGCGTTCCCAGGAGATCTGTGATTATATCAAGTTGATGCACCACATTTTTCCCAGGAAAAAGAGGTTTGCCAGTTAGAAGTTCCGCAAATATACATCCAATACTCCATATATCTATTGCTGGTGTGTACTGCAAGATATTGAAGAACATAATGTTATACAGCGCTCAAGATATTCCAGAATATGTTTAGCTGGATTAATCAAACCTAGACATAGAGTACTTGAGTTACAACTAGAGGTGCCCTTATTCCTTTGACAGCTTAATCATTCGGTTTGCGAAAAGAAATACAGAAAACAAGGTGGTTCCTGAATGACATTGAAGCAATATGATTACCCTGAACATAAAAACAATATGCATATTAAAAAATATTTGATCCGTCGAGGGTGGAAGACAAAAAAAAAAAAAGAACTGTGCCAGATGTTGGAATGTGTTCTTAAACATTTATTTTTTAACTATGCTGGCTGATTGACATTGTTTCCCATAGCTAATACTCCCTCCCGTCCCAAAATAAGTGTCTCAACTTTTCAATTTTGTACTAACTTTAATACAAAATTGTATACTAAAGGTCAAGACACTTATTTTGAGACGGAGGGAGTATATATTAGAACATAACCTGTTATGAAATAGGAAAAGAACTACTAAGGAAATGCCAGGGGGAGGTTACTTTGCTTTGCTGTCACAAAGTTGCAGCACCCTTAAAGCCTTAAACAGTAAACGAAGTAAATCAGATTCATACGAGGGAAAAATAATGAAAAATACTGTCGCTACATGATTCATATGAAATTTAACATATACAGACCTTGGAGAAAAAAGATCCACATAGTTCAGGTGCTCGGTACCACCTTGTTGCGATATAATCCTAAAAACAGGATAAGGAATTAGCTGCTGTTATTGATATTGAGTAGCCAAAAGAAATGGTCAGCATGGTAGGGGGAAATTGCAATACCGTCCAAAATATGGCGGTTGGAGTATCACTTATAGCTACCCTTGCAAGACCGAAGTCACATATTTTGAGCTTACAATCAGCATTAGCCAAGATATTCTTTGGTTTGAGATCTCGATGAAATACATTTGCTGCAAGAAGCTATTGGAAGATGCATCAGCCAAAATGATTTTACTATGAGTCTTGTTTTATATTATTGCCAATGAACTCATAATGCACATTTGTATCTATTAGCAGAAGTATTAATTCTCATATGTTTAAATAATCAGAAAATTAGGGATTTCTACAGTATTGCTCTTTGAATGGAGAGATGACGCATGTGTTTTTCATTGTTATTATACCAGCAAAATATTACTTCTTAGCATGCCAAAAAAGAGAACTGAAAATACCTACTTGATCACAAATAAGTTATTTATATTTATAAAAAAGTGTAAGCAGGAGTTCTCTAGCCTCAAACAGTGCTTCACAAGATAAGTATGCCTATCTAGTTGCTGAGTTTTGGCACAAAGAGCAGCACCAATAGCATCCTCACTAGGACCACAGTTTTGTTGTAGCATCACAAGAAGCTTTGGGAGCACGTCCAGATTGTAGCTACGTAAATGATTAACAGTAACTTTTCATCACAGCATTGATCAGTTACTAGGTGATTAGACTAGAACACACAACTCAGGCTGTGACAAGCTAGCACAAATTCAACAAATCACAAATAAGACCTGGATTTCCAGAGTTCTCTGAGCACTATAGCGAACTGTGCGACCTGTATCAAAGTACTACACAGGTCCACATTGCTCTCGTGACTACAAAGTTTGTGGAACATATATGGGTTTTAAAGGTTTTCACAAATACCAACACGACAATACATCGTCGCCAGATACTAGAAATATAGTTTCGAATTTGACATGGCATTGTTATCTACTTACATGTGTATCACTTTTAAACACATTGACCATTTATGGCTGCTAAAATTATTAGTAAATTGAGATGCCTGACATCCAGCTGTTGGAATATGCAAAAGAGGCATCTTTGATGCGAAAATAAATCGGTTACCTGTATGTATGTATTTCAATCCTCGGAGCAACTGATACAAGAAAAACTGATAATGTTCTGGAGTCAAGTCATCATTCGCCTTTATAACTTGGTGCAAATCAGACTCCATGAGTTCGAAAACAACGTATATATCCTTGAACTCTCTCCTCGACGGAGGAAGTAGAATATGTTTAATTTCCACGATATCGGGATGTCTTAGGAGCCTAAGCAACTTGATCTCGCGGAGTATCCGTGTCGCATCAGACACATGTTCAAAGATGTCGTTTATCTTCTTGATAGCAACTTTCTCACCGGTGTGAGTATCTAAAGCAGAGCAGACCACGCCATAACTCCCTTTTCCTATAACCTCTTCAATCTTGTATCTGTTTCCCTCACCATACTCGGTAAAAAAGTCCATTTGAGATGTCTGTGTCACACAAAACAGAATACGAGTCAGCTTGAGCACTGATGAATTGCGTTCTTTAGTATGACATGGTGAGATGGTGACACTCAAAATAGATATTAGAGTCATAATTTGGCAAGCGACGAGGACTATGTACAGAAAGACACTAGACAAATATTATGAGAAAATGACCACATAGGAAATTAAGTTCCATGGAGAATTCATACAACGCAAACTAGCACGGTCTCAATCGTCAAGTAACAAATTTTATCTGAAAAAGTTGCTTGGAAGCAAAAGAACAGCACTAGAACCACGTGATGCAACGATGTCTAGGGGGGCATTACTGTCGTTCTTCAAAACAAGATGAAACTTTTTGCCCAAACGATGGAATTGTTGGGATGGCATGAAGCATGCATATTGCGGCACAGGAGGTGGGTAAAAATATGAACACGACAGCACAACTACTCAAGTCAAGGCTTTAACAAAGTTGGGTTCATAGCTCGAAGTGAGAGGGTTGTGAATAAATGAACAGTGGCACCATTACTGCCGAGCATCAACCAATTTACAAGAGGAACTGACGAGGCCTACAAAACCAAAGAGCCGACGCCAATTCTTTCTCCCAAAAAAGTACTCCAAATCTGTAAAGCAGCCCAACTCCAAATCGAGTAGATCCGTCTTGCCGCCAGGTTTTACAGCGGGGAACAAGCCTACCACCAGGACAGCGCAGCTTCGCGATTCGGCGAGCAAAAGCTCCAAACGCACCAAGATCTCGAACCAAGAACACTACCAATCCACTCCAAGAAAAGAAAGAACGCTACTAACTCCCAGCGCGGCACTAGAGCGTGGGGGCGGCAGGAGCGCTCAGCGGAACAGAGAGAGGGGCACGGCCTCCTTCGTCCGCCCCTGCCGCCTCCTCCCGGCAGATCTCCCCCAGGAGGAGAGGGGATCTTTTGCGCGAGAAAGGCGAGATCTTCAAGCGCCCCCGATCCAGCAAGAAAGTAGGGGAGGAGGAGGAGAGCGGGGGGGCATGGGGATGGGGGGAAGGGAGGGAGCTCACTCGCTCACGCGCGCGCAGGACGAGGGGGACGCGGCCGAGGGGAGGAGTCCAGCTGCGCTGCGCTGCGCTGCGATCCAAGGCTAAGCTCGAGGACAGAGGGGAGGGGGGCGGCGGTAGCTGAGCAGTCAGGAGAGAGAAGGCCACCGGTGGCCTCCGCTTTCGGAATTTATACCCGAGATTTATTTCTCTCTTTGTTTAACTAGATTTCCGGGCCTGCCTCCGTTTATCCGTTTATATAAAACGAGAAGAGAAAATCGCTTGGCCCCGTTCGGTTTGGAGGCGCGCCCACTCCGATAGGGAGAGGGAGAGGGAGAGGGCGGCGTGGAGCCAGCCGTCGGGACGGGCATCGTTTCCTTTCCCGTTTTACGTGCTGTTTGGCAACCATGAGGCTGGGTTTGTTGAGGACAGCTCGTTTGCACGGCTTTGTTGTAGTACTACTTTGTTAGGTTGGGGGTGATGTGTCTTTTGCTTTCTGGTGAAGATGTGTGGCGAGGTATGGTTAGGGGGTTGTGTGGATGGCAATTGGGGGAGTGAGATGGGGTTATGGTGATTGAACTTCTTGTCTTACTCGCTTTGGTCACCGTATTAAGTAAAGTGGAGCATGCAGGTTGTTAAGGCACGATTCAATGATTGACTCGTTTTGGGTTTGTTTAATGTTATTTGTTGGGGTTGATACGTTTTCATACAGCCGTTGTCAGACAAAGGGAAAAGAAATACAGATGTCGGTGGGTCGGACATGGTTCCGAAGTAAAGAGTTCTAGCATGGGTCGAGAAAAAGATAAAACAAACTTACTGGGGGGAATGCTGAAAGCAACTTGGCGAGAGACGAAAACGTCCGTATAAGAAAACCACGGGGAAATTAGCATGTGTTGTTTACGTCCTTATGCTTTCATCGGATTAACTTTTATTTGTAATTGTTATGTTCTTTTATTTGTATACCTGTGATTTTTTCAGATGATAAATCTCACACATGTGACACGAAGCAATCCGCCCTGACTTTTTTAAACTAAAGTTGTCATTCGAAAAGAAAAAAAACCAAAAAAATTAAAACTTGCCATGTGAAAAGAAAGTTGCCATCCTCGTGTCACAAAACCGTTTGGAGTTGCCATGTGTTCGTGCCACATGTGTGGCATTTATTAGAGTCCATGATTTGTGTATGCTTGATCGTAACACTACTTCTTGGTGTTTTGTTGAGGACACATCATTTACCCAGTTTGTTAAGTCCAAGCATCATGTATCTTGGCTTTCTAGTGAACAAGTGTGTCAAAGTATGATGAAAAACTTCTCTTGATAGTAATTGAAGAAGTAAAATGTGTTCATGCTTATTAGACTTCTCGTCTTACTTCACGTTGGTCACTATACAAAGGAAAATGCAAAATGGTTTGTTAATGCACGATACAATCACGGCCTCATTTTTCTCTATGTATTTTTGTTATTGCAGTCGATATATTTCCATAAAGCCCTCGTCAAACCAAAGAGAGAATAAAATAGTGGTGTCAGTGAGTCGGCCATGGCTCCAAGGGTAAAAGTGTTGGCAGGGTGTCGGAAAAGAGCAAAGGCCAACTTGAATATAGTCAAGGGGAGGGTACTAAAGCTTCAAGCCTCCACAATGCACTTGCCCATGGGGGTTTATATACTATATGCTAGGAGTCCTTAAAAAATGACAAAGACTACCCTCGAGATGGTAGGTGAGAAGGGCAGTGGAGGTAACCTTTGGTTCATATATCCATAGAAGACTAGCAAAAGAGATTTTTTTGGAGGCTACTAGGGAAGGAGATGAGTATATCGCTCATGGTGCATCGATCCATCTCGTACCTCCTCCATGATGGGCCTATCTTCATGGGCCTCTTTCTTGACTTAAGTCGCTTTGCCTTTTGGGTTCTTTTGACCTGATCTTCATTTTTTCCTCCCCATTGACTTGTTGACCATGATAATTTTTCTGGAATTTTGTTGGTTGCCTTGGACTACTGTTTACTTACCAAGCTTGACTAGGTGCGACACCCATGTAAAATTAAGTATTTCCACAACAGGCCTTTATGCTCTCATCAAATTAATTTTGTTTGTTCTTATTGTTGGGTAACCGTGCTCCTGAAATAATTGATTGCATTGATCCATTATACCTACTGTTTTATTTGTATATCTATGTTTATAATTTATACCTATGTCTTAAATTTATTGCAATGATCAGTTATATCTTAATTTAATTTGTATAGTTATGCTTAATACTTTATGGAAACACTACTTTTTTCTTTCATAGATCATTTTTTGTGTATGTGTGATTTTGTCCCTTCTCTATTTTTGTTTGAAATTGTAGACTCACTATTTCTTTGATTTCCTTATTCGTTTGGGATTAACACTACCCGCTCGTTATTTTATGCTTATAGTAGTTTGTATGCATGTTACAATGCATTTAATGACATTGAATGTTTTAAGCCTACTTCATTTAATCCTTTTGTTTAGGTCCAAAAGGAAATAAAATCGAATGAAGCAAGGAGATTTTATTCAGCAAATAGTTCTCACTATATGTTAATCCATGGCAAGAGAAATTGATTGACAGTTTCTCTTTGGTATAGCTTGAAAACTGACATAAAATAACTTGAAAATTGACGCTCTCTTGCTTTTTTTCACAACAGTAACAACAAGAATTGCAACTACATGTTTGATCACGATCGATTGGAACGACCAAATACAATGTAGGCGCTCATGCACACTCGTGTACTCATGCAACGCCTACTAAAGACTAGAGTTGCATAGCTTCAAGACTAGTAAATAAAGAATAATCCACATAACACCAAAGCATTAAACATGTGGTTTCATCTCTAGTGGGATAGGGTAACACCATCCTAACTATCCAACCAATGATTGGTTATCTCGATGTCTGTTTTTTTAGAAAGTTCAGAGTTACCTATGCTCAACTCAAACACCATGTAACATATATCCCCAAGATTTTTTTAGTTGTATACCAGGGCAAAACCCCATTGCAAATTCCCTTTATCTATACAAATTAAAATGCATTTAAAAAATAAATAATACAATAGCTTTCTACATGAAATAAACAAAAAAAATAGTTACAAACATCCTAACCAATCCTTTAAGGAGGCAACATACTGTTTTTTACTATGTGAGCTACCATAACCATTAGTGCTTGTAAACTTGCTTCCACTTCTAAAACAAGGGACCAACAACTTTGTTATTACTAGGCATCCAAATTCCACATGAATCTAGAAGGATAATCTTCATGATGAAAGGTGCTCGTAACTTGTCTTTGATATTACAAAAAGCTTAATTAAACTAATAGCTTAGGAGTTTTGTTTGGCAGACAAAATGCCAACTAGTAGCAACATATTAGCAATAGTACAAACAAAATCATGGGCCTATCTATGTAGGTTAATAAAATAATGAAATTATGTTTCAAGGTCATCTCGAAATGGTTGACGGTTCCTAAGGACCTTTTTAGAAATTTGCAGGACAGACCGGAGAGAGAGAGAGAGAGAGAGAGAGAGAGAGAGAGAGAGAGAGCACTAACTATTAACCGTATGGGCCTTGTGAGTCATCTAATTTACAATTTTAGCTTTCATATCTCAGGGGGCCTTTGTGTCTCTGTAAATAACCATAGTGATGCTATTCATCACCTAGGGTGCAGAATAAGTTATTCTTCACCCGAGGTAATCTTACGATCACTTCATAATTAAATTACATTTGGAATTCAAATAGTTACATTCCTATTGATTCACTACGTAAATTTTGGTATAAGAAAATAAAAATATAGGTCATAAGACAAGAAAATTTGGAGTTTATGTATATTTTACACTATGTTTTTATGTTTGTAATGTTACATAACATAAAATATTTTTTACGGCGATTATATATTTTCTTACGGTCTCTTTTTACGTCAGAAATAAGACAAAACTTACGGAACATAAAATTACAGTGCATAGGTGGTAAAATAGAGGGGGGGGGGGGGTGAAGAATAGCTATTCCTCACCCAGGGTGACGAATAGTCAATCCCTAAACTCGAGAATATTCAATATCTACATCAAGTGATCGATCTATCGTTGGTTTTCATGCTTAGATTATTTATTCTGAACTACCTTTTGACCTAGTTGTTCAAGTAACTGTGATGAATGGGAGGATGATTCCATCTATTTGTATTTTTTGTCTTGCAGGTCAATAGTTATTTGAAATTATGAATAATTGATTTGAAAATATGGATAATTGATAATATATGGTTGTCTGCATCAATCAATGCAGAGGTTGGAGGTTTATCATTCTTTTCAGAAAAAAATATATATCTCTATCCATTGTCTTGTAGGTAAGGAGTTTGTTATTCTCGAGTAATAAAGTGTAACAAAAAGTTATATACTCCTGTCTATTGGTGGTGGTCTTATGTTGTAAATCATTACAAAAAGTGACTACGAGAATAATGGCGTAGATCCCCAAATTAGAACAGGTAGAAATTATACATCTCCATGTTGGTTGCAACCCGCATGGCAATGTAACACATGTCCTCTGTTATTCTTTATCAATTTTAATGCATGAAAATATGCTACAATTATAAAAAAAACTACAAAATTAATGTGTAGTTTTGCATTCCTTATGATCTCTTTTGAGATAGATTGCGTTTTATGCCTAGGCAAGCATACCCTATTTTTTTTTCTATTCAACTCATGTGCTTTGCCTATTCATCGAATCCAGAGTTTAGTGAAGCATGCTCAATAGGATCAATGCAGCGAAGCACTCGACATGCTTCTAGTAAAAGATGCTCCGAAAGCACATAAAAAAAATACTTAAATGAGTTTCAAGAATTTTCATCAGTTTCGTCATTTTAGTGGCTAATATTATATATATATATATATATATATATATATATATATATATATATATATAATACACTATGCTCCCTTATTTTTAAGGCCTCACAATCAACTGAGGTCTTCAATTTAGAATTGGGTCAACAATTTTTTTTCTTCTCAAGGAGCTATTTTTTTCAAAAAAATTGATTCACTATGATCCGTAGTTTTGGAGATCTCCCATTCCATTGAGGTACTCAATTTTGGATTTGGTTCGCGGTCTTGACCGGATCAACGTTTTTTCAAATCAATCGGCAACAACCGGCATATAAAAATATATCAATCCCGCGCACCCTCTCACCATCTAGAAGAAAAAACACCGCGAATCAATTTGTCGTTGAGTTGGTTAGGTGGACAGTGATATCCCCAACCCACCAGGGTTCAAATCCTGATGCTCGCGTTATTCCTGAATTTATTTCAGGATTTCCGGCGACGCGCTTTCAGTGGGAGGAGACATTCCCGTCGACGACGAGGCGCCTACGGTGACTTCGTAAATCTCAAGATGATATGCCGGCTCAGTCTCTCGGAGGTGCTCATAGGGGTAGGGTGTGCGTGTGTGCGTTCATATGGGTGAGTGTATGAGCGTGTATATGAGCGCTTGTGTCTGTACTAATGCTAAAAAAAAACACCAAAATGTGATACCATAGCACCAATATAATACATGCAGACTGACGCAAAAAATCGCCCCATATAAATATGGGTTGATTAGCAGATAGCACAAAATCACACCGTGAAATGCCCACCAAATCATCACATTATAAATAAAAAATAAAACATAACTCCATCATCGCACGCCTCGCCAAACCAAATACCCCCTCGATTTTAGAATATACAACAACAACAACAAAACCTAACAATATAAAAAACTCTCCCGATTTGAAAATATAAGGTGTATGTTTTTTCAGAAAGTCAAATTTATTTATAAACTTAAAGAGGTTTGACTTTTTCAAAAAATTAATACACCTCGTGTTTTAAAACAGATGGAGTAGAAAAATCATGAAAATCTAACAATACCAATGGCGCAGCAAAGCACACTCGACCCTTCTAGAAACCAGATTAAAAGATCTCTATGTTTTCATCATTTACATATGTAGGGGCCATGGTTGGTGGAATCATAACAAATATGTAGTCTGATGGCTCCTTTCCTCATAGGTACAACTGCTGCTCTCATTGGTGAACAAACCGAGGCTGCATTTGTCAACACTTGGATGTTTTTTGTCATAGCATGTTAACTGCATAATGAAATGCTAGAGTTCTAAAATTAGATACTCCCGGCAGAGAATAGCCAGTGGACTGTGTAGCATTCTGCCTTTCTGGCTCTGGTAGAGATTACCTCGCAATCACTCAGTCGGCATATAACAAAATATAATAGTTCAGCTGAAGATATTATTTCTGTATCTAGCAAATGGGAATATGCATTCTTAAAACTGGTGTCACTGTCTTTAGCATTGGATACTGTTCTAAGATTTCTCTTTGTTTTGCTATAACATGCCGCCTTAATTACTTGGTTAAAGGGTGTTCTCTAGGTCTGCTCTTGATAAATTCAGACCTAACCCATTTGTGTTGGAGTATAATGTTTCTTCTAGAAGCAGAGAAAAAGAAAGTAATCATGTTTATTTGAGTTGCGTTTTCTTCTATTCTTGGGTGACGTTTACTGTGCCCAGACACTGGAGATGCAAAGGCAGAGGTATGATTTTGGCCTTCTTGCTCTTTCTTTAACATGATACAGACGCAGACTTATCTCTATGAACGTACGCCCGCACATTCTACCTCTATAAGTACCTCCAAGAGACTGAGCCGGCATCATCTTGAGATTGACGAAGTCACCATAAACACCTTTGTAGTCGATGGGAACGTCTCCTTTCACTGAACGCACATCATCGTAAGTTCTAAAATAAATCCAGAAAAATACGAGCATCAATGTCTACTGTCAAATGTATGACTTGAACCCTGGTGGGCTGGAGTTACCATTGTTCTCCTAAATATTTTCTTCTTGGCTTGCTCTTGATGCACACAATTCCATTCTGGGTTTCTCTCTTTATTTGGAGAGCGCAAATCGTAAGTGATCGTTCTCGCGCTTAGATTGTTGGTACACAAATTTACCCCTTTAGAGCATCTACAACCGGATGTACCAAAATCTGCCCCACAAACGTCCACGCACGCGCCTGCGACGTCCGCTAAAAGTGACCGAACAATGCATAAATATTGTCCGATTGCATCCATGTACCTAAACAATGAAACCTCAAATTCATACTAGTCATGCAGATAAATATCCTACGTACTACGTACATATCTAAACTACTCATCATCGGAGATGCCCATTGTCTCCGTGCCCAGCTCCGGGTAGATGGACATGTGCGGCAGCTTCGCTGCGTGTGGCAGTTTTTCTGCTCATAGTCATCCGAACTAGAGGCGAAGAGCTCGTCGCTGTCCGCCCTCTACTGCCGGATGAAGTGCCGGTTGGACTCCACATAGGCCTCATCTTGGATGGATTCGCGGATGGCGGTTTGCTCTGCCTGGGCGACCTCAAACTCTGCCATTGCGTCCTCCATGGCGAAGCCCGCACTCGGCTCCTCCTCCAGCTCCGCTGCATCGTCCGCTTCCGGATCCTGCTCCTCCTCCATGGGCTGGGGGTCCTGCTCCGCTTTCGGTTGCTGTTGCGCCTTTTCTTCATCCTTCTCCGGCTCCGGCGAATCCGGAGGCAGGTTAACAGCGACACGAGCGGTGCCCGGGATTGGATCTCCTTCTCGAGTTGCAACAGGCGTTTCGGTGTCAACATGGCATAGGTGGCGATCCTCTGTCGGGCCATGGCTAGCGGCTACGGGGTGGATGTAAGCCGGCGTCTGATAACCCACAAGTATAGAGGATCGCAACAGTTTTCGAGGGTAGAGCATTCAACCTAAATTTATTGATTCGACACAAGGGGAGCCAAAGAATATTCTCAAGTATTAGCATCTGAGTTGTCAATTCAACCATACCTAAAAGACTTAATATCTGCAGCAAAATATTTAGTAGCAAAGTAGTATGGAAGTAACGATAACGGTGGCAAAAGTAATAGTAACAGTTTTGCAATGACTGTAACAGCAGTGGCAACAAAAGTAACTTAGCAAAGATCAATATGTGAAAAGCTCGTAGGCAATGGATCAGCAATGATAATTGTGTCGGATGATATTCATCATGTAGCAGTAAGAACCTAGGGTGACACAGAACTAGCACCAATTCATCAATATAATGTAGGCATGTATTCCGTATATAGTCATACGTGCTTATAGAAAAGAACTTACATAACATCTTTTGTCCTATCCTCCTGTGGCAGTGGGGTCCTAATGAAAATTAAGGGATATTAATGCCTCCTTTTAATAGAGAGCCGGAACAAAGCATTATCACTTAGTGAATACATGAACTCCTCAAACCACGGTAATCACCGGAAAGAATCCCAATTATTGTCACCTTGGGGTATGCGGATCATAACTCGTAATAGGTGTCTACAACTTGCAAGATCGGATCAAGAACACATATATATTCATGGAACATAAAGGGTTTAGATCTGAATTCATGGCACTCGGGCCCTAGTGACAAGCATTAAGCATAGCAAAGTCATAGCAATATCAATCTCAGAACATAGTGGATACTAGGGATCAAACCCTAACAAAACTAACTCGATTACATGGTAAATCTCATCCAACCCATCACCGACCAGCGAGCCTACGAAGGAATTACTCACTCCCGGCAGTGAGCATCATGGAATTGGCGATGGAGGAAGGTTGATGATGATGATGGCGACGGATTCCCCTCTCCGGAGCCCAAAACAGACTCCAGACCAGCCCTCTTGAGGAAGAACGGGAGGCGGCGGCGGCTCCGTATCGTAAAACGTGATGAATCCTTCTCTTTGATTTTTTCTCCACGGATGTGAATATATAGCGTTAGAATTAGGGTCGGAGGACCTCCAGGGGGCCCACAAGCCTGCAGGGCACGCCCCAGAGGGGTGGGCGCCCCCCAGGGCTTGTGGCCTCTGGTGGCCCCCTCTGGTTGATTCTTGCGCCAGTATTTTTGTTAATTCCAAAAATATTCTCCGTAAATTTTCAGGTCAATCTAAGAACTTTTATTTCTGCAAAAAAATAACACCATGGCAATTTTACCGAAAACAGCGCCAGTCTGGGTTAGTTCCATTAAAATCATGCAGGTTAGAGTCCAAAACAAGGGCAAAAGAGTTTGGAAAGGTAGATACGATGGAGACGTATCAACTTACCCAAGCTTAACCCATTGTTTTGCCTCAAGCAGTTCAGTTGATAAACTGAAATTGACAAAGAAAAACTTCTACAAACTCTGTTTGATCTTGTTGTTGCAAATATGTATAGCCAACATTCAGGTTTTCAGCAAATGTTATGTACTAACCATATTCACAATAACATTTAGGTCTCACATTTACTCATATCAATGGCATAATCAACTAGCGAGCAATAATAATAAATCTCGGATGACAATACTTTTTCAAAACAATCATAATATGATATGACAAAATGGTATCTCGCTAGCCCTTTCCGAGACCGCAAAACATAAATGCAGAGCACCCCTGAAGATCAAGGACTAACTAGACATTATAATTCATGGCAAAAGAGATCCGGTCACACTCATAATCAACATCAATTAATAACAAAGCATACAAATGACAGTGGTGCTCTCTAACTGGTGCTTTTTATAAGAGGATGATGACTCAACAATAAAAGTAAATAGATAGGCCCTTCGCAGAGGGAAGCAGGGATTTGTAGAGGTACCAGAGCTTGAGCTTTTAAAACAGAGATAAATAAAATGTTGAGCGGTATGCTTTCATTGTCAACATAACAACCAAGAGATCTCACAATCTTCCATGCTAGATACATTATAGGCGGTTCCCAAACAGAATGGTAAAATTTTTACTCCCCCTCCACCAACAAGCACACTCCATGGCTGATCCGAATCCACGGGTACCGTCCATACCAACAAAAGTCCTGGGGGAGTTTTGTTTGAAGTTAAATTTTGATTTGATTTAGAGCATGGAACTAGGCATCTCGATTACCAACCACTTTCTCGTGAATGACAAGTGAATAAACACTCATCGTGAGAATAACCCACCTAGAATGGAAGATACTGACAACCCCCAGTCGCTACATGAATGATTTGGGCATACAAAACAGATTATTATTATTTGAAGGTTTAGAGTTTGGCACATGCAAATTTACTTGGAACGGCAGGTAAATACCGCATATAGGTAGGTATGATGGTCTCATATGGAACAACTTTGGGTTTAAGAAAGTGGATGCACAAGCAGTATTCCCGCTTAGTACAAGTGAAGGCTAGCAAAAGATTGAGGAGCGACCAACTAGATAGCGACAATGGTCATAAACATGCATTGAGATTAACTAACATTGAATGCAAGCGTGAGTAGAATATAAATCACCATGAACATAAATATCGTGGAGGCTATGCTGTTTTTGTTTCAACTACATGCGTGAACATGTGTCAAGCCAAGCCATGAATCATTCAAAGGAGGATACCATCCTATCATACTACATCACAACCTTTTTAAAAGCATGTTGGCACGCAAGGTAAATCATTATGAACTCCTAGCTAATTAAGCTTGGCATGAGTGACTATAATCTCTAATTGTCATTGCAAACATGTCTCATTCATAATGGGCTGAATCAGGAACGATGAGCAAATCATATTTACAAAAACAAAATAGGTCAAGTTTGCACTAGCTTTTCTCCATCTCAATCATTCCATCATATATTGTCATTATTACCTTTCACTTGCACGACCGAATGGTGTGGATAATAATAAGAGTGTACGTGTGTCGGTGTCAAAACCGACGGATCTCGGGTAGGGGGTCCCGAACTGTGCGTCTAAGGTCGATGGTAACAGGAGACGGGGGACACAATGTTTACCCAGGTTCGGGCCCTCTCTATGGAGGTAATACCCTACTTCTTGCTTGATTGATCTTGATGGATATGAGTATTACAAGAGTTGATCTACCACGAGATCGTAATAGCTAAAACCCTAGAAGTCTAGCCTATCTGACTATATCTGTTTCTGGACTAAGCCCTCTGGTTTATATAGACACCGGAGGGGACTAGGGTTGTACAAAGTCGGTTACAAAGAAAGGAATCTTCATATTTGGTCGCCAAGCTTGCCTTCCACGCCAAGGAGAGTTCCATCCGGACACATGTAGAGTCTTTGGTCTTTGTATCTTCATAGCCCAACAGTCCAGCCCATGGCTAACAGGCCGGACACCCGAGGACCCCTTAATCCAGGACTCCCTCAGTAGCCCCTAAACTAGGCTTCAATGACGAGGTGTCCGGCGCGCAGATTGTCTTCGGCATTGCAAGGCGGGTTCTCCTTTCCGAATACTCCAAGATAGTCTTCGGACGCAATGAACGTGTCCGGATCTGCAACACAAGTACCACACACATAGCCGTAGAGAGTATAATACTTCATGAGTCCCATCCGCTGACAACTTTTCGCAAGATGACATCGCGTCTGCCCGGTCATTATTCCGAACCATTTTCGTCTGCCGTTCCGCATTTCGAGATGCGGTTTCCATTGGCACGTCTTGTCAAAGCAGAGATCGTGTCCCCTTATTGCGGGATTCTCATCAATATGGGCGTGGGTAATCCAACCGTGCCATTTGCACAGCTCTTGGGAATAGGCGAGTTTTAAGGCGGGTGGGGAGGCGTTCGATATTCACTGCCTTTATAAGGGGATAAGGATTCCCTTTTTTCACCCACGCCGTCTTTCTCCCTATGCCCTTCCATTCTCGAGCTCCAGCGCCCAAGTTCTCGTCTCTTCCACCTCGAGCAAGCACTCCATCATGTCTGGCTCTGGAGGGCAAGGCAAGTGGATGGCCTCCTCCGTTAAAGAGAAGGACATTGCCGAGCTTTGGGAGGCCGGGTATCTGGCGAAAGAGATCGTCCACCGGCTTCCGGCCAAGGGGCAAGTCGTCCCTACACCGAAGCCCAATGAGAGGGTGGTGTTCCTCCCTCATTTCGTCCGTGGGTTAGGGTTTCCACTCCACCCTTTCGTCCGCGGATTAATGTTCTATTATGGGCTAGACTTCCATGATCTAGCCCCGAACTCCTTCCTCAACATCTCGGCATTCATTGTTGTGTGTGAGGCTTTCCTCCGCATCCAGCCCCACTTCGGCCCGTGGCTCAAGATCTTCAATGTGAATCCGAAGGTGGTGGACGGCCAACACACGGAGTGCGGAGGAGCCATGGTGAGAAAGATGCCCAATGTCATATGGCCCAAAGGCATGTTTGTGGAGACTGTCAAGGAGTGGCAGAAGCTGTGGTTCTATATCACAGAACGCCGTGGCGCCACCTGGGCCGCGGCTTCTGAATTCAAGTCTGGAGCTCCAATGCGGCTGACCTCCTAGATGGAGAAGGGCCCAAATTGGTCCTCGTCGGATGAGCTGATGGCACGGCAAGCGTGCATCCAAAGCATGGTGGACAGAAACATCAAGCTCGTCGACGTGATCCAGGTGATGCTAGTTCGCCAGATCCTCCCCTGCCAAAGCCGAACCTCCCCATTATGGGAATTCGATCCGGAGAAGCACCAAACCTTGGTGAGGCTCTTCGGAACCACTCACGAAGATGCCTGGAAGCTGCTCTTCAAGGGCGACGAGAAGCCGCCGGCCATAGACTCGGACCGTGGGCACGATCTTGCTCATCCCGCCAATGCGGCAAGTCCTTCACATCTCAAGGCGTAACCTTTACTTGCTTGCCCAAGGAGGGTAACCAAACTTTACTAATTTATCCTTTCAAGTATGGACAGAGAAAGAGGAGCGGATTCAATGTTTGGCTCCACTGCCCGAAGAACCAGTCATCCCACTCTTGGCGAAGATGCTGGTCCCGGCGCCCTATCAGCCGCCGGAGAAGAAGGCCAAGGGGGCCCGAGGTGGCCCCCGCCGTAAAGTCGCTTCGGACGTGATGTCTGAAGACAAGACTCACTCCTCTGCCGCCGAAGATGATGATGATGATGAGGAGGAAAGCAACTCTCCCCCTGATGGGGGGAGGAAGAAGAGGGCGGCCTCCACGAATCTGGAGGCGGAGGCGCCCAAGAGAGGGAAGGGCCCCCTCGCGGATAACTCCACGTGGGACATCGACAGCAGCCCAGAGCCCCCCCCCCCCCCCCCGAAGCAAGCCCCTGGCCGCATCGTAAGTACTAAAAATCCGTATACGTCCATGTGTCCGGCCTTTCTGCTTCATGGTATCAATATATTATGCTATTACAGTCCGGTTCACGACAGCTCCCAACGATCCTCATCAGGAGGTTCGCTAGATTCAAAGGCCATGGCCAGCGAGTCACCGCCGGCCGCTCACTCTCCCACGGCTAAGGGCGATGACGAGGTGGTGTCCCAAAGGACCTTCCCAGGCCAGGGAGAGGTTCAGGAGGCCGTTAGGGTGGCGCCAGAGGATGACTCCTCGGCCGCCGGGCACATGGGGGAGGAAGCCCCCAAGGAGACTAGCGACGGGGGCCATATCCAATTCAGCCCCCAACCGAATACCATTCTGGAGACCTACACGGTTCAGGAGTCAAGCAAGCAGCCTTCCCCGAAAGGAGGAGGTGTGCCTGTTCCGCCGGTGACCTCTGTCCAACCAGAGGTACCGGATAATCTTCTGGAAGTGCTACGAGGTGCTTCCATTGTGGATGAACACCGTATCCTTATGGGTACGGTGATTGAGAAGGTTCAGTTCGTCAAGAGCGGATTGACCAAAGCCTGCAGCAGCCTGCAGACAGGTTTTGAGGTAAGCGACGCAAAAGAGAAAAGTCCCAATATAGACAGTAGCCCCTGAGACACTGTCCGGTGTCGGAAAGAAAAGCCGGACAGAGGATCAATTAATTTTAGCAGGAAACTAACAAAATGTGTCTTATATGAATAAGCAGGCGTCATTGCTGGCTGCGATCTCACACACTGCCGAAGTCTCCGGACTAAAGCAGAGACTGGAGCGGGCCGAGGAGGAGCTCGGCCGGCGAGGAAGCAGCTGGAAGACCAGCAAGGTATGTAATAACTCGCTATATATTCGGAAAGAATAAATAATGTGTATTGACCGTAGTGTCATGATATGTGTAGGAGCGATGACCGAGGTCGAAGCCCTTAAAAAGGCCCTGGCCGAAGCTAAGGGAAAGCTGTCAAGGAGCAAGCCACCCGTAAGAAGCTCAAGGCCAGGCTTAACGAGGTCCAGACAGAGCTCCAGGACGCTGTGAAAAAATGCGAGACCTTGGAGTGCGATGTTTTGGCTCAAGAGACCGAACTCGCCAAGGCTCGCCAAAGCGCGGAAGAGGCCCGGGTTGAAGCCCAGGGCGCCCTCCAGGAGATCCAGGAGGCCAACAAGATCGCGGCGGGTAAGGAGTTTAGTATGCAAAGCAAGTATGTGAAGAAGAAGTATTTCTTACTAACCCGGATTCGGAGTTCTCCGGGGGCGTTTGCGGACCTGCCGCGCAGTGTGTAAGATGCTGCGGAGTTCTTTTGAGTCGAAGAAGGGAGCTCCACGGAGAAGCTGTTCTGGTCGCAATATCTTGCGCCAGAACATCCAGTGCCCTTTAGCGATCAGCTAAAACAGCTGGTCGAGCTGCATAGGGTGGCTGAACTGGCCATGAAGGATTTAATAATCCGGATATGGCCTGCCGAAGCTATACTCAGCAGCTACTTCGGACACGTGAGGCGGCTGGTGAATGCCTGCCCTCGGCTGGACGTCGTCAAGCGATTGGTCTGTATCGAGGGCGCATGCATGGCCTTCGCCCGCGTCAAGATATGGTGGTTGAAGATGGACGCCGTCAAGCTGGTGACCGAGGGGCCACCTGAGGGCAAGGAGCACCGCACGCCCGAGCGGTATTTCAAAGACGTCCTGGAGGGGTCTCGTATTGTGGCGACGCAATGTGCGCAAGACATTATCTTTGAATGAATACATTCATGTTGTCTCTGCCTTGTATGATGAGACAAAGTTGTTATGTAATATATTGTTTGTTTTTTTAAAAAAATTACCTCCTGTGCGGCCGTATTTTGTGAAATCTGAGAGTTGTCCAGTCGTCGGCTTCTGCCCCCACGTAGGTAGTATGGGGGTGTTCGGGATGTAATCTAAACACTCTTGATCCAATTGTTTGGTCCTTGGAGGAGGTGTTTAGCGCAACGAACCAGGCAATCAGACTACGCGGCTTGAACACCCTCACTTAGCCATAGGAGTTTGACAATAAAAATATAGGCGCAACCCCTAGTATCCAAACTAGGATGCTGTAAACACCTGATCGGCTAAGTACGATCCCTCGCATAATGCAGAAAAAATCTTCAACGATTTGAGACCTCCGAAGAGCTGACCGGTTCTCGCAGCATCATGACAGTCAGTTTTCGGCTTTCTCTACTGAGGTACTCCATCGGGTAAACCAGGGCACAATCGCTGTAGTTCTCCCTTTACCACCTTAGCCGATATAGCGGAACCTAAGGTAGCAAGCACAGGAGCCGGGCAACCCAACTATTGACCAAAGACATGATTCGGAGCCAATGCATATAATGCTAAATTCGGGGTGCCGAACTGTACTGTAAAAAAGTGTTCGAACTTTGTTGCCGTAGTGCGGGGTGCTATGAAGCCCCTGGCAAATTGTAACGTACCAAAGTGTATGGGTACTATTTGATAAGGTTATCAACAGAAAAAGGGAAACGGAAAAGGAGCAAAGGTAATGAGCCAGGGCCGCAGAATTTGGGCCGCAAATTGTTTTCATTATAATTTTATTAATACGTTAAAGCGCATTGATACAAATAGTGCGATAAGCAACATGCTATTTGACATGCCACAACCAAGGGAGAGCTGCATGTGGGTCCTGAAAACAGGTAGAGTGATCGTTAAAGAAAAGACCTAGAAATTCCCCTGTACGTTTGTGCTTCTTGCCATCTTGGTGTATTTATCCTTTGACAAGACCGGTGATCAAGCCATCAGGGAAAGCCTGTGGAAAAGAAACCTGAAAAGGGGAAAGAGAAACAGTGAAAGTATGTGTGTCCGGAGCAGTCGAGCCGTATTGCAGGTCACAAGCTAGCTATGCCTCCATCTATGCCCATGGTATTTTGAGTGCGTAGTTATGTACACCCGGCGTGAATGCCACCACTTGATCGGGACTGGGACGGAGGCCAAATTGCTAGTCGAGCTCTTGACGAGCCGAACTGTCCTACTGCAGAATATTCCGGACCCTCTTGATAGTGTCCGGGAGCTCGGCCGCCGAATTGAGGTCCTGCTTGAAAAGGCCGCTCTGTACTTTTGCTGCTAAGGCAGCGGTATGCTCCTCGGTACTGAGGGAGCGTTCCGTGTTTCCATTAACTGTTATGACGCCGCGTGGTCCGGGCATCTTGAGTTTGAGTTAAGCATAATGAGGCACCGCATTGAATCGAGCAAATGCGGTTCGTCCGAGCAGTGCGTGATAGCCGTTGTGCAAAGGGATGATATCGAAGATTAACCCTTCGCTTCGGAAGTTGTCCGGAGATCCAAAGACAAACTCTAGCGTAATTGAGCCCGTACAGCGAGCCTCTACACATGGTATGACTCCTTTGAAGGTAGTCTTTGTGGGCTTGATCCATGATGGGTGAATGCCCATTTTGCGCACTGTATCCTGATAGAGCAGATTGAGGCTACTGCCACGGTCCATGAGGACTTGCGTTAGGTGGAATCCATCAATGATTGGGTCGAGGACCAGTGCGGCTGAACCACCATGACGGATACTGGTTGGGTGATCTCGGCGATCAAAGGTGATCGGGCATGACAACCATGGATTGAACTTTGGGGCGACTGGCTCTATCGCATAGATGTCCCTGAGTGCGCGCTTGCGCTCCCTTTTAGGGATGTGTGTGGCATATATCATGTTCACCGTTTTAACCTGAGGGGGAAACTTCTTTTGTCCCCCTGTGTTCGGTTGTTGGGGCTCCTTGTCATCGTCCTCGCTTTGCGATACCTTTTCCTTGTTCTCGGCATTTAACTTGTCGGCCTATTTAAAAACCCAACAATCTCTATTGGTATGATTGGCTGGTTTGTCTAGGGTGCCATGGATCTGGCATGGACGGTCGAGTATGCGGTCCAAGCTGGATGGTCCCTGATTGTTTCTTTTATATGGCTTCTTCCGCTGATCGGACCTGGAGCCACTGAATTCGGCATTGATTGTCGTGTCATCGGTGTTGTCACCATTGCTTCAGCGTTTGTGTCTGCTGCATCGGAGCTTGCCGTTGCTATTTTTGCCCTCGGAGGTGCCAATTTTGCTTGCTGTGTTTTTGCTACGGGCCAGCCAACTATCCTCACCTGCACAAAAGCGGGTCATGGGTGCCATGAGGGCTGCCATGGACTTCGGCTTTTCCTGGCCGAGGTGGCGGGCGAGCCATTCGTCATGGATGCTGTGTTTAAAGGCCGCTAGGGCTTCGGCATCCGGACATTCGATGATCTGGTTCTTTTTAGTTAGGAAATTAGTCCAGAATTTCTTGGCAGACTCTCCAGGCTTTTGAACTATGTGACTTAAGTCATTGGCATCTGGTGGCCGGACATATGTACCTTGGAAGTTGTCAAGGAAGGCTTCTTCCAAGTCCTCCCAGCTGCCAATAGAATTTTCAGGCAGACTGTTTAGCCAGTGCCGAGCTGGCCCTTTGAGTTTTAGTGGGAGGTATTTGATGGCGTGAAGGTCATCCCCGCGGGCCATGTGGATGTGGAGAATAAAATCCTTGATCCATACCACGGGATCGGTTGTTCCATCGTATGATTCGATGTTTACGGGTTTAAACCCTTCTGGGAATTCATGATCCATTACTTCATTAGTGAAGCAAAGAGGGTGTGCGGCGCCTCTATATCGGGCCGCATCGCGACGTAGCTCCGATGGAGTCCGTTTGCGGTTTTCGGCCCGGGCGTGACTAGGTTTGTCACATCCGAATAGATGGCCGTCGTCGCGTGTCGAGGCACGTCCTCGCGATCTGTAGATCGATCTTGTATGTCCTGCTCTACTGTACAGGTCCTGCCAAAGGTCATATGTATAACCCCGAGCTGTTTTATCCTTGCCTTTACGACGGGGTGGGGTGGTCTGGTGTTCGGCTTGATTTGTCGCTTTATCACGACCACATGGTGGTCGGTCAGCCGCATTGCGCGATGATGGTATGGGCTCCGGCGCCTCATCATCGAACTGAGGTAGCAATTTGCGCTTCGGGTAACTTTTAGCCGGGCGCTTAAGGCTATATTCTTCGGCTGCTAGGACATCGGTCCATCTATCGTTGAGCAAATCTTGGTCAACTTGAAGTTGCCGCCGCCTCTTTTTTAGGCTTCTTGCAGTGGCTATTAGCTGGCGCTTGAAGCGCTCCTGCTCAAGAGGTTCCTCAGGAACGATAAAATCCTCATTGCCGAGGCTCACCTCCTCCTCGGAGAGCGGATGGTAACTACCATCCTCCGAGTCTTTGTCTATGGCTTGTTCATCAGGGCTAACTCGCCCATCCTCCCGATTGTCCTGTTCGGTAGTTTGTTCGTCGGGTTCCTCTATGTCTTCGGCACCGTCCGGAGTGTTATCGTCTCCTGTGCCGGTATTGCTGTCTTTGCTGCGGCGGGATTTAGAGCGGCGCCACTGACGCCGGCACTTTGGTTGTGTCTTAGGAGGGTCATCCTCAACTGGATTTTCCTTGTCCTCGCCGTTATTCTCTTTGGGTGTATCCACCATGTATACGTCGTACAAAGAAGTGTCCATCCAGCGTCCGGTAAACAGCGGGTTTTGGGCCTCCTCTTCTCCGGCATCATCGTCCATACCATCGATGTCTTCGGATTTGTAATCGAGCGTGTCGGTTTGGTCTTCGACAGTGGCTATGAAGTGGGTGGTGGGTGGGAAACGAGATTCTCCATCATCAGCCTCCAGTTCAAACCGGATATAGTTCGGCTGAGAGTCCCCCGCTAGGGATAGATTTTTTAATGAGTTGAGCACGTCGCCTAAAGGCGAGTGCCGGAAGATGTCCGCGGCGCTGAATTCGGCGATTTATGATCGATCCTGCTCGACATGCACGGACACAGATGGTTCGGAACTTATAGTCGGAAACGAGTCCGAGGTTCCGGAGACACAGATATCATCCAAGGTTAGGTCTGTGTAGGGCTCCAACGCCGCGGAATCTACGGCTTCCGTGGCGGGGTTGAGCTTCCCATCCTCGGATGGCGCGATCTGCTCCGGATCTAAGGCCAGAGCGGTTATAGGTGCATTTTCCTGGGCATTGCCCGATGATAGATTTAAGTCATGTTCACCGTGGCGACGGGGAGCGACTATTGTGGTCTCGAATCCGTCGAAGATCAAGTCTCCACGGATATCCGCGACGTAGTTCAAGCTCCCAAATCTGACCTGATGGCCAGGGGCATAGCTGTCGATCTGCTCCAGACGGCCAAGTGAGTTGGCCCACAGTGCGAAGCCAAACACGAAGATCTGTCCGGGGAGGAAGATTTCCCCTTGGACAGTATTGTTGTTGACGATTACAGGGGCCATCAACCTTTTGGGGACGGCACAGTGGAACTCTCAATGAAAGCACCAATGTGACGCCCGGATAATTAAGCTACAGTGATCCCCCGTTAATGACGCCACGTCACCTCGGTTGCTGTTGATAAACTTCGATAATTCAAAACCGAAACAAATTCAAAATTTAATTAAAGGCAAACAAAAAAGATTTTCAAATATTAAAACCAAA
Source organism: Aegilops umbellulata (assembly GCA_032464435.1). Taxonomy (NCBI): domain Eukaryota; kingdom Viridiplantae; phylum Streptophyta; class Magnoliopsida; order Poales; family Poaceae; genus Aegilops; species Aegilops umbellulata. The sequence goes on along the minus strand of CP136054.1, from coordinate 82,196,741 downwards.
TTGTTCAGGTTGTGCCAAATAATGCATAAATAATTATGGTGGAGAAACCAAACTTTTATAAAGTGTTTAACTACTCTGAAATAAATATGACAGTAGCAAAAACAATTAATTAAATACCTTTTACAATTAATAAAATACTAAACAATTTTGATTTATCACCAAAACTTTTGTGGCACTGGGGTATTTTGAAACACTAATTTAGGTACTACTTATATATTTTATAAAACAAATATATATAGAAAATAAAATAGAAAACTAGAAAATAGAAAATAGATAAACACCAAAAACTTAAACAAAAGGGAAATAAAACAAAGCCTCCCCTCCCTTGGGCCACCTGACCCATCTACCTAGCGGGCCGGCTCACCTGATCCCGCTGCCCCCTCCGCTCTGTTCACAGGGGATCGTGGACAGAGCCGATGCCTGCCACGGCCGCGACCATCGCCGTGGCGGCCATCCGCCGACTCCCCCCCGCCCATAAGGCCGGCGCCCCCTTCCTCGGCGAACCCTAATCGCCCACTGCCCCCTCTCCCTCGTCGCCCTCTCTCTCGCCCAGATCCACCTCACCTCTCCTCTCTCCTCTGGCTCGATGTCAAGCTCAGCCGCTCGAGCTCGTCGCCACTGCTCGCCATCAACGCGCCCACCGACGCGCTCACCAGCCCCACCGTCGTCTGCTACGCTGCCTTCCATCTCGGGTTGGAGCTTGGAGCCCCTGCGGCGACCGCGGCGACCTCGTCTCCCTCCTCTGCTTCATCGTCGCCATCGCCGGACTCCGCCGCCCTCCGACCACCACCGGCTTCCCCGGGCTTTCCCAGCAAGAGCAGTGAGCATCTCCCTCCTTCTCCTCATTCCATGCGCTCGATTGCAAGTTCTGGCGCCCGATCCGCCGTCCGCCGAGTTGCTCCGCCGCACGAGCTCGTCTCCGGCGATGCTCCGGTGGGCCTTTGGTCCTGTTCTAGCCACCGTTCGCTTAGTTAGCTCGCGTGGGTGCCGTTGATGCCGAACGCTGGTCGATTTGACCCCTGCAACGCTAGTCCCGACCACAACCATGCTCCGGCACCGCACGCGTAGCCCGTGCCGCCGCCTCATGCCCTGGCCTCTCCTCCCTCTCTCTGCTCCTGCTCTGCACCGGCATCCCCGCGCGCCCCACTCACCCTCGCCTCCTTGCCACGCTCACCGCACCACCTCACCGTGCTCAACCCCGCGCACCCTTCCCGCGTTGGCCGTGCCCCGCTCGCTGCCGCCGTCGCGGCCGCCCCTGGCCACACTCTCACCTGCGCGCCCCCTCTGCTGCCCGCGCCCGCCATTCCCCGGCCGTGCTGCTGGCTACCCGTCGTCAACGCCGCTGCTAGCGTCGTTGCAGTGTTGCCCCGCTGCCGCTCGCGGTTGCTTCCTCCATGCACCGCTGCCGACCGACCCACACGCACTCCCCACCTTCTGCAGCCCGCTCCGCCAGCGCGCTTCTCCGCCGCCGTCCGCGACTGTGGGCCCGGCTGGCCGTCGCCCGGCTCCACCGCCTGCGCGCGCCGGGCTGGCGCCCGTGCCCATTAACCCCCTCATGTGGCCTGGGCCACTTATAGATGGGGCCCAGCTCCCTTTAAAAGGAAAAAAAGAAACAGAAATAAAAATGGAAAAATAAGAATAAAAATATTAGTAACAATAATAGTAATAAATTAATTACTTAATTAACTTGACTTAATTATCCTAATTAACTAACAATTAAACTAATCAGTCAATGACAGGAGGCCCCACCCCCTGTTGACCAGTCAACTTTGACTAGTCAACTAGGACCCCCTGGTCCCATTGTCAGCCTTTGATGACCCTATTGTGTTTGTGTACACTTGTTGTGTACACTTAGCAATTCCACTTTTATTTTCAAATTAAAATAATTTCATAATATTAATAAAACTTTGAAAAATAATATAAAATAATCTGTAGCTCGGATGAAAAATACTTTGTACATGAAAGTTGCTCAGAACGACGAGACAAATCCGGATACGCAACCCGTTTGTCCGCCACACCTCCCTAGCATAGCAAACATGCAACTTTGCCCCTCCGGTTCATTTGTCCGAAAACGCGAAACACAGGGAATACTTTCATGTTTCCCCCATTCGCCGGTATCACCTAATACCGCGTTAGGGCATACCTAGCACCGCGTATTACCTTGTTATGTTTTGTGATGCTATGTTGGCATTATATTTATTGTTTCTTCCCCATATTCTCCCGCTAGACACCAAGACCGACGCCGCTGCTACCCAGTACGACTACGGTGTTGACGACCCCTCCTTCTTGCCAGAGCAACCAGGCAATCCTCCCTCCTTGATCACCAGATATCACCTATTCCTTCTCTCTACTACTTGCATTAGAGTAGTGTATGTCGGCGTTCTGGGAACGGGGGTCCCCAGACTTGCCTGCCTGCGGCGTGGCTCAAGTGGGGGCCCAACGTGGCCCATCTTCATCAGCACAAGTCTCAAGACCCTCGCGAGGGGCCAAGCCTCGCAAGGCGGACGACATGGAGCTTCCTCCAGCACGGCCTCCTTAGGCTGCGAGGAGGCGGAGAGATCAAGGTGGGGTACCTCACGAGGTGCCCATGACGCAAGCCGTGACGACCAAAGGTGCCAGGCGGGCGCCAGCCCGCGCAGTGTCCTCCCTTTCCTATTTGGTGCAAAGGGGGCAAGCGTAGGCGAGAAGATCAAGCAAAGGCATCCATTTCGGTGCAACGAGACCAAGACCAACTCCACGACAAGGAGGAAGTCACTGTGGAGCCCAAGCCGGCGTCATCACTAGAACCTTTGGCAGGGGAAGACCAACTTTAGTCAGGATAAGTGTACCCGATGTTCCCCTTCAAATCGGCCAATTGTTGGCGCCCTTCCCGCTCAAATATTTGGGAAGAGGCCCAGGGCCTTTGCCTATAAATAGGACTAGCCACCCCCAGGGTAGGGACATCGAAAGGCAGATCGAGGAGAAGACCCAGAGCAAGTAGAAAGAGCGAGAGAGAGAAGGGCGATCGAACTCCCCCCAGCAGTTCATCCCCTAGCCAAGAACAGACCCTCGCGAGGTCGTTCTCCTTTGTACTGTTCTTCCTCATCAGCCCTAGAGGCAATCCACCACACCACACTGGAGTAGGGTATTACACCACAATGGTGGCCCGAACCAGTATAAACCCTGTGTCTCTTGTGTTGTTCTTGCAGTAGTTTAGATCCTAGCGAGACGGAGAGGTAGAGGGCACGATCTCCGCGCGCACCCCAGAGTTCGAACCTTAGGGGTCTGCCGGAACCCGTGATCCGACATTTGGCGCGCCAGGTAGGGGTGTGCCGGAATCCGCCTTCCCATCAGTCCGTCTTCCGTTACGTCGTCGTCACCATGTCCGGCGACCAGGCGGGCAACCAAGGCCCATGGGCGGCGTGGCCCATCTGCGCGGAGCCTCCCGCTCCGAGCAGCCCCCCGCCACAGGCAGCTCGCGGTCCGCAGGGCGCTGCGGGCCGCGGGCGACGCGGGCAAGCTTCCGCGACCCTCACACCGCGACAGGCGCGGTCGGCGACGAGGGCCTCCAACCACGCCGCGGCTACGACATCGTACACCCGTCGAGAACAGGCAAACTCAAGGGCCGCGCTCACGGTAGCGCGGGAGCTGTTATAGTGCAGGCTACTGGAAGGCGGCCGCGACATGCTGCTGGAGCGGGTCGCCGAGCTCCTGGGCTTCGCCGCTTCGGGGGCTCACCCCTTCTGCGTCCAGCTTCCACCCCAAGTTCAGGGCGGCGCACAAGAGAGCCCCGCGCACCCGCGCGGACCTCAAGACTACCCCAACACCGGCGAATCCGCCGGCACCAGACTGGCGGTGGCGCTACCCCCGCCCCCGGCGCGTGAAGGAGAGGGGCTCAGCGCGGCCCACTGCGCCAGCGGCCAGCCGCGCTACCACCACGCGGTGGGCACGACAAGCAACGCTGCATGGCGCATGGAGCACTACAGCACAACATTCGGGGTGGCGGCGCCAGAGGAGTACGTGCCCCACATGATGGACCAAGGACACGCTCACGAGGGCGAACATGGCTCGCTCTTCAGCCCCAGCTGGGAGGACGAGACGCCAGAGGCCGAGCCCCTCCAGGAACCCCGGGATCTCTCCGTCGGTCACACTGGAGGCAACAACTATCGGGTACCATTAATTCCTCAAGAGCAGGCATACGCTAATAATGGGTCACAGGAGGTGCAGGTCGCCGCGACGAGCAGCTGCCCCGCCCCTGCGGTCTCCTACCCCTCAGGAGGAGGACGCAGGGGGCTGCAGGAAAGGGGCAGAGATCCTACCTCACCACCGCGGCGTTCGGGGCAAGGCGTTCTTAGAAGATAGGCCCTCCGCTGGGGAGGCGCCCGAGGGCCTGCCCCTGGCGGAGGACCCGTGGTCGTCGGGGGAACCACCGGCGACCGCTCTACCCCACCGGCGGCGTCCTGGTTTCCGGTCGTCGTTGGTGGCACTAGAGTGTGGCGCAAGGCGGGGCCCTCGTCTGGCGATATGAAGCAAGGCCGGTTCCTGTGAAGAAGGCCCAGTGCCTGTGAAGCTCGCCGCCCCGTGACACTCTCACGTAATAATGAGTGGGGATGTACACGCCCCGGAGTCTCAGGGGTGCCGGCCTCAGGCCCTGGGGCTCCCTCCCACGCCCAGTGGACAACACTTAGCTCCGCGCTGGTGAGAAGACGTCGAAGACTAGATTAGGTGCCGGACGCGGCCTTTTGTTTGCTTTCATTGCCTTCTTCCTTTGGTTGTAACCTTTTTCCCCGCTGGATTTAAGTTGAATTCGAATTTGAGCTTTGCGTGTGTTCGGGGAAGGGGTGCTTGGTCTTGTTTGAATCATTTCCCGAGTTCTGGTCACCATCTCATCACAGCTGCCTCCCCTCGCGAGCCCCTCGCGAGCCGGGCCAGGCCTAGCTTAAGCATGGCCCAGATTGCCGCTGCCGCTCCCTCGTGAGGTGACCATTGGAGCCTACGGAGATCGTTTTCTCGTGAAGGCCCGGAGCCTGTGAAGAAGGCGAACGCCTGTGAAGCCATCCCCCTCGGGAGAAGGCCCGGAGCCTGTGAAGAAGGCGAACGCCTGTGAAGCCATCCCCCTCGGGAGAAGGCCCGGAGCCTGTGAAGAAGGCGAACGCCTGTGAAGCCATCCCCCTCGGGAGAAGGCCCGGAGCCTGTGAAGAAGGCGAACGCCTGTGAAGCCATCCCCCTCGGGAGAAGGCCCGGAGCCTGTGAAGAAGGCGAACGCCTGTGAAGCCATCCCCCTCGGGAGAAGGCCCGGAGCCTGTGAAGAAGGCGAACGCCTGTGAAGCCATCCCCCTCGGGAGAAGGCCCGGAGCCTGTGAAGAAGGCGAACGCCTGTGAAGCCATCCCCCTCGGGAAAAGGCCCGGAGCCTGTGAAGAAGGCGAATGCCTGTGAAGCCATCCCCCTCAGGAGAAGGCCCGGAGCCTGTGAAGAAGGCGAACGCCTGTGAAGCCATCCCCCTCGGGAGAAGGCCCGGAGCCTGTGAAGAAGGCGAACGCCTGTGAAGCCATCCCCCTCGGGAGAAGGCCTGGAGCCTGTGAAGAAGGCGAACGCCTGTGAAGCCATCCCCCTCGGGAGAAGGCCCGGAGCCTGTGAAGAAGGCGAACGCCTGTGAAGACGTCTCGATCGATAAAGGGCACGGAGCCTGCGAGGACGGCCCAAGCCTGCGGGGTTTCCTGCCGGCAACGACCCCGCCTCCCGAGGTTTCAACTACCCAGCGCCCGGGACGTGGCGCCCTCCAGAAGGCAGCCCCGGAGCCAGCAAGGAACAAAGGCGAACCAGCCTACCGTTAAACACGCGTACGATTTAATCACTGCAGATACATTATATACAAGTTCATACATGAGGGGCTCCCCCTCCCAAAATGCTCTCACAACCGTCGGGCCAAAAGCCTGAGTTCTATCTATGCAGGGTAAAAAGGCGAGGATAACGCATGGTCAATCTGATAAATCCCCCAATGCATCCTCGGAGGCACCTCCCGAGCTGTCGCTGGCGTCGCTGAACTCACCTTCGTTGCCCGCGCCCCCGTCAGCGGCATTGGGGTCTTCCACCACGCCACCTTCGTCAGCGCCCACGATCACGCCGTCATCGTTCGAAGTGAAGGCCCGGACAAGCGCATCTACGTTGCTCTCCACCCATTCAGCCAGGTCTCCTCGAACAGCTTGGGGAACTGGGGCGATGGCGGCGTCGAAGTTGAAGTGGGGCTCCATGTTTTGAAGATGGCTGGAGACGCGGGAGAAGGCACGCCCGAGCAGGGCGCGGCTCCTCTCCTCCACCAACCTATCGGCTCTGGCCGACCGCGCCTCCAGCTGTGTCACCACGGTGGTGAAGAACTGCAGGTTGCCGCCGTAGTTAATCGTGTGCGGCTCGCCCACAGCAGCCTCACAGATGTTGCCCAGGGCAATGTTGGCCCTATCACGGAGCTTGCTGAGCATGGGGCCGTGCTCGTGCTCCAGGACTTGCCGCTGGCGTATCTCGTCGGCATTCTGGCGCTCGATGGCCACGGCCTCTTCCACACGCTGGCGTAGACGGAGCACCTCGGCCTGGGAGGAGGCCAGCTCCTTCTGCGCCGCCTCAAGGGCGACCCGGGAGGCGTTCTCTCGTTGCGTCGCATCATCCCGCTGGACCCTCAAGGCGGCGGTTCTGCCCTCGCCTTCGACTCGGATCATCCCCAGCTTCCCCTCGAACTCACGCTCGAGGCCTTGGCGTGCTATCGCCACCCGACGGCAAACCTCCTCCAGGACGCGCGTCTCTCGCGCGGCGACATCGTTTTCCGCCTGCGTCACCAGGCGCTCCCTCGTCTCCAGCTGCTCGAGCTCGCGAGCGCGCTCGGCGGCCTCCAGCACCAACGCTTCCTCGCGCTTCCGAAGCTCAGCCGGGTCGCCAGAAGCCACCTCCATTGATGCAAGGGCTGCCTCGTGCAGCTCCGCTTGCTCCTCCAACGAGCGACATCAGGCCAAGAGCTCCTAAGCCTGTTCTTCTGCTGCTCCTCGCCGTCGGTCTGCTCCCCGGTCCTCCTCATCGGCCCGAGACCGAGCCGCCAGAGAAGCCTTCAGCGACGCCTTCGCCTCTTTGTCATCAAGGACGCGCTGATGACGCGTGAGGGCAGCGGCTGCCTCCAGCTCGCGCCGCTCGACAGCCAGGCGCAAGCCCTCAGCTTCCAGGCGCGCGTCTTCCTCAGCAAGCTCCTGCCCAAGCAGGTCTACGGCACCACTCGCCCTCCGGAGGAATTCATGGCGACGGGCGCGACGCTCCCGAGCACGCTCAAGCACGTCTGCCGCGCCACCATCCGCCCCAGGCAGGCGTTGAGGACCTCGGATCATCGCTCCGGCCCCGGGCAAGGGGCTGGAGGCTGGCGCCTTCCCGACGGACGGCCGCGCCACATCAGAAGACCGACTTGAGTCCCACCTGACCTCAGGAGAAGGGCCCTGGAGGAGCCTCAGCCAGTCGCAGCCCGCGACCAAATGGGGAGCCCATGGCAGGCTGCCTATGTCGAGGGAAGGCCCGCGGAGGGAGATCGCAGGGGCGGGGGAGTCGCCGCGCGCCACGCGGCGGTCCATGCCGTCACCTGCCCAAACCACAAGGGCAGTGCCGCTCGAGACACTCAAGGGTGGTGGAGGAGACGAAGTCAAGGAGGGCGCCGGCCCGACGACTTCATCGAGCTCGGTAGGCAGAGGCCTACAGGGCAAGGATCAGCGGATGCGGCAAGCAGGATAAGAAACAGAAAGGGAGAAAACTCACTCATCAACGGCAAAGTTCTTCCGGCGCTTCATCAAGCGGCAGGGGGAGTCGTCGCCCAAGGCCTCCTTTTTTCTCCGGAGGGCCTCAAAGTCCACACGGAAACGACCCAGGAGAGGCGCGCAGGAGCCAGCCTGCGAAGAGGACGGAGCGCCAGGGTCACTCGCGTCAAGGGCGCGTGCCTGGAACGCACGGGCAGTTGCCTCATCAGAAATCCCGGTTGGGGGCTCACGAGCCTCGGCCTCAAGCACCAGAGGCGGCGGCACCTCGCCCGTGGCCTCGGGAGCGCGGACCTCGTGAGCCACCCCGTCAAGAGCATCGCCAGGTGCGGTCACATCGTCTGCGGCTCCCTCGACCCCCGCTGTCTCCTGCCTCCCTGCGCCACCACTCGAGGAGGATTCACCCAGGCCGACCGAAAGGGAAATCACCACCACGGGGTTCTCGCGACGCCCCTGGAGGCCGACAGGGCGTAACCCCCACTCGTCGAAAGAGGGCATCTGCCTCACGAAGTCATCCCTGTTGTGGCAGAGGTACAGCAAGGCTCCCCCCTACCGGACACCCCCGGGGTTGGGATCGCCTGTCAAGACCAAGAGCACCCTCCTCAGCACCTCGGGCGCTAGGTCCTCTCCCTGAAGCCTCATGCGATCACCATGCCCGCTGAAGGCCCACATTCTATGAGAATGGCGTTGGAGGGGGGTGATGCGGCGTGATAGGAACTCCTTCACCACTTTGGGCGCCGTTACGCCAAGCTTCTTCAAAGACATGAAGCGATGCCAGACGAAGGCGAGCCGGGGACTTGCGAGCGTCTCCTGGCCCCAGCCCGAATTAGGCACAGCAGGCGATGTCGGCTTCGCAAGCCGGGGGCTGGGCACCCCGACATCAATGTACAACCACCGCTCGCGGAACTCGGCAGAAGGTGGAGGAAGGTTGAAGTCGATACGAGAGGCTGCGTTCTCGGACGAAGCTACGAAGCTCACACATGCCGAGCATTGCGTGGGGTCGACCAGATGCAAGGAGAAGAAGTGGCGCAGCAGGGCAACAGAAGGGGGGATGCCCACCATCGCCTCGCAAACAAAAGCGAAGACAGAAAGAAGAGCTATGGACTCAGGACCCATGTGCATCATGTGGATCTGATAATGATCAAGGACGGCGTTGAAGAAATCGGAGAAGGAAGGCACCAAGCCCGCCCACAAGGCGTCGGCAAAGTGAGGGACCTCGGTGATTATCCTATTAGTGGGGAGGTGACACGTAGGCCACGCCGTCGTCCTCCCGCACTCGTTGAAGGCGGTGGCCAGAGCCGGATTGATCTTGTCCAGGCACTCTAGGCTGAGTATGATCGAGCGACCGACGGCAGGCGCCACCGGCGGCAGCGGGCGAGATGGAGCCGCGGGCTTATTCCCCTTCCCTTTCTTTGGAGCCATGGCGGCGGGCGGAAGAGAGAGGATGTGAGATGGGATTGGAAGCAAGGGTCTGAGTTCGAAGGGAGGAAGAACAGGAGACGGTCAGGCAACAGGGAGAGGGGCGGCTGTGTACAACGGCGGGGCAACCTAGCACGGCGCAGAATAAGGGAGCGTGGGTAAACGGTGCCACCCACATCCAATCAACCGCCACGCGGCGCCCGAGGCCGCAGGCTGTTAGGGCCCGCGGCGCTTCGCCCTTGCCCTTTCGCCTCTCGGCACGGCCAAGTCCATGCGCGCCTTGGGCCCGGGGGCTACTGTCGGCATTCTGGGAACGGGGGTCCCCAGACTTGCCTGCCTGCGGCCTGCAGCGTGGCTCGAGTGGGGGCCCAACGTGGCCCATCTTCATCAGCACAAGTCTCAAGACCCTCGCGAGGGGCCAAGCCTCGCGAGGCGGGCGACATGGAGCTTCCTCCAGCACGGCCTCCTTAGGATGGCTCGTGAGGAGGCGGAGAGATCAAGGTGGGGTACCTCACGAGGTGCCCATGACGCAAGCCGTGACGACCAAAGGTGCCAGGCGGGCGCCAGCCCGCGCAGTGTCCTCCCTTTCCTCTTTGGTGCAAAGGGGGCAAGCGCAGGCGAGAAGATCAAGCAAAGGCATCCATTTCGGTGCAACGAGACGAAGACCAACTCCACGACAAGGAGGAAGTCACTGTGGAGCCCAAGCCGGCGTCATCACCAGAACCTTTGGCAGGGGAAGACCAACTTTAGTCAGGATAAGTGTACCCGATGTTCCCCTTCAAATCGGCCAATTGTTGGCGCCCTTCTCGCTCAAATATTTGGGAAGAGGCCCAGGGCCTTTGCCTATAAATAGGACTAGCCACCCCCAGGGTAGGGACATCGAAAGGCAGATCGAGGAGAAGACCCAGAGCAAGTAGAAAGAGCGAGAGAGAGAAGGGCGATCGAACTCCCCCCAGCAGCTCATCCCCTAGCCAAGAACAGACCCTCGCGAGGTCGTTCTCCTTTGTACTGTTCTTCCTCATCAGCCCTAGAGGCAATCCACCACACCACACTGGAGTAGGGTATTACACCACAATGGTGGCCCGAACCAGTATAAACCCTGTGTCTCTTGTGTTGTTCTTGCAGTAGTTTAGATCCTAGCGAGACGAAGAGGTAGAGGGCATGATCTCCGCGCGCACCCCAGAGTTCGAACCTTAGGGGTCTGCCGGAACCCGTGATCCGACAGTGTAGCATGTTACTACTTTCGGCTAATCCTATTATGCTGCATAGCCTGTCAATGTTGCTACAGTTGTTACCCTTACCTACCATCCTAATTGCTTAGTATAGGATGCTAGTATTCCATCAGTGGCCCTACACTCTTGTCCGTCTGCCATGCTATACTACTGGGCCGTGATCACTTCGGGAGGTGATCACGGGCATATGCTATATACTTTATACTGTTACATTACTTATGATACTGTTCGGAGATGGGGGATGAAGGGGCAGGTGGCTCCATCCCGGTAGAGGTGGGTCTGGGTTCCTGACGGCCCCCCGACTGTTACTTTGTGGCGGAGCGATAGGGGAGGTTGAGACCACCTAGGAGAGAGGCGGGCTTGGCCCTGGCTGGCGTCCGCGGTTACTTCATAATAACAGGCTTAACAAGATCTTGGTATTTGATTTGAGTTGGGTCGTTGACCTTATACGCACTAACCGCCATGTGGGACAAGATATGGGCAACCGGCGTCGTGGTATCAGCCGAAGCTCTTTTTGACGTCAGCGACTGAGCGGTGTGCGCCGGGTTGGACTGGAACGCCTGCTCTTGTATAAGGGAGGCTAGGTCTGCTCACCGGCCGCGTACGCAACGTGCAGGTGTGCAATGGGCGATGGGCCCAGACCCTTGCGCCCATAGGATTTAGACCGGCGTGCTGACATCTCTGTTGAGCCTAGGTGGGGCTGCGATGTGTTGATCTGCCGAGGCCTGACATGACCCGGGAAAGTGTGCCCGGCCAAAGGGATCGAGCGTGTCGGGTAATGTGGTGCACCCCTGCAGGGAAGTTTATCTATTCGAATAGCCGTGATGTTCGGTAACAGGACAACCCAGAGTTGTACCTTGACCTTATGACAACTAGAACCAGATACTTAATAAAAGACACCCTTCCAAGTGCCAGATATAACCCGGTGATCGCTCTCACATAGGGCAACGAGGGGAGGATCGCCGGGTAGGATTATGCTATGCGATGATACTTGGTGAACTTACCATCTACTCTCTTGTACATGCTGCAAGATGGAGGCTGCCAGAAGCGTAGTCTTCAACAGGACTAGCTATCCCCCTCTTATTCTGGCATTCTGCAGTTCAGTCCACCAATATTGCCCCTTTACACAAATACCCATGCATATGTAGTGTAGATCCTTACTTGCGAGTACTTTGGATGAGTACTCACGGTTGCTTTTCTCCCCCCTTTCCCCCTTTCCTTTCTTCCTGGTTGTCGCAACCAGATGTTGTACCCCAAGAGCCAAACGCCACCGTCGATGATGACTCCTACTACACCGGAGGTGCCTACTACTACGTGCATGCCGCTGACGACGACCAGGAGTAGTTTTGGAGGATCCCAGGCAGGAGGCATGCGCCTCTTTCTATATGTATCCTAGTTTGTGCTAGCCATCTTATGGCAACTTGTTTATTTATGTCTGTACTCAGATATTGTTGCTTCCGCTAACTCGTCTATGATCGAGCACTTGTATTCGAGCCCTCGAGGCCCCTGGCTTGTATTATGATGCTTGTATGACTTATTTTATTTTTAGAGTTGTGTTGTGATATCTTCCCGTGAGTCCCTGATCTTGATCATTCACGTTTGCATGTATGATTAGTGTACGATTGAAACGGGGGCGTCACAAGTTGGTATTAGAGCCGACTGCCTGTAGGAATCCCCCTTCCAAACTCCTTGGCCGAAGTCGAGTCTAGACATTGCAAATCTTTTACTAACATGGTTGTGTGTCTTACGGGCCCACGTCGCCATTGGGTGGTATTAGGATCTTTTACTCCTCGTCTATACTCTAGGACTCTGATCTCTCTTCTATTCGAGTTAAATGATTTTATTAAATCTGACTCTAGGTTCTCGTAACTACTTTCTCCCGGAGAGCCCCTTCGGTCCAGATGATCGCCTGCTGCACCAGAAAATTTTGAAGATACTCTCCGATGTTTCCCCGAGACCCTTGTGCCCTTCGTCGTTGCAATTCCATACCACCGATAAATCCCTACGGAAAACTACAAACACTTGTCGTCCATAACTTCACTTCCAATTGTTGTTGTTATTACAAGATACCCTGAAATACTTCGGATATTCTGAGAATACTTTGTGTCTGCTGCCTTATAGCTCTCTTTCCTCATGAATACATGTATGAATAATTCCTCACATTTACCGAGTATCCGCTCATCCCCAGTTGTTCATGTGTTTCACAAGAATTCTTTGAAATACTATTTGATTTTTTTGAAAATCCTCAGCAACCTATTGCTCCTGGATTCCTTGCCTTCCTGCATTATGGTTAAATTCCATATTTCTAGCAATCTCCATTGACATCCTTGGTCACTATCATTTCGAGTCCCTTGACTCAATATGTTGTGAATGCTCGCAATCCTCAATCGGATCCTAGAATTTATCCTTCTGGCTCAGACGTCATTTTGATATGAGCTGGTTCTTGACCAATCAATGCCTTGATCGGTTGTGCTTCTAAGTCTTTTGAACTTATTCATTTTTGATCAGAGCGATTGCTTCTGATCCCTTGATTTGGAAATCATAAAATTTCCTTGCATTAAGCTTTGAATTAGTCAGTTGTTTCCACAATCCGATGCCTTGGCATTCCTTCTTCCATTGATTGAGTACCAATACTCACATTTGCCCCGTTGTGGACCGCCATAACCATTGCCGGTTTATTACCCGACAGTGTCCTTTGTATTCTAAACCTCGAGTAGTTCTTTCTCTGATATATAATGCCATTGGTAAATTCTATTCTCTGATTGGCCAACCATGCTCTGCTTTTGAGCTGGTGATATTTACTCTTGATACTTGTGGTATATGTTTCTAAGAAGCCCCTATGGGTTGAACCTATGCCTTCTCTAAACCGTGTGAACCCGAAAGTTTTCGCTAGTCATACTCTTCTGGTGCTTCGCCAGATAAAATTTCAACACTACAACTTCTTCGAAGACAAGAAGTGAATGAAAGGTTATGCATTGGAGAAGTGGGAGTTGACCTTGAACTTTGTGTTCATGCCCATGGACACGATGTAGATCCTATCATGAAAGCTTCTTGTAATAATAACTATTTCCTTGATATAATATGCTTTGGTATCGTAGAATTGATCCTTTGCAATCGTGCTTCCGACCATATGTTCTTCTTTGATCCCATTTCTCGCACAAGTTTAAGCACTTGTCTTCTGTGGATCAATACCCCGGTCCAACCTCTACTTTGATATGTCGTTGAGTATTACCCCCTGGTATCTCGAGATTATCACGAAACTACATAACTTCTTGTGAGTTCTTCATCAAGTATTACATTCTCACTGATTCCATTTTTTCACGGGCTCTGTGTTATTAAACACTCAAAGACACCAATAACTGAACCGAGTCCGCACTATAGTTCAACAACTTTTAGTAATCTTCTTTACTTACGAGTTTGTACCCGATCACGTCATTCCTAGCCTGTTCGGCTACATCATTACCGTGCTAATTTTAATTGTGCTACTTGGTCCTTCCCAAAGCACAAATTTTCGACGGTGAGCTAATCTTACGTCGATCTTCCTCATCATATCATTTCTCCTTGAACATCAAACTTGATTTCGAGTTTGTGTCGTGTCCTTGGTTCCAATAACCTCTCGCTTCATCATTCCTTTGACTTGATGTCATCGCCGATCGATTACACCTGCATAAACCTCTCGACAATTGTGTCGAGATCATCATCAACATTTTGAGCTCTTCCAGGATATCAATCAAATACATGATGGAAATACCATCCTTGCCCCTCGATGATTGTGTTATCATCGAAAACATTCTTGCCTTCCGCCAACACAAACTTGTTCATGTTATGGATGCAACTTGCTATCCAGCTTGTATGATGTTCTACCTTGAAGTATTAATGTCCTTGATGACATGGATGTTGTGAGGATTGCTCCACCTCTTAAGAATTCAAGGTATAGTGATACTTCTCACCATCATCATTCTTTCTTGGTCCTCGTGTTGATTCCAACGGGGGTACCAACAAGTGAGCGATGCTGTTTGGATTCTGCCCTTCTAGCAACCCTATTGCTTTGAAGATAATGGTCGGCCGTTCATTCTTAGACTATTGATTATTGAATCACCATTCTGACATTGGTCATGCAACCCAACCCATATTTCGGGCGCAGCTTTCAACCAATGTTTAATTGTGTATGTTTTCCTCAAGCATATTTTATCATATCATTTGATCTGACAAATGTTATCTCCTTGTTCACATAATTGTAGAAATCCATCTTGTTGGAATTTTCGATAAATTGTCGCCGAGTCCATCAACTCGCTTCCATAGTTCCTTTTCCCGAGAATCTTACAATATCATCTCGTCAATTTGTGTCGCACCCTTTTCTCCTCGAGCATCCCGAGTTTGAGGTATCCTGACACCAATCAGATCTGTGTCTCGGTCAGATATGATGGTTGGTACATATTTCCAAGAGTGATAACATTGGTCTTTATATGACCCGGTAAGGTGATGTCATGCCTAGAACACCTGGCCGGAGGCCCTATTGTTATAGATTCCTTTTCAGCAAGGTTATCCATTCTACAAGTTATTCCTGATGGATCCTTTGTGTTTCCAAAGTCTGATCTTCACCTGATGATCATGTCAATGCTATCTGGAAGCATGTCTGTGGTACTCCGAATTTCAATAAGAACATTTGAAGCCCAATGCTAAATTTTCTTTATCAATTATCCAAACACCGTTGTTTGGGTAATGGCATGAAATTTCTCTCCCCTTTCCTAAAGGGATTTTTTATGTTATATCCCGTCATGGATATCATGCTCTACTTGCCCTTGGGAAGGATATACACCTGAAATATGTGTTTAAACACATTTTTTCTTTCCATTGTTCTGTTTAATCTGATGATCAGCTTTTCCTTTCCATTATTTTGTTTAATCTTTCTTGTGATCAATATGAGCTAAGCAGTAATAATTCACTGCTTAAGTAAACACCTCGGTGTACTAATCTGTCAATAAGTCCCTGTTACTATTGTTGATGACATTCCGGTAGCCACCGATGGATGAGAGCTGATAACCCACAAGTATAGGGGATCGCAACAGTTTTCAATAAGTAAGAGTGTCGAACACAACGAGGAGCTAAAGGTAGAACAAATATTCCCTCAAGTTCTATCGACCACCGATACAACTCTACGCACGCTTAACGTTTACTTTACCTAGAACAAGTATGAAACTAGAAGTACTTTGTAGGTGTTTTCGGATAGGTTAGCAAGAAAGTAAAGAGCACGAAAATAAAAGCTAGGGGCTGTTAAGGTAAAGAAGCAACTAAAGTAAATATAGCAAGTGTGGAAAAGTGGCGGTAGGAGTTGCGAAATTGTCCCTTAAGCAATTGACTACTTTACTAGACCGATAGCAAGTTTCATGTGGGAGAGGCCACTGCTAGCATGTCATCCCTTACTTGGAATTCTATGTACTTATGATTGGAACTATTAGCAAGCATCCGCAAGTACTAACGTTCATTAAGGTAAAACCCAACTGTCGGTGTCAAAACCGGCAGATCTCGGGTAGGGGGTCCCGAACTGTGCGTCAAGGTCGGATGGTAACAGGAGACAAGGGACACTTTATTTTACCCAGGTTCGGGCCCTCTCGATGGAGGTAAAACCCTACTCCTACTAGATTAATATTGATGATATGGGTAGTACAAGAGTAGATCTACCACGAGATCAAGGAGGCTAAACCCTAGAAGCTAGCCTATGGTATGATTGTGTATGATGATGGTTGTCCTACGGACTACAACCCTCCGGTTTATATAGACATCGGATAGGGTTAGGGTTACACAGAGTCGGTTACAATGGTAGGAGATCTTGAATATCCGCACGCCTAGCTTGCCTTCCACGCCAAGGAAAGATCCTTCCGGACACGGGACGAAGTCTTCAATCTTGTATCTTCACGGTCCTGGAGTCCAGCTGAAGGTATAGTCTCCGAACACCCCCTAATCCAGGACTCCCTCAGTATCCCCCGAACCAGGCTTCAATGACGATGAGTCCGGCGCGCAGATTGTCTTCGGCATTGCAAGGCGGGTTCTCCTTCAAACTTTGTGTACCTGCGGGTATAACGTCCGATTTTTATAATATAGCGCTCCTTGGCTTTCACGCCCAATAATGGCCGCCTTCCACGTGTCAAACGAATGCGAAAAGCTGGGGCAGTTTTACATCCAAGCCCCTAGCCGTATAAACGAGCCGCCTATCTAACAGGATGAGGATTCAGATCCAAACCACACCTTCCCCTTCTGCGAGAAATCATCAGAGCGTCTCCAGCAAAGATCCATTCCAACATGGCCAGCCGCCGTAGCTCCTCCTCTCGCCCTTCCAGTCCTATCCCTGGAGACTGGGAGAGTTGTTCCATCCCGCATAGCGAATTAGTGTCGCTCCAAGCCAAGGTATTTCTCCGTCAAGCCTATATGGTCTCGGTCTGAGCCGGACTCGCCACTTATCAAGGCGGAAAACAAGCGGAGAACTCACCTAGTCCCTCTAAAGGGGAGCGGGTGTGCCTGGTCCCTTATCTAATAAGGGGACTGGGATTTCGAATTCATCCCTTTCTCCGCGGGCTTCTGGAGTTCTATGGCCTCCAGCTGCACCACCTTACGTCTGGCTCTGTGTTACACATCGCGGGCTTCGTTGCTCTTTGCGAGCTATTTTTAGGCGTCGAGGCTCACTTCGCGCTGTGGAAGAAGATATTCTGCCTGGTGCCCCATTCCCAAGAGGGGTCCATATATCAAGTGGGCGGAGCCGAAGTATGGCGCATCGCCGGGACCGGATACCCGTCCGGAACCCCAAAGAAGGCGTCCGAGGACTGGCCTTCAGAATGGTTTTACATAGACGACGTCCCCCTGCCGGACCCTCTCCGGTCTGGTCTCCCTGAGTTCAACAATGCTCCCCTGAAGAAACGCCTGAGCTGGCGCCCTCGGAGCTCTCAGAGAGAGAATGACAGAGACGTCCTTTACTTAATGGGCCGGATTAAGCTACTGGCTCATTCCGGACTAACCATGATTAAAGTCATGGCCATATGCATTATGCGGGGGGTGCAGCCGCTTCAATACAGAAGCCACCCCATGTGGGATTTCAACGGGGAAGATGACGCCACCCGTCACGGCCGTAAGGGGCCGGACTTGCCTGCCGCTCTAATGAAGATCTTATCCTCTTTGTACAAGGGAGAAGAAGAGGAATTCCTCCACGTCGACCCGCAGGGCGGATTTTCCATGTATAGTCCTCCGAATTGGGTAAGCGGAGAGTCGTGTTTCCCTATTCATTTTACATTCCCATGATTAAATAGGCAGTCTAACGACTTCAATGCAGGACCTGCGTCAGGAGGTAAAAAACATAAACAGCCGTCCTCCACAGCCAGAGGACCCAGAACGGTCCCTTGATCCGGATTCCGAAGAGGATTCGGACTTAGCGGTGGAGCTCATCGACGGAGTGTTTTATCAGCTAAGCAAGGACGATACCTTGGTAGCTATTATAGCTGATTACCCAGGGTTAATCCCGGCCTCCCAGGCGACAAATACCGGAGCTTTACCCCCTTAAGAGGGGTTCCGTTTTCACGGGTTTGGTTGTTCTGACAGCAACCATGCTTTGCAGGGGAGATTCCCGAGGCGGGAAGCCGACCCCGCTGCAGCTAGCCGGCGAGGGGCCGCAGGGCCCTGTGGGGCAAAAAGGAACATAGTCCGGACTGAGGTGCCAGAGCAAAGGTATGGAGTACCCTCTCTTTTTCCCTGTTGTTTTACTCCTTTAGGGTATATTAACATTCGTGCTATCTTCAGGACGAAGAGACCTCGCCGGACTATATCCGGAGAGGTTGCCAATCGCGCCTCCACCAGCCAGACTCCAACGCCCGGCCCGGAAGCGGAGGCCCGCACAAGGCACGCACCGGATGCTCCTTCATCAGAGGATGCGGACAGGCTGTCTGTCACCCTTTCCGAGGTGGAGAGCGCCATGAACCACAGGCGTCGCCGGACAGTCCTTCGCGATGCTTGTTTCTCCCAGGAGGCTTTAGATGCCTTCAATTCGGGAGACGCGTACCTCCGTGCCGCTCAAAATGGTTTAGCCAGAGCCACGGAGCAGTATGTAAAAGACATACGGGTAATAAAATTTTAGTAAATATAGATATGCCAGTAGCCCCCGAGACTTGAAGCAGTGGAAAGAACTGATTCGAGAATCATATAACATGCAGTTTCTTACCGAGAAGAACACCGTGTTGTCCCAGGAGCTGGAAAGGTGCAGGGCCCAACTAGAGTCCGCACTAACGGCAGCAGGGGGGGTCTCAAGAGACCCTTGCAGGTAAACAATACCCCAGAATATTTAGGATTGTGCGGATTTAAGTGCCAATCTGACAAATGGTATTGCAGATGGCGCCGTACTCGATCCGGACAGGCAACAACTTCTATGCCGGTTAAAGGCTGGTGAAAGCGTGCTAACAAAGGTGAGGCGGGAGAAAAATGATCTCCAGGATGCCAACACCAGGCTGGATGTTGTACTAAAAGATGTTCGTGGCCAGCTGTCGGACTCCAATAAGGAGAATCAGCGACTTCGACGCGGCATTTTTAGTAAGTGCTTAAGCGAACTCTTCAAAAAGGAGTTCGGCGAGGAAGACGATTAACAGAGTTATGTCTGTAGGTATGCTGACAGGTTGTCCTGCAGAGGAGATGCCTGGTTCAACGGGCGATCTTCTTCCCGTACTCTCACAACTGCACGAACGAGTTCGACAGGCGATGCGAAGTATTGCCCAAGCCTTGTGGCCTGCCCACTCCATACCTGAGGGCCTTGGAGAACTTGCGGAGAAGTTGAAGGAAGCTCAGCGGCGCTTCCGGTTGTGGAAGATATCAGCCTGCCGGCAGGGCGCTAGGGAGGCCTGGGCCATGGTGAAGACCCGCTTTACGAAGTCTGACCCTAATCACATGGCCGAGGTCGGACCGGTGGGGCCTGACGGGAAGGAGATCCCTGTGAGCTTAGTGTATGGCCAGGTAGAATTGGTCGCAAAGTATTCCCAACAGGACTGCAAATTAGACAACATGTTAGATGGTATAGAGGAGGAATACAATTAGTCAGGATGACTGTGTAATTTATAATTGACATGTGTAATGCCTTCTAGCCGGATTGTAGATCGTTTGTCGTTGCCGACCTTTTCGCTTCGACCTCGGGACCTGACGGTCCGGAGTGTGTCCGAATACCATAACGGTTATATAAGAACCGAGGTATGCATGGAGACCAGGCATAGGGGTCATTAGTGCTTTATCAGACAAGTGCCCAACTAGTTATGTTATATTACATGGTTAGCAAGAAACATCTTCCAGAGAGAATAGTTCCGTTAAGGGTTCCTTTCGCTGGGGTGGCGTGCCCTGAAGTGCATGTCCGGACTGCAAATGCAGGAAAACATCTGGGGGCATGTATAAGTAAAAAAGGTTCATCTTTAGTTCACCGACTGAATATTCCCTTAAGAACGCTAGCTTTCGGCTTCACCCAGTCTGAGGTACACATCCGGCTTATCCGGCAGTAGCAATCGCAGAGGTGCTCCCTTTACCGCCTAGCCGAACAATCGGGAACATAGGGGTAAGCACAGGAGCCAGGCAACCCAGCTTGGCCAAAACTTAAGTCATATCGATGCATATAATGGTGAAGAAAAAGGTGCATGCGGAAGTCTGACGCATGCGTTGGGCGTAAAACCCATATAAATAATCTTCTGTTAAAGAAGCCCCCAGGTTTAAGGAGCGCGGGTAGCGCGTCACATGATGAGCCTTTAAGGGCTATAAAAGGAAAGAGTGGGAGGAGACAAATAAAAACAGAAAAAAAAATATAAAAATGGACAGAGGAAGGAGACAAACCCAGAGTCCGGTGCTAGGCGTAGAATCTCCGGAGACGTGCGACGTTCCATGGGTTCGGCTCAGTCGGTTATCCGACGCATCTCGCAGGCGGTACGCTCCACCAGTCAGGACTTGGTCAATTATGAAGGGACCTTCCCATTTGGGCTTGAGTTTGTCCTTTTTCTTATCCGGCAGGCGTAGAACTAGTTCGCCAACGTTGTAATTTTTGGCCCGTACTTCTCTGCTTTGATATCTTCGAGCCTGCTGTTGATAAAATGCGGAACATGATTTAGCCACGTCGCGCTCCTCCTCTAAGGTGTCCAGGTTGTCCTGCCGATCAAGCTCAGCTTCTCTTTCTTCGTACATGCGCACTCGAGGTGAGTCATGAATTATGTCGCAGGGCAGAACTGTCTCTGCGTCATACACCATAAAGAATGGTGTGAATCTGGTGGTACGGTTCGGCATGGTTCGCAGCCCCCAGAGTATGGAGTCGAGCTCCTCCACCCAGTGCGTATTAGATTCCTTGAGGGACCGCACTGTCTGGGTTTAATGCCGCTCATGATGAGACCATTTGCACGTTCGACCTGACCGTTAGTTTGTGGGTGATAGACAGAAGCATAGTCGAGCTTAATGCCCATGTTTTTGCACCACAGCTTTACTTCGTCGGAGGTGAAGTTTGTGCCATTATCGGTGATGATGCTGTGAGGGACGCCATAACGGTGTACGACCCCGGATATGAAGTCTATCACAGGTCCGGATTCGGCCGTCTTAACAGGCTTGGCTTCTATCCATTTGGTGAATTTATCCACCATGACCAATAAGTATTTTTTCTTGTGGGCTCCACCTTTAAGGGGTCCCACCATGTCAAGCCCCCAGACTGCAAAAGGCCAAGTGATGGGGATAGTTCGGAGGGCGTTGGGCGGCATATGACTTTGGTTTGCAAAGAACTGGCAACCGACGCATCGTTTGACTAAGTCATGAGCGTTTGCTCGGGCCGTCGGCCAATAAAAGCCCGTACGGAAAGCCTTGCTTACAAGGGACCGAGCTGCGGCATGGTGGCCACCGAGTCCGGCATGAATTTCAGCCAACAGACTCCGCCCTTCCTCTTCGGAGATACATCTTTGAAGGACTCCTGTAGTGCTTTTCTTATAGAGCTCTCCCTCATGGACTTTATAGGCTTTAGATCGCTGCACTATGCAGCGTGCCTCGTTTTGGTCCTCTGGGAGTTCCTGCCTAGTAAGGTAGGCTAGGAATGGTTTTGTCCACGGGGTGATGACCGCCATTATTACGTGTGCTGAAGGTGTGATTTCGGTGGCAGGGCCTCCGATTATGTCAGATTGTTCGGCGTTGGGTTGTGCGGTTGTGTCCGGACTGTTATCCGAGGGTTCCCCCTCCGATGCTACAGATGGCTTGAATAATATTTCTAAGAAGATGTTGGGGGGGGGGGACTGCATCTCGTTTTGCTCCGATGCGTGCCAGGACGTCCGCCGCCTGATTATTTTCTCGGGCTATATGGTGAAACTCCAGTCCCTCGAACCGAACTAACATTTTTAGAATGTCATTGCGATAAGCTGCCATTTTTGGGTCTTTGGCGTCGAAGTCGCCATTTATTTGGGATATCGCGAGGTTTGAGTCCCCGCGTACTTCCAGGCGTTGAATGCCCATGGATACTGCCATCCGGAGACCATGTAGAAGGGCCTCGTATTCGGCTGCGTTGTTGGAGTCCGTGTACATAATTTGGAGTACATATTGGACTATGTCTCCTGTAGGGGACGTCAAAACGACGCCAGCCCCCAGTCCGACCAACATTTTGGAGCCGTCGAAATGCATGATCCAGTTTGAATATGTGCCGTACTCTTTAGGGAGTTCGGCCTCTGTCCATTCGGCGACGAAGTCGGCTAGGACTTGCGATTTAATGGCTCGCCGTGGTTTGTAGGTTATGTCGAACGGGAGGAGCTCTATGGCCCATTTTGCTATCCGGCCCGTTGCATCGCGGTTGTTGATAATATCGTTGAGTGGTACTTCCGAGGCTACTGTTATAGAACACTCTTGAAAGTAGTGTCGTAGCTTCCGGGATGCCATAAACACCGCGTATGCAATCTTTTGGTAATGCGGGTACCGTGATTTGCATGGTGTGAGGACAGTGGACACGTAGTAAACCGGCCTTTTAAGGGGGAGTTTGTGTCCGTCCGTTGCCCGCTCGACGACAAGTACTGCGCTAACAACTTGATGAGTTGCGGCAATGTACAATAGCATGGGTTCGCCAGTGTTCGACGCGGCCAGGACTGGGTTTGTTGCCAAGATGGCCTTTATTTCCTCGAGTCCGGCCGTGGCAGCGTCTGTCCACTCAAAGTGTTCGGTGCGCCTAAGGAGGCGGTAAAGGGGCAATGCCTTTCCTCCCAGGCGGGAGATAAAGCGGCTTAACGCCGCCACGCATCCGGTGAGTTTCTGTATTTGTTTGAGGTCTTTTGGGACATCCAATTGTGACAAAGCTCGGATTTTAGCTGGATTTGCTTCAATTCCTCTACCGGATACAATGAAGCCCAGGAGCTTTCCGGCTGGAACTCCGAAAACGCATTTTTCTGGATTGAGCTTAATGTCGTATTTTCGGAGGTTGTTGAATGTAAGCCTCAAGTCGCCTACTGGAGATTCGACATGTCTTGATTTAACGACCACATCGTCTACATACGCCTCCACTATTTTGCCGATCTGGTTTGCCAGGCATGTTTGAATCATGCGCTGATATGTTGCGCCGGCGTTTTTTAGCCCAAAGGGCATTTTGTTGAAGCAGAATGGGCCGTATGGTGTGATGAATGCTGTTGCGGCTTGGTCTGATTCTGCCATCTTGATTTGATGGTAACCGGAGTATGCATCGAGGAAGCACAGCGAATCGTGTCCTGCAGTGGCATCGATGATTTGATCTATTCAAGGGAGGGGGAAAGGATCCTTTGGGCAAGCCTTATTAAGGTCTTTGAAATCGACACACAGGCGCCAGGATTTGTCCTTCTTTGGTACCATCACCAGGTTTGCTAGCCAGTTTGGGTGTTTTATGTCTCTAATGAATCCGGCCTCCAATAACTTGGCTAGCTCTTCTCCCATAGCCTGTCTCTTTGGTTCGGAGAAACGTCGAAGGTCTTGTTTGACAGGTTTGAATCCTTTCTGGATATTTAGGCTGTGTTCGACCAACCTGCGTGGGATTCCTGGCATGTCTGAAGGGTGCCAAGCGAAAATGTCCCAGTTCTTTCGTAGGAACTCTTACAGTGCGGCGCATACATCAGGGTTCAGTCTTGCCCCGATGGAGGTTGTTTTATTGGGGTCCGTTGGGTGGACCTGGAATTTGACTATTTCGTCCGCTGGTTTGGAGGATGTGGATTTGGATCTCTTATCGAGTATCACATCATCCCTATTGACCGTGGATCGCAGCGCAGTCAGTTCTTCGGCCGCTAAGGTTTCTGATAGTGCCTCGAGGGCCAATGCGGCTGTCTTGTTCTCGGCACGGAGTGCTATGTCCGGATCACTAGCGAGAGTGATAATTCCGTTTGGCCCAGGCATTTTAAGCTTCATGTACCCGTAATGGGGTATAGCTTGGAAAACTGTGAAAGCCTCCTGTCCTAGTATAGCGTGATATCCGCTTTTGAACGGGGCCACCTGGAACATGATCTATTCGGACCTGTAATTATCCGGCGTGCCGAATACCACATCTAGTGTGATCTTTCCGGTGCAGCGCGCTTCCTGACTGGGGATTATTCCTCTAAAGGTTGTGCTGCTTCGCTGAATGCGGCTCCAGTCTATTTCCATCTTTTGGAGGGTTTCCTCGTAAATGAGGTTCAATCCGCTGCCTCCGTCCATGAGTACCTTCGCGAGGCGACAACCGTCCACTATGGGACTGAGGACCAATGTGGCTGGTGCTCGGGCTGTTTGAAATTTAGGTTCGCCACTCGTGTTGAAGGTGATAGCAGTATTACTCCATGGGTTTATTGTCGCTACTTGATAGACTTCTGTGAGGCTGCGGAGTGTTCTTTTTCGCATGTTATTTGATGCAAAAGTCTCAAAGACTGTGAGAACGGAACTGAAATTCTCGGGCTGGTTTCCTTCGACCTCTGGAATTAGGAGGTCCTCGCCAATTTTGGCCACCTGCCGGAGTATCCAACATGCCCTGAGGCTGTGAGTTGGGGTGGCGTCGTCTGCACTGTGAATCTTGTAGGGTCCATCTAGCCACTTTTCCAGGACGGTTCCATGCCCTCTAAAGGGTTTTGATTTTTTGGTATTTAGTCCGGGTGCCTTACTGTGGTGCACCCTCTTAGTTCGGACGAGATTGCTATTCAAGGCCGGATTATCCCAAAATTTTATTTCGGTTTTCCAAGCACTTTCCATCGCATAGTAATTTTGTACTATGGACGCCAAGTCAGCAAAGCGTGTAATATTACGACGACTTACAGCGTTGAGTATTCCCTTGTCCGTGCAGTTACTGCAAAAGATTGAAATTGCGTCTCCCTCGCGACAGTCCTTTATCCTGTTCATAACCAGGAGGAATCTGGCCCAGTAATGATGTACTGTTTCTTCGGGCATTTGCCTGATTTGGGAAAGATCGCTTAAGATCGGGCGGGCGGGTGTCGTTGAATCTAAGACCTCACCCAGTTTGCTGTTCGGAGGCCGAAGAACTTCCAAATTCTGAGATCCGGAGTCTTGGATGTTATCCGATTTGCCTGATTTTAAGCTCAGGTCTTGGATTGTATCCTCCCCTCCACGGATATACGGCATGGAGGGTTCGGGAATTCGGACGTAGCTAGTCCTTAAGATAGATGAAGGGTCGCTGCATTGTGTCTCCACCACAGCAACGTGGTGGGTGACTTGGGGAGAGTTAATTTCTCTTAGATCGGGTTTAAGCCCAACCTGGTCGTAATTTGTAGCGACTCCCAGTGCGGCGATGCGATCCAGGAGCTCGTTTACAGAAGAGAGCTCCATCAAATCCAATTGCTCGGCGAGTTTTGAGACGACGTTGAGGTTGCTTTCGATGACCTGGGAGGTCACCGTCGGCGCAACAGCCGAACAGGCGGTTGCGAGAAAACCACCTAGCCGGAGAGTTTGGCCGACAACCAAGGCTCCTTTTTTAATGACGCCGTCTTTAAAGACGGGAAGAGGCATCCTTCCTGATCGCGACGGCACAAGGAACTCTCAACCCCGTATCCGGAGATATATTGGTCCCCCTTCAATCCCGTATGCATCAATTTCTATGCTAGGTTGAAGCTTCTGTCACTCTTGCCCTCCAATACATAGTCCTATCAACATACAACTAACCCTATGGTGTGATCCACGCGCGCGCTCATATGATGGGCACCAAAGGACAACAACATTACCACAAGCAAATTAAATCAATCATAGCAATTCATCAACCACCGATAGGACAACGAAAATCTACTCAGACATCATAGGATGGCAACACATCATTAGATAATAATATGAAGCATAAAGCACCATGTTCAAGTAGAGGGTACATCGGGTTGCGGGAGAGTGGACCGCTGTAGACAGAGGAGGGAAGGTGATGGAGATGTTGGTGAAGATGGCGTAGGTGTTGGTGAAGATCGCGGTGATGATGATGGCCCCCAGCGGCGTTCCAGCGCCACCGGAAGCGAGGGGGAGAGAGCCCCCTCCTTCTTCTTCTTCCTTGACCTTCTCCCTAGATGGGAGAAGGGTTTCCCCGGTCTCCATGGCGTGGGAGGGGCGAGAGCCCCTCCGAGATTGGATCTGTCTCTCTATCTCTCCCTGTTTCTGCGTTATGTTCTCTGGCCCTTCACCGTTTCTTAAATCCCCGGAGATCCGTAACTCCGATTGGGCTGAATTTTGGACACGGTCTCTATACAGAAATTAGCTTTCTTGCGGCGAAAGAAGGGCACCAACCACCTTACGGGGTGGCCACGAGGGTCAGGGGAGCGCCTGACACCCTGGGGCGCGCCGCCTGCCTCATGCCCCCCTCGGGCATCGTCTCGCGATGATTCCACTTCCCAAAATTCATAAATATTCCAAAATAAATCTCCGTCAGTTTTTATTCCGTTTGGACTCCGTTTGGTATGGGTTTTCTGCGGAACAAAAAACATACAACAAACAGGAACTGGCACTGGGCACTAGATCAATATGTTAGTCCTAAAAATAGTATAAAAAGTTACCAAAAGTATATGAAAGTTGAATAATATTGGCATGGAACAATCAAAAATTATAGATACGACGGAGACGTATCAAGAACCTTGCCTATTGGTCCGCCTTGTTCAATGAGTAGGAAAATGGTTCTCTTCATCCCTTGCCCTTGGTACCGATGTTGTTGCCGACATAAATGACAGGCTATCCTCTGACATGCGTTGCTTACATGATCACGCAAGATGTCACCACTCCTTCTACTTTTAACCCACATGGTGGGCCCATAACCCACAGTTCCACATGATCGAAACCTGATTCTTCTGCACACCCCTGTTTGCAAAGTTATTCCACCCGCTTGGCTTCGCATGTAATTCACGGGCCACCTTCCTAGTGATCTATTACGGTACCAGACGCAATACTTTCCCATTGCTCTAAACCCCTGTCACATTTCGTTTCAGGCGACAAACGGTTGCCTATCCGCTTGAAACTCCTTATTTCACCTTCGTAACTTACTCTCGATGACTTCTCGTATTTCAACTCGAGAGGTGACTCTATACCTCGTTCACTGTGATAGTCCTTAGGCACCTAGCATGTATTGAGCTTCGTACTTCACGAGTTTTCCCCCTTATCTTTTCCATACGTACGATGGAGACCCCGAAGGAAGAATGACGACTTCATCATGTTTCCCGTATGCATTGAATTGAAGACATCAACGCTATAGATCAACCTCTTCGATAAGAGCAATCAAGGCCGAGAAGATCCGTTAGAATTTTGTAACCAGATCTTTCCCCCTTACTCCTCCTCTTAAATCTCGGGACGAGATTTCTTGTAGTGGAGAAGAATTGTGACGCCCGGATAATTAAGCTACAGTGATCCCCCGTTAATGATGCCATGTCACCTCGGTTGCTGTTGATAAACTTCAATAACTCAAAACCGAAACAAATTCAAAGTTTAATTAAAGGCAAACAAAAAAGGTTTTCAAATATTAAAACCAAATTGTTCGGGTTGTGCCAAATAATGCATAAGTAATTATGGTGGAGAAACCAAACTTTTATAAAGTGTTTAACTACTCTAAAATAAATATGAGAGTAGCAAAAACAATTAATTAAATACCTTTTACAATAAATAAAATACTAAACAGTTTTGTTTTGTCACCAAACTTTTTGTGGCATTGGGGTATTTTGAAACACTAATTTGGTACTAATTATATATTTTATAAAACAAATTATATAGAAAATAAAATAGAAAACTAGTAAACAGAAAATAGTTAAACACCAAAAACTTAAACAAAAGGGAAATAAAACAAAGCCTCCCCTCTCTTGGGCCACCCGACCCATCTACCTAGCGGGCCGGCCACCTGCTCCCGCTGCCCCCTCCGTTATGTTCACAGGGGATCGTGAACAGAGCCGATGCCTGGCACGGCCGCGTCCATCGCCATGGCGGCCATCCGCCGACTCCCCCCGCCTATAAGGCCGGCGCCCCCTTCCTCGGCCAACCCTAATCGCCCACTGGCCCCCTCTCCCTCGTCGCCCTCTCTCTCGCCCAGATCCACCTCACCTCTCCTCTCTCCTCTGGCTCGATCTTGAGCTCAGCCGCTCGAGCTCGTCGCCACTGCTCGCCGTCAATGCGGCCACCGACGCGCTCACCAGCCCCACTGTCGTCTCCTACGCCGCCTGCCACCTCGGGTTAGAGCTCGGAGCCCCTGCGGTGACCGCGGCGACCTCGTCTCCCTCCTCTGATTCGTCGTCGCCATCGCCGGACTCCGCCACCCTCCGAGCACCACCGGCTTCCCCGGGCCTTCCTAGCAATGGCAGTGAGCATCTCCCTCCTTCCCCTCACTCCATGCGCTCGATTGCGAGTTCTGGCGCCCGATTCGCCGTCCGCCGAGTTGCTCCGCCGCACGAGCCCGTCTCCGGCGAGGCTCCGGTGGGCCTTTGGTCCCGATCTAGCCACCATTCGCTTAGTTAGCTCGCGTGGGTGCCGTTGATGCCGAATGCCGGTCTATTTGACCCCCGCAACGCCGGTCCCGACCACAGTCGTGCTCTGGCACCGCACGCGTTGCCCGTGCCGCCGCCTCATGCCGTGGCCTCTCCTCCCTCTCTCTGCTGCTGCTCTACACCGGCATCCCCGTGCGCCCCCACTCGCCCTCGCCTCCTTGCCACGCTCACCGCACCACCTCGCCGTGCTCAACCCCGCGCACCCTTCCCGCGCTGGCCGTGCCCCGCTCGCTGCCGCGCGTCGCGGCCGCCCCTGGCCACGCTCTCACCTGCGCGCCCCCTCTGCTGCCCAGCCCGCCATTCCCTGGCCGCGCTGCTGCTGCCTCTACGCTGCTGGCTACCCGTCGTCACCGCCGCTGCTAGCGCCGTTGCGGTGTTGCCCCGCTGCCGCTCGCGGTTGCTTCCTCTGCGCACCGCTGCCGACCGACCCGCACGCACTCGCCACCCCCTGCAGCCCGCTCCGCCAGCGCGCTTCTCCGCCGCCGTCCACTGTGGCCTCGGCTGGCCGTCGCTCGGGTCCGACGCCCGGCTCCGCCGCTTGCGCGCGCGAGGCTGGCGCCCGTGCCTGTTAACCCCCTCATGTGGCCTGGGCCACTTACAGATGGGGCCCAACTCCCTTTAAAACGAAAAAAGAAACAGAAATAAAAACGAAAAAATAAGAATAAAAATATTAGTAACAGTAATAGTAATTAATTAATTACTTAATTAACTTGACTTAGTTATCCTAATTAACTAACAAGTTAACTAATCAGTCAATGAGAGGAGGCCCCACCCCCTGTTGACCAGTCAACTTTGACTGGTCAAATGGGACCCCCTGGTCCCATTGTCAGCCTTTGATGACCCTGCTGTGTACACTTGTTGCGTACACTTAGCAATTCCACTTTTATTTTCGAATTAAAATAATTTCATAATACTAATAAAAGTTTGAAAAATAATATAAAATAATCCGTAGCTCGGATGAAAATACTTTATACATGAAAGTTGCTCAGAACGACGAGACGAATCCGGATACGCAGCCCGTTCGTCCACCACACCTCCCTAGCATAGCAAACATGCAACTTTCCTCCTCCGATTCATCTGTCCAAAAACGCGAAACACAGGGAATACTTTCCCGGATGTTTCCCCTCTTCACCGGTATCACCTAATACCGCGTTAGGGCATACCTAGCACCGCGTATTACCTCGTTATGTTTTGTGATGCTATGTTGGCATTATATTTATTGTTTCTTCCCCCTCTTATCTCGCTAGACACCGAGACCGACGTCGTTGCTTCCAAGTACGACTAGGGTGTTAACGACCCCTCCTTCTTGCCAGAGCAACCAGGCAAGCCCCCCTTGATCACCAGATATCGCCTATTCCTTCTCTCTACTGCTTGCATTAGAGTAGTGTAGCATGTTACTGCTTTCGGTTAATCCTATTCTGCTGCATAGCCTGTCATTGTTGCTACAGTTGTTACCCTTACCTGCCATCCTAATTGCTTAGTATAGGATACTAGTATTCCATCAGTGGCCCTACACTCTTGTCTGTCTGACATGCTATACTACTGGGCCGTGATCACTTCGGGAGGTGATCACGGGCATATGCTATATACTTTATACTGTTACATTACTTATGATACTGTTCGGAGATGGGGGCTGAAGGGGCAGGTGGCTCCATCCCGGTAGAGGTGGGCCTGGGTTCCCGACGGCCCCCCGACTACTACTTTGTGGCGGAGCGACAAGGGAGGTTGAGACCACCTCGGGGAGAGGTGGGCCTGGCCCTGGTCGGCGTCCGCGGTTACTTCAGAATAACATGCTTAACGAGATCATGGTATTTGATCTGAGTTGGGTCGTTGACCTTATACGCACTAACCGCCACGCGGGACAAGATATGGGCAACCGGTGTCGTGGTACCAGCCGAAGCTCTTTTTGACGTCAGAGACTGAGCGGCGCGCGCCGGGTTGGACTGGAAGCCTGCTCTTGTATAAGGGAGGCTAGGTCTGCTCACCGGCCGCGTACGCAACATGCAGGTGTGCAATGGGCGATGGGCCCAGACCCCTGTGCGCATAGGATTTAGACCGGCATGCTGACCTCTCTGTTGTGCCTAGGTGGGTCTGCGACGTGTTGATCTCCCGAGGTCGGACATGACCCGGGAAAGTGTGCCCGACCAGAGGGATCGAGCGTGTCGGGTAATGTGGTGCACCCTGCAGGGAAGTTTATCTATTCGAATAGCCGTGATCTTCGGTAATAGGACGACTCGGAGTTGTACCTTGACCTTATGACAACTAGAACCGGGTACTTAATAAAACACACCCTTCCAAGTGCTAGATATAACCCGGTGATCGCTCTCACACAGGGCGACGTGGGGAGGATCGCCTGGTAGGATTATGCTATGCAATGATACTTGGTGAACTTACCATCTACTCTCTTCTACATGCTACAAGATGGAGGCTGCCAGAAGCGTAGTCTTCGACAGGACTAGCTATCCCCCTCTTATTCTAGCATTCTGCAGTTTAGTCCACCGATATTGCCCCTTTACACAAATACCCATGCATATGTAGTGTAGATCCTTGCTTGCGAGTACTTTGGATGAGTACTCACGGTTGCTTTTCTCCCCCTTTTCCCCCTTTCCTTTCTTCCTGGTTATCGCAACCAGATGATGGAGCCCAGGAGCCAGACGCCACCGTCAACGATGACTCCTACTACACCTGAGGTGCCTACTACTACGTGCAGGCCGCTGACGATGACCAGGAGTAGTTTAGGAGGATCCCAGGCAGGAGGCCCGCGCCTCTTTCGATCTGTATCCTAGTTTGTGCTAGCCATATTATGGCAACTTGTTTACTTATGTCTGTACTCAGATATTGTTGCTTCCGCTGACTTGTATATGATCGAGCACTTGTATTCGAGCCCTCGAGGCCCCTGGCTTGTATTATGATGCTTGTATGACTTATTTATTTTTAGGGTTGTGTTGTGATATCTTCCCGTGAGTCCCTGATCTTGATCGTACACGTTTGCGTGTATGATTAGTGTACAACTGAATCGGGGGCTTCACAACCAATGTCGGTGTCAAAACCGGCGGATCTCGGGTAGGGGGTCCCGAACTATGCGTCTAAGGTCGATGGTAACAGGAGACGGGGGACACAATGTTTACCCAGGTTCGGGCCCTCTCTATGGAGGTAATACCCTACTTCCTGCTTGATTGATCTTGATGGATATGAGTATAAGAGTTGATCTTCCACGAGATCGTAATGGCTAAAATCCTAGAAGTCTAGCCTGTCTGACTATATCTGTTTCTGGACTAAGCCCTCCGGTTTATATAGACACCGGAGGGGACTAGGGTTGTACAAAGTCGGTTACAAAGAAAGGAATCTTCATATTTGGTCGCCAAGCTTGCCTTCCACGCCAAGGAGAGTCCCATCCGGACACGGGTAGAGTCTTCGGTCTTTGTATTTTCACAGCCCAACAGTCCGGCCCATGGCTAACAGGCCGGACGCCCGAGGACCCCTTAATCCAGGACTCCCTCAACATGCATTGGACTAAGCTGGAATCTGCAAACATTTGTTCAAAGGAGAAGACAAGGTAATGTGGGCTCTTTGTTAGATCAACAATAATGCATATGAGAGCCACTCAACATTTTCATCGTGGTCTTCTCCTCTCGACCCAAAGAAAAAGGAAAAGAATTTCAAAGAAACACACTGATTTTTTTAGAGTTTTTGTTTTTCTGAAGAAAGCAAAACAAGAATGAGAATAACTATTTGCACGGGAAAGCTCCCAACAAGCAAAAGAGGAATGGGAAATCTTTTTGGGTTTTCTTTTAATACTACTAAATAAACTTGAAAGAAAATCTAGAAAGAAGCGAGAACTAATTTTTTTGGATTTACTCAAAGTTTTTCAAACACACAATAAGAAAGTGAGAAAAATAAACTAGCATGGATATGATACAATGAAAAAGTATGAACACCGACAACTGGAATGAATGTGTGAACATGAATGTAATGCCGGTGAGAAATACTTACTCCCCCAAGCTTAGGATTTTGTCCTAAGTTGGTCTAGGGACACGGCTGGCCTGGCGGATATCCAAAATTGTAGTTGGGGTTTTACTAGGATGCGGCAGCTACCGCTTGGAGAGCTGCCTCGTGAAGGCGAGCAGTCTCCCTCTCTTTCTCGTACTCAGCTGCCTCCTCCCTGGTTATACAGTATCTTCCTTTTACCTGGGAGTCAAAGAAGGCAGGAAGGGTAATATGACAGCACGCTGCCTGTCAAAGATTAGTCGGTATAGGAGGGACTGTTCGTTCCTCTCAAGAAACTGGCAGCGTACCATAGCATTATAATCAAGGAAAGCAAGTGGTAACTCAATGTCATCCTCCCTTATGGGTACCCCGAGATAATTAGCTAAACGGGTGGCATAAATCCCACCAAAGAAATCCCCACCTTTAGCACTATTATGCAACCTTCTTGCAATAATAGCCCCCAAGTTATATCGTTTATCACCCATTACCGCACACTTGAGGACACTAAGATCTGATGCACAAAGGTGTCTATGATCATGTTTACCATTAATGCATATACCTATAAAGAGAGCAAAATAATGTATGGGAGGAAAGTGAATGCTCCCTATGGTAGCTTGTGTAATATTTCTAGTTTCTCCCACAGTGATGCTAGCAAGGAAATCATTATAATCTATTTTATGAGGTTCACTATGAATGCCCCATTATGGAATTTTGCATGCATCATTAAAATCTTCTAGGTCCATGTGATTTATCATAAAGATCAAATAAAACAGAATGAGTATTGCGCTAGGATGTAAACTTAAATCTTCGCACAAATGAATCAGTGAGGTGATAGTATTGTCGACACTTATCTGACACGAACTCCTCAAGGCCAGCATTTTGTACGTACGCATAAAATTCCTCCTTGAAACCTGCATGAACCATGAATTGATCCAACGGCCATTTGCAAGGCCGTACTAGAGCTTGCCTTGGTGGTTCAAGGTCCGGCTCACGTATCGCGAGCCTTGGGGTTTGCTTCCTTGAAGAACCACCTTAGTATCTCTTCCTAAACATTTTTTCTCCTCTGAAAAATTTCTGAAATTTTTAGTGACTCAAAATAAAAGTGAACAAAACTCAACCAAAGTAATAGCAACTACTCCTACAAGTGCCTAGAGGCTATATCATGCAACAAAATTACTTTGGACTATATAAATTTGACATGCAAGCTCAAGAACAAGGTCACCACAGTAGCAAAAAATTGCAATATATAATGCACTAGAACAAAAACTAATTGGACCATTGGAGGAGTCACATACCGAAGAACAATCTCACAAAATAGTTTCAGAAATGGAGCAATGAGCAAGGAGATAAAAAATGGCAGTAGATGAGCAAGAACACGGGTTTGAGCAATGGTGGGATTTTTTCTAGAGGAAGACGAAGTGGATGGGTGCTGTAATAAGTGAGGGGGACCCACGTGGGACCCACAAGCCACCTAGGCGCACCCAGGGGTGGGCGCGCCCTGTGGGATTGTGGCCCACTAGTGCAACCCCCTGATGTGTTCTCAGTGCCAAAAATTCTCAAATATTTTAGAAAAAATCATAAAAATTTTCAGGGCATTTGGGGAACTTTTATTTTTTGGTCATTTTTTTATTGCACAAATAATTCAGGAAACAGAAAAATAATAGAAATTTTGCTTTATTAATTATAAATAACAGAGAATAAAAGAGTGGGTACAGCAAGTTTGTGTTTACTAAATTCATCCATTTCATGCCCGTCAAAAGGAATCCATTAATAAGGTTGATCAAGTCTTATTAACAACTTCTTCTGAATGACATGAAACCAGAGAATCTTCATATAACACTATGTTACCTCAACGGGGATATGCATGTCCCCAATAATAAGAATATCATATTTCTTTTTGACAGTAGGAATAGGGAATTCAAAATCTCCAATAGTAATTGTTGAAAATTTTCCAATAGAATTGATACTATTCACTTGAGGTTGTTTCTTCGGAAAGTGTACCATATTAATCATTACCATTAACATGAAAAGTGACATTGCCCTTGTTGCTATCAATAACAGCCCCTGCAGTACTAAAAAAGTGTCTACCAAGGATGATCGACATACTGTCATCCTCGGGAATATCAAGAATAACAAAGTCCGTTAAGATAGCAACATTTGCAACTAAGACAGGTACATTCTCACAAACGCTGATGGGCATAGCAGTTGATTTATTGGCCATTTGAAAGAGATTTCAGTTGGTGTCAACTTATTCAAATCAAGTCTATGATATAAAGAGAAAGGCATAACACTAACACCGGCTCCCAAATCACATATTTTGATGACTCTATGGCTAGTAAAATAGTTTATAAACCATAGAGAAGTTGGAATACAGTAGGATTAATACCAATATAAATAAAGAATGAGTTCATTACTGTACCTTGAAGTGGTGTTTGGTTTTCTTTCGCTAACGGAGCTCACGAGTTTTCTGTTATGTTTCGTGTTGTGAAGTTTTCAAGTTTTGGGTAAAGATTCGATGGACTATGGAATAAGGAGTGGAAAGAGCCTAAGCTTGGGGATGCCCAAGGCACCCCAAGGTAATATTCAAGGATAACCAAGAGCCTAAGCTTGGGGATGCCCCGGATGGCATTCCCTCTTTCGTCTTCGTTCATCGGTAACTTCACTTGGAGCTATATTTTTATTCACCACATGATATGTGTTTTGCTTGGAGCGTCATTTTATTTTCTTTAGCTTTGCTTGCTGTTTGAATAAAATACCAAGATATGAAATTCTTAAATGTTAGAGAGTCTTCACATAGCTACATAATTATTTAACTACTCATTGATCTTCACTTATATCTTTCGGAGTAGTTGGTCATTTGCTCTAGTGCTTCACTTTTATCTTTTAGAGCATGGTGGTAGTTTTATTTTGTGGCAAAGCCACTGTTCATAATTCTTTCATACATGTCACTCTTGGTTCATTGCATATCCTGGTACACCGCCGGAGGCATTCATATAGAGTCATACTTTGTTCTAGTATCGAGTTGTAATCATTGAGTTGTAAAAAAATAGAAGTGTGATGATCATCATTTTCTAGAGCAATGTCCCAAGTGAGGAATAAAAAAATTAAAAAAGAGAGAAAGGCCATAAAAAAGAGAAGGCCCAAAAAAAGGAGAAAGGCCATAAAAAAAGAGAAGGCCCAAAAAAAATGAGAGAAAAAGAGAGAAGGGACAATGTTACTATCCTTTTACCACACTTGTGCTTCAAAGTAGCAGCATAATCTTCATGATAGAGAGTCTCTTGTTTTGTCACTTTCATATACTAGTGGGAACTTTTCATTATAGAACTTGGATTGTATATTCCAACAATGGGCCTCCTCAAGTGCCCTAGGTCTTCGTGAGCAAGCAAGTTGGATGCACACCCACTTAGTTTCTTTTGTTGAGCTTTCATACATTTATAGCTCTAGTGCATCCGTTGCATGGCAATCCCTACACCTTACATTAACATCGATCGATGGGCATCTCCATAGCCCATTGATTATCCTCGTTGATGTGAGACTTTATCCTTTTTTGTCTTCTCCACATAACCCCCATCATTATACTCTATTCCACCCATAGTGCTATATCCATGGCTCGCTCTCATGTATTGCATGAAGGTTTATGAGTTTGAGATTACTTAAGTATGAAACAATTGCTTGGCTTGTCATCGGGGTTGTGCATGATGAGAGCATTCTTGTATGACGAAAATGCAGCATGACTAAACTATATGATTTTGTAGGGATGAACTTTCTTTGGCCATGTTATTTTGAGAGGACATAATTGCTTAGTTAGTATGCTTGAAGTATTATTACTTTTATGTCAATATGAACTTTTATCTTGAATCTTTCGGATCTGAATATTCATACCACAATTAAGAAGAATTACATTGAAATTATGCCAAGTAGCATTCCACATCAAAAATTCTATTTTTATCATTTACCTACTCGAGGACGAGCAGGAATTAAGCTTGGGGGTGCTGATACGTCTCCAACATATCTATAATTTTTGATTGTTCCATGCTATTATATTATCTGTTTTGGATGTTTATGGGCTTTATTAAACACTTTTATATTACTTTTGGGACTAACCTATTGACCTAGAGCCCAGTGCCAGTTCCTGTTTTTTCCCTTGTTTCAGTGTTTCGAAGAAAAGGAATATCAAACGGAGTCCGAACGGAATGAAATCTTCTGAAGAAGTTATTTTTGGAAGGAAAGCTACCCGATAGACTTGGAGTGCACGTCAGGAAAGAAACGAGGGAGCCACGAGGTAGGGGGGGCGCGCCCACCCCCCTAGGGTGCGCCCTCCACCCTCGTGGGCCCCTCGTGGCTCCCCTGATGTACTTCTTCCTCCTATATATACCCATATACCCTAAAAACTTCGAGGAACATAATATATCGGGAGTTCCGCCGCCACAAGCCTCTGTAACCACCTAAAACCAATCGGGACCCTGTTCCGGCACCCTGCCGGAGGGGGGATCCCTCACCGGTGGCCATCTTCATCATCCCGGTGCTCTCCATGACGAGGAGGGAGTAGTTCACCCTCGGGGCTGAGGGTATGTACCAGTAGCTATGTGTTTTATCTCTCTCTCTCGTGTTCTTGATTTGGCACGATCTTGATGTATCGCGAGCTTTGCTATTATAGTTGGATCTTATGTTTCTTCTCCCCCTCTACTCTCTTGTAATGGATTGAGTTTTCCCTTTGAAGTAATCTTATCGGATTGAGTCTTTAATGATTTGAGAACACTTGATGTATGTCCTGCCGTGCATATCTGTGGTGACAATGGGATATCACGTGATTCACTGGATGTATGTTTTGGTGATCAACTTGCGGGTTCCGCCCATGAACCTATGCATAGGGGTTGGCACACGTTTTCGTCTTGACTCTTCGGTAGAAACTTTGGGGCACTCTTTGAGGTTCTATGTGTTGGTTGAATAGATGAATCTGAGATTGTGTGATGCATATCGTATAATCATACCCACGGATACTTGAGGTGACATTGGAGTATCTAGGTGACATTAGGGTTTTGGTTGATTTGTGTCTTAAGGTGTTATTCTAGTACGAACTCTAGGGCTGTTTGTGACACTTATAGGAATAGCCCACCGGATTGATTGGAAAGAATAACTTTGAGGTGGTTTCGTACCCTACCATAATCTCTTCGTTTGTTCTCCGCTATTAGTGACTTTGGAGTGACTCTTTGTTGCATGTTGAGGGATAGTTATATGATCCAATTATGTTATTATTGTTGAGAGAACTTGCACTAGTGAAAGTATGAACCCTAGGCCTTGTTTCCTAGCATTGCAATACCGTTTACGCTCACTTTTATCATTAGTTACCTTGCTGTTTTTATATTTTCAGATTACAAAAACCTATATCTACCATCCATATTGCACTTGTATCACCATCTCTTCGCCGAACTAGTGCACCTATACAATTTACCATTGTATTGGGTGTGTTGGGGACACAAGAGACTCTTTGTTATTTGGTTGCATGGTTGCTTGAGAGAGACCATCTTCATCCTACGCCTCCCACCGATTGATAAACCTTAGGTCATCCACTTGAGGGAAATTTTCTACTGTACTACAAACCTCTGCACTTGGAGGCCCAACAACGTCTACAAGAAGAAGGTTGTGTAGTAGACATCACATATCTTTTATTTTTAGGTTGTGGGTTATTAAGATCAACAACAGGTTCTATCTCCACATCATTATCATTACTAGGCTGAGCATCAACATGAACATCACCATTAACATTATCACTAGGCTTATGTTCATCACTAGATTGTGTTTCAGCATCAGAAGTAGAAATATCATTTGGATTCTCAGGTGTGCCTATAGTAGGTTCACTAGAAGCATGCAAAGCCCTATCATTTTTCTTTTTAGATGAACTAGGTGTATCAGCATTGATTCTCTGAGAGTCTTGTTCTACTCTCTTAGGATGACCCTCAGGATACAAAGGTTTCTGAGTCATTTTACCACTCCTAGTCATAACTCTAACAACATGATCATTGTTCTTATTATTCAACTCATTCAACAAATCAGTTTGTGCCTTGAGAACTTGTTCTACTTGAGTTTTAACCATGGAAGCATGCTTACTAATAATCTTGAGATCTTTAATAGTTCTACACATATAGTCACCCAAACAATCAAGCATATAAGCATTACGTTTCAATTGTCTACTAACATATGCATTGAAGTTTTCTTATTTAACAATAAAGTTATCAAACTCATCCAAGCATTGACTAGCAGCTTATTATGAGGAATATCACCTTCATCAAATCTATAGAGAGAATTTACCTCTACTACCCGTGTCGGGGTATTGAGACCATGTATTTCTTCAATAGGTGGTAAATTCTTAACATCTTCAGCTTTAATACCTTTTTCTTTCATAGATTTCTTTGCCTCTTGCATATCTTCAGGACCGAGAAATAGAATACCTCTCTTCTTCGGAGTGTCTTAGGAGGTGGTTCGGGAAGAGTCCAACCATTATCAGTGCTCAATATATTATTCAATAATACTTCAACTTGTTTCACAGTTCGTTCCCTGAAAACACAACCAGCACAACTATCTAGGTGGTCCCTAGAAGCATCGGTTAGTCCATTATAAAAGAGATCAAGTATTTCATCTTTCTTGAGAGGATGATCAGTCAAAGCATTAAGTAATTGGAGAAGCCTCCCCCAAGCTTGTGGGAGACTCTCTTCTTGAATTTGCACAAAGTTAATTATTTCCTGTAAGACAGCTTGTTTCTTATGAGCAGGAAAATATTTTTCAGAGAAGTAATATATCATATCCTGGGGACTACGCACACTACCAGGAGCAAGAGAATTAAACCATATCTTAGCATCACCCTTTAATGAGAAAGAAAACAACTTATGAATATAATAATATCTAAAATTTTTCCTCATGAGCAAATAGGGTGGCTATATCATTCAATTTAGTAAGATGTGCCACAACAGTTTCAGATTCATAACCATGGAAAGGATCAGATTCAACCAAAGTAATTAACTCAGGATCGACAGAGAATTCATAATCCTTATCAGTAACCAAGATAGGTGAAGTAGCAAACTTAGGATCATATTGCATTCTAGCATTCAAAGATTTTTCTTTCCAGTTGCATAGCAATTTCTTAAGATCATCTCTATCCTTACAAGCAAGAAAGTCCCTAGCTACCTCTTCATCCAGAACATAACCCTCAGGTATATCAACCAATTCATACCTAGGAGAGCTAGGTCTAGCATGTGTTTCAAAGTGTTCAGTTTCAATAATTTCATTAGTTTCAGAAATATCATTAGTTTCAACATTCTCAATATCTTTAGCTCTAGCAAATTGTTCATCAAGAAATTCACCCAGTGGCACAGTATTATCAAGCAAAGTAGTAGCATCATCATAAGTATCACTCATAGCAGAAGTACCATCATCAATTACTTGTGACATGTTAAGATTACTAGCAGGTGGTGTGATACGTCCATTTTGCATCATGTTTACCTACTCTTATTTATAATGTTTTATTGCATAATAATGCTTTTTGGAGTAATTCTAATGCCTTTCCTCTCATAATATGCAAGGTTCACACAAA
The DNA here is from genome assembly GCA_032464435.1 of Aegilops umbellulata. Classification (NCBI taxonomy): domain Eukaryota; kingdom Viridiplantae; phylum Streptophyta; class Magnoliopsida; order Poales; family Poaceae; genus Aegilops; species Aegilops umbellulata. The sequence continues at coordinate 82,156,806 of CP136054.1, read as the reverse complement.
GAGGGAGAATTCCGGCAGTTGGAAATCTGGATCTGAAAAAGCTATATCAGGCTACCTATTCTGCACAACTCAAAATGGGTTGAAACTTCACGAGGAATTTTTATGGAATAAATAAGAAATACTGGAGCAAATAACTACCGGAGGGAGGCCACATGGTGAGCATAAGACACCAGGGCACGCCAGGCCCCCCATGCGCGCCCTGGTGGGTTGTGCTCAGCCCAGCCCACCTCCGATGCACCTCTTCTGGTATATAAGTCATTTTGACCTAGAAAAAAATAAGGGGAGGACTTTCGGGATGGCGCGCCACTGTCTCGAGGCGGAACTTGGGCAGGAGCATTTTTGCCCTCTGGCGGAGTGATTCCGCGTGGGGAACTTCCCTCCCGGAGGGGAAATCATCATCATCATCATCATCATCATCATCATCATCATCATCATCATCATCATCATCATCATCATCATCATCATCATCATCATCATCATCATCATCATCATCACCAACAACAACTCTCCCATCTTGGGGAGGGAAATCTCCATCAACATCTTCAACATCACCATCTCCTCTCAAACCCTAGTTCATCTCTTGTGTTCAATCTTTGTACCGGAACTATAGATTGGTACTTGTGGGTGACTAGTAGTGTTGATTACATCTTGTAGTTGATTACTATATGGTTTATTTGGTGGAAGATTATATGTTCATATCCATTATGCTATTTAATACACCTCTGATCTTGAGCATGATTATCATTTGTGAGTAGTTACTTTTGTTCTTGAGGTCACGGGAGAAATCTTGTTGCAAGTAATCATGTGAATTTTATATGTGTTCGATATTTTGATGGTATGTATGTTGTGATTCCCTTAGTGGTGTCATGTGAACGTCGACTACATGACACTTCACCATATTTGGGCCTAAGGGAATGCATTGTGGAGTAGTTATTAGATGATGGGTTGCGAGAGTGACAGAAGCTTAAGCCCTAGTTTATGCGCTATTCCCTAAGGGACCGATTTGGATCCAAAAGTTTAATGCTATGGTTAGATTTATTCTTAATACTTTTCTCGTAGTTGCGGATGCTTGCGAGGGGGTTAATCATAAGTAGGAGGTTTGTTCAAGTAAGAACAACACCTAAGCACCGATCCACCCACATATCAAATTATCAAAGTAGTGAACACAAATCGAACCAACATGATGAAAGTGACTAGATGAAATTCCCTTCTACCGTCAAGAACACTTTGCTTATTATAAGAGACCGTTTTGGCCTGTCGTTTGCCTCAAAAGCATTGGGCTACCTTGCTGCACTTTGTTACAATTATCGTTACTTGCTCGTTACAAATTACCTTGCTATCAAACTACTCGTTACTTATAATTTTAGTGCTTGCATACATTACCACTAAAAAAAATACACTTCCGTGATGATACCTGCTTGTCACAGTAGGTCACGTTTTTTTTCATGCATGTACATCCATGACGATTTTATGACAGAATCAAGATAGTCATACCTGTGCTGTCATAGAAGTGTTCCATGACATTACCAAAATTATCATCACGGAAGTGTCCACTTCCATGACGATAAATCACGCGTCATAGAAGTGCTTTCATCAAGGGTGACCGACACGTGGCATCCACCGTAACGGGTCGCCGTTAAGCTATCTGGTTCCGGTTTGGATCCGATAACCCGTTAACAACCCGAACCAATGGGCATTTTCCATGTGTAAAATCATCATTGGCTAGAGGAAACACGTGTCTGCTCCGCGATGGGCCAGATGTCGTCCGTCCATTGGAGGAGACATGCCTATGATACGTCGACACGTGGCAGGGCCCAACAGAGGACCATATAGGTTAAAAAGGCTGGCCTAGTCAATGGCCTGTAGTACTTACTCAGGTACTAGTGGGCTAGCCCAATAACGACCTGTTCAAACATGGCCCATTTACGACCCGAAGCCAGATCTGGCCCGTTAATTGTTCGCCAAATATTTGGGCCCAATTACTGCCTAGTGACTTTCAGCCTGTTAGAGGCCCGATGTAGACATGGGCCCATTTCAGCCCGGTGTGTCTTTTGGCCTGGGAATGGCCCGTGCTGCCCATGGGCCATATGGTCCGATGCGAGATCCAGCCCACTAATGGCCCGTGATAAAGGTGGCAATAGTTCAGCCCAACGTGACTTTGGGCCTGTTAAAGGCCTGTCGTATAATTTGGCCTGTTGATGCCTGTACTAAGCTTTTGGCCTCTTAAAGGCCCATGATATCAGTGGGCCAATTAAGGACCGAGATATGTTTCGACCTGGTAACGGCTCGTCATATAACTGGGACAAAAAAGGCCTGGTCTACATTTCATCCTGCTGAAGGCCCGTCAACGACTAGTGAAAATTGAGGCCCAACATGCATTTCGGCCTGCTAAAGGCCCATGGTTTCTTATGGGCCATAACTGGCCAGCAGAATATTCAGCATGTTAATGGCCCAAAGCTACATGGGCCAAACTAAGCGCTGGGTCCACAAAAGGCCCAACTAAAATTTGGGCCGAATATAGGCCGGAGTAAGTTGTGGGCCTGGCGCAAAGTGTGAATGCCAGGCCCAAATTTGAGCCCGCTAAAAACCAGGCCCGTTAGAGGCGAATGTTTCAGCCTGGTCGACTACATCAGATTTTTTTAGAGCAAATGATGGCAGTAACTAGTAGGAACTAAGAACAAACCTACTCTATACAATAAATAAATTACGGCATAGTAACTTAGAATAAACCTACACTATACAATAAAGGATTTATGGTATAGTACATCCACCGGGCGTTGAAGTTCGCCACTAGTGATCATAAAGTGCAACGAAGAAGCAGAGTACAAAAACTGGGCACCATTGCAGCGTAACAAAATAATACTAAACCGAGACCACTTCCAAGACAGTTCAAAATAGGTTAGCCTTGCGCGGGAACTGCTGCGCAAGCTGCTGAGCAAGGCTGTGAGACCGGCCTAGCATGTCGGTCATAGCTTCCAGGTGTAGTTGTTTAGCAATGAGGTTCTCATTGGTGTTCTCCACAATCTTTCTTAGAGATAGGACTTCAAGTTGAAGTTGAGTTGCAGAATGCCTTTCTGCTAGAACTTGGGACTAAAGAAGTCGAACTAATTTAGACAACGAATTCTGTGAGCTTGTCTGACTACTAGTCTAAAGTAACTTGAACACTGCATCAAGACAAGACTTTGGGGTTGTCTCTCTATCTTCAAGATGTTTTTCCTTCTTTGCTGCAATATATGTTGGGTTTGTCTCACAGCCTTCAGCAGACTTGTGCATGCCATTAGGCATATCACCCTGAAACAAGCAGAGAGATGACAGGTTTTGCACGTGTATAAACAAAGATGATAACTGTGCTGTCAATTCCATCCAATTTCAAATTAGAAAATAAAGAGTAAGTTCAAAATATCAATAGCATAATTTGGCATTGTTCATAATGCGGGGAGGTTCACCACACTACTGTATTACCATGTCAACATAACAAGCATAGATGAATGGTAAAGACAATCATTGTATCTATTTTGGTTAATGTGCATGGCATGTTGTTCATATCATCAGCCACATCAGATAAAATATGAGATGACAAGGTGCAAACGTGGGCTGCTTCACCACACACTGGATTATAGATCCAAAAAACAATCATACATAGGGAGTATTGAGTAATGTGCATGGTATGAATAAGGAATTTGGTTTTACAAGTAAAACTTGGAACTTACGGTTTTTACGAACATGCATTTTGATAGAAACAACAAACTAAACAACAATTAACGATAGGGAGTATGAGCAAATTAAACAACAGCTGAGGATAAAGGCTTTAGAAGGACTGACTTACATTAATAGTTGACACCGGCTTTATAATGCCCTTCTCCATACCAAGGGAAGGATAACTCAAGAATTTCAGCACATAATCTTCTTCATAAGCATTGCCTGTACTCTACATTTTGTAGAGAGTAATTATAGATATGATAATACTGGAAGGGATAGAGGATAATGAAGATAAGATGCAGATTGATGCTACATAATCAACTACCAATCCCTGGAAGTACAAGCGTTACAAGACAAAATGTACCGGCAAGAGCAATGGGCTACACTTCTACACTAGCATTGTCTGTGTATTCAACTTTTTGGTAAGATTAAATATAGAGCCGATATTTTTTAGTAAATGCTGGGCGAGGGAGATAAGTTGCAGAATGCTACACAATGAACCAATCCCTGTTCCCATAATACAAGAGTGTTCTGAACATTGGTGTACTATACAAAACATTCTTATATTATGGGACAAAGGGAGTAGCTGTTAATGTAAGTACAGTGATAGACGACTCAGTCCTTACAAGAGGACTGCAGAGCTAAACCTCTTCAAAAGCATTGGGTTGATTCTAAATTTATGTAAGAGTCCATACAGATCTTATAATGTCCACCAAATGGACAATAACGAGGCTAACATGTGCAGCGATGCTACATAATCAAACAACTATGAAAGTAAGTATGGTTATACAGGGCAAGAGGTAGGCACAAGAGCAATGAAGTGTGCAGTATAGTTGCGAGATTCTGTGGTCCCTTGAGAATGAATGTTCTTCTACTAACAGTTTTCGTACAAGTGAGACATTAAGGCAAATGCAAAAATGTAGTTCAAATTGTGATGTGATATCATAGACAGTACCTTATGCTGCAGACGCTACAAAAAAGACACATCAGTGACATTTTGGGCCGAACGAATTTTTTCCTGTCATACTTATGATACTTCTATGATGATAATTGTGACAAAACCCGGTATCATCATAGATGTGGTGGGCTCCTACTTCTATGACAAAAAATCATGACAGAAAATGGGCTTTTCGTCCTGGGCGGGACGGAGGTGCAGCTGCATGACATTCTTTGGGCCGTCCATGACAGAAAAACCGTGGTAGAAGCGAGGGTGAGGAAAATATCGGGGTGTTCCTAGTTACGGTGGGTGGTCGGGGCCGAGCGATGCACGTTTCTCTTGTACACGCACACGCGTGGGTGTGAGGCGTTGGGCTCTAACTGAACCCGAGCGAGGCTTTGGGCCCTAACTGAACCCGAGCGATTGCACTGCAGGCTACATGTTAGTGAACCCGAGCGATCGATCGATGGCTGTTAACTGAACCCGATCGAGCGATTCCTTCGCTACTGCTGCTAACTGAAGCCGATCGATGCTGCCTCTGGATGAACAGTTAGCGTTGCTGGGGGGGGGGTGGGGTGGACGAACAGTTCCCGGTGGGGGTGGATGAACAGGACCCCATGGTGTTGCCTCTGGATGAACAGGACCCCGATCGATTGAGCCGGTTGGGGCTGGATGAACAGGACTCCGAGGAGGGCTGGATGAACAGGACCCCCCCGTGGAGGGCTGGATGAACAGTAGACAGTGGAGGGCTGGATGAACAGTAGCCCGTGGAGGGGTGGTTGAACAGGAGCCCGTGGAGAGGGCTGGTTGAACAATAGCCGGTGGAGTAGCACGCGGTGGAGGCTGGATGAACAGGAGCCCGTGGATGAACAGTCGTAGGTGGAGGCTGGAGGAGGTCGACGGTGGATGAATAGTAGCCCGTGGAGGCTGGAGGGGGTCGACGGTGGAGATGAACAGTATCACGTGGAGTCCCGTTTTGCGGTACACCACACCCCTCCCGACAAACAGGACCCCCGTTTCGACCATAGCGCTCCAACACAAATCCGTTTCCTCCATTTTGCGGTACGCCACACCCCTCCCGATGAATAGGACCCCCATTTCGACCGTAGGAGGTCCGTTTCCTCCATTTTGCGGCACACCAGACCCCTCCCGATGAACAGGATCCTGTTTCGACCGTGGCCGGTCGAACACACGGCCGTTTCCTCCGTTCTGCGGTACGCCAGGCCTCGTTTCCATTGGCTGTTCCGTCCAAGCCATCCTGATGAACACGACGACGCATTCCGTTCCGACCCAGCCAGTTGGCTCCCCATGAACACAACGACGACGCTGTTTCTCTGTTCCGACCCAGCCATGTACACGAGCCCTGGCCGTACGTATGCGCGAATAGGCGTTTGAGACCCTGCCCATATGTACGTACGTGGCCGTATTTTCTTTCTTGCACACTGGCCACTTTACGTACGTGTACATGCTACGTGCGCGCCTCTACTACGACACGTGCGCGCCTCTACATGGACCAGTATGTACGTACACGTTCGCGACCAGAATGACAACGCTACGTACGCTTCGACCAGGTGGGTCCCGACTGTCAGGCACTTCCTTGCGTGCGAAGATGTAGCTGGTGGGTCCCAGCAGTCAGGCGGGCGAATCGTTTTTTGGCCCGGACGCACTTCCTTGCATGCGAAGATGTCGCTGGTAGGTCCCAACAGTCAGGGGGGAAACGTTTTTTCACGAAATATGGTTGCCCGTCCGGTGGGTCCTTGCTGTCAGGTGGAGGAATCATTATTTTCCGCGTAATAAGGAGGCACTTCCTTGCTGCGGCCATGGACCCAGCTGTCAGCCTCTCCACGTACAGTCCACATCCGATGGAAGTCGTTCCTTGACCACGTTGACCACGCCGTGCCGAGAGCACCAGGGCGGTGGACGACGGCGAGGCCTAGGAAGGGGACACCACGGAGATGGGGAAGACGCGGCAGTGGATGCCCACACGTAGAGGAGTATGAGGGTTCACTGGTTCGCTGCGAGGCTGCCGTCGCCGCAGAATAACAGGGGGTGTGGGTGAGTAGAGGGATGGCCTGGCCAGTGGTGGGAGTAGTAGGGGGGCGGTGAGGCCTCCGCGGCATCGCAGGCGGCCACGGGAGGCAGGAGCACGAGGCACGACCGGCGCTGGTTTGGGCGGCTGGAGCAAGAAGACCAGAGGTTGAAGAAGTACTACGACTGTTGGATGGACATCATACGGACGCTGGAGCTAGAATCGTGCATATTGACTAAGTTGACAAAGCCCTTCGTCCCCATCAACTTAGTAGGCCCACAAGTCAGCCTGCCACTATATTGGGTCCCAGTTAGTAGGGGGAGTATTCATTTTTGTGTGCGTAATAAGGAGGCACTTCCTTGCGTGCGAAGATATAGCTGCTGGGTCCGAGCTGTCAGCGGCGGTAACATTTTTTTCGCGAAATAAAGAGGCCCTTTCGGTGGGTCCTAGATGTCAGGTGGAGGAATCATTATTTTGCACGTAATAAGGAGGCATTTCCTTGCGTGTGACCGTGGACCCAGCTGTCAGCCTCTCCACGTACCGTCCACGTCAGATGCATGTCGGTCGTTGCCCACGTTGACCAGGCCGCGCCGAGAGCACCAGGGCGGTGGACGACGGCGTGGCCTAGGAAGGGAACGACACGGAGCCAGGGAAGACTCGACAGTTGTTTCCCACGCGGAGGGGAGTACGACTGTACGAGGGTTTACTGGTTCGTCTGCCGTCACCGGAGAATAACAACAGGTGTGGGTGAGTAGAGGGATGGCTACGCCAGTGATGGGAGTACGGTGGGCCGGTGAGGCCTGCGCGGCAGCACAGCCGGCTGTGGGGAGGAGGGAGCAGGCAGTCCTGCCGGCGCTTGTTTGAGCGGCTGGAGCAGGAAGAGCAGAGATTGAAGAAGCACGACGACCATTTGATGGACATCCAACAGTCACTGCTTGTGTGTCAACCTTTTTTTAGGAAAGCCTCAAATATGTGGAAAACAACATACAACCCATCTGCCATTATTTCTAATAATTTACAGCCCATTTGCTAATTCTTAAGGTTTTTTTTGGAGCCCATATTCTTTTTGTTAGCATTACAACCCATATTGTGGCCGCGGTTTAAAAATTATACGAGATTTTGCACATTTTGGTGCGGTCCAAACTATTTTTAATCCCGAAATTTCGAGTCACATTCAAACTGATTTTAAAAATAAATGTCAATATAATATCCAACAAATTGTCCATGCATAAAAATCAATGCAATTTAAAATCTCGAAATGAAAAAAAAATAAATTTGAAACTAATTGCCGGTTTGATGTGTTTTAAAAATGTACATCCCATTTGTCATTACTGATAGGCCATTTTCTTGGCCAGCCGAGTGAAGCTCTCCTCGTCTTGAAAAATTTGCAGCCCAACAGGCCTGACAAAGCGACTTACTTGGCAAATCACAAAAAAACTGGGCAGTGGCCGTGGACCCAGCTGTCAGCCTCTCCACGTACAGTACTCTTCCGATGGAAGTCGGTCGTTGACCACATTGACCACGCCACGCCGAGAGCACCAAGGCCGTGGACGAGGGCGAGGCCTAGGAAGGGGATGACGCGGAGCCGAGGAAGACACGACAGTGGATGCCCACGCGGAGAGGAGTATGAGGGTTCACTGGTTCGGCTGCGGTGTGAGGCTGCTGTCGCCGTAGAATAACAGGGGGTGTGGGTGAGTGGAGGGATGGCCTGGCCAGCGGTGGGAGTAGTATGGGGGCGGTGAGGCCTCCGCGGCAGCACAAGCAGCCACGGGAGGCAGGAGCAGGCGGCACGACCGATGCTGCTTTAGGCGGCTAGAGCAAGAAGACTAGAGGTTGAAGAAGCACTATGGCCGTTGGATGGACATCGTACTGTCACTGGAGCTAGAATCGTTCATATTAACTAAGTTGACAAAGCCCTCCATCCCCGTTAACTTAGTAGGCCCACAAGTCAGCCACCCACTATGGTGGGTCCTAGCTAGCAGGGGGGTATTCATTTTTTTGTGCGTAATAAGGAGGCACTTCCTTGCATGCAAAGATATAGCTGGTGGGTCCGACCTGTCAGGGGGGGACGTTTTTTCGCGAAATACAGACGCCCTTCCTGTGGGTCCTAGCTGTCAGGTGGAGGAATCATTATTTTGCGTGTAATAAGGAGGCATTTCCTTGCGTGCGGCCGTGGACCTAGCTATCAGCCTCTCTACGTACAATCCACTTCCGATGGATGTCGTTTATTGACCACGTTGACCAGGCCACGCCGAGAGCACTAGGGCGATGGACGACGGCGAGGACTAGGAAGGGAACGACACGGAGCCAGGGAAGACTCGGCAGTTGTTTCCCACGCGAAGGAGTACGAGGGTTTACTGGTTCGTCTGCCGTCCCCGGAGAATAACAGCAGGTATGGGTGAGTAGAGGGATGGCCAGGCCAGTGATGGGAGTACGGTGGGGCGGTGAGGCCTGCGCGGTAGCATATCCGGCCACGGGAGGAGGGAGCAGGCAGTCCCGCCGGCGCTTGTTTGAGCGGCAGGAGCAGGAAGAGCAGAGATTGAAGAAGCACGACAGCCGTTGGATGGACATCCAACAGTCACTGCTCTCGTGTGCATTATTTCTAATAATGCACAACCCATTTGCTAATTCTTAAGAATTTTTTTGGATCCCATCTTCTTTTTGTTAGCATTACACCCCATATTGTGGCCACGGTGAAAAAGTACACAAAATTTTGCATATTTCGGTGCGGTCAACTGTTTTTAATCCTGAAATATCGATTCACATTCAAACTATTTTGAAAAATAATTTATATAAATATAAAATCCAAATAATTGTCCACGCATAAAAATCAATGGAATTTAAAATCTTGTAATGAAAAAAAATTGAAACTAATTCCCGGTTTGATGTGTTTTAAAAATGTACAACCCATTTCTGGGCAAACCGAATGAAACTCTCCTCGTCTTGAAAGATTTACAGCCCAGCAGGGCTGATAAAGCAAGTTGGCCTTGTTTGGGTGTTTCTTAAAAAAAAAAAGAACTGGGCTAGCCATTTTCAGCAAGAAAAAACACAACTGGGCTCATGATGTGGTAAACATAAATAAAACCTTGGCTAGACGGGCCACAGCCCCCGCACAGCCCCGTTGTTACCCTGATCCGTCACTAAAACTAGTATAAATAACAACTGATTGTTCCTAAAAAAACTAAACTGCGCGACCTGCTGGGTCCCTGGTGTCAGCTGCTCGTAGTGTAATTCTCTTGTTTATTGACTACGTTGACAATGGCGTGAGCCCCAGATGTCCAACCATTAGGAGGAACCATCTTTTTGGGCTTGTAATATAGAGGCACTTGCTTGCGTACTGCCATGATGCTGGTGGGTCCCTACTGTCATCCTCTCCACGTACAGTCATCTCCTTGTTCCTCTCGGTTGTTGACGATGTTGACAACGCAAGAGGGCGGCGCACCACACACGGCGAGCGAACCAAGGCCGCAAGGCGGAGGACGACAGCGAGGCCTCAGGCGGAACAAACAGGAGCCGTGGAAGATGCACCGGTCCAGCCGCAGGTGGAGGGGAGTATGAGGGTTGACAGGTTCGGGTGTGGGTGCGTGTTGGGGCTGACGTCGCCAGAGAATAACAGGACGTGTGGGGAAATAGAGGGAGGGAGTAGCCAACGTTGGAGGGTACGTACTGTATGGCGGCAGAGGCGCAACCAGCCATGGGAGGTGGGAGCAGGCGGAGGCGACGGGGTGGTTTGGTTTGGGTGGCTGGAGGAAGAAGAAGACAAGAGATAGAAGACACACGACAGATGTTGGATGTCAATCCAACGGCTGGTAGGTAGAATCGTTTATTGACTGGCTAGTAAGTCGACACCACCTTGGATAGGCTATTTCCTGGCGGGTCCCAAATGTCAGAATCCAAATCTGTCACGGTCATGCAGCCTTTTACAGCCCATTTGATGTGCTAGTTCGAAATAAGTTTGTGGGTGCTGGTGGGGGCTAATCACTTGGCTTATGTAATGCACAGTGAGCTCAAGCAGCCGGCGAGAGTGATATTATTTCCCTTGGTTGGGATTTGTTAGTTGTTACAATATTTCACTCTAAATTAAACGACTGGCAAGCCATTTTCCTTGCTTCAAAGAAAATATGACAGTCACAGCCGAGTTGAAAAGGGCAAGAACATCTAACTCTAGCTTATAAACTATACAAAAGCACGAGGGTTAATTGTTCATCAGGTTTACAAAAAAACCCAGGTTGTAAAGGGCAACAACATCTAACTCCAACACTGTTTTCGGCAGTCACAGTCAAATGGATCGGTCAGGTCCATAGAATGAACATCCTGGGTCGTGAAATTTACTGGATTATGACCACAATATGTTGTAAATAGAAGCCCAGCACGTTCAGAAGCTCTTTTGCCCACCCGAAACTCCTTTTTTTGCTCTTCCACATACCCATCCGTCAAAACCATGCTGCTGATAAACTTAAGCCTGATGGACAATAGTAACCTTGCATTCAGCAAGAAGAATGTGACAAATCTAGTGTTTGCGCGGTTGGCTACATATCGTTCTAGCGTTATTGTCTTCAATCGAATCTCATGAGAAGTGAGAAAATCCTGATGCTTATGAATCCACCGATTGGTTATAACTTTCTTACCCCGTCCTATTGCCTAAATAGACATGAAAACAATTAAGGTCTAAAAAAAGAGTGTCGAAAGAGCAACATCTGAATGGTTAATACTAGTACACTATATGCGGGCTTCCAATGTGCGTGAAATTATCACCTTTATATAAAACTTATCCAGACATGGAACGCATTGCTGCAAGCCAATAATCTTGTTCAGATCAAAACTATTCATTTGGATATATAAGATCTTGACAGAATCCAGCACCATTGGTAGGCCATCCATGGAGAAACTCTTCATTGAGCATAGAACATAATATTAGTACAAAATGTGTACTCCAAGATGAAATATAACTTATGCGTAGAAGTTTAAAATGCAGCTTATGGTTACAAGTGTAGATGATAATATAAAGTACTTCAAGAACTGTGGAGCCAAACACCATATTGAAATGAGCACAGAGATCATGTATTACACCCAAGGTCTCCAGTTTAGGCGCAGAGAGGACTGTTATTTGCAACGGTGAATAACTAGAATCAAGGATCAACCTTTGAAGTGATGGGGCATCTTGGATGATGAGCTGCCTTCCGTCAAAAGAAATTCCAATTTTTACAAGGTTAGGCGACTTTATTTGGAGACAACCGATTCTAATTGTGAAAACAAGCACCAAGCACTCCAGGGCAGGGCAACTGGAGTGGATGATGCTGTGCAATGAGGCCTCTGATATACGAACCTGCACAAGTGAAATTTTCTTGAGAAATGGGAGTCGAAGGTTTAGTACCAGATTGTCTGGTAGGTCGCACAATGCAAAGGTGGCGGTGTGGAGAGAGGAGGAAAACCTCGAGATGGACATCGGTGCTGAGGGCACAGGTAGATGGCATTCGGTATCTGGTAGGTGATTTCCACGAGAATAGTAGAACTCAAGTAGCTGTAGTTCTGTGAATTTAGGGGATTTCAGCCAGGCGTCCACCATGCAGGGCATGGTATGCTTGCTCAGGTAGCATGACGGGATGCAGAGGCTTTGAATGGAGCCCTGGTGGGAGGAGATGATGGCTCTAGGATTTCAAAATCATTGAAGAGAGATAGCTGACGATAGTCGAGATTAAGGGGCACGATGCGCCATAGAGGGTGCCACCGAATTGAGAGGACTTGGGTGCGGCATCAATCCTTGGTGGGGAGAAGCGAGATGATCTCCTGAAGGATGGCGTCCGGGAGATCGCTGATGCGGTCCACTCAAGATTCTACGGGTTCCTGGGATCCGGTGGGGGCGGGTCACTGCTTCTCCCCGTGCTGCTGGGTGCGGGATCTACAATAGGCGTCACCGCTGGTGGGAGCCTCATCTTCTTGGCGCTGGGGTCAGCCGACTCCATTTTCCTCGAGGGCTTCGCGTCGCACTCACGGATTTGAGTAGAGTAACGAATGACGAGCCTAGTTGTAGTGCGAGTGAAGAAGAAGGGGAGCTGGGGCTTTTCCGTAGTAGTGAGGAAGAAGGGGAGCTGGGGTTTTCTGTATGAGTGAGGTGAGGAATTTGGGGGTACGAGTGGAGCGAGCTGACGTGAGGTGGGTGGGAGTGAGGAGGAAGAAGAACACCCAGGTTTTTTTGGGGGCAGTGTGCTGGGTGTGGGTAGCGCCTATCATTTAATAAATATATGGACTTTTGAATTGATTTTACTATTTACTAGGGTGGATGGGCTGTTTTGTCTTGGGCCCAGAGAAACAATTACTACTAGTACAGTGGAGACACTCTACAGCTACCCAGAAAAACAATTAGTACTAGTATAGTGGATACAATATTGCTTCTGGCTCCTCCTAGGTCATCGAAACGTCTCCCTCTACTGAATGCCGTTTTGTTCACCAACATGCGGGCCATGCAGCACGCGGGCCCAAATGTCATCCACCAAATTAGAAGGCAGTATGCAGGCGGAGAGTCACCCCGGTCGTAGCGCGGCAATAACGAGCCGTCTTATCACAAAACCCCACCTCCCCGCAGTCTAAGTTTGACGGACGGAGGAACCATCATTTCACTCTTCGCTGAATCCCCTTGTCTCACCTTCTTCAAGAAAGGCAACACTCGCATCTGCCACTGTTCTTCTCTCCCAACGAAGGGAAGGTAAGCGGATCCATGATGTTGGTATATTTTCGTTCAGAGAAAAAAAGAATTTTTGCAAAGCAGTAACCGATCCTCGCTCTCTTTTTTGTTTGATTGTCATTGCGATTGTGTTTTCCTTTCAGTGGTCTCCTAGTATTCGTCAGTTTCATGATGGACCAAGGAGAACCAGGCAAAGATCTGCCGATATTGGAGCAGACATGGGAGGCTGATCCCCACGAGACAGAGAGCTCCAAGAAGATGGAGGCAGCCACCAAGCCGACCCCAGATACGCTCACGACCACTACTGAGATGGTCAACACCCCGTTTGAGGTTACATCCCCCGTGGCACTGCAGGAGCAGTTTTCCCCCTTCAAGGATGTATCCCCCCCGCTGAGCTGCCCAAGGTGATTTTCTTCTTTGCGGATCTCGATTGTGGTTTTTCATCTAAGTATGTGGTGATGAATAATGCAAAATTTTATTAGCTTCGATGCCATACTATACATAGTGGTTTAAATAACTTGTGTTTCTTATATTGGAAAGTAATTCAGAATTTGTTTCTGTTTCAATTAGAGCCCTAATGCAAACAAGGGTTTTGTGGTTGTACATGTCACTCGCTATGAGGCGGATGACCTCAATATATGCACAGGGAAAATAGAGTTTTTAGGCTGTTGGATCCTGGAAGCCATTTGCGCTTATACCAATGAAGAGTTGTATTCCAGCCTCACTGTTGTCACGCGTGTTGTATAGGGTGTACTGAAGCACAAGAAGTTCAAAGCTACTCCTGTTTGTGAGGCATACTGTTCTTGTCAAGCTTACACAGGAAGATGACGTGGCATGCCTCCACAAACAAGTTTATGAGTGGTGAGGCCACAAGGCTATTGCTACCTCTTGAGCACTGTGTTGGTTTTCCCTTGTAGAGGAAAGGGTGATGCAGCAAAGTAGCTTAAGTACTTCCCTCATTTTTTGAGAACCAAGGTATCAATCCAGTAGGAGGCCACGCACGAGTCCCTCGCACCTACACAAACAAATAAGATCCTCGCAACCAACGCAATAAGGGGGTTGTCAATCCCTTCAAGGTCACTTACGAAAGTGAGATCTGATAGATATAATAAGATAACATTTTTGGTATTTTTATGATAAAGATGCAAAGTAAAATAAAAGGAAATAAAAATAGCTAAGTGTTTGAAGATTAATATGATGGAAAATAGACCCGGGGGGCATAGGTTTCACTAGTGGCTTCTCTCGAGAGCATAAGTATTACGGTGGGTGAACAAATTACTGTTGACAATTGACAGAATTGAGCATAGTTTTGAGAATATCTAGGTATGATCATGTATATAGGCATCACGTCCGCGACAATTAGACCGACTCCTACCTGCATCTACTACTATTACTCCACACATCGACCGCTATCCAACATGCATCTAGAGTATTAAGTTCAAAAGAACAGAGTAACGCTTTAAGTAAGATGACATGATGTAGAGGGATAAACTCATGCAATATGATATAAACCCCATCTTGTTATCCTCGATGGCAACAATACAATACGTGCCTTGTTGCCCCTGCTGTCACTGGGAAAGGACACCTCAAGATTGAACCCTAAGCTAAGCACTTCTCCCATTGCAAGAAAGATCAATCTAGTAGGCCAAACCAAACTGATAATTTGAAGAGACTTGCAAAGATAACCAATCATGCATAAAAGAATTCAGAGAAGATTCAAATATTGTTCATAGATAAACTTGATCATAAACCCACAATTCATCGGTCTCAACAAACACACCGCAAAAGATGATTACATCGAATAGATCTCCACGAGAATCATGGAGAACTTTGTATTGAGATCCAAAGAGAGAGAAGAAGCCATCTAGCTAATAACTATGGACCCGAAGGTCTGAGGTAAACTACTCACACATCATCGGAGAGGCTATGGTGTTGATGTAGAAGCCCTCCATGATCAATGCCCCCTCTGGCGGAGCTCCAGAAAAGGCCCCAAGCTGGGATCTCACGAGTACAGAAGGTTGTGGCGGTGGAATTAGGTTTTTGGCTCCGTATCTGGTAGTTTGGGGGTACGTAGGTATACATAGGAGGAAGAAGTACGTCGGTGGAGCAACATGGGCCCCACGAGGGTGGAGGGCGCGCCCAGGGGGGTAGGTGAGCCCCCTACCTTGTGCCCTCCTGATTGCTTTCTTGACGCAGGGTCCAAGTCCTCTGGATCACGTTTGTTTCAAAAATCACGTTCGCGAAGGTTTCATTCCGTTTGGACTCCGTTTGATATTCTTTCTCTGCGAAACTCTGAAATAGGCAAAAAAACAGCAATTCTGGGTTGGGCCTCCGGTTAGTAGGTTAGTCCCAAAATAATATAAAAGAGTATATTAAAGCCCATTAAACATCCAAAATAGAATATAATATAGCATGGAACAATAAAAAATTATAGATACGTTGGAGACGTATCAAGCATCCCCAAGCTTAATTCCTGCTCGTCCTTGAGTAGGTAAATGATAAAAGCAGAATTCTTGATGTGGAATGCTACTTAGCATAATTTCAATGTAATTCTTCTTATTGTGGCACGAATGTTCAGATTTGATATGATTCTAGATAAAAGTTTAATGTTGACATAAAAACAATAATACTTCAAGCATGCTAACCAAGCAATTATGTCTTATCAAAATAACATAGCCAAAGCAAGTTATCCCTACAAAATCATATAGTCTGGCTAAGCTCCATCTTACCCACACAAAATATTCATATCATTTACAACCCCGATTTTAGCCAAGCAATTGGTTCATACTTTTTAACGCGCTTCAACCTTTTCAACTCTTACGCAATACATGAGCGCAAGCCATGTATATAGCACTATGGTGGAATAAGGTATAATGATAGGGGTTATGTGGGAAGACAAAAAGGAGAATGTCTCACATCAATGAGGCTCAACAGGCTATGGAGATGCCCATCAATTGATGTCAATGCAAGGAGTAGGGATTGCCATGCAACAGATGCACTTATAGCTATAAGTGTATGAAAGCTCAAACACAAGAAACTAAGTGGGTGTGCATCGCTTGCTCACGAAGACCTCGGACATTTGAGGAAGCCCATCATTGGAATATACAAGCCAAGTTATATAATGAAATTTCCCACTAGTATATAAAAGTGACAAAATGATAGACTCTCTATCATGAAGATCACGGTGCTACTTTGAAGCACAAGTGTGGTAAAAGGATAGTAACATTGTCCCTTCTCTCTTTTTCTCTCATTTTTTTATTTAGGCCTCTTTTTTATGGCCTCTTTTTTTATTTAGTCCGGAGTCTCATCCCGACTTGTGGGGGAATCATAGTCTCCATCATCCTTTCCTCACTTGGGACAATGCTCTAATAATGATGATCATCACACTTTTATTTACTTACGACTCATGAATTACAACTCAATACTTAGAACAAAATATGACTCTATGTGGATGCCTCCAGCGGTGTACCAGGATATGCAATGAGAGCGACATGTATGAAAGAATTATGAATGGTGGCTTTGCCGCAAATACAATGTCAACTACATGATCATGCAAAGCAATATGACAATGATGGAGCGTGTCATGATAAACGAAACGATGGAAAGTTACATGGCAATATATCTCGGAATGGCTATGGAAATGACATAATAGGTAGGTATGGTGGCTGTTTTGAGGAAGATATAAGGAGGTTTATGTGATGGAGCGTATCATATCACAGGGTTTGGATGCACCGGCGAAGTTTGCACCAACTCTCAAGGTGAGAAAGGGCAATGCACGGTACCGAAGAGGCTAGAAAATTGCGGAAAGGTAAGTGTGCGTATAATCTATGGACTCACATTAGTCATAAAGAACTCATATACTTATTGCAAAAATTTATTATTCCTCAAAGCAAAGTACTACTACGCATGCTCCTAGGGGAAGGGTTGGTAGGAGTTAACCATCGCGCGATCCCGACCGCCACACAAAGGATGACAATCAATAAGTACCTCATGCTCCGACTTTGTTACATAACGGTTCACCATACGTGAATGCTACGGGAATCACAAACTCCAACATAAGTATTTTTCAATTCCATAATTACTCAACTAGCACAACTATGATATTACCACCTTTATATCTCAAAACAATTATCAAGCATCAAATTTCTCATGATATTATAATTAAAGCAAATTGCCATGCTGTTTTAAGACTCTCAAAATAACATAAGTGAAGCATGAGAGATCAATAGTTTCTATAAAACAAATCCACCGCCGTGCTCTAAAAGATATAAGTGAAGCACTAGAGCAAAACTATATAGCTCAAAAAAAATATAAGTGAAGCACACCGATTATTCTAATAAGTTCCAATTTATGTGTGACTCTCTCAAAAGGTGCGTACAGCAAGGATGATTGTGGTAAACTAAAAAATAAAGACTCAAATAATACAAGACGCTCCAAGCAAAACACATATCATGTGGTGAATAAAAATATAGCTCCAAGTAAAGTTACCGATGGAAGTAGACGAAAGAGGGGATGCCTTCCAGGGCATCCCCAAGATTTGGCTTTTCGGTGTCCTTAGATTATATTGGGGTGCCATGGGCATCCCCAAGCTTAGGATATTGTAACTCCTTGTTCCATAATCCATCAAATCTCTCACCCAAAACTTGAAAACTTCACAACACAAAACTCAGCAGAAAATCTCGTGAGCTCCGTTAGCGAAAGAAAACAAAACACCACTTCAAGGTACTGTAATGAACTCATTATTTATTTATATTGGTGTTAAACCTACTGTATTACAACTTCTCTATGGTTTATAAACTATTTTACTAGCCATAGATTCATCAAAATAAGCAAACAACACACGAAAAACAGAATCTGTCAAAAACAGAACAGTTTGTAGTAATCTATAACTAACGCAAACTTATGGAACTCAAAAATATCTACCAAAATAGGAACACCTAGTTGTTTATTGATCTTCTGCAATTGGAATCAATATTTTATCACGTTCTGGTGATTTTTAACAATTGTTTTCGTGAACAGAAAGTTTCTGGAGTTTTCAGCAAGATCAAATAACCATCATCCAAGAAGATCCTATAGGTTAAACTTGTCACAAACAGTAATTAAAGCATAAAAACAAATTTAACCAGAGGCTAGATCAAATATTTATTCCTAAACAGAAGCAAAAAGCAAAAAACTAAAAATAAAACTGGGTTGCCTCCCAACAAGCGCTATCATTTAACGCCCCTAGCTACACATAAAAGCAAGGATAGATCTAGGTATTGCCATAATAATAGGATAGATCATTAAAACTCATTTCATATTCTCTATGTTCAGCAGCGAGTTTTCTTTGAGGCAAGCAAAAGTAATCAAAAGGGCTAAATTTAATGGGACAAAAGTCCCCAAGATCAACTTTAGGAGGTATAGGTTCCTCCTTCGGCCCGTCGTATTGCACAACCAATTCATCATTATAAGCATTCTTTTGACAGAACTTTGTGAGCCTATACTCGAGAGAATATCCTAGCTCATTATTTCGAATAGCAAAATCATTATTAAGTTCAGAAATTCTATCAACTAGAACATTCGTAGGAACCTTTTTTCCAAGGTTCTCATTAAAAGCAACATAGTCTACAGATTGAAAACGCATTATTTCCTCTTGATCAAATAGGATAGTTTCTATGGGAGGACGGCCAACGTCCACCCTATAATGCGCAAAGATTTCTTTGGCCTCTTTTATTATAAATCTGAACTCATGATCCAAAAAGATAGTAGCGGCACGCTTAACAGAAGAATGCTCAATATTAGAAAATTCTAGGAAAATCCTTTGTATGCAAGGGTGCATGTGCATAAGGTGCCTTTCAAGTTCAACTACAAGCATGGCAACAGCGTCCGCAAGACTACTAGTTCTATGAAGAATAGAATTGCCCATAGAAGGCAAAGCACCGACACAAGTAAAGGAATCTTGAATAACCCCTTTTCCAATAATATTACCACTACCAATTCGGATTTTTTTGTATGTAAGATAGGGGGTTCTTCAGCAAGAGCATCAGAATTCTCCATGCTATTACTATTGTCCATATCGACAATAGTTTCCCCAATTTCATACATAACGGCAAAAAGTGGGAGGAGCAAAAAGAAAGAGGGAGGCAAACGGAAAAGAGAGGGCGAATAAAACGGCAAGAGTGAAGTGGGGAGAGGAAAACGAGAGGCAAATGGCAAATAATGTAATGCAGGAGATAAGAGTTTGTGATGGGTACTTGGTATGTTGACTTTTGCGTAGACTCCCCGGCAACGGCACCAGAAATCCTTCTTGCTACCTCTTGAGCACTGCGTTGGTTTTCCCTTGAAGAGGAAAGGGTGATGCAGCAAAGTAGCATAAGTATTTCCCTCAGTTTTTGAGAACCAAGGTATCAATCAAGTATGAGGCCATGCACGAGTCCCTCGCACCTACACAAACAAATGAGATCCTCGCAACCAACGCAATAAAGGGGTTGTCAATCCCTTCACGGTCACTTATGAACGTGAGATCTGATAGATATAATAAGATAATATTTTTGGTATTTTTATGATAAAGATGCAAAGTAAAATAAAAGGCAATAAAAATAGCTAAGTGTTGGAAGATTAATATGATGAAAAATAGACCCGGGGGCCATAGGTTTCACTAGTGGCTTCTCTCGAGAGCATAAGTATTATGGTGGGTGAACAAATTACTATTGAGCAATTGACAGAATTGAGCATAGTTATGAGAATATCTAGGTATGATCATGTATATAGGCATCACGTCCGCGACAAGTAGACCGACTCCTGCCTGCATCTACTACTATTAGTCCACACATCGACCGCTATCCAGCATGCATCTAGAGTATTAAGTTCAAAAGAGCAGAGTAACGCTTTAAGTAAGATGACATGATGTAGAGGGATAAACTCATGCAATATGATGTAAACCCCATCTTGTTATCCTCGATGGAAACAATACAATACATGCCTTGCTGCCCCTGCTGTCACTGGGAAAGGACACCGCAAGATTGAGCCCAAAGCTAAGCACTTCTCCCACTGCAAGAAAGATCAATCTAGTAGGCCAAACCAAACTGATAATTCGAAGAGACTTGCAAAGATAACCAATCATACATAAAAGAATTCAGAGAAGATTCAAATATTGTTCATAGATAAACTTGATCATAAACCCACAATTCATCGGTCTCAACAAACACACCGCAAAAGAAGATTACATCGAATAGATCTCCACGAGAATCATGGAGAACTTTGTATTGAGATCCAAAGAGAGAGAATAAGCCATCTAGCTAATAACTATGGACCCGAAGGTCTGAGGTGAACTACTCACACATCATGGGAGAGGCTATGGTGTTGATGTAGAAGCCCTTCGTGATCAATGCCCCTTCCGGCGGAGCTCCGGAAAAGGCCCCAAGATGGGATCTCATGAGTACAGAAGGTTGCGGCAGTGGAATTAGGTTTTTGGCTCCGTATCTGGTAGTTTGGGGGTACGTAGGTACATATAGGAGGAAGAAGTACGTCGGTGGAGCAACGTGGGCCCCATGAGGGTGGAGGGCGCACCCAAGGGGGTAGGCGTGTCCCCCTACCTCGTGCCCTCCTGATTGCTTTCTTGACATAGGGTCCAAGTCCTCTAGATCACGTTTGTTCCAAAAATCACGTCCGCAAAGGTTTCATTCCGTTTGGACTCCGTTTGATATTCTTTTTCTGCAAAACTCTGAAATAGGCAAAAAACAGCAATTCTAGGCTGGGCCTCCGGTTAATAGGTTAGTCCCAAAATAATATATAAGTGTATAATAAGCCCATTAAACATCCAAAACAGAATATAGTATAGCATGGAACAATCAAAAACTATAGATACGTTGGAGACGTATCAGTTGTCTTCATGAAGGTTCACAGGATTGAGCTGCTGCCGGACGTCCTCGATGATGTTCATGGCAAGGTATGTCTTGTGTCCAGCCCAAATTAGATCGAGGCATGAAATAGTTGCCCCAGCTATTGTTTAATAGTAGTTTGGGTTGTGTCTAATTATCCAAACCTTGCCTGTTATCGAGCCCTCTGGGGCTAGTACTCTGTTTGAATCTGTCTATGGGAACTGCTGCTACTTTTGTGTGCCCGTGAATCATGTGAGAACCATCGTAATTGTTGCCAAAACAGATGCGTCCTCACTAGTTTTTTCATGAATATGGCATGGTAAGACATACGTTTTCACGGTTTATCATACGAGCAGTGTGTGTTTTGATGAAATAGAGTACTCGTTCGAGAACTGTGCGCCGAGTATACATAAGTACTTGTAAACACTGTTAGTGCTACCCCACTTGTAAGAAGTTGTGCAAAACACGACACATTGGCTCAGATCGCTTCAACACTAGGCTATCGACCAGCTAACAATCAACAATCTGCTGTCTGACATATAAGCAACTATGTATCTTGTTATAGTGGTTCATGTAGTTAACTGAGGCCACAATGTAAATTCCAAACGTTCACACGCTAGTCCAGCGTTCATGTGGAACACTCACATTAAACTCGGTTTCATAAAAAACTTGAAAAGCATAAGTTAAGCAATTTTATACATCTCAATGATTCATAGAACATAACAAACATATACTAGTTCACAGCAAAAGACAAAGTTGTGAGAAGGTTTACAAATCGGGAAAAAACAAGCAAGGCTTCTCTGAGCAAAGTGCTTCCCGACAGGCTTAAATTTCCAGGAGTTCACTCTGGTTATTTCTTGTTGCCATCCAGGGTTAGGTTCTCTCATTCCAGAATAACCAATTATAATTGTGTTCTCAGCTGGAATGCTGAACTGAATCATGTAGTGTACTGACCAGTGCTCCCTCTTGAGCACTGCGTTGGTTTTCCCTTGAAGAGGAAACGGTGATGCAGTAAAGTAGCGTAAGTATTTCCCTCAGTTTTTTAGAACCAAGGTATGAATCCAGTAGGAGACCACACTCAAGTCCCACGCACCTACACAAACAAATAAGAACCTTGCAACCGACGCGATAAAGGGGTTGTCAATCCCTTCACGACCACTTGCAAAAGTGAGATCTGATAGAGATGATAAGATAATATTTTTGGAATTTTTATGATAAAGACTAAAAGTAAAGAAAGCAAAATAAACGTAATAGAAATAACGGTAGATTAATATGATAGAGAATAGACCCGGGGGCCATAGTTTTCACTAGTTTTCACTAGTGGTAAACAAATTACTGTCGGGCAATTGATATAATTGAGCATAGTTATGAGAATATCTAGGTATGATCATGTATATAGGCATCACGTCCGTGACAAGTAGACCGACTCCTGCCTGCATCTACTATTATTACTCCACACATCGACCGCTATCCAGCATGCATCTAGAGTATTAAGTTCATAAGAATGGAGTAACACTTTAAGCAAGATGACATGATGTAGAGGGATAAACTCATGCAATATGATATAAACCCCATCTTTTTATCCTCGATGGCAACAATACAATACATGTCGTTTCCCCTACTGTCACTGGGATCGAGCACCGCAAGATTGAGCCCAAAGCTAAGCACTTCTCCCATTGCAAGAAAGATCAATCTAGTAGGCCAAACCAAACTGATAATTCGAAGAGACTTGCAAAGATAACCAATCATACATAAAAGAATTCAGAGGAGATTCAAATATTGTTCATAGATAATCTTGATCATAAACCAATAATTCATCGGATCTCGACAAACACACCGCAAAAGAAGATTACATCGAATAGATCTCCAAGAGAATCGAGGAGAAATTTTTATTGAGATCCAAAGAGAGAGAAGAAGCCATCTAGCTAATAACTATGGACCCGAAGGTCTGAGGTAAACTACTCACACATCATCGGAGAGGCTATGGTGTTTATGTAGAAGCCCTCTGTGATCAATGCCCCCTCCGGCGGAGCACCGGAAAAGGCCCCAAGATGGGATCTCACGGGTACAGTAGGTTGCGGTGGTGGAAATAGGGTTTTGGCTCCTATTCCGATGTTTCCACGGTATATGAGTATATATAGGTGAAAGAGGTCGGTCAGGAGAGTTAGAGGGGCCCACGAGGGTGGGGGCGTGCCCAGGGGGGCAAGCGCGCCTCCCTGCCTTGTGGCCTCCTCGTTGATTGCTTGACGTCCACTCCAAGTACTCTGGATCACGTTTGCTCCGAAAATCACGTTCCCGAAGGTTTCATTCCGTTTGGACTCCGTTTGATATTCCTTTCCTTCGAAACACTGAAATAGGCAAAAAACAACAATTTGGGCTGGGCCTCTGGTTAATAGGTTAGTCCCAAAAATAATATAAAAGTGTATAATAAAGCCCATTGAACATCCAAAACAGATAATATAATAGCATGGAACAATAAAAAATTATAGATACGTTGGAGACGTATCAAACATCCCCAAGCTTAATTCTTGCTCGTACTCGAGTAGGTAAATGACAAAAACAGAATTTTTGATGTGGAATGCTTCTTAGCATAACTTTCAATGTAATTCTTTTTATTGTAGCATGAATATTTAGATCCGAAAGATTCAAGATAAAAGTTTAATGTTGCATAAAAACAAATAATACTTCAAACATGCTAACCAAGCAGTTATGTCTTATCAAAATAACATAGCCAAAGAATGCTCATCCCAACAAAATCATATAGTTAGGTCATGCTTCAATTTCGTCACACAAAACGTTCTCATCATGCATAACCCCGATGTCAAGCCGAGCAATTGGTTCATACTTTTTAACGCGCTTCAGCCTTTTCAACCCTTACGCAATACATGAGCGCAAGCCATGGATATAGCACTATGGGTGGAATAAAGCTAATGATGGGGGTTATGTGAGAAGACAAAAAGGTAGAAAGTCTCACACTGACGCGACTAATCAATAGGCTATGGAGATGCGCATCAATTGATGTCAGTGAGAGGAGTAGGGATTGCCATGCAACGGATGCACTAGAGCTATAAATATATGAAAGCTCAACAAAAGAAACTAAGTGGGTGTGCATCCAACTTGCTTGCTCACGAAGACCTAGGGCATTTTGAGGAAGCCCATCATTGGAATATACAAGCCAAGTTCTATAATGAAAAATTCCCACTAGTATATGAAAGTGACAACATAGGAGACTCTCTATCATGAAGATCACAGTGCTACTTTGAAGCACAGGTGTGGAAAAAGGATAGTAACATTGTCCCATCTCTCCTTTTCTCTCATTTTTTTCTTTCTCTTTCTTGTTGGGCCTTCTTTTTTTTTTCTTTGGCCTCTTTTTTTATTTAGTCCGGAATCTCATCCCGACTTGTGGGGGAATCATAGTCTCCATCATCCTTTCCTCACATGGGGCAATGCTCTAATAATGATGATCATCACACTTTTATTACTTACAACTCAAGAATTACAACTCAATACTTAGAACAAAATATGACTCTATGTGAATGCCTCCGGCGATGTACCGGGATATGCAATGAATCAAGGGTGACATGTATAAAACTTATGAAAGGTGGCTTTGCCACAAATACAATGTCAACTACATGATCATGCAAAGCAATATGACAATGATGGAGCGTGTCATAATAAACAGAACGGTGGTTAGTTGCATGGCAATATATCTCGGAATGGTTATGGAAATGCCATGATAGGTAGGTATGGTGACTATTTTGAGGAAGATATAAGGAGGTTTATGTGTGATAGAGTGTATCATATCACGGGGTTTGGATGCACCGATGAAGTTTGCACCAACTCTCAAGGCGAGAAAGGGCAATGCACAGTACCGTAGAGGCTAGAAATTTGTGGAAGGTTGAGAGTGCGTATAATCCATGGACTCACATTAGTCATAAAGAACTCATATACTTATTACAAAAGTTTATTATCCCTCGAAGCAAAGTACTACTACGCATGCCCCTAGAGGGATAGATTGGTAGGAAAAGACCATCGCTCGTCCCTGACCGCCACTCATAAGGAAAGTAATAAAAGAACACCTTATGTGTCAAAATTGTCACACAACTTTTACCATATGTGCATGCTAATAGACTTGCCAACCTTAACACAAGTATTTCTAAATTTCACAATTACTCAACTAGCACAGTCTAATATTACCACCTTTATATCTCAAAATACTTATCAAGTATCAAACTTCTCATGATATTCAATGAACTCAATATGGAAGTTTTTATTATGCTCATCTTGGATGCCTATCACATTCGGATTAATTTCACAATTAAAGCAAATTACCATGATGTTTAAGACTCTCAAAATAATATAAGTGAAGCATGAGAGATCAATAATTTCTATAAAATAAAACCACCACCGTGCTCTAAAAGGTATAAGTGAAGCACTAGAGTATTCTAACAAATTCCGAATCATGTGTGTCTCTCTCAAAAGGTGTGTAAAGCAAGGATGATTGTGGTAAACTAAAAAGCAAAGACTCAAATCATACAATATGCTCCAAGCAAAACACATATCCAGTGGTGAATAAAAATATAGCCCCAAGTAAAGTTACCGATAGACGAAGACGAAAGAGGGGATGCCTTCCGGGGCATCCCCAAACTTACGCTTTTGGTTGTCCTTGAATTTTACCTTGGAGTGCCTTGGGCATACCCAAGCTTAGTCTCTTGCCAATCCTTGTTCCATAATCCATCAAATCTTTACCCAAATTAAACTTGAAAACTTCACAACACAAAACTTAACAGAAAATCTCGTGAGCTCCATTAGCGAAAGAAAACAAAACACCACTTCAAGGTAATATAATGAACTCATTCTTTATTTATATTGGTGTTAAACCTACTGTATTCCAACTTCTCTATGGTTTATAAACTCTTTTACTATCCATAGATTCATCAAAATAAGCAAACAACACACGAAAAACAGAATATGTCAAAAACAGAACAGTCTGTAGTTATCTGTATCAAACGCAAACTTCTGGAACTCACAAAAATCTACCAAAATAGGAAGACCTAGATAATTTGTTTATTGATCTACTGCAATTGGTATAAGTATTTTATCACGTTCTGGTGATTTTAAACAATTGTTTTCGTGAGCAGAAAGTTTCTGACTTTTTTAGCAAAATCAAATAACTATTATCCAAGAAGATCCTATATGTCTTACTTGGCACAAACACTAATTGAAACATAAAAAATCTAACCAGAGGCTAGATCAAATATTTATTGAATAAAATCAAGTAAAAATATTGGGTTGTCTCCCAACAAGCGCTTTTCTTTAAAGCTTTTTTAGCTAGGCATTGAGATTTCAATGATGCTCACAAGAAAGACAAGAATTGAAGCACAAAGAGAGCATCATAAAACATGTGACAAACACATCTAAGTCTAACATACTTCCTATGCATAGGCATCTTATAGGCAAACAAATTACCAAGGCAAGCCAAAACTAGCATATGCAAGGAAGCGGAAAGAAATAAAAGCAATCTCAACATAATGAGAGGTAATTTAGTAACATGAAAATTTCTACAACCATATTTTCCTCTCTCATAATAATTACATGTAGGATCATAAGAAAATTCAACAATATAGCTATCATAGAACATATGCTTAACACGATCCACATGTATGCAAAGTTGACACTCTTCCAAAATAGTGGGACTAACATTAGCTAAAGTCATGACCTCTCCAAATCTACTTTTATCAAAAACTTCATAAGATTGATCGAAATCCAAATATGTGGGATCTAAAGTTGACACTCTTCCAAACCCATTTTCAATACTATTGCAAACATTATAATCAATCTCATATTCATCATAGGGCTTAAATAAATTTTCAAGATCATAAGAAAAATCACCCCAATCATGCTCATTACAACAAGTAGTAGACATAGCAAACTTAGCATCCCCAAGCTTAGGGTTTTGCATATCATTAACACAATTGACATTAATAGAATTTATAATAACATCATTGCAATCATGCTTCTCATCAAAGGAACTATCAAGTATGGGTGCAATAGCAATGATCTCATGTTTAACATATGGGACTATAGCAAATTCATCTTCATAAATATTGGCATCATGGCCACAAGAATAGCAAGCATCATGTTCATCAAGGGATATTTCAATCAAATCATCGGAATCATAATTATTTATAGATTCATGCATATCATTATTTTCTTCCTCCATAGACTCCTGCAAAATATCAGCCTCTTCTTGGACAGCGGAGGAGTCCTCAATATATGGTTTAACATAGGCATTGGAAGCATAATTATCATAACAATATTTAAGTATGGCAAAATTTTCAGATTTGTAAAGATTAGCATCATACATTTCAATCAAAGAAGCAATTTCATAAGCACCCTTAGCATATGAAGATACGATTCCATTATCACTAAACTCACATTGGTACGGAAGGTGTTTCTTAATGTTTTCAGAGCAACAAGTAAAATCATAAATTTCACAAAGATTGCAAGCATAACACATCAATTTGTTTGTTTGATCACATAAGAGTCTCCCCTTTTCAGACAAACGATGACGCACAAAATGAGCATGCTCATCTAAATATTTCCCATTAACTAAGCTAGTTGGGGTTTTAGCACGAGCGCATAAGGATCGAAGATGATCCAAGTAGAACACTTTAAGAGGATCCATATCAATAGATTTTTAGCAAGCAAAGATGCAAGCAAATAGAAGGCACATGGTAACACAAACAAACAATAGATCTGGCGAGAAAAAGGCAAACAAAAAAGAAGGCGAATAAAACGGCAAGGGTGAAGTGGGGGAGAGGAAAACGAGAGGCAAATGGCAAATAATGTAATGCGAGGGATAAGAGTTTGTGATGGGTACTTGGTATGTCTTGACTTGTGCATAGACTCCCTGGCAACGGCGCTAGAAATCCTTCTTGCTACCTCTTGAGCACTACATTGGTTTTCCCTTGAAGAGGAAAGGGTGATGCAGTAAAGTAGCATAAGTATTTCCCTCAGTTTTTGAGAACCAAGGTATCAATCCAGTAGGAGACCATGCTCAAGTCCCACGCACCTACACAAACAAATAAGAACCTTGCAACCAACACAATAAAGGGGTTGTCAATCCCTTCACGACCACTTGCAAAAGTGAGATCTGCTAGAGATGATAATATAATATTTTTGGTATTTTTATGATAAAGAATAAAAGTAAAGAAAGCAAAATAAACGGTAATAGAAATAACGGTAGATTAATATGATAGAGAATAGACCCGGGGGCCATAGGTTACACTAGTGGTTTCTCTCAAGAGCATAAGTATTATGGTGGGTAAACAAATTACTGTCGAGCAATTGATAGAATTGAGCATAGTTATGAGAATATCTAGGTATGATCATGTATATAGGCATCACGTCCGTGACAAGTAGACCGACTCCTGCCTGCATCTACTACTATTACTCCACACATCAACCGCTATCCAGGATGCATCTAGAGTATTAAGTTCATAAGAACGGAGTAACGCTCTAAGCAAGATGACATGATGTGGAGGGATAAACTCATGCAATATGATATAAACCCCATCTTTTTATCCTCGATGGCAACAATACAATACGTGTCGTTTCCCCTACTGTCACTGGGATCGAGCACCGCAAGATTGAACCCAAAGCTAAGCACTTCTCCCATTGCAAGAAAGATCAATCTAGAAGGCCGAACCAAACTGATAATTCGAAGAGACTTGCAAAGATAACCAATCATACATAAAAGAATTCAGAGGAGATTCAAATATTGTTCATAGATAATCTTGATCATAAACCCACAATTCATCGGATCTCGACAAACACACCACAAAAGAAGATTACATCGAATAGATCTCCAAGAGAATCGAGGAGAACTTTGTATAGAGATCCAAAGAGAGAGAAGAAGCCATCTGCCATCTAGATAATAACTATGGACCTGAAGGTCTGAGGTAAACTACTCACACATCACCAGAGAGGCTATGGTGTTGATGTAGAAGCCCTCCGTGATCAATGCCCCCTCCGGCGGAGTGCCGGAAAAGGCCCCAAGATGGGATCTCGCGGGTACGGAAGGTTGCGGCGGTGGAAATAGGGTTTTGGCTCCTGTTCTGATGTTTCCAGGGTATATGAGTATATATTGGCGAAAGAGGTCGGTCAGGAGAGCTACGAGGGGCCCACGAGGGTGAGGGGCGTGCCTAGGGGGGCAGGCGCGCCTCCCTACCTCGTGGCCTCCTAGTTGGTTGCTTGACGTCCACTCCAAGTCCTGTGGATCACGTTTGTTTCGAAAATCACGTTCCCAAGGTTTCATTCCGTTTGGAATCTGTTTGACATTCCTTTCCTTCGAAACACTGAAATAGGCAAAAAACAATAATTTGGGCTGGGCCTCCGGTTAATAGGTTAGTCCCAAAAATAATATAAAATTGTATAATAAAGCCCATTGAACATACAAAACAGATAATATAATAGCATGGAACAATAAAAAATTATAGATACGTTGGAGATATATCAACCAGCTGAAAGTCTTGTGCATTCCACTAAATTTAAGCACCACTATTTGCAGAAATAAGCAGACCACAATGCCTCTTCTCCGCGCACCTGTCCAAAAAACTGCCGTGCAGCTATGCCAACTAGTCCTTGGTCCATGTGAACTGGTAGAAAGTGCATTCCGGACTAGGATGTAGTTGTTTTCGCTCGTCCCTATGCTGCAATCAGGAAGTAAAACGTACGAATCAACTTCTTTTATATTGCGTTGGTCATTCTACCTAGTAACTACCAATGTAGGAATACCTGGAAGACGGGTGGTTAGACGGCGACAACGAGGGATAGTTTGCGCAAATATGAAATATGATTATTTAAACAGTGACAGATATTTGCAGTGGCGTATGATTAACAACAACATCTATTATGTTATAATTGGCACTAGATTGACAGTATGAAAGTGTCCTTAAGTAAGTAGCATCACATCACATCAACATTGCCACTAGATTAACATGCAGAACAATAGCATTAGTATTACTGTCATGAGAGTAGCACATGGTCAGTAAATGTGCAATGAAATTTGTGCAGTTCCACTGGGATGAAGCAATGTTAGCGGTGTGAGATTTAAGTGTAACTGCAAAAGCACAATTCATGGGAAATAAAGCAAGACAGAAGCACTTCATAAAATGGTGGTGGCATTGCTTCAATTTATCGACGACACTAGACCATTACTTATAATGACATTAGGTGTCATTGCTTAATGCTTCATGTGATTTTACATTAACGGTAGCTATATGGCGTTGGGACAGCAGGGGCATAAAGTGGTGAGGCAGATGTGGTTGCCAAGAGCGGCAAACACTCAGGCAACATGTCTGCATTTGTCCCATTTTTTATCTCCTCGGCGACATTTTCCTATGTGAGCACAGGAAATCTAGACCTGCTCATTCTCATTGCGTTGTCCCCCAACACCCGTCACTTTCTTTCCTTTTTCAACCAAGAGATAGGTCCACTTCCCCCCACCCTTCGCCATCCACCATGCTTTCTTCGTATTTTCAACCAAGAGACCAGTTGGGTAGCCAGTATCTACTACTTTCCCCCGTTTCCTTTTAGAACCAAGTCCTATATTCATGCTACAGCTTTCCCACTTTCTTTCCTATTTGAACCAACTCTTAGAGTCGACTGTATGAACTAGCTTTACCTCTAATAATATTAAAATTCTAGGTGGCTTTGGAACAATGGACGGAAGTAGAAAAAGATCCACACGAAGCCAAGTGGGGAGCTGGGGCAGTAGACCAAGGCAGGTTTCGAAGGAATATATACTTGAGGGTCGTCGGCATGTGGCAAAGACGGCGTCAGGAGGCCGCATCTTGGCCACAATATCACAGGGAAGAAGAAGGGGTCGGAGGCCCTCCGGAGCCGGCGCTCTCTCAGAGAGAACGGCACGACCGCCGATCGGGATGCGCGGGCAGCCGTTGGTCTCCTCCCTCGCCGATGACGACAGCGTGAATGATGCACCTACACCCCTGCCCCGGTTGAGGTTGTCTGGCCGGATTTGTGACCAGCCGTGAGCTGAGAGAGAGTGTGGCCACCTATGTCTTGCTTAGATCTGGATAGCATGAGAGAGTGAACGAGAGGGACCCTAGTAAAGCAAGCGCTAAGGCTCCTGCTTATATATATAGTGGAGTGATTTTGTTGTACCAGCTTAAAAAATGCGCTCCTACGTGTACCCGCGAGTGGGTGTGAGAGAAATAGTGCGTGCGTGCATCGCTTCTCTTCATGAGAGAACAATATACTATGCCCAAAGAACGTTCGCCACAAGAGTAATAGTATAAATGTGTGACGTGTGAGCTAAAATAAAATGTGCGCGACGTCTTTTGTTTTAAGTTCCGAGTGTAGGGTGTGAAGAGCACATATGTGTGTGACGTCTACCTGCAGATAGACGGTGGGTGCAAGAGGACTCGTGAGGGTGCGTGTGTGAGAGAGAGAGAGAGTGGGGCACGTATCAATGCAATGCATGTGTCCGTAAATCATTATCCAAAAAACGTTCGCCACAAGCCTTTTCCCAATGAACGCCGGAAGAACCGTTAGATCGGCATCCGACAGTTTCAGTTTTGCCATGTCATTTAACAGAATAGCCACTCCTCCTACACAAAATCTTCCACGTGAGTGTTAGCAACTGCCGTATGCTCCCTCCATTCCAAAATGTAGTGCATATAGCTTTATTGAAAATTCGAACCTCACAAACTTTTACCGAGTTTTCGTGTACCAAATTGCACATGTAGAATACCCTGTATATATCATTTCATTCATCTTCGAGAGAACTATAAAGATGGGGGAGGAGTCTACAAAGAAAGACCATCGTATCACCTGCAGCAATTTCAATCATCCTTTGGTGTGGAGGAATCATAGGAACTCTATATGATATGATTTTTATAGGATTTTTTCCCTTAGAGCCAATTGGTTCATAGGAATAGATTCATATACTCCACATTTCAAAGGAAATAAACATGATATCATTTCTATAGCTTTAGAGCCACTTGGTTCATATGAATGGATTCCTATACTCCCATAATTTCAAAGGAAAATAAACATTAGCGTATATTCAATAGAAAGTTCCTATGATATGAACCAAATTACATCTCTTTTCTAATCCCTCCTCATAGGAATTGAGATACATGTCATCTCTAGATTCAATAGAAAAGTTCCTATGATGTGAACCAAATGACATCTCTTTTCCAATCCTTACTCATAGGAATTGAGATACTCCATGTCATCTCTTTCCCTACAACTTCCATGTATACATCTTCTATTCCTAAATAGCTAGTACAACCCACTAGTAGCTTTTTTCCAAGACATGCAACTATGGCACAAGAACTATATAGTGTGCGAATAACTTGAAAGATGGTCGCTGGATGAAGCTAATCCGACAGTGCAGAGATGGCAAATCCGAGCACTACTGGCCGTTGGATATCATCAACATTCCACCAGATCTGCCACATGTACAATTTAGAAGACTCCATGGTTGAACTTAAGCATAATGCACAAACCTCAAAACACAAGCACTTCTCCTTTGTTCTAGAATCTTCCGTATCATAATTGATTTTTTTCTAAATGAATTGCCATTATTTGTTTTTTAATTTATGCTTTAGAATGCACAACCCCATGAAGCTTAACATTTTTTATAAAACTAACTGATTTTGAATGAGATGAACTATAAGAACTAAACGAACATCTACATCATGCATATATGACTCAAAGCTTTACATGCTATAGTGTGTATTTATTCATAATTTGGTTTCAAA
Organism: Aegilops umbellulata; assembly: GCA_032464435.1. Taxonomy (NCBI): domain Eukaryota; kingdom Viridiplantae; phylum Streptophyta; class Magnoliopsida; order Poales; family Poaceae; genus Aegilops; species Aegilops umbellulata. The sequence continues at coordinate 82,123,808 of CP136054.1, read as the reverse complement.
ATCTCATGCGTTCAATGCATGTGTACCTTACTAGTTTTGAGTAGAGTAGCAAATTTCACGCGGCCCCTGGTATATCAAAATGCAGGGCCCATGCATCATTGCCTTTCGGTCGAACCTACATCCACAATTTTTTGTACGTACTATATCTCCACTGGTCCCCGAACCCAAAATGCTGCCTTATTCCCCTAAAACCAAGCGGCCCACACATATTTAAGGCATCGACTCGAACTCAATCCCTCTCCCGTTTACTACGACGTGGCCCTGCATGCCGTAGTAGTACTCCTACAAACCCTACCGCCGCACGCATCATCGGTTTTCTTCAAGAGGACGAGGGAGAAGCCGATTTGTAGTGGAGGCGCTTTCAAGAAAAAAAAATGATCTGTAGTGGAGACCCCTACCCTAGGGTGCGCTAGGTAGCTGCCGCATGCATCATTGGTTTTCTCTTTTCTTTATGCTCTTGTGCCCTAGAGTGAAATGATGGTTGCTTCGTCCGTCCAGCTTAATGCGGGAAAGGTGGGGCTTTGTGATTTGACCCCTCATCGCTCATTTTCTACTACTGCGGCGCTACGACCGAGGTGCCTCCAATTCCATCCGCTGCTCTGAACTGTAATTTGGTGCATCACATGTGGAACAAGATGGTGGATGAGCCACATGTCGGCCAAAGGGGTCCTGTTAAGTGTGTCGCCATTTCATGTGCGGACTGATCCTGCTTGAGTCGCTACGCCAACATGACAGGTGCAGCCTACTACTTGGTTTTGCTCCTTGGTGAATCCTGACTATATTGATCTAAAAGGATACATACTGAACTACCCTCTCCGTCTCGTTTTTTAGGCGTCTCGGTTTATAGGGCATGCACGTAGTTCTAGGTCATCCATTTGGCTAACTAAATATGAGTTACTATGTCACAAAAAGTATATCATTGGATTATTAAGCAGATATAGTTTCTAAACATATACTGTTCATCACATATATAGCGAGTTAAATTTTCAACCTAGAACGACGTGCATGCCATGTAAACCGATACGGAGGAAGTATAGTACTAAAAATGAGGTGATTTTACCGAGCATGGCCTGTCATGCGGTCCCACATGTCATGATGTACCAAGGCGATGCGCGTGTCCCTCTTGAGGCAGAAGCAGTATTACATGGTTTGAGATGATGGCGAACCGAAGTGTGAAATAATGGTTGCTTCGTCCGTCTGGGAAGGTGCGGCATTGTGATTTGACATCTCATTGCTCATTACTACTACTGGGGCGGTACGACTGGGGTGCGTCCCCCTGCTGTTCTGCACTGTTATTTGGTGCTTGACACGTCGACCCGGTTGCTATATGTCCCACATGTCGGCGATAGGAAGTACATAATTCATGAAAGCGAGCGTCGATGGAGGAGTACAAGACACAGCTTGGGTTTTTGCTGCTTCACGCGATCCATCGATAAAACGCAGACTAAAAAAAGGCGAGGGCGGGTCTTTTCCCGCGCAGTAGGCAGGGGAGTTTGGCATATTCTGTTCGAGGCAAGGCGGCAGGAAGGGAAACAAGCAAATAAAGGTCGAGCGACTTAGTTTTGGGAAAAATATGATTTTATGGAGTATGTACCCACTAGGGTTTATAGGGCTCATCTAAAAAACATTCGTTTTTCTTTTTTATAAGTCTCAATTCTACTACTAGTAGTAGTACCATCACATGTTGGATTTCGAGGTGCGTTAGATCACCCGATGCAAGCAGTGTCAAGAGAAAACTCACCAATGCATGTAGAAGTTCATGGAAATTTAGTGGTCATTCATGCATTCGTTCTAATTAATGCCTCGGTAAACATAACTTCTTGAGAAAAATGAGCGTACTAATTACTTGTGCAAACCAGGAGTACGAAATTAATTCGACCACTCACCGTTTACCATGGTTGGAGAGATTTTGAAATTGAGCCATAAACTGGAAAGGAGGGAGTAGTAACTTTTGTCTCGATTACTATTTGTGGCCTTGTATAGATGCAAAATGTATTTTTTATAGTGGCCTTGTATAAGTAAATGGAGGGAATACTAAAGGACATATATATTTCAAACAATATGATAATCTCTCTAACCAAGGTAGTAGAGACGAGGAGTAAACGGAGGGAGTAGTAAAATTTTCTCCTCGTCCTACGAGCCACCGCGTGCGTGGGCGAGGGAGCGGGCGTAAGGCGTACAGTACTACTACTAGTAAGCAAGCTTCACCTCATCCTGCGAGCCACCGTGCCTGTGGGCGGGGGAGATGGCGTACTAAGCAAGCTTCTCCTCGTTCTGTGAGCTGACATGACACATCAAAAGTACTCCAGTGTATAGAGCCTTGCCTCTAAGGTAGGCCCGACATGGTTTGCCTCTTTTTTTAACATAACGCATCAAGTTGCAATTTGTTTGTTCACCCGTGGTAGACGATCCTCCCTCCACCAAGTGGAAAACCAGTACACCTGTCAAATTACCACGTGGTCTGCCTTTTCATACAGAAATGAGCTTGAAAGTGCAACTATCCCTAGGTGGTTTTGGTAATTCATAACAACATATAGCTCATTGAGCTAATGATATTCCAAGACAATTATTTCAGGAAAGCTCAATGATTGGCATGGCATGGATGGTGAAAGTGGAACCCTCAAAATACTAAGGACAGAGGATTGGCTCAAGCTCAAAAGCTCAAGACTCTTTATTTTACATTTTAGTGATCCAAGATCACATTGAGTCCATAGGAAAAGCCAATACTATCAAGGAGGGATGAGGTGTTTCTTAATGAGCTCTTTGCCTTATGTGCTTAATGATATGCTCCGAAATCCTCAACTACTTTCCCATATCCACATATGACCTAAACCCTAAGCCAAACTCGGTCATACCGATTCTTTCTATCCGGCTCCACCGAGTTTTCACTTGTCATAAGCCACTGCCAAAACCCTAGCAAATCGGTTCTACCGATAGGGATCTCGGTCTCACCGAGATGGGATTGCAATCTCTCTGTTTCCTTTTCATAACTTTTCGGTCTCACCGAAAGAGCGGATCCGTCCCACCGAGATTGCAATGCAAACTCTCTGTTTCCCTTTTCTAACTTTTCGGTCTCACCGAAAGAGCAAATCGGTCCCACCGAGTTTGCCTGACCAACTCTCTGGTTAGCTAATTACCAAATCGGTCTCACCGAGTTTGTGTAATCGGTCTCACCGAGATTACGTTATGCCCAAACCCTAACCATATCGGTCCTACCGAGATGCATGTCAGTCCCACCGAAAAACTCTAACGGTCACTAGGTTTACCTTTTCGGTCCGACCGAGTTTGTTGATTTGGTCCCACCGAGATTGATAAATTGTGTGTAACGGTTGGATTTTAAGTGGAGGCTATATATACCCCTCCACCTCCTCTTCATTCGTGGAGAGAGCCATCAGAACACATCTTCACTTCCAACTCATATGTTCTGAGAGAGAACCACCTACCCTTGTGTTGAGACCAAGATATTCCATTCCTACCATATGAATCTTGATCTCTAGCCTTCCCCAAGTTGCTTTCCACTCAAATCTTCTTTCCACCAAATCCAAATCCTATGAGAGAGAGTTGAGTGTTGGGGAGACTATCATTTGAAGCACAAGAGCAAGGAGTTCATCATCAACACACCATTTGTTACTTCTTGGAGAGTGGTGTCTCCTAGATTGGCTAGGTGTCACTTGGGAGCCTCCGACAAGATTGTGGAGTTGAACCAAGGAGTTTGTAAGGGCAAGGAGATCGCCTACTTCGTGAAGATCTACCGCTAGTGAGGCAAGTCCTTCGTGGGCGATGGCCATGGTGGGATAGACAAGGTTGCTATTTCGTGGACCCTTCGTGGGTGGAGCCCTCCATGGACTCGCGCAACCGTTACCCTTCGTGAGTTGAAGTCTCCACTAACGTGGATGTAGGATAGCACCACCTATCCGAACCACGGGAAAAACATCCGTGTCTCCAATAGCGTTTGAATTCTCCAAACCCTTCCCTTTACATTCTTGCAAGTTGCATGCTTTACTTTCCGCTGCCTATATACTCTTTGCATGCTTGCTTGAATTGTGTGATGATTGCTTGACTTGTCCTAAAAGTTGCTAAAATCTGCCAAGAACAAAAATTGGGAAAAGGCGTAGCTTTTATTTGGTCAAGTAGTCTAATCACCCCCCTCTAGACATACTTCCGATCCTACAAGTGGTATCAGAGCTTTGGTCTCCATTTGCTTTGATTTCCATAGCTTTTGGTGGTCATAGCCTTGGTTTCACAACCTAGGAGAGTATGGCGTCTAGCGAGGGAAATTATCACCGTAGAGGTCCTTACTTTGATGGTACTAACTTTTCTAGTTGGAAGCATAAAATGAAAATGCATATTCTTGGACATAACCCAGCCGTTTGGGCTATTGTGTGTGTTGGCTTGCAAGGTGACTTCTTCGACAGGAAAGAACCAAACCGTGAAGCTACCGTGGATGAGTTGAAGATGCTACAATACAACGTTCAAGCTTGTGATATTCTCTTCAACGGATTGTGCCCCGAAGAATTCAACAAAATCAGCCGTCTTGAGAATGCAAAGGAAATTTGGGATACTTTGATTGATATGCACGAGGGTACCGACTCTGTCAAGGAATCCAAATTGGATGTGCTTCAAAGTCAACTTGACAAGTTCAAAATGAAGGATGGTGAAGGTATCGCTGAAATGTACTCTAGGCTTGCTCTCATCAGAAACGAGATTGCCGGCTTAGGGAGTGAAGAGATGACCGACAGATTCATCATCAAGAAGATCCTAAGAGCCTTGGATGGAAAATACGATACCGTGTGCACATTGATCCAAATGATGCCCAATTACAAAGATCTCAAGCCAACGGAAGTCATTGGAAGAATTGTTGCTCATGAGATGTCACTCAAGGATAAAGAGGAACTTCACAACAAATCAAGTGGTGCTTACAAAGCCTCATGTGAAGCCCCCACATCATCAAGTGAGAAACAAAACTTCAACGAAGAATTGAGCCTAATGGTGAAGAACTTTAACAAGTTCTACAAGAGTAGAAGCAAAGATAGAAGCTCCAAGTCAAGGTCCTACAATGACAAAAGATCTTCTAGTCGAGAGCGAAACTGCTACAATTGTGGAAGACCCGGACACTATTCCAATGAGTGTACGGCTCCCTACAAAAGAAGAGAAAATTCTCCAAAAAGAAGAAGCAAAAGAGAGGAATCACCATCACGAGAGAGAAGGAGTAGAGATGATCGTTATGAACGAAGATACTCACGGAGAAGCAAGGATTCGGAAAGGAAGGAAAAATCATCAAGGAGCTACACAAAACGAAGACATCAAGCTCATGTTGGTGAATGGGTATCCGGCTCCGACTCCGACAACCACTTCGAGAGAAGTTATCACTCCGACTCCGAATATACTCAAGATGAAGGTGTTGCCGGTCTAGCACTTGTGTCAACCAACTCCTACGACATATTTGATTCGCCAAATGAAGGAATTGGAAGATGTTTCATGGCCAAAGGTCCTAAGTTAACTCATCCTGAGTATGTAGATTTTAATAGTGATGCAGATGACTTGTTAGGCGATGATGATTTACTTGTTGACAACTCTAGTGATGAATCCTATGATGAAACTTCAGTTAATCATGCTAAAACGAATGACAATGATAAGGAGAAAATTGAGGCTCTAACTAAAGAACTAAACACTCTTAAGTTAGCTCATGAAACTATCTTCGAAGATCATCGAGAACTTTTAAGGGCTCATGAGAAGTTACGCTTTGAAAAGCTCAATCTTGAGCAAGAGCATGAGCTTTTAAAGGCAATCAATGATGATCTCCGTAAGAAAAGTTCTTCTTACATTGCCAAACGTTTACTCTTATCCACTTACATGCCTCAAGTCAAGTCTAGTAACACGAACAAGTAAGATTCTTCTTCTAGTAGTAACAATGATCATGTTAAATCCAATATTGTTGCTTCTAGTAGTTCTCTTGATTCCACTAATAATTCTCTTAGCCAAGTTACACTTGAGCAAGAAAATAGCATATTGAAGGAAATCATAGAGAAAGGAGTGTACAAAAGCCTTGCCAGAAGTAAGCAATTCGAGGAGATTGTACGCAAGCAAGGAAGGCACCGGAAGAATCAAGGTGTTGGTTTTGAACGAAAGTTCAATGCCAATGGAGTTGAGTGGGAAGAAGATCAATACCCCAAGACAAAGTTTGTTCCTCAACAAGAGAAGTATGACCCAACTTCTTTTAAGGGGACACAAACTCAAGATGATCTTCCACCACAGGACTACAAGCAAAAAGGCAAGGACAAGCTTCAAGAGGAAATAGATGCATTTGAAGAAGCTCCTAAGACCTCAGTCAAGTGGATTCCCAAGACTACTTCAAGTTCCACTTCATCAAGTACGACTACAACTCCAAGGATTCCCATCAAGATGGTGTGGATCCAAAATAAGAAGAACTAGAGAGTTCTTGAGGGTGACTCCGCCAACAAACTTCACTCTTATCATTTTGGCAAGAACAAGTGCAATCAACTTCCACATCTTGCACTAGTTCAAGGAGTCACAAACCCTCTTGTTGGTAAGTCAAGGGACAAGGTAACCTAAAAGCTTTCATAGACATCATCTTGTATGTGCATAACTCTATGTCTATGGATATACTTGCTTGTTCCTTGTGGGACTAACCCATGTAGGTATTGAAAGTGCAATTCACTCAAAAGGATAGCTCCAAGTGATCTACATCAACATTGAGCAACCACATCTTCAACATCTACATGAAGTCATCATCGACCAAATCCAAGGTTAGTTCATCCCTCTTCGGGGGGATATCACATCTAGGGGGAGCTTTACTCTAAGACTTGAGCTAAAGCGACTCTAATGATGTGAACACAACAATGCTTTATGTAAAAGTGGTAACCCCACTTGAGCTTAAACGATGAGTATGACCTATGATCAAATGTTCTCATTTGACTCCTAAGTCAATATACTCATATATAGATGACCTAGTCATCGCAAATTGCTTGATAGATGCTAGAATTGGGTGTGCATGTTTTGTCACATATTTCAATTGCCATTTTATTGTGTGAGCATGTTGGTTGCATATTTTACTCATTCGAGGACATCCACTTGTTGTTTTGATAGTTTGGTTTTATTGTTCTTTTGCCAAGTGGATGGACAAGAATGCCTAAGAACCCCGTCTAACTATCTATGCTTTTCTCGTCTCAAACTCTATTCATGCTACATCACAAAATTTATCAAGTCAGATTCGAACCACTCTGTGTGAGGAGCACTCGGAGTCCCTGATTCGTCATAGACTTAAACTTCCAAAACCTCTTTGTGATTCTCGGTCTGACCGATATCCCACTTTCGGTCCTACCGAGATCATCAAGTTGATCTAAGTTTTTAATCTCGGCGCAACCGATTTGAACTATTCGGTCACACCTAGTTGCAATAACTGTACACAGTTTTGCATCTCGGTGCCACCGAGTTCTTCCACTCGGTCACACCGACAGGGTTGGGCTATATATAGACACGGGCAAAATTTTGGAAATTTCTCCGAACCTCTTCGCCCGCGCCATAGCTCGCTCTGCCGACGTGGTCTCCGGATCGTCTCCTCACCGCCAGCAGCGTCCAGTCGCTGGTCTCCGTCGCCGTCAACGGGAATCAACCCCGCCGTTGTCGCCGTAGCGAGTCTCCGCCGAACTAGGGTACGGACTCGATCTTTGTGCTATTCCCCAATCTGATTCCTAGCACATTGTGATCATAATGATTCTTGCCACGATTGATAAACTTCTATCCAGTCAAAGAACTCGTAGATTAGCGTTGATTCGAAAATTTTAGGGTTAGGTTTCCGCCGAAACCATCTCGGACCCACCGAGTTGAAAAACTCGGTCCCACCGATTTGGCCTATGCCATTGCACGAGTGAAACTCGGTCTGACTGAGTGTAACTAATCGGTGTGACCGATTTTTGAACTTTGTGAAACCCTAGCAGTCTCGGTGCCACCGAACTGTGACTCAGTCTGACCAAGTTCACTAGTTCAGGTTCCAAAAACTGCTTCGGTATCACCGAGTCTAAAAATCGGTAGATCCGAGATGCTTTCTGTGGGAAACTAAAACTAAGTTTTTGAATCTTTCTTTTTGCAAAAATATCCGCATTTTGTGATGCTCATCCACTCTACCTCATCTATAAACTATTCATAGGGTCAGCAGTCAGCAGTCAACTTGTTCATCATGTCAGATCAAAGTGATAGTCAGAATCAGTCAGAGCAGCTTGTGCACATGAGTGAGGGCACTAGTCCCTCCAGTTCCTCAGATGATGGCAGCAGGAGCACCCCTAGCAATCTGCCAAAAGCTGCCACAAGACAGAGAAAGAAGAGAACTTCAGACTCAGAGGATGAAGATTATGTGGCAGAGGAAGAGGCAACTTCCAAGAGAGTTGTGCTGAAGAAAGAATATGGCTCAGCTGCAGCCACCAAGCCAGGCTTAAATGTTAGAAGGCCAGCAGGCAGGCAACCAATGCCAAAGGCCAGAGCCTCAACCAAGCTTCCTGAGAAGTCCACTCCCAAAGAACGAGTTGTTGCTGTAGAGAAGAAAGAAAGAAAAAGAGGCAGATGGTGCAAGAAAGTAGATCCTATGGCTGAATTTGAACAACATTCTTCTGATGAAGAAGAAGAAGAGGAAGAGGAAGGTGCTGCACCAGCACCTAAGGCACCCAAGCTGATGGGTGATGGCATTAGATCAGGAGCAGCTGCATCTAAGCCAAAGGAAGCCCCCAAGTCTGCTTCCAAGGCCAAGCCAGCTCCAAAGCAAAAACCAAAGAGGAATACAAGAAGCATCCCAGCATCTGAGAAGAACAAGGCCCCAGTGTCAGAACCTGCTGAAGAAGAGGAAGGCCAAGTGCTGAGAAAGTTGAAGCCCAAGATCCCAGACCATAATGATGCTCATCCTGTGGCTGAGGGTATGAAAATCAGGAGAGACTCTGGATTGAGAAAATGGAGAGCTAAGGTTCCCTATGCTACCAGGAGAAGGACTGCTGTTGACTACAGGTTCCACACTAAGGAACAACAGGACTTCTATGAGACAGTCTTGTTAGACAAGAAGCCAATTGTATGTGATATGAGATGGGTAGACTGGGAATACATCAAGGATAACGAAGAGCACTACCCTGGAGTGCAAGATAGCTTCAAGGCATGTGGAGTAGCTGACTTTGTTGGGCAGAAGCTCACAAAGTGGAATGAGGAGCTTATCATGCAGTTCTACTCCACAGCACATTTTTATCCAGATGGGAGGATTGTTTGGATGTCTATTCCAAGAAGAAGATGGACCACAACTCCATGATCAACATGTACAAAGAGATCCCTGACAAGGCACTTGAAACTTTCAAGTATGGATCTGTACACTATCTTCTGTCAGGATTGCCAACCATCAATTGGATCTTAAGGCACACTCTGTTGCCCAAGTCTGGAGATCACAAGATGATCAGAGGCCATGCAATCAACTTGCTTCATATCTTTGATGTGCCTCAGAAGTTCAAAGTCATGAGCCTTATGATAGAAACAATCAAGAGGACTGCAGCAGACCAGAGGAGGAGCTGTGGATATGCCCCTCAGATCTAGGAACTGATCAACTCCAAGATGGGCACTGGCATATATCTTTTGGATAAGGAACATCAGCCCATCCATCCAGATTTCGTGGACAACCAGGTTGTGATGAACAAAGATGGACCATCTTCAGCCCATGCACAAGCACAGAAGGAGAAGGCAAGGAAGGAGAAAGCTGCAAGGATGCCAACTCAAGAGGAGGCATCTGAATACTTCTTGAAAACCAAGCAAGAGTAGCTTAGTTACCTGATTGCATCCACCTTGCGGATTGAGAAAGGTTTGGCCAACCTAACTCAGAACCAGGCAAGCTTAGAGAGAATCGTAGAACAGAAGTTCTATGACTTGGATATCAAGGTGAGAGAGATTCAGACTGCAGTGGAGCAACTCCAAGATGACATGCAGGAGAGGAGAGGGAAGACAACCACAGATGCATTTGCCAGAGTGCCACGAGGTCCAAGGTCGTCTGCAGTGCCAGTTCCTGACACAAGAGCAACCACCTCAGCACCAACCCAACCTGCTCCAGCATCCACTTCAGCTCCAACTCCAACAGCATCTACGGAAGCCTTCGTCCTTGGAGTGATCCAGACTCCACCACCACCTGAAGATCAAGCCTGAGTGTCGATCTAGCACTATGCATTTTCTAGGAACTTTTTGGTAACTTGTTGCCAAAGGGGGAGAAAAATGTATAGATCATAGGCTTCGAGAGAGAGTGTTGCTTTTATTCTCTCTTGCTTTTATTTGGTGGTCCTTAAAACTTTGTTTGCTTTTGGTTGAGATACTTTGATATGCTTGTGAGACATTGATGATCATGTGTTTGATCATAAGCTACACTTATGCATGCTTGATATATCTTATCTATCTTATGTGGTCATTCACTTTTCCTTGGTGATGAGTGCATGTATTCCATTATTATCATTTTGAGCGCTCCACGAAGATGTATGTGACATGGAAGAGTAACCCATAATTCTAACTCTTTGTGCATTTGCAGTCCAAAGCAAATTTTAAATATGCACAAATTTAGGGGGAGCTCTTACTTATCACATACTTCTCAAAGCGACGATGTAATTCATTCTTATTATGATTTGTCGAAGCTTTGATCTATATGTTGTCATCAATTACCAAAAAGGGGGAGATTGAAAGTGCAACTATCCCTAGGTGGTTTTGGTAATTCATAACAACATATAGCTCATTGAGATAATGATATTCCAAGACAATTATTTCAGGAAAGCTCAATGATTGGCATGGCATGGATGGTGAAAGTGGAACCCTCAAAATACTAAGGACAGAGGATTGGCTCAAGCTCAAAAGCTCAAGACTCTTTATTTTACATTTTAGTGATCCAAGATCACATTGAGTCCATAGGAAAAGCCAATACTATCAAGGAGGGAAGAGGTGTTGCTTAATGAGCTCTTTGCCTTATGTGCTTAATGATATGCTCCAAAATCCTCAACTACTTTCCCATATCCACATATGACCTAAACCCTAAGCCAAACTCGGTCATACCGATTCTTTCTATCCGGCTCCACCGAGTTTTCACTTGTCATAAGCCACTGCCAAAACCCTAGCAAATCGGTTCTACCGATAGGGATCTCGGTCTCACCGAGATGGGATTGCAATCTCTCTGTTTCCTTTTCATAACTTTTCGGTCTCACCGAAAGAGCGGATCCGTCCCACCGAGATTGCAATGCAAACTCTCTGTTTCCCTTTTCTAACTTTTCGGTCTCACCGAAAGAGCAAATCGGTCCCACCGAGTTTGCCTGACCAACTCTCTGGTTAGCTAATTACCAAATCGGTCTCACCGAGTTTGTGTAATCGGTCTCACCGAGATTACGTTATGCCCAAACCCTAACCATATCGGTCCTACCGAGATGCATGTCAGTCCCACCGAAAAACTCTAACGGTCACTAGGTTTACCTTTTCGGTCCGACCGAGTTTGTTGATTCGGTCGCATCGAGATTGATAAATTGTGTGTAACGGTTGGATTTTAAGTGGAGGCTATATATACCCCTCCACCTCCTCTTCATTTGTGGAGAGAGCCATCAGAACACATCTTCACTTCCAACTCATATGTTCTGAGAGAGAACCACCTACCCTTGTGTTGAGACCAAGATATTCCATTCCTACCATATGAATCTTGATCTCTAGCCTTCCCCAAGTTGCTTTCCACTCAAATCTTCTTTCCACCAAATCCAAATCCTATGAGAGAGAGTTGAGTGTTGGGGAGACTATCATTTGAAGCACAAGAGCAAGGAGTTCATCATCAACACACCATTTGTTACTTCTTGGAGAGTGGTGTCTCCTAGATTGGCTAGGTGTCACTTGGGAGCCTCCGACAAGATTGTGGAGTTGAACCAAGGAGTTTGTAAGGGCAAGGAGATCGCCTACTTCGTGAAGATCTACCGCTAGTGAGGCAAGTCCTTCGTGGGCGATGGCCATGGTGGGATAGACAAGGTTGCTACTTCGTGGACCCTTCGTGGGTGGAGCCCTCCATGGACTCGCGCAACCGTTACCCTTCGTGGGTTGAAGTCTCCACTAACGTGGATGTAGGATAGCACCACCTATCCGAACCACGGGAAAAACATCCGTGTCTCCAATAGCGTTTGAATTCTCCAAACCCTTCCCTTTACATTCTTGAAATTTGCATGCTTTACTTTCCGCTACCTATATACTCTTTGCATGCTTGCTTGAATTGTGTGATGATTGCTTGACTTGTCCTAAAAGTTGCTAAAATCTGCCAAGAACAAAAATTGGGAAAAGATGTAGCTTTTATTTGGTCAAGTAGTCTAATCACCCCCCCCCCTCTAGACATACTTCCGATCGTACAGAGCTCCACCATGTACCCGCGCGGGTGTGGTTGGGAAAGAGACGCAGGTACGTGCGCCGTGCGTGCACCTCTTCTCTTTGTGCACGTCCCCTACCTACGTGGGTGTGTGTGAGAGATACAAACCTAGACAAATGGCTTGTGCGGAATAACTAATCTTCATAAGCCATTGTAAGAGTGGACGAAATGGCGAAGGAGGAGATAGGGGAGTAGCGGAGGTGTGCGATTCTTGGCCGGCGTTTGGCCTTGTTTAAATAGGAGATTAAATAGACGGCGGACGAGAGGAGCTCGGCCGGCGTTGCGTATAATGCCAGCCCGATCATGAACGGACGTGTGTCTAGAGTGGGTTTCTCAGCTTCCACACGGGCGGGTTTCATGGAGGCCATTGAATGCGGCAAGGAGGCGTGTTCAGCCGGGCGTGCAGCGAGTGGTGCCCTCTACTTTGACATAGGACACCGCGCCGTTCTTCCACTGACGTGTGGGCTCTTTGGGTACATCGCCTGCATATCAGTGACCCAACGCAGGCAGCACACAACAGAGGAACCTTTGGTGGGCCAGGGCGGTCAAAAAGCGGGCATTTCATAAACCGATGATTGTTCATTGAGTGTGACGTCATCCTTTTCATGTAGATAAGCCTACTATGTTGATAGCCCGTTCGATACGTTGTGATTCATAAAGACCGCTGCAAACATCAATGTTCTGCTTATCACAGATAAGATTGGTTAATACCCGTAACAATCCATGTCCTTAACAAAGGGTGCATGCACGTACAGGTTGAGCGTGTGTCTTGCGTCGTGTGCTATGTGCATGCAGGCGTGCGAGTGTTGCTTGCGTACAAGGGTACGTTTCAATGTTGCATGCATGTGTGCGTACGTGCGTGCATGTGTACGCGTCAGTGTTGCACGCCTGCATGCGTGCGTGTGTTCGTTATGTGTACGTGTCAGTGTTGCATGCGTGCATGCGTGCATGTGTACGTGCGGGGTGAGGCTACACGTCAGTCGATTGACTTTTTCATCTCTGGCCATTAGATTTTCCAGGCGTTGGATACGTAATCAAGGGCCTGCAGTTTATCATCAAAGTCCACCACCCTGAGCCGCCAGCCACCACCGGCCGAACCGCCGGCACCCGCCGCCCGCGGCCGGCCGCGCCGCCACACCGCCCCGCTCGCCCCGAAACCACTCCCCACCGCCGGTCCGCCGCCACACCGGCCACCCCTCTAGGCCCCCCGCGTCGAGCTTTTTCTCCGGCGATCCCCACCCCACCGCCCAATCAACGCGCCCCCACCGCCGGCGACTACCAACCAGAGGTCTCACGACTTTGAGTACCCACCGGCCACTAATTTATTACCATTTCTGTCCTTCATATACGCGCTGACAGGTGGGCTCTATGGTAATGTGCGCTGCTGAATGTGGACCGTTTGACTGGTCAATTGATCGTGTCATCAACAAATTACGGAGCTGTATGGTGAGCCAGTGACCGTATGATCACCCTAAAATGTATTTTATTAACACAGTACAGACTCAAACTACCATTTCTTTCTTTCATATATGGGCTGACAGGTGGGCCCCATGATTACAGGTCCCGATGGTGCAACACTAGTTGCGCCACGTGGAACATTTGACTGGTCAATTGATTGTGTCATCAACAAAATACGGAGTTGTACGGGTGAACCAGTGACCGTATAATCATGACATGTATTTTTTTAACACGGTACAGACGCAAGGGCTCACATATACGCGCAAGCACTCATCGCTATAAGCACACACACGCAGACCCTACCCCTATGAGCACCTTCGAGAGAGTGAGCCAGCATATGATCTTGAGATTTTACGAAGTCACCATAGGTGCCTCGTAGTCAAGTGGAACGTCTCCTCCCACTGTACGCACATCGCCGAAAAATACTGAAATTAACCCAGGATAAATGTGAGCACGAGGACTTTAACCCTGGTGATCTCGAGAAACCACTGTCCTCCTAACCATCCAACCACATGTTGGTTAGCACGACAAAATGTATGTGGTGACCGTGATGAGCTTATTCTGAAGTCCAGTGACCATATCGTGCTTTCGCTTCAAATACAATGACCGTAAGTGTCGTCAACAAAATACGGAGCACGCATCAAATGCAAACTCCATCAGTGTCATCAAGAAAATACGGAGACGTATCGTGAGCTAGATACCGTATGATCACCACGAGAATGTATACAGTGGCCGTAATGAGCATATTCTGAAGTCCAGTGACCGTATAGTGCTTTAGCTTGAAATACAGTGACCATCACGCGTGAATGTGTCGTGGGCATGCATACTTTTATAGTGCTGAGAGATAGTTTGTGTGCGTACGTGAAAGTGGTGAAGAAAGAGGGGATGTCCGGTGGAGACAAGGAGAGATATGCCCTTCATTTCTCTTTCCCGTGACTATTATTTTAGGAGAATATATAAACATTCACAATGCAAAACAAATATTTTTGGATGCACCATGCAATTAACTTTCATGTATAACATTGTACTATTGTATATGCTTATTTTCTTAGTGGCCGATTGCGTGTGTGGTGTGGTGGGCACATCATTTCTAGTTGTGGTGGGTCAACATGAGGACTCATGGGTCGGTTCCATCCCGTGCCACATAGGTTGGATCGAGACGCATTATACGAAGACCCATGTGGAGGACTCGGCATACAACATGAAGCTAGCTACCAGAGTCGCGGAGGACTCTATCCCCACTGGTGATAAGCCGACTATATATGGTTTGTAACCCTAGGCCCCCAGTATGTTATAGAAGCTTGGGGGCTAGTTCGTCGATAGTATACACACACGCACAATGCCTCGTATTCATGTGTACTTTGTACATACCCCTATCACTAATATAAAGTTCCAGGAGTAGGCTTTTTCCTCAACTGCAAGGGTCCGAACTAGGGTAAAACTTTGCCTCGTATTACCATCCAGCCTAACAGTCAGGGATATCCTACCGAATGATATGATGGAATCATATCTGCCAACTACTAAGAGAGAGGTGTGTTTGGCGGGGGGGGGGGGGGGCAATGTGTGCGAGAGAGGCCTAAAGATAATGTGCGTGCGGGAGACACGTAGGCACATATATGTGCATATAGAGGGCTAGTAGAGACTGTGCATGTGTATATATGCATGTCAGAGAAATAGTGTTTTCCAACTGAGATTAGTGAAAAGAGTGGTACATAGTAGTCAGAAAGAGAGAGAGATACAGAGAGAGCATGTGCGTGAGACTTCCCGACACCCCGAGAGAGATTGTGAGCATGTGTGAAAAAGAAATGCCGATGCATATAAAGTGTGTGCACTTATGCGGTAGATAGAGAGATATATAGCGCGTTTGTGAGGACGGGCCGAGGCATAGTGCATCTACGTGTAAAAGGCGGTTCTATGCGTTAAATTAAAATATAAATGACATTATTATTTTTGGATGAGATCATGAATTTTGCAAATTGCGTATGGACGAAAATCGGTCTATCAGACACCCATACTCTATTGAATTCTAGCATGCACATGTGTTTATTTCATATTATCGATCCATAGAGTAAGAGCAGTTTGAAATACAGGCAATGGATGCTTTTGCAATTCATATATAAACATTAATTAGTGTACTCCATGTTGTTAGTGTGAAGCACTTTATACATTTGTCACTTGCATGTATACATTCCAAATTGCTAGCTACGAAATAGAATACATGTCGAATTCAACATAAAGGGGGTTTCGAAGATTCGAATTCATAGGAAGTGCATTCATCTCTTTGAACCCGAGATAATGGCATTTGTAAATCAGATGTAAAAGGGGGCATCAATCTTTGTTGTGCGTTTGAACATGCTATATATATTCATACGCATGTCTAACTTTTCTTTTTGCAACCAAGGAGATTATATCTGGATCCATGCATGAACTGAGGTAAGTTGCATATTTTTTTAATATATACTCATGTACAATGTATATTCAAATGTACCCCCTCCATTCCAAAATAATCGTAGCTTTCAGATTTTCAAGAGTAAAGATTTGTGAAGTTTGACAAATCCTGAAAGTTCAATTCCAGCGAACCAAAAATGTTAATGCTTCTGCTCCCAAATATTGAACGAAGTGCCAAATAGGCCTCTGTTCACCCGAAACCGTGCGAGACTAATGTTTGGTGGTAGGAAATTACTGTCCTGACTCTGGCCCGTGTAGCCTATCGGCCCGATGTCCAAAGGTCTAAACCGGGGTAGGTTTGTAACTTCACCAAGATGCCAGTCTCAACCGCCTCCGAGAAGCATTCATACGCCATGGGCGCCTAAACACCCATGCGCTCGGCCGAAATCTATACCGCCCACATTTGGGACACCTGAGATTACTGTCTGTCGGTGTACTAAAGTAGGGGTACCTTAGTACCCCAGACTTGTGCACGGGCAGTCGCAGCACCCCGCGGCAAGGCCCGCCCCTGGAAGCGCCAAGAGAATACCAAGCGTTCAAGACAAGGCCCCCGGCAAGAGGAGCTTGCCGGGCCGAGAAGACAAGGCCCCCGGCAAGAGGAGCTTGCCGGGCCAAGAAGACAAGACCCCGGCAAGAGGAGCTTGCCGGGACGACTGAGCCCCCGACAAGAGGAGCTTGTCGGGAAGGCCGGACCCAGGCACCACAAGGGAAGCCCGCCGTAGCGCGCCAAGCGCCCCGGCAAGGCCTGATAGCTGGCACGCTATCAGGCACAGGAAGACGACCTCCGCGGCAAGCCACTTGCCGCGGCAAGATCGCCACCTCAAGACTGCGCTCCAGCTCGCCCGCCCACGCGTCACTCCGGGGCTTCCCCCGAGGGCACGTGGCGAGGCACCGCGCAGCCTGGGGCATGCGGTGGCATGCAGCCGCCATCGTGGCGAACGGTGGCGCACCTAACGGTCCGCCTCGGTGCTGTCCGGGCGACCGTGACGGGCATTTAATGCCCTTGTCCCCTACCGTCAGAAGTAGGTATGATAACACTGTGCCGCACTGTAGCGCCACCGTTCCCGCACTATTACAGCTACCACCCCTTTTTACACTTTTACCCCTTTCTCTTACGTTGACACCTGTCGGTGACCCCTTTGCGCTATAAAAGGAGGCCCGTGTGCAACGTAGAAGAGGTTCCAAAAAGAGGTTCCGGGGGTTCCAAAAAGAGGTTCCGGGGTTCCGAGAAAGGAGTCCGGGGTTCGGAGAATCGGCACCCAGACAGCCATACGCTCGGTGCAGCTAGCTCCCCAAGCTCCCGAGCTCCCCAGTTGAATACAACCAAGCAGGAGTAGGGTTTTACGCGTCCATCGCGGCCCGAACCTGGGTAAACCGCCCGTGTGCTCGCTTCGATCTGCTCTCCGCGCTCCCTCCGCCCCCCCTCCGGACAACGAAAGGGGCTCCGGCCCCATAGGTGCCCGCGGGGGACAGCCACCCCCCGCGACATCTTTGGCGCGCCAGGTAGGGGGCGGCGTCGAGGTTGTGCGGATCAGATCCGGCGTTCGCGTGAGCGCGCTCTTCGTCAGCTTCTCCGAATTCGCTAGCTTCATCGACAACCAGAACGCCGGGGGACAGCCCGCTCCTGCGGATCCCAGGATCCGTCCAGTCGAAGCAGGTGTCCCCGATAAGCCTTGCTCCGGCAAGCAGATCAGCGGTCTGAATGCTGAGGAACGACCCGCTCCTGCGGATCCGAGGATCTGTCCAGTTGAAGCGGGGGTTCCCGACAAGCAGACTGCTGAGGAACGACCCGCTCCTGCGGATCCGAGGATCCGTCCAGTTGAAGCGGGGGTTCCCGACAAGCAGACTGCTGAGGAACCGTCCGCTCCTGCGGATCCGAGGATCTGTTCAGTTGAAGCGGGGGTTCCCGACAAGCAGACTGCTGAGGAACGACCCGCTCCTGCGGATCCGAGGATCCGTCCAGTTGAAGCGGGGGTTCCCGACAAGCAGACTGCTGAGGAACCGTCCGCTCCTGCGGATCCGAGGATCTGTCCAGTTGAAGCGGGGGTTCCCGACAAGCAGACTGCTGAGGAACCGTCCGCTCCTGCGGATCCGAGGATCTGTCCAGTTGAAGCGGGGGTTCCCGACAAGCTTTGGCATTCTTTCACAAGCTCGTGCACGGCCCTCCTCGAGTACCCACTCACGCAGAGTTCGGGCAAGAAGCAGCTGCTCCTTGAGGAGGACCGCCTTCCGGCCGCTGGGCGAACCGCTCGCCTCCAGCGAACCCTGCGCCGCTCCCGTAGCCGCAGCGGTTAGCGCCGGAAGCCGCGAAAAAGGCGACCTCGTTCTTCGGCGCGCTTCGTCCGCCAAGATCCAAACGAGTCGACGCCGACCGTGGGAGGAGTTTCGCCAGCGCGGTTGCCAGAACCTGTTTCCGCCAACCATCCTATCTGCCCAAGTCTTGCCGCAGTTGCATGCGATCCTTGGCGCGGAGAGGGGCGCGGATCCCCAAGCATAGCTACGCCTGGCTCCGGAGGGTCGTGAGGCCCTGCGCCTTTGCCTACCCCCAGGAGGGGCTGGATGCTGCCCAAGGAGGTTTTACCCTGCCGGGCGGCAAGCAACAGAAAAGATAAGTTGCCGGAGCTCGAGCAATTGTATCTTTAATTTTTAAGAGTTATCTCCCTCGAACGACCGAGCCTTGGTTGAGAGGCCTGAGCGCGGAAGGACCGGCACGAGACTGGTTGCGCCCTCATTTCGTTTCGAGTCCGCTCAACGACTTGAGTGTGCTACACCCCGAGTAGCGTCCTCACTTTGTTTCGAGCTCGCCCGGCACCCTAAGCGTGCTGCGACCGCAGTCGCACCGCTTACTTTGCCTTGAGCCTGCTCAACAATCTGAGTGAGCGGCAACCAGCCGCGGCGAGGTTTCTTGCCGGTGGTAGCCCCGCCAGCGGGTCGCTGACGTCCCGCACTCGGCGCCCGTGGGAAGGCGGAGGCCTACGCCGGCAAGTCCCCGAAAAGCGTAGGGCGGAAACAAACAAGGCGCCGGTCAAGTAGAGGAGATAACAGCGCGATGCATTGCCTAAGATAAAAAGTTATATTACAAAGTGCCTTACTGCTGCTCTAACCAGCCGTTTCCATGGCATATTTAACAGCGGCAGGAAAAGGAGATAAAAGAAAGGGGGCAGGCGGCCTAGTCCACGCGGTCGCCATCTTCGCCTCTCCGAATAAAGAAACCAGGCGCGACGTGACGCATGCCTGCGCGGCCCGGCCCCGCGCACGCCACCCACGTCACGCACGCCTCGCACGCCTCGCCCCCACAACTCCGCGATAAGCGCGCGTCGCTTGGGGAAGGCGCGACGGGTGCGGAGTTAAGGAGCAGCGCGACCAAGGCCACGCGTGCCCGTGCACTGTTAGGGCCTGGCCCAACGACGCTCGGCACCGTGTGTGGCCCAGGCCCGGGGGCTCCTGTCGGTGTACTAAAGTAGGGGTACCTTAGTACCCCAGACTTGTGCACGGGCAGTCGCAGCACCCCGCGGCAAGGCCCGCCCCTGGAAGCGCCAAGAGAAGACCAAGCGTTCAAGACAAGGCCCCCGGCAAGAGGAGCTTGCCGGGCCGAGAAGACAAGGCCCCCGGCAAGAGGAGCTTGCCGGGCCAAGAAGACAAGACCCCGGCAAGAGGAGCTTGCCGGGACGACTGAGCCCCCGACAAGAGGAGCTTGTCGGGAAGGCCGGACCCAGGCACCACAAGGGAAGCCCGCCGTAGCGCGCCAAGCGCCCCGGCAAGGCCTGATAGCTGGCACGCTATCAGGCACAGGAAGACGACCTCCGCGGCAAGCCACTTGCCGCGGCAAGATCGCCACCTCAAGACTGCGCTCCAGCTCGCCCGCCCACGCGTCACTCCGGGGCTTCCCCCGAGGGCACGTGGCGAGGCACCGCGCAGCCTGGGGCATGCGGTGGCATGCAGCCGCCATCGTGGCGAACGGTGGCGCACCTAACGGTCCGCCTCGGTGCTGTCCGGGCGACCGTGACGGGCATTTAATGCCCTTGTCCCCTACCGTCAGAAGTAGGTATGATAACACTGTGCCGCACTGTAGCGCCACCGTTCCCGCACTATTACAGCTACCACCCCTTTTTACACTTTTACCCCTTTCTCTTACGTTGACACCTGTCGGTGACCCCTTTGCGCTATAAAAGGAGGCCCGTGTGCAACGTAGAAGAGGTTCCAAAAAGAGGTTCCGGGGGTTCCAAAAAGAGGTTCCGGGGTTCCGAGAAAGGAGTCCGGGGTTCGGAGAATCGGCACCCAGACAGCCATACGCTCGGTGCAGCTAGCTCCCCAAGCTCCCGAGCTCCCCAGTTGAATACAACCAAGCAGGAGTAGGGTTTTACGCGTCCATCGCGGCCCGAACCTGGGTAAACCGCCCGTGTGCTCGCTTCGATCTACTCTCCGCGCTCCCTCCGCCCCCCCTCCAGACAACGAAAGGGGCTCCGGCCCCATAGGTGCCCGCGGGGGACGCCCATTCCCCCGCGACACTGTCCTATCCCCAAACCGCAATATGCCTGAAATTTTAGATGGGGGAAAAGTTTGTAACTTTCCCCAAATTTCAAACAAGTGCGTCCCAAATCGAAACAATGTTCCCCGCCTCCCTCTGTTTCCCCATTCATACTCCATGGGCGCCAAAACGCCCTCTCCACCAGCCGCGAAACCCCAGCCTCCTCCGTCCTCCATCCCATAGCGCCCAATCCACCGCCGCCCTCCTCCATCACGCTGGAGCCGGTACCCCGACGTCATCGTCCAACGCAACCGCAACCGCAACGCCCTCAAGGACTTAGCAGCTGAAGCCGAGGTAGAGCTGCCTCCACGACACCGACGCTGACGTGCACCGTACTAGAACCACTCCGACCATGCTGTCCTGCGCCTCACTGCTGCCGCTCCACTGTCATGACCGTCCACCGTACCAGAGCTGTTCCCGCTACGCCGTCGTTTGCCGCCTCGGATCTGGTTCCCTGCCGCCGACAGACGGCCACCGCACCACACTCAACAACTTGGCCATGGGTTCGTCCAAGGCTGCACCGTCCTCCACAACTTCTCGTTTCTAGCAAACCACAAGAAGATCGTTGAAAAAACAGAAGGAGGACATAGCACTGCCAGCAGAAAGAGGTACTCCTCTTCCCTTATTCGTGCAAACCTTACGTCTCTGCTCACACCGTATTCATCCCACGAAAGAAACTAGTTGAGCGCTTCTTACTGCATCTTCTTCGTGATACTAAATGTACAAGGTTTCCTCGCTTTACTATTTCACCTTTGCTAGAGGTCAGTAGCCCGCCTGGATTTCAATTCAGGGTTAGTCGAACCGCAATTAAAAGAAGCAGCACCCGCTTAGGCGCGCGGAGCACCTAGTCCTCCTGTTCGCCGGGGAAGCGGCACATCGGTGTCTATCATAGGGGTGTGGGGCGCAGGAGCTGCTTGCGCCTGATCTGGAGGTCGGCGGGGCTTGAATGGATGGCTGGGGGCGGTGCCAAGTACGGCGGTGCGGTGAGGTCGAGGGTAGGGCGCAGGCAGGGGACTGGGCCGGTGGTCGCTGCCATTCCGAGGAAGATCGTCAACACTGACTAGCTGGAGGTAGATGAAGGCAATCTGTCCGTTCTTTGTACATCGGACGGTGCGGAAAAAATGGACTGACCTATTTGTTTTCAGTCAAATGTTATTTTCATAGAATCTTGTAGTAATTTAGTGTGCCATGCATGTTGTAGAGCTATCATATGTCTCCCATCATTTATTTCTCACCGACCTGCTATCTGCTACCTTTACACTGTACTAATTGTGCACACACTTCACCCATACTCACACTATTTTTTTATGCATGGGTATTTTAGACTCTGACGCAGTGTTGATGAATGCTGAAAAGAAAAGACATAAGTCGCTCCAGTGTAATTTGAAGATAAGCACTAAGCATTTCAACGCTCTAAAGGGTGCAGTGTCAGTAGTTGGAGACAGTAAACATAGCTCTACAATTGATGATCTCAATTACCACACACAACCATCCCGGGTGCTTGCTTTAACTTTGCGCTGTCAAATGTGGTTGCATGTTGCATATGGTGTCTAGCTTGTATTGCTTCCAATTTGGTTAAATTGCATCTGCTTACTTTACACATTATACCTTTGATAATGACATGCCTTCCTGTTTTTGATACATACTACATATGTCTATTAACCATGTTCGTACATCAAAATAATGCTCTTTTGTATCCCTTGTCAATCACTTATGATGAGACAGTCACCCGAGTGGGTTACTATGAGACGCCATACTCGTTTAAAGAGTGCAGTGTCATCCTCCCCACATGATTCTCAAGAAACAGCAAGGCTAAATGAAGATAGTCAACGTAGCTCTCTAGTTGATGAGCGCAATTCCCCCACACCACCATCACAGGTGCTTGCTCTAACTTCACAGTGTGATATGTGGTTGCATGTTGCATACGGTGTCTAGCTTGTAATGCTTCTAATTAGGGTAAATTGCATCTGCTTAGTTTACACATTATACCTGTGAATATGACATGCCTTCCTATTTTTGGTACACACTACATCTATGTGTTAACCTTGTTCTTACATGAAACTACCTCTCTTTTGTATCCTGCATCAATCACTTACGATGAGTCACCTTTATTCGTTGCATATTGCATATTATTTCTAGCTTGTTTCCATGTATTGCTTCTAATTTGGTCAAATACATTTGCTAGGGCACCCTTTTAATTTGGCAGAGTGATATTGGTTTCATCTTTCATATGGTTTCTAGCTTGCATTGATTCTAACAAGTTCAAGCACCTTGTGCTTAGTTTGCACTTTATACATCATACATGTCAATATGTCACGCCGTCCTGTTTTTCATACATATTCCATCCTCCTATCATGCGGCTGCCTTACATGAAAGTAGTGTTCGCCAGTATCATGCATCAACGAGTTCTGAAGAGCAAATTTCATTCCTTTTTCTTGTGGGTTTGACTTGACAAGGCAAAATCAAGAAAGTGGAAGGAAAAGAGTAAGGAAGGTGACAATGGTGGTCCTCTGCAGCAACATAAACGGAGCATCTGTACCGATTCTCCTTGTACTAATAGTGCATTACAAGGTCCAAGTCTCCGTTCCCCTACTCCACCATCCAAGGTGCTTGCTCTAACTTGGCAGTGTGATATATGGTTGCATGTTGCATATGGTGTCTAGCTTGTATTGCTCCTAATTAGTGTAAACTGCATCTGCTTAGCTTACACATGATACGTGTGAATATGACACGCTTTCCTATTTTTGGTACATACTATATCTGTCTATCACACCATGTTCTTACATGAAACTACTCTTCTTGTGTATCCTGCATCAGTCACTTATGATGGGACACCTTTAAGTTGGCAGTGTGATATTGGTTTGCATCTTGAATATCATTTGTAGCATGTATTGCTTCTAGTTTGATGAACGCCACCTATGATGATACAATTTTAACTTGGCAGAGTGATATTGATTGCACCTTTCATATGGTGTCTAGTTTGCAGTGCTTCTAATTTGTTGAAGTGCCTTCTGCTTAGTTACCACATCATAGGTGTGAATATGTCAAGCCGTCCATTTTTTCATACACATTCCATCCTCGTATCATGACTTTGCCTTTCATCAGAGTAGTGTTCGTCAGTATCATGCAGGAATGAGTTCTGAAGAGCGAATTATATTCCTTTTTCTTGTCGGTTTGACCTCACAATGCAAAATCAATAAAGCTGAAGGAAATTGGCAAGGCATTGGATGATGGTGGTCCTTCCGAGCAACTGAAACGGAGTATTAATGGGCAATGAACAAAACATTGTATCCCCGGTACGCCCATTAATGTTGAAAGCAATATTATCCAAACTATGACACCGGAAGAACACATAAAATAAACCTTCTAGAACACCCCAGAATCGTGAAAAAAAGGAGGTACACGATACGGTAAGTAAACGGACTACGAAAAATCTGCAAAAATATTTTCTGTCCATTTTAGAATATAACAAAAATTAGGAAAATAAGAAACAACCAGGAAGGCACCCTTGGTGGGCACAAGACACGCGCCCATGAGGGTTGTGCCCACCTCGGGTACCTTCCGGACTCCGTTTTTCTTCCGTTTGCTTGTTTCCCAACATAAAAAAATCTTTATATACCCCCCGAACCTATCAACCTCCGTATCGCGGAGAAATCTTCTGTTTTTGTTTCTTGCTATTTTCGGTCAGATCTGTTGAGCCAGGCATCATGTCTTCTTCTTCTTCCAACAACGTGGAAGAGGATGCTTGGTTGATGAAGATCGGGCTGAAGAGAGAAGAGCCCATAGAAGCCATCAAAGGGGACAAGAGCAAGGAGGCTACCGAAGATCAAGCACTGGTGGTTGAGCAGGCCTGGCCTGCTGAGGAAGAAGAAGATATCCTTAAACCTTACTATGATCATCTCACCACCACCGTTATCGAAGCCTTTCGGATCATCGAAACGGTTCGTGTGCAAAATAAATATCTCACCCGTGAAAATATTTTGTTGCAAGAGCACATTATCACCCTCCGGAGCATCATCAGTAGATTGCAGAATATCTTGATTATGAAGGACAAGATCGCTACCACTTCATCATCACCACCTCCTTCTTCATCACCAAAAGAAAATTGAGTATCGGGTGTGGGCCCTCCCCTTGGCTTGTGCCAAGCTTGGGCGAGGTACCCCGGTATCGTATCACCTCCACTATCTTTTGCCTTTACTTACTTTAGTTCGATCCATAGTTATCTTTTGCTTTAGATGAATAAAAGTTTAGTTCGATCCTTTCTTTTCGAGTGTTTGCTTAATGATCTATCTATCCCTATAATCGCGTGCGAGATATATAATAAAGTTTAGTTTGATTTTTGCTTTATTTACTTTCATGTTTAATAAAAAGAAAGGAAATAAATGAAAAAGATCATGTGCTAATCTTATGGTAATTATGACATCACATAAGGAAATGTATAAGTAGACAATTTTATTGGAGATTGCCAAACATAGCATTAGTCAATTGTGCATTTCATGAAAGAATTAATAAGGGAAGAGAAGATTCACATGCAAATACACTATCTTGGACATCTTTTATGATTGTGAGCCCCCATCAAAATATTATATGCCAAAATTGTTGACGTTGAACAAGGAAGACAACATAATGGTTTATGTTTGTCCATATTCACATAGAAGTTATACTGTCATAGATCCTTTAACATGTGGTGCTTGCCCCCATCTTTGCTAGCCAAGAATTCCGCACCAAGTAGAGATACTACTTGTGCATCCAAAAACCCTTAAACCCAAATCTTATTTTTCAAGAGTCCACCATACCTACCTAAGGATTGAGTAAGATCCTTCAAGTAAGTTGTCATCAGTGCGATAAGGCAATAAAAATTGCTTCTAAAAGTGTTAGATCATTTAGTTTAAGAGAAAATTGAGTGTTGTACGAACTTGTGATGGCAAAGAATAAAAGCTACAGACTGCATAATAAAGGTTGCTATCATAAGGGGCAATATAACGTACTGTCGGTGTACAAAAAGAGGGGTACACTTTTTTGTACCTGTTGGGGATATTGCTATTTGGGGTAAACCGGCCTACAGGGCCCGGGTTAGCTCCGTCAATGGACCCAAGATGTTAAAGCCCAAGGAGAAATAGAAGGGCCCAAGGCCTATAATCGGTTTAAAGGTTTATGGCCGTAAACCGGCCTGAAGTAAACTTGCATTGTAAGTTAGGAATAGAGAGACCAACCTGGGCATGTTTATGAACCGGAGGTTGGAATTTTGTAGACCGACGGGCGTCACCCGTGTATATAAGGGGACGACCCGACGACGGTTTAGGGACAGAGAACAACAATTCGAGGTTTAGGCGAAGCTTATCGCTCCCTAGCCCTCGAAACACATCAATCCCATCACAACTAGACGTAGGCTTTTACCTTCATCGAAGGGGCCGAACTAGTATAACACTGTGTCCTTGCGTCCGTTTTAACCCCTTCAAGTTAACCCGTTGCGATGGCTCCACGACTAAGTCCTTTCGCTAGGACATCTGCCGTGACAAATCCACGACAGTTGGCGCCCACCGTGGGGCTATCGCGAGATGGTTTCGAGTTCTTGGAGGGCCGCTTTGAAGGACTCGAGGGCTACGCTGTGAGCCGGATGACCAAAAGTCGTCGTGGAAAACTCTACATCGACAGCACAGGCTGGGGCCCCGACGCCGGCTCGATCGAGTACGGGTATCGGGTCCCCTTTGGCGGCATCCATGTTTTCATCGGCAAGATCGGTGAACCGGGCCCCGAGCTGGGCGTTTGCACCGACCTCGTCGAGACAGCTCAGTGCACGAGATCGACCCTGGCTAAACCGACCAGGAAGCGCGCCTTCGTGGGAGTCATCCACGGAGGAAGCTACGAGGAAGGATCCGAATCCGGTGGCGAAACCGCCATCTACTCCGGCGATGAAACGTCAACCGGGGAAACCGAGTCTCTATACCAGCTGCAAGATGATCGGACTGGGGGCAGCTCCGATGGCGACAGTATTCCGGACCCCTCTGGTCTGCCCAATCGAGTTGGGATCTTCATGGCTGGAACACAGGCGGCGCCACATTCATCAACTGCGGCAGCAGTGATCTCCGGATCGGCAGCGGCAACAGCTGCGCGGGCAGGGGGCCCTGCGGACTCACCAGCCCAAGTGTTGTCAGATCTGTTTGACGCACTGGCAGCGCTCATGGCGGAAGCCAACCCGGTAGATCAGGAGGTTCACAATGCCGAGATTGTCAAAGTGAGAGAACAGATCACTCAAGCTAAAGCGGGGCTGGCAGCAGAAGAGGCCAGGATGACGGCAGAGCGTGCCAGTTTAGATGCACAGGCTTACAGGCTCATGATGGACCAGAATGCATCTCAGGAAGTCCTGAAGAGGAAATCCCGATCTCGATTGCCCGCAGCCCTCGATGCCAGAAATCTCTTCCACACCCCGGGAGTAAACCGTGCGGAAGCGACAGTTGGCGCCCCGGTTCAGCACCGTATAATAAACCTGCCTCGTCACAACGCTGGTACACCACAGGCCGTGCCAACACCATCGGGCCATTATTCCAACCCGATGGATAACCTCGTTGCGGCGGCAGCTCGGTTGGAAGCCATTCCGATCGAAGGCGATTCACCGCAGGATGTAGAGACACGCCGAGTCAAGGAGCTCCTTAGGACCGCTTTGGCCCAACAAGAAGCATATTCGCAAAGCCGTGATCAGATTCACTCCACCCCTCGCCCCAGCAGGAGCTATAGTAGGCGCATGGAGGAGCCGGCTGTTTCAAGTAATGGCAGGCGTGAAGCGCTCCGCGGCAACAATCCGGCGGGCGTCGACAATGCTCAGGAGAATGTGGATCGCGCCCGTGCGCAGGAGGCCGGATTAGCAGCGCAACATCAGGCTCGTCAGCTTGCACCTATCTTCCCGACTGCTACGATTGAACCCGGGGTGGTTTCTAGTTCTTTGGGAGTATAGTGCCTTGTTCCCGCTTTGCGCAACGTACGCCTGCCTAAAGACTTCAAAGGCCCCCGCAAGGTACCAAACTACACGGCAGATCAGCCTCCGGAGACATGGGTGGAGAGCTATGAGATGGCTATGGAGATGCTGGATGTGGATGACACGGCGTGTGCGAAGTATTTTACCATGATGTTAGAAGGGACGGCCCGGACTTGGCTAAAGAGCCTACCGCCTAATTCCATTAATTCGTGGGCCCAGTTGCGAGCCCGGTTTATCAAGAATTTTAAGGACACGTGCAAACAGCCAATGTCGATAGTTGACCTAGCAGCTTGCATTCAGCAGGAAGGGGAGTCAACCACCCGTTGGGTACGCCGGGTATCAGAAGTTTTGCACTCGTCAGATCGCATCAACGCAGACACCACCGTGGTGCTGTTGGAAGGCAACTGTCGGTTTGGCCCTTTGAAGCTAAAGTTAGGCCGGATGAAGCGTGATTGCACGGATATGGGAACGCTCATGACCGCTTTAGTGAAGTATGCGGATTCTGACAGTACCAAGGATCCTGACTCTGGTGACGACAAAGCAGGGAAGGGAAAGAAGAATAGCAACACCAAAGGCCAGCAGCATCGACCGACAGGCAATGGAGGCGGAGGTAAGCGTAAACCGGATGGGAGCGTGGATTTTGTGGCCAACACCAGTGCACAGAATAAAGGCCAGCGGCGTAAGGGGAAACAGCCAAGTTTCCGCGCAAATCCCGGTCCTAATCCGGAGCGTTTGAACTTTTTCTTAAACCAGCCCTGTCCGAAGCACGGAACAAAAGAGGAGCCAGCAACCCATCTTTGGAAGGATTGTTACATCATGAAGGAGTTCAAAAGCTCAAACATTTTCCAATATGATCACGGCTCTGGCGGCGGTTCAGGTTCCGGATCAGGGTACGGCGGCGGAAATTCCGGTCCAGGGTTCCATGGTAATCCGGGCGGACAGAGCAGCCAAAATAATCAAGGTAATCAAAGTGGTTACAGCCAGCAGCAGCAGCAGCAATCAGGTTATCAGAGCAACCCGAAACAGTTGAGTGGTGGACAGTATCATGTTTTTACTACAAGCTTGGATAAACGGGATAGAAAGCTTCAGAGGCGGGCAGTTAGTGCTGTTGAACCGGCCATGCCTCAATATCTGTGCTGGTCGGAACAACCAATCATATGGAGCCGAGAAGATCATCCTCCCAGGGTTTATAATCCGGGTCAGTTAGCATTGGTGGTGGCGCCTCAGGTTCGAGGTTATAAGCTCACCAAGGTACTCATGGACGGAGGGAGCAGCATTAACATCTTGTATTATGAGACCTTCCGCCGCATGGGACTAGTGGATAAGGATCTCAAACCGACCAATACAGTGTTCCACGGGGTGGTGCCTGGCAAGTCTGCGTACCCTGTTGGTAAGATAGCCCTTGAAGTGGTCTTCGGCGATAGTCATGATTCCAGATCAGAGACGCTGACGTTTGAGGTGGTTAAAATCCAAAGTCCATACCACGCTTTGTTCGGACGGCCAGCCTATGCAAAATTTATGGCACGGCCCTGCTATGTATATCTGCAACTCAAGATGCCGGGTTACAAGGGCACTATAACGGTTCATGGGAGCCGTCGAATCGCTTTGGAATGCGAGGAAGGAGATGCGACTTATGCAGAATCGGTTTGTGCTACGGAGGAGCTAAAGCAGTACAAAGACAGTGTTGATCCGGAGGACATGACTTCATTAAAGAAGCCAACTACGGACCACGATCCGGCCTTGAAGTTCAAATCAGCTGCCGAAACTAAGCTTGTTGACTTCGTGCCTGGCGATTCGTCCAAGCAGTTCAGCATCAGTGCAAACTTGGATCCAAAATAGGAAAGCGCGCTCATCGAGTTCATCCGTGAGAATCGGGACATCTTTGCATGGAAGCCGTCTGACATGCCTGGTGTACCGAGGCGACTCGCTGAGCACACCCTTAATGTGGATCCTAAGTATAAACCGGTAAAACAGTTCCTACGCCGGTTTAACGAAGAAAGACGTAAAGCGATTGGTGAGGAAGTAGCCAGGCTCCTGGCAGCTGGTTTTATTATCGAGGTTTTTCATCCCGAGTGGCTTGCTAATCCGGTGCTGGTTCTTAAGAAAAACGGCACCTGGCGCATGTGTGTGGATTACACAGACTTGAATAAAGCTTGTCCAGCGGATCCTTTTGCTCTCCCCCGTATTGATCAAATCATTGATGCTACGGCAGGTTGCGAGCGTTTGAGTTTTTTGGATGCCTATTCGGGTTATCATCAGATCAAGATGGCAGTTAAGGACCAGGAGAAGACGGCGTTCATTACTCCCTTTGGAGCCTTCTGCTATGTTTCTATGCCCTTCGGGCTTAAGAGTGCGCAGGCTACTTATCAACGGTGTGTGCAAAATTGCCTCCACGAACAGATTGGTCGTAATGTACATGCCTATGTGGATGACATTGTGGTCAAGTCACGAAAGAAGGAGACCCTGGTTGACGATTTGAAGGAAACCTTCGATAACTTGAGAGTGTACCAAATGATGCTCAACGCAGCTAAATGTGTTTTCGGTGTACCTGCAGGCAAGTTGTTGGGATTCTTAGTGTCCCATAGAGGAATTGAGGCCAATCCGTAAAAGATCATAGCCATCACCTCCCTGGCCAAACCGAAATGCGTCAATGATGTTCAGCGCGTGGCCGGGCAGATTGCTGCGTTAAGCCGGTTTATCAGCCGCCTCGGTGAAAAGGCGATCCCCTTGTATCAAATGCTCAAGAAGACAGATCAATTTGTCTGGAGTCCGGAGGCTGATAAAGCGTTTGAGGACTTGAAGCGACAGTTAGTCAATCCGCCAGTGTTGGCAGCCCCCGTAGATAAAGAGCCACTCCTGTTATATGTTGCTGCGAATGCCAGAGCGGTCAGTGTGGCGATTGTGGTAGAACGCAAGGAGGCTGGGAAGGAGCATCCGGTTCAGCGTCCGGTTTACTATATCAGCGAAGTGCTTATCGAGTCCAAGCAAAGGTATCCGCATTGGCAGAAGCTGGTATATGGTGTTTTTATGGCAAGCCGGAAGCTGAAGCAATATTTTCAAGGGCACCCCATCACGGTGGTCAGTTCTGCTCCTTTGGGTGACATCATACAGAACCGGGAGGCGACCGGCCGGATTGCCAAGTGGGCTATCGAGCTTGGGCCGCACGGTTTAAGATACGTACCCCGGACGGCCATAAAGTCACAAGCACTTGTCGACTTCATAAATGATTGGACAGAGTTACAAGCACCTGAGGAGAAGCCAGATAACACATATTGGACTATTCATTTTGACGGATCCAGACAATTGGAAGGCTCGGGGGCTGGAGTCGTTTTAACTTCCCCACGAGGAGACAAGTTTTGTTATGTCCTCCGTTTAATGTTCCCCTGTACAAACAATGCGGCTGAGTATGAAGCTTTGCTTCATGGTCTTCGGATGGCTAAAGAGATGAATCTGAGCCGCGTTAGGTGCTTTGGTGATTCAGATCTAGTGGCTCAGCAAGTATCTGGCACCTGGGATTCTAAGGACCCGCTCATGGCTGCATACCGTCGTGAAGTAGATATGGTGGCAGGGCATTTCAAAGGCTATCAAGTGGACCATGTGGACCGCAGAAAGAATGAGGCAGCGGACGCTTTAAGCCACTTGGGCTCTCAGCGTAAACCGGTCCCACCCAATGTTTTCTTGGATGTATTGTATCACCCATTGGTACAGCTACCCGGTGAACTGGAGTTGGCTATTCCTGATCCGGAGGCTCAATTAGTGGAGGCTCTTCACGTCATCCCGGATTGGACGCTTCCTTATCTGGCATATATGAACCGGGGTGAATTGCCAGAAGACGAAACCTTGGCTCGGCAGATAGTACGGCGGTCCAAGTCTATGACCATTCTCAAAGGGGAGCTACATCATCGCAGCGTGTCAGGAGCGCTGCAACGGTGCGTATCCCCTGAGGAGGGGTGCGAGATATTACGTGAAATACATGAAGGGGATTGCGGCCACCACGCCGGTTCAAAATCATTGGTGGCTAAAGCGTTCCGCCACGGTTTCTACTGGTTAACTGCTCATGCTGATGCAGAAGACCTGGTCAGGTTATGTGATGGTTGCCAGAAATTTTCCAGACGAGCGCACATACCGGCTCAAGAATTGAGGATGATTCCAATTATTTGGCCGTTTGCGACTTGGGGACTCGATATGGTTGGGCCTTTTAAACGTTCCAAAGATAAGAAGACCCACCTATTGGTGGCGGTTGACAAATTTACAAAGTGGGTGGAGGCAGAACCTGTCAGTAAATGTGATGCGGCCACGGCGGTTCGGTTTATAAACAAGGTGATCTTCCGGTTTGGTTTTCCACACAGCATCATCACAGATAATGGTACCAATCTATCCAAAGGTGCCATGAAAGAGTTATGCGCACGTGAGCACATACGGCTTGATGTTTCTTCGGTAGCTCACCCACAATCTAATGGTCAAGCAGAACGAGCGAATCAAGAGATCTTGAGAGGTATCAAACCCCGGCTTCTGGTCCCTTTGCAAAGGACGCCGGGTTGTTGGGTTGAGGAGCTACCGTCTGTATTATGGAGCATCAACACCACGCCTAACAGATCCACGGGGTTTACGCCGTTTTTTATGGTCTATGGAGCAGAGGCGGTTCTCCCAAGTGATATACGACATGACTCACCTCGTGTGGCAGCTTATGTTGAAGCGGACAACGAGCAGGCACGGCAGAACGCTCTTGACTTGTTGGATGAGGAACGTGACTTAGCAGCTGCCCGTTCAGTGATTTACCAGCAAGATCTTCGCCATTACCACAGCCGTCGGGTTAGAACCAGAACCTTTCAGGAGGGGGATTTGGTGCTCCGGCTCATCCAGGATCAGTCTGATATGCATAAATTATCCCCGCCTTTGGAAGGACCTTTTGTGGTCAGCAAGAATCTGAATAATGGGTCATACTACCTGATTGATATTCGAGAGCGCAAAGATTCACGCACATCAGAGGAGGAGACCAGCAGGCCGTGGAACATAGCTCATCTTCGACCTTACTATACATGAGCCTTGGGCTCTGTTTATGTACATATCATGACCATGTATATATTATGATCAATATAATTAACCGGAGCCTCGAGTAAAGCGGGGTCTCTGTTTTCTTCACGTCATGCGTGGTTACACGGAGTTGATTCGCTTTAGGGCAACCTACGGTTTACCCCTTGAGGTCACTTCACAGAAGATCAACAAAGTCAGTTGGGGACCTAGTCGACCTGAACCGTAGCTACACCTGCGAGGAGCTTGGTCATGTCTTGACGACGATAATGCCTTCTGGCTGGCACATTTGCCACTAAGTCAGTTGGGGACCTAATCGACTTGAACCGTAGTTACACCTTATGGGAGCTCGGTCATGTCTTGATGATGGTAATGCCTTCTGATCGGCTTTTAAACAGCCAATAAGTCATTTGGGGGCTTGGTCGTGTCCGAACCAATGCAATGCCACTTGATCGGCCCTAGGCCACTGAGTCACTTGGGGGCTTGGTCGAATCCGAACCAATGCAATGCCATTTGACCGGCATATTTGCCACGATTCAGTTAGGAACCTAGTCGACTTAAACCGTAGCTACACCCCTTGGGGGCTTGGTTTTTTTGTCTTGACGATGGTAACGCCTTGTGAACGGTTCATAGCAACCACCATTTGCATGCGTTTTACTATTGCATTTCCTCTCGTATTTGGTTTTTTGTTATCTTCCTTCTTGTGGTGTTTTTGTTCTTCGAAACGACAAATACTTTTAAACCGATTCAGCTGACACAGCCTGGTCCGTTTTTTAACCCGAAGGCAAGTTGCCCGGTTTGGCAAAGGCGCAGCACGGTTCGTATGGTCGAAAGACCGTCCTTTGTACCCAGTAAAGACAGGAAACACAAGTTGGAAAAAGTCATGGCAAAGGCATCAGTACCCGTGCACAAAGACGCATTCAAAGGCAGAGGTATTAACTATCTTATTACAAGGCAGCGTAGTGCCTGAATATATTGTTTTTTGACGGATTAACGTCACTAATTAAGGTGAACCGGAGTTTTGATTACGCCTGTTCGCCGCCTCGGTTCGAAGGTTGTGGATCATCTTGCGCCGCTTCAGCCTTCTCATGGCTACCCATTGGCTGGAAATCAGCAGTGGTCCAGTCGATTCCCATTAACGCTTGAAAAACAGCTTCTTCATGAATCAGCAAAGACGGTTCAATGTCAGGGGCGTAGGTATGCTTACGGATTGGAGGAACAAGGTTTTCCGCTTCAGGGATCGGGGCAGCTACTCGCTTGTTCTGGTTATCATATTGGGCCTGATAATGTGTCAGATCTGCTTCTTCAGCCAATTGACAAGCTAGGGGGCGCACCGCCCGGTTTATCGCCCTCAAGTCATTTTCACCGAAATCTGAACCGTCTTCTTTCAAGCTGGGGTATCCTTGGGCCACTTCGACAGGATCAAAGTCTGGTACCCACGCTTTGGCCCGGATCAAGGCAGTGATGGCTCCGGTTCGGGCAGCTGATCTTTTTAACTCTTCAATCCGGGCAGGAAGCATGGATAACCTTTTTAACGTGTCCTGAATCAGAGACGGTGCGGGGTTGTTATGCGATGCAGTGGTGATAGCTCTCTGTGCTCCGGTATACAACTGTTCAATCAAAGTATAAGCAGCTTTGAGTTTCATCCGCACATCAGAACCCAAGTGTCCAATACGTGTGCCTGCAGTGTTTCAAGATGGATTACAAACCGGACATAGGATATAGCAGACAAGGTGCAAATTGGAGGAAGGGCATCGAAAGAAATTTACCAAAGACGGCAGAGGTCATGGAGTGTATTTGTCGCTTTACGGTGGATAATTCATCAACCACCGGTTTGAGAGCAGCTTCGGCATTTTCAGCCCTTTTAATCAAAAGAGCCTTTTCAGTAGCCCAATCAGCTTGTTCCTTTTTGCACTTTTCTTTCAGCTGTTCCATAACGGTTAAGGCATTGGTCAATTCTTCCTTCGCTTTTGCAGTTTCAGCCTGCTGGGTTTTTAGGATTTCCTGAAGGTCCGAGACTTGTTTCTCTTTGGTCTTCAGATCCCCCTGCAGCAGGTCATCAGCAGTGTTCAGAAAATATTGCACGGTTTGGAAGTATCAACCACGCAAGCAAGTTATGTGCTCGATACTTGGGGGCTAATGCGTACTTGATCTTAATGCATGTTTTACATTACAAAAGTCCCAAGATTAATACAAGTATTTACACTTGGCACTTGGGGGCTAATGGTTATTTGATGATGTTTTCTGGTTACGACCTATGTTGAAGCCCTGTTTTTTTTCAAACCGGACCTTGGTTGTCAAGGCAGCAGGATTCGGATTACCATCTCGGATTGGAAGAAATTGAGAAGCTAAGTTGCAATAGAATGAAGCACAAGAGAGTTACCTCAAGTTTTTCTTTCATCATCCTGATCATGCCAGCTTCATAATCGCGACTGGTGTACAGTCGGTTCAGGTACCCAGAATAAAGATCTTGGGCGCTTAAAGCGGCATACGTTGAGGAATCAACGTCCCATTTGCCATTTATGGCCAAGATTTCTTCCTTAGCAGTATGCTTGGCTAAGGTAGCAGAGTTCCCCGGTTCAGAGCGACCAATGCCGGTAATCACAACATCATCATCTTTGGAATCGCTGCTCTGCATTGGCACTGTCGGTTTATCAACAGTTCCAGAAGGGTGGATGGATTCCTCAACCCGAACAGGACTGGCAGGCTGATCGGTATGGCTGGCAGGATCGGTAGGCCTTTCTTCAGCATAGGCATCATCTTGTGGAGGTAGATAATTCTGAATATCTTCACGAACTAGAGCATCAGCGCCAGGAGTTTTCTCTGGTTCAGGAGCGGCAGTTCCTTCGGCCGGATTATCCAGACGAGCCTTCTTGCTCGGTCTAGGTTTAGCCCTGGGAGAGACCCAAAGATAGAAAGAACGGTGTAAGAAGGATTAAGAAACCCATATGGAAATATGTTGTGATCGGTCCAACTTACCCAATAACTGTCTTTAGCGGTGGCAGTTGAGTGGCTGAAGATTCACCAGAAGATGAATGGGAAGTGACCTGATAATCGGAGTCAGATGGATTAAGAGGCTGACGAATTAAACCTGCTTTAGGAGGAAAGCTAGCGCATAAATCGGAGACCTCTGAGCGGCGTTTCCAAACCGGGCTGTTCGGTAAACCGGCGGAGGTAACTACCTGGCCACTATGCCGGGTGGTGCGACGAGCTTCATGTTGCTGGGTCTTCACAAGAAATTTGGGATCCAAGTAAGCAAGAGGATGAGAAAATTTAACTTTCCGGTTTGCTTGGCGAGGTTTTTTTCAAAGGCAAAGGAACTGTATCAGAAGAAAGAATAGTTACCTCTGGGCCTTCAGCATTACTCGCTTCAGCGTCGTCCTGACAAATATCATCATCAATAAGACGTATAAAAAGTAAGCCAACTGAATCGAGGTCTACCTCAAGGTCCGGGTTACCCACATCATCCTCATCTAATTCCGGGGTAGAGGAAGCGGTGTTCCTTTTCTTCTGAGCAGGCTTCTTCACCCTTGTTTTGGGTCGGGTTACCTTTTCTGTTGGCTCTTGAAGCTTCTTGCTCCAAAACGGATCATCTCCCTGTTTCAGAAAGGATTGGAGTTAACAGTATGCATATAAGGAGATCATAAATTCTATAACAAACAGAGGTGAGATGCTTACAGCAGGTGGTTTATTTGTAGCACAAAAGGGAAGCAGGCCGGTTCGGGCGCAAACATATTCCGGTTCATTCAGCATCTTTTTCACAGCTTCAGTAACTTCGTCTTCCGTCAGCTGAATGTTGCAGTGCCTCAAAGGATCATTAACCCGGCCCGTGTATTTGCACATTAAACCGGAGCGGATACTGAGGGGCAGGATGCTCCAGGAAATCCAGCAACGGGCAAGATCTAGTCCTGTTAAACCGTTAGCCATGAAGGCTCTGAGCTTGGACAGTTGAGGGGCATACTTACTCCTCTCTTTGGCGGTTAGCCTTGGGGGGAAGGGGTGTGTATTGCTAAGTCTCTCTGGACGGAAGCCAGGCAGAGGATTTTCTTCAGCAGGGGAAGTATTCTTGCAATAGAACCAATTGTGGTTCCATTCTTGCGGATGACTATGTAGCTTGGCGTGAGGATAAGTCACTTCTTTCCTCTTTTGAATCACCATACCACCCAGTTCCATATTAGGGCCGTCGGTGAATTCAGTACGTCGGTTCAAATGAAAACA
The DNA here is from genome assembly GCA_032464435.1 of Aegilops umbellulata. NCBI lineage: Eukaryota > Viridiplantae > Streptophyta > Magnoliopsida > Poales > Poaceae > Aegilops > Aegilops umbellulata. Next base: position 82,086,746 of record CP136054.1, on the reverse strand, counting down.
GTCTCGGAACAACTCTACAGTAGGTTCCTCCTGGAAGTACACCTCACAAAGCACTTGAAAATGGCAGATATTCGTGACTGAGTTTGGACCAACATCTTGTGGGCGCAACTTAAAATTAGCCAGGACGTCCCGGTAAAATTTTGAACCGGGTGGGTTAAAGCCCCGGGCCAAGTGATCCGCAAACACAACAACTTCTCCTTCCTGTGGGGTAGGAGGACATTCATTCCCTGGAACCCTCCAATGGATGGCATTTTTGCAACTCAAGGCGCCAGTCAAAACTAAGTTGTTTAATTGGGTCTCCGTGATGCGAGAGGGAACCCAGTTGCATTCATATACCTGTTTTGCCATGAGGAAATCTACAAGACAAAGGTATTCCGGTTTGAGAACAGGTGTGATTGTAAACCGAAGATGCTCTTATATAGACCGGAGTTATCTAGAATGATATCATCTGGCGGTTCATCAAGGGGACTAATGGATATATAGTTTGGGTTGTTCGCTCTGCTAAAAGTTAAACCGACCAGATCTAACAGTTATGAATATGAAAGAAGAAACAGATCCCGTACGGATTCTTTCAAAACAATGGATCTACAGCTAGGGCAAAAAAGAGGTAAAAATATGAGGTTTGGCTCGCAGCAGAACAACACAAGTTCGACAAGCAGGGAAATGAGTGGGATCTAAGGAGATGAGTACAGATTTATGGCGAATACTAAGAGTGACTACAATTCACAATATAAGTATCATAATCTGTTTACAAAAACTTGCTATGGAGATGAACAATGAACAGTGGCAGGATAAGGATGACGAACCCTAGAACAGATCTAAAGCAAGAAGAACAGGAGCCTTACCGGGATCCAAACGGATGCGGAGGGTCGCCGCGGTACTCTGGTCCGGTCAGGTTGATGCAGCGGCCTGAGTTGATGCAATAGCTGACGGCGGCGGCGGAGCTCCGAAGTCTGAGTCGCGAGGAAGACGAAGAAGGGGACGAAAGGGAGGAAAGGAAGATGGCCTTCTTGTCCTATTTATAAGGCGCGGCGCGCGTGCCAGGCGCGCGAATCCAGGAGCCGGTGATTTCGGGAGCCCAGCTGTCGCCTTGATTATTGCGGATTTAGCAAAAAGAAACGGTAACTTCATGCTGACGTCATATCGATTTACAGCAGCAAGAGGAGACGACGAAACGGCGGTTTAACAGTACTGGAAGACATTTGAAGACAGAAATTCTTATTAAGGATTGACATGAACCTGTTCAAATCAATCTGGGGCCTAATGTTGGGGATATTGCTATTTGGGGTAAACCGGCCTACAGGGCCCGGGTTAGCTCCGTCAATGGACCCAAGATGTTAAAGCCCAAGGAGAAATAGAAGGGCCCAAGGCCTATAATCGGTTTAAAGGTTTATGGCCGTAAACCGGCCTGAAGTAAACTTGCATTGTAAGTTAGGAATAGAGAGACCAACCCGGGCACGTTTATGAACCGGAGGTTGGAATTTTGTAGACCGACGGGCGTCACCCGTGTATATAAGGGGACGACCAGACGACGGTTTAGGGACAGAGAACAACAATTCGAGGTTTAGGCGAAGCTTATCGCTCCCTAGCCCTCGAAACACATCAATCCCATCACAACTAGACGTAGGCTTTTACCTTCATCGAAGGGGCCGAACTAGTATAACACTGTGTCCTTGCGTCCGTTTTAACCCCTTCAAGTTAACCCGTTGCGATGGCTCCACGACTAAGTCCTTTCGCTAGGACATCTGCCGTGACAAATCCACGACAGTACCCCTATAACTGTGCACGGGCAGTCTGAGCCACGAGCACCACCACACTGAGCAAGGCAAGGGAGGTGAGCCGAGGTAAGGCCGAAGCTCGAGAGAAGCAGAACGACGCCAAGACCAAGACCACAAAGAGCAAAGGGGACGAAGCGGACTCCCCCGGCAAGATCCTTGCCGGGAGGCGGTTTTAGCAAACCCGGCAAGACCCTTGCCGTGGCAGCTCGCCCCACACCTACGGAGCGAGTCACCCTTGAGTCCACTGCCCCCATGGGGCAAGGATTCGGGAGATATCCCCGTGGTGGCATGCAGATCTTTGTGAAGACATTCAAGATCAGATACACACTTTAGAGGATGATGATCCTCGGCGGGATCCCAGCCAAGGAGGACCACAAGGCCCCCGGCAAGAGCCTTGCCGGGGATGACAGCAGGCGCCACGGTAAGACCCTTGCCAGGGCCACGGCAAGGCCCTTGCCATGAACACCCGTAGGGCCACCATCAGGCCCACGCCAATCAGACCTCCACCGCCGTTCGCATGCAGCTGCCGACCCAACCAGCTGGGCAGGCACCTGCGTGGCAGCATGCGGATCTTCGTGGAGACCCACCACTGCGCCACCTCAGCTGCCTGCCTGCCTACAGGGCACCGCAGGCACCGCTGGCCAGGGCGCGTGTCGACGCAAGAGGGAGCGGCGACGGACGAGACAGGGCTCTCCCCCATCCCCGATAAAAGCAAGGACACCTAAGCAAGACGCATTAAATGCGCCTTGTCATGTAATGCGAGGGATAACCTCACATCACTGTACCCTTTCCACCTCCTGTGTGCCACTGTGGCAACCCCTTTCCCTATAAAAGGAGGCCCAAGGCGACCAGGAGGGGGATTCGGCTTTTTGGAGGTCCTCACGCCCCATTGCTAGTTCAAGAACACAGATAAACAATCCACCAAAGCAGGAGTAGGGTTTTACGCATCCTCGTGGCCCGAACCTGGATAAAGAAATCGTGTGCTATCTGTTTGATCCGCTCTTCTCACGACCCCGTGCCCCGCAACCGTAGTAGGGATTCTTGTGATCCCATAGGTGTCGTTCCCACCGACATCTTTGGCGCGCCAGGTAGGGGCGCAGTTGTGAGAATCGGCTTTAGCAGTTAGTTCGACGCTTCTTCATCGTCATGGCGCCCAAGAAGAAGACGACAGTGGCAGTTGGCCCGTCAAAAGCCGGACATCCCGTCCCAACGCGGGCGAGCAGCGGACCGGTCGCAGAGAGGACCCGGGGCGCCGTTCGCGAACACCAACACCGTCCCGGCAGCCGGAGTTTGGGAGGCGGCGATGTTCATGCGCCTGGTAACGGGCCGCACGCTGCCAAATCCAAAGACGGAGCCAGGCCCTCCGCGGGTGACGCGGTGCCTTCCAAGATCGCTGCCACCCCGCCCGAAGGCGACGCGAGGGCTTCCAAGACTCCCACGCCTGCGTCGACGACGCGCTCCTCTCAAGCGGCGCGCGACAAACGGCGTAATCACGCCGAAGACCCCGGGAGTCACCGCGGGAAGAGCCCCGAGCGCCACTCCCGGGATGTAGAAGACCTGCCCGCTCGCCAGGGCGCTGGTGAAGATGGCATGCGACCGCGGGGTCGTGATAGAGCTCCCTCTGACATGGTCAGAAGTCGAAGAGCGTCGCGATCCGTGCAGGTTTCGCTGCCACCAACGCCAGCAGAAGCCCTGGCGCGCGCGCAGCTGCTCCTCGACTTTCCTCCCACTACAGGGAAACTCGACGAATGGAGAGCCACTATCCGAAGCCTTGTTGCGGTGGCCAACAAAGATGAACCGGGTCCGGTGGAGCCCCCGGGTCGACGCTCCGATGGAGTCCAATGCACCAGTGGCAGGAAAGCCGACGACGCCGCGACCACGGTGCACTCGCCTCCTCCTCGCCCGGTACCTCGGACGCCAGCCTGTCACGACGTTACGGGCGACGAAATCTCCATAGCGTCGTCCGACCCGCGGACCCACTGTGTCCAGCGCCAAGTTCTTCGGGAATGAGAACATGAAGACGCTCGAACCACTATCGAGCGCCGGCGCGGAGCGCGCCACCAATCGGACAGGCGAGCAGGGTCTGGTGTGAACCACCCGGCACCGGAGAGCCCTGGAGGCCTACCTTACGAGGTAGGCTGTCCGACTTTTACCCATGAGCTGTGGCAGTTCCAGTGGCCCACTCACCGCACCTTCAAACCTAACGTGGGCGAAAAGTACAGCGGCAAGACCCACCCGTCCAAGTTCCTCAGCATCTACACCATCGCGATGCAAGCTGTCGGAGCCCGTGATGATAAGGTGCTTGTGAATTACTTTCCGTTGGCTCTTAAACCAAACGCCATGTCATGGTTGATGCACTTGCCGGTAGACTCTATTTCCTCCTGGTCGGATTTGTGCCATGAGTTCGTGGCGCCTTTACTGGAGGCCACCAGGCCCATGGCCAAGCGAGCGACCTGCACGTCATTCCCCAGAAGGGAGGCGAGAGTCTCCGCAAGTATATACAGAGGTTCAGCCGGATAGAGTACAATATCCCTGATGTTCACCCTGCCGCCATCATTAGCGCGTTCCATCAGAACGTGCGTAACCGCAAGATGCGCGAAGAGCTGGCAATGAACAAGGTGAAAGATGTAGCAGAACTCTATGTTCTTGCTGACAGATGTGCCAGAGCTGAAGAGGGAAGGAAGTACCCCTGCGAAGATGCCGGCGTGGAAACCGACTCCTCAGATGAGGATACTACCGCCCCAGCGAAGAAGGGCCGGCGCCGCAACAGGAAGCGCAAAGGTAAAGTCGTGCTTGTCGTCGAGGGATCTGATGACACCGGCTCCACCAAGAAAACCAAGGCAGATGACCCCGGCAAGGAAATTGCCGGATGTGTCGCCTGCCGGGCCTTGACGGCTGCCGAGAAGCCAGGAAACTCCGACAAGCGATACTGCAAGATCCATCGCACCAAAGGCCATGCTCTCCAAGACTGCCGATAGGTTGAGCTCCTCGCTAATAAGCAGAGGGCTGAGTATGAGAGGCGGGACAAGGAGAAGGGCCAAGACGGTGCTGAGGGGTCCGGCAAGAAGCGTGACGGCCAGGCGGGCCGTCGCGGCAAGGATAAATAACAGGAGAGGCCCGCCCGGGGCCGTGACAGAAAGCCAGAAGACGACGATCACGAAGAGGATGACGAATCCGGCGACCAAGAGTTTCAGAAAGCTATAGAGGCCATGTGTGTCGATGGCGGCGCCTCACTGCATACTTCTCACCGCCGGCTTAAACAGTGGGCGCGAGAGATTACAGCGGCAGAGCCGTCGTTTGATGCCCAAAGGCCGCTGAAGTGGTCTGGCACACCTATCATTTTTGACACTGAGGATCACCCTGATCGCACTACTGCGGTCGGGTGCTTGCCATTGTTGGTTTCACCAACAATACGCAACCTCAAGGTGACGAAGATGCTAGTCGATGGTGGGGCCGGTCTGAACTTGATCTCGCCTGCCGTGATCGAGAAACTGCAGATTCCTGATGGAGACCTCGAAGAGACGGGCACGTTTCAGGGGGTCAACCTGGGAAGAAGCCAACCCAAGGGAAAGGTCACGCTGCCCGTAACTTTTGGAAGCGACCTGAACTACAGGACGGAGAGGATCGTGTTTAATGCTGCCAAGATCCCCTTGCCCTACAATGGGATCCTTGGCCGCCCAGCGCTGGCCAAGTTCATGGCAGCGTCACACTATGCCTACAACACCCTGAAGATGCCAGGACCTGTGACGATCATCACCATCCCCTCCGATAAGAAAGATGCGCTGATTTGCGCTGACCAACTATACCAGCAAGCTGTTGCAGCAGCTACCGCCACTAGGGCACTTGCTCCTGCCGCTGGGACCCCGGGAGGGAAGAAGAAGAAGAAGACCGGTGAGACCTCAGACACCCACTCCGGCAAGCGCACCTCTTTGTAGTGTAGCGCTGCCGTCGAGGACGTGCCAGAGAGCTCCACCGACGGAAACAAGAAGCCCAGGGCCATACCGCCGGGAACCAAGAAGGTTTCGGTCAATGAGGACGACACGGGAGGGGCTTTCACCATAAGCTCCACCCTTGATGACAAATAGGAAGACGCGCTCGTCACCTTCCTGCGGGCGAATGTCGATGTGTTTGCATGGCAAGCTTCCGACATCCCCGGCGTTCCCAGGGAGGTGATTGAGCACCACCTTTCTGTCTGTCCTCATGCGCGGCCCGTCAAGCAGAAGGTCAGAAAGCAAGCTTTGGAATGACAAGAGTTCATCACAGAAGAGATCCGGAAACTGGAAGCAGCGGGTTTGGTAAGAGAAGTGCTCCATCCAATGTGGTTGGCCAATCTGGTCGTAGTGCGCAAGGCAAATGGGAAGTGGAGACTGTGTATTGATTACATAGATATCAATAAGGCTTGTCCTAAAGACCCCTTCCCGTTGCCGCGCATCGACCAGATTGTTGACTCCACGGCTGGGTGTGATCTGTTGTCATTCCTCGACGCCTACTCCGGCTACCACCAGATCATCATGACAAGAGAAGACGAACAGAAAACATCATTCATCACCCCATGTGGTACGTATTGTTTCATGCGGATGCCTTTCGGGTTGAAGAGTGCTGTTTCGACGTTTGCAAGGGCGGTCCAGATTGGTTTTGAACCCCAGCTCCATAGAAATATGGAAGCTTATATGGATGACATAGTGGTCAAAACCAAGGACAGGGCAACCCTCATACCAGATTTGCAAGAAACATTTGCAAACCTGCGCAAGATCAATCTCAAGATGAACCCTGAGAAGTGCGTCTTTGGCATCCCGTCCGGCAAGCTTCTTGGGTTCTTGGTGTCATAGCGTGGGATAGAGGCCAATCCGGACAAGATCAAAGCTATAGAGCATATTGAAGCACACAAGCGAATCAAGGATGTGCATCGGTTTGCTGGTTGCGTCGCCGCCATGGGCAGGTTCATTTCCAAGTCTGCCGAGCGCGCCCTTCCCTTTTTCAAGATCCTGAAAAAGGCGGGCCCGATGGAGTGGACGCCAGAAGCCGAAGCAGCATTGCAAGATTTGAAGAAGTACCTCTCCTCCGCGCCAGTACTAGTTGCGCCTAGGCCACAGGAGCCGTTGCTGCTATACCTGGCGGCAACGAACCAGGTGGTCAGCGCTGCACTAGTGGCGCAGAGAGAGGTTGACGACGAGGTAATGGCAGCGGCAGAGCCCGACACCACCAATGTAGAGACGACACAGCCAGTTGAAGTGCCGCCGAAGAAGAAAATGATGCAGCACCCAGTCTACTTTGTTAGTTCCCTCCTGCAGGGGGCTAGATCAAGGTACTCCGGCGTGCAGAAACTGCTCTTCTGCCTTCTTATGGCCTCGAGGAAGCTGCGTTACTACTTCCAGGCACACGAGATCACTGTCGTCACTCGCCTCCCTCTGCAACGGATATTGCACAATCCAGATGCAATGGGAAGAATTGTGGAATGGGCACTGGAGCTGTCCAGCTTTGGCCTCAAGTTTGAAAGTACTTCGACGATTCAGAGCCGAGTCCTGGCGGAGTTCATTGCAGAATGGACCGCAACGCCTGACGAAGAAGCCCTAGAGACTGCTCTCCCCGGCAAGGAGGCAAGTTGTGATTGGATCATGTACTTTGTTGGAGCTTTCTCCTTAGAAGGTGTCGGGGCTGGCGTACTGCTTGTCGCGCCCACCGGAGAGCACCTCAAGTACGAGATCCAGATGCACTTCCCCAGGGAGGTGTCAACAAACAATACGGCAGAGTACGAAGGGCTGCTTGCCGGTCTTAGGATTGCGGTAGACCTCGGAATCAAGAAACTCATCGTCAGGGGTGACTCGCAGCTTGTCGTCAAGCAAGTCAACAAGGATTACCAGAGCCCGTTGATGAAGGCCTACGTCGATGAAGTGAGAAAGCTGGAAGAGCGTTTCGACGGTATACAGGCTGAACACGTTCCCCGAGCGGAGAACGATATCGCCGATTACCTGTCAAAACGCGCTGCCCTCAAGCTACCTGTGGAACCAGGTACCTTTGTGTGTCAGCTAACTCAGCCATCCGTTGATCCATCAACAGAGCAGAACAAGAGGAGGAAATCAGGGCCCGGCAAGTACCTTCCCGCCGAGCTCCCTGGAGCTGCCGGCAAGGATGTTGCCGGGGACACTAAGCCCGCCACGGGATGGCTAGCTCCGGCGGAGCGTCAAGCTCTTGTCGTCGAGACAGCCGCTCCTATGGCGGAGGAAATGCCTTTAGTCCTCGCCGTCGAGCCCCAGGCTCCAGTGTGGGCACAACATACCGTCTGATTCCTCCAAACAGGGGAACTTCCTGAGGAGCAGGAAGAAGCGGAAAAAGTAGCCCGTCGCTCTACCATGTACCAGTTCGTCGATGACGTCCTGTACAGGAAGAGGCCGAACGGTGTGAAATTGAAGTGTATCCCTCGAGAGGAAGGACTGGAGCTGTTGGCGGAGATACACAGAGGCATATGTGGATCCCACATCGGGTCAAGGGCCCTTGCCGGCAAGGCATTTCGGCAAGGCTTCTTCTAGCCCACCACCCTCCAGGATGCGACGACACTAGTCACCAGGTGTGAAGCGTGTCAGTTCCATTCAAAGAAGCTTCATCAGCCAGCTCAAGCCCTTCAAACCATTCCTCTCTCCTGGCCCTTCTCGGTCTGGGGGCTCGACATACTGGGCCCTTTCCCCTGCGTTGTCGAGGGCTTTGAGTACTTGTACGTTGCAATCGACAAGTTCACAAAGTGGCCGGAGGTGGAGGCAGTGAGGAAGGTCACAACTCAGTTAGCCGTCAAGTTCTTCAAGGGACTAGTGTGCCGTTTCGCCGTAGTCAAGAGGGTTATCAGCAACAATGGCACACAGTTCACAAGCCGCACCTTCATGCAATATACCCAAGACCTCGGTAGCAAAGTCTATTTCGCTTCCGTTGCTCACCCGCGAAGCAATGGTCAAGCTGAGAGGGCAAATGCTGCAGTACTGCAAGGCTTAAGGACTAAGACCTTTGACAGGCTGCACAAGAGTGGAAGGCGCTGGATTGATGAGTTGCCGATGGTTCTTTGGTCGATCAGGACGACGCCAAATTGAGCCACCGGCCAGACACCCTTTGCCCTTGTATACGGGGCAGAAGCAGTTCTCCCCACTGAACTCATATACAGGTCACCTCGAGTGCTCGCTTATGATGAGCTTGAGCAAGAGCAACTGCGGCAAGATGACGCAATGCTCCTTGAGGAAGATCGTCTTCGGGCGGCTGTGAGAGCAGCATGCTACCAGCAAGCCTGGCGCCGCTACCATAGCCGCAAGGTTCATGCCCGAAGCCTTGAGGAAGGCGACCTTGTCCTTCGGCGCATTCAATCGGCCAAGAATTCCAACAAGTTGACGCCAAAGTGGGAAGGCCCTTATCGGGTAATACGAGTCACCAGGCCCGGCGCAGTCCGCCTGGAGACCAAAGATGCCGTTCCGGTGAGTAACTCCTGGAACATTGAGCATCTTCGCAAGTTTTACCCGTGAGGTGCGGCTTGCCAGGCCCCCCGGCAAGCCACCTTTTGTACAAGCATTGCCGATGATGCATGTAACCCTTTGTACAAAGCCAGGCGCAGACCTTGAGCATAAATAAATGAAGCGCTGGCGCCCTAAGTTATAGCATGCATGGTAGGTCGAGTCTCGTCCTTGGTTAGGGTTGATAGTGCTTAGCGGCGACTAACCCCTAGCTTAGAGGTCGAGTGTGCGTCTCTTTGCCGTTCTTTTGTCTTCTTTGGTTCGCAGGACTCACAGATATCCTTGCCGGATCACTTGAGGACGAAAAAGAGAAGAGGGACAGACCAGCATCTAGACCCCGGCAAGCCAGTATTGCCGGGGACTGCAAGAGCAAAGATTCACCCACGGCAAACCAGGGTTGCCGGGGGGCTATAGCTTCAGATAAGTTTTTCATCCCTTATCATGCATTCCCTTATGGACTGAGGTATGTGAAACCTCGTTTTTTCCTAAAGCTACCGTGCCCCCCTAAACTCTGGGCCCTAGGGCTCGTTCCTGGGGCCAGGTTTGGTCGTAGTCGCAGCAGCAAAAGGATGAAACAAGGAGCCTGAACCCACCTCATCCCTGCCTCCGCCAAAAGCGTGAGAAAGGTCGAGCGAAGTGGGAAGACGGCAAGGCCTGTTGCCGGGCAAGGAAATGTTTATCTTAGAGATATCAAGGATTTACTCCTTGTCGTGGGTTCTACCCGCAAAAAAATGACCCGGCAAGCATCCCTTTTTCATTAAAAACATTCCACTCAGGTACAGTCCATAGGGAATGAAAAACATGAATGATGGGATTACAAGTTTTAAATTCAGCCAAGGCCCGAAGGCTTACAAACTAAAAAGAGATAAGGTGCCCGTAACCCCTTTCTTGTCCCTCTCCTCAGGAGGCAGGTCAAGGAGGCGAAAAGGGCAAAAGGGGCGCCTAGGCGAGCTACGGGTGGCAGAAGACACCAAGAGAACATCTCGGTGGCCGTTCGAAGGCTGGATGGTGATGGCGGCGCCAGAAGCAGAGCTCGAAGACGAGGCGGCAGGACGTCAGCACGCGTCGAAAGCGTCGGTGCCCGCGTACTCCGATTTGACGGCCTTGCCGCCCGCCCTCTTCCTCTTCCGCAGCCTCCCAATGCCAGCCGCCCGAGGAGACGACCCCGAGAAGTTCAGGGAGCCGGCGACAGGGATGATGGGGTCGCCGGTGCCGCACGGAGCGGCGCCCGACACCTAGTCGGACCCGTCATTGATGAAGTTATGTACCTAGGGTAGGGGCATGGACCTGTCCTAAGTACCCTACCCAAGGACATCCCTAGAAGAAGTCACCTTTCAATCGACTTGGAGGTATCCCACTCGACGGATTCAAGACACTCGACCACGAAGCTATCACTCGACCGCGTAGCCAACCACTCGACTGCCAAGAGATCTAAAGTCACTCCGCACGCAAACGGTCGGTCATTAAGTAGCTTTTATGATCATCATAGCACTTTATTAGGGGCATTACCAGTAACGCCCAGTCTTAATGTACTTTAAACCCTGCATTACTGAGGGCTGGAGGGGCCTGGCGAACTCTATATAAGCCACCCCCCTCCTCAGTATCAAGGGTTCGCACCCCTGTTATTCATACGCATATAATCCAATCGACCGCCTCCGGGCACCGAGACGTAGGGCTGTTACTTCCTCCGAGAAGGGCCTGAACTCATAAACCTCGTTTTCTTACAACTCCTCCATAGCTAAGATCCAGCCTCTCGATTCATACCCCCCTACATTACTGTCAGAGTTAGAACCACGACAGTTGGCGCCCACCATGGGGCAGGAGTATTAGCGCCTAGTTGGAGAATTTGCAATTTTCCCGATCTCTTTGATCATGGTTTCGGGCGGAGCTTTGGTGGAGGGCCGCGAGATCCGTCTCGGCGCGCTCACGTTCATCGCTGATGATTCCGCTTGGCTTCAGGAGGCTCCACTCGACATCGACGCGCTCCCGGTCCGCGGGGCGACTCATTTTCGCGCATGCGCCCGTGGTGTCCTCCTGCGGCAGCCGTCGACTCAGTATCGGTCGGCTCCTATGGCATCCCTCCGCCCTGTCTCTCACCGGCGCAAGCGCTCCGGTCGGTCGAGGCTTCAGAGGTGGGTGAGGCATGCGGTGGCCCGCTAGTCGGCCACCCCACAAGTTGCGGCGATCGAGCCCGACGAATCCCTCTACGGCCTGTTCGACCTGTCGACTGGCTCCGCAGAGACCGCGTCCAAATGCGACAGCAGTGACCCAGCGGCAGAGGTTCTGGTGATCGATGGACCACGTGGTCCTCCCGGTTTCCCTCGCACTTTTGGAGGCGCAGAAGGGGGCGATCCGTCGCGTCTCCACAAAGAGTATCTCCCTGAGCCTCTCACGTCATCGCCGCGAGAGGAGCTTCGCTGCCGGAACATGGATGCACTTCACACTCCTATCGTTGGAGAAACCCCCGAGGCCCGGGCCTTGGAGGATGCGCGCTTGGCTAACTTGGTCGAGCGCACTTGACTGGAGAATCTCCAGCGAGTACTCGACGAGCGAGCGCGTCAACGGGCTCCAGAATCCAGTCGACGTCAGCTTTTTCCGCCCCCACAGGTATATCGAACTCCGATTCAGAATTTGGCGGCTGCGACCCGTATAGCAGAGTCGATTCAGCCCTCCCAGTCAGAGGCTGGCAGAGGCTTGTTGCAAATCAGAGCGTTGCTCCGGGCAGCGGGAGACCAGTATTCCGCTGTTTCTCAGTCGCAGAACAGGATCCATAGTCGATCCATTGCAGCGGATACAGTCCAGTCGGCTCACAGCCCAAGATCGCCCCCGAGGCGTGAGGGACGTGGAGACCGGCGTGATCAGTACAGAAGGAATGAGCAGTATGATCACCGATTCGATCGTGATGATCGACGTCGAGTGCCAACCCCTCCCCCAAGGAGTGGATCATATGCGCCTCGACAGCAGGATGACAGACGCCCTCATAGTGTTGGGCGGAGAATTCCAGTCGACCCCAGGGAACCGGGCTTTGATGCAAGATCCATTCTCGTTCAAGGTTTGGTCGACAGGAACAGAGCTCACCGAGAAGGCCACGACAGAGATGCGCCTACCAGTAGTAGAGTACATGTTTCAGGGCCGGAGTGTTTCAGTCGAGCCATCAGAGCCGCTGTGATTCCTCCCAACTTCAGGTTGGCGACTGGAGTTAGTAAGTTCACCGGTGAGTCTAAGCCTGATACTTGGCTCGAAGACTACCGAGTGACTGTCCAGATTGGTGGTGGCAACGATGAGGTGGCCATGAAGCACCTGCCTCTCATGTTAGAAGGCTCGGCCAGAGCATGGCTGAATCAGTTAGCACCCAACAGCATTTACACTTGGGAGGATCTCTCCCGAGTGTTTGTCACAACATTCAAAGGAACATGCAAGTGACCTGCAGGTCTTACGGAATTGCGGTCTTGCGTACAGAAGCCGAATGAAACTCTGAGGGATTACATCCAGAGGTGGATCACGTTGCATCACACAGTGGAAAATGTACCAGATCATCAAGCAGTTTGTGCCTTTAAAGAAGGCGTTAAGTACAGAGAATTGAATCTGAAGTTCGGTCGAACCGGAGAAATGTCTCTGAATCGGATGATGGAGATTTCCACCAAATATGCTAATGGTGAAGATTGGGACCGACTCTGGAGTGGCAAGCATAAGTCATTCGCCAAGGAAACCAGAGGAAATTCTAGTCGGAAACAGAAGCGGAAAGCAGAGCCAGCGGCTCCTGGGGAGACCCTGGCCGTAACCCAAGGAAAGTTTAAGGGGAAACCCAAAGGGCCTTGGAACCCTAAGAAGGTTAAAGACCAAGATGGAAACGATGTCTTGGATCTACTGTGTCACATTCACACCAAGAAAGATGAAGAGGGTAAACTTATTTACCCTAAGCATACCACTCGACAGTGTCGGCTCTTAATCCAGCAGTTCCAGGGAAAATAGTCCAAAGATAAAGAGAAAGAGTCAGATCAAGTGGAAGACAAGGAAGACAGTAATGGATACCCCCAGGTTAATTCCACCTTGATGATTTTTGCCGATGTCGAAAGCAAAAGTCGACTAAAAGTTATCAACCGAGAAGTAAATATGGTTGCCCCGGCAACTCCCAGTTATCTGAAGTGGTCTCAGACTGCCATCACATTCGACCAGTCTGATCACCCCACGCACATTGCCACCCCTGGGAGGCAAGCTTTGGTGGTCGACCCGGTTGTCGAAGGCACTCGACTGACCAAAGTCCTGATGGATGGTGGCAGTGGTTTGAACATACTGTATGCAGAAACATTGAAAGTGATGGGCATTCCGATGTCCAGGCTCAGTACAACAACATGAGTTTCCATGGAGTCATTCCTGGGAAGAAAGCCGAGTCACTCAGCCAAATTGCTCTTGATGTGGTTTTCGGTGATTCCAAGAATTACCGCAAGGAAAAGTTGACATTCGAAGTTGTGGATGTCCAAAGTGCTTATCACGCTATTTTGGGCAGACCAACTTATGCATGCTTCATGGCACGACCATGTTATGTGTATCTCAAATTGAAGATGCCTGGTCCCAAAGGTGTGATCATTATTATAGGCAATCGGAAGAAAGCAGAAGAGTGTTTTCAGAAAGGCTCAAAGATTGCTGATGCTCAGATGGCAGTGGTCGAGTTGCAAGAGTATCAGAAGACTGCAGATCCGAGTGAGTTGTTAAGAGCCAAGAAGCCCGCTTCAGAATCAGTTTTTCAGTCGTCCGGTGAAACAAAGCCAGTTCACATTCACCCGACCGATCCGAATGCTGCTCCAACTCACATCTCAACGACGCTCGACTCCAAATAGGAAGAAGCGCTCATCCAGTTCCTCCGTGAGAACTGGGACATCTTCGCATGGAAGCCTTCTAACATGCCTGGAGTTCCCAGGGGACTGGCTGAGCACCGTCTACGAGTCGACCCGAAAGTTAAACCTGTCAAAGAACATCTTCAACGGTCCACCGTCCAGAAAAGGAAGGCTATTGGTGAGAAGGTGGCTCGGCTCTTAGCAGCGGAGTTCATCCGAGAGATTTACCACTCCGAGTGGCTCGCCAATGTTGTCATGGTCCCCAAGAAGGACAAGTCACTTCGCATGTGCATTGACTTTAAGCATATCAATCGGGCCTGCCCGAAAGATCATTTTCCTCTCCCTCGCATCGACCAAATAGTTGACTCGACCGTGGGGTGTGAGCGATTGTCTTTTCTAGACGCTTACTCCGGGTACCATCAGATCCGTCTGTTTGGACCCGACGAGATCAAAACTGCTTTCATCACTCCATTCGGGTGCTTTTGCTATGTCACCATGCCTTTCGGCCTCAAGAATGCCAGAGCCACGTTCATGAGGATGATTCAAAAGTGTTTGCTCACTCAAATCAGTTGGAATGTGGAAGCATACATGGATGATATTGTGGTCAAGTCACGGAAAGGTTCCGACCTGCTGACTGACCTAGCTGAAACCTTTGCCAACCTCAGGAGGTACGATATCAAGCTCAATCCATCAAAGTGCACATTCGGAGTTCCAGGCGGAAAGTTACTCGGTTATTTCGTTCCTGAACGAGGAATCGACGCCAATCCTGAAAAGGTTGGAACTATACTTCGGATGAAGCGTCCTGTGCGCAAGCACGATGTCCAGAAGCTTACAGGTTGCTTGGCCGCTTTAAGTCGATTCATTTCTCGGCTCGGTGAAAAGGCATTGCCTCTTTACCGACTGATGAAGAAGTCAGACAAGTTCGAGTGGACTCCAGAAGCTGATGCAGCGTTTGCAGAGCTCAAAGCCCTGCTCTCCACCCAGCCGGTGCTTGCTGCCCCAATCAGCAAAGAGCCTTTGTTGCTTTATATTGCAGCCATGGGACAAGTTGTCAGTACAGTACTTACGGTCGAGCGGGAAGAAGAAGGAAAGGCCTTCAAGGTTCAGCGCCCAGTATACTATGTTTCTGAAGTTTTGACTCCTTCAAAGCAAAGATATCCTCATTATCAGAAGCTCGTATATGGGATTTATATGACCACGAAGAAGGTTGCACATTGCTTCTCTGACCACACCATTACAGTCGTCAGCGACACCCCACTGTCAGAGATAATGCACAACAGAGATGCAACTGGTCGAGTGGCAAAATGGGCGATTGAACTCCTTCCCCTAGATATCAAGTTTGAGGCAAAGAAGGCTATCAAGTCCCAAGCAATTGCAGATTTCGTCGCCGAGTGGATTGAACAGCAACTACCGACTCAAGTTCACTCGGAGCACTGGACCATGTTCTTCGATGGATCTAAGATGTTGAATGGTTCCGGTGCTGGGGTAGTATTGGTTTCCCCCCGAGGAGATAAGCTCAGATATGTTCTCCAGATTCACTTCGATTCCTCCAATAACGAAGCAGAATATGAAGCACTTTTGTATGGGTTACGCATGGCCGTTTCACTCGGCGTCCGTCGCCTCATGGTCTATGGCAACTCAGATTTGGTGGTTAATCAGGTGATGAAGGAGTGGGACGTCAGGAGCCCAGCTATGACTGGTTATTGCAATGCAGTGAGAAAGCTAGAAAAGAAATTCGAGGGGTTAGAGCTTCATCACATACCCCGACTGAAAAATCAAGCAGCTGATGATTTGGCAAAGATAGGTTCCAAGAGAGAAGCCATTCCTAGAAATGTGTTTCTGGAACACATCCACTCGCCTTCAGTTCAGGAGGATCCTTTCACAGATGAAGCCCCGCAGCCAAAGAGTGCCTCAGATCCGACTGAAGTCGAAATTCCAGCAGTGGTGGACCTAATCATGGAAGTCTTGACAATCACCCCTGACTGGACGATACAGTACATCGCGTATATCCTGAGGAAAGAACTCTCGGAGGACGAAGAAGAGGCTCGACAGATCGTCCGTCGATCCAAGGCCTTTACAGTCATAAAGGGATAGTTGTATAGAGAAAGCGCGACTGGAGTCAGGCAGAAGTGTATAACACCAGAAGAAGGTCAGATAATCCTTGATGATATCCACTCAGGGACCTGTGGTCACCATGCGTCCTCTCAGACCATCGTGGCTAAAGCATACCGAGCGGGATTTTACTGGCCAAGAGCAAACGAATTGGCAAAAGAGATAGTCGGCAAGTGTGAAGGGTGCCAGTTCTACTCCAACATGTCGCACAAACCCGCATCGGCCCTGAAGACCATTCCACTCGTCTGGCCCTTTGCTGTTTGGGGACTGGATATGGTTGGTCCACTGAGAACAGGCAGGAGCGGTTTCACACATGTGCTTGTGGCAGTCGACAAGTTTACCAAATGGATTGAAGCTAAGCCTATCAAGAATCTTGATGCGTGCACTGCTATCAGTTTTATCAGGGAGTTAACATTCAGATATGGAGTCCCGCATAGCATCATCACCGATAATGGGTCAA
Source organism: Aegilops umbellulata (assembly GCA_032464435.1). Lineage (NCBI taxonomy): Eukaryota > Viridiplantae > Streptophyta > Magnoliopsida > Poales > Poaceae > Aegilops > Aegilops umbellulata. Next base: position 82,070,074 of record CP136054.1, on the reverse strand, counting down.
ACTTTGATTCAGACAAGTTCAGAGCATTTTGCGCCTCGCAAGGCACACGAGTCGACTACGCGTCGGTCGCTCACCCCCAGTAGAATGGACAAGCAGAAAGGGCAAATTGTCTGATTCTCAAAGGGCTGAAACCTCGGCTGATGCGCGATGTCAAGCATGCAGCAGGCGCATGGGTCGACGAGCTTTCATCAGTTCTTTGGGGATTGAGGACCACCTGGAATCGATCGACTGGAAGAACCCTGTTCTTTCTGGTCTACGGAGCGGAAGCCGTCTTGCCGAGTGATCTGCTTCACAATGCACCCCGAGTCGAGCTCTACTCCGAAGCTGAAGCGGAACAAGCCCGCCAAGACACAGTTGATCTCCTAGAGGAAGAAAGAGAAATGGCTATGATCCGATCGACCATTTACCAGCAAGACTTGCGTCGATTCCATGCCAGAAACGTGAAGAGTCGAGCCTTCCAAGAAGGAGATTTGGTCCTCCGAGTGGATCAACAGAAACCACACAAACTCGCTCCTACCTGGGAAGGCCCCTTCATCATCACCAGAGTCCTCCACAATGGAGCGTATCACCTTTACAATGTCGATCGCCAGATTGATGAGCCACGAGCTTGGAATGCGGAACTGCTCCGCCCCTTTTACACTTGAATTCTCACTCGCATGAGATGTAATAAGAGAAACTTCCGTAGTCTATTTATCAAAGACAAGAGTGTTACAATTTTTCCAGTAGTTGTTGTTGCTTTTGTTTGCGTGTGAGAGCCCCCAGTGGGTGGCTCAGCTGCGAATCCGTTTCGCCTAAGTCTATATAAAAAAATCCTACCGAGTGGAGAGCCAGCCTCTCACTCGGAGGCTTAGCTGCGAACCCGTTTCGCCTAAGTGTTTAAAATCCTACCGAGTGGAGAGCAAAACCTCCCACTCGGGGGCTTAGCTGCAGTCCAGTACTCGCCTAAGTTTGAAAAATCCTACCGAGTGGAGAGCCAGCCTCCCACTCAGGGGCTTAGCTACAGTCCAGTACTCGCCTAAGTTTGAAAAATCCTACCGAGTGGAGAGACAGCCTCCCACTCGGGGGCTTAGCTGCAGTCCAGTACTCGCCTAAGTTTGAAAAATCCTACCGAGTGGAGAGCCAGCCTCCCACTCGGGGGCTTAGCTGCAGTCCAGTACTCGCCTAAGTTTGAAAAATCCTACCGAGTGGAGAGCCAGCCTCCCACTCAGGGGCTTAGCTGCAGTCCAGTACTCGCCTAAGTGTTTAAAAATCCTACCGAGTGGAGAGCAGACCTCCCACTCGGGGGCTTAGCTGCAGTCCGGTACTCGCCTAAGTGTTTAAAAATTCTACCGAGTGGAGAGCAGACCTCCCACTCAGAGGCTTAGCTGCAAACCCGTTTCGCCTAAGTGTTTAAAATCCTACCGAGTGGAGAGCAGACCTCCCACTCGGAGGCTTAGCTGCGAACCCGTTTTGCCTAAGTGTTTAAAATCCTACCGAGTGGAGAGCAGACCTCCCACTCGGAGGCTTAGCTGCAGCCCAGGGCTCGCCTAAGTGTTGAAAATCCTACCGAGTGGAGAGCCAGCCTCCCACTCGGGGGCTTAGCTGCAGTCTAGTACTCGCCTAAGTGTTTAAAAATCCTACTGAGTGGAGAGCAGACCTCCCACTCGGAGGCTTAGCTGCAGCCCAGTGCTCGCCTAAGTGTTTAAAATCCTACCGAGTGGAGAGCAAACCTCCCACTCGGAGGCTTAGCTGCAACCCAGTGCTCGCCTAAGTGTTTAAAATCCTACCGAGTGGAGAGCAAACCTCCCACTCGGGGGCTTAGCTGCAGTCCAGTACTCGCCTAAGTTTGAAAAATCCTACCGAGTGGAGAGCAGACCTCCCACTCGGAGGCTTAGCTGCAACCCAGTGCTCGCCTAAGTACGAAACACATCCCAATCCGCAAGGATGACAAGGTGCAAGTCGACTGCTACCTTCTCCTTCAGAGCTACACCACAAATACGAAGTTATTACGAGTGAGGAACAAGTTCCACTCGACAGATAATTCATGAAGATACTCAACGATAAATCAAGTCCAGAGAAGACCCAAAGGGCCCAGACCCTAGATCAAAGTACTCGAGCCTTCAGCTCGACAGGGTTTAACGGTTACAAGATCCACTCGGCATTCCGAGGCAAATTTAAAGTGAAGCATAAAAGTCTTATTCCTCAGGCGGAGGACTGGAAGGGGCGACGAACTCGTCCAAGTCGATCCCGTCTGCAATGCGAGAGGCAGCAGCAATGAAAGTCTCCATGAAGTCTTGAAAGTTGTGCTTCCTGGTATTGGCAACTTGGATAGCAGCCAACTTTTCCTCTCGCGCCTCCTTGCAGTGGACGTGGACCAGGGACAGAGCGACGTCAGCACCACACCTAGCAGAAGATTTCTTCCATTCCGTCACTCGACCAGGAACGTCATTCAGTCGAGTCATCAGAGACTCGAGGTCATTTGGAAGCGTCGTCCTGGGCCAGAGCGACGTGTCGATCCACGACACCGCAACCTTCAGTCGGGCCAGATAATCAACCACACCTGCAACACGAGACTCCAGTCGGAGCACATTCATAGCAGCTTTGTCCTTCACCGGGGAGTTAATGGGGTCCAAACTTCTCTCCACTCGACTGGTCTCCTCCTCGAAGTTCTGGCAGAATTCTGTAAACACAAGTCAATGATAAGACAGCGACTCTGCATGAGCTTAGTGACGACAAGTCAGTCAGGTAAAAATTGTTACCCTCAAGTATGACGAACAGCTTCTTGGTGAGTCCACCAAGATAAACCTCCAGATCGTTCCTCTTCCCTACCAATTCACTGGCCTTGTCACCCAGAGCTATCTTGTCATTCTTCAGATGGCTGACCTATTGGTTAGCCGCATCGAGAGCAGTTTTCAGTCTGGAGTTTTCCTTTTCAAGGGTTCCGACTGAAGCCAGTTTTTCCTCAGCAAGCTTCGTCTTGTTCAAGGCTTCCTTCTGCGCTTCAGCAAGGTCATGATCCTTCTTCTTCAGAGCCTCCTCCAGTTTGTCTGTGGAACGATAAGTGAGATCAACATCGAGAATGGACAGAAAGAAAGGACAGTTGTCAAAAGCTCACCAGCCATACCTTTCGCTTCGTCTCTCGCCTTCTGCAAGTTCTCCTGAGCAAGCTTCAAGTCAAGGTTGAGCTGGATCTGTTTGTTCTCCAACTCGGTGTAGCGAGCCACAAGTTCACAGGATTTCTGCGAAACATCAGTCGACAAACGTCAAAGATAGGTTGCTTCCGAGTAACCAAGAGACAATGGTGGCGTTTCTAAGACTACAGCCGAATCAAAAACATTCGACAGTAGTCTCGGGGACTACACCCAGTGGGTGCACTCAGCGTGCCCCCACTGGTTCGACCAAAAAATATCGACTGCCCGCAGTCAACCGTGTACAGTTCCATTCGACATGGCCCGACCAGACCGAGTGAAGAAGTTCAACTAAAGCAACACAATATAAAGACTACAGTCGACTGCCAGCAGTCCACCGTAGTCTCGGGGACTACACCCAGTGGGTGCACTTAGCGTGCCCCCAGTCGTCCAAAAAGATTAATTGACACACCCAGTGCGTGTACAGGTATAAATATCTTCGGAAAAGAGATTCTTCAGATTGCATATCCTAACAGAACAAGCGTTGATTGACTAACCTGGACGTTGCTCTGAAGAGCTGAACTTGCATCATAAGCTGCTTGGCTGGCTTCCCGCACCACCTTCACTTGCTCCATCATGATCCCCGCCTGGCGTATAGCCTCTTTAGCGGCACCCACTTGGTCCTCAGGGACGTGGTGTGTGGCAAGAAGCGAAGGCGGATTTGCAGTCGACGTTGAAGGCCGGACACTCGTCAGAGGCACAGTGAAGGTCACAGAAGCCCGAGTGGTATCACCACCCTCCCGATCTACGGCCTCAGGCGCTGGAGCAGTTGGTGGGGTCTTGCTAGCCGACGCCCTCCTGTTCCTTCTCACCCTTAGCGGCACTTCGTCGTCATCATCAGGGAGGTCAATGACATGAGGAGGAGTTGCAAGTAAAATCCAATCGACCGGAGCTATAAGAAATCGTCAGTTGACTAAAAACAGAGCATCAGTAAACATACCGGGGTTGGAGGTAACAACATCTTCCATCTCTTGATCATCGTCCTTGGCAGAGATCTCAGAGGTAGCAGCACTGCAAATTTCGAAAGTCAGTCAGCTTATTCAATGAGTCGACCAAGAGTCCGTCACGTTCAACAAAGGAAAACAAGTTCTACTATTACCCAGAAATGGTGGGGACAGTCATCTTCATCTTGGGAAGAGCCTTGGGCGGCTTGGATGGCGTCGCGCGTGGATGCTTGGGAGCTTTCTCTGTCGGTGTTGGAGATGAGGTCCGAGGGCGCTTCGACGACTGCCCAACAGGGACAGTCGTCTTACCACGTTCCCGCGCAGGGTCGTGTGTAAGCTTGGATCGCTTTTCCGAGCGGGGAGGTTCGACTTCTTCCTCCTCCTCTTCATTGGAGTCGTCGTCGTTATCCCCCTCTCCTTCGCCGTCAGATTCCCACTCTTCTCTCTCGTCTCCACTTTCGCCTCCACTCGCCTCCCCTTCCTCGGCCTGCTCCTGCGCTCCGTTGGGCATCGAGTACATCTCAGTAATAGCCTGAAGGACAGCAAACGAGACAAAACTCAATCGACTGATTCAGTGAGAACAAATCAAAAAGCAAGATTACAATCGGAAACGCAAGGTCAGACCTTGTCCACTTCATATGTATGGTCGAGTGGAGGAATCCTCCTGGATCCTCGGGGGTTGTCCTTGTTCCCCGTGATACTCGACAGCCATCCTTCCAGCATCTCGTTAGTGGCCTCCTCCGGATAAATCTGAGTGGTGTCATCGAGACCCGAGTACAACCACATCGGATGGTCACGAGCCTGAAGCGGTTGGATGCGCCTCCGAAGGAAGACTTCCAACAAGTCCATGCCAGTCACGCCCTCGCGGACAAGCTGAACCACTCGACCGACTAGCACCTTGACTTGCGCCCTTTCTTCTGGCGTCACTTTCAAAGAGGCAGGTTTTTGTGCTCGGTTCAGGGAGAAAGGGGGAAGCCCAGTCGACTGTCCTGGGGTCACCTGGTCTTTACAGTAAAACCAGGTCGACTGCCACCCACGGACCGACTCGAGAAAAGTGATAGACAGAAAAGAACTTTTTCCCCTCATCTCGATCACCGGGCCCCCGCATAGCTGGATCACCCGCGTCCGTTCGTCACTCGACTTGGCTTTCTTAACCGACTGAGAGCGGCAAGTGAAGATGTGCTTGAAGAGCCCCCAATGGGGGCGGCAACCCAAGAAGTTCTCACACAAGGAAACAAAGGCAGCAAGATACACAATGGAATTGTGAGTAAAGTGATGGAGCTGCGCTCCGAAGAAGTTCAAGAAGCTCTGGAAAAAAGGATGAGGAGGCAGAGAGAATCCACGATCATTATGGGTGGTGAGGAGGACGCACTCACCATCGAGGGGCTGGGGTTCGACTTCTTTCCCTGGAAGACGCGCAGATTCGTGGGGAATGAATGCCCCCTCAACCAAATCATCAAGATCATCTTGCCGAATCGCCGACAGCATCCAATCGCCCTGGATCCAATCCTTGGGCAGAGCTGTCCTCGAAGAAGATCCGCCCCGACCGGACTTCTTCGCCTTCCCCTGCACCGCCGCCTTCTTCGCGCGCTCCAGAGCCGACGTCTTCTCCTTCCCCATCGTCGCCGGCGAAGCTCGAACAGACGTACGGCACCGAGGTGAGAGCGGAGGTGGCGGAGGATTTTGTGAAGGAAGGGGGAAAACTGAAGGCGCACTGTTCGGGGGTCCCGAGCTGGCAGCTTATAAGAGGTCGCTTCCGAGTGACTGACTGGTAGGCCCAGGCAATCCTGCCAGATCCCGCAATAGGCGCGCGCTATGTACGTGGCGAAAAAGGTGGCGCAGAGATCGAGGAGGTTTCGTTCTATCCCATCCGGTTACTGCGGCCGCCCCCATCCCGCGCACTTCCCGAAATTCAAATCCCGCAAATTCCGCGGGCTGCAGAACAACTCGTCAAACAGAAGATCCCTTTCACACCATCACTCGGAACTTCACAAGTAAAGAAGTTCACTCGACAAGAGACCAAGAATGGATTAAGGCGACTGAAAGAAGTTGAAGACGTCATCTGTGACAATTGATCCAAACAAGACGTTCATATAGCACGAAGAACTAGTCGGAAAGATCCCCAACTCCTTCCCCACTCAAACCTCGATCCATTCGGGGGGCTAATGATGAAGTTATGTACCTAGGGTAGGGGCATGGACCTGTCCTAAGTACCCTACCCAAGGACATCCCTAGAAGAAGTCACCTTTCAATTGACTTGGAGGTATCCCACTCGACGGATTCAAGACACTCGACCACGAAGCTATCACTCGACCGCGTAGCCAACCACTCGACTGCTAGGAGATCTAAAGTCACTCCGCACGCAAACGGTCGGTCATTAAGTAGCTTCTATGGTCATCATAGCACTTTATTAGGGGCGTTACCAGTAACGCCCAGTCTTAATGTACTTTAAACCCTGCATTACTGAGGGCTGGAGGGGCCTGGCAAACTCTATATAAGCCACCCCCCTCCTCAGTATCAAGGGTTCGCACCCCTGTTATTCATACGCATATAATCCAATCGACCGCCTCCGAGCACCGAGACGTAGGGCTGTTACTTCCTCCGAGAAGGGCCTGAACTCATAAACCTCGTGTTCTTACAACTCCTCCATAGCTAAGATCTAGCCTCTCCATTCATAACCCCCTACATTACTGTCAGAGTTAGAACCACGACAGTCATCCTGCCGCCTACTACCCTCGTCGTCGCTGCCGCTGTCCTCCTCGTCACTCTCGCCCGAGGAGGAGTCTTTGCTATCAGAAGAGCTCTCCACGCAGCACCTTGCACGGGTCCCGAAGAGCCCGAAGACCTTGACGGAGAGGAGGCCGCCCTCCATCAGCTTGAAATGGAGAGTGAGCCCCTCCGTCAAGCGGTGGATATGAGCGAACGTCTTCCATCCCCGACGAAGATACATCACGTGAGGGGCTGGGAAGTCGACGCGAACCCGCGTGCCGCTGATCCCACAGCCCCTCATGTGTAGCCGCAATGACTCAGGCGGATCCAGCTCCATCTCCCGCGCGAATGGAGTCAGGAGACGAAGGCGACGGCGAGGCGGCTGGCGCAGCCTGACGAAGAACTCGCAAGGGTCATCCCCAACGTGGCCCTCCATGGGGGGAGGAACTGCTGGCGGAGGCGAGGTCGGCGAGCCGCCCCGTCCTCCTCTTCCCCGAGCGCCTCAAACTCGCCCACGGCCTCGCCCCCTCCCCCTTCCCCTCGCGGCTGGCTCTGCCACCACCGGTGCAGGAGAAGGAGGGACGCATTGTCGAGCGGCGACCCTCGCCGCCACTGTTGAAGGACCATGATTCCCTCTCTCCATGGCGGATGGAAGGGGGGAGCAGAAGCTGAAGGAAGGAGGAGATGAAAGAATGCGGGATGCCATCCCCCCTCCCGCTCTTTATAAAGGAACGAGGTGGGGGCTCGGCCGCCCCGCTCAGCCAATCAAGACGCGGAAGGCGCAGGGAACTGGGACCGACCCGCTGCCCCAGCCCGCGGCCGCCCGGTTTCCCACCTCCACCGTTCGCCACCCCAAGCGCATGAGAGCCACGTGGCAGGCGTGCAGGACCGAGGCGACGGGTGAGGTGACCTCTCCCCACCCCGTGATTATGGGGAGTGGACGCCTTGAAGACCATGCCTCGGCCCCGTCCAGTAAATGGGCCGCGCCTCCACGCCTCCCTCCGTTTACGGGGAAGGCGTGAACCGCCCCCTTTACTATGATGTGACGCATGCATGCAGAGCTCAGGCCCCCACGCATGCCGCCCACGTCACACATGCCTCCTGACGCCGCGCCAAGCGCGGGAAGCGTGGGAAGCGCAGCGCGTGAAGAGACTTACCGCAGTAAAAACCACCCCGCCTGCCCGTGCACCGTTTTTGGGCCTAGCCCAACGACGCGATTGCGCTTACGTTTGGCCCAGGCCCGGGGGCTCCTGTCGGTGTACAAAAAGAGGGGTACACTTTTTTGTACCCCTATAACTGTGCACGGGCAGTCTGAGCCACGGGCACCACCACACTGAGCAAGGCAAGGGAGGTGAGCCGAGGTAAGGCCGAAGCTCGAGAGAAGCAGAACGACGCCAAGACCAGGACCACAAAGAGCAAAGGGGACGAAGCGGACTCCCCCGGCAAGATCCTTGCCGGGAGGCGGTTTTAGCAAACCTGGAAAGACCCTTGCCGTGGCAGCTCGCCCCACACCTACAGAGCGAGTCACCCTTGAGTCCACTGCCCCCATGGGGCAAGGATTCGGGAGACATCCCCGTGGTGGCATGCAGATCTTTGGGAAGACATTCAAGATCAGATACACACTTTAGAAAATGATGATCCTCGACGGGATCCCAACCAAGAAGGACCACAAGGCCCCCGGCAAGAGCCTTGCTGGGGATGACAGCAGGCGCCATGGCAAGACCCTTGCTGGGGCCTCGGCAAGGCCCTTGCCATGAACACCCGTAGGGCCACCATCAGGCCCACGCCAATCAGACCTCCACCGCCGTTCGCATGCAGCTGCCGACCCAACCAGCTGGGCAGGCACCTGCGTGGCAGCATGCGGATCTTCGTGGAGACCCACCACTGCGCCACCTCAGCTGCCTGCCTACCTACAGGGCACCGCAGGCACCGCTGGCCAGGGCGCGTGTCGACGCAAGAGGGAGCGGCGACGGACGAGACAGGGCTCTCCCCCATCCCCGATAAAAGCAAGGACACCTAAGCAAGACGCATTAAATGTGCCTTGTCATGTAATGCGAGGGATAACCTCACATCACTGTACCCTTTCCACCTCCTGTGTGCCACTGTGGCAACCCCTTTCCCTATAAAAGGAGGCCCAAGGCGACCTGGAGGGGGATTCGGCTTTTTGGAGCTCCTCACGCCCCACTGCTAGTTCAAGAACACAGATAAACAATCCACCAAAGCAGGAGTAGGGTTTTACGCATCCTCGCGGCCCAAACCTGGATAAAGAAACCGTGTGCTATCTGTTTGATCCGCTCTTCTCACGACCCCGTGCCCCGCAACCGTAGTAGGGATTCTTGTGATCCCATATGTGTCATTCCCACCGACACGTACGTTCTTTTGCACTAAGGGATCGAGCATACAATCAAAAAGCGCACGACAACCTCTGCTTCCCTCTACGAAGGGCCTATCTTTTACTTTTACTTATTTACTTTCATGCAAGAGTCAAAGTACTTCTCACTATTCCTTTTTATTTTCTCCTTTGGCAAGGATCATGTGGTGAGGAAAGATCTAGTCACATATATCCAGTTGGATGTGGGTAGCATGAGTTATTATTGTTGACATCACCCTCGAGGTGAGTATGCGGTGAAACGTTTATTGTGGAGGCAACACTATAAGCCCCTATCTTTCCATGTGTCCGGTTGAAACGTTTTGCTCATGTGTATGCGGTGAGTGTTAGCAATCATAGAAGACTATATGATGGTTGAGTATGTGGAATTGCCAAAAAAGGCTCCGATATGCGACCCTTCTTGAAAAGATGATGAATTGTAGTTGCAAAGTTGACTGAGAACACAGTTTGTTGGTTTCCAATAGAGTTTATGCTTTATACTTCGATGTTGTTATGAGTTGTTACTTATTCATGAGAATCCTATAATAAAAGTTCTATGGTAAAAGTTCTATGTTAGAGTTTGTTGCTATTATAATAATTTACATGATTCTTCTATGTCCGTATTTTGTTTTTATCGACGCCTCTCTCTCTAAGCATGTGGACATGTTTTTCGATTTCGGTTTTTCGCTTGAGGACAAGCGAGGTCTAAGCTTGGGGGAGTTGATACATCATTTTGCATCATGTTTACCTACTGTTATTTATAATGTTTTATTTCAAAATAATGCTTTTTGGAGAAATTCTAATGCCTTCTCTCTCTCATAATATGATAGGTTCACACAAAGAGGGAGAATTCCGGCAGCTGGAAATCTGGACCTAAAAAAGCTACGTCAGGCTACCTATTCTGCACAACTCCAAATGGGCTGATACTTCACGAGGAATTTTTATGGAATAAATTAGAAATACTGGAGCGAATAACTACCGGAGGGGGCCACCTGGTAAGCACAAGACACCACGGCACGCCCTGGTGGGTTGTACTCAGCCCAGCCCACCTCCGGTGCCCCTCTTCTAGTATATAAGTCATTTTGACCTATAAAAAAATAAGGGGATGACTTTCGGGATGGAGCGCTACCGTCTCGAGGCGGAACTTGGGCAGGAGCACTTTTGCCCTCCGGCGGAGCGATTCTGCCGGGGGAACTTCCCTCTCGGAGAGGGAAATCATCGTCATCATCATCACCAACAACTCTCCCATCTTGGGGAGGGCAATCTCCATCGACATCTTCAACAACACCATATCCTCTCAAACCCTAGTTCATCTCTTGTGTTCAATGTTTGTACTGGAACTATAGATTGGTACTTGTGGGTGACTAGTAGTGTTGATTACATCTTGTAGTTGATTTCTATATGGTTTATTTGGTGGAAGATTATATGTTCAGATCCATTATGCTATTTAATATCCCTGTGATCTTGAGAATGATTATCATTTGTGAGTAGTTACTTTTGTTCTTGAGGTCACGCGAGAAATCTTGTTGCAAGTAATCATGTGAATTTTATATGTGTTCGATATTTTGATGGTATGTATGTTGTAATTCCCTTAGTGGTGTCATGTGAACGTCGACTACATGACACTTCACCATATTTGGGCCTAAGGGAATGCATTGTGGACTAGTTATTAGATGATGGGTTGCGAGAATGACGGAAGCTTAAACCCTAGTTTATGCACTATTCCGTAAGGGACCAATTTGGATCCAGAAGTTTAATGTTATGGTTAGATTTATTCTTAATACTTTTCTCGTAGTTACGGATGCTTGCGAGGGGGTTAATCATAAGTAGGAGGTTTGTTCAAGTAAGAACAACACCTAAGCACCTATCCACCCACATATCAAATTATCAAAGTAGTGAACACAAATCGAACCAACATGATGAAAGTGACTAGATGAAATTCCCGTGTACCCTCAAGAGCACTTTGCTTATTATAAGAGACCGTCTTGGCCTGTCCTTTGCCTCAAAAGGATTGGGCTACCTTGCTGCACTTTGTTACTATTATAGTTACTTGCTCGTTACAAATTAGCTTCCTATCAAACTACTCGTTACTTATAATATCAGTGCTTGCAGACATTACCTTGCTAAAAACCACTTCTTATTTCCTTCTGCTCCTCGTTGGGTTGAACACTCTTGCTTATCGAAAGGACTATGATTGACCCCCTATACATGTGGGTCATCATGGTGGTGTTGCAAGTTTACTCAAAACAGATGGTGAATCAAGTGCAGAGCTAGATGGCAGTTCCTTACCTCCCCTCGTAGTAGAGGGATAGATCTTGGTTTTGGTATCTTTCAAATTCTTCATAGTGATGAACATATATAAATCCCAAGTGACTTAGAGAATAGAGCTATGCTCCCCGGCAACGGCGCCAGAAAAAGGTCTTGATAACCCACAAGTATAGGGGATCACAACAGTTTTTGAGGGTAGAGTATTCAACCCAAATTTATTGATTCGACACAAGGGGAGCCAAAGAATATTCTCAAGTATTAGTGATGTCTACTATGCAATCTTCTCCTTGTAGACTCGTGTTGGGCCTCCAAGCGTAGAGTTTTGCAGGACAGTAGCAATTTTCCCTCAAGTGGATGACCTAAGGTTTATCAACCCGTGGGAGGCGTAGGATGAAGATGGTCTGTCTCAAGAACCCTGCAACCAAATAACAAAGAGTCTCTTGTGTCCCCAAGACACCCAATACAATGGTAAATTGTATGGGTGCACTACTTCGGTAAAGATATGGTGATACAAGTGTAATATGGATGGTAGAAATACATTTTTATAATCTGAATAAATAAAAATGTCAAGGTAACTAGTAACAACAGTGAGCAAAAATGGTATTTCAATTCTTGGAAACAAGGCCTAGGGTTCATACTTTCACTAGTGCAAGTTCTCTCAACAATGATAACATAATTGGTTCATATAACAATCCCTCAACGTGCAACAAAGAATGACTCCAAAGTTCCTCTTGCGGAGAACATAAGATGAAATTTCTTGTAGGGTACGAAACCACCTCAAAGTTATTCTTTCTGATCAATCAATTGCCTATTCCTATAAGTGTCACAAACAGCCCGAGAGTTCGTACTAAAATAACACCACATGACACACATCAATCAAACACCAATGTCACCTAGATACTCAAATGTCACCACAAGTATCCGTGGGTCAATTATACGATATGCATCACACAATCTCAGATTCATAATATTCAATCCAACACAAAGAACTTCAAGAGTATCCCAAGATTCTATCGGAGAAGTCTTCCTCTAGAGTTCCATATTCGTCCTCTTGCGTCCTATATTAGGAATATGAAAACGCGTACCAACCCCTTGATACGTCTCCAGCGTATCTATAATTTATGAAGTATTCATGCCATGTTTACAATAGTTTTATATGATTTTGGTATGATTTGATTAGAACTAACCCGGACTGACGCTGTTTTTATCAAAACTACCGTGGTGTTATTTTTGTGCAGAAATAAAAATTCTTGGAATGCGCTGAAAATCAACGGAGAATTTTTCTGGAAAATATGAAAATACTGGAACAAAAATCTACCGGAGGGGAGTCCCATGGGCCCCACAAGGGTGGGGGCGCCCCCCCTCTGGGCGCTCCCCCGTGCCTCGTGGAGTACCCGTGGGGCCCCCTGACTTGTTCTCGACGCCAACCTTTCCTATAAATACCCAAACCTCCAGAAATTAACCTAGATCGGAAGTTCCACCACCGCAAGCCTCTGTAGCCACAAGAAATCAATCTAGGCCCTCTCCGGCAGGCTGCCGGAGGGGCCATGATCACCGGAGGCCATGGAGGAGGATCTCGGAGGGGCCATCATCGCCATGAAGGCCAAGGACCAGAGGGGGAACCTCTCCCCATCCAGGGGGGAGGCCATGGAGGAGGAAGCACAAGGGGGAGAACCTCTCCTCCTCTCTCTCGGTGGCGCTGGAGTGCCATCGGGAGGGGAATCATCACCGCGGTGATCGTCTTCATCAACATCACCATCATTATCACCACCCTCATCTCTTTTATGCGGTCCACTCTCCGGCACCCCGATATAATCCCTACTTGAACATGGTGCTTTATGCCACATATTATGATCCAATGATGTGTTGCCATCCTATGATGTTTTGAGTAGATATCCTTTGTCTTTGGGTTGATTGATGATCTAGATTGGTATGAGTTGTATGTATTATTTTGGTGCTGTCCTATTGTGCCCTCCGTGTCGCGCAAGCGTGAGGGATTCCGGCTGTAGGGTGTTGCAATACGTTCATGATTCGCTTATAGTGGGTTGCTTGCGTGACAGAAGCATAAACCCGAGTAAGGGGGTTGTTGCGTATGGGATAAAGGGGACTTGATGCTTTAATGCTATGGTTGGGTTTTACCTTAATGATCTTTAGTAGTTGCGGATGCTTGCTAGAGTTCCAACCGTAAGTGCATATGATCAAAGAAGAGAAAGTATGTTATCTTATGCCTCTCCCTCATATGCAATTGCAGTGACGACTACCGGTCTTGTTAACAATTGCCTAGGACAATTCCGCACACCGATCCATCATTATTCCACACTCGTTATTTATAATATTAAGTAATATATTCTAACTTTATGATAACATCCACTTTTATATTTTAGCTCTCCGATAGCATGCAAATTTATCCTCTTCATACCCACAACATAGTTTTATTTCTCGTTTCTAGTTGGAAGCAAACGTTCGGTGTACGTAGAGTCGTATCAGTGGCAGATAGGACTTTAGAGAATATTGATCTTAACTTTAGCTCCTTGTGGGTTCGACACTCCATACTTATCACTTGCACCTTTGGGAATTGCTACGATGATTCCCTGCACTTGGGAATTATCACCCCTATGCATAGATTACCCGAGTGTCACCGCAGGAATCCGCAAGTCGATAACCAAAATATACATCAAGTGGATCAATGGAACATCCCATTGTCACGACGGATATCCCGTCGCAAGACATACATCAAGTGCTCTCACATCCATAGATTCAATTTGACATAATGAAACCTCAAAAGAAAAGATTCAATTCATCACAAGGTAGAGAGGGAAGAACACCATACGATCCAACTATAATAACAAAGCTCGCGGTACATCAAGATCGTGCCAAATCAAGAACATGAGAGAGAGAGATCAAACACATAGCTACTGGTACATACCCTCAGCCCCGAGGGTGAACTACTCCCTCCTCGTCATGGTGGCCGCCGGGATGATGAAGATGGCCTCTGGTGATGATTCCCCCCTCCGGCAGAGTGCCGGAACTAGGTCCTGAGAGGTTTTTCATGTATACAGAGGCTTGCGGCGACGGAACTTCCCATCTAGGTTTCTTTCTGGGGATTTCGTGATTTATAGGATTTTTTGCCGTTGATCTCGCGCCAGGGGGGTTCTCGAGGGACCCATAAGGCAGGGGGACGCCCTAGGTTGGTATTCTCGGATCTCCAAGTTTTTTAGGCACTCCATCCTTAAAGGTATAATTAGCACGCATGGTGGAGATTTCAGCTTCCGGTATTTTTCTCTTCTTGGTTATAATGTATTTCATGTACTGTGCATGCGGAAGCATTTTTAAGATATCAGTCAAGCGAGTACGCAAAAGGACTGGCCTAAGCATTTCAGCAAAGCGTTCAAATTCCTCATCATCCTTCTTCTTAGTTGACTTAGGTGGAAAGGGCATAGGTTTTTGAACCCATGGTTCTCTTTCCTTACCATGTTTTCTAGCAACAAAGTCTCTTTTATCATAACTTTTATTCTTGGGTTGTGGGTTATCAAGATCAACAACTAGTTCTATTTCAACATTGTTCTCTGGTTCTTTATTGTTTGTTTGAGTATCTTCATGAACCTCATCATTATCTTTTTCATTATCAGAAGGTGAGTGTTCATTACTAGATTGAGTTTCAGCATCAGAGATGGATACTTCATTATCAGGAGGTTTTTCTACTTCAGGTTCACTAGAGGCATGCAAAGTCCTACCATTTTTCTTCTTCTTTTTCTTTTTAGAAGGACTAGGTGCACCAGTGTTAACTCTTTAAGAATCTTGTTCAATTCTCTTTCGGTTTCCCTCAAGATAAAGTGGTTCCTGAGTCATTACTCTAACAACATGATCATTGATATTATTATTCATTTCATCAAGCAACTCTCTTTGAGATTTAGGAACTTGTTCTAATTGAGTTTGAACCATAGAGGCATGCTTTCCTACACCTCTAACATCATTGGTAATTCTAAATAACAAGTCACTCAAGCGAGCAATCATATCAGAATTGTATTTCAATTGTTTCATAACATTTGCATTGTAGTGATCTTGCTTTCTAATGTAATTATCAAACAAATAAAGGCATTGACTAGGATGCATATTGTAAGGATTGTCTTTTTCATTGAATTTCATTAAGGAATTTACCTCTACCACCTTAGGTGGTGGTGGCATATCGAGCCCATGTATTTCTTCAATAGGAGGTAAATTTTAGACATCCTCAGCTTTAATACCTTTTTCTTTCATTGATTTCTTTGCCTCTTGCATATCTTCGGGACTGAGATATAAGATACCCCTCTTCTTTGGAGTAGGTTTAAGAGGTGGTTCAGGAAGAGTCCAATCATCATAATTTTTCAATATGGTATTCAATAATTCTTATGCTTGTCCAATTGTTCGTTCCCTGAAAACACAACCAGCACAACTATCTAGGAAGTCCCTAGAAGCATCGGTTAGTCCATTATAGAAGATATCAAGTATTTCATTTTTCTTAAGAGGATGATCAGGCAAAGCATTAAGAAATTGGAGAAGCCTCCCCCAAGCTTGTGGGAGACTCTCTTATTTAATTTGCGCAAAGTTAAATATTTCCTGTAAGGCAACTTGTTTCTTATGAGCAGGAAAATATTTTTCAGAGAAGTAATAAATCATATCCTGGGGACTACACACACAACCAGGAGCAAGAGTATTATACCAAGTATTAGCATCACCCTTTAATGAGAATGGAAATAATTTGAGAATATAGTAATAACGAATTTTCTCATCATGAGAAAAAAGGGTGGCTATGTCATTCAACTTACTAAGATGTGCCACAACAGTTTCAGTTTCATAACCATGGAAAGGATCAGATTCAACCAAAGTAATTAACTCTGGGTCGATAGAGAATTCATAATCCTTATCATCAACAAAGATAGGTGAGGTAGCAATCTTAGGATCACATTTCATTCTAGCATTCAAAGATTTTTCTTTCAGTTTGTATAATAATCTCTTAAGATCATCCCTATCATTGCAAGCAAGAAAGTCTCTAGTTGTCTCCTCATCCATAACATAACCTTCCGGTATCTTAGGAAATTCATATCTAGGAGAACCAGATCTAATAGGTGTTTCAAGATTTTCAGTTTCAAGCTCTTCATCAGTTTCAACAATTTCATCAGTTTCTGCATTCTCGAAAGCTTTAGTTCTAGCAAGTTGTTCACCAAGAAATTCACCTAGTGGCACATTATCATCAAGCAAGGTACTAGCATCATCATAAATATCATTCATAGCAGAAGTAGCATCATCAATAACTTGCAACATAACATGATTAATAGCATGTGGTTGTGTTGCAAGTTTACTTATAACAGAAGGTGAATCAAGTGTGGAGCTAGATGGCAAGTCCTTACCTCTCCTCGTCTTAGAGGGAAAAATCTTAGTCTTAGCATCCTTCAGATTCTTCATAGTGATTATTTGATAATAATCCCAAGTAACTCAACAAATATAGCTATGCTCCCAGGCAACGGCGCCAGAAAAAGGTCTTGATAACCCACAAGTATAGTGGTTCACAATAGTTTTCAAGGGTAGAATATTCAACCCAAATTTATTGATTCGACATAAGGGGAGCCAAAGAATATTTGCAAGTATTAGCAGCTGAGTTGTCAATTCAACCACACCTGGAGATTAATTATCTGCAGCAAAGTGATCAATAGCAAAGTAGTATGATAGTTTTGATAGTAGTAGCAACAACAATAGTAATAGTAACAGCGATAGCAATGATTTTGTAGCAAGTGCAATAGTGACAATAGCAGTAGTAACTTAGCAAGAACAATATGAGAGAAATTTGTAGGCATTGGATCGTTGAATTCATTGGATGATATTCATCATGTAACAGTCATAACATAGGGCAATACGACACTAGCTCCAGTTCATAAATATAATGTAGGCATGTATTCCGTAAATAGTCATACGTGCTTATGGAAAGAACTTGCATGACATCTTTTGTCCTACCCTCCCGTGGCAGCGGGGTCCTATTGGAAACTAAGGGATATTAAGACCTCCTTTTAATATAGAACCAGAATAAAGCATTAACACACGATGAATACATGAACTCCTCAAACTACGGTCATCACCGGGAAGTGTCCCGACTTCTGTCACTCCGGGTTTGCCAGATCATAACACGTAGTAGGTGACTATAACTTACAACATTGGATCTAGAACATGGATATAATGGTGATAACATAAACAGTTCAGATCAGAAATCATGGCACCCGGGCCCAAAGTGACAAGCATTAAGCATGGCAAAGGCATAGCAACATCAATCTCAGAATATAATGGATACTAGGGATCAAGGCCTAACAAAACTAACTCGATTACATGACGAATCTCATCCAACTCCTCACCGACCAGCGAGCCTACGAAGGAATTACTCACTCTCGTTGGGGAGCATCATGGAATTGGCGATGGAGAAGGGTTGGTGATGACGAAGATCGAAGATCCCCCTCTCCGAAGTCCCAAACGGACTCCAGATCTGGCCTCCCGATGAAGAGAAGGATAAGGCGGCGGCTCCGTCTCATGAAACACGATAATTCTTTCTCCCTGATTTTTTTTCTCTAAAAATGCAATTTTATAGTGTCGGGGTTGAAGTCTGCGGGGCCACCAGGTGGGGATAACCCACCTGGGCACGCTTGTAGGGGGGTGCCCTAGTGGGTTGTGCCCACCCAGGTGCCCCCCTCCGGTGGTTCTTGGCTCTAGGAATTATCTTTTATTATAACAAAATTCCTTGCAAAGTTTCGTTCCAATCCAAGAACTATATTTCTGCACAAAAACAACACCATGGTAGTTCTGCTGAAAACAGCGTCAGTCCACGTTAGTTTCATTCAAATCATGCAAATTAGAGTCCAAAGCAAGAGGAAGAGTGCTAGGAAAAGTAGATACGACGGAGACGTATCAGTAGACCACTATCTCCTCGTCATAGTTGCCGCCGGGATGATGAAGGTGGCCTCTGGTGATGATTCCCCCCTCCGACAGGGTGCCGGAACAGGGTCCCGATTGGGTTTTTTGTGAACTCAGAGGCTTGCGGTGGCAGAACTTCTGATCTAGGTTTCTTTCTGGGGATTTCGTGATTTATATGAATTTTTGGCATCGGTTTCATGCCAGGGGGGTTCTCGAGGGACCCACAAGGCAAGGGGCACACCCTAGGGGGGCCTCCACCCTTGTGGTTTCCTTGGGACTCTTCTGGCCCATCTCCGATGCCCCGTGGGTCTCTTCTGGTCCATAAAAACCCACCTAAAGTTTTAGCTCGTTTGGACTCTGTTTGATATTCCTTTTCTATAAAACTCAAAAACAAGGAAAAAACAGAAACTGGCACTGGGTTCTACGTTAATAGGTTAGTACTAAAAATAATATAAAATAGCGTATAAATGTATATAAAACATCCCAAGTTGATAATATAATAGCATGTAATAATCAAAAATTATAGATACATTGGAGACGTATCAATTAGCAACTGAGTTGTCAACTAAACCACACCTGAAATACTTACTATCTACAGCAAAGTATTTAGTAGCAAAGTAGTATGGAAGTAACGGTAATGGTGGCAAAAGTAATAGTAACAGTTTTGCAATGATTGTAACAACAGTGGCAACGAAAGTAACTTAGCAAAGATCAATATGTGAAAAGCTCGTAGGCAATGGATTGGCAATGGTAATTGTGTTGGATGATATTCATCATGTAGCAGTCATAACCTAGGGTGACATAGAACTAGCTCCAATTCATCAATATAATGTAGGCATGTATTCCGTATATAGTCATACGTGCTTATAGAAAAGAACTTACATGACATCTTTTGTCCTACCCTCCCGTGGCAGTCGGGTCCTAATGGAAACTAAGGCATATTAAGGCCTCCTTTTAATAGAGAACCGGAACAAAGCATTAGCACTAAGTGGATACATGAACTCATCAAACTACAGTAATCACCAAAAAGAATCCCAATTATTGTCACCTTGGGGTATGCTGATCATAACTCATAATAGGTGTCTACAACTTGCAAGATCGGATCAATAACACACATATATTCATGGAAACATATGGGATTCAGATTTGAATTCATGGCTCTCGGACCCTACTGACAAGCATTAAGCATAGCAAAGTCATAGCATCATCAATCTCAGAACATAATGGATACTAGGGATCAA
This sequence comes from Aegilops umbellulata, assembly GCA_032464435.1. Lineage (NCBI taxonomy): Eukaryota > Viridiplantae > Streptophyta > Magnoliopsida > Poales > Poaceae > Aegilops > Aegilops umbellulata. The sequence goes on along the minus strand of CP136054.1, from coordinate 82,050,444 downwards.
ATCTTAACAAAACTAACTTGATTACATGGGAAATCTCATCTAACCCATCACCGACCAGCGAGCCTACGAAGGAATTACTCACTCTCGGCGGTGAGCATCATGGAATTGGCGATGGAGGAAGGTTGATGATGATGATGATGGCGACGGATTCCCCTCTTCGGAGCCCAAAACAGACTCCAGATCATCTCTCTCGAGGAAGAACGAGAGGCGGCAGTGGCTCCGTATCGTAAAACGCAATGAATCCTTCTCCCTGATTTTTTTCTCCATGGATGTGAATATATAGCATTGGAATTAGGGTCGGAGGAGCTCCAGGGGGCCCACAAGCCTTTAGGGAACACCCCCAGGGCTTGTGGCCTCTGGGTGGCCCCCCTCTGGTAGATTCTTGCGCCAGTATTTTTTATTAATTCCAAAAATATTCTCCATAAATTTTCAGGCCAATCAGAGAACTTTTATTTCTGCACAAAAGTAACACAGTGGCAATTCTGCTGAAAACAGCGTCACCCGGGTTAGTTCCATTAAAATCATGCAGGTTAGAGTCCAAAACAAGGGCAAAAGAGTTTGAAAAGTAGATACGATGGAAACGTATCATCGGCCATTACTAGGAGAAAGCTTATAGATAGGACCTTAGTTATAGCATTGGTAAGTGGAGCGGCGCTACTGCTAATTATAGTAGCGTGTGGTAAACTCCAACGCTACAGGTAGTAAGTTAGCAGTAGCGCAGGCCTGCGGACAGGCTCTATTGCTAAGGGGTCACACAAAGTGGTGTCACTATGCCCCATGGGCTTGCCATAGCAGCAGAGCGGGCCCTTGGCCCACGTTGTTGCTATGGCCAGCCCAGGCCCAGCTGCCCGTCCTTAGGAGTAGCATTGGGCCAGGACCAACGCTACAGCTAATGTGTTTAGCAGTAGCGTGGGTCCGTGACCCGCGCTACTGCTAGGTTAAACATTATCCGCCCGTGCCCGTTTGTCACTCTCCCTGTGCCACTCCCACCGCCGCCGCGACTGTCCTCCTCCTCCTACCATCGCCGCCGTCGCCGCATTACCACTCTCGTTGCCCTGTCCTCGGTAAGCCTCCTCCTACCTCCTCTAGCCGCCCCTCCTCCCCCTGCTTCTTCCTCCTCTAGCCACCCCTCGTCCTCCCTCGTCCTGCTCATCCTTCTCTAGTCGCCCCTCCTCCCTCTTCCATGCTCCATCCTCCTCAAGCCGCCCCTCCTCCTCCCTCCTCCGTCCCCCTACTCCTCCTCCTCTAGCCGCCCCTCCTCCCTCCACCTGCTACTTTCTCCTCTAGCCGCCCCTCCTCCTCCCTCCTCCCACCTCCTCTCTCCTCCCTCCTGCCTCCATTCTCCAGCCATCGTCGACCCTCCTCCTCCAGCTGCCACTGGCCCTCCTCCCTCCTCCTTCTCCCTCCTAGCTCGCTCTCTCATTTAACTAAATTAGTTTATAGTTTGTAGTTTACTTTATACTTTGTAGTTTATAGTTCATAGTTTCTATATTATAGTTTGTAGCTTACTATATTTAGTTGGTAGCATTTTAAAAAAATTGTACTTGTTATATTCTGAAAAATGTTATGTGCTTCATTATAAATTGATTATCAAGTGCATAAAAAATATATGAATATTTTAGGGGAATTATTGGGAGAAGTACAATCCAACAATGTTGAATTGAAAATGTGAGGCTTGTATTTTTTTATGAAATGAAAATGTGAGGCTTGTATTTTTTGAAATGAAAATGTGAAGTTAGGATTTATTTTGAAATGAAAATGGAAGGAACTTGACTCTGTTTGAATATGTGAAGAAATAAAAATGTGAAGAAATGAAGCTAGTAATTTTGAAATGAAAATGTATAGTATTTACATGCTCATGTGTGACTCCTCATGTGGTGCAGGGTAGATCACACCGATGAGCCGCTCGACGACACCCAGAAGATCCTCGACAGTCGTCTAGTGAGTAAACATGATTTATTTGGACACGTGATATGTGGAGTAGTGTTGTGTAGTACTAGCATGTGTATGTGCTTGCCAATTGCTATCTTGGCTTTTATTGTTTGTAGAGAACACCTCCGAGTGGCCTATGTTTGACGGAATGTTGATTCATTTCCGTTCCGGCAAATTTCAGGCGCTCGATATGTCTTGTTTTAGCAAAGGTCATGATGAAATGTTTCGTGAATTTTGGCATGACTTGTGTAGAAAGTAGGAAATATCACGTGCCCGTGATTTGCCGGAACGGGAATTAATCAATATTCCGACAGAAAACAGACCATTTTTATGTCATTGCTCCATATATGTAACAGGTTGACTTCCAGTCTGTCGATTATACTTGAGTGACTTTCAGTCTATTCTTGAAGGAGGGATGCCGACTGTTGTCATGGGGGTCGCTTCTCTTCCTTCTTCTCGTGATATACCTTGGTAATGCACGATATAAGGAGGGGAAGCGACCATCAACAATGGTCGAAATAACTGTGAGGGAGTGTCTACCATATATTGTCGAAATATAAGAGAGGAAGAATCCCGACTATTGTCGTGGGGGTCGCTTACTCTTCCTTCTGCTCGTGATATACCTTGGTAATGCACGAGAGAAGGAGGGGAAGAGACCTGAATATTCCTCGTGTCCACCATATACTGTCGAAATATAACAGAGGAAGAATCCTGAATGTTGTCGTGGGGTTGCTTCTCCTTCATTCTCGTGTGCTAGACATTTTTGTGTAATGCACTCAGGACGAAGGGAGGAGCGGCCATCACTGACGGTCGAAATAACTGTTAGGGAGTGTCCACCATATACACCACATGACATGAGAGTTTTCAAGAAAAGACTAGACAGACCAACAATCAACCCCTGATGAATAATAATGATCTAATTTAGTTTTTATAGTACACACTACTGCAGGATGCTGCTAACGCGACACTACGATCAGAGACACTTCGACGAAACTGTGTGCGATGCAATAATCGCAAACGGTGGTGCAAAAGAACTGTAAAAAAAGGTGCAAAACGTTTGCGACGACGGAGCCATCAAACACGGTTCAAATTTTAGTTGCGTGTGCGATCTAGGGCATACGGTTCAGTCCAATTAACTATTTGCGATGAGGCGGAACAAAAGAAATGGGCAGCCTGATGAAGGCGTGTGCGATATACAGCATACGGTTCACTCAGATGATCTATTTGTGATTAGGCAACACAAAAGAAACAGTCAGCATTATCAAGGTGTGTGTGATTGACGGCATATACTTCATAAGGATTAACTGTTTGCGATTAGCCACAACAAACTGAAACAGTTAGATAGATCAACATGTGTGCTCTAGACTGGCACACACATTCTAATTAAAAGAAGTGTGCGCGATGGTAATAACGAGCACACACGGTTGTTGGAACAAGACGTGTGCTGACATTGCCTATTGCGGTGCACCCTATGGTGCAAATGCCACGTACGCGGCCGAGAAGGCGTACGTGCCCACATTACGCCTTCCGGGAATAGTGCCGCACTTATAACCGTCAGTAATTTTTGAGCATGCATCCCGTCACAATTTTTTTTAGAAGAACAGGGAGGCCGCGTCCCGCCACATTCCAAATTGCAAACCTGTTCACACCGATCAAAACCAAAACGGTTTCCCACTTAGGAGCGTATTACTACTCGGTTATAAATACTACTACTCCAAGATGACTGCACATTCCTCCTCAACTCCTCATCCACAAAAAACAAACAAGTCATTCATCATCGTTCCCTTGCGTCTGCCAAGGATAGCGTGAGTTCTTGGTCGAGAGATTGCCACCAGAGAGAGGCGAGCCTGGAAGCGGAAGCACGAGAGATGTCCCGCCTCGCTGCGAAAGCACCCAACATGTCCCGCTGCACGGCCGTACTAGCAAAGAGGTCCCACCGTGCCGCTGAAGCATCACGGAGGTCCCGCCGCACCGTCGATGCAGCAAACTGGTTTGGCCGCGCTGCGGAAGCGGAAGAGATGTCCCACCGTGCTGTGAATGCAGCAGAGATGTCCTGCCGCACCGCGGTGGCCTGGGAAAATGTCTCGCGGGCAGGCTAGGACTCTTACAGGCGCAAGCGTGCCCTCGTCCTTAGGCAGATGGATCAGACCTCCAGGTGGGCGAGGTTCCAGGATGACCCAAAAGCCTCGTTTGAACAGTCTACCGGCATCATCCGGCAACTAAATGCGAGAAATGTGAAGCTCCAGGCTAAGTGTGACTTGCTGAGGTCAAAGATCGTCGGAAGTGCGGAGTAGCGGGAGCAGACCACTGCCTTGTTGAAGAGGACCGGCGCCATCGTTGAGAAACTTATGGACGAGAATGCCATGCTACGCATCGAGCGCAGAAGGCTGGTGGAGGAATCCGTTGTTGCTCTCAAGCAACATCTTGAGGACAAGAAAGAGCTCATCGCCGCTCACCACGGAGACTAGTTCCTGCAGCCTACAGCAACACATCAACAAAGTAGAGATCAACGAGCCAGATTGTTGTCTTCCTTCTTCTTTTGCCCTTGTGTATTTCTGGCGTTGCCGCATGTGGCTTTTTTTAATTATGTTCCTAAATATGTAGGACAATTATTATCCACTGTCATCGTCCTTATATTCATCATGCTTGCTATAAATCGCAGTCAATGCTATATACGTCCGTCGGATCTTACATCAAGATCCGTGCAAAACTTTCTTTTCAGATTTTTATTTTTCTCTCTAAAATCTCAGTCGAGTGAGACATATAGCCACGCTATAGAACAGGTGCTCGGGCGCCATTAATGGGGACATTGGGAGGGAGGTGCGCGGCGGTTAGCGGTCAAAGAGCTCTCCTCCCGATGAGCACGCGCAGGGGTCTGATCGTACGCCTCCCGTACTCAAATAGCTACCCCGCACGACACCTCCTAGCCAATAAAAAAAGGGGACGTGTGGCGGCACGTAATTGGTAAGTAGAACGCCCACAGTTTCAATAATACTTGTGTTTCCGATTTTCATGATTTTCAGGCGTGTTTTGGATTTACAGGAATTAAAAAACCAAGTTCCTTAATGTCGGTGTCAAAACCGGCGGATCTTGGGTAGGGGGTCCCGATCTGTGCGTCAAGGTCGGATGGTAACAGGAGACAAGGGACACTTTATTTTACCCAGGTTCGGGCCCTCTCGATGGAGGTAAAACCCTACTCCTGCTAGATTAATATTGATGATATGGGTAGTACAAGAGTAGATCTACCACGAGATCAAGGAGGCTAAACCCTAGAAGCTAGCCTATGGGTATGATGATGGTTATGATGTGTTTGTCCTATGGACTACAACCCTCCGGTTTATATAGGCACCGGATAGGGTTAGGGTTACATAGAGTCGGTTACATTGGTAGGAGATCTTGAATATCCGCACGCCTAGCTTGCCTTCCACGCCAAGGAAAGAACCTTCCGGACACGGGACGAAGTCTTCAATCTTGTATCTTCATAGTCCTGGAGTCCGGCTGAAGATATAGTTCGGCTATCCGAACACCCCCTAATCCAGGACTCCCTCAGTAGCCCCTGAACCAGGCTTCAATGACGACGAGTCCGACGCGCAAATTGTCTTCGGCATTGCAAGGCGGGTTCCTCCTCCAAATTCTTCAAGAAGATAATAAACACCAAAAAATAGTGTCCGGCTCTGCAAAACAAGTTTCCACGTACTACCGTATAGAGAACAATACAAACACAAATCAAATCTACTGACGTATTTCGCAGTGCGTCATAACACTGCGACCAAGCCTTCTGTATGGATTATTTTTTGTTGTTCCACTGCAGCACGTTCAACGAGGCGGTTTCCTTGGCACGTCTTGTCGAAGCAGAGATCGTGTGCCCCCTTTAACGGGATTCTCATTAATACGGACGTGGGTAACCCAACCGTGCCCGTTAAGCACGCCCTGCCTTGATTAAAGGCTAGTCCAAGACGGTTACGGGGAGAGCTCTTGATATTCTGCCTCTTATAAAGAGACCGAGACCTTGCTCCCCTCTTGTGTTCTCAAAACAAGCTCGCCCATAGCCTCGAGTTCCAACACCCCAGGCTTTTAGATTCTAGGCGCACCGGACCATCGACAATGTCCGGCTCCGGCCTTCAAGGCCAATGGATGCCCTCCTCCGTTACGAAGGAGGACGTATCAAGGTTGAGGGAGGCTAGGTTCCTGACCAGCGAGATCCCGCATAGGTTGCCTACTCAAGTACAAGCGATCCCAAGCCCTCAGCCTGGTGAGAGCGTATTATTCATCTCTCACTTCCTTTGGGGATTAGGCTTCCCAACGGATCCTTTCGTAAGGGGGATGATATTTTATTATGGGCTGGAATTCCACGACCTAGCTCCGGAGTCCATCCTCCATATCTCCTCCTTCATTGTTGTGTGTGAAGCGTTTCTCCATATCACTCCTCACTTCGGATTATGGCTCAAGACCTTCAAGGTAGAACCGAAGATAATCGAGGGGCGTCACGTAGAGTGCAGAGGTGCTGTTATAAAAAGGAATACCGATGCTCCATGGCCCGAGGGCACTTTTCAAGAGGAGCTCGGCTTATGGCAACAGGAGTGGTTCTACATCACCCCTCCTCGGGGCACCACTTGGGTAGCGCCTCCCGCCTTTCGCTCGGGCCCCCCACCACGTTTAACATCGTGGATCAACACAGGGTTCGATCGGGGCTTGCCCAAAGACGTTCCTCTGTTGCAGGGCCGCATAAAGGATCTCCTAAAAGGAGACCTCAACCTGGTCAAGGTGACACTAGTTATGCTGATTCGCCGGACACTGCCCGGCCAACGTCGCCCCCTCCGCTTGTGGGAGTTCAACCCAGAGGGGCCGTGAGTTCTCCGAAATTTCATGGGCGTGACGCCTACGGAGATGTATAGACTATTCTTCGGACCACAAGGAGTGAGTCCGGATTTGACCGAGGATGCTGGTTTAAGCCGCAACCGCCCGGATACAGAAGTAGGTGACCTTGCGCCCGGACCTTCTATCCGTAAAATTGACTTATTTTTTAACAGTACTTCTCCTTTTTACGCATGAGTGGATAGCGAAGGCGAAGCTGGTCCGGTGTCCGGCTCCCCTCACCGAGACCAGGCTAGATCCTATGCTCGTCAGGATGTTGGAGGTGGCGCCTCTGGAGGAAAATGAAGGGGCGGACAAGGAAACCGTGGCCTCTTCGAAAGGGGACATCCCAAAGGAGGGAATCGACAACTCCTCTCCAAAGGGGAAGAAAAGGGTCGCCTCTGACGACCCGGGAGCCGTAGCTCCAAAGCGGTGGAAAGAATCCTCGTCAGAGGACCCGACGCCAGGGAGCCCCTCGGCCGAACTAAATCCTCAAAAGGAGCAGCCCTCCAACGAGCCGTAAGTAGAAAGAGAGTCATTCTTTTAAGAGAAATCCTTAATTTATATCTGAGAAGTTTTAACCGAAACCTTACCTTGTAGTTCGGACCTCGACCCTTCTCGGCAGAGCTCGTCATCGGGGGATCTTCTTCCGGAGATGATGGAGAGCGGAACGCCTCCTCCTTCATCGCCTAGCAAGGCGGGCGACGCCGAAGTGTCGTCGCAGAGGATTTCTCCAAATCTGCCAGAGGCAGAAGGTGATCATGCGGCCCCCCGGGGTTCTCCGTGTCCGGCCTCCGAAGAAGGCCATGGGACGAGTCCGACACCATCTGGTGTTCGGTCGGAGGAGCTGAAGGTTCTGCTGGGCCGAGCCTCTGTTTCAGAGGAGCATCACGCGTTGATGCACATGGTGACTGAAAAGATTTCATCCGCGGAAAGCGGACTGAACGAGGCCGTCAAGACTTTACTGGCGGGCCTTGAGGTACGTTTTGAATAACGAACATTAGTGTTAATTGCGCATAATAACATGCGCCTTGTATAGATAGTAGCCCCTGAGACTCTGTGTGCCGCAAAGATTAGCGGCGCGTAGAGGATCTTAATCCTAGGTCCTTTAAGTGGCACCTTTGTATGTAGGTGGCAGGTTGTCCGGAGTCGAGCCGGACTCGAGATTTTGCCGAAATGAAACGACAACTCGATGAGGCAGAAGCCGACATCGTGCTTGTTAACAAGCGGCTTGATGATGCTCAAGGTATTGAGTTTATTTGGCGATTGTTAGTAAGAGGAGCTTTATGTCAATATCTTACCTTGTGTATGCTTGATGCAGATGGTGCGGCGGCCGTAGAAGGACTTAGGGCCGAGCTCACCAAAGCAAAGGAACAAGCCAGAAAAAGCGATGCGGCTGCCAGAAGAGCCCGTGAAGAGCTAAAAGCCGAACAGGCTTCCCATTGCCGAAGCAAGGAGGAGATGGGTGATATAGCCGTGAAGTTAAAAACTGCTACTGACCGTTGCAAACTTCTTGAAGAGGAAGGTCGAGCCCGGCAGACGGATTTAGAGAAGGCCGTCGCCGACGCCAAGGACGCCCGCTCTGGTATGAGAGCGTCAAGGGAAGAGTTGCGTCAAGCCGGACTAATTGCGGATGGAAAGCCCTTCCTGCTGCGGAGAAAATTCTGTGATCCGAAGTTCGCCCCGTTGGACCGAGCGTGGAGTGTGGAGGACACCTATCTGGATTTTTCGGCTAGTGCCACTGATGCGACCAGGTACTTTCAAGATAAGAAAGATCATGAAGTGGAAAAGCTCTTCTGGTCGGAGTTCACTAATCCAGAGCGTCCACTATCAGTGGATGATCGCCTGGCCCAATGGGCCGAGCTGAATAGGTTGTCCGGACTCGCCATGAAGTATGCCATGGATTGCCTGTGTCCGGGGAGATCGAAGCCGAGAAGCTATTTCGGTTTGGTGCAGCAATTTCTTGACGTGGTGCCTCGGATTGAAGCTCTAAAGAGGTCCGCTTGCACAGGGGGCGCGCGGCTGGCTCTTGCCCGTGTCAAGACATACTGGGCAGATATGGAGCCCACCGTTGTTGCGTCTCGTGATTCGGACAAAAGCCGAATTCCTTCCGAGGACTATTTTGAGGAAGTCCTCGCGGGCGCTCGTATAATAGAGACGCAGTGTTCGAAAGATGTTGTTTTATGACAGCATATGTAATCGTAGATCAATATTTTTATAAATTGTAATGGCGTAATTTAGACTTGTGCCTTCAAGTATTAATAACACCTCCTGTGTGGCCGTTTTAATATATAAATTCTGAAATATTGCAGTCATTGGCTTCAGCCCCCACGCACATAGTGCGGGGGTGCGCGCGGAGAACGCATTTTCACACTTAACCCAACGTCTTGGTCCTACAAAGGAGGTGATAGCGCCGCGGGCTAGGCAACCGGACTATAAGGCTTTAACACTTTCACTTAGCCATAGGAGCTTGACAGTGGGACTCTTTAGGTAGCCCTTTAATGGCGACTGCATTTACCCGAATTCGGGACGCATATGTGCCTGACCGGGAAGCGGCCCTTCGTCAAAACGGAGGAATTCGATAAATTCCTATAAGTCATCGAGTGGTGACCAGTCTTGCGCTACATCATGACAGTCGGTTTTCGGCTTTCTCTACTGAGGTGCTCACCCGACCGAACCGGGGCACAATCGCAGTAGTTCTCCTGGTGCAACCTTAGCCGACAGAACGGAACGTAAGGTGGCCGAACTCAGGAGCCAGGCAACCCAACATGTGACCAAAATCATGACTCGGAGCTGATGCATATAGTGCCAAAACTCGCGACGCCGAACACTCCCTAAGGTGTTCGGTCTTTGTGGGTGCGTGTGAAACAACACCCTTGAAAAAGAAAAAAGCCCCTTGTGTCCAGGTACGAGCAAGAATTTTGGCGTGGCCACATGCCAAAACGCCAGTCTCCTCCATGGCTATAGTGAGGTAAACCAGGGGATGTATAGCAGCAAGAGACAGTAAAAAAGGTTTACGCAGGGTCTTAATCTAAGAAGAATCTTTTGGGGCGGGTCCCTACTGCACGTCTGCGCCTGTGTCTCAGCTGTGCCGTGTCCTGGACGGCCGCCGTACGACGTTCATCTGTAAAAGGGAAGAACTAAATTGAAAAATGGGTCGTGCGGATCAAAAAGAACAATAAATAAAATGTGAAGTGAGAAATAGATACGGTCGAGTTTTATTGTCTCTGCGTACAGCCCCTAGTGAGGCGTACCAAGCCTATAACGAAAATGGGCTTGTGCCGAACTCATTGAGTCCGGGTCCGCGGCCTTTTGTGACTTACATCGAAAAAGTCTTTTGGCTGGCGAGGCCATTTTGTTGGGCGTCCGTTTAAGCGGCCGCACAATCCTCCGTTTGGAGGAGATGTAGTTTAGTATGCTCCCTTTAAAGAGATGATGCCTCGAGGACCGGGCATCTTTAGCGTGAGGGATGCATAATGCGGTATTGCGTTAAAGCGAGCGAAATCTCCGCGTCCCATTAGTGCTTGATAGCGACTTGAAAACGGGACTATGTGGAAGATAAGCTTTTTGCGACGAGAGTTATTGGTAGAGCCAAATATGACCACAAGCCGGAGAAAACCCATACAGTGGGTGTCCGGGCCTGGTGCTACTCCTTGAAAGGAGGTTTTACTGTGACGGATTCGTGCTGGGTTTATGCCCATGCGGTGAATTGTATCCTGATATATCATATTTAGTCCACTGCCACCGTCCATAAGGACGTTGGTAAACTGGAATCTGTCTATTATTGGATTAAGCATCAGGGCAGTCCGGCCTGCGTGTTTGATATTGCGAGAATAATCTAGCTGATCAAAAATGACTGGCTTTAGTGACCAGTGGCCAGACTCCTGAGGGATAGGCTTGAATGTGCGGACCTTTATGGGTGCCTCATTCCTTGTTATGTGAAGTGAGTTCACTGTTTTGACTTCTTGCGGGAAGTTCTTTTGCTTCCTGGTGTTCTGCTTTTGGGGTTCGTCCTCTTCCTCACTTGGTGTGTCGAGCCCCTTGTGTTCGGCGTTAAGCCTTCCGGATTTTTTGAAAACCCAACAGTCTCTGTGGGTATGACTAGCAGGCTTTCCAGGAGTACTGTGTATCTGACATATCCTGTCCATGATTCTCTTTAGACTGGACGGATCTTCCCTATTATCCGGAGGGGGTGATTTTGTCTGATTTTGCCGTGAGCCCTTGAATCCGGCACTGACTGTCATGCTCTTCGGACTTTTTCTTTTGATTCGGCGAAGGTCCTTGTTTCGCCGTGGTTTCCCGTTTCCATCCCTGATTTCTGATGTACTTGGGTCGCTGGGGCTGCATCGTGCCAACCAGCTGTCCTCTCCTGCGCAAAAGCGGGTCATGAGGCTTGTGAGTGCGGCCATTGTTCTTGGCTTTTCCTGGCCGAGGTGTCTGGCGAGCCATTCGTCTCAGACATTGTGCCTGAAAGCTGCTAGGGCTTCGGCGTCCGGACAATCAACTATTTGATTCTTTTTAGTGAGGAATCTGTTCCAGAACTGCCGAGCTGATTCTCCGGATTGCTGAGTTATGTGACTGAGGTCGTCTGCGTCCGGGGGACGGACGTAGGTCCCTTGAAAATTTGCTCGGAAAGCGTCCTCGAGCTCTTCCCAACTTCCAATTGTGTTTTCGGGAAGGCTTTTAAGCCAGTGCCGGGCTGGCCCTTTAAGCTTAAGGGGTAAATATTTTATGGCGTGGAGATCATCTCCTCTAGCCATATGTATGTGGAGGATATAATCCTCGATCCAGACTCCTGGGTCTGTTGTTCGATCGTACGCCTCTATGTTAACGGGTTTAAATCCCTCTAGGAATTCGTATTCCAGGACCTCATCGGTGAAACATAGAGGGTGTGCGGCACCCCTATATTTGGGTGTGCCAGATTCTGATGGTGGATTTTTTGCATTGCTTATGAGAGCTTGCTTTCTTGGCCCGTAAATGGACCTGTCTGGGCCATGATGCGAGTCTTTGATTGTGTCGCATGCCGCATTGAGTGCGGCGCCGTTTGCCGTATTCTAGTGGCCGAGAGGTCGTTTATTCGACCGTGTAGCCTTTTTGTTTTTCGAGTTTGGGGGCTCTAGGGCCTCCTGGTCGAATTCGGGCAGTAGCTTTCTCTTCGGATAGCTTTTGGTGCGGCGGCTGCCGCCGTATTTGTCTGCGGTCTTCATTACTTTGCTCCATCTTGTTTTAAGTGCATCTTCCGCCGTCTTTAGCTTTTGCTTCTGCTTCTTCAGGCTTCGTGATGTGGCGACGAGCCTTTCTTGGAGATTCTTCTGCTCCATGATTTTATCCGGCGTGGTATCGTCCGGAGTTCTGTTATGACCGGGGGAGGACTGTTCGTCCTCTCTGCCCGTGTTACCCTGTTCGGACGGCTGTTCTGGGATGCGTTCGTCATCTGCCGGCTCGTCCTGCTCTATGGCTGGGTCTTGATTGAGGCGGGGCGTCGCTCGGCGTTTACGTCGCCGCTTTGAGTGCTTTTCGGAGGGTTTACCTTCTTTTCGCCCCCTTCTTCCTCATTGTGAGTTTTTTCAGGTGTATCCACCATGAATACATCATTAAGTGGGGTGGAGGTCCAGTGCCCTATGGGCGCTGGTTCCCGTTCGTCTCCGTCTTCGTCGTCCATACCGTCGAAGTCTTCGGATCTGAAGTCGAGCATGTCGGCTAAATCGTCGACAGTGGCTATTAAGTGGGTGGTGGGTGGGCTTTGAATTTCTTCGTCGTCCGAATCCCAACCTCGCAGGCCATAGTTCGGCCCGGGCTCTCCTGACAAAGAGAGAGACTTGAGAGAATTCAGAATATCACCAAAAGGTGAATACTGAAAGATGTCCGCGGCGGTGAACTCCATTACAGGCGCCCAATCTGATTCGATCGGCGGGGGCACGGACGACCCGAAGTTCGGAGAGGAGTCCGGCTCCTTGGAGTCACAGGCCATGCGGAGCGCGGGGCTTGCGTTTGTCTCAACGACTTTTAAGATCGCAGCCCCCGAGGTGACGTCCAACCGTTCATCCTCAAAGAACGCAGCGGGCCCCGGATCGAGGATCGGGGCCGGAGCGTATGCGGCCTCCAGGACACTGTTCGGAGGCAGAGCTATATCATGCCCCTCGAGATAGTGCGGCGCGCTTGGCTGTGGCTTGAATCCGTCGAAGATCAGGTCTCCGAGGGTATCTTCCGTGTAGTTTAAGCTTCCCCACCTGGCTTGATGGCCAGGGGCGTGGCTTTCGATCTGCTCCAGATGGCCAAGCGAGTTGGCCCGCAGAGCGAAGCCGCCGAAGATGAAGATCTGTCCGGGGAGAAAAGTCTCGGTCTGGACCTCATCGTTGTTGATCATCAGAGGATCCATCGGGCCTAAAGGCGACGACACAGAGGAACTCTCAATGAAAGCACCAATGTCGGTGTCAAAACCGGCGGATCTCAGGTAGGGGGTCCTGATCTGTGTGTCAAGGTCAGATGGTAACAGGAGACAAGGGACACTTTATTTTACCCAGGTTCGGGCCCTCTCGATGGAGGTAAAACCCTACTCCTGCTAGATTAATATTGATGATATGGGTAGTACAAGAGTAGATCTACCACGAGATCAAGGAGGCTAAACCCTAGAAGCTAGCCTATGGGTATGATGATGGTTATGATGTGTTCATCCTATGGACTACAACCCTCTGGTTTATATAGGCACCGGATAGGGTTAGGGTTACACAGAGTCGGTTACATTGGTAGGAGATCTTGAATATCCGCACGCCTAGCTTGCCTTCCACGCCAAGGAAAGAACCTTCCGGACACGTGACAAAGTCTTCAATCTTGTATCTTCATAGTCCTGGAGTCCGGCTGAAGATATAGTTCGGCTATCCGACCACCCCCTAATCCAGGACTCCCTCACTTAATCTTTCCGGCCGAGCCACGACGCCCAGATGTTTGAATTTCATTCCCATCTCTTGCATAGGACCTAGAAATTCACCCAAGGACACACATGTGGTTTTTCAAACAACTTTGGTGCACTGGAGCCTGTGCTTGTATTTCAAATTTGAATTATGCACATTAAATGCGCAGAAACTCAATTAATGTATAAAAAGGCCAAACGAACCCGGAATAATTCCAAAATTTAGCACCATACTTCTATTTTTTCTAACCTTCCCGTGTAAAAAAATTAAGGTGAGAGAAGGCAGTATATCTATCTCGTTTCGCACACGAAGGTGACAAGTTCCCTCTCGGAACCACGAGCCTTCTTGAGGGAAGCTCCGGTTTGCAAGAAGTTTACACCAAAGCTTGTCCCAATTCGGCCAAAAAAATTACCGCAGCATGTTGGTGCCATGTCATGACACCATGCCAAGTCTCATGATTTCGAGGCATGTTTTGGATTTACAGGAATTAAAAAACCAAGTTTCTCAATCTTTCCGGCCGAGCCACAACACCCAGATGTTTGAATTTCATTCCCATCTCTTGCATAGGACCTAGAAATTCACTCAAGAACACACATGTGGATTTTCAAACAACTTTGGTGCACTTGAGCCTGTGCTTGTAGTTCAAATTTGAATTATGCACAATAAATGTGCAGAAACTTAATTAATGTTTAAAAAAGGCCAAACGAACCCCAAATAATTCCAAAATTTAGCACGATGCTTCTATTTGGTCTAATCTGCCTGTGTAAAAAAATTAAAGCGGGAGAAGGCAGTATACGTATCTCCTTTCGCACACGGAGGTGACACGTTCCTGTTGGAAATATGCCCTAGAGGCAATAATAAAAGGATTATTATATTTCCTTGTTCATGATAATTGTCTATTGTTCATGCTATAATTGTATTGTTCGGAAATCATAATACATGTGTGAATACATAGACCATAATGTGTCCCTAGTAAGCCTCTAGTTGACTAGCTCGTTGATCAATAGATAGTCATGGTTTCCTGACTATGGACATGGGGATGTCATTGATAACAGGATCACATCATTAGGAGAATGATGTGATGGACAAGACCCAAACCTAAGCATAGCACAAAAAGATCGTATAGTTCGTTTGCTAGAGCTTTTCTGAATGTCAAGTATCATTCCTTAGACCATGAGATTATGCAACTCTCGGATATCGTAGGAGTGCTTTGGGTGTACCAAACATCACAACGTAACTGGGTGACTATAAAGGTGCACTATAGGTATCTCCGAAAGTATCTGTTGGGTTGGCATGAATCGAGACTGGGATTTGTCACTCCGTGTGACGGAGAGGTATCTCTGGGCCCACTCGGTAAGACATCATCATAATGAGCTCAATGTGATCAAGGTGTTGTTCACGGGATGATGTGTTATGGGAACGAGTAAAGAGACTTGCCGGTAACGAGATTGAACAAGGTATCGGTATAACCGACGATCGAATCTCGGGCAAGTATCGTACCGATAGACAAAGGGAATTGAATACGGGATTGATTAAGTCCTCGACATCGTGGTTCATCCGATGAGATCATCGAGGAGCATGTGGGAGCCAACATGGGTATCTAGATCCCGTTGTTGGTTATTGACCGGAGATCGTCTCGGTCATGTCTGCATGTCTCCCGAACCCGTAGGGTCTACACACTTAAGGTTCGGTGACGCTAGGGTTGTTAAAGATATTAGTATGCAGCAAACCGAAGGTTGTTCGGAGTCCCAGATGAGATCCCGGACGTCACGAGAGGTTCCGGAGTGGTCCGGAGGTAAAGAATTATATATAGGAAGTGTCATTTCGGCCATCGGGAATGATCTAGGGGTCGCCGGTATTGTACCGGGACCACCAGATGGGTCCCGGGGGTCCACCGGGTGGGGCCACCCATCCCGGAGGGCCCCGTGGGCTGAAGTGGGGAGGGAACCAGCCCATAGTGGGCTGGTGCGCCCCCCATGGGCCTCCCCCTGCGCCTAGGGTTGGAAACCCTAGGGCAGGGGGCGCCCCCACATGCCTTGGGGGGCAAGCATCCCCCCTGGCCGCCGCCCCCCTTGGAGGGGCCTATATAAAGGGGGGAGAGGGAGGGCAGCCGCACCCTGCAGCCTTGGCGCCTCCCTCTCCCCGTTACACCTCTCGCTCTCTCCGTAGTTGCTTGGCGAAGCCCTGCTGGAACTCTGCTGCATCCACCACCACGCCGTCGTGCTGCTGGATCTTCTTCAACCTCTCCTTCCCCCTTGCTGGATCAAGAAGTAGGAGACGTTATCCCGACCGTACGTGTGTTGAACGCGGAGGTGCTGTCCGTTCGGCACTAGGTCATCGGTGATTCGGATCACGGCGAGTACGACTCCATCATCCATGTTCTTCTTGAACGCTTCCGTTGCGATCTATAAGTGGTATGTAGATGCTCTCCTATCCCCTCGTTGCTAGAATACTCCATGGATAGATCTTGGTGATGCGTAGGAAAATTTTAATTTCTGCTACGATCCCCAACAGTGGCATCATGAGCTAGGTCTATGCGTAGTTTCTATGCACGAGTAGAACACAAAGTAGTTGTGGGCGTCGAATTGTCAATTCTACTTGCCGTTACTAGTCCTATGTTGGTTCAGCAGTGTTGTGGGATGAAGCAGCCCGGACCAACCTTACACGTACGCTTACGTGAGACCGGTTCCATCGACTAACATGCACTAGTTGCATAAGGTGGCTGGCGGGTGTCTGTCTCTCCCACTTTAGTTGGATCGGATTCGATGAACAGGGTCCTTATGAAGGGTAAATAGAGATTGACAATTCACGTTGTGGTTTTAACGTAGGTAAGAAACGTTCTTGCTAGCAACCTATATCAGCCACGTAAAAACTTGCAACAACAATTAGAGGACGTCTAACTTGTTTTTGCAGCAAGTGCTTGGTGATGTGATATGGCCAGAAGTTGTGATGAATCATGTATGTGATGTATGAGATGATCTTGTTATTGTAATAGGAATCACGACTTGCATGTCGATGAGTATGACAACCGGCAGGAGCCATAGGAGTTGTCTTTATTTAATTATGACCTGCGTGTCAACTTAAATCGTCATGTAATTACTTTACTTTATTGCTAAAGCGTTAGCCATAGTAGTAGAAGTAATAGTTGACGTGACAACTTCACGAAGACACGATGATGGAGATCATGGTGTCATGCCGGTGACGACGATGAACATGGCGCCCCGAAGATGGAGATCAAAGGAGCGAAATGATGTTGGCCATATCATGTCACTATTTGATTGCATGTGATGTTTATCATGTTTTTATATCTTATTTGCTTAGAACGACGGTAGCATAAATAAGATGACCCCTCGTTAAAATATCAAAAATGTGTTCTCCTTAACTGTGCACCGTTGCTAAGGTTCATCGTTCTGAAGCACCACGTGATGATCGGGTGTGATAGGTTCTTACGTTCGCATACAACGGGTGTAAGCCAGATTTACACACGCAATACACTTAGGTTGGATTGACGAGCCTAGCATGTACAGACATGGCCTCGGAACACGGAGGACCGAAAGGTCGAACATGAGTTGTATAGAAGATACGATCAACATGGAGATGTTCACCGATGATGACTAGTCCGTCTCACGTGATGATCGGACACGGCCTAGTTGACTCGGATCATGTATCACTTAGATGACTAGAGGGATGTCAAATCTGAGTGGGAGTTCATTCATTAATTTGATTAGATTGAACTTAGTCTAAATCTTTACAATATGTCTTGTAGATCAAATGGCCCACGCTAATGTCACCCTCAACTTGAACGCGTTCCTAGAGAAAACCAAGCTGAAAGATGATGGCAGCAACTATGCGGACTGGGTCCGGAACCTGAGGATCATCCTCATAGCTGCCAAGAAAGATTATGTCCTAGAAGCACCGCTAGGTGATGCACCATTCCCAGCAAACCAGGACGTTATGAACGCCCATCAGTCTCGTGCTGATGATTACTCCCTCGTTCAGTGCGGCATGCTTTACAACTTAGAACCGGGGCTCCAAAAGCGTTTTGAGCAACACAGAGCATATGAGATGTTCGAGGAGCTGAAATTGATTTTCCAAGCTCATGCCCGGGTCGAGAGATATGATGTCTCCGACAAGTTCTTTAGCTGCAAGATGGAGGAAAATAGCTCTGTCAGTGAACACATACTCAAGATGTCTGGGTTGCACAACCGCTTGACTCAGCTGGAAGTTAATCTCCCGGATGAGGCGGTCATTGACAGAATCCTTCAGTCGCTCCCACCTAGCTACAAGAGCTTCGTGATGAACTACAATATGCAGGGGATGGAAAAGACCATTCCCGAGTTGTATTCAATGCTGAAATCTGCAGAGGTGGAGATCAAAAAGGAACATCAAGTGTTGATGGTGAATAAAACCAGTAAGTTCAAGAAAGGCAAGGGTAAGAAGAACTTCAAGAAGGACGGCAAGGAGGTTGCTGCGCCTGGTAAATCAGTAGCCAGGAAGAAGTCAAAGAATGGACCCAAACCTGAAACTGAGTGCTTTTATTGCAAGGGAACTGGTCACTGGAAGCGGAATTGCCCCAAGTACTTAGCAGATAAGAAGGCCGGCAACACTAAAGGTACATGTGATATACATGTAATTGATGTGTACCTTACCAGTGCTCGTAGTAGCTCCTGGGTATTTGATACCGGTGTCGTTGCTCATATTTGTAACTCAAAACAGGAGCTGCGGAATAAACGGAGACTGGCGAAGGACGAGGTGACGATGCGCGTCGGGAATGGTTCCAGGGTCGATGTGATCGCCATCGGCACGCTACCTCTACATTTACCTACGGGATTAGTTTTGAACCTCAATAATTGTTATTTAGTACCAAGTTTGAGCATGAACATTGTATCTGGATCTCGTTTAATGCGAGATGGCTACTCATTTAAATCCGAGAATAATGGTTGTTCTATTTATATGAGTGATATGTTTTATGGTCATGCTCCGATGGTCAATGGTTTATTCTTAATGAATCTCGTACGTGATAATACACATATTCATAGTGTGAATACCAAAAGGTGTAAAGTTGATAACGATAGTCCCACATACTTGCGGCACTGCCGCCTTGGTCACATTGGTGTCAAGCGCATTAAGAAACTCCATGCTGATGGACTTTTAGAGTCTCTTGATTATGAATCATTTGACACGTGCGAACCATGCCTCATGGGCAAAATGACCAAGACTCCATTCTCAGGGACAATGGAGCGAGCAACCAACTTGTTGGAAATCATACATACAGATGTGTGTGGTCCAATGAGCGTTGAGGCTCGCGGAGGCTATCGTTATGTTCTCACTCTCACTGATGATTTGAGTAGATATGGGTATGTCTACTTGATGAAACACAAGTCTGAGACCTTTGAAAAGTTCAAGGAGTTTCAGAGTGAGGTTGAGAATCAACGTGACAGAAAAATAAAGTTCTTACGATCAGATCGTGGGGGAGAATATTTAAGTCACGAATTTGGCGCACACTTAAGAAAATGTGGAATCGTTTCACAACTCACGCCGCCTGGAACACCTCAGCGTAACGGTGTGTCCGAACGTCGTAATCGCACTCTATTGGATATGGTGCGGTCTATGATGTCTCTTACAGATCTACCGCTATCATTTTGGGGATACGCTCTAGAGACAGCCGCATTCACTTTAAATAGGGCACCGTCTAAAT
The DNA here is from genome assembly GCA_032464435.1 of Aegilops umbellulata. Taxonomy (NCBI): domain Eukaryota; kingdom Viridiplantae; phylum Streptophyta; class Magnoliopsida; order Poales; family Poaceae; genus Aegilops; species Aegilops umbellulata. The sequence goes on along the minus strand of CP136054.1, from coordinate 82,031,049 downwards.
CCGTTGAGACGACACCGTATGAATTATGGTTTGGGAAGAAACCTAAGCTGTCGTTCCTGAAAGTTTGGGGTTCTGATGCTTATGTCAAGAAACTTCAACCTGAAAAGCTCGAACCCAAATCGGAAAAATGCGTCTTCATAGGATATCCCAAAGGAACTGTTGGGTATACCTTCTACCTCAGATCCGAAGGCAAGATCTTTGTTGCCAAGAACGGGTCCTTTCTAGAGAAAGAGTTTCTCGCGAAAGAAGTAAGTGGGAGGAAAGTAGAGCTTGATGAAGTACTACCTCTTGAAAATCAGAGTAGCGCAGCTCAGGAAAATGTTCCTGTGGTGCCTGCACTGATTAGAGAGGAGGTTAATGATGATGATCAAGATACTTCTAATCAAGCTCCTACTGAACTTCGTAGGTCCACAAGGACGCGTTCCGCACCAGAGTGGTACGGCAACCCTGTCCTGGAAATCATGTTGTTGGACAACGGTGAACCTTCGAACTATGAAGAAGCAATGGCGGGCCCAGATTCCGACAAATGGCTAGAAGCCATGAAATCCGAGATAGAATCCATGTATGAAAACAAAGTATGGACTTTGAATGACTTGCCCGATGATCGGCGAGCCATAGAAAATAAATGGATCTTTAAGAAGAAGACAGACGCGGATGGTAATGTGACCATCTATAAAGCTCGACTTGTCGCTAAGGGTTATAGGCAAGTTCAAGGGGTTGACTACGATGAGACTTTCTCTCCCGTAGCGAAGCTGAAGTCCGTTCGAATCATGTTAGCAATTGCCGCATACTATGATTATGAGATATGGCAAATGGACGTCAAAACGGCATTCCTTAACGGCTTCCTTAAGGAAGAATTGTATATGATGCAGCCGGAAGGTTTTGTCGATCCTAAGAATGCTAACAAAGTATGCAAGCTCCAGCGCTCTATCTATGGGCTGGTGCAAGCATCTCGGAGTTGGAACATTCACTTTGATGAGATGATCAAAGCGTTTGGGTTTATGCAGACTTATGGAGAAGCCTGTGTTTACAAGAAAGTGAGTGGGAGCTCCGTAGCATTTCTCATATTATATGTGGATGACATACTATTGATGGGAAATGATATAGAATTCTTGGAAAGCATAAAGGCCTATTTGAACAAGTGTTTTTCAATGAAGGACCTTGGAGAAGCTGCTTATATATTAGGCATCAAGATCTATAGGGATAGATCGAGACGCCTCATCGGTCTTTCACAAAGTACGTACCTTGACAAGATTTTGAAGAAGTTCAAAATGGATCAGTCCAAGAAGGGGTTCTTGCCTGTATTGCAAGGTGTGCGATTGAGCACGGCTCAATGCCCGACCACGGCAAAAGATATAGAAGAGATGAGTGTCATCCCCTATGCCTCAGCTATAGGGTCTATTATGTATGCCATGCTGTGTACCAGACCCGATGTAAACCTTGCCATAAGTTTGGTAGGTAGGTACCAAAGTAATCCCGGCAAGGAACACTGGACAGCGGTCAAAAACATCCTAAAGTACCTGAAAAGGACTAACGATATGTTTCTCGTTTATGGAGGTGCCGAAGAGCTCATCGTAAAGGGTTACGTCGACGCTAGCTTCGACACAGATCTGGATGACTCCAAGTCACAAACCGGATACGTGTATATTTTGAATGGAGGGGCAGTAAGCTGGTGCAGTTGCAAGCAAAGCGTCGTGGCGGGATCTACATGTGAATCAGAGTATATGGCAGCCTCGGAGGCAGCACAAGAAGCAGTCTGGGTGAAGGAGTTCATTACCGACCTAGGAGTCATACCCAATGCGTCGGACCCGATGACTCTCTTCTGTGACAACACTGGAGCAATTGCCCTTGCGAAGGAGCCCAGGTTTCACAGGAAGACCAGGCATATCAAGCGTCGCTTCAACTCCATTCGTGAAAGTGTTCAAAATGGAGACATAGAGATTTGTAAAGTACATACGGACCTGAATGTGGCAGATCCGTTGACTAAACCTCTCCCTAGAGCAAAACATGATCAACACCAAAATTCCATGGGTGTGCGATTCATCACAATGTAACTAGACTATTGTCTCTAGTGCAAGTGGGAGACTGTTGGAAATATGCCCTAGAGGCAATAATAAAAGGATTATTATATTTCCTTGTTCATGATAATTGTCTATTGTTCATGCTATAATTGTATTGTTCGGAAATCATAATACATGTGTGAATACATAGACCACAATGTGTCCCTAGTAAACCTCTAGTTGACTAGCTCGTTGATCAATAGATAGTCATGGTTTCCTGACTATGGACATGGGGATGTCATTGATAACGGGATCACATCATTAGGAGAATGATGTGATGGACAAGACCCAAACCTAAGCATAGCACAAAAAGATCGTATAGTTCGTTTGCTAGAGCTTTTCTGAATGTCAAGTATCATTCCTTAGACCATGAGATTATGCAACTCCCGGATACCGTAGGAGTGCTTTGGGTGTATCAAACGTCACAACGTAACTGGGTGACTATAAAGGTGCACTATAGGTATCTCCGAAAGTATCTGTTGGGTTGGCATGAATCGAGACTGGGATTTGTCACTCCGTGTGACGGAGAGGTATCTCTGGGCCCACTCGGTAAGACATCATCATAATGAGCTCAATGTGATCAAGGTGTTGTTCACGGGATGATGTGTTACGGGAACGAGTAAAGAGACTTGCCGGTAACGAGATTGAACAAGGTATCGGTATACCGACGATCGAATCTCGGGCAAGTATCGTACCGATAGACAAAGGGAATTGAATACGGGATTGATTAAGTCCTCGACATCATGGTTCATCCGATGAGATCATCGAGGATCATGTGGGAGCCAACATGGGTATCCAGATCCCGCTGTTGGTTATTGACCGGAGATCGTCTCGGTCATGTCTGCATGTCTCCCGAACCCGTAGGGTCTACACACTTAAGGTTTGGTGACGCTAGGGTTGTTAAGATATTAGTATGCAGCAAACTGAAGGTTGTTCGGAGTCCCGGATGAGATCCCGGACATCACGAGAGGTTCCAGAGTGGTCCGGAGGTAAAGAATTATATATAGGAAGTGTCATTTCGGCCATCGGGAATGATCTGTGGGTCGCCGGTATTGTACCGGGACCACCAGATGGGTCTCGGGGGTCCACCGGGTGGGGCCACCCATCCCGGAGGGCCCCGTGGGCTGAAGTGGGGAGGGAACCAGCCCATAGTGGGCTGGTGCGCCCCCCCATGGGCCTTCCCCTGCGCCTAGGGTTGGAAACCCTAGGGCAGGGGGCGCCCCCACATGCCTTGGGGGGCAAGCATCCCCCCTGGCCGCCGCCCCCCTGGAGATGGATCTCCAGGGTGGCGCCCCCCCTAGGGGGGCCTATATAAAGGGGGGAGAGGGAGGGCAGCCGCACCCTGCAGCCTTGGTGCCTCCCTCTCCACGTTACACCTCTCCCTCTCTCCGTAGTTGCTTGGCGAAGCCCTGCTGGAACTCTGCTGCATCCACCACCACACCGTCGTGCTGCTGGATCTTCTTCAACCTCTCCTTCCCCCTTGCTGGATCAAGAAGTAGGAGACGTTATCCCGACCGTACGTGTGTTGAACAGGAGGTGCTGTCCGTTCGGCACTAGGTCATCGGTGATTCGGATCACGGCGAGTACGACTCCATCATCCACGTTCTTCTTGAACGCTTCCGTTGCGATCTACAAGTGGTATGTAGATGCTCTCCTATCCCCTCGTTGCTATAATACTCCATGGATAGATCTTGGTGATGCGTAGGAAAATTTTAATTTCTACTACGATCCCCAACAGTTCCCTCTTGGAACCACGAGCCTTCTTGAGGGAAGCTCCGGTTTGCAAGAAGTTTACACCAAAGCTTGTCCCAATTCGGCTAAAAAAATTACCGCATCATGTTGGTGCCATGTCATGACACCATGCCAAGTTTCATGATTTTCAGGCGTGTTTTGGATTTACAGGAATTAAAAAACCAAGTTTCTCAATCTTTCCGAGCGAGCCACGATGCCCAGATATTTGAATTTCACTCCCATCTCTTGCATGGGACCAATAAATTCACCCAAGGACACACATGTGATTTTTCAAACAACTTTGGTGCACTGGAGCATGTGCTTGTAGTTCAAATTTGAACAATGAACATTAAATGCCCAGAAACTCAATTAAGGCATAAAAATGCCAAACGAACCCGAAATAATTCCAAAATTTAGCACGATACTTCTATTTGGTCTAATCTGCTTGTGTAAAAAAATTAAGGCGGGAGAAGGCAGTATACGTATCTCATTTCGCACACGGAGGTGACACGTTCCCTCTCGGAACCACGAGCCTTCTTGACGGAAGCTCCAGTTTGCAAGAAGCTTACACGAAAGCTTGTCCCAATTTGGACAAAAAATTACCGCAGCATGTTGGTGCCATGTCATGAAACCATGCCAAGTTTCATGATTTTCAGGTGTGTTTTGGATTTATAGGAATTAAAAAAACAAGTTTCTCAATCTTTCCGGCCGAGCCAAGACGCCCGAATGTTTGAATTTCATTCCCATCTCTTGCATAGGACCTAGAAATTCACCCAAGGACACACATGTGGTTTTTCAAACAACTTTCATGCACTGGAGCATGTGCTTGTAGTTCAAATTTGAATTGTGCACATTAAATGCCCAGAAACTTAATTAATGCATAAAATGCCAAACGAACCTAGAATAATTCCAAAATTTAGCACGATACTTCTATTTGGTCTAATCTGCCTGTGTAAAAAAATTAAGGCGGGAGAAGCTACTATACGTATCTCGTTTCGGACACGGAGGTGACACGTTCCCTCTCGGAACCACGAGCCTTCTAGAGGGAAGCTCCGGTTTGCAAGAAGCTAACACCAAAGCTTGTGCCAATTCAGCAAAAAAAAAATCGCAGCATGTTGGTGCCATGTCATGACACCATGCCAAGTTTCATGATTTTCAGGCGTGTTTTGAATTTACAAGAATTAAAAAAACCAAGTTTCTCAATCTTTCCGGGCGAGCCACGACGCCCAGATGTTTCAACTTCATTCCCATCTCTTGCATGGGACTTATAAATTCACCCAAGGACACATATCTGATTTTTCAAACAACTTTAGTGCACTAGAGCATGTGCTTGTAGTTCAAATTTGAATTATGCACATTAAATGCCCAGAAACTCAATTAATGCATAAAAATGTCAAACGAACCCGGAATAATTCCAAAATTTAGCACGATACTTTTATTTGGTCTAATCTGCCTTTGTAAAAAAAATTAAGGCGGGAGAAGGCAGTATACATATCTCGTTTCGCACACGGAGGTGACACGTTCCCTCTCGGAACCATGAGCCTTCTTGACGGAAGCTCTGGTTTGCAAGAAGCTTACACCAAAGCTTGTCCCAATTCAGACAGAAAAATTACCGCAGCGTGTTGGTGCCCTGTCATGACACCATGCCAAGTTTATGATTTTCAGGCGTGTTTTGGATGTACAGGAATTAAAAAACCAAGTTTCTCAATCTTTCTGGCCGAGCCACGACGCCCAGATGTTTGAATTCCATTCCCATCTCTTGCATAGGATCTAGAAATTCACCCAAGGACACACATCTGGTTTTTCAAACAACTTTGGTGAACTGGAGCCTGTGCTTGTAGTTCAAATTTGAATTATGCACATTAAATGCACAGAAACTCAATTAATGTATAAAAAGGGCCAAACGAACCAGGAATAATTCCAAAAATTAGCACGATACTTCTATTTGGTCTAATCTGCCTGTGTAAAAAATTAGGGCGGGAGAAGGTAGTGTACGTATGTCGTTTCACACACGGAGGTGGCACGTTCCCTCTCGGAACCACAAGCCTTCTTGATGGAAGCTCTGATATGCAAGAAGCTTACATCAAAGCTTGCCCCAATTCGGCTAAAAAACCTTACCGCAGCACTTTGGTGCCATGTCATGACACCATGCCAACTTTCATGATTTTCAGGCGTGTTTTGGATTTACAGGAATTAAAAAACCAAGTTTCTCAATCATTCCGGCCGAGCCACGACGCCCAGATGTTTAAATTTCACTCTCATCTCTTGCATGGGACCTAGAAATTCACCCAACGATACACATGTGATTTTTCAAACAACTTTGGTGCACTGGAGCATCTGCTTGTAGTTCAAATTTGAATTATGCACATTAAATGCCCAGAAACTCAATTAATGCATAAAAATGCCAAACGAACCCGGAATAATTCCAAAATTTAGCACGATACTTCTATTTGGTTTAATCTGACTGTGTAAAAAAACTAAGGCGGGAGAAGGCAGTATACATATCTCGTTTCGCACACGGAGGTGACACGTTCCCTCTCGGAACCACGAGCCTTCTTGCGGGAAGCTCCAGTTTGCAAGAAGCTTACACCAAAGCTTGTCCCAATTCGGCCAAAAATTTACCGCAGCATGTTGGTGCCATGTCATGACACCATGCCAAGTTTCATGATTTTCAGGCGTGTTTTGGATTTGCAGGAATTAAAAACCAAGTTTCTCAATCTTTTCGGCCGAGCCACGACGCCCCGATGTTTGAATTTCATTCCCATTTTTTGCATGGGACCTATAAATTCACCCAAAGACACACATGTGATTTTTCAACCAACTTTGGTGCATTGGAGCATGTGCTTGTAGTTCAAAATTGAATTACGCACATTAAATGCCTAGAAACTCAATTAATGCATAAAAATGCCAAACGAACCCGGAATAATTCCAAATTTAACCACGACACTCATGTAATAGTTGCATGTTCATGATAACCCACAAGTATAGGGGATCGCAACAGCTTTCGAGGGTAGAGTATTCAAACCCAATTTATTGATTCGACACAAGGGGAGCCAAAGAATATTCTCAAGTATTAGCAGCTGAGTTGTCAATTCAACCACACCTGGAAACTTAGTATCTACAGCAAAGTGTTTAGTAGCAAAGTAATATGATAGTGGTGGTAACGGTAACAAAAGAGTAATGAAAGCAAAGTAATATATTTGGTGTTTTGTAGTGATTGTAACAGTAGCAACGGGAAAGTAAATAAGCGTAAACCAGTATATGGAAAGCTCGTAGGCATCGAATCAGTGATGGATAATTATGCTGGATGCGGTTCATCATGTAACAGTCATAACATAGGGTGACACAGAACTACCTCCAATTCATCAATAGGCATGTATTCCAAATATAGTCATACGTGCTTATGGAAAAGAACTTGCATGCCATCTTTTGTCCTACCCTCCCGTGGCAGCGGGGTCCTATTGGAAACTAAGGGATATGAAGGCCTCCTTTTAATAGAGAACCGGAACAAAGCATTAGCACATAGTGGATACATGAACTCCTCAAACTAAGGTCATCACCGGGAGTGGTCCTGATTATTGTCACTTCGGGGTTGCCGGATCATAACACATAGTATATGACTATAGACTTGCAAGATAGGATCAAGAACTCACATATATTCATGAAAACATAATAGGTTCAGATCTGAAATCATGGCACTCGGGCCCTAGTGACAAGCATTAAGCATAGCAAAGTCATAGCAACATCAATCTCAGAACATAATGGATACTAGGGATCAAACCCTAACAAAACTAAGTCGATTACATGGTAAATCTCAACCAACCCATCACCATCCAGCAAGCCTACGATGGAATTACTCACGCACGGCGGTGCACATCATGAAATTGGTGATGGAGGATGGTTGATGATGACGACGGTGACGAATCCCCCTCTTCGGAGCCCCGAACGGACTCCAGATCAGCCCTCCCGAGAGGTTTTAGGGCTTGACGGCGGCTCCGTATTGTAAAACGCAATGATTTCTTTGCCTCTATTTTTTTCTCCTCGAAAGCAAATATATAGAGTTGGAGTTGACGTAAAAAAGTCTCTAGGGGGCCCACGAGGTGGGGGCGCACCCTAGAGGGGGGGCGCCCCCACCCTCGTGGACAGGGTGTGGGCCCCCTGGTCTTCATCTTTGGCGAGGATTTTTTATTATTTATTGTAAAGTATTCCATGGAGTTTTAGGTTATTCCGAGAACTTTTGTTTTCTGCACATAAAACAACATCATGGCAATTCTGCTGAAAACAACATCGGTCCGGGTTAGTTCCATTCAAATCATACAAGTTAGAGTCCAAAACAAGGGCAAAAGTGTTTGGAAAAGTAGATACGGCAGAGATGTATCAACTCCCCCAAGCTTAAACCCTTGCTTGTCCTCAAGCAATTCAGTTGACAAACTGAAAGAAATAAAGAAAAACTTTTACAAACTCTGTTTGCTCTTGTTGTTGTAAATTTGTCAAGCCAGCATTCAAGTTTTCAGCAAAGATTATAACTAACCACATTTGTAATAATTCTTAGGTCTCATAATTACTCATATCAATAGCATAATCAACTAGCGAGCCATAATAATAAACCTCGGATGACAACACTTTCTCAAAACAATCATAATATGATATAACAAGATGGTATCTCGCTAGCCCTTTCTGAGACCGCAAAACATAAATGCAGAGCACCTTTAAAGATCAAGGAGTGACTAGACATTGTAATTCATGGTAAAAGAGATCCAATCATAGTCATACCCAATATATATTAACAGTAATGAATGCAAATGACAGCTGCGCTCTCCAGCTAGTGCTTTTAATAAGAGGGTGATGACTCAACATAAAAGTAAATAGATAGGCCCTTCGCAGAGGGAAGCAGGGAGTTGTAGAGGTGCCAGAGCTCGGTTTTGAAATAGAGATAAATAATATTTTGAGATGTATACTTTCATTGTCAACATAGCAACAAAGAGATGGCGATATCTTCCATGTCACACACATTATAGGCGGTTCCCAAACAGAATGGTAAAGTTTATACTCCCCCTCCACCAACAAGCATCAATCCATGGCTTGCTCGAAACAATGAGTGCCTCCAACATAAATCAGGTCCCAGGGGGAGTTTTGTTTGCAATTAATTTTGATTTAGTTTGCATAAAGCATGGGACAGGGCATCTCGGTGACCAGCCATTTTCTCGTGAGTGAGGAGCGGAGTCCACTCCTCTTGAGAATAACCCGCCTAACATGGAAGATAAGGACAGCCATAGTTGATATATGAGCTATTCGAGCATACAAAACAGAATGCTTATTTAAAGGTTTAGAGTTTGGCACATACAAATTTACTTGGAACGGCAAGTAGATACCGCTTATAGGAACGTATGGTGGACTCATCTGGAATAACTTTGGGGTTTAAGGGATTGGATGCACAAGCAGTATTTCCGCTTAGTACAGGTGAAGGCTAGCAAAAGACTGGGAAGCGACCAACTAGAGAGCGACAACAGCCATGTACATGCATTAAAATTAATAAAATTTGGATGCAAGCATGAGTAGGATATAATCCACCATGAACATAAATATCGTGAAGGCTATGTTGATTTGTTTCAACTACATGCGTGAACATGTGCGAAGTCAAGTCACTTAAATCATTCAAAGGAGGATACTACCCCGATATACCACATCATAACCATTTTAATAGCATGTTGGCACGCAAGGTAAACCATTATAACTCATAGCTAATCAAGCATGGCATAAGCAACTATGATCTCTAATTGTCATTCCAAACATGCTTATTCATAATAAGCTGAATCAAGAACGATGAACTCATCATATTTACAAAAACAAAAGAGGTCGAGTTCATACCAGCTTTTCTCATCTCAGTCAGTCCATCATATATCATCATAATTGCCTTTCACTTGCACGACCAAACGAAGTGAATAATAATAAGAGTGCACGTGCATTGGACTAAGCTGGAATCTGCGAGCATTCAATAAACAGGAGAAGACAAGGCAATATGGGCTCTGGGTTAAATCAACAATAAAGCATATAAGAGCCACTTCAACAATTTAATTATGGTCTTCTCCTACTGACCCCCAAAGAAAATAAAAAAATAAAAAAAACTATTTACACGGGAAAGCTCCCAACAAGCAAAAGAAGAACGGGAAATATTTTTGGGTTTTCTTTTTAATTACTACTATAGCAAGAAAAGTAAACTACTACTAAATTTTTTGGTTTTTCTTAAGGTTTAACAAACACACAAGAAGAAAGCAGGAAAAAGAAAATAAACTAGCATGGATATTACAGTGAAAGAGTATGAGCACCGACATCTAGCAATGAGTGTGTGTGAACATAAATGTAATGTCGGTGAGAAATACGTACTCCCCCAAGCTTAGGCTTTTGGCCTAAGTTGGTTTATTGCCAGGGATAACCTGGCGGATACCCGTAGGTGTAGCTGGGGTCTAACTGTGACGAAGAATAGCTGGGGTTGTACTGTGATGAAGAAGACTCTGACTGCCATTGGCTGACAGCCATCTCCGGATCCCAAGAATAAACAGACTGTCGTGGAGGCTCATCTTGTGGTTCCGGTTCCGGGGCTGGTGCAGGATTCCGCTAGGCTTGGACGGCAGCCCGCGTAACGAGATAGGGTCCTACAAATTTGAACAAAGAAGGAGCAGGCAAGGTAATAGTTTCAGGATGATGTTTATGAAAGAATAATTTATATTTGAGCTCTCCTTCCCTGCCCTTAACGAGAAAATCATGCGCTAGCATACTCTTATAATCTAAATAAGCACTAGACAACAATTTTTCTTCTTTCTCATGAAGCCTAATAGCTATGTTTTAATGTGCAGCGAGGCGTGAAGCATAAATGCCTCCAAAGATGGGACCCTTAGTACGGTTCATACTTAACCGTCTAGCAATAATTCCGCCCATGCTAACAGTGTTATCACGGTATAAACCATGGAACAAAATAATAATATCAGGAACACTAAGGTTCCCACAGTTCCCGCGACCAATCAAGTAACGACTAGCAAATAAGGCAAAATAGTGTAAAACAGGAAAAATGTATGCTAGTGATTCTTGCATCAGAAACCTTCCTGGTTTCTCCCACAGAGATAGTGTTAATAAACGCTTCCACCTCTTTACGAGGTGGTTCCTCTAAAGTGCCCTCAGGGGGTATGTTGCAAATCTCGCAAAATTCAGCTAATGGCATCTTTTTAACAACGTCATATAAATGAAACTCTACTAAAGGAGGTGATTCCTTAGGGAAAAAGTAGAAGTTTTGCACAAAAGTATTTGTGAGTAAGAGATACTGATGACGTTGGTCGCGGAAGAAGTCAGTGAGGCCAGCATTTTCAATCAATGAATAGAAATCCTCATAAATCCCGGCTTGTCTCAAGAAATTATCAGAAGGCCATCCACACGACCGTATCTCCGCGGTACGAGGCAAATTATATTTGGGCCTCTGTGCTTCTTCATTTTGTTTCTCCTTCGAGCTTTGGCTCGATGAGCCCCTCAAAAGCCTCTTCATTATTTTCTGAAATATTCTGAAATTTTTAGTAACTTCAAACAAAAGTGAACAAAGCCCAACAAAATTGATAGCAACTACTCCTACAAGTGCCTAGAGCCTATATCAAGCATTAGAACTACTTCGAACCACATAAATTTGACATGCAAGCTCAATAACATGGTCACCTATGCAGCACAAATTTGCAAATAATAAAGCACTAGGACAAAAACTAATTGGACCAATGGAGGAGTCACATACCAAGGAACAATCTCCCCAAGCAGTTTTGTGAGAGGTGCTTTGAGCAAGGAGATCGAAAATTGCAGCAAAGAGGGCTCGAACTCATGCTTGAGTTGGTTTTTCGTGTTTGTGTGTGGAAGAAGAAGAGGATGGGTGCTGGAATAAGTGGAGGAGGGCCACCATGGGCCCACGAGGCAGGGGGCGCGCCTAGGGGGGTAGGGCGTGCCCTCCACCCTCGTGGCCAGGTGATAGCTCCCCCCGTGGTGATTTTTGCACCATAAATCCTCAAATATTCCCGAAAAAATCATATTAAATTGGCATGGCATTCTGAGGACTTTTATTTTTGGGATATTTTTATATTGCATAGATAAGTCAGGAAACAGACAGAAAAAAATTATTTTTACTTTATTTCAACTAAATAACAGAAAGTATAAAGAGGGTACAGAAGGTTGTGCTTCTAGTTTCATCCGTCTCATGCTCATCAAAAAGGAATCCACTAACAATGTTGATCAGGTCTTGTTAACAAACTCATTCCGATTAACATGGAACCGGAGAAATTTCGAATAACACTATGTTACCTCAACGGGGATATGCACATCCCCAATAATAAGAATATCATATTTCTTCTTAACAGTAGGAAGAGGAAATTCAAAACCTCCAAATATAATCGACGGAAATTTTCCAACAGAGTTGACACTATGAACTTGAGGTTGTTTCCTCGGAAAGTGTATCGTATGCTCATTACCATTAACATGAACAGTGACATTGCCTTTGTTGCAATCAATAAAAGCCCCTGCGGTATTAAGAAAAGGTCTTCCAAGAATAATAGACATACTATCGTCCTCAGGAATATCAAGAATAACAAAGTCCGTTAAAATAGTAACGTTTGCAACCACAACAGGCACATCCTCACAAATACCGATAGGTATAGCAGTTGATTTATCAGCCATTTGCAAAGATATTTTAGTAGGTGACAACTTATTCAAATCAATTCTACGATATAAAGAAAGAGGCATAACACTAACACCGGCTCCAAGATCACATAAAGCAGTTTTAACATAATTTCTTTTAATGGAGCATGGTATAGTAGGTACTCCTGGATCTCCAAGTTTCTTTGGTATTCCATCCTTAAAAGTGTAATTAGCAAGCATGGTGGAAATTTCAGCTTCCAGTATCTTTCTTTTATTAGTAATGATATCCTTCATATACTTAGCATAAGGATTAGTTTTGAGCATATCAGTCAATCACATACGCAAAAGATAGGTCTAATCATTTCAGAAAGCGCTCAAAATCCTCATCATCCTTTTTCTTGGATGGTTTGGGAGGAAAAAGGCACCGGTTTCTGAACCCAATGTTCTCTTTCTTTACCATGTTTCCTAGCAACAAAGTCTATCTTATCATAACGTTGATTCTTTGATTGTGGGTTATCAAGATCAACAGCAGGTTCAACTTCTACATTATTATCATTACTAGGTTGAGCATCATCATGAACATCATCATTAACATTTTCACTAGGTTCATGTTCATTACCAGATTGTGTTTCAGCATCAGACATAGATATATCATTTTGATTATCAGGCGGTTCAACAATAGGTTCACTAGAAGTTTGCAAAGTCCTGTCATTTTTCTTTTTCTTCCTTTTAGAAGAACTAGGAACATCAATATTATTTCTTTGAGAATCTTGTTCAATTCTCTTAGGGTGGACTTCAGGATACAAAGGTTCCTGAGCCATTCTACCAGTTCTAGCAGCCACTCTAACAGCATAATCATTTTTCTTACTATTCATTTCATCAAGCAATTCTTTCTGAGCTTTAAGTACTTGTTCTACTTGAGTGGTAACCATAGAAGCATGTTTGCTAACAAGTTTAAGTTCACCTCTAATATTAGCCATATAGTCACCCAAGTGTTTAATCATATAAGCATTTTGTTTTAATTGTCTACCAAAATAAGCATTGAAGTCTTCTTGCTTAAACATAAAGTTATCAAACTCATCCAAGCACTGACTAGCAATTTTAGTAGGAGGGATTTCAGCTTTATCAAATCTATAGAGAGAATTTACCTTTACTACCTGTGTCGGGTTATCGGGATCAGGAGGTTCTTCAATAAATAAAGGATTAAGATCATATGTTTCTTCAACAGGCGGTAAATTAAGACCATGTATTTCTTCAATAGGAGGTAAATTCTTAACATCTTCAGCTTTAATACCTTCTTCTTTCATAGATTTCTTTGCCTCTTGCATATCTTCGGGACTGAGAAATAGAACACCTCTCTTCTTCGGAGTTGGTTTAGGAATAGGCTCATTAATTGGAGCAGGAGCTGGCTCAGGAGCTAGCTCGGGAGGTGCCCAATTATTTTCATTTGTCAACATATTATTTAATAGAATTTCAGCTTCATCCGGTGTTCTTTCCCTAAAAAGAGAACCAGCACAACTATCCAGGTAATCTCTGGAAGCATCTGTTAGTCCATTATAAAAGATATCAAGTATTTCATGTTTCTTAAGAGGATGATTAGGCAGAGCATTAAGTAACTTGAGAAGCCTCCCCCGAGCTTGTGGGAGACTCTCTTCTTTAGTCTGAACAAAGTTGTATATTTCCTTTAAAGCAGCTTGTTTCTTATGAGCAGGGAAATATTTAGCAGAGAAGTAATAAATCATATCCTGGCGACTACGCACACAACCCGGATCAAGAGAATTAAGCCATATCTTAGCATCACCCTTTAATGAGAACCGAAATATTTTGAGGATATAAAAGTAGCGAGATCTCTCATCATTAGTGAATAGGGTGGCTATATCATTTAATTTAGTAAGATGTGCCACAACGGTTTCAGATTCATAACCATGGAAAGGATCAGATCCAACTAAAGAAATTATATCAGGATCAACAGAGAATTCATAATCCTTATCGGGAGCACAAATAGGCGAAGTAGCAAAAGCAGGGTCAAGTTTCATTTTATCATTAAGAGATTATTTGTTCCATTTAATTAATAGCCTCTTAAGCTCGTTTCTATCTCTGCAGGCTAAAATAGCGGCATAAGATTCCATATCAAAAACATAACCCTCAGGAATAATAGGCCTATCTTCATCACCACTTTCATCAGTATAATCAGATTCAATAATTTCTTTCTCTCTAGCCCTAGCAATTTGTTCATCAAGAAATTCACTAAGGGGCACAGTAGTATCAAGCATAGAAGTAGTTTCATCATAAGTATCATGCATAGCAGAAGTGGCATCATCAATAACGTGTGACATATCAGAACGAATAGCAGAAGCAGATTTATGTGTCGCAAGCTTACTCATAACAGAAGGTGAATCAAGTGCAAAGCTAGATGGCAATTCCTTACCTCCCCTCGTAGTTGAGGGATAAATTTTTGTTTTCTCGTCTTTCAAGTTCTTCATAGTGTCCAGCAGATATAAATCCCAAGTGATTCAAAGAATAGAGCTATGCTCCCCGGCAACGGCGCCAGATATTAGTCTTGATAACCCACAAGTATAGGGGATCGCAACAGCTTTCGAGGGTAGAGTATTCAACCCAAATTTATTGATTCGACACAGGGGGAGCCAAAGAATATTCTCAAGTATTAGCAGCCGAGTTGTCAATTCAACCACACCTGGAAACTTAGTATCTGCAGCAAAGTGTTTAGTAGCAAAGTAATATGATAGTGGTGGTAACGGTAACAAAAGAGTAATGAAAGCAAACTAATATTTTTGGTGTTTTGTAGTGATTGTAACAGTAGCAACGGGAAAGTAAATAAGCGTAAACTAGTATATGGAAAGCTCGTAGGCATCGGATCAGTGATGGATAATTATGTCGGATGCGGTTCATCATGTAATAGTCATAACATAGGGTGACACAGAACTAGCTCCAATTCATCAATGTAATTTAGGCATGTATTCCGAATATAGTCATACGTGCTTATGGAAAAGAACTTGCATGACATATTTTGTCCTACCCTCCCGTGGCAGCGGGGTCCTATTGGAAACTAAGGGATATTAAGGCCTCCTTTTAATAGAGAACCGGAACAAAGCAATAGCACATAGTGAGTACATGAACTCCTCAAACTAAGGTCATCACCGGGAGTGGTCCCGATTATTGTCACTTCGGGGTTGCCGGATCATAACACATAGTAGGTGACTATAGACTTGCAAGATAGGATCAATAACTCACATATATTCATGAAAACAAAATAGGTTCAGATCTGAAATCATGGCACTCGGGCCCTAGTGACAAGCGTTAAGCATAGCAAAGTCATAGCAACATCAATCTCAGAACATAATGGATACTAGGGATCAAACTCTAACAAAACTAACTCAATTACATGGTAAATATCATCCAACCCATCACCGTCCAGCAAGCCTACAATGGAATTACTCCCGCACGACGGTGAGCATCATGAAATTGGTGATGGAGGATGGTTGATGATGACGACGGCGATGAATCCCCCTCTCCAGAGCCCCGAACGGACTCCAGATCAGCCCTCCCGAGAGGTTTTAGGGCTTGGTGGTGGCTCCGTATCGTAAAAGCAATTTGGGTGAAGGAGTTCATCACCGACCTCGGAGTCATACCCAATGCGTCGGGGCCAATCAAGCTCTTCTGTGACAACACTGGAGCTATTGCACTTGCAAAGGAGCCCAGGTTTCACAAGAAGACCAGGCACATCAAGCGTCGCTTCAACTCCATTCGTGAAAATGTTCAAGATGGAGACATAGAGATTTGTAAAGTGCACACGGATCTGAATGTCGCAGATCCGTTGACTAAACCTCTCCCTAAGGCAAAACATGATCAGCACCAGAACTCTATGGGTGTTCGATTCATCACAATGTAACTAGATTATTGACTCTAGTGCAAGTGGGAGACTGTTGGAAATATGCCCTAGAGGCAATAATAAAAGCATTATTATTATATTTCCTTATTCATGATAATTGTCTTTATTCGTGCTATAATTGTGTTAACCGGAAATCGTAATACATGTGTGAATAACAGACAACAACATGTCCCTAGTGAGCCTCTAGTTGACTAGCTCGTTGATCGACAGATAGTCATGGTTTCCTGACTATGGACATTGGATGTCATCGATAACGGGATCACATCATTAGGAGAATGATGTGATGGACAAGACCCAATCCTAAACATAGCATAAAGATCGCATAGTTCGTTTGCTAGAGTTTTCCAATGTCAAGTATCCTTTCCTTAGACCATGAAATCATGTAACTCCCGGATACCGTAGGAGTGCTTTGGGTGTGCCAAACGTCACAACGTAACTGGGTGACTATAAAGGTATGCTACGGGTATCTCTGAAAGTGTCTGTTGGGTTGACATGGATCGAGACTGGGATTTGTCACTCCGCTTGACGGAGAGGTATCACCGGGCCCTCTCGGTAATGCATCATCACAATGAGCTCAATGTGACCAAAGTGTTTGATCACGGGATCATGCATTACGGAACGAGAAAAGTGACTTGCCGGTAACGAGATTGAACGAGGTATTGGTATACCGACGATCGAATCTCGGGCAAGTAAAATACCGATTGACAAAGGGAATCGTATACGGGATTAATTGAATCCTTGACATCGTGGTTCATCCGATGAGATCATCTTGGAGCATGTGGGAGACAACATGGGTATCCAGATCCCGCTGTTGGTTATTGCCCGAGAGCCATCTCGGTCATGTCTGCATGTCTCCCGAACCCGTAGGGTCTACACACTTAAGGTTCGGTGACGCTAGGGTTATAGGGATATGTATGTGCAGTAACCCGAATGTTGTTCGGAGTCCCGGATGAGATCCCGGACGTCACGAGGAGTTTCGGAATGGTCCGGAGGTAAAGATTTATATATGGAAAGTCATCATACGGACATCGGGACAAGTTTCGGGGTTATCGGTATTGTACCGGGACCACCGGAAGGTCCCGGGGGGTCCACCGGGTGGGGCCACCTATCCCGGAGGGCCCCATGGGCTGTATGAGGGAGGGAACCAGCCCATAAGGGGCTGGTGCGCCTCCCCCCCATGGGCCCATGCGCCTAGGGTTTGGGGGGGAGGGAAACCCTAAAGGGGGCGTCCCCCTTGCTTGGGGGGCAAGCCCCCTTGCCCTGGCCGCCGCCCCCCCTAGGAGATCTCATCTCCTAGGGCAGGCGCCCCCCCTAGGGGGTTATATAAAGGGGGGGGAGAGAGGGGGCTGATCAACCATTGCCCTGGCGCCTCCCTCTCCCTCTCCAACACCTCCTCCTCCTCCATTGAGCACGGCGAAGCCCTGCCGGAGTGC
This sequence comes from Aegilops umbellulata, assembly GCA_032464435.1. Classification (NCBI taxonomy): domain Eukaryota; kingdom Viridiplantae; phylum Streptophyta; class Magnoliopsida; order Poales; family Poaceae; genus Aegilops; species Aegilops umbellulata. The sequence goes on along the minus strand of CP136054.1, from coordinate 82,013,254 downwards.
TGCAGTTCCACCATCACCACGCCGTCGTGCTGCTGCTGGAACCTTCATCCCCAACCTCTCCTTTGCCTTGCTGGATCAAGAAGGAGGAGACGTCACGCTTTCCGTACGTGTGTTGAACGCGGAGGTGCCGTCCGTTCGGCACTAGGTCATCGGTGAATTGGATCTCGGCAAGTACGACTACCTCATCCACGTTCACTCGAACGCTTCCGTTGCGATCTACAAAGTGGTATGTAGATGCTATCTAATCTGAATACTCGTTGCTTGATGAACTCCTAGATGGATCTTGGTGAAACCGTAGGAAAAATTTTAATTTTCTGCAACGTTCCCCAACAGTGGTATCAGAGCTAGGTCTATGCGTAGTTCTTCTTGCACGAGTAGAACACAATTTGTTGTGGGCGTAGATGTTGTCAACTCTTCTTGCCGCTACTAGTCTTATCTTGCTTCAACGGTATTGTGGGATGAAGCGGCCCGGACCAACCTTACACGTACGCTTACGTGAGACCGGTTCCACCGACGAACATGCACTAGTTGCATAAGGTGGCTGGCGGGTGTCTGTCTCTCCTACTTTAGTTGGAGCGGATTCGATGAAAAGGGTCCTTATGAAGGGTAAATAGAAGTTGACAAATCACGTTGTGGTGGTTTTAACGTAGGTAAGAAAACGTTCTTGCTAGAACCCTAATTCAGCCACGTAAAACTTGCAACAACAATTAGAGGACGTCTAACTTGTTTTTGCAGCAAGTGCTATGTGATATGATATGGCCAAAGTTGTGATGTATGATGAATGATCTATATGTGATGTATGAGATGTTCATGCTATTGTAATAGGAATCACGACTTGCATGTCGATGAGTATGACAACCGGCAGGAGCCATAGGAGTTGTCTTTATATTTGTATGACCTGCGTGTCATTGAGAATCGCCATGTAAATTACTTTACTTTATTGCTAAACGCGTTAGCCATAGTAGTAGAAGTAATAGTTGGCGAGCAACTTCATGGAGACACGATGATGAAGATCATGATGATGAGGATCATGGTGTCAAGCCGGTGACAAGATGATCATGGAGCCCCAAGATGAAGATCAAAGGAGCTATGTGATATTGGCCATATCATGTCACGATTATTATTTGATTGCATGTGATGTTTGTCATGTTTTGCATCTTGTTTACTTAGAACGACGGTAGTAAATAAGATGATCCCTCATAATAATTTCAAGAAAGTGTTCACCCTAACTGTGCACCGTTGCGACAGTTCGTTGTTTCAAAGCACCACGTGATGATCGGGTGTGATAGATTCTAACGTTCACATACAACGGGTGTAAGACAGATTTACACACGCAAACACTTAGGTTGACTTGACGAGCCTAGCATGTACAGACATGGCCTCGGAACACGGAAGACCGAAAGGTCGAGCATGAGTCGTATAGAAGATACGATCAACATGAAGATGTTCACCGTTGTTGACTAGTCCGTCTCACGTGATGATCGGACACGGCCTAGTTGACTCGGATCATGTAATACTTAGATGACTGGAAGAGGGATGTCTATCTAAGTGGGAGTTCATTAAATAATTTGATTGAATGAACTTTATTATCATGAACTTAGTCTAAATATTTACAATATGTCTTGTAGATCAAATGGCCAACGTAGTCCTCAACTTCAACGCGTTCCTAGAGAAAACCAAGCTGAAAGACGATGGTAGCAACTATACGGACTGGGTCCGGAACCTGAGGATCATCCTCATAGCTGCCAAGAAAGATTATGTCCTAAGAGCACCGCTGGGTGACTCACCTGTTCTCCCTGCACAACAAGACGTTATGAACGCTTGGCAGTCGCGATGCGATGATTACTCCCTCGTTCAGTGCGGCATGCTTTACAGCCTAGAGCCGGGGCTCCAAAAGCGTTTTGAGAGACATGGAGCATATGAGATGTTCGAAGAGCTGAAAATGGTTTTCCAAGCTCATGCCCGGGTTGAGAGATATGAGATCTCCAACAAATTCTTTAGCTGTAAGATGGAGGAAAATAGCTCTGTCAGTGAGCACATACTCAGAATGTCTGGGTTGCACAACCGCTTGACTCAACTGGAAGTTATTCTTCCGGAAGAAGTGGTCATTGACAGAATCCTCCAGTCGCTTCCACCTAGCTACAAGAGCTTTGTGATGAACTACAATATGCAGGGGATGGTAAAGACCATTCCTGAGGTATATGCTATGCTGAAATCAGCAGAGGTAGAAATCAAGAAGGAGCATCAAGTGTTGATGGTGAATAAAACCACTAAGTTCAAGAAGGGCAAGGGTAAAAAGAACTTCAAGAAGGACGGCAAGGAAGTTGCCGCGCCCGGTAAGCAAGTTGCCGGGAAGAAGCCAAAGAATGGACCCAAGCCCGAAACTGAGTGCTTTTATTGCAAGGGAAGTGGTCACTGGAAGCGGAACTGCCCCAAATACTTAGCGGACAAGAAGGCCGACAAAACCAAAGGTATATGTGATATACATGTAATTGATGTGTACCTTACCAGTACTCGTAGTAGCTCTTGGGTATTTGATACCGGTGCAGTTGCTCACATTTGTAACTCAAAGCAGGAGCTACGGAATAAACGGAGACTGGCGAAGGACGAGGTGACGATGCGCGTCGGGAATGGTTCCAAGGTCGATGTGATCGCCGTCGGCACGCTGCCTCTACATTTACCCACGGGATTAGTTTTAAACCTTAATAATTGTTATTTAGTACCAAGTTTGAGCATGAACATTGTATCCGGATCTCGCTTAATTCGAGATGGCTACTCATTTAAATCCGAGAATAATGGTTGTTCTATTTATATGAGAGATATGTTTTATGGTCATGCTCCGATGGTTAATGGTTTATTCTTGATGAATCTCGTACGTGATGATACACATATTCATAGTGTGAGTACCAAAAGAGTTAAAGTTGATAACAATAGTCCCACATATTTGTGGCACTGCCGCCTTGGTCACATAGGTGTCAAACGCATGAAGAAGCTCCATGCAGATGGACTTTTAGAGTCTCTTGATTATAAATCATTTGACACGTGCGAACCATGCCTCATGGGTAAAATGACCAAGACTCCGTTCTCAGGAACAATGGAGCGAGCAACCAACTTATTGGAAATCATACATACCGATGTGTGCGGTCCAATGAGTGTTGAGGCTCGCGGAGGCTATCATTATGTTCTCACCCTCACTGATGACTTGAGTAGATATGGGTATATCTACTTAATGAAACACAAGTCTGAGACCTTTGAAAAGTTCAAGGAATTTCAGAGTGAGGTTGAAAATCAACGTGATAGAAAGATCAAGTTTCTACGATCAGATCGTGGAGGAGAATACTTGAGTCACGAATTTGGCACACACTTAAGAAAATGTGGAATAGTTTCACAACTCACGCCGCCTGGAACACCTCAGCGTAATGGTGTGTCCGAACGTCGTAATCGCACTCTATTAGATATGGTGCGATCTATGATGTCTCTTACCGACTTACCGCTATCTTTTTGGGGCTATGCTTTAGAGACTGCCGCATTCACTTTAAATAGGGCTCCGTCGAAATCCGTTGAGACGACACCGTATGAATTATGGTTTGGGAAGAAACCTAAGCTGTCGTTTCTAAAAGTTTGGGGATGCGATGCTTATGTGAAGAAACTTCAACCTGAAAAGCTCGAACCCAAGTCGGAAAAATGTGTCTTCATAGGATACCCTAAAGAAACTATTGGGTATACCTTCTACCTCAGATCCGAAGGCAAGATCTTTGTTGCCAAGAATGGATCCTTTCTAGAGAAAGAGTTTCTCTCGAAGGAAGTAAGTGGGAGGAAAGTAGAACTTGATGAAGTGTTAACTCTTGAACCGGAAAATGGCGAAACTCAAGAAATCGTTCCTGAGGTGCCTGCACCGAATAGAGAGGAAATTAATGATTATGATCAAGATACTTCTGATCAAGCTCCTACTGAAATTCGAAGGTCCACAAGAACACGTTCCGCACCAGAGTGGTACGGCAACCCTGTCTTGGAAATCATGTTGTTAGACAACGGTGAACCTTCGAACTATGAGGAAGCAATGGCGGGCCCGGATTCCGACAAATGGCTGGAAGCCATGAAATCCGAGATAGGATCCATGTATGAAAACGAAGTATGGACTTTGACTGACTTGCCCGTTGAACGGCGAGCCATAGAAAATAAATGGATCTTTAAGAAGAAGACAGACGCGGATGGTAATGTGACCATCTATAAAGCTCGGCTTGTCGCTAAGGGTTATCGACAAGTTCAAGGGGTTGACTACGATGAGACTTTCTCACCGGTAGCGAAGCTGAAGTCCGTCCGAATCATGTTAGCAATTGCCGCATACTATGATTATGAGATATGGCAAATGGACGTCAAAACGGCATTCCTTAATGGTTTCCTTAAGGAAGAATTGTATATGATGCAGCCGGAAGGTTTTGTCGATCCTAAGAATGCTGACAAGGTATGCAAGCTCCAACGCTCGATTTATGGGCTGGTGCAAGCATCTCGGAGTTGGAACATTCGCTTTGATGAGATGATCAAAGCGTTTGGGTTTACACAGACTTATGGAGAAGCCTGTGTTTACAAGAAAGTGAGTGGGAGCTCTGTAGCATTTCTCATACTATATGTAGACGACATACTTTTGATGGGAAATGATATAGAACTCTTGGACAGCATTAAGGCCTATTTGAATAAAAGTTTTTCAATGAAGGACCTTGGAGAAGTTGCTTATATATTAGGCATCAAGATCTATAGAGATAGATCGAGACGCCTCATAGGTCTTTCACAAAGCACATACCTTGATAAGATATTGAAGAAATTCAATATGGATCAATCTAAGAAAGGGTTCTTACCTGTGTTACAAGGTGTGAAATTGAGCTCAGCTCAATGTCCGACCACGGCAGAAGATATAGAAGAGATGAGCGTCATCCCCTATGCCTCAGCCATAGGTTCTATTATGTATGCCATGCTGTGTACCAGACCTGATGTAAACCTTGCCGTGAGTTTGGTAGGAAGGTACCAAAGTATTCCCGGAAAGGAACACTGGACAGCGGTCAAGAATATCCTGAAGTACCTGAAAAGGACTAAGGAAATGTTTCTCGTTTATGGAGGTGACGAAGAGCTCGTCGTAAAAGGTTACGTCGACGCTAGCTTCGACACAGATCTGGATGACTCTAAGTCACAAACCGGATACGTGTATATTTTGAATGGTGGGGCAGTAAGCTGGTGCAGTTGCAAGCAAAGCGTCGTGGCGGGATCTACATGTGAAGCGGAGTACATGGCGGCCTCAGAGGCAGCACATGAAGCAATTTGGGTGAAGGAGTTCATCACCGACCTCGTAGTCATACCCAATGCGTCGGGGCCAATCAAGCTCTTCTGTGACAACACTGGAGCTATTGCACTTGCAAAGGAGCCCAGGTTTCACAAGAAGACCAGGCACATCAAGCGTCGCTTCAACTCCATTCGTGAAAATGTTCAAGATGGAGACATAGAGATTTGTAAAGTGCACACGGATCTGAATGTCGCAGATCCGTTGACTAAACCTCTCCCTAAGGCAAAACATGATCAGCACCAGAACTCTATGGGTGTTCGATTCATCACAATGTAACTAGATTATTGACTCTAGTGCAAGTGGGAGACTGTTGGAAATATGCCCTAGAGGCAATAATAAAAGCATTATTATTATATTTCCTTATTCATGATAATTGTCTTTATTCGTGCTATAATTGTGTTAACCGGAAATCGTAATACATGTGTGAATAACAGACAACAACATGTCCCTAGTGAGCCTCTAGTTGACTAGCTCGTTGATCGACAGATAGTCATGGTTTCCTGACTATGGACATTGGATGTCATCGATAACGGGATCACATCATTAGGAGAATGATGTGATGGACAAGACCCAATCCTAAACATAGCATAAAGATCGCATAGTTCGTTTGCTAGAGTTTTCCAATGTCAAGTATCCTTTCCTTAGACCATGAAATCATGTAACTCCCGGATACCGTAGGAGTGCTTTGGGTGTGCCAAACGTCACAACGTAACTGGGTGACTATAAAGGTATGCTACGGGTATCTCTGAAAGTGTCTGTTGGGTTGACATGGATCGAGACTGGGATTTGTCACTCCGCTTGATGGAGAGGTATCACCGGGCCCTCTCGGTAATGCATCATCACAATGAGCTCAATGTGACCAAAGTGTTTGATCACGGGATCATGCATTACGGAACGAGAAAAGTGACTTGCCGGTAACGAGATTGAACGAGGTATTGGTATACCGACGATCGAATCTCGGGCAAGTAAAATACCGATTGACAAAGGGAATCGTATACGGGATTAATTGAATCCTTGACATCGTGGTTCATCCGATGAGATCATCGTGGAGCATGTGGGAGCCAACATGGGTATCCAGATCCCGCTGTTGGTTATTGCCCGAGAGCCATCTCGGTCATGTCTGCATGTCTCCCGAACCCGTAGGGTCTACACACTTAAGGTTCGGTGACGCTAGGGTTATAGGGATATGTATGTGCAGTAACCCGAATGTTGTTCGGAGTCCCGGATGAGATCCCGGACGTCACGAGGAGTTTCGGAATGGTCCGGAGGTAAAGATTTATATATGGAAAGTCATCATACGGACATCGGGACAAGTTTCGGGGTTATCGGTATTGTACCGGGACCACCGGAAGGTCCCGGGGGGTCCACCGGGTGGGGCCACCTATCCTGGAGGGCCCCATGGGCTGTATGAGGGAGGGAACCAGCCCATAAGGGTCTGGTGCGCCTCCCCCCCATGGGCCCATGCGCCTAGGGTTTGGGAGGGAGGGAAACCCTAAAGGGGGCGCCCCCCTTGCTTGGGGGGCAAGCCCCCTTGCCCTGGCCGCCGCCCCCCTAGGAGATCTCATCTCCTAGGGCAGGCGCCCCCCTAGGGGGTTATATAAAGGGGGGGGAGAGAGGGGGCTGATCAACCATTGCCCTGGCGCCTCCCTCTCCCTCTCCAACACCTCCTCCTCCTCCATTGAGCACGGCGAAGCCCTGCCGGAGTGCTGCAGTTCCACCATCACCACGCTGTCGTGCTGCTGCTGGAACCTTCATCCCCAACCTCTCCTTTGCCTTGCTGGATCAAGAAGGAGGAGACGTCACGCTTTCCGTACGTGTGTTGAACGCGGAGGTGCCGTCCGTTCGGCACTAGGTCATCGGTGAATTGGATCTCGGCAAGTACGACTACCTCATCCACGTTCACTCGAACGCTTCCGTTGTGATCTACAAAGTGGTATGTAGATGCTATCTAATCTGAATACTCGTTGCTTGATGAACTCCTAGATGGATCTTGGTGAAACCGTAGGAAAAATTTTAATTTTCTGCAACGTTCCCCAACACTTGCAGCGCCTCCTCCTCGCCGGCGCCCCTTCTTCTTGCAGCGCCGCCTCCTCGCCGGCGACCCTTCTTCTTGCTGCACGGCCTCCTCGCCGCCGACCCTTCTTCTTGCTGTGCGGCCTCGTCGATATGGTCATGTAATCCGCACCCCACCCACACCATCCTCCTCCTTTCCCGTCCCACATGCCCCGGCCGACGGAGCGACACCTTCCACTGAAATCACTGCACCCCTCCTCCAATTAAGCGCCGCCCATAGCCATTTTGCACGCAGTATAACGTGGAGCTCAGTAGCATGCGGCCGCACGCGCGAACGAGGTCACTATGGCTGCCATGCGTGTCGACCTCCAGATCTTGGAGGAGCGCCTCGTCTTCGAGGCCACCGTCGACACCGCCACGCGGTTGTCTACTTTAAAATACAGTTCGTGATGTTTTCTCGAGGCCACCGCCAGTGCCTTCTAGTGCTTTGTCCCCTGTAATGTTAATATGCAATCTGATGTTCAGTTAACAGTTTGGTCCTCTGAAATGTAATGTTCAGTTAACACTTTGGTCCAACAATTGCTACATTTCGTAGTACTGTTCTCAAGCATTCTTTGTTTTGTTAACTGTCTTATCTTCTAGTACATGTTTCTATTCTGCAATGTCCTGCTCAGTTAACTATTTTGGTTCATTTGGTCTGCTGTCCATTTAACTGTTTGGTCTCCTGTTCTGTAATTTGATTTTCATTTGCCGTGGGTACAATTTTGTATTGTTATGCATGTGACACCAATCAAATTTGGCTGTACTCAATACATATTCTACTGATAGTATGACAACTCTCAGTTAACCTGATCAAGATCTTCCTTATGTGTGTTACATGGAAACAATGGGAGGCACTGCGGTTTACCATCGAGGTTTGGTCAAGCAGGATCCTTTGGCTAATAGCACATTTTTGTGCAGTTGCAGGAATCATTCTAATATTCAGGTTTCTTACAATCTGGTCTTGCACATGTAGATCCTGCTGTCAGAGGCTTAGACCCACTGTTCGACCCATTTTGCATATGGGAAAATGAGATGTCCATGAATATCAGTCAAGTCAAGAAACTCAGAAAGATTGTTAGGATGAAGAAACTTGCGACGAATAATAACAAGATCTTTGTTTGCACAATGAAGAAGACATCAGTCAACTATAGGATGGCACCAACTCTTTTACCTTGTTTTTACCCCTTGCGCCATTTCAAAATTTACAACAGCGATTTATGCATAGCTTTGTTTTCAGTACTTTTCAAAGCAGTTCACCAATGGTTACTTATCAAACCACCTACATGGTCAAGAGGCGAGGAAGGTATTCATTTAACACCCACGGTACAATATTGAAGTCTTGCTGAAGAGGATGAAGGTTGGGCGGGCAATTATTCATAGCCAGTGGGCTAAAGTTGCAAGGACATTCAACATCACTGAAGGCTGAATATTTGCCTTCCGCTTCTACAGTTTCCCAGATGAGATTCATCTGTGTATTTACCGTGTATGATGCTACTTTCCAAAGGTTTTTGATGCTGCATGTGAAACTTGGTGCTGTTGTGTAATGGCGTACCTGAGTGCTGAAGCTATCTAATGTAATTCGATTATGAAATCATGGTTGCTTTTATACGAATATGAAATATCTGGCATGTTTTATAAGAAATATCGGTTTGATTAGTACATGGGCTAATTATCCTGCTTATTGGAGTTTTCTATTGCAAACGGTTACTCAGACATCACTGTGGGCGATGAACTCAAACAACCTGCACGGTTTCTAGAAAGTAGGCGTGTTCGATCAACTAACAATCACACACGGCTTTCGGCAGCGAACTGTTTGCGTTAGGCCACCTTGCACAAACGTTTCCACACAAAGAACTGTGTGTGATATACATACTATGGAAATGTTTCTAGGATTCACCGTGTGGGATGTACATACCTACGGAAATAATTTTTTGGGACTCACCATGTGGGATGTACATACCTACGGAAATGATTTCTAGGATTCACCGTGTGGGATGTACATACCTACGGAAATGATTTTCTTGGATTACCGTGTGGGATGTACATACCTACGAAAATGATTGGGTTTCGATGCCTCGCCCGATCACACATGGCCCCAGCCTGGGTCCCAGGAGGGCCTATCCCCAACGATTTCTGGGTCTTGTGGGAAGGACCCCCCTATCGCCCACACTCACTTGGCGACGGTTCCAAATGCCGTCGCGGAAAAGGGCTAAAAACCGTTTGTTTAGGACTGACGCGTACCAGTGACATATATTGAATTTCAGAAGTTTAATCTTTGAATTATGAACATAATGGAGAGTCAGGGTCTATCCTATTTTATGCCATTTTACCTTAGAGAGGGTAGCAGGTATTAGCTAGCTAGTACTCATGATCATGTGAGGAGGAGTTGTTATTATGATTATGCTGATGAGTGAAGTGCTATAATGATGAGTTGTTAGATGACTATGATGATGATGAGTATGACTTGTTATTATGATAACAACGATAAGTTATTATTACGATGATGATGCTGAGTTGTTATATCATTATGAGCATGATGAGTTATTATATCAGTGGGTGAAATAAACGTGGATTAGATTCAAGTGGAGGTAACATTAACTTTAGTTTGGATTAGTAGTACTTTGGATCTGCACCGTGTTGCCTCCACTTGAATCTAATCCACGTCTCTTTCACCCACTAATATAATAACTCATCATGATCATAAAATCATATGATGAGACTACTGTATAAAACATGTACAAATACAACGCCAATATGCAGAAGAAAATAAAAATACAGGAAATTTTAGCAGTAGCGCTGGTTGACTAGACGCTACTGCTAGCTGGATGGGAAATAAAAACCAGTGCTATTGCTAAACATTAGTTGTAGCGCCGTAGCAGTAGCGCGGGTGCCCGCGCTACTGCTTGGCTTTTCCCTAGTAGTGGGCGTGAGTGGGAGGGAGAGGGAAGGAAAGGGGACATGCTACCCGCGCTATTGATTGGCTTTTCCCTAATAGTGGGCGTGAGTGGGAGGGAGAGGGAAGGAAAGGGGACATGCTAGGTTCTGCCGCCGCCGTCCGGTTTAAATAGACGGGCTTGCTCCCTCGGACGGCACGCCGGAACGGCACCACGCATTGCAATGAATGTGTCCACACCAAGAACTGAAGGAGGCGCCCGTCCGCCGGTCTTAGGGTGCGACCGTGTGGGCCCTTGCGATTAGTCCATGTGGCAAGCACCTCCAGGCGTTCACATATCCGTCCCAGATATAGGCCGGGTAGGGAGAGTGCCGTGTCTAGTTGTTTGGTATGAACGTGTTGTCTGACAGTGATCGGGCGGTCCGCCTAGACGTACGGGGATCCGGTTGCAGATGCTCTTATTTAGTCGATGGATCTCGAAGCCATTCGTGCTACCTCAGCAAAAGAATTTCCCACTCTCACATCTGAGATCAGACGTGAAGAGAGTTGATGCAGATTCACCGAGTAATCCGGCCGATAATTTTCGTCTTCTCCCGCGCGTGCATCTCCAAGACGGTTTGCATGTAATTGTACCAGCGGAAAGGCTCCACGCGCTCGCCTCAGCGCGTCGCGCGCTACACCCCCAGTCTCGGCCACGAAGCAGAGCAGTTCCTGCAACCACTTGGAGAGAATAGAAGGAGGAACGGAAGGGAGGTAAAGAAAAGAGAGAACATATCGACTGGCTTCGATTTCCTGGCCGCAAAATTCAGTTCCCGTCGACCGGTTGCTCGTTCTCTGACTCGTCGATCGTCTTCCTCGTCGATACCTGTAGCAACCGCCGCCGGCATGTCGCCTCAGGCATGCGCCGTGTGGTGATCGGTGTGTACCGATGATGATGACCATGCAGCAGCATGCGGCCGCCTCCGCCCTAGGTCCCGGGGAGGGAGACCATATTCTCCAGCTGCGGCGGCCGTAGGTCCCCTTTCATCGTCGACGACGGCCGCTGGGCCGCAAGGACAAGTTCGTGAGGTTGGAGGAGACGGTCAGCCCGAGCATCGGCACCATGGACATCCCCGGCAGCGGGCACCAGATGGACAGCTACTTCTCCCGCCCCAAGATCCGGTCCCGGTCCATCCGCATGGCGGCCGCCGGCGTTATCAACCGGTCGGAGCGGCTCAAGAACTTCGGCCGCGTCTTCCAGGAGGACCTCAAGAACATCTCGCTCAAGGTCTACGACCCGCAGGACCCGTTCCTGATGCGCATGAACCGCCTCTTCGTCTTCTCCTGCATCATCTCCGTCGCCGTGGACCCGATGTTCTTCTACCTTCCTTCCGTCACCGAGACGGAGTACAACACCTGCATCGGGTTCAACCGCGTCCTAGCAGCAGGCGCCACCGCCGTGCGCTCCGCCATCGACTTCTTCTACCTGGCGCGGATGATGCTGCAGTTCCACACCGCCTTCATCGCGCCGTCGTCGCGGGTGTTCGGCCGCGGGGAGCTCGTCATCAACAAAAGGGACATCGCGCAGCGCTACCTCCACCGCTTCTTCATCGTCGACCTCCTCTCCGTGCTCCCGCTGCCGCAGATCCAGATGATCAAGTTCTTCCTGCGGCCCAAGGGCGCGGACCTGCTCCCCATCAAGACGGCGCTCTTCTTCATCGTGCTCACCCAGTACCTGCCCCGTCTCGTCCGCTTCTACCCCATCATATCCGAGCTGAAGCGCACCACCGGGGTGTTCGCCGAGACCGCCTTCGCCGGCGCCGCCTTCTACCTCCTCCTCTACATGCTCGCCTCCCACATGGTGGGCGCCTTCTGGTACCTCCTTGCCGTGGAGCGCGTAGACGACTGCTGGCGCGAGAAGTGCGCGGGGCTCAAGTTCGACCGGTGCGTAAAATTCATGTACTGCGGGGGCGCCGGGGCGGCCAGCAAGGATGGCCAGTTCACCGAGTTCATGGAGTGGCGGACCATGATCAGGCAGGTGCTCAAGCAGGAGTGCGCGCCCATGGACAACAATGGCACGGGCTTCGACTACGGCATCTACAGCAATGCCATCACGTCGGGGGTCACCCACACCCAGGACCTCATCCCCAAGATCCTCTTCTGCCTCTGGTGGGGCCTCCAGAACCTCAGCACTGGCGCCCAGGGGCTAGAGACCACACACTACAAGGGGGAGGCCCTCTTCGCCATCCTCCTCGCCCTCTTCGGCCTCATCCTCATGGCGCTTCTCATCGGCAACATGCAGACGTATCTCCAGTCCATGACGCTGCGGATGGAAGAGATGCGGCTCAAGCGACGGGACACGGAGCAGTGGATGCGCCACCGCCACCTCCCCGACGACCTCATGGAGCGCGTGTGGCGGCACAACCAGTACAAGTGGATGGAGACGCGGGGCGTGGACGAGGACGGGCTCGTGTGCTGCCTCCCCAAGGACATCCGGCGGGATGTGAAGCGCCACCTGTGCCTCCGCCTCGTCCGCCGCGTGCCGCTCTTCGCCAACATGGACGAGCGCCTCCTGGACGCCATCTGCGAGCGGCTCAAGCCCAGCCTCTGCACGGAGTCCACCTACGTGGTGCGGGAAGGGGAACCCGTCGACGAGATGTTCTTCATCATCAGGGGCCGGCTCGAGAGCTCCACCACCGACGGGGGCCGCATAGGGTTCTTCAACAAGGAGCTCCTGAAGGAAGGGGACTTTTGCGGCGAGGAGTTGCTCACCTGGGCGCTGGACCCCAAGGCGGCGGCGAACCTGCCCTTGTCCACGCGCAGCGTCAAGGCGATCTCGGAGGTGGAGGGCTTTGCGCTGCACGCGGACGAGCTCAAGTTCGTCGCCGGGCAGTTCCGGCGGTTGCACAGCAAGCAGCTGCAGCAGACGTTCAGGTTCTACTCGCAGCAGTGGCGCACCTGGGCGTCGAGCTTCATCCAGGCCACATGGAGGAGATACCGGAAGCGGAAGAGGCTGGAGCAGCGGAGGCGGGAGGTGGAACAGATGTATGGCATGGCGTCCACGTCGTCGTCGGGCCATTTCAAGACAACGTTCCTTGTGTCAAGGTTCGCCAAAAAAGTCATGCGCAACGTGCTACATAAGCGGTTGCTCCGGGAGGAGAGCCTCATCTTGCTGCCCAAGCCGCCAGAGCCGGACTTTGGCAGAATGCACTACTGATCGATTTGGTTGTGATCCGCAGCTGCCGCTGCTACACTGATATGATTGGACGTGAAATTGAGGAAATAAAACTTGTTTGGTCGAGAGCAGTAAAGAAAAGAAAAGCATGAACATGTAATACGATTTCTTTTGAAGCGTAGTTTCTTTGTTGTTGAGAAACGCCTTTCAGGCAATTTTATTAAGTTTCAGGTGGAACCAACACAAGCTAATTGAACAAACTCAACTAGATAATCAGAATTACTACATCAAAAAGTAAAACTATCAAGTTGGCTAAGTGCGAGCAGCGACAATTGACACTTCTTTGGAGTGTAGTACATCACACGACCACATTGAGCGCAACGGCAACAACAACCAAGTTGAGATGATGTCATTGTGACATCATACTCACTCCGGCAAGACTCCCTTCGGGCAGTGCCTACCTTTTTCTAGAGCTAAAGACAGAGGGTAAAATACAAGAAAGTTAGACAAACTCCTACCACAACCCAGTGAGAAGTAAGTTTGACTCGAACACAATACAACCACAACGCAAAAAGAGCATGTCCTAAACTAACTATCAAAACAGTGTCTCGACTAATGCCGGTCACCTCCAAGGAGGAACAACTCGAAAAGAACTCTCTTTGCCGATGCACCAACCACATTGAGTGCCTAAAAGAGTTGGAAGGTGGGTGGCGGGACTGAGATAGCCTCGAGAAAGCTATCGTGATAGACCCACCCACGATGGAGTACATAACGCCCTTGAAGAGCAATCCAGAACAGCGACGAGCACCAAATGAACGCAACAAGAAGAAATTCCATGAACTCCTGACCCACACGTCCATCTCAAAGACAACACGGGGGAACCCAAGCTTTTCCCGCCACCGGGCCTCCCCTTCCACCCCCCCCCCCCCTCGCCGCCGCTGAGGGACTCTATCAAGGAAATGGGCATTGGATCACACCCTTTCAGTTAAGAAAATTAAGTTATTCTATATACAAAACGGTTATGTTTTATTCTTAGAAGGCAAAAGGGTACTAAGAGGGAAAATAACCCAAAAGTTCTCATCCAGATGAGCGCTAGGGCCGCAATCTCCTAGTGGGCCATCCTTGTGCCACTAAGAACCGGTGGGTTCTCTCCATCCACACTTTGCCCTGGCAGGCACACAAGTGGTCACTTTGTTTTGACATAGCACATTGGTACGTGAGCCGATCACACGATCACGTAGTCTGAGAGAGATTCTGATGTGCGCCGGATGAGAACAAAGCATCAAAGAGTGAGGTTCATGCTAGCACAAATGTTAAACCATTAGAACAACCAAAGGAAGATATGGGCAACACCATTATCTATGTTGGGGAGCTTCCGGTGCCTATTTTGGGAGAAATGCTGCATCAGATTTCCAGCTACAATTTTTCAGTAAACCTAATTAATTCTAGAAGGTTCAGGCATGTTTTAGGGGCTGGATAAGATTGTGTTTGGAGTCAGCTTTCATGCAAAATAAATGGTGTATCATTTGTGGTCTTGAGTCAAAAGTTATAAAAGCTATGCAAGTTCCCGTGCAAGCTGTCCAAAAATTAATTACATCATGAGGCTCAACAAGTTTGCTCATGCTATAGCTTGGGCCTCATGAATTTACGCTTTTTTAGTTGTTTTCACACCTAAGTAGTAGGTGTTTCTTGTATAAATACTCCCTAGATATTCCATGTGAAGGGGATGAGATTTCTGAGGTTAAGTTTGTAGACAACCTGTGAGCACTAGTTTCTATTGAGTGTTGGCTCGTGTGTGTGGTTTGGAGGGCCTGTCCTTTATCCATATATGATCTTTGTGATTCCCTCTTGTTATCCTACCTAGGTTCACAACTTTCATGGTTTGGTTGTATCCTTATAAACCAAGCAAGTTATCCGCTCTAATATATTTGAGATTGTTTCCTTCTATTCTTTGCCACTCGAGAGAGATAGTTGATGCCGCTTGTGAATTGTTTGATGTCGTGAAAGATCGTTCCAGCAGCGTCTCGCATCAGATTCCTTATTTGCAGTGATGTGTGTACTTTGCAATCTCCTATTTGAGTCGAGAAGGGGAGAAATGTAAAGTTGGTGACATTGCTTCACCGGAGAAATATAAACCCTTGTCATACCCTAAATTTAAGGGAGTCAAAGCCAATCTTGTACCACTCTCCGCCTTCGCACCTCGGAAACAAAGAGAGAAGGGAGGGATATCATCTACATCAACCAGATGTAGCCATCCGTCGAGCCAATTGAAGGACTTGCCGCCAAATCCACCTCCAACAGATGGTTTCCACCGCGAAATATGGTGGGGAGGGGAGTTACATGACAGCCAGAGACTACCCAAGTGGGAATGTGAGATCCGACATGAAGTTGGCCACCTATAAAGGCCACCACAACCCTAATAATACTAATATGTATATAATATATATAAAGCAGCTAAGCTAGGAGCAACCTCCTGCATTCCCTGTGCTCTAGCATGAGCACTTCCATGACGACACGTGTCCTGGGTTTTCACTTGGTTCACTTTCGGTTTTCTATTATTTCCAATTTTCTGTCAACTAAAACAAATTGTTCAATTTTTTTCATTCCGGGAAACTGCTCGGCTACTCTCTACTCGATCCACCTCCTCTCCAAAATTTCTCCCTTTTTTTACACTCACCGCTTAAGGCTACGCTTCGGGACACCACCTGGCTACACTCTGCTTGATCAACCTCCTCTCCAAAATTCCTCCCTTATCTTTGTCAGACTCTTTAGGGCCACGACATGGCGGTGGCGGGGCGGCGCTTCAGCATGACATCCTCTCCCTCGCCTCGTCTCTCCCCCTCCCAGTAGCACCCTCTCGTCTCCCTCGCCGTTCATTGGTTGCAACAGCAGCCTAGACGATGCAGAGCTCCAAATCTCCTTCTTTCTCCTCGTGTTCCCCTTTCCTCTCTCTTCCCATTAGCCTCTGTCTCGATGGCAGCAGTGGGGGGCGGCGGTGCAGCAGTGCGACGCCTTCTCCCTTGCGCCATCCTTCTCACCCTATCGTCTACCATGATTTGCATTTCCACCACCCAACACCGATGGGGCTGCCGCTTTGAGTTTGTGTCGTCCCTGCTGTAGTCGGCAATGGTCGAGGTGACCCGCGCGGCGCCTTCTCCATAGCGCCATCCTTCTCACCCTGTCGTCTACCATGATTTGCATTACCGCCACCCAATGCCGACAGGGGGGCGCCGCTTTGAGTTGGCGTCAGCCCTGCTGCTGTCGGCAGTGGTCGAGGTTGATCCGTGCGCCGCAGCGGTGCACTGGCTCGCCTATGCGGTTTGACCGTCGAGTCGCGGTTGCATGCGCGAGGTTGAGGGCATGGAAGGGGAATCCAGCGTGCCCTCCTCACATGGCGTTAGGCCGCGAGGAAGCTCTGAGCAGGAAAACAAACGGTGGCTTCTCTCTCCCGCTTACTTCCTCGCTTCCCCTTTTACTTTTTCTTTCAAATGCATCTTTTATTTTTTATTGATGTACATACAACTCGAGTTTAGATATTTTCCATAATCAACTAAGAAAAAAATACAATTCACACTTCCTCGCTCTCTCCTTCTTGAGTTTTGATTGATGTGTGTGTGTGTGTGTGTGTGTGCGTGTGTGTGTGATCACCTCAAAATAAAAGTGCGTGTTGTGTGCGTTTTTGCTCAAAGAACAATATATCCTCATGGGTGCTGCTCATCAATTGCTCTGTTATCTGAAAGCTAAAACTAAACTGGAAAACAAATAATCTAGAGAAATTCAGAACAACACCATCCTAAACTTCCTCTGATTCAATCGATAAAGGGGAATATAAACTCAGCTAACCATATACTCAGGTCATCATCTTGTTATTTTTCGTGCCTCAGGTGTTTTCATTGGCAAACTAATTTCATTCGATGATTCATAGTTACAAAATAGGTTGTTGAGAGTCTCAACTACTCTGGTTTGTTTAATGGCAGTCATACAACTAGCTAAAATAGGAGCAGTATACTATTACCTACCATCAACAAAGTCAAGGTTGATATGTACTACTATTTGCACTATCAGCTCATTTTCAAACATACTAGTATGCCCTTCAACAAATTTCAAAGATACAAACTGCTATTCATGGACACCATGGCCACCTCTTCAGGTTATGTGCTCATCCATTTTTTTGCATGTTCATTTGAATTGCATATTAACATGACACTATTAGAAAAAACCCTAGTAGTAGCGCTTGTTTTATAGCTAGCAGTAGCCCTTGTACAAGCGCTATCACTAAGACGCTACAGCTAACTGGTAGCAGTAGCGCTAGATAGCGAGTGCTACTGCTATACCTAGTTAGCAGTAGCGCTCTTTCTGAGACAGCACTACTGATAACAGTAAGTAGCAGTAGTGTCTCTTTTGAAAAGCACTGCAGCTAACTTTTCCTGTATTTTTGATAATGTAGCTTATTTTCGCTGTAGGTTTTATATACATTACTTTCATCATATGATTTTATGACCATGATTATTATTATGTATAATAGTGGGTGAAATGAACGTGGATTAGATTCAAGTGGAGGCAACATGTGGTGCATGTCGAAAGTACTACTAATCCACTCTTGATCTAGTTTAGATTAGTAGTACTTTCGATGTGCACCACATGTTGCATCCACTTGAATCTCATCATATGTTGCCTCCACTTGAATCTAATCCATGTTCATTTCACCTACTGATATATATAATAACTCATCATGCTCATATAACAACTTAGCATCATGCATCATCGATCATAATAATAAATAACTCATCATTGGTATCATAATAACAAGTCTTACTCATCATCATCATACAACTTCTACTCATTATCATAATAACAAGTCATACTCATCATCATCATAGTCATGTAATCAACCCTACTTAATTGTTCTTAGCACATGATCATGAGTATTAGCTAGGACGTAAATACCCTCTCTAAGGTAAAATAGCATAAAACAAGATAGGCCCTGACTCTCCATTATGGAGAATGGAGATTATCCTATCTCAAATTCTTGCCCTTCGCACAATATTGGTTCCAAGTAGCTCTGAGGGAGTCCTGGATTAGGGGGTGTTCGGATAGCCGAACTATACCTTCAGCCGGACTCCAGGACTATGAAGATACAAAGTTGAAGACTTCGTCCCGTGTCCGGAAGGATCTTTTCTTGGCGTGGAAGGCAAGCTAGGTGCGCGGATATTCAAGATCTCCTACCATTGTAACCGACTCTGTGTAACCCTAACCCTATCCGGTGTCTATATAAACCGGAGGGTTGTAGTCCGTAGGACAACCATCATCATACACAATCATACCATAGGCTAGCTTCTAGGGTTTAGCCTCCTTGATCTCGTGGTAGATCCACTCTTGTACTACCCATATCATCAATATTAATCTAGCAGGAGTAGGGTTTTACCTCCATCGAGAGGGCCCGAACCTAGGTAAAATAAAGTGTCCCTTGTCTCCTGTTACCATCCGACCTTGACGCACAGTTCGGGACCCCCTACCCGAGATCCGCCGGTTTTGACACCGACATTGGTGCTTTCATTGAGAGTTCCTCTGTGTCGTCGCTTTTAGGCCCTATGGCTCCTTTGATCATCAACAACGATGAGGTCCAGGGTGAGACTTTCCTCCCCGGACAAATCTTCGTCTTCGGCGGCTTCGCTCTGCGGGCCAATTCGCTTGGTCATCTGGAGCAGATCGA
The DNA here is from genome assembly GCA_032464435.1 of Aegilops umbellulata. NCBI lineage: Eukaryota > Viridiplantae > Streptophyta > Magnoliopsida > Poales > Poaceae > Aegilops > Aegilops umbellulata. Next base: position 81,994,104 of record CP136054.1, on the reverse strand, counting down.
AAGCTACGCCCCTGGCCATCAAGTCAGGTTTGGAAGCTTAAACTACACGGCTGATATCCGCAGAGACTTGATCTTCGACGGGTTCGAGCCACAGCCAAGCGCGCCGCGCTATTCCGAGGGGCATGATATAGCTCTGCCTCCGAATAGCACCCTGGAGGCCGCACATGCTCCGGCCCCGATCTTTGACTTGGAGCCCGCTGCGTTCTCTGAGGATGAACGGTTGGACGTCACCTCGGGGGCTGCGATCTCAAAGGCGATCGAGCTGAACGCCAGCCCCGTACTCCGCGCGGCCCAGGACTCCAAGGAGCCGGACTCTTCTCCGAACTCCGAGCCTTCCGCGCCCCCGCCGATCGAATCTGATTGGGCGCCTGTAATGGAGTTCACCGCCGCGGACATCTTTCAGTGCTCACCTTTTGGTGATATCCTGAATTCCCTCAAGTCTCTCTCTTTATCAGGAGAGCCCAGGCCGGACTATGGTCTGCGAGGTTGGGATTCGGGCGACGACGAAATTCAAAGCCCACCCACCACCCACTTAATAGCCACTGTCGACGATTTAACCGACATGCTTGACTTCGGCTCCGAAGACTTCGACGGTATGGACGACGAAGGAGGAGATGAACAAGAACCAGCACCTGTAGGGCGCTGGACCGCCACCTCGTCATATGACATATACATGGTGGATGCTCCAAAGGATGCGGATGGCGATGGAACAGCGGAAGACAACAACTCGAAAAAACCGCAAAAATGACGGCGCCAACGACGCCGCTCTAAATCCCGCCATAGCAGAAACGGTGATTCCGGCACGGGAGATAATGCTACCCCGGACAGCGCCGAAGAACACCAGAACCAGCAAGATTCGGCACAGGAAGATGGAAAAGCCAGCCCTCAGGAGAGAGCGGCAGAGCAAGAGGTTAAGGATGATAACTACATGCCTCCCTCTGAATACGAGGCAAGCCTCGACGACGACGAATTCGTCGTACCATCAGACCCCGCCGAACAAGAGCGTTTTCAATGCAGGCTTCTAGCCACGGCCAACAGCCTAAAGAAAAAGCAGCAACAGCTTAGAGCTTATCAAGATCTGCTAGCTGATAGATGGATGGAAGTCCTTGCGGCCGAAGAGTATGAACTCGTGCGCCCCTCCAAAAATTATCCTAAGCGCAGGCCGCTACCCCAATCAGAGGGGGAAGCATATGACATGGCAGACCGGCCACCCCGTGGCCTCGACAGAGAGGCCTATCGAGCCCCTCAGCAAGCCATGCCCCGGTGCCGCTCGAATAAGGCACGGGAAAACAAGCCAGACCTGCGAGACGTACTGGAGGATAAAGCAAAGCAAACAAGGTCGATCTATGGATCGCGCGGACGCCCGAAGACATGTGATGATCTTCACTCCGGACACAATAAATCCGGCCGGGCCGAACACAGCAGGCACAACTCTTCCGAACTGTGTCGCGACATAGCCCAGTACAGGGGCGCCGCACACCCACTATGCTTCACAGACGAAGTAATGGATCATAAAATCCCAGAGGGTTTTAAACCCGTCAATATCGAATCGTACGATGGTACGACAGATCCGGCAGTATGGATTGAGGATTATCTCCTTCACATCCACATGGCACGTGGCGATGATCTGCACGCCATCAAATACCTACCCCTCAAGCTTAAAGGACCAGCCCGGCACTGGCTTAACAGCCTACCAGCGGACTCAATCGGTTCTTGGGAGGACCTGGAAGCCGCATTCCTCGACAACTTTCAGGGGACCTATGTGCGGCCACCGGATGCCGACGACCTAAGCCACATAATTCAGCAGCCAGAAGAATCGGCCAGGCAATTCTGGACACGGTTCCTAACAAAGAAAAATCAGATAGTCGATTGTCCGGATGCAGAGGCCCTAGCAGCCTTCAAACATAACATCCGTGACGAGTGGCTTGCCCGGCACCTGGGACAGGAGAAGCCGAAAACCATGGCAGCCCTCACGACACTCATGACCCGCTTTTGCGCGGGCGAAGATTGCTGGCTGGCTCGCAGCAACAACTTATCGAAGAAGCCCGGTAATTCAGATACCAAGGACAAAAGTGGCAGGTCACGTCGAAATAATCAAAAGTGCCGCGTTAGCAGCGACAGCAATGAGGATACGGCAGTCAATGCCGGATTCAAAGGCTATAAATCCGGTCAGCGGAAAAAGCCATTTAAGAAGAATACCCAGGGCCCATCCAGTTTGGACCGGATACTCGATCGCTCGTGCCAGATTCACGGCACCCCCGAAAGGCCAGCCAATCACACCAACAGGGATTGTTGGGTGTTCAAGCAGGCATGCAAGTTAAGAGCCGAACACAAGGACAAGGGGCTTAACAGCGACGACGAGGAGGAGCCCAGGCCGCCGAACAACAATGGACGGAAAGGGTTTCCCCCACAAGTGCGGACGGTGAACATGATATACGCGACCCACATTCCCAAGCGGGAGAGGAAGCGTGCGCTACGGGACGTATACGCGATGGAGCCAGGCGCCCCAAAGTTCAACCCATGGTCCTCCTGCCCGATCACTTTCGATCGAAGGGACCACCCCACTAGCATCCGTCACGGCGGTTTCACCGCACTGTTCCTCGACCCAATCGTGGACGGATTTCATCTCACAAGAGTCCGCATGGACGGCGGCAGTAGCCTGAACCTGCTTTATCAGGATACAGTGTGGAAAATGGGCATAGATCCATCAAGAATCAAGCCCACAAGGACGACCTTTAAAGGCGTCATACCAGGTGTAGAGGCCAATTGCACAGGCTTGATAACACTTGATGTGGTCTTCGGATCTCCGGATAACTTCCGAAGCGAAGAGTTAATCTTCGATATAGTGCCGTTCCGCAGTGGCTATCATGCCCTGCTCGGACGAACCGCATTCGCTAAATTCAATGCGGTGCCGCACTACGCATATCTCAAGCTCAAGATGCCAGGCCCTCGAGGAGTAATTACGGTCAGCGGAAACACAGAACGCTCCATCCGTACGGAAGAGCACACGGCGGCCCTCGCAGCGGAAGTACAAAGCAGCCTTTCAAGGCAACTCTCCAGTCCGGCCGTTAAAAAACCAGACAATGCAAAGCGCGCCCGGAGTAACCTGCAACAAGACCACCTGGCACGATCAGAGCAAGCGTAGCAATACGGCCCCAACCCCAGCCATCGCAACATAGCGGAGCAAGTACCTCGAGTACACAATTACGCCCTTAAAATTCCATGGGCACAAGGAGAGGGGCACATTAACGGCATGCCTACAACACGGCGTCAAACGTACTAGGGGTTGCCGGATTTTTTCTTTTTTACTTTCAGGACTCCATACTCTGGATACCTGTTCGGCAGTGTTGCCGCACAGACGATCCAAGATCCAGGAAAGCAGACAAAGCTACGCCGCATTCCGGAATTCTCATGTGGTCTCTATTTCGAGCGATATATCTGTTTCTAAATTCCGCGGCCTGTGCCTGGTCAGGACATGTTAAATAGTCTAATATCTTTTTTGCTTATCGCACTACTTGTATCGTTCGGCCTTGATAAATAGCCTATTTATAAAACAATGCATAGCTTTTTGTCTATTTTTTGCATTGTCCCCTTTGAATATATGTGTTTATTACATAACATGATCGCACCCGTACACCATGGTACGGCAAACCACGCTAGGGGCTTCATTACCCTTTTATCTGGTGTGAGAAATCCGCACACTTTCACAAAGTGCGGCACCCCGAACTTATAGCACTATATGCATCAGCTCCGAGTCATGATTTTGGTCACATGTTGGGTTTGCCCGGCTCCTATGTTTTGGTACCTTATGTTCCGCTCTATCGGCTAAGGTAGCACTAGGAGAACCACTGTGATTGTGCCCCAGATCAGGTGGGTTGAGCACCTCAGTGGAGAAAGCTAAAACAGACTGTCATGATAAGGCGTGAGACCGGTCGCTGTTCGAGAGGTTTTTCGAGTCCTTAAAGGCTTATGCCGCTTCGAGCGAGGAGCTGGCTATGTCCGGCCAAAGGCGTGGATAGCGCCCCGAATTCGGCCTTCCGAACTAGGGGCTTCGCCGAAATTTAAAATTATAATGTTCTATGGCTAAGTGAGAGTGTTCAAGCATTATAGTCTGATTACCTCGTTCGTTGTGCTGAGCGCCTCCCTCGAAGGACCCAACTATGGGAACAAGAGCCCTCGGGTTTATCCCGAACACCCCAGCAATAGTGGCATGGGGGCAGAAGCCGACGACTTGCCATCTCTCAATTTTTGATAAACGGCCGCACATGAAATAATATTTTAAATTAAACAAGCATTGCTTTGCGCATATGAACAAGTTTTCAGCGCACAGGATACAAACGAGCGAGTTCACTCAAATATTACATCTTTAGCACATTCATCCGCGACAAGGCGGGCTCCGGCAAGAACGTCCTTGTAGTAGTTCTCGGGCTTGCGATGCTCCTTCCCCTGCGGCGGCCCGTCCTTCACCAGCTTCTCTCCGTCCAGCTTACCCCAGTGTACCCTTACACGGGCAAGGGCCCTCCGGGCACCTTCAATGCAGACGGAGCGCTTGATGACCTCAAGCCGTGGACAGGCCTCCACCAGCCGCCGCACCAACCCAAGATAGCTCCCAGGCAGGGCCTCTCTAGGCCACAGTCGAACTAGTAAGCCCTTCATGGACTGTTCGGCCGCCTTGTGGAGCTCGACCAGCTGTTTCAGCTGATCGCTTAAGGGCACAGGGTGTCCGGCCTCAGAATACTGAGACCAGAACACACTCTCCGTCGAGCTGCCCTCTTCAGCTCGGTAGAATGCGGCGGCGTCGGATACGCTCCGGGGAAGATCGGCGAACGCCCCTGGAGAACTCCGGATTCGGGTAAGTAATAGGTAGTTTACTTTTATATTCCTACTCTGCATTGAGAATGCCTTACCCGTTGCTATCTTTTTCACCTCCTCTAACTCTTGGAGGGCCTTCTGGGCTTCGGCCTTGGCACTCTTGGCGGTCTCGATGGCCGACGCGAGCTCGGATGCTTGCGCCTTCGCCTCAAGCTCCAAACCCTCATATTTTTTCATGAGAGTTTGCAGCTCTTGCTGCACCTCGCCGACCTGAACCCCAAGCCTTTCTCGCTCTGTGCGCTCCTCGGCCGTTTTCTTTTCGGCCTCAGCCAGCGCCTGCTTCAGGGTTGTCACCTCGGTTGTGGCCCCTACAATAAGCAATACAATCCTGTTATTTCCTTCTGCAATCAAGCCTCTCTATAGGCACCTTTTTTCTTCTTCTTTTTAGGTATTTCTTACCTTCCTTCTCCTCGAGCTGCCGTTTGGCAAGGCCGAGCTCTTGCTTGGTCCGCCCGAGGTCCTGTTTCAGGACATCCACCTGCGCAATCAGTGCGGCGGTGGACAGCAGTGAAGCCTGCATACACATATTTGACCTTTTTTGTTAGACTCCTGCGAAAACTACTAGATCCTCTATCCATCTTTTCTTTCTGAACACCGAACAGAGCATCAGGGGCTATTGTCTATGCGGTAAATAAATTGCCATATTTTTACTTACCTCGAAGCCTGTTAGAAGGCTAGCGCAAGCTTCATTCAGTCCGCTCTTGGCGGACTGAATCCTTTGGATCACCGTACTCATAACAGTACGGTGCTCCTCATCGATGGCGGCGCCCTTAAGCACCTCCAGCAGATTGTCCGGCGCCTCCGGTTGGACGGAGGCCGCCGGCTCAGATGGCTTACTCCTCTTGGAAGGAGTTCGCCCACCGCGGACCAGGACTGTCGAGTCCGGCGCGGTGTCCGGCACAAAGCCGGACTTGGAGCCCTGGGGGGTTTCATCCCCTTTACTCCTGGGGTCCGGAGGATTGCCTTGTGGCTCCTCCAGGGCCATCTCCTCCTGCCCCAAAGCTTGGCGGGGCGCCATTTCCGCATCGTCCGCCCCGCGGGTGGAACAGAGTTCACGTCCGACGAATCCAGGGAGCCGCTCGACGAGTCGTCGAGTTCGGCCCGGGGCGGGCTGCATAAAATACGTGCGATATCAGGGAAAGCCGCACACTAAAAGGATATCATGAATCACCCTGGTATATAAATACTTACGATTTCGTCGGACGCTTGGTTCTATCCGGCCACTCCTCTCCGCCCTCTTCGGCGTCGTGGGAGTAGTCCGGCGGAGGGGTCTTCCTTTTCCTTGACCCCTCGGCCTCCCCCGTTGGGGCGGCATTCTTCTTCTTTGCTCCCCTCGCTGGAGGGGGAGAGCTTCCTTGTTCCTCCTCCTCGTTTTCACGAGAGGAGGGCGTTGCGGACTCGTCATATGACGAGTCCGACACCACCATGTTGCGGGAACTTTTTCGAGTCCCGGTGGTTTTCTACTTCTTCGCCTTCCTCTCCGGCACCACGTAAGGTGCCGGAGCCATTAGCTTCACCAAGAGGGCTGGGGCCGGGTCTTCGGGCAGAGGAGCCGGACAGTTAATTGGTCCGGATATCTCCTGCCAAGCCTGTCAAAGGTAAAAGGGAGTTTAGATCCCGCATAGAGTTAATCTATGAAGAAAAGCTTAACGAACCCGTCAAAGGTATAGATAGCTTACCTCGCCAGCGTTACGCTGCGAGCTGTATCCGCGATCCTCGGAGGCGGATGTGGGGGACTCGGCGCCTTTGGTCAGCACCTTCCAGACGTCTTCATACGTCGTGTCGAAGAGCCTACTGAGGGTTTGGTGCTGCGCCGGGTCGAATTCCCACAAGGTAAAGTCCCTTTCTTGGCACGGGAGGATCAGGCGAACGAGCATGACCTGGACTATATTGGCAAGCCGGATTGGCTTGTTCACCAGGGACTGGATGCATGTTTGCAACCCAGTCACTTCCTCCTCGTTGCCCCACGACAGGCCTGTCTCTTTCCAAGACATGAGCCGCGTGGGGGGTCCGGATCTGAACTCGGGGGCCGCGACCCATTTTGGATCGCGGGGCTCGGTGATGTGAAACCACCCAGCCTGCCACCCCTTTAGGGACTCCACAAGGGAGCCATCGAACCAGAGGACGTTGGCTATCTTGCCAACCATAGCGCCTCCGCACTCCGCCTGGGTGCCGTACACCACCTTGGGCTTGATGTTGAAGGTCTTGAGCCAGAGGCTGAAGTGGGGGCGGACGCGGAGAAAGGCCTCACACACGACGATAAACGCCGAGATGTTGAGAACGAAGTTCGGGGCCAGATCGTGGAAATCCAGGCCGTAGTAGAACATGAGCCCCCGAACAAATGGGTGAAGTGGAAAGCCCAGTCCGCGGAGGAAGTGGGGAAGAAAAACTACCCTCTCATGAGCCCTTGGGGTAGGAAGAAGCTGCCCCTTATCAGGAAGCCGATGCGGGATGTCCTTGGACAAGTATCCGGCTTTCCTTAGACTTTTTACTTGAGCCTCCGTAACGGAGGAGACCATCCACTTGCCTCCCGCTCCGGACATTGTTGGAGAAGGTTGAGGAAGGAAGAGCGGACTTGGGCGCTGGAGCTTGAGTGCGTGAGAGATGGGTTGGCAAAGGAGGAAGAAGGCGTAGGTTGAAAAGGTGAATCCTTATCCCTTTATATAAGCAGGTACGGTTAGGCGTCCTCACCTACCTAATAAAACTCACTTGCCTCCCAAACGCCGTGGTAAATGGTGTGGTTGGGTTACCCACGTCCGTATTAATGAGAATCCCGCTAAAGGGGGAGGGCACACGATCTCTGCTTCGACAAGACGTGCCAAGGAAACCGCCCCGCTAAACGAGCTGAGGTGGAACAATGAAAACAATTTATGTAGAAGGCTTGGCCGCAGTATTATGACGCATTGCGGGATACGTCAGCAGATTTGATTTGTGTTAATATTATTCTCTGTATGGCAATATGTGGAAACTTATTTTGCAGAGCCGGACACTGTTTTTTGGTGTTTATAATTTTCTTGAAGAACTTGGAGGAGGAACCCGCCTTGCAATGCCGAAGACAATCTGCGCGCCGAACTCGTCGTCATTGAAGCCTGGTTCAGGGGCTACTGAGGGAGTCCTGGATTAGGGGGTGTTCGGATAGCCGAACTATACCTTCAGCCGGACTCCAGGACTATGAAGATACAAAGTTGAAGACTTCGTCCCGTGTCCGGAAGGATCTTTTCTTGGCGTGGAAGGCAAGCTAGGTGTGCGGATATTCAAGATCTCCTACCATTGTAACCGACTCTGTGTAACCCTAACCCTATCCTGTGTCTATATAAACCGGAGGGTTGTAGTCCGTAGGACAACCATCATCATACACAATCATACCATAGGCTAGCTTCTAGGGTTTAGCCTCCTTGATCTCGTGGTAGATCCACTCTTGTACTACCCATATCATCAATATTAATCTAGCAGGAGTAGGATTTTACCTCCATCGAGAGGGCCCGAACCTGGGTAAAATAAAGTGTCCCTTGTCTCCTGTTACCATCCGACCTTGACGCACAGTTCGGGACCCCCTACCCGAGATCCGCCGGTTTTGACACCGACAAGCTCCCTACGATTGACCATACATTTTTTCCAATCTTTGATTGCCATGTCTTCATCGGTTTTAGAAATTCGGTATGAACAACAGTGATGCGTAGGATAACCTGGCCGTAAGTTCGTAACATCAAGGCGACCATTCGGAAACATCAGAAGAGGCACACAATCCTTCGGGATTTTCTGTTGAAAACATAGTAATAACTTCGTAGTTAGCAATGTAGTCGAGTTTTAGAAGAATTTATGCAAAAGATGCATGGATTTCGTAATAGTAAAAAATCTTACCATGACATCTCCATGGATGTTACCGTAATTCAACACGTGCACTAGTGGCACGTATTGACCATAATGTGGAGGAGTTTGATAATAGATATTGTAATTCTCAAGATCAGTAATAAATGAGATCAGATGATTTTTCTCCTTATAAGTTAATTCTGAGCCATCGGTGTAGTAGGTTCTGTCTACCATCTTCTGCACATTCTTTGAAGAATGAAAATAAGCTATCAATGGAAATAAGATGTCAACTATTTTGAAATAAACAATATAAATTACTTAATAACTATGTTTGAGAAACTCACATAGTGGTAGAATTGGAAGCGTATCAACAAGGACCCAAATGTCCATATTGTCTTGGGCGATGTCAGGATCACCAAGATCCATGGTGACAAGCATACCCTCATGAAAATCATACATCTTGCAAAGTGCTTTCCAATTCGAGCAACCAAAATGGGTTACGCTCTCAGAATTGTATAGATTTACATATAAATCCATACCATGATGGGTCCTTAGGTGAATTATCTTTGTTTCCATACTTTCATGATCTTCAAAATCCATCCTCTCCAAGACATAGCGTCTTGCATGGCATGGGATAAGCTAGTCGAATTGTAAAAGACGAAAATTACACGTTGAAGAAGCAGAAGTCGTGCTTAATTGCAAAAAAACACTTGTCGTCGTTGCGTACCGTTTCAACATCGAAGGTCTCCTCGAGCTTAATGCTGAAGCACCGACCTTCTACTAGGTGAGGCCTATCGCACAAACCCTGATCGTCTGTAACACCCCGGTAGTTCAACTACAGTAACCTCACACTAATGGTGCCATGTCATCAAGTTTGACTAAGCCACATTGCCACTTGAGAAAAATCAAATCCAAATTCCTTTTGAAATACAAGCCCAATTCTTATTTCTTTAATCTGTCAAATAAAAATGTTCATCAGTTGTCAAAAATTCCATAACAATTATTTGTTAAGGAACACAACATCATTTTTGTGCAAAGATGAGCATTAGCAATAATAACAGCACCAATTCAGCATTTTTAAATGCTATCCTATTTATGAAAAATACCAGATGAATTCTTCTGGTCTCCAAAATATTTGTGGCACTGTCTAAAATCACCAGGGGGTAAAAGGGGCACTTCCCATATTTTCCTAAGTAAATAGCTTACCCAGTGTTCTCTTACCCATTTCTGTTTTTTTTCTTTCTTAAAAAAGAAGAAGAAGAAGCTAAGCTACTGTGCATATGGGGCTCTAGTGCCTACAGGACGGCCTGGCCCAATTTGGACAGCCTTTCGACCTCCTCCCGCAACAGGAGAAGGCCGAGGCGCCATGGCCGCAGGGAGCTCGGCTCCGCGCACTGTTGCACCGTAGAGGGGATAAGAGCAGCCCTGCCCTCTCTTCCTCTCCCCACAAAACCCTAGCGCCCACTTCCCCCTTCCCCTCGCTCTCCTCTCGTTCGGGAGCCCACCGAATGAATCCATCGCCAATACATCGTCATCTTCGAGCGTCGGCGTTCCCCCAGGCCACCAGCTGATGTCGAGGAGGTGTTGCTACCTCTCCTACTCCAGCCATGCCCCTGGATGCGTCAAGAGATGCACATCATCACCGCGATCGAGCATCTTCATCAACAGCGGCCACCGCGCATCATCGGCCGATCTGCACTGCTCCGACCAACCGTGGCCTCCTCGAGTTCGTTCTCACCCTCCCTGTGAGCTCCGCCTCACTTCCCTTCCTCTATTACCTAGATCTCGCGTTGTAGCTAGCTAGGACCGAGGCCAAGCACTGACCATGGCCATGTATGCGCCGTCGAACCTCGTCGTGGTCGTGCCTGTGCTCATGTGCGCGTCTGCGCCCGCGAAATCCTCTGGATGCGCCCGGCGCTCCACTCCCTCGCGCTCACCGCGCGCCCGCTACCACCCGTACACGCCCGCGCCTCGCTAGGCCTGCTCCCGCCCGCGCCTTAGACGCCCGCTCGCCCTGCACGCCGCTGCGGCTGCGCCAGCCGCTGGCCTTGCCTCCGCCCCACCGTCGCCGCACGCCGGCCACTGACCATCGTCGCGCCCGCCGCTGGCCTCGCCTCTGCCCCACCGTCGCTGCACGCCGGGCACTGACCATCGCCACGCTCCTCCTGGCCATGGCCGCACCGGCCGCACCCGCTCGTCCCGCCATGGTCTCCTCTACAGGCGACCCGGCCCCTACCGCCACTACCGCGCGATGCGCCACCGTTGTAGCTCTCGAACGCGGGGTCCTGCGCCCCGAACGGTTGCCCGGAGCCAGATTCCGACGAGGCCGGCACCTCTCCGCCGCGGGAACGCTCGCCAGGGCTCCCCAACGCCGGTGCCGATGTGGTTATCCGGGTCCACCTAGCTGGGTCACCGCCCCGTGGCCCCGGGGGCCCGGCTGGCCCTGTTGACCCAGTCAATGGCTGACTGGGCATCGCCTAGTCACTGCCAGTGGGTCCCCCCATGGGCCCCATTGACTGGTCAACTAGTCTGTTGACCGCTGATGTAGTAATGACGCCATGATGACGTCATATTGTCCTCTGTCGATTTAAGTATTTAAAATAATTCCAGAATATTGTGAAAACTTTGAAAATTCATAGAAATTAAACCATAACTCGAATGAAAATGTTTTCTATATGAAAGTTGCTCAGAAAAATCCAACGAATCCGAATACACAGTCCGTTCATCTGTCACATGCCCCTAGAATGTTGAACATGGAACTTTCCCCCTCTTTTCCTCTATCCGGAATCCATCTACCGCCGGGAAATCATCCTCGAATGTTTATTCCCTCCGTCTGCAACATGTAGTACTGCTTTAGGTCGACCCTCGCGCTACGTATCGTCATGTTATGCTTTGTGATGTTATGTTTGCTTTATATTTATTGTTTCTTCCCCCTCTTCTCTCCGGTAGACCTCGAGACCGATGCTGATGCCCCTGTGATCGACTATGTCGACGACGACCCCTCCTTGCCAGAGCAACCAGGCAAGCCCCCCCTTTGATCATCCCGATATCGCCCATTCCATTCTCTCATGCTTGCATTAGATTTTGCTACTGTTATTGTTTGCTCCTATTCTGATGCATAGCCTGCTTTTGTATCTGCTGTTGTACCTTACCTGCTTATCCTAAACTGCTTAGTATAGGTTGGTTAGTGATCCATCAGTGACCCCCACCTTGTCCTTGTTGCCCCTGCTTCATCCTCGAAGACCCGATCAACGGGATCGAAGACCAGGCCCCGACACCGCACATCACTTTCCCCTTTTGTTGCTCGACTCTGCAGAGTTACCATCGAGTGCCGAGGGTGGAACCTATACATCACTCCTGATGAGATCTCTGTAGTGTAGCTATTCGGCCGTGGTCATCGAGGGTGATTTCCTCCTTAACCACTTTCGATACGGCTCTGTCGTGCAACCCCTCAAGTGTGAACTTCGAGAGTGGTTCCTCTTACGTTCACCTTGATGATTACATCGAGTGGAATCCATCAAGGGTGATTCCTCGGGTTTTCCCCTTGATGTTTGGACACACAGTTACTATGGTTACTATGACTTTGCACTGTACCCTGTTACTAAAGACAGGTTGGCCCTGAGGGGTACCCGTGCAAGCTTAATTGCGAGTGATGTGGAGTCGGGCGGACCTGGAAGGTGCCCGCGAGATAATTACGAGGCGTGGCCAGGCATTCCTAGACCTTGCCGCAAGTCCTCGAGACGGGGCAATGGGGTCACATCTTTCGTGAGTCTCTGCTTGTTACCGCGCGTTCCTAATCCACTACGATTTGGATATTTGATCCGAGAGGCCTCTGGCCTGATAGCACTAACCATCACGTGGGCATAGTATGGGCGTTCTGCGTCGTATGCATCAGCCGAAGCTTAATAGATGTCAGCGACTGAGCGGCGCGCGCCGGGTTGGACTGGTAAGCTCCTGCCTTTTTAGGGAGGTAGCTAGGTCTGCTCACCAGCCGCGTACGCAACGTGCAGGAGTTCCCGGGGAGATGGCCCATGACCCCTGGGGGCATAGGTTTAGTTCGGCGTGCTGGCCTCTCTATTAAGCCTAGGTCGGGTTGCGGCGTATTGTTTGGCCGAGGCCGGGCATGACCCAGGAAAGTGTGTCCGGCCGGAGTTAATCGAGCGTGGTGGGTAAGTTGGTGCACCCCTGCAGGGAAGAAAACACCTATCGATAGCCTGTCCTACGGTAACGGACACTTGGAGTTGTATCCCGAGCGATACAACTAGAACTGGATACTTGTGATGAGAACTGGATGGTGATGAGAATTGGATTGTGATGATAACTGGATAGTATGGCTCTGGGATTGCTTTCTCGCAGGGAGTCGAGAAAGGATCTCTGGCCGAGGTTGATAACATTACTACTACTTTACTTTACGCTACTCTACTCCCTCCTGTTGCTGCAAGATGGGGGTTTCCAGAAGATGCTAGTCTTCGATAGGACTAGGCCTTCTCTCTATTCTGGCATTTCTGCAGCCCAGTCCACATATACAGCCTTCCTTTGATAATGTTGTATATGTAGTGTAGATCCTTGCTTGCGAGTACTTTGGATGAGTACTCACGGTTGCTTTGCTCCCCCTTTTCCCCCTTTCTCCTTCTTTCCGGTTGATGCAACCAGATGTCGGAACCCAAGAGCCAGATTCCACCGCCGATGCCTACAACTACGTGGAGACTGACGATGACCAGGAGTAGTTAGGAGGCTCCCAGGCAGGAGGCCTTGCCTTTTCGATCGATGTTGCTTTTGTGCTAGCCTTCTTAAGGCAAACTTGTCTAACTTATGTCTGTACTCAGATATTGTTGCTTCCGCTGACTCTTGTGTTTTCGAGCTTATGTATTCGAGCCCTCGAGGCCCCTGGCTTGTAATATAAAGCTTGTTTTCTTTTAATTTGTGTCTAGAGTTGTGTTGTGATATCTTCTCGTGAGTCCTTGATCTTGATAGTACACATTTGCGTGTATGATTAGTGTACGATTGAATCGAGGGCGTCACATCTTTGCCGCACCAGTCGCACTCCGCCGGGAGACTTTCATCGTCCGATGATGACATCGACGACATTCCCTATGTTCATAATTCAAAAATTAAACTTGTATAATTAAATATATGTACTACAAAAACTAAATTAGATCATTATTATTCATCACGGGTTGACTATCGGTCTGTCGAGTCTTTTCTTGAAAACTCTCAGCTCACGTGGTGTATACATTCGACCGTTGGTGATGGTCGCTCCTCCTTTCGTCCCCGAGTGCATTACACCAAAATGTCTAGCACACGGGAACGAAGGAGAAGCGACCCCCACAACAACAGTCGGGATTCTTTGTCCTGTCATATATGCTGTGGAGACTCTCCTTCACTGATTCCTCTCTGACATTTGCGACCGTCGGTGATGGTCGTCACTCCTCCTTCCCCTAGTGCATAACAAAGGTCTAGCACAAGGAGAAGAAGGAGAAACGACCCCCACGACAATAGTCGGGATTCTTCGTCCTCTCTCATATACGATGGACACACTCTCTCACTGATTTTTCGACCGTCGGTGATGGTCGTTATTCCTCCTTCCCCTAGTGCGCATAACAAAGGTCTAGCACAAGGAGAAGAAGGGAAAACGGCCCCCACGACAACAATTGGGATTCTTCTTCTCTCATATATGGTGCAGACTTTCTCCCTCACTCATTTGTTGATTGTCATGTATGGAACCTCGACAAACTTAACATCAACCCGAAATGTTGTTTAATTACCTTTCAAAAAAATCCAGGCCACTCGATATTTTCCTACATATTCTAGCACAAGTCATACCAAAATTCATGGAAAAATCCTGCATGACCTTTGCTAAAAAAGGACATATCGAGCACCTAAAATTTGCCGGAACAGAAATTAATCAACACTCCGACAAAACATAGGCCACTCGGAGGTGTTACCTGCAAACATGGCCGGCCACTTGGGCAAGCACATATCCTATTTAAGGCAACACAAGATATACATGGCCGGCTGGTCTCACCTCCAGGTCGGAGGGGGTCGGTGACGGGGACGAGGCGGGGATGATGGAGGGGCTCCTTGATTTCTGCAAAAACAAAATATAAACAAAAACATTATTATCCTCACCTTAGGATTTAGTGAAACCCGATAAGTTATCAACTAATCAGATGCATACTCCTTGCATAGTGCTCTCCAGCATTCAAAATATGAGTAGTTCTACAATTTGAGCATTCAATAAGCAAAACTAAATCATAAAATAAATTAGTATTCAAATAGCATGCATTCAATAAGCAAAACTAAATCATCTCGTTCGTCCGTACATCGTCGAATATTATCACTAATACATCTCGAATAGTATCATACATATAACATCACTAATACAAATAAAACCCTAGCGAACGACGGGTATCGGCGCGGGCGGTGGACACCCAAAGAGAAGGAACCATCATAGCTCCAGCGAGATCCCTGAAGAACCTGCCATGTATTGGAGAACCTGCCCTCCAACGCAACCATGTAGCGACGGATGTGCTCGTCCTCCTCGCCGACACGGTGACGTACCACCTTAGCGGGGTACTCAAGCCTCCGCACCGTCACTAGCCCACGTGACCGCCACCAAAGAAGGTTCAGGTCAATGATGGGCTGGCTCCTCACCAAGCTGCGCCCCCCGGAAGGTAGCACCTCCCAGTACCAGCCCAGCGGAGCCCAGTCCCGGACATGGCCCCTCTGATCAAGCAGGCCTCCTCCGCCGAGTCGACGATGAGGATGCGGGATAGGCATCGTCGGCGTCGATGCGAGAATAATTGCTTTAACTAAAAAAATAACAACAAATGTGACATGTTCAAAATATGGCATGTCCACTTCAAAATGAATCAACCTAGAATTCTGTTAAATACACCTAAAACACCTAAATTCTATTAACTACACCTAATTAAAAACCTACATTTTGAACATGGTTCGATCATAACTAGGGTTCATACTACATTATTCTAAGATTAAACACCTAAAATACCTAAATTATATTAACTAAACCTAATTAAAAACCTACATTTTGAACATGGTTCGATCATAACTAGCTAGGGTTCATACTACATTATTCTAAAATTAAATACCTAAGATCATAACCTACATTTTGAACATTGTTTTAGATCCGATCTTGCAAGTTATAGTCACCTACTACGTGTTATGGCCCGGCAACCCTGGAGTGACAACAACCAGGCCCACTCCTGGTGATGACCGCAGTTTGAGGAGTTCATGTATTCACTATGTGTTAATGCTTTATTCCGGTTCTCTATTAAAAGGAGACCTTAATATCCCTTAGTTTCTAATATGGACCCCGCTGCCACGGGAGGGTAGGACAAAAGATGTCATGCAAGTTCTTTTAATAAAGCACGTATGACTATTTACGGAATACATGCTTACATTATATCGATGAACTGGAGCTAGTGCCGTATTGCCCTAGGTTATAATTGTCACATGATGAATATCATCCAACAAGTCACCGATCCAGTGCCTACGAATTTATCTTATATTGTTTCTGCTAAGTTACTACTGCTTTCATCACTGTTACACTTACTACAAAACTACTGCTATCACTGTTACCGTTACCGTTACTACTGCTACTACTATCAAAACTATCATATTACTTTCCTACTGATTACTTGCTGCAAATAAGTAATCTCCAGGTGTGGTTGAATTGACAACTCAGCTGCTAATACATTTAAATATTCTTTGGCTCCCCATGTGTCGAATCTATAAATTTGGGTTGAATACTCTACCCTCGAAAACTGTTGCGATCCCCTATACTTGTGGGTTATCAGGGATCAACTATTTAGGTATTATATATAGGTTAGTCCCAAAAATCATATAAAATAGCATATAAACATCCAAGATAGATAATATAATAGCATGGGACAATAAAAAATTATAGATACGTTGGAGACGTACCAGGAGTTTTGTCGCTCCAAGCCTCTGTAGCCACGAAAAACCAATCGGGAGCCCGTTCCGGCACCCTGCAGGAGGGGGAAACCATCACCGGTGGCCATCTTCATCATCCCGGCGCTCTCCATGACGAGGAGGGAGTAGTTCACCCTCGGGGCTGAGGGTATGTACCAGTAGCTATGTGTTTGATCTCTCTCTCTCTCTCTCTCTCTCTCTCTCTCTCTCTCTCTTGTTCTTGATTTGGCACGATCTTGATGTACCGCGAGCTTTGCTACTATAGTTGAATCATATGGTGTTTCTTCCCCTCTATCTTATTGTGATGAATTGAGTTTTACCTTTGAGATTTCACTATTATCGGATTGAATACTATTATGGATTTGAGAACACTTGATGTATGTCTTGCGTGGGATACTGATACGTGTCCGTCGTATCTACTTTTCCAAACACTTTTGCCCTTGTTTTGGACTCTAACTTGTATGATTTGAATGGAACTAACCCGGACTGACGTTGTTTTCAGCACAATTGCCATGGTGTCGTTTTATGTGCAGAAAACAAATATTCTCGGAATGACCTGAAACTCCACAGAACACCTTAGAAAAAATAAAAAAAAATCCTCGTAAAAGATGAACACCAGGGGGCCCACAACCTGTCCACGAGGGTGGGGGGCGCGCCCCCTACCTCGTGGGCCCCCTGGACACCCTCCGATGCCAACTCCAACTCTATATATTGGCTTTCAGGGAGAAAAAAATAAGAGAGAAGAAATCATCGCGTTTTACGATACAGAGCCGCTGCCAAGCCCTAAAAACCTCTCGGGAGGGCTGATCTGGAGTCCGTTCGGGGCTCTGGAGAGGGGGGTTCATCGCCATCGTCATCATCAACCATCCTCCATCACCAATTTCATGATGCTCACCGCCGTGCGTGAGTAATTCCATCATAGGCTTGCTGGACAGTGATGGGTTGGATGAGATTTATCATGTAATCGAGTTAGTTTTGTTAGGGTTTGATCCCTATTATCCACTATGTTCTGAGATTGATGTTGCTATGACTTTGCTATACTTAATGCTTGTCACTAGAGCCCGAGTGCCATGATTTCAGATCTAAACCTATTATGTTTTCATGAATATATGTGAGTTCTTGATCCTATCTTGCAAGTCTATAGTCACCTACTATGTGTAATGATCCGGCAACCCCGAAGTGACAATAATCGGGACCACTCCCGGTGATGATCATAGTTTGAGGAGTTCATGTATTCACTCTGTGTTAATGCTTTGTTCTAGTTCTCTATTAAAAGGATGCCTTAATATCAAGGTAGTCAGAGTCGGGATTCGGAGTCGGATCGATTTTCCTTATACAGAATCGAGTCGTAGAATCGAATCGTGGAATCGAGGATTCTACTAGATTTACTCGAATAAGATATTTTGTATCAATGCCATGAATTTATATGGTTTCTATGGAGTTTCCATACTAAATATAGAGCAAAAATTCAAAGTACGTCGACCACAATAGAAGTTTTATAATCGTAGTGGTAGTAATCTAATAGAAGTCATCCCCATTATTGTTGGCCGCGTACGAGGTGGAAGGATGTGCGCTACCATCATCTCCATCTAGGACATCATCGTATTCTTTATCCTTGTTGTACCCATCGTTAGCTTCGTCTTCATTATAGTCAAATACATGATTATACTCATCGCCACCAAAGCCAAATTCATCGCCACCTGCATGTATATATGAAATTGTATGCATTACTTTATGTCCATATATTATATAATGACATCACAACTATATAATCAACAAACTTACATGCATCATCTATGTTCTTTGCCAGGGTCTCAACTTCATGGTCAGTATTTTCTTCTGCATCAACACGTGCTTCCCTTCGAGTAATCCTATCAAGGGAGTGCAACCAATCTTGGTTTATAGGAAGCACTGGATCCTCTTTTTCTGTGATCCATTCATCATCTGATTCAATATCCTCCAACTGAAGTGCAGCCTTGGCATCCCTTCTCTTCTGTCTTTCTTTTAGTTTGAAGTTGTACATCACAAACACAAGATCATTCATCTTATCTTGGTGCAGCCGGTTTCTTCTCTTCGTATGTACCTTTATGATTCATAATACAATATATTATTTAATAATGAAATTAGCCCAGTTGGATGGTTATTGGTTATACTCATCAGAGAAAGGATAAATTAGGTTTTACCAACTGAAAGGCGCTCCAATTCCTTTCACACCCTGAAGAGCTACATGTTAAACTTAAGACTCGAATAGCAAACCTTTTCAGTTCTGGGCATTCATCTCCATAGGAATCCCACCAATTAGCTAAGGCATTGACACATATAATTAGATAACTAAAAAACTGAGGTATATTGAAGAGATGATTGCTTGTGTGGAAATATTAACCTAGTGATTTCTTTGATCTTGTCAGAACTGCAGACTCCATTCCAAATAGACCCCTAGCATTTTTGAACAAATCAAGCTGCAAGTCTATCTTTACCCTTTCATTTACATCAGGAACCATTCTTTTCAGGCAACTATAGAGCTCTACTTTTACTTAAGAACCCTTGAAATCAGGCATATAGTGGAAATGCGGATTCAGATAATATGCAGCTGAATGCAGAGGCCTCTGGAGTTGTGTTTCCCATCTTTCATTAATAATATTCCATATTGGAATATAACTGAAAATAAGGGACAAAAATCAGTGAAACAAAGAAAGTAGTGATAAATAGAATAAAAGTGCGTACTCATGTTAGTCTGATCTGAAACGTACCTTTTCTTCACTTTGTTAAAATTATCCTTTATCCTCTCCTTTGCTTGCTCCATCTGAGCATAGATAAATGGCATGGCTGGCTTGTCATCAGAATCAACCATTCTAAGGACCTTGATTAGAGGCATCGCAGCTTTCAAGCATGCCACAACATTAGGCCAAAATCCTTTACTGTCCATGACAATATCTTGAACTCTTTTACCATCTATTAAAGAAGCAAAGCGGCTAGCCTTCCATTTAACTGAACTAAACATATTGATCAGTGCACCTTTATGTTGCTCAAGACAAGACAGAGTCAAGTAAGCTGTAGCAAATCTTGTGACAGCAGGCCTTATCAAATCCTTTCCTTCTGTAAATTCTCTCAACCATGCAATAAGCATAGTCCTAGAATAGACGAAAGCAGTGATTTTACATCCCTTTGTGATTGTAGTGGCATGCATCTTAATTTTCTTTTCAAAATCCTCAAGCATCAAGTCGATGCAATGTGCACCACAAGGTGTCCAGTAGAGCTTTTTTCTCTTTTCCATTAAGAGATCACCAGCTGCTTTATAGTTGGATGCATTGTCAGTAACAACTTGGATAACATTTTCCTCTCCGACCCGCTCTACTATCTCATCTAACATGTCAAATACCTTATCAGCTGTCTTGCTAATTTTAGATGTGTCAATTGATGTCAAAAAAACAGTACCTTTTGGGCTGTTCACCAAGAAATTGCAAAGTGATCTTTTCTTTGTATCTGTCCAGCCATCAGACATGATAGTACAACCAGTTTTTTTCCACTCTTCTTTGTACTCAGAAATCACATTGATCATATTCTGAACTTCTTTCTCCAGAAATACAACTCTTGCTTCATGATATGTAGGAGGCTTGAGTCCATTACCAAACCTACCTATCATATGAATCATCTTGCTGAACTCAGGGTTCCTAACAACATTAAAAGGTATAGCACTAGTGTATAAGAAACGACAAATCTGCGCACAGACCTCCTCTCTCTCTTGCTTTTTGTAGTGTTGGTTCATGGTTCCTTGAGCAGTTCTCTTCCTAGTGACAAAATGATCCATCACTTTCTGCTTGCACTTTTGTGATGCCTGCTCTTCATCCTTTGAGGCACTTGCTTCTGCTTCCTCTATGGCAATCAACTTTCTCCTTTTAGCATCATTTGTTTCTACAGTGGTTCCAAGAAGCTTAATAAACTTTTCACGAACCTCAGTTGGAACTTTGGTACAAGGCTCGGCATGGAATTTAGTGCCAGCCAAATGATGCTTCAATCTGTATATGCCGCCAGATCTAGTTTCATTGCAAAACTTGCATTTAACTGTTTTAGCCTTTGCATCAATCTCCTCACCGTACTGCCAACCTGGGTCGGTCCGGTTGCCCGCTGCATTCTTTCGCTTGAGTTTACTACCGCTGCTACTATCGGTTGTTGACATCTCTGACCTGAAAATTTAAAAGCAACAACAATATCGACTTAATCTGTAATAAAGTAGAAATAAAAATACTTACCAAAAAGACGTAATGGTACCATGTGCATACAGTACAAGTGATGGGGGATACTGTTGGCTAAGCAATGAAATAGAGCTCCCTGTTCATTCTCTAGAACGACACTGGAAAATGCCCATTTATGTCTCTTTGATTTTCTTGTTTTTCTCCTCACGTTGTTACAAAACTCCCGGCCATACCCACGTATATATGGGCATGCTAGTAAGCCGATTCAATATATATTCCCAAACACAACACAGAATGCAAAACCTGCTACTACACGTACACGTACACGTACGTACCTCACAAGTATTGCACCCGTAAACCTAATCTAACTAGAACTAGTACCAATTCTGCTTACGTGCACAACTAGCTAGGACCCAAACTTGTTTACTAACCGACTATACGCAATACCAACTGAAGATTAGCTAACACATTAGGTATCCACAGTTGTGCATCTTGATTCCTTAACATATAATGGATGCTAGTAAACTCCTACCACTTCTAAAAGACGCACACGTCAATGCTAGCTATACTCCACTTATTTTCATCACTGGCCTACTATGTATAGCTTGCACGTAGGGAACATATAGGAGAGGAAACGTATAGAACGTGTGAATCTTCAATGCACGCAATTACCTACAGGGCCGATCCTTGAAGGGTCTTGCTCTCCTCCGATCAATTTTGATGCATCCTTCTTCTCAAACCAATTCCATCTGTCGACAAGCTAATCCTCACGTTCAATCTATGGGTTCAATCTAGGGTTTCTGGGAGCAAGGTGCCGGCGGCTGCGTTTGGGGTTGGGAGGTAAAAGGGTCGTGGCTCATATGGAAAAGGGTGTGGAGGCTGGCCTAATATTCCCCTCAAGAAAAAAAGGCTAGGGTATTATTATGCTAGAATTAAACGAACGGCTCAGATGATAAATTAGTAGAATCGGTCATAGTCCATAACATAGTCGGGATTCTACCGTTTTGTACAGGATTCTATGATCCGGATCTCGAGTCAACATGGATTTTACCTAGACCGGATTCATAGTGGGACTTGGATCGACATGCTTCCGTAGGATCGTGAAATCGTAGGATTCTAGCAGTCGAATCGCGACTCTGACTACCTTGCTTAATATCCCTTAGTTCCCAATAGGACGCCGCTGCCACGGGAGGGTAGGACAAAAGATGTCGTGCAAGTTCTTTTCCATAAGCACGTATGACTATATACGGAATACATGCCTACATTACATTGATGAATTGGAGCTAGTTCTGTGTCACCCTATGTTATGACTGTTACATGATGAACCGCATCTGGCATAATTACCCATCACTAATCCGGTGCCTACGAGTTTTCCATATATTGTTTCTCGCTTATCTACTTTCCCGCTGCTACTGTTACAATCACTACAAAATACCAAAAACATTACTTTTACTGTCTTTACTTTTGCTGCCATTACCACCACTATCATATTACTGTGCTACTAAACACTTTGTTGCAGATACTAAGTTTACAGGTGTGGTTGAATTGACAACTCAGCTGCTAATACTTGAGAATATTCTTTGGCTCCCCTTGTGTCGAATCAATAAATTTGGATTGAATACTCTACCCTCGAAAGTTGTTGCGATCCCCTATACTTGTGGGTTATCAGGACCTTTTTCTGGCGCCGTTGCCGGGGAGCATAGCTCTATTCTTTGAGTCACTTGGGATTTATATCTGCTGGACGCTATGAAGAACTTGAAAGACGCTAAGACAACAATTTATCCCTCAACTACGAGGGGAGGTAAGGAACTGCCATCTAGCTCTGCACTTGATTCACCTTCTGTTATGAGTAAGCTAGCGACACCTAAACCTACTTCTGCTATTCGTTCCGATATGTCGCATGTTATTGATGATGCCACTTGTGCTATGCATGATACTTATGATGAAACTGCTTCTATGCCTGATACTACTGTGCCCCTTAGTGAATTTCTTGAAGAACAAATTGCTAGGTCTAGAGAAAGAGAAATTGATGAAACTGAATATGATGATGAAAGTGATGATGAAAATATGCCTGCTATTCCTGAAGGTTATCTTTTTGATAAAGATTCTTCTTTAGCTATTTTAGCCTGCAGAGATAGATATGAGCTCAAGAGGTTATTAATTAAATGGAACAAAGAATCACTTAGAGATAAAATGACACCTGATTCTGCTTTTGCAACCTCGCCTATCTGTGTTCCTGATAAGGATTATGAATTCTGTGTTGATCTAGATATAATTACTTTTGTTGAATCTGATCCTTTTTATGGCTATGAATCTGAAACTGTTGTGGCACATCTTACCAAGTTAAATGATATAGCTGCCCTGTTCACTAATGATGAGAGATCGCGCTACTTCTATATACTCAAAATATTTCCGTTCTCATTAAAGGGTGATGCTAAGATATGGTTTAATTCTCTTGATCATGGTTGTGTGCGTAGTCCCCAGGATATGATTTATTACTTCTCTGCTAAATATTTCCCTGCTCGTAAGAAACAAGCTGCTTTGAGGGAAATATACAACTTTGCGTAAATTAAAGAAGAGAGTCTCCCACAAGCTTGGGGGAGGCTTCTCAAGTTACTTAATGCTTTGCCTGATCATCCTCTTAAGAAACCTGAAATACTTGATATCTTTTATAATGGACTAACCGATGCTTCCAGAGATTACCTGGATAGTTGTGCTGGTTCTCTTTTCAGGGAAAGAACACCGGATGAAGCTGAAATTCTATTGAATAATATGTTGACAAATGAAAATAATTGGGCACCTCCTAAGCCAGCTCCTGTTCCAACTACTGAGCCTATTCTTAAACCAACTCCGAAGAAGAGAGGTGTTCTATTTCTCAGTCCCGAAGATATGCAAGAGGCAAAGAAATCTATGAAAGAAAAAGGTATTAAAGCTAAAGACGTTAAGAATTTACCTCCTATTGAAGAAATACATGGTCTTAATATACCGCATGTTGAAGAAGTATACGATCTGAATCCTTTATTTATTGAAGAACCTCCCGATATCCCGACACAGGTAGTAAAGGTAAATTCTCTCTATAGATTTGATGAAGGTGATATCCCTCACTATAAGTCTGCTAGGCAATGCTTTGATGAGTTTGATAACTTTATTGTCAAACAAGAAAATTTTAATGCTTATTTTGGTAGACAATTGAAATATGATTCCGATATGCTTAAATACTTGGGTGATTATATGGCTAATATTAAAGGTGAACTTAAACTTGTTAGCAAACATGCTTCTATGGTTACCACTCAAGTAGAACAAGTACTTAAGGCTCAGAAAGAAGTGCTTGATGAAATGAATAGTAAGAAAAATGATTATGCTGTTAGAGTGGCTACTAGAACTGGTAGAATGACTCACGAACCTTTGTATCCTGAAGGCCACCCTAAGAGAATCGAGCAAGATTCTCAAAGAAATAATATTGATGTTCCTAGTTCTTCTAAAAAGAAGAAAAAGAAAAATGATAGAATTGTGCAAACTTCTAGTGAACCTATTGCTGAACCACCAGATAATCCAAATGATATATCTATGTCTGATGCTGAAACACAATCTGGTAATAAACATGAACCTAATGAAAATACTAATGATGATGTTCATGATGATGCTCAACCTAGTAATGATAATGATGTAGAAGTTGAACCTGTTGTTGATCTTGATAACCCACAATCAAAGAATCAACGTTATGATAAAAGAGACTTTGTTGCTAGGAAACACGGTAAAGAAAGAGAACCATGGGTTCAGAAACCCATGCCCTTTCCTCTGAAACCATCCAAGAAAAAGGATGATAAGGATTTTGAGCACTTTGCTGAAATGATTAGACCTATCTTTTTACGTATGCGATTAACTGATGTGCTCAAAACAAATCCTTATGCTAAATATATGAAGGATATCATTACTAATAAAAGAAAGATACCGGAAGCTGAGATTTCCACCATGCTTGCTAATTATACTTTTAAGGGTGGAATACCAAAGAAACTTGGAGATCCCGGAGTACCTACTATACCTTGCTCCATTAAAAGAAATTATATTAAAACTGCTTTATGTGATCTTGGAGCCGGTGTTAGTGTTATGCCTCTCTCTTTATATCATAGACTTGACTTGAATAAGTTGACACCTACTGGAATATCCTTGCAAATGGCTGATAAATCAACTGCTATACCTGTCGGTATTTGTGAGGACGTGCCTGTTGTGGTTGCAAACGTTACTATTTTAACGGACTTCGTTATTCTTGATATTCCCGAGGATGATATTATGTCTATTATTCTTGGAAGACCTTTTCTTAACACTGCAGGGGCTGTTATTGATTGCAACAAAGGCAATGTCACTTTTCATGTTAATGGTAATGAGCATACGGTACACTTTCCGAGGAAACAACCTCAAGTTCATAGTATCAACTCCATTGGAAAGATCCCATCAATTAAAATTGGAGGTTTTGAATTTCCTCTTCCCACTGTCAAAAAGAAATATGATATACTTATTATAGGGGATGTGCATATCCCCGTGGAGGTAACTTAGTGTTATTCGAAATTTCTCCGGTTTCATGATTATCGAAATGAGTTTGTTAACAAGACTTGATCAACCTTGTTAGTGGATTCTTTTTTATGGGCATGAGATGGACGAAACTAGAAGCACAAACTTCTGTACCCTCCTTATATTTTCTGTTAATTAGTAGAAATAAAGTAAAAATAGTATTTTTCTGTCTGTTTCCTGGCTTATCCGTGCAATATAAAAATATCCCGAAAATAAAAGTCCTTAGAATGCCATGCCAATTTAATATGATTTTTTCGGGAATATTTGAGGATTTACTATGCAAAAATTACCACGGGAGGAGCCGCCACCTGGCCACAAGGGTGGTGGGCGCCCCCCCCCCCCATAGGGCGCACCCCCTGCCTCGTGGGCCCACGGTGGACCTCCTCCACTTATCCCAGCACCCATCTTCTTCCTCTGTCTCACACAAACCCGAAAAACCAACTCAAGCACGAGTTCCAGCCACTTTTGCTATGATTTTCGATCTCCTTGCTCAAAGCACCTCTCGCAAAACTGTTTGGGGAGATTGTTCCTTGGTATGTGACTCCTCCATTGGTCCAATTAGTTTTTGTTCTAGTGCTTTATTCTTTGTGAAAGTGCGTTATATCGACTAGAGGGGGGGTGAATAGGCGATTTTTATGAAATTCTTCACTGAGGAATTTGCTCATGAGGAAATTCCTTAGCGAAGAAATACTAGCAGCGGAATAAGTACTCGGAAGTAAACATAACAGATTACATGCATGGTCATCATGATGAAATGAAGACAAACACAGAGTACAGAAAGCGTAGGCACAGGATAACTCTAGATGAAGACAAACAGACTGAAGAAATTGAACTGAGGAATTTGTGAAAGTCTTCAGTCAAAGTCTTCAAACACAGATATGAACAAACAGACAACGCAGTAATGAGGAAATGAAGGTGTTGAGGAAATGGAACCAGTAAGCTTGGTGAAGACAATGATTTGGTAGACCAGTTCCAACTGCTGTCTCAGTTGTACGTCTGGTTGGAGCGGCTGAGTATTTAAACTCGAGGACACACAGTCCCGGACACCCAGTCCTGAGCACGCAGCTCGGGACACCAAGTCCTCACCGTATTCTCCTTGAACTAAGGACACACAGCCCTCGTCCAATCACTCGTGGTAAGTCTTCAGGTGACTTCCAAACCTTCACAGACTTGGTCACTCGGCGATCCACAATTCCTCTTGGATGCTCTAGACCTTGACGCCTAACCGTCTGGAAGAAGCACAGTCTTCAAAGGTAACAAGCGTCGGATCCACGCAGGATCAATTTCTTCAGTGATGCTCAATCACTTTGGGTTTGTAGGTGTTTTGGGTTTAGGTTTGGATTTTCCTCACTTGATGATTTTCGCTCAAAGTCCTCGGAGGATGGGTTGCTCTAAAATGACAAGTGTCAAGTTCACGCGGAGCAGCCAACCAGCTAGTGGTTGTAGGGGGCGGCTATTTATAGCCTAGGGAGCAGCCCGACATGATAAGACATAAATGCCCTTCAATGATATGACCGTTAGGTGGACAAGATATTTTAGGACAGCTGGCACGTGGCACAGCAACGGTCGGAAATTTGGAGTACAAATTCCTCAGGGCTATCATGTTCCTCACTGTGTAGGCAATTCGCATTGGCGAATTCCTAACTCCTCAGTCAGAGCAAAGTCCTCAGTGACCAGAAGAACTGCGTCTCTGTCACTGAAGAAATTGACTGAACTGTATGAGATTTCCAATGGCTTCACTCAAAGGGATTGGTAGGTGTAGGATTTGAGTTGAGCATCACATGGAAATTTTCTCCTTAGTATTTCCTCGACCCCCTTTAACAGTACGGTGTTTCCTATGACTCAAGAAAGAGAAAAATGAAACTACGAAAACAAAGTCTTCACGCTTCACGTTCCTCGAACGAATACCATGTCTTCAAGGTCACACCAATTTCTTCACTTTCAAAGTCTTCAGAAAGTCTTCAGAATATCAAAGTCTTCAGTCGAAGAACTTCATTTTTAGGGGTCGACTTTTACTGTAAATATCAAACTCCTCATAGACCTATAGACCTGTGTACACTCATAAACACATCAGATGCTTAACCTATAAGTCTTCAATACACCAAAATCACTAAGGGGCACTAGATGCACTTACACTTTGCAAATTTGTGCTGCATAGGTGACCATGTTCTTGAGCTTGCATGTCAAATTTATATGGTTCCAAGTAGTTCTAATGCTTGATATAGGCTCTAGGCACTTGTAGGAGTAGTTGCTATCAGTTTTATTGAAGTTGGTTCACTTTTGTTTGAAGTTACTAAAAATTTTAGATTATTTCAGAAATAATGAGGATAATTTTAAGGGGTTCATCGAGCTGAAGCTCAAAGGATAAACAAGATGAAGAAGCTCAGAGGCCCAAATATAATTTGCCTCGTACCGCGGAAGTCTGGCCGTGTGAATGGCCTTCTGATAATTTCTTGAGAGAGGCCGGGATTTATGAAGATTTCTATTCATTGATTGAAAATGCTGGCCTCACCGACTTCGTCCACGACCAATGTCCACAGTATCTCTTACTCACAAATACTTTCGTGCAAAACTTCTACTTTTTTCCTAAGGAGTCACCTCCATCAGTAGAGTTTCATTTATATGACGTTGTGAAGAAAATGCCATTGTCTGAATTTTGCGCGGTTTGCAACATACCCTCTGAGGGCACTTTAGAGGAATCACCCAGTAAGGAGTTGGAACCATTTATTAAAATTATCTCTGTGGGAGAAACCAGGAAGGTTTCTGATGCAAGGATCACTAGCATACATTTTCCTGTGTTACACTATTTTGCTTTATTTGCTAGTCGATGCCTGATAGGTCGTGGGAACTGTGGGAACTTTAGCGTTCCTGATATTATCATTTTGTTCCATGGCTTGTACCACGACAACACTGTTAGTATGGGCGGAATTATTGCTAGGCGGTTGAGTCTGAACCGTACTAAAGGCCCCATCTTTGGAGGCATTTATGCTTCTCGCCTTGCTGCACACTTTAACATAGCTATTAGGCATTTTGAGAAAGAAGAAAAATTGCTGCCTAATGCTTATCTAGACTATAAGAGCATCATAGCCCATGATTTTCTTGTTAAGGACAGGAATGGAGAGCTCAAATACAAGTTATACTTCGATAAACATTATCCTGAAACCATTATGTTGCCTGCTCCTTCGTTGTTTAATTTTGCAGGTCCCTATCTCGTTACGTGTGGGCTGCAGTCCAAGCTTACAAAAATCCTGCACCAGCCCCGGAACCGGAACCACAAGAGGAGCCTCCACGAAAATCTGTTTATTCTTGGGATCCAGAGACGACTGTCAGCCAGTGGCAGTCAGAGTCCTCTTCATCATCACAGTATGATCTCAACTATTCTTCGTCGCAGTACGACCCCAGCTACACCTACGGGTATCCGCCAGGCTATCCCTGGCAATAGACCAACTTAGGCCAAAAGCCTAAGCTTGGGGGAGTACGTATTTCTCACCGACATTACATTTATACTCACACACACTCATTGCTAGATGTCGGTGCTCATACTCTTTCACTGTAATATCCATGCTAGTTTATTTTCTTTTTCCTGCTTTCTCCTTGTGTGTTTGATAAACCTTAAGAAAACAAGAAAAAATAGTAGTAATTTACTTTCCTGCTGTAGTAGTAACTAAAAAGAAAACCCAAAAATATTTCCCGTTCTTCTTTTGCTTGTTGGGAGCTTTCCCGCGTAAATAGTTTTCTTTTCTTTTCTTTTCTTTGGGGGGTCAGTAGGAGAAGACCATAATTAAATTGTTGAAGTGGCTCTCATATGCATTACTGTTGATTTAACCCAGAGCCCATATTGCCTTGTCTTCTCCTGTTTATTGAATGCTCGCAGATTCCATCTTAGTCCAATGCACGTACACTATTATTATTATTCACATCGTTCTGTCGTGCAAGTGAAAGGTAATTATGATAATATATGATGGACTGAATGAGATGGGAAAAGCTGGTATGAACTCGACCTCTTTTGTTTTTGTAAATATGATGAGCCCGTCGTTCTTGATTCAACTTATTATGAATAAACATGTTTGCAATGACAATTAGAGATCATAGTTGCTTGTGCCATGCTTGATTAGCTATGAGTTATAATGGTTTACCTTGTGTGCCAACATGCTATTGAGATGATTATGATGTGGTATGATAGGGTGGTATCCTCCTTTGAATGATTTAATTGACTTGACTTGGCACATGTTCACGCATGTAGTTGAAACAAAATCAACATAGCCTTCACGATATTTATGTTCATGGTGGATTATATCCTATTCATGCTTGCATCCAATGTTTATTAATTTTAATGCATGTACATTTCTATTGTCGCTCTCTAGTTGGACGCTTCCCAGTCTTTTGCTAGCCTTCACCTGTACTAAGCGGGAATACTGCTTGTGCATCCAATCCCTTAAACCCCAAAAGTTATTCCAGATGAGTCCACCATACCTTCCTATATGCGGTATCTACCTGCCGTTCCAAGTAAATTTGTATGTGCCAAACTCTAAACCTTCAAATAAATATTCTATTTTGTATGCTCGAATAGCTCATGTATCAACCATGGCTGTCCTTATCTTCCGTGTTAGGCGGGTTATTCTCAAGAGGAGTGGACTCCGCTCCTCACTCACGAGAAAATGGCTGGTCACCGGGATGCCCAGTCCCATGCTTTATGCAAACTAAATCAAAATTAATTGCAAACAAAACTCCCCCTGGGACCTGATGTATGTTGGAGACACTCGTTGTTTTGAGCAAGTCATGGATTGATGCTTGTTGGTGGAGGGGGAGTATAAACTTTACCATTCTGTTTGGGAACCGCCTATAATTTGTTTAGCATGGAAGATATCGCCATCTTTTAGTTGTTACGTTGACAATGAAAGTATACCACTCAAAATGCAATTTATCTCTACTTCAAAACCGAGCTATGGCACCTCTACAAATCCCTGCTTTTCTCTGCGAAGGGCCTATCCATTTACTTTTATGTTGAGTCATCACCCTCTTATTAAAAGCACTAGCTGGAGAGCACAGCTGTCATTTGCATTCATCACTATTAATCTATGTT
The DNA here is from genome assembly GCA_032464435.1 of Aegilops umbellulata. Taxonomy (NCBI): domain Eukaryota; kingdom Viridiplantae; phylum Streptophyta; class Magnoliopsida; order Poales; family Poaceae; genus Aegilops; species Aegilops umbellulata. The sequence continues at coordinate 81,963,621 of CP136054.1, read as the reverse complement.
GGGTGTGACTATGATTGGATCTCTTTTACCATGAATTACAATGTCTAGTCAGTCCTTGATCTTTAAAGGTGCTCTGCATTTATGTTTTGCGGTCTCAGAAAGGGCTAGAGAGATACCATCTTGTTATATCATATTATGATTGTTCTGAGAAAGTGTTGTCATCCGAAATTTATTATTATGGCTTGCTAGTTGATTATGCTATTGATATGAGTAATTATGAGACCTGAGAATTATTGCAAATATGGTTAGTTATGATATATGCTGAAAACTTGAAAGCTGGCTTGACATAGTTACAACAACAAGAGCAAACAGAGTTTGTAAAAGTTTTTCTTTCTTTCTTTCAGTTTGTCAACTGAATTGCTTGACTAACTCAGATTTCTTCCCCTTTGTCATCAAATGACCAAAAGGATCAAAACTGAGGACTAACGCCCCTGAAGATATTCAAGTTGATGGAGGAGCGCCAGTGTTGTTGGGGTCGGTTGTTGAAGTAGGGCCTGCTGCAGTGTCGTCCAAGTCTTCATTTTCATCAGTGTCGCGCGATGAAGAATATGAACTGGCCACCAGAGAAGGAACCTTAACCTTCTTGAATTTCTTCGGCGGAGGTGCCGACCAGGCAAATTCTTCTTTGAGGCCCATGTTCTCCAAATCTTCAGCACTATATACTTGAGACAGAACAGCCCAGGTGCGGTTGAGGGTTTCATGAAGGTAGTAATGGTTTTTCTTCACTGCATTGTGTGTGGCAGTCATGTTGTGAAGAATTGAACCAAACTGACGCTTGACCCATTTGTGATTGCGATCAACCTTTTGATGAAGACTGAGGAGTAACTCACGATCAGTCATCACCCTGGGTGCTGTGGCTTGAGGATTTGTCTTGGCAGTATTAGCAGCAGAGTCATGTGTGGCAGAGTCATCATTGGTGGAATAAGAAGCAGCCTTGCGAAATTGACCATCCAATGGACGAATGCCTTCATCTATCACAGCAGTGGCCTTGCCCTTTTCATCAGCTGAGGAAAATGTCCTTTTGAGGACTTCAATAGGAGGCAAGTAGCTGCAGTGGTTGAGAGTTCCAGCCTTGTAATTGAGTGAAGACCTTGTCCTGATGAATCTCATAATCCAAGGTGCATAAGGCTTCAGCTCAAATGGTGACATAGCAATGTTGGCCAGAGTCCTCATGAAGAAATCATGGAAGTTTATGGGAACGCCATGTATGATATTGAAAAGCATATTCTTCATGATGCCAACAATTTCTTCATCGGAAGAATCGTGTCCTTTGATGGGACATATTGTCTTTGTCAGAATGCGATAGACAGTCCTAGGCACATACAGCAATTCCTTGACGAGGAATTTGGTACGAGGTGATTGCCCTGGCTTCAGAGGCTTCATGAGCACTTGCATATAGTGGTTTGACAGTTCAGGTTCATCATACACGCAACGCGCATCTTCAGTGGGTGGACTAAGAGAAAGGTAGCGAAGCAATTCAGTTGCTGGGGCCTTGTAATGTGTATTTTCAGTCATCCAGTCCAGAACCCATGAATTGACATCTTCAGAGTTGCCAGTGATGTGCAGCGTAGCATAGAGCTGAAGAATAAGTTCTTCATTCCAATCGCATATATCTGTGCAGAAGTTGAGCAGCCCAGCGTCGTGAAGAACACTGAGGACTGGCGTAAAGCACGGCATAGATTCCATATCCACGTGAGGAATATGTGCATGGTCGAAGACTTTGTCTTTGTTGTAAAGCACTGAGGAATAGAAATTTGCTTGGCTGGCAGTCCAAAAACGCCTCTTCCTTATGCGAGCAGAGTCATAAGGATTGTATTCAGTGAAGAATACGTGCTCGCCATAGAAGTCTTCAGCCTTGAATTTCTGTTTGCGTGAGAATGGATCCTTTGGCCTTGGTAGAGGAGTGTCAGTGAGTTGCATCATGACCTCAGGAATCACAAGCTTAGGTTCTTCAGGCTGAGGAATTTCAGGATTTTCCTCAGGTGCAGTCACCTTATCTGTTTCAGCAGCAGTTTCTTCAGCACTAGTGGCTGGAATTTCTTCATTCACAGAAGCAGTGGGATGAGTTGCATCAGAGCCCAATTTTACGGTTGGTGAAGGAGAGTGAGGAATTTGCTGCAGGGGAGTGAAGAGTGGGGAATTGGGATGCTGACTTTCCCAAAAGTCGTCATTCATTACTAGAGTTGTGCTTCCAATATCCACATCTTCACCATCAATTTCTTCAACAACAGCCTCTTCAGCATCAAACTGAGGCATTGGTGATGAGACTATTGGGGTTGAAGGGATTGTATCCACTTCAATTTCTTCATCAATCTGCTCTGAGGAAGCAGTAGACTGAGTTTCTTCATCTGATCCACTTGGGATCTCATAATCTTCACCAAAAGGAACAAGGTCCTTTGATGGCATGGAGGAGATAGGAACAGCATCAATTGGATTGGCAAATGAGCTGGTCATGGGCTTCATCTTCTTTGGGACTGAAGATTCTGAAGCACTTGATGCTTTCCTTTTCTTCACTGCAGCTCGCTCTGCAGCCTTGGTTTTCTTCACATCTAAAGCACAGGGAAGAATTGGAGTTGGAGTTGGTGCAGGTGGAGCTGAGGAATCTGGTTCATTTTCTTCAGGCACAACTGATGCAGTTGCCCTGGTCTCTTCATTTTCTTCAGGCGCACCACTAGTGGATGCCCTGGCAATTTCATCAACGGCTGGAGCAGAGTCATCAGCCTTGGAACTAGCATTTTCTTCAGCAGCCTGAACTTCATCAGCGGTGCTGGCATGTTCTTCAGTTTGCTGAACAGATGCTTCAGCTTGAGGAATTTGTTGCTTTGAGGCAGTACCCTTGGTGAAGGTATCAGTCAGCCTCACAAATCTGACCTTGGCTCCTTGCCAATCAGCATAGTACGAGTCAAAGTTGTCGCTGAGGGCTTTGATCTCAGCCTGCATCTTGACAAGTTCCTCAGGCTTCATTTTGAGAACATTTTTCTTCAGCAGCTTCTCTTTGCGGTACTGGGATTTCTTGGTCTCTCTGGCCCTATCATATTTCCACTTCTCCTCTTGGATGAAGTGAGTCAGTATGTGACTTTGGCCAGGTGTCAGCTTGAAATCAGGCATAGGAGTGTTGGGATCCTTGTGCTAGAGATCAATATAGTCTAGGATCGCCCTTGGATCCAAAAGCAGGGGCACAGGTGTGCCTTTGGCTTTAGCAGCCCTTTCTTGGCGGTCTCTGATGATTTCAACGAGTTCTTCTTCATCAGCTTCATCATCATCAGATGGCACAGTGAAGACCACTTGCTTCTTTGGACTTGGGCGAGTGCCGCGTCCAGCGGTAGCCTTTTTCTTCAGTAACGAGGGTCCAGCTGAGAATTTTGGTGCAGCTGAGGAACTAGCTGAGACACCAGAGGCAATAGAGATGCCAGTTGTCCTTTGGCATGAGGCCAGATGCACAAGAGCTGAGGACTTTGTGGGAGCAGGAGCAGCATGAGGAATTTTCTTTGAAGATTTTGAAGATTCTGGCCGTGAGGGCGCAGCTGAGGAACTTGGCCGTGAGGGCATTGAAGGTGAAGCACTTGGCTTACGAGCAGGCTTCTTCATCATTGATTTCCTCGGCTTGGCAGAAGCCTCAGTGGCAGCAGCAGCAGCAGATTCTTCATTGAATTTCCTCACTGCTTCTTTTGCTTGCTTTTGCAGTTTATGCTGGCGCTTGGCCCATTCTTGAGGAAATTCCTCACCTCTTCTGATGCTAGAGGGATCAGCCACTTGGCCAGGTGCCAATGGAGGGCGCTGACATGGAGGGTTTACGGCGAATTTCTTCATGTACTTAGGAGTAACATATCTGTACTCCCTCCATTCTCTTGCCCATCTCCTTTCAATCTTCTGTATGCGCACCTTGCGCTGATTTCTATCTTCTTCAGGAGGTGTGCAGTACCCAGCATAAATGTCCTCAGGGATTTCAAATGCAGTCATGACCTCTGGTCTCTTTCCTCCTTTCTGCAGCCTTTTACCTTCAGCCATTTTCTTCAGATGAGGAATTTGAACAATGGAATTCTCTAAAGAAGTATGCAACTTTTCTTCGAGGAACGCTGCAAATGAGTTAAGTTGATGAGAACCTAAGGATTCAGCAGCGGACATGTGTACCTATGAACAGAGTATAGTTGCGAGGAATTTGAAGAGGTCATATGCGTTCTCAGAGGGTTTTTCATAAAGAACAAGTTTTGAGGAATTTGACCAGATTCGTCTTGAGGAATTTCACTAAGCTCCATATATATCTTAGGTTCCAGAGTTGTATAGATTGAGAATCCACACAATTGAGGAATCTTGAAGAAATTTAGACTTAGGGAAATGAATCAAGAACAGAGAATAAGTGAGGTGTTTTGTGTGTGAGGATTTGAAGAATAAAAACACCTTTGAAGATTTTGTAGAAAAACTTCGAATCAAAGAGGGCAGTAAAAATAGCTTTTAATTACCCTGAATGAAGAACACGACGAACTGTGAGTTGGAACAGTGAAGTTCGTCAATGCAGATCTTCCACGCCCTAACTTGGCGGAGGAAGACGTCTACAGCGGCGGCGGAGGTGAAGATTTCCGCTGTCGGCGCGAGTACGTCGGCGATGAGGTCGAGGCAGTGAAGCTTTTCCTCACCGGCGACGATGGAGTAGCGACGGCGCTAGGGTTTGGAGAGCTCGAGCGAGGGAGTGAGATCGAGCGGGGTAAAGGAAGTGAGAATGGCAACGGAGGGGTATTTATAGCCGCAGTGAAAAACTGCTCGTCTGAAGATTTAGGACTAACATGCCCCTGGCCGTTCTCCTTCACTTGACATGTGTCACCCACGTACTGTGTAGTGGAGATCGTGTAAGATCGTGGGTGAGTAAAATAATCCATCGTGGGAAGTGGAACGGATTGCGCGGCAAAACCGAAGGTTTGGATAAGATTAGTTTTAACGTTCCATTCGCAATTTCTTCAGCTGACAAGGACACAGTGAAGAATTTGAACGAGTTTCAAATAGAACGCACATGAAGAATTTGTGAATAGACTGGATTGAGTATAGCATAGAGGGGAAGGGTCCGATCACATTCACTTAGCAGAAAAAAAAGTTCCAACTTGAAGAAATAGCTATAAGTAAATGCTGTAGAGGACATAAACTCATATATATATATAGCAAATGAAGAAAAACGAACGGCACAAGTGAAGACTTTGTAAAGTTTGAAGAATTTGAAAAACTGAAGAATTTCAAAAGTTGAGGAAAAACTCAATTGAAGATTTTCAACTTTTGTGGTGGCGTGACCCACCGTGTAAGAATGATTATTTCAGACACCGCGTACAATTGTCGTAGGGTTCTGAGAATCAAATTCTTCATTAATTTCTTCACACTTAGAGTGTTATTCTTCATTGATTGAAGAAAAACGTTTCTTCATGTGTTGCACATCTAAGTCATCAATTATGCATAAGTGTTAGGATGAGTGCATTTTCAAAGTACATTCGAAGATTCTAAGATATTTAGCTCACACCGCAACTTGCTAAATCTCTTCTCATCCAAGGGCTTAGTGAAGATATCGGCTAGCTGTTCTTCAGTCTTCACATGCTCAATAGAAATGTCGCCCTTCAACACATGATCACGAAGAAAATGATGACGAATCTGAATGTGCTTTGTCTTCGAGTGCTGAACTGGGTTGTGAGCAATCTTGATGGCACTCTCATTGTCACAGAGGAGAGGCACATTCTTCACGTGACTCCATAGTCCTTGAGTGTTTGCTTCATCCATAGTAGTTGAGCACAGCAAGAACCAGCAGCAATGTACTCAGCTTCAGCAGTAGACAGTGATACGCAGTTCTGTTTCTTCGAGGACCAACAGACCAAGGATCGTCCGAGGAAATGACAAGTACCAGATGTTGACTTGCGATCCACACGGTCACCAGCATAGTCAGAATCAGAATATCCAATGAGGTCAAAGTCTGAGCCCTTGGGGTACCATAATCCTAGTGTTGGTGTGTGAGCTAGATATCGAAGAATATGCTTCACAGCCGTATGGTGTGATTCCTTCGGTGCAGCTTGAAATCGTGCACACATGCAAACACTAAGCATTATATCTGGCCTAGATGCACATAAGTATAATAAAGAGCCAATCATGGAGCGGTATACCTTGTGATCGAAGTCAGTACCATTTTCATCAGTGCATAGATGACCATTTGTGGGCATAGGAATTTTGAGACCTTTGCAATCTTGCATGCCGAATTTCTTCAGGACATCCTTGAGGTATTTCTCCTGAGATATGAATATCCCATTGTGCTGTTGACGAATTTGTAGACCTAAGAAGAATTTCAATTCTCCCATCATAGACATTTGATATTCTTCACTCATCATATAGGCAAATTCATCACTGTAACGTTGGTCAATACAGCCAAAGATGATATCATCAACATATATTTGGCACACAAACAGTTCACCATCATATGATTTAGTAAAAAGAGTGAGATCGAGTGAACCGGGTGTGAAGCCTTTCTTCATGAAGAATTCCTTCAATGTGTCATACCACGCCCATGGGGCCTGCTTGAGGCCATAGAGGGCCTTGTTAAGTCTGAAGACTTTGTCAGGATGTTTTGGATCTTCAAAACCTGGTGGTTGAGCAACATATACTTCTTCCTCAATCTTACCATTGAGGAATGCACTTTTCACATCCATTTGGTATAAGATGATATCATGATGGTTAGCATAAGCAAGTAATATGCGAATAGCTTCAAGTCTAGCAACAGGTGCAAAAGTTTCATCGAATCAATTCCTTCAACCTGTGTGTAGCCTTGAGCTACTAGTCGTGCCTTATTCCTCACCACAACACCATTTTCATCTTGCTTGTTGCGGTAGATCCACTTTGTACCAATGATGTTATGCTTGCGAGGATCGGGACGATTGACCAGTTCCCATACGTTGTTGAGCTTGAACTGATGTAATTCTTCTTGCATGGCCTGAATCCACTCAGGCTCCAGAAATGCTTCATCTACCTTAGTGGGCTCTGTGATAGAGACAAAAGCAAAGTGCCCACAAAAGTTAGATAGATGTGAAGCTTTTGAGCGTGTGAGAGGACCTGGTGCTCTAATGTCATCGATGATCTTCTCCACTTGCACTTCTTTTGCAATGCGAGGGTGAGTTGGTTGCCGTTGAGGAATTTGATCAGCATTTTCTTCAGCATCAATTTCCTCAGCATTTTCTTCAGGTGCATCAGTTCGACGTTCTTCACGTTCTGGAACGAATTCTTCAGCAGATTCTTCAGTAGGAATGATATCTTCAGTAGCCTTGTGCTTGATCGATTCCTCAGGTGTTGGTTCATCTAACACAGAAGGTAGGTGCTCTCTTTGCGAGCCATTAGTTTCATCGAACCGCACATCTACAGTTTCAACAATCTTGTGAAGAACATTGTTGAAGACTCTGTAGGTGTGCGAGTCCTTTCCGTAACCAAGCATGAAACCTTCATGTGCTTTCGGTGCAAATTTAGAGTTGTGATGAGGATCTCTAATCCAGCATTTAGCACCGAAGACTTTGAAATAACTCACATTGTGTTTCTTGTCAGTGAGGAGTTCATAGGCAGTCTTCTTGAAGAATTTGTGAAGATATACTCTGTTGATGATATGGCACGCAGTATCAATTGCATCAACCCAGAAACGACGAGGGGTTTTGTACTCATCGAGCATAGTGCGAGCCATCTCAGCAAGAGTCCTGTTCTTGCGCTCCACGACGCCATTCTGTTGAGGAGTATAAGGAGCAGATAATTCATGAGTAATACCAAGTTCATCAAGATAGTCATTGAGACCCGAATTCTTGAACTCAGTGCCATTGTCACTTCTGATGTGCTTGATCTTCACACCAAAGTTAGTTGAAGCCCTCGAGGAAAATCGTTTGAAGACTTCCTGCACTTCAGTTTTGTAAGAGACAAGGTGCACCCATGTGTAACGAGAGTAATCATCAACAATAACAAAACCATATTGAGATTCTTCATAAGAGACAGAGGAATAATGGTTAGGACCAAAGAGATCCATGTGAAGCAATTCGAATGGACGAGTAGTGGTCATGATAGTCTTCGCTGGATGCTTGGCCTTGGTCATCTTTCCAGCTTCACAGGCACCGCATAAGTGATCCTTGAGGAATTTGACATTCTCAATGCCAATGACATGCTTCTTCTTCGCAAGCGTGTGCAGATTCCCCATGCCTGCATGACCAAGTCGTCGATGCCATAGCCATCCTTCTGAAGTTTTTGCAAGTAGGCACACGGCAGGTTGTGAATCTGCAAAGAAATCAACAATATACAAGTCTCCTCTCCTAAAGCCTTCGAAGACTTTGGATTTGTCAGATTCCATAATCACAACACAACGATACTTGCCGAAGACAACAACCATATCAAGATCACAAAGCATTGAGACAGACATAAGATTGTATCCTAAGGACTCAACAAGCATGACTTTGTCCATGTGTCGATCCTTTGTGATAGCAACCTTACCTAGACCCAATACCTGACTTTTGCTTTTATCAGCGAAGATGATATGCTTCATGTGTGATGCTGATAAGGGAGCATCCATCAACAGATTCTTGTCACCGGTCATGTGATTTGTACATCCACTATCAAGTACCCATTCAGTGGCTTTGGGTTGATCATCTTGCAGATGAATTAGTGCAACTTACGAACCTCATATACTTCAGTAGTGAAGAATATGATATCACAATTCATCAGATCAATTTCATCAAGCAGTAGAACCGATAAAACAGAGGGAGGACGTGTGAAATGAAAGTTCATTTCATCATGGTTAGCCTGCGTCCTTTCAGGCATTTTTGTCAGGTCCCCAGCAAATTCTTCAGACGTTACAGCACGTCTGGAGACCTGACCCTACAGAAGAGATTAGTTCTTTTTCTTCACCACCCACATCTGAAGGGGTGGCAAAGAGTTCATCACTCTGCGAGCTCCATATGAGAATGGTGGCAAAGCAGCCAAACCATTTCGTTTCACATAAGAGGGGTTAGGGTAAGCATATGAATAAGCAGAGAAATTCTTTGAGGACTTATGAACATAATAATTTGAAGAATAATGCTCATATTCATAGCCCTTGGCTCTTCCCTGTGAAACAGAGTTGTTAGCACGATGATGTTCATATGAGGACTTTGATCCATGTGAGGAATTTGATCCTCTTGAGGAATTTGGTCTGTATGAGGACTTGGATCCATATGAAGAATTTGGTCCATATGAAGAATTAGATCTGGGGTTCATTTTCTTCACAGGTGGTGTCATGAGGACATTCACCTGAAGACTTTCAAGGCAGCTTTTGGGAACCCAGATTTTCTTCATAGGGGAACCGTTCCTGCAGTTAGTGCCAACATATCTAGCAAATACTTCACCATTCTGATTTTTGAACAGTTTATAGTTGGAGTCAAATGACTCATCAGAAGAATGAGAAGATTCACATGTATAGCCAGATAAATCAGATGGATCAACTAGAGGTCCCTTTGTAGCAACCCATGAGGTTTTGGGGTACTACTCAGGCTTCCAATAAGTACCATCCGCATTGAGTTTCCTCTCAAAGGCAATACCCTCTTTCCTAGGGTTCCTGTTGAGGATCTGCTTTTTAAGCACATCACAAAGAGCCTGATGCCTTTTGAGGCTTTTGTACATGCCTGTCATGTACAATTCCTTCAGCCCTGCATCGTCAGTGATACTAGCAATGTCCTCAGATGAGGAATTAGTGATAGTAGAGACAGGTGAAGAATTTATAACATTTGAAGCATTTGAACATTCAGGTGAAGAATTAGCAGATTCTCGTTCAATGCATTTTAAACATGGAGGAATAAATTCTTCCTGAGCAGCGCTGATTTGTTGAGCAAGTAATGAATCGTGCTCCTTCTGAAGATCTTCATAACTCACTCTTAGCTTCTCAAGATCTTGCTTCTTTTGAAGATATTCATAAGAAAGCTTCTCATGATCAGATAAGAGAGTGTTATGATGATTTTGAAGGTTGTCAAGCTTAGTCTGAAGTCTCTGAAGATTTTCAGTCAAGGCCTTAGTGCGATCCATTTCTTCACCCAACATATCATCACTTTTGTCTAGCATGTTTTGAACCTTTTCAAAAGCCTTTTGTTGTTGCACAGCAATCTTAGCAAGTTTAGAGTAGCTAGGCTTAAGATTTTCATCAGATTCATCATCACTAGATTCAGAGGAGGCGTATTTGAGTACCTTGGCACCCTTTGCCATGAAGCAATAGGTGGGAGTGTAGTCATCACTGCCTTCGTCAGCCTTGTTGGTGAGATCACTTTCTTCAGCGTTGAAGATGGATTTGCTGACGAATGCAGTAGCGAGGGCTAGGCTCGCCACACCAGACTCAGAGTCTTCAGATTGTTCCTCTTCCTCATTTTCTTCAGATTCAGCCTCAGAGTCCATTTCCTTGCCAATGAATGCCCGAGCCTTCTTGGAGCTGCTCTTCTTGTGAGACGAAGACTTCGAGGATTTTGATGATGAAGATTTTGAGGATTTCTTCTTTTTCTTCGCATCATCATAACTGTAATCCTTGTATTTCTTCTTCTTTGATTCCTTTTCCCACTGAGGACAATCTTGAATGTAATGTCCTGGTTTCTTGCACTTGTGACAAAGCCTCTTCTTATAGTCACTGGTTGAGGAATCGTTGCTCCTTGAGGATTTTCCAAAACGACCACGTCTTGAGAACTTCTGGAATTTCTTCACAAGCAGCGCCAGATCATGACTAAGTTCTTCAGGATCACCAAGGCTGCTATCAGAGTCTTCATCTTCGGACTCAGATACTACCTTGGCCTTCAGTGCACGTGATCTGCCATAGCTCGAACCGTAGAGATCTCTCTTCTCAGCAAGCTGGAACTCATGAGTGTTTAACCTCTCGAGGATATCAGCGGGGTCAAGTGACTTGTAATCAGCACGCTCTTGAATCATCAGTGCCAGAGTGTCAAATGAGGAATCAAGCGATCTCAGCAATTTCTTCACCACCTCATGGTCGGTGATGTCAGTGGCACCAAGTGCTTGAAGCTCATTTGAGATGTCAGTGAGGCGATCGAAGGTTTGCTGAACATTTTCATTGTCGAGTCTTTTGAAGCGGTTGAAGAGATTGCGAAGAACATCAACTCGAGAATCATGCTGAGTTGAAACTCCTTCATTGACTTTGGACAGCCTATCCCAGATAAGCTTAGCAGTTTCCAAAGCACTCACTCTACCATACTGTCCTTTGCTCAGATGGCCACATATGATATTCTTCGCTTGGGAATCAAGTTGCTTGAATCTCTTCACATCGGTAGCGTTCAGTGAGGGTGAGACGGAGGGAACACCATTTTCCCCAACATACCAGAGATCGTTATCAATTGCCTCAAGATGCATGCGCATCTTGTTCTTCTAGTAGGGGTAGTCCGTCCCATCAAAGGTAGGACACCCAGCAGAGACCTTGATCATACCTGCGGTCGACATAACTAAAACTCCAGGCGGTTAAACCAAAATCACACAGAACAAGGGAGTACCTTGCTCTGATACCAATTGAAAGTGCGTTATATCGACTAGAGGGGGGGTGAATAGGCGATTTTTATGAAATTCTTCACTGAGGAATTTGCTCATGAGGAAATTCCTTAGCGAAGAAATACTAGCAGCGGAGTAAGTACTCAGAAGTAAACATAACAGATTGCATGCATGGTCATCATGATGAAATAAAGACAAACACAGAGTACAGAAAGCGTAGGCACAGGATAACTCTAGATGAAGACAAACAGACTGAAGAAATTGAACTGAGGAATTTGTGAAAGTCTTCAGTCAAAGTCTTCAAACACAGATATGAACAAACAGACAACGCAGTAATGAGGAAATGAAGGTGTTGAGGAAATGGAACCAGTAAGCTTCGTGAAGACAATGATTTGGTAGACCAGTTCCAACTGCTGTCTCAGTTGTACGTCTGGTTGGAGCGGCTGAGTATTTAAACTCGAGGACACACAGTCCCGGACACCCAGTCCTGAGCACGCAGCTCGGGACACCAAGTCCTCACCGTATTCTCCTTGAACTAAGGGCACACAGCCCTCGTCCAATCACTCGTGGTAAGTCTTCAGGTGACTTCCAAACCTTCACAGACTTGGTCACTCGGCGATCCACAATTCCTCTTGGATGCTCTAGACCTTGACGCCTAACCGTCTGGAAGAAGCACAGTCTTCAAAGGTAACAAGCGTCGGATCCACGCAGGATCAATTTCTTCAGTGATGCTCAATCACTTTGGGTTTGTAGGTGTTTTGGGTTTGGGTTTGGATTTCCCTCACTTGATGATTTTCGCTCAAAGTCCTCGGAGGATGGGTTGCTCTCAAATGACAAGTGTCAAGTTCACGCGGAGCAGCCAACCAGCAGTTGGTTGTAGGGGGCGGCTATTTATAGCCTAGGGAGCAGCCCGACATGATAAGACATAAATGCCCTTCAATGATATGACCGTTAGGTGGACAAGATATTTTAGGACAGCTGGCGCGTGGCACAGCAACGGTCGAAAATTTGGAGTACAAATTCCTCAGGGCTATCATGTTCCTCACTGTGTAGGCAATTCGCACTGGCGAATTCCTAACTCCTCAGTCAGAGCAAAGTCCTCAGTGACCAGAAGAACTGCGTCTTTGTCACTTAAGAAATTGACTGAACTGTATGAGATTTCCAATGGCTTCACTCGAAGGGATTGGTAGGTGTAGGATTTGAGTTGAGCATCACATGGAAATTTTCTCCTTAGTATTTCCTCGACCCCCTTTAACAGTACGGTGTTTCCTATGACTCAAGAAAGAGAAAAATGAAACTACGAAAACAAAGTCTTCACGCTTCACGTTCCTCAAACGAATACCATGTCTTCAAGGTCACACCAATTTCTTCACTTTCAAAGTCTTCAGAAAGTCTTCAGAATATCAAAGTCTTCAGTCGAAGAACTTCATTTTTAGGGGTCGACTTTTACTGTAAATATCAAACTCCTCATAGACCTATAGACCTGTGTACACTCATAAACACATCAGATGCTTAACCTATAAGTCTTCAATACACCAAAATCACTAAGGGGCACTAGATGCACTTACACTTTGCAAATTTGTGCTGCATAGGTGACCATGTTCTTGAGCTTGCATGTCAAATTTATATGGTTCCAAGTAGTTCTAATGCTTGATATAGGCTCTAGGCACTTGTAGGAGTAGTTGCTATCAGTTTTATTGAAGTTGGTTCACTTTTGTTTGAAGTTACTAAAAATTTTAGATTATTTCAGAAATAATGAGGAGAATTTTAAGGGGTTCATCGAGCTGAAGCTCAAAGGATAAACAAGATGAAGAAGCTCAGAGGCCCAAATATAATTTGCCTCGTACCGCGGAAGTCTGGCCGTGTGAATGGCCTTCTGATAATTTCTTGAGAGAGGCCAGGATTTATGAAGATTTCTATTCATTGATTGAAAATGTTGGCCTCACCGACTTCGTCCACGACCAATGTCCACAGTATCTCTTACTCACAAATACTTTCGTGCAAAACTTCTACTTTTTTCCTAAGGAGTCACCTCCATCAGTAGAGTTTCATTTATATGACGTTGTGAAGAAAATGCCATTGTCTGAATTTTGCGCGGTTTGCAACATACCCTCTGAGGGCACTTTAGAGGAATCACCCAGTAAGGAGTTGGAACCATTTATTAAACTTATCTCTGTGGGAGAAACCAGGAAGGTTTCTGATGCAAGGATCACTAGCATACATTTTCCTGTGTTACACTATTTTGCTTTATTTGCTAGTCGATGCCTGATAGGTCGTGGGAACTGTGGGAACTTTAGCGTTCCTGATATTATCATTTTGTTCCATGGCTTGTACCACGACAACACTGTTAGTATGGGCGGAATTATTGCTAGGCGGTTGAGTCTGAACCGTACTAAAGGCCCCATCTTTGGAGGCATTTATGCTTCTCGCCTTGCTGCACACTTTAACATAGCTATTAGGCATTTTGAGAAAGAAGAAAAATTGCTGCCTAATGCTTATCTAGACTATAAGAGCGTCATAGCCCATGATTTTCTTGTTAAGGACAGGAATGGAGAGCTCAAATACAAGTTATACTTCGATAAACATTATCCTGAAACCATTATGTTGCCTGCTCCTTCGTTTTTTAATTTTGCAGGTCCCTATCTCGTTACGTGTGGGCTGCAGTCCAAGCTTACAAAAATCCTGCACCAGCCCCGGAACCGGAACCACAAGAGGAGCCTCCACGAAAATCTGTTTATTCTTGGGATCCAGAGACGACTGTCAGCCAGTGGCAGTCAGAGTCCTCTTCATCATCACAGTATGATCTCAACTATTCTTCGTCGCAGTATGACCCCAGCTACACCTACGGGTATCCGCCAGGCTATCCCTGGCAATAGACCAACTTAGGCCAAAAGCCTAAGCTTGGGGGAGTACGTATTTCTCACCGACATTACATTTATACTCACACACACTCATTGCTAGATGTCGGTGCTCATACTCTTTCACTGTAATATCCATGCTAGTTTATTTTCTTTTTCCTGCTTTCTCCTTGTGTGTTTGATAAACCTTAAGAAAACAAGAAAAAATAGTAGTAATTTACTTTCCTGCTGTAGTAGTAACTAAAAAGAAAACCCAAAAATATTTCCCGTTCTTCTTTTGCTTGTTGGGAGCTTTCCCGCGTAAATAGTTTTCTTTTCTTTTCTTTTCTTTGGGGGGTCAGTAGGAGAAGACCATAATTAAATTGTTGAAGTGGCTCTCATATGCATTACTGTTGATTTAACCCAGAGCCCATATTGCCTTGTCTTCTCCTGTTTATTGAATGCTCGCAGATTCCATCTTAGTCCAATGCACGTACACTATTATTATTATTCACATCGTCCTGTCGTGCAAGTGAAAGGTAATTATGATAATATATGATGGACTGAATGAGATGGGAAAAGCTGGTATGAACTCGACCTCTTTTGTTTTTGTAAATATGATGAGCCCGTCGTTCTTGATTCAGCTTATTATGAATAAACATGTTTGCAATGACAATTAGAGATCATAGTTGCTTGTGCCATGCTTGATTAGCTATGAGTTATAATGGTTTACCTTGTGTGCCAACATGCTATTGAGATGATTATGATGTGGTATGATAGGGTGGTATCCTCCTTTGAATGATTTAATTGACTTGACTTGGCACATGTTCACGCATGTAGTTGAAACAAAATCAACATAGCCTTCACGATATTTATGTTCATGGTGGATTATATCCTATTCATGCTTGCATCCAATGTTTATTAATTTTAATGCATGTACATGGCTGTTGTCGCTCTCTAGTTGGTCGCTTCCCAGTCTTTTGCTAGCCTTCACCTGTACTAAGCGGGAATACTACTTGTGCATCCAATCCCTTAAACCCCAAAAGTTATTCCAGATGAGTCCACCATACCTTCCTATATGCGGTATCTACCTGCCGTTCCAAGTAAATTTGTATGTGCCAAACTCTAAACCTTCAAATAAATATTCTATTTTGTATGCTCGAATAGCTCATGTATCAACCATGGCTGTCCTTATCTTCCGTGTTAGGCGGGTTATTCTCAAGAGGAGTGGACTCCGCTCCTCACTCACGAGAAAATGGCTGGTCACCGGGATGCCCAGTCCCATGCTTTATGCAAACTAAATCAAAATAATTGCAAACAAAACTGTTGGGGAATGTAGTAATTTCAAAAAAATTCCTACGCACACGCAAGATCATGGTGATGCATAGCAACGAGAGGGGAGAGTGATGTCTACGTACCCTCGTAGACCGAAAGCGGAAGCGTTATATCAACGCGGTTGATGTAGTCGTACGTCTTCACGATCCGACCGATCCAAGCACCGTTACTCCGGCACCTCCGAGTTCTTGGCACACGTTCAGCTCGATGACGTTCCCCGGGCTCCGATCCAGCAAAGCTTCGGGGAAGAGTTCCGTCAGCACGACGGCGTGGTGAGATCTTGATGTACTACCGACGCAGGGCTTCGCCTAAGCACCGCGACAATATGACCGAGGTGGAATATGGTGGAGGGGGGCACCGCACACGGCTAAGAAACGATCACGTTGATCAATCGTGTGTCCTGGGGTGCCCCCCTGCCCCCGTATATAAAGGAGCAAGGGGGGAGGGCCGGCCGGCCCTAGGGGCGCGCCAAGGGAGGGGGAGTCCTCCTCCTAGTGGGAGTAGGACTCCCCTTTCCTAGTCCAACTAGGAGGGAGAAGGGGGGAAGGAAGGAGAGGGAGAGGGAGAGGGAAAGGGGGGCCGCGCCCCCCCCCCTCCTTGTCCAATTCGGACTCCTCATGGGGGGGGGCGCCACCTCCTGGCGCGGCCCTCTCTCTCCCCTCGCGGCCCAATAAGGCCCAAACTTCCCCCGGGGGGTTCCGGTAACCCCTCCGGCACTCCGGTAATATCCGAAACCTCTCGGAACCATTCCGATGTCCAAACATAGCCGTCCAATATATCAATCTTTATGTATCGACCATTCCGAGACTCCTCGTCATGGCCATGATCACATCCGGGACTCCGAACTCCTTCGGTACATCAAAATGCATAAACTCATAATAACTGTCATTGTAACCTTAAGCGTGCGGACCCTATGGTTCGAGAACAATGTAGACATGACTGGGACACGTCTCCGGTCAATAACCAATAGCGGGACCTGGATGCCCATATTGGCTCCTACATATTCTACGAAGATCTTTATCGGTCAGACCGCATAACAACATACGTTGTTCCCTTTGTCCATCGGTATGTTACTTGCCCGAGATTCGATCGTCGGTATCCAATACCTAGTTCAATCTCGTTACCTGCAAGTCTGTTTACTCGTTCCGTAATACATCATCCCGCAACCAACTCATTGGTTGCAATGCTTGCAAGGCTTATGTGATGTGCATTACCGAGAAGGCCCTGAGATACCTCTCCGACATTCGGAGTGACAAATCCTAATCTCGAAATACGCCAACCCAACAAATACTTTCGGAGACACCTGTAGAGCACCTTTATAATCACCCAGTTACGTTGTGACGTTTGGTAGCACACAAAGTGTTCCTACGGTAAACGGGAGTTGCATAATCTCATAGTCAAAGGAACATGTATAAGTCATGAACAAAAGCAATAGCAACATACTAAACGATCGGGTGCTAAGCTATTGGAATGGGTCATGTCAATCAGATCATTCAACTAATGATGTGACCTTGTTAATCAAAAAACAACTCTTTGTCTATGGTTAGGAAACATAACCATCTTTGATTAATGAGCTAGTCAAGTAGAGGCATACTAGTGACACTCTGTTTGTTTATGTATTCACACATGTATTATGTTTCTGATTAATACAATTCTAGCATGAATAATAAACATTTATCATGATATGTAAGGAAATAAATAATAACTTTATTATTGCCTCTAGGGCATATTTCCTTCAGTCTCCCACTTGCACTAGAGTCAATAATCTAGTTCACATCGCCATGTGATTTTACCAGCAATTGTTCACATCACCATGTGATTAACACCCATAGTTCACATCGCCATGTGACCAACACCCAAAGGGTTTACTAGAGTCAGTAATCTAGTTCACATCGCTATGTGATTAACACCCAAAGAGTACTAAGGTGTGATCATGTTTTGCTTGTGAGATAATTTTAGTCAACGGGTCTGTCACATTCAGATCCGTAAGTATTTTGCGAATTTCTATGTTAACAATGCTCTGCACGGAGCAACTCTAGCTAATTGCTCCCACTTTCAATATGTATCTAGACCGAGACTTAGAGTCATCTAGATTAGTGTCAAAACTTGCATCGACGTAACCCTTTACGACGAACCTTTTGTCACATCCATAATCGAGAAACGTATCCTTATTCCACTAAGGATAATTTTGACCGCTGTCCAGTGATCTACTCCTAGATCACTATTGTACTCCCTTGCCAAACTCTGTGGTAGGGTATGTAATAGATCTGGTACACAGCATGGCATACTTTATAGAACCTATGGCTGAGGCATAGGGAATGACTTTCACTCTCTTTCTATCTTCTGCCGTGGTCGGGTTTTGAGTCTTACTCAATTTCACACCTTGTTACACAGGCAAGAACTCTTTCTTTGACTGTTCCATTTTGAACTACTTCAAAATCTTGTCAAGGTATGTACTCATTGAAAAAACTTATCAAGCATCTTGATCTATCTCTATAGATCTTAATGCTCAATATGTCAGCAGCTTCACCGAGGGCTTTCTTTGAAAAACTCCTTTCAAACACTCCTTTATGACTTGCAGAATAATTCTACATTATTTCTGATCAACAATATGTCATTCACATATACTTATCAGAAATGCTGTAGTGCTCCCACTCACTTTCTTGTAAATACAGGCTTCACCGCAAGTCTGTATAAAACTATATGCTTTGATCAACTTATCAAAACGTGTATTCCAACTCCGAGATGCTTGCACCAGTCCATAAATGGATCGCTGGAGCTTGCACACTTTGTTAGCACCCTTTGGATCGATAAAGCCTTCTGGCTGCATCATATACAACTCTTCTTCCAGAAACCCATTCAGGAATGCAGTCTTTACATCCATTTGCCAAATTTCATAATCATAAAATGCGGCAATTGCTAACATGATTCGGACAGACTTAAGCATTGCTCCGGGTGAGAAGGTCTCATCGTAGTCAATCCCTTGAACTTGTCAAAACCCCTTTGCGACAAGTCAAGCTTTGTAGACAGTAACATTACCGTCAGCGTCAGTCTTCTTCTTAAAGATCCACTTGTTCTCTATTGCTTGCCGACCCTCGGGCAAGTCAACCAAAGTCCACACTTTGTTTTCATACATGGATCCCATCTCAGATTTCATGGCTTCCAGCCATTTTGCGCAATCTGGGCTCACCATCGCTTCTTCATAGTTCGTAGGTTCGTCATGGTCTAGTAACATGACTTCCAGAACAGGATTACCGTACCACTCTGGTGCGGATCTCTCTCTGGTTGATCTACGAGGTTCTGTAGTAACTTGATCTGAAGTTACATGATCATCATCATTAGCTTCCTCGCTTAATTGGTGTAGTAGTCACAGGAACAGATTTCTGTGATGAACTACTTTCCAATAAGAGAGAAGGTACAATTACCTTATCAAGTTTTCTACTTTCCTCCCACTCACTTCTTTCGAGAGAAACTCCTTCTCTAGAAAGGATCCATTCTCTTGCCTTCGGATCTGTGATAGAAGGTGTACCCAACAGTCTCCTTTGGGTATCTTATGAAGACATATTTCTCCTATTTGGGTTTGAGCTTATTAGGATGAAACCTTTTCATATAAGCATCACAATCCCAAACTTTAAGAAATGACAACTTTGGTTTCTTGCCAAACCACATTTCATATTGTGTCGTCTCAACGGACTTTAGATGGTGCCCCTTTTTTAACGTGAATGCAGCTGTCTCTAATGCATAACCCCAAAACTATAGTGGTAAATCGGTAAGAAACATCATAGATTGTACTATATCCAATAAAGTACGGTTATGACGTTCGGACACACCATTACACTGTGGTGTTCCAGGTGGCGTGAGTAGTGAAACTATTTCACATTGTTTTAACTGAAGGCCAAACTCGTAACTCAAATATTTTACCTCTGCGATCATATCGTAGAAACTTTTATTTTCTTGTTACGATGATTCTCTACTTCACTCTGAAATTCTTTGAACTTTTCAAACGTTTCAGACTTATGTTTCATCAAGTAGATATACCCATATCTGCTCAAATCATCTGTGAAGGTCAGAAAATAACGATACTTGTCGCGAGCCTTAATATTCATCGGACCACATACATCAGTATGTATGATTTCCAACAAATCTGTTGCTCGCTCCATTGTTCCGGAGAACGGCGTTTTAGTCATCTTGCCCAAGAGGCATGGTTCGCAAGCATCAAGTGATTCATAATCAAGTGATTCCAAAATCCCATCAGCATGGAGTTTCTTCTTGCGCTTTACACCAATATGACTTAAACAACAGTGCCACAAATAAGTTACACTATCATTATTAACTTTGCATCTTTTGGTTTCAATATTATGAATATGTGTATCACTACGATCGAGATCCAACAAACCATTTTGTTGGTGTGTATGACCATAGAAGGTTTTATTCATGTAAACAGAACAACAATTGTTCTCTAACTTAAATGAATAACCGTATTGCAATAAACATGATCAAATCATATTTATGCTCAACGCAAACACCAAATAACACTTATTTAGTTTCAACACTAATCCCGAAAGTATAGGGAGAGTGCGATGATGATCATATCAATCTTGGAACTACTTCCAACACACATCGTCACTTCATCCTTAACTAGTCTCTGTTTATTCTGCAACTCCTGTTTCAAGTTACTACTCTTAGCAACTGAACCAGTACCTAATACCGAGGGGTTGCTATAAACGCTAGTAAAGTACACATTAATAACATGTATATCAAATATACCTTTGTTCACTTTGCCATCCTTCTTATCCGCCAAATACTTGGGGTGGTTCCGCTTCCAGTGACCAGACTCTTTGCAGTATAAGCACTTAGTCTCAGGCTTAGGTCCAGACTTGGGCTTCTTCACTTGAGCAGCAACTCGCTTGCCGTTCTTCTTGAAGTTCCCCTTCTGCCCTTTGCCCTTTTCTTGAAACTAGTGATCTTGTCAACCATCAACACTTGATGTTTTTCTTTGATTTCTACCTTCGCCGATTTTAGCATCGCGAAGAGCTTGGGAATAGTTTTCGTTATCCCTTGCATATTATAGTTCATCACGAAGTTCTACTAACTTGGTGATGGTGACTAGAGAATTCTGTCAATCACTATCTTATCTAGAAGATTAACTCCCACTTGATTCAAGCGATTGTAGTACTCAGACAATCTGAGCACATGCTCACTAGTTGAGCGATTCTCCTCCATCTTTTAGCTATAGAACTTGTTGGAGACTTCATATCTCTCAACTCGGGTATTTGCTTGAAATATTAACTTCAACTCCTGGAACATCTCATATGCTCCATGACGTTCAAAATGTCTTTGAAGTCCCGATTCTAAGCCGTTAAGCATGGTGCACTAAACTATCAAGTAGTCATCATATTGAGGTAGCCAAACGTTCATAACGTCTGTATCTGCTCCTGCAATAGGTCTGTCACCTAGCGGTGCATCAAGGACATAATTCTTCTGCGCAGCAATGAGGATAAACCTCAGATCACGGATCCAATCCGCATCATTGCTACTAACATCTTTCAACACAATTTTCTCTAGGAACATATCAAAATAAACACAGGGAAGCAACAACGCGAGCTATTGATCTACAACATAAATATGCTAATACTACCAGGACTAAGTTCATGATAAATTAAAGTTCAATTAATCATATTACTTAAGAACTCCCACTTAGACAGACATCCCTGTAATCCTCTAAGTGATCACGTGATCCAAATCAACTAAACCATAACCGATCATCACGTGAAATGGAGTAGTTTTCAATGGTGAACATCACTATGTTGATCATATCTACTATATGATTCACGCTCGACCTTTTGGTCTCCGTGTTCCGAGGCCATATCTGCATATGCTAGGCTCGTCAAGTATAACCCGAGTATTCCGCGTGTGCAAAACTGGCTTGCACCCGTTGTAGATGGACGTAGAGCTTATCACACCCGATCATCACGTGGTGTCTGGGCACGACGAACTTTGGCAATGGTGCATACTCGGGGAGAACACTTCTTGATAATTTAGTGAGAGATCATCTTATAATGCTACCGTCAATCAAAGCAAGATAAGATGCATAAAAGATAAACATCACATGCAAAT
This sequence comes from Aegilops umbellulata, assembly GCA_032464435.1. Taxonomy (NCBI): domain Eukaryota; kingdom Viridiplantae; phylum Streptophyta; class Magnoliopsida; order Poales; family Poaceae; genus Aegilops; species Aegilops umbellulata. The sequence goes on along the minus strand of CP136054.1, from coordinate 81,941,836 downwards.
CAATATAAGTGATATGATATGGTCATCATCATTTTGTGCTTCGTGATCTCCATCTCTGCAGCACCATCATGATCACCATCGTCACCGGCGCGACACCTTGATCTCCATCGTAGCATCGTTGTCGTCTCGCCAATCTTATGCTTCTACGACTATCGCTACCGCTTAGTGATAAAGTAAAGCATTACAGGGCGATTGCATTGCATACAATAAAACGACAACCATACGGCTCCTGCCGGTTGCCGATAACTCGGTTACAAAACATGATCATCTCATACAATAAAATATAGCATCATGTCTTGACCATATCACATCACAACATGCCCTGCAAAAACAAGTTAGACGTCCTCTACTTTGTTTGTTGCAAGTTTTACGTGGCTGCTACGGGCTTTAAGCAAGAACTCATCTTACCTACGCATCAAAACCACAACGATAGTTTGTCAAATAGACTCCGTTTTAACCTTCCCAAGGACCAGGCGTAGCCACACTTGGTTCAACTAAAGTTGGTGAGACAGTCTCCCGCAAGCCATCTGTGTGCAAAGCACGTCGAGGGAACCGGTCTCGCGTAAGCGTACGCGTAAGGTTGGTCCGGGTCGTCTCATCCAACAATACCGCCGAACCAAAGTATGACATGCTGGTAGGCAGTATGACTTATATCGTCCACAACTCACTTGTGTTCTACTCGTGCATAACATCAAACCATAAAAACCTAGGCTCGGATGCCACTGTTGGGGAACGTAGTAATTTCAAAAAATTTCCTACGCACACGCAAGATCATGGTGATGCATAGCAACGAGAGGGGAGAGTGATGTCTACGTACCCTCGTAGACCGAAAGCGGAAGCGTTATATCAACGCGGTTGATGTAGTCGTACGTCTTCACGATCGGACCGATCCAAGCACCGTTACTCTGGCACCTCCGAGTTCTTGGCACACGTTCAGCTCGATGACGTTCCCCGGGCTCCGATCCAGCAAAGCTTCGGGGAAGAGTTCCGTCAGCACGACGGCGTGGTGACGATCTTGATGTACTACCGACGCAGGGCTTCGCCTAAGCACCGCGACAATATGACCGAGGTGGAATATGGTGGAGGGGGGCACCGCACACGGCTAAGAAACGATCACGTTGATCAATCGTGTGTCCTGGGGTGCCCCCCTGCCCCCGTATATAAAGGAGCAAGGGGGGAGGGCCGGCCGGCCCTAGGGGCGCGCCAAGGGAGGGGGAGTCCTCCTCCTAGTGGGAGTAGGACTCCCCTTTCCTAGTCCAACTAGGAGGGAGAAGGGGGGAAGGAAGGAGAGGGAGAGGGAGAGGGAAAGGGGGGCCGCGCCCCCCCTCCTTGTCCAATTCGGACTCCTCATGGGGGGGCGCGCGCTACCTCCTGGCGCGGCCCTCTCTCTCCCCTCGTGGCCCAATAAGGCCCATACTTCCCCCGAGGGGTTCCGGTAACCCCTCCGGCACTCCGGTAATATCCGAAACCTCTCGGAACCATTCCGATGTCCGAACATAGCCGTCCAATATATCAATCTTTATGTCTCGACCATTCCGAGACTCCTCGTCATGTCCGTGATCACATCCGGGACTCCGAACTCCTTCGGTACATCAAAATGCATAAACTCATAATAACTGTCATTGTAACCTTAAGCGTGCGGACCCTATGGTTCGAGAACAATGTAGACATGACCGGGACACGTCTCCGGTCAATAACCAATAGCGGGACCTGGATGCCCATATTGGCTCCTACATATTCTACGAAGATCTTTATCGGTCAGACCGCATAACAACACACGTTGTTCCCTTTGTCCATCGGTATGTTACTTGCCCGAGATTCGATCGTCGGTATCCAATACCTAGTTCAATCTCGTTACCGGCAAGTCTCTTTACTCGTTCCGTAATACATCATCCCGCAACCAACTCATTGGTTGCAATGCTTGCAAGGCTTATGTGATGTGCATTACCGAGAAGGCCCTGAGATACCTCTCCGACATTCGGAGTGACAAATCCTAATCTCGAAATACGCCAACCCAACAAATACTTTCGGAGACACCTGTAGAGCACCTTTATAATCACCCAGTTACGTTGTGACGTTTGGTAGCACACAAAGTGTTCCTACGGTAAACGGGAGTTGCATAATCTCATAGTCAAAGGAACATGTATAAGTCATGAACAAAAGCAATAGCAACATACTAAACGATCGGGTGCTAAGCTATTGGAATGGGTCATGTCAATCAGATCATTCAACTAATGATGTGACCTTGTTAATCAAAAAACAACTCTTTGTCCATGGTTAGGAAACATAACCATCTTTGATTAATGAGCTAGTCAAGTAGAGGCATACTAGTGACACTCTGTTTGTTTATGTATTCACACATGTATTATGTTTCCGGTTAATACAATTCTAGCATGAATAATAAACATTTATCATGATATGTAAGGAAATAAATAATAACTTTATTATTGCCTCTAGGGCATATTTCCTTCGAAAACTCCCTCTGGGACCTGATGTATGTTGGAGACACTCGTTGTTTCGAGCAAGTCATGGATTGATGCTTGTTGGTGGAGGGGGAGTATAAACTTTACCATTCTGTTTGGGAACCGCCTATAATTTGTTTAGCATGGAAGATATCGCCATCTTTTAGTTGTTACGTTGACAATGAAAGTATACCACTCAAAATGCAATTTATCTCTAATTCAAAACCGAGCTATGGCACCTCTACAAATCCCTGCTTCCCTCTGCGAAGGGCCTATCCATTTACTTTTATGTTGAGTCATCACCCTCTTATTAAAAGCACTAGCTGGAGAGCACAGCTGTCATTTGCATTCATCACTATTAATCTATGTTGGGTGTGACTATGATTGGATCTCTTTTACCATGAATTACAATGTCTAGTCAGTCCTTGATCTTTAAAGGTACTCTGCATTTATGTTTTGCGGTCTCAGAAAGGGCTAGCGAGATACCATCTTGTTATATCATATTATGATTGTTCTAAGAAAGTGTTGTCATCCGAAATTTATTATTATGGCTTGCTAGTTGATTATGCTATTGATATGAGTAATTATGAGACCTGAGAATTATTGCAAATATGGTTAGTTATGATATATGCTGAAAACTTGAAAGCTGGCTTGACATAGTTACAACAACAAGAGCAAACAGAGTTTGTAAAAGTTTTTCTTTCTTTCTTTCAGTTTGTCAACTGAATTGCTTGAGGACAAGCAAGGGTTTAAACTTGGGGGAGTTGATACATCTCCGTCGTATCTACTTTTCCAAACACTTTTGCCCTTGTTTTGGACTCTAACTTGTATGATTTGAATGGAACTAACCCGGACTGACGCTGTTTTCAGCAGAATTGCCATGGTGTTGTTTTATGTGCAGAAAACAAATATTCTCGGAATGACCTGAAACTCCACGGAACACCTTAGAGAAAATAATAAAAAATCCTCACCAAAGATGAAGACCAGGGGGCCCACACCCTGTCCACGAGGGTGGGAGGCGTGCCCGGGCGCGCCCCCCTACCTCGTGGGCCCCCTGGACACCCTCCGACGCCAACTCCAACTCTATATATTGGCTTTCGGGGAGAAAAAAATAAGAGAGAAGAAATCATCGCGTTTTATGATACGGAGCCCCTGCCAAGCCCTAAAACCTCTCAGGAGGGCTGATCTGGAGTCCGTTCGAGGCTCCAGAGAGGGGGATTCATCGTCGTCGTCATCATCAACCATCCTCCATCACCAATTTCATGATGCTCACCGCCGTGCGTGAGTAATTCCATCGTAGGCTTGTTGGACGATGATGGGTTGGATGAGATTTATCATGTAATCGAGTTAGTTTTGTTAGGGTTTGATCCCTAGTATCCACTATGTTCTGAGATTGATGTTGCTATGACTTTGCTATACTTAATGCTTGTCACTAGGGCCCGAGTGCCATGATTTCAGATCTGAACCTATTATGTTTTCATGAATATATGTGAGTTCTTGATCCTATCTTGCAAGTCTATAGTCACCTACTATGTGTTATGATCCGGCAACCCCGAAGTGAGAATAATCGGGACCACTCCCGGTGATGACCATAGTTTGAGGAGTTCATGTATTCACTATGTGTTAATGCTTTGTTCCGGTTCTCTATTAAAAGGATGTTTTAATATCCCTTAGTTTCCAATAGGACCCCGCTACCACGGGAGGGTAGGACAAAAGATGTCATGCAAGTTCTTTTCCATAAGCACGTATGACTATATACGGAATACATGCTTACATTACATTGATGAATTGGAGCTAGTTCTGTGTCACCCTATGTTATGACTGTTACATGATGAACCGCATCCGGCATAATTATCCATCACTAATCCGGTGCCTACGAGTTTTCCATATATTGTTTCTCGCTTATTTACTTTCCCGCTGCTACTGTTACAATCACTACAAAATACCAAAAACATTACTTTTACTGTCTTTACTTTTGCTGTCGTTACCACCACTATCATATTACTGTGCTACTAAACACTTTGCTGCAGATACTAAGTTTCCAGGTGTGGTTGAATTGACAACTCAGCTGCAAATACTTGAGAATATTCTTTGGCTCATCTTGTGTCGAATCAATAAATTTGGGTTGAATACTCTACCCTCAAAAGCTGTTGCGATCCCCTATACTTGTGGGTTATTAGATACATGTGGTGACAATGGGGTGTTCTATTGATTCACTTGATGTATGTTTTGGCACTCAACTCGTGGATTCCCGAGGTGACATTGGGGTAATCTATGCATAGGGGTTGATTCACGTTTTCGTCCTTGTTTCTCCGGTAGGAATCTTGGGGCACTCTTTGAGGTTCTTTATGTTGGATTGAATATTATGAATCCGAAGTTGTTTGATGCATATCATATAATTGACCCATGGATACTTGTGGAGACATTGGAGTATCTAGGTGACATTAGGGTTTGATTGATGTGTGTCATATGGTGTTACTTTACTACAAACTCTAGGGTTGTTTGTGACAATTATAGGAATAGTCCAATGGATTGAGCGGAAAGAATAACTTTGAGGTGATTTCGTACCCTACAAGCAATTTCATCTTACGTTCTCCATGATAGGAACTTTGGAGTGACTTTTGTCGCACGTTGAGGGATTGTCATATGATCTAATTATGTTATCGTTGTTGAGAGAATTTGCATTAGTGAAAGTATGAACATTAGGCCTTATTTTCAAGCATTGTAATACCGTTTTCGCTTACCTTTACCACTTGCTACCTTGTTGTTTTTATATTTTCAGATTATAAAAACCTATATCTACCATCCATATTGCACTTGTATCACCATCTCTTCGCCGAACTAGTGAACCTATACAATTTACCATTGTATTGGGTGTGTTGGGGACACAAGAGACTCTTTGTTGTTTGGTTGCAGGGTTGTTTGAGAGAGACCATCTTCATCATACGCCTCCCACGGATCGATAAACCTTAGGTCATCCACTTGAGGGAAATTTGCTACTGTCCTACAAAACTCTGCGCTTGGAGGCTCAACACGAGTCTATAAGAAGAAGGTTGCGTAGTAGACATCAGACTAATGCTCTGATGTGGCCAGGAGCAAAGCCCTGTTTTCTACTAGTATTTTGCTAGGGTTTGTGTCCTGCTCAGGAAGACGAGACGGCGGCTGCTCCCTGAAGATGGAATAAAGGTTTCCCCATCTAGACCCCGTTCCGGCGGTGCGTTTACCATCGTTGGTGGGTGTGTGGAGGTGTATCTCCGGCAGATCTATTTTTGGTGGATTTGCTCGCATCTCGTCGTTGTTCGTCTATATTCGTGTGTTTTCGAGTTGGATCATTATGATTTACGTTATTCTTCATTTGCGGCGGCTGCTGTTCTGGTGCGTTGGTCCTACGGGGCCTTAGCATGACGACTTTCCGACAGTCTACTACAACAAGTTGTGCCTGACTCCGTCGATGGAGGGGCGATGACGGTGGCATGCCTTCGGCTTGCTTCAGTGCTTGTGGTCATCGCTAGGTGGTCTATGGATCTGGATGTAATTTTTATTATTTTTGGTATTCGTTGTACTGCCATGATTGAAGATGGATAGATCAAAAATTTTCTCGTAAAAAAAGAAAAAAAAGAAAATTTGTGAGGAAACGCAAAAGATTCAGAAGGGGAGCTGTTCGTAACCACGAAGGGTTTTGAAGACCAAACTCTACCACACGCGGAAGATTAGGTTTCGCACAGCATCGGTTTTCACCACGGAGAAAATCTGCCATCCCTGTCTGCTATGGCCCCACCCCACGGATGACGAGTACCGAGTTCACCGTGAACCGAGAATCCGTGACGATCAGATTCGGCACATCCACCTCGGCGGTCGCCGGTCGGCAGACGCCAAAACTCCCCGTCGGCTGCGCCCGCAAAAATATCGCCGCCCCGTCGACAGTCGACAGCGCGGCTGCCACAGCCCACAAGCCACCCGCGGCCGCGCCCACACATTCCCGCGGTCTCCGACTCCCGTCCGCTTCGCGAACCTTCCTCCTCCGCCACAAGGGGAAGGGAGGAGACCTCATCTCACCCAACCAACCACAGCCACGGCCGACCAACCCCAAGAAAATCCCCTCGATTTCCCCTCCCGACGCCGCGCCGGGCAAAATCGCCGGTCATTTTCCCGGGGCCTCCGCGCCTCCACGCCGCCCCTTCCATCGGTAACTCCGCCGATTTATCCCCCGCCCTCCCCTCCCCACACCACCTCCCTTCTCGTCGAGAGTTTCTCCTAGCTCTCTCTATCCGCTCCTCGCGAGCGATGGTGGGCGACCTGTCCCTCCTCGCCTCCGCCTCCGCCTCCCCCGTCATCCTCGCGCCCTCCAAGGTACGCTCCCTCGCGCGCGCGCTCCCTCCCCGCGGTTAGCTTCTGCCCGCGGCGTACGATTTGCCGCCGTGCGTGACGGGATGATGAATTGATGACGATGGTGTGGCTGTGTAGGAGCTCCATGGCGTCCTGCCGTACCAGGGGAAGAGGTCCCAGCAGGACGCGGGGAGAAGCGCGGCCGTGCAGCTCTCCCCGCAGCAGCACCTCCTCGAGGGCGCCTACCAGGCGCAGCAGCCTCTGCAGATGATGGTCCCCGGGATCGGCCAGGCTGCCGCCGCCGCCTACCAGACCTTCGACAGCGCCGCGCTCATGGACGTGCAAGGTTCGCAATCCAGACAAACCCGTTATGGCCTGGCTGGCCCTGTCTCCTGAATATGATGCTGCATGCTGCTATATTTGCCTCGTTTGATCATTGGATGCTGCAGCAGTCGGCTTCAGAGCCTATTTGCTCATGAGCGTAACGTTTTGCCTCATTAAAGGTTACACCCCTTCGTTGAATCGTGACATTGCACTCTCTTGCAGTTAGGCATTGCACTCTCTCGCAAAGGGAACCTGCTTTTCTCCTGTAAACAGCAAGTATTCTGATTTACTGAACGCAACGATAATTAATAGTACCTGATTGTGAACTTAAAGAAGCGAGAAGCACGATGCATGAGCCGTGGCTTGCGGTTTCTAAAAAGTGACAAAAAAAAGAAACCTCTACACGTCGACTGCTTTGTTCTGTGCCGCACGCAGAAGATTGTCGACTGAAGTTGCACTGCATTCAACAAGAAGCATGCTGCACGAGCCTTAGCTTGCGGTCTACGAAACTGATACTACCTTTTTTTCGCGTCGTCTACAAAAGTGGTACAAAAACATTCCTTTACACTTCAATTGCCGTGTCTGTGTAGCAAGTCAAACGTTGTCTATTGGACTCGCACTGCCTTTTTCAAGTAGGTTGGCTGTTTGTGGCACTATGATACACAGTTCTGGCCAAGGTTAATTATGAACTTTCGCTAAGTGGTTTATCCTTTGGTTCATAGTTTATCCACCGTAAAAGTCAAGTTTTACATGCGTTTCAATCTCTGATGGCTCCTGTTTATTTATTTGTAACAGATTCCCACCCCGATTCGGTTCGACTTAGCCTTGGGATTGCTGAGCAGTGTGCAAGGCAAGAGAAAATCCTAAAGTTTCTAATGTCAGGCTCTGATGTCAAAGAACTTGATGCCTCTTTGCTTACTGAATTTACGGGACATCAGATGCTATCAGCTAATATGGGTGGTCAACCATATACCTCTGATGACAAGTTATCTGTCTATGAGTTTGGATTGGAGGAGCCTCTGCAGTATCTAGCAAAAAATCAACTTATCATCCCTGATGACAAGTTATCCATCTACGAGTTTGGATTGGAGGAGCCTCTGCAGTATCTATCAGAAAATCAACTTATCATCCCTGATCCACTTTTGGAATTTGCTCAGTCCCAAGGTGCCCTTGCTATAGATGAAAATGGCCGGGTCATCTTCACTGGCAGTGGAGAGGAGATGAGAGACTTACTTTCGGTTTTCTTAGAGTTCAATGTACCTAAACGAGAACCAAGTGGTTGCAAGGCTGCATATTTAGTTCCATACTTCGACAGGTAATAATTGGAAGCATCATGCTCCGTGTGAACCCTTTTCCTCATCTTATTCACTCATGCATAGTCCCCACTCTCGTATAAGACTAGCCACAATGGGTAGTAACATAGAGTAGTAACATGCCCATGTTACTACTCTATGTTACTACCTCTATAGTGGGGAGTAACATATGTGTGGTAACATGCAACACTTCATTTATTATGCTATAGACTCATATTGCATTGGAACATGTGATGTTACAGTAACTAGCTAAGTTACTACTACTATCTCTTTCCTCATTAATTCATTGCCACATAAGCAAATTTGCTGAGTTGGACTCGATGTTACTGCTGAAGTTACTCCCACTGTGGCTAGTCTAAGGGAGTGGACTCTTTAATCTTTATCAATTTATTTTGTCATTATTGGCGTATTCAATTACTGAGCGGAAGTTATAGAGTTGGTATAACTTGGTATAGCATATGTATCCTGTGCGAACTTGCTGCAGCTGGCCCATTAGTTACGTCCGGTTTGCATGACGTTGTCGTATTTAAATCATTCCTAGTCAGCTGCACATGCTAGCACGTGGGTAACTGGACATTTGGAATCATTCCTGCTCAGCAGGATGCATACCACATATGTTATCTTTTTGAACTAGGAAACTGTCTATTATGTACTTATCGTAGAAGAGTGATTTACTATAGCCATACAGAAGTAGAAACTACTGAATGCATGAAATGTTAAAATTATCTCTCGAGTATTATATTACCCTTGGATCTAGAGGCTGCACTTCTGCCTGACAACGATTTGTTTAGAAGTAATTATCCATTGTTTCTGATTTCTGTACCCCTTTAAAGTATTATGGTTAATAATTTATATCCGAGCAAATAACATTTCTATCAGGATGCATACCATTTTTATTTCTGTCAGTTACATAATATAGAATTTTCTTTTTTTGCACAAGCAGGAAAAGGGGCCGAAATAGTAGTCAATCCAATTCAAAATCAGCAAGCACCGCAGTTGATGCTCCAAAATGGTAGTGCATCTTTCTTTAGTTATGTATTACTTCATTATGTTGTTGTTCTCATGGTGTACTCAATTACGGTAACTTCCATGCCTAGCTCTGATGCTGCTATGTTTATTCTTTGACCTGCTGGTTACCACAGCATATACCTCCCTGATGTTTACTACTTTGGTAATCACTTGCACCATAGGTTAGGGCGTTAGGCATAGAGTGTGACAATTTTTGTATTCCTTCTAAATTCCGATTGTGACATGTTAGTTGCATCTAATTGCGGAGTCCCTGACCCATATGCACCCACAAAGTGCAAAAGAAAGAATTAGCATTTTGTATTAAGATTTTCCTACGAAAATCAGCAAATACCATTTGAAACAAAGCCATTGTTGTTTGAATATCCACTTTAAAATATACACCTTGATGTACTGGTGAGGTTTTGCGTTATATACCAAATAGCATGGTTGCCATACCAGTAGTATCACAATGGATAGTTTGGTAACCCAGCTGTCTAATTTACTTTACCGGGCTAACCATTGCATGGACCAATTCTTTGGAACTTGGAAGGTGAACCTTACTGAATTGCCTGAGTATGCACATGGAAATTATTTCGTGTTGAAATTTATATACTGTGATATGGCAAATTGCGAATTGCACCTTTTGTTTATACGGTATCCAAGGTCATGTGCACATGTTAATATGATTCTGTTATGATACTCAGCAATGCAAATGTGAAAGCAAAATCTCCATCGAAGAAGAAACAGAAAGGAAAAACCATCAATGAACGTGACATGTATCAGAACAATTATTTCCATGCCAGCGAAGCTTTTTTCTCAATCCTTCTGGACAAGGACAGAAGCAGTTCGACAATTCTCTCACTGAAGAAAGCAGGCCCTGAGATCACTGAACTGTTGACACAGTGCTCAATTGGCATTGCTGGAACTGGCCTGGCCGTTCTTCTGTCGGTCGTGTGCAAGGTTGCTATCGGCGGGAGGACTCCTTTTGCCGCCACCCGTCTTCTGCACACAGGCGTTGGGTTTGGGCTCTTCTGGCTCTCCCATGCGGTAAATGGATTGCGGGACACAATCACCAGCGTATTCAAAGGCCCGGTTGACACAAAGTTGGAGGATGAGGTTGCCGTGAAGATACAAAGAAGCATGAACGATATTCTCTTCAGGGCCGTAAGTCTCCTGGCAATCACTGCTTTGAGGTTTGCATGAGCTGTTCCTACACTGCTGTCACTTGGCTCACCTCGACGTATGATTCACCTTTTGGTTCAGGAGTACAGTACTGTAGGACTAAGTGCCAAATACCTTCATGATTCATGAGGGCCTCATAGAAAATGCGCAACGTTGTAAATTGTACAGAATTTTGCTGGCAGCTCGGTGTATATGGAAGATAGATTTTGCCTGTTCTGAACGTTAATTAAGTTAATGATCAATATACTTTGTATTTCTTGTTATATTTTTTTCTCGATGACATCATTTTGATGGTCTATTGACATAGCAATCTTGGGGTGATTAATTAGAAAGTTTCAACCGCCGAAAGTTTTGTTCAATACTGCAAATTAATGAAGTTACCATTTAACATGTCATGTCTATTTTTTGTTACTAGACATATGTCGTGCCTTGAAGATTATTTATTTACTTACTAAAGGTTGTGATATGCCTCAATTTAATTGTTGCAACTGTGGTGAAGTGTACAAGCATATTCTTTGTTCACTCACAGGTGCAAGTATGGAACATTTCTCCATTAAAATAGTAGTTTCTGATTTTATACCAATTTCCTTCATATGTAATTCATCTAAGATTAATCTTTAAATTCACATAGCAATGCACGGGGAAATCATGAGTAGTCGTGCAAATCTATGTCATTTTTCACGTGCCATCATGCCAAGGATTAGAAACGAAAGTAGAAAGTGGAAGAGAAAGATTAGAAACGCACTATTAGCCCTATATAATTGCTTTCAGGCAATCGATACAGTTTCTTATCTTCCATGTCCTTTCCTTGGACCGTCTTTGTGACCGAAATGACAATGTCACAATCCTTCCCTTAATTTATTGTTTCTGTCGTGGTTACGTTGATACTCTTTACTCACTCACCATGCATACTGAAACATTTTTACATTAAAAGACACTAGCCTTTTGATTTCGTATCCTTTCTTTCACACATAACTCATCCAAAAACAGTCTTTTAAATTCCCGCATGGAAAATCACCAGTATCCAATATTCATATAAACCCATGTCATTTTACACGCGCCAATCATGCCAATGATTGAAAAAAAAAGAGAGACCATCCAGGACTAGTCCTTGAAGATAGTATATTTTTATAGAAGAAATGCCAATGATTAGAAACGAAATCACAAGGTGGCCAGAATTTGCTTCCAGGCAACCCATACAGTTTCTTATCCTCCATTGTCCCTTTCCTCTGACCGTCTGGAAACCGAATTGACAATGTCACAATCCTCCCCTTAATTTCCTTCTCCGTCGCGGTCACGCTAGCTCAATAAAACTGAAATCAATCGATCAAAAGGGAAAAAAAGAAGATAACTTCAGGAAAGCGTGCGGTCCAAACCCAACAACGACATCAATCAAACCCTCTATTTATTCTCACCGTATTCCCGCTTCTCTGCAAGCAACTGTACCGACTGCAACACAGTTTCTTCAGTAAGCATGATGAGAACTATGACCCGTCGTCCCCCCCCAGCTCCAGCAGCAGCTGCGGTGGCAGTGCTCCTGGCGGCGTTGACGTGCCTCCTCCGGCCAGCTACTGCGGCGAGCGGCCATGCCGCCGACCGCATAGCCCGGCTGCCCGGGCAGCCGGACGTGGAATTCGACATGTACTCCGGGTACATCACGGTGGACGAGGGCGCCGGAAGGGCGCTGTTCTATTTGCTGCAGGAGGCGCCGGAGGACGTCCAGCCGGCGCCGCTCGTGCTGTGGCTCAACGGCGGGCCCGGCTGCTCGTCCGTCGCGTACGGCGCGTCGGAGGAGCTCGGAGCGTTCCGCGTCACGCCTCGCGGCGCCGGCCTCGTCCTCAACGAGTATCGCTGGAACAAAGGTAGGTGCCCGGTCGCTATTGCTTGATCGACGGCCGGCCACTGTTTTATCTGCCGCGCTTCTAATGGCGGAGAATGAATTGTGAACAACTTGCAGTGGCCAACGTGCTGTTCCTGGACTCGCCGGCCGGCGTGGGGTTCTCGTACACCAACACCTCCTCCGACATCTACACCTCCGGCGACAACCGGACGGCGCACGACTCGTACGCCTTCCTGGCCAAGTGGTTCGAGAGGTTCCCGCACTACAAGTACCGCGACTTCTACATCGCCGGCGAGAGCTACGCGGGGCACTACGTCCCGGAGCTGTCGCAGCTGGTCCACCGGAGCAAAAACCCCGTCATCAACCTCAAGGGCTTCATGGTCGGCAACGGCCTCATCGACGACTACCATGACTACGTGGGCACCTTCGAGTTCTGGTGGAACCACGGGCTCGTCTCCGACGACACCTACCAACGCCTCACGGAGGCCTGCCTCCACGACTCCTTCGTCCACCCCTCGCCGGCGTGCGACGCCGCCACGGACGTCGCCACGGCGGAGCAGGGCAACATCGACATGTACAGCCTCTACACGCCCGTCTGCAACATCACCTCGTCGTCGTCGTCCTCCTCCTCCTCCTCCAGCCAGCGGCGGCCCAGAGGGCGCTACGTGAGCATCCTGAGTTCCTGACCCAGACTCCTGCGCACGTCGTTATCCCCCATGCTGCTTTTTGAAGTGACGAAACGCCGTGCGTGTGTGCCTGCAGCCATGGCTGACCGGATCATACGACCCGTGCACGGAGCGGTACTCGACGGCGTACTACAACCGGCGGGACGTGCAGACGGCTCTCCACGCCAACGTCACCGGCGCCATGAACTACACGTGGTCGACCTGCAGCGACACCATTAATACCCACTGGCATGATGCTCCCAGGTCCATGCTTCCCATTTACAGGGAGCTTATTGCAGCTGGCCTCAGGATTTGGGTCTTCAGGTCAGATCATTCCTAGTTCAGTCTAATAATGCATTCCAGCATTTCTTACCTACTCATTCCTAGTGTCAAAAACGTTCTTATATTATGGGACGAAGGGAATAGTAAATAAATTATATTATTATTATTATTACTACACGTTTGCTCCGGTGCTCTCTTATCAACTGTTTCGCTAGGGTAACCCCTCTTTCTGACGAAATTTGCCGATACTTCATCAGGATTCTATTGGCTGACATCTCATGTCATTCGCGTATGCATCGGGTTACATGATGCATCTGAATCAATGATTAGATTTGTCTTGAATTTTAGGACATTTTGTTCTCTTCCATTTTAGGATACCTCCTTTCCAGAAGAAAAAAACACCTACCTCCTATTTGAAAAAAACATCTCAATGATTCTATTGATGTACATCACTGATGAGTCATCAGATATCATCAGCCAGTTAACAAGAGAAACCGCAGATAATACACAGCTTTGACTGAACTCACTCACTCACTCAGAAGTCACCCATACATCCGCATTAACAACTAGAGATGAATTATCCGCATTTATGCATAACATTCCCCTGTTGACCCGTCAGCTCAAAATCAGGATCCAACTGGACCCCGGGCATCTCTTTTCCTCACATAATTCGCGTCCGCAGCTCTCAAGCTTGCAACTTGTTGCGTTGCTGTCATGCAAGAAGATGCCCCATGGCACATGTGTTTTCCTTTAGAAAGACAAGGGAGCTGACGTTGTTGTTGATCTATCAGCCGCTGCGTGTCGCACAATTCAGTTACCTTCTGTAAGCATCTTGACATTAATGTTGTTGTGTTTATTTCACAGCGGCGACACGGATGCGGTAGTCCCCTTGACAGCAACAAGATACTCCATCGGCGCTCTGGTTCTTCCAACTACTACCAGTTGGTACCCTTGGTATGACGACCAGGAGGTCAGCATCATCCCACTCAACTCTACTCTTTTGCAAAGCAGTAACATCAATAGAATCATTGAGATGCTCTGGTTGGCGTACAAATAGACTACATAGCAGGACACATGAAAATGTTACTATCTACCTTCTCCTATCATTTTCTTAGCTTGGTCAATTTGATTCACATGGCCGAGTGGAGATTACACTCCTGCACGCAACATGCCAGCAAACGTTTAGTAGATGTCACATTAGTTTGTGTTATTAACTACTAGTACATGTCACACACATAATTGACTAGTGTTTGTGTGATGGATTTGTTGACTAGGTTGGCGGTTGGAGCCAGGTGTACAAGGGCCTTACACTGGTGTCCGTCAGAGGTGCAGGCCATGAGGTTCCTCTGCACCGCCCGAGGCAAGCGCTCGTACTGTTTCAGTACTTCCTGCAGGGCAAGCCCATGCCAGGCCAGGCCACAAATGCGACGGTGGCTTAACAACAAAGGATGGAAGTCAAATAGTAGTAATCTGGATGTGAAAAAACAGGAGTGAACATCAATAAAGCAATAGATGCTTCTTAACTACTTTTCCTGTATAGCTAGTATATATGCACATAATTCGGCGATTTATCGCGAGTATGGACACAAAGCACCACCACAAAGCACAAAAGAACACAGGAAGGAAACACTTTAGGACAGACTTGATACGAACAACTGATATTCCGATAAGATTGATGTCTCTGCAACAAAAGTTTAAGTAGCAACATCAAAACAGAATGGCAGGAGTTGCACTCACCAGCAACTTAAGATAATAGTGTAATCTTAAGAAGTTGCACGCTCGATCTGTCATATGAGATCATGTAAGGAAGAAAACTGGACGGAGCCGCGCTGCTGGTAATGTTGACAACAGACAACTTGGCATCAGCAGCCGCCTTGGCAAAGCAATTGAAAGTGTCTGCATTCCGAATGACCGTGGCGATATAGGCCACAGGACCTCCGGTTGCGGTGGTCCCAGATACTTTGTCACCAATTTCTCCGTTGGTTGCCGCATTGACACTTTCACGCCGTCCATCATCACCTCTAAGTAGCATACAAAGTACTTGTACCAGGTGGGGCACGCAGGACGGATTGTATATAATGTCTGCACCAAGACTGGCAAGAGACAGAGGGTAAATGATAGGCAGAAGCATGAACAGCAGGAAAATGTGCTGTTATCCACTTCGGAAGTAGGCTACTCATTCTCTAACAGACGCAATAAGGTCCTTAGAGTAGTGCTTAAATTTGAAATTAGTTTCAGAAACCAACGGCTTAACAAAATAACAAAATAATAATAATCAAAGGATAACAATACAAAAAGAATATACAATACTCACACTATGTCTCTCTGGTAGTCTCTTAAATCGCTTTCACATGCTTCTTCCCAGGAAAGATATTTGCACTCTACCTACATGCCAGGGTTATAGTAAGATTAAAGTTTAGGCAAAAAAGCAGTGGTCTTGTGGGTAAGTACCACCAAGTGGGATAATGGTGCCACTCCTCTTGATTAACAGAAGACCTTATGCATATAATCATGCATACATTATCTAACAAATGTATCTGAGGTAGCGCTATCTATATGCTACACCAACCGGAATGCTAAAATCATATTAATTTTACAAACAGAAATGTACTGAAACCAATCTGATATTAACTTAAGAAATCGAACAAACCTTATTCTTGCTTTCTTTTACTAGTTGAGAATCCTCAATGTATAAGTTATTCATTTCCATGTTTGCCTTCATGTTTGTTAGTGTAGATGCATCACCATCAGTAAGAACAACCTGCATAATCACATGTGTTTCTTTTCCTATCAGTGTATCGCCTTGGAAGAAGTTTATGAACTTTGTTGCATGGATATGTCATGGCATAAATCACTCATATCTTAGGTTATCAATTTTTGTGAAATTTAAATTTGAAGGATTAAAAATGTAGCATATTTACTCACCCTTTTCATCAGGAAAGACAAGAATTTTTATAACGACCATGTTATGCAGAAAGATAACCATTTACTTGAATGGAGACTGTCATTATAGGATCATACCTTGGAAGCACCAACATGGTTAAGACATACACCAACCAAACCAACACCAGAACCTAGCTGCTTATCATGGAAACATAAGAAAAACAATCACAAATAAATTTGTCAATAGCACTCATTCTTTAGTTTTTACTTTTGATGGACGAACTCTAAGTATGTCACTATTTCAGGCATATAAAAATATGCTAAGGGCCTGTTCGGTACAAAGGATTTTCACAGGAAAGTCCAAAGGAACCGATTCCTGTGGAAAATTTCCCTAGGTTGCGTTCTTGACAGAGGAAACATGAACAGTGAACCAAAGGAATTTTTCTCCATCAGCGCTGATTTCACAGGAAAGTAAAAATCCACCCCAAGCTCATGTTCTGGGCGGATGACCGAGGCAAGCGCTGACAGTTGCACTGTAACGTCTAGATAAAAAATTACTACTACGTGTACTAGCGGTTGGAGACAAAGGCAGCTGGTGTTCATAGCCGAATAGATTAAATGCATCAGTCATCATTCACGTCAGATGTATTAGGCTAGTTTGCTGCGTTTTCCCTTCGGTCACCCGAACACATTTTTTCAGTCTTTCCTTTGTTTTCTAGATCCAATGATTTGCTCTAGTCTTCCTTTTCCATTACTACGTTTTCACAACTTCTTATGTTTTAGGACCCTTTGTTTCGAACATGGCCTAAATTTAACTGATCACATATTAAATTTAACTCTAAGTATGTCACTACTTCAGGCATATAAAAATATGCTAAAATAAGGAAAAGCCCCCACTGCAGCCTATCTAATTGCTCAAGCAAAAACTGAGCATAAACATGGAAGCAATAAAAGGATTGACTTGTTGAAGATGCAACCGACTAACGCATGTTCAAATTTGTTTGGGGTGCCAAAGGCAGTAACAACACGTGCACAACGACAAGCACACTTAATACAACAATACTTGGATGCAAGGAAACATACTTAACAATGTGCAAATCGAGCTTTGATAGTAGTTATCTACAAAGGGAAAAAGGTCACGGCCTTAACTTGCTAATCCTCTGCATAATATGCATATCAGTGAATAAATTTACAATACTATGTGATGGCAGAAAATAGAATGCAAGGCCGGTATACAAGAGCATAACATGTTCCATAAACATGCTTGAGTTCAAATTATTTATGTAAATCTGATTCATAGTCAAAACTATAACAATTTTACCTCAAAGCAGCATTTTTTGGCGAAAAGTTCTGGGAACGAAAGAATGAACTCGGATAAGAATAAACTTGACGGCCAAAGACAGCACCTGGAAGAATAAAATGCCCACAGACATGAATGAATTATATAATATGGAAGTAGCTTAACAGAATATATGAACACATGGATTTCAATATTTAGAGCCATCGTACCCTGTATCCCCTTCGAGCATGTTAGTAGAACATAATAATCGAGCAACCAGGCTTACTGGATTCGAGGATACATTGTCATCTACATAAAAAATATCTTACTAAACTGTTATATTTAATTACCTGTGCAACTTTGTAAGAGAGATGTTCAAAATTAACAACTCACATGCAGGAGAAAGAAAAGATATCTCCTTATAGATCTTGGCCAGGCTAAGCTCTGAGTTATTCTGCGCACAAACCGCAAAATGTACTACTTCAGTATATCATGTCAATACTCGATTATTGAGATGCACTACACAATGAAATCCACATACTGCTCTTGACGACATACAACGGCCAAATTCCTCATAGAGTTCATCAATCACAATATCTGACGATAATTCTGCCTCAGCTATAACCTTTTTAAGAATAGTTTTTACATATGTACAGTCTGGACCTCCCCCTACCTGTGTGAGTACACAATGCTTTAGACTAGCAACAGGAAGAAAAACTGACCAATAACAGAAAAACTATTACAGCGCATCACTGTAGTGCAGCCTCAACTGAATTAAATTTTAATTCTAATTTATTTCATACAAAATTTTAATGTATATCATGGTTATTTTAGTGCATAAGTTTTGTGATATGAAATAGTGAAAGGTATTTTACTTTAGTGCCAACACAATTCTCCAAAATAAAATTTTGAACAAGTGGCGTGACAGAACCTCCACCAGCCTTTCTGCATAAACCAAATATGAAATTATAAATAAATATCACCATACTTTTTAAAACAAAAACTCAAAAAGGAAAATGAAGTAATATGTCTCGTTTGAACTTATTTGTACATTTAAATCCAGATGAATCGGCCGACACATTTTTGTATATTTGTGTGAAATTTAACAGGTGTTGATCATGGATATCCTTGTTAGCTATTTCAATCGAACCCGTGTTCTAGAGAGCTATTTCGTTAGAACCCCGAAACCATACAACTACATGTTAGTGTTACAGAAGAAGCATAAAAACAGTAGCAAGAGATTAAAAAGAAATCGACAAAGGAACATGCCAGAAAAGCTTTCTGACATGCATTCTCCTGAGCATCAACCCACACTGTTGCATGTGTTTGCCGTGTAATCTCACCTCTGCTACTAGCCTACTGCACACAAGCAGAGCATGGCGCATGCGCCAAAACGGCCGAATTACGAGCAGCAAGCCCCTGAACCAGCAGCGGCAATCGCCAATCGAGGCTCTGGTTACTAACGCATAGGTGGCGCTGGAAGTTTGATAGTGCTAGTAGGATGTGCTACCTACAAGGGATTAGTGTGGGATGTACCTGGCGAGGGTGAGGACGCAGGCGGGGGGCTCCAGGGCGAGGAAGGCGAGCTTGAGGTGGAGCAGCAGCTGCTCGCCGGAGTCCCCTGCAGCAGCCGCCGCCGCAGCCATGGAAGCCGCGCAGCTGGGACGGATTTGCGGCGCTTTTCGGAGGCGGCGTGGGTGTGATGCAAGCGAGCCGCCAGCCGTGGGGATGGGAAAAAGCCTGTCTGGTTCGCAGCTGCAGTAGCCGGCGTCGGTTGACCTTTTTGCCCTTTTCTAGGAAAGGTTTTAGGTAGGAGTTTTTTTTTAGGGAAGGTTTTAGGCAGGGTTTTTTTAGTAGTACATAAAAAACCTAGCGTGCCGGCCCAATAGCCCGTGTGCCTGGCCCGACACTTCATAATCAGGCCGTGCTGGCATGTGGGGGACCTCCTATCTGCCGCATTCTGCGGCAGACTGGAGGAGCTTCGCACAGGGGGTGCTTCGTTTGGGCAGGCACACGAAAGAGCAGCTACTGGCGTAAAATACAACGCAAAAAACTGAGAGCGGCTGGAGAATCGAACTCGAGACCTCCCATTTAGTGGGAGCTCCTAACCGGCGCTGGTTCTCGTACTGGCGTCCGAAGGCGATTCGACTTGGCCGGCCTAGCAAGATTCAATCGCTACAGAGGAAACACCAAAAAGACAGCGCACAAATGGTCCTCAGCAAGGATCGAACTCACGCCGTGACAACACCGAACCAGTAAGACTAACCACCTGACCTACCACGCTCTACTGACCAACAACAGGGACAACTTTCTAAGTACATTTGTACCCCCGCAAACGTTTACTGTAGCGCTTTGATTTAAATTTTTTGAAAACATTTTGGAAAATGTTCACGAATAACAGAAAAGTTAATTTGTTTTGAAAAAAAATCAATTTTGAAAAAAGTTCACGATTTTGAGAAAAATGTCTAGCGGTTTTGAAAAAGGTTCATCCATCTCAAAAAAAAGTTCACAAATCTTGAGAAAAAAGTTCACATATTTGAATAAAGTTCATCAAAATTAAAAAATGGTTTATCGATTCTGAAAAAAGTTCACCAATTTTTAAATAGTTCATCAATTTTGAAAAATGGTTCATGCATTTGGAAAAAGTTCATCGATTTTGAAAAAAGTTCACAAAAAAGTGGAAAAAAGTTCAGCAAATTTGAAATAAGTTCACCGAAATTGGAAAAAGTTCATCAAAATTCAAAAAAGTTCATCAAATTTGAAAAATAGTTCATCGAATTTGAACAACAGTTCATCGTAATTCAAAAAATGTTCATCAACTTGAAGAAAACATCCATGTATTTGCAAACCAATTCATCACACCAAGACAAAAAAAACAAAAAACTAAAAAAGGAAAATATAAAAAAGGGAAAAGGAAGAAGAACGAATAACAGAGGAAAAAGTAAATTGCAACCAGATGCCGTGCGGCGGCCGAGAGGTTTGACTAGCGGTCCTTGATGCGGGAGGTAGCTGGTTCAAATCCTAGCGGCAGCACCCATATTTTGCTGATTAAGACAGAAAAGAAAACACTTTAGATGGGCCGGCCCAGAGCATCGCAGGGGTGTGCGCCCGTTTGCGCACATGCCTGTAATGGGCGCAACGGGCGTCGTTTAGGAAACGCCTTAGTACCCGCGTGCACCACTACACGTTCTTTGCAAATGTTAAGCAGCAAACACTATAAGAACATAATCCACGACAGATCTAAACTTTTTTAAAAGTTCAACCGCAGTTCATTCTTTTTTTTGCAGGAAAAACGCAGTTTGTTTTCAAAACCTATATCTTTTTTTGAACGCGGACAATTCCAAAAATAGCGAATAATTACTTTAAAATGTTGAACATTTTTTGACCTGTCAACAAATTTTTGAAAAACAGCAAAGTTTTTTTGTAATGTTGAACAAATTTTGAAAAACAAGAAAAATTCATAAAATTTTAAAATAAAAATAGAAAAAGCAAAAAAATGAAACTTGGAACAAAATTTGAAGAAAGCGAACATATTTTTAGATCTTTGAACAATTTTTGAGAAAGGGAATATTTTTGTAACTCTGAACAAAATTTGGCAATGCGAACATTACTTCGAATTGTGAACATTTTTTGAAAATGCAAACAAGATTTGAAACTCGAACATTTTTTTAATTAATTTAAACAAGATTTCAAATGTCAATTTTTTTTGAAAATTTGAACATTTTTTGAAAACATGAACAAGTTTCGGAACTCAAGCATTTTTTGAATGTGAACAAAATTTTGAAAATCTGAACATTATTTGAAAATGCGAATTTTTTTTGAAACTCGAACATTTTTTAAATTAATGGAAACAAAATTTCAAAATGTGAACAAGAAATTGAAAATCTGAACATTTTTTAAATGCGAACAAATTTTGAAACTTGAACACTTTTTGTATTAATAGAAACAAGTTTTCTATATGTGAACAAACTTTTGAAAATCTGAACATTTTTGAAAAAATTATCATTTATTTAGATAACATGATCAAAATTCAATATTTCCGAACACTGTTTTGAATTTTGTACTAAATTTGAAATTCCAAACAAATTATGAAATTCTGAATTTATTTAAAATTGGAAACTGAAAAGGAAACAAAGAAGAACAGAAAAAGGAAAAAAGAAACAGAAAAAAAAAGAAAAACGAAAAACGAAAATAAAACAAGAAATAAATAAAAGACCCGATTTAGGAACCTTCTAGAAGATTCCTAAAACCAGAAAAGACCGGCTGGAACCTCCTAGAAGCATCCCGAAACCGGGAACGAAGAACACATGATGTGACAACTGGTTCCAAAGATATTGTTTCACGTCCAAAAATATTTCAGGTTATTTCATGCTCTAAACAGAAGGACAAGAACTTGGATCATTGGAATTCGATGCCACAAATATCAGAAAAATGTATGGTGGAGAAGAGAAATATGGCCGAGGTACAAGACGTCCAAGTGCAGCCAGTCAGTGAACATGTGTTTTATATTGGATCTGTTCGCGTAAAGTTTCCATCAACAGCTGAACCAAAGGAAGAGGCGATCAAGCCTAATTTTAGAACGCTCCCGTATAGTTGGTTTTTCGTTGAAAAGAATTCCAATTCAGGCTCTACATGGCAACGTGAGGGTCAAGTTTATATTTTATCCAGTAGTCCTACTTACGTAGACTTTCTTTTGAGTCCTAGGTCCTTACGTGATCAATCTTGCCGGTTTGTTAATTAGGTAAGCTTCGTTTAGTTTAACTAGAAAAGAGAGATAGATCGTTCGTATCTTGCATGTTGGGTCGGTTCCATCAGGTGTGTGGCGCCTATAAAAAGGGCAGGCTACGGCCAATATACGGAGGCTATTTATTTTTAGAGTTTAGACAGAATATTGTATCTATTATGAAGCGGCCGTCTTTGGGTGTCGCTGCTATTTATCTCGCGTGATTTTTTTGTGTGGAAGTTGCGCTTGGCTCGAGGTCCGTCGTCATCGACGGGTTGCGCGCTGGCAACGTCTACTACGGCGGAAGTTCCTTGTGTGTTGAGGGATTGTTCGTTGGTCGTCGTCACCCCTGCTCCAGGTTACGCGTGCTGCTCATGTAATTAGGAGTATTTTTTTATCGGTGGATCTTGGAGGTTATTGCATCGTAAAAGATCGGGACAAATCATCGGCACGTCTGAGGTCGTGCCCTCATCAGTTGGTATCAACACATGAACGGGCCGACCCATCTCAATGCTAGATCGTGACCTCCCTGTGCAAAAGGTCAACATCGTGACGCAGAATGCATCATATAGGATTTTCCGGCATGTGGCGCGCCTAGGGCCGTGAGGTGGGCACGACTACAGGCACAACACGGCCCGTTTAATTATTCCTTTATTTTATTTTATTTATACATCCTGATAGGCGGAATATAGGTCCAAAGCAGCCCTATAGGCTGAATTCTACGCAGACCAGCGGGCTAAACGGGTCGCCCGTGTCGATCTGTGTAAGAGGGGACCGTGCTCGCGCCAGGAAGGGCAGCACGCGTGCCGACACGACACGACCTGTGTACTTAGCGTGCCTGCGTGGGTCGTGCCTGGCCCCTATAACCCAGGCCAGGCCGGGTCGAACCAACCCATTTATAATGCAGATTGTAAAGGAATGGAGAGAGTATTGGTTTTTCGAAAAAATAAACATTTTCAAACTTTAATCAAATTTATAGTGAAATATATCAATATCCATAAATTAAAATTGGTTAAACCTAATCATGAAATGTATTTTATTTTTATTTTTTTGGTGTTTTGCATGTTGATATTTTTTGCTTATAAAGTTAAAAATGACTATTAAAAATTATACATGGAGTACTAAGTATCACATGTCCTAAAAACACACACTTGTAGAAAAATAATTCAAATCTTTGGGTGTCCCAAGTCTTCTTCGCATCTACTAGCAGCACACCATGTGAAAAGCTCGTTGCCAACTATGTCCCGCCGACGGAGCACACTTGTTTAAACCCAAAGGCTCATAGAAGCATTGTCCAGGAAGTCGGGATGTAGACCAGAAAACGCTGCTGACTGCATAGAAAATCATCACTCCGGATAATAAAAAGTTGAGAAGGGCCTGCAAATACTCCAAAGATTATGAGTGTTGACCGGATCCAAGAAGATCCACTAGAGACCAAAACCAACCAAATCCAACAAGATCTGTCGAAGAAACACCTACACAACTGAACTCCACGTCTTCACCCCGGTGCCATGAACAATACACACAAAGCACCCCTCCCCAAACATGAAAGAATCCAGACGAAGCGAACACTATGTCCCAGATCAAACACCAACAACAGTGAGATCCCGAGGGGCCAGCTTCCATGAGCTCGATGCCAACCTTTTTCCGCACATCAAGAGGTGCCGGGAGGCAGATACGAATTTCGTCGTCGCGAAGCACGTGGTGGCAGCCGGAGAAGAAGGCACCGCCGACCGTCTCATCGACGCCAAGGAGGAGCACGCCCTTGCCAACGTGCTACTTGTGATAAGCGTTGGAATTTCTCCGAAGAGGAAGGGTGATGTAGTATAGTAACAAAAAATATTTCCCTTAGTTAAGAACCAAGATTTATCGAACCAATATGAGATGCACACGAACAACGATCGGCAATACCTGCACACACACAAACAAATACTTGCACCCAACGCGGGCAAGAGGGTTGTCAATCCCCTTGTAGTCATTAATTGTAAGGATTAATTCTGATAGTAGGGGATATATAAATTGTAAAACTAAATAAAATAAATCATAGCAAGGTTCCTAGGGTTTTAGCAATATGAGGTGAATGGACCTGGGGGGGCATAGCTTTCACTAGAGACATCTCTCTTAAGAACATAGCTTTAGTGGGTACACAAATTACTGTTGGGAAATCGATAGAAAAAAGGCATAGTTATGATGTTATTCATGGCATGATCAGTACATAGGCATTACATCCGTAAAAAGTAGACCGACATCCATCTGCATCTACTACTATCACTCCACTTCGAGAGCGTTTCTATGCTTGCCTCTCTAGGTATTAAGTTCATAACAAATAGAGTAATGCTTTAAGCATGATGACATAATATAGACAAAATAAGACCAATCAATATGCTCGAACCCCATCGTTTCACTCTTAGTAGCAACAATACAAATACGTGCCTCGTTACCCCTTCTGTCACGAGTTGAGGACACCGTAAGATTTAACCTACTAATATGGACCACTTTCACTTTAGATCTAATCATCAACTTGGCCAAAGAAAACTCATAGATCGAAAAGCATTACATAGCTGTAACAATCACATATAATAAAGTTCAGAAATAACCCAACTACTTTCAATGAATAATTTGGTCATAAAACCCACAATTCATCGGATCTCAACAGACGGACCACAGACGGAAAACCCTTAGGGATTCATTGTCTTTAGAATCTAGGACTTCATTTTTCTTTTACAGAAAATGCGTCTAGAATTGTCGAGTGGTTTCTCTTTCTATTGTTCGATTACAACAGGTCCTTGACGTCGGCGGGCCCCAAGTTATCCGGGCGATTTTCGACGTGGGAGGTGGGTGGGACGATTTTTTTTCTTTCAATCCGATTTGATATCGGTACCGCAAATGATTTTTCTGAGGATCGATCTAATCAATCCTAGGTTACTTGGCGAGGCTAGATATGTCTAGCTTTCATTTGGACTCCTTGGATCCAAGCTCCAGGCCTGCTCCGTCAAGGCGCAACTTTTGGCCCAAGCTTGGCCTGACGTTAATGCTTGGGTAAGCACAACCTACTTCTCCCCAACTCGATCTAATGTGGCTGAGTTGGCCACAGTAACGACCTGGTTACTGCAGTGATTTTGTTCACGGCTCGGCCACTCTAGTGGCCTGGGTACTGTAGCAATAGTTTTTAGTTGTTTTTTATTTCTACAGTTTCAAAAAATGAATGTTTATTGAATATTTTTTTAATTCAGAACTAACTTTGAAATCCGATTTAGTTTGAATTGTTAATAATTTTTGGAAAAAAGAATATTTTCATAATCTTGAAAATTTTATAAAACTCAAACATTTTATGAAATTCCCAAGGTTTTTTTGAAAACGCGAACATTAATCTGAAAACACGAACGTTATTTGAATTTGTGAATACTTTAAAACGGTATTTTTTATGAAATTTCCAATCATTTTTTAATATGCAAACAAATTCTTAAAGCACAAACATTATCTGAATTCATGAACAGTTTTTAAAAAAATGGGATTCTTTTTAAACTAATTGTGCGAAATTTTAAAGTATGATCATTTTTTGAAAACATGAGTAGTTTTTGAATTTTCAACAATTTTATAAAACTGGAACTCTGTTTAAATTATCAAGAAAGTTTGAAAACAAGAATGTTATTTTAAATTAACGAACATTTTGTGAAAAACTTAATCATATATTAATCAAGTTTTATTTTTTAAATTAGTGTTTTGAAGAACAAAAAAAGAAATACGAAAAATCTAACACCCATACGTGTGGGCGTTTTCACATCGCCCCATCACCACTCATTTTGCCACGTATGAACAGATGACATCAGCAGAAATCTTTTTGGTTTTCAGCTTAAAAATGTTTTATCTCCTAATTGAAAAAGCAAATTAAAAATCCGTTGTCATCATTAAATCCGCCTCGAGAAGATCTTCAAAACTAGACCCCATGTTGATATGTTTCGACGAAATTGTTTTTTGCCCAAAAGTTGCCTTGATGTTTACACTATAGTTGTCATAGTGCTTAAACTAAAGTTACCATGTAGCAATTTTAGTTTGTAGATCATGGCAATTTTAGTTTTTTGATGACGGCAATTCCAGTACTTTAACCATGAAAATATTTTTTATATGAACCATGGCAATTTTAGGTGCATGTATCATGGAAATTTTAATTTATGGTGCATGGCAAGCCTAGTTTCTTAATTCCCCGTTTTATAATATGTCAAAATTTACTTTTAAACGTAGAAGAAAATAGCTAAAACATATCATAACAACTTCAGTGTAAACATCATGACAATTATGTGCAATAGACACGGCAACTTTTAACCAAATTTTTTTTGTCGAAATATATTGATATGAGATCTAGTTTCGAAGATCTCGTCGCGAGGGATTTAATGGTGAAAACGAATTTTCAATTGGATTCTAAGAGATAAAACATTTTAAAAACAGAAAATCCAAAAAGAGTTCCACATGCATGCATGCGGTGACATGGCGTAGTCTATGTGCTATACGGCATGTGGGCGGGTTTGACTCCCACCACACATGTCAGCGTTAGTGTTGTCCAAGAAATAAAAGAAGAAACAAGAAAATGAAAAATTAAAGGAAAATAAAAATAAAAAATAGAAACAAATAAACAGTAAAGATACAAAGAAAAAAAATGTTTTACGAATCTTCTGAAAGGTTACAAAAACTGAGAGCGGCTGGAGAATCGAACTCGAGACCTCCCATTTAGTGGGAGCTCCTAACCGGCGCTGGTTCTCGTACTGGCGTCCGAAGGCGATTCGACTTGGCCGGCCTAGCAAGATTCAATCGCTACAGAGGAAACACCAAAAAGACAGCGCACAAATGGTCCTCAGCAAGGATCGAACTCACGCCGTGACAACACCGAACCAGTAAGACTAACCACCTGACCTACCACGCTCTACTGACCAACAACAGGGACAACTTTCTAAGTACATTTGTACCCCCGCAAACGTTTACTGTAGCGCTTTGATTTAAATTTTTTGAAAACATTTTGGAAAATGTTCACGAATAACAGAAAAGTTAATTTGTTTTGAAAAAAAATCAATTTTGAAAAAAGTTCACGATTTTGAGAAAAATGTCTAGCGGTTTTGAAAAAGGTTCATCCATCTCAAAAAAAAGTTCACAAATCTTGAGAAAAAAGTTCACATATTTGAATAAAGTTCATCAAAATTAAAAAATGGTTTATCGATTCTGAAAAAAGTTCACCAATTTTTAAATAGTTCATCAATTTTGAAAAATGGTTCATGCATTTGGAAAAAGTTCATCGATTTTGAAAAAAGTTCACAAAAAAGTGGAAAAAAGTTCAGCAAATTTGAAATAAGTTCACCGAAATTGGAAAAAGTTCATCAAAATTCAAAAAAGTTCATCAAATTTGAAAAATAGTTCATCGAATTTGAACAACAGTTCATCGTAATTCAAAAAATGTTCATCAACTTGAAGAAAACATCCATGTATTTGCAAACCAATTCATCACACCAAGACAAAAAAAACAAAAAACTAAAAAAGGAAAATATAAAAAAGGGAAAAGGAAGAAGAACGAATAACAGAGGAAAAAGTAAATTGCAACCAGATGCCGTGCGGCGGCCGAGAGGTTTGACTAGCGGTCCTTGATGCGGGAGGTAGCTGGTTCAAATCCTAGCGGCAGCACCCATATTTTGCTGATTAAGACAGAAAAGAAAACACTTTAGATGGGCCGGCCCAGAGCATCGCAGGGGTGTGCGCCCGTTTGCGCACATGCCTGTAATGGGCGCAACGGGCGTCGTTTAGGAAACGCCTTAGTACCCGCGTGCACCACTACACGTTCTTTGCAAATGTTAAGCAGCAAACACTATAAGAACATAATCCACGACAGATCTAAACTTTTTTAAAAGTTCAACCGCAGTTCATTCTTTTTTTTGCAGGAAAAACGCAGTTTGTTTTCAAAACCTATATCTTTTTTTGAACGCGGACAATTCCAAAAATAGCGAATAATTACTTTAAAATGTTGAACATTTTTTGACCTGTCAACAAATTTTTGAAAAACAGCAAAGTTTTTTTGTAATGTTGAACAAATTTTGAAAAACAAGAAAAATTCATAAAATTTTAAAATAAAAATAGAAAAAGCAAAAAAATGAAACTTGGAACAAAATTTGAAGAAAGCGAACATATTTTTAGATCTTTGAACAATTTTTGAGAAAGGGAATATTTTTGTAACTCTGAACAAAATTTGGCAATGCGAACATTACTTCGAATTGTGAACATTTTTTGAAAATGCAAACAAGATTTGAAACTCGAACATTTTTTTAATTAATTTAAACAAGATTTCAAATGTCAATTTTTTTTGAAAATTTGAACATTTTTTGAAAACATGAACAAGTTTCGGAACTCAAGCATTTTTTGAATGTGAACAAAATTTTGAAAATCTGAACATTATTTGAAAATGCGAATTTTTTTTGAAACTCGAACATTTTTTAAATTAATGGAAACAAAATTTCAAAATGTGAACAAGAAATTGAAAATCTGAACATTTTTTAAATGCGAACAAATTTTGAAACTTGAACACTTTTTGTATTAATAGAAACAAGTTTTCTATATGTGAACAAACTTTTGAAAATCTGAACATTTTTGAAAAAATTATCATTTATTTAGATAACATGATCAAAATTCAATATTTCCGAACACTGTTTTGAATTTTGTACTAAATTTGAAATTCCAAACAAATTATGAAATTCTGAATTTATTTAAAATTGGAAACTGAAAAGGAAACAAAGAAGAACAGAAAAAGGAAAAAAGAAACAGAAAAAAAAAGAAAAACGAAAAACGAAAATAAAACAAGAAATAAATAAAAGACCCGATTTAGGAACCTTCTAGAAGATTCCTAAAACCAGAAAAGACCGGCTGGAACCTCCTAGAAGCATCCCGAAACCGGGAACGAAGAACACATGATGTGACAACTGGTTCCAAAGATATTGTTTCACGTCCAAAAATATTTCAGGTTATTTCATGCTCTAAACAGAAGGACAAGAACTTGGATCATTGGAATTCGATGCCACAAATATCAGAAAAATGTATGGTGGAGAAGAGAAATATGGCCGAGGTACAAGACGTCCAAGTGCAGCCAGTCAGTGAACATGTGTTTTATATTGGATCTGTTCGCGTAAAGTTTCCATCAACAGCTGAACCAAAGGAAGAGGCGATCAAGCCTAATTTTAGAACGCTCCCGTATAGTTGGTTTTTCGTTGAAAAGAATTCCAATTCAGGCTCTACATGGCAACGTGAGGGTCAAGTTTATATTTTATCCAGTAGTCCTACTTACGTAGACTTTCTTTTGAGTCCTAGGTCCTTACGTGATCAATCTTGCCGGTTTGTTAATTAGGTAAGCTTCGTTTAGTTTAACTAGAAAAGAGAGATAGATCGTTCGTATCTTGCATGTTGGGTCGGTTCCATCAGGTGTGTGGCGCCTATAAAAAGGGCAGGCTACGGCCAATATACGGAGGCTATTTATTTTTAGAGTTTAGACAGAATATTGTATCTATTATGAAGCGGCCGTCTTTGGGTGTCGCTGCTATTTATCTCGCGTGATTTTTTTGTGTGGAAGTTGCGCTTGGCTCGAGGTCCGTCGTCATCGACGGGTTGCGCGCTGGCAACGTCTACTACGGCGGAAGTTCCTTGTGTGTTGAGGGATTGTCCGTTGGTCGTCGTCACCCCTGCTCCAGGTTACGCGTGCTGCTCATGTAATTAGGAGTATTTTTTTATCGGTGGATCTTGGAGGTTATTGCATCGTAAAAGATCGGGACAAATCATCGGCACGTCTGAGGTCGTGCCCTCATCAGTTGGTATCAACACATGAACGGGCCGACCCATCTCAATGCTAGATCGTGACCTCCCTGTGCAAAAGGTCAACATCGTGACGCAGAATGCATCATATAGGATTTTCCGGCATGTGGCGCGCCTAGGGCCGTGAGGTGGGCACGACTACAGGCACAACACGGCCCGTTTAATTATTCCTTTATTTTATTTTATTTATACATCCTGATAGGCGGAATATAGGTCCAAAGCAGCCCTATAGGCTGAATTCTACGCAGACCAGCGGGCTAAACGGGTCGCCCGTGTCGATCTGTGTAAGAGGGGACCGTGCTCGCGCCAGGAAGGGCAGCACGCGTGCCGACACGACACGACCTGTGTACTTAGCGTGCCTGCGTGGGTCGTGCCTGGCCCCTATAACCCAGGCCAGGCCGGGTCGAACCAACCCATTTATAATGCAGATTGTAAAGGAATGGAGAGAGTATTGGTTTTTCGAAAAAATAAACATTTTCAAACTTTAATCAAATTTATAGTGAAATATATCAATATCCATAAATTAAAATTGGTTAAACCTAATCATGAAATGTATTTTATTTTTATTTTTTTGGTGTTTTGCATGTTGATATTTTTTGCTTATAAAGTTAAAAATGACTATTAAAAATTATACATGGAGTACTAAGTATCACATGTCCTAAAAACACACACTTGTAGAAAAATAATTCAAATCTTTGGGTGTCCCAAGTCTTCTTCGCATCTACTAGCAGCACACCATGTGAAAAGCTCGTTGCCAACTATGTCCCGCCGACGGAGCACACTTGTTTAAACCCAAAGGCTCATAGAAGCATTGTCCAGGAAGTCGGGATGTAGACCAGAAAACGCTGCTGACTGCATAGAAAATCATCACTCCGGATAATAAAAAGTTGAGAAGGGCCTGCAAATACTCCAAAGATTATGAGTGTTGACCGGATCCAAGAAGATCCACTAGAGACCAAAACCAACCAAATCCAACAAGATCTGTCGAAGAAACACCTACACAACTGAACTCCACGTCTTCACCCCGGTGCCATGAACAATACACACAAAGCACCCCTCCCCAAACATGAAAGAATCCAGACGAAGCGAACACTATGTCCCAGATCAAACACCAACAACAGTGAGATCCCGAGGGGCCAGCTTCCATGAGCTCGATGCCAACCTTTTTCCGCACATCAAGAGGTGCCGGGAGGCAGATACGAATTTCGTCGTCGCGAAGCACGTGGTGGCAGCCGGAGAAGAAGGCACCGCCGACCGTCTCATCGACGCCAAGGAGGAGCACGCCCTTGCCAACGTGCTACTTGTGATAAGCGTTGGAATTTCTCCGAAGAGGAAGGGTGATGTAGTATAGTAACAAAAAATATTTCCCTTAGTTAAGAACCAAGATTTATCGAACCAATATGAGATGCACACGAACAACGATCGGCAATACCTGCACACACACAAACAAATACTTGCACCCAACGCGGGCAAGAGGGTTGTCAATCCCCTTGTAGTCATTAATTGTAAGGATTAATTCTGATAGTAGGGGATATATAAATTGTAAAACTAAATAAAATAAATCATAGCAAGGTTCCTAGGGTTTTAGCAATATGAGGTGAATGGACCTGGGGGGGCATAGCTTTCACTAGAGACATCTCTCTTAAGAACATAGCTTTAGTGGGTACACAAATTACTGTTGGGAAATCGATAGAAAAAAGGCATAGTTATGATGTTATTCATGGCATGATCAGTACATAGGCATTACATCCGTAAAAAGTAGACCGACATCCATCTGCATCTACTACTATCACTCCACTTCGAGAGCGTTTCTATGCTTGCCTCTCTAGGTATTAAGTTCATAACAAATAGAGTAATGCTTTAAGCATGATGACATAATATAGACAAAATAAGACCAATCAATATGCTCGAACCCCATCGTTTCACTCTTAGTAGCAACAATACAAATACGTGCCTCGTTACCCCTTCTGTCACGAGTTGAGGACACCGTAAGATTTAACCTACTAATATGGACCACTTTCACTTTAGATCTAATCATCAACTTGGCCAAAGAAAACTCATAGATCGAAAAGCATTACATAGCTGTAACAATCACATATAATAAAGTTCAGAAATAACCCAACTACTTTCAATGAATAATTTGGTCATAAAACCCACAATTCATCGGATCTCAACAGACGGACCACAGACGGAAAACCCTTAGGGATTCATTGTCTTTAGAATCTAGGACTTCATTTTTCTTTTACAGAAAATGCGTCTAGAATTGTCGAGTGGTTTCTCTTTCTATTGTTCGATTACAACAGGTCCTTGACGTCGGCGGGCCCCAAGTTATCCGGGCGATTTTCGACGTGGGAGGTGGGTGGGACGATTTTTTTTCTTTCAATCCGATTTGATATCGGTACCGCAAATGATTTTTCTGAGGATCGATCTAATCAATCCTAGGTTACTTGGCGAGGCTAGATATGTCTAGCTTTCATTTGGACTCCTTGGATCCAAGCTCCAGGCCTGCTCCGTCAAGGCGCAACTTTTGGCCCAAGCTTGGCCTGACGTTAATGCTTGGGTAAGCACAACCTACTTCTCCCCAACTCGATCTAATGTGGCTGAGTTGGCCACAGTAACGACCTGGTTACTGCAGTGATTTTGTTCACGGCTCGGCCACTCTAGTGGCCTGGGTACTGTAGCAATAGTTTTTAGTTGTTTTTTATTTCTACAGTTTCAAAAAATGAATGTTTATTGAATATTTTTTTAATTCAGAACTAACTTTGAAATCCGATTTAGTTTGAATTGTTAATAATTTTTGGAAAAAAGAATATTTTCATAATCTTGAAAATTTTATAAAACTCAAACATTTTATGAAATTCCCAAGGTTTTTTTGAAAACGCGAACATTAATCTGAAAACACGAACGTTATTTGAATTTGTGAATACTTTAAAACGGTATTTTTTATGAAATTTCCAATCATTTTTTAATATGCAAACAAATTCTTAAAGCACAAACATTATCTGAATTCATGAACAGTTTTTAAAAAAATGGGATTCTTTTTAAACTAATTGTGCGAAATTTTAAAGTATGATCATTTTTTGAAAACATGAGTAGTTTTTGAATTTTCAACAATTTTATAAAACTGGAACTCTGTTTAAATTATCAAGAAAGTTTGAAAACAAGAATGTTATTTTAAATTAACGAACATTTTGTGAAAAACTTAATCATATATTAATCAAGTTTTATTTTTTAAATTAGTGTTTTGAAGAACAAAAAAAGAAATACGAAAAATCTAACACCCATACGTGTGGGCGTTTTCACATCGCCCCATCACCACTCATTTTGCCACGTATGAACAGATGACATCAGCAGAAATCTTTTTGGTTTTCAGCTTAAAAATGTTTTATCTCCTAATTGAAAAAGCAAATTAAAAATCCGTTGTCATCATTAAATCCGCCTCGAGAAGATCTTCAAAACTAGACCCCATGTTGATATGTTTCGACGAAATTGTTTTTTGCCCAAAAGTTGCCTTGATGTTTACACTATAGTTGTCATAGTGCTTAAACTAAAGTTACCATGTAGCAATTTTAGTTTGTAGATCATGGCAATTTTAGTTTTTTGATGACGGCAATTCCAGTACTTTAACCATGAAAATATTTTTTATATGAACCATGGCAATTTTAGGTGCATGTATCATGGAAATTTTAATTTATGGTGCATGGCAAGCCTAGTTTCTTAATTCCCCGTTTTATAATATGTCAAAATTTACTTTTAAACGTAGAAGAAAATAGCTAAAACATATCATAACAACTTCAGTGTAAACATCATGACAATTATGTGCAATAGACACGGCAACTTTTAACCAAATTTTTTTTGTCGAAATATATTGATATGAGATCTAGTTTCGAAGATCTCGTCGCGAGGGATTTAATGGTGAAAACGAATTTTCAATTGGATTCTAAGAGATAAAACATTTTAAAAACAGAAAATCCAAAAAGAGTTCCACATGCATGCATGCGGTGACATGGCGTAGTCTATGTGCTATACGGCATGTGGGCGGGTTTGACTCCCACCACACATGTCAGCGTTAGTGTTGTCCAAGAAATAAAAGAAGAAACAAGAAAATGAAAAATTAAAGGAAAATAAAAATAAAAAATAGAAACAAATAAACAGTAAAGATACAAAGAAAAAAAATGTTTTACGAATCTTCTGAAAGGTTACAAAAACAGGCCTGGAACCTTTTAGAAAGTTCGCAAAACTGAAACCATGTTTACGCTGCTACTGCTAAAATGGGTTGGCCCGTTATGGCATCGCCCACTTGTTGCGTGTGCGTTTCAGCGGCAATCTGTAGCAAAGTGCGTCATGGCGCTTTCTATTTCGCACGTAGGTCGCTGGATATCGACCTACCGCGTACCCTCCGGCATGCCTCGTCCTCCGTATGTGCTGACCGTTATAGTTTTTCCTCCCCATCGGTTTTGGGAAGGATCTAGAACCTTCCCTGAACCGGTTTGTTCTTTTTTCCTTTATTTTTTCTACTATTTTTCATTATTTCCCCTTTTCCTTTCATTTTTTATTTTTTTAATCTGTGAACCTTTTTATAAAACATGTGAATTTGTGAAGTTTTTTTGAATATTAGTGAGTTGTTTCTTTTTCAAAATTTCTATTTAAAAAATGAGGCACAGTTTTCAAATCCACGTATGATTTTTAGACACATGAACATTTTCTAAAATACGGGAATATTTTTGGATTCATGAATTTTTTTGAAACTTGAGAACATTTTTGAAAATTCATGAACATTCATATGAACTCACGAACAATGCTTGAAAAAAAAATTCCAAATCACAACTATTTGGAATCTGCTATCATTTTTCGATTTCATGAACTTTTTTGAAATTCGTGAACAATTTATGAATTCACAAACATTTTTTAATCCACAAACATTATTTAAAATCACGATTATTGTTTTTTAAATGATGAACATTTTTCAGTCTTGAACATTTTTTGAGTCCGTGACATGTTTTGAAGTTCGAAATGTTTTTCATTTCATGTTTTTTCTTAAAATGTCTGGACTAGCCAGCTATTTAGACCTTTTTTGGGTGGGTGGGGGAACTCAGCTCAAGCCTCACGCTTTAACATGTGAATAAAACGACTAAATGGGCCGGCTCTCTACGAGCATGAGGGAGAGTTGCCCTGCGCGTTTGGTCGCTACAAGGCGTCCTATGCACTAAATAGGAGGTCCCTTGCGTCATATAGGAATCATCGCAATCTTCTCAGGTTACGACAAGTGGAGCAATGCATGCACACCACTCATCGCAACCGGGGAGTTTTTCCTTTTTTGTATATCCCTTTATTCAAAATATTTATCTCTTAAACCATGCGTTCAAATCTCGAACCGTTTTCATTATTGGATTCCCCGCGTCAAAATCTTCAAAACTAGATCCCATGTTGATACGTTTTGACGAACTTTTTTTCACGAAAAAACCGAACGGGAAAAACCAAACCGGGAGCACATTTTTTTTCCTTTTCCGAAAGAAGCACGATCGCGTTCTCGTGAAAACAAAACCGTGCCTCTGGTGGAAGGAAAAAAAGAGAGCAAAAAACATGTTTTTTTGTTTTTGAGAGGCACAGCCGTGTCTCTCGCGAAATCACAACGGTGCCTCTCACAGAAGCAAAATTGTGCCTCTCGTGGAAGAAAAAAAAATAGAAAATAAGTTTTTTCATTTCCAAGAGGCACGGATGTGCCTCTCATGAAAGCACAACCATGTCTCTCGCGAAAGCAAAACCGTGCCTCTCGCGAAAGGAAAATAAAAAATAAAAAACATGTTTTTTTTCTGTTTCCGAGAGACACGGCCTGCCTCTCGTGAAAGAAAAAAAGGGCTTCCATGAGCTCAATGCCAAACTTTTTCTGCACATCAAGAGGTGCCCGGGAGGCAGATATGGATTTCGTCGTTGCGAAGCATGTGGTGGCGGCCGGAGAAGAAGGCACCGCCGACCGTCTCATCGACGCCAAGGAGGAGCATGCCCTTGCCAACGTGCTACTTGTGATAAGCGTTGGGATTTCTCCGAAGAGGAAGGGTGATGTAGTATAGTAGCAGAAATTATTTCCCTTAGTTAAGAACCAAGATTTATCGAACTAATATGAGATGCACACAAACAACGATCGGCAGTACCTGCACACACACAAACAAATACTTGCACCCAACGCGGGCAAGAGGGTTGTCAATCCCCTTGTAGTCATTAATTGTAAGGATTAATTCTGATAGTAGGGGATATATAAATTGTAAAACTAAATAAAATAAATCATAGCAAGATTCCTAGGGTTTTAGCAATATGAGGTGAATGGACCTAGGGGGCCATAGCTTTCACTAGAGGCATCTCTCTTAAGAACATAACAATAGTGGGTATACAAATTACTGTTGGGAAATCGATAGAAAAAAGGCATAGTTATGATGTTATTCATGGCATGATCAGTACATAGGCATTACATCCGTGAAAAGTAGACCGGCATCCATCTGCATCTACTACTATCACTCCACTTCGAGAGCGTTTCTATGCTTGCCTCTCTAGGTATTAAGTTCATAACAAATAGAGTAATGCTTTAAGCATGATGACATAATATAGACAAAATAAGACCAATCAATATGATCGAGCCCCATCGTTTCACTCTTAGTAGCAACAATACAAATACATGCCTCGTCACCCCTTCTGTCACGAGTTGAGGACACCGTAAGATTGAACCTACTACTATGCACCACTTTCACCGTAGATTTAATCATCAACTTGTTGGGGAACGCAATAATTTCAAAAAAATTCTTATGCACATGCAAGATCCATCTAGGTGATGCATAGCAACAAGAGAGGAGAGTGTATTTCACGTACCCTCATAGACCGAAAGCGGAAGCGTTATCACAACGCGGTTGATGTAGTCGTACGTCTTCACGATCCGACCGATCCTAGTACCGAAAGTACGGCACCTCCGCGATCTGCACACGTTCAGCTCGGTGATGTCCCACGAACTCTCGATCCAGCTAAGTGTCGAAGGAGAGCTTCGTTAGCACGACGGCGTGATGACGGTGTTGATGAAGTTACCGGCGTAGGGCTTCGCCTAATCACTATGACGATATGACCGAGGTGGATTATGGTGGAGGGGTGCACCGCACACGGGTAAGACAGTTGTCTATTGTCTCTTCTAGGGTGCCCCCTGCCCCCGTATATAAAGGAGCAAGGGGGAGGCCGGCCGGCCCTAGGGCGCGCCAAGGAGGGGAGGAATCCTCCTCCTAGTAGGAGTAAGATTCCTCCTTTCCTAGTCCTACTAGGAAGGGGAAGGAAGGAGTGGGAGAGGGGAAGGAAAGGAGGGGGGGGCGCCACCCCCCTCCTAGTCCAATTCGGACTCAAGGGAGAGGGGCGGGCGGCCTGCCCTGGCAGCCCCTCTCTCTCTCCACTAAGGCCCATCTAGGCCCATTAGTTCCCGGGGGGGGGGGGGTTCCGGTAACCCTCCGGCACTTCGGTTTTCTCCGAAATCACCCGGAACACTTCTGGTGTTCGAATATAGCCGTCCAATATATCAATCTTTATGTCTCAACCATTTCGAGACTCCTCTTCATGTCCATGATCATATCCGGGACTCCGAACTACCTTCGATCAAAACACATAAACTCATAATACCGATCGTCACCGAACGTTAAGCGTGCGGACCCTACGAGTCCGAGAACTATGTAAACATGACCGAGACACGTCTCCGATCAATAACCAATAGCGGAACCTGGATGTTCATATTGGCTCCCACATATTCTACGAAGATCTTTATCGGTCAAACCGCATAACAATATACGTTGTTCCCTTTGTCATCAGTATGTTACTTGCCCGAGATTCGATCGTCGGTATCTCAATACCTAGTTCAACCTCGTTACCGGCAAGTCTCTTTACTCGTTCCGTAATGCATCATCCCGCAACTAACTCATTAGTCACATTGCTTGCAAGGCTTATAGTGATGTGCATTACCGAGAGGGCCCAGAGTTACCTCTCCGACAATCGGAGTGACAAATCCTAATCTCGATCTATGCCAACTCAACAAAAATCATCGGAGACACCTGTAGAGCACCTTTATAATCACCCAGTTACGTTGTGACGTTTGGTAACACACTAATTGTTCCTCCGGTATTCAGGAGTTGCATAATCTCATAGTCATAGGAACATGTATAAGTCATGAAGAAAGTAATAGCAAATAAACTAAACGATCAAGTGCTAGGCTAACGGAATGGGTCAAGTCAATCACATCATTCTCTAATGATGTGACCCCGTTAATCAAATGACTGTTGGGTATCGTAGCAGAATTTAAAATTTTCTACGCATCATCAAGATCAATCTATGGAGTATTCTAGCAACGAGGGGAATAGGAGTGCATTTACATACCCTTGTAGATCGCGAGCGGAAGCGTTCAAGTGAACGGGTTTGATGGAGTCGTACTCGTCCTGATCCAAATCACCGGTGATCCTAGCGCCGAACGGACGACACCTCCGTGTTCAACACACGTACAATTGGGGAAGACGTCTCCTCCTTCTTGATCCAGCAAGGGGGAAGGAGAGGTTGATGGAGATCCAGCAACACGACAGCGTGGTGGTGGATGCAGCAGGGTCTCGGCAGGGCTTCGCCAAGCACCAACGAGAGGGAGAGGTGCTACGGGAGGGAGAGGGAGGCGACAGGGGCTAGGGTGCGCAGCCCTCCCTCCCCCCTCTTTATATAGGGGCCTGGGGGGGCCCTCTAGATCCCATCTAGAGGGGAGGGCGGCCAAGGGGGGTGGCTTGCCCCCTAAGCCAAGTGGGGCGCCCCCACCCCTAGGGTTCCCCAACCCTAGGCGTAGGGGAGGCCCAAGGGGGGGCGCACCAGCCCACCTGGGGCTGGTTCCCCTCTCACTTCAGCCCATGGGGCCCTCCGGGATAGGTGGCCCCATCCGGTGGACCCCGGGACCCTTCTGGTGGTCCCGGTACAATACCGGTGACCCCCAAAACATTCCCGATGGCCGAAACTGGACTTCCTGTATATAAATATTTACCTCTGGACCATTCCGGAACTCCTCGTGACGTCCGGGATCTCATCCGGGACTCCGAACAACTTTCGGGTTCGGGAGACCCTAGCGTCACCGAACCTTAAGTGTGTAGACCCTACGGGTTCGGGAGACACGCAGACATGACCGAGACGCCTCTCCGGTCAATAACCAATAGCGGGATCTGGATACCCATGTTGGCTCCCACATGCTCCACGATGATCTCATCGGATGAACCACGATGTCGAGGATTCAATCAATCCCATATACAATTCCCTTTGTCAATCGGTACGTTACTTGCCCGAGACTCGATCGTCGGTATCCCAATACCTTGTTTAGTCTCTTTACCGGCAAGTCACTTTACTCGTACCGTAATGCATGATCCTGTGACCAACCCCTTGGTCACACTGAGCTCATTATGATGATGCATTACCGAGTGGGCCCAGAGATACCTCTCCGTCATACGAAGTGACAAATCCCAGTCTCGATTCGTGCCAACCCAACAGACACTTTCGGAGATACCCGTAGTGCACCTTTATAGCCACCCAGTTACGTTGTGACGTTTGGCACACCCAAAGCACTCCTACGGTATCCGGGAGTTGCACAATCTCATGGTCTAAGGAAATGATACTTGACATTGGAAAAGCTCTAGCAAACAAACTACACGATCTTTTGTGCTATGCTTAAGATTGGGTCTTGTCCATCACATCCTTCTCCTAATGATGTGATCCGTTATCAATGACATCCAATGTCCATAGCCAGGAAACCATGACTATCTGTTGATCAACGTGCTAGTCAACTAGAGGCTCACTAGGGACACGTTGTGGTCGATGTATTCACACATGTATTACGATTTCCTGATAACACAATTATAGCATGAATAATAGACAATTATCATGAACAAGGAAATATAATAATCATTTTATTATTGCCTCTAGGGCATATTTCCAACAGTCTCCCACTTGCACTAGAGTCACTAATCTAGTTACATTGTGATGAATCGAATGCCCATGTAATTCTGGTGTTGATCATGTTTTGCTCTAGGGAGAGGTTTAGTCAATGGATCTGCTACATTCAGGTCCGTATGTACTTTACAAATTTCTATGTCTCCATTTTGAATACTTCCACGAATGGAGTTGAAGCGACGCTTGATATGCCTGGTCTTCCTGTGAAACCTAGGTTCCTTGGCAAGGGCAATAGCTCCAGTGTTGTTACAAAAGAGAGTCATCGGCCCCGACGCATTGGGTATGACTCCTAGGTCGGTGATGAACTCCTTCACGCAGACTGCTTCTTGTGCTGCCTCTGAGGATGCCATGTACTCTGCTTCACATGTAGATCCCGCCACGACGCTTTGCTTGCAACTGCACCAGCTTACTGCCCCACCATTAAAAATATACAAGTATCCGGTTTGTGACTTAGAGTCATCCAGATCTGTGTCGAAGCTAGCGTCGACGTAACCCTTTACGACGAGCTCTTCGCCACCTCCATAAACGAGAAACATATCCTTGGTCCTTTTCAGGTACTTCAGGATGTTTTTGACCGCTGTCCAGTGTTCCTTGCCGGGATTACTTTGGTACCTACCTACCAAACTTACGGCAAGGTTTACATCAGGTATGGTACACAACATGGCATACATAATAGACCCTATGGCTGAGGCATAGGGGATGACACTCATCTCTTCTATATCTTCTGCCGTGGTCGGGCATTGAGCCGTGCTCAATCGCACACCTTGCAATACAGGCAAGAAACCCTTCTTGGACTAATCCATATTGAACTTCTTCAATATCTTGTCAAGGTACGTACTTTGTGAAAGACCGATGAGGTGTCTCGGTCTATCTCTATAGATCTTGATGCCTAATATATAAGCAGCTTCTCCAAGGTCCTTCATTGAAAAACACTTGTTCAAGTAGGCCTTTATGCTTTCCAAGAATTCTATATCATTTCCCATCAATAGTATGTCATCCACATATAATATGAGAAATGCTACAGAGCTCCCACTCACTTTCTTGTAAACGCAGGCTTCTCCATAAGTCTGCATAAACCCAAAAGCTTTGATCATCTCATCAAAGCGATTGTTCCAACTCCGAGATGCTTGCACCAGCCCATAGATTGAGAGTTGGAGCTTGCACACCTTGTTAGCATTCTT
Source organism: Aegilops umbellulata (assembly GCA_032464435.1). NCBI lineage: Eukaryota > Viridiplantae > Streptophyta > Magnoliopsida > Poales > Poaceae > Aegilops > Aegilops umbellulata. The sequence goes on along the minus strand of CP136054.1, from coordinate 81,900,542 downwards.
AGGATCGACAAAACCCTCCGGCCGCATCATATACAATTCTTCCTTAAGAAAGCCGTTAAGGAATGCCGTTTTGACACCCATTTGCAATATCTCATAATCATAGAATGCGGCAATTGCTAACATAATTCGGACGGACTTCAGCTTCGCTACGGGTGAGAAAGTCTCATCGTAGTCAACCCCTTGAACTTGTCGATAACCCTTAGCGACAAGTCAAGCCTTATAGATGGTCACATTACCATCCGCGTCTGTCTTCTTCTTAAAGATCCATTTATTTTTTATGGCTCGCCGATCATCGGGCAAGTCAGTCAAAGTCCATACTTCGTTTTCATACATGGATTCTATCTCAGATTTCATGGCTTCTAGCCATTTGTCGGAATCTGGGCCCGCCATCGCTTCTTCATAGTTCGAAGGTTCACCGTTGTCCAACAACATGATTTCCAGGACAGGGTTGCCGTACCACTCTGGCGCGGAACATGTCCTTGTGGAGCTACGAAGTTCATTAGGGGCTTGATCCGAAGTATCTTGATCATTATATTAACTTCCTCTCTAATCGGTGCAGGCACCACAGGAACATTTTCTTGAGCTGCGCTACTCTCCGTTTCAAGAGGCAGTACTTCATCAAGCTCTACTTTCCTCCCACTTACTTCTTTCGAGAGAAACTATTTCTCTAGAAAGGATCCATTCTTGGCAACAAAGATCTTGCCTTCGGATCTGAGGTAGAAGGTATACCCAATGGTTTCCTTAGGGTATCCTATGAAGACGCATTTTTCCGACTTGGGTTCGAGCTTTTCAGGTTGAAGTTTCTTGACATAAGCATCGCAACCCCAAACTTTTAGAAACGACAGCTTAGGTTTCTTCTCAAACCATAATTCATACGGTGTCGTCTCAACGGATTTCAACGGAGCCCTATTTAAAGTGAATGCGGCAGTCTCTAAAGCATAGCCCCAAAATGAGAGCGGTAGATCGGTAAGAGACATCATAGATCGCACCATATCCAATAGAGTGCGATTACGACGTTCAGACACAGCGTTACGCTGAGGTGTTCCAGGCGGCGTGAGTTGTGAAACCATTCCACATTTCCTTAAGTGTTTGCCAAATTCGTGACTCAAATATTCCCCCCATGATCTGATCGTAAGAACTTTATTTTTCTGTCACGTCGATCCTCAACCTCACTCTGAAATTCCTTGAACTTTTCAAAGGTCTCAGACTTGTGTTTCATTAAGTAGACATACCCATATCTACTCAAGTCATCAGTGAGGGTGAGAACATAACGATAGCCACCGCGAGCCTCAACACTCATTGGACCGCACACATCAGTATGTATGATTCTAATAAGTTGGTTGCTCGCTCCATTGTTCCGGAGAACGGAGTCTTGGTCATTTTACCCATGAGGCATGGTTCGCACGTGTCAAATGATTCGTAATCAAGAGACTCTAAAAGTCCATCTGCATGGAGCTTCTTCATGCGTTTGACACCTATGTGACCAAGGCGGCAGTGCCACAAGTATGTGGGACTATCATTATCAACCTTACATCTTTTGGTATTCACACTATGAACATGTGTAACATTACGCTCGAGATTCATTAAGAATAAACCATTCACCAGCGGAGCATGACCATAAAACATATCTCTCATATAAATAGAACAACCATTATTCTCAGATTTAAATAAGTAGCCATCTCGAATTAAATGAGATCCTGATATAATGTTCATGCTCAAAGCTGGAACTAAATAACAATTATTGAGGTTTAAAACTAATCCCGTAGGTAAATGTAGAGGTAGCGTGCCGACGGCGATCACATCGACCTTGGAACCATTCCCGACGCGCATCGTCACCTCGTCCTTCGCCAGTCTCCGCTTATTCCGCAGCTCCTGCTTTGAGTTACAAATATGAGCAACCGCACCGGTATCAAATACCCAGGAGCTACTACGAGTACTGATAAGGTACACATCAGTTACATGTATATCACATATACCTTTAGTATTGCCGGCCTTCTTGTCCGCTAAGTACTTGGGACAGTTCTGCTTCCAGTGACCACTTCCCTTGCAATAAAAGCACTCAGTCTCAGGCTTGGGTCCATTCTTTGGCTTCTTGCCGGCAACTGGCTTACCGGGCGCGGCAACTCCCTTGCCGTCTTTCTTGAAGTTCTTCTTACCCTTGCCTTTCTTGAACTTAGTGGTTTTATTCACCATCAACACTTGATGTTCCTTTTTGATCTCTACCTCCGCTGATTTCAGCATTGAATATACCTCAGGAATGGTCTTTTCCATCCCCTGCATATTTAAGTTCATCACAAAGCTCTTGTAGCTCGGTGGAAGCGACTGAAAGATTCTGTCAATGACCGCGTCATCCGGGAGATTAACTCCTAGCTGAGTCAGGCGGTTGTGCAACCCAGACATTTTGAGTATGTGTTCACTTACAGAACTATTTTCCTCCATCTTACAACTGAATAACTTGTCGGAGACTTCATATCTCTCGACCCAGGCATGAGCTTGGAAAACCATTTTCAGCTCCTCGAACATCTCATATGCTCCGTGTTGCTCAAAAAGCTTTTGGAGCCCCGGTTCTAAGTTGTAAATCATGCCGCACTGAACGAGGGAGTAATCATGAGCACGTGACTGATAAGCGTTCATAACGTCTTGGTTTGCTGGGAATGGTGCTTCACCTAGCGGTGCTTCTAGGACATAGTCTTTCTTGGAAGCTATGAGGATGATCCTCAGGTTTCGGACCCAGTCCGTATAGTTGCCGCAATCATCTTTCAGCTTGGTTTTCTCTAGGAACGCGTTGAAGTTGAGGGCAACATTAGCGTGGGCCATTTGATCTACAAGACATATTGTAAAGATTTTAGACTAAGTTCATGATAATTAAGTTCATCTAATCAAATTATTCAATGAACTCCCACTCAGATAGACATCCCTCTAGTCATCTAAGTGAAACATGATCCGAGGCAACTAGGCCGTGTCCGATCATCACGTGAGACGGACTAGTCAACATCGGTGAACATCTACATGTTGATCGTATCTTCTATACGACTCATGCTCGACCTTTTGGTCCTCCGTGTTCCGAGGCCATGTCTGTGCATGCTAGGCTCGTCAAGTCAACCTAAGTGTATTGCGTGTGTAAATCTGGCTTACACCCGTTGTATTCGAACGTTAGAATCTATCACACCCGATCATCACGTGGTGCTTCGAAACAACGAACCTTCGCAACGGTGCACAGTTAGGGGGAACACTTTCTTGGAATTATTGCGAGGGATCATCTTATTTTAGCTACCGTCGTTCTAAGAAAATAAGATGTAAAACATGATAAACATCACATCCAATCAAATAGTGACATGATATGGCCAATATCATTTTGCTCCTTTGATCTCCATCTTCGGGGCGCCATGATCATCGTCGTCACCGGCATGACACCATGATCTCCATCATCATGATCTCCACCATCGTGTCTTCATGAAGTTGTCTCGTCATCTATTACTTCTACTACTATGGCTAACGGTTTAGCAATAAAGTAAAGTAATTACATGACGTTATATGTTGACACGCAGGTCATAAATAAATTAAGACAACTCCTATGGCTCCTGCCGGTTGTCATACTCAACGACATGCAAGTCGTGATTCCTATTACAAGAACATGATCATCTCATACATCACATATGTCATTCATCACATCCTTTGGCCATATCACATCACAAAACACTTGCTGCAAAAACAAGTTAGACGTCTTCTAATTGTTGTTGCAAGTTTTTACGTGGCTGCTATAGGTTTCTAGCAAGAACGTTTCTTACCTACGCCAAAACCACAACGTGAATTGCCAATTTCTATTTACCCTTCATAAGGACCCTATTCATCGAATCCGACCCGACTAAAGTGGGAGAGACAGACACCCGCTAGCCACCTTATGCAACTAGTGCATGTCAGTCGGTGGAACCAGTCTCACGTAAGCGTACGTGTAAGGTCGGTCCGGGCCGCTTCATCCCACAATGCCGCCGAATCAAGATAAGACTAGTAACGACAAGATAATTGACAATATCGACGCCCACAACTGCTTTGTGTTCTACTCGTGCATAGAAACTACGCATAGACCTAGCTCATGATGCCACTGTTGGGGATCGTAGCAGAGTTTAAAATTTTCTACGCATCACCAAGATCAATCTATGGAGTATTCTAGCAACGAGGGGAATAGGAGTGCATCTACATACCCTTGTAGATCGCGAGCGGAAGGGTTCAAGTGAACGGGGTTGATGGAGTCGTACTCGTCGTGATCCAAATCACCGATGATCCTAGCGCCGAACGGACGGCACCTCCGCGTTCAACACACATACGGTTGGGGAAGAAGTCCCCTCCTTCTTGATCCAGCAAGGGGGAAGGAGAGGTTGATGGAGATCCAGCAGCACGACGGCGTGGTGGTGGATGCAGCAGGGTCTCGGCAGGGCTTCGCCAAGCACCGACGAGAGGGAGAGGTGTTACGGGAGGGAGAGGGAGGCGCCAGGGGCTAGGGTGCGCAGCCCTCCCTCCCCCCTCTTTATATAGGGGCCCTGGGGGGGGCACCGGCCCCTCTAGATCCCATCTAGAGGGGGGGGGCAAGGGGGGTGGCTTGCCCCCAAGCCAAGTGGGGCGCCCCCACCCCTAGGGTTCCCAAACCCTAGGCGCAGGGGAGGCCCAAGGGGAGGCGCACCAGCCCACCTGGGGCTGGTTCCCCTTCCCACTTCAGCCCGTGGGGCCCTCCGGGATAGGTGGCCCCACCCGGTGGACCCCCGGGACCCTTCTGGTGGTCCCGGTACAATACCGGTGACCCCCAAAACATTCCCGATGGCCGAAACTGGACTTTATATATATAAATCTTTACCTCCGGACCATTCCGGAACTCCTCGTGATGTCCGGGATTTCATCCGGGACTCCGAACAACTTTCGGGTTGCTGCATACTAATATCTCTATAACCCTAGCGTCACCGAACCTGAAGTGTGTAGACTCTACGGGTTCGGGAGACACGCAGACATGACCGAGACGCCTCTCCGGTCAATAACCAACAGCGGGATCTGGATACCCATGTTGGCTCCCACACGCTCCATGATGATCTCATTGGATGAACCACGATATCGAGGATTCAATCAATCCCGTATACAATTCCCTTTGTCAATCGGTACGTTACTTGCCCGAGACTCGATCGTCGGTATCCCAATACCTTGTTCAGTCTCGTTACCGGCAATTCACTTTACTTGTACCGTAATGCATGATCCCGTGACGAACCCCTTGGTCACATTGAGCTCATTATGATGATGCATTACCGAGTGGGCCCAGAGATACCTCTCCGTCATATGGAGTGACAAATCCTAGTCTCGATTCGTGCCAACCCAATAGACACTTTCGGAGATACCCGTAGTGCACCTTTATAGCCACCCAGTTACGTTACGACGTTTGGCACACCCAAAGCACTCCTACGGTATCCGGGAGTTGCACAATCTCATGGTCTAAGGAAATGATACTTGACATTGGAAAAGCTCTAGCAAACGAACTACACGATCTTTTGTGCTATGCTTAAGATTGGGTCTTGTCCATCACATCATTCTCCTAATGATGTGATCCCGTTATCAATGACATCCAATGTCCATAGCCAGGAAACCATGACTATCTGTTGATCAACGAGCTAGTCAACTAGAGGCTCACTAGGGACACGTTGTGGTCTATGTATTCACACATGTATTACGATTTCCTGATAACACAATTATAGCATGAATAATAGACAATTATCATGAACAAGGAAATATAATAATCATTTTATTATTGCCTCTAGGGCATATTTCCAACAATGACAACTCATGTCTATGGCTAGGAAATTGAACCATCTTTGATTCAACGAGCTAGTCAAGTAGAGGCATACTAGTGACATTCTGTTTGTTTATGTATTCACATATATACTAAGTTTCCGGTTAATACAATTCTAGCATGAATAATATATATTTATCATGATATAAGGAAATATAAATAACAACTTTATTATTGCCTCTAGGGCATATTTCCTTCAGTCTCCCATTTGCACTAGAGTCAATAATCTAGATACACAGTAATGATTCTAACACCCATGGAGTCTTGGTGCTGATCATGTTTTGCTAGTGAGATAGGCTTAGTCAATGGGTATGCAATATTCAGATCCGTATGTATCTTGCAAATCTCTATGCCTCCCTCCTTGACTTGATCACAGATGGAATTGAAGCTTTTTTTGATGTGCTTGGTTCTCTTGTGAAATATGGATTCCTTTGCCAAGACAATTGCACTAGTATTGTCACAAAAGATTTTCATTGGACCCGATGCACTAGGTATGACACCTAGATCGGATATGAACTCCTTCATCCAGACTCCTTCATTTGCTGCTACCGAAGCAGCTATGAACTCCGCTACACACGTAGATCCTGCCACGACGCTTTGCTTGGAACTGCACCAACTGACAGCTCCACCATTTAATATAAATACGTATCCGGTTTGTGACTTAGATTCATCCGAATCAGTGTCAAAACTTGCATCTACGCAACCATTTACGATGAACTCTTTGTCACCTCCATAAAGAAGAAACAAGAAAACGAAAAATAAAAGGAAAAAAACTGACAGCTCCACCGTTCAATATAAATACATATCCGGTTTGTGACTTAGATTTATCCGGATCAGTGTCAAAACTTGCATCTACGTAACCATTTACGATGAGCTCTTTGTCACCTCCATAAAGAAGAAACAAGAAAACGAAAAATAAAAATAAAAAATAGAAACAAATAAACAGTAAAGATACAAAGAAAAAAAATTGTTTTAGGAATCTTTTGGAAGGTTGCAAAACCCGGCCGGAACCTTTTAGAAAGTTTGCAAAACTGAAGCCATGTTTACGCTGCTACTGCTAAAATGGGTTGGCCCGTTATGGCGTCGCCCACTTGTTGCATGTGCGTTTCAGCGGCAATCTGTAGCAAAGTGCGTCATGGCGCTTTCTATTTCGCACGTAGGTTGCTGGATATCGACCTACCGCGTACCCTCCGGCATGCCTCGTCCTCCGTATGTGCTGACCGTTATAGTTTTTCCTCCCCATCGGTTTTGGGAAGGATCTAGAACCTTCCCTGAACCGGTTTGTTCTTTTTTCCTTTATTTTTTCTACTATTTTTCATTCTTTCATTTTTTCCTTTCATTTTCTTTTCTTTTTTATTTTTTAATCTACGGACCTTTTTATAAAACATGTGAATTCATGAAGTTTTTTTTTGAAACTAGTGAGTTGTTTTTTTTTCAAAATTTCTATTTAAAAAATGAGGCATAGTTTTTGAAATCCACGTATGATTTTAAACATATGAACATTTTCTAAAATACGGGAATATTTTTGGATTCATGAACATTTTTGAAACTTGAGAACATTTTCGAAAATTCATGAACATTCATATGAACCCATGTACAATGCTTGAAAAAAATTCCAAATCACAAATATTTGAAAACTGCTATCATTTTTCGATTTCATGAACTTTTTTGAAATTCATGAACAATTTATGAATTCACAAACATTTTTTAATCCACAAACATTATTTAAAATCACAATTATTGTTTTTTAAATGATGAACATTTTTCACATTCTTGAACATTTGTTGAGTCTGTGAACATGTTTTGAAGTTCGAAATGTTTTTTATTTCATGTTTTTTCTTAAAATGTCTGGAGTAGCCGGCTATTTAGAGCTTTTTTGGGTGGGCGGGGGTACTTAGCTCAATCCTCACGCTTTAACAGGTGAATAAAACATCTAAATGGGCCGGCTCTCTACGAGCATGAGGGAGAGTTGCCCTTCGCGTTTGGTCGCTACAAGGCGTCCTATGCACTAAATAGGAGGTCCCTTGCGTCATATAGAAATCGCCGCAACCTCCTAAGGTTACGACAAGTGGCGCAATGCATGTGCGCCACTCGTCGCAACCGGGAAGTTTCCCCTTTTTCGTATATCTGTTTATTTAAAATATTTTACCTTTTAAACCATGAGTCCAAATCTTGAACCGTTTTCACCATTGGATTCCTCGCGTCAAAATCTTTAAAACTAGATCCCATGTTGATACGTTTTGACGAAATTTTTTTAATGAAAAAACCGAACGGAAAAACCAAACTGGAAGCACATTTTTTTCCTTTTCCGAAAGAAGCACAACCATGCCTCTTGTGAAAACAAAACCGTGCTTCTGGTGGAAGGAAAAAAAAAGCAAAAAACATGTTTTTTTGTTTTTGAGAGGCACGGTCGTGTCTCTCGCAAAATCACAATGGTGCCTCTCACGGAAGCAAAATCGTGCCTCTCGTGGAAGAAAAAAAAAGCAGAAAACGAGTTTTTTTATTTCCGAGAGGCATGGGTGTGCCTCTCACGAAAGCACAACCGTGTCTCTCGCGAAAGCAAAACCGTGCCTTTCGCGAAAGGAAAAAAAACATGTTTTTTTTTTCTGTTTCCGAGAGACACGGCCGTGCCTCTCGTGAAAGAAAAAAAAAAGAAAACATATTTTCTTCTATTTCCGAGAGGCATGGATATGCCTCTAGCAAAAACAAACCGTGCCTCTCGCGGAAGGAAAAAAAAGTTTTTCACACAATTTTTTTTTCAATTTTTTTTGTTCCAAAAGCTAAGGAAGACCAATGAAAAACCAAAAAAGAAAAACAAAAAACAGTTTAAAAAGCTGAAAACGCGTGCAAAAAAAATCCGGAGGGAGTGCCCAGAGCGCGGCACGTAGTGGTGGCTGAGAGCGCGACAAGTGGCGCGCTCTCAGTCCATTGCCAAGTGATCATTGTGAGGCTCCCGAAGGAGTGCTCGTCAACTAGTTGCTCTCAGGAATCGTGCAAAATGTCAGGTGCTCTTGCGTAAGAAAGTCGTGCCATGGGCATGACCCAATAGGAGGCGAGAGCAACAAATATTTTTCCAGGTTTTTCGGTGGCGATTTTTTGTGGTATAGTAGTTTTTGCTTTATCTTTTTTCCTTTTTCGTATTCCCCTATTTTTATTTGCTTATTTTCACCATTTTTATTTTTTCCTTTTCAAACTTAAACTATATTCTATATAAACCATGAATTTTTTAGAGTTTTTCAATATTTTACGAAATACATTATTTTTAAAAATAATCTAAAACATTCATTATACTAATGAGCAATTTTTTATATTCGTCAACTTCATAAAGTTCATGTACTATTTTATTAAAATTCCTGAATAATCCCATACAATATTTTTTTATAAATTTACAAAGATTTGAAAAAAGTGAAAATATGAAATTACTAAACATTTTTTTGAATCCTTGAGCATGTTTTTATGCTTCTGAACATTTTCTAATTTACCAAATTTTTAAAAGTTTGAATATTTTTAGAAGTTCCAAAAAATCAATTAAACTAATAAAAAATTGATGCACACTTTCAAATTAATTAATAAATAAACTCACGATTTTTAAAAAAATAAGAACATATATGTATTTTTTTAAAAATTCTGGAAAATCATGAACATTTTTCAGTTTACAGAAGATTTAATGAAATTCTGGAATACTTTCTAAATCAAAAGGATATTTTTAAAGGACAAAAACAAGGCAAGATCACTTGAGTAAGTTTGAGTCGCAAGACCCCTATATGGATGAAGAGCCGAGGTAGTCAGGACCTTTATCGTATAAGGGTATATCCCATTGTTTTCCATGGGCAAACGGATTTTCACGCATGAAACTTGTCTACTCAAGACTCAACATCACTCACCCACCAAAAAAAAAAAGACTCAACATCACTTGCTTTATTTCTGGCAAAAGGTATCTTACAATACTATTCCCAGACCCTTGTGTGCCTTTTTGGCCCTAGCTTGATAATGGCGAGCTGGGGGGCTCTTTCCAGCATGCTACACACCTGCATCCTCCGGGAACACACTCAGCATTCTTGCCACCATTGTTCCTACACCATGTCGTGCAATTCGCGCGATCACACGGCAACGGGCCCGTTCCAATCTCAGGGCCACAATGCACTTTCCCCTCAATGGTTCCCATGTCTACAGACACCGAAAGGAAAATTTTTGGTTAGGATAGGGTAATTGCCGCATGTAATATGTATAGTATTATGCTCACATATTAATCTTACCCGATGATAGCACCATGAGGGCAAGACCCAAGAGCAGAATTTGTGTGATCCTCATTTCTTTTCTTCTTACAACACTTGGGAGTTTGGACTATATGTTCCTCTACGAATTCATATGTGTTTGGGACATGCAAATGGAGTCTTTTATAGAGGATGTGTACCATTAAAACATACACGATGATAAGGACAAATTAATTAGTTCTACCAAACTTGGAACAAATACATTAATTGCATTTAGATAAGAGCGGGCTTGTGCTAATTAATCTTGAATGTCCATTTAGGAATGCCAAAATTAGATTCAAAGTGCACGACTGGTGAGCACTCTATATACGTCAAGTTATGGGTTTTTATTGTGAAGAGGGTTTATATCGCACATACTTATCCCTTGCAAATATATATTAGTGCTCTTTTTAGCTCTATATTAAAGCTCTTTAATAGTACCTAAGATATATTCCGATGGAAGATTCCAAATTTCAGTAATATGTTGTAGATGGATCTTTGAGCTGGAGATGTAGGCTAGGACGGAACTCTAAAACATTTAAGGGGTGTGTCACGTGGTGCTCCATATAACTACTGCAAGGGTAGGGGGAGGACCGAGCCAGCCCCGCGGCTCCCGCTCCCGCTAGGGTTCCCCACCGGCGCCCTACCCCTCCCCCCGTCCCCGGCAGCTGGCGCGCGCGCCCCGACTCCCCCTCCCCACCCCCTCCCTTCCCCATACCCCCCGTGTTGCCTCCACGAGTGAGGCGACCAGGGGCTCCCCTTCCGGTCTCCTCCCAGCGCCTCCCTCTCCTTCCCCTCCCGTTGCCGCCGGCGTAGGCCATCGGGCCTTGCGCGTGTGGTGTCGCCGGCGGCGGCCCCCTCCCCCCCCTGCACGGCGTTGCGGCTCGGGTGGTGGCGGCTGGCGGTGGTGCATCCAGGCCGCCGGTGGATCCGGCGGCGACGCGACTTTGCGGGCGGTGCGGCTCCGGGTAGCGTGGTGGCGGAGGCGCAACTACTTGGCTGTGGGGCAGCACGTTGGCTGGCGGCGTCGCCCGCCCGGCCCAGATCTGGGCCATTTTGGGCCCCTTCTGGGTTCGGTCGGGCCTGGCGTGGGCTGTTTGGCGTCGTCTCCAGCGGACGGAGGCGTGGCTCGGGCTGGGAGTGGCGGAGACGGCGACACGTGTACCGCAGCGCGGCGTTGGGAGTTTCACGGGCCTGTTTTGGGCTCGGCAAGGCGCGAGTGCCTGGTTTGCTCCTGAGCTGCGTTGCCGGTCGGTTACCGCCGAGGGTGGTGGAGGCTATCACTAGTAGAAAAAGGGTCAAACGTGAAGCACATTAGTACCGGTTTGAATTAGAGCCGGCACTAATGTGTACATTAGTGCCGGTTCCAACGGCTAGCCGGGCCGCTCTTATTAGAGCCGGTTCGTGTTGAACCTTTAGTACCGGTTCGTGCCACGAACCGGTACTAAAGGGGTGATGGCAGGCTGGCGTCAGGCTGGGGCCCCGCGAGCCTCTTTAGTCCCGGTTTGTGGCATAAACCGGTACTAAAGGGCCAACCTTTAGTACCGGTTCGTGCCACGTACCGGCACTAAAGGGGTCTAACCTATAGTCCCGGTTGGAGACATAAGTTTTCCGTTTCGACAATTTTTTAAAATCACAAAATTCCAATGGGAAAATAGAGTTTTTGGGCGTTTTAGACGTTTTTAGCGTTTAGTGCTAGGGTTTAGATTTCAGAGTTTAGGGTTAGGTTTTAAGGTTTAAACCCTTAGTTTTTACTGTTTAGCATAGAGTTTCCGACGTTTTAAGTCCCGGCTTTAGGGTTTAGGACAATTTTTTAAATGATAAAATTGTAAAAGGAAAAAAAGATATGCTCTAATTTATGTTTTTTTGAATTTTGGTTAAATCTTGTCAAACCGGTCAAACAACTGATTCAACAATTTTGGTGTTACTAAATAATTACGCAATAATATTAGTGTTACTAAATAAGTATCTTAGTTTTTTTGAATTTTGGTCAAATCTGGTCAAACTATGGTCAAACTACTTATTCAAGAAATATTAGTGTTACTACATAATTACTGTTTTTTATAATAATAGTTTCAAACTCAAACGGTGAAACGTGTGTCTTCATGCTCAAGCTAAACTGCTGAGGGTTAATAGGATTGACAGCTTACATTTGTCAGGAAAACAACAAATGTAGACTTGGAATGTAGGGGGAATAGAACTCCGAAGTTAAGCGTGCTCAGGCTGGGGGAGTGAGAGGATGGGTGATCGGCCGGGAAGTCAGGCGATTTGGAATGAGTGATCCACACTTGAGCAGTTAAGAGAGGTGATTGGAGACTAAATCATCAAATAATTCAGAAAAATTAAAAATCGAAAAAAATCAAATTTTTTTTTCTAATTTTTTTTTAAAAACCTTTAGTACCGGTTGGTAACACCAACCGGTACTAAAGGTCCCCCATACCAGGGCGCGAGCTCACGCCACGTGGTGGCACTTTAGTGCCGGTTCGTGCCGAACTGGTACTAAAGGGGGGGGCTTTAGTGCCCACCCTTTAGTGCCGGTTATGGAACCGGCACTAAAGGCCCTTACGAACCGGCGCTAAAGCTCCGTTTTCTACTAGTGAATCCCCTCCCGCATTGCTAATGACCCTGCGGTTCCCCGTTCCGAGCTGCTTCCTCTTGATCCCGCTGATCTCGCTTCGCTTGCCACAATGAGACGGCGTTGGTGACTGCAAGTCCGTGGTGGCGCATATTGGCGGAGCGCGATGGTTCGTCCGGGGTTATGGTTGGTTGGCGGTTGGGAGAAATCCTTGTCGGCTTGTCCGGCACCGACGAGATGACGCCCGTGGGCGCCGCCGTGCCTTCCTGAAGGGCGTCGGATGTACCCCTTCCCCCACGTCCCTTCACGTACCGGGGGAAACCCCAGGACATGTCCGGGTAGCAGCGTTGTTGTCGTCGCGTTCCTTCTCGGAGGTGTTGCTTGGTATGCGGCGGCCCGGAGTGCTAGGAGTGTGGTGGAATTCTCCGGCGGGCGCAGTGGTTTCGAGTCATCTTTTGTTGATCCGCCGTTGTCGGCATTTGTTTCTTTTGTATTTTCTCTTTCCTTTCTTTTGGGCATGCCTGCGCTGCTTCCGCCCCAGCACCTATTGTCGGTTGTATCGGTGTTTGGCTTTGCAATACAAAGCGGGGGAAACCCTTTTTCGTCATAAATACTGCAAGAAAGCTAATGACAGTCAGGCAAAAACACCCAACCAGTGACAACCCTGTCACTGATACAAGACTAGTTCTACAAAAATATGCTAGTGAAGGATATAAGAAAGCCCGTCAATAGTGAGGATTCAGGAACTCTATAAAAACTAAGATGATCCCACAAGCCTAGCCCACTCAACCCACCACACATCTGTTGGGAAACGTAGCATGCAATTTCAAAAATTTCCTACGCTCACGCAAGATCTATCTAGGAGATGCATAGCAACGAGACGAGGGGAGTGTGTCTACGTACCCTCGTAGACCGAAAGCGGAAGCGTTTGACAACGCGGTTGATGTAGTCGGACTTCTTCTCGTTCCAACCGATCAAGCACCGAACGTATGTCACCTCCGAGTTCTGCACACGTTCAACCCGATGACGTCCCTCGAACTCTTGATCCAGCAAAGTGTCGAGGAAGTAGATGAGTCCCATCTGCACGACGGCGTCGTGACGGTGATGGTGAAGTGATCCGCGCAGGGCTTCGCCTAAGCACTACGAGAATATGACCGGAGGCGTAAACTTTGGAGGGAGGGCGCCGCACACGGCTACCAATTGTTGGTGTGTGTTCTAGGCGCCCCCTCCCCACGTATATATAGGTGGGAGGGGGAGGGGAGGAGCCTTGGGGCGCCCCAAGTAGGAGGAATCCTACTTGGGGGCCTATTCCAATTCACCCCCCTTACCATATTTTCCGGAAGGGAAAAGGAAGAGAGGGGAGATGAAAGGAAGGGGGAGGCCGACTCCCTCTTTCATTCTCCCACTTGGCCGACAGCCTAGGAGGGCTTCTCCAACCACTTGTGGGCTGGTGGGCCCCTTCCCCTTTGGCCCATGTGGCCTATTAACCTCCCGGGGGTTCCGGTAACCCCTCCAGTAGTCCGATAAATACCCGATACACTTCGGAACACTTCCGGTGTCCGAATACTATCATCCTATATATTAATCTTTACCTCCTGACCATTTCAAGACTCCTCGTCATGTCCGTGATCTCATCCGGGACTCCGAACAACATTCTTTCACCAAATCACATAACTTATATAATACAAAATCATCATCAAACGTTAAGCGTGCGGACCCTACGGGTTCGAGAACTATGTAGACATGATCGAGACACCTCTCTGGTCAATAACCAATAGCGGAACCTGGATGCTCATATTGGCTCCTACATATTCTACGAAGATCTTTATCGGTCAAACCGTAGTGACAACATATGTTATTCCCTTTGTCATCGGTATGTTACTTGCCCGAGATTCGATCGTCGGTATCTTCATACCTAGTTCAATCTCATTACCACCAAGTCTCTTTACTCATTCCGTAATACATCAGCCTGCAACTAAATCATCAGTCACTTTGCTTGCAAGGCTTCTTATGATGTGTATTACCGAGAGGGCCCAGAGATACCTCTCCGATACTCGGAGTGACAAATCCTAATCTCGATCGATGCCAACCTAACTAACACCTTCGGAGATACCTGTAGAGCATCTTTATAATCACGCATTTATGTTGTGATGTTTGATAGCACACAAGGTATTCTTCCGGTATCCAGGAGTTGCATAATCTCATAGTCAAAGGAATATGTATATGACATGAAGAAAGCAATAGCAATAAAATTGAACGATCAATATGCTAAGCTAACAGATGGGTCATGTCCATCAAATCAGTCTCCTAATGATGTGATCCCGTTATCAAATGACAACACATGTCTATGGTTAGGAAACTTAACCATCTATGATTAACGAGCTAGTCTAGTAGGGGTTTACTAGAGACACGGTGTTTTGTCTATGTATCCACACATGTATCAAGTTTCCGGTTAATACAATTATAGCATGAACAATAAACATTTATCCTGAATAAGGAAATATAAAATAACAACTTTATTATTGGCTCTAGGGCATATTTCCTTCCACATCCCATCGATCAACTTTGTTTAGTATGCAATTAAAACAAAAGCATTTCTCATAGTGCATAATTAAAATACTCGTCTTTATCGTCCAAGGAAATTACGGTGACCTCGTTGGCCTTGCCCTTCGTCATGGTCATGGTAGACTTAGCGACAGTGCCGACTATGGTGTTCAACTAGACGAGGAACTCATGCATCTCATTCCCCTTTGCCGCGGTGGCGTACCTTTTCGTATCTTCGACGTGTGATGGTGCATTTAACCCCTGTACAAAGCACGTAAATTGGAATTATCTTAGAATCTGGGCTAAAAGTTCAAGGCACAAACTATTTTGACACCCATCGAAAGCACCGAATTTTCAAAAATAAGTTAATACCCCGCATGTTGTTGAGGGTATTGCTTACAATATATTTCAATTTGATTTTGTTCTATGATAGATGAATATTGCCAGGAAGGATTGGTAGCTTAAAGAAGGTAAAAATGTTGAATTCTTATACAAGGTGGAAAATGGAAGCAGAAAAAGGTGATTTCAGCTTGAAAAGAAGAAGAGGAGATTATTCAGGGAAACCTAGACCTACGACATGCAACTAATTTTTACAAAGTTTTATTTTGCCTTGTGACAGGGTTTGGATGCTACCTTATATATGATATTTGGGAAAATAGAGAGAAATTAAATGAGCAAGACATAACTAAACCAGATAAAACATTTTTATGAAGAGGAGTTGATGAGAGTGATAGATTCGATGGAGAAGAATCATGCTCCAGGTCTAGATGGGATTCCTATAGAATTCTTTCAGAACCGTTGGACCATCATTAAGAGAGAGGTGATGCTCCCGTTCCAGGATTTTATGACCATAAACTAGACTTGAGAAGAATTAACTATTGGGTGATAACTTTGTTATATTCACGTACTCTCTTCACCTCAAAGTTAAAGGGTATCAACTATGCACAATTTTTTTGCAAGTGTTGTTTAGGACTTGAAAGCTATGACAATAAGAGTTAATCCTTTTTTTGAAACTCTGACCGTAGAATAATTGTTCTATGGTAATTCAATTATATTTAAAATTATATACAAAGAAAGTCCAAAATACATCACAAATCATCCAATTCCAGCTCTATCAAAATTCATCATGGACTATAGATTGTTGCTAATCCAGGACTGAAGCTTGTCAGCCTTGACTTGCTTAGATCTCAACATTGAATAATAGAGTCCTTTTTTCAAATAGTAAGTCCAGCTGATAGGATGGGCATGTACTTGCTTAAAGATCTTATTATTTCTGACCATCCACGTACTCTAGCAATCCATGATGTTGATGTCCGGTGCAAAACCTTTAGGTAGGACTGTGTTTTCCAGGCAAATTTCATCAAAACTTGAGAGGCCTCTTTTTTATTGGGGGCGATGGTATTCCAACAGTGTAGGGAAAAACTGCAATCCCAAAATAGATGCATGGATGCCTCCTCAATGCGCTCACTTCACAACACACAATCATATGATAGTAAATGCATAGATTTTCTCTGAAGGAGGTTCCTTGTGTTAACTCTGTCATAAAGTAGAAGCCAAAAGAAGATTTTGTGTCTAAGCATACTGGAAGCTTTCCATAGCAGTTTTAAGAGGTGAGTATCTGGTGATCCAATCATCTATTTGTACATCTTCATTGAGGAGAAATGAGTACCCCATTTGTAGCTCCAGGTGTCTTTGTGGGTACCGTTGGATAGGCTGTTGATGAAATTTTGAATTTCATTGAATTATTTATATGCAATCTGCGACAATGGTTTATGGAAAATCTTCAAAATTATCCTATTGTAGAGATTGCATGAGAGAGAGTTCTGAATTGTTGGTGAAGGAGAAAAGTTCAGGGTACTGAAGATTTAGTGGTCTTTGTTTCCAAAAAGATATGGTATCTCCATAGCCAGGCTTGCAGTTAGCAAACTGTTTAAACGACGGTAAAATTTTCAGAGTGTCTCTCCACCAAAAGGAGCCGATCATCTTTGTGCCAGGGTTTTGGGTGGGATAGTGTGTTTCCCAGATAATATGAACCCAGGGAATGTTACTCTTGTTGAGGAACTTGTGACTGAATTTCATAAGGAGGACCTGATTGTGAATTTCAATATTAAGTATCCCTAGTCCAACATGTGCTTTGGGCTTGCAAGCTTTGTCCTGTGAAATGAGTGCCGCACCTTTAACCTCATATCCATATTTCCTCAAAAAATAGTGCCTTAAATATTTATGGATTTGGTTGACCATAGATTTGGGTAATCTCAGGGTACTCATGAAGAAAATAGGCATGCTTGAGAAAACTGATTTAAGCAGAGTAAGTTTGTATCCATAGGATAGCAGAGTGGAATAGCCTTGGAGTCTGGTTTCAATTCTTCTCATAAGTGGGAAATAATCAATCACCTTTGGTCCCATCATACTAAGTGGCAAGTTGAGGTACTGCAGAGGGAGTGTGCCAATCTTACATCCCAACATGTTTGAGAGGGAAACCATAGTATGTTGAGGGGTGTTAATAGCAATTGATACGTCTCCGTCGTATCTACTTTTCCAAACACTTTTGCCCTTGTTTTGGACTCTAACTTGCATGATTTGAATGGAACTAACCCGGACTGACGCTGTTTTCAGCAGAATTAGCATGATGTTGTTTTATGTGCAGAAAACAAAAGTTCTCGGAATGACCTGAAACTCCACGGAATACCCTATAATAAATAATAAAAAATCCTCGCCAAAGATGAAGACCAGGGGGCCCACACCCTGTCCACGAGGGTGGGGGCGCCCCCCTACCTCGTGGGCCCCCTGGACACCTTCCGACGCCAACTCCAACTCTATATATTGGCTTTTGGGGAGAAAAAATGGAGGAGAAGAAATCATCGCGTTTTACGATACGGAGCTGCCACCAAGCCCTAAAACCTCTCGGGAGGGCTGATCTGGAGTCCGTTCGGGGCTCCGGGGAGGGGGATTCGTCGCCGTTGTCATCATCAACCATCCTCCATCACCAATTTCATGATGCTCACCGCCGTGCGTGAGTAATTCCATCGTAGGCTTGCTGGACTGTGATGGGTTGGATGATATTTATCATGTAATTGAGTTAGTTTTGTTAGGGTTTGATCCCTAGTATCCACTATGTTCTGAGATTGATGTTGCTATGACTTTGCTATGCTTAATACTTGTCACTAGGGCCTGAGTGCCATGATTTCAGATCTGAACCTATTATGTTTTCATGAATATATGTGAGTTCTTGATCCTATCTTGCAAGTCTATAGTCACCTACTATGTGTTATGATCCGACAACCCCGAAGTGACAATAATCGGGACCACTCCCGGTGATGACCATAGTTTGAGGAGTTCATGTATTCACTATGTGCTAATGCATTGTTCCGGTTCTCTATTAAAAGGAGGCCTTAATATCCCTTAGTTTCCATTAGGACCCCGCTGCCACAGGAGGGTAGGACAAAAGATGTCATGCAAGTTCTTTTCCATAAGCACGTATGACTATATTCGGAATACATGCCTACATTACATTGATGAATTGGAGCTAGTTCCGTGTCACTCTATGTTATGACTGTTACATGATGAACCGCATCCGGCATAATTATCCATCACTGATCCGATGCCTACAAGCTTTCCATATACTGGTTTACACTTATTTACTTTCCCGTTGCTACTGTTACAATCACTACAAAATACCAAAAATATTACTTTGCTTTCTTTACTCTTTTGTTACCGTTACCACCACTATCATATTACTTTGCTACTAAACACTTTGCTGCAGATACTAAGTTTCCAGGTGTGGTTGAATTGACAACTCAGCTGGTAATACTTGAGAATATTCTTTGGCTCCCCTTGTGTCGAATCAATAAATTTGGGTTGAATACTCTGCCCTCGAAAGCTGTTGCGATCCCCTATACTTGTGGGTTATCAAGACTAATTTCTGGCGCCGTTGCCGGAGAGCATAACTCTACTCTTTGAGTCACTTGGGATTTATATCTGCTGGACACTATGAAGAACCTGAAAGACGCTAAGACAACAATTTATCCCTCAACTATGAGGGGAGGTAAGGAACTACCATCTAGCTCTGCACTTGATTCACCTTCTGTTATGAGTAAGCTAGCGACACCTAAACCTGATTCTGCTATTCGTTCTGATATGTCGCATGTTATTGATGATGCCACTTCTGCTATGCATGATACTTATGATGAAACTACTTCTATGCTTGATACTAATGTGCCCCTTAGTGAGTTTCTTGATGAACAAATTGCTAGGGCTAGAGAGAAAGAAATTATTGAATCTGATAATATTGATGAAACGATGATGAGGATAGTGTTGGAAATATGCCCTAGAGGCAATAATAAAATGGTTATTATTATATTTCCTTGTTCATGATAATTGTCTGTTATTCATGCTATAATTGTGTTATTCGGAAATCGTAATACATGTGTGAATACATAGAACACAAACATGTCCCTGGTAAGCCTCTAGTTGACTAGCTCGTTGATCAACAGATAGTCATGTTTTCCTGACTATGGGAATTAGATGTCATTGATAACAGGATCACATCATTAGGAGAAAGATGTGATGGACAAGACCCAATCCTAAGCCTAGCACAAGATCATGTAGTTCGTTTGCTAAAGATTTTCCAGTGTCAAGTATCATTTCCTTAGACCATGAGATCGTGTAACTCCCGGATGCCATAGGAGTGCTTTGGGTGTACTAAACGTCACAACGTAACTGGGTGACTATAAAGGTATACTACAGGTATCCCCAAAAGTATCTGTTGGGTTGACACAGATCAAGACTGGGATTTGTCACTCCGTATGACGGAGAGGTATCTCTGGGCCCACTCGGTAATGCATCATCATAATGAGCTCAATGTGACCAAGTGTTTGGTCACGAGATCATGCATTACGGTACAAGTAAAGTGACTTGCCGGTAACGAGATTGAACGGGGTATTGGGATACCGACGACCGAATCTCGGGCAAGTAACATACCGATTGACAAAGGGAATTGTATACGGGATTACTTGAATCCTCGACATCGTGGTTCATCCGATGAGATCATCGAGGAGCATGTGGGAGCCAACATGGGTATCCAGATCCCGCTGTTGGTTATTGACCGGAGAGTCGTCTCGGTCATGTCCGCGTGTCTCCCGAACCCGTAGGGTCTACACACTTAAGGTTCGGTGACGCTAGGGTTGTAGAGATATTAGTATGCAGTAACCCGAAAGTTGTTCGGAGTCCCGGATGAGATCCTGGACGTCACGAGGAGTTCCGGATTGGTCCGGAGGTAAATATTTATATATAGGAAGTCCAGTTTCGGCAATCGGGAAAGTTTTGGGGGTCATCGGTATTGTACTGGGCCCACCAGAAGGGTCCCGGGGGTCCACCGGGTGGGGCCACCTTTCCCGGAGGGCCCCATGGGCTGAAGTGGGAAGGGGAACCAGCCTCTGGTGGGCTGGTGCGCCCCCTTGTGTTGGAAATATGCCCTAGAGGCAATAATAAAAGCATTATTATTATATTTCCTTATTCATGATAATTGTCTTTATTCGTGCTATAATTGTGTTATCCGGAAATCGTAATACATGTGTGAATAACAGACAACAACGTGTCCCTAGTAAGCCTCTAGTTGACTAGCTCGTTGATCAATAGATATTCATGGTTTCCTGACTATGGGCATTGGATGTCAATGATAACGAGATCACATCATTAGGAGAATGATGTGATGGACGAGACCCAATCCTAAACATAGCATAAGATCGCATAGTTCGTTTGCTAGAGTTTTCCAATGTCAAGTATCCTTTCCTTAGACCATGAGATCGTGTAACTCCAGGATACCGTAGGAGTGCTTTGGGTGTGCCAAACGTCACAACGTAACTGGGTGACTATAAAGGTATACTACGGGTATCTCCGAAAGTATCTGTTGGGTTGACACGGATCGAGACTGGGATTTGTCACTCCGCTTGACGGAGAGGTATCACCGGGCCCTCTCGGTAATGCATTATCATAATGAGCTCAATGTGATCAAAGTGTTTGATCATGGGATCATGCATTACGGTACGAGTAAAGTGACTTGCCGGTAACGAGATTGAACGAGGTATTGGGATACCGATGATCGAATCTCGGGCAAGTAAAATAGCGATTGACAAAGGGAATCGTATACGGGATTAATTGAATCCTCGACATCGTGGTTCATCCGATGAGATCATCGTGGAGCATGTGTGAGCCAACATGGGTATCCAGATCCCGCTGTTGGTTATTGCCCGAGAGCCGTCTCGGTCATGTCTGCATGTCTCCCGAACCCGTAGGGTCTACACACTTAAGGTTCGGTGACGCTAGGGTTGTGAAGATATGTATATGCAGTATCCCGAATGTTTTTCGGAGTCCCGGATGAGATCTCGGACGTCACGAGGAGTTTCGGAATGGTCCGGAGGTAAAGAATCATATATAGGAAGTGCTGTTTTGGCCATCGGGACAAGTTTCGGGGTTATCGGTATTGTACCGGTACCACCGGAGGGTCCCGGGGGTTCCACCGGGTGGGGCCACCTGCCTCGGGGGGCCACATGGGCTTTGGGGGGTGCGCCTTGGCCTACATGGGCCAAGGGGAACCAGCCCCAAGAGGCCCATGCGCCTAGGGTGGGGAAACCCTAAAGGGGGGGGGGGGGGCGCCCCCTTGCTTGGGGGGCAAGTCCCCACCCCTTGGCCGCCGCCCCCCTAGGAGATTGCATCTCCTAGGGCCGGCGCCCCCCTAGGGGGCTATATAAAGGGGGGAGGGGAGGGGGGCAGCCGCACCCTGGTCCTTGGTGCCTCCCTCTCCCTCTCCAACACCTCCTCCTCCTCCGTAGAGCTCGGCGAAGCCCTGCTGGAGTACTGCAGCTCCACCATCACCACGCCGTCGTGCTGCTGCTGGAGCTATCTTCCCCAACCTCTCCTTTGCCTTGCTGGATGAAGAAGAAGGAGACGTCACGCTGACCGTACGTGTGTTGAACGCGGAGGTGCCGTCCGTTTGGTGCTAGGATCTCCGGTGATTTGGATCACGTCGTGTACGACTACCTCATCCCCGTTCGTTGAACGCTTCCGCTCGCGATCTACAAAGTGGTATGTAGATGCAATCTCTCTCCCATGACTCGTTGCTTAGATGAACTCATAGATGGATCTTGGTGAAACCGTAGGAAACATATTAATTTTCTGCAACGTTCCCCAACAGTGGCATCATGAGCTAGGTCTATGCGTAGTTCTCTATTGCACGAGTAGAACACAATTTGTTGTGGGCGTAGATGTTGTCAACTTTCTTGCCGCTACTAGTCTTATCTTGCTTCAGCGGTATTGTGGGATGGAGCGGCCCGGACCAACCTTACACGTACGCTTACGTGAGACCGGTTCCACCGACTAACATGCACTAGTTGCATAAGGTGGCTGGTGGGTGTCTGTCTCTCCCACTTTAGTTGGAGCGGATTCGATGAAAAGGGTCCTTATGAAGGGTAAATAGAAGTTGACAAATCACGTTGTGGCTTTCACGTAGGTAAGAAAACGTTCTTGCTAGAACCCTAATTAAGCCACGTAAAACTTGCAACAACAATTAGAGGACGTCTAACTTGTTTTTGCAGCAAGTGCTTTGTGATATGATATGGCCAAAGTTGTGATGAATGATGAATGATCTATATGTGATGTATGAGATGTTCATGCTATTGTAATAGGAATCACGACTTGCATGTCGATGAGTATGACAACCGGCAGGAGCCATAGGAGTTGTCTTTATTTTTGTATGACCTGCGTTTCATTGAGAAACGCCATGTAAATTACTTTACTTTATTGCTAAACGCGTTAGCCATAGTACTAGAAGTAATAGTTGGCGAGCAACTTCATGGAGACACGATGATGGAGATCATGGTGTCAAGCCGGTGACAAGATGATCATGGAGCCCCAAGATGGAGATCAAAGGAGCTATGTGATATTGGCCATATCATGTCACGTTTATTATTTGATTGCATGTGATGTTTATCATGTTTTGCATCTTGTTTACTTAGAACGACGGTAGTAAATAAGATGATCCCTCATAATAATTTCAAGAAGTGTTCCCCCTAACTGTGCACCGTTGCGACAGTTCATTGTTTCGAAGAACCACGTGATGATCGGGTGTGATAGATTCTAACGTTCACATACAACGGGTGCAAGACAGATTTACACATGCAAACACTTAGGTTGACTTGACGAGCCTAGCATGTACATACATGGCCTCGGAACACAGAAGACCGAAAGGTCGAGCATGAGTCGTATAGAAGATACGATCAACATGAAGATGTTCACCAATGTTGACTAGTCCGTCTCACGTGATGATCGGACACGGCCTAGTTGACTTGGATCATGTAATACTTAGATGACTGGAAGAGGGATGTCTATCTAAGTGGGAGTTCATTAAATAATTTGATTAGATGAACTTCATTATCATGAACTTAGTCTAAAATATTTACAATATGTCTTGTAGATCAAATGGCCAACGTAGTCCTCAACTTCAACGTGTTCCTAGAGAAAACAAAGCTGAAAGACGATGGTAGCAACTATACGGACTGGGTCCAGAACCTGAGGATCATCCTCATAGCTGCCAAGAAAGATTATGTCCTACGAGCACCGCTGGGTGACGCACCTGTTCTCCCTGCAGAACAAGATGTTATGAACGCTTGGCAGTCATGTTCCGATGATTACTCCCTCGTTCAGTGCGGCATGCTTTACAACTTAGAACCGGGGCTCCAAAAGCGTTTTGAGAGACATGGAGCATATGAGATGTTCGAAGAGCTGAAAATGGTTTTCCAAGCTCATGCCCGGGTCGAGAGATATGAAGTCTCCGACAAATTCTTTAGCTGCAAGATGGAGGAAAATAGCTCTGTCAGTGAACACATACTCAAGATGTCTGGGTTGCACAACCGCTTGACTCAACTGGAAGTTAATCTCCCGGAAGAAGCGGTCATTGACAGAATCCTCCAGTCGCTTCCACCTAGCTACAAGAGCTTTGTGATGAACTACAACATGCAGGGGATGGTAAAGACCATTCCTGAGGTATATGCTATGCTGAAATCAGCAGAGGTAGAAATCAAGAAGGAACATCAAGTGTTGATGGTGAATAAAACCACTAAGTTCAAGAAGGGCAAGGGTAAAAAGAACTTCAAGAAGGATGGCAAGGAAGTTGCCGCGCCCGGTAAGCAAGTTGCCGGGAAGAAGCCAAAGAATGGACCCAAGCCCGAGACTGAGTGCTTTTATTGCAAGGGAAGTGGTCACTGGAAGCGGAACTGCCCCAAATACTTAGTGGACAAGAAGGCCGGCAAAACAAAAGGTATATGTGATATACATGTAATTGATGTGTACCTTACCAGTACTCGTAGTAGCTCTTGGGTATTTTGATACCGGTGCAGTTGCTCACATTTGTAACTCAAAGCAGGAGCTGCGGAATAAACGGAGACTGGCGAAGGACGAGGTGACGATGCGCGTCGGGAATGGTTCCAAGGTCGATGTGATCGTCGTCGGAACGCTACCTCTACATTTACCTACGAGATTAGTTTTAAACCTCAATTATTGTTATCTAGTGCCAAGTCTGAGCATGAACATTGTGTCTGGATCTCGTTTAATTCGAGATGGCTACTCATTTAAATCCGAGAATAATGGTTGTTCTATTTATATGAGAGATATGTTTTATGGTCATGCTCCGATGGTTAATGGTTTATTCTTAATGAATCTGGTACGTGATGATACACATATTCATAGTGTGAATACCAAAAGAGTTAAAGTTGATTACAATAGTCCCACATATTTGTGGCACTGCCGCCTTGGTCACATAGGTGTCAAACGCATGAAGAAGCTCCATGCAGATGGACTTTTAGAGTCTCTTGATTATGAATCATTTGACACGTGCGAACCGTGCCTCATGGGTAAAATGACCAAGACTCCGCTCTCAGGAACAATGGAGCGAGCAACCAACTTATTGGAAATCATACATACCGATGTGTGCGGTCCAATGAGTGTTGAGGCTCGCGGTGGCTATCGTTATGTTCTCACCCTCACTGATGACTTGAGTAGATATGGGTATATCTACTTAATGAAACACAAGTCTGAGACCTTTGAAAAGTTCAAGGAATTTCAGAGTGAGGTTGAAAATCAACGTGATAGAAAGATCAAGTTTCTACGATCAGATCATGGAGGAGAATACTTGAGTCACGAATTTGGCACACACTTAAGAAAATGTGGAGTAGTTTCACAACTCACGCCGCCTAGAACACCTCAGCGTAATGGTGTGTCCGAATGTCGTAATCGCACTCTATTAGATATTGTACGATCTATGATGTCTCTTACCGATTTACCGCTATCTTTTTGGGGCTATGCTTTAGAGACTGTCGCATTCACTTTAAATAGGGCTCCGTCGAAATCCGTTGAGACGACATAGTATGAATTATGGTTTGGGAAGAAACCTAAGCTGTCGTTTCTAAAAGTTTGGGGATGCGATGCTTATGTCAAGAAACTTCAACCTGAAAAGCTCGAACCCAAGTCGGAAAAATGCGTCTTCATAGGATACCCTAAAGAAACTATTGGGTATACCTTCTACCTCAGATCCGAAGGCAAGATCTTTGTTGCCAAGAATGGATCCTTTCTAGAGACAGAGTTTCTCTCGAAAGAAGTAAGTGGGAGGAAAGTAGAACTTGATGAAGTGTTACCTCTTGAACCGTAAAATGGCGAAACTCAAGAAAACGTTCCTCAGGTGCCTGCACCGACTAGAGAGGAAATTAATGATGATGATCAAGATACTTCTAATCAAGCTCCTACTGAAATTCGAAGGTCCACAAGGACACGTTCCGCACCAGAGTGGTACGGCAACCCTGTCTTGGAAATCATGTTGTTAGACAACGGTGAACCTTCGAACTATGAGGAAGCAATGGCGGGCCCGGATTCCGACAAATGGCTGGAAGCCATGAAATCCGAGATAGGATCCATGTATGAAAACAAAGTATGGACTTTGACTGACTTGCCCGTTGAGCGGCGAGCCATAGAAAATAAATGGATCTTTAAGAAGAAGACAGACGCGGATGGTAATGTGACCATCTATAAAGCTCGGCTTGTCGCTAAGGGTTATCGACAAGTTCAAGGAATTGACTACGATGAGACTTTCTCACCGGTAGCGAAGCTGAAGTCCGTCCGAATCATGTTAGCAATTGCCGCATTCTACGATTATGAAATATGGCAAATGGACGTCAAAACGGCATTCCTTAATGGTTTCCTTAAGGAAGAATTGTATATGATGCAGCCGGAAGGTTTTGTCGATCCTAAGAATGCTGACAAGGTGTGCAAGCTCCAACGCTCGATTTATGGGCTGGTGCAATCATCTCGGAGTTGGAACATTCGCTTTGATGAGATGATCAAAGCATTTGGGTTTACGCAGACTTATGGAGAAGCCTGCGTTTACAAGAAAGTGAGTGGGAGCTCTGTAGCATTTCTCATACTATATGTAGATGACATACTTTTGATGGGAAATGATATAGAACTCTTGGACAGCATTAAGGCCTACTTGAATAAGAGTTTTTCAATGAAGGACCTTGGAGAAGCTGCTTATATATTAGGCGTCAAGATCTATAGAGATAGATCAAGACGC
The DNA here is from genome assembly GCA_032464435.1 of Aegilops umbellulata. Lineage (NCBI taxonomy): Eukaryota > Viridiplantae > Streptophyta > Magnoliopsida > Poales > Poaceae > Aegilops > Aegilops umbellulata. The sequence continues at coordinate 81,873,726 of CP136054.1, read as the reverse complement.
CTCATAGGTATTTCACAAAGCACATACCTTGATAAGATATTGAAGAAGTTCAATATGGATCAATCTAAGAAGGGATTCTTACCTGTGTTACAAGGTGTGAAATTGAGCTCAGCTCAATGTCCGACCACGGCAGAAGATATAGAAGAGATGAGTGTCATCCCCTATGCCTCAGCCATAGGTTCTATTATGTATGCCATGCTGTGTACCAGACCTGATGTAAACCTTGCCGTAAGTTTGGTAGGAAGGTACCAAAGTAATCCTAGCAAGGAACACTGGGCAGCGGTCAAGAATATCCTGAAGTACCTGAAAAGGACTAAGGAAATGTTTCTCGTTTATGGAGGTGACGAAGAGCTTGTCGTAAAGGGTTACGTCGACGCTAGCTTCGACACAGATCTGGATGACTCTAAGTCACAAACCGGATACGTGTATATTTTAAATGGTGGGGCAGTAAGCTGGTGCAGTTGCAAGCAAAGCATCGTGGCGGGATCTACATGTGAAGCGGAGTACATGGCAGCCTCGGAGGCAGCACATGAAGCAATTTGGGTGAAGGAGTTCATCACCGACCTCGGAGTCATACCCAATGCGTCAGGGCCAATCAAACTCTTCTGTGACAACACTGGAGCTATTGCACTTGCCAAGGAGCCCAGGTTTCACAAGAAGACCAGGCACATCAAGCGTCGCTTCAACTCCATTCGTGAAAATGTTCAAGATGGAGACATAGAAATTTGTAAAGTGCACACGGATCTGAATGTCGCAGATCCGTTGACTAAACCTCTCCCTAAGGCAAAACATGATCAGCACCAGAACTCTATGGGTGTTCGATTCATCACAATGTAACTAGATTATTGACTCTAGTGCAAGTGGGAGACTGTTGGAAATATGCCCTAGAGGCAATAATAAAAGCATTATTATTATATTTCCTTGTTCATGATAATTGTCTTTATCCGTGCTATAATTGTGTTATCCGGAAATCGTAATACATGTGTGAATAACAGACAACAACGTGTCCCTAGTAAGCCTCTAGTTGACTAGCTCGTTGATCAATAGAAAGTCATGGTTTCCTGACTATGGGCATTGGATGTCAATGATAACGAGATCACATCATTAGGAGAATGATGTGATGGACGAGACCCAATCCTAAACATAGCATAAGATCACATAGTTCGTTTGCTAGAGTTTTCCAATGTCAAGTATCCTTTCCTTAGACCATGAGATCGTGTAACTCCCGGATACCGTAGGAGTGCTTTGGGTGTGCCAAACGTCACAACGTAACTGGGTGACTATAAAGGTATACTACGGGTATCTCCGAAAGTATCTGTTGGGTTGACATGGATCGAGACTGGGATTTGTCACTCCGCTTGACGGAGAGGTATCACCGGGCCCTCTCGGTAATGCATTATCATAATGAGCTCAATGTGATCAAAGTGTTTGATCATGGGATCATGCATTACGGTACGAGTAAAGTGACTTGCCGGTAACGAGATTGAACGAGGTATTGGGATACCGACGATCGAATCTCGGGCAAGTAAAATACCGATTGACAAAGGGAATCGTATACAGGATTAATTGAATCCTCGACATCGTGGTTCATCCGATGAGATCATCGTGGAGCATGTGGGAGCCAACATGGGTATCCAGATCCCGCTGTTGGTTATTGCCCGAGAGCCGTCTCGGTCATGTCTGCGTGTCTCCCGAACCCGTAGGGTCTACACACTTAAGGTTCGGTGACGCTAGGGTTGTGAAGATATGTATATGCAGTATCCCGAATGTTGTTTGGAGTCCCGGATGAGATCTCGGACGTCACGAGGAGTTTCGGAATGGTCCGTAGGTAAAGAAATATATATATAGGAAGTGCTGTTTTGGCCATCGGGACAAGTTTCGGGGTTATCGGTATTGTACTGGGACCACCGGAGGGTCCCGGGGGGTCCACCGGGTGGGGCCACCTGCCTCGGGGGGCCACATGGGCTCTGGGGGGGGGTGCGTATTGTCCTACATGGGCCAAGGGGAACCAGCCCCAAGAGGCCCATGCTCCTAGGGTGGGGAAACCCTAAAGGGGGGGGGGGCGCCCCCTTGCTTGGGGGGCAAGTCCCCACCCCTTGGCCGCCGCCCCCCTAGGAGATTGCATCTCCTAGGGCCGGCGCCCCCCCTTGGGTGCTATATAAAGGGGGAGGGGAGGGGGGCAGCCGCACCCTGGTCCTTGGCGCCTCCCTCTCCCTCTCCAACACCTCCTCCTCCTCCTCCGTAGAGCTCGGCGAAGCCCTGCCGGAGTACTGCAGCTCCACCATCACCACGCCGTCGTGCTGCTGCTGGAGCTATCTTCCCCAACCTCTCCTTTGCCTTGCTGGATCAAGAAGAAGGAGACGTTACACTGACCGTATGTGTGTTGAACGCGGAGGTGCCGTCCGTTCGGTGCTAGGATCTCCGGTGATTTGGATCACGTCGTGTACGACTACCTCATCCCTGTTCGTTGAACGCTTCCACTCGCGATCTACAAAGTGGTATGTAGATGCAATCTCTCTCCCATGACTCGTTGCTTAGATGAACTCATAGATGGATCTTGGTGAAACCGTAGGAAAAATTTTAATTTTCTGCAACGTTCGCCAACACCTTGGGCCTCCCCTGCGCCTAGGGTTGGAAACCCTAGGGGTGGGGGGCGCCCCACTTGGCTTGGGTGGGGAGCCACCCCTTGGCCGCCGCCCCCTTGGAGATTGGATCTCCTAGGACCGGCGCCCCCCAGGGCCCCTATATAAAGAGGGGGGAGGGAGGGCAGCTGCACCCTTGCTCCTGGCGCCTCCCTCTCCCTCCGTAACACCTCTCCTCCCCGCTTGCGCTTGGCGAAGCCCTCCCGGGATCCCGCTACTTCCACCACCACGCCGTCGTGCTGCTGGATCTCCGTCAACCTCTCCCTCCCCCTTACTGGATCAAGAAGGAGGAGATGTCTTCCCCAACCGTATGTGTGTTGAACGCGGATGTGCCGTCCGTTCGACACTTGGTCATCGTTGATTTGGATCACGGCGAGTATGACTCCATCAACCCCGTTCTCTTGAGCACTTCCGCTCGCGATCTACAAGGGTATGTAGATGCACTCCTCTCTCTCGTTGCTAGATGACTCCATAGATTGATCTTGGTGAAGCGTAGAAATTTTTTATTTTCTGCAACGTTCACCAACAGTGGCATCAAGAGCTAGGTCTATGCGTAGTTTCTATGCACGAGTAGAACACAAGATGTTGTGGGCGTCGATTTTGTCAATTTACTTGTCGTTACTAGTCTTATGTTGATTCGGTGGCATTGTGGGATGAAGCGGCCTGGACCGACCCTACACATACGCTTACGTGAGACAGGTTCCACCGACTGACATGCACTAGTTGCATAAGGTGGCTAGCGGGTGTTTGTCTCTCCCACTTTAGTCGGATCGGATTCGATGAAAAGGGTCCTTATGAAGGGTAAATAGAAATTGGCATATCACGTTGTGGTTTTGACGTAGGTAAGAAACGTTCTTGCTAAAACCCTAATGCAGCCACGTAAAAAAACATGCAACAACAATTAGAGGACGTCTAACTTGTTTTTGCAGCATGTGCTGTGTGATGTGATATGGCCAAAAGATGTGATGAATGATATATGTGATGTATGAGATTGATCACGTTCTTGTAATAGGAATCACGACTTGCATGTCGATGAGTATGACAACCGACAGGAGCCATAGGAGTTGTCTTAATTTATTTATGACCTGCGTGTCAACATAAACGTCATGTAATTACTTTACATTATTGCTAAACCGTTAGCCATAGTAGTAGACGTAATAGATGAAGAGACAACTTCATGAAGACACGATGATGGAGATCATGATGATGGAGATCATGGTGTCATGCCGGTGACGAAGATGATCATGGCGCCCCGAAGATGGAGATCAAAGGAGCAATATGATATTGGCCATATCATGTCACTATTTGATTGCATGTGATGTTTATCATGTTTTGCTTCTTGTTTGCTTAGTACGACGGTAGTAAATAAGATGATCCCTCATAATAATTTCTAGAAAGTGTTCCCCCTAACTGTGCACCGTTGCGAAAGTTCATTGTCTCGAAGCACCACGTGATGATCGGGTGTGATAGATTCTAATGTTCACATACAACGAGTGTAAGCCAGATTTACACATGCAAAACACTTAGGTTGACTTGACGAGCCTAGCATGTACAGACATGGCCTCGGAACACAAGAGACCGAAAGGTCGAACATGAGTTGTATGGAAGATACGATCAACATGGAGATGTTCACCGATGATGACTAGTCCGTCTCACGAGATGATCAGAGACGGTCTAGTTGAGTCGGATCATGTATCACTTAGATGACTAGAGGGACGTCTAATCTGAGTGGGAGTTCATTAAATAATTTGATTAGATGAACTTAATTATCATGAACTTAGTCTAAAAAAACTTTGCAATATGTCTTGTAGATCAAATGGCCCAAGCTAATGTCAACCTCAACTTCAACGCGTTCCTAGAGAAAACCAAGCTGAAAGATGATGGCAGCAACTATACGGACTGGGTCCGGAACCTGAGGATCATCCTCATAGCTACCAGGAAACAATATGTCCTAGAAGCACCGCTAGGTGAAGCACCCATCCCAGAGAACCAAAACGTTATGAACGCTTGGCAGCAACATGCTGATGATTACTCCCTCGTTCAGTGTGGCATGCTTTACAACTTAGAACCGGGGCTCCAAAAGCGTTTTGAGCAACACGGAGCATATGAGATGTTCGAAGAGCTGAAAATGGTTTTCCAAGCTCACGCCCGGGTCAAGAGATATGAAGTCTCCGACAAGTTCTACAGTTGTAAGATGGAGGAAAATAGTTCTGTCAGTGAGCACATACTCAAAATGTCTGGGTTACACAACCGCTTGACTCAGCTGGGAGTTAATCTCCCGGATGACGCGGTCGTTGACAGAATCCTTCAGTCGCTCCCACCGAGCTACAAGAGCTTTGTGATGAACTTCAATATGCAGGGGATGGAAAAGACCATTCCTGAGGTATATTCAATGCTGAAATCAGTGGAGGTGGAGATCAAAAAGGAACATCAAGTGTTGATGGTGAATAAAACCACTAAGTTCAAGAAAGGCAAGGGTAAGAAGAAGGACGACAAGGGAGTTGCCGCGCCCGGTAAGCCAGTTGCCGGGAAGAAGCCAAAGAATGGACCCAAGCCTGAGAATGAGTGCTTTTATTGCAAGGGAAATGGACACTGGAAGCGGAACTGCCCCAAATACTTAGCGGACAAGAAGGCCGGCAACACTAAAGGTATATGTGATATACATGTAATTGATGTGTACATTACCAGTACTCGTAGTAGCTCCTGAGTATTTGATACCGGTGCGGTTGCTCATATTTGTAACTCAAAACAGGAGCTGCGGAATAAACGGAGACTAGCAAAGGACGAGGTGACGATGCGCGTCGGGAATGGTTCCAAGGTCGATGTGATCGCCGTCAGCACGCTACCTCTACATTTACCTACGGGATTAGTTTTAAACCTCAATATTTGTTATTTAGTGCCAGCTTTGAGCATGAACATTGTATCTGGATCTCGTTTAATGTGAGATGGCTACTCATTTAAATCCGAGAATAATGGTTGTTCTATTTATATGAGAGATATGTTTTATGGTCATGCCCCGCTGGTGAATGGTTTATTCTTAATGAATCTCGAACGTGATGTTACACATATTCATAGTGTGAATACCAAAAGATGTAAGGTTGGTAATGATAGTCCCAAATACTTGTGGCACTACCGCCTTGGTCACGTAGGTGTCAAACGCATGAAGAAGCTCCATACAGATGGACTTTTGGAGTCTCTTGATTTAGAATCATTTGACACGTTCGAACCATGCCTTATGGGTAAAATGACCAAGACTCCGTTCTCCGGAACAATGGATCGAGCAACCAACTTATTGGAAATTATACATACTGATGTGTGCGGTCCAATGAGCGTTGAGGCTGGCGGTGGCTATCGTTATGTTCTCACTCTCACTGATGACTTAAGTAGATATGGGTATGTCTATTTGATGAAACACAAGTCTGAGACCTTTGAAAAGTTCAAGGAATTTCAGAATGAGGTAGAGAATCAACGTGACCGAAAGATAAAATTCTTACGATCAGATCGTGGGGGAGAATATTTAAGTCACGAATTTGGTACGCACTTAAGGAAATGTGGAATTCACAACTCACGCCGCCTGGAACACCTCAGCATAATGGTGTGTCCGAACGTCGTAATCGCACTCTATTGGATATGATGCGATCTATGATGTCACTCACTGATTTACCGCTATCACTTTGGGGATACGCTCTAGAGACTGCCGCATTCACTTTAAATAGGGCACCGTCTAAATCCATTGAGACGACACCGTATGAATTATGGTTTGGGAAGAAACCTAAGCTATCGTTTCTAAAAGTTTGGGGATGCGATGCTTATGTCAAGAAACTTCAACCTGAAAAGCTCGAACCCAAGTCGGAAAAATGCGTCTTCATAGGATACCCTAAGGAAACCATTGGGTATACCTTCTACCTCAGATCCAAAGGCAAGATCTTTGTTGCCAAGAACGGATCCTTTCTGGAGAACGAGTTTCTCTCGAAAGAAGTAAGTGGGAGGAAAGTAGAGCTTGATGAAGTACTGCCTCTTGAAACGGAAAGTAGCGCAGCTCCGGAAGATGTTCCTGTGGTGCCTGCACTGACTAGAGAGGAAGTTAATGATGATGATCAAGGTACTTCGGATCAAGCTCCTACTGAACTTCGTAGGTCCACAAGGACACGTTCCGCACCAGAGTGGTACGACAACCCTATCCTGGAAATCATGTTGTTAGACAACGGTGAACCTTCAAACTATGAAGAAGCGATGGCGGGCCCAGACTCCAACAAATGGCTTGAAGCCATGCAATCCGAGATAGGATCCATGTATGAAAACAAAGTATGGACTTTGACAGACTTGCCCGATGATCGGCGAGCGATAGAGAATAAATGGATCTTTAAGAAGAAGATGAACGCGGATGGTAATGTTACCATCTATAAGGCTTGACTTGTCGCTAAGGGTTATCGACAAGTTCAAGGGGTTGACAACGATGAGACCTTCTCACCCGTAGCGAAGCTGAAGTCCGTCTGAATTATGTTAGCAATTACCGCATACTATGATTATGAGATATGGCAAATGGACGTCAAAACGGCATTCCTTAACGGCTTTCTTAAGGAAGAATTGTATATGATGCAGCCGGAAGGTTTTGTCGATCCCAAGAATGCTAACAAGGTATGCAAGCTCCAGCGCTCCATCTATGGGCTGGTGCAAGCATCTCGGAGTTGGAACATTCGCTTTAATGAAATGATCAAAGCGTTTGGGTTTATGCAGACTTATGGAGAAGCCTGCGTTTACAAGAAAGTGAGTGGGAGCTTTGTAGCATTTGTCATATTATATGTGGATGACATACTTTTGATGGGAAATGATATAGAACTTTTGGACAGTATTAAGGCCTACTTGAATAAGTGTTTTTCAATGAAGGACCTTGGAGAAGCTGCTTACATAGTAGGCATCAAGATCTATAGAGATAGATCGAGACGCCTCATAGGTCTTTCACAAAGCACATACCTTGATAAGATATTGAAGAAGTTCAATATGGATCATTCCAAGAAGGGGTTCTTGCCTGTGTTGCAAGGTGTGAAATTGAGCTCCGCTCAATGTCCGACCACGACAGAAGATAGAGAAAAGATGAGTGTCGTCCCCTATGCCTCAGCCATAGGGTATATCATGTATGCCATGCTGTGTACCAGACCTGATGTAAACCTTGCCGTAAGTATGGTAGGAAGGTACCAAAGTAATCCCGGCATGGAACACTGGACAGCGGTCAAGAATATCCCGAAGTACCTGAAAAGGACTAAGGAGATGTTTCTCGTATATGGAGGTGATGAAGAGCTCGTCATGAAGGGTTACGTCGACGCTAGCTTCGACACAGATTTGGATGGCTCCAAGTCACAAACCGGATACGTGTTTATTTTGAATGGTGGGGCAGTAAGCTAATGCAGTTGCAAGCAAACCGTCGTGGCGGGATCTACATGCGAAGCGGAGTACATGGCAGCCTCGGAGGCAGCGCATGAAGCAATCTGGATGAAGGAGTTCATCACCGACCTAGGAGTCATACCCAATGCGTCGGGGCCGATGACTCTCTTCTGTGACAACACTAGAGCCATTGCCCTTGCCAAGGAGCCCAGGTTTCACAACAAGACCAGGAACATCAAGCGTCGCTTCAACTCCATTCGTGAGAATGTTCAAGATGGAGACATAGATATTTTCAAAGTACATACGGATCTGAATGTCACAGATCCGTTGACTAAACCTCTTCCGCGAGCGAAACATGATCAACACTAGAACTCTATGGGTGTTCGATTCATCACAATGTAACTAGATTATTGACTCTAGTGCAAGTGGGAGACTTATGGAAATATTTCCTAGAGGCAATAATAAAATGGTTATTATTATATTTCCTTGTTCATGATAATTGTCTGTTATTCATGCTATAATTGTGTTATTCAGAAATCGTAATACACGTGTGAATACATAGACCACAAACATGTCCCTGGTAAGCCTCTAGTTGACTAGCTCGTTGATCAACAGATAGTCATGGTTTCCTGACTATGGGCATTAGATGTCATTGATAATGGGTTCACATCATTAGGAGAATGATGTGATGGACAAGACCCAATCCTAAGCCTAGCACAAGATCGTGTAGTTCATTTGCTAAAGCTTTTCCAATGTCAAGTATCATTTCCTTAGACCATGAGATCGTGTAACTCCCGGATGTTGTAGGAGTGCTTTGGGTGTACCAAATGTCACAACGTAACTGGGTGACTATAAAGGTATACTATAGGTATCCCCGAAAGTATCTGTTGGGTTGACATGGATCGAGACTGGGATTTGTCACTCCGTATGACGGAGAGGTATCTCTGAGCCCACTCGGTAATGCATCATCATAATGAGCTCAATGTGACCAAATGTTTGGTCACGGGATCATGCATTACGGTACGAGTAAAGTGACTTGCCGGTAACGAGATTGAGCGAGGTATTGGGATACCGACGATCGAATCTCGGGCAAGTAACGTACCGATTGACAAAGGGAATTGTATACGGGATTACTTGAATCCTCGACATCGTGGTTCATCCGATGAGATCATCGAGGAGCATGTGGGAGCCAACATGGGTATCCAGATCCCGCTATTGGTTATTGACCGGAGAGTCGTCCCGGTCATGTCTGCGTGTCTCCCGAACCCATAGGGTCTACACACTTAAGGTTCGGTGACGCTAGGGTTTTAGAGATATTAGTATGCAGTAACCGAAAGTTGTTCGGAGTCCCGGATGAGATCCCGGACGTCATGAGGAGTTCCGGATTGGTCCGGAGGTAAACATTTATATATAGGAAGTCCAGTTTTGGCCATCGGGAAAGTTTTGGGGGTCATCGGTATTGTATCGGGACCACCAGAAGGGTCCCGGGGGTCCACCGGGTGGGGCCACCTATCCCGGAGGGCCCCATGGGCTGAAGTGGGAAGGGGAACCAGCCCCTGGTGGGCTGGTGCGCCCCCCTTGGGCCTCCCCTGCGCCTAGGGTTGGAAACCCTAGGGAGGGCGCCCCACTTGGCTTGGGGGGGAAGCCACCCCTTGGCTGCCGCCCCCCTTGGAGATTGGATCTCCTAGGGCCGGCGCCCCTCAGGGCTCCTATATAAAGAGGGGGGGGGGGGGGGGGAGGGAGGGCAGCCGCACCCTTGCTCCTGGCGCCTCCCTCTCCCTCCGTAACACCTCTCCTCCCCGCTTGCGCTTGGCGAAGCCCTGCCGGGATCCCGCTACTTCCACCACCACGCCGTTGTGCTGCTGGATCTCCGTCAACCTCTCCCTCCCCCTTGCTGGATCAAGAAGGAGGAGACGTCTTCCCCAACCGTACGTGTGTTGAATGCGGAGGTGCCGTCGGTTCGGCACTTGGTCATCGGTGATTTTGATCACGGCGAGTACGACTCCATCAACCCCGTTCTCTTGAACGCTTCCGCTCGCGATCTACAAGGGTATGTAGATGCACTGCTCTCTCTCGTTGCTAGATGACTCCATAGATTGATCTTGGTGAAGCGTAGAAATTTTTTATTTTCTGCAACGTTCTCCAACAGATAGGCCTGTTATTCCTGAAGGTTATATTTTTGATAAAGAAGCTTCTGCTGCTATTTTAGCTTGCAATGATAATGATGAGCTTATAAGGTTAATAGCTAAATGAAACACAGAATCACTTAGAGATAAAATGAGGCCTGATCCTGCTTTTGCTACTTCACCTATTTGTGTTCCTGATAAGGATTATGAAATCTCTGTTGATCCTGATATAATTACTTTGGTTGAATCTGATCCTTTTCATGGCTATGAATCTGAAACTGTTGTGGCACATCTTACTAAATTAAATGATATAGCCACCCTGTTCACTAATGATGAGAGATCGCGCTACTTTTACATACTGAAAATATTTCCGTTCTCATTAAAGGGTGATGCTAAGATATGGTTTAATTCTCTTGATCCTGGTTGTGTGCATAGTCCCCAGGATATGATTTATTACTTCTCTGCTAAATATTTCCCTGCTCATAAGAAACAAGCTGCTTTAAAGGAAATATACAACTTTGTGCAAATTGAAGAAGAGAGTCTCCCACAAGCTTGGGAGAGGCTTCTCAAGTTACTTAATGCTTTGCCTGATCATCCTCTTAAGAAACATGAAATACTTGATATCTTTTATAATGGACTAACGGATGCTTTCAGAGATTACCTGGATAGTTGGCTGGTTCTCTTTTCAAGGAAAGAACACCGGATGAAGCTGAAATTCTATTGAATAATATGTTGACAAATGAAAATAATTTGGCACCTCCTGAGCCAGCCCCTGCTCCAATTACTGAGCCTATTCCTAAACCAACTCGGAAGAAGAGAGGTGTTCTATTTCTCAGTCCCGAAGATATGCAAGAGGCAAAGAAATCTACGAAAGAAAAAGGTATTAAAGCTGAAGATGTTAAGAATTTACCTCTTATTGAAGAAATACATGGTCTTAATGTACCTCCTGATGAAGAAACATATGATCTTAATCCTTTATTTATTGAAGAACCTCCTGATCCTGATAACTTGACACAGGTAGGAAAGGTAAATTCTCTCTATATATTTGATGTTCCAACCCTCTTTGCTGTGATTTTTGATCTCCTTGCTCAAAGCACCTCTCACAAAACTACTTGGGGAGATTGTTCCTTGGTATGTGACTCCTCCATTGGTCCAATTAGTTTTTGTTCTAGTGCTTTAATCTTTGCAAATTTGTGCTGCATAGGTGACCATGTTATTGAGCTTGCATGTCAAATTTATATGGTTCCAAGTAGTTCTAATGCTTGATATAGGCTCTAGGCACTTGTAGGAGTAGTTGCTATCAGTTTTATTGAAGTTGGTTCACTTTTGTTTGAAGTTACTAAAAATTTCAGAAATTTTTCAAAGAAAAGCAATATGTTTAGGAAGATGTTCCAAGGTGGTTCTTCAAAGAAGCAAGGACCCAGGCTTGCTATGCGTGATGCTGACGAGGAACCACCAAGAGACGCTCCAGTGCGGCCTTGCGAATGGCCGTCGGAAAACTTTATGGATCGTGCAGGAATTAAAGAAGAATTTAACGCATATTTGCGTAATGATGGTCTTGAGTATTTTGAGGCAGACAAAGCCCCCAGTATCATGATCTCACAAGCTCATTTGTGAGGAGGTTTGAATATTCATCTTCGCGTAATTCGCCTTTAGTCATGTTTGATCTTTATGACAAATCTTATACCATGGACTTAGAGGATTTCACTTCTGCTTGCAAACTTCCACAATGGGGTAGTGTTAGGGATCCCCCTAAATCTGAATTCAGAAACTTTCTTGCTAGTATAACTGTAGGGGAATCTAGAGATATAACGCAAGCTACCATAGGGAGCATTCACTTTCCTGCTATACATTATTTTGCTCTCTTCATAGGTAGATGCATAAATGCTAAGGATGAAGCATGTCACATGTGTGTCTCTGACCTTAGCATTCTCAGGAGTGCTGTGTTAGGAGACCAATCTTATCATATGGGAGCCATTGTAGCTCGTAGGTTGCATCACAATAGATATAATGGAGATTTCTTTGGAGGAATTTATGCAACCCGCTTAGCTAAATTTCTTGAGATAGATGTTCGTGAAGGAGACATGGAGTTGCCTCCTGCTTATTTAGATTTTGATTCTATGGTTTCTCACCATTTTGTTGAGAGGACTGAGTCACCTCTCCAGTATCGTTTAATTTTTAACAAACGGCATGTTGTCCGTATTACTCTCCCTGCTCCTGCCTTCTTTGAGTACCAGGCAAACGAAAGATATACTGTTACTAGAGAGGAGGCGGCTGAGTACGAGAGGAGAGCGGAGGCAGCCCGACTCCATGCTGCAGCTCAGGATGCGATAGCCGCTGCATCGTAGTACAACCCCAACTATTCTTCGTCGCAGTATGACCCCAGCTACACCTACGGGTATCCGCCAGGCTATCCCTGGCAATAAACCAACTTAGGTCAAAAGCCTAAGCTTGGGGGAGTACGTATTTCTCACCGACATTACATTTATGTTCACACACACTCATTGCTAGATGTCGGTGCTCACACTCTTTCACTGTAATATCCATGCTAGTTTATTTTCTTTTTCTTGCTTTCTTCTCGTGTTTGATAAAACTTAAGAAAAAGAAAAAATAGTAGTAGTAGTTTACTTTTCTGCTGTAGTAGTAGTAATTAAGAAGAAAACCCGAAAATACTTCCGGTTCTTCTTTTGCTTGTTGGGAGCTTTCCCGTGTAAATAGTTTTTATTTTTTCTTTTCTTTGAGGGTTGATAGGAGAAGACCATGATTAATTTGTTGAAGTGGCTCTTATATGCATTATTGTTGATTTAACCAAGAGCCCATATTGCTTTGTATTGTCCTGTTTATTAAATGCTCGCAGATTCCAGCTTAGTCCAATGCACGTGCACTCTTATTATTATTCACATCGTTCGGTCGTGCAAGTGAAAGGAAATTATGATGATATATGATGGACTGACTGGGATGAGAAAAGCTGGTATGAACTCGACCTCTTTTGTTTTTGTAATTATGATGAGTTCATCGTTCTTGATTCAGCTTATTATGAATAAACATGTTTGTAATGACAACTAGAGATCATAGTTGCTTATGCCATGCTTGATTAGCAATGGGTTATAATGGTTTACCTTGCGTGCCAACATGCTATTAAAATGGTTATGATGTGGTATAGTGGGGTGGTATCCTCCTTTGAATGATTTAAGTGACTTGACTTGGCACATGTTCACACATGTAGTTGAAACAAAATCAACATAGCCTTCATGATATTTATGTTCATGGTGGATTATATCCTACTCATGCTTGCATCCAATGTTTATTAATTTTAATGCATGTACATGGCTGTTGTCGCTCTCTAGTTGGTCGCTTCCCAGCCTTTTGCTAGCCTTCACTTGTACTAAGTGGGAATACTGCTTGTGCATCCAATCCCTTAAACCCCAAAGTTATTCCAGATGAGTCCACTATACCTTCCTATATGCGGTATCTACCTGCCGTTCCAGTAAATTTGTATGTGCCAAACTCTAAACTTTCAAATAAACATTCTGTTTTGTATGCTCGAATAGCTCATGTATCAACCAAGGCTGCCCTTATCTTCCATGTTAGGCGGGTTATTCTCAAAGAGGAATGGACTCCGCTCCTCACTCACGAGAAAATGGCTGGTCACCGGGATGCCCAGTCCCATGCTTTATGTAAACTAAATCAAAATTAATTGCAAACAAAACTCCCCCTGGGACCTGATGTATGTTGGAGACACTCGTTGTTTCGATCAAGTCATGGATTGATGCCTGTTGGTGGAGGAAGAGTATAAACTTTACCATTCTGTTTGGGAACGCCTATAATGTGTGACATGGAAGACATCGCCATCTCTTAGTTTCTATGTTGACAATGAAAGTATACCGCTCAAAATATAATTTATCTCTATTTCAAAACCGAGCTCTGACACCTCTACAAATCCCTGCTTCCCTCTGCGAAGGGCCTATCTATTTACTTTTATGTTGAGTCATCACCCTCTTATTAAAAAGCACTAGCTGGAGAGCGCAGCTATCATTTGCATTCATCACTATTAATCTATATTGGGTGTGACTATGATTGGATCTCTTTTACCATGAATTACAATGTCTAGTCAGTCCTTGATCTTTAAAGGTGCTCTGCATTTATGTTTTGCAGTCTCAAAAAGGGCTAGCGAGATACCATCTTGTTATATCATATTATGATTTTTTGAGGAAGTGTTGTCATCCGAGATTTATTATTATGGCTCGCTAGTTGATTATGCTATTGATATGAGTAATTATGAGACCTGAGAATTATTGCAAATGTGGTTAGTTATAATCTTTGCTGAAAACCTGAATGCTGACTTGACATATTTACAACAACAAGAGCAAACAGAGTTTGTAAAAGTTTTTCTTTATTTCTTTCAGTTTGCCAACTGAATTGCTTGAGGACAAGCAAGGGTTTAAGCTTGGGGGAGTTGATACGTCTTCGTCGTATCTACTTTTCCAAACACTTTTGCCCTTGTTTTGGACTCTAGCTTGTATGATTTGAATGGAACTAACCCGGACTGACGCTGTTTTCAGCAGAATTGCCATGATGTTGTTTTATGTGCAGAAAACAAAAGTTCTCGGAATGACCTGAAACTCCATGGAATACCTTACAATAAATAATAAAAAATCCTCGCCAAATATGAATACCAGGGGGCCCACACCCTGTCCACGAGGGTGGGGGGCGCCCCCCTACCTCGTGGGCCCCCTGGACACCTTCCGACGCCAACTCCAACTCTATATATTGGCTTTCGGGGAGAAAAAATGGAGGAGAAGAAATCATCGCGTTTTACGATATGGAGCCGCCACCAAGCCCTAAAACTTCTCGGGAGGGCTGATCTGGAGTCCGTTCGGGGCTCCGGAGAGGGGGATTCATCGCCGTCATCATCATCAACCATCCTCCATCACCAATTTCATGATGCTCTGTAACATCCCAAATTTTCAATTTGGAATGTTATACACTAGATCATCATGCATAACATATTCTCTTGCATTTTTTATCGATCCTAGAAATTTCACGCAACTCAAGGACCCCGGAGAGAGTTGGAGATTTTGTTATTTTCATTTTTGAGTTTTCTCAAATTTTGAAAGAAAGGGATCATTGGTTTTGTCGGAGTTTATTTGCATTTTATTTGGATAGGGAAAAATGCGCGTTTTAAAAAAATGCATTTTTGCCCGGAGAAAAGTTCATTTTGTTCGACTCATTTTTAGGAGTCGGGGAAAACCGCGCGCGCCAGGAGCCGCCGCCGCTGCCCTCTTTTGGGAAGTCCTAGTAGGACTTTTGTCCTACTTCTGTTATTCCGTTTTTGTTTCTAAGATCTTTCCTACTCCTATTCTTATTCCTTGATCCCTCCTCCAAGTAAACCCCCCTCCCCAATATAAATACCCCCACACCCCCCCTCTAAATCATCAAACCAAAACCCCAAGCCCTCCACCGCGCCCCACCCCGCGCCCTCACCCGCCGCCGCCGCCGTTCGCTGCTGCCGCCGCACCACCGCCGCCGCCGCCCCACGCCGCCGTTCGCCGGAACCTCGCCGAGGTAGCCGCGCCGCGTCTCTTTCTCTTTTCATCGAATCGTTTTCTTCTAATTGTTCTGATTCTTTTCTTCTTTTCCGATCGTTTTCTTTCCGGTTCTTTTCTAAACCGTTCCGGTTGCTAGATCGGTTTTCGTTCGGTTTTCTTTTTCCGAAACCCTAGATCGGATTCGTTTTCTTTTCCGATTTAGTTGCCTCGAGACCTTAGCCGGACCGTTCATTCTCACGAACGTGATCACCGGATTCTTCTAGGTTAACGAACGTCCGTTCGTTCAACCGTTCTTCTTTTTCTTCTCGTCGGATTTATTCCGCGATCGCGATCTCAGATCTGATCTTCGTTCTAGTTTATCTTTTTGCTCGTTTATCGGAATCAGGTGATTCAAGCACCTGGAGTTTCGTTTCGAAACCACCGTTCCCTCTAATCAACTTAAACAAAATTTTTCTATGGTAAAATTTGACCTAGATTCAAATTGCTAGAACCAAGTTGTTTCTTTCGCCGTTTGTTTTCCGTTGCTTTGTTCGATTCGAATTCTTTTTGCAACCGGAGTTCTTAAGTTGAACTTTCTGGTTAGATCTTTTATTCGAGTTTTACCTGTGAATTAGATGAGTACTTATTGTATGCTTGTTGTTTGTTTGCGATAGATCACCCGGAGTGCGCCGCCTGTTATTTCGAAGCTCTAGGTTTCGCGGATCCTCAGCAAGGCAAGTAACACTTTGATCATACCTTTTCTACTACCCAGTTTTTATTGCATTAGATCAATCCTCAAACACTGCATGATTAGGATCTAATTAAATTGTGGGATGGGAAGTAGTTGAGGTAGTACCTATCACCTGTTTTACTTATGAAACCTTTGGGAGTTACTTCTACGTTTGCTTATTATGCCATGCTATGCTAGTAGACGTGGATTGGGTGAGTGATATCCATGACAGATGTGAGTATTGTTAATTAATGGTTTTATCTAAGGTGGCAACTTAAACACACATCTGGGTGGATTGAGGCACCTGGTTTCTATCAGGACTTGCCTGTTTTTCTTCGGACCGCCACCCAGGCTCAAAGGGATCATAAGATCATTCATACTAGTAACTTCCGTGTGCAGCCACAAGCCATTATGGGCTCTGGCATAGCTGACTAAGTTGTGCGAACTCTTACAGTGGTAGACTAGCAGATGTAGGGGATGTAGATTGGCACGGTCTATCACAACGTAAGGTGTGAGTGCTTCTTAAAGACTATGTCTTGGTCATCCGTCTCTCAAACACCATGTAGTGCGAGAAACCAACGGAGGCGATCGAGTCTTGTGGGGAAAAGTGCGCAAACCTCTGCAGAGTGTACAATCTGATCATGATTAGCCGTGTCCCCGGTTATGGACATCTTGAGTATCTAGTTCTTGAATATCATGTGAATCTCATCATGTTACTTCTAATTAATATTGTTGGGTTTTAATTGTTCACTTAATTGGGATCAGAATGCTGTCAACCATTCTCGATGTTTCAACCACCATGATAGTTAAATAAAAATTTATTCCTTTGCAGTAGGGAAAAACTGGCTTTACGCAAAACTGTAACCATAGAGCTTTTCCACCAGCCTTATATGCATGTAGTATAGGCTTATTCATTCATTATTCTCTATGTGTTTCATTGCCAGCATATTCCATGTGCTGACCCGTTTTCGGGCTGCAACTTTCATGTTGCAGACTTTTCAGACGACGAGTAAGGTGCTTTAGGTCGTGGTTCTATACTCAGTGATGCCGTTGGAGTTGATGGACTCACTTATCTTCCAAGTCTTCCGCTGTTATCATCATTAGATGGCCTTAAGCCATATTTATTGTAATAAGTTCTCTTTGAGACAACGATGTAATAAGTGTGTGATTGCTACTCTGCTATAAATCCTTCGAAGTATTGTGTGGTGTCAGCATTACTGATCCAGGGATGACACCGGAGCATAGAGACTTGAACATCTGAGGGCGGGTCGCTACAGAGATGGTATCAGAGCACACGCTGACTGTAGGACACGACCACTAAGTTAAAGCCATAGATCACTATTCTCCTCTTAGTTTCTAACTCCTCATCTTTTCTACTCTTTTAGGATGACGGACGCGAAGATCAAGTACGCTCAACCGGATGAAGGCACACCTTTTGGATTTCACTTGAAGGAAGTCACCAAGTACCTGAACATCTGACTACCAAGCTTCACCGGGACCTTCAACTCCACTCTGCCTGAAGAGGAGCGCTGGAAGATTCAAGCTCACGTTCCGGGAGGGACATTCGCGCCAATCACGAAGTCCATAGATAGTGTTTTCAGTGCACCAACCTGGAGTCTGGGAAGAGCATGGCAGCTCATATCACCATGGGACACATTGGAGAAGTTTATCAAGAAGACCTTAAGGACACTATCTACCAGATCTGCGGACGCCGAGATGAACAATGGGAGATAGTCAGCATCAAGAAGGATAGATCCATTGCAGCTTTCATCCAGGAGTTAAACCAGCACATTCGACGCCAAGAGAACCAGATGTGCAATGATATGATAGAGTTGAAGAATGCGAAGGCAAGGATCATCGAGCTAGAAGGAGAACTGAAGGGTACACGCAAGGACTACATGGACGAGATCGTAGCTCTAGCAAGGCACAATCGCGATCTCAAGCAGGAGATTGAAGAACTCAAGGGGAGATTAGCATTCAAGAATGAAGACAAGTACGTCGCATGCCTGAGAAACTACATCATCATCGACAACACCGATTCGGATCCAAGTGAACCCGACTTTGAAGACGAAGCTGGAGCAGACATCATGGAGTCTTCCACCGATTCAAATTAGTAGATGACCACCATATATTAGTAGCATTATTTCCTCCATGTAAACATTATAGTCCACGCACTTTTGCGATAGTTCTAGACCGTTTGTAAGCCCTTGTTTGAATTGAATGAAGTGATTTTGTGTGAATTTGCCTCATGTGCATTTGGGTAGTGTTTTCTCTTTAGACCTCACTCTATTCTTAATTCTCATCTTTTCCTAAACCCTCAGATGCCTCCGAGACGTGACAATGGATTCCCACCGGAGCTCACCCAGTTTATCCAGCAGCAGAACCAATTGATGCAGTTGTTAGTCTAGAATCAGCAGAACAACAACAACAACAACCCTCCGCCGCCGCCACCTGTTGACCACCTAGCCCATTTCCTTAGGCTAAATCCGCTGGTGTTTTCTAGTAGCACCGAGCCGATAGTAGCAGACGACTGGCTCCGCAAGATAGGAAGGGAGTTGACCACTGCAGGATGCACAGATGTGGAGAAAGTGAAGTTTGCCGCACATCAGCTTGACGGACCCGCGACAACATGGTGGGAGAATTTTACAGCCACTTACCCAGTTGACACTGTCACATGGGATCAGTTTCAGCAAGCTTTCCGCACTACCCATGTTTCAACAGGAGCTATGGCCATGAAGAAGCATGAGTTTCGCAACTTACGCCAAGGAGGAAGGACAGTTGGCCAGTACGTTGACGATTTCAGCAAGTTAGCACGTTATGCCCCAGATGACGTTGCTACGGATGCCGCTAAGCAGGAGAAGTTTCTAGAAGGACTAAATGATGAGCTAAGCATGCAGTTGATGGTAGCAAGTTTCAACAACTACCAGGAGTTGGTAGATCGTGCCATCATGATTGAAGGGAAGCAACAGCAGATTGAGAACCGCAAGAGGAAGTATGGACAGGGGAAGTATAACTCTGGAGCCCAGCAGAAGCCCCGTTTTACCCCTAAACCGGGAGTTCAGTTTCAGCATATCCATGGAGGAAGTGGATCGCACAATCATAATGGCCACAAGAATGGTAATGGGAATGGAGGAAGCAACGGCCAGAACCGTACCACCCCATCAACCCCAGCCAAGAGAGATCTGAGTCAAGTCACCTGTTTCAAGTGTTCCAAGACCGGACATTACACCAATGAATGTCCTGAAGGCCAGAATGGCAATGGAAGCTCTGGGAAGAAGCCGAACCCTTTCAACAGGGGACAGGTGAACCACGTTAGCGTGGAGGAGGTTGAAGCTCATCCTGATGCAGTAATCGGTAAGTTTTTGGTTAAGTCATTTACTGCACTCATTCTTTTTGATACTGATGCATCACATTCATACATATCAAGGGGATTTGTGGACAAGTATAACCTGCCAACCCAAGCCCTTAGGTCACCCATGTTAGTAACCTCGCCTGGAGCAGAATATATGGCTAATCGATGGTGTGATCGGTTACCATTAAGGATTGGTAACTACGTGTTTCCCTCAGACCTAATAGTATTGGAATCTCAAGGATTGGATGTGATATTAGGCATGGATTGGTTGTCAAAGTATGAAGGGAACATTGAATGCGCTAGTAAGACAATCTTACTCACGACGCCAGAAGGAAGAAGAATCAAGTATGTATCTCGACATGCGCCCAACAGGACACAATTAAATTCCTTATCAGGAGTCGTACAGGAGGAAGTACCAGTGGTGAAGGATTTTCCTGATGTATTTCCTGAGGAATTGCCAGGCATGCCACCGGATAGAGACATTGAGTTTTTGATTGAGCTTATGCCAGGCACTGGGCCAATATCAAAGAGACCATACATGATGCCGACACAAGATTTGGTGGAAATTAAGAAGCAGATTAAGGAGTTATTGGATAAAGGTTACATTCGCCCAAGTTCTTCGCCTTGGGGATCACCCGTACTTCTAGTGGAGAAGAAGGATGGATCATTAAGGATGGTTGTTGATTACCGTGGATTGAATGTAGTAACCATCAAGAACAAGTACCCACTGCCAATGATTAATGATCTGTTTGATCGTTTGCAAGGAGCTAAAGTGTTTTCCAAGATCGATTTGCGATCAGGGTACCATCAGTTGAAGATTCGAGAGCAGGACATACCCAAGACAGCTTTTACCACGAGATACGGATTGTATGAGTATACCGTCATGTCATTTGGACTGACTAACGCACCTGCCTATTTCATGAACCTGATGAACAAAGTATTTATGGAATTTTTGGATAAGTTCGTCGTAGTGTTCATTGATGACATACTGATTTTCTCAAAGAATGAAGAAGAGCATAAGGAACATTTGCGTTTGGTTCTGGAGAAACTAAGGGAACATCAGTTATATGCCAAATTCAGCAAATGTGAGTTTTGGTTGAAGGAAGTTGGATTTCTTGGACATGTTATATCTGGAGAGGGTATAGCAGTTGACCCCACCAAGGTTGAGACCGTAACCGAATGGGAAGCACCAACGACAGTTGGAGAGATCCGGAGTTTCCTTGGACTCGCAGGATACTACCAGAGATTCATTGAGAATTTCTCAAAGATTGCAAAGCCTATGACTGAATTGTTGAAGAAGGAAACTAAGTTCAATTGGACCGAGGAATGTGAGGCCAGTTTTCAGGAGTTGAAGAAACGATTGGTCTCCTCACCAGTGTTGATTCTGCCAGATCAGACCAAGGATTATGAGGTGTATTGCGACGCTTCACGTCGAGGACTTGGAGCAGTGCTTATGCAGGAAGGAAGAGTTGTTTCGTATGCCTCACGACAACTGAAACCTCATGAGCTAAATTATGCAACGCATGATTTGGAGTTAGCAGCCGTAGTGCATGCGTTGAAGACATGGAGACATTACCTCATTGGAAATCATTGTGAAGTGTACACGGATCACAAGAGTTTGAAGTACATTTTCACGCAGAAGGAGTTGAACCTCAGACAAAGGAGATGGTTGGAGCTCATCAAGGATTATGATATGAGACTGCATTACCATCCAGGAAAGGCTAATGTTGTAGCTGACGCATTGAGCCGTAAGAGCCATGTCAATACATTGATGACGGGAGAAATACCAAATGAGTTAGCCGAGGATCTTCGTGAGCTATGTTTGGAAATAGTTCCGAAAGGCTATGTAGCAGCATTGGAAATTCAATCTACCTTGATGGATAAAATCAGAGAAGCTCAGAAAACTGACAAGGAGATTGCAGATATAAAGAAGAAAATGAGCGAAGGAAAAGCAAAGGGATTTCGTGAGGATGAGCATGATACCCTATGGTTTGAGGACCGTGTTTATGTGCCCAATGACCCGGAGATCAGGAAGTTGATTCTGCAAGAGGCACATGATTCACCCTATTCGATTCACCCAGGAAATACCAAGATGTATTTGGGTTTGAAGGAAACATTCTGGTGGACCGGAATGAAGAAGGATATTGCAGCATATGTAGCAGTTTGTGATGTGTGTCATAGAGTGAAGGCCGAACATCAGAAGCCAGCCGGATTGTTACAACCATTGCCGATACCCGAATGGAAGTGGGATAAGATAGGCATGGATTTTATCACAGGACTACCCAGGACAAAAGCAGGCTATGACTCGATATGGGTAGTAGTTGATCGTTTGATGAAGGTAGCGCATTTCATCCCAGCTAAGACCACTTACACCAGTGCTAAGTTGGCAAAGATATACATGACTAGGATCATTTGTTTGCATGGAGTTCCGAGGAGTATCGTATCAGATAGAGGAACCCAATTTACCTCAAAGTTTTGGAATCAGTTGCACGAAACTTTGGGAACCAGACTAGAGTTCAGCACAGCTTTTCACCCGCAGACGGATGTACAGACTAAGAGAGTCAATCAGATTTTGGAAGATATGCTGAGAGCCTGTGCACTAGATTATGGATCTAGTTGGGACGATAACCTGCCCTATGCGGAGTTTTCTTATAACAACAGTTACCAAACCAGTTTGAAGATGGCACCTTTCGAAGCTTTATACGGAAGGAGGTGCAGGACACCGTTGTCATGGGATGAAGTTGGAGACCGTCAGTTCTTTGGACCCGATCTGATCAAGGAGTCTGAACGGAAAGTTAAGTTGATTCGCGATAGGCTCAAGGTAGCCCAATCAAGGCAGAAGAGCTACGCAGATTCTAAGCACAAGGAGACAGTTTACGAAACTGGAGACAGAGTTTATCTTCGAGTATCCCCACTTCGAGGAGTTAAGCGCTTTGGAGTTAAGGGAAAGTTAGCACCACGTTTCGTTGGACCGTATAAGATTTTGCAACGCATGGGAGAAGTCGCTTATAAGTTGGAATTACCAGAAGGACTGTCAGGAGTTCATGATGTATTCCATGTTTCTCAGCTGAAGAAATGTCACGCCGAAATGGCGGAGGTACCGCTAAGAGATACAGTGCCGCTTGAAGCAATTCAGTTGAAGGATGACTTAACGTATGAAGAGAAGCCAGTCTAGATTCTTGAGTATGCCAGCAGAGTTACCCGCAGCAAGGTTATCAAGTTTTGCAAAGTTCAGTGGAACCACCACTCAGAGGATGAAGCCACCTGGGAGAGAGAAGAAGATTTGCTCAAGGACCACCCTCACCTATTTTCTAGCCAACCCGAATCTCGAGGACGAGATTCATCTTAAGGGGTGTAGGTTTGTAACATCCCAAATTTTCAATTTGGAATGTTATACACTAGATCATCATGCATAACATATTCTCTTGCATTTTTGATCGATCCTAGAAATTTCACGCAACTCAAGGACCCCGAAGAGAGTTGGAGATTTCGTTATTTTCATTTTTGAGTTTTCTCAAATTTTGAAAGAAAGGGATCATTGGTTTTGTCGGAGTTTATTTGCATTTTATTTGGATAGGGAAAAATGCGCGTTTTCAAAAATTGCATTTTTGCCCGGAGAAAAGTTCATTTTGTTCGACTCATTTTTAGGAGTCGGGGAAAACCGCGCGCGCCGCGCGCGCCAGGAGCCGCCGCCGCTGCCCTCTTTTGGGAAGTCCTAGTAGGACTTTTGTCCTACTTCCGTTATTCCGATTTTGTTTCTAAGATCTTTCCTACTGTTGACACACGAACACGTCACGTGTACCCTCGACGCCGGGGGTGATGCACCGCAGCTCACATCGAAGGAGACCCGACCGACAGCGCGATACGCAAGACAGTCGGCGGGCGCTTTTGTAGACCCGAAGCCCCGCTTGCCCGGGAGGGACCCCGTCAGGGCTCGCGGCGGCTATGGGCTGCTCCAAGTCGATTCGCTCACCCCTAGAGCCTCGTGGATCCGCAGCCCTCCAGCATGAAGAACTAGCGAAGAACGAGAAGAAAGATACAAGGGAGAGATAAAAAGTAGATGAACACGAAAAAGTAGTAGATTGATTTGATCGATAGTGTGTTGTTCAATCGGCCCTCACCCCCAACATATATAAGAGGCGGCTGGACTTCCCATACAAGCAAAGGATTTATCTAGGCTTTCCTTACAAGAAAATTACATCAATTCACGTCCTAGAGTCCTAGTTCTGGTCCCACTCGGATTCAGCCCGAATCTGGTCCAATCTTCTGTCTTGCTCTTTGCATGGGCCGTAGAATCTGCATATGACTTCCGATGGAGAAGGTTCAAATATCAATTTTGTGTGATTTGACGAGGCCAACAATCCGTCTGTTGATCACTTTTCCAAATAAGGCCATCTTGAATACTCCACGGGGTCATCTCTAATTTTGAGTCGGACTCGTTCATGTAGCTGACTGGACAGTCCGACTCTTGCAGCGTCTCTGCAGGTCGTATACTACGTCATATGATGATGACTCCAAAAGCAAAGTTGACCATTTCGACGTTACGAACAACTCCCGTGTTGAACACATTTTCATCCGAAGCCATCTAGATAAGTATTTGAGCCCATCTTCAGCATCTGGTCGGATTGGCCTCGACAGTTTCTACTGTTCACGGCAGCAAGCTTTCCCCGGCAAGGTTACTGTTCATGGCGGCAAGATCTCCCGCGGCAAGGGTACTGTTCACAGCGGCAAGCTTTCCCCGACAAGATTACTGTTCACGGCGGCAAGCTCTTCCTGTAAGGTTACTGTTCACGGCGGCAAGCTTTCCCCGGCAAGGTTTTTGAGGCAGTAAGCGACCTCGGATGAAAATGTGTCCAAAAGAAAAGTTGACCATTTTGACGAGACGAAAAACTTTCGTGTTGAACGTTTTCCGATTCAAGGCCATCTTCTAGGCCAAAACACTCACGCATTACATCAGACACTTGCCAAGACATGTCTGGTCTCCCGCGTCATATTTCGCCTCTTGACAGGGCTGCATTCAGATAGCTCTAACTTTTGCACAAGAACTCGGATTGAGATGATTTTTATATCAGAATCGACCGATTCGACGAGACGAAGACAATTCATGTAGAGCATTCCTTCATCGAAGGTTGTCCTGGAGGCGTAATTGACAAAAAAGCACTCCGAACACCTAAACATGACAATCTGAGTGTAGTTTTGGTCTTTGATATGATGCCGAATAATTATGGTCCAAACATCAAAGTTGTTCCATTCGGCAATGTGAAATTTATCATTTAGAATATTTTGTCATTTGAGGCCATCTCCATTGCGTTCTGCATTGTGCCAAAATCAGGTGTCAACACATGCCCCCTGTTTTTCGGCAAAGCTTGCATGCCGAAAAATAATTTGCACCATGTTTGTTCTAAGGACGATGTCAACACTCCATCGGCCATCTATTTTTCTCAGGGCTATAATTATGTATCGGCCATGTTTGTGCTAAGGGCGATAATCATATATCGGCCATTGCCTACTTAGGCTTCCTGCCACACACTCGGGTGGTACTTCTTCAAATATTTGCCATTGAGAGCTCGAGGTAAAAATGCCCCTTGTATTGATTCCACCAAATATGAATTTCCGGGAACAACTCTTGTAATCCTAAAAGGACCTTCCCAACTTGGAGACCACTTCCCGAATTTTCTATCTCTAGAACCTATCGGCAGAATCACTTTCCACACAAGATCGCCAACCTGAAAATTCTTCAATTTGACCTTTTTATTGTAAGCTCTGGCTACCCTCAGCTTGTCCCTTTCTATGGCCCTTAAAGCAGCCAAACGTTTATCAGCAACTTCATCAATGTTGTCCATCATCAAATTGTAAAAGTCCACTACCGATAAATCATTCTGTTTGGCTATTCTCAAAGCACTCAAATTCACTTCCACTGGTAAAACAGCCTCTTGACCGTATACTAGCTCATATGGAGTCACCTTTGTAGCACCATGCCTTGAGATTCTATGTGCCCATAAAGCTTCAGACAATAACTCATGCCATTTTCTTGGATTATCCTCAATCTTCTTTTTGATGAGCTTGATCAATATCTTATTGCTAGATTCAGCTTGT
Organism: Aegilops umbellulata; assembly: GCA_032464435.1. Classification (NCBI taxonomy): domain Eukaryota; kingdom Viridiplantae; phylum Streptophyta; class Magnoliopsida; order Poales; family Poaceae; genus Aegilops; species Aegilops umbellulata. Next base: position 81,847,870 of record CP136054.1, on the reverse strand, counting down.
CCATTAGCTTGGGCATAATATGGAGATGAATTGAGCAACTTTATGTTATATGATTCGGCAAATTCTCTAACATGATGTGACATGAAAGATGAACCTTGATCTGTAGTCAATGTCTGAGGAATGCCGAATCTATGAATAATGTGCTCGGTTATGAATTGAATTACCTTCGTATGTGTCATGTTCTTGAGAGGTACTGCTTCAGACCACTTGGTGAAATAATCGGTTGCCACCAACACGAACCGATGCCCCTTCGAGGAAGATGGATGAATTTGCCCAATGAAATCTAAACCCCATCCTCTAAAAGGCCACGGCTTAATAATAGGATGTAACATAACAGCAGAAGCCAATTGAATATCACCAAATTTTTGACAAGCTTCACACCCTTTATAATACCTGAAGCAATCATTGATCATAGTCGGCCAATAAAATCCAGCACGTCGCAATAACCACTTCATCTTGGGAGCCGACTGATGAGTACCACAAATGCCTTCATGTACCTCTCCCATAGCAACTCTTGCTTGGTCCTCATCCAAACACTTCAAAAGAACATCTTCAACTGTTCGGCGATAAAGACCACCATCTCTTATTGTATATTTGAAAGCCATACGCCGAACAGTCCTGTCCACCCTTTTACTCGGATCACGCAAGTATTCCATAATGGGCTTCCTCCAGTCATGATTCTCACCTGCACTAGATTTTTTGTTAGTGGCCGAATTAGTGGGCTCTGGTTCGGCCTCTCCCATATTATCAAGACAAGACATCGGCTTCTGAGAAATATGAAACATGCCATGATCAACATGATAGCCGGATGCTTGTTGTGCCAACTCATTTGCTCTCCAATTGTCATGTCTAGATATATGAGCAATCCTGAAACAATCTAAAGTAGAAATTGTATCTAGACACTTATCAAGATACACATTAAGTGATTCGTCTAAACATTGAAAAACCTTAGACACTTGCTGCAGTACTAACAACGAGTCACCAAAAGCCTCAACATGTGTAGCACCTATAGCAAGCAACATCTCCAGGCCGAATAACAATGCCTCATATTCGACTTGATTGTTTGTGCAAAAATATTCTAAGCGGCATGAGGCTTCCAAAACAGCACCATGAGGAGATATGTAAACAATACCAACACCTTGGCCATTGCTACAAACTAAACCATCAAAATATAATCTCCATGGTACTAATGAGACAAGGTTTATATCAATGTCATGCTTGTCATCAATCCGATGTTCAACAATAAAATCAACTATGATTTGGCCTCTTATAGATCTCAAAGATGCATAAGCCAAATCATATCCAAACAAAGTATAAGCCCACCAACCAATTCTACAGCTATGAATTGGTCTATGCAGCATATATTCAATGACATCGGTCATGATGTCTCAACTCCATTCAATCATAATATAGGCATACATATAAATTTTCATGATCACGTACCTTGTCTCGCTCTCCAATCAAACTAAGGACGATGTTAGAATACTACACGGGCCATGCATTGACATACTCTTAGGACGATAGATAAATATCATCCATTACCATGTAAACTTCATTCAAAGCACATATAGCCGAAATAAACAAATGAGATGACAAATCAAGTATTTCGGCCCTTTGGATCAGCAACAAACTTGTGGCTAATCAAATGTATAGTGACTTGGTAATACCCTTTCATGACGTAAGAAATTATATTGCATCCATGGATTAAAATAGGCCCATTGAGGGTTACCAATCATACCTGATGACGAATTCCATGGCATAGGCGTTAATGGCATAGTTGAAGAATATGGATAATGTGTAGACCAAAGATGTTGAAACCTTCGGCTTGGTCCTTCATAGTTTTTACTCTTTTCCTTCTTCACTTTTGCCGCACTTCTTGTAATGTAGGCTTGCACATAATTCTTATTTTGAGCACTTCCTTTGAGAACCCATGCCATGTTCCTTTCTTCAAGTTCTTGTGCACTAAGTTTGTGTAATTTCCTCTTTTGCCAATACGATAAGCCGAGTGGGCATCTCGGCTGTGATTCTATTTTGACCAATGGCAATTCCTTTTTGGCCTTGTGCATTCTCAACTTCTTTTCTTCAGATTTGGCACTTTGACTCTCAATAATTGGTTGCTTCGTCTTATTGCCTTTTGTAGCCAATGTCAACACTTTAATTGGCTCTTTATCATTTGAGATCAAATCTGAAGTAGCACACTTACGACCATCTCTTTTCACGCGGTAGACTTGCTTGACCACCTCTTTTTTCATCCATGGTGTCCGGACCGATTCCTTATAATTGAAACGATCTTTAACATGTGACTGTTCAAATGTTGATCTTCTCGGAGCTGCATAATATTGGTGAGATGGTCTAAAATAAGATGGAGAATGTGCCCTTGTATCATACCTGTCCCATGATGAATATGGATCTACATGAGCATAGGGAGGCATCCACGGCATTGGCATTGGCGGCCCAAAATAAGGATATGAATATGTTGCATTGAAACTCTCACTTTGCCAATACCGATCCTCATATTTGCGCCTTGGGGGTGATCTTGGTTTCTTTGCATGATCGGGCCGATAAGAACTCTTCTCTTCACTCTTCTTTTGATATTTCTCCAATAGTTCAGGGAAGGTGATTTTTGATCTTTTACACTTGCGCTTATTTCGGCCTTTGTTTTCTTTTGGTTTGCTTTCATCGATCATTGGATTTGCTTGCTGCCCCCCAGTCCTTGGCGTCTCCATTGTAGCTTCGATGGAATTCTTGCCCTCAAGATTATGTTCATTATGCTCTTCGACAACTTCTTTACTTGAAAGCTTGATCCCATCACCTGCAGTTTTACCTTCTCTTCAAATGGACCGGCTTGAAGCAGCCGATACAAAAACTTTCTACCATCGGGACCATTTGGAATAGACTGGTCATCTCTTGGTGTCTCAACAAATTTCAATCGTCCTTTATCAATGGCCGATTTAACTATTTGACGAAGCATGTTACAATCCTCAAAATTATGCTTGGACGAATCATGCAACTTACAATACATCCGTCCCTGGACAGATGGCTCAACATGGTGATCAAGAATTCTAATATAATTATTCCTCAACAAATCAAAGATTTTATCACACATGTTTGAATTAAAGGTAAACCTTTTATTTTCTAGCCGATCTTGCTGTGAGAACGGCTTTGGAATTAAGAAAACGAATGGTTCAGATTTTTCACCACACCATTCGGTTATGCATTGTGTTTTGCACTCTATTTCCGATGTCTTTGGGTAAGGTATTATACTAGCATCGGTTTCCTCAACAGAATTTAACCTTGGCTTTAAATTTCTAAAACGAAAATAGTTAGAACATACATGTCTCAATTGAGACCAAGTGCAAGCCAAGTACGAAATAAGCAAAGCTACCCAAATAGATATGAACTTTGGATAGAGCAACGAGGAAAGCTTTGGCTGTAATAATAAGTCACTATCGGTCTTTATAAATGGCGTAATGGGTTGACCGATATGCTCAGTAACAACTTTATTGCTAGCAAGTAAATTACCCTTCTTCATTGGTCTTTCAAAATTACTTATGAGGATTTTTCTAATAGATGCATCAACAATAAAGTCTTGACCAAATCTGAAAATAGGTAAATTACTTGCTAAACATACCTCTTCAAATATGTTGGGAGAGCACGATGGTGGTGTGACTTGAACAATATCTTGCTCCACCTTTGGATGGCTCCCCAACGCCTCTTCATCATCTTTTTCTTGATTCCGTGCATCATTACATTGAAGATTTTTGTCGGCCGAACTTTGTTCGGCTACTTGTTCTTGTCCTTGAAGTTCATCAATTTCTATGGCACGAAACTCATAGGGCAGGAAGTAGGTTCCATTAATTTCAAAAAAATCAAACAGGGTTGTTTTGCTATGCTTGCCATGCCCTTTCTCAATAATGCTTGCCTCTTTGGATTTGATGGATTCGTAATATATACTACTTGATTCAGCTTTTTCAACCGAAGCACTTTCAAGTTCCGAATCATCCTTCTTTTCATTGATACTACCAATTGGCAATGCTTCTTTTATCTGAGCCAATTCCTTTTCTATTTGTTTCTGACGGCGAGCGGCAAAGTTGGCTTTAAGTTTTCCTCAATTTCAGCCCACTCCGAATATGATTGCCCCCCAATGTTTTTAGATTCTTTCGGCAATGACACACGGGTGTTGCCGAAATTTTGCAATAGTGGGGGTGTATAATATGATGTAGCACTAGGTGAAGGCATATGCATTGTTGTAAAACCATATTTTTGCTCGCCAATTTTATCAATTGGCAAAGATTCATCTTCTTGCAAAACTCTAGCTTTTATTGCGGCATAATCAGGAAATAGCCCCTTTTCATGTTGTTCAAGGCAAAGAGCACTAATCCTCTTATTTTGGGCTAAACTCTTCAATGCAGCCACCACTACCTCATCTTCTACAATATTTGGCACAACCGCTCCTGTAAAATTTACATTTATTCGGCTATGACCAGAAAGGTGTGAAGCCGAATTATGAGCATCTACAGTTGTGTATGGTGCCGAAAAATTACTAACATGAGGTGTAGCATATGATGGTTGAGAGTAACTGGCTGAATAGCTAGTAGTAGCATGGCCAATTCTCCCATCCATCGGCAAGGTTGGATTCACATATTGCAAATTAGTTGCTGATGAATAAAAAGGTGAAACACTTTCCTGTATGCTATTGGAAATTTTAACATGAGGTGTTTCAAATTGATTAACCAAACCCATCATGTTGTTCATCGGCATATGGATTTGTGGGGTTGCCGATGCATGAGAGTTTGGATACATATGTTGTATGTTGCTAAAATCATAAGAATTTGAAGCAAGAAGATTATTTTGCATCGGCCCTTGCGCATAATTAGATGCATAATTGATAAAACTAGGGCTAGCCGATACATTATGCTCATTAGGTGATCCAGCAACAACATATGGATTATTTGCATCTACAAAGGGGAATTGGGTATTCATATTACCTTTGTAGATTGCAGCAACTTGATGACGATCTCTTCGTAGAAAGAACGGGCTGGAGACCGTTCAAAGCTTCGTCCCTAGCGGAGTCACCAAAAAGTGTGTTGACACACGAACACGTCACGTGTACCCTCGACGCCGGGGGTGATGCACCGCAGCTCACGTCGAAGGAGACCCGACCGACAGCGCGATACGCAAGACAGTCGGCGGGCGCTTTTGTAGACCCGAAGCCCCGCTTGCCCAGGAGGGACCCCGTCAGGGCTCGCGGCGGCTATGGGCTGCTCCAAGTCGATTCGCTCGCCCCTAGAGCCTCGTGGATCCGCAGCCCTCCAGCATGAAGAACTAGCGAAGAATGAGAAGAAAGATACAAGGGAGAGATAAAAAGTAGATGAACACGAAAAAGTAGTAGATTGATTTGATCGATTGTGTGTTGTTCAATCGGCCGTCATCCCCAACATATATAAGAGGCGGCTGGACTTCCCGTACAAGCAAAGGATTTATCTAGGCTTTCCTTACAAGAAAATTACATCAATTCATGTCCTAGAGTCCTAGTTCTGGTCCCACTCAGATTCAGCCCGAATCTGGTCCAATCTTCTGTCTTGCTCTTTGCGTGGGCCGTAGAATCTGCATATGACTTCCGATGGAGACGGTTCAAATATCAATTTTGTGTGCTTCGACGAGGCCAACAATCCGTCTGTTGATCACTTTTCCAAATAAGGCCATCTTGAATACTCCACGGGGTCATCTCTAATTTCGAGTCGGACTCGTTCATGTAGCTGACTGGACCGCCCGACTCTTGCAGCGTCTCTGCAGGTCGTATACTATGTCGGATGATGATGACTCCAAAAGAAAAGTTGACCGTTTCGACGTGACGAACAACTCCCGTGTTGAACACATTTTCATCCGAAGCAATCTAGATAAGTATTTGAGCCCATCTTCAGCATCTGGTCGGATTGGCCTCGACAGTTTCTACTATTCACAGCGGCAAGCTTTCCCGGCAAGGTTACTATTCACGGCGGCAAGCTTTCCCCGGCAAGGTTACTGTTCATGGCGGCAAGCTCTCCCCCGGCAAGGGTACTGTTCATGGCGGCAAGCTTTGTTGGGGAACGTTGCAGAAAATTAAAATTTTTCCTACGGTTTCACCAAGATCCATCTATGAGTTCATCTAAGCAACGAGTCATGGGAGAGAGATTGCATCTACATACCACTTTGTAGATCATGAGCGAAAGCGTTCAACGAACGGGGATGAGGTAGTCGTACACGACGTGATCCAAATCACCGGAGATCCTAGCACCGAACGGACGGCACCTCCGCGTTCAACACACGTACGGTCAGCGTAACGTCTCCTTCTTCTTGATCCAGCAAGGCAAAGGAGAGGTTGAGGAAGATGGCTCCAGCAGCAGCACGACGGCGTGGTGATGGTGGAGCTGCAGTACTCCGGCAGGGCTTCGCCGAGCTCTATGGAGGAGGAGGAGGTGTTGGAGAGGGAGAGGGAGGCGCCAGCGCAAGGGGTGCGGCTGCCCCCTCCCCTCCCCCTTTAGATAGGCCCCCTGGGGGGGGGGGCGCCGGCCCTGGGAGATTGAATCTCCCAAGGGGCGGCGGCCAAGGGGGGTTGAGTGCCCCCCAAGGCAAGTGCGCCCCCCCACCTTAGGGTTCCAACCCTAGGCGCAGGGGGTGGGCCTTGGGGGGCGCACCAGCCCACCAAGGGCTGGTCCCCCTTCCCACTTCAGCCCATGGGGCCCTCCGGGATGGGTGGCCCCACCCGGTGGACCCCCGGGACCCATCTGGTGGTCCCGGTACAATACCGGTGACCCCCCAGATCATTCCCGATGGCCGAAACTGCACTTCCTATATATAATTCTTCACCTCCGGACCAATCCGGAACTCCTCGTGACGTCTAGGATCCCATCTGGGACTCCGAACAACATTCGGGTTACTGCATATACATATCTTCACAACCCTAGCATCACCGAACCTTAAGTGTGTAGACCCTACGGGTTCGGGAGACATGCAGACATGACCGAGACGGCTCTCGGGCAATAACCAACAGCGGGATCTGGTTACCCATGTTGGCTCCCACATGCTCCACGATGATCTCATCGGATGAACCACGATGTCGAGGATTCAATTAATCCCGTATACGATTCCCTTTGTCAATCGGTATTTTACTTGCCCGAGATTCGATCATCGGTATCCCAATACTTCGTTCAATCTCGTTACCGGCAAGTCACTTTACTCGTACCGTAATGCATGATCCCGTGATCAAACACTTTGATCACATTGAGCTCATTATGATGATGCATTACCGAGAGGGCCCGGTGATACCTCTCCGTCAAGCAGAGTGACAAATCCCAGTCTCGATCCGTGTCAACCCAACAGATACTTTCGGAGATACCCGTAGTATACCTTTAAAGTCACCCAGTTACGTTGTGACGTTTGGCACACCCAAAGCACTCCTACGGTGTCCGGGAGTTACACGATCTCATGGTCTAAGGAAAGGATACTTGACATTGGAAAACTCTAGCAAACGAACTATGCGATCTTATGCTATGTTTAGGATTGGGTCTTGTCCATCACATCATTCTCCTAATGATGTGATCTCGTTATCATTGACATCCAATGCCCATAGTCAGGAAACCATGACTATCTATTGATCAACAAGCTAGTCAACTAGAGGCTTACTAGGGACACGTTGTTGTCTGTTATTCACACATGTATTACGATTTCCGGATAACACAATTATAGCACGAATAAAGACAATTATCATGAATAGGGAAATATAATAAAAATGCTTTTATTATTGCCTCTAGGGCATATTTCCAACAGTCTCCCACTTGCACTAGAGTCAATAATCTAGTTACATTGTGATGAATCGAACACCCATAGAGTTCTGGTGCTGATCATGTTTTGCCTTAGGGAGAGGTTTAGTCAACGGATCTGCGACATTCAGATCCGTGTGCACTTTACAAATTTCTATGTCTCCATCTTGAACATTTCCACGAATGGAGTTGAAGCGACGCTTGATGTGCCTGGTCTTCTTGTGAAACCTGGGCTCCTTGGCAAGTGCAATAGCTCCAGTGTTGTCACAGAAGAGTTTGATTGGCCCCGACGCATTGGGTATGACTCCGAGGTCGGTGATGAACTCCTTCACCCAAATTGCTTCATGTGCTGCCTCCGAGGCTGCGATGTACTCCGCTTCACATGTAGATCCCGCCACGACGCTTTGCTTGCAACTGCACCAGCTTACTGCCCCACCATTCAAAATATACACATATCCGGTTTGTGACTTAGAGTCATCCAGATCTGTGTCGAAGCTAGCGTCGACGTAACCCTTTACGACGAGCTCTTCGTCACCTCCATAAACGAGAAACATTTCCTTAGTCCTTTTCAGGTACTTCAGGATATTCTTGACCGCTGTCCAGTGTTCCTTGCCGGGATTACTTTGGTACCTTCCTACCAAACTTACGGCAAGGTTTACATCAGGTCTGGTACACATCATGGCATACATAATAGAACCTATGGCTGAGGCATAGGGGATGACACTCATCTCTTCTATATCTTCTGCCGTGGTCGGACATTGAGCTGAGCTCAATTTCACACCTTGTAACACAGGTAAGAACCCCTTCTTAGATTGATCCATATTGAACTTCTTCAATATCTTATCAAGGTATGTGCTTTGTGAAAGACCTATGAGGCATCTTGATCTATCTCTATAGATCTTGATGCCTAATATATAAGCAGCTTCTCCAAGGTCCTTCATTGAAAAACTCTTATTCAACTAGGCCTTAATGCTGTCCAAGAGTTCTATATCATTTCCCATCAAAAGTATGTCATCTACATATAGTATGAGAAATGCTACAGAGCTCCCACTCACTTTCTTGTAAACGCAGGCTTCTCCATAAGTCTGCGTAAACCCAAATGCTTTGATCATCTCATCAAAGAGAATGTTCCAACTCCGAGATGCTTGCACCAGCCCATAAATCGAGCGTTGGAGCTTGCACACCTTGTCAGCATTCTTAGGATCGACAAAACCTTCCGGCTGCATCATATACAATTCTTCCTTAAGGAAACCATTAAGGAATGCCGTTTTGACGTCCATTTGCCATATTTCATAATCGTAGAATGCGGCAATTGCTAACATGATTCAGACGGACTTCAGCTTCGCTACCGGTGAGAAAGTCTCATCATAGTCAATTCCTTGAACTTGTCGATAACCCTTAGCGACAAGCCGAGCTTTATAGATGGTCACATTACCATCCGCGTCTGTCTTCTTCTTAAAGATCCATTTATTTTCTATGGCTCGCCGCTCAACGGGCAAGTCAGTCAAAGTCCATACTTCGTTTTCATACATGGATCCTATCTCGGATTTCATGGCTTCCAGCCATTTGTCGGAATCCGGGCCCGCCATTGCTTCCTCATAGTTCGAAGGTTCACCGTAGTCTAACAACATGATTTCCAAGACAGGGTTGCCGTACCACTCTGGTGCGGAACGTGTCCTTGTGGACCTTCGAATTTCAGTAGGAGCTTGATTAGAAGTATCTTGATCATCATCATTAATTTCCTCTCTAGTCGGTGCAGGCACCTCAGGAACGTTTTCTTGAGTTTCGCCATTTTCCGGTTCAAGAGGTAACACTTCATCAAGTTCTACTTTCCTCCCACTTACTTCTTTCGAGAGAAACTCTTTCTCTAGAAAGGATCCATTCTTGGCAACAAAGATCTTGCCTTCAGATCTGAGGTAGAAGGTATACCCAATAGTTTCTTTAGGGTATCCTATGAAGACGCATTTTTCCGACTTGGGTTCGAGCTTTTCAGGTTGAAGTTTCTTGACATAAGCATCGCATCCCCAAACTTTTAGAAACGACAGCTTATGTTTCTTCCCAAACCATAATTCATACGGTGTCGTCTCAACGGATTTCGACGGAGCCCTATTTAAAGTGAATGCGGCAGTCTCTAAAGCATAGCCCCAAAAAGATAGCGGTAAATCGGTAAGAGACATCATAGATCGTACCATATCTAATAGAGTGCGATTACGACGTTCGGACACACCATTACGCTGAGGTGTTCCAGGCGGCGTGAGTTGTGAAACTATTCCACATTTTCTTAAGTGTGTGCCAAATTCATGACTCAAGTATTCTCCTCCATGATCTGATCGTAAAAACTTGATTTTTCTGTCACGTTGATTTTCAACCTCACTCTAAAATTCCTCTAACTTTTCAAAGGTCTCAGACTTGTGTTTCATTAAGTAGATATACCCATATCTACTCAAGTCATCAGTGAGGGTGAGAACATAACGATAGCCACCGCAAGCCTCAACACTCATTGGACCGCACACATCGGTATGTATGATTTCCAATAAGTTGGTTGCTCGCTCCATTGTTCCTGAGAACGGAGTCTTGGTCATTTTACCCATGAGGCATGGTTCGCACGTGTCAAATGATTCATAATCAAGAGACTCTAAAAGTCCATCTGCATGGAGCTTCTTCATGCGTTTGACACCTATGTGACCAAGACGGCAGTGCCACAAATATGTGGGGCTATTGTTATCAACTTTAACTCTTTTGGTATTCACACTGTGAATATGTGTGTCATCACGTACGAGATTCATTAAGAATAAACCATTAACCATCAGAGCATGACCATAAAACATATCTCTCATATAAATAGAACAACCATTATTCTCGGATTTAAATGAGTAGCCATCTCGAATTAAACGAGATCCAGACACAATGTTCATGCTCAAACTTGGCACTAAATAACAATTATTGAGGTTTAAAACTAATCCCGTAGGTAAATGTAGAGGTAGCGTGCCGACGGCGATCACATCGACCTTGGAACCATTCCCGACGCGCATCGTCACCTCGTCTTTCGCCAGTCTCCGTTTGTTCCGCAGCTCCTGCTTTGAGTTACAAATGTGAGCAACTGCACCGGTATCAAAGTACCCAAGAGCTACTACGAGTACTGGTAAGGTACACATCAATTACATGTATATCACATATACCTTTTGTTTTGCCGGCCTTCTTGTCCGCTAAGTATTTGGGCCAGTTCCGCTTCCAGTGACCACTTCCCTTGCAATAAAAACACTCAGTCTCGGGCTTGGGTCCATTCTTTGGCTTCTTCCCGGCAACTTGCTTACCGGACGCGGCAACTTCCTTGCCGTCCTTCTTGAAGTTCTTTTTACCCTTGCCCTTCTTGAACTTAGTGGCTTTATTCACCATCAACACTTGATGTTCCTTCTTGATTTCTACCTCTGCTGATTTCAGCATGGCATATACCTCAGGAATGGTCTTTACCATCCCCTGCATGTTGTAGTTCATCACAAAGCTCTTGTAGCTAGGTGGAAGCGACTGGAGGATTCTGTCAATGACCGCTTCATTCGGGAGATTAACTTCCAGTTGAGTCAAGCTGTTGTGCAACCCAGACATCTTGAGTATGTGTTCACTAACAGAGCTATTTTCCTCCATCTTACAGCTAAAGAATTTGTCGGAGACTTCATATATCTCGACCCGGGCATGAGCTTGGAAAACCATTTTCAGCTCTTCGAACATCTCATATGCTCCATGTCTCTCAAAACGCTTTTGGAGCCCCGGCTCTAAGCTGTAAAGCATGCTGCACTGAACGAGGGAGTAATCATCGGAACGTGACTGCCAAGCGTTCATAACGTCTTGTTCTGCAGGGAGAACAGGTGCGTCACCCAGCGGTGCTCGTAGGACATAATCTTTCTTGGCAGCTATGAGGATGATCCTCAGGTTCCGGACCCAGTCCGTATAGTTGCTGCCATCGTCTTTCAGCTTGGTTTTCTCTAGGAATGCGTTGAAGTTGAGGACTACGTTGGCCATTTGATCTACAAGACATATTGTAAATATTTTAGACTAAGTTCATGATAATAAAGTTCATCTTAATCAAATTATTTAATGAACTCCCACTTAGATAGACATCCCTCTTCTAGTCATCTAAGTATTACATGATCCAAGTCAACTAGGCCGTGTCCGATCATCACGTGAGACGGACTAGTCAACATTGGTGAACATCTTCATGTTGATCGTATCTTCTATACGACTCATGCTCGACCTTTCGGTCTTCTGTGTTCCGAGGCCATGTCTGTACATGCTAGGCTCGTCAAGTCAACCTAAGTGTTTGCATGTGTAAATCTATCTTACACCCGTTGTATGTGAACGTTAGAATCTATCACACCCGATCATCACGTGGTGCTTCGAAACAACGAACTGTCGCAACGGTGCACAGTTAGGGGGAACACTTCTTGAAATTATTATGAGGGATCATCTTATTTACTACCGTCGTTCTAAGTAAACAAGATGCAAAACATGATAAACATCACATGCAATCAAATAATAAACGTGACATGATATGGCCAATATCACATAGCTCCTTTGATCTCCATCTTGGGGCTCCATGATCATCTTGTCACCGGCTTGACACCATGATCTCCATCATCGTGTCTCCATGAAGTTGCTCGCCAACTATTACTTCTAGTACTATGGCTAACGCGTTTAGCAATAAAGTAAAGTAATTTACATGGCGTTTCTCAATGAAACGCAGGTCATACAAAAATAAAGACAACTCCTATGGCTCCTGCCGGTTGTCATACTCATCGACATGCAAGTCGTGATTCCTATTACAATAGCATGAACATCTCATACATCACATATAGATCATTCATCATTCATCACAACTTTGGCCATATCATATCACAAAGCACTTGCTGCAAAAACAAGTTAGACGTCCTCTAATTGTTGTTGCAAGTTTTACGTGGCTGAATTAGGGTTCTAGCAAGAACGTTTTCTTACCTACGTGAAAGCCACAACGTGATTTGTCAACTTCTATTTACCCTTCATAAGGACCCTTTTCATCGAATCCGCTCCAACTAAAGTGGGAGAGACAGACACCCGCCAGCCACCTTATGCAACTAGTGCATGTTAGTCGGTGGAACCGGTCTCACGTAAGCGTACGTGTAAGGTTGGTCCAGGCCACTTCATCCCACAATACTGCTGAAGCAAGATAAGACTAGTAGCGGCAAGAAAGTTGATAACATCTACGCCCACAACAAATTGTGTTCTACTCGTGCAATAGAGAACTACGCATAGACCTAGCTCATGATGCCACTGTTGGGGAACGTTGCAGAAAATTAAAATTTTTCCTACGGTTTCACCAAGATCCATCTATGAGTTCATCTAAGCAACGAGTCATGGGAGAGAGATTGCATCTACATACCACTTTGTAGATCGCGAGCGGAAGCGTTCAACGAACGGGGATGAGGTAGTCGTACACGACGTGATCCAAATCACCGGAGATCCTAGCACCGAACGGACGGCACCTCCGCGTTCAACACACGTACGGTCAGCATAACGTCTCCTTCTTCTTGATCCAGCAAGGCAAAGGAGAGGTTGAGGAAGATGGCTCCAGCAGCAGCACGACGGCGTGGTGATGGTGGAGCTGCAGTACTCCGGCAGGGCTTCGCCGAGCTCTATGGAGGAGGAGGAGGTGTTGGAGAGGGAGAGGGAGGCGCTAGCGCAAGGGGTGCGGCTGCCCCCCTCCCCTCCCCCCTTTATATAGGCCCCCTGGGGGGGGGGCGCCGGCCCTGGGAGATTGAATCTCCCAAGGGGCGGCGGCCAAGGGGGGTTGAGTGCCCCCCAAGGCAAGTGGGCGCCCCCACCCTAGGGTTCCACCCCTAGGCGCATGGGGTGGGCCTTGGGGGGCGCACCAGCCCACTAAGGGGTGGTCCCCCTTCCCACTTCAGCCCATGGGGCCCTCCGGGATGGGTGGCTCCACCCGATGGACCCCCGGGACCCATCTGGTGGTCCCGGTACAATACCGGTGACCCCCAGATCATTCCCGATGGCCGAAACTGCACTTCCTATATATAATTCTTCACCTCCGGACCAATCCGGAACTCCTCGTGATGTCCGGGATCCCATCCGGGACTCCGAACAACATTCGGGTTACTGCATATACATATCTTCACAACCCTAGCGTCACCGAACCTTAAGGGTGTAGACCCTACGGGTTCGGGAGACATGCAGACATGACCGAGACGGCTCTCGGGCAATAACCAACAGCGGGATCGGGATACCCATGTTGGCTCCCACATGCTCCACGATGATCTCATCGGATGAACCACGATGTCGAGGATTCAATTAATCCCGTATACGATTCCCTTTGTCAATCGGTATTTTACTTGCCCGAGATTCGATCGTCGGTATCCCAATACTTCGTTCAATCTCGTTACCGGCAAGTCACTTTACTCGTACCGTAATGCATGATCCCGTGATCAAACTCTTTGATCACATTGAGCTCATTATGATGATGCATTACCGAGAGGGCCCGGTGATACCTCTCCGTCAAGCGGAGTGACAAATCCCAGTCTCGATCCGTGTCAACCCAACAGATACTTTCGGAGATACCCGTAGTATACCTTTATAGTCACCCAGTTCCGTTGTGACATTTGGCACACCCAAAGCACTCCTACGGTGTCCGGGAGTTACACGATCTCATGGTCTAAGGAAAGGATACTTGACATTGGAAAACTCTAGCAAACGAACTATGCGATCTTATGCTATGTTTAGGATTGGGTCTTGTCCATCACATCATTCTCCTAATGATGTGATCTCGTTATCATGGACATCCAATGCCCATAGTCAGGAAACCATGACTATCTATTGATCAACGAGCTAGTCAACTAGAGGCTTACTAGGGACACGTTGTTGTCTGTTATTCACACATGTATTACGATTTCCGGATAACACAATTATAGCACGAATAAAGACAATTATCTTGAATAAGGAAATATAATAATAATGCTTTTATTATTGCCTCTAGGGCATATTTCCAACAAGCTTTCCCCGACAAGATTACTGTTCACGGCGGCAAGCTCTCCCGGCAAGATTACTGTTCACGGCGGCAAGCTCTCCCAGCAAGGTTTTTGAGGCAGTAAACGACCTCGGATGAAAATGTGTCCAAAAGCAAAGTTGACCGTTTTGACGAGACGAAAAACTTTCGTGTTGAACGTTTTCCAATTAGAGGCCATCTTCTGGGCCAAAATACTCACGCATTACATCAAACACTTGCCAAGACATGTCTGGTCTCCCGCGTCATATTTCGCCTCTTGACAGGGCTGCATTCAGATAGCTCTAACTTTTTCACACGAACTCGGATTGAGATGATTTTATATCAGAATCGACTGACTCAACGAGACGAAGACAATTCATGTAGAGCATTCCTTCATCCGAGGTTGTCCTGGAGGCGTAATTGACCAAAAAGCACTCCGAACACCTAAACATGACAACCTGAGTGTAGTTTTGGTTTTTGATATGATGCCGAATAATTATGGTCCAAACATCAAAGTTGTTCCATTCGGCAATGTGAAATTTATCATTTAGAATATTTTGTCATTTGAGGCCATCTCCATTGCGTTCTGCATTGTGCCAAAATCAGGTGTCAACACCTACTCCTATTCTTATTCCTTGATCCCTCCTCCAAGTAAACCCCCCCTCCCCAATATAAATACCCCCACACCCCCCTCTAAATCATCAAACCAAAACTCAAGCCCTCCACCGCACCCCACCCCGCGCCCTCACCCGCCGCCGCCGCCGCCGCCCCACCGCCGCCGCCGCCCCACGCCGCCGTTCGCCGGAACCTCGCCGAGGTAGCCGCACCGCGTCTCTTTCTCTTTTCATCGGATCATTTTCTTCTAATCGTTCCGATTCTTTTCTTCTTTTCCGATCGTTTTCTTTCCGGTTCTTTTCTAAACCGTTCCGGTTGCTAGATCGGTTTTCGTTCGGTTTTCTTTTTCCGAAACCCTAGATCGGATTCGTTTTCTTTTCCGATTTAGTTGCCTCGAGACCTTCGCCGGACCGTTCATTCTAACGAACGTGATCACCGGATTCTTCTAGGTTAACAAACGTCCGTTCGTTCAACCGTTCTTCTTTTTCTTCTCGTCGGATTTATTCCGCGATCGCGATCTCAGATTTGATCTTCGTTCTAGTTTATCTTTTCGCTCGTTTATCGGAATCAGGTGATTCAAGCGCCTGGAGTTTCGTTTCGAAACCACCGTTCCGTCTAATCAACTTAAACAAAGTTTTGCTATGGTAAAATTTGACCTAGATTCAAATTGCTAGAACCAAGTTGTTTCTTTCGCCGTTTGTTTTCCGTTGCTTTGTTCGATTCGAATTCTTTTTGCAACCGGAGTTCTTAAGTTGAACTTTCTGGTTAGATCTTTTATTCGAGTTTTACCTGTGAATTAGATGAGTACTTATTGTATGCTTGTTGTTTGTCTGCGATAGATCACCCGGAGTGCGCCGCCTGTTATTTCGAAGCTCTAGGTTTCACGGATCCTCAGCAAGGCAAGTAACACTTTGATCATACCTTTTCTACTACCAAGTTTTTATTGCATTAGATCAATCCTCAAACATTGCATGATTAGGATCTAATTAAATTGTGGGATGGGAAGTAGTTGAGGTAGTACCTATCACCTGTTTTACTTATGAAACCTTTGGGAGTTACTTCTACGTTTGCTTATTATGCCATGCTATGCTAGTAGACGTGGATTGGGTGAGTGATATCCATGACAGATGTGAGTATTGTTAATTAATGATTTTATCTAAGGTGGCAACTTAAACACACATCTGGGTGGATTGAGGCACCTAGTTTCTATCAGGACTTGCCTGTTTTTCTTTGGACCGCCACCCATGCTCAAAGGGATCATAAGATCATTCATACTAGTAACTTCTGTGTGCAGCCACAAGCCATTATGGGCTCTGGCATAGCTGACTAAGTCGTGCGAACTCTTACAGTGGTAGACTAGCAGATGTAGGGGATGTAGGTTGGTACGGTCTATCACAACGTAAGGTGTGAGTGCTTCTGAAAGACTATGTCTCGGTCATCCGTCTCTCAAACACCATGTAGTGCGAGAAATCAACGGAGGCGATCGAGTCTTGTGGGGAAAAGTGCGCAAACCTCTGCAGAGTGTACAATCTGATCATGATTAGCCGTGTCCCCGGTTATGGACATCTTGAGTATCTAGTTCTTGAATATCATGTGAATCTCATCATGTTACTTCTAATTAATATTGTTGGGTTTTAATTGTTCACTTAATTGGGATCAGAATGCTGTCAACCATTCTCGATGTTTCAACCACCATGATAGTTAAATAAAAATTTATTCCTTTGCAGTAGGAAAAAACCGGCTTTACGCAAAACTGTAACCATAGAGCTTTTCCACCAGCCTTATATGCATGTAGTATAGGCTTATTCATTCATTATTCTCTATATGTTACATTGCCAGCATATTCCATGTGCTGACCCGTTTTCGGGCTGCAACTTTCATGTTGCAGACTTTTCAGACGACGAGTAAGGTGCTTTAGGTCGTGGTTCTATACTCAGTGATGCCGTTGGAGTTGATGGACTCACTTATCTTCCAAGTCTTCCGCTGTTATCATCATTAGATGGCCTTAAGCCATATTTATTGTAATAAGTTCTCTTTGAGACAACGATGTAATAAGTGTGTGATTGCTACTCTGCTATAAATCCTTCGAAGTATTGTGTGGTGTCAGCATTACTGATCCAGGGATGACACCGGAGCACAGAGACTTGACCATCCGAGGTCGGGCCGCTACATGCTCACCGCCTGCGTGAGTAATTCCATCGTAGGCTTGCTAGACGGTGATCGGTTGGATGAGGTTTAACATGTAATCGAGTTAGTTTTGTTAGGGTTTGATCCCTAGTATCCACTATGTTTTGAGATTGATGTTGCTATGACTTTGCTATGCTTAATGCTTGTCACTAGGGCCCGAGTGCCATGATTTCAGATCTGAACCTATTATGTTTTCATGAATATATGTGAGTTCTTGATCCTATCTTGCAAGTCTATAGTCACCTACTATGTGTTATGATCCGGCAACCCCGAAGTGACAATAATCGGGACCACTCCCGGTGATGACCATAGTTTGAGGAGTTCATGTATTCACTATGTGCTAATGCTTTGTTCCGGCTCTCTATTAAAAGGAGGCCTTAATATCCCTTAATCTCCATTAGGACCCCGCTGCCACGGGAGGGTAGGACAAAAGATGTCATGCAAGTTCTTTTCCATAAGCACGTATGACTATATTCAGAATACATGCCTACATTACATTGATGAATTGGAGCTAGTTCTGTGTCACTCTATGTTATGACTGTTACATGATGAACCGCATCCAGCATAATTATCCATCATTGATCTGATGCCTACGAGCTTTCCATATACTGGTTTACGCTTATTTACTTTCCCGTTGCTACTGTTACAATCACTACAAAATACCAAAAATATTACTTTGCTTTATTTACTCTTTTGTTACCGTTACCACCACTATCATATTACTTTGCTACTAAACACTTTGCTGCATATACTAAGTTTCCAGGTGTGGTTGAATTGACAACTCAGCTGCTAATACTTGAGAATATTCTTTGGCTCCCCTTGTGTCGAATCAATAAATTTGGGTTGAATACTCTACCCTCGAAAGCTGTTGCGATCCCCTATACTTGTGGGTTATCAGCAATCATTGTAGATTTCCCATGATTTACTTTTAGCCCAGTGTAGGTAGCAAAGTGAAGAAGCAAGTTCTTAATATGCATAAGTTGGTTTGCCTTAGCTGGAAGAACCAGGATGGTATCATCAACATATTGAATAACTGTAAAATCTGGGCTTTGAGCATGTGTTAGAGGGCACTTATGAGTGAGTTGGACACTGCGTCATTCATCATTGTTTGTAATAAGTCAACTTCCAGTACAAAGATCAAAGGTGAGAGAGGGTCTCCTTGTCTCACCCCTTGTTTTCATAGAAATTGCTTCCCAGGCACACCATTTAGTAGGACTAAAAAGAAACCAATACTATAGATTTGTTTAATCCATGAAATTCATTTCGAGCCAAACCCTTTGGCTTTCAAAATGTCAATAATTATTTCATGGCTCAGCATATCAAAGGCTTTTTCAAAATCCAGCTTTAGCAATAGGATCTCCTTTTTGGACTGATGGCATTGGTGTAAGTATTCATAGGACCATGCAAGGCAGTCTTGGAGACACATATTATTTAGAAAGCAATATTGATTGGTATGAACCAGTTTGAGAATGATCTTCTGCAGTCCATTGGCAAATAATTTGGCGATAATTTTCTGGGTGCAGTTGAGCAGAGAAATGGACCGGAACTCATTGGTGGATGCAACACAACACACTTTAGGGATAAGGGTAATGTAAGAATAGTTGATATTCTGAATGTTGACTTTGCCAGCCTGAAAGTCTTGGATCAGTTTATAAAATTCAGGTGCAATAATCTCCCAGCAGAATTTAAGAAAGGTAGCAGTGAAACCATCAGGGCCTGGTGATTTGTCACTGGGCATGTGTTTAATAACATCATCAATATCTTTAGTGGTCAAAGGTGATTCAAGTTCTTCCAGCTGCTGATCAAATTGTATTTGAGAGTTAAGCATAAGTGGGTTAACAATAGTGGTACTGGTGCCCAATCTTTATTTGAAGCTTTGTATAAGATTGCTGCTTGGGAAGCATGATCATGGTGCTCAATCACATAAGAATCTCTGAGCATAGCAATGTTATTATTCCTATGCTTGATAGAGGCTTTGGCTTGGAAAATTTGGTGTTAGCATCTCCCACTTTGATATTTCTAATGGTTGCTCTCTGTTTCCAGTATAACCTTTGGAAATCCAAGATCTGGTCCAAATGTTTCTTTAGAATAACTCTCTCATTAGCTTCAACATTGGTGAGTTGTCCGTATTGCTCAAGAGAATCATATAACATGATAACTTAATTTGTATTACGATGATACCTTTCAAATTAGATATGTTTCTAGACCAATTCTTAAGCCCCTTTCTCGATCTCTTGAATTTAGCAACAATTGAATTAGCACTGTCTTGTTCCTGGATGTCCTGTTCCCAGATATCCTTGACCACTTTATTTGAAATTATTGTGCTCCAACCAGTAATTTTCAAACCTAAAGATATTGGATCTAGGGAGAGAGGTGCCAATTTTAATCACACAAGGAGTATGGTCAGAGGTAGTTCTTGTCAATGGGATTGCAGTAGTGTTAGGGAAAACTAAAGTCCATGCTTCAGATGTGAAGAACCAATCAAGCTTCTCCAAAAGTAGTTCTATCTACATGGTCCTCCAAGTGAAATTTCTACCTTTGAGAGGTATTTTAACTAAAGCAAGTTGATAAGGGTTAATCCTATCATGCCCAAGGTACTCAACGATTGTCAGATTGCTTTCATTAAGGGGAGAAATACTATGGATAGGGTGATGTTGTTCCATCAAAGGGGTGAGGCATTGATCGCTCTCCGACGTCGGTATTTCCCCAAAGACGAAGGGATAATGCAGCATAGCGACGGTAGGTATTTCTCTCGGTGAAGAAACCAAGGCTATTGAACCAATAGGAGAACCAAGCAACACAACGTAAACAACACTTGCACACAAATAACAACACCTCGCTACCCGACGTGTTAAAGGGGTTGTCAATCCCTTTCGGGTAACGATGCCAGAAATTGGTAGTAGATTGAAATAATAGATCGCAAATAAAATAAAGTGCAACAAAGTATTTTTGTATTTTTGGTTTAATAGATCTGAATAAAAATGCAAAGGAAAAGTAGACCGCAAGCAAATATATGAGGAAGAAGACCCAGGGGCCGTAGGTTTCACTAGTGGCTTCTCTCGAGAAAAATAGCAAACGGTGTGTAAACAAATTACTGTTGGGCAATTGATAGAACTTCAAATAATTATGATGATATCCAGGCAATGATCATTACATAGGCATCACGTCCAAGATTAGTAGACCGACTCCTGCCTGCATCTACTACTATTACTCCACACATCGACCGCTATCCAGCATGCATCTAGTGTAGTAAGTTCATCGAAAAACGGAGTAATGCAATAAGAACAATGACATGATGTAGACAAGATCCGTTTATCTATTGCATAGATATAGATCCCATCTTTTTATCCTTAGTAGCAACGATACATACGTGTCGGTTCCCTTTCTATCACTGGGATCAAGCACCATAAGATCGAACCCACTACCGGGCACCTCTTCCCATTGTAATATAACTAGATCAATTTGGCCAAACAAAACCCAAATATCGGATAAGAAATACGAGGCTATAAGAGATCAAAGAAACTCAAATAACTTTCATGGATATAAAAAGATATAATTGATCATAAACTGGAAGTTCATCATATCCCAACAAACACACCGCAAAAAGAGTTACATCATATGGATCTCCAAGAGACCATTGTATTGAGAATTCAGCGAGAGAGAGAGAAAGCCATCTAGCTACTAACTACGGACCCGAAGGTCTACAAAGAACTACTCACGCATCATCGGAGAGGCACCAATGGAGGTGGTGAATCCCATCCGAGATGGTGTCTAGATTGCATCTGGTGGTTCTGGACTCTGCGGCGGCTGGATGAATATTTTCGTCGACTCCCCTAGGGTTCTCATGTTTTTGGGGTATTTATAGAGCAAAGAGGCGGTTCAGGGGGCACCCGAGGTGGGCACAACCCACCAGGGCGCGCCCAGGCCTCCTGGTGCGCCCTGGTGGGTTGTCCCCTCCTCGGGACTCGTCCCAGGTGCAACCAGGGCCTGTTGTGTTCCTTTTGGCCCATAAAAAAATCATCGTGGAGTTTCGTGGCATTTGGACTCTGTCTGATATTGATGTCCCGCGATGTAAAAAACATGGGGAAAACAACAACTAGCACTTGGCACTATGTCAATAGGTTAGTACCAAAAAATGATATAAAATGATTATAAAGCATCCAAGATTGATAATAAAACAACATGGAACAATAAAAAAATTATAGATACGTTGGAGACGTATCGGCATCCCCAAGCTTAACTCCTGCTCGTCCTCGAGTAGGTAAGCGATAAAAACAGAATTTTTGATGTGGAGTGCTGTTTATCATGTCATATCATATTCTTTTCTTTATAGCAAGGACATTTGGACTTTTATGTGATTCAAAGCAATAGACTAGTTTTGACATAATAATTTAGATACTCAAGCATATCAACAAGCAACCATGTCTTTCAAAATATCAATGCTAAAATAAGTTATCCCTAGCCCATCATGCTCAAACATTGATCCATTCATGAAACACACTCGAATATTAGCTACACCCAATACTTAAGTACAATCATATTGCCTCCTAGTTGGTGCTTTTTATGTGAGAAGATGGAGACTCAAATTCAAAAATAAAAATTGCATAAAGTAAAAGAAAGGCCCTTCGCAGAGGGAAGTAGGGATTTGTAGAGGTGCGAGAGCTCAAAGCGAAAAACTTAGAGGTAAAAACATTTTGGGAGGTGTATCCATCCCACCAACGAAAATGACTCAGAGCTACAAACACTTTCCATGCTAGATATGCCATAGGCGGTTCCCAAACAGAAAATAAATTTTATTCCTTTTTCCATCATACTTTCACTTTCCATGGCTAATCGTATCCACGGGTGCCTTCCATACCAACACTTTCCAAAGAATTTATTATTTGATAACATAAAGTAAATTCATTTTTGCATTTCGGTACTGGGCATCCCTAAAACCTTTGCCTTACTCTCGTGCAATGACAAGTGAATAAACACTCATCGTGAGAATAACACATCCAGCATGGAAAATATTAGCCACCCATTACCACTTCGCGAACGAAATAAATACACAAAATAGAAGTTTATTTTGAAAATTAGAGATGGCACATGCAAATTTGCTTAGAACGACAAAAGAATACCACATATAGGTAGATATAGTGGACACATGTGGCAAAACTGGTTTAAAGGATTTTGGATGCACAAGTAGAGATCATACTTAGTGCAAAATGAAGGCTAGCAACACTAGTAGAAAACGGGCCTATTGTCTCGGTTCATAAGGGATTTTTGTCCCGGTTCCTGAACCGGGACTAAAGGGTCGTTACTAATGCCCTGACCCTTTAGTCCCGGTTCAAACCTGAACCGGGACAGATGGGCCTCCACGTGGCCTGCGCGCTGAGCCCAGGCAGGAGGGCCTTTGGTCCTAGTTGGTGGCACAAACCGGGACCAATAGGCATCCACGCGTCAGCATTTCTGTGGCTGGGGTTTTTGTTTTTTTGAAAGGGGCTTGTTTAGGGGTTTTGGGGGTTAATTTAGTTTTTTATTAGCTAGCTAATAGAGAGAAGTGTCCTCTCTTATATCTCCGTGCTTGGTTTATACCAACGCTATGCTATGCCTAAACATGGCTTAGATTGAAGTGAAGGCAACATGTGGTGCATGTCGAAAGTAATACTAATTAATCCTAACTTGATCAAGTTTGGATTAGTACTACTTTCGACATGCACCACATGCATGTTGCCTTCACTTCAATCCAATCCATGTTCATTTCACCCATTGATATATAATAACTCTTCATGCTCACATCATGCATCATCATAATAATAAGTCCTACTAATCATCATGATACAACTTCTACTCGTTATTAATAACAAGTCATACGATCATCATCCTCATAGTCATCGAACCAACCCTACTTAATTGTTCTTAGCACATGATCATCAGTATTAGGTAGGACCTAAATACCCTCTTTAAGGTAAAATAGCATAAAACAGTAAAGACCCTGATTCTCCATTATGGAGAATGGAGATCATCCTGTATCCAATTCTTGCGCCGCGCTTCCTTTTGCATCCAAGTACCTCTTTACGAGTGTCCATACATTTTTTCCATTCTCTGATTTGCATGTCTCCACTTCTTTTAGAAATCTGGTATGGACAGTTGAGATTCGTAGGATGACCTGGATATATGTTCAAAACATCAAGGCGACCATGCTCATACATCAGATGAGGCACAGAATCCTCTGGGATTATTTGTTGAAAAACATAGTAATAACTTCATAGTTAGCAATGAAGTACTAGTTTTATAGAAGTATGCAAAAGATGCACGTATGTCGTAATAGTAAAAAATATTACCAGGGTATCTCCATAATAGTTACCGTAGTTCAACACGTGCACTAGTGGCACGTATTGACCATAATGTTGAGGAGTTCGATTGTAGATATTGTAATTCTCAAGATCATTACAAAATCCAAATTCTTCTCCTTGTAAGTTAACTCAGAGCCATCGGTGTAGTAAGTTCTATCTACCATCTTCTACACATTCTTTGATACTTCAAAATAAGCTGTCAATGGAATAAGCTGTCAACTATTTTGAAATGAACAATATAAATTAGTTAATAATTAACTATGTTTGAGAAACTCACATAGCGGTAGAACTGGAGGCGTATCAACAAGGACCCAAATGTCCATATTGTCTTGCTCGATTTAAGGATCACCAAGATCCATGGTGACAAGCATACCCTCATCAAAACCATACAATTTGCAAAATGCTTCCCAATTTTTGCAACCAAAATGGGTTACGCTCTCAGCATTATACAGCTTTACTTCAAAATCCACATCATGATGGGTCCTTAGGTGAATTTTCTTCGTTTCAAAATTTTCATGGTCTTCAAAATCCATCCTCTCCAAGACATATCGTCTTGCATGGCATGGGATAAACTATACTCGAATTGTAAAAGATGAAAATTACACGTTGAAATAGTTGAAGTCATGCTTAATTGTGAAAAAAACACTTGTCGTCGTTGCGTACCGTTTCAACTTCGAAGGTCTCCTCGAGCTTAATGCTGAAGCGCCGATCATCGTCCAGGTGAGGCCTGTCGCACAGACCTCGATCGTCGTGGCACCAGTCGCACTCCCCCGGGAGACTTCCATCGTCCGATGATGACATTTCCTACGTTCATAATTCAAAGATTAAACATGTACAATTAAATATATATATATATATATGTACTACAAAAACTAAATTAGATCATTATTATTCAACTAATCATATGCATATGCCTTGCATAGTGCTCTCCAATTTGAGCATTCAATAAGAAAAATCAAATCGCAAAATAAAGTATTATTCAAATTAGGATGCATTCAGTTATAAGAAAAACTACATCATCTCCATGTGTCCGTACATCGTCGAATATTATCACTAATACACGTCGAATACTATCATACATATCGCCAGTACAACTAGAACCATAGCGCCCGACGGGTATCGGCGCGGGCGGTGGACACCCAAAGGGAAGGAACCATCACATGATCATAGCTCTAGTGAGATCCCTCAAGAACCTGCCAGGTATTCTCGAACCTGCCCTCCAACGCAACCATGTAGCGACAGACGTGATGGTCCTCCTCGCTGATACGGTGACGTACCACCTCCGCGGTGTCCGGAAGCCTCGGCACCATCACTGGCCCACGCGACCGCCACCAAACAAGGATCGGGTCAACGACGGGCTGGCTTCTCACCAAGCTACGCCCCCCGGAAGGTAGCGCCTCCCAGTACCACCCCGGCGGAGCCTAGTCCCGGACATGGCCCATCTGGTCAAGCAGGTGTCGTCCACCGCCGACTCGACGACGAGGATGCGGGATAGGCATCGTCCACGTCGATGCGGGAAAAATTGCTTTAACTAAAAAAATAAACTAGTTCTATTAATTTTCTTGCTAAAAATAAACTACTTCTATATATAGTAAATAAACTAGTTTTCTTAAATCAACCAGTTCAACTACTACTAATATAAGCACTTAATTACTATAAATAAAATAAAGTAGTGCTAACTAAAAATAAACTACTTGTATATATAGTAAAATAAAGTAGTACTTATTAAATCAACTAATTCAACTACAAATTAAACTAGTTAAAAGCACTAACCTAGAATGTACTATCCTAAAATGCACTAACAGTAGAACTAATAACCTCAAATGCATTAAATCAACTAACCTTAAATGTAACTTTTGCAACACAATTTTTTTTTCTGAATATGCACACACACACACACACACACACACACACACACACACACACACACACACACACACACATATACATAAATTGACAAAAAAAATTCTATGAACAAAAAAAATCATACATCAATTCATACATATCAATAGATCATACATACATCTGCATATATACATATACATACAACATCCATATATACATACATCAATGAATTACAAAAAAAAGAAAAAAACAGAGGGCGGCGACAGCGAGGCGTGGCAGAGGGCGGCGGCGCGCGGCAAGCAGAGAAGGCAGGGGCGGCGGCGTGGGTGAAGGGAGGGGCCGGGGCTCACTGGGCGGCAACGACGAGGCGCGGCAGAGGGCGGCGACGGCGAGGTCAGGGCAGAGGGTGGCCACGTCGGGGTGGCGTGGGGTAGCGACGGTGTCAGGGCGGCGCGGGACGACGTCAGAGGGGCGCGGGACGGGGTAGAGGGGTAGCCTGGCGGCGTCGTCGGGGCGGGATCGAAGAACTGACCCCAATTTTTCACAAGTGCTGTATATATAGACCGAGCATTGGTCCCGGTTCGTGGCTCAAATCGGGACCAATGCCACCTTTAGTCCCGGTTGGTGGCACCAACCGGGACCAAAGGCCACTTTTCAGCAGCCCAAAGGGCGGGAAGCGGCGGCCTTTGGTCCCGGTTGACCAAAGGCCACTTTTCAGCAGCCCAAAGGACGGGAAGCGGCGGCCTTTGGTCCCGGTTGGTAGCACCAACCGGGACTAAAGGGGGCCTTTGGTCCTGGTTGGTGCCACGAACCGATACCAATGCCCCTTTTAGTCCCGGTTGGTGCCACCAATCGGGACCAAAGGCCTTGTGCTGCTGCGGCGTCGAAAGTTTAGTCCCACCTTGCTAGTTGAGAGGGGTGCGGAGTGGTTTATAAGCCCCACTGCCGCACCCCTCTCGAGCTCCTCTCCATTGCAGGCTTACGGGCCTAATTGTCACTGCTATGCCTTTGGGCCTACCGGGCCTCCTACGGGCCTGAATCCTGGCCCATGGACGGGTTTCTAGTCGTATTCAGGCCGTGGGGGCCTAGTAGGTGGCAATTTTTTGTTGCTTTATTTATTTTATTTTGTTTCTACTTACAACAAAATACTTATTGTTGCTATTTTTATTTTTTTCCAGATTTTTTGTTTTGTTTTCTGCATTATTTATTTTCTTTTGTTTTTTGCTTCATTTTGTAATTCTTTATGCTTTTAGTTTTAGAAAAATTATAAACTTTTTGTTAATGCCATTAGTTTTCAAATTTGAAAACACTTTTTTTGTTTTCTTTGTTGCTTTATTTATTTTATTTTGTTTCTACTTACAACAAAATACTTATTGTTGCTATTTTTATTTTTTTTCCAGATTTTTTGATTTGTTTTCTGCATTATTTATTTTCTTTTGTTTTTTGCTTTATTTTTCAATTCTTTATGCTTTTAGTTTTAGAAAAATTATAAACTTTTTGTTAATTCCATTACTTTCAAATTTGAAAACACTTTTTTTTTGTTTTTTTGTTTTCTTTGTTGCTTTATTTATTTTATTTTGTTTTTACTTACAGAATATTAGGATTTTTAGTATTATATTTACTATCTACAATCTTTCTCCACAGAGATACCAAAAATTATAAACTTTCTGTTAGTGCCATTAGTTTTCAAATTAGAATAGTTAAAATTTGAATTCTTTGAAATTTGTGTGAATCACAAGTTTGTGATTAACTTTACTAAAAAATGAACATAGATGCGCCTATAGAGAAAATTCAACCTAAATTCATAATCAATTTCTATGAATTTCAGAGAAAT
This sequence comes from Aegilops umbellulata, assembly GCA_032464435.1. Classification (NCBI taxonomy): domain Eukaryota; kingdom Viridiplantae; phylum Streptophyta; class Magnoliopsida; order Poales; family Poaceae; genus Aegilops; species Aegilops umbellulata. Next base: position 81,820,225 of record CP136054.1, on the reverse strand, counting down.
TCATTATGAATTTAGGTCAAATTTCCTGTATAGGGGCATCTATTTTCACTTTGAGAGGAGCTCAACAAGGCAGAGAGGGACGGGCTTATAAACAGGTGTGGGCGCCCTTCGGTTGGTGAGGTGGGACTAAACTGTGAATCGCAACGAGGACCAACCATTTAGTCCCGGTTGGTGGCATGAACCGGGACTAAAGGGACCTATTGGTCCCGGTTCATGCCACCATCCGGGACCAGTGGTGGTGGGCCAGGAGCAAGGCCCATTGGTCCCGGTTCGTCCCACCAACCGGGACCAAAAGGTCCAGACGAACCGGGACCAATGGCCCACGTGGCCCGGGCGGCCTCCTGGGCTCACGAACCGGGTCCAATGCACCCATTGGTCCCGGTTCTGGACTGAACCAGGACTAATGGGCTTACCCGGCCTGAACCAAAGCCCCCTTTTCTACTAGTGCAAAAAGATTGAGAAGCGACCAACCAAGAACCGAATAATCTCATAAGCAAGAATTAAGCATACCTAACACTGAATAATGCACCACAAGTAGGATATAATTTTCATTGCATGACTATTGACTTTCGTGCATGCATAGGGAATTACAAACCTTAACACCAATTTTCTTACTAGAGCATAATTACTCATCAACATAACTCACATATCTCATCATCATATCTCAAAACTACTACTAAGAATCAAGTTTATTTTGTCCAATGATCTTCATAACTTTTTTATTTTCTTTTTCTTTATCCTTCTTGGATATCTATCACTTTGGGACTAATTTTCATGTGTTGCTTTTCATAAGCTCAAACAAGTACAAGTGAAGATCATGAGCATAATTCTTTTTCTTTCTCTCAAAATAATTTAAGTAAAGCAAGAGAGAATTTATTTAAATTTTTACTAACTCTCAAATAAATCTAAGTGAAGCAAGGGAGCCTTTCTTCAAAAATACTAAGCACACGTGCTCAAAAAGATATAAGTGAAGCACTAGAGCAAGTCCTAGCTCATAAAAGATTTAAGCTATAATTTTGGCTCTCTCAAATAGTTGTGTCCAGCAAGGATTGATGACTTAAAACACAAAATAAAACAAGCAAAGACTCATATCATACAAGACGCTCCAAGCAAAACACATATCATGTGACGAATAAAAATATAGTCTTGAGTAAAATACCGATGGTCGTTAGAAGAAAGAGGGGATGCCACTCGGGGACATCCCCAAGCTTAGTTGTTTGCTCATTCTTGGATAATAGCTTTGGGATGCCGGGGAATCCCCAAGCTTAGGCTCTTCTATCCTTCTTTCATCCATCGTTAGATAACCCAAAGCTTGAAAACTTCAATCACACAAAACTCAACAAAACCTTTGTGAGATCCGTTAGTGTAAGAAAAATAAATCACTGCTATAAGTGTTGTATCAAACCAATTCATATTTTTTTATATTATATCTACTTTATTACAACTTTTCTATGGAAAAAACTCATCAAAGAAAACCATAGAGCCATCGGAATAAGCACACAACACAAAGAAAATAGAATCTGTCAAAACAGAACAGTCTGTAGTAATCTGACTTTTGCGAATATTTCTGGAACTCAAAAAATTCTACCAAATTAGGAAGACCAGGGTAATTTGTATATTAATCTTCTGCAAAAAGAATCAAAGAAAAATCTCTTTTCTTTGATTTATGAAAATTATTTTCGTGAGCGCAAAGTTTTTGTCTTTTTCAGCAAGATGAAACAACTATCACCCAAGAAGATCCTAAAGGCTTTACTTGGCACAAACACTAATTAAAACACAAAAAACACAATCATAACAGTATCATAATTGTGCTAACACTCAAGAACAAGAATTAAAAAGCAAAAATAAAATTTATTCATTGGGTTGCCTCCCAACAAGTGCTATAGTTTTACGTCCTTAGCTAGGCGTAAAGAAAGGATCTAAGTTTTGTCATCTTTGGTTCGAGATCCATAAGATGCCCTCATGATTTATTCATAAGGTGGCCTGTTTTTCGTTCTAGGAAATTGTTCCATACCTTTCCTCAAAGGAAATTGGAACTTAATATTTGCCTTCTTTCATATCAATCACGGCACCGATAGTGCGTAAAAACGGTCTACCAAGAATAATTGGACAAGACGGATTGCAATCAATATCAAGAACAATAAAATCTATTGTCACATAATTCCAATTTGCAAGAATAAGGACATCATTAATTCTTCCCATAGGCTTTTTAATAGTACAATCCGCCAAGTGCAAATTCAAGGAACATTCTTCAAGATTGGTAAGACCAAGCACCTCACATAAAGATTTCGGAATTGTAGAAACACTAGCACCCAAGTCACACAAAGAAAAACACTCATAATTTTTAATCTTGACTTTGATAGTAGGTTCCCATTCATCATGCAATTTTCTAGGAATTGAAACTTCTAATTCCAACTTTTCTTCCAAAGCTTTCATCATAGCATCAACAATATGTTTAGTAAAAGCTTTGTTTTGTTCATAGGCATGGGGTGAATTTAGCATGGATTGTAACAAAGAAATACAATCAATCAAAGAGCAACTATCATAATTGAAGTCTTTGTAATCCAAAAGAGTGGGTGCATCACTAACTAATGTTTTGACCTCTCCAAACCCACTTTTACCAATTTTCTCAACAAGATTTTCACCCTCCAAAATATTGAGACGCCTTCTACCTAAAGTTTACTCTTCTCCAGTCCCCTTTTCATCAATTTTATCTTTACTAAACAGAGAATCAATAGAAGAAACACCAATCATTTTAAGATCTTCATCATTTTGGCAAGAATAATCACTAGAAAAAGCTTTCTCTAAGAATTCTCTTTTAGCTCTAAGCATAGCAGTTCTTTTCTTGCTTTCATCCATAGAAACATAAAGAGCTTTAGTTGATTCATCAACTTTAGGCAAAAACATTCATCTTGAGATTTTCCACATCGTGAGCAATTCTGTCAACACTTCTAGACAAATCATCAATCTTATTCAACTTTTCTTCTATGGAAGTGTTGAAAACTTTTTGCGTGTTGATAAATTCTTTAATATTATTCTCAAGATCATAGGTGTTCCTATTATTATTGTAAGATTGATTTCCATAGGAATCACCATAATTATTAGAGGAATTACTAGGAAAAGGCCTAGGATTAAAATTTCCTCTATAAACATTGTTGTTGAAATTATTACGAAAAATAAAATTCACATCAATGGCATCACTATTTTGCTCAATCAAAGTAGACAAAGGCATATCATTAAAATCAATAGGAGCACTTTTACTAGCAACCAATTTCATAAGAGCATCAACTTTATCACTCAAAGAAGAAATTTCTTCAACCGAGTTAACCTTTTTACTAGTAGGAGCTCTTTCAATATGCCATTGTGAATAATTTGCCATGATATTATCAAGCAATTTGGTGGCTTCACCCAAAGTAATTTCCATAAAAGTACCACCTGCGGCGGAATCTAAAAGATTACAAGAAACAAAATTTAACCCCGCATAAATTTTTTGTATGATCATCCAAAGATTTAACCCATGAGTTGCGCAATTCCTTAGCATCATTTTCATCCTTTCCCAAGATTGTGCAACATGCTCATGTTCAAGTTGCTTGAAATTCATGATCTGGGTTCTAAGGGAAATAATTTTTGTGGGAGGAAAATACTTAGTGATAAAAGCATATTTGCACTTATTCCAAGAATCAATACTATTACGAGGCAAATAAGATAACCATTTTTTTGAAGAATCACACAAAGAAAATGGAAATAATTTCATCTTGACCACATCATTGTCCACATCTTTTTTCTTTTTCATATCGCATAATTCCACGAAGGTATTAAGATGGGATGCGGCATCCTCATTAGGAGTACCGGAAAATTGGTCTTTCATAACAAGATTCAGCAAAGCAGTATTAATATCACAAGTCTCCGCAACAAGATTGCACTCAGAAACAGATCTGGCAAGAAAACGACGAACGGAAAAAGAGAGGCGAATACAACCGTTAATTTCTGTGAGGTGGGGGAGAGGAAAACGAGAGGCGAATGGCAAATAATGTAATTTGCGAGGAGATGAGATTTGTGATTAGGAACCTGGTTATGTTGAAGATCCTCCCGAACAACGGTGCCAGAAATTCTTTTTGATCGTTGTCGGTTTCAAAACCGGCGGATCTCGGGTAGGGGGTCCCGAACTATGCGTCTAGGCGGATGGTAACAGGAGACAAGGGACACGATGTTTTTACCCAGGTTCAGGCCCTCTCGATGGAGGTAAAACCCTACTCCTGCTTGATTAATATTGATGATATGGGTAGTCCAAGAGTTGATCTACCACGAGATCAGAGAGGCTAAACCCTAGAAGCTAGCCTATGGTATGATTGTTGTTTGTTGTTATGTCCTACGGACTAAACCCTCCGGTTTATATAGACACCGGAGGGGGCTAGGGTTACACAGAGTCGGTTACAAGGAAGGAGATCTACATATGCGTATTGCTAAGCTTACCCTCCACGCCAAGGGGAGTCCCATCCGGACACGGGACGAAGTCTTAAATCTTGTATCTTCATAGTCCAACAGTCCGGCCAAAGGTTATAGTCCGGCTGTTCGGATACCCCATAATCCAGGACTCCCTCAGTAGCCCCTGAACCAGGCTTCAATGACGATGAGTCCGACACGCAGATTATCTTCGGCATTGCAAGGCGGGTTCCTCCTCCGAATACTTCATAGAAGATTTTGAACACGAGGATAATATTTTCACAAATCTAATCTGTTGACATATTCCGTAGTGTGACACCACACCACGGCCAAGCCCTTATGCGAATCATTTTTTACAGGAAACCTTAGCGCATTTTGCAAGGCGGTTTCCTTGGCATGTTTTGTCGAAGCAGAGATCGTGTCCCCTTATCACGGGATTCTCATCAATACGGACGTGGGTAACCCAACCGCGCCATCAATTACGGCGCTTGGGGGATAAGCGAGTTTTACCAGGCTGGTGGGGACGCATAGTTTCGTCCGCCCATATAAAGGGATAAGGATTCACCTTTTTCCATCCACGCCTTCTTCCTCCTTTGCTCATCCACTCTCGCACACTCGAGCTCCAGCGCCCAAGTCCACATTTTCTTCCTCAACCTTCTCCAACTATGTCCGGAGCGGGAGGCAAGTGGATGGTTTCCTTCGTCACGGAGGGACACATCAAGAAGCTGAGGGGAGCCGGATACCTGCCCGATGATATCGCACATCGACTCCCAGATGCGGGGCAGCTCATCCCCACCCCCAGGCCCCACGAGAGGGTAGTGTTCCTTACCCATTTCCTCCGCGGACTGGGATTCCCTCTCCACTCATTCGTCCGGGGACTCATGTTCTACTACGGCCTGGATTTCCATGATCTGGCCCCGAACTTCATCCTCAACATCTCGGCGTTTATCGTCGTATGTGAGGCCTTCCTCCGCATCAAACCCCACTTCAGCCTATGGCTGAAGACCTTTAATGTTAAACCGAAGGTGGTGGGCGGCCAGCAGGCGGAGTGCGGAGGCGCCATGGTGGGCAAGATGCCCAACGTCACATGGCTCAAGGGCTCCTACGTGGAGACCATAAAGGGGTGGCAATCGGGGTGGTTCTACATCACCAAGCCGCGTGACCCCAAATGGGCAGCAGCCCCCAAGTTCCGATCCGGAATCCCCACGCGGCTCACCTCCTGGAAACAGAAGGGCCTGCCCTGGGGTAGTCCGGGAGAGCTGACCGGACTCCAAACCTGTATCCAAAACATGGTGAACAAGAAGCTCAAGATTGTCAACATAGTCCAGGTCATGCTCATCTGCCGGATCCTCCCGTGTCAACAACGGGCGTTCGACCCGGCCCAGCACCAAACTCTGAGCGAGCTCTTCGACACAACACACGAGGATGCTTGGAAGGTGCTATTCAAGGGCGCCGAGGTTCCCCCTCCCCTTACCGAGGATCGCAGATTCAGCGCGAAGCGCCGAGCCAGCGCGGTAAGCTATTTTATCTCTTACGGGGTATTCATTTTTCATAGTTTAACTATGTGCGGGATCCGAGCTTCCACTCCTTTGACAGGAATGGGTGGAGACATCGGGGCAGATTGATTGTCCAGCCCCCTTGCCCGAAGACCCCGCCGACGCTCTCCTGACGGAGATGCTGACTCCGGCGCCTTACGAGGTGCCGGAGAAGAAGATCAAGAAGAAGGCCACGGGAACCCAAAAGAGTTCCCGGTGCCAGGTGTTATCGGACTCATCGTCCGATAACTCCGAGACGCACTCCTCTCGTGGAAACGAGGAAGAGGCAGATAAAGGTTCTTCCCCTCTAGCCGGGGAAGATAGGAAGAGGAAGGCTGCCCCAACTGGGGAGGCCGGATGGTCCAAGAAGGTAAGGACTCTCCCTCCGGACTACTCCGCCACTGCCACCGACAGCGAAGACGAGTGGCCACCCAGGGCCAAGCCCCTGTCGAGTTCGTAATTATTCGAACACCAGAGTAACTTGTGGCACCGTTTAGTTGCACAGCTTCTTCTAACGCTGGACACGGTTATGCAGTTCGTCCCGGGCTCGTATCAATGTATCCTCGTCGAGCGGTTCTTTGGATCCATCGGCCATGAGCAGCAGAGGATCACTTCCGACCGCCTCCTCCCCTCGTCCTACGGACAACGCCGAGGTGTTGTCTCAAAGGGCACCAAGCCGAGGGGAGGTAGTCCTGGAGGCGCCTCAAGGCAACCCTCCGGACTCTAGGCGTAAAGGGAGCAAGGCTCCCAAAGGCTCCAAGTCCAGCCCTCGGCCGAACATCGCGCTGGAAGCTCCAGTGGTTCTGGAATCCGGCAGGCAATCCCCTTCCAAGAGGGGCAAGCCGCCCATGCCGGTGACCTCCGTCCATCCGGAGGCACCAGACAATTTGCTGGAGGTGCTTGGAGGCGCTTCCATCGACGAGGAGCACCGCACCATTATGAGTGCGGTGATCAAGAAGGTTCAGTCCGCCAAGAGCGGACTGACTGAAGCCTGTGCTAGCCTTCTAATAGGCTTTGAGGTAAGTATTAAAAATATAGAAAAATATTACCACATAGACAGTAGCCCCTGATGCTCTGTTTGGTGTTCACAAAGAAAAGCCGAATAGAGGATCTAATAATATCCGCAGGAGTTTAACACAAGTATGTCAATGTGCGTATGCAGGCTTCGCTGCTGACCTCTGCCGCACTGACTGTGGAGGTCGCCGCACTGAAGCAAAACCTCGAGCGGTCCAAGGAAGAGCTCGACCTTGCCAAGAGGCAGCTCAAGGAGAACAAAGGTAAGTAATACCTTGTGTAAGTATATAAAAAAGATGTAGTTGCAAAAATGACAGGATCATTGTGGATATACTAGGGGCCACGATCGAGGTGGCGACCCTGAAGCAAGCACTATCCGAGGCCGAAAACAAAGTGGCCACGGAGCGCACCGAGCGGGGAAACAAGAGGCACGGGTTGCTGAGGTGCAGCAAGAGCTCCAAGCTCTCGTGAAAAAGCATGAGAGTTTGGATCTTGACTCGAAGACGCGAGAGTCCGAGCTTGCCTCGGCCCTTGAGAGCGCCAAGCATGCCAAGGCCGAAGCCTAGAAGTCCCTCCAGGAAATTGAGGCGATGAAGAAGATAGCGGCGGGTAAGGCATTCATTATGCAAAGCAAGCATGTGAAAGTAAATTACTTGTTACTTACCCGAGTCCGGAGCTCTCCAGGAGCATTCGCAGATTTTCCCCGTAGTGTGTTGGATGCCGCAAAGCACTACCGAGCCGAGGAGGGGAGCTCGGCGGAGAAGGTGTTCTGGTCTCAGTATACTGAGGCCGAACACCCGGTGCCCTTAAGCGACCAGCTGAAGCAATTGGTCAAGCTCCATAAGGCGGCCGAACAGGCCATGAAGGGTCTTATAGTCCGGCTGTGGCCTGGAGAGGCCATGCCAGGGAGCTACTTCGGGCTGGTGAAGCGGCTTGTGGATGCCTGTCCTTGGCTTGAGGTCATCAAGCGCTCCATATGCATCGAGGGCGCCCGCAGGGCGCTTGCCCGTGTTAAAGTACACTGGGGCAAGATGGACGCTGAGAAGCTGGTGAAGGATGGGCCACCGCAGGGCAAGGAGCATCGCCACCCTGAAATGTACTATGAGGGCGTCCTGAAGGGTGCCCGCCTTGTGGCGGATGAATGTTCCAAAGATGTAATCTTTGAGTAAACTTGCTCATGTGATCCTGTACGCTGAAAACTTGTTCATATGCGCTATGCAACGCTTGTTTGAATTTAAAATATTACCTTTTGTGCGGCCGTTTATTAAATCTGAGAGATGGCGAGTCGTTGGCTTCTGCCCCCGTGCCACGAGTGCTGGGGTGTTCGGGATAAACCTGAGCACTCTTTTTCCCATTCTTGGGTCCTTCGAGGGAGGTGCTCAGCACAACGAACAAGGCAATCGGACTATAATGCTTTATCACTCTCACTTAGCCAGAGAATTCTATAATTTTAAATTTTGGCGAAGCCCCTGGTATTCTGAAGGCCGAATTTGGGGCGCTATACACGCCTAGGCCGGACAAGGCCGACTCCTCGCTCTAAGCGGCATAAGTCTTTAGGGACTCGAGACCTCTCGAACAGCGACCAACTCTCGCCTTATCATGACGGTCAGTTTTAGCTTTCTCTACTGAGGTGCTTAGCCCAGCTGAACCGGGGCACAATCGCAGTAGTTCTGCCTGTGCTACCTTAGATGATATAGCGGAACGGAAGGTACCAAAACATGGGAGCTGGGCAAACCCAACTATTGACCCAAGACATGATTCGGAGCCGATGCATATAATGCTATAAGTTCGGGGTGCCGCACTTTTGAAAGTGTTCGGACTTCTCATGCCGTATTATGGGGTACTTAAGCCCCTGGCGTATTGGCCGTACCAAACTGTATGGGTGCTAAATGTCATGAATGAACATATATACATAAAAAGGGAAGGAATAGAGAATGCGGAAATAGACTAGTGCTATGCATTGTTTATTCAAAAAAGGTGCATTAAAGCAGAGCGATACAAGTAGTGCGATAAGCAAAAAATGGGACTATTTGACATGTCCCTTCCAAGGGCAAGCTGCGACATGGTATTTAAAGCAGGTATTTCGCTCGTTATAGAGACCACCTGGGAGTTCCATGGTGCGACGTAGCTTTCTGGCTCCCTGGTTGTTGTATCGTGTCTTCGGCAATTATACTGCCGGACAGGGCTTCCAAAGAGTAAAGTCCTGAAAGAGAGAAAAAAAATAAGAAAGTAGGAAGCCCCTAGTGCGGTTGAGCCACGCTGTGGGGCGTGCTGTGGTCGTGACCCTCCCCTATGCCCATGGTATTTTCAATGTGTAATTATGTACATGTGGCACGGATTTCACCGTTTGGCCGGGGCTGGGGTAGGGGCCGCATTGCTATGCGAGCTCGGAACATGCCAGGTGGTCTTGTTGTAGATTACTCCGGGTGCGCTTAACGGCGTCCGTGCGTTTGATCGCCGGACTAGAGAATTGCCTTGAGAGGCTGCTTTGTGCTTCTGCTGCGAGGGCTGCAGTGTGCTCCTCCATTTAGAGAGAGCGCTCTGTGTTTCCATTGACTGTGATGACCCCCCGAGGTCCTGGCATCTTGAGCTTGAGGTATGCATAGTGCGGCACCACATTGAATCTTGCAAATGCGGTTCGTCCGAGCAGTGCGTGATAGCCGCTGCGGAACGGGACTATATCGAAGATTAACTCCTCGCTTCGGAAGTTATCCAGGGATCCGAAGACCACTTCTAGTATGACTGAGCCTGTGCAATGGACCTCTACACCTGCACTAGTAGAAAAAGGGTCAAATGTGAGACACATTAGTCCCGGTTTGTAACAGAACCGACACTAATGTGTCCATTAGTGCCGGTTCCAATGGCTAGGCGGGAGGAGCTCTTTAGTACCGGTTCGTGGCGAACCTTTAGCACCGGTTCGTGCCACGAACCGGTACTAATGAAAATGGTGGCAGGATGTAGTCAGAGTGGGGCCCCTCCAACACCTTTAGTACCGGTTCGTGGCACGAACCGGTACTAAAGGTCGTCCTATATAAACCCTTCGTCGAGCAGCACTCTGCTCTTCCCCCTTTCCCTCTCCCTCTCCTCTGTTCTTCCCTTCTTCCTCTCGAGTTCATCACAAAATTTTCCCCAAATTTGTCAAGATTTGCAGGCCCCCATCCATTCAAATGATCACAAAGGTTAGCAACTTTGTCCTTTCATCTCTCATTGCTAGATTAGCTCTTGCATTGGTTTATATAGTGATTAATTGTGGGTTTTAGTAATTTGGGAGGAATTATATGTGGTAGTATTTGATTTATATGCAAATTTAGGTCAAAATAACACTTAGTTTGCATATGTAGGTGTGGTTTACTTAGTGCCTTCTAAATCTCCGTCGTAACCACCGTCGATCGCCCGCACCGTCCCGTCGCCGGCACCACCTTGTGGTGAGCGTCTTGTTCATGAAATTTTATATAAAATTTGATGTTTGTGTGATTTGGATATGTAGTTACTCATATAATTATCTTACCCGTACGTTGTTTGTTATACATAGTGCCATGGTTTTGATATCCGTCCCCGTCGGCCCTCGTCCTTGTTATGATTCGGATGTGGTATATTATCTTTTAAAACTATTTGTTACATTTCGTGTTTATGACAAATTATGCCCATCAAGTTGACATAGATATTTTTATCTAGGAGGTATGTGAACCGGAAATTCTAACCGACCCTATTGTCGAGAGGTTAAATTTAGTTGAAAGAGAAAACGAGTATTTGAAAGAAAAATTGAAAAGAATTGAGGGGGAGAAGATGGAATTGGAGTTGCATGTTGCCGATGTCATCGATGATCACAAGATCAAGATGGAGAAAATGCGCTTGAAGATTAGAAAGATTAGAAAATATGCCATTGATAGTGAGTCTTGGTATCATTATGCTGTTGGATCAATTGTTACCTTAGTTGCGATCTTGATCGCATTTGTTGTTGCATTTAAATGCTTTAGCTAGAGAGTTATTTGTTTGTTGCATTTAAGTGTTGTATGAACTTTATGTATTTTATTAATTTGGTGTTTTCGGTGCTGTGTATTGAAGATGAGCCGGCAATGGATGTATGATGACCGATGCTCTCCCGAGTTCATTAATGGCGTGCATACTTTTCTGCTTGCGGCTGAGGCAAACAAGCGGGCGGATGGTTTTATGCCTTGTCCATGTGCTGGCTGTAAGAATGGTCACAATTACTCTACGTCAAGAACCATTCACGTCCACCTGTTTGAGTCCGGTTTCATGCCCCACTATAATGTTTGGACCAAGCACGGAGAAAGAGGGGTTATGATGGAAGACAATGAAGAAGAAGAGGACGACGACAACTATCCTGGCCATAGGTTCCCAGAATACGATGATACAATAATGGGGGAAGAAACTGAGCCGGTAATGCGGGAAGAAGCTGAGACGACAATGCGGGAAGAAGCTGAAGAAGAGGTATCAGATGAGCCCGTTGATGATCTAGGTCGGGCCATTGCCGATGCAAAGAGAAACTGCGCAAGTGATTTGGAGAAGAAGAAGTTGCAACGCATGTTAGAGGATCACAAAAAATTGTTGTACCCGAATTGCGTAGGTGACAAGAAAAAGCTGGGCACCACACTGGAATTGCTGCAATGGAAGGCAGAGAATGGTGTATTTGACAAGGGATTTGGAAAGTTGCTGGTAATGCTAAAGAATATGCTTCCAAAGGACAACGAATTTCCCGAGAGTACGTACGAAGCAAAGAAGGCTGTCTGCCCTCTAGGGTTAGAGGTGCAGAAGATACATGCATGCCCTAATGATTGCATCCTCTACCGCGGTGAGTACGAGGATTTGAACGCTTGCCCGGTATGCGGTGCATTGCGCTATAAGATCAGCCGTGATGACCCTGGTGATGTCGAGGGCGAGCGCCCCAGGAAGAAGATTCCTGCCAAGGTGATGTGGTATGCTCCTATAATACCACGGTTGAAACGTTTGTTCCAAAACAAAGAGCATGCCAAGGCGATGCGATGGCACAGAGAAGACCGTAAGAAAGACGGAAAGTTGAGAGTACCCGCTGACGGGTCGCAGTGGAGACAAATCGAAAGAAAGTATGGGAAGGAGTTTGCAGATGACGCGAGGAACGTATGGTTTGGTCTAAGCGCAGATGGCATTAATCCTTTTGGGGAGCAGAGCAGCAACCATAGCACCTGGCCTGTGACTCTATGTTTGTATAACCTTCCTCCTTGGTTGTGCATGAAGCAGAAGTTCATTATGATGCCAGTGCTCATCCAAGGCCCTAAGCAACCCGGCAACGACATTGATGTGTACCTAAGGCCATTAGTTGAAGAACTCTTACAACTGTGGAATGGAACAGGTGTACGTGCGTGGGATGAGCACATGGGGAAAGAATTTGACCTAAAGGCGTTGCTGTTCGTGACCATCAATGATTGGCCTGCTCTCAGTAACCTTTCAGGACAGACAAACAAGGGATACCGTGCATGTACGCACTGTTTGGACGATACCGACAGTATATATTTGGCTAATTGTAAGAAGAATGTGTACCTGGGACATCGTCGATTTCTTCCGAGCAGGCATCCCATAAGAAAGAAAGGCAAGCATTTCAAAGGTGAGGCGGATCACCGGACGAAGCCTCGCCACCATACTGGTGCCGATATACATGATATGGTCAAGGATTTGAAGGTGATCTTTGGAAAGGGTCCTGATGGACAACCTGTTCCGAATGACGCTGACGGACGCGCACCCATGTGGAAGAAGAAATCTATATTTTGGGACCTGCCCTATTGGAAAGACCTAGAGGTCCGCTCCGCAATCGACGTGATGCATGTGACGAAGAATCTTTGTGTGACCCTGCTTGGCTTCTTGGGCATGTATGGGAAGACAAAAGATACACCTGAGGCACGGGAGGACCAGCAACGTATGCACGGAAAAGATGGCATACATCAGGGTGATGCAAGCTACGCTCTTACCAAAGAAGAGAAGGAAATCTTCTTTGAATGCCTGCTCAGTATTAAGGTGCCGTCTGGCTTCTCGTCGAATATAAAGGGAATAATAAACATGGCAGAGAAAAAGTTCCAGAACCTAAAGTCTCTTGACTGCCACGTGATTATGACGCAACTGCTTCCGGTTGCATTGAGGGGGCTTCTAGCGGAAAACGTTCGATTAGCCATTGTGAAGCTATGTGCATTTCTCAATGCAATCTCTCAGAAGGTAATCGATCCAGAAATCATACAAGGTTAGAGAATGATTTGGTGCAATGTCTTGTCAGTTTCGAGTTGGTGTTCCCACCATCCTTCTTCAACATCATGACACATGTCCTAGTTCACCTATGCGAAGAGATTAATGTTTTGGGTCCTGTATTTCTACACAATATGTTCCCCTTTGAGAGGTTCATGGGAGCCTTAAAGAAATATGTTCATAACCGTGCTAGGCCAGAAGGACGCATCTCCAAGGGCCATGAAAATGAGGAGGTCATTGAGTTTTGTATTGACTTTATTCCTGACCTTAAGCCGATTGGTGTTCCTGAATCGCAGCATAAGGGCAGACTGGATGGAAAAGGCACGCTAGGAGGGGAACAAATAATATGTATGGACGGACATTCTCTCACTGAAGCACACTACACAGTTCTACAGAATTCCGCCTTGGCGGCTTTGTATATGGATGAACACAAGAATTTGCTACGCTCCAAACACTTGGAGCGGTCTGATGACTGGATTACATGTGAACAAACCAGGAGTTTCGCCATCTGGTTGCAGACACGTACCATGCATGACGCCTCTATTGAAGATGACATGTACTTGCTGTTCCAGTTACCATCTTCGAATATAATGACTTTCAAAGGGTACGAGATAAATGGTAATACATTTTACACGATCGCCCAAGATAAGAAGAGCACCAACCAAAACAGTGGTGTCCACTTTGATGCAGAAACCAAGACGGGAAAGGAAACATATTATGGTTATATACAGGACATATGGGAACTTGACTATCGACGTGGTTTGAAGGTCCCTTTGTTTCGGTGCAAATGGGTCAATATGACACGAGGCGGGGTAACGGAAGACCCGCAGTACAGAATGACAACAATGGATCTCAACAATCTTGCGTATGCAGACGAACCATTCGTCCTAGCCAATTATGTGGCACAGGTTTTCTATGTGAAGGACATGCCTACCAAGCCGAGAAAAAGAAAATATAAGGAAGCGAATGCATCGTACGATGTGCCAAAGCGGCACATAGTTCTTTCTGGGAAGAGAAACATCGTGGGAGTGGATGACAAGACAGACATGTCAGAAGATTATGAAAAGTTTGATGAAATTGCTCCATTCACAGTGAATATTGAGCCGAGCATCCCGTTAAATGATGAAGATTTTCCATGGTTACGGCGCAAAGGGACACACGCGAAGAAAAAGTTTCACACCCAAAGATCTGGGATGTGATCGTCTTCACTATCATCACTTTCTTCTCTGTTTCACACCCAGGAGGGAATCTCGGTAATAGTTAGGGTAGTTATGTGTTTTGGCATTTGAAACGCAAAGAAATTTTATGTGCAAACAAATTCTTTCATGCCTTTACTGATTTTTAAAGTTAAGTTATTCACAAACTAGTGATTCACACTAATTTCAAATAATTCAAAATTTAAACTATTCAAATTTGAAAACTACGGGCACTAACAGAAAGTTTGTAATTTTTTGTACCTAAAGCAAAAATATTCACAAAGAAACTCTAAATACAGAAAAAAAACTCAAGAATAAATAAAACAAAAATAAATAAAGCAAAAAAAATAAAATAAAAATAAAAAAGCCCGCCTACTGGGCCAGAGCGGCCTGCATACGACTAGAAACCCAACCTATTGTTGGGCCAGGATGCACGCCCGCAAAGGCCCAGTAGGCCCACAGGGCAGCACAGAACATGTAGGCCCAGTAGGCCTGCTTTGGAGAGGAGCTCGAGAGAGCTACCACACGGGGGGTTATAAACCAGTGCGGACGCCCCTCGGCTAGTGAGGTGGGACTAAACTTGCCGCACCGCACCTGCGCCAGCGCACCCCCTTTAGTACCAGGTCGTGGCACGAACCGGTACTAAAGGGGGGGGGCTTTAGTACCGGTTGGAGCCACCACCTAGTACTAAAGGGGGCGCGCTTCCCGCCGCTTGGCCTGGCCAAAACAGGCCTTTAGTACCGGGTGGTGGCTTCAACCGGTACTAAAGGTCCATCCTATATAAGAAAACACTTCAAAAAATTCAGTTTCTCATCTGCTTCTTCTCCTCTACCCCGTCGCCCGCCGCCCCAGTCTCCATATCCCTCGTCGCCACCCCCGTCGCCGCCCCGTCCCCGTCCCCGTCGTCGCCGCCCCGTCGTCCCCGTCCCCGTCGTCACCGCCGCCCCGTCCCGCGTCGTCCCCGTCCCCATTGTCGCCGCCCCGTCCCCGTCGTCGCCGCCCCGTCGTCCCCGTCCCCGTCGTCACCGCCGCCCCGTCCCGCGTCGTCCCCGTCCCCATTGTCGCCGCCCCGTCCCCGTCATCGCCGCCCCGTCCCTATCCCCGTCGTCGCCATCCCCGTCGTCGCCGCCCCCCGTCGCCTCTCGCCTCGCCGGTGAGCACACACACACACATAGACTTTGTTTTTCTGTTGTTTAGTTATATATATTTTTTCTTCTGTTTTTTAGTTATAGAAATGTTAGAATCTTTTTTGTTTCTTAGTTATAGAAATAGTTATAAAAAAGTTAGAATATTTTCTTTTTTTAGTTATAGAAATATTAGAAATGTTATACAAATGTTAGTTATATAGAAACATTATAATTTTTTTCTTCTGCTTTTAGTTATAGAAATATTAGAAATGTTATAGAAATGTTAGTTATATAGCATTGTTAGAAATGTTGTAGAAATGTTAGTTATATAGAAAAGTTAGAAATTTTAGTTATCAAAATCCAATCATTTAAAAAAATGTTACTTTTTGCGGCATATAGTATTTGTTCTCGACGATGCCCGGCCCGCATCCTCGTCGTTGACCCTTCCGCGACGACGTCCGACTGGCCCATGTCCGAGACTTGTCTCCGCCGGGCTGGCACTGGGAGGTGCTGCCTGGAGGGGCGCGCCGCTTGATGAGGAACCTGGCCCCGGGTCCCGTCGGCGACCCTGATCCCCTTTGGTGGCGTTCGCGTGGACCACTTTCGGTGCGGAGGGAGCCGGCCCCGCCGGAGGTGGTACGTCGCCGTGTCAGGGAGGAGGACGAGCACGTCCATCGCTACATCGTTACATTAGAGGGCGGCAGGTTCTCCAATACCTGGCAGGTTCTTCAGGGATCTCACTTGAGCTATGATCCTGTGAGGGTTCCTTCTCTTTGGGTGTCCACCGCCCGCGCCGCAGGAACCGCGAGTGGCGTAGATTCTTCTGTAGTATTGATCTTTATTAGCTACCTAGCCAGTGATGTATTCGATATATAATATTTGAGACGATGTATTCGAGATTATATATTATTCAAGACGATGTATTCGAGATTATATCTATTATTCGAGACGATGTATTCGAGATTATATCTATTATTCGAGACGATGTAATTTGAATACTAAATTGTTTTATATTTCTTTTGGATTAGTTAAATAAAAGCTATGGCGGACAATACCGGCAGAGAGGGAGAAGAGACCCTGTTCGATATCATACGCCATCCTCGTGGGCCAGAAGATGATCAGAATGAAGAAGATTATGACGGCTCCGAATTTCTAAACAACAACGGGGAGGGTGATATGATATTCGATCGCGACGACCGGATTGATGAAGTCATGAACTATGATTATGATGATGATGACGAAGAAAATGTTGATCTTGAAACAACAAAGACCGGCGAGGTATATATATTTATATAAGCAGGCATCTGGTGATCATCACATGTTTTAAATGACTTGAAGATATATTAACGAATTGATCTTTGTTCTTTCAGCCATCCGGATCGAGCAAATCTTCAGGAAACAAGAAACGAGGCCCAAACAAAAAGTTGAAGGAGGCCGTAAAGTACAATATCGAGGCCATCAAACCTAATGGCGAACCATTAGCGCCTAAGAAGATTGCGAACATGTTCATTCGTCAGTGCGGAGTTCTTGTGAAGGACCAACTCCCGATCTCCCTTCAAGCATGGAGAGAGCCAGCAAAGCCACGTCGAGATGTTACTTTTGTCGATGATAGACAAAAAGGTCTGCTTTGGGAAACTCTCATGGAACATTTCACCCTACCAGATCATTTCACAGATGCAGATGTGGAGAAAGTCAAGGACGCTGCTCTTAGGAAGATGGCGGTTGCATTCAACAACCACAAGAATCGTGTATGGGACAAGTACGTCAAGGGAGGAAGGAAGACTCCAGTATTCGAGGGAACACTAGAGAAGCAAAGTGCTCATTGGGACGATTTCGTGAAATTCAAGGATTCGGAATTAGCTAAGGAACGGTCAAGAATAAAAAAGAAGAATGCTGAAAAAAAAGGATAAGTTCCATAAGTTGGGGCTAGGTGGCTACGCGGTGGCAATGCCTAAGTGGGATAAGTCTGAGAAAGAGATGGAGGATGCAGGTGTCACTCCGGTTACTAGGAGCTGCCCCCAGGTGCAGGACTTGGTTCTATGCGCATGGGGGGGGGAGTTGGACCCGAAGACAGGCAAAGTTTCGACGAAGGCATGTTTGAACGGAGCCGACGATAAGCTACTTGTTGCAATAGAAGAGGCTCGATCGGGGATGTTCCAGCCCAACAGAGAGAACGACGAGCTTACGCGTGCCCTGGGAAATCCTGAACACCCTGGAAGAACACGAGGCAAGGGCGCTATTCCGTGGTATGAGGGGTTTTTGGACTGGAACGCCGACTACAGAACCCATGCGAGAAAGAAGATTGCAGAGGAGAAGAAGAGGAAGATGGAGGAGGAGAAGAGGAAGCTGGACTATGAACACCTTCAAGGCCTAGAAGCAAGGCACGCGGACTTGGCAGTCAAATTCCAGCGGCAGCAGGAGCAGATCGACTCACTTAGCCAGCAAAGGGAGTCTCAGCAGCTGCAACAGCTAGCGAATGATCTAGCATTGGATAGCATAGCCCCATCCATGCCGAGAAGCAGCATGGGTTCCGCCCCGGGCGACGCAATGCTGGATAGATACCCCGTGGATGACATCATGGAGAACACTAACTACAAGCTACACTTCAAAATGAAGAACATATCCATGAAGGTGGCGGATGCCGTTGCTTTTACAAATCCCCCCAAGGCAACCTTCCATTGCAACAGGATTCCAGCAGGCTATGCTCGTGTCTTGGTTGATGAGGTGGTGGACCCATATTCGGGGCTACAGCTTGACATTCCTGGAGGTGACGACGAGCACACATTGGGAGAGGCCATACATCGTATCATCCTATGGAGAAAGGATTGCATCGTCTTTCGAAGGCCACCGACACCACGTCACCTGACTCCTCGTCGAAGTCCGCCACCGAGTCAGCAGACTCCCGCTCCTCCAAGTCCACCAACGTGTGAGGCCACTCCTCCTCCTCCAAGTCCTGCAAAGTGTCAGGCCACTCCTCCTCCAAGTCCGACACAGCGTCAGACGTCCACTCCTCCTCCAAGTCCGGCACAACTTCATGCCACTCCTCCTCCAAGTTTGGCACAGCTTCAGGCCACTCCTCCTCGTCCAACTCAGCCACGTCAGCCGTCTCTGCCGCCTCAGCAATCACGGAAGAGAGCCGCCGCAGCTATGGTGCATAGCGGTACAAGTCGAGGTAGTACGGGAGGTACAGGCGGAGGCAAGCGATTTCAATATGGTCCAAGCAGCCTCGCTCCTCTTCCTCAAAGGCCTTACGACATGACCGAGGAGCAAAACAATGCCATAGTGCGGGCAGAAGTGGACACCCATTTTGAACCGAAACCACCACCGCCGCCAAGGGAGAAAGTGCCTGAGGAAAAGATTAACCACTTCATTCATATGGCTGCACCACCAGCTCCCAAGCCTGTTGACACAGACTATGAGCGCCACCTTAGGAAGTTAAATCGAGCACATCTACAGAAAGAGGCGAGCTCGAGCTCGAGCAAATCAGCTGGCAAAAAATGCGGTAAAACCGTTCCCCAGGTGGGAGAACAGGCGGCGCAATCAATCCCCCACTTGTTGTGCCAACAACACATAAGAGTACACGCGCCCAATATTATTGTGGGCAAACCGTTAACATTCCCCAGCTGGGCGATGTGGTAATAACCGAGGAGCATATAAGGCAGGCTGAAATCCTCAAGATCACTGTTGGACAAATCCTCGAGATTGAGCCCATGCCTCTGCCTACAGAGGAGGAAATAACCTTTGGTCGAGCCAGACGAGGTCAAGAAGCTCCCAACGAGAATGTCTTGCATCAATGGTACATGAACATTACCAAGATTTCCAATCGAGAGTCCCTCATGGTGGATGTCAAGAAGGATCATTACTACCATGAGAAAGCTGTGGCCGTTGAGTATTCTGAACTGTTTCAGTTATACAATCAAGACGCACTCGACAAATCTATCGTCAGTTGCTATTGTCTGTAAGTGATTTCTTTCTGTAATTTAAGTCTCAAGCTAGCTGTAGTGATCCTTTTGATCAATCATTACCTGTAATTATCCTCACTATATTCTTTTCTATGGTATTATGTAGGATGAAGATGTAGGAAATGAAAAAAGGTGGACGCTATGGCATTGGGTTCATTGACCCAAACACCGTTAATGAATACACATGGAAAATAGATGCACATCATGAAAAAAGTGTAGAGGACAGCATGCTAGAGTTCTTGAAGCGCCTCAATAGCAATGAAGATATACTACTTCCTTACAACTTCCAGTGAGTCACACTGTCTTATACTACAAATTCTCTGTTTTTGCCTACTAGCTAGCTAAATGTTTTTGCTTACATATGCCCGCTTAATTAAGACATGCAAATGTGTGTACATGCAGATTTCACTGGATGTTGTGTATCATTAAAGTTGATGCCGGAACAGTTGAAATACTGGACTCACTACTAAAAAAAAACTGACTACAACATCTCGTATGGGATAGTCAACAGGTAATTTCAATCATTATTAACTATATATCTTGGCCTATTTAGTTCGTCATTTCCTGATATGAACTATTTAATAACCCCTTTATTCATTTTCTTTGTTGGCGGGCAGGGCTTGGGCAAGGTTCATCAGCGTCATTCCAGGCCAATGGAAACGAAGACTGAAATGGTTTCGACCCAAGGTAAGTAATTAAGTAGTACTAGCTAGCTAGCTAGCTGCCATCTCTTTAATTATCATGCTTGATTAATTACTATCTGATCAAATTCCATTCTCGTAAAGGCTCTTGAGCAGGCGCAGGGGACTGATCTGTGTGCATACTGCGTTTGCGAGAACATTCGCATGATGGCGTCCGAAACAAGCAGATCTCAAAGACAGGAATGGGTACGCTTGTCAGAACACTATTCACAATTTTTACACCATTATCGATATCTAGTCACACAACTAATACACATGCATATTGATCTCCTTCTTAACAATTAACAGAGGTGCGGGAGAAACCCCTACCAACGGAGCGCGTACAAGCACTTCAAGAGGAAATAACGGGATTTTTGCTCGACCAGGTCATTACCCGCTACCGCCCACATGAACCACTTCCAATTGTCATCGTGCTCCGAAGGCACCAATTAGGCTAATGCCACTGGCTCCGAAGGCAACATTGTACGAGAATTTGTATATAGCTAGCTAATTGTATATATATATATATATACATGTGTGTATGTGTGAATTAATATGGTGGTTTGTGAGACATTTGATGATATATATATGATCGGTTCTACTAGAAATTCTATTTATATATATGCACAACGTGTACAATGTGTAGTATCGTAAAATACCAGCAAACAAAAAAGAATTAAATTGAAAACACAATATTAAATGAAAAAGAAATCATAAACCCAAAACCCCCCAACCTTTTAATACCGGTTGGTGTCACCAACCGGTACTAAAGGGCTCCCTGCCCCCCGAGCTGGCTCGTGCCACGTGGTTGCCCTTTAGCACCGGTTCGTGCTGAACCGGTACTAAAGGGGGGGGGGGCTTTAGTGCCCACACTTTAGTGCCGGTTACCGAACCGGCACTAAAGGGCCTTACAAACCGGTGCTATTGCCCGGTTCTGCACTAGTGCTGGTATGACGCCTTCAAAGGTCATTTTTGTGGGTTTAATCCTTGAGGGATCTATACCCATTTTGCACACTGTGTCCTGATAAAGCAGGTTCAGGCTGTTGCCGCCGTCCATAAGGACTCGAGTGAGGTGAAATCCGTCAATGATTGGGTCTAGGACTAATGCGGCGAATCCGCCGTGGCGGATACTAGTGGGATGGTCCCTGCAATCGAAAGTGATCGGACAGGAGGACCATGGGTTGAACTTTGGGGCGACTGGCTCCAACGCGTATACGTCCCTTAATGCACGCTTCCGCTCCCTCTTGGGGATGTGGGTTGCGTATATCATGTTCACCGTCCGCACTTGTGGGGGGAACCTCTTCTGTCCTCCAGTGTTCGGCGGCCTGGGCTCCTCCTCATCATCGTTATGTAGCCCCTTGTCCTTGTTTTCGGCATTTAACTTGTCGGCCTGCTTGAACACCCAACAATCCCTGTTGGTGTGGTTGGCTGGCTTGTCGGGGGTGCCGTGTATTTGGCACGAGCGATCGAGTATACGGTCCAAACTAGACGGGCCCAGAGTGCTTCTTTTGAATAGCTTTTTTCGCTGACCAGGCTTAGAGCCTCTGAATCCGGCATTGACTACCGTATCCTCTGTATTGTCGCTGTTAATGCGGTGCTTGTGTTTGTTGCGACGGGACCTGCCATTACTGTCCTTGGTATCTGAAGTACGAGGGTTCTTTGATATGTTATTGCTGCGAGGCAGCCATCTGTCTTCTCCCGCGCAAAAGCGGGTCATGAGTGTCGTGAGGGCTGCCATATATTTCGGCTTTTCCTTGCTGAGGTGCCGGGCGAGCCACTCGTCGCGGATGTTATGCTTAAAAGCTGCTAGGGCCTCTGCATCCGGACAGTCGACAATTTGATTTTTCTTGGTTAGGAACCGTGTCCAGAATTGCCTGGTAGATTCCTCTGGCTGCTGAACTATGTGGCTCAAGTCGTCGGCATATGGTGATCGCACATAAGTGCCCTGGAAGTTGTCGAGGAATGCGGCTTCCAGATCTTCCTGTTAGGGAACGTAGTAATTTCAAAAAATTTCCTACGCACACGCAAGATCATGGTGATGCATAGCAACGAGAGGGGAGAGTGTCGTCTACGTACCCTCGTAGACCGAAGCGGAAGCGTTGACGCTACGTAGAGGAAGTAGTCGTACGTCTTCCCGGTCCAACCGATCCTAGCACCGTTACTCCGGCACCTCCGAGTTCTTGACACACGTACAACTCGATGACGCACCCCGGGCTCCGATCCAGCAAAGCTTCGGGAAGGAGTTCCGTCGGCACGACGGCGTGGTGACGATCTTGATGTTCAACCGTCGCAGGGCTTCGCCTAAGCACCGCTACAATATGACCGAGGTGTAATATCGTGGAGGGGGCACCGCACACGGCTAAGGAACGATCACGAAGATCAACTTGTGTGTCCTAGGGTGCCCCTGCCCCCGTATATAAAGGAGCCAAGGGGAGGGGGTGGCTGGCCAAGGAGGGGCGCGCCAGGGGGGAGTCCTACTCCCACCGGGAGTAGGACTCCCTTCTTTCCTAGTTGGAGAAGGAGAAGGGGGGAAAGAGGAGGAAGAGGGGAAGGAAAGGGGGCTCCTCCCCCCTTACCTTGTCCTATGAGTACTATGAAGGGGAGGGGCGCGCGGCCACCTCCTGCCTCCTTCTCTCTTCTCCCTCAAGGCCCATGTAGGCCCAATAACCCCCCCCGGGGGGTTCCGGTAACCCCTCGGTACTCCGGTAAAATGCCAATTTCACCCGGAATGATTCCGATGTCCAAATATAGGCTTCCAATATATCGATCTTTATGTCTCGACCATTTCGAGACTCCTCGTCATGTCCGTGATCACATCCGGGACTCCGAACAACCTTCGGTACATCAAAATACATAAACTCATAATGAAACTATCATCATAACTTTAAGCGTGCGGACCCTACGGCTCGAGAACAATGTAGACATGACCGAGACACGTCTCCGGTCAATAACCAATAGCGGGACCTGGATGCCCATATTGGCTCCTACATATTCTACGAAGATCTTTATCGGCCTGACCGCATAACAACATACGTTGTTCCCTTTGTCATCGGTATGTTACTTGCCCAAGATTCGATCGTCGGTATCCAATACCTAGTTCAATCTCGTTACCGGCAAGTCTCTTTACTCGTTCCGTAATACATCATCTCACAACTAACACATTAGTTGCAATGCTTTCAAGGCTTTATGTGATGTGCATTACCGAGAGGGCCCAGAGATACCTCTCCGACAATCGGAGTGACAAATCCTAATCTCAAAATACGCCAACCCACATGTACCTTTGGAGACACCTGTAGAGCTCCTTTATAATCACCCAGTTACGTTGTGACGTTTGGTAGCACACAAAGTGTTCCTCCGATAAACGGGAGTTGCATAATCTCATAGTCATAGGAACATGTATAAGTCATGAAGAAAGCAATAGCAACATACTAAACGATCGGGTGCTAAGCTAATGAAATGGGTCATGTCAATCAGATCATTCAACTAATGATGTGATCCCGTTAATCAAATAACAACTCTTTGTCTATGGTCAGGAAACATAACCATCTTTGATTAACGAGCTAGTCAAGTAGAGGCATACTAGTGACACTCTGTTTGTCTATGTATTCACACATGTATTATGTTTCCGGTTAATACAATTCTAGCATGAATAATAAACATTTATCATGATATAAGGAAATAAATAATAACTTTATTATTGCCTCTAGGGCATATTTCCTTCAGTCTCCCACTTGCACTAGAGTCAATAATCTAGATTACACAGTAATGATTCTAACACCCATGGAGTCTTGGTGCTGATCATGTTTTGCTCGTGGAAGAGGCTTAGTCAACGGGTCTGCTACATTCAGACCTGTATGTATCTTGCAAATCTCTATGTCTCCCACCTGGACTAGATCCCGGATGGAATTTAAGCGTCTCTTGATGTGCTTGGTTCTCTTGTGAAATCTGGATTCCTTTGCCAAGGCAATTGCACCAGTATTGTCACAAAAGATTTTCATTGGACCCGATGCACTAGGTATGACACCTAGATCGGATATGAACTCCTTCATCCAGACTCCTTCGTTTGCTGCTTCTGAAGCAGCTATGTACTCCGCTTCACATGTAGATCCCACCACGACGCTTTATTTAGAACTGCACCAACTGACAGCTCCACCGTTTAATGTAAAAACGTATCCGGTTTGTGATTTAGAGTCGTCTGGATCAGTGTCAAAGCTTTCATCAACGTAACCGTTTATGATGAGCTCTTTGTCACCTCCATATACGAGAAACATATCCTTAGTCCTTTTCAGGTACTTCAGGATGTTCTTGACCGCTGTCCAGTGATCCACTCCTGGATTACTTTGGTACCTCCCTACTAAACTTATAGCAAGGCATACATCAGGTCTGGTACACAGCATTGCATACATGATAGAGCCTATGGCTGAAGCATAGGGAACATCTTTCATTTTCTCTCTATCTTCTGGAGCGATCGGGCATTGAGTCTTACTCAACTTCACACCTTGTAACACAGGCAAGAACCCTTTCTTTGCTTGATCCATTTTGAACTTCTTCAAAACTTTGTCAAGGCATGTGCTTTGTGAAAGTCCTATCAAGCGTCTTGATCTATCTCTATAGATCTTAATGCCCAATATGTAAGCAGCCTCACCGGGTTCTTTCATTGAAAAACTCTTATTCAAGTATCCCTTTATGCTATCCAGAAATTCTATATCATTTTCGATTAGTAATATGTCATCCACATATAATATCAGAAATTCTATAGAGCTCCCACTCACTTTCTTGTAAATACAGTCTTCTCCAAAAGTCTGTACAAACCCAAATGCTTTGATTACACTATCAAAGCGTTTATTCCAACTCCGAGAGTCTTGCACCAGTCCATATATGGATCACTGGAGCTTGCACACTTTGTTAGCTCCCTTTGGATCGATAAAACCTTCTGGTTGCATCATATACAACTCTTCTTCCAGAAATCCATTCAGGAATGCAGTTTTTACATCCATCTGCCAAATTTCATAATCATAAAATGCGGCAATTGCTAACATGATTCGGACAGACTTAAGCATCACTATGGGTGAGAAGGTCTCATCATAGTCAATCCCTTGAACTTGTCGAAAACCTTTTGCGACAAGTCAAGCTTTGTAGACAATAACATTACCATCAGCGTCAGTCTTCTTCTTAAAGATCCATTTATTCTCAATTGCTTGCCGATCATCGGGCTAGTCAACCAAAGTCCACACTTTGTTCTCATACATGGATCCCATCTTAGATTTCATGGCTTCAAGCCATTTTGCAGAATCTGGGCTCACCATCGCTTCTTCATAGTTCGTAGGTTCATCATGATCTAGTAGCATGACTTCCAGAACAGGATTACCGTACCATTCTAGTGCAGATCTTACTCTGGTTGATCTACGAGGCTCAGTAGTAACTTGATCTGAAATTTCATGATCATCATCATTAACTTCCTCACTAATTGGTGTAGGTGTCGCAGAAACCGGTTTCTATGATGAACTACCTTCCAATAAGGGAGCAGGTACGGTTACCTCATCAAGTTCTACTTTCCTCCCACTCACTTCTTTCGAGAGAAACTCCTTCTCTAGAAATTTTCCGAATTTAGCAACAAAAGTCTTGCCTTCGGATTTGTGATAGAAGGTGTATCCAATAGTTTCCTTTGGATATCCTATGAAGACACATTTCTCCGATTTGGGTTCGAGCTTATCAGGTTGAAGCTTTTTCACATAAGCATCGCAACCCCAAACTTTAAGAAACAACAACTTTGGTTTCTTGCCAAACCACAGTTCATAAGGTGTCGTCTCAACGGATTTTGATGGTGCCCTATTTAACGTGAATGCGGCCGTCTCTAAAGCATAACCCCAAAACAATAGCGGTAAAGCTGTAAGAGACATCATAGATCACACCATATCAAGTAAAGTACGATTACGACGTTCGGACACACCATTACGCTGTGGTGTTCCGGGTGGCGTGAGCTGCGAAACTATTCTGCATTGTTTCAAATGTACACCAAACTCGTAACTCAAATATTCTCCTCCACGATCAGATCGTAGAAACTTTATTTTCTTGTTACGATGATTTTCAACTTCACTCTGAAATTCTTTGAACTTTTCAAATGTTTCAGACTTATGTTTCATTAAGTAGATATACCCATATCTGCTTAAATCATCTGTGAAGGTGAGAAAATAACGATATCCGCCACGAGCCTCAACATTCATCGGACCACATATATCTGTATGTATGATTTCCAACAAATCTGTTGCTCTCTCCATAGTACCGGAGAACGGTGTTTTAGTCATCTTGCCCATGAGGCACGGTTCGCAAGTACCAAGTGATTCATAATCAAGTGGTTCCAAAAGTCCATCAGTATGGAGTTTCTTCATGCGTTTTACACCGATATGACCTAAACGGCAGTGCCACAAATAAGTTGCACTATCATTATCAACTCTGCATCTTTTGGCTTCAACATTATGAATATGTGTATCACTACTATCGAGATTCATCAAAAATAGACCACTCTTCAAGGGTGCATGACCATAAAAGATATTACTCATATAAATAGAACAACCATTATTCTCTGATTTAAATGAATAACTGTCTCGCATCAAACAAGATCCAGATATAATGTTCATGCTCAATGCAGGCACCAAATAACAATTATTTAGGTCTAATACTAATCCCGAAGGTAGATGTAGAGGTAGCGTGCCGACCGCGATCACATCGACTTTGGAACCATTTCCCACGCGCATCGTTACCTCGTCCTTTGCCAGTGTTCGCTTAATCCGTAGTCCCTGTTTCGAGTTGCAAATATTGGCAACAGAACCAGTATCAAATACCCAGGTGCTACTGCAAGCTCTAGTAAGGTACATATCAATAACATGTATATCACATATACCTTTGTTCACCTTGCCATCCTTCTTATCCGCCAAATACTTGGGGCAGTTCCGCTTCCAGTGACCAGTCTGCTTGCAGTAGAAGCACTCAGTTTCAGGCTTAGGTCCAGACTTGGGTTTCTTCTCCTGAGCAGCAACTTGCTTGCTGTTCTTCTTGAAGTTCCCCTTCTTCTTCCCTTTGCCCTTTTTCTTGAAACTAGTGGTCTTGTTGACCATCAACACTTGATGCTCCTTCTTGATTTCTACCTCCGCAGCCTTTAGCATTGTGAAGAGCTCGGGAATTGTCTTATCCATCCCTTGCATATTATAGTTCATCACGAAGCTCTTGTAGCTAGGTGGAAGTGATTGGAGAATTCTATCAATGACGCAATCATCCGGGAGATTAACTCCCAGTTGAATCAAGTGATTATTATACCCAGACATTTTGAGTATATGCTCACTGACAGAACTGTTCTCCTCCATCTTGCAGCTATAGAACTTATTAGAGACTTCATATCTCTCAATTCGGGCATTTGCTTGAAATATTAACTTCAACTCCTGGAACATCTCATATGCTCCATGACGTTCAAAACATCGTTGAATACCCGATTCTAAGCCGTAAAGCATGGCACATTGAACTTTCGAGTAGTCATCAGCTTTGCTCTGCCAGACGTTCTTAACATCGTCAGTTGCATCAGCAGCAGGCCTGGCACCCAGCGGTGCTTCCAGGACGTAACTCTTCTGTGCAGCAATGAGGATAATCCTCAAGTTACGGACCCAGTCCGTGTAATTGCTACCATCATCTTTCAACTTTGCTTTCTCAAGGAACGCATTAAAATTCAATGGAACAACAGCACGGGCCATCTATCTACAATCAACATAAATAAGCAAGATACTATTAGGGACTAAGTTCATGATAAATTTAAGTTCAATTAATCATATTACTTAAGAACTCCCACTTAGATAGACATCCCTCTAATCATCTAAGTGATCACGTGATCCAAATCAACTAAACCATAACCGATCATCACGTGAAATGGATTAGTTTTCAATGGTGAACATCTTTATGTTGATCATATCTACTATATGATTCATGCTCGACCTTTTGGTCTCCGTGTTCCGAGGCCATATCTGTATACGCTTGGCTCATCAAGTATAACCTGAGTATTCCGCGTGTGCAACTGTTTTGCACCCGTTGTAGATGGACGTAGAGCTTATCACACCCGATCATCATGTGGTGTCTGGGCACGACGAACTTTGGCAACGGTGCATACTCAGGGAGAACACTTCTTGATAATTTAGTGAGAGATCATCTTATAATGCTACCATCAATCAAAGCAAGATAAGATGCATAAAAGATAAACATCACATGCAATCAATATAAGTGATATGATATGGCCATCGTCATCTTGTGCTTGTGATCTTCATCTGCAAAGCACCGTCATGATCACCATCGTCACCGGCGCGACACCTTGATCTCCATCGTAGCATCATTGTCGTCTCGCCAATCTTATGCTTCTACGACTATCGCTACCGCTTAGTGATAAAGTAAAGCATTATAGGGCGATTGCATTGCATACAATAAAGCGACAACCATATGGCTCCTGCTAGTTGCCGATAACTCAGTTACAAAACATGATCATCTCATACAATAAAACTTAGCATCATGTCTTGACCATATCACATCACAACATGCCCTGCAAAAACAAGTTAGACGTCCTCTACTTTGTTTGTTGCAAGTTTTACGTGGCTGTTACGGGCTTAAGCAAGAAACAATCTTACCTACGCATCAAAACCACAACGATAGTTTGTCAAGTTGATGCCGTTTTAACCTTCGCAAGGACCGGGCGTAGCCACACTCGGTTCAACTAAAGTTGGAGAAACTGACACCCGCCAGCCACCTGTGTGCAAAGCATGGCGGTAGAACCAGTCTCGCGTAAGCGTACGTGTAATGTCGGTTCGGGCCGCTTCATCCAACAATACCGCCGAACCAAAGTATGACATGCTGGTAGGCAGTATGACTTATATCGCCCACAACTCACTTGTGTTCTACTCGTGCATATAACATCAAACCATAAAACCTAGGCTCGGATGCCACTGTTATGGAACGTAGTAATTTCAAAAAATTTCCTACGCACACGCAAGATCATGGTGATGCATAGCAACGAGAGGGGAGAGTGTTGTCTACGTACCCTCGTAGACCCAAGCGGAAGCGTTGACGCAACATAGAGGAAGTAGTCGTACGTCTTCCCGGTCCAACCGATCCAAGCACCGTTACTCCGGCACCTTTGAGTTCTTGACACATGTACAGCTCGATGACGCACCCCGGGCTCCGATCCAGCAAAGCTTCGGGGAGGAGTTCTGTCAGCACGACGACGTGGTGACGATCTTGATGTTCAACCGTCGCAGGGCTTCGCCTAAGCACCGCAACAATATGACCGAGGTTTAATATCATGGAGGGGGGCACCGCACACGGCTAAGGAACGATCACGAAGATCAACTTGTGTGTCCTAGGGTGCCCCCTGCCCCCGTATATAAAGGAGCCAAGGGAAGGGGGTGGCCGGCCAAGGAGGGGCGCGCCAGGGGGGAGTCCTACTCCCACCGGGAGTAGGACTCCCTTCTTTCCTAGTTGGAGAAGGAGAAGGGGGGAAAGAGGAGGAAGAGGGGAAGGAAAGGGGGGGCGCCACCCCCCTTCCCTTGTCCTATTCGGACTAGGAAGGGGAGGGGCGCGTGGCCACCTCCTACCTCCTTCTCTCTTCTCCCTCAAGGCCCATGTAGGCCCAATAACCCCCTCGGGGGGTTCCGGTAATACCTCTGTACTCCGGTAAAATGCCGATTTCACCCGGAACGATTCCGATGTCCAAATATAGGCTTCCAATATATCGATCTTTATGTCTCGACCATTTCGAGACTCCTCGTCATGTCCGTGATCACATCCGGGACTCCGAACAACCTTCGGTACATAAAAATACATAAACTCATAATGAAACTGTCATCGTAACTTTAAGCGTGCGGACCCTACGGTTCGAGAACAATGTAGACATGACCGAGACACGTCTCCGGTCAATAACCAATAGCGGGACCTGGATGCCCATATTGGCTCCCACATATTCTACGAAGATCTTTATCTGTCTGACCGCATAACAACATACGTTGTTCCCTTTGTCATCGGTATGTTACTTGCCCGAGATTCGATCGTTGGTATCCAATACCTAGTTCAATCTCGTTACCGGCAAGTCTCTTTACTCGTTCCGTAATACATCATCTCACAACTAACACATTAGTTGCAATACTTGCAAGGCTTTATGTGATGTGCATTACCGAGAGGGCCCAAAGATACCTCTCCGACAATTGGAGTGACAAATCCTAATGTCGAAATACGCCAACCCAACATGTACCTTTGGAGACACCTGTAGAGCTCCTTTATAATCACCCAGTTACATTGTGACGTTTGGTAGCACACAAAGTGTTCCTCCGGTAAACGGGAGTTGCATAATCTCATAGTCATAGGAACATGTATAAGTCATGAAGAAAGCAATAGCAACATACTAAACGATCGGGTGCTAAGCTAATGAAATGGGTCATGTCAATCAGATCATTCAACTAATGATGTGATCCCGTTAATCAAATAACAACTCTTTGTCTATGGTCAGGAAACATAACCATCTTTGATTAACGAGCTAGTCAAGTAGAGGCATACTAGTGACACTCTGTTTGTCTATGTATTCACACATGTATTATGTTTCCGGTTAATACAATTCTAGCATGAATAATAAACATTTATCATGATATAAGGAAATAAATAATAACTTTATTATTTCCTCTAGGGTAATCCTCAATCCATACCGCCGGATCTGTTGTACCATCGTATGATTCAATATTTACGGGTTTGAAACCCTCTGGGATTTGATGATCCATTACTACATCTGTGAAGCATAGGGGGTGTATGACGCCTTTGTACTGGGCTATATCATGACGCAGCTCGAATGAGTCTTGTCTGCTGTGTTCGGCCCGGCCGGATTGACTTTTACTGTATCCGGTGTGACGGTTATCGTCTCTCGTAGTGGGGCGCCCTCGCGATCCGTAGATCGATCTTGCTTGCTTTGCTTTGTCCTCCTATACATCTCGCAGGTCTAGCGTATTTCCCCGCGCCTTGACATTTTTCTTTGAGTGGCGTCGGGGTGCGGCCTGAGCTTTTGGCTGAAATGCTTCTCTGTCACGGCCACGAGGTGGCCGATCAGCCGCGTCATACGCTGGGGATGTAGGCTTTAATGCTTCCTCCTCTAATCAGGGCAGCAACCTGCGCTTTGGGTACTTCTTGGAAGGGCGTTCGAGTTCATGTTCCTCGGCCGCAAGGACTTCAGTCCATCTGTCAGCTAGCAAGTCTTGATCAGCTCTAAGTTGCTATTGCTTTTTCTTAAGGCTGTTTGCCGTGGCCATAAGCCGGCGCTTGAATCGCTCTTGCTCGACGGGATCCTCAGGCACGACAAATTCGTCGTCATCGAGGCTTGCCTCATCTTCGAAGGGAGGCATGTAATTATCATCCTCTACCTCTCTATCTGCCGCTCTCTCCGGAGGGCTGGCTTCTCCATCCTCCTGCGCTGAATCTTGCTGGAGGGGGTTGTCGTTGTCTTCGGCATTATCAGGAGTGTTATTGTCTCCTGTGCCGGTATCACCGCTTTTGCTTTGGCGAGACTTGGAGCGGCGCCGCTGACGTCGGCGCTTGGGTTGCTTCTTGGAGGGGTCATCCCCCGCTGTCCCGTCGCCATTGCCTTCTTTGGGTGTGTCCACCATATATATACATATGAAGAGTTGGCTGTCTAGTGCCCTGTGGGCAGTGGTTCCTGTTCGTCTCCTGCATTGTCGTCCATACTGTCGATGTCTTCGGAGTCGAAGTCGAGCATGTCGGTTAAATCATCGACAGTGGCTACTAAGTGGGTGGTGGGTGGGCAACGAATTTCTTCATCATCCGCATCCCAATCCTGCCGGTCATAATCTGGCCAGGACTCTCCTGACAAGGAGAGAGACCTCAGTGAATTCAGTATGTCGCCGAAGGGCGAGTGCTGAAAGATATCCGCGGCGGTGAACTCCATGATCGGCGCCCAATCGGATTCGATTGGTAGGCGCGCGCGTGGTTCGGAGCCCGGAGGAGAGTCTCACAATTTGGAGTCACGGGCCTCGCGAAGGGTAAGGCCGGTGTTCGGCTCGATCGCCGTTGAGGCTGCGGCATCCGTGGCGGGGTCTAACCACCCGTCCATGGGTGGTGCAGTTAGCTCCGAATTGAGGGTCGATGCGGTGACAGGTGCGATCTCCTGAACGCTCTCCGACGGCAGAGCTAAATCATGCTCATCGAGATCATGCGGTGCACTTGGTAGGGGCTCGAATCCGTCGAATATCATGTCTCCACGGATGTCGGCCGTGTAGTTTAAGCTTCCAAACCTGACCTGACGGCCAGGGGCGTAACTTTCAATCTGCTCCAGATGGCCAAGCGAATTGGCCCGCAGTGCAAAGCCGTCGAATACAAAAATCTGTCAAGGGAGAAAAGTCTCACCCTCGGCTGCATCGCTAACGATGATCGAAGGAGCCATCAAGCCTAATGATGACGACACAGAGGAACTCTCAATGAAAGCACCAATGTTGGTGTCAAAACCGGCGGATCTCGGGTAGGGGGTCCCGAACTGTGCGTCTAGGCGGATGGTAACAGGAGACAAGGGACACGATGTTTTTACCCAGGTTCGGGCCCTCTCGATGGAGGTAAAACCCTACTCCTTCTTGATTAATATTGATGATATGGGTAGTACAAGAGTTGATCTACCACGAGATCAGAGAGGCTAAACCCTAGAAGCTAGCCTATGGTATGATTGTTGTTTGTTGTTATGTCCTACGGACTAAACCCTCCGGTTTATATAGACAACTGAGGGGGCTAGGGTTACACAGAGTCGGTTACAAGGAAGGAGATCTACATATCCGTATTGCCAAGCTTGACCTCCACGCCAAGGAGAGTCCCATCCGGACACGGGACGAAATCTTCAATCTTGTATCTTCATAGTCCAACAGTCCGACCAAAGTTTATAGTCCGGCTGTCCGGATACCCCCTAATCCAGGACTCCCTCAATCGCTCTCTGACTATAGCGCGAGAAAAGCTCATGTTTGGTAGGACTACGTCGGTATTTCCCCAAAGAGGAAGGGATGATGCAGCACAGCGACGGTAGATATTTCCCCCAGTGAAGAAACCAAGGTTATCGAACTAGTAGGAGAACCAAGCAACACAACGTAAACAGCACCTGCACACAAATTACAACACCTCGCAACCCAACGTGTTAAAGGGGTTGTCAATCCCTTTCGGGTAGCGATGCCAGAAATTGGTAGTAGATTGAAATAATAGATCGCAAATAAAATGAAGTGCAACAAAGTATTTTTGTATTTTTGGTTTAATAGATCGGAATAAAAATGCAAAGGAAAAGTAGATCACAAGCAAATATATGAGGAAGAAGACCCGGGGGCCGTAGGTTTCACTAGTGGCTTCTCTCAAGAAAAATAGCAAACGGCGGGTAAACAAATTACTATTGGGCAATTGATAGAACTTAAAATAATTATGATGATATCTAGGCAATGATCATTACATAGGCATCACGTCCAAGATTAGCAGACCAACTCTAGCCTGCATCTACTACTATTAGTCCACACATCGACCGCTATCCAGCATGCATCTAGTTTATTAAGTTCATGGGAAAACGGAGTAATGCAATAAGAACGATGACATGATGTAGACAAGATCCGTTTATATATTGCGTAGATATAGATCCCATCTTTTTATCCTTAGTAGCAACAATACATATGTGTCGGTTCCCTTTCTGTCACTGGGATCAAGCACCGTAAGATCGAACCCACTACCGGGCACCTCTTCCCATTGCAATATAAATAGATGAAGTTGGCAAACAAAACCCAAATATCGGAGAAGAAATATGGGGCTATAAGAGATCATGCATATAAGAAACTCAAATAACTTTCATGGATATAAAAAGATATAACTGATCATAAACTCGAAGTTCATCATATCCCAACAAACACACCGCAAAAAGAGTTACATCATATGGATCTCCAAGAGACCATTGTATTGAGAATTCAGCGAGAGAGAGAAAGCCATCTAGCTACTAACTACGGACCCGAAGGTCTACAAAGAACTACTCACACATCATCGGAGAGGCACCAATGGAGGTGGTGAACCCCATCCGAGATGGTATCTAGATTAGATCTGGTGGTTCTGGACTCTGCGGTGGCTGGATGAATATTTTCGTCAACTCCCCTAGGGTTCTGGTATTTTTGGGGTATTTATAAAGCAAAGAGGCGGTCCGGGGGCACCCGAGGTGGGCACAACCCACCAGGGCGCGCCCGGGCCTCCTGGCGCGCCCTGGTGGGTTGTCCCCTCCTCGGGACTCCCCCAGGTGCAACCAGGGCCCGTTGTTTTCCTTCTAGCCCATAAAAAATCATCATGGAGTTTCGTGGCATTTGGAGTTCGTCTAATATTGATTTAATGCGATGTAAAAAACATGGAAAAAAAGCAACTGGCACTTGGCACTATGTCAATAGGTTAGTACCAAAAAATGATATAAAATGACTATAAAATGATTATAAAACATCCAAGATTGATAATAAAACATCATGGAACAATAAAAAATTATAGATACGTTGGAGACATATCAGGCATTGGTCCCCTATCTTCTTTCGTGTTGAGTCTTGCTTCTAATTGCGTTGATAAAATGGTCCATCAAGCTCAACATAATGGCCTGATCACTCGGATGGCTGACCACTTGATATATAAAAGGAGCTGCAATTTTATAGTACGCTAAGCTAGGAATTTGAAACTACCTTTATATTTGTTTGATATGATGTCTAGATTGAAGAACAATTTCCAGAAGAGTGAAGTATTGATGGCTTTGGATGATGGTGAGAAATTGGACCAATTTTTCATTCTGTTTAACAACCAGATGGGTTAATGGCCCTTGAAATATCTGGGGATACGAGTTATAGTCAGTTCAATTAAAGTGTCTGAGTGGAGGTTTGTGGAAGACAAGTTGAATAAAAGGTCATCAGTCTAGATAGGTGGATCTACTTTGATTAGGGGCAGAGTAACACCGACTAACGCTTTTTGACCAATCTATCAAATGTCCATTTTCTCGTGTGCAAAATAACTTTGTGCCACTGCAACAAAATTATGGCGGGCAACATTCGTGTGGCAGTGTGGTGCTACTAAAAGAATATATCGCCTGGTAAAGTCAGCATTGTCTAATCGACCCCCAAAAAGAAGGTCTTTGCTTGAAGAACCTGTCCAAATTGAACATTAGCCTGGTGTGCAGGCGGTGTGTAGAGACTTAAAGCTGAAAGAAGAACGTGGAAACTTTTTATAAAAGCCAAATACTTGATATGGGTTAGTATTTCTTGGATTTAACACATGGTACACGACTCTACTTGGTGGTCTAATATTTTGTATTTGAGTCAATTTACCTCCAAGGCCACCGGACAGTTGTGGATAATGGGGGGACAATTGATTTTGCAAGAATTCCTAATGTGGTATTGCATCATTTAAAGAACAATTTTTCTAGTTTGTATTAATTAGTAATGAGTTTGGCAAGTCTGTGGCAAATGTTGCAAGAGGAGGCTAGCATGTCAGCTTTACAAGATGGCTAGATGTATACCTGCAGAACAACTTGCTTGAGCTATAGAACAAGCTGGTCAGTGTGCCTATGAATAATAAATGTAATAGACCCAAATGAAAATGGGATAAATTTGGAACCTTTATTGTGAAATCCCTTTATAACCAGATTGCTTGCAGCGGTCCTAACAGACCTTTCAAACATTTGGGGAAAGCTAACATCCACCCCAAGATTAAAAATGTAGTTGTAGCTTATAGAACACAATGCAATTGCAACAGAAAAAACATGACTAGAACTGTTCCGGGAAGGAAATCATTCACCATTTTTTCTTTACTTGTGTTGCTGCAAATATGCTTTGAGCACTGTAGGCATGGCCACTAGAGACATGACCAGAGGTGGGTGTTTCTCTGAATACTTTTGGTGAATTTTCCAATGCATTCCAATGAGTTGTATTGTACAAATCATTGACCTCGTTGTGGTGTGTTTTGGGAAATTTAGAAGCTTCACAATAGGTCATGTTTTGAAGGTAGACTCATCTAATCACTGTTTGAGCTGGACTTCTATGATTGTGCCTTTATCAATGTTTGGCAAGGTTACATTCTGAGGTTGACATGGATGGGCAGATGGCTAGAGCAAATACCATCTAAGAGCTGGCTGCAGATTCTCATACTTCTGCATCACGCTCATCTGGTGGATTGTTGCTGATTGAGGAGAATCAAGTTTGTAGGGACAAAGATGAAGATGCGGTATGGTGATCTTCTTAGCACTAGCTACCATATGGGGACCTTAGCTTCTTTTGCTACGACATGTCTATAATGAGCGCATGGTTGTGTGGGATAGGTTCCTGGTTCCCTCCCCAGCTGTGATGCTAACGTTGTGGCGGCCTTGAGTGCTGCCTTGTAATTAGCTTTTGCTACTTGTAATATTTGGAGTCTTTCGTAGTTGCGTCCTATTGTTCTAGAATGAAGCAACAATTTACATTTTGCTTGTGATTTTGGCTATTCCATTTTTTATTTTTCTTTAGTTTGTACTGGATGTTATTTGTTTGCTTTGATATCCCCTGATAATTGAACATGTATTTTAAAAGAGTTTGTATGGAAAAAATAGAAAAGTGCCGGCTATAAATCTACAACTGGTGATTTATTATGTTTGAACCACCAAAAAAAAATGACCCTGATTAGAGGAGGGATTAATGGATTTCACAAAAAAAGAGAAGAGAGATTAAAGGGCATGTGTCTTTTCCCTAATTGTTGCTTTGCAAACCATAGGAGAGGCAATCTCTGGGCGCACCATGCCGCAACTTCTCCTCAGACGGCATGTCACCGCTACCTCCCCCTTTGCTACCTCTATCAGTGAGGGAATGCAGGGAAGCCTCAATCTACCAGATGGGGTTATAGCTTTTCATCTATGGTAGTGGCAGTGCTCATTAAAGTCTTGATTGGCGGCGCGCCATTTGTTGTACGACTACATGGGTTTGATGAAGGTTCCCTTGATGTCTACTACGCAACCTTCTTCTTGTAGACTCATGTTGGGGCTCCAAGCGCAGAGTTTTGTAGGACAGTAGCAAATTTCCCTCAAGTGGATGACCTAAGGATTATCAATCCGTGGGAGGCGTAGGATGAAGATGGTCTCTCTCAAACAACCCTGCAACCAAATAACAAAGAGTCTCTTGTGTCCCCAACACATCCAATACAATGGTAAATTGTATATGTGCACTAGTTCGGCGAAGAGATGGTGATACAAGTGTAATATGGATAGTAGATATAGGTTTTTGTAATTTGAAAATATAAAAACAGCAAGGTAACTAGTAACTGAAGTGAGCAAAAACGGTATTGCAATGCTTGAAAACAAGGCCTAGGGTTCATACTTTCGCTAGTGAAATTCTCTCAACAATGATAACATAATTAAATCATATGGAAATCCCTCAATGTGCGACAAAGAGTCACTCCACAGTTCTTATCGCGGAGAACATAAGATGAAATTGCTTGTAGGGTACGAAACCACCTCAAAGTTTTTCTTTCTGATCAATCCATTGAGCTATTACTATAAGTGTCACAAACAACCCTAGAGTTCATAGTAAAATAAAACCATATGACACACATCAATCAGCCCTAATGTCACCCAGGTACTTGATACATCTCCATCGTATCTACTTTTCCAAACTATTTTGCCCTTGTTTTGGACTCTAATTTGCATGATTTGAATGGAACTAACCCGGACAGACGCTGTTTTCACCAGAATTGCCATGGTGTTATTTTTGTGTAGAAATAAAAGTTCTCAAAATGACCTGAACGGAGAATATTTTTGGAATATATAAAAAATATTGGCGAAAGAATCAACCAGAAGATCACAAGGGTGGGGGTGCACCCCCAGGCCTGTGGGTCCCCTGGACCTCCTCCGACCCTAAATCCAACTCTATATATTCACTTTCGGGGAGAAAAAAATCGGAGAGAAGGATTCATCGCGTTTTACGATATGGAGCCGCCGCCACCTCCCGTTCTTCATCAGGAGGGCAGTTCTGGAGTCCGTTCGGGGCTCCAAAGAGGGGCATTCATTGCCATCATCATCACCGACCATTCTCCATCACCAATTTCATGATGCTCACATCGTGCGTGAGTAATTCCATCGTAGGCTTGCTGGACGGTGATGGGTTGGATGAGATTTATCATGTAATTGAGTTAGTTTTGTTAGGGTTTGATCCCTAGTATCCACTATGTTCTGAGATTGATGTTGCTATGACTTTTCTATGCTTAATGCTTGTCACTAGGGCCCGAGTGCCATGATTTTAGATTTGAACCTATTATATTTTCATGAATATATTTGTTTTCTTGATCCCATCTTGCAAGTTGTAGACACCTATTATGAGTTATGATCCACATACCCCAAGGTGACAATAATTGGGATTCTTTTCGATGATTACCGTAGTTTGAGGAGTTCATGTATTCACTAAGTGCTAATGCTTTGGTCCGATTCTCTATTAAAAGGAGGCCTTAATATCCCTTAGTTTCCATTAGGACCCCGCTGCCACGGGAGGGTAGGACAAAAGATGTCATGCAAGTTCTTTTCCATAAGCACATATGACTATATACCGAATACATGCCTACATTATATTGAGGAATTGGAGCTAGTTCTGTGTCACCCTAGGTTATGACTGCTACATGATGAATATCATCCGACATAATTATCCATCACTGATCCATTGCCTACGAGCTTTTCACATATTGATCTTTGCTACGTTACTTTGCCATTGCCCCTGTTACAATTGCTACAAAACTGCTACTGTTACTTTTGCCACCGCTACCGTTACTTCCATACAACTTTGCTACTAAATACTTTGCTGCAGATATTAAGTCTTTTAGGTGTGGTTGAATTGACAACTCAGCTGCTAATACTTGAGAATATTCTTTGGTTCCCCTTGTGTTGAATCAATACATTCGGGTTGAATACTCTACCCTCGAAAACTGTTGCGATCCCCTATACTTGTGGGTTATCAAGACCTTTTTCTGGCACCGTTGCCGGGGAGCATAGCTCTATTCTCTGAGTCACTTGGGATTTATATCTATTGATCACTATGAGGAATCTAAAAGATACGAAAACCAAGATCTATCCCTCTACTACGAGGGGAGGGAACGAACTGTTGAGCAAGCTTAATTGCTATTGATTAATATATTGAGTAATGATAATGATTGGACACTTCCTGAACCAACTCCTAAGTGAACTCCAACAAAAAGAGGTATTCTATTTCTCTGTCCTGAAGATATGCAAGAGACAAAGATATCTATGAAATAAAAAGGTATTAAAGCTGAAGACGTTAAGAATTTACCACCTATTGAAGAAATAAATGGTCTTGATGCCCTGACACAGGTAGTAGAGGTAAACTCTCTCTATAGATTTGATGAAGGTGATATTCCTAATAATAAGTCTTCTACTCAATGCTTGGATGAGTTTGATAACTTTATTGTTAAACAAGAAAATTTCAATGCTTACGTTAGTAGACAATTGAAACGTAATGCTTATATGCTTGACTGCTTGGGTGATTACATGAGTAGAACTGTTAGTGATCTTAAGATTATTAGTAAGCATGCTTCCATGGTAAAAACTCAAGTAGAACAAGTACTTAAGGCATAAAATGATTTGTTGAATGACTTGACCTATTTTGTCTTTTAATTATGATTAGTTCATCGTTCTTGATCCAGCCCATTATGAATGAAACATGTTTGCAATGACAATTAGAGATTATAGTTACTCATGCCATGCTTAATTAGCTAGGACTTTATAATGGTTTACCTTGCATGCCAACATGCTTTTAAAATGGTTGTGATGTAATATGATAGGATGGTATCCTCCTTTGAATGATTCGAGTGGCTTGACTTGGCACATGTTCACGCATGTAGTTGAAACAAAATCAACATAGCCTCCATGATATTTATGTTCATGGTGATTTATATCCTACTCATGCTTGCACTCAATGTTGGTTAATCTCAATGCATGTTTATGACTGTTGCCGCTCTCTAGTTGGTCGCTCCTCAATCTTTTGCTAGCCTTCTCTTGTACTAAGCAGGAATACTACTTGTGCATCCACTTCCTTAAACCCAAAGTTGTTCCATAAGAGTCCACCATACCTACCTATATGCGGTATTTACCTGCCGTTCCAAGTAAATTTGCATGTGCCAAAATCTAAACCTTCAAATAATTAACTTTTTCTATGCCCGAATTGCTCATGTAGCGACTAGGGGCTGTCAGTATCTTCCATGCTAGGTGGGTTATTCTCACGATGAGTGTTAATTCACTTGTCATTCACGAGAAAGTGGATGGTATTCGGGATGCCCAGTTCTATGCTCAAATCAAATCAAAATATAATATCAAACAAAACTCCCCCAGGACTGTTGTTGGTATGGACGGTACCAGTTGTTTCGGACTAGCCGTGGAGTGTGCTTGTTGGTGGAGGGGGAGTAAAAACTTTACCATTATGTTTTGGGAACCACCTATAATGTAGCATGGAAGATAGTGAGATCTCTTGGTTGTTATGTTGACAATGAAAGCATACCACTCAAATCTATATTCATCTTTGTTTCAAAAAGCTCGATGTCTTTCACCTCTGCAAATCCCTACTTTTGTCTGCGAAGGGCCTATCTATTAACTTTTATTGTTGAGTCATCATCCTCTTATAAAAAGCACCCGTTTAGAGAGCACCACTGTCATTTGTATGCATTGTTATTAATTGATATTGAGTATGACTGTGACTGGATCTCTTTTACCATGAATTACAATGTCTAGTCAGTCCTTGATCTCCAGGGGTGCTCTGCATTTATGTTTTGCAGTCTCAGAAAGGGCTAACGAGATACCTTTTTGTTATATCATATCATGACTATTTTAAAAAAGTGTTGTCATCCGAGATTTATTATTGTTGCTCGCTAGTTGATTATGCCATTGATATGAGTAAATGTGAGACCTAAATGTTATTGTGAATATGCTTAGTTTATAATCTTTGCTGAAACCTGAATGCTGGCTATACATATTTGCAACAACAAGATCAAACAGAGTCTGTAAAAGTTTTTCTTTATCACTTTCAGATTGTCAACTGAATTGCTTGAGGACAAGCAATGGGTTAAGCTTGGGGGAGTTGATACGTCTCCGTCGTATCTACTTTTACAAATTATTTTGCCCTTGTTTTGGACTCTAATTTGCATGATTTGAATGGAACTAACCCGGACTGACGTTGTTTTCAGTAGAATTGCGATGGTGTTATTTTTGTGCAGAAATAGAAGTTCCAGAATGACCTAAAAATTCATGGAGAATATTTTTGGAATATATAAAAAATACTGGCAAAAGAATCAACCAGAGGGAACCCACCAGAAGACCACAAGGGTGGGGGCATGCCCTACCCCCTGGGCGCCCCCTGGCTTGTGGGTCCCCTGGACCTCCTCCGACCCTAACTCCAACTCTATATATTCACTTTCGGGGAGAAAAAAATCAGAGAGAAGGATTCGTTGCATTTTACGATATGGAGCCGCCGCCACCTCCTGTTCTTCATCGGGAGGGTAGATTTGGAGTCCGTTCGGGGATCTAGAGAGGGGGATTCATCGCCATCATCATCACCAACCTTCCTCCATCACCAATTTCATGATGCTCATCGTCATGCGTGAGTAATTCCATCGTAGGCTTGCTGGACGGTGATGTGTTGGATGAGATTTATCATGTAATCGAGTTAGTTTTGTTAGGGTTTGATCCCTAGTATCCACTATGTTCTGAGATTGTTGTTGCTATGACTTTGCTATGCTTAATGCTTGTCACTAGGGCCCGAGTGCCATGATTTCAGATGTGAACCTATTATGTTTTAATGAATATATTTGTGTTCTTGATCCTATCTCGCAAGTTGTAGACACCTATTACGAGTTATGATCCGCATACCCCAAGGTGACAATAATATGGATTCTTTCGGGTGATTACCATAGTTTGAGGAGTTCATGTATTCATGAAGTGCTAATGCTTTGGTCTGGTTCTCTATTAAAAGGAGGCCTTAATATCCCTTAGTTTCCATTAGGACCCCGCTGCCATGGAAGGGTAGGACAAAAGATGTCTTGCAAGTTGTTTTCCATAAGCACGTACGACTATATACGGAATAGATGCCTACATTATATTGATGAATTGGAGCTCGTTCTGTGTCACCCTAGGTTATGACTGCTACATGATGAATATCAACCGACATAATTATCCATCACTTATCCATTGCGTACGAGCTTTTCACATATTGATCTTTGCTATGTTACCTTGTCGTTGCCACTGTTACAATTGCTACAAAACTGCTACTGTCACTTTTGCCACCGTTACCGTTACTTCCGTACTACTTTGCTACTAAATACTTTGCTGCAGATATTAAGTCTTTCAGGTGTGGTTGAATTGACAACTCAGCTGCTAATACTTGAGAATATTCTTTGGGTTGAATACTCTACCCTTGAAAACTGTTGTGATTCCCTATACTTGTGGGTTATCAATACTCCAATGTCACCACAAGTATCCGTGGGTTAATTATACGATATGCATCAAACAACTTCAAATTCATAATATTCTATCCAACAGAAAGAACCTCAAAGAGTTCCCTAAGATTACTACCGAAGAAACAAGGACGAAAACATGCATCAACCCCTATGTATAGATTACCCCAATGTCACCTCAGAATCCACGAGGTGAGTGCCAAAACATGCATCAAGTGAATCAATAGAACACCCCATTGTCACCATGAGTATCCCACGCAAGACATACATCAAGTGTTCTCAAATCCATAATAGTATTCAGTCTGATAATATTGAAACCTCAAAGGTAAAACTCAATTCATCATAAGAAGGTAGAGGGGGAGAAATACCATATGATTCAACTATAAAAACAAAGCTCACGGTACATCAAGATCGTGCCAAATCAAGGACACGAGAGAGAGATCAAACACATAGCTACTGGTAGATACCCTTAGCCCTGAGGGTGAACTACTCCCTCCTCGTCATGGAGACCATCGGGATGATGAAGATGGCCTTCGGCAATGATTTCCCCCTCCGGCAGGGTGCCAGAATAGGCTCCTGATTGGTTTATCGTTGCTACAGAGGCTTACGGCGGCAGAACTTCTGATCTAGGTTTCTTTCTGGAGGTTTCCGTATTTATAAGAATTTTTGGTGTCGGAAAAAAGTCAAGGAGGTGCCCGAGGGGCCCACAAGCCAGGGGCTAGCGCCCAGGGGGGGAGGGTTTCCCCCTGGCTTGTGGTCTCCTCGGGATTCTTCTGGTCCAGCTTGGGTGCTTCGGGATCTCTTTTGGTACACAAAAAATCACCGTAAATTTTCAGCCCATTCCGAGAACTTTTATTTCTGCACAAAAAACGACACCTCGGTAGTTCTGCTGAAAACAACGTCAGTCCAAGTTAGTTCTAACAATATCATACCAAAACCATATAAAATTGTTGCAAACATGGCATGAATACTTCATAAATTATAGATACGTTGGAGACGTATCATCCCTCGAGTCTCCCCATCTCAATGATGTCATAGATGGCATATTTTTCTATCGGCTGTTCTTGTAGCGACTCGACCTCAAACGATCAAGCCTCTGTGTATCTGCGCCATCCCC
Source organism: Aegilops umbellulata (assembly GCA_032464435.1). NCBI lineage: Eukaryota > Viridiplantae > Streptophyta > Magnoliopsida > Poales > Poaceae > Aegilops > Aegilops umbellulata. Next base: position 81,776,393 of record CP136054.1, on the reverse strand, counting down.
GGATCAGTATGCTGGCACACATAGTACATCAGTGTATATATCAAAGTGCAATCACATGTATAAATAACATAAAACTGAAATATACCTCATAAGTCTTAGCGAAAACAATCAAACGGGTGTGGAGTCCCATCAACGCCATCGACAAGTCGAGTGTAGACCGTAACCCTAAACCGTATCTCTTACTTGTTGTAGAAGTATTTGCAACATGAGACATTGCAGCCGTGTAGGTCAGTACATTGAATGTACCAGCAAGATCACTGTAAGAAAACAGATGGTAAACTATACTATATGCAATAAGGCTTTGTGGCTCTGTGTCAGAGTTTTTGCATAGAAGCTGGTTTTATTTTCCGTACATCAAAGGAAATATCAGGAATCTTCACTACAGAGTTATCTACTATGACATGGTTCTCATAGACCAAAACAATTATAAGTTGCTCACAATTACTTATCAGTCGAGTGTTGAGAGTTCAGAGATAGATCCAAGTCCAGAGGCTCAAGTTGTCCATAACCGGGGACACGGCTAACCGATTAGGTTTTAACTCTGCAGAGTGTTGTTCACTTTACCCACAAGATTCGATCCCTCTTTTCATGTTCTCGCACTTCATGATGTTCGAGAACAAGATGACCGAAACATGGTCTTCCAAAGAGTTCCTCTGACCACTGCCCAATGCCCATCCAATCCTACCGTAGTTCTACATCTGCTGGCACTGGTCCAGTCAGAGTCACAACAAAGGTCAGCCAAGCCAGAGCTCATAATGACTTGTGGCTGCACAGGTAAGCTTCCGGGCATGAAGTATTCTTCCATCTCTTTGAGTATGGGTGGAACTTTCCTCATGAGTACTGGACTACTCCAGCTCACTAGGCATCCACTGGGTACTCCAGGGTGCCTCACAACTAGTCCACCCAGTAGTGTGTATTGAAATCTTATCTCGGGTCTTGATGTCTTGAGGTCTTGAAGATGCCATCATGAAGTTGTCGTCATTGATGTAGAGTCCTCCTTCTCACACCAATCCCGAGCACTCATACCAATCCCCTTCTATGATAGCGTAGCATCAAACTTATTAACGTCCCGGGGCTTGATAACAGGGAGATGTGTTCCTACCTCATGCATTCTACTCAACTACAACAATTCAATATCACTACTAGAGTAATTGTTGAAAGGGTGATACTACATGCAAATAAAACTTAGGTAAAAATAGATGGTCAAAGTGAACTTGGCTGGTATAGTTGATGGGGATTCGTCGCACTCAAAATCCTGATAATTCTACTCGTCACACTCGGAGAAAATCTATCATACATGAATAAAATGCAATAAACATCCATACCAAAAATAAGAAAGAAAAGAACATAAGAACAAAATATGTGTAGTGCGAAAATAACAACATACTAATAGGAAAAGGAAAAAAGTTCTTATGGTGTTGTAAGGTGCAAAATGAATCAATTGAAAGTGCGCTACAATTTACAAGATAAGATTAAATGAAGGTCTGAATTAAAATTTGAAAGGTTCAAAAGTTGAAACTAATGATGCTACTGGATGTAGGATGTCAATATGAACATGTAGGAAAAAGAATTACTAGATTGGAAATAACGGATCAAAAGATACAAGTAATTCAACATGGCATTGAATCTGCTTAGAATGCTATGTGACAACTCTTTTGTGGACTAATAGAGTAATATGACTATGATCAAAATTATATGTTTAAAAGATAACACTAATTGTATGAATGGAAATATTTATTCAATACGAATATGACACAATTGGATTCATCGGAAACAGAGCTAACGATAAAAAGATATGGTCAAAAGAAGTTTTAATATGAATCTAAACAAATTTAGAAATTTTGGAAGTTGCAAAAAATTGATTTTCATTTGATAGGTGGGATCAATACAAAAATATAGGCGTTGGTTTCATATAATTTGGATAAATGAGTAAAAAGTTACTATTTAAAAAATCAGGACCAAACTGTTTTATGAAAGAAAAAAAGCTACGGCTAAAATAATTCTAGAGCTAATGTGTAAACACATAGACTAATTGATAATCTAACTATTTTAAATATAATACCTACGTGGGTAAAAATAAATAACTTAGACCAGAGGCCTATTTGGGACTGCACCGCTTCATCAAAATCAGTTTCAGTCCACTAAATTCACATTGGAGGAGTTTCATATAGAAGTTGTAGAACTACCAAAGAGAATGTTTGGCTTCCATCTAGCTCCAGCTTCAAGAATGGGAAATTTGGTAGAAATGATCTATTTGATTGAATGAGAGGGGAGAAGCGAATGGGTATCCACTTACTAGTGGCAGTGGTGGGTAATTTTTTTTGACCTGGAAGACTGCAGGGCTTACACCCCACATCATTTTATTGATAGTAAAGAAAAACAAGTACAAAGTTCCTCAAGAGAAGGAACAAAGGAAAGGGGAGAAAAAAGCTATACTATAGAGACTAAGGAAGACTAAGAAAAAGAAAAGCAAGAACACTACAATGTACAACTAAGGAGAAAGAAATTACAGAAGGATTGCCCTCAAGGAGGCAGAAAATCAATCCATTTCAGCAGAGCCTCCTTGTACTTGGTCTTGATTCGGTGTGAAAGAAGGGCAATGTCATGGATAAATCCATTTCTCCACTGTCTAAAAGTTGGGTTGACATGCCTAAAAGCCTTGTCATTCCTAACTTTCCAAATATTCCACCATGCAAGAAAAACCACCTATGAGAAAAATGGCTTTTGAAACTCCTTCCTAGCATGTAATGCATTTGCACCATATCATTGCTGTCCATCCAGGAAACTTGCAGGTAATTCCAGATCCTCATGTTGAAGTTACATTGAAAGAACAGATGGTTCCTATCCTCAAGCACTCCAGTTGGGCATAGAACACAACTTGGTCCATCATCAATTCTCCAATTGCGGCGTTGGATCATATCTTTGGTGCTAACTCTGTCCATAATGACCAACCAAGCGAACATTTTAACTGTCATGGTACGACAACTTTTCCAAATCCAGCTGAGAATAGGATTGGCGATAATAGGCTGATGGATAAAATCATAGTATTTTTTTGCCGAGTACTCTGCCTTCTTCCCATGCCTCCAAGCCCAGCTATCATTACAATCAGTGTTGAAGGAAGTCTCAGATAGCAAGGTTGATAGCTGATTGAACTCCCTAAAAGCCAGTTGAGACAAAGGTAAAGAAAACATTTGCTGTAGGTTTCCTGCGTGTACCACTTCCATGACAGAAAGGTTCTTCTACAGGAAAAAAGAAAAAAGCCTTGGAAACCTATCTTGCAAAGGGATGGAAGACTGGCCAATCTCCCAATGATCAGACCAAAATAGCACATAATCCCCTTTTCCAACATTGACAAAAGTAACCGCCCTAAACTTGTCCATTAATTTGCAAACATCCCTCCACCAGAATGAGCCACAAAGAACAGTGTCATGAGGAATTCTGTCAAAGTAGTATGAGTCCCATACCAAATGAACCCATGGCACATCTTCTTTGTTATAAAATTTGTTGAGGTATTTTAGGAGCAGTGCATCATTCTGCAGTCCTAAGTTCAGAATTCCAAGTCCTCCCTTCATCTTAGGCCTGCAGACAAGGGGCCAAGCAGCCAAAGAGTGTCCCTTCTCCTGACCATATTTCCTCTAGAGGCACTGCCTTTGAATCCTTTCTAACTTCTTTAGAATGCCTTGTGGCAGGGATAGACTGCAAAGGAAGAATATAGGGAGTGAAGAAATCACTGAATTTACCAGCTGTAACCTACTACCCTGTGGTAAGAACCATGAACTAGCAGTAAGCCTTCTTTCCATGCAGTCCACTAAAGGTATCAAATCAACAATTTTGGGTCTAGTGGTTCCTACAGGAAGTCCCAAATAAGTGAAAGGCATAGAACCAAGCTGGCACCCAAACTGAGCCGCAAGTGCAGAGGCAACAGAAGTTTCCACATTGATTGGGTACATTGAGGACTTATGAAAGTTGATTTGTAGTCCAGTTGCCAAGGAAAAGGAGTTGAGCACTGACTTGAGAACCTCCAGCTATGCTGAATCCGCATTTACAAACAATAAGGTATCATCTGCATATTGTACAACTGGGTAATCTGGATCATGTGTTGGCAATGGCAAGGTAAGCAGGCCCCTGCATAAGAGATCATTGATCATGGTTTGCAGCAGATCTGCAGCAATCACAAAAAGCAAAGGAGAGATAGGATCTCCTTGCTTGACACCACATTTGCACTTGAAATGATTTCCTGGCACACCATTTAACAAGATAGAGGAGGTTGTAGAAGATAAAAGCTGCTGAACCCATTTAATCCATTTGCTATCAAATCCTTTTGCTACAAGGATTTTCAAGATTGCCTCATGCTGTATAGAGTCAAAAGCTTTTTCAAAGTCAAGTTTGAGCAATATGATTGGCTTCTTGGAATGATTGCATTGATGAATATACTCAAACGTCCAAGCAATGCAGTCCTGAATTGTTCTTGATTTAATGAAGCCATACTGATTTTTATGAACACATTCGGTGATTTCCTCTTGAAACCTGTTAGCTGCCAATTTTGTCAGAAACTTCAGCCCCACACTTGTCAAAGAGATTGGCCTAAAATCACCCACATCCTCAGGTGTTTGCTTTGTTGGGATTAAAGTAATGAAAGCTTCATTGAGGTTTTCCAAAATAGCAGTTCCAGCATGAAACTCATTAACCAAACAAATGAAATCACTGGAAATGATTGACCAGCACTTTTTCATGAACAACCCATTAAAACCATCTGGCCCAGGTGCTTTATCAATAGGCATTTCTTTTATGACCTTTTCAATCTCTTGCAGCTGAAAAGGTTGTGTGAGCACCTCAAGACCTTGCACTCTTGGGATGAGTGAAAGAATTTCATTACCCAATAAAATTGGTCTAACAGTTCCCATTCTGCCCTTGAAAGCAACCAGAAACTCCTTAGCTATTTCCCCATGATCTGAAGAAACTATTCCATCAGACAGTTGAAGATTAGCAATAGAGTTTTTCCTGTACCTCTCTGTTGCCATGGCCTGGAAGAATTTTGAATTCTCCTCTCCCACCTTGATATATCTGATAGTACACCTTTTCTTCCAGTATAAAAACTGCAAATGAAGTAGGTGTTCATGATGCATTTTACATATCTTCCTGAAGTTATGTTCAGGTATGGATAGAGGCCTCCAGTCCTCCAAATCATCCAGCCACAGAATTACCCAATTGCACTTGTCAATCAAAGATTTAATGTGTGAGATCCCCTTGTGCCATTTCTTGAGTGCAAACCTCAAAGATTTTAATTTGTCCATGATCACTGCAGATATACGAGTCTTATGTGAAGGCTTGTTCCAAACTTCCCTCACATAGTCAAAAAACCCAGGCTGATGCACCCAATAGTTTTCAAATCTGAAGATATGTGCTTTAGGAATTGTGGTGCAGATAGAGATTACACAAGGAACATGATCTGATGCAGTTCTAGCCAGAGGTGCAACTTGTGTCATAGGATATTGAGTTATCCAACTTGCAGAAGTAAAAAACCAGTCCAATTGCTCAAGGAGTGGAACATCTTGCATGTTTGACCATGTAAACCTTCTACCTTTCAAAGGAAGTTCCAGCTGTCCTAAATGACCAATGATCTCATTGAAAATAAAAATATCATTAACATCCCCTCCTAGAGGGTTATGATTGTCCATGGACCTGATAAAATTAAAGTCTCCCAGTAACAACCATTTTTGTTCTGGTTCCACTTGAAGGTTATGCAACTAGTTAACAAATTCATCCCTCAGAACACCCTGACAAGGCCCATACACATTGACTAAAAACCATTGTTCATTATTGTGCACAGAATTGAAGCTGATGATCAGACCAAAAGATTTTACTTCAACTAATGTACCCTTAAAAACATCTGAATGCCAAACTGTCAAAATACCACCCGAGGCTCCTCTCGAAGGTGATTCAATAAACTGATCAAAACCCCTCGGAAAAATGCTCTTAATTATCAAACGAGGGCAAGCAGACAACTTAGTTTCTTGCAAACAAGCAATCGCACATTGACTTTCAGTAATTTTCTCTCTAACAGAGCGCTGCCGTGTTTCAGAATTTAGACCACGAACATTCCAACAGAACACTTTCCAATTACGTACCGACCTTGGATTCATGAGATACCCAAAAACGAAGTAGCAATAACTGCATGACATGCAATGCCATACATCCCACATCATAAGAAACAAAATGCATCCAGTTCAGATCACGCAGCATAAAGTTCAGAACGACATAAACGACAGCAAATTTAACAGGCTCGCTACACCTAGCTAAAGTTTTAAGATGCAACATTTAAACACCATTGGTGGAGGAGTCATCCTTGGGATTAGCCGTAAGCTTCTCCTTGGATAGCAAGTTGGGGTCAATCTCCAGCTCTGCTCCTATTGCTTGTAGCACGTTGAGAGGCGTGGGTGGAGGAGCATCTTCAGATTTGCGTGCATCATCTGCGTCATCAGTGGTGGGCTGGGCCTTCACTTCTATGGGCTTGGACCGAGGACGCCTTTTAGTAGGCTGGAGGGAGAGCTGCTCAAAAGTCATTGATTTGAACCCATCCAGCTTTGCCGCGCTTCGTGTACATCGCCTTATAGAAGTATCCACTAAAGGGGCTACAGTCTTTCTTCTTCTTGTCTGCTTTGCCTCATTGGCCTGCACAGAAGAAAAAACCACAGAAGAAGAAGAATTCTCCTCCAGTCTGCCAGCCATAACATCTTCAGAGTGCATCTCTCCGGTCCCATCAGAGTCAGACACTGCATTATCATTATTACTGAAAACCTCATCAGAAGAACTTCCAAAAAGCGCTCTGGCAACTGGTCGCTTGGCCATCAGAGGCCTCCTAAGGGCAAGATTGTTGGGCAAGCCGGGCACCAAAGAAGACATCCTCTGTGAATCATCAAAAGCAATTGTCCATGTGCGCTTGGAGTATGTCACAGTCCCAATTGGCTTGAAGAAGATAGGATGAGGTACCTCCTTAACAGCAAATTCAAGTAACAGATTTTCGAAAGATCTCTTCCAGATCATCTCTGGAGGGAGAGGTGGTCCAGCCACAATCCTTGCCATACCAACGAAGATCTGGTGCTGCTGAACCACATGAGGTTGATATGGAACAACGGCCAAAGTGTTTTCTTCAACGACCAGCTGCACATTGTCTTGCATCTGCTGAACCAACTGCAATTGATTTTGCTCCTCAAGCTGAATGTCCACTTGTTGCTCCACAGACCCAGATCCCTCCGGCTGATCAATAACAATGGAAACCTGATCCTGCTCAGGCACAGCAGGCGGTGGAGGCTGCTGATGGTCATCTTCATTGTTCCCCCAGACTGCATTCCCCCATCCAGCATCTTGTACATTATCTTGAGGCGGTGGAGGTGCTAGAGGCGCATCATTCCACCCCAGCATCGGACATGGCGGAAGAACAAACATCAAATTATCTTGCATCAGATTTCCAGGCAAAGGGTGCGGATTGCCATCAAGGGGCATTGGATCTTCATCGTTTGGCATCTGATCAGCAAAATCAGCGCCCAACACATAGCAAGCAGCAGTCCACGAAACCTGGGCTCCTCCCCATTCTGCATAATCTCCAAAGACCACATCCCGTGGTACCAATGGAGTGTCAGGAAAGCTTGCCTCCACAAGGGTTCGAACCCCTCAACTCCAGCTTCTAGAGTTTTTTAAGCACCCCCTAAAGAGCTTAATAAAAACTGGGAGTTGTACCCCAACTTCTAGTTTTTTGTGGAGTGGCATATCGTGGAGCTACCCCATTTGGTTTATGTTTTATGAAGCAGAACTTAATTTTAGGTAGCAGAGCAGTCCCAAACATGCTCTAGATTTGCAGAGAAGAGATAACTTCACAGAGGAGACGACTTCCAGAATTCCCAGATTTCCTACCGGAGAGAAGAAACAATATTTATTTTTGTGAAGCTAGTCAAATCAAAATATTGATTTAACTCGAAGTGAATGATTTTTGGGTGTACATGGGGTCTTTATTTATAGGTGGGAGGGAGGCTTGGATGTCAAATACTAAGTGGTATGTGACTAAACATAGACAAAAGGTAGATGAAAGAAATAGGAAAAAGTAAAAAGAGGAGCTGCCACATGGGCCTTCGGCCGGCCTGCACACGTGCGCAGAGTTTGTTTTTAATTTATTTTTTAGAAAAATATATTTTTGGAAATAATAATATTCATTTGCAAGCATAACCGGGAAATAATATAGGCCGTCCTGCTGGCTATGTTGCTCACGGAGGCCAATGATAGGAGTTGGTCGCTCGTTCAGTTTTTATATAAAAACTGAAAAGGAAAAGAAATAAATAAAAAATAAAAATATACTATAGGCATATTGTATATCAAAGTATTCGGAAAACAATACAGGAAAAAAGATGAACTATTTTTCAAGTTCAAATAAACTTCATAAAAATTCATATAATGCAACAGTGCTACTGTTGCATTTAAAACCAATAAAATTTATTTTTAAAATACCACAATAATTTTAAATTTTTTCTTCTAATTATTTCTTGGAAGGAATCATTTTACCTTCATTTCAATATTTTTGTTTTTAGGAAAAATAAATTTGAATGAAGACCAAATAACTCATAACTGGGTTTGAATTTGAATTTTGAAACACTTTCAAATCTTTTCTATTTTTCCTTATTCATATACATTTCACTTATTTCTAACAAATTGAAGGATCATATTCCTTCTCTCTTTTGAATAAGTTTCTAGAGGATTTGAATTTCAAAACTCCACTTCAACTAAAGAACAAAAGGGCTTTTGAAATTCATTCTTTGAAGTTCCAACTCTCTTTCTCATAATTTGAAGAAGTCATTTTATCTTCTCTCATGAAACTCATTGAGTTGCATAAAGTTTCTAAATTTGAAATATTTTCAAATGAAATCCAAATCTTTTCAAAAACCCATTTTCATTTCTTTGATGGAAGAAGTCATGCCATCTTCACTCTAGGGTTTTTGTGTTTGAATTGAATTTAAATTCATGGAGATCAAATGCAAGAATGAAAGTTTTGGAATGTCCTTTTATTCCCTCTCATTCAACTTTCAAGAGTTTCAAATTTTCACTCAATTTCACACAACAATCAGACAAACAACCACAATTATTTATTTAATATAACATTCCAAAATTTAGAATTTTGGGATGTTAAAGTTCTCGGCGGTTAGGTTATCGTCAGCACGGTTTGCTGGTGTGGTGGTGGCACTTACCTTTGCAATTTGATGCTCTCTCTTGTCTCTGTCTTATTGGTGTTGTCTCCGGTGCTGACGTGAGGCAGATGTAAAATAGTGAAGATCTAGCTCTTGGATCTGCACCTCTTTTAGTGGAGATGATTTTTTCTATCCAGATCAGTGTACTTAATGACTTCCCATTAGTGATCAATAGTGGCAAACTGGCTCCGGCGATGCACCATCAGCATGTTCCGGAGGATGAAGAAGGACGTCATCAAGGGACTCCAATGTAACTTTTTATTCTTTTCAGGGGCGTCCATATTATAGGGAAAATTTTAGCATGGTCCCTCTTACCTCCCCTTTTCACATGACAGGTAAGAGTACATAATAGATATGCACCATTGACTTGATTAACTAGTGGTCTGATTAACTCTTACCTTCTAACCTCTCATGTGAAAAGAGGGGGTAAGTGGGAGCATGTTAAAATGACTCATATTATAGACAGTAAGTATCATCAATGGCTAATAAAGATTGCTTAGATCAAACCATAACTCAGTACCTTTTTTGTGAGCACAAATATAGGTGAGCTTGTGAACGAAGACTCATTCCCAGAAATTAGGTCCTAAGCATGACGAGAACCAAACACTGCATCATCCGAAATGACGTTAGTTATATTATATATGGCTATCTAGTTGATCACCTAATTTATTTAGAGAAAAGGCATACGCCCGACTTTATAAATAAAGCCACCAGGCAAAGCAGGACATGTCAAGGAACCACATGATGAAACCATAAAACAGTAACAAGACCAACAACCACGACATGCAGGCCACCAACAGATCAAAAAATAGGCGTGCAAGCCAACAACTTGCCCCTACAGCGAAGGTGGACAGAAAGATTATGCGCGGGCATCATGCGCTTAAAAGTCAGTGAAGTAGCGGACACGCAGACCTTAGAAATCAGCATCTCCAGCGCGTCCCGGTTAGCGACCTTAGTCAATAATTTCCACTACTGCAAGAAGATAGACATTTTAAACAGGAAATCAACACGCTTGTTAGGGAAGACACGCTCAATGGTGAACTTGCTCCTAGTAGTCCATAACGCCCAACAGAGAGCAGCAAATCCCACCCAAAACAATCGTCTGGTCTGGCCCTGGAGGCCCAAAGATAGCAAGCAAAGCTTAGTGAAAGAATAGGGGGGCCACGCCACACCTAGCTAAGACCGAATGCAACACCAAGCCAACTTGACCAAAATACATCCAAAGAAAACATGGTTGGAGTCTTCTAGTTTAGAACATAGAGTGCAACGATCAGATCCAAGCCCATTCCTTTTACGAATCTAGTCAGCCGCAGGGAGCCGACCCCTAATAGTCTGCCATAAGAAAATTTTAATCTTGGGTGGCACCCTGGCCTCCCAAACCGACTTGAACTTAGATGTAGGTGTGGCCAAGATTAACCTACAATTTAAGGATTTAACCGAAAACCTCCCAGAAGCCGAGTGGGGCCAGACAATAGTGTCCTCCTTCGAGAGAGAAAAGGGAATGAAGCAGCGAGGTAGTGCCAATCACCCAACTCTATAGGAGAGAGGGATGTCCTAAAGCCGAGATCCTAGTAATTGCGAGTGAGTTCTGAGATTGAGATCTCAGGATTATAATAGTACAAAAACAAAACAGGGAAAGAAACAACTAAAGTGGAATCACCACTCCACCAATTTAACCAGAAGCATGTGGAACCACCATTCCCCACGAAAAACTTAACATGTTCCCGGAACACATCACACACTTTGACCAAATCTTTCCAAAACTGTGAACCATGAGAGGCAGAGGCAAAAAGAGGACCGCCAAGTGGGAAATATTTAGCTTTGAGAAGCAAAGAACCAAAGAGTGCCAGGACCTAACATCATAATCCTCCTCCACCATTTAAGAATCAGACATTTGTTCATCACAGAGGCATTCAAAATGCCCAACCCCCCAAGGTTTTGGGCCTGCACATAATTTTCCACTTAACCAACCTATATTTATGCTTATCTGCATTGTTCCAATAAAAAGAACCTCCGTGCTTGTCAAAAACATCATGGGTACCTTGCGAAAGAAGATAAAAGCCCATGGTAAACATGGGAAGAGAGGAGAGACATTCATTAATAAGACAAATGTTCCCCGCGCTAGTATTATATCTATGTACCACACCATAGATTACCCGATTACCAACTTTAGTGACAGGAGGCACAAACTCCTTGGCACATAAATGCAGAGGAGAGATTGGGAGTCCCAAGTATTTGAAATGGAAGGAACCTAAACTGCAGTTGAGAAGTTGAGACACTCTCACTGCCTCCTCGAAAGCACCAGACACAATAACCTCACTCTTAGAGAAGTTGACTTTAAGCCCCGACAAGGCATCAATGCAAAGGAGAAGGAACTTGAGATGAGCAAGACATGCATCATTCAATTCTACCATAATAATTGTATCATCCGCATATTGGAGATTTGTGATGCCCTCTGCAGGAGGTGGGAAACAACAAGGGTAATGTGGCCTGCGCCTGCCGCCCGAGAGAGAATGTAAGAGAGGGTACCAGCCACAAAATTGAAAAGCAGTGGAGAAGTCGGACCACCTTGCCTCATGCCCCTACAGTTGGCAAAGTATTTACTAATCTTACCATTAACAGACACTGCTGTGTGCCCACCAGACACAAGCTGCATCACCCGATGCACATAAAAAACATCAAACCCTTTGGCAAGAAGGACTTGACAGAGAATATCCCAACTGACAGAATCATATGCCTTCTCGAATCAAGCTTGAGAATGATGGCTATGGTACCTCTAGCCCTTAGATCATGCACAATCTCATGCAAACACAAATTACCATCAAGGATGAAACGCCCTTTAACGAAAGCACACTAGTTAGGGCTAAGAATCTGATGGGCCATAGGAGATAACCGAGTCGCAAACCCCTTCGTCGGAAATTTTGCAAAGTTATTGATGAGACCAATATGACAGAATTGGGAAATAGAATTAGCTCCTTTAACTTTGGGGATGAGGAACAAAATCGCATAGGTCAGTCTGGCAATGTCCACAATCCCAAGACAAAACCATTGAATAACTGCATAGAACAAATTACGCAACGCCGGCCAGAACTTCTTGAGAAGGGAATCGAGGAACTATCTGGACTAGACGCCGAATTCGCATTCCCAGAGTTAACAACCGCCTCAATTTCATCAATAGACAAAGGCAGCATAAGAGCAGATTTTTCTTGATCCGACACACGCAAGCGCTGGGACTAGAGTGAAGGGGAAATCACAAAATCAGGCGCCTTGATCACCTAATTCAACCCGGCGCACACGAATTCCAGCATGAAAGTTCCAAGGATAATGCAGTAGAGCTAGCAAGTTGGTCTACTGTTAGTCTCTATCCCTAGCTCTCTCTGTGTCACCCTCTCTCTCTCGCACATACACAAGAAGAAGGAAGAATGAAGAAGGAAGAAGGAGAGGTCACGATGGTTTTTCCGACGCGCAAACACCCGCCGCACGAACAACAACCCTTTTTCCATCCCAGAGCTACAACTCTGTCGCCACGGCAATTACAATGATCATCACAGGGGTTTTATTCCGGGCCGGTGCTGGGACACGATCCCCACGCCTCCTACCGATCTGGGTGCCCAATAGGCCCGCTCTGGCCACGGCCAACACGTGCACGTACACGCACGGCTCGCGGTGCGCCCGTAGCGATCTCCACACTCACCCCGGGATCCACTAACTGCCTAGACCTAGTCCTACACACACACGCACGCACACACACACACACACACACACACACACGGGATGTGCACACACACGCACACCCCCGTGCTACACACGCACGCACGCACACTGCTCATACACTAGTCAGACTATGCCCATACACTAGTCAAACTATGCCCAGACACATATGCACGCCAAGGTTTTAAATTTTGAAAACAAAATAATTTCGGACCTCACCAGAATATGTGAAATTTTGCATATTTTGAAAATTATTTCAAATCTAGAGATTTCAAATTTCACTTAATTTATAATTTTAACATAACTTAATTTAGTCTGAAATCGATTTGAATTTGCATTGAATTTTCAGGGTAAAAAATATTTCAGACCCCACTGAAATATGCGCAATTTCACTGAAAATTTGTTGAAATTTTTAGCCCTGATGCACCCACGGCTATGGACCCAGTGCGGCCTGGACTAGCACTCGACACGCCTAGCGCACGCGCACACACACACACACACAGACACACACACACACACACGCTGAACATGCCCGCCGTGGGTTATTTCCCAACATCTACTTGGTTTCTTCCAAGCAAAAGCCAGGAATTGGTGTACGATGTCGAGGAGATGCGTAGCAAGTTCCCTCGTCGTCCATCTTTCGAGAAGACACAGTGTTAAGTTGCAACGTACAACAAAGGTGCTCAGAAGCTGGGGGTCAGAAGAAGCAAAGTTCAATGTGCATACAGTTTCATATCGCCAACGAGGTGATTTTAGGATTGGATAGCGCACAAGAAACACAATCTCTGTCGGATAATGAACGACGGTTGAGGGAGTCCTGGATTAGGGGGTGTTCGGATAGATGGACTATACCTTCGGCCGGACTCCAGGACTATGAAGATACAAGATTGAAGACTTTGTCCCGTGTCCGTAAGGGTCTTTCCTTGGCATGGAAGGCAAGCTTGGCGATGCGAATATTCAAGATCTCCTACCTATGTAACCGACTCTGTGTAACCCTAACCCTATCCGGTGTCTATATAAACCGGAGGGTTGTAGTCCGTAGGACAACCATCATCATACACAATCATACCATAGGCTAGCTTTTAGGGTTTAGCCTCCTTGATCTCGTGGTAGATCCACTCTTGTACTACCAATATCATCAATATTAATCTAGCAGGAGTAGGGTTTTACCTCCATCGAGAGGGCCCGAACCTGGGTAAAATAAAGTGTCCCTTGTCTCCTGTTACCATCCGACCTTGACGCACAGTTCGGGACCCCTTACCCGAGATCCGCCGGTTTTGACACCGACATTGGTGCTTTCATTGAGAGTTCCTCTGTGTTGTCGCTTTTAGGCCTGATGGCTCCTTTCATCATCAACAACGATGAGGTACAGGGTGAGACTTTCCTCCCCGGACAAATCTTCGTCTTCGGCGGCTTCGCTCTGCGGGCCAATTCGCTTGGTCATCTGGAGCAGATCGAAAGCTACGCCCCTGGCCATCAAGTCAGGTTTGGAAGCTTAAACTACACGGCAGATATCCGCGGAGACTTGATCTTCGACGGGTTCGAGCCACAGCCAAGCGCGCTGCACTATGTCGAGGGGCATGATACGGCTCTGCCTCCGAATAGTACCCTGGAGGCCGCACACGCTCCGGCCCCGATCTTTGACTCGGAGCCCTCTGCGTTCTTCGAGGATGAACGGTTGGACATCACATCGGGGGCTGCAATCTCAAAGGTGATCGAGCCGAACGCCAGCCCCGCACTCCGCACGGCCCATGACTCCAAGGAGTCGGATTCTTCTCCGAACTCCGGGCCTTCCGTGCCCCCGCCGATCGAATCTGATTGGGCGCCTGTAATGGAGTTCCCCGCCGCGCATATCTTTCAGTGCTCACCTTTCGGTGCCATCCTGAATTCTCTCAAGTCTCTCTCTTTATCAGGAGAGCCCAGGCCGGACTATGGTCTGCCAGGTTGGGATTCGAACGACGAAGAAATTCAAAGCCCACCCACCACCCACTTAATAGCCACTGTCGATGATTTAACCGACACACTTGACTTCGGATCCAAAGACTTCGACGGTATGGACGTCGAAGACGGAGAAGAACTAGGACCAGCACCTATAGGGCACTGGACCTCCCCCCACCTAACGATGTATTCATGGTGGATACACCTACAGGAAACGACAACGAGGAAAAAGGGGGCGAAAAAAGGGGTAAACCCTCCGAAAAGCAGTCAAAGCGGCGACGTAGACGCCGTGCCAAGCCCCACCTCGATCAAGACCCAGCCGTAGAGCAGGATGAGCCGGTAGACAACGAGCATGCCTCAGAGCAGCCGTCCGAACAGGGCAACACGGATAGAGAGGACAGACAGCCCTCCCCCGGCCATAACAGAACTCCGGACGATCTCACGCCGGATAAAACCACGGAGCAGAAGAATCTCCACAAAAGGCTCGTTGCCACAGCACGCAGCCTGAAAAAGCAGAAGCGGAAGCTAAAGACGGCAGAAGATGCACTCAGAACAAGATGGAGCAAGGTAATCAAGACCGCAGACAAATACGGCGGCAGCCGCCGCACCAAAAGCTATCCGAAGAGAAAACTACTGCCCGAATTCGACCAGGAGGCCCTAGAGCCCCCACATTTAAAAAATAAAAAAGCCACATGGTCGGATAGACGACCCCATGGCCAACATAAATATGCAAGCGGCGTCGCACTCAATACGGCATGCGACCCAATTAAAGACTCGCATCATGGCCCAGCCAGGTCCATTTACGGGCCAAGAAAGCAAGCTTTCACAAGCAATGCAAAAAAATCCATCATCAGAATCCGGCACACCCAAATACAGGGGCGCCGCACACCCCCTATGTTTCACCGATGAGGTCTTGGAATATGAATTTCCAGAGGGATTCAAACCCGTCAACATAGAGGCGTACGATGGAACAACAGACCCTGGAGTCTGGATCGAGGATTATATCCTCCACATACATATGGCTAGAGGAGATGATCTCCACGCCATAAAATATTTACCCCTTAAGATTAAAGGGCCAGCCCGACACTGGCTTAAAAGCCTTCCCGAAAACACAATTAGAAGCTGGGAAGAGCTCGAGGATGCTTTCCGAGCAAATTTTCAAGGGACCTATGTCCGCCACCCGGACGCATACGATCTCAGTCACATAACTCAGCAGCCCGAAGAATCAGCTCGACAGTTCTGGAACAGATTCCTCACTAAAAAGAATCAGATAATGGATAGTCCGGACGCCGAAGCCCTAGCAGCTTTCAGGCATAATGTCCGAGACGAATGGCTCGCCAGACACCTCGGCCAGGAAAAGCCAAGAACAATGGCCGCACTCACAAGCCTCATGACCCGCTTTTGCGCAGGAGAAGACAACTGGTTGGCACGATGTAGCCCCAGCGACCCAAGTACATCAGAAATCAGGGATGGAAACGGAAAACCGCGGTGAAACAAGGACCGCCGCCGAATCAAAGGAAAAAGTCCGAAGAGCACGACAGTCAATGCCGGATTCAAAAGCTCACGGCAAAATCAGACAAAACCACCCCTTCAGGATAATAGGGATGATCCGTCCAGCTTAAATAGAATCCTGGACAGAATATGTCAGATACACAGTACTCCTGGGAAGCCTGCCAATCACACCCACAGAGACTGTTGGGTTTTTAAACAATCCGGAAAGCTTAACGTCGAACACAAGGGGCTCGATACACCAAGTGAAGAAGAGGACGAACCCCAAAGGCAGAACACCAGGAAACAAAAGAACTTGCCGCAAGAAGTCAAAACAGTGAACTCACTTCATGTAACAAAACGTGTGGCACCCATAAAGGTACGCACAATCAAACCTACCCCTCAGGAGTCCCGCCACTGGTCACTAAAGCCAATCATTTTTGATCAGCTAGATTATTCCAGAAATATCAAAAACGCAGGCCGGACTGCCCTGATACTGGATCCAATAATCGACGGATTCCAGTTTACCAATGTCCTTATGGACGGCGGCAGTGGACTAAACCTGATATATCAGGATACAATCCACCGCATGGGCATAAACCCAGCAAGAATCCCCCACAGCAAAACCTCCTTTCAAGGGGTAGCACCAGGCCCGGACACCCATTGTATGGGATTTCTCTGGCTTGTAGTCATATTTGGCTCTGCCAATAACTTTCGTCGCGAAAAGCTGACCTTCCATGTAGTCCCGTTTTCAAGTCGCTATCAAGCACTAATGGGACGCGGAGCTTTTGCTCGCTTTAATGCTATACCGCATTATGCATCTCTCACGCTTAAGATGCCCGGTCCTCGAGGCATCATCTCTTTAAAGGGAGCGCACTAAAATACGCCTCTTCCAAACGGAGGATTGCGCGGCCGCTTAAACAGCAACACAATAAAGTGGCCTCGCCAGCCAAAGGACTTTCTCGATATAAGTCATTAAAGGCCACGGACCCGGACTCAACGAGTTCGGCACATGTCCATCATCAACGCAGGCTTAGTACGCCATATACCCCCATACCAGGGGCTGTACGCAGAGACAATAAAGCTCAACCTTATATATTTTTTACTTTATATTTTGTTGATTATCCTTTTTGTTCCGCACGACCCATTTTCAATTTAGTTCCTCTCTTTTATAGATGAACGTCGTGCGGCGCCCGTCCAGGTCACGGCACAACGGAGACACAGGCGCAGACGTGCAGTAGTGACCCATCCTAAAGGATTCTTTTTAGATTAAGACCCTGCGCAAACATTTTTTTACTGTCTCTTGCTGCTATACATCCCCTGGTTTTTTCTGTTATAACCAAGGAGGAGGCTGGCGTTTTGGTATGTGGCCACGCCAGAATTCTTGCTCGTACCTGGACACTAGGGGCTCCTTTCTTTTGTTTAAGGGTGTTGTTTCACACGCACTCACAAAGACCGAACACCTTAGGGAGTGTTCGGCGTCGCGAGTTTTGGCACTATATGCATCAGCTCCGAATCATGTCTTTGGTCAAATGTTGGGTTGCCCGGCTCCTGAGTTCGGCTACCTTATGTTCCGCTTTATCGGCTAAGGTAGCACCAGGAGAACTACTGCGATTGTGCCCCGGTTCGGCCGGGCGAGCACCTCAGTAGAGAAAGCCGAAAACTGACTGTCATGATGTAGCGTGAGACTGGTCGCCACTCGATGACTTATAGGAATTTATCGAATTCCTCCGTTTTGACGAGGGGCCGCTTCCCGGTCAGGCACGTATGCACCCCGAATTCGGGTAAACACAGTCGCCACTAAGGGGCTACCTAAAGAGTCCCACTGTCAAGCTCATATGGCTAAGTGAAAGTGTTAAAGCATTATAGTCCGGTTGCCTAGCCCGCTGCACTATCACCTCCTTTGTAGGACCAAGACGTTGGGTTAAGTGTGAAAATGCGTCTTCTGCGCGCACCCCCGCACTATGTGCGTGGGGGCTGAAGCCAACGACTGCAATCTTTCAGAATTTATATATTTAAACGGCCGCACAGGAGGTGTTCCTAATACTTGATGGCACAAGTCTAAAAATATGCCCCTACAATTTATCAAAATACTGTTTCATGATTACATATGCTATCATAATATAGCATCCTTCGAGCACTGCTTCTCTATTATGCGAGCGCCTTCGAGGACTTCCTCAAAGTAGTGCTCGGAAGGTATTCAGCTTTTATCCGAATCCCGGGATGCAACAACGGTGGGCTCCATATCTGCCCAGTATGTCTTGACACGGGCAAGAGCCAGCCGAGCGCCCTCTGTGCACGCTAACCTCTTCATAGCATCGATACGTGGCACCACGTCAAGAATTTGCTACACCAAGCTGAAATAACTCTTCGGTTTCGATCTCCCCGGACACAGATGATCCGTGACGTACTTCATGGCGAGTCCGGACAACCTATTTAGTTCACTGCAAGTGGATGCTCTGAATTGATGAATTGCGACCAGAAAAGCTTCTCCACTTCATGACCCTTCTTATCTTGAAAGTGTTTGGTCGCATCAGCATCACTAGCCGCCAAATCCAGATAGGTGTCCTCTACACTCCACACTCGGTCAAACGGGGCAAACCTCGGGTCACAAAATTTTCTCCGCAGCAAGAAGGGCTTTCCATCCGCAATTAGTCCGGCTTGACGTAGCTCTTCCCTTGCCGCTCTCATTACAGAGCGGGCGTCCTTGGCGTCAATAACAGCCTTCTCTAAGCTCGTTTGCCTCGCCCGACCTTCTTCTTCAAGAAGCTTGCAACGGTCAGTAGCACTTTTTAACATTACGGCCATATCAGCCACCTCCTCCTTGCTTCGGCAATGGGTAGCCTGTTCGGCTTTCAGCTCTTCAAGGGCTTTCCCGGCAGCCGCATCGCTTTTTCTGCCTTGTTCCTTTGCTCGGGCGAGTTCGGCCCTAAGACCTTCCACGGCGGCCGCACCATCTGCGTCAAGCATACACACGGTAAGATGTTGACATAAAGCTCCTCTTACTCACAATTGCCTAATGATTTCAATACCTTGAGCACCATCAAGCCGCTTGTTAACAAGAACGATGTCGGCTTCTGCCTCATCCAGTTGTCGCTTCAGTTCAGCAAATTCACGAGTCCGCCTTGACTCCGGACAATCAGCCACCTACATATAAAGGTGCCACTTAAAGGACCTGGGATTAAGATCCTCTTCACGCCGTACATCTTTACGACGCACAGAGTCTCAGGGGCTACTATCTACATAGGGCGCACTTTATTTATGCGCAATTAAAACAAATATACGTTATTTAAAACGTACCTCAAGGCCTGCCAGTAAACTCTTGACGGCCTCGTGCAGTCTGCTTTCTGTGGATGAAATCTTTTCAATCACCGTGCTCATTAACGCGCGATGCTCCTCTAAGACAGAGGCACGCCCCAGCAGAATCCTTAGCTCCTCCGGCCGAACACCAGATGGTGTCGGACTCATCCCATGGCCTTCCTCAAAGGCCGGAAACGGAGAACCTCGGGGGTCTGCATGGCCGCCATCCGCCCGTAGCGGATCCGGAGAAATCCCTCGCGACGACACTTCAGCGTCGCCCGCCTTGCTAGGTGTAACACCCCGGATGTAACTTGCCATATTTGTACTCCAACTCTTGCCATTTTCGGCAATGTGATATGATATTCCCTCCGTGGTTGGGTTTTCCTTCTTTTGCATTTTGTTCATGCCATGCATTTCATATCATGTCATCATGTGCATCGCATTCGCATACGTGTTCGTTTCATGAATCCGAGCATTTTCCCCGTTGTCCGTTTTGCAATCCGGCGCTCCTATGTTCCCTGGCGTCCCCTTTTACCTTTTTCCGTGAGCAGGTATTAAACTTTCTTGGAATGGACCGAGGTTTGTCAAGCGGCCTTGGTATAGCACCGGTAGACCGCCTGTCAAGTTTTGGGTCATTCGGAGGTCGTTTGATACTGCAACGGTTAACCGAGTAACCGTGAAAGCCTCTTTTGGGTTGCAGCCCAAAACCCCTCCAAAACAGCCCAATAACCCATCTAAGTCACTCCCATGTCCATCGCCGTTTGATCACGATCGTGTGGCCACAAACCGTGCTCAATTTGGAGCCTTCTAGCTCCTCCTACCTATATATATACCCTCTCCCCCGAAATCCCGGGTCCAAACCTACCCTAACCCTAGCCCCGCTCCTCTTGCCGCCGCCGGACACGTCCGGCCGCACCGGACGAAATCGCGCCGCCGCCCGCAGCCACTCCCGCGCCGCCATGTGGCCCCAGCGCCCGCGCGCCGCCGCCGGTCCGCCAGGCCCGCGCGGGGCCCCCGCGGCCAGCCGCGCCGCGCCTTTGTCGCCCTCTTCCCGTGCTCCCGCGCCGCCCGCACCCGCCGCCGTCCCGCGCCGGCGCCGGCCGCCGCGTCGCCGTCCCGCGTCGCCCACTCCTCCCGCGCGCCGCCCGCCGTCTTCCCGCGCGCCGCCCGCCATCTCCCCGCGCCCCCGCCGCGGGCCCCGGCCTCCTCCGGCCCGGTTCCGGCCGGATCCGGTCGGGAGCGACTTCCCCGGCCTCTTCCGCCCCTCCTCTCCAACTCCGGCGCCCTGCTCCGGCGAGGCGCCGCCTGCCTCGATCCGCGTGCCTAGAACCCTAGATCTGAGGTTGACTTTCCTAACTTGCTGCATACGGCTCCGTTTCGTGCGTGTAATATGTCAAATTGTTAGTCTCGACGAGTACATCATTTCATCTCATTGCATCATTTTCATTTGAGCTCATCTTGATGCCCGAAATGCTGTTGGAAGAGGGCTATGTGATGTTAGTTTCAGATCTGCTTCAGTAGATGCACTTTTGTCATTTTTGCCATGATTGATGTGTGCATCCTATGAACCGGAGTCCTACATGTGTTTTGTAAAATGCCATGCCATCTTTACAGGGGTGTATGCCATGTATTTTTGTGATCTTTTTGGTGACTAGCACAAGCATGCAAACAAGGGATCATAATGTTGCTGATTTCAGGAACTTAGTAATTTCACCAAGTCATGTCCTGCTGTTAATTTTATGTTATGTGTTCATGTTTTTACAGAGAAATCTATGCCCATTTTGAGCATGATCAGTAAGGGTGTTTTGAATATATGGATTTTATCTATCCATCCATGCCTTTGTTTGTAATTATGGAGTGCCATAGCTTGAGTCAATCGAGCTCTACTTTTGCTATAAAATGTTGCTGGCAGATTGTTTACATGTCATTCGATTTTGCCAAGCTTGTTGTAGTTGATCCTTGCATGCTATGATGTTATTCTTGCCATGTCTAGCTTCTATGACATGTCTTCTTGGTGGGTGTATGCTTAGTTTATCAGGCAATGCTCTGTAGTAAGTGCATCGAGCTCGTAAACATGCATACTTGTTATCTGTTTTTGACATGTCCAGTTTTCTGCTAAGTCTGAAAACTGTAACGAAACTTGCTTAATTAACATGGGTGCTATTTTATTTTTTGGTCCTTTTTGGCTCATGGTCAGTAAGGGACTTTTGTTCTATGCTTTCATTAGATTCATGTCATGCCACATTTTGCTATGTTCTGTTCCTGTAGCATGTTGTTTCCTTGCTCTAAACATGTCAATCTGATGTTAATTTCTGGCATGATAGTATTTTCACTAAGTCTGTGAACCCGTTATCTTTTGCACTTTTGCCATGCGTGTTTGAGCCTGTTGTGTTATGATTTAGCCGTAGCTCAGTGTTCATATTTTGTCAAGCATCTTGAGTAGATCACTGCCATATGATTTGCTGATATGTTTGGGTGCAGTAGATTAATTTCCTGTTGCATGCTAAGTGGCACCATGCTGTTAAACGCAGAAATATGTCATTCTTGTTTTGCATGTCATTTGCAAACCGTGCATCCGATTCCGGTGATCTTTATATCGATTTCAGCCAAAATCACCTCACCTTTCCAGTGGCATTCTTGGTTTGCCAAGATTATGCCTTGTTCATCTTTTCCTTCCGGAGCACGCATATGCATTGCATAGCACATCTCGCATATCATGCCATGTTTTGCATCATGTTGCTTGCGCATTGCATCGTGGTTGATAGTTGTTCCTTTGCTTGTGTTCTTGTTTTGGGTAGAGCTGGGAGACGAGTATGTGAACGAGGAACCTGTTGAGAACACTTATGAGGATCAAGCCTTCGACAACTCTGAGAACCTTGCAAGCAAGATGACCATACCCTCGAAATCACTTCTATCTTTGCTTGCTAGATGCTCGCTCTTTTGCTATGCCTATGCTGCGATACCTACCACTTGCTATATCATGCCACCCATATTGCCATGACAAACCTCTAACCCACCATGTCCTAGCAAACCGTTGATTGGCTATGTTACCGCTTTGCTCAGCCCCTCTTATAGCGTTGCTAGTTGCAGGTGAAGATGAAGTTTGTTCCATGTTGGAACATGATTATATTGGGATATCACAATATCTCTTATTTACTTAAGGCATCTATATACTTGGTAAAGGGTGGAAGGCTCGGCCTTATGCCTGGTGTTTTGTTTCACTCTTGCCACCCTAGTTTCCGTCATACCGGTGTTATGTTCCTTGATTTTGCGTTCCTTACACATTGGGTGATTTATGGGACCCCCTTGACAGTTCGCCTTGAATAAGACTCCTCCAGCGAGGCCCAAACTTGGTTTTACCATTTGCCACGTAAGCCTTTTTCCCCCGGGTTTTCGCAAGCCTGAGGGTCATCTTTATTTTAACCCCTGGGCCAGTTCTCCTTCGATTGGTGGTCCAAACCGAGCGATGTCCGGCGCCCCTTGGGCAACCAGGGTCTATGCCAACCCGACGTCTAGCTCATCCGGTGTGCCCTGAGAACGAGATATGTGCATCTCCTATCGGGATTTGTCGGCACATCCGGGCGGCTTTGCTGGACTTGTTTTATTACTGTCAAAATGTCTTGTAGTCCGGGATTCCGAGACTGATCGGGTCTTCCGGTAGAAGGAATATCCTTCGTTGACCGTGAGAGCTTATAATGGGCTAAGTTGGGACACCCCTGCAGGGTATTATCTTTCGAAAGACGTGCCCGCGGTTATGAGGCAGATGGGAATTTTTTAATGTCCGGTTGTAGAAAACTCGAAGTTGACCTTAATTAAAACACATCAACCGCGTGTGTAACCGTGATGGTCTCTTCTCGGCGGAGTCCGGGAAGTGAACACGGTGTTGGAGTTATGTTTGGCGTAGGTTGTTCTAGGATCACTTATTGATCACTTCTAGCTTCACGACCGTGCTTTGCTTCTCTTCTCGCTCTCTTTTGCGAATGTAGCCACCATATATGCTAGCCTCTTGCCGCAGCTCCACCTCACAACCCTATCCTACCTTTAAGCTTAAATAGTCTTGATCTCGCGGGTGTGAGATTGCTGAGTCCCCGTGACTCACAGATTCTACCAAAACAGTTGCAGGTGCCAACGATGCCAGTGTAGATGACGCAACCGAGCTCACGTGGGAGTTCTACGAGGAACGTGGTCGTTACTATGTGTCTTTTCCTGATGATCAGTAGTGGAGCCCAGTTGGGACGATCGGGGATCTGTGTAGCATTTGGGGTAGTCTTCTTTCATTTTGGTTCCATAGTCGGACCTTGAGTGTAATCTGGATGATGGATGTTTATTTATGTATTGTGTGAAGTGGCGACTGTAAACCAACTATGTACCTCTTTCCCTTATGTATTACATGGGTTGTGTGAATATTACCTCACTTGCGACATTGCTTTCAATGCGGTTATACCTCTAAGTCGTGCTTCGACACGTGGGAGATATAGCCGCATCGAGGGCGTTACACTAGGCGATACAGAAGGAGGAGGCGTTCCGCTCTCCATCATCTCCGGAAGAACATCCCCCGAGGACGAGTTCTGCTGAGAAGGGCTGAGGTCCGAACTACAAAGTAAAGTTTCGGTTAAAACTTCTCAGATATAAATCAAGGATTTCTCTTAAAAGAATAACTCTTCTTCTACTTACGGCTCGGTGGAGAGCTGTTCCCTTTGAGGGTTTAGTTTGGCCGAGGGGCTCCCCGGCGTCGGGCCCTCTGACAAGGATTCTTTCCCCCGCTTCGAAGCTATGGTTTCCGGGTCGTCAGAGGCGGCCCTTTTCTTTCCCTTAGGAGGGGAATTATCGATTCCCCCCTTCGGAATAGTCTCTTTCGAAGAGGCCACGGTCTCCTTGTCTGCCCCCTTGTTTCCCTCGAAAGGCACTACCTCTAGCATCCTGACTAGCACAGGATCCAGCCTGGTTTCGGGAAGGGGGGCCGGACACCGGATCAGCTTCACCTTCGCTATCCACTCCTGCTTAAAAGGAGAAGTGTTGTTAAAGAGCAAGTTAATTATGCGGATAGAAGCTCCGGGCGCAAGGTCACCTACTTGAGTATCTGGGCGATTGTGGCTTAAACCAGCATCCTCGGTCAAATCCGGACTCACTTCTTGTGATCCGAAGAACAGTTTATACATCTCCATAGGCGTCACGCCCATAAAATTCCGGAGAGCTCGCGGTCCCTCTGGATTGAATTCCCACAAGCGACGGGGGCGACGTTGGCCGGGCAGTGTCCGGCGAAGCAACATGACTTGTGTCACCTTGACTAGGTTGAGGTCTCCCTTCAAGAGATCCTTAATGCGGCCCTGTAGCAGAGGAACGTCTTTGGGCAAGCCCCGATCTAACCCTGTGTTGATCCACGATGCTAACCGTGGTGGGGGACCTGAGCGAAAGGCCGGAGGCGCCACCCATGCGGTGCCCCGAGGAGCGGTGATGTAGAACCAGTCATGTTGCCATAAGCCAAGCGCCTCTTGAAAAGCGCCCTCGGGCCATGGAGCGTCGGCATTTCTTTTTATAGCAGTGCCTCCGCACTCTGCGTGGCGCCCCTCGATTATCTTCGGAACTACTTTGAAGGTCTTGAGCCATAATCCGAAGTGAGGGGTAACATGAAGGAAAGCTTCGCACACAACTATGAACGAGGAGATATGGAGGATGGACTCCGGAGCTAGGTCATGGAATTCCAGCCCATAATAAAACATCAGCCCCCTTACAAAGGGATCCATTGGGAAGCCTAATCCCCGAAGGAAGTGGGATATGAATACCACGCTCTCACCGGGCTGAGGGCTAGGGATCACCTGTCCTTGAACAGGCAGCCTGTGCGGAATCTCGCTGGTCAGGAATCTAGCTTCCCTCAGCCTTGAAACGTCCTCCTTCGTAACATAGGAGGGCATCCATTGGCCTTGGAGGTCGGTGCCGGACATTGTCGAAGGTCCGGTGCGCCCGGAATCTGGAAGCCTAGGGTGTTGGAACTCGAGGTGACGGGCGAGCTCGTTTTGAGAATAGAAGCTGGGAACAGGGCCTTGGTCTCTTTATAAGAGGCAGAATACCAAGAGCCCTCCCCGTAACCGTCTTGGACTAGCCTTTAATTAAGGTAAGACGTGCTAACGGGCATGATTGGGTTATCCACATCCGTATGAATGAGAATCCCGTTGAAAGGGGCACACGATCTCTACTTTGACAAGACGTGCCAAGGAAACCGCCTTGCTAAACGCGCTAAGGTGGAACAACGAAAATAATTTATATAGAAGGCTTGGTCGCAGTGTTGTGATGCACTGCGGAATACGTCAGCAGATTTGATTTGTGTTAATATTATTCTCTATATGGCAATATGTGGAGACTTATTTTGCAGAGCCGGACACTATTTTTGGTGTTTGTAATCTTCTTGAAGAACTTGGAGGAGGAACCCGCCTTGCAATGCCGAAGACAATTTGCGCGCCGGACTCGTCGTCATTGAAGCCTGGTTCAGGGGCTACTGAGGGAGTCCTGGATTAGGGGGTGTTCGGATAGCCGGACTATACCTTCAGCCAGACTCCAGGACTATGAAGATACAAGATTGAAGACTTTGTCCCGTGTCCGGAAGGATCTTTCCTTGGCATGGAAGGCAAGCTTGGCGATGCAAATATTCAAGATCTCCTACCGATGTAACCGACTCTGTGCAACCCTAACCCTATCCGGTGTCTATATAAACCGGAGGGTTGTAGTCCGTAGGACAACCATCATCATACATAATCATACCATAGGCTAGGTTCTATGGTTTAGCCTCCTTGATCTCGTGGTAGATCCACTCTTGTACTACCCATATCATCAATATTAATCTAGCAGGAGTAGGGTTTTACCTCCATCGAGAGGGCCCGAACCTAGGTAAAATAAAGTGTCCCTTGTCTCCTGTTACCATCCGACCTTGACGCACAGTTTGGGACCCCCTACCCGAGATCCGCCGGTTTTGACACCGACAACGGTTGAGGGGATTTTCTGAAAGGGAAGTGCCTCGCTCTCGCCTCATTAGAGCGGGTCCGCTTGCGACAACGTGCAAAGGTGAGGGATCTGAAGGAAGGGGATGCGAACTCCAAGTACTTTCACATGAAAGTGAATGGCAGGAGGCGGAAGCACAAAACCCCCTACCTTAGAGATGGCCCATGAACAGTCTCGAGCCTTGAGGATAAGTTGAGGCTGGTTAGGGAGTTTTACAGTGGTTTGATGCGTACTCCGGCACAAGTGAGGTCTTCCTTGAAGTTGGATCTTCTTGACATCAACAGTCTGCCACCGGATTTGGCCAATGGTTTGGAAGCCCCTTTCACGGAAAATGAAGTCAAAGAAGTGATCATGGACATGTCCTCGGACAGGGCCCCCGGACCAGATGATTTTTCGGGCCTTTTCTACAAGGTATGCTGGGACATTATTTCCAAGGATTTCATGGAGCTCATGTTCGAGTTGCACATGAGCAATTTTGCTTCCTTTGGTAGGCTTAACTCCTCCATCATTACCTTATTGCCCAAGAAGGAATGTTCCCTGGAAGTAGCGGATTTTAGACCGATTAACTTGATTCATGGAGTGGCTAAAATATTTGCCAAGGTGTTGGCTGTCCGTCTAGCTCCCCTTCTTCCAGCTCTAGTGTCTCAAGTGAAAGTGCTTTCATTGGCCGGAGGAGTATGCATGAGGACTTCAAGTTTCTTTGTAATACGGCCAAAGTGCTTCACAAGAGGAAAGCACCGGCTGTACTCATGAAGAATGATATATCTAAAGCATTTGATACCCTGTCTTGGGAATTCATTATTCAGATCTTGGTAAGGAGAGGTTTTTGGCATCGTTGGTGCTCATGGATTTGTGGACTGTTGCGTACTGCTTCTTCCTCGATGCTGATTAATGGAGAGACCTGCGAGCCTTTCTCCCTGGGCAGCGGCGTGAGGCAAGGAGACTCCCTGTCCCCAACACTCTTCATTCTGGCCATGGATTCCTTGCAAGCTATGATTAGTTAGGCGGTACAAAACAATCTATTATCAAGCATGGGCCTCAATCCCAAGGTCCCGAGAGCCTCTTTTTTTGCGGATGATGTTGTCCACTTTTTCAAGTCTTGTGCAAGTGACGTGGAGGTGATTTCAGCCATTCTCAGGGTCTTTGGTGAAGCTTCCGGCCTCCGTATCAACCTGCAGAAGAGCACGGTCACTTGCATCAGGAGTGACAATGCTACCTCTGCTTCTGTGGCCCAACACTTCGGCTGTCAGTCCAAGCCTTTCCCGCTACAATATATCGGGCTCCCACTGTCTATTTATTGTTTGCGACGACAAGATATTTGGCCACTCATCGACAAATATTCCAATAAGATGAAGGGGTGGAAACCAAAATTAATGGCACCCACTGGACGTTTGACTCTAACTCACTCAGTACTCATGGCCATGCCTATACACTTCCTTTCGGTTATGCAGTTGCCGGCATGGGCGCTGAAGATTATTAACAGAAGATGCCGGGGTTTCTTATGGAAGGGCGACATGTTAGATCCTTTGGATCGGAGTAGGCTAGATCATCTGGTAAACCTACTTTCTCCTTGTGCTGACGAGCTCGATCTAGAGCCGGCCATGGTGATGTGGTGACGGCGGCGATGTGGACAGAGAGATGGCGAGGAGGTGGTGCTTCCCGTGAGCACGACGCTAAATCTAGATCGATAGGGTGTGTAGGTGGGGTTTGTGGCGGCGATGAATTTCATCAGTCGTGCCCCGGCCCCCACCTCTTTTAATATAGCGCGGGTCACAGAGGCCGACCAACCATAATGTGTTGGGCGCCCCCGATCAGGGCGCATTGACCAAGGGCCTGTCAGGCCGTTGGGCTTGCACACAGGAGATCAACCTAACATTCTCCCCCTTGACCTCAACACTTTTAACCTTATACTTTCTAGTTTATTTGCTTCATCACATACTAGTACATAGAGCATGTTTCATTGTCACAGCTCAATTGCCGATAGAATCATACAACTACAACATATGTTTTGTTCAGAAACAAATTCTGTTCCTTTTGGGCCTATCCAGGAATCATAAGGCTTTCCCTTAAACCCATGCCGGCTAAGTGTTCCTTGAACACATTGGGTGGTAAGCCTTTTGTTAGCAGATCCACAAGCATATCTTTTGTCCTTATATGCTCGAGACTTATAGTTTGATCCTGGATTTTATCTTTCACAACATAATACCTTATCTCTATTGTTTTGGCAGCATTACTCAACTTGTTATTGTGAGCATAGAATACTGCGGGCTGGTTGTCACAGTACATCTTTAGTGGTTTGTGAATACAATCTACCACTTTCAAGTCGGGTGTAAATTTCTTTAGCCATATCGCCCGCCCCGTGGCCTCGAAGCATGCTATAAATTCTGCATACATCATGGATGATGCAACTATCGACTGCTTGGAGATTTTCCACGAAATAGCTACCCCAGCAAGGGTGAATACGTATCCTGACATGGATTTTCTATCATCTTTGTCCTCCACAAAATCTGCGTCTGAATACCCTTTTATCTCTAGGGAATCACTTCTCCTGTATATTAGCATGTAGTCCATCGTGCCTTGTGCATAACGCAATGCTTTCTTTACCATCTTCCAGTCCTCTATACATGGATTCCCTTGATATCTACCGAGCACCCCGGTGATAAAAGCTAAGTCAGGGCGAGTGCACACTTGTGCATATTGTAAGTTGCCAACAGCCAAAGCATATGGTACTGCTTTCATTTGATCGATCTCGTACCGGTTCTTGGGACATTGGAATTTCCCAAAACTATCGCCCTTAACTATAGGAGCAGGTGTGTCTTTACTCGCATGCATATTATACTTTTTAAGAACCTTTTCTAAATATTCCTTCTGCGATAGTCCTAAGGCTCCATTGTTCCTATCTTGGTGAATTTCTATGCCCAAAACATATGATGCTTCACCAAGATCTGTTATGTCAAAATTGGAGGATAAGAACTTCTTTGTTTCTTGTAGTGGACTAACATCACTGCTAGCAAGAAGAATATCATCCACATACAAGATTAGGGAAATATATATCCCATTTTTAAACTTTGCATAAATGTAGTTATCCTCAATATTTTCTATAAACCCAAAACTCTTAATCGTTTGATTAAACTTTAGATACCACTGTCTAGAGGTTTGCCTTAATCCATAAATGGATTTCTTCTGGCGGCATCCCATATTTTCCTTGCCTTCCATGATAAAACCCTTGGGTTGTTTCATGTAGACCTTTTCTTTTAAATCATCATTTAGAAATGATGTCTTAACATTCAGTTGATGTAACTCTAAATCAAAATGTGCAACTAATTCCATTATGATTCTGAAGGAATCCATACATGAGACTAGGGAAAAAGTCTCATTGTAGTCTATCCCTTCTCTTTGAGTAAATACTTTTGCCACGAGTCGTGCTTTATACTTTTCTACATTCCCTTTAGAGTCATACTTCATTTTGTAGACCCATTTACAGCCTACTGTTTTGGCTCCTTTAGGAATTTTTTCTAAGTCCCAAACATCTTTGGAACTCATTGATTTCATCTCGTCTTCCATTTCCTTCATCCACTTCGATGAATGAGGGCTTCTCATGGCTTCTTCATATGAGGAGGGATCTTTTTATGTATGAACTATTTCCATGTTATAAACTTTATAATCAGTAGAAATAGCTAAGTTTTTGTGTCTCATAGACCTTCTAAGGGCCTTAGTTTCTGGCACATTCTATGCCTCAACTTCTGGCAGTTCTTCTAAAATTTGTTGCTGCACCTCCCTTTCATGCTCAACAAAGGGTTCAGTCGGCTCCTGACGGACAGGTTCCGGGTCTACCCCCATAGTTGTCATGGGTGGAGTTGCAACTGGTAGTGAGAAAAATGGTTCCTGAATCATCGAATTAGGTGCATGCACCCTCTTCTCCTCAAGATCAAATTTTCGAGCTACCAAGGTCCCCCTCATCATTTCGTCCTCTAAGAAGACTGCATGTCTTGTTTCTACAAACTTTGTATATCTGTCTAGGTAGTAGAAATGAAAACCCTTTGATCTATCTAGATAGCCAATGAAGTGGCAACTCATTGTTTTGGGATCTAACTTTGCAATGTTTGGATTAAACTTTTTGGCCTCAGCGGGGCACCCCCACACCCTGAAGTGTTGTAGGGAGGGCACCCTTCCTGTCCATAGCTCATACGGTGTTTTGGGCACCGACTTGCTTGGTACTCTATTGAGAATGTGAATGGCGGTTTTAAGTGCCTCCATCCATAGTCCCAACGGCAAGTTGGAATATCTCATCATGCTGCGCACCATATCCATAAGTGTACTGTTGCTTCTTTTAGGTACTCCATTTTGCTGAGGCTCGCCCGGTATTGAATACTGGGCTACTATGCCAGTCTCCTGAAGAACTTCGCAAAAGGTCCAGGGAGTTGGCCATATGGAGTGTGCCGATCGTAGTACTCTCCCCCACGGTCGGACCTTACTATGTTTATTCTTTTATCATGCTGATTTTCAACTTCAGCTTTGAATATTTTAAATGTATCCAACGCTTCCGATCTTTCTTTGATTGGATAAATATAACCATAGCGAGAGTAATCATCTATGAATGTTATGAATGAGTCATATCCATCCACACTTTTCACCGGAAATGGTCCACAAATGTCAGTGTGGATGATTTCTAGTGTGCATGTGCTATGGTTTGCACTTCTTTTGATTTGTTTTATATACTTTCCTTTAGTGCAATCTATGCATTGTTCTAAGTCTGAGAATTCTAACGGAGCAAGAATTTCACTTTTGACTAATCTTTCTATTCTCCCCTTGGAAATATGGCCCAAGCGACAGTGCCATAATTTCGATGAGTCAAATGTTCTCTTTCTTTTCTTTTGTTCTTTATTCGACGCGGAAACATGTTCTTTCACATTGGATACAGAATAAACTTTTTCACGAAGTGATAACAAATAAAGCTCATCGTGTAGTAAAGCATCACCCACATAAGCACTATTATACCATATGTCACACTTGCCATGTCCAAAATAACATTCATAATTATCTTTGTCCAATCATGAAATGCTAATTAAGTTTCTATAACATGAAGGAACATAAAGAACATCTCTAAGTAGAAGCTTGAATCCATCAGCTAACTCCAAGGAGATGTCGCTGACAGCTTCAACTTCCGCTTGAATTCCATTTGCTACTTCAATGCCTGAGGGAGTCTTGGATTAGGGGGTATCCGGACGGCCGGACTATATCCTTTGGCCGGTATGTTGGACTATGAAGATACAAGATTGAAGACTTTGTCTCGTGTCCGGATGGGACTCTCCTTGTCGTGGAAGGCAAGCTTGACGATATGGACACGTAGATCTCCTCCATTGTAACCGACTCTGTGTAACCCTAGCCCCCTTCGGTGTCTATATAAACCGGAGGGTTTAGTCTGTAGGACAAGAACAATCATACCATAGGCTAGCTTCTAGTGTTTAGCCTGTTGGAGATATGCCCTAGAGGCAATCATGTATGATGATATTTCCTATGTGTTTATGAATAAAGATAGTCCTTGGACATTATCAATGATGTGTATCAGCAAGTACGTGACTTGTTTGCGGGACTATGTATTGTATGATAACTGTCCTAAAAGGTCCCTAGTCGAAAGGGTTGTGTGGACGCGCAGCCAACTAGACTAGCATATGACACGGTTGATGGCTTGGTCTCACTAGCCATGAAGAATTGGATGCTAACCGGATAATATGGGCTTGGAAAGGTCTGGTCGAATTCGACATAGTCGGATCCGAGTTGAGATAAGGTCCGAGTCGGACAGACCCAACTATGAGACGCAGCGATATGTCATCTGTGAGTCTCTAGTACAACATACGTTCTATGTCCTAAGACCTGAGCTGGCACATGTACTCGGGATGGTGACATACTTGCTTTGGGCTAACCAAATGCTACTCCATGACTGGGTAGTTACAAATGTAGGTTTCAGGCTTGTCCAGACCCATCCTGCGAGACATGATCGAGCAAGATGGGATTTGCCCCTCCGACTAGGAGATATATACTCTGGGCCCATTGTGTGATCCGACCAGGATAAGCATGGCCATGCGACAAGGATTATGAGATAATCCAGATAGTGGTCGGCATCACAGGAACGAGAAAGAGGTCGGCCTAACACAAGGATGACAGACTCGCCTTGAGCTCGACAACATATATCGTGTGGTAAAAGGAATGGATGTGTGATGTACAGGTTCGCCTAACCAGCTTCATAGTCTGCTTGGTGTTGGGCATGCCTTGCTAGAGGCCGCTACCAACTGTGTGGTTCGGAGCTGATCCGAACTGCGACCAAGCCGGCTTGAACCTAAGGGGTCACGCGCTTAAGGGAAGGGACCTACGAGGTCCGATCCGGGGACATTGGTCGGATGTGATCCGAGTTGTATCCGAATTGTGGCCGAGTAGACTTATGGGCTTTAGGATCCGTGCGAGGCCCATGTGTTGAGGCTGCGACAGACGCCTATATAAAGTGGAGGTGCCTCACACTCATGAGATTGATCGCTTCGGTGCCATCACTAGGGTTTGCATGTGTTGCGAATAGACACCTCCACTCACCGCCGGTTGTGTGATCGGACCTAGCAGTCTGCCGCGCGACGTTCCTCCTGCACGCGCGGATACCATTAGAGCCGGTGCACTTGCGCCGCTCCGGCGAACCTGTACGTGGGAACCGACGAGCGGCTGTTCGAGGGAGATTGTACGAGGAGGAGACGATCCACGCGGACGCGCTGCCCCAACTCTTCTTCTGCTGCACAGCACTGTGCGTCTAGTGGTAACGAACTGTGATCCATCTCCCGTAGCATGTTCTTGGTTCTTCTATGTGTGGGAAATTTTAAATTGCAGTCGACGCACCCTACTGTAGGATCCCAACAGTGGTATCAGAGCCTCTGCTATAGGATTTTGATTCAGATCGTATGCATATTAGATATGTGGAGGTGGCATATGAGATCTGTTGTCGTTGTTGAGATCGGTTGTGTGCACGGTTGATAAGATCAACAGCACATGGGGGTCGATGAGGCTAGGTTTTCTGTCGATCGGGATAGATGAGGTCATGACACGATCTACCCCTACCGGTCGGTTATCCGTCATCGGGGTTTACAGTGAAACGTAAATCTGAATCGGATTCGCGATGATCGATGAGATCGGTCAGATCAGAGAATTCCGCGTGATCGGAGTTCTGATGTGATCTGTGATTTCCGAAAACGCCGTATGCGTAGCGCCTTGTATTTCGTACCCAACACACAAACCGATAGAATGCGATTCTATGTATAAATTTGTTTTGCAGGTTTGATGTGAATAGTATGGCTCATGTGTATGTGATGCATGTGTGTAATTTATACATGGCCTGCGCGTCATGTTTGTCAGCCGGCAGGAGCCAAAGTGCTATCATTATGTTGTATAATGAACCGCGTGTCGACTTGTGACTCTATGTAAAATTCATTACTAGTTGTAGTAGTTGGATAATAGAGATCAGGTTGGTGGCTTGGCGTCCGGGCGTGACAAACAAGATGGAGTTCCTAGATGGTCATCGGAGTCGGAGCCGACCTGGAAGAACGTCTATGAAGGAGCCATACTATTTCACAATATATGTTTATTTGTGATTGATATGCTTCTTGTTTTCTATGCATGTTAGAATGGTAGAAGATCCCTCAGGAATATCAAGCGAATTGCCATCCCCGATGTTGCACCTTCGCACGTCGAGTACGTTTAGTAGTGGGATCATAAAATTGAGGTGCTGCTGGATTTCCTTGAACTGAAGGGTTCATGTCGGACACGGACATGCACTGCATCAGGTTAACTTGACAAGGCTATCAAAACGGTTTTGGGCCTTGTGGCAAAGAAGGTTGGGGGCCGGGGTATGAGATACCTTCCCGACCGGCAGGAGTCGTATGGAGATACGATTAGCAAGGAGTTGCTTACCGGATAGGCATGTTGTCTAGCAGTGATGCTAAAGCTCACTAGTCGCATGTGCTAGTCGGATCCTGAATCACTGAAAGTTTGCGGAGGGATGCCAACTTCAGTGGGAGTATTATCTGTTTCAGGCTAGAATTACTCTACATAAACACATTGCTTAGTGATTGCATATTTTCTGTTGTAGATCAATGGCACCACCTGCTCAACCCAACTTTGCATTGAAATCAATTCTGGAAAAGGATAAACTGAATGGAACAAACTTTACCACCTGGTATAGAAATCTGAGAATTGTTCTCAAGCATGATAAAAAGGAACATGTTCTAGAGGATCCACTTCCAGAGGAACCTGCTGATAATGCTAGTGCCACAGCTAAGAATGCCTACCAGAAACTCGTTGATGAATCAACGGAGATCAGTTGTCTGATGCTGGTTTGTATGGAGCCCGATTTGCAACAGCATTTCGAAAATGTTGAGTCTTACGATATGATCGAGAGTCTCAAGAGCATGTTTTAGACACAGGCTAGGACCGAAAGGTTCAACGTCTGGCGATCCTTGATGGATTGCAAGCTGAAGGAAGGTGATCCACTGAGCCCGCATGTTATCAAGATGATCAGATATGTGCAAGTTTTGGATCGGTTGGGCTTCCCGCTCTTGGATGAGCTGGCTACTGATGCAGTTCTGGGTTCTCTTCCGCCCAGCTATGGGACGTTCATCTCGAACTATCATATGCATGGCATGGATAAGAAGCTCACTGAATTGCATGGGATGCTCAAAGTGGCAGAGCACGATATTAAGAAAGGCACGCATCAAGTGTTGATGGTGCAGAAATCGGCTAAGTTCAAGAAGAGTTGGTCTAAGAAAAAGGCTAAGGCAAAGGGCACAGAGACGGTAACCTCTGCCGCTGTGCCAAAGTCTGGACCGGACTCAAAGACCATTTGCTATCATTGCAAGGAGACCGGTCACTGGAAGAGGAACTGTAGCAAGTGGCTTGCAGAGCATGGCAAGAAGGCCGGAAATGCTTCTTCAGACAAAGGTACACTTGTTGCATATGTTATAGACATTTACCTTGCTGACATACCTAGTAGCTCTTGGGTATTTGATACCCGATCGGTTGTTCATATTTGCAACTCGATGCAGGGGCTGGTAAGAACTAGGTGTGTGGCACAAGGGGAGATTGACATCAGGGTCGGCAACAAAGCAAGAGTTGCTGCGTTGGAGGCCGGCACGATGCAGCTCCAGCTTCCTTCTGGATTTATTTTGGAATTGAATATTTGTTATTACATTCCTGCACTTAGTCGGAACATTATTTCTGCCTCATGTTTGATGAGTCAGGGTTATGAATTCAATTTAAAGGACAATGGTTGTTTGTTTTATTTGAATGGTATGTTCCACGGCTATGCACCCATTGTTGATGGGCTATTTATATTGAATCTAGAACAGGAACCGGTCTATAATGTGAATGTCAAGAGGCATAAGCCTAATGAGATAAATCCGACATACTTCTGGCATTGCCGGCTTGGACACATTAGTCTGAAATGCATGAAGAAGCTCCCTGATGATGGGCTCCTAACTTTGTCCGACTTCGGGCCGTTTGAGACATGTGAATCATGCTTGCTCTGCATGATGACTAAGTCTCCTTTTGCAAAGAGTTGTGAGAGGGTGTCCGAGCTGTTGGAGCTTATACACAGCGATGTGTGTGGTCCAATGAGCACAACTGCTAGAGGCGGCTATCAGTACTTCGTGACTTTTACCGACGACTTGAGTAGATTTGGATATATCTATTTGATGAGGCACAAGTCGAAAACTTTTGAAAAGTTCAAAGAGTTTTAGAATGAAGTTGAGAATCAGCTCGGCAAGACTATAAAGCTTCTACGATTTGATCGTGGAGGTGAGTATATGAGACACGAGTTTGATGATCATCTGAAAAGCTGAGTGTCGGTGTCAAAACCGGCGGATCTCGGGTAGGGGGTCCCGAACTATGCGTCTAGGCGGATGATAACAGGAGACAAGGGACATGATGTTTTTACCCAGGTTCGGGCCCTCTCGATGGAGGTAAAACCCTACTCCTGCTTGATTAATATTGATGATATGGGTAGTACAAGAGTAGATCTACCACGAGATCAAGGAGGCTAAACCCTAGAAGCTAGCCTATGGTATGATTGTTGTTGTGTCCTATGGACTCAAACCCTCCGCTTTATATAGACATCGGAGAGGGCTAGGGTTACACAGAGTCAGTTACAATGGTAGGGGATCTACATATCCGTATCGCCAAGCTTGCCTTCCACGCCAAGGAAAGTCCCTTCCGTACACGGGACGAAGTCTTCAATCTTGTATCTTCATAGTGCAGGAGTCCGGCCGAAGGTATAGTCCGGCTATCTGGACACCACCTAATCCAGGACTCCCTCAGTAGCCCCTGAACCAGGCTTCAATGACGACGAGTCCGGCGCGCAGATTGTCTTCGGCATTGCAAGGCGGGTTCGTCCAACAAGTACTTCAAAGAAGATTTTAGAACACAAGGATAGTGTCCGGCTCAGCAAAATAAGTTTCCAAATATTGCCATAGAGAGAATAATATTTACACAAATCTAATCTGCTGACGTATTCCGTAGCATGACATCACACCACGACCAAGCCCTTATTCGAATCGTTTTATTGTCCCAGCTCAGCTCGTTCAGCGAGGCAGTTTCCTTGGCATGTCTTGTCGAAGCAGAGATCGTGTCCCCTTATTCCGGGACTCTCATCAATACGGGCGTGGGTAACCCAGTCGTGCTCGTTGGTATGTTTTCTCGATCAAAGGCGAGTCCCAAACGGTCACGGGGAGGGCCCTTGGTATTCAACCTCTTATAAAGAGACCAAGGCCTTACTCCTTTCCTTCAATCTCAAATGAGTTCGCCCTTCGCCTCGAGTTCCAACACCCAAGGCTCCAGATTTCAAGCGCTTCGGACCTCCAACAATGTCCGGTTCCGACCTTCGAGGCCGATGGATGCCCTCCTCCTTCACGGAGGAGGACGTGCTGAAGTTGAGAGAGGCCAGATTCTTGACCAGCGAAATCTCGCATAGGCTGCCTGCTCAAGGGCACGTCATTCCCACTCCCAAGCCTAGTGAGAGCATGGTGTTCATGTCTCACTTCCTTCGGGGCTAAGCTTTTCGACGGATCCCTTCCTGAGGGGGCTCATGTTTTATTATGGGCTAGAATTTCATGACTTAGCTCCGGAGTCCATCCTCCATATTTCCTCATTCATCGTCGTGTGTGAAGCCTTCCTCCGTATTACTCCTCACTTCGGACTATGGCTCAAGACCTTCAAAGTAGAGCCGAAGATGATCGAGGGACGGCACGCGGAGTGCGGAGGTGCTTTTATAAGCAAAAATGCTGGTGCTCCATTGCCCGAGGGCTCTTTTCAAGAGGAGTCCAGCTTATGGCAACAAGAGTGGTTTTACATCACCGCTCCCAGGGGCACCAAGTGGGTGGCGCCACTTGCCTTTCGCTCGGGTCCCCCACCACAGCTAGCGTCATGGGTCAATAAAGGACTCGACTGGGGGCCGTCTAAGGACGTGCCCTTGTTGCAGGGCCGCATCCGGGATCTCTTAGAAAGAGACATCATCCTGGTCGTGACGACGCAGGTCATGTTGATCCGCCGAACCCTGCCCGGCAAACGTCGCCCCCTTCGCTTGTGGGAGTTTAATCCGGAGGGACCTCGAGCTCTCCAATATTTTATGGGCGCGACGCCCGTGGAGATGTACAAATTGTTCTTCGGATCACAAGCAACGTGTCCGAACTTGACCGAGGACGCATGTCTGAGCTGCAATCGCCCGGATACTCAAGTAAGTAGCCTTGTGCCCGGACTCGCCATCCGTATATTTATCATAAAACTGCCCTTAAAAGATTTGTCCTTTAAGCAGGAGTGGATAGCGAAAGCAAAGCTAATCAGGTGTCCGGCCCCCCTCCCTGAGACCACGCCGGATCCCGTGCTAGTCAGGATGTTGGTGGTCGTGCCTTCGGAGGAAAGCGAGGGAGGGGAGAAAGGAGCCACCTCCTCTTCGAAGGAGGCTGTTCGGAAGGGAGGAATCGAAAATTCCTCTCCTCAGGGGAAGAAGAGGACCGCCTCTGAAGACCTGG
Source organism: Aegilops umbellulata (assembly GCA_032464435.1). Classification (NCBI taxonomy): domain Eukaryota; kingdom Viridiplantae; phylum Streptophyta; class Magnoliopsida; order Poales; family Poaceae; genus Aegilops; species Aegilops umbellulata. The sequence continues at coordinate 81,737,674 of CP136054.1, read as the reverse complement.
AGACCATGGCCTCAAAGCGGGGGAAGAAATCTTCGTCAGAGGGTCCTGCGCCGGAGGATACTTCGGCTGAATTATGCCCGCAAGGGGATCATCCCTCCACCGAGCCATAAGTAGGAAGGAGTTTTCTTTTTAAGAAATGAGAGGAATCCGTGCTTTATATCTGAGAAAAGTAACCGAAAATTTACCTTGTAGCTCAGACCTCAGCCCTTCTCAGCAGAGCTCGTCTTCGGGGGATCTTCTTCCGGAGATGATGGAGAGCGGAACGCATCCCCCTGTCGTACCGCCTTGCGAGGCAGGCGACCCTGAGGTATCGTCGCGGAGGGTTTCTCCGAATGCGGCAGGGCCGGAAGGTAGTCATATGGCCCCCCAAAGCCCTCCGCGTCCGGCCTTCGAAAAAGGCCATAGGACAAGTCCGACACCGTCCGGTGCATGGTCGGGGGAACTGAAGGATAGGGAGAGCATCTATCTTAGAGGAGCACCGTGCATTGATGGGCACGGTGATTGAAAGGATTTCATCCGCGGAGAGCGGATTTTACGAGGCCATCGGGAGTTTACTGACAGGTTTTGAGGTACGCGAAATAATGTACTCTTTTTGACAGTTGCGCATAAATAAGATGCGCCCTGTGTAGATTGTAGCCCCTGAGACTTTGTGCGTTGTCAAAAGTGACGGTGCGCAGAGGATCATAATCCCAGGTCTAATATGCCGCCTTCATACGTAGGTGGCGAAGTGTCCTGTGGCCAGCCGGACTGATGAATTTGCCGAGCTAAAGCGACAACTTGACGTGGGAGATACCGACATTGCGCTTGTCAACAAGCGGCTTGACGAGGCACAAGGTATGTCCTCCGGCGGCACCTGGTAAGAGGAGCTTTATGCCAGTATCTTACAATGTGTGTGCTTGATGCAGATGGTGCTGCTGCCATGGAGAATCTTTGGGCGGAACTTGCCCGAGCCAAGGAGCAAGCCAGGAAAAGTGATGCGGCTGCCGGAAAGGCAATTGAAGAGCTAAAAGCCGAACAGGCTGCTCACTGCTGAAGCAAGAAGGAAATGGCCGAGATGGCCGTGAAGCTGAAGAGCGCTGCTGACTATTGCAAGCTTCTTGAAAAAGAAGACCGGGCGGAACACACGGACCTAGAGAAGGCCGTTGCGGATGCCAAGGATGCTCGCTCTGCGATGAGAGCTATGAAGGAGGAGCTACGTCAGGCCGGAGATATCACGGCTGGAAAGCCCTTTATGCTGCGGAGGAAGTTTTGTGATCCTGAACATGCTCTGTTGGACCGGATGTGGAGTACGGCGGCACCTATCTGGATTTGGTAGCGAGTGCTGCAGATGCGGCCGAACACTTTCGAGATCAAGAAGATCGCGAAGTGGAAAAGCTCTTCTGGTCGCAGTTCCACAATCCAGAGCGTCCAATTTCATTAGCCGATCGTCTGGCTGAATGGGCCGAGCTGAATAGGTTGTCCGGACTCGCCATGAAGTGTGTCGTGAGTCATCTGTGGCCGGAGAGGCCAGAGCCGAAAAGTTATTTCAACTTGGTGCATCAGTTCCTTGGTGTGGTGCCGCATATTAATGCGATGAAGAGATCAGCATGCATAGAGGGTGCGCGGATGGCTCTTGCCTGTGTCAAGACATACTGGGCGGAGATGGAGACCACCGCTGTTGCATCCCAAGACTCGGACGAAAGCCGAGTACCTGCCAAGCACTATTTTCAGGAAGTTCTGCAAGGCGGTCGTTTAATAGAGACGCAGTGCTCGAAGGATACTATGTTCGAATAGCATATATTATTGTAAAACAATGTTTTGATAAATTGTAGAAGCTTTTTATACTTGTGCCTACAAGTATTATAATACCTCCTGTGCGGCCGTTTAATATATATGTATATATAATCTGAAAGATGGCAGTCGTTGGCTTCAGCCCCCACGCAAATAATGCGGGGGTGTTCGCAGAAGGCGCATTTTCACACTTGATCCAACGTCTTGGTCCTACAAAGGAGGGAATAGTGCAGCGAACTAGGCAATCGGACTATGATGCTTTATCACTTTCACTTAGCCATAGGAGTTTTACAGTGAGGCTACTTATATAGCCCTGGTGGCGCCTGCGCTCGCCCGGACTCAGGGCGCGTATGTGCCTAGCCGGGAAACGGCCCTTCGTTAATGTGGAGGAATCGTAAAGATTCCGGTAAGTCATTGAGTGGTTGACCAGTCTCATGCTATATCATGACAGTCAGTTTTCGGCTTTCTCTACTGAGGTGCTCACCTGGCCGAACCGGGGCACAATCACAGTAGTTCTCCTGGTGTCGCCTTAGCCGATAGAGCGGAACATAAGGCAGCAAAACACAGGAGCTGGGCAAACCCAACATTTGACCAAAGACATGATTCGGAGCTGATGCATATAAGGTCAAAAGTCGCGATGCCGAACACTCCCTAAGGTATTCGGTCTTTATGAGGGCGGGCGGGACAACACCCTTAGTAATGAGCCCCTAGTGTCCAGGTATGCGCAAAATTCTGACGTGGCCACATGCCAAAACGCCAGCCTCCTCCTTGGTTATACCAAGAAACCAGGGGATGTGTATCAACAAGAGACAGTAAAAAAGGTTTACGCAGGGTCTTAATCTGAAAAGAATTCTTGGAACGGGTCCCCTCTGCACGTCTGCGCCTGTGTCCCCGTTGTGCAGTATCCTGGATGGGCGTAGCATGGTGTTCATCTGTAAAAGAGAGGAACTTAGTTGAAGAAAGATCGTGCCGAACGTAAGTTATACTAAATAAACAAAGTATAAATCGAAATGGGTAAAATTGAGCTTTATTGTCTCTTGTTTTGTATGCGCGGAGCCCCTAGTACAGGGGTATACAGCTATTAAGCCTTTATCAATTGTATGTTTATGCCGGACTCGTCTAGCCGTGTTCGTGGTCTTAACGACCTGTTTAGGTGTTTTGGATGGTGAAGCCGTTTTATTGTGGGGCTGTCAAGGCAGCCGCACAGTCTTCCACGCGGGGGGCGCACTCAATGTTTTCCCTTTAATGAGATGATGCTTCATGGACTGGGCATCTTAAGCGTAAGAGATGCATAATGCGGTATTGCGTTAAAGCGGGCGAAAGCTTCGCGTCCCAGTAGTTCTTGAAGGCTGCTTGAAAATGGGGTGATATGGAAGGTTTGCTTTTCGCTACGGAAGTTGCCGGGGGAGCCGAACATAACTTCTAGCCGGAGAGAACCCATGCAATGGGCATCCGGGCCTGGCGTTACCCCTTGAAAGGAGGTTTTTCTATGGCGAATTTTTGTCGGGTCTATGAGTTCATCTAAGCAACGAGTCATGGGAGAGAGATTGCATCTACATACCACTTTGTAGATCGCGAGCGGAAGCGTTCAACGAACGGGGATGAGGTAGTCGTACACGACGTGATCCAAATCACCGGAGATCCTAGCACCGAACGGGCGGCACCTCCGTGTTCAACACACGTACGGTCAGCGTAACGTCTCCTTGTTCTTGATCCAGCAAGGCAAAGGAGAGGTTGAGGAAGATGGCTCCAGCAGCAGCACGACGGCGTGGTGGTGATGGAGCTGCAGTACTCCGGCAGGGCTTCGCCGAGCTCTAGGGAGGAGGAGGAGGTGTTGGAGAGGGAGAGGGAGGCGCCAAGGACCAGGGGTTCGGCTGCCCCCTCCCCCCCTTTTATATAGGAGGGCCAAGGGGGGTTGAGTGCCCCCCAAGGCAAGTGGGCGCCCCCCCCCCCACCCTAGGGTTCCAACCCTAGGCGCAGGGGGTGGGCCTTGGGGGGCGCACCAGCCCACTAAGGGCTGGTCCCCCTCCCACTTCAACCCATGGGGCCCTCCGGGATGGGTGGCCCCACCCGGTGGACCCCCGGGACCCATCTGGTGGTCCCGGTACAATACCGGTGACCCCCAGATCATTCCCGATGGCCGAAACTTCACTTCCTATATATAATTCTTCACCTCCGGACCAATCCGGAACTCCTCGTGACGTCCGGGATCCCATCCGGGACTCCGAACAACATTCGGGTTACTGCATATACATATCTTCACAACCCTAGCGTCACCGAACCTTAAGTGTGTAGACCCTACGGGTTCGGGAGACATGCAGACATGACCGAGACGGTTCTCGGGCAATAACCAACAGCGGGATCTGGATACCCATGTTGGCTCCCACATGCTCCACGATGATCTCATCGGATGAACCACGATGTCAAGGATTCAATTAATCCCGTATACGATTCCCTTTGTCAATCGGTATTTTACTTGCCCGAGATTCGATCGTCGGTATCCCAATACCTCGTTCAATCTCGTTACCGGCAAGTCACTTTACTCGTACCGTAACGCATGATCCCGTGATCAAACACTTTGATCACATTGAGCTCATTATGATGATGCATTACCGAGAGGGCCCGGTGATACCTCTCCGTCAAGCGGAGTGACAAATCCCAGTCTCGAACCGTGTCAACCCAACAGATACTTTCGGAGATACCCGTAGTATACCTTTATAGTCACCCAGTTACGTTGTGACGTTTGGCACACCCAAAGCACTCCTACGGTGTCCGGGAGTTACATGATCTCATGGTCTAAGGAAAGGATACTTGACATTGGAAAACTCTAGCAAACGAACTATGCGATCTTATGCTTTGTTTAGGATTGGGTCTTGTCCATCACATCATTCTCCTAATGATGTGATCTTGTTATCATTGACATCCAATGCCCATAGTCAGGAAACCATGACTATCTATTGATCAACGAGCTAGTCAACTAGAGGCTTACTAGGGACATGTTGTTGTCTGTTATTCACACATGTATTACGATTTCCGGATAACACAATTATAGCACGAATAAAGACAATTATCATGAATAAGGAAATATAATAATAATGTTTTTATTGCCTCTAGGGCATATTTCCAACAGTCTCCCACTTGCACTAGAGTCAATAATCTAGGTACATTATGATGAATCGAACACCCATAGAGTTCTGGTGCTGATCATGTTTTGCCTTAGGGAGAGGTTTAGTCAACGGATCTGCGACATTCAGATCCGTGTGCACTTTACAAATTTCTATGTCTCCATCTTGAACATTTTCACGAATGGAGTTGAAGCGACGCTTGATGTGCCTGGTCTTCTTGTGAAACCTGGGCTCCTTGGCAAGTGCAATAGCTCCAGTGTTGTCACAGAAGAGTTTGATTGGCCCCGACGCATTGGGTATGACTCTGAGGTCGGTGATGAACTCCTTCACCCAAATTGGTTCATGTGCTGCCTCCGAGGCTGCCATGTACTCCACTTCACATGTAGATCCCGCCACGACGCTTTGCTTGCAACTGCACCAGCTTACTGCCCCACCATTCAAAATATACACGTATCCGGTTTGTGACTTAGAGTCATCCAGATCTGTGTCGAAGCTAGCGTCGACGTAACCCTTTACGACGAGCTCTTCGTCACCTCCATAAACGAGAAACATTTCCTTAGTCCTTTTCAGGTACTTCAGGATATTCTTGACCGCTGTCCAGTGTTCCTTGCCGGGATTACTTTGGTACCTTCCTACCAAACTTACGACAAGGTTTACATCAGGTCTGGTACACAGCATGGCATACATAATAGAACCTATGGCTGAGGCATAGGGGATGACACTCATCTCTTCTATATCTTCTGCCGTGGTCGGACATTGAGCTGAGCTCAATTTCACACCTTGTAACACAGGTAAGAACCCCTTCTTAGATTGATCCATATTGAACTTCTTCAATATCTTATCAAGGTATGTGCTTTGTGAAAGACCTATGAGGCGTCTTGATCTATCTCTATAGATCTTGATGCCTAATATATAAGCAGCTTCTCCAAGGTCCTTCATTGAAAAACTTTTATTCAAGTAGGCCTTAATGCTGTCCAAGAGTTCTATATCATTTCCCATCAAAAGTATGTCATCTACGTATAGTATGAGAAATGCTACAGAGCTCCCACTCACTTTCTTGTAAACGCAGGCTTCTCCATAAGTCTGCGTAAACCCAAACGCTTTGATCATCTCATCAAAGCGAATGTTCCAACTCCAAGATGCTTGCACCAGCCCATAAATCGAGCGTTGGAGCTTGCACACCTTGTCAGCATTCCTAGGATCAACAAAACCTTCCGGCTGCATCATATACAATTCTTCCTTAAGGAAACCATTAAGGAATGCCGTTTTGACGTCCATTTGCCATATTTCATAATCGTAGAATGCGGCAATTGCTAACATGATTCGGACGGACTTCAGCTTCGCTACCGGTGAGAAAGTCTCATCGTAGTCAACCCCTTGAACTTGTCGATAACCCTTAGCGACAAGCCGAGCTTTATAGATGGTCACATTACCATCCGCGTCTGTCTTCTTCTTAAAGATCCATTTATTTTCTATGGCTCACCGCTCAACGGGCAAGTCAGTCAAAGTCCATACTTCGTTTTCATACATGGATCCTATCTCGGATTTCATGGCTTCTAGCCATTTGTCGGAATCCGGGCCCGCCATTGCTTCCTCATAGTTCGAAGGTTCACCGTTGTCTAACAACATGATCTCCAAGACAGGGTTGCCGTACCACTCTGGTGCGGAACGTGTCCTTGTGGACCTTCGAATTTCAGTAGGAGCTTGATCAGAAGTATCTTGATCATCATCATTAATTTCCTCTCTAGTCGGTGCAGGCACCTCAGAAACGTTTTCTTGAGTTTCGCCATTTTCCGGTTCAAGAGGTAACACTTCATGAAGTTCTACTTTCCTCCCACTTACTTCTTTCGAGAGAAACTCTTTCTCTAGAAAGGATCCATTCTTGGCAACAAAGATCTTGCCTTCGGATCTGAGGTAGAAGGTATACCCAATAGTTTCTTTAGGGTATCCTATGAAGACGCATTTTTCCGACTTGGGTTCGAGCTTTTCAGGTTGAAGTTTCTTGACATAAGCATCGCATCCCCAAACTTTTAGAAACGACAGCTTAGGTTTCTTCCCAAACCATAATTCATACGGTGTCGTCTCAACGGATTTCGACGGAGCCCTATTTAAAGTGAATGCGGCAGTCTCTAAAGCGTAGCCCCAAAAAGATAGCGGTAAATCAGTAAGAGACATCATAGATCGCACCATATCTAATAGAGTGCGATTACAACGTTCGGACACACCATTACGCTGAGGTGTTCCAGGCGGCGTGAGTTGTGAAACTATTCCACATTTTCTTAAGTGTGTGCCAAATTCGTGACTCAAGTATTCTCCTCCACGATCTGATCGTAGAAACTTGATCTTTCTATCACGTTGATTTTCAACCTCACTCTGAAATTCCTTGAACTTTTCAAAGGTCTCAGACTTGTGTTTCATTAAGTAGATATACCCATATCTACTCAAGTCATCAGTGAGGGTGAGAACATAACGAGAGCCACCGCGAGCCTCAACACTCATTGGACCGCACACATCGGTATGTATGATTTCCAATAAGTTGGTTGCTCGCTCCATTGTTCCTGAGAACGGAGTCTTGGTCATTTTACCCAGGAGGCATGGTTCGCACGTGTCAAATGATTCATAATCAAGAGACTCTAAAAGTCCATCTGCATGGAGCTTCTTCATGCGTTTGACACCTATGTGACCAAGGCGGCAGTGCCACAAATATGTGGGACTATTGTTATCAACTTTAACTCTTTTGGTATTCACACTATGAATATGTGTATCATCACGTACGAGATTCATTAAGAATAAACCATTAACCATCGGAGCATGACCATAAAACATATCTCTCATATAAATAGAACAACCATTATTCTCAGATTTAAATGAGTAGCCATCTCGAATTAAACGAGATCCAGACACAATGTTCATGCTCAAACTTGGTACTAAATAACAATTATTGATGTTTAAAACTAATCCCGTAGGTAAATGTAGAGGTAGCGTGCCGACGGAGATCACACCAACCTTGGAACCATTCCCGACGCGCATCGTCACCTCGTCCTTCGCCAGTCTCCGTTTATTCCGCAGCTCCTGCTTTGAGTTACAAATGTGAGCAACTGCACCGGTATCAAATACCCAAGAGCTACTACGAGTACTGGTAAGGTACACATCAATTACATGTATATCACATATACGTTTTGTTTTGCCGACCTTCTTGTCCGCTAAGTATTTGGGGCAGTTCCGCTTCCAGTGACCACTTCCCTTGCAATAAAAACACTCAGTCTCGGGCTTGGGTCCATTCTTTGGCTTCTTCCCGGCAACTTGCTTACCGGGCACGGCAACTTCCTTGCCGTCCTTCTTGAAGTTCTTTTTACCCTTTCCCTTCTTGAACTTAGTGGTTTTATTCACCATCAACACTTGATGTTCCTTCTTGATTTCTACCTCTGCTGATTTCAGCATAGCATATACCTCAGGAATGGTCTTTACCATCCCCTGCATGTTGTAGTTCATCACAAAGCTCTTGTAGCTAGGTGGAAGCGACTGGAGGATTCTGTCAATGAACGCTTCATCCGGGAGATTAACTTCCAGTTGAGTCAAGCAGTTGTGCAACCCAGACATCTTGAGTATGTGTTCACTGACAGAGCTATTTTCCTCCATCTTACAGCTAAAGAATTTGTCGAAGACTTCATATCTCTCAACCCGGGCATGAGCTTGGAAAACCATTTTCAGCTCTTCGAACATCTCATATGCTCCATGTCTCTCAAAACGCTTTTGGAGCCCCGGCTCTAAGCTGTAAAGCATGCCGCACTGAACGAGGGAGTAATCATCGGAACGTGACTGCCAAGCGTTCATAACGTCTTGTTCTGCAGGGAGGACAGGTGCGTCACCCAGCGGTGCTCGTAGGACATAATCTTTCTTGGCAGCTATGAGGATGATCCTCAGGTTCCGGACCCAGTTCGTATAGTTGCTGCCATCGTCTTTCAGCTTGGTTTTCTCTAGGAACGCGTTGAAGTTGAGGACTACGTTGGCCATTTGATCTACAAGACATATTGTAAATATTTTAGACTAAGTTCATGATAATAAAGTTCATCTAATCAAATTATTTAATGAACTCCCACTTAGATAGACATCCCTCTTCTAGTCATCTAAGTATAACATGATCCGAGTCAACTAGGCCGTGTCCGATCATCACGTGAGACGGACTAGTCAACATCGGTGAACATCTTCATGTTGATCGTATCTTCTATACGACTCATGCTCGACCTTTCGGTCTTCTGTGTTCCGAGGCCATGTCTGTACATGCTAGGCTCATCAAGTCAACCTAAGTGTTTGCATGTGTAAATCTGTCTTACACCCGTTGTATGTGAACGTTAGAATCTATCACACCCGATCATCAAGTGGTGCTTCGAAACAACGAACTGTCGCAACGGTGCACAGTTAGGGGGAACACTTGTTGAAATTATTATGAGGGATCATCTTATTTACTACCGTCGTTCTAAGTAAACAAGAAGCAAAACATGATAAACATCACATGCAATCAAATAATAAACGTGACATGATATGGCCAATATCACATCGCTCCTTTGATCTCCATCTTGGGGCTCCATGATCATCTTTGTCACCGGCTTGACACCATGATCTTCATCATCATGATCTCCATCATCGTGTCTCCATGAAGTTGCTCGCCAACTATTACTTCTACTACTATGGCTAACACGTTTAGCAATAAAGTAAAGTAATTTACATGGCGTTTCTCAATGACACGCAGGTCATACAAAAAATAAAGACAACTCCTATGGCTCCTGCCGGTTGTCATACTCATCGACATGCAAGTCGTGATTCCTATTACAATAGCATGAACATCTCATACATTACATATAGATCATTCATCATTCATCACAACTTTGGCCATATCATATCACAAAGCACCTGCTGCAAAAACAAGTTAGACGTCCTCTAATTGTTGTTGCAAGTTTTACGTGGCTGAATTAGGGTTCTAGCAAGAACGTTTTCTTACCTACGTGAAAGCCACAACGTGATTTGTCAACTTCTATTTACCCTTCATACGGACCCTTTTCATCGAATCCGCTCCAACTAAAGTGGGAGAGACAGACACCCGCCAGCCACCTTATGCAACTAGTGCATGTTAGTCGGTGGAACCGGTCTCACGTAAGCGTACGTGTAAGGTTGGTCCGGGCCGCTTCATCCCACAATACCGCTGAAGCAAGATAAGACTAGTAGAGGCAAGAAAGTTGACAACATCTACACCCACAAAAAATTGTGTTCTACTCGTGCAATAGAGAACTATGCATAGACCTGGCTCATGATGCCACTGTTGGGGAACGTTGCAGAAAATTAAAATTTTTCCTACGGTTTCACCAAGATCCATCTATGAGTTCATCTAAGCAACGAGTCATGGGAGAGAGATTGCATCTACATACCACTTTGTAGATCGCGAGCGGAAGCGTTCAACGAACGGGGATGAGGTAGTCGTACACGACGTGATCCAAATCACCGGAGATCCTAGCACCGAACGGACGGCTCCAGCAGCAGCACGACGGCATGGTGGTGATGGAGCTGCAGTACTCCGGCAGGGCTTCGCCGAGCTCTACGGAGGAGGAGGAGGTGTTGGAGAGGGAGAGGGAGGCGCCAAGGACCAGGGGTTCGGCTGCCCCCTCCCCCCCTTTATATAGGAGGGCCAAGGGGGGTTGAGTGCCCCCCAAGGCAAGTGGGCGCCCCCCCACCCTAGGGTTCCAACCCTAGGCGCAGGGGGTGGGCCTTGGGGGGCGCACCAGCCCACTAAGGGCTGGTCCCCCCTCCCACTTCAGCCCATGGGGCCCTCCGGGATGGGTGGCCCCACCCGGTGGACCCCCGGGACCCATCTTGTGGCCCCGGTACAATACCGGTGACCCCCAGATCATTCCCGATGGCCGAAACTGCACTTCCTATATATAATTCTTCACCTACGGACCAATCCGGAACTCCTCATGACGTCCGGGATCCCATCCGGGACTCCGAACAACATTCGGGTTACTGCATATACATATCTTCACAACCCTAGCGTCACCGAACCTTAAGTGTGTAGGCCCTACGGGTTCGGGAGACATGCAGACATGACCGAGACGGCTCTCGGGCAATAACCAACAGCGGGATCTGGATACCCATATTGGCTCTCACATGCTCCACGATGATCTCATCGGATGAACCACGATGTCGAGGATTCAATTAATCCCGTATACGATTCCCTTTGTCAATCGGTATTTTACTTGCCCGAGATTCGATCATCGGTATCCCAATACCTCGTTCAATCTCGTTACCGCCAAGTCACTTTACTCGTACCATAATGCATGATCCCGTGATCAAACACTTTGATCACATAGAGCTCATTATGATGATGCATTACCGAGAGGGCCCGGTGATACCTCTCCGTCAAGCGGAGTGACAAATCCCAGTCTCGATCCGTGTCAACCCAACAGATACTTTCGGAGATACCCGTAGTATACCTTTATAGTCACCCAGTTACGTTGTGACGTTTGGCACACCCAAAGCACTCCTACGGTGTCCGGGAGTTACACGATCTCATGGTCTAAGGAAAGGATACTTGACATTGGAAAACTCTAGCAAACGAACTATGCGATCTTATGCTATGCTTAGGATTGGGTCTTGTCCATCACATCATTCTCCTAATGATGTGATCTCGTTATCATTGACATCCAATGCCCATAGTCAAGAAACCATGACTATCTATTGATCAACGAGCTAGTCAACTAGAGGCTTACTAGGGACATGTTGTTGTCTGTTATTCACACATGTATTATGATTTCCGGATAACACAATTATAGCACGAATGAAGACAATTATCATGAATAAGGAAATATAATAATAATGCTTTTATTATTGCCTCTAGGGCATATTTCCAACACGATGACTATCCCGCATCCTCGTCGTCGAGTCGGCGGAGGACGACACCTGCTTGACCAGATGGGCAATGTCCGGGACTAGGCTCCGCCAGGGTGGTACTGGGAGGCGCTACCTACCGGGGGCGCAGGTTGGTGAGGAGCCAGCCTGTCGTTGACCCGAACCTTCTTTGGTGGCGGTCCCGTGGGCCAGTGACGGTCCAGAGGCTCGAGGACTCCGCGGAGGTGGTGCGTCACCGTGTCAGTGAGGAGGACGCGCACGTCCGTCGCTACTTGTTTGTGTTGGAGCACAGGTTCTCCAATACCTGGTAGGTTCTCCAGGGATCTCACTGGAGCTATGATCCCGTGATGGTTCCTTCTCTATGGGTGTCCACCACCCGCGCCGATACCCGTCGTGTGCTAGGGTTTTAGTTGTACTAGTGATGTTATATGTATGAGACTATTCGGAATGTATTAGTGATAATATTCAACGATGTATGGACGCATGAGATGATTTACTTTTGCTTATTGAATGCATGCTAATTTGAGTCTTATAAGATATTTTAAAATGTATATCTTATGTTGCTCAATATCCAAGTGGCCGAGTGGCCTATGTTTTGCCGGAGTGTTGATTCATTTGCGTTCCGGCAAATTTCAGGCGCTCGATATATCCTATTTTAGCAAAGGTCATGCCGGATTTTTCCGTGAATTTTGGCATGACTTTTGCGAGAATATGTAGGAAATATCGAGTGCCCCGGATTTGTGTGTTAAGTATCCTGGTAGTTGTCTTCAATTAATGTTTTAACTATGAACATAGGAAATGTCTGATGATAAAAAGGATTTCGGTATTTGCAAATACTGCGAAGACAAGCGTGGCCTGTGCGACGGAATCTTCCTAGATGATGATAGGCGCTTCAGCATCAAGCTGGACGAGAACTTCGAAGTGGATACAGTAAGTCACAACGACAAGTCTTTTTTCGTAATTAAGCATGACATCTGCTTCATTTGCTTCGACTTATATTTTTTTACTATTCTACTAGCGTATCCCCTGCCATGCAAGAGTTTTTGTATTGGATAAGATAGGTTTCAGTCATACTATGGAGGTAAAGAAAGTTTATTTGAAGACCGAGCATGGTTATATTTTCCACACAAAATTATACAATTCAGACGACTACACCTATTTTCGATGCAAAACATGGCGAGCACTATGCAAGACTTATGCATTTCAGCCTGATATGGTTATCACCTTTGATATTCGCCCGGAAGATGATATTGAAGGTAATACCGACATCTGGGTCGATGTGCAGACGCCTCCAATTACACAAAAATGTAAGTTTCTCAACCATATTTATGTCTTTGATATTGTTTATTCAAAAATAGTTGACAACTAATTTGTATTGTCAGCTTATTTTGGTGCAATCAAACATGTCCAGCGCTTGGTAGACATGACCTACTACTGTCCCGGGGCTGAACTAAACTGCGAGGAGCTAAGTCATTATGTTTCATGGCTTGAGGATCTTGATAATGTCAAGACAAATTTTCTTCCTGGACTTAGAAATCTTAGTACTGAAAACGTGCGACCAATAGTGTTCGTCATGAACTACGGTCACATCTATTTAGGAAGGATGGTAAGATTTTTACTATTTGTCCTCAGTGAATCTTTTCCATACATTATTTGTGAAGCTAAACTTCATTGCTAAGTATGTGACCATACGATGTTCTTCAACAGGGACTCCCGATGAATGTTGTGCCTTATGGGATCGAGACTAAAGGTACCATGAGTATTATTAGCTTACGGCCAAGATATCCTTCATGTTACTTTAGTGCATTCAAGATCAAGGATGAATGCTTAATAGTGGAAGACTGGACCAGATATGTAATGGGGGAGCGCAGAGAAGTACTAGGGGGCAGCAAACAGATGTGCTACCCAAAATTAGGAGACAGGTTCATCTGCATGCTCCAACTTGATCAAGGAGGGGAGCTACACATGTTTTATGTTGTTTTACCTAAGAGAGAGCAGCATGAGTGATTAGCTAGAAATGAGTTTGAGGATGATGATGTGCTACATTATTACTATGATGATAAAATAGCTAGTGTTGGTGGTAATGACTGATGATTATTATTAACTAGTGTTAGTGGTGATTAAATAAATATTGTTGGTGGTAATGATTATGATGATGATTAAATAGCTTGTGCTGGTGGATTAGATTCAAGTGGAGGCAACATGTGGTGCACATCGAAAGTACTACTAGTCCAAACTAGATCAAGTTTGGATTAGTAGTATACTTTTGACATGCGCCACATATTGCCTCCACTTGAACCTAATCCACCTTCATTTGACACACTGTTATGGACATAATGATGTAAACCTCATAACTGGTATTGTACCAATATTTGTACGATGGCGCATAAATACACTAAAAATAAAAAAATAAAAAACAATACTAGTAGCGATGGAAAGAAAACACGCCGCCAGTACTTACATTAGCAGCAGCGCGGGAGTGAACAAGCGCTACATCTATTTGTCCTAGCAGTAGAGCTTGCGGCACGCGTTACTGCTAAGCAATAGCTGTAGCGCCTTATTAGTACCGCGCCTACCCGCGCTACTAGTGAGAACAAAACCCGCGCTGCTGCTAGCCTTTTCCCTAGTAGTGTATAGTACCTCAGCTCACACCTCCGGGTACGCCACAGAGAAACGGCGTGTTGGAATGGAGTAATCGTACCTTGTTGGACATGGTTCGGTCTATGATGAGCAAATCGGATTTACCGTTGTCATTTTGGGGATACGCTCTAGAAACTGCAGCTTTCACACTTAACAGGGTACCATCAAAATCCATAGACAAGACATCACATGAGATGTGGACCGGGAAGAGTCCCAGTTTGTCTTTTCTAAAGATTTGGGGCTGTGAAGCATTTGTCAAGCGACTTATGTCAGACAAGCTTACACCTGTCGGATAAATGCATATTCGTGGGATATCCGAGGGAAACCTTGGGATATAGCTTCTACAACCGGGAAGAGAACAAAGTGTTTGTTGCTCAGAACGGGGTTTTCCTTGAGAAAGAGTTTCTCAGTTAGGAGGCCAGTGGGAGGACGGTCCGACTCGAAGAAATTCGGGGAAGGCTCGGCTGGTGACGAGATCATACCGGAGTCAGTCAGGGAACCCGTAGTGGTAGCGACACCGGAACAACAAAGGTCGTAGAGATTGCACAGAGTGCGCGATGTATTGTTACTCGAAAGCGATGAGCCGGCCACATATGCACAAGCGATGGTGAGCCCAGATTCCGAGGCATGGCTAGAGGCCATGCAATCCGAGTTAAAGTCCATGGATGAGAATCAAGTCTGGGACTTGGTTGATCCGCCGCCTGGCGTAACAGCCATTGGTTGCAAGTGGGTCTTTAAGAAGAAAACCGATGTGGATGGAAATGTTCAGATCCACAAAGCTCGACTTGTCGCTAAGGGTTATGGACAAGCTCAAGGAATTGACTACGATGAGACCTACTCACCGGTAGCGATGCAGTCGGTGAGGATCGTACTAGCTATAGCTGCATATTTCGATTACGAGATATGGCAGATGGATGTCAAAACGGCTTTCCTTCACGGAAATTTAATTGAGGACGGGTATATGATACAGCCCGAGGGTTTTGTCGATCCGACTAGCACTAGTAAGGTATGCAAGCTCAAGAGATCCATTTATGGGTTGAGGCAAGCATCTCGGAGCTGGAACATTCGTTTTGATGAGGTCGTCACTGGTTTCAGCTTCATCAAAAGCGAAGAGGACTCTTGTTTATACAAGAAGTTAAGTGGGAGCTCGATAGTATTTTTGATCTTGTATGTGGATGACATACTACTGATCGGAAATGATGCTTTGATGCTGAACTCGGTCGAGGAGTCATTGAATGGCAAGTTTTTGATGAAGGACCTTGGTGAGGCAATGTACATTTTAGGCATTAAGATCTATATAGATAGATCGAGGAGGCTGCTCGGCTTAAGCCAGAGCACGTACATAGATAAAGTGTTGAAGCGGTTCAACATGAGTGAGGCGAACAAAGGGTTCTTGCCACTCTCACATGGTATAAGGCTAAGCGAGACTCAGAGTACTTCGACATCTGATGAGCGAAGTAGGATGAGTAGGATTCCGTATGCCTCGGCAATCGGATCCATCATGTATGCCATGATATGTACAAGGCCAGATGTTGCTTTTGCTATAAGCCTAACAAGCAGATACCAAGCCAACCCAGGTAAGAGTCACTAGGCAGCGGTAAAGACTATTTTGAAGTACCTGAAAAGGACTAAAGAGATGTTCCTAGTTTATGGAGGTGAGGAAGATCTCGTCGTAAGGGGTTACGCCGATGCTAGTTTCCAAACCGACAGAGATGATTGTCGATCACAGTCCGGATTTGTGTACATCATGAAGGGAGGAGCAGTGAGCTGGATGAGTTCCAAGCAAGATACGGTGGCCGATTCTACCACAGAAGCTGAATACATGGCGGCTTGTGAAGCTGCGAAGGAAGGTGTTTGGATCCGGAACTTTCTGGATGATCTTGGTATTTTCCCAGCCTCGGTAAAACCATTGGACCTTTATTGTGATAATTCTGGTGTCACATCCCACCTAGCTCATGCATTAGAGTGTGCATCATGTTTTCTTTTGACAGAAATTTGAAATGGGGAAGCCAGAACCCCCAGCACCCCTCCTGAAATCAACTAGGGTTTACTAAAAATATTTTCAATGAACCTGAAATGCCCTTCTAAAAAGTTCACCCTCTTTGTCTTGGGTTGAAACCTCTGGCAAAAATGGTGCATATTTTTCTAGGTCAACGAAAGGTCTTTGAATTAATGCATTAGTATTTGAATTTGGGCATTTAAAATTTATAAAATATTTCAAATGCTCAAATATCTCCAAACTAAAATGTTCCTGGCTGGAAATATTCTAACTAAGGACCAGATGCAGTTTGGTGATTTTAGGAGTTGTTTTAGTATTTTTAATAAGTCTACAAAGTCACAGAAAAATAGAAAAAGGAAACAAAAATGGGAAGCTTACCTGCACTTACCTCCCTGGCCTGGCCCAGTGGCCAACAGGCCGGCCCAGCCGACTGGCCAGCGCCAGTCGTCGTCTCCACCGCGCCAGGAGGACGCCGGGCGCGTGGTCGCCGCACGCCGCGCGCATGCGCGCCACGGCAGCTGCCTGCCTGCCCCTCCTCTCCTCGCTCTGGATTCGGACGACGCCACGCGCTGCCACCCCCTCGCCCTCTCTCTCACTCTCCCTCCTCCCTGGATGTCGCCCTCTCCCGCGAACGCCGAGCGCCACCGTCGCCGCTGCTCGCCGTAGCTGTAGCCACCGCCTCCCCCTCGACCTCTCTCTGCGCCCGAGAGCTCCGCCACGACCCCCTCGTCCTCTGCGCCAAGCCACAAGACGCCGGACGCCCCGTGGAGTCGCCCCCGTCGTCTTCCTCGTCGCCGGCCGCCACAGATCGTCCCCGCCCGCACGTCGCCGTCCGGCTGTCCCCGAGCTCGTCGTCGACGCCAACGAGCCCGCTGTGAGCCTCTGCTTCGATTCCCCCTCCTCCCCTGCCTTCCCGTGCCCCGCAGCGCTGCGCCCGCTCAAGGCCGACTCCGGCCGCCGCCCCGAGCTTCGCTCCGGCGAGCTCCAGCGCCCCCGCAGCCTTCCACCTGCCCTGCTGGATGCGGACGACGACGGGCTTCGCTCCCGTGGTCTCCGCGCGTCCATTCGCCGCCTGTAGCGCAACTCCGGTGAAGAACCGCCGCGGCTCGAGGTCGTCGCCGGCGAAACTCCGGCGAGGCCGACGTGGCGTCATTAGCGCCTAATCCCGCAACCTAAACCCCCCCCTAAGCCACTGACCGTGGGCCCCAGGGCCAAGTCAAACCCCGGTCAGCGCGGGTTTGACCGGGTTTAGCCTCTGTGTCACTGACGTGTGGCCCCCACACGTCAGGTTGACTAGTCAGCGCTGTTGACTTGCTGACGCAAGCATGATGCAGTGCTGACGCAATTATTTATTTTTTGGATTTAATTTTAAACAGGAAATTCCAGAAAATGTTTTAAACTTCCAAAATTCATATCAATTCAACCGTAGCTCAGTTTGAAATAAGTTATATATGAAAAATCATCAGAAAAATGCAAGCTATCCATCTGTACCAGTTTCATGCATGTCAGAACAAGTTAAACCCACTGTTTAGGCATTACAAGTTGATACACTAATATGATCTTCATAAATAAGCTACCATTTGAATCTTTGGTTCAAATGGGTTCATTCCCTTCTGGTTTAACTTGCACTAGGTCAGGGCACATCCATATTGCCATGTCATAGCATGCATCATGTTGTTGCATATCGCCATGTATTGATTGTGTTCCGATGTGTTCACCGTGGTAGGTTCTGCCTCCGAGGATATCTCCGAGTATCCAACTGAAGGGCAGTATCCCACGACCACTCCATCAGGCAAGCAACCCATTGATCATTCCGATACAAACCCATGTTCTCGCTTCTGCTCTCGTTTACTGCATTAAGACAACGCGTTTCAAACTGCTGTGTGTCGCGGTAGTTGAACCCACTTCCTTTGCATGACCTGTCATTGCCACAGTAACTAGATGAAACCCACTAGCATGTGTAGGAGTTGATTGAGCCAATACATGTGTGTGTGTTCCTACCATGCTATGCTTGCTATGCTTAGAGTTGTGTCAGGTCTGGCTCATCGGGACGATGAACTGGAGTGAAAGGTTGTGTCGGTGACAAGAGTGAAGTGTTGAACACGATTTGGTAAAGGAATCGATGAGAGGCCATGTAGGAGTACATGGTGGGTTGTTTCATTGAGGCCGTCCTTAAGAACTGAGATCTGTGTTTGTGATCCATGATACAGTTACTACCACACATTGGGCCCTGAAATATGACCCCGCTCGACTTCTTATCCACCCTCGTCCTCTGTCCAGGAGTTGCAAGTAGTTTCTGGTGTTTGTAGTATGCTGGGGGCCGCACGCGGCGCTGACCATCGGGGTGGGCTGTGTTGCGGTAGGCACGTGGCACGGTGTACCGACTCGCCCGTTTGGTGTCTCGGGAACCCTGTTCACATCGTTCGGGGCCGTTAGTGGAAACCTCGGCCGGACTCCCTGCGGATGGAACCCGAATAGGCGATAAACCTGGACTAGAGACTTGAGTGTTTAGGTAGGTCGTGGTCTACACCCACGTCGGCTTTCGCTTGAAGTCTGCCGAGCACATGTCGTGTGCAGACGCTAAGTGGTGGAAACATGTGTGAAGAAGTACACCCCTGCAGGGTTATAAATGATCTATTCGAATAGCCGTGTCCGCGGTAATGGACTTCTGGGTTGCCTATAACAGTTCATAGACAAGTAAATGGATTCTGCTAAAAATCTCAAGATAAGTGTGAGTACCGCGGATGGCCCTCTCGTAGGATGGCGAGAGAGGATCCACGGTGGAGTATTGTGATGGTGATAGTGGACTCGTGTGCGACAAATGATTTACAAGTGGTGTCTATCGTAGGATAGCTTAGCCAAGAGACAAAGCTGGCTTGCTGCAATAACCCCACTACCTTCTTGAGAATGTGCATGTATAGTAGGTTCCTGTTGTAAGACTTGCTGAGTACCTTCGTACTCATGTTGCTTTAATCATGTTTTTCAGACGACTGCACCAACCCCTCTGATGGGTTCTATGTAGACCTCGACGTTGACGAGTGACTTATCACCAGGTGGTGATCCAAGACTTGTGAAGGGTCGTTGTAGATAGACAGGCTTCGTCAAGCCTTCTTTCTTTCTAGTGTCTGTACTCAGACTACTTTGCTTCCGCATGTGCTTGTATGTTTGTATGACTTGAGTGTTGGGTCATGTGACCCCTATCTGTATGGATGATATGTATGGCTCCTCGGAGCCTTCTAAATAAAGTACTTGAGTCGTAGAGTACTGTTGTGATGCCATGTTGTATTTACTCATATCGGGCATATTGTGTGTATGATTGAAATGCTTGGTATGAGTGGGATCCGACTATCTAGTTGTTTATCCTTGGCAGCCTTTCATATGGGGAAATGTAAGTCTTGTGCTTCTGAGCGATAGTAGTCCACTACAGCCCGGTTCACCGGAGTCCTGCTAGCCCAGCACTACTGCTTGGACACTTGACTGGCCGGCATGTGTTTCACGTCGTTCCTATGTCTGTCCCTTCGGGGAAATGTCACGCGCTGTTATTCGGAGTCCTGCCTAGCCTGCTACAGCCCGGGTTACCGGAGTCCTGTTAGCCCAGTGCTACAGCCCGAATAGATACGTTGATGACCGACATGCTCGATGTGATTCATGTATGCCTGTCCTCATAGGCTAGCGCCGCTTTGGGTTCACGACTAGCCTTGTCGGCCCGGGTTCTCTGTCATATGGATGCTAGCGACACTATCATATACGTGAGCCAAAAGGCGCAAACGGTCCCGGGCCAGGTAAGGTGGCACCCGTGGGAGTACCGTGCGTGAGGCCGCAAAGTGATATGATGTGTTACACGCTGGATCGATGTGGCTTAGGATCGGGGTCCTGACAGCATTGGCATCAGAGCCGGACTGCCTGTAGGTTCGCTAAGCCAAACTGGTCGATGTCGAGTCTAGAAATGCTTTAGTTATATGTAGGGGAATTGATTGTGGGAGGGAACGTAAGGCTCTTTTACTCCTTTACCTTATGCCCTCTATTCTGAGTCATTCTCTTCTCATTCTACGTGGGTTAAGGACTAGGCTCTTTGCCCTCTATCAGGTTCACGTGTTACTAAATCCGTAGTAACTTATAGGATTGTTGGATACAACCCAGTTCAGTTCTACTAAAGTTTAGTATGTTGCCAATTGAACCAGAACCTTGATATGTTGTTGTTGAGTGGTTTCGCAAACTGTAGTGGATGTCTCAATTCTTTTTTTTGAGCATTTACAGTCGTTATGTTGTCCAATTTCATCCAGAAATTCTAATGCCTTTGCACTATTTTGTGCTTTCAGATGGCTACCCGTCCCCAAAACCAAGTGGTTCGTCTGACCCGTTGCATCGGTGTATGTGGTCATACCGCCATGTTGGTTCGAGTGATGGTTGAGGCAGGTTACCGATGGTACCCTGAATACACCGTCGAAGAGCAGTTTAGAGATTTTAACTAGAGCCAATATCTGTGCACGGTCAGGATATATCCATCATATCCCGGAGCCACGGAACCACTCCACCGTTCTTATGGACTCGGGATCACTATTGGGATGTCCGTTCAAGATGCAGCCTACTCGATGATGACCATTATGCGAGCTAGAACTGCTTTGTTGAGCAACACTGAATTTCGCTACATGCCAGCATCCCTCCCTGGGGCGCATGGTTACCTTCAGGGCATGTACAGTGATGCATCCTATGAGGACTCACTTCTTTGCACCACTACTGAGATGTTGGAAGATAAGGACCGTGAAAACCGGGCCTTGCGTATGGAGCTCTTTAATGCTCGTGCTGATCATTGGGCCACCTTGACGAGGTTTGCACCTGCTGTGCAAGCCGGATACATGGACATGAGAGACTTGTACCCTGTGCGGGCTAGTCTGCCAGACTTCATGGAATGGCGTGAGGTGGGAGGCATCACCCCTCCTCGTGGGCCTCTTCTGCCGCCATCTGTTGGACCGAGGCCGCACCCAAGTCCCTATGGTCCACAAGCACCGCAGGACCGTCTGTTCCCAGATGACCATGTTCCGCTTCCAGGTCTGGGTGGTGACTTCTATGAGGACTTCTACGGAGCCGTTTGAGCTAGTAGTAGTCTCGCTAGTATTGTAATAGTTGTATGTCCACCGTCCTGCGTGATTGTGGAATATAACTTAGTGTGTGTCAATTCCGGAGGTGTAGAAAAATAATGTATAGGAGCTTGGAATGCCTCCGATGAGATGTAACGTCTTTCGTCTTAGTTGTACTTCAGCTTGAGCTTGTACTAAACTATGTATGATGTGTATGACCGTTGGTATATATATGGCAGTTTCTATATTACCATGTCATACGGATGCTCATCTCTGCATTCCTTGTTACCCATTACATTCCGCACTTCTTTGGCCAGATTTTGCCATCCTGGTTTAAATCGTTGTTTTGTTTTCCCAGGATGGTCAACACCCGCAGCAACCCTGCTGCTTCGGAGCAGGGAGAAGCTAGTGCACCTAGAGAGGAAAGTCTGCCTCAACCACCTTCTCTGGCCGAAGTGATGCTGGAGGCAGAGCGCAACAGGCGCGACACCAACCGCTTGTTAGAGCGGATTGAGCAGAACACTGCACGTCAGCAGAGGATCAATTCGGTGTCCATCAATGACTTTGTCAAGCTGTACCTGCCAAAGTTCAATCATTCCATCGAACCTCTCGATGCGGATGACTGGCTCCGCAGCATCGCCCACAAGCTACGTTCTGCCAACGTGGCTGAAGATGATAAAGTCACCTTTGCTGCCTATCACCTTGAAGGTCCTGCCAGCCTTTGGTGGGAGAATTATGAAGCTATGCGCCCAGTCGGCCAACTCACTACTTGGGCTGATTTCAGTGCCGCTTTTCGTGAGCATCATATCCCAGAAGGCCTCATGGATCGCAAGAGGGAGGAGTTTTGTAACTTCACCCAGGGGAAGCTGACTGTGGATGCATACAGTCGCGAGTTTGGGAAGCTTGCACGCTATGCTCCCGAAGAGGTATCCACCGATGCCAAGAAGCAGGCAAGGTTCCGCAAGGGACTTAGCCCTGAGCTCCGACGTGACCTTCGTCTGCATGAATGCATTTCTTTTCCGAAGCTAGTCAATAAGGCCATCAGTGCCGAGACGGGGCAGAACGATTTTGAAGCTTCACGCAAGCACTCCCGTGACTATGGATCTTCATCCGGCTCTGGATCTCAGAAGCGCCGGGTCTGGATTCCAAATTCTGCTATGCCACCCAGGTATACCCCGAGGCCATCCTTTGAGGCGCCTCGTCCCAATCAACAGTATGTGCCGCCCAAGACTTTTGGTGGTCCCACTGCCAATGCTGCTCCACGCCCCAATAGGATAACTTGCTTCAAGTGTGGTGAGCCGGGCCACTACATCCGTGAGTGTCCCCAGAACAACCCCAGCCAGTTCGGAAAGTCTGTTGGACGTGGTAAGTCAACAGCAAAGGTGCTTGTCGCTAAGCCAGCCACCACTGCTCGTGGCCATGTCAACTACGTTTCAGCTGAAGAGACTCAAGAGGACCCCAACGTCGTTCTCGGTACGCTCCTTGTTAATTGCCATCCGGCAACTGTTCTCTTTGATACTGGAGCATCTCATTCATTTATTTCTGAGAGCTATGCTCGTTTGCACAACACCACCTTTTGTGACATGCCCACCTCCATGGTAATTCAAACCCCTGGTTCTAAGTGGCAAACCTCTAGGATCAGCCATGGAAATGAAATTCTTGTTGACAGATTGGTCTTCCTTGCGTCACTAATAGCTCTCAAGTCCTCAGACATAAACATCATCTTGGGTATGGACTGGATGTCAGCTCATTACGCCAAGATTGACTGCTCAACTAGAACTGTTCAACTTACCCATCCATCGGGCAAGACAGTCAATGTTTTGACCCGAGTATCGGAGCGTCAGCTCTACTCTCTAAATGCCAATCCCCTTCCAGACCTCGAAGATATTCCGGTAGTCCGTGACTTCCCGGATGTCTTTCCGGAGGAACTGCCAGGTGTTCCACCTGACAGAGATGTCGAGTTCGTGATAGACCTTGTTCCAGGAACCGTCCCAATCTCTAGAAGACCCTATAAGATGGCACCCCTAGAACTAGCTGAGCTTAAGAAACAACTCGATGAGTCCTTGCAAAAGGGTTTCATCCGTCCTAGTTCATCTCCATGGGCTTGCCCCGTCCTCTTCGTCAAGAAGAAGGATGGAACGGATCGGATGGTTGTGGATTATCGACCTGTCAACTTGGTCAGTATCAAGAACAAGTATCCGCTCCCCAAGATCAACGACCTGTATGACCAGCTCGCTGGATCCTCAGTCTTTTCCAAGATGGATTTGAGGTTGGGCTACCATCAAATCAAAATCAAGAACGGGGACATTCCCAAAACGGCTTTCGTTACTCGTTACGGCCAATACGAGTACACCGTCATGTCCTTCGGTTTAACCAATGCTCCAGCCACCTTCTCTCGGTTAATGAACTCGATCTTCATGGAGTACTTGGATAAATTCGTCGTGGTATACCTCGATGATATACTCATCTACTCCAAGAATGAGGAAGAACATGCCGAACATCTAAGGCTAGTATTGATGAAACTTCGAGAGCATCGCCTTTATGCCAAATTCTCCAAGTGCGAATTCTGGTTGCCAGAAGTGACCTACCTGGGCCATGTAATCTCTGGCAAGGGCATTGCTGTCAATCCCGAGCGAGTTCAAGATGTCCTTGACTGGACTCCACCTGAAACGGTCAAGCAAGTTCGGAGTTTTCTTGGTTTGGCGAGCTATTGCCGCCGCTTCGTCGAGAATTTTTCCAAGGTTGCTAAGCCTCTAACTGAACTCCTCAAGAAAGATAAAAAGTTCGAGTGGACCCCACAGTGCGAGTTCAGCTTTCAGGAACTAAAAAGACGCCTGACATCTTCTCCCGTACTGGTACCACCAGATTTCTCTAAAGATTTTGTTATCTATTGCGACGCCTCGCGACAAGGACTAGGTTGCATACTCATGCAAGAACGTCATGTGATTGCCTACGCTTCTCGACAGTTGCGTCCACATGAGGATAATTATCCCACACATGATCTAGAGCTTGCAGCAGTAGTCCATGCACTCAAAACCTGGCGACATTACCTTCTGGGTAATCGTTGCGAAATTTACACTGATCACCAAAGTTTGAAATATATCTTCACCCAACCGGATTTGAATCTCAGGCAAAGACGTTGGGTCGAGTTGATCTCGGATTACGACTTAGGAATAACTTACACCCCAGGCAAAGCCAATGTCATGGCTGATGCACTAAGTCGTAAATCTTATTGTAACAACCTGATGTTACAACAAGGTCAACCACTTCTCCACGAGGAATTCCATAAGCTTAACCTTCACATTGTTCCTCGAGGATTCCTTTCCACCCTGGTGGCGAAACCTAACCTTACGGATCAAATCATAGCTGCCCAGAAGCGCGATAAGGGCATATCTCGGATTAAGGAAAACATCGCTAGCGGAGTTGCTAAATGTTTTTCCATAGATGAACGAGGTGTTGTCTTCTTCGAGAACCGCTTGGTGGTTCCCAAGAACCAACATTTACGACAATTGATCCTTAAGGAAGTTCATGAATCCCCTCTCACCATTCATCCCAGTAGTACTAAAATGTATCAAGACCTTCGCCAGAGGTTTTGGTGGACTAGGATGAAGAGAGAAATCGCTCAATACATTGCAACTTGCGACGTCTGTCGTCGTGTTAAAGCAGAGCATCAACGGCCTGCTGGCACCCTTCAACCATTGGAGATTCCTGAATGGAAATGGGATAAAATCGGTATGGATTTCATTACCGGGTTTCCCAGAACCAAAAGAGGGAATAATGCTATCTTCGTTGTTGTCGATCGTCTATCCAAAGTAGCCAACTTCTTACCTGTTCGCGAGAGTATAACCGCTAGCCAGCTAGCTGATTTGTACATCTCTCGAATAGTATCTCTCCATGGTGTTCCATTGGAAATTAATTCAGACCGTGGAAGTCTTTTCACCTCTCGATTTTGGGAAAGTTTCCAAAATGCTTTGGGAACTCGACTCTCCTTTAGCACCGCCTTCCATCCTCAGTCAAGTGGTCAAGTAGAACGAGTCAATCAAATTCTGGAGGATATGCTCCGAGCTTCTGTCATCTCTTTCGGTATAGATTGGGAGAAGTGTCTACCATTCGCCGAGTTCGCTTATAACAATAGTTATCAAGCTAGCTTGGGCAAAGCCCCTTTCGAAGTTCTCTATGGACGAAAATGTCGAACGCCTCTTAACTGGTCAGAAACCGGCGAGAGACAACTCTTTGGCCCGGACATGATCCAGGATGCAGAAGAGCAGGTTCGTATTATTCGTGAGAAGTTGAAAACCGCCCAGTCTCGACAAAAGAGTCAGTATGACCGCAAGCATAATCCCATGGCTTATGAAGTCGGCGAGATGGCTTACCTTCGGGTTACACCTTTAAAGGGAACCCATCGATTCGGTATCAAAGGCAAGTTGGCTCCTCGTTACATTGGACCTTTTCGCATTCTTGCCAAACGAGGAGAAGTTGCCTACCAATTGGAACTACCTCCGCATCTCTCCAGAGTTCATGACGTCTTCCACGTTTCTCAACTCAGGCGTTGCTTCTCGGATCCTATCCGCGGAGTGGACCACGAAACGCTTGATCTCCAAGATAACCTCACTAATCGAGAATACCCCATTCGTATCCTTGATCAAGCCGAGCGTACCACTCGACCCCACAATATCAAGTTTCTCAAGGTTCAATGGTCACACCATTCCGAGCAAGAAGCTACATGGGAAAGGGAGGATCGTCTTCGACTTGAGTACCCCACCTTCTTTCCGACAGATCCTAAATCTCGGGACGAGATTCTTTTGAGTGGGGGTGAGTTGTCACATCCCACCTAGCTAATGCATTAGAGTGTGCATCATGTTTTCTTTTGACAGAAATTTGAAATGGGGAAGCCAGAACCCCCAGCACCCCTCCTGAAATCAACTAGGGTTTACTAAAAATATTTTCAATGAACCTGAAATGCCCTTCTAAAAAGTTCACCCTCTTTGTCTTGGGTTGAAACCTCTGGCAAAAGTGGTGCATATTTTTCTAGGTCAACAAAAGGTCTTTGAATTAATGCATTAGTATTTGAATTTGGGCATTTAAAATTTATAAAATATTTCAAATGCTCAAATATCTCCAAACTAAAATGTTCCTGGCTGGAAATATTCTAACTAAGGACCAGATGCAGTTTGGTGATTTTAGGAGTTGTTTTAGTATTTTTAGTAAGTCTACAAAGTCACAGAAAAATAGAAAAAGGAAACAAAAATGGGAAACTTACCTGCACTTACCTCCCTGGCCTGGCCCAGTGGCCAACAGGCCGGCCCAGCCGACTGGCCAGCGCCAGTCGTCGTCTCCACCGCGCCAGGAGGACGCCGGGCGCGTGGTCGCCGCACGCCGCGCGCATGCGCGCCACGGCAGCTGCCTGCCTGCCCCTCCTCTCCTCGCTCTGGATTCGGACGACGCCACGCGCTGCCACCCCCTCGCCCTCTCTCTCACTCTCCCTCCTCCCTGGATGTCGCCCTCTCCCGCGAACGCCGAGCGCCACCGTCGCCGCTGCTCGCCGTAGCTGTAGCCACCGCCTCCCCCTCGACCTCTCTCTGCGCCCGAGAGCTCCGCCACGACCCCCTCGTCCTCTGCGTCAAGCCACAAGACGCCGGACGCCCCGTGGAGTCGCCCCCGTCGTGTTCCTCGTCGCCGGTCGCCGCAGATCGTCCCCGCCCGCACGTCGCCGTCCGGCTGTCCCCGAGCTCGTCGTCGACGCCAACGAGCCCGCTATGAGCCTCTGCTTCGATTCCCCCTCCTCCCCTGCCTTCCCGTGCCCCGCAGCGCTGCGCCCGCTCAAGGCCGACTCCGGCCGCCGCCCCGAGCTTCGCTCCGGCGAGCTCCAGCGCCCCCGCAGCCTTCCACCTGCCCTGCTGGATGCGGACGACGACGGGCTTCGCTCCCGTGGTCTCCGCGCGTCCATTCGCCGCCTGTAGCGCAACTCCGGTGAAGAACCGCCGCGGCTCGAGGTCGTCGCCAGCGAAACTCCGGCGAGGCCGACGTGGCGTCATTAGCGCCTAATCTCGCAACCTAAACCCCCCCCTAAGCCACTGACCGTGGGCCCCAGGGCCAAGTCAAACCCCGGTCAGCGCGGGTTTGACCGAGTTTAGCCTCTGTGTCACTGACGTGTGGCCCCCACACGTCAGGTTGACTAGTCAGCGCTGTTGACTTGCTGACGCAAGCATGATGCAGTGCTGACGCAATTATTTATTTTCTGGATTTAATTTTAAACAGGAAATTCCAGAAAATGTTTTAAACTTCCAAAATTCATATCAATTCAACCGTAGCTCAGTTTGAAATAAGTTATATATGAAAAATCATCAGAAAAATGCAAGCTATCCATCTGTACCAGTTTCATGCATGTCAGAACAAGTTAAACCCACTGTTTAGGCATTACAAGTTGATACACTAATATGATCTTCATAAATAAGCTACCATTTGAATCTTTGGTTCAAATGGGTTCATTCCCTTCTGGTTTAACTTGCACTAGGTCAGGGCACATCCATATTGCCATGTCATAGCATGCATCATGTTGTTGCATATCGCCATGTATTGATTGTGTTCCGATGTGTTCACCGTGGTAGGTTCTGCCTCCGAGGATATCTCCGAGTATCCAACTGAAGGGCAGTATCCCACGACCACTCCATCAGGCAAGCAACCCATTGATCATTCCGATACAAACCCATGTTCTCGCTTCTGCTCTCGTTTACTGCATTAAGACAACGCGTTTCAAACTGCTGTGTGTCGCGGTAGTTGAACCCACTTCCTTTGCATGACCTGTCATTGCCACAGTAACTAGATGAAACCCACTAGCATGTGTAGGAGTTGATTGAGCCAATACATGTGTGTGTGTTCCTACCATGCTATGCTTGCTATGCTTAGAGTTGTGTCAGGTCTGGCTCATCGGGGTGATGAACTGGAGTGAAAGGTTGTGTCGGTGACAAGAGTGAAGTGTTGAACACGATTTGGTAAAGGAATCGATGAGAGGCCATGTAGGAGTACATGGTGGGTTGTTTCATTGAGGCCGTCCTTAAGAACTGAGATCTGTGTTTGTGATCCATGATACAGTTACTACCACACATTGGGCCCTGAAATATGACCCCGCTCGACTTCTTATCCACCCTCGTCCTCTGTCCAGGAGTTGCAAGTAGTTTCTGGTGTTTGTAGTATGCTAGGGGCCGCACGCGGCGCTGACCATCGGGGTGGGCTGTGTTGCGGTAGGCACGTGGCACGGTGTACCGACTCGCCCGTTTGGTGTCTCGGGAACCCTGTTCACATCGTTCGGGGCCGTTAGTGGAAACCTCGGCCGGACTCCCTGCGGATGGAACCCGAATAGGCGATAAACCTGGACTAGAGACTTGAGTGTTTAGGTAGGTCGTGGTCTACACCCACGTCGGCTTTCGCTTGAAGTCTGCCGAGCACATGTCGTGTGCAGACGCTAAGTGGTGGAAACATGTGTGAAGAAGTACACCCCTGCAGGGTTATAAATGATCTATTCGAATAGCCGTGTCCGCGGTAATGGACTTCTGGGTTGCCTATAACAGTTCATAGACAAGTAAATGGATTCTGCTAAAAATCTCAAGATAAGTGTGAGTACCGCGGATGGCCCTCTCGTAGGATGGCGAGAGAGGATCCACGGTGGAGTATTGTGATGGTGATAGTGGACTCATGTGCGACAAATGATTTACAAGTGGTGTCTATCGTAGGATAGCTTAGCCAAGAGTCAAAGCTGGCTTGCTGCAATAACCCCACTACCTTCTTGAGAATGTGCATGTATAGTAGGTTCCTGTTGTAAGACTTGCTGAGTACCTTCGTACTCATGTTGCTTTAATCATGTTTTTCAGACGACTGCACCAACCCCTCTGATGGGTTCTATGTAGACCTCGACGTTGACGAGTGACTTATCACCAGGTGGTGATCCAAGACTTGTGAAGGGTCGTTGTAGATAGACAGGCTTCGTCAAGCCTTCTTTCTTTCTAGTGTCTGTACTCAGACTACTTTGCTTCCGCATGTGCTTGTATGTTTGTATCACTTGAGTGTTGGGTCATGTGACCCCTATCTGTATGGATGATATGTATGGCTCCTCGGAGCCTTCTAAATAAAGTACTTGAGTCGTAGAGTACTGTTGTGATGCCATGTTGTATTTACTCATATCGGGCATATTGTGTGTATGATTGAAATGCTTGGTATGAGTGGGATCCGACTATCTAGTTGTTTATCCTTGGCAACCTTTCATATGGGGAAATGTAAGTCTTGTGCTTCTGAGCGATAGTAGTCCGCTACAGCCCGGTTCACCGGAGTCCTGCTAGCCCAGCACTACTGCTTGGACACTTGACTGGCCGGCATGTGTTTCACGTCGTTCCTATGTCTGTCCCTTCGGGGAAATGTCACGCGCTGTTATTCGGAGTCCTGCCTAGCCTGCTACAGCCCGGGTTACCGGAGTCCTGTTAGCCCAGTGCTACAGCCCGAATAGATACGTTGATGACCGACATGCTCGATGTGATTCATGTATGCCTGTCCTCATAGGCTAGCGCCGCTTTGGGTTCACGACTAGCCATGTCGGCCCGGGTTCTCTGTCATATGGATGCTAGCGACACTATCATATACGTGAGCCAAAAGGCGCAAACGGTCCCGGGCCAGGTAAGGTGGCACCCGTGGGAGTACCGTGCGTGAGGCCGCAAAGTGATATGATGTGTTACACGCTGGATCGATGTGGCTTAGGATCGGGGTCCTGACATCTGGTGCCATCGCACAAGCCAAGGAGCTGAGGAATCACCACAAGGTCAGACACATAGATCGGAAATATCACCTGATACGAAAGATCGTAAAGAATGGTGATGTAGAGTTATGCAAGATTCACACAGATGCAAATGTTGTAGATCCGTTAACTAAGCCGCTTCCACAACCCAAGCATGAGGGGCACGTTAGAGCTATGGGCATTCGATGTCTATTTGATTGACTCTGGTGCAAGTGGGAGACTGTTGGAGATAAGCCCTAGAGGCAATCATGTATGATGATATTTCCTATGTGTTTACGAATAAAGATAGTCCTTGGACATTATCAATTATGTGTATCAACAAGTACGTGACTTGTTTGTGGGACTATGCATTGTATGATAACTGTCCTAAAAGGTCCCTAGTTGAAAGGTCTGTGTGGATGCGCAACAAACTAGACTAGCATATGACACGAGTGATGGCTTGGTCTCACTAGCCATGAAGCATTGGATGCTAAACGGATAATATGGGCTTGGAAAGGTCTGGTCAGATTCGACATTGTCGGATCCAAGTTGAGATAAGGTCCGAGTCGGACAGACCCAACTATGAGTCGTAGCGATATGTGATCCGTGAGTCTCTAGTACAACATACGTTCTATGTCCTAAGACCTGAGCTGGCACATGTACTCGAGATGGTGACAGACTTGCTTTGGGCTGAGCAAATGCTACTTCGTGACTGGGTAGTTACAAAGGTAGGTTTCAAGCTTGTCCAGACCCATGCTGCGAGACATGATCGAGCAAGATGGGATTTGCCCCTCCGACCAGGAGAGATATACTCTGGGCCCCTCGTGTGATCCGACCAGGATAAGCATGGCCATGCGACAAGGATTATGAGATAATCCAGATAGTGGTCGGCATCACTGGAACGAGAAAGACGTCAGGCTAACACAAGGATGACAGACTCGCCTTGAGCTCGACAACATATATCGTGTGGTAAAAGGAATGGATGTGTGATGTACAGGTTCGCCTAACCAGCTTCATAGTCTGCTTGGTGTTGGGCATGCCTTGCTAGAGGCCGCTACCAACTGTGCGTTTCGGAGGTGATCTGAACTGCGACCAAGCCGGCTTGAACCTAAGGGGTCGCGCGCTTAAGGGAAGGAACCTACGAGGTCCGATCCGGGGACACAGGTCGGATGTGATCCGAGTTGTATCCGGTTTGTGGCCGAGTAGACTTATGGGCTTTAGGATCCGTGCGAGGCCCAAGTGTTGAGCCTGCGACGGACGCCTATATAAAGTGGAGGTGCCGCACACTCATGAGATTGATAGCTTCAGCGATGTCACTAGGGTTTGCATGTGTTGCGAATAGACACCTCCACTCACCGCCGGTTGTGTGATCGGACCTAGCAGTCCGCCGCACGACGTTCCTCCTGCATGCGCGGATACCATTAAAGGCGGTGCACTTGTGCCGCTCCGGCGAACCTGTACGTGGGAACCGACGAGCGGCTGTTCGAGCGAGATCGTACGAGGAGGAGACGATCCACGCGGACGCGCTACCCCAACTCTTCTTCCGCTGCACGGCACTTCGCGTCTAGTGGTAACGAACTGTGATCCATCTCCCATAGAATGTTCTTGGTTGTTCTGCGCGTAGGAAATTTTAAATTGCAGTCGACGCACCCTACCGTAGGATCCCAACATAGCCTCTACGATCTCGTGGTAGATCAACTCTTGTAATACTCATATCATCAAGATCAATCAAGTAGGAAGTAGGGTATTACCTCCATCGAGAAGGCCCAAACCTGGGTAAACATCGTGTCCCCCGCCTCCTGTTACCATCCGCCTTAGACGCACAGTTCGGGACCCCCTACTCGAGATCCGCCAGTTTTGACACCGACATTGGTGCTTTCATTGAGAGTTCCACTGTGCCGGCACCGTAAGGCTTGATGGCTCCTTCGATCATCGGTAACAATGCGGTCCAGGCTGAGGTCTTCCTCCTCGGACAGATCTTTGTATTCGGCGGCTTCGCACTGCGGGCCAACTCGGTTGGCCATGTGGAAAAGATCGAGAGCTACGCCCTTGGCCGTCAGGTCAGGTTTGGAAACTTGAATTACACTGCCGACATCCTCGGAGATTTTATCTTCGGCGGATTCGAGCCCATGCCAGGTGTGCCGCACGATCACGACAAGCACGATATAGCTCTGCCGTCGGATAGTGTTCGGAAGATCACACCGGCAACTACTCCGGCCTTCAATCCGGAGCAAACTGCGCCATCCAAGGACGGGCGGGTAGACCCCGCCTTGGAGGCCGCACTCTCGGCAGTGATAGAGCCGAATACTGACCTTACCCCTCACGAGAGCCGTGACGCCGAACCACTGGATTCATCTCCGGCCACGGACTCCGAACCGCCTGCGCCCATGCCTATCGACTCCGATTGGGCACCGATCATGGAGTTCACCTCCGCGGATATCTTTCAGCACTCGGCCTTCCGCGATGTGCTAAACTCGTTAAGGTCTCTCTCCTTGTCAGGAGAACCTTGGCCGAACTATGTCCAGCTAGAATGGGATGCGGATGACGACGAAATTCACTCCCCACCCACCACCCACTTAGTAGCCACTGTCGACGATTTAACCGACATGCTCGACTTCGTCTCAGAAGACATCGACGGTATGGACGATGATGCAGGAGACGACCAAGAACCACTGCCCACAGGGCACTGGACTGCCACCTCATCATATGATATATACATGGTGGATACACCCAAAGAAGGCAATGGCAATAAGACAGCGGAGGATGACCCCTCCAAGAAGCAACCCAAGCGCCGACATCAGCGGTGCCGCTCTAAGTCTCGCCATAGCAAAAGCGGTGATACCGGCACATGAGATAATAGCACTCCGGACAGTGCCAAAGATGACGACAATCCCCTCCATCAAGATTTAGGGCCGGAGGATGAACAAGCCAACCCTCCCGAGCGAGCGGCAGAGGGAGAAGCGGAGGATGATAATTACATGCCTCTCTTCGAAGACAAAGTAAGCCTCGGCGATGAAGAATTTGTCATGCATGAGGATCCCGTCGAGCAGTAGCGCTTTATGCGTTGGCTTATAGCCATAGCAAATAGCCTAAAGAATAATCAACAACAGCTTCGAACTGATCAGGATTTGATAGCAGACAGATGGACTGAAGTCCTTGTGGCCGAGGAATATGAACTCGAGCGCCCTTCCAAGGGTTACCCAAAGCGCAGGTTGCTACCCCGACTTGAGGAGGAAGCATTGAAACCTATATCACTAACGTACGACGCGGCCGATCGGCCACCTCGTGGCCGAGACAGAGAGGCATTCCAGCCTGAAGCTCAGCCCGCATCCCGCCGCCACTCAAATACCAAGGTACGGGGCAACACACGAGACCTGCGAGATGTATTGGATGACAGGGCAAAACACGCAAGATCGATCTACGGATCATGAGGGCGCGCGCCTACGCGAGACGATGACCGTCATGCCGGATACAGTAAAAGTAAATCCGGCCGGGCCAAACATAGCAGGAAATACTCATATGAGCTGCGTCGTGATATAGCCCAGCACAGAGGCGCCGCACACCCCCTATGCTTCACTGACGAAGTAATGGATCACGAATCCCCAGAGGGTTTTAAACCTGTAAATATGAAATCATATGATGGTACAACAGATCCCGCGGTATGGATTGAGGATTTCCTCCTCCACATTCACATGGCCCGCGGTGGTGATCTACATGCCATCAAGTACCTCCGACTAAAACTCAAAGGACCAGCTCGGCATTGGCTGAATGGCTTGCCAGCAGACTCCATTGGCTGTTGGGAGGATCTGGAAGATGCATTCCTTGACAAATTCTAGGGAACTTATGTGAGACCACCGGATGCCGATG
This sequence comes from Aegilops umbellulata, assembly GCA_032464435.1. Classification (NCBI taxonomy): domain Eukaryota; kingdom Viridiplantae; phylum Streptophyta; class Magnoliopsida; order Poales; family Poaceae; genus Aegilops; species Aegilops umbellulata. The sequence goes on along the minus strand of CP136054.1, from coordinate 81,703,534 downwards.
ACTTGAGCCATATAACTCAGCAGCCGGGGGAATCGGCCAGACAATTTTGGACACAGTTCCTAACCAAGAAAAATCAAATTGTCGATTGTCCGGATGCAGAGGCCTTAGCAGCATTTAAGCATAACATCCGCAATGAGTGGCTCGCCCGGCACCTCGGCCAGGAAAAGCCAAAGTCTATGGCAGCCCTCACGACACTCATGACCCGCTTTTGCGCGGGAGAGGATAGCTGGCTGGCTCGCAGCAACAACATATCAAGGAACCTTGGCACTTCGGATACCAAGGACAGTAATGGCATACCACATCGTAGCAAACACAAGCGCCGTAACAACGGCGATAACGCCAAGGACACGGCAGTCAATGCCATAGACTCTCCGATGAAGTATGAGTAGTTTACCTCAGACCTTCGGGTCCATAGTTATTAGCTAGATGGCTTCTTCTCTCTTTTTGGATCTCAATACAAAGTTCTCCCCCTCTCTTGTGGAGATCTATTCAATGTAATCTTCTTCTTTTTGCGGTGTGTTTGTTGGGACCGATGAATTGTGGGTTTATTATCAAGTCTATCTATGAATAATATTTGAATCTTTTCTGGATTCTTTTATGTATGATTGGTTATCTTTGCAAGTCTATTCGAATTATCCGTTTGGTTTGGCCAACTAGATTGGTAGATCTTGCCATGGGAGAAGTGCTTAGCTTTGGGTTCGATCTTGTGGTGTCCTTTCCCAGTGACAGAAGGGGCAGCAAGGCACGTATTGTATCGTTGCCATCGAGGATAACAAGATGGGGTTTATTTCATATTGCATGAATTTATCTCTCTACATCATGTCATTGCTTAAAGCGTTACTCTGTTTTTAACTTAATACTCTAGATGCATGCTGGATAGCGGTCGATGAGTGGAGTAATAGTAGTAGATGCAGAATCGTTTCGATCTTCTTGTCACGGACGTGATGCCTATATACATGATCATGCCTAGATATTCTCATAACTATGCTCAATTCTGTCAATTGCTCAATAGTAATTTGTTCACCCACCGTAGAATACTTATGCTCTTGAGAGAAGCCACTAGTGAAACCTATGGCCCCCAGGTCTATTCTCATGATATCAATCTCCATCACTTTAATCTTGCTTTGCTTTTTTACTTTGCCTTTACTTTTCACTTTGCATCTTTATACCAAAAATACCAAAAATATTATCTCTATCATATCTCACTCTCGTAAGTGATCGTGAAGGGATTGACAACCCCTAATCGCGTTGGTTGCGAGTAGCTATCGTTTTGTGCAGGTACGAGGGACTTGAGCGTGGCCTCCTACTGGATTGATACCTTGGTTCTCAAAAACTAAGGGAAATACTTACGCTACTCTGCTGCATCATCCTCTCCTCTTTGGGGAAAACTAACGCAAGCTCAAGAGGTAGCAGCAAGCTAGTGCCGCTCTTCGTGTGTGCCCACGCAAAGGTTAGACAATGGAGAGAAGAGAGATTGAGATCGTAGACCTGGGACCCACCAGTAAGTGAGACAACGGTCATGCACATGTGGACGAGGCACTCCCTCTACTCTACTCAACGAAAGTACTGTATAAATAAAATCAAGTTATGGGACAAAGACAACAACCATTCGTTTTTTCAGGCTATCGACTTACGCTTTGCAGTCCAGGTTGCCAGTTCGAATCTCGTCTTTCAGATTTCTTAGTTTTAGGTCCAAATTTGATTAATGACAAGTGGGACCCCCGTGTGTTGTTCCGATATTTCAGTGTAGGATGGTTTTTTTTTGAACAAACACTTTGCGCGGTTAGACAAGTAACGGCATGAGTTACACGTATTTTGCAAGTTTACGAACAAAAATGATAGCGGCATAGAATATCACATCCACCCCGCAGCTTAGATACTATGGTGTTACGAGTTTTTACACCGTTGGAAGTGAGATCCAATGGCTTGGGAGTAGTCTTTGTAATTATGCGCAATTTCCAAACTCTCCAAAGGTTTTTTTGCAAATAAAACATTCAGGCCTCGTGTGTGCCGCTGCATCTTCGATCCAACGGCTCCCCGGTGCTCATATTAGGTGCTCCCCGTAGCTTAATTACCTGCTACGGTGATATGAGCATCTAGGTCGTATGATCAGTGATCAGATGGCACATGCGTAGTACTTGTACTTTCTGTGCATTTCCCAAACTCTATCAGCCGTATATTGCAAAAACATTCAAACCTCCTATTGTGGGCCGTTAGATCTCAGCGTACTCGTATCACCATAGAATCTACGGTGCTGGAGCACCTCATACTCTCCCGTGCGAGAAAACATAAGGTGCTAACGCAGCTTGGATGCTACGGTGATACGAGCTTGGAGGTCGTTTGATCTGAGATCCAATGGCATCTGAGCAGTCTTTGTGCTTGTAAGGAGTGGACGAACTCTTTTGCGGCTTTTCTGCAAAAAACCATTCGAACAACCGAGGAGGTGTTGGGTCACAAATCCAACGCCTCCGAAGAGCTTGTATCACCAAAGCATCTAAGGTGTGGTAGCATATGATATTCTTACATACAGGTAGACCTGGCCATGGGAAGCCCGACCCGGCCAGCCCGGCCCGGCCCGACGCTGCTCCCGGGCCGGGCTCGGGCCTAGATTTTGAGCCCGATGGCCGGGCCAGGCCTAGGCCCGTTGTTTTTGCACTTTTCTGAAGGTCGGGCAGGGCCGGCCCGGAGCCCGATGGGCTTTTACGTGTTCGGGCCGGGCTCGGGCCCAGAAAATAGGCCCATGGCCGGGCCGGGCCGGGCCTGGTTTTTTTGCATCGGGCTTGGCTAGGCCCGGCCCGGCCCGAGGTATGGCCAGGTATACATACAGGAGAATATGATGTCCTCCTTCATCTTAGATGCTATGGTGATACGAGCTTCGAGGTCGTTGGATATGGGATCAAAGGGCATCTAAGTAGTTTTTGTACAAATTGTGTGCAATTCTCAAACTCATCAAGGTTTCCTGCAGAAATATTAAGACACGTCATGTGAGCTGCTATATCTCAGATCTACAAGCTCCAAGCAACTCGTATCGGCATATAGCATCTAAGGTATGGGGGCACATGATATTCTCCCAGGGAGGAGGGGTGGGGGTGCACAACCAATCGGTTGCTGGGAGGGTGGGGACAAATATAATCTAAACAACCCTAAACAGAGCTCCACAATTTTATCTAAGGTCGAGGGGTTGACCCCCGACAATCATAGCTCCGCCTAAACACAACATTTGCATGTACTGTAGTACTAGACTTAATATTCATGTTTCTGTTTCATGTTCATTTTAAATATTGAACTGAGGACCATGGATGTCTTACATTTTACTCCCTTCGTTCCTAAATATTAGTCTTTTTAGAGGCTTCAAATGGACTGGCACATACGGATGTATATAGACATATTTTAGAGTCTAGATTCACTCATTTTGCTCCGTATGTAGTCACTTGTTGAACTCTCTAAAAGACTAATATTTAGGAATAGAAGGAGTATTTTTGAATTCATGTCATACCTGCGTGGTTAGGAAGACACCCAGCCGGAGTCTCAAGAACATAAGGCGCTTTGGGACGAGCTTGAACTGGCCTTGCGGGAACACGCCGTGCCTGTCCCCGCTCCCGTTCCGGCTCCCGTCACCCCGACTGCGCCAGTGCCCATCCCCGTGGCATTGATGGGCTGGGAGCCGCACATTGTCGCCGAGCTTGATCCCGCAGGGTTCCACGAGGTCCCCGCCGACTTTCACGCGCCCTTGCACCTGCCAGCGCATGCGCCTGCACGTGCACTGACGCGCACGCCCGTGCCGGTGCCCGTGCACCTGCCAGCGCATGCGCCTGCGCGTGCACTGACATGCGCACCCGTGCCGGTGCCCGTGCACACAAATGTCTCCGCCGTGCCGTTGACAGCGCCTGTCCCCACGCAGGTGCCAGTGCCCCCCCCCCCTCAGCAGCATGGATGGCTGTCGTCGACCGCTTCCTTGTACCAACGCCGCGGGTGCCAGTGCCCCCCTCAGCGGATGGATGGCCGCCGTCGACCGCTTCCTTGAAGCTAGGCTTTAACGCCCTCGATGCGGCTATATCTCCCACGTGTCGAGGCACGACTTAGAGGCATAACCGCATTGAAAGCAATGTCGCAAGTGAGGTAATCTTCACACAACCCATGTAATACTTAAAGGAAAAGAGGTACATAGTTGGCTTACAGTCGCCACTTCACACGATACATAAATAAACATCCATCATACAAATTACACTCAAGGTCCGACTACGGTACCAAAATGAAAGAAGACTACCCCAAATGCTACGTAGATCCCCGGGTCACCCCAACTGGGCTCCACTACTGATCATCTGGAAAAGAAACATAGTAACGACCACGTTCCTCGTCGAACTCCCAAGTGAGCTCGGACGCGTCATTTGCACTGGCATCATTGGTACCTGCAACTGTTGTGGTAGAATCTATGAGTCACAGGGGACTCAGCAATCTCACACCCGCGAGATCAAGACTATTTAAGCTTATAGGTAGGATGAGGGTAGTGAGGTGGAGCTGCAGCAAGCGACTAGCATATATGGCGGCTACAACGCAAAAGACAGCGAGAAGAGAAGCAAAGCACGCTCGTGAAGCTAGAAGTGATCAAGAAGTGATCCTAGAAAAACCTACGTCAGACATAACTCCAACACCGTGTTCACTTCCCGGACCCCGCCGAGAAGAGACCATCACGGTTACACACGCGGTTGATGTGTTTTAGATAAGGTCAACTTCGGGTTTTCTACAACCGGACATCAACAAATTCCCATCTGCCTCATAACCGCGGGCACGGCTTTCGAAAGATAATACCCTGCAGGGGTGTCCCAACTTAGCCCATTATAAGCTCTCACGGTCAACGAAGGATATTCCTTCTACCAGGAAGACCTGGTCAATCTCGGAATCCCGGACTACAAGACATCTCGACAGTAATAAAACAAGTCCAGCAAAGCCGCCCGATTGTGCCGACAAATCCTGATAGGAGTTGCACATATCTCGGTCTCAGGGCACATCCGGATAAGTCAAGCTATGAGTAAAACCAGGCCTCGAGTTTCCCCGCGGTGGCCCCGCAGGCTGCTTGGTTCGGGCCAGCACCCAGAGGAGCACTAGTCCGGGGGGGGGGGGGGGCTAAAATAAAGATGACCCTTGGGCTCGCGAAAACCCAAGGGAAAAAGGTGGTAGGTGGTCAAATGGTAAAACCAATGTTGGGCCTTGCTGGAGGAGTCTTATTCAAAGCGAACTGTCAAGGGGGTCCCATAAATCACCCAACCGTGTAAGGAACGCAAAATCAAGGAACATAACACCGGTATGACGGAAACTCGGGTGGCAAGAGTGGAACAAAACACCATGCATAAGGCCGAGCCTTCCACCCTTTACCAAGTATATAGATGCATTAATTAAATAAGAGGTATTGTGATATCCCAACAAGTAAACATGTTCCAACAAGGAACAACAAGTCCATGTTCCAACAAGGAACAAACTTCATCTTCACCTGCAATTAGCAACGCTATAAGAGGGGCTGAGCAAAGCGGTAACATAGCCAAACAACGGTTTGCTAGGACATGGATGGTTAGAGGCTGACATGGCAATGTGGGTGGCATGATATAACAAGTGGTAGGTATCGCAGCATAGGCATAGCAAAAGAGCGAGCATCTAGCAAGCAAGGATAGAAGTGATTTCGAGGGTATGGTCATCTTGCCTGCAAGGTTCTCAGAGTTGTCGAAAGCTTGATCCTCGAAAGCGTTCTCAACAGGTTCCTCATTCACGTACTTGTCTCCCAGCTCTACCCAAAGCAAGAACACAAGCAAAAGGGGACAACATCAATTACGATGCAATGCGCAAGCAACATGATGCAAAACACGGCATGATATGCGAGATGTGATATGCAATGCATATGCGTGCTTCGGAAGGAAAAAGATGAACAAGGCATAATCTTGGCAAACCAAGTATGCCACTGGATAGGTGAGGTGATTTCAATCGATATAAAGATCACCGGAATCGGATGCACGGTTTGCAAATGACAAGCAAAACAAGAATGACAATAATCTCCCATTAACAGCATGATGCTACTTAGCAAGCAACAAGAAATTAAACTACTGCACCCAAACATATCAACAAAGCATATGACAGTAATCTACTCAAGATGCTTGACAAAATATGAACACTGAGCTATGGCTAATTCACACCACAACAGGTTCAAACAAGCATGGCAAAAGTGCAAAAGATAACAGGTTCACAGACTTAGTGAAAATAACAACATGCCAGAAATTAACATCAGGATGACATGTTTAGAGCAACGAAACAACATGCTACAGGAACAGGCCATAGCAAAATAAGGCATGGCATGTATCTACTCAAGGCACTTAGTAAAAGTCCCTTACTAACCATAAGCCAAAAAGGATCAGAAAATATGATAACACCCATGTCAATTAAGCAAGTTTCGGTACAGGTTTCAGACTTAACAGAAAACTGGACATGTCAAAAACAGATAACGAGTAGGCATGTTTACGAGCTCGATGCACTCACTACAGAGCATTGCATGATAAACTAAGCATACATACATCAAGAAGACATGGCATAGGAACTATACATGGCAAGAATAACATCATAGCTTGCAAGGATCAACTACACCAAGCTTGGCAAAATCGAATAACATGTAAACAATCTGCCAGCAATATTTTATAGCCAAAGTAGAGCTCGATTGACTCAAGCTATGGCACTCCATAAATACAAACAAAGGCATGGATGGATAGAGCAAATCCATATGATCAAAACACTCTTACTGATCATGCTCAAAATAGGCATAGATCTCTCGGAAAGAACATGAACACATGGCATAAAAATAACAGCAGGCAGGGACTTAGTGAAAATACAAGTCTCTGAAATCAGCAACATCAAGTACCCTAGTTTGCATGCTTGTGCTAGTAACCACAAAGGTCACCAAAATACATGGCATAATTCTGTGGAAAGATAACATGACATATTACAAAACACATGTAGGGCACAACTTCATCGGATGCACACATCAATCATGGAAAACATGACAAAAGTGCATGTTCTGATAAGAATCAGAAACTAACATCACATAGCCCTCTTCTAACAGCATTTAGGGCATCAAAATGACCTCAAATGAAAATGATTCAATGGAACGAAATGATGTACTCTTCGCGGCGAACGATCCGACATATTACACTCACGAAACGGAGCTACGGATGCAAAGTTATGGCACGATGAACTGTTGACGATAATGTGAAAATCAAAAGACTTAGAAGATTTTCGGGACCGAGGGAAAAGTCAACCTCCGGCGGCACGGAAGCCGAGGCGGCCGGATCTGGCGCCGGAGTTCGCCGGAGAGGGCGAGGGAGGCGGCGGCGAGGCGAGGGTCGCCGGATCCAGGGCCGGGTAGGCCGGATCTGGCGCCGGCGACGGCGGGGACGTGCGGCGTCGCGGCGGGCGGCGCGGGCGCGGCAGCGGCGGGGCGGCGAGCGCGACGGCGGCGGCGCTAGGCGGCGGGGGCGGCAGGGCGGAGCAGACGGGCGGCGGGGCGACTGGGCCTGCGGGGGCCCCGCACGGGCCGAGCGGGCCGGCGGCGAGGGGCAGGCGGCGCGCCCACGTGGCGGCTGCTGAGTGGCCGCGCGTCCGGCGGCGGACGTGTCCGGCGCGCGGACGGATGCGTCCGGCGGCGGCGGGGTGATTTGGCTAGGGTTAGGGTGGTTTTTACCCGAGATTGGAAATGGGGGGACTATAAATAGGCATAGAGGGGGCTAGGAAGCTCCAAATGGAGAGCGGTTTTCGGTCACGCGATCGTGATCGAACGGCGGTGGACATGGGAGTGTCTTAGGTGGGTTATTGGGCTGTTTTGAAGGGGTGTTGGGCTGCAACACACACGAGGCCTTCACGGTTACCCGGTTAACCGTTGGAGTACCAAACGACCTCCGATTGACCCGAAACTTGACAGGCGGTCTACCGGTGCTATACCAGGGCCGCTTGGCAAACCTCGGTCCAATCCGAGAATGTTTAATACCCGCTCACGAAGAAATGTAAAAGGGGACGCCGGGGAACATAGGAGCGCCGGATTGGAAAACAGACAATGGGGAAAATGCTCGGATTTATGAGACGAACACGTATGCGAATGCGATGCACATGATGACATGATATGAAATGCATGACATGACCAAAATGTGAAACGAAGGGAAACCCAACCACGGAGGAAAAAAAAATATTATAACACAATGCCGAAAATGGCAATAGTTGGATTACAAATATGGCAAGTTACATCCGGGGCGTTACATAGGCCAACGTCCAGGAGTACGCCAACAACGGCGCAAGACGCCGCCGTCACCGTCGGTTAGTGGGCCGACGACACACTGAGCACAGCAGAGGAGCCGCTTCCCACCGCGTGACGCCCCCGTCGGCGCCGCGTAATCTAAATTTGCCATGAAAAACGTTCGGATTGCCATGCTTAAAATCCGAACGTTTATCATTTCCGTTTATTTTATATCGATCATCGTATAATTTAATGTCGGAGTCAGATTGAACGAAATGTATGGTTTGATCGATTGAATGTTCTGCTAGAGTCGTATCAAATTAAATATAAAACTTCATCAAGCCACATGTATTCCTTGTCATCCAACGACCTAGACTGCTTCAATGTCGAGCGCTCAACACGTTTAGCGTGCAGTTAATTTCATGCCAAAAATAGTGCGAATCACATGACAACACACAAATAATATATCCTAGCAGTTAATATCCGCATGCACTTAATATACTTCCAAATTAACGTGCATTGCACGTACACACTGACTAGTGCTGCTAGTACATGAAATTGGTGCCGTGACTTGTGAACGCATGCAGATATGGTTAACGGCAACATCGCCCGCGAGTTCGTCCTGTTTGCCCGTGCGTCTAAACGCAGAAGGGGAGGAGAGAGAGAGAGCACACGTGGAACCCACCAGTAAGTGAAGGCGAATAGTACTAAAAATAATATTACATGTTATCCATTAATTAGGCTGTGGTAATATAAAAACATTATGTGAACAAAGGGGGTACAACAAACATTGCTATTCTACGTATGTTGCCTATTTACGTGCGGCTTGAAGGCCCGGTCGCATGTTCGATCCTCGTCCTTTATTTTTTAATTTGTATATGGGTCCAAATTTGTTTCATGACATGTGGGCCCCTCGGTGTGTAGTTTGTAGCACTTTAATTTGTGGGTCGAAATTTGTTCCATTCCAAGTGGACTATCGGTGTGTAGTTTTGTAGCTTATTTATAATAATTAAAGAGAACAACATAGTTTTTCCAATATACCATGGTGCGACGTTGAAGGCGAGAAAGGACGTGCGAGTGAGCGATGACCGAGCCAGAGGTAAATCAACTAGGGGAGTTGCTTGGGTTGCAACGGTGTTTAGAGTAGTTGTGGGTCGAATGCTACGAAAATATAATCTAAACCGACCGGAATAAATGCCTACACAAATTAATCCAAGGTTGGAGTGCCCCTCGCAATGTAAATAGCTCCGGCTTTGCGAGGGATGGAGAGGTAGTAGCTTCAACGCGTGGAAGATACGGTGTGAGAAAGCAAGGTCAATCGAGAGACAAAGTGAGTGTGGTCCGACATTCATTGAACAAATATATATGCTCTGGAGAGATATTGTCCGATTGAGCTTTTTGGCAAGGGTGAGGGCTGTAATATAGAGCTTGAGAGATGATCCAGTCACAGACGTGTAGATATATTTTGTGCGTGGGAGGAAGCAAGGTCAACCGATCACATAGGGTCGCCGTGCGATCGAAAGAGTGAAACGGGTTGGAGAGAGCAACCTAGATAGACGATGTGCGTGAGAGAGTATACAATGTGAATAGGTCGGAATGGGCTCAAACATGGTGATATATCATTTTTGTCCAAGAAAGAGCAAGGTCAGTCGAGACATACAGAGAGAGAGAGAGAGACAAGGAGAGAGAGAGATAGATAGATAGATAGATAGATAGATAGATAGAGAGAGAGAGAGAGAGAGAGATTGAGTGAGCGTGGCCCACCATGAGGTCGAAAGAGTGGCAGTGGCTTGGATGGACTGACCTAGATAGACAATCTGCGTGAGAGAGTATAGAGTGTGTCGATCGAGGCCCGAACAGGGAGATATATCATTTGTGTGTGAAAGAAAACGAGGTTAAACGAGACTGAGATAAAGAGAGCAAGATTGAGCGAGTGTGGCCCGCCGTGCGAAAGAAAGAGTGAGATAGTCTCGAGGGAGTGACCTAGATATACAACGTGCGTGCGTGCGCATGAGAGGTTGGGGGCTAGATAGGCAATGCATGTATTTAGCACGAGAGGGTGAGAGGGAGAGGGGGAGAGAGAGAGAGCTCAGCATGGGGTGCAATGGCGGGTGTGTGAGGTAAATACATTTGGTAACAGAGTGGAAAAATGGGTTGTGTAGTTGAGAGACTTAGAGATCGAAACATGGAGAGAAAGAATGAACGTGTGTTGGAAACCGATAGGTTCCTAAGGTGGTTAGGAGAGGAAGATTGACCGATACATGAAGTATGTAGCGTTTGCGCGGGGCAGGGGGGCTAAAAACAACATTGGAATGTACATAGTACGAGACTTAATATCGGCTTCACCAATGCTCTCGTCCACCGCATCGTAGCGCTCCGCTGCCACTGAAGATCTGCATTCGTGCGCGGCCAGCCAACGCCAGTGTATCACCCTCAACGGCTCTGAAGTGACCCGCACTCTAGCTAGGCGAGCATGCCCAAACGCCGACCCGAACTAGGTATCCACACATCACTCCCTTGTGCACTGTTCCGACGATGTTTGGATATTCTTTTACTGCTCTCTTAGCTTACACGCCTATGCAACTCTGACTTTAACTCTTATTTCTTCCGGAGATATCATCTGAAACAAGCAAATCCATATTTTAGCGAAGCATGACGGCGCTACGGGATCTGGTACTCATCCTGCACATCCGTATAACCTTGTAAGTATCTGTCCTCTGGTACAACATCAAAGTCGATTCCTCTTATTTGATCAACCATTCGCCATGTCAAAAATGCAGAGGGGGATGCAAGGAGCACAAGGCCTGCACATCCAAGCAAGTGGTAACATGGACTTGTACATGGAACATCTGAAGCGCAAGCAGAGCTGCAGTGAGCCTGTAAAACGAGCTAGCGTAAGTCCCTGCATTTCATTTAATTCGTACTGGCATTCGTGTATGATTTGTGTGAGTGGGTGATCCACGAATTCAAGTTACCTGGGGCGAACATTTAACTTAAAAAATACGAAGGCACTTGCACTCCGGAAATCAACATAACTTGAGAAATGTGAAGCTACATGCACTTTGAAAACCAGCTAATGATCCAAAGTAGTTCAGATTATAAACACTAAATGATGCAAGCACCAAAAAACACAAAATGCAACATGGTGTACAAGGACTACAAACATGGTCTGTACCTGCTTGAATTATTGGTTCTCTGGCTGAAAATATCGAAGTGTAATTGCACATATAACCAGTGCGCAAACTGCATATCAATATATCTATCCTGCACATGTATGCCAATAGTTTCAAACAACATATTAGAAAAGTATTTATGCTATGTTGTCATGATACGGGGACTTTCTGGTAGATGGCCTCAACGTTTCCTCAAGCTATGAAAATGCACTATAATTTTCTTGTCATCAATGCCTGCAAATCTCTGTCTCTCTCAACATAGTAGATCATCATTAGACACCAAATCCTTCAATGAGCTTGCAAAATGCTTGCATTATATCCCTCATTAGACATTATATGTTCATCACCAGGAGCATGTAAAATGTTTGCATCAAATCCTTCATTAGTGGTCTGTTCATTAGACACTTCAGGCTCAAGAGCAACATGAGCTTGTATGTTTGCACCGAAAACTTGATTAGATACATAAGATTCAGTTAGTTCAGTATTGATTGGGGGAGTTATGGAATAAGTAGAAATTGGTTTCATTTTCTCATAGATTACCTACATACAAGGAGTTTTAACACACCGTCAGGTTTAACTATTGGCCAGAAATTGAAGAGTTGAATTAGATATAATCAGGGATGTGATGTACCTGCTCGTTGCGCATGCTACTCTTGCAAGCTGTGATTGTCCGTTTGCGCAAGCTCGATGCCATGGCCGTGCTGCCACCGCTGCCTCCCACGCAGGATACACCCAGGGTTGGATCTTCATCTTCTTGTCCTTCCGTTCGCTTGAAGCCCGACGACCGCCCTCCAACGAGGGCGCGAGGAAGTGTTGTGTCGGTCTGTCCAGCGGCGCTAGGTTAGGAGCGAACTAGACTGGAGGCTGGAGTGAATGAATTGGGATTTTTCCTGCTGTCGATCGATATGGGAGGCTCTCGTTTGGGCCGCGAGCCTGCTATAATGCCTGCCTTGCACTTATGTTATTGGCCCATCCAAGTTGAAACATTTTTCTTCATTTTTTATATTGCCTGCTCGTGCGTTGGGACGAACAAAACTAGCATGGGCCAACCTGGATGACTCAAACTAGGTGCACACTTTCCAGCCACCTGAGGCGGCCGCCCATACCAGCCCCTATGGTGGCGTCGCCCCTTTTTGCGTGTATGATTGGATAGTGAAAAATATTCCAGTGGCGCTTTTGATTTACCCACAGAATGGTTGAATTGCTTGTTTCTATGAACTGAGTTCACCAATAATGTGAAGATGCCAGTCTTTTCATCCTATTGTAGATTGCTTAGATCTCGATATGCCAAAAGTAATCGCATGAAATATACAGTAAAAGCCAGTGTGATGTGTTTGGCTACAACTATTCTGACTACACGTCCTAATATAACATATCAAGGATGCACCATCTTACCAGATTAACCATTCGACTTACCCATGCAGTGTAGGAAGAAAGAAGTATTGGGACTGTGTATCCAAGCAATTGATGTCATGGACTCCTTCATACAATCTTGTAAGCGAAAAAGAAGTTGTAGTGTGCCTGTACAAAGAACTAGCGTAAGTTCAGTTACCTGCTTCTCGGAATTTTAGTTAGCCATTTATTGCAAAATTGTTCAATTACGTTGCTTGGCTTAATTTAGTTTGCTGCTGATTACATAATGGCACAGCCTGTTAATCATATTGTAGACTGCGCCTATCTATGTGTTTAATACTTACTGTTAAGAATTACCTGTTTGCCTTAACTTAAATATCTACTTGTTTGTTTAACTGCTTTGCTGCTGCAACAGCGGGTTACAATGATGTTAATAACTAATTTTCATCATCCAATTGAAACTCTTTAATTCCTTGTTTGTTTCACTGGTTTGCTGTTATAACTCCCAGTTGAGATGTTTTGCTAACTTCAACTATTCTGAATCCAATCGGAACTTTAATGGCAAAACAGGTTAGCCCAAGATCAAAGAGTGAGGTCCCCATGGACGTTGCATCATCCCACAGCAGTGGCACCAGCCCAATCGTGCATTATAATTGCCAACTGCTGATGCTCTAGAGGCTAAACTAGTGGTAGAAAGAGATTATGCTTCTGCACTTAGAGATGAAGTTGACATGTTGAGGAAGCAAACAACACAATCACAAGCACTACTCAAGACAACCATTAAATATTTGGTGGATTTCAAAATGAAGCAAGCTGAGACTGACCAGATTGTTAAGGTCCTGAAGGAAAAAGGAAATTAAATTCCTACTTGGTAAATCATAGGTGAAATGTTCTTTCCATAGTTGAATAACCTTTGTGTTGTCTATTCATGTAATCAATCAAACCATTTGTTTTAGAGATCATGTAATAATTGTTTTTTTGGTTTGTAATTTTATTTGAGCACAAGTCTGTATTAATTGATAAGACTCAAAGACATTTGATTTGGATTGTTGTGCCAGACCTACAAATATGCCAATCAGGGTGAATGTGCATTCAGCAATAGTAGTATAGATGGACCATAAGTGGCACGCATCGAAAAGGGCCAAGATGCTGGCTAAAAAAAGGATGGTGTTGTAGCCAAAAAAAGTACAGCGGCCTGGCTTATGTATGTTAGTTGATATTATTGATGCATATACTCTATAAGTGTTTATATGTCTGTTAGTTCCGTACATTGTTGGTTGATTGACTCGGTATTTGAATCTTGATACATAGCTTGTGTACATATCTAAATGGGAGTACACATTATGCAGCGTGTGACATTTGAGTTGGACATGAAGTGTTCAAAATATTCGAATTCACCTTAAACTGGATTCTAGTTTCTGAATTTGAGTATCAGCATTTGTAAACCATATTCATATATGACAGTGGAATACATCTTTGTCGTCCTTTTGAACATATATAAAAACACATAGAATGATTTATAAAGATTCATATAGGAATACAAAATGGATACGAATTTAGTTGCCAGGATAAACGTGGATGCTTATTGTCCAAAAATTTGAAAGAAACAACAAAATGTCCACTTCCACGTCGGCTGCCCGAAGCCAAGTGTTTGGGAGATAGAAATTACTATCTACCCATTACACGGACAATCCATCGGCCCTATTTCCACTGCTCTAAATAGGGGTAGGTTAGTAACTTAAATTAGACGTGACACGACCGCCTCTGAGCCCATTCCGACACGGTGGGTGTCAAACATGGGCGGCAAAATCCATTTGATTCAAGCTCGTTCGAAAGACCTCTGTTTCTCCCTCCATTCCCCATTCATACACGGTGGGCGGCAAAACAAACTTTCCTCGTCCGAAGTCGATGTAGGCTAATATTTTAAATAGGGGCGGGTGTGTAACTTCCATCAGACGTGACACAACCGCCCTACCTGTTAGTCCCGTTCATACACCGTGGGCGCCAACCGTGGGCGGCAAAACACCCTCTCCTCGCCCGAAATAGTTACCGGAAAATATTTGGGAGATGTGAGATTACCGTCCTATCCCCAACCGACGAGACGTCCAAATTTTAAACGAGGGCTAAGTTCGTAACTTTCCCATATTTCAGACATGCGCGTCCCAAAAACATGGTTCCCCGTACCTCTCCCTCCATTTTCCAATTCATACACCGTCTGCGCTAGAACACCCCATCCCCACACCAGCCTCCGTCCGCCACCCCATCCATCGCCGCCGTCCTCCACCATATCCATCGCCACCGTCCTCCACCATGCCGGAGCGCCTACCAAGACCGCGTTGTCCACTACTAGAGATGGACGTTTCTCATCCACGGCGACAGACCAATAGCCTTGCATCGCGTCCTCTCGCTTCATCGGCGCCGTCGTCCTCTTTGCCGGGGCCGCTCACACGACCTTCTCTTCCACCGCAACGACACTTATCCCCCGATGCACCCGTCTACCGTCGCAGATCTGCTTCAACGCCACCGACAGCCATCGCAACCCCGATGCCTACACGGCGCCGCAAGAGAGGTGGTACTTCATATCTCCTCAACTTTTTGATCTCAACCAGAAAATAGATCTTAACTTGGTTACTCTACTTTCTTTTCAGCTCTTAGAATTTAGTTCTTAGTTCGAAGCAAACAATGGATGCTAAATATCATTTCTCTGGTTTGCAGCTTCAAATCTGCCATGGCACAGCCATAATACGGTTTAATTGATCATGCTTAGGGTTTAATTGATCATGTTGGTTCCGTGGTGGTTTCTTTAATAGAAATCGGAGGGGAAACCCTCTTTTGCTAAAAAATATGCTTAGAGTTTCCCCCTTTTATGATCACTATACGATCAGAATACGTGCTTCGTGTCATAATAACACTGCTCCACCCATCAAGCTAAACAAGCTTAGTTGTTCAAATATGAACCTGATATTATTAAAATAGAGTTGTTTAATTGGTCAGCTAAATGTTCCTAAATTAGTTTTGAAAATGCATGTTCGCCGCTCGGTTGTGTATCTCTGTGTGTGGTCTGGTCAGCACGGTTGGGGAGGTGAACTTTGCATATGCAGGGGTTTATAGGGAGACACTCTCCGAGTTGAATCCGCAATGCATTCCATAGATAATCTGACTACTTTTTATGTTTTCATGAATCTCAGATTCTGAATAGCATCATAATGATTATGAGCTTGCGCGCATGAAAAGAATAAAGCAGAACAATGCCATGGCTGTCAAACTTGGCATTAAGGGACTGAAATCAAGTTTGGATGCAATGCAATGCAAACGCTCACCACCTACAGATTCATGCTCAGAATATGATCCTAACAGTGTCTCTGAGCTAGAGGGAGACCTAAGTAAATGTAGATCCCTAGTGGAGGAGTCAGAGGAATATGCCCTATCTTATTCACCCATCAAGGTACTTGCTCAACTTTCCAAGGTTACATTGCTCGCACATATCTTGCAACTGATTGTCGGTGGGAAACGACACCTATGGGATCACAAGAATCCCTACTACGGTTGTGGGTTGCGCGGTCGCGAGAAGAGCGGATCAAACAGATAGCACACGGTTCCTTTATCTAGGTTCGGGCCGCGAAGATGCGTAAAACCCTACTCCTGCTTTGGTGGATTGTTTATCTGTGTTCTTGAGCTAGCAATGGGCGTGAAGAGCTCCTGGTCGCCTCGGGCCTCCTTTTATAGGAAAGGGGTTGCCACAGTGGCACACAGGAGGTGGAAAGGGTACAGTAATGCGAGGTTATCCCTCACATTACATGACAAGGCGCATTTAATGCGCCTTGCTTAGGTGTCCTTGCTTTATCGGGTACGGGGGAGAGCCCTCTCTCGTCCGTCGCCGCTCCCCCTTGCGTCAACACGCGCCCTGGCCAGCGGTGCTTGTGGTGCCATGTGGGCAGGCAGGCAGCTGACGTGGCGAAGTGGTGGGTCTCCACGAAGATCTGTACGCCGCCACGCAGGTGCCTGCCCAACTGGTTGGGTCGGCAGCTGCATGCGAACGGCGGTGGGGGTGACAACTGGTGCAGGCCTGATGGTGGCCCCACGGGCGTCCTTGGCAAGGGCCTTGCCGGGGCCCCGGCAAGGGTCTTGCCGTGGCGGCCGCTGTCATCCCTGGCAAGGCTCTTGCCGGGGGCCTTGTGGTCCTCCTTGGCTGGGATCCCGCCAAGGATCATCTCCTTCTTAAATGGGTATATGATCTTGAATGTCTTCACAAAGATCTGCATGCCACCGCGGGGATGTCTCCCAAATCCTTGCCCCATGGGGGCAGTGGACTCAAGGGTGGCTTCGCTCCATAGGTGTGGGGCGAGCTGCCACGACAAGGGTCTTGCCGGGTTAGCTACAGCTGCCCCCCGGCAAGGATCTTGCCGGGGGGGTCTGCTTTGTCCCCTTTGCTCTTTGTGGTCTTGGTCTTGGCGTCGTTCTGCTTCTCTTCAGCTTCGGCCTTACCTTGGCTTACCTCCCTTGCCATGCTCGGTGTGGCGGCGCCCGTGGCTCAGACTGCCCGTGCATAGTTATAGGGTTACAAAAAGTGTACCCCCCTTTTTGTACACCGACAGGAGCCCCCGGGCCTGGGCCACACATAAGCGCAACGCGTTGTTGGGCTAGGCCCAAAAACGGTGCGCGGGCAGGCGGGGCGGTTTTTACCGCGTTAAGTTTGTTCGCGCGCTGCGCTTCCCACGCGTCCCGCGCGTGGCGCGGTGTGGGGAGGCGTGCGTGACGTGGGCGGCATGCGTGGGGCTGAGCTCTGCATGTATGCGTCACGTCGTAGTAAAGGGGGTGGTTCGCGCCTTCCCCATAAACAGAGGAAGGCGTGGAGGCGCGACCCATTTACTGAATGGGGCCGAGGCGTGGTCTTCAAGGCGCCCACTCCCCACGATCACGCGGTGGGGAGAGGTCGCGTCCCCCGTCGTCTCGGTCCTGCACGCCTGCCAGGTGGCTCTCATGCGCTTGGGGTGGTGAACGGTGGAGGCGGGAAACCGGGCCGCCGCGGGCTGGGGCAGCGGGTCGGTCCCAGTTCTCTGCGCCTTCCGCGTCCTGATTGGTTGAGCGGGGCGGCCGAGCCCCCTCCCCGTCCCTTTATAAAGAGCGGGAGGGGGGATGGTGCCCCGCATTCTTTCATCTCTTCCTTCCTTCAGCTTCTGCTCCCCCCTTCCATCCTCCATGGAGAGAGGGGATCTTGGTCCTTCAACGGTGGCGGCGAGGGTCGCCGCTCGACAACGGTCCCTCCTTCTCCCGCACCTGCGGTGGCAGAGCCAGCCGCGAGGGGAAGGGGGAGGGGGCGAGGCCGAGGCGCTCGGGGAAGAGGAGGACGGGGCGGCGCGCCGGCCTCGCCTCTATCAGCGGTTCCTCCTCCCATGGAGGGCCACGTTGGGGATGACCCTTGCGAGTTCTTCGTCAGGCTGTGCCGGCCGCCTCGCCGTCGCCTTCGTCTCCCGACTCCATTCGCGCGGTAGATGGAGCTGGATCCGCCGGAGTGACTGCGGCTGCACATGAGGGGCTATGGGATCGGCGGCACGCGGGTCCGCGTCGACTTCCTCGCTCCTCACGTAATGTATCTTTGCCGGGGATGGAATACATTTGCTTATATCCACCGCCTGGCGGAGGGGTTCACTCTCCATTTTAAGCTGATGGAGGGTGGCCTTCTCTCCGTCAAGGTCTTCGGCGATTTTGGAACTCGCCTGAAGTGCTGCGTGGAGAGCTCCTCCGACGATGAAGATTCCTCCTCAGGCGAGAGTGACGAGGAGGACAGCGACAGCGGCGACGAGGGTGGTAGGCGACAGGATGATGGGTCCGACTAGGCATCGGTCCCGTGGTCCTGGGGCGATGTTGGCAGCAGCAGCATTTGCACCGAGCCCCCACCAACTCCTTGTGGCCGTCTCCTTGGGTGGCTGGCGTAGGAAGTGCAGGAGGGCGAAGAAGGCGGATGGCGGGCCGTCGGCTCGGAGTACGCGGGCATCGACGCCTTCATCGCGTATTGCCAGCCTTGCCGCCTCGTCTTCCAGCTCCTCTACCGTCATCATCATCACCAGCTTCCTGTGGAGGTGGCCGTCGGGATGTTTTCCTGGTGCCTTCTGCCGCTCGTACCTCGCCTAGGCGTTCCTTTTGTCCTTTTCGCCTCCTTGACCTACTTCCTGAAGAGAGGGACAAGAAAGGGATTACGGGCACCTTATCTCTTTTTAGTTTGTAAGCCTTCGGGCCTTAGCTGAATTTAAAACTTGTAATCCCAGCATTCATGTTTTTCATTCCCTAGGGACTGTACCTGAGTGGAATGTTTTTAGTGAAAAAGGGATGCTTGCCGGGTCATTTGTTTGCGGGTAGAACCGACGACAAGGAGTAAATCCTTGATACCTTCAAGATAAACATTTCCTTGCCCGGCAACAGGCCTTGCCGTCTCCCCACTTCACTCGACCTTTCTCACGCCTTTGGCGGAGGCAGGGATGAGGCGGGTTCAGGCTCCTCGTTTCATCCTTTCACTGCCGCGACTACGATCAAACCTGGCCCCAGGAACGAGTCCTAGGGCCTAGAGTTAGGGGAGCGCGGTAGCTTTTAGGAAAAACGAGGTTTCACATACCTCAGTCCATAAGGGAATGCATGATAAGGGATGAAGAACTTATCTGAAGCTGTAGCCCCCAGCAACTTTGGTTTGCCGTGGGTGAATCTTTGCTCTTGCAGCCCCCGGTAATACTGGCTTGCCGGGGTCTAGATGCTGGTCTGTCCTCCTTCTCTCTTTCGTCCTTAAGTGATCCGACAAGGATATCTGTGAGTCCTGCGAACCAAAGAAGACGAAAGAACAGCAAAGGGACGCACACTCGACCTCTAAGCTAGGAGTTAGTCGCCGCTAAGAACTATCAACCCTAACCAAGGACGAGACTCGACCTAGCATGCATGCTATAACTTAGGGCGCCAACGCTTCATTTATTTATGCTCAGGGTCTGCGCTTGGCTTTGTACAAAGGGTTACATGCATCATCGGCAATGCTTGTACAAAAGGTGGCTTGCCGGGGGGGCCGGCAAGCCGCGCCTCACGGGTAAAACTTGCGAAGATGCTCAATGTTCCAGGAGTTACTCACCGGAACGGCATCTTCGGTCTTCAAGCGGACTGCGCTGGGCCTGGTGACTCGTATTACCCGGTAAGGGCCTTCCCACTTTGGCGTCAACTTGTTGGAATTCTTGGCCGATTGAACGCGCCGAAGGACAAGGTCGCCTTCCTCAAGGCTTCGGGCATGAACCTTGCGGCTATGGTAGCGGCGCAAGGCTTGCTGGTAGCGTGCTGCTCTCACAGCCGCCCGAAGACGATCTTCCTCAAGGAGCATTGCGTCATCTTGCCGCCGTTGCTCTTGCTCAAGCTCATCATAAGCGAGCACTCGAGGTGACCCGTGTATGAGTTCAGTGGGGAGAAGTGCTTCTGCCCCGTATACTAGGGCAAAGGGTGTCTGGCCGGTGGCTCGATTTGGCGTCGTTCTGATCGACCAAAGAACCGTCAGCAACTCATCAATCCAGCACCTTCCGCTCTTGTGCAGCCTGTCAAAGGTCTTTGTCCTTAAGCCCCGCGGTACTTCAGCATTTGCCCTCTCAGCTTGACCGTTGCTTCGTGGGTGGGCAACAGAAGCGAAACAGACTTTGCTGCCGAGGTCTTGAGTATATTGCATGAAGGTGCGGCTTGTGAACTGTGTGCTGTTGTCAGTGATGACCCTGTTGGGTACACCGAAACGGCACACTAGCCCCTTGAAGAACTTGACGGCTAACTGAGTTGTGACCTTCCTCACTGCTTCCACCTCCGGCCACTTTGTGAACTTGTCGATTGCAATGTACAAGTACTCAAAGCCCCCGACAGCGCGGGGGACAGGGCCCAGTATGTCGAGCCCCCAGACCGAGAAGGGCCAGGAGAGAGGAATGGTTTGAAGGGCTTGAGCTGGCTGATGAAGCTTTTTTGAATGGAACTGACACGCTTCACACCTGGTGACTAGTGTCGTCGCATCCTGGAGGGCGGTGGGCCAGAAGAAACCTTGCCGGAATGCCTTGCCGGCAAGGGCCCTTGACCCGATGTGGGATCCACATATGCCTCCGTGTATCTCCGCCAACAGCTCCAGTCCTTCCTCTCGAGGGATACACTTCAATTTCACACCGTTCGGCCTCTTCCTGTACAGGACGTCATCGATGAACTGGTACATGGTAGAGCGACGGGCTACCTTTTCCGCTTCTTCCTTCTCCTTAGGAAGTTCCCCTGTTTGGAGGAATCGGACGGTATGTTGTGCCCACGCTGGAGCCTGGGGCCCGACGGCGAGGACTAAAGGCATTTCCTCCGCTATAGGGGCGGCTGTCTCGATGGCAAGAGCTTGATGCTCCGCCGGAGCTAGCCATCCCGTGGCGGGCTCAGCGTCCCCGGCAACATCCTTGCCAGCGGCTCCGTGGAGCTTGACGGGAAAGTACTTGCCGGGCCCTGATTTCCTCCTCTTGTTATGCTCTGTTGATGGATCAACGGATGGCTGAGTTAGCTGAAGCACAAAGGTACCTGGTTCCACAGGTAGCTTGAGGGCAGCACGTTTCGACAGGTAATCGGCGATATCATTCTCCGCTCGGGGAACGTATTCAGCCTGTATACCGTCGAAATGCTCTTCCAGCTTTCTCACTTCATCAACATAGGCCTTCATCAACGGGCTCTGGTAATCCTTGTTGACTTGCTTGACGACAAGCTGCGAGTCGCCCCTGACGATGAGCTTCTTGATTCCGAGGTCCGCCGCGATCCTAAGACCGGCAAGCATCCCTTTGTACTCTGCCGTATTGTTTGTTGACACCTCCCTGGGGAAGTGCATCTGGATCACGTACTTGAGGTGCTCTCCGGTGGGGGCGACAAGCAGTACGCCAGCCCCGACACCTTGTAGGGAGAAAGCTCCATCAAAGTACATGATCCAATTGCAACTTGCCTCCTTGCCGGGGAGAGCAGTCCCTTGGGCTTCTTCGTCAGGTGTTGTGGTCCACTCTGCAATGAACTCCGCCAGGACTCGGCTCTGGATCGTCGAAGTACTTTCAAACTTGAGGCCAAAGGTGGACGGCTCCAGTGCCCATTCCACAATCCTCCCCGTTGCATCTGGATTGTGCAATATCCGTTGCAGAGGGAGGCGAGTGACGACAGTGATCCCGTGTGCCTGGAAGTAGTGACCCAGCTTCCTTGAGGCCATAAGAAGGCCGAAGAGCAGTTTCTGCACGTCGGAGTACCATGATCTAGACACCTGCAGGAGGGAGCTAACAAAGTAGACCGGGTGCTGCATCATTTTCTTCTTCGGCGGCACTTCGACTGGCTGTGTGGTCTCCGCATTGGTGGTGTCGGGCTCTGTCGCTGCCATCACCTCATTGTCAACCTCTCTCTGGGCCACTAGTGCTGCGCTGACCACCTGGTTCGTTGTCGCCAGGTATAGCAGCAACGACTCCTGTGGCCTAGGCGCAACTAATATATGCGCAGAGGAGAGGTACTTCTTCAAATCTTGCAATGGTGCCTCGGCTTCTGGCGTCCACTCCATTGGGCCCACCTTTTTCAGGATCTTGAAAAAGTGAAGGGCGCGCTCGGCAGACTTGGAAATGATTCTTCCCATGGCGGCAACGTAACCAGCAAGCCGACACACATCCTTGATTCGCTTGGGTGCCTCAATCTGCTCTATAGCTTTGATCTTGTCCGGATTGGCCTCTATCCCACGCTGTGACACAAAGAACCCGAGAAGCATGCCGGACGGGACGCCAAAGGCGCACTTCTCAGGGTTCAGCTTGAGATTGATCTTGCGCAGGTTTGCAAATTTCTCTTGCAAATCTGGTATGAGGGTTGCCCTGTCCTTGGTTTTGACCACTATGTCGTCCATATAAGCTTCCATATTTCTATGGAGCCGGGGTTCAAAACCAATCTGGACCGCCCTCGCAAATGTCGAACCAGCACTATTCAACCCAAAAGGCATCCGCATGAAACAATACGTACCACATGGGGTGATGAATGTTGTTTTCTCTTCGTCTTCTCTTGTCATGAAGATCTGGTGTTAGCCGGAGTAGGCATCGAGGAATGACAACAGATCACACCCAGCTGTGGAGTCAACAGTCTGGTCGATGCGCGGCAACGGGAAGGGGTCTTTAGGACAAGCCTTATTGATATTTGTGTAATCAATACACAACCTCCACTTCCCGTTTGCCTTGCGCACTACGACCGGATTGGCCAACGACATTGGATGGAGCACTCCTCTTACCAAACCCGCTGCCTCCAGTTTCCGGATCTCTTCTGTGATGAACTCTTGTCGTTCCAAAGCTTGCTTCCTGACCTTCTGCTTGACGGGCCGCGCATGAGGACGGACAGCAAGGTGGTGCTCAATCACCTCCCTGGGAACGCCGGGGATGTCGGAAGCTTGCCATGCAAACACATCGACATTCGCCCGCAGGAAGGTGACGGGCGCGTCTTCCTATTTGTCGTCAAGGGTGGAGCTTATGGTGAAAGCTCCTCCCGTGCCGTCCTCATTGACGGAAACCTTCTTGGTTCCCGGCGGTATGGCCCTGGACTTCTTGTTCCCACCGATGGAGCTCTCTGGCACGTCCTCGACGGCAGCGCTACACTCCGAAGAGGTGCGCTTGTCGGAGTGTCGGTGTACTAAAGTAGGGGTACCCTAGTATCCCGAACTTGTGCACGGGCAGTCGCAGCGCCCCGCGGCAAGGCCCGCCAGGTGATCGCCAAGGCTCTCTATGGTTATTTTGGAGCCATTCAAGAACAAAGTATTTAAGCCAAGGAGACAAGTCCCCGGCAAGAGGAGCTTGCCAGGAAGGCCTCTCGAGGCACAAGACCCCGGCAAGAGGAGCTTGCCGAGAAGGCCAACCAGAGCATCTCAAAGAACCTGCCGCGACGCGCCACGCGTCCCGGCAGGACTCGGCGAGCGACAAGCTCCCAGACGCGGCAAGACAATGGCCGCGGCAAAGCACTTACCGCAGCAGGCAATCACTCTGTACCCGCGCTCCAGCTCACCCACCTACGTGTCGCTCCGGGACCCTTCCTGGCGTACGTGGCGAGAGGCTGTGCAGCCAGGGGTACACTGTGGCATGCGGCGCTGACAAGATCGTCATCGTGGCGAGCGGTGGCACCCCTGACGGTCCATTTTCTGCACCGTCTGGGCGATGTAGATATGCATTAAATGCCTTTGTACCCTGCCGTCAGGGTTAGGTATGATACACTGTGTAGGTAGCTGTACCTACCACAGCATATTTCCATTTTTGCCCTTACCTACGTTGCCACCTGTTGGAGACCCCTTGAACATATAAAATGAGGCCCATGCACAACGTAGGGGGGGGGATCGGCCTTCTGAGAGCGATCTCTCAGAGGAAAACAGAAGAACGCTCGGTCTCGTTAGCTGCTTGAGTGCACTGTAGCACTCGGCGCTCCCGAGCAAGAACTCAATACAATCGACAAAGCACCAGTAGGAGTATTATCTCTCCGGAGAGCTCCGAAGCTGGGTAAAAATCTCCCCGTGTGCCTCGCCTCGATCCGCTCTTCGCGCGACCTCCGCCCCCCGCCGAACCGAGAAGGGGCTCCGTCCCCATAGGTGCTCGAGGAGCCAGAAAACCCCGGCATCTTTGGCACGCCAGGTAGGGGGCGTCGAGGTTGTGTAAACCTGATCCGGCGTTCACACGAGCTAAATCTTCATCGACTTCATCGACATGCCGCCGAAGAAGAAGGCTTCGGAGGCGGCTGCGCCATCCGCGTCGAATCCACCGTCGCCGCAGCAAATGGCCAGTGGGGAGGATGCCGGTGTAAGAACGGGCGTCGACGAGGGAGCCCACGGTGCCACCAAGTCCAAGGACAAGACCGCACTGCCCGTCGGCGGCGTAGTCGGCTCCCACGACGACCGGGCGTCCGTAGACGCACCGCGCCCATCTCAAGAGGCGCAAGACTGGCAGCGTCGTGGTACTCATGGTACCATACGCTCGCTGGACCCAAATCGAGCTGGCGGATCCCGGGACGCTCAAGGCCAACATGCACGCCAACGTGCTGGCGCGAGCGAGGCACGGTCGCCTGGACGGAATACTGCTCCTTCTAACATCGTTGGAAGTCCGAGCATATCCCGCTCCTCGCACCGTTCGCCACCGCTACCCGCCACTCCAGCAGAAGCTTTGGCACGAGCTCAACTACTCCTAGACTTCCCTCCAACGCCAGACAAGATCGACGACTGGAGGGCCACCATTCAGAGTCTCATCGGCTTCGCCAACGGCGACACTCCGCGGCCGGCGACCACATCGCAGCCACGGCAGGCCAGCCAAGTGCGAGCCGATGGCGACAAAACCAGTGGGGGTGCATCCACCGTGCACTCACCGCCCCGAAGGCCAAGATCGCCGACTCGTCGAGTCCGCCACAACAGCGACTCCACTGCTTCCTCAGATCCGCGAACCCATCGCGATCAGCGCCACGTTCTTCACGAACTGCAGCAAGAGGACGCTCGTACCCGCATCGAGCGCCGAAGAGAAATGCGGCGTCAGTCAGACCGACGCGCTGGCCCCGCTGTCGACATGCAAGCGCCAGGGGAACCAGGCGACCTGCCATACGCGGTAGGTTGCCCTGCATTTACTCGTGAGCTGTGGCAAGTCCAGTGGCCCAGCACGAAGAATTTCAAGCTAGACATACTAGAGAAGTACGACGGCAGGCTGCATCCGTCGGAGTTCCTCAGCATCTACACCATCGCGGTGCAGGCTGCCGGGGGGCGAGACGACAAGATCCTCGCCAATTACTTCCCTCTGGTGCTCAAGCCCAACGCCAGGTCCTGCCTCATGCACTTGCCGGAAAACTCCATATCTTCCTGGGCAGACCTATGCCATCAGTTTGTCGGCGCCTTTACAGGCGGCCACAAACCTCATGGCCAGGAGAGTGATCTTCACCTGCTTGCCCAGAAGGAAGGGGAGCCTCTACGCAAGTACATCCAGAGATTCAGCCAAGTGCAACGCAACATCCCAGATGTCCACCCTGCCGCGGTCATCAGTGCGTTCCACCAGAACGTGCGTAACCGCAGGATGCGGGAGGACATGGCGATGTGCAAGATCAGAGACGTCAGTGAGCTATATGCCCTGGCCGACAGATGTGCACGTGCTGAGGAAGGGAGGAAACTCCCCGGACAGAACGTAGGAACGGGGGGATCTGACAGCGATGATGCCGCTCCAGCAAGCAAAAACCGGCGGCGGAACAACAAGAAGAGGAAAGGCAAAGATGTGCTAGTTATCGAGTAGTCCGGCAACGAAGGTGGCGCCAAGACAGCAAAGACTGGTAGCCCCGGCAAGGAGGTTGCCGCATGCGCCAACTGCCGGGCTGTGGCGGCCGCCGACAAGCAGGACAGCACCAACAAGCAGTACTGCAAGATTCACCGCACCAAAGGCCATGACCTCCAGAGTTGCAAGAAGGTCGAGCAGCTCGTTGAGCTGCAAAAGGCCGAATACGAACGACGCGACAAGGAGAAGGCCCAAGGAGGTGCTGGAGGATCCGGTACGAAGCGCACCGGACGAGGGGGACGCCGCGGCAACGCCAAGCAACGGCAAGGCGGCCGACCTCCCCACGGCCGCGACAAGGATGAAGATGACGATGACAACGAAGACATGGATGACGCCGAGACTAGCGAGCAGGAGTTCCAGAAAGCCATAGAAGTTTTGTGCATTGACGGCGGTGCTTCTCTGCATACCTCACACCGCCAACTCAAGCAGTGGGTGCGGGAAGTCAATGCAGCAGAACCACCCATTGAGTCACGCAAGCTTCTGAAATGGTCCATCACGCCTATCATCTTTGATATTGAGGACCATCCTGATCACACAACTGTTGTCGGGTGTTTGCCGATGTTGGTCTCACCAACTATCCGCAACCTCAAGGTCACTAAGATGCTAGTTGACGGCGGGGCCGGCCTGAACCTGATCTCCTCTGCTGTGCTCCGGAGACTCCAAGTCCCTGACAGCGAGCTCGAAGAGACCGGCACGTTCCAAGGAATCCACCCGGGAAGGAGCAAGCCGAAGGGGAAGATCACGCTGCCGGTGACATTTGGCAGCGAGCTGAACTTCAGGACTGAGAGGATCACTTTCGACGTTGCCGATTTTCCATTGCCTTACAATGGAATTCTCGGTCGTCCAGCGCTCGCCAAGTTCATGGCGGCCTCTCACTACGCGTACAACATGCTGAAGATGCCAGGCCCGATAAGTGTCATCTCTGTACATGGCGACAAGAAAGACGCTCTTATCTGTGCCGACAAGATTTACCGGGAAGCAGCAGCCGCCGCAGATCGCAAGACACTTGCCACTGAAGCTCCCGGGGGGAAGAAGAAGACCAAGTCTGGCAAGAGCTCTGATGCCCACTCCGGCAAGCACACCTCTTCGGAGTGCTGCGCTACCGTCGAGGACGCACCATCGAGCTCCACCGGCAAGTGTAAGAAGACGATGGCAGCTCCGCCAGCGACCAAGAAGGTGTCCGCCAAGGAGGACGGCACTGGTGGTACCTTCACCATCAGTGCCACTCTCGACCCTAAATAGGAAAGCGCGCTCGTTGCTTTCCTGCGGGCGAATGTCGACATGTTTGCGTGGCAACCGTCTAACATCCCCGGCGTTCCATGGAAAGTGATCGAGCACCACCTTGTCGTCTGTCCTCATGCGCGGCCCGTCAAGCAGAGAGTCAAGAAACAAGCAGTGGAGCGCCAAGAGTTCATCGCCGAAGAGATCAAGAAGTTGGAAGCAGCAGGCCTCGTCAGAGGAGTGCTCCATCCTACGTGGTTGGCCAATCCTGTAGTCATGCGCAAGGCAAACGGGAAATGGAGGCTTTGCATCGACTTCACCGATGTCAACAAAGCTTGTCCCAAAGACCCATTTCCCTTGCCGCGCATTGACGAGATTGTCAACTCCACAGCCGGATGCGACTTGCTTTCGTTTCTTGACGCATAATCAGGATACCATCAGATCTTCATGGCAGAAGAGAATGAGGAGAAAACCGCGTTCATCACTCCATGTGGCACGTACTGTTTCGTGTGAATGCCTTTCGGTTTGAAGAATGCTGGTTCAACATTCGCAAGGGTAGTCCATACTGCTTTTGAGCCGCAAATACACAGAAATGTAGAAGCATACATGGATGACATAGTGGTCAAGAGCAGGGACAAAGCAACTCTAATTCAAGACCTAGAAGAGACTTTTGCAAATCTACGCAAGATCAGCCTCAAGCTCCACCCCGAGAAGTGCGTGTTTGGAGTCCCGTCCGGCAAGCTTCTCGGATTCTTCGTGTCTCAGAGGGGAATTGAAGCAAATCCCGACAAGATCAAGGCCATTGAGCAGATTGAAGCACCGAAGCGCGTCAAGGATGTACGAAAACTTGCAGGCTGCATGGCAGATCTCGGCAGGTTTATCTCTAAGTCTGTTGAGCGCGCCCTGCCGTTTTTCAAAATCTTGAAAAAGGCAGGTCCAATGAAATGGACTCCGGAAGCTGAGGTTGCGCTGCAGGACTTGAAGAGATACCTGTCCTCCACTCCAATACTTGTCGCACCTAAACCACAAGAGAAGTTGCTGCTATATCTGGCGGCAACCAATCAAGTGGTTAGTGCTGCGTTAGTAGCAGAGAGAGAGGCAGGTGATGAGCCAGCGACCGCGGCAAGCACATCCAGCGACAAGCAGGGGGCTTCCCCGACGAGCTCTGGTCCCGACGAAGATGGATCTGCGCAGATGTGCGAAGAGATACAGAAGAAGAAAATGGTGCAGCGCCCAGTCTACTTTGTCAGTTCCCTTCTGCAAGGGGCTAGGTCAAGGTACTCTGGTGTGCAGAAGTTGCTTTTCGGCCTTCTTATGGCCTCGAGGAAGCTGCGCCATTACTTCCAAGCACATGAGATCATAGTTGTCACTCGCTTTCCGCTGAAGAGGATACTGCAGAATCCAGAAGCAACAGGCAGGATTGTCGAGTGGGCACTGGAACTGTCACTTTGGCCTCAAGTGTGAAAGCACTTCAACTATTCAAAGCAGAGCATTGGCAGAATTCATAGCAGAGTGGACGCCAACACCAGACGAAGAAATTCCAGAAACGAGCATCCCCGTCAAGGAAGCAAACAAAGAGTGGCTGATGTACTTTGATGGTGCGTTCTCGCTGCAAGGCGCCGGTGCTGGCGTGCTGCTTGTCGCACCCACTGGAGAGCACCTCAAGTACGTGGTCCAGATGCACTTTCCCAAGGAGCAAGCAACAAACAATACTGCAGAGTATGAAGGATTGCTCGCCGGTCTCAGGATCGCGGCAGACCTTGGGATCAAGCAACTCATTGTCAGGGGTGACTCACAGCTTGTCGTCCGCCAAGTGAACAAGGATTATCAAAGTCCGTTGATGGAAGCTTACGTTGATGAAGTGAGGAAGCTGGAAGAGCGCTTTGTCGGCCTACAGATGGAGCATGTTCCAAGAGCTCAGAACGACATCGCTGACGGCCTGTCAAAGTGCGCGGCATTTAAGTTACCTGTGGAACCAGGGATCTTTGTGCTCAAGCTGACTCAACCATCCGTGATGCCATCAACTGGACAGAGCAAGAAGAGGAAGTTGATTTTTGGTGACTATCTTCCGGCAGAGCTTCCCAAAGCCGCCGCCAAGAAGGTCCCCAAGATCAACGCCAAGAGTGCCGAGGAGCAGTCTGCTCCGACAAGCCCCAGGTCTTGTTTCGTTGAAGCAGACGCTCCTGACAAGCTTCGCTCCGGCAAGCTTGCCGGGGATTATCAAGCTCCGGCTGAACCGTAGGTTCTCGCCGTAGAAGCGGATGCTCCCGCAGCAGCAGATATGCCTTTAGTCCTTGTTGTCCAGCCACAGGCTCCAGCATGGGCACACCAGATCGTCCATTTCCTCCAGTCAGGAGAACTTCCCGAAGAGACAGAAGAAGCGGAAAGAGTAGCCCGGCAGTCTAGTATGTACCAGTTCGTTGGCAACGCACTGTATAGAAGAAGACTCAACGGAGTGAAATTGAAGTGTATCCCCCGGGAAGATGGACAGAAGCTGTTGGCAGAGATACATGGAGGCATTTGTGGTCACCACATTGGCGCAAGAGCGCTTGCCGACAAAGCATTCCGGCAGGGCTTCTTTTGGCCGACAGCCTTCCAGGATGCAACTGCGCAAGTAACCAAGTGTGAAGCGTGCCAGTTCCATTCCAAGCAGATACACCAGCCAGCTCAAGCTCTCCAGACGATCCCTTTATCCTGGCCCTTTTTGGTCTGGGGGCTCGACATCCTCGGCCCTTTCCCCCGAGCAGTCGGGGGCTTTGAGTACTTGTACGTCGAAATTGACAAGTTCACAAAGTGGCCGGAAGTGGAACCAGTGAGGAAGGTGAGAGCACAGTCAGCAGTCAAGTTCTTCAGGTCTATTGTTTGCCACTTCGGAATCCCTAACAGGATCATCACCGACAACGATACACAATTCACGAGTCGCACCTTCATGCAGTACGTCCAAGACCTTGGCGCCAAGGTCTGCTTCGCTTCTGTTGCTCACCCCAGGAGCAACGGTCAAGAAGAGAGGGCAAATGCTGAAGTGCTGCGTGGGCTCAAGACCCGGACTTTCGACAGGCTGCACAAGTGCGGAAGAAACTGGATCGAGGAGCTGCCGGTGGTTCTTTGGTCGATTAGGACGACGCCAAATCGAGCCACTGGCCAGACACCTTTCGCTCTAGTCTATGGAGCAGAGGCAGTTATCCCCACGGAACTCGTATATGGGTCACCTCGAGTGCTCGCTTATGACGAGCTTGAGCAAGAGCAGCTGCGACAAGATGACGCGCTGCTCCTTGAGGAGGATCGTCTTCAGGCTGCTGTACGAGCTGCTCGATACCAGCAAGCTTTGCGCCGCTACCATAGCCGCAGAGTCAAAGCCAGAAGTCTCGAGGAAGGCAACCTTGTTCTTCAGCGCGTTCATTCCTCCAAGAATTCCAACAAGTTTACGCCGAAGTGGGAAGGCCCTTACCGGGTGAAACAAGTCACTAGGCCTGGTGCTGTCCGCCTTGAGACCGAGGATGGCTTTCCGGTGAGCAACTCCTCGAACATCGAGCATCTTCGTAAGTTTTACCCATAAGGCACGGTTGTCGGACCCTGTCCGGCAACCACCATTTTGTACAAGTCTTGCCGCTGTTGCATTTAATCCTTTGTACAAAGCCAGGCGCAGACCCTGAGCGAAGATAAAGCGCTGGCGCCCAGAGTTTTAGCATGCATGCTGAGTCGAGTCTTGTCCTTGGTTAGGGTTGACAGTGCTTAGCAGCGGCTAACCCCTAACTTAGAGGTCGAGTGTGTGTCCTTTTGTCGTTCTTTCATTTCCCTTGGTTCGCAGGACTCGCGCACCCTGACCGGACCATTTAAGGACGGAAAGAAGAAGACGGACGGACCAACACCCGGACCCCGGCAAGCCAGCATTGCCGGGGGCTGCAAGTGCAAAGATTAGCCCACGGCAAACCGAAGTTGCCGGGAGCTGCGATCTCAGATAATTTTTTCATCCCATATCATGCATTCTCTTATGGGTTGGGGTATGCGAAACCTCGTTTCTCCCTAAAAAGCTACCATGCTCCCTTAAACTCTAGGCCCTCGGGCTCGTTCCTGGGGCCAGATTTGGTCGTAGTCGTGGCAGCAAAGGGACGAAGCGAGGATCCTGAACCCGCCTCCTCCCTGCCTCCGCCAGAAGTGTGAGAAAGGGCGAGCGACGTGGGAAGAAGGCAGGGCCTGCTGCTGGGAAAGGAAGTGTCTATCTTAAAGGTATAAAGGATTCGCTCCTTGACGTGGGTTCCACCCACGAGACAAGTGACCCGGCAAGCATCCCCTTTTCATTAAAGAGCATTCCACTCAGGTACAGTTCATAAGAGTATGAAAAACATGAATAATGGGATTACAAGCTTTAAATGCAACTAAGGCCCGAGGGCTTAGAAATTGAGAAAAGATAAGATGCCCGTAATCCCTTTCTTGTCCCTCTCTTCAGGAGGCAGGTCAAGGAGGCGAAAAGGGCAAAAGGGGCGCCTAGACGAGCTACGGGTGGCAGAAGACACCAAGAGGACGTCTCGGCGGCATGGTGATGGCGGCGCCGGAGGGAGAGCTCGAAGACGAGGCAGCAGGACGTCAGCACGCTATTGAGGGCGTCGCGCCCTCATACTCCGAGTTGACGGCCTTGTCGCCTGCCCTCTTCCTCTTCCGCAGCCTCCCTACGCCAACCGCCCAAGGAGACGACCCCGAGGAGCTCCAGGAGCCAGCGACGCGGATGATGGGGTCGCCGGTGCCACGCGGAGCAACGCCCTACACCTAGTCGGACCCGTCATCCCGCCGCCCGCCGCCCCCGTCGTCGCTGTCGCTGTCCTCCTCGTCACTCCCGCGTGAGGAGGAGCCTTCGCTATCGGAGGAGCTCTCCACGCAGCACCGTGCCCGAGTCCCGAAGCACCCGAAGACCTTGACGGAGAGAAGACCGCCCTCCATCAGCTTAAAACGGAGGGTGAGCCCCGCCGTCAAGCTGTGGATGCGGGTGAACGTCTTCCACCCTCGACCAAGATACATCACATTCGGGGCCGGGAAATCAACGCGGACTCGCGTACCGCTGATTCCACAACCCCTCATGTGCAACCTCAATGTCTCGGGCGGATCCAACTCCATCTCGCTCGCAAACGGAGTCGGGAAACGAAGGCGACGATGAGGCGGCCGACGCAGCCTGACGAAGAACTCGCAAGGGTCGTCCCCGATATGGTCCGCCACGGGGAGAGGATCTGATGGTGGAGGCGAGGCCAGCGGACTGCCTCGCCCACCTCTTCCCCGACCGCCTCGGCCTCTCCCTCGACCTCGCCCGCGGCCTCGTCCCCTCCCTCTCCCCCTTGCAGCTGACTCTGCCACCACGGGTGCAGGGGGAGGAGGGACGCGTTGCCTAGCGGCAACCCTTGTTGCCACCGTCGAAGGACCAGGGTTCCCTTTCTCCATGGCGAATGAGAGAGAGGGGAGCAGAAGCTGAAGAAAGGAGGAGATGAGGGAATGCGGGCTCCCGTCCCCCCTATCCCGCTCCTTATAAAGGAGCGGGGTGGGGGCTCGGCCGCCCCGCTCAGCCAATCGAGACGCAGGAGGCCAGGGAACTGGGCCCGACCTGCTGCCTCGACCCGTGGCGACCCGGTTCCCCGCCTCCACCGTTCGCCACTCCAAGCGCATGGAGGCCGCGTGGCAGGAGGGCAGAGTTGAGGCGACGGATGAGGCGACCTCTCCCCACCCCGTGATCGTGGGGGGTGGACGCCTCGAAGACCACGCCTCCACGCCTCCACGCCTCCCTTCGTTTATGAGGGAGATACGAACCGCCAGGAGGCGGGCGTTTCGCCTTTCTGAATAAAGAAACCACCCACGACCTCTCCCATGACGCCGCAATCGACGCGTGCCGTTCGGGAGGGCGTGGTGGGTGCGGGGCAAGGTGCGACGTGACCCAGGCCGTGCGTGCCCGTGCCCTGTTTTGGGCCCGGCCCAACAGCGCTCGGCACCGTATGTGGCCCAGGCCCGGGGGCTCCTGTCGGTGTACTAAAGTAGGGGTACCCTAGTATCCCGAACTTGTGCACAGGCAGTCGCAGCGCCCCGCGGCAAGGCCCGCGAGGTGATCGCCAAGGATCTCTATGGTTCCTTTAGAGCCATTCGAGAACAAAGTATTTAAGCCAAGGAGACAAGTCCCCGGCAAGAGGAGCTTGCCGGGAAGGCCGCTCGAGGCACAAGACCCCGGCGAGAGGAGCTTGCCGAGAAGGCCAACCAGAGCATCTCAAAGGACCTGCCGCGACGCGCCACGCGTCCCGGCAGGACTCGGCGAGCGACAAGCTCCCGGACGTGGCAATACAACTGCCGCGGCAAAGCACTTGCCGCGGCAGGCAATCACTCTGTACCCGCGCTCCAGCTCACCCACCTACATGTCGCTCCAGGACCCTTCCTGGCGTACGTGGCGAGAGGCTGTGCAGCCAGGGGTACACTGTGGCATGTGGCGCTGACAAGATCGCCATCGTGGCGAGCGGTGGCGCCCCTGACGGTCCCTTTTCTGCACCGTCTGGGCGACGTAGATAGGCATTAAATGCCTTTGTCCCCTGCCGTCAGGGTTAGGTATGATACACTGTGTAGGTAGTTGTACCTACCACAACATATTTCCATTGTTGCCCTTACCTACGTTGCCACCTGTTGGAGACCCCTTGAAAATATAAAAGGAGGCCCATGCACAACGTTGGGGGGGGGATCGGCCTTCAGAGAGCGATCTCTCAGAGGAAAACAGAAGAACGCTCAGTCTCGTTAGCTGCTTGAGTGCACTATAGCACTCGGCGTTCCCGAGCAAGAACTCAATACAATCCACAAAGCAGTAGTAGGAGTATTATCTCTCCGGAGAGCTCCGAAGCTGGGTAAAAATCTCCCCGTGTGCCTCGCCTCGATCCACTCTTCGCGCGACCTCCGCCCCCCGCCGAACCGAGAAGGGGCTCCGTCCCCATAGGTGCTCGAGGAGCCAGAAAATCCCGGCACGGAGTGGGTGTTCGAGGTCTCACCGGTCTTCTTCTTATTCTTCCCTCCCCGGGCCCCAGCGGCAGGAGCAAGTGCCCTAGTGGCGGCAGCTGCTGCAACTGCTTGCTGGTATAGTTGGTCAGCGCAAATCAACGCATCTTTCTTATCGGAGGGGATGGTGATGATCGTCACAGGTCCTAGCATCTTCAGGGTGTTGTAGGCGTAGTGTGACGCCGCCATGAACTTGGCCAGCGCTGGGCGGCCAAGGATCCTGTTGTAGGGCAAGGGGATCTTGGCAACATCAAACACGATCCTCTCCGTCCTGTAGTTCAGGTCGCTTCCAAAAGTCACGGGCAGCGTGACCTTTCCCTTGGGTTGGCTTCTTCCCGGGTTGACCCCTTGAAACGTGCTCGTCTCTTCGAGGTCTCCATCAGGAATCTGCAGTTTCTCGATCACGGCAAGCAAGATCAAGTTCAGACCGGCCCCGCCATCAACTAGCATCTTTGTCACCTTGAGGTTGCGTATTGTTGGTGAAACCAACAACGGCAAGCACCCGACCGCAGTAGTGCGATCAGGGTGATCCTTAGTGTCAAAAATGATAGGTGAGCTGGAACACTTCAGCGGCCTTTGGGCATCAAACGACGGCTCTGCTGCTGTAATCTCTTGCGCCCACTGTTTAAGCCGGCGGTGAGAAGTATGCAGCGAGGCGCCGCCGTCGACGCACATGGCCTCTGTACCTTTCTGAAACTCTTGGTCGCCGGACTCGTCATCCTCTTCGTGATCGTCGTATTCTGGCTTTCTGTCATGGCCCCGGGCCGGCCTCTCCTGTTGTTTATCCTTGCCGCGACGGCCCGCCTGGCCGTCATGCTTCTTGTCGGACCCCTCAGCACCGTCTTGGCCCTTCTCCTTGTCCTGCCTCTCATATTCAGCCCTCTGCTTCTCAGCGAGGAGCTCAACCTGTCGGCAGTCTTGGAGAGCATGGCCTTTGGTGCGATGGATCTTGCAGTACCGCTTGTCGGAGTTTCCTGACTTCTCGGCAGCCGCCAAGGCCCGGCAGACGACACATCCGGCAATTTCCTTGCCGGGGTCATCTTCCTTGGTTTTCTTGGTGGAGCCGGTGTCATCAGATCCCTCAACGGCAAGCACGGCTTTCCCTTTGCGCTTCCTGTTGCGGCGCCGGCCTTTCTTCACCGGGGCGGCAGTATCCTCATCTGAGGAGTCTGTTACCACGCCGGCATCTTCGCCGGGGTACTTGCTTCCCTGTTCAGCCCGAGCACATCTTTTAGCAAGAACATAGAGTTCTGCTACATCTTTCACCTTGTTCATCGCCAGCTCTTCGCGCATCTTGCGGTTACACACGTTCTGATGGAACGCGCTGATGATGGCGGTAGGGTGAACATCAGGGATATTGTACTGTATCCGGCTGAACCTCTGTATATACTTGCGGAGACTCTCGCCTCCCTTCTGGGGAATGACGTGCAGGTCGCTCGCCTAGCCATGGGCTTGGTGGCCTCCAGTAAAGGCGCCCACGAACTCATGGCACAAATCCGACCAGGAGGAAATGGAGTCTACCGGCAAGTGCATCAACCATGACATGGCGTTGGGTTTAAGAGCCAACGGAAAGTAATTCGCCAGCACCTTATCATCACGGGCTCCGGCAGCTTGCATCGCGATGGTGTAAATGCTGAGGAACTCGGACGGGTGGGTCTTGCCGCTGTTCTTTTCGCCCACCTCAGGTTTGAAAGTGCAGTGAGTGGGCCACTGGAACTACCGCAGCTCACGGGTAAAAGCAGGACAACCTACCTCGTAAGGTAGGCCTCCAGGGCTCTCCGGTGTCGGGTGGTTCACAGCAGGCCCTGCTCGCCTGTCTGATTGGTGGCGCGCTCCGCGCCGGCGCTCGATAGTGGTTCGAGCGTTTTCATGTTCTCGTTCCCGAAGGACTTGGCTCTGGTCACAGTGGGTCCACGGGTCGGACGACGCTATGGAGATTTCGTCGCCCGTGACGACACGACGAGCTAGCGTCCACAGCGCCGGGCGAGGAGGGGGCGAGTGCACCGTGGTCACGGCGCCGCCGGCTCTCCTGCCACTGGTGCGTGGGACTCCATCGGAGCATCGACCCGGGGGCTCCACCGGACTCGGTTCGTCTTTGTTGGCCACGGCAACAAGGCTTCGGATAGTGGCTCTCCATTCGTCGAGTTTTCCCTTAGTAGGAGGGAAATCGAGGAGCAACTGCGCGCGCGCCAGGGCTTCTGCTGGCGTTGGTGGCAGCGAAACCTGCACGGATCGCGACGCGCTTCGACTTCTGACCATGTCAGAAGGAGCTCTATCACGACCCCGTGGTCGCATGCCATCTTCGCCAGTGCCTCGGCGAGCAGGCAGGTCTTCTACATCCCGGGAGGGGCGCTCGGGGCTCTTCCCGCGGCGACGCCCGGGGTCTTCGATGTGATTACGCCGTTCGTCGCGCGCCGCTTGAAAGGAGCGCGCCGTCGGCGCCGGCGTGGGAGTCTAGGAAGCCCTCGCGTCGCCTTCGAGAGGGGTGGCAGTGATCTTGGAAGGCCCCGCGCCACCCGCGGAGGGCCTGGCTCCATCTTTGGATTTGGCGGCGTGCAGTCTGTTACCAGGCGCACGAACATCGCCGCCTCCCAAACTCCGGCTGCTCGGACGGTGTTGGTGTTCCTGAACGGCGCCCCGGGTCCTTTCCGCTACCGGTCCGCTGCTCGCCCGCGTCGGGACGGGATGTCTGGCTTCCGACGGGCCAACCGCCACCGTCGTCTTCTTCTTGGGCGCCATGACGATGAAGGAGCATCGAACTAACTGCTAAAGCCGATTCTCACAACTGCACTGCCCCCTACCTGGCGCGCCAAAGATGTCGGTGGGAAACGACACCTATGGGATCACAAGAATCCCTACTACGGTTGCGGGGCGCGGGGTCGCAAGAAGAGCGGATCAAACAGATAGCACACGGTTCCATTATCCAGGTTCGGGCCGCGAAGATGCGTAAAACCCTACTCCTACTTTGGTGGATTGTTTATCTGTGTTCTTGAGCTAGCAATGGGCGTGAAGAGCTCCAAAAAGCCGAATCCTCCTCCTGGTCGCTTCGGGCCTCCTTTTGTAGGAAAGGGATTGCCATAGTGGCACATAGGAGGTGGAAAGGGTACAGTAATGCGAGGTTATCCCTCGCATTACATGACAAGGCGCATTTAATGCGCCTTTCTTAGGTGTCCTTGCTTTATCGAGGACGGGGGAGAGCCCTGTCTCATCCGTCGCCACTCCCCCTTGCGTCGACACGCGCCCTGGACAGCGGTGCTTGTGGTGCCATGTAGGCAGGCAGGCAGCTGAGGTGGCGCAGTGGTGGGTCTCCACGAAGATCTGTACGCCGCCACGCAGGTGCCTGCCCAACTAGTTGTGTCGGCAGCTGCATGCGAACGGCGGTGGGGGTGCAACTGGTGCGGGCCTGATGGTGGCCCCACGGGCGTCCTTGGTAATGGCCTTGTCGGGGCCCCGGCAAGGGTCTTGCCGTGGCGCCCGCTGTCATCCCCGGCAAGGCTCTTGCCGGGGGCCTTGTGGTCCTCCTTGGCTGGGATCCTGCCAAGGATCATCTCCTTCTTAAATGGGTATCTGATCTTGAATGTCTTCACAAAGATCTGCATGCCACCACGGGGATGTCTCCCGAATCCTTGCCCCATGGGGGCAGTGGACTCAAGGGTAGCGTCGCTCCGTAGATGTGGGGCGAGCTGCCACGGCAAGGGTCTAGCCGGGTTAGCTAAAGCTTCCCCCCGACAAGGATCTTGCCGGGGGGGGGGGGGGTCTGCTCTGTCCCCTTTGCTCTTTGTGGTCTTGGTCTTGGCGTCGTTCTGCTTCTCTTCAGCTTCGGCCTTACCTTGGCTTACCTCCCTTGCCGTGCTCGGTGTGGCGGTGCCCGTGGCTCAAACTGCCTGTGCACAGTTATAGGGGTACTAAAAGTGTACCCCCCTTTTTGTACACCGACACTGATGCTTTGCATTGCTTCTACTTTGTTGAACTGCCATTAGCTTAGATTACACATCGTGTATGTGAATACGCCCTGCCTATCCATTTTCAGTACATATTCCATCTGTCATCATACCATATTTATCCATTCAAATGTTGTTATCGTGTATTAGACGTTCAAAAGTAAGAGGGTGATTGCTGATCGTGGAGGAGCACAAGCAAAGTATTTGGAAAAGGTAGTTGCACCTGATAAATCAAATAACCCATTAGGTGTAGTTACAATATCACCTGACCCACAAAATACCCCAACTCTAGCAGACTCTAGCCCTACTACACTGGTCATTTCTGATGCCCCAACTCAGCAGACCCCAACTGCAGCAAACAGTATGATTATGCCAGTTGACATAGCACCAGCTGTACGACGCAAAACCCCCATTCCAGCAAAGAGTACACCAAATCCATTTACCAAATCCCTTTTAGAACCAGAGAGAGCCCCAATTGCAGCAAATAGGACCCCGGTTCCATTTCTTCCCAGTTTAGAAGACGAAGCTTATGTTGTTGTCAGGAACTTTGTGCGCATCTTTCCTTCATGGAAAGATTATACCGCAGACACAGAACAATTTCCAGTCTTCCTCTGCAACTTACGCATAAGTAATGTACTAATGTTATTCATGGTCATTACTGCATATGTTTTTGCTGACAGAAGACACAAGATTTCATTCTTTTAAATAGGCGAGGAGCAAACTGGATTGTCATGATGAGCAAGGGTTTGTTGCGCTTTTCAAGCACTCGTTGATGAAGTATCGTTCCTACCTGAGGCAAGCGCACTTCGATGGCAAGCCTCTGAATGAAATTTCTATAAAGTCTCCGGTACTACATTTATCCAACGGTGACTGGAATAATCTTGTTACACATTGGTCTCGTCTGCAACGCAAGGTACTGTCTATGATATCACATCACAATTTGAACTACATTTCTGCATTTGCCTTAATGTCTCACTTGTACAAAAACTGTTAGCAGAAGAACATTCGTTCTCAAGGGATCACAGAATATCACAACTATACTGCACAGTGCATTGCTCTTGTGAGTACCTCTTGCCCTATATGACCATACTTACTTTCATAGCTGTTTGATTATGTAGCATCACTGCACATGTTAGTCTCGTAATCGTCCATTTATTGGACATTATAAGATCCATATGGACTCTTACACAAATTTAGAATCAACCCAATGCTTTTGAAGAGGTTTAGCTCTACAGTCCTCTTGTAAGGACTGAACGTGGTCTATCAATGTACTTACATTAATAGCTACTCCCTCCGTCCCATAATATAAGAACATTTTGTACAGTACACCAGTGTTCAAAACACTCTTGTATTATGGGAAGAGGGATTGGTTCATTTTGTAGCATTCTGCATCTTATCTCCCTCGCCCACCATTTACCAAAAAAGATCGGATCTATATTTAATCTTACCAACAAGTAGAATACACAGACAATGCCAGTGCAGAAGTGTAGCCGATTGCTCTTGTCAGTACATTTTGCCTTGTAACGCTTGTACTTTCAGGGATTGGTAGTTGATTATGTAGCATGAATCTGCATCTTATCTTCATTATCCTCTATCCCTTCCAGTATTATCATATCTATAATTACTCTCTACAAAATGTAGAGTACAGGCAATGCTTATGAAGAATATTCTGTGCTGAAATTCTTGAGTTATCCTTCCCTTGACATGGAGAAGGGCATTATAAAGCGGGTGTTAACTGTTAATGTAAGTCAGTCCTTCTAAAGCCTTTATCCTCAACTGTTGTTTAATTTGCTCATACTCCCTATCGTTTACTGCTGTTTAGTTTGCTGTTTCTACCAAAATGCATGTTCGTAAGAACCATAAGTTCTAAGTTTTACTTGCAAAACGAAATTCCTTATTCATACCATGCACATTACTTAATACTCCCTATATGTATGCTTGTTTTTGTGGATCTATAATCCAGTGTGTGGTGAAGTAGCCCACGTTTGCACCTTGTCATCTCCTGTTTTATCTTACTGATGTGGCTGATGATATGAACAACATGCCATGCACATTATCCAAAATAGATACAATGATTTTCTTTTCCCTTCATCTATGCTTGTTATGTTGACATGGTAATCCAGTAGTGTGGTGAAGCTCCCCGCATTATGAACAATGCCAAATTATGCTATTGATATTTTGAACATACTCTTTATTTTCTAATTTGAAATTAGATAGAATTGACAGAACAGTTGTCGGTGTCAAAACCGGCGGATCTCGGGTAGGGGGTCCCGAACTGTGCGTCTAGGCGGATGGTAACAGGAGACAAGGGACACGATGTTTTTACCCAGGTTCGGGCCCTCTCGATGGAGGTAAAACCCTACTCCTGCTTGATTAATATTGATGATATGAGTAGTACAAGAGTAGATCTACCACAAGATCAAGGAGGCTAAACCCTAGAAGCTAGCCTATGGTATGATTGTTGTTCTGTTGTTCGTCCTACGGACTAAAACCCTCCGGTTTATATAGACACCGGAGAGGGCTAGGGTTACACAGAGTCGGTTACAATGGTAGGAGATCTACATATCCGTATCGCCAAGCTTGCCTTCCACGCCAAGGAAAGTCCCTTCCGAACATGGGACGAAGTCTTCAATCTTGTATCTTCATAGTCTAGGAGTCCGGCTGATGGTATAGTCCGGCTATCCGAACACCCCCTAATCCAGGACTCCCTTAGTAGCCCCTGAACCAGGCTTCAATGACGACGAGTCCGGCGCACAGATTGTCTTCGGCATTGCAAGGCGGGTTCTTCCTCCAAGTACTTCATAGAAGATTTTGAACACAAGGATAGTGTCTGGGTTTGCAAAATAAGTTTCCACATATTGCCATAGAGAGAATAATATTTACACCAATCTAATCTGCTGACGTATTCCGTAGCGTGACATCACACCACAGCCAAGCCTTTAGTAAAATCGTTTTATTGTCCCACCTCAGCGTGTTATGCGAGGCGGTTTCCTTGGAACGTCTTGTCAAAGCAGAGATCGTGTCCCCTTATTCCGGGATTCTCATCAATACGGACGTTGGTAACCCAACTGGCGATTGTTTACGGCGCTTGGGAGATAAGCGAGTTTTACTAGGCGGGTGGGGACGCGTGGTTGCGTCCGCCCATATAAGGGTATAAGGATCCACCTTTTCACCTACGCCTTCTTCCTCCTTTGCCTATCCATTTCCGCGCACTCAAGCTCCAGCGCCCAAGTCTGCATTCCCCACCTCAACCTTCTCCAACCATGTCTGGAGCGGGAGGCAAGTGGATGGTCTCCTCCGTCACGGAGGGACACATCAAAAACCTAAGGAAGGCCGGATACTTGTCCAACGACATCGTGCACCGGCTTCCCGAAGAGGGGCAGCTCGTCCCCACCCCAAGGCCCCATGAGGGGGTGGTGTTCCTCCCCCATTTCCTCCGCGGACTGGGTTTCCCTCTCCACCCATTTGTCTGGGGGCCCATGTTCTACTATGGCCTAGATTTCCATGATCTGGCCCCAAACTTTGTCCTCAATATCTTGGCGTTTATTGTCGTGTGCGAGGCATTCCTCTGCATCCGCCCCCATTTCGGCCTATGGCTCAAGACTTTCAATGTCAAGCCAAAGGTGGTGCGCGGCACCCAGGCGGAGTGCGGAGGCGCCATGGTTGGCAAGATGCCCAACGTCCTATGGCTCGAGGGCTCCTTCGTGGAGACCCTGAAGGGGTGGCAATCGGGGTGGTTCCATATCACCGAGCCACGTGACCCTGAATGGGTCGCAGCCCCCGAGTTCCGATCCGGACCCCCTACGCGGCTCACGTCCTGGAAAGAGACGGGCCTGTCATGGGGCAACAAAGGAGAGGTGACTGGACTACAAACATGCATCCAAACCCTGGTGAAGAAGAAGCTTAAACATGTCAACGTAGTCCAGGTTAGGCTCATCTGCCGGATCCTCCCGTTTTAAAACGGGCCTTCAACCTGTGGGAGTTCGACCCGACGCAGCACCCAACTCTAAGAAGGCTCTTCGACACGACGTACGAAGATGCCTGGAAGGTGCTATTCAAGGGCTCCAAGGCTCCCGCATCCGCTACAGAGGATCACGGATTCAGCACGCAGCGTCACGCTAGTGCGGAAAGCCGTTTTCACCTTTTACAGGGTATTTTAGCTTTTCATAGTTTTGACTTTATGCGGGATCTAAGCTCCCTTTCCTTTGATAGGAGTGGCAGGTGAAGTCCGGACAGATCAACTGTCCGGCCCCTTTGCCCGAAGACCCGGCGGATGCTCTATTGGCAAGGCTGCTGGTTCTGGCACCCTATGTGGTGCCAGAGAAGAAGGCCACGGGGACTCGAAAGAGTGCCCGTCATGTGGTGGTGTCGGATTCGTCGTCCACAACTCCGAGACGCAATCCTCCCGTGAAGACGAAGAGGAGGGAGAAGATTCCCCTCCCCCTCCAGTGGGGGAGGGAAAGAAAAGGAAGGCCGCCCCAACTGGGGAGGCCGGAGGGTCCAAGAAGGGGAAAACCCTTCTTCCGGACTACTCCACCAACGCCGATGATGGCGAAGAGGAGTGGCCGCATAGGGCTAAGCCCCTGGCGAAATCGTAAGTATCCGGATACCAGAGTAAGTCATAGTATTCCTTTACTGCACAGCTTTTCCTTACGTCGAATATGATTATGCAGTCCACCCAAAGACCGGCTCGACGTGTCGTCGAGCGGTTCCCTGGACTCGTCGGACATAAACTCTCCTCCGACGGCTACCTCCCCCCGCCCTACGGATGATGCCGAGGTGGCGTCCCAGGAGGTTCCAAGCCAGGAGGAGGTGGTCCCGAAGGTGCCACAAGGTGACCTTCCGGACCCCAGGCGCCAAGGGAATAGAACCCCTAAGGGCTCCAAGTCCGGCCCTAGGCCGGACACCGCTCCGGAACCTTCAAAGGTTCTATAGTGCGGCGCGCGACCTCCTTCCAAGAGGAGCAAGCCCACTGAGCCGGTGGCCCCCTTCCAACCGAAGGCGCCAGACAATCTGCTGGAGGTGGTTAAAGGCACCTCCATCGACGAGGAGCACCGCACTATTATGAGTGCGGTGGTTCAGAAAGTTTAGTCCGCCAAGAGCGGGCTGACCGAAGCCTGTGCCGGCCTTTTAACAGGCTTTGAGGTATGTAAGAAATATATAAAAATATTACCGCATAGATAGTAGCCCCTGATGCTCTGTTTGGCGTTCGGAAAGAAAAGCCGAATAGAGGATCTAATAAAATTCACAGGAGTCTAACAAAAGTAAGTCAATATACATATGCAGGCTTCACTGCTGGCGTCCGCCGCACTGACTGCGGAGGTGGACACGCTAAAGCAGAACCTCGAGCGGTCCAAGCAAGAGCTTGGCCTTGCCAAGAAGCAGCTCGAGGACAAAGAAGGTAAGAAATACCTTATTAAATATAAAATGGTGCAATTGCAAAAAGTGACAGGACTAACGTGGCTATTGTAGGGGCCACAACTGAGGTGGCGACCCTTAAGCAAGCGTTGTCTGAGGCCGAGAAGAGGGCGGCCGCAAAGCGCACTAAGCGGGAGAAGTATGAGGTGCAGGTTGGCGAGGTGCGGCAAGAGCTCCAGGCTCTCATGAAAAAACATGAGAGTTTGGAGCTTGACTCAAAGACCCGAGAGTCTGAGCTCGCGGTGGCCATTGAGAATGCCAAGTCTGCCAAGGCCGAAGCCCAGAAGGCCCTCCAGGAGGTTGAGGCGATGAAGAAGATAGCGGCGGGTAAGTCTTTCTTTATAAAAGGCAAGCATGTGAAAGTCAATTACTTGTTAATTACCCGAATCCGGAGCTCTCCAGGAGCATTCGCAGATCTGCCCCGCAGCGTGTCAGATGCCGCCGCATTCTACCGAGCCGTGGAGGGCAGCTCGACAGAGAAGGTGTTCTGGTCTCAGTATGCTAAGGCCGGACTCCCTGTGCCCTTGAGCGACCAGCTGAAGCAACTGGTCGAGCTCCACAAGGTGGCCGAACAGGCCATGAAGGGCCTCATAGTTTGGCTGTGGCCTAGAGAGGCTCTGC
This sequence comes from Aegilops umbellulata, assembly GCA_032464435.1. Lineage (NCBI taxonomy): Eukaryota > Viridiplantae > Streptophyta > Magnoliopsida > Poales > Poaceae > Aegilops > Aegilops umbellulata. The sequence continues at coordinate 81,659,223 of CP136054.1, read as the reverse complement.
CTGGGAGCTACTTCGGGCTGGTGAGGCGGCTGGTGGAGGCCTGTCCAAGGCTCGAAGTCATCAAGTGCTCCGTCTGCATCGAAGGTGCCCAGGGCGCTTGCCCGTGCCAAGGTGCACTGGGGCAAGCTGGATGCGGAGAAGCTTGTGAAGGACGGGCCACCGCCGGGCAAGGAGCATCATCACCCCGAGATGTACTATAAGGGTGTTCTGTAAGGCGCCCGCCTTATGGCGGACGAGTGCTCGAAAGATGTAATTTTTGAGTAAAACTTGTCTATTTTGTCCTATGCGCTGAAAACTTGTTCATCTGCGCTAAGCGATGCTTTTTGAATTTAAAATATTACCTTCTGTGCGGACGTTTATCAAATTTTGAGAGATGGGGAGTCGTCGGCTTCTGCCCCCATGCCACGAGTGCTGGGGTGTTTGGGATAAACTTGAGCGCTCTTTTTCCCATTCTTGGGTCCTTCGAGGGAGGCGCTCAACACAACGAACAAGGCAAACGGACTATAATGCATGAACACTCTCACTTAGCCATATAATTCTATAATTTTAAATTTCAGCGAAGCCCCTAGTGTTCGGAAGACCGAGTTCGGGGCGCTATCCACGCATGGGCCGGACAAAGCCGACTCTTCGCTCTAAGCTGCATAAGTCTTTAGGGACTCGAAAACCTCTCGAACAGCGACCAGCTCGCGCCTTATCATGACGGTCAGTTTTAGCTTTCTCTACTGAGGTGCTTTAGCCCAGCTCAACTGGGGCACAATCGCAGTAGTTCTCCTAGCGCTACCTTAGCCGATACAACGGAACGTAAGGTACCAAAACATAGGAGCCGGGCAAACCCAACATTTGACCCAAGACATGATTCAGAGCCGATGCATATAATGCTATAAGTTCGGGGTGCCGCACTTGTGAAAATGTTCGGACTTCTCACACCGTGTTGTGGGGTACTTAAGCCCCTGGTGTATTGGCCGTACCAAAGTGTACGGGTGCAACATGTCATTAATGAACATGTATTCTTAAAAAAGAGTAATACAGTAATAGTCAAAATCTATGCATTGTTTATTTGAAGAAGCTGTGATCAAAGCAGAATGATACAAATTGTGCGATAAGCAAAATGTGGGACTTTTTGACATGTCCTATCCAGGGGCGGACTGTGGAATGATATGCAAAACAGGTATACTGCTCATTATAGAGACCACCTTAGAGTTCCATAGTGCGGCGTGGTTTTCTTCTTCCCTGGGTCTTGCATCGTTTGTGCGGCAATTGTACTACCGACTTAGGCCTTCCGAAGAATGGAGTCCTGAAAGTGAAATAAAAGTAAGAAATTGGCAGCCCCTAGTGCGGTTTAAACCGTGTTATGGGCGTGCCGTGATGGTTCCCCTCCCCTTGTCTCCATGGTATTTCCAGAGCGTAATTATGTACGCGCAGTACTGGTTTCGCGATTTCGTGAGGGCTGGGGATGGGGCTGCATTGCTACGCCTGCTCACGACGTGTCAGGCAGTCTTGCTGTAGGTTACTCCGGGCGCGCTTGACGGTGTCCGGACGTTTAGTGACCGGACTGGAAAATTGCCTTGAGAGGCTGCTTTGTACTTCCGCTGCGAGAGCCGCCGTATGCTCCTCCGTACGGAGAGAGCGTTTGGTGTTTCCATTGACCGTAATGACTCCTCGAGGGCCTGGCATCTTGAGCTTGAGGTATGCGTAATGCGGTACCGCATTGAACTTGGAAAATGCGGTTCGCCCGAGCAGTGCGCGATAGCCACTGCGGAACGGGACTATGTCGAAGATTAATTCCTCGCTTTAGAAGTTATCCAGAGATCTGAAGACCACTTCAAGTGTGAATGAGCCTGTACAATTGGCCTCTACACCTGGTATGACGCCTTTAAAGGTCGTTTTAGTGGGTTTAACCCTCGAAGGATCGATGCCCAATTTCCGCACTGTATCCTGATAATGCAGGTTCAGGCTGCTGCCGCCGTCCATGAGGACTCGAGTGAGGTGAAATCCGTCAATGATTGGGTCGAGAACCAATGCGGCGAATCCGCCGTGACGGATGCTAATGGGGTGGTCCCTTCGATCAAAAGTGATCGGGCAGGAGGACCATGGGTTGAACTTCGGGGCGACTGGCTCCATCGCGTATACGTCCCTTAGCGCACGCTTCTGCTCCCTCTTGGGGATGTGGGTTGCGTATATCATGTTCACTGTCCGCACTTGTGGGGGGCATCCCTTCTGTCCACTACTGTTCGCCGGCCGGGGCTCCTCCTCGTCGTCGCTATGTAGCCCCTGATCTCTGTTTTTGGCGTGTAACTTGCCTGCCTGCTTGAACACCCAACAATCCCTGTTGGTGTGATTGGCTGGCTTTTCTGGGGTGCCATGTATCTGGCACGAGCGGTCGAGTATTCGGTCCAAACTGGACGGGCCCGGAGTATTTCTTTTAAATGGCTTTTTCCGCTGACTGGATTTATAGCCTCTGAATCCGGCATTAACTGTCGTATCCTCAGTGTTGTCGTTGTTAATGCGGTGCTTTTGCTTGTTGCGACGCGACCTACCACTGTTGTCCTTGGTATCCGAATTACCAGGGTTCTTGGTCATGTTGTTGCTACGAGCAAGCCAACTGTCTTCTCCCGCACAAAAGCGGGTCATGAGTGTCGTGAGGGCTGCCATAGATTTCGGCTTTTCCTGTCCAAGGTGCCGGGCGAGCCACTCGTCACGGATATTATGCTTGAAGGCCGCTAGGACCTCTGCGTCCGGACAGTCGACGGTTTGATTTTTCTTGGTTAGGAACCGTGTCCAGAATTGCCTGGCCGATTCCTATGGCTGCTGAATTATGTGGCTTAGGTCATCGGCGTCTTGAGGTCACACATAAGTGCCCTGGAAATTGTCGAGGAATGCGGCTTCCAGGTCCTCCCAACAACCAATTGATTCTGCTGGCAAGCTGTTAAGCCAATGCCGAGCGGGTCCTTTAAGTTTGAGTGGGAGGTATTTGATGGCGTGTAGATCATCGTCGCGGGCCATGTGGATACGAAGGAGATAATCCTCGATCCATACCGCAGGATCTGTTGTGCCATCGTATGACTCAATGTTCACGAGTTTGAAACCCTCAGGGATTTGATGATTCATTACTTCATCTGTGAAGCATAGTGGGTGTGTGGCGCCTCTGTATTGGGCTATATCACGACGCAGCTCAAACGAGCTTTGTCGATTGTGTGCGGCCCGGCCGGATTTACTGTATCCGGCGTGATGATTATCGTCTTGTGTCGTGGGGCGCCCACGCGATCCGTAGATCAACCTTGTTTGCTTTGCCTTGTCCTCCAATATATCTCGTAGGTCTGGCGCATTCCCCCGTTCCTTGGTATGTTTAAAGCGGCATCGGGGTGCAGCTTGAGTGGAGGGCCGAGAGGCCTCTCTGTCACGGCCACGTGGTGGCCGGTCGGCTGCATCATGCACTGGTGATGTAGGTGCTTCTTCCTCTAATCGGGGTAGCAACCTGCGCTTTGGGTAGCTCTTGGAGGGGCGTTTGAGTCCATACTCTTCGCCCGCTAGGACTTCCGTCCATTTGTCGGCTAGCATGTCTTGATCAGATCTAAGCTGTAGCTGTTTTTTCTTGAGGCTGCTCGCCGTGGCTATAAGCCTACGTTTGAAGCGCTCTTGTTCGACGGGATCCTCAGGCACGACAAATTCATCGTCGTCGAGGCTTGCCTCGTCTTCGGGGAGGCATGTAATTATCATGCTCGACCTCTTTGTCTGCCGCTCTCTCATGAGGGTTGGCTTCTCCGTCCTCCTGTGTTGTGTTTTGCTGGAGGGGGTTTTCTTTGGCACTGTCCAGAGTGTTATTATCTCACGTGCCGGAATCATCGTTTTTGCTTTGGCGGGATTAAGAATGGCGCCGCTGACGCCGGCGCTTAGGTTGTTTCTTGGAGGGGTCATCCTCCGCTGTTCCATCGCCATCGCCCTCTTTTGGGGTATCCACCATGTATATGTCATATGACGAGGTGGCTTTCCAGTGCCCTATATGCGCTGATTCCTGATGGTCTCCTGCATCGACGTCCATACCGTCGATGTCTTTGGAGTCGTAGTCGAGTACGTCGGTTAAATCATCGACAGTGGCTACAAAGTGGGTGGTGGGTGGGTTTTGAATTTCTTCATCATCCGCGTCCCAACCTTGCTGACCATAGTCCGGCCAGGGCTCTCATGATAAAGAGAGAGATTTTAGTGAATTCAGAATATCGCCAAAAGGCGAGTGCTGAAAGATGTCCGTGGCGGTGAACTCCATAATCGGCGCCCAATCAGATTCGATCGGCAGGGGCGTGGGAGGCTCAGAGTCCGGAGGGGAGTCCGACGCCTTGGTGTCACAAGCTTCGCAAAGGACAAAGCTGGTGTTCGGCTCGATCGCAACAGAGATTTCGGCCTCCGAGGCAGCGTCCAACCACCCGTCCTTGATCGGCGCGATCGGCTCCGAACTAAGTGTCGGGGCTGATGCTGGCGCGGCCTCCAAAGCGCTGTTCGGCGGCAGAGCTAAATCGTGCCCTTCGTGACAGTGCAGAGCGCTCGGCTGTGGCTCGAATCCGTCGAAGATCAAGTCTCCGCGGATATCAGCCGTGTAGTTAAGACTTCCAAATCTGACCTGATGGCCAGGGGCGTAACTTTTGATCTGCTCCAGATGGCCAAGCGAATTGGCCTGCAGTGCAAAGCCGCCGAATACGAAGATCTGTCCGGGGAGAAAAGTCTCACCCTGGACTGCATCGCTGCTGATGATCGGAGAAGCCATCGGGTCTAAAAGTGACGACACAGAGGAACTCTCAATGAAAGGACCAATGTCGGTGTCAAAACCGGCGGATCTCGGGTAGGGGGTCCCGAACTGTGCGTCTAGGAGGATGGTAACAGGAGACAAGGGACACGATGTTTTTACCCAGGTTCGGGCCCTCTCGATGGAGGTAAAACCCTACTCCTGCTTGATTAATATTGATGATATGGTTAGTACAAGAGTAGATCTACCACAAGATCAAGGAGTCTAAACCCTAGAAGCTAGCCTATGGTATGATTGTAGTTCTGTTGTTCGTCCTACGGACTAAAACGCTCCGGTTTATATAGACACCGGAGAGGGCTAGGGTTACACAGAGTCGGTTACAATGGTAGGAGATCTACATATCCGTATCGCCAAGCTTGCCTTCCACGCCAAGGAAAGTCCCTTACGGACACGGGATGAAGTCTTCAATCTTGTATATCATAGTCCAGGAGTCCGGCTAAAGGTATAGTCCGGCTATCCGAACACCCCCTAATCCAGGACTCCCTCAACAGTTATCATCTTTGTTTATACACGTGCAAAATGTGTCATCTTTCAACTTTGTTTCAGGGTGATATGCCTGATGGCATGCACAAGTCTGCTGAAGGCTGTGAGACAAACCCAACATATATTGCAGCAAAGAAGGCAAAACATCTTGAAGATAGAGAGACAACCCCAAACGTCTTGATGCAGTGTTCAAGTTACTTGAGACTAACAGTCAGACAAGCTCAGTTAATTCGTTGTCTGAATCAGTTCGACTTCTTCAGTCCCAAGTTCTAGCAGAAAGGCATTCTGCAACTCAACATCGACTTGAAGTCCTATCTCTAAGAAAGATTGCGGAGAACACCAATAAGAACCTCATAGCTAAACAGCTACACCTGGAAGATATGACTGACATGCTAGGCCGGTCTCATAGCCTTGCTCAGCAGCTTGCGCAACAGTTTCCCCGCAAGGCTAACCTTTCTTGAACTGTCTTGGAAGTGGTCTTGGTTCAGTATTATTTTGTTATGCTGCAATGGTGCCCAGTTTTTGTAATCTGCTTCGTCGTTGCGCTTTATGATCACTATTGGCGAACTTTGATGCCCAGCGGATGTAATATACCTTAAATCCTTTATTGTATAGTGTAGGTTTATTCTTAGTTACTATGCCGTAATTTCTTTATTGTATAGAGTAGGTTTGTTCTTATTTCCTACTAGTTACGCAGCAGCCCGAAATGAACCCCGACCCATGATTGTGCGAGTCAAATCACGGGCTTTTAACAGGCCAAAATTGTCTCTATCCTTGTTTGGCCCAATCAGATATCGGCTGCGAGCAAGCCAGATGCAAACCGGGCCATAGTTAGGCCCAACTATATGACGGGCTTTTAACAGGCCGAAATTAATATAGGGCCGAAATGTTAAACGGGCCCTTAACAGGCCAAAACTAATATCAGGCCGAATTACTAAGTGGTCCTTTAGCAAGTGGGACAAAAAGCATAGTGTCCAGTTGACGGGCTGAATCTAATATGGGCCATAATTGAGCCCAAAGCCTCTTAAAGGGTCGGACCTGATCTGGGCCGTAATTCAGCCCAGAACGTGGTTGGCTTTTAACAGGCCGGATCTCATATGGGCCACTATTAGGCCCGGAGCATGGCAGGACATTAATGGACCGGATCAAATATGGGTCGGCATTTTGCCCAAAACATGGCCGCCAGTTAATGGGCCGGCCTACTAGGGTCCTCAAAATCTTGTGGGCCTACAGCTGGGCCAGCCCATTAATGTCGATGAAATCTCGTGGCCTTTAGCTGGGCCGGCCCATTATGACCCGCAGGAATCTTGTGGGCCTTTACCTGGGCCGGCCCATTATGGCACACAAAAATCTTGTGGGCCTTTACCTGGGCCGGCCCATTATGGCCCGCAAAATCTTGTGGGCCTTTACCTGGGCCAGCCCATTATGGTCTGCAAAATCTTGTGGGCCTTTAGCTGGGCCGGCCCATTATGGTCCACAAAATCTTGTGGGCCTTCAGTTGGGCCGGCACATTTAACCTTGCTGGGCCAGTCCACGTGTCAACATATCATTGGCGCGTCTCGCCCATTGGATGAGTGACACCTGTGCCAACGCGGACCCGACACGTGTCTCCTCTAGCCAATGATGATTTTACACATGGAAAATCACCATTGGTCGAGGCTGTTAACGGGTTATCGGATCCAAAACCCGACCCGGTAGCTTAACAGCGTTCCATTACGGTGGATGCCACGTGTCGGTCACCCTTGATGAAAGCACTTCCGTGACATGCGATTTATCGTCATGGAAGTGGACACTTCCGTGATGATAATTTTGGTAATGTAATGGAACACTTCTACGACAACACAGGTATGACTATCTTGATTCTGTCATAAATTTGTCATGAATGTACATGCATGACAAAAAACGCGACCTACTGTGACAAACACGTATCATCACGGAAGTGTATTTTTTTTGTAGTGATACAATGCGCAAAATGGGTATAGACCCCTCAAGGATCAAACCCACAAAAATAACCTTTAAAGGTGTCATCCCAGGTGTAGAGGCCCATTGCATGGGCTCAATCACACTGGAAGTGGTCTTCGGATCTCCGGACAACTTCCAAAGCGAGGAATTAATCTTCGATATCGTCCCGTTCCGCAGCGGCTCCCACGCACTGCTCGGGCGAACCGCATTTGCAAGATTCAATGCGGTACCACACTACGCATACCTCAAGTCAAGATGCCAGGACCTAGGGGGGTCATAACAGTCAATGGAATCATAGAGCGCTCGCTCCGCACGGAGGACCACACTGCAGCCCTCGCAGTAGAATCACAAAGCAGCCTCTTAAGGCAATCCAGCAATTCGGCAATAAAGCCCCCGGACACCGTCAAGCGAGTCCGGAGTAACCTGCAACAGGATCGCCTGTCACATTCAGAGCTCGCCTAGCAATTCGGCCCCCGCCCTAGTCCCAGATAAACGGCGAAATCCGTGCCGCGCGTACATAACTATGCATTGAAAATACCATGGGCATAGGCGGGGGCACGACCATGGCACATCCCACGGTGCGGCTCAACCGCCCTAGGGGCTGAATACCTTCATCATTCTCTCTCTTTCAGGACCTTACTCTCTGGAAGCCCTATCCGACAGTGTGATTGCCGGACACATAATACAGCAACCAAGGAGGCAGGAAGCTATGTCGTACAATGGAATCCCCAGGTGGTCTCTAATAACGAGCGGAATACCTGCTTTAAATACCAGTCTGCGGCTTGCCCTTGGATAGGACATGTTAAGTAATCCTAATTTTTGCTTATTGCACCACTTGTATCAGTACGTTTCAACGTATTCTTCAACTAACAATGCATAGCACTAGTCTATTATCACATTATTTACTCCTTTTTATATATGTTTATTTACAACAATCAGCACCCATACATTCCGGTACGGCCAGTACGCCAGGGGCTTTTGTATACCCCATAATACGGCGTGAGAAGTCCGAACACTTTCGACAGTGCGGCACCCCGAACTTATAGCACTATATGCATCAGCTCCGAATCATGTCTTGGGTCAATAGTTGGGTTTGCCCGGCTCCCATGTTTTGGTACCTTATGTTCCTCTATATTGTCTAAGGTAGCACTGGGAGAACTACTGCGATTGTGTCCCGGTTCTTCTGGACGAACACCTCAGTAGAGAAAGCCAAAACTGACTGTCATGATGAGGCGAGAGTTGGTTGCTGTTCGAGAGGTCTCAAGTCCCTAAAGACTTTTTCCGCTTGGCTTTGTCCGACTTAGGAGTATATAGCGCCCCAAATTCGGCCTTCCGAATACTGGGGGCTTCGCCAAAATTTAAAATTGTAGAATTATATGGCTAAGTGAGAGTGATAAAGCATTATAGTCCGATTGCCTGGTTTGTTGCGCTGAGCACCTCCCTCGAAGGACCCAAAAATGGGAAAAAGAGTGCTAATATTTATCCCGAACACCCCAGCACTAGCTGCATGGGGGCAGAAGCCGACGACTGGCCAACTCCCAGATTTTATAAATGGCCGCACAGAAGGTAATATTTTAAATTCAAAAAGCGTTCCATACAAATGAACTAATTTTCACATTACAGGATCACAGCGAGGTCGATGATGGTCTCAGCGAGGTCAACCACGGAGTCCTTCTCCTGCCCATTGCTGATGATCTTGTATTGCTTATGGATGTCGACAAGCTTGTTGCACCATATGGCTGAATCGTTGTGTTCTTCCTTCTCTCCACTGTAGCAAAGGTGCAGTCGGCGCTGCCGATGAAACGGGCGAATGCTCCAGAACCTAGTGCAGCCATAGGACTGAGGCAAGGCAGAGCTTCACCGAGTCCGTATCGTTGGTGTAAATCACATTCAACTTGGTGCAGCCATAGAACTAAACGGCGAACTCAAAGGGGAACTCCTTGCTGAAGTCCATATCCAGCAGGCTCACCCCTCGGATCGCCATTGGAGTCTCTTCTAGTGAACGAGTCTGTAGGCGGCGGCAGCAGTTCGTTTTTCAACTCTTGGGGAACTGGATTCAACAGTAAGCTGAGTGTGTATAGGCGACAACAGTTACTACCCCTCCCTCGTCCGCTGCACGCCCCGCAGAAGATGCACCCTCGGCCACACATTGGTTCACGAGCGGGTCTGTATTGGTACTGTAATAACAGGAGTTAGTGGTAACTTTACTTAAATTTAATTAGCTATAAGAGAAATTTATACTTAAAACAAGCAATGCATTCGCTCGTTCTATCAGTGCCACATGATCAACATGCACAACAATTAGAATTATTATTCTCAGGACGCACACGATCAACACATTTGTCGCACTTTCACAAAGATAATACTACCAAGTTGAACTGTTTGTTATGGTTGTTGTCCTCTGCATCATCATGCCGTGTTTCCCATCTTGCAAGATTCAAAACCAACAAATAAGATCCAAATAATAAGTACAACAAAGATGCCCACACATCTCATTGATTCCCAGCTTGCAAGATTCAGAACCAACAAATAAGATCCAAATAATAAGTACAACAAAGATGCCTACACATCTCATTGATTCCCAGCTTGCAAGATTCAGGACCAACAAATAAGATTCAAATAATAAGTACAACAAAGATGCCTACACATCTCACTGATCCCAGCTTGCAAGATTCAAAACCAACCCATTAGAGCCTTTTGATAATGTGAATATCGAGATTAAATCCATCTTGGCTAGCCATGTCATACAATCAAAGAACTTGGCGAATGCTCTTGACCGTCACAACATCTGTAGTTGAGTATTCCTTTTTGCACAACATGTTTGCACATCACAAACAAGGAGACAGGAGATCATGATTTCACTTTAATAGCGGCCTCCTTGAACTCAACCTCCAGCTCTACTTCGATGAGGTCTGCCTGGAGTTCCATGATTCAATTCATGCGCCTTTTTCTATAGTTCACCTGAAATGAAGCAAAGATTGCATCATTCAGCTAGCAAGAAGTACTTGCTCTTGTGAGCTGGCAGGTTCTTCTTTAGTAGTTGCACTGAAATTGAGGAACATTAAGGTTGGATGTCCGGCTCATGTAAGGTGCAACTATAATTTTCTTATCCTTTTCTGCAGTTCCACTAAAATAAAGTGCCATTGTGGTGACAGTGACGGCTCCATCTTGCAAAGGCTAATAAAATATTTCACGAGATTACCAGCAGAACTTGACGGAGATTTTGGAAACTCCAATCACCATTTTGTGCAGTTCAACCAAAATTGAGAGATGTTGCCGACGTGAAATTTTAGTTGAACTGCACAAGACACTCATTCCAAAAAAGTGTTTTGTGCAGTTCACCAAAAGGTCACAATAGCAACAAGGTGAAATGGATATCCCTATCTGCACAAAAAAGATAGAAAGTAAACAGTTGTTGGTTAATAAGAATATACGAAACATATACAAAATGAAAAGAAGCATCTTAAATGTGTTCATGGCAATCACGCAAGGACAGTAGAAATTTTAAAATGTCAGCAATGCTTCATGTTACTAGAAGCATTACGATCAACAATGAGATTCCTCAAATATGGGATTACTTTAATGGTGGCATTGCTTGTTTACCACACACAGTAAATCAAGAGTAGCTAAAGAGTTGGTTTAAGGGCATGGGACCGTGGGGACACCAGGACACTCAGCAGCGTAAATGAGCAACTTACTTATCATACTGGGGGAAACAGCAGGAGTGCCATTTGTAACACAGTTTAATTGCATCTTATCACTAGAGGCATTAGATTAACAATAACACTGGTTAGACATGTCCCTAAGGTAACAGTGTGATCGCTTCATTTTACATGCGCCCTTACATTAACAACAGCAAAAGGTTGGTATAAGGACATGCGACAGTGGACGCATCAGCACAATGTACCTACAAGGAGGCATAAAGTGGTGATGCCGAGTTTGTTCATGCTATGTGAGGGCAGCAAACCTAATCCTGGAGACCTTGTACTATGTGAGGGCAGCAAATCTAATCCTGGAGACCTTTTACTATGTGAGGGCAGCAAATCTAATCCAGGAGACCTTTTACTATGTGAGGGCAGCAAATCTAATCCTGGAGACCTTTTACTATGTGAGGGCAGCAAATCTAATCACGAGACCTTTTACTATGTGAGGGCAGCAAATCTAATCCTGATACCTTTTACTACGTGAGGGCAGCTGTCGGTGTCAAAACCGGCAGATCTCGGGTAGGGGGTCCCGAACTGTGCATCTAGGCCGGATGGTAATAGGAGACAAGGGACACGAAGTTTACCCAGGTTTGGGCCCTCTCGGTGGAGGTAAAACCCTACTCCTGCTTGACTAATATTGATGATATGGGTAGTACAAGAGTAGATCTACCACGAGATCAAGGAGGCTAAACCCTAGAAGCTAGCCTATGGTATGATTGTTGTATGTTGTATATTGTATATCATCTATCGACTAGCCTGGCCCTGGTTTATATAATGCACCATAGGCCTAGGTTAACAAGAGTCCTAGCCGAATACGCCGGTGGGGAGAAGTCCTTGTATTGATCGCCAAGTCTTGTGGAATCTTCCTTGTATGCGGCAGCTGTCCGAACTGGCCCATGAGTATACGGCCACGGGGGTCCTCGGCCCAATCTAATAGATTGGGAGACGACGTGGTGAGTACCCCCTAGTCCAGGACACCGTCAGTAGCCCCCTGAACCGGTCTTCAAGTTAGGGACGCTCCTCGATTCTTCCGAACTGTTTTTCATCTTCGGTTGTCGGTCTTGAAAATTGGTTCAACAAATCTTCTTTATCTTCAATCTTGAGGATCGCGAAAATGCATTCGACGGGTTTACACGTCGGGTATCCGAGGAGCCCCTTTAAGTTTCCGGCCTTTATTAATGCCTTGTTTTATGCCACACCTCGGGTTTGAAGTTCTTCCCGGGAGGCAGTTTCCTCTTGCGTCCGAGCTCGAATGCCGGACTGCATTCGAGGTATCCTTTGCAGCCGAGCACCAACGCCGGACCGCTTCCCAGCTCTAATGCCAGAATGTATCCGACCTCCAACGCCGGACTATGTATCCGAGCTCCAACGCCGGACAGTATCCGAGCTCCAACGCCGAATTGTATCCGAGGTGGCGTAAATCACCTTGGTTCAAAGAAGTTTGAAGGAGTTTAGCCGAGCTTAATGCCGGAAATGCCCTCTATGGAGCCAGCCACTAGCGCCTGAGCTTTATGCCGGACTGCTTCCGAGGTGGTGCACCACCCCGAATGTGGGCCGATTTTTGTCATTTTTTTATTGGTGCAATTTATTCTCTGCCGAGATATATAGCCAGTAGCCCTCAAGGTGGGTATCGGTCTAAAACCCGAGATGCACATGAAGGATGACATAAGACCGCTGATCCCAATAGCCGCTGAGACTCAAGTCGATTTGCAAAATCGGCCTGAGGATCAAGTCCTAGCTCGGCAGAATACTTCGGGACACTAAAAGCGGTGTGCTCAATCCTCGAGACTCAGGTTGGGTGCGGCCGACCAACCTGAGTATCAAGATCTCCTCGGAAACTATATTGCACATAAAATTTTCTGCATTTGACAAGCAATGTAGTAGCCCCCGAGACACGGGTTGGGTGGCAACACCAGATCAGGGGATCGATGTGCCCCTTTAATATGTTTAAATAATAAGCCCGAAGCCCAGTAGCCCCCGAGCCTTAATGCAGGCACGGGTGGCCGAATTAAGGATCAATATCCATAGTAAAATCATAAATTGTGTGTAATGACTCTATGTATCCAAGTACTTTACGTCATTTAATGCTCGGATCCGCATTGTACAAAACTTTGTTGACCGACCATCGGCTTCCACCTCCTCGGCCAGTAGTCGAGGATTGTTTGTCTTACTTTATAAAGCCTTTATGAGGGCAAAGATTTTTGACAAACAAGGCAATCTGGCCATACGGTTTTATAAACAAAGGTACACGGAGAGATATGTTATATTACTGTTTAACAGAAGAAATGTCTTCCAAAGAAAATAGTCCCGCTATCGGTTCCTTTCTTTGGGTTGTCATGCTAAGCATGATCATAAAACCTTAGCTCCAATGTAAGAGCAAAATATCGAGGATTTAGTTTGGGAGGCTAGTTAATAGCCCCGGGTAGTGTTCGGCGACAGTCGATGTCAAGTCGTAAACACTTCGGCCAATGTTATGAACGGCCTGTTATTTAACATAGTCATCGGATCGCTGACCAATTTACGCTTATTGTGACAATCAGTTTTCGGCTTTCTCCACTGAGGTGCTTAACCATGTGAGCTGGAAGCACAATCGCAGTGGTTCTCCCTTTGCACGTCTAGCCGAACAAAACGGAACGTAGGAAGCAAGTGCAGGAGCCGGGCAACCCAACTATTGACCGAAGACACAATTCGAAACCGATGCATATATAGCAATATCTGAGAATGTTTTTGCCGAATCCCTAAAAGGTGTCCGCCGTTGCACTGCGAGACTAATGCTGGAAAAGCACAAATAGTTTAAAAGTGCCAAAAAGCTTGGAAAACCAAGAAACGTCGGTAAAAACATGACGTCCGAACAATATCAAGTGTTCGGTGCCAATCCGAAAATTGGTCTTAGAAAAAAGAAGTGCTTCTGTCGTGCTTTAACATGATACATCCTATCTCAAGACTTCGAGCAGGTCAGCCTACGGCTTCAACCTCCTATCCCGAGGGCGGAGTACTTCTCATCAGGCCAGTTTAGCAAACTAAACTCTAGCGGCTTTGAGAGAGAAATTAGGCTCCCCTGCTAGTGACCACACACTCGTGTCGAAAAAAGGAGTGATAAATAATAATAATAAAACTTTGCAACGACTAAGAAGAAGAACACTTATTATAAAACAGCTCAAATAAACTTAAGAGCCCCCAAGTGACTTGGGTAGGAGAATGATTGCATGTACCGAAGTACTTATATCATATCTATGTTCAACCGAACTTTAAACGCGTCTTAACCGACCGTCGGCTTCTCCCTCTTCGGTAAAGGACCGAAAAGTGTTATGTACTCCATCGGTCGAGAATATCGACGGTGTTTCCAATAACCAGGCAATCAGGCCATAAGGCTGTAATAGACAAAGCCCGCTCAGGGAACTTATGCTATATTACTGCGAAGTGTAAGAAGCATCTTCGAAGAAAATAGTACCCCCACCGACACCTTTCTTCGGTCCTCATTGTTATTATGAGACTTGTGCAATAGATTTTTTGTACTCATGAGTTCCGTTGTGTGCCGACCATCATTGAAAACTATAAGAGCGCTAGCTTTCGGCTTCACCCAGTCTGTGGTCCGGCTCGGGTGACCCGATCGTGACAATCACAGAGGTGCTCCCTTTACTCCCTAGCCGAACAATCGGGAACGTAGGGGTAAACACAGGAGCGAGGCAACCCAGCTTGCAAATCGCTTAAGTCAATATGGTGCATATTGTGGCGTAATACACGAACAAGGAACGAAGCCATACAAGTATAATCATATGCAACAGGAAAAGCTTCATAAAGGAAGCCCCCAAGTAAACGGGGTATTTGAATTTATGCGTCAGAAACAAAGTTTGCACAAGGAAAAAAATACAAGCAACTTTTTTCCAAAAAAGTATAACACTGTCGAACCGAACACAAGTTAGAAATTAAAGCTTTGAGCATGAAAGCGACTTAGCTGGTTAATGTGTTCGCAGTCCGAGCTTGATGCGGGACAAGGTTCTATCCCCCAAGCCGGTCCTGAGGTGGCGGAGCGGAGAGCTCGACACGCCGAAGTGGTGACATAGCACACTCGATGCAGACCGGCAGAGTGACGCCGAAGTCCCCAGATCATTTTCCTGTGCACAAAAATAGTGCAAACGAGAGATAATAGTAATAATGATAATTAAAAAAAATCGTTGCATAATGAATAATTTATGCAAAGTGAGTAATAAAAGAAATATGGCCTGGCGCCAAAGTCAATGTTGATGCAGGGCGTCGGCGTGATGCGGTAAAGGCGTGGCAAAACCTGAATTCGCAGGTCGATCCGAGCTCCGGATGCGGCGTTCGCCGGACTTTGTACGGAAACTGACCGAACCACCATGCGACTGTCGTGAATGTGGCCACCATTTGATAGACCTGGTTTATTTGTTGTAGCAATTCGAAGGAAGGTGATTCCCAAAGTTATGACTCGCTCCGCACACCCATTGCCTGATGGGAGATAAAACGACGGCATGGCAATGCTGGTAAAGGTTGGCTCGCCGAGGCAAAGCCCTCGGCCCAGCTAACGTGACGGAGCTGGTTGGCTAGTGACGCCGAAGTGTCCGGAGTAGGTTGGTGAAGAGATGGCGAAGCCCCCGGTCCAGCCGAGATGTCGAAGCCCCGATGTCAGCTGATGAGTCGAAGTAGGTCGACGTGATGGACACCAGCTTGAAGAAGCGATAGTGCAGCCCTGTCGATGCAGGTCGTGACGTGGTCGATGCCGGCTTGATGAAGCAACCGTGCGGCGATGCCGATATGCCCGCTCCGTGTAATCCGTGGGGCGGCGATTTTGGTGATGATTTATCCTTCACGATGCCGGACTCTTGTTCAGCTTGCCGAGATGATGATCCGAAGAAGTTGAGCTCGGCTCAACAAAGTGACGCCGTGTCTTAGCGCAGGTCGGCAGCCATGGAGTAATATTGCCAGACTGGTTTGACACCAGCAAGATGTTGAAGATCATGTTCAAAAGATTTTAAAGTTAGTGGGATGTGTTCGGGAACAAAACACAATACCCCATACAAAACTTCCTTCAAAAGGGATGTCCGAAATCCCGTTCATAGAAAAGATGAACTCGGGTCGGGTTCGTTTTTGCGCAGAAAACAGATCCGAATAGTGATGCACTAATCGGAAGGTTCCCGGAGTTTGGGCGGTCGGATTGAGCTGAAGTTTTGAGAGGTGGTAGATACAGGAATTCCGCAGCCGATCAACGGTTGTATCTTCTAAAGGACGTACGAGCTAGAAGCTGGACACCACGCCCTAAACACATCCAAAATCCCATCCAGATTTGACAGGGCTCCGGTATATCATGCATTGCCAGAGATTACTCCATCGGAACTCGACAAAATTTTCCAGGGTTGTTGTAGACTCAATTCCGCACAATTCCACCAAAGAGATCGTCAAAACGATACTCGAGGAGGTGGTGGCAGCAGATACGAGTTCGCTGTCCAGAAAAACAGCACGGTCGCTTGAGGGCTATGTTGACGTTGAGCCCCCGAGCTCCATGGATGATTCCTCCGTGATCTTGATAGAGATCGGAGTTGATGTTTGATGAAGGACCTCGTACGAACATGGTTATCCGAACACGGGGCGCAATTCTTGGTCGAACCAAGGTGACCAGTCGAGCTGATGACGAAGATACTGAAGTCGCAGTTGATCTGCAGGCGAGCCATCGATCCTTTTGTCGATCACACAGCGGAACTCTCAATGAAAGCACCAATGTCGGTGTCAAAACCGGCGGATCTCGGGTAGGGGGTCCCGAACTATGCGTCTAGGCCGAATGGTAACAGGAGACAAGGGACACGAAGTTTACCCAGGTTCGGGCCCTCTCGATGGAGGTAAAACCCTACTCCTGCTTGATTAATATTGATGATATGGGTAGTACAAGAGTAGATCTACCACGAGATCAAGGAGGCTAAACCCTAGAAGCTAGCCTATGGTATGATTGTTGTATGTTGTTTATTATATATCATCTATCGACTAGCCTGGCCCTGGTTTATATAATGCACCAGAGGCCTAGGTTAACAAGAGTCCTAGCCGAATACGCCGGTGGGGAGAAGTCCTTGTCTTGATCGCCAAGTCTTGTGGAATCTTCCTTATATGCGGCAGCTGTCCGAACTGGCCCATGAGTATCCGGCCACGGGGGTCCTCGGCCCAATCTAATAGATTTTGAGACGACGTGGTGAGTACCCCCTAGTCCAGGACACCGTCAGCAGCAAATCTAATCCTGGAGACCTTTTACTATGTGATGGCAGCAAATCTAATCCTGGACATACACTGTTGACTTGTCCACCAGCCGCCACTTTCTATCCTTTTTTCAACCAATAATAGATCTGTTCCTGTAAGTGCATCTAGTGCCACCCCTAGTTGGTTTTGGAGTATTTATGACAAATTTGGTTGAGGGACTAATGTGTTTGTGAGAATTGCTGGATAACACAGGCAGTGTCCCTCATTGATTCGGCTTACCTACCGGAGATGACCCCTAAAAATGTATGAAGACATTGACGACAATGGTGG